>CM077666.1:104003414-106503414 GCA_039707655.1 Elymus sibiricus | reverse complement strand
GGAGTTGATGAGCATCTGAATGTGCGGAGCATATCCACAAGATCTCTTCTGATCAGCAGCTGTCCTCTTGATGGTTTCAACAATCAAGCTCATCACCTTGAACTTCTGAGGTGTCTCAAAGAGGTGCAGCAGGTTGATGGAGTGGCTACGTATCATCTTATCATCTCCTGACTTGGGCAACAAAGTGTACCTCAAGATTGTGTTGGTGGTGGCCAATCTAGGTAGCAAGTGCTTCACAGAACCTAGCTTGTGAGACTCAATGTCCTTCTCTGGAATAGCTGTGTACATATTTGCCATGGAATTGCGGTCCATATTGAGCTTGGCATAAATGTCAATGTCATCATCTTCTTCTTCTGGAGCACCAAGAAGAGTAGCCCACTCAGAGATGGTTGACTGGTATCTGGATCCCTCAGTCATCCACACAATTCAGCCATCTAGATAAAAATGAGATGTGGAGTAGAATTGCATGATCATCTCATCATTCCACTTGGTAAGCTTCTGTCCAACAAAGTCATCAACACCAGCTATTCTGAAGCTCTCATGAACATGGGGGAAGTAGTCTTCATTTGCATCGATGTACTTCCAGTCCACCCATCTCATGTCACTGACAATTGGCTTCTTATCAAGCAATACAGTCTCATAGAAATCTTGTTGTTCTCTAGTCTGGAAGCAGTAATCACAAGTAGTCCTTCTTCTTGCAGCATATGGATCTGACAATCTCCATTGACGCAGTCCTTTATCCTTTCTGAGCATCATGTTTTCGGCAACTGGGTGTGCATTGTCATGATCTGGAATCTTTGGCTTCAACTTTCTGAGCACTAGTGGCTCCTCCTCAACATCAGCTTCAGGCACTGGGGCCTTGTTCTTCTCAGTAGCTGGGATGTTTCTAGTTGACCTCTTGGGTGCTGGAGCTTTTGGCTTGGACTTGGTGGGGGCAGCAGTCCTTATAGCATCTGACATGAGCTTCTGAGACTTTGCAAGAGGTGCATCAGCTACTGGTTCCTCCTCTTCTTCAACCATGGAGGGCTTGCCTAGTACACGAGCAATAGTTTTCCTTGCCCTCTTCTTCTTCCCTGTAGCAGCTGTTTCTGCATCACTTGGTTCCTCAAGTGTGAATGTCATAGTTTCCTTAGTGACTTTCTTCACTGCTGTCTTCTCTTTGGTTCTAGCAGATGGTTTGGTGTTGTACTCCTTTGCAAGCACAACTCTCTTCTTCTTTGATGCTGCTTCACTAGCAACAAAGTCCTCGTCCTCATCATCTGAGGTTCTCTTCTTCCTGGTCCTTGTTGCAGCTTTTGGAAGATCTGGAGAGCTTCTCTCTCCCTCATAAAAGCTTTCCTCAGGACTAGAGCCTGAACTGAGATCAGTGTGCTGCTCTGACATATTCTGACTATCACTGGCATCTGACATCTTGCAAAGCTGACCCTATGAATAGATGGGTATGGGCAGAGTAGATGAGTCATCACAAAAAGCAGACATTTTTCATAAAAATTGAGTTCAAATCTTAGTTTCAAGTTTTCACAGAAGGCATTTCGGATGGACCGAGTTGATCATCTTGATGATACCAAAGCACTCAACAGAAACTTTATACTCCATTTCGGTCAGACCGAGATGTGGTTCGGTGTCTCCGAGATGCTAGGGTTTCATAGAGATTTTACTTTCGGTCTCACCGATTCGTACAACTCGGTGGCACCGAGACGTACTAGTGCAATGGCCTGGGGCCAAATTGGTGACTCCGAAAATCTCTAATCGGTCGGTCCGAGATGCGTTCGGCGGAAACTTAAACCTAATTTTTTTGCTTGAATCTAATCTATGGAATTTGCAGTGTAAAGGAATGTCTCAATCCGTGGCAAGAATAATGGCAATCCATCCGTGCATTGAATCATAATTTAGAGCATGAAGGGGGTCGAATCTCACCCTAACTTGGTGGAGATCCTCTACGGCGGCAATGGCGGAGCAGATTGCCGTTGACGGCGATGGATTCTGGCGGCGAAGGCGCGCAGGAGACAAGGGCGACGATCCGAAGACCACGGCGACAGCAGCAACGAGGTGCGGGAACGAAGAGGTTTGAGAAATTTCAATCGTTCGGGCCCGCGGAGTATATATACCCGTGTGCTGTCGGTGGCTCCAAGTTGGACTACTCGGTGGCACTGATATGTGTAACTGCAAGCAGTTTAGCACATCGGTGGCGCCGAAATGGTTCAACTCGGTGACACCGAGATGGAAACCTAGATCAATCTAAATGATTTCGGTTGGACCGAGTGTGAGTGATTGGTTCGGCCGAAATCATGTAGAAGGTTTTGGAGGTTCAGCCCTTTCAGATCGGTGGCTCCGAGTGCGCCTCACCCGGAGGGTCCGGAAATGACTTGTTCAATTTTTTTGATGTAGTAAGAATAGAATTTGAGACAAGAAAGCATAGATATCTAGAGAAGGTACTTAGGCATTCTTGTACATCCACTTGGCCAGAAAAACCAAGACAATCAAAACAACAAATGGATGTCCTCGAATGAAGAAAACATGCAAACCAACATGCTCACACAATAAGATAGCAAATGAAATATGTGTCAAACATGCACAACCACTTCTATCATCTATCAAGCAATGGCGATGACCAGGTCATCTATATATGAGTATATTGACTTAGGAGTCAAATGAGAACATTTGATCATAAGTCATACTCATCGTTTAAGCACAAGTGAGGTTGCCACTTTTACATAAAGCATTGATGTGTTCACACCATTAGAGTTGCTTTAGCTCAATTTTTTAGAGCAAAGCTCCCCCTAGATGTGATATCCCCCCAAAGAGGGATGAACTAACCTTGGGTTTTGTCGAAGATGACTTCATGTAGATGTTGAAGATGTGGATGCTCAATGTTGATGTAGACCATCAAGAGTTGGGAGCAATCCTTTGGAGTTTTGTGCTTTCAATACCTACATGGATTAATCCCACACAAGGAACATACAAGGATATCCATAGACCTAGAGTGAAATACACATATGATGATGTCCATGAATGCAATGACTACCTTGTCCCTTGCCTTACCAACAAGAGGGTTTGTGACTCCATGAACTAGTGCAAGATGTGAAAGTTGATTGCACAAGTTCTTGCCATAAGTGAATGTGAGTGAAGTTTGTTGGCGGAGTCACCCTCAAGAACTCTCTAGTTCTTCTTCTTTTGGACCCACATCAACTTGATGGGAATCCTTGGAGTTGTAGTAGCACTTGATGAAGTAGAACTTGATGAAGTCTTGGGAACCCACTTGACCAAGGCTTGAGGTGCTTCTTCAAATAAGTCAATCTCTTCTTGAAGCATGTCCTTGCCTTTTAGCTTGTGGTCTTGTGGTGGAAGATCTTCTTGAGCTTGTGTTCCCTTGAAGGAAGTAGGATCATACTTCTCTTGTTGAGGAACAAACTTCGTCTTGGGGTATTGATCTTCTTCCCACTCAACTCCATTGGCATTAAACTTTCGTTCAAAACCAACACCTTGGTTCTTCCGGTGCCTTCCTTGCTTGCGTACAATTTCCTCAAATTGCTTACTCCCGACAAGGCTCTTGTAGACACCTTTTTCTATAATTCCTTTCAATAGAATATTTTCTTGCTCAAGTGTAACTTGGCTAAGAGAATCATTAGTGGAATCAATAGAACTACTAGAAGCAACAATATTGAATTTAGCATGGTTATTGTTACTACTAGAGGTAGAACCCTTTTTACCCTTGTTGCTAGTTTGCTTAGGTTTAACTTGTGGCATAAAGGTAGACAAGAGTAAACGTTTGGCAAGATATGAAGAACTCTTCTTTCGAAGGTCGTCATTGATAGCTTTAAGAAACTCATGCTCTTGCTCTAAATTTAGCATCTCGAAGCGTAGCTTCTCATGAGTTCTTAGAAGTTCTCTATGATCCTCTTGAGTTGTTTCATGAGCTAACTTAAGAGCATTTAGTTCTTTAGTTAGACGCTCAATCTCCTTCATAGCATTGTCATTCGTTTCCTCTTGACTATCATGATTACTAGCATTTTCATTATAGCTCACATCACTAGCCTTATCAACAAGTAAATCATCATCACCAAGCAAATCATCTTCATCACTATTGAAATCAAGATACTCGGGGTGTGATACCTTGAGGCCTTTTGCCATGAAGCATCTTCCAATTCCTTCATTTGGTGAGTCAAATAGATCATAGGAGTTGGATGACACAAGAGCAAGTCCGGCAACACCTTCATCTTGACTATAGTCGGAGTTGGAGTGATAACTTCTCTCGGAGTGGTTGTCGGAGTCGGAGCCGGAAACCCATTCACCAACATGAGCTTGATGTCTTCTTCTTGTGTAGTTCTTTGATGACTTGTCCTTCCTCTCCGAATCCTTGCTTCTTCGAGAGGGTCTTCGTTCATAACGATCATCTCTACTCCTTCTCTCCTTATGAGGTGATTCATCTCTTCTATGTCTTCCTCTTGGTGATTCGTCTCTTTTCTTGTAGGGAGCCGTACACTCACTGGAATAGTGTCTGGGTTTTCCACAATTGTAGCAATTTCGGTCACGACTTGATGATCTTCTCTCATAGTGTCTTGAGATAGAGATTCTTTCTTTCCCTTTGTTTTTGTAGAACTTGTTGAATCTTTTCACCATTAGGCTTATCTCTTCATTGGATACTAGCTTGTCACTTGAAGTTGTTGGAGCATCGGTTGAGGCTTTGTAAGCACCACTTGATTTGTTGTGTAGCTCCTCTTTGTCCTTGAGTGACATTTCATGAGCAACAATCCTTCCAATGACTTCCGTGGGCTTGAGATCTTTGTAATTTGGCATCATTTGGATCAATGTGCAAACGGTATCATATTTTCCATCCAAAGCTCTAAGGATCTTCTCGATGATGAATTTGTCGGTCATCTCTTCACTTCCTAAGCCGGCAATCTCATTTGTGATGAGAGCAAGCCTAGAGTACATTTCAGCGACTCCTTCACCATCCTTCATCTTGAACTTGTCAAGTTGACTTTGAAACACATCCAACTTAGATTCCTTGACGGACTCGGTACCCTCATGCATATCAACCAAAGTATCCCAAATTTCCTTTGCATTCTCGAGGCGGCTGATTTTGTTGAATTCCTCGGGACACAAACCGTTGAAGAGAATGTCACAAGCTTGAGCATTGTATTGCAACATCTTCAATTCTTCCGGGGTTGCTTCACGGTCCGGTTCCTCGCCATCCTCAAAGAAATCACCTTCCAAGCCAACACGAACAACAGCCCAAACGGCGGGGTTATGACCAAGAATATGCATTTTCATCTTATGTTTCCAACTAGCAAAGTTTGTACCATCAAAATATGGACCTCTACGGTGATAATTACCCTCACTAGATGCCATACTTTCCTAGGTTGTGAAACCAAGGCTATGATCACCAAAGCAATGGAAATCAAGGCTTACGGAGAACAAAGCTCTAATACCACTTGTAGGATCGAAAGTATGTCTAGAGGGGGGGTGATTAGACTACTTGACCAAATAAAAACCTAACCTTTTCCCAATTTTAGTTGTAGGCAGATTTTAGCAAGTATACAAGTCAAGCATCACCCTACACATGCAATTCTAAGAATGTAGCAGCGGAAAGTAAACAATTGCACATGTAAGTAAAGGAGGGGATCGGAGATTTCAAACGCAATGAAGACACGGTGGTTTTTGGCGTGGTTCCGATAGGTGCTGCTACCGTACGTCCACGTTGATGGATACTTCAACCCACGAAGGGTAACGGCTGCGCGAGTCCACGGAGGGCTCCACCCACGAAGGGTCCATGAAGAAGCAACCTTGTCTATTCCACCATGGCTTATGTCCACGAAGGACTAGCCTCACTCGGATAGATCTTCACGAAGTAGGCGATGTCCTTGCCCTTACAAACTCCTTGGTTCAACTCCACATCATGTCGAAGGCTCCCAAGTGACACCTAACCAATCTAGGAGACACCACTCTCCAAAAGGTAATAGACGGTGTGTTGTTGATGAACTCCTTGCTCTTGTGCTTCAAATGATAGTCTCCCCAACACTCAAACAACTCCTCACAGATTTGGCTATGGTGGAAGAAGTATTTGAGTGAAAAGCAACTTGGGAAGGGCTAGAAATCAAGGTTCAAATGGTTGGATTGGAATGTCTTGATCTCAACACCTGAGTAGGTGGTTCTCTCTCAGAAAATGTATGGTGGAAGTGTAGGCACGTCTTGATGGCTTTCCTTACTGAGTAAGAAGTGGTGGAGGGGTATATATAACCTCCACACAAAATCCAACCGTTACACACTTTTGACCCAACTCGATGGCACCGATCAGAAATCTCGGTGGCACCGAACTGTGTAAAATATATGAACGTTAGGAATCTCGGTGGGACCGACTGGAACAACTCGGATGGACCGATGTGCAATGGTTAGGGCAAACCTTGTCTCGGTGGCACCGATTGCATCAACTCGGTAGGACCGAAGTGAAGCAATAAGGCAACAGAGAGTTGGCAAGCCATCTCGGTGAGACCGATTTGCAAGACTCGGTGGGACCGAAGTAATTGCAACCAATTACAGAGAGTTGGCAAGGCCATCTCGATGGGACCGAGATCCATATCGGTGGATCCGATTTGTTAGGGTTTTGGCAGTGGCTAAGTCCAGATGAACTCGGTGGCTCCGGATAGGAAATTTCGGTGGGCCCGAGTTGGAATGTAGTATTTGGAAATATTTGGATGGAGAAAGTGGTTGAGGGTTTAGGAGTACTGTCACTAAGCACTTGAGCAAAAAGACCATTAAGCAACACCTCATCCCCTTTTAATAGTATTGGCTTTCCTATTGACTCAATGTGATCTTGGATCACTAAACCAAAAATGTAGAGTCTTGAACTTTTGCCAATCCATGTACTTAGCATTTTGAGGGGTCCACATCTCTAGTCCTTGCCATGCCAATCATTGAACATCCTGAAATCTTTAACTTGAATGGACATTAGTTCAATGAGATATATGTTGTTATGAATTACCAAAACCACCAAGGGAGCAAATGTGATTTCAATCTCCCCCTTTTTGGTAATTGATGACAACATATAGATCAAAGCTTCGACAAATGATTAAATGAATGGAATACATCGTCGCTTTGAGAAGTATGTGATAAGCAAGAACTCCCCCTAAATTTGTGCATTATTAAAAAAATTGTGTTTGAATGCAAATGCACAATCGATTAGGATCATGGGTCACTCTTCCATGTCACATACAACTTGGTGGAGCGCGCAAAATGATATGAATGGAATAGTAGGCACGCATCACCAAAAACATAAGTGAATGATCATACAAGATAATGATAAGGATAAGCATTTAAGCATAACATGAAGCATAGTATGATCAATCACACAAAGTAGTATCTCACAGACATAACGATCAAAGTATCTCACACACATAGTATCAAGCACATCAAGCAAGAGTAGCATAAACCAAATAGTAGCAAAAACTCAAGAAAATGACGAGCAAAAAGCAAGACACTTCTTTGCAAGCACAACTCTCTTCTAGCAGATGGTTTGGTGCTATATTCCTTTGCAAGCACAACTCTCTTCTTCTTTGATGCTGCTTCACTAGCAACAAAGTCCTCATCCTCATCATCTGAGGTTCTCTTCTTCCTGGTCCTTGTTGTAGCTTTTGGAAGATCTGGAGAGCTTCTCTCTCCCTCATAAAAGCTTTCCTCAGGACTAGAGCCTGAACTGAGATCAGTGTGCTGCTCTGACATATTCTGACTATCGCTGGCATCTGACATCTTGCAAAGCTGACCCTGTGAATAGATGGGTATGGGCAGAGTAGATGAGTCATCACAAAAAGCAGACATTTTTCATAAAAATTGAGTTCAAATCTTAGTTTCAAGTTTTCACAGAAGGCATTTCGGATGGACCGAGTTGATCATCTCGGTGATATCGAAGCACTCAACAGAAACTTTATACTCCATTTCGGTCAGACCGAGATGTGGTTCGGTGTCTCCGAGATGCTAGGGTTTCACAGAGATTTTACTTTCGGTCTCACCATTTCATACAACTCGGTGGCACCGAGATGTACTAGTGCAATGGCCTGGGGCCAAATCGGTGACTCCGAAAATCTCTAATCGGTCGGTCCGAGATGCGTTCGGCGGAAACTTAAACCTAAATTTTTTGCTCGAATCTAATCTATGGAATTTGCAGTGTAAAGGAATGTCTCTATCCGTGGCAAGAATAATGGCAATCCATCCGTGCATTGAATCAGAATTTAGAGCATGAAGGGGGTCGAATCTCACCCTAACTTGGTGGAGATCCTCTACGGCGGCAACGGCGGAGCAGATTGCCGTTAACGGCGATGGATTCCGGCGGCGAAGGCTTGCAGGAGACAAGGGCGACGATCCGAAGACCACGGCGATGGTAGCAACGAGGTGCGGGAACGAAGAGGTTTGAGAAATTTCAATCGTTCGGGCCCGCGGAGTATATATACCCGTGTGCTGTCGGTGGCTCCGAGTTGGACAACTCGGTGGCACCGATATGTGTAACTGCAAGCAGTTTAGCACATCGGTGGCGTCGAAATGGTTCAACTCGGAGACACCAAGATGGAAACCTAGATCAATCTAAATAATTTCGGTTGGACCGGGTGTGAGTGGATTGGTTCGGCCGAAACCTCGCGGCGCGAAACAGAGTGCCAATCATGGGGGGCCCAGTTGTCTTGCCAGATATTTACATATTCTTTCCAAATGTTTTGCATGAATGCTTATTTCGTGTTACCATGATATTGTTGGAAAATGTATTACATAAATGATTTTTCCAACCCATGATGATATTATGTTGCATGTACATGTAGTTCAAATTTGAATTATGGCCATTAAATGGTTAGAAACTCACTTAATGTCTTAAAAATGTCAAATAACCCCTGAAAATTTCCAAATTTTAACATGAAAGTTGTATTTATGGATGTTAACGGTAGAAAAAAATGCCAAGCCATAAGAGGAAGCCAATGTCGGTTCGTCATCAAACATGCATATTCTTCCCTCTCGGAACCACGGCTCTTCCCGTGAGATGCTCTGATTTGTGAGAGGTGTGTGCCAAAACTTTCGTCAAAGTGGCCAATTCTTTTACAACAACATCTTGGTGCCATTTCATGACATCAAGCAAGGTTTCATGTATTTTTTATCATTTTTGAATTTTTTGGAATTTAAAAGCCATGGTTCTCACTGTTTGTGTCCAAGCCTTGACACCAATATGTTTGAAAATTCCTTCCAATTTACTGCACAGGGCATTAACTCGCACACAAGGACATAAATATGATTTTCCAACACATGATGGTTTGCCGTTGCATGCACATGCAATTCAAATTTGAATTACGGCCATTATATGGCTAGAAACTCACTTAATGTCTTAAAAAGGTCAAATCAACACCGAAAAATTCAAAATTTTAACATGACCGTTGCATTAGTGCATGTTAACGGTAGAAAAAAATTCAGGATCATACGAGGAAGCGAGCGCCGGTTCGTCATCAAACATGCATTGTTCCCTCTCGGAACGTGTCTTCCCGTGAGATGCTCCGATTTGTGAGAGGTCTGTGCCAAAACTTTCGTCAAATTGGCCAATTCTTTTACCACTGCATCTCGGTACCATTTCATGACATCAAGCAAGGTTTCATGTATTTTTGATCATTTTTGAATTTTTTGGAATTTAAAAGCCATGGTTCTCACTGTTTGTGTCCAAGCCGTGACACCAATATGTTTGAAAATTCCTTCCAATTTACTGCACATGGCATTAACTCGCACACAAGGACACAAATATGATTTTCCAACCCATGATGGTTTGTCGTTGCATGTACATGCAGTTCAAATTTGAATTACGGCCATTATATGTCTAGGAACTCACTTAATGTCTTAAAAAGGTCAGATGAACTCTGAAAAATTCTAAATTTTAACATGACAGTTGTATCAGTGCATGTTAACGGTACAAAAAAATTCGAACAATTTCCATCACCATCCGTTGCCAGTGTACTCCAAATTAGTCTGCCGCAGGTAATTAAAAATGGACTACATCGCACACAGTTGGTTATAAGAACCGTTTGCGATGAAAATTCACGGGTCTTTTTATGTCTTCCTCCATAAGCTTCGCCGGATTCGTCTGCTCAAGCGTTGTTCACCCCCGAATCCTTGAGACCCCGATACCCATTCCCCATCCCCTTCTTGCAAAGAATGACGCCGTGGAGACGCTTCGTGAGGGCCCGTACGGTCGTCGAGTCCTCCCCGAGCGGCTCCGCCTCCGCCGAGAGCGCAGCCGCCTATGCCAAGAGCGCGGCCGCATTCGCATTGAGCGTGGCCGCATCCGCCGAGAGGGCATCTGCGGCAGCCGACAGGGCAGCTACAGCAGCCGAGACGGCTGCAGCTGCTGCTGCGATGGCGGCTACAAATGCTAAGAGCGCTCGAGCAGCCGTCCGTGCCATGGAGGTCGCCCTGGCCCGGGTTGAGATCATCCACGCCCAGGTCGAGGACTCCCACGCCAAGATATTCCAGGCCTCCTCGAAATCCAGCATGCACCCCATGTCCGGAAAGGCGGCAGAGATGCTTGTTGACGATGCGGCGACGGAGGCCATGGAGCCCCTGCTTCCTCATGAGATCGTCGAGCGGGAGCTGGAGATGAAGGAGCCGGCAGAGACCGAGGAGCGCCGGGAGGAGGAGTTGCGCGTGGCTAAGGAGGAGGTAGAGAGTCGCCTGTCCGTCGAGGAATCGGCGGTGGAGTACCAACGCGAGCTCTGGCGCCACCACTACTACGAGTACTACAACCTTGAGGGCGGCGCCGAGGACGAGGACGACGACGTGGTCGACTTCAGCCTGGGGAACGCGGAGTCCACCAGCGGCGGCATGTCGCCGGGACAAGTCATCGACATCTCATCTTACACCGGCGAGGCATAGGGCGGCGGCGCGTCGGTGGCTTTGTTTAAATTATGCGTACTTAGCCTTTGTTTATAACGCTGGTCTTTTGTTAGAGCAATGTTTAGGTCAACTGGCTCTGTTTAATTACTAAAATTGCTCGATTCAGTAAGTGTGGTCCGTGTGCTGTAGGCTCTTTTGTGTACCCCCCCCCCAAATTAGCAAGTGATGTTAAATATGCAATGACGTGGATGAGCACTGTACCCAGGGAAATTTCCACCAAAATTTGAGTGCTCAAACTCATCGCATGCGCGTAAAGCAGAAGAAACATTTGTGATGGACACATATGTTCAAAGTGAAAGGTGTCCGATGACACTGCGCGCCAAGCCCCCCCCCCCCCCCACCTTTCGAATTTTTTTGCCTACCGCCGAAATATCAAACTCTTCCCCCCTTCCCACCACCTTTTCTCCCCGACCACAAGCCACATTTCCCCTGTTTACTCCTTCCTTCCTTCCCAAGCTATAGCCACTTCCTCGCTTGCTTTCCTCGCTCTCGCCGTCTCGCATCCGACCGCCGTGGACGCCATGGTCTTCTTTGACTTCTCCAGTGGTTCCTCCTCCTCAGGCGAGTATGTCACCAGCCGGGTATGCCTCTCTCCTCTCTCTCGCCCCCTAGGCTTAGGGTTCAGATTTATATTAAAGGATTTTAACCCGGAGACCGATTTGAGCCATTTGTTCCTCTTGTAGCTCCCTAGGACCATCACTTGCAAGGAATGGAGTGGGGTAGCTGAAGATCTGCCTGCTCATTGTCACCATCAATCTCCATGCGTGAAGTTCGTGGCTTTTGAATCTGTGGACAGTGGGAGGAAGTTTCTGGCATGTGCAGAGAAGGTTAGCCCCACTTTCGTTGTTACAAATCATTTGTTAGATGTGATTCAGACACTGTCACTGTGCTATGTTAATATGGATGTGATTAAGACACTGTCAAAGTTTCTACCTAGTATCTAAAAATGTTGCCATCTCATCAGCGATGCCCTGAGAACATTATTTGGCACCGCTTCAGCAGTCTGTGCACCCAACTTTGCTCCACACATCCAAGTAGCCAAGCAATAAAATACTAATACTTTATGGCAGGAAGGAACTGGGCATCGGAGCAACTAGGTGCTCCGGTTCCATGAATTTTTCCTCTGGCAACGACTCGGCAGTGTAGGATACAGGTGCCAAATGTAGCAACAGTTGATTTGACACCGGTTTTGGCCTACACAGTGGAGGGCTTTTATTGGTATTAGTTCTATGTTATTAAATTTGTGCATGTACATACCTATTAGTATTAATTTGATGGCATTGAAAGACTGTCGCTGTGCTATTGCAGTTATATTTAGCTTCCTCATAAAATGGTTAATTTGTTATTATAGTACCTGACTAAGAACTTAATTATAGCTTGTGATGTTCCTGAATTTGGTTGTTGTCTCAGTAGCAATTAATTCATTTGCACATTGAACTTTTTGAGAAGATATGTCATAATAAACGTGTTTCTGCAGTTTTTGAAAATATGTATGTGGTGATTTCCTATGTTGCTAGAAACCCATTTTCCCTACAACTATAACTGATTTAGTTTTAAATATTATAGGATGAATGGAAGTGTTCTTACCTGGAGTGGGTTGATCAAGAGTGGCCACCGTCTTTGAAGATGTGCCTAGCAAAGCTCTGGAGCATGTTTGAGGAAGAGAATAGAGATAGGCTTAGAGAAAATGTTGTCAACGCTGAAGAATATTTCAAGGTACTGGAAAAAAAGAGGAAGATGGAGAATGAGCTCAGATTTTTTAAATTAGACTTTGCTAAGATGGTGTTTGCGAAGGAGGAGGCACTTTCCCAATTGGTCAGTGCAAAACAGGTTCTTACTGAACTGAAAGCAGAGGTGGAGAAGACTAATTTGGTTGATCATGCATCAGTCGATTAGGGAAATGAATATATTGTTCTAATATTGTGCTTATGAAGGTGAACTAGCTATATGATGTATTGCGCTGTTTTCACGTACCTATCGTACTGTGATGTTATAATATATTTATGTGCCTGATATGAAATTGGCAAACAGCTGTTTGATATGAAATGTGATTTTGCTTAATACTGGAATTATTAATAGTAAACTAATAAACCTGCTAAATGGGTCATGCAACTTTACAAATGGTTCTAGCAGCAAAAGCATGTGTGATATACTTGAATAACGCAAACGGTTTACGGAGGCAGAGCGTGTGTGATCGTTACACCTATCACAGACGAGGCTATACAGAAAACAGTGTGTGATGTATATACGAACGGAAACGTTTGTCTGGGATTCACTGTGTGGGATGTGCATACGAACGGAAACGGTTGGCTGGGATTCACTGTGTGGGATGTACATACGAACAGAAACGTTTGTTTGGGATTCACTGTGTGGGATGTATATACGAACGAAAACGTTTGTCTGGGATTCACTGTGTGGGATGTACATACGAACGGAAACGATTGGGCCTGTATAATTGTATGCGATGGCTCGTCCGATCGCACACGAGCTCATTTTGCTCAGCGTGTGTGACCGGAGGACCTATACCCGACGGTTTCTGGGTCATGTGGGAAGGACCCCCCTATCGCACACACAGGCAAGGCGACGGTTTAAAACTGCGTCACGGAAAGGGGTTAAAACCGCTTGTATAGCAGCTCGCTGTACCAGTGTATGTTAGAATTAAATGTGTTTTTCACATGCTACATGATGCTCTCTTTGTGCTTCAATTCTTGTTTTTCATGTGAGCATCAATAAAATCTCAAGCCTATCTTAATGGCTATAAAGAAAGAGTTTGTTGGCAGACAACCCAATAGTTATTATTTTTATTTCTGTTTTGTGAGTTTGCACAATTGTAGCCTCTGTTATGATTCTGATTTTTATCTTTTAATTAGTGTTTGTGCCAAGTAATGCCTTTGGGATGATTTGGATGATAGTATAATTGATGTTGTTTGGAAAACAGAAAGTTTTGCGTCCAGTATTTGATTTTTAATTATGTACTGGAGCGTCCAAAAATCTGAAATTTTTACACAGTATTGGTATATGAATTGTTTACATAGTCCTATTTTTTCAAAAAAATTGGAGTTACATAAGTATGGGTTTTAAATAGATATTTACAGACTGTTCTGTTTTAGACAGATTCTGTTTTTGTTGCATAGTTTGCTTATTTTGATGAATCTATGGATCGTATCGGGGGGTATGAGTCATGGAGAAGTTGGAGTACAGTAGCATTATGCCAATATTAAATATGAATCAATTTACAACAGTACCTAAAGTTTAAGATTTATTTGTTATACTAACGGATCTCACGAGGTTTCTGTTGAGTTTTGTGTGCTGAAGTTTTCAAGTTTTGGGTGAGACCACGATGGGTGAAGGAATAAGGAGCGGCAAGAGCCTAAGCTTGGGGATGCCCAAGGCACCCCAAGGTAATATTCGAGGAAGACTCAAGCGTCTAAGCTTGGGGATGCCCCGGATGGCATCCCCTCTTTCGTCTACAATCTATCGGTATATCACTTGGAGCTATATTTTTATTCATCACATGATATGTGTTTTACTTGGAGCATCTTGTGTTATAGTTTTCTTGTGTTTGTTTGATTTTTAGTTTGCCACAATCATCTTTGCTGACAACACCTTTTTGAGAGGGACACACATTATTCATGATTTGTTAGAATACTCTATGTGCTTCACTTATATCTTTTGAGCTAGGCAGTTGCTCTAGTGCTTCACTTATATCTTTTAGATCACGGCGGTGGTTATATTTTAAAGAAATAGTTGCACTCTCATGCTTCACTTATATATTTTTGAGAGTCTAATAATTAGCAATGGTAATATGCACGGGTTATGAATTTGGTCATAATATGATAGGTATTCAAGAGGGATATAATAAAAAATTTCATGTAGATCACTGAATATGATAAGTTTGATTCCTTGCAATACTTTTGCGATATTAAGATGGTAATATGTGGAAGGTTCTAGTAGATAATTGTGGTTTAGTAAGAATATTGGTGTTAAGGCTTGTGATTCCCGAAGCATGCATGTATGGTCTGTCGTTATGCTGAGAAGTTGGAGCATGATTTATTCTTGATTGTCTTCCTTTGCGTGGCGGTCGGGGGTGCGCGATGGTTAAATCCTACCAACCTCCCCCCTAGGGGAATGCGTAGTAGTACTTTGCTTCGAGGGCTAATAGAATTTTGCAATAAGTATGTGAGTTCTTTATGACTAATGTGAATCCATGGATTATACACACTCTCCCCTTTCCGCAATTTGCTAGCCTCTTCGGTACCGTGCATTGCCCTTTCTCACCTCGTGAGTCGGTGCAAACTTCGCCGGTGCATCCAAACCCCGTGATATGATACGCTCTATCACACATAAGCCTCCTTATATCTTCCTCAAAACAGCCACCATACCTACCTATTATGGCATTTCCATAGCCATTCCGAGATATATTGCCACGCAACTTCCACCGTTCATTTTATATGACACACATCATCATTGTCATATTGCTTTGCATGATCATATAGCTGACATAGTATTTGTGGCTCAACCACCGTTCATCATTTTCATACATGTTACGCTAGTATCATTGCACATCCTGGTACACTGCTAGAGGCATTCATATAGAGTCATATTTGTTCTAGTATCGAGTTGTAAGTAAATAGAACTGTGATGATCATCACTATTAGAGCATTGTCCCAGTGAGATAAAAAAAAGGCCAAAAAGAGCCCAGTGAAAAAAAATGAGAGAAAAAGAGAGAAGGGGCAGTGTTACTATCTTTTTCCATACCTGTGCTTCAAAGTAGCACCATGTTTTTCATATAGACAGTCTCCTATGTTGTCACTTTCATATACTAGTGGGAATTTTTCATTATAGAACTTGGCTTGTATATCCCGATGATGGGCTTCCTCAAATGCTCGAGGTCTTCATGAGCAAGAAAGTTGGATGCACACCCACTTAGTTTTTATTTTTGAGCTTTCATACACTTATAGCTCTTAGTGCATCTGTTGCATGGCAATCCCAACTCCTCTCATTGACATCAATGCATGGGCATCTCCATAGCCTGTTGATTAGCAGCGTCAATGTGAGACTATCTTCTCTTTTTGACTTCCCCTTATTAATCTCTATCATCATTCTATTCCACCCATAGTGCTATATCCATGGCTTGCGCTCATGTATTGCGTGGGGGTTGAAAAAGCTAAAGCGCGTTAAAAGTATGAACCAATTGATTGATTGTCTCCGGGGTTGTGCATGATAAATACTTTATGTTAAGAAGATGGAGCATGACAGGATTATATGATTTTGTAGGGATAACTTTCTTTAGCATTTTTATTTTGAAAGGCATGATTGTTTGTTAGTATGCCTGAGTATTGATGTCTTTATATCAAATTATAGACTATTGCCTTGAATCACTCGGATCTTAATATTCATACTGTAAAAGAGAATTACATGATGAAACATGTTAGGTAGCATTCCACATCAAAAATTCTGTTTTTTATCATTTACCTACTCGAGCACGAGCAGGAATTAAGCTTGGGGATGCTTGACACGTCTCCAACGTATCTATAATTTTTGATTGTTCCATGCTATTATAGTATCAATCTTGGATGTTTTATATGCAATAATATGCTATTTTATATCATTTTTTTGGGACTAACCTATTAACCTAGTGCCCAGTGCCAGTTGCTGTTTTCTGCTTGTTTTTGGTTTTTCAGGAAATCAGTACCAAACGAAGTTCAAATGCCACGAAACTTTTTGATGATTTTTTTCTGGACAAAAGAGACCCTGGAAGCTTCGGGAGGAGGCCAGAAGCCTCACGAGGAGGTGACAAGGCAACAGGGCGCGGCCCCAGGGGGCACGCCCTGATGCCTTGTGGGCCCCTCGTGGCTCCGTTTGACCAAATTCCACTTCTATAAATTCTCAAATATTGGGAAACCAACAGAGAGCCACCCCGAATAACTTTTCCGCTGCCACAAGCCTCTGTTCTTCCGCGATCCCATCTAGAGGCCTTTTCCGGTACTCTGTCGGAGGGGGAATCGATCACGGAGGGCTTCTACATCAACCTTGCTGCCCTTCCGATGATGTGTGAGTAGTTTATCACAGACCTACAGGTCCATAGCCAGTAGCTAGATGGCTTCTTCTCTCTCTTTGATCTTCAATACAATGTTCTCCTCGATCTCCTTGGAGTTCCATTCGATGTAATCTTCTTTTGCGGTGTGTTTGTTGGGATCTGATGAATTGTGGGTTTATGATCAGATTATTCATGAGAAATATTTGAGTCTTTTCTGAACTTATTTATGCATGATTGTTATAGCTTTGTATTTCTCTCCGATCTATCCGTTTGGTTTGGCCAACTAGATTGATTTATCTTGCAATGGGAGAGGTGCTTTGTGATGGGTTCAATCTTGCGGTGTTCTATATCCCAGTGACGGAAAGGGACAAGACATGTATTTGTATTGTTGCCATTAAGGATAAAAATATGAGGTTTAATCATATTGCTTGAGTTTACTTTGTTTACATCATGTCATCTTGCTTAAGGCGTTACTCTGTTTTCATTAACTTAATACCCTAGATGCATGCTGGATAGCGGTCGATGGGTGGAGTAATAGTAGTAGATGCAGGCAGGAGTCGGTCTACTTGTCTCAGACGTGATGCCTATATACATGATCGTTGCCTTGAATATCGTCATAACTAAAGAAATTTTTACAAAGCATTTTTCTGAAAAAAGGGATAACCCCGGCCTCTGCGTAGCCGCCACCTCCCACCATGCGTCTCCCACCAGAACCCTAGTCAGATCCACCATTGCCTAACCAGATCCACCATCGCCTAGCCCAGATCAACCCATGGATGGCTTGCTGCACTGGGATTTCAACCCTGGTCTTGCCGTTGAGGCACAGGTTCGTTGTCGTTTCAAAACTCAGGTCCATTTTTCACCATCTCTGCCTACCAAGGAATTCTTCTTGGTAGCCTCTTTCTCCGAGGTCTCCTTCCCACTGTCCCCTACGTCGATGGGTCTTGCACTCCAATGTTGCATTGGAGGTATCGCTTCAGAATTCCGTGTGATACATCTGGGTGCCAGGAATTTTCGGTTCTCAGTGGCTTCTAACAAGGTTGGGCATTTCATCTATGGTCTTCGTGACAGAATTTGGCCGGACTTTGTTTGTCATTTTCTGCTCTACAAACTGAACTCTTTGGATTTCTCGGCCATACATAATTTGGGATTCTCAAGTGATATGATGGAAAGTGCTTCTGCCCGTAAACCTTTGGCTGTTTCATCGAAGCTACGTTTTCTGCATCTTAGTGCGTCTCAAGAAAATTCTAGTTCTTTGCCGGAACTTAAAAAATTTGGATTAATTCATGATTGTTCTCGGGATTTGTTTGGAGCTCGTAATAAGGTTTTATCGCTTGATCATGAGTTCTTGGGTGATTTCGTAGTGAATCCGTGTCCAGATTCCATTTCTGATAGCTCTTCGGGCGGAATTAACGTACATGCAGGCATTAAATTTGGATCCTTTACACCGGTCACGGATATAAAGGGCCAGACGGGGGCGCTTTCCGCTTTTACTGGAACTGATTTCTCTCAGGAATATTGGGGAACTATCTCAAATAACATATTATACAATATTCTGGATCTCTAGCAGGCAGAATATTCTGATGATGAGGTGAAATCTGCTTTCAATTTAAAATCAGTTCCGACAAGGGAATTTATTTATGACAAATTGTCCTTATGCTCTCGATGTTCTGCGTTGGGCCATTTAAAGGTTGACTGTAACGCAGTATTATGCAATACATGTAAGTATGTTGAGCGAGCCTATGTTTGTGTTAAAAGGCAGAAATCATGCTTGATTTGCACTTATGTGCTTCATGACTGCCAATTTTGCCCCGCTTTAGTGCGATGCTCCATCTGTGGTTATTTGGGCCATTTGGGTCGAAACTGCGGGACTATTGGACCGGAATACTATTGTCTGGTCTGGAAGCCGAGGAGATGGCCCTCAGTACCCACCCCAAACCATCGCACGAATCGCAACAAAAGGAAAGGCAAGATCTCCAGGCGTAACAGGAAAATTTGGGTGCCCAAACGGAAATTTTGCCCTCCGGATTCTGTTAACGATATTTCAGCACCTCCGCCTCTTGCGCTTCCAGTTTCCCATTGTTTGCCTACTCCGCCTCCACTATCCGCCAACCAGGACCTTGCTCCACCGACCACTTCATATACTACGCCGGCGAGATTGCACTGTCCACCACCAACTCCAGACCCGCCGCCTGACTTGCGACGGTCGGCTACTGCCATGGCCAATGTGGATGATCCTACGGATGAGTGGTCAGTGTACTCTGATATAGCAGATGCGGCAGATAACTTTGTCAGAGGCATTTCAGCTCCTAATTTGCAATTTGTTAGGGTTGGTGGTCTGATGCATACCATTACGGTACAGGAGGGTACTGACTTGTTGCAGTGGCTGTGGGAGATTTCCTTTGGCAAATATACTCCCTGGATCACATATGAAAATTCAACCCAGGCGAGACAGTTTCCAGAGAACTATGTCACTCTGTTTAAGGCAGTCAGAACTGCTATTCAGATGTCGATCATGCAAATCAGGCCAGCAACCTTCTCTGATCACCAATTCACTGCTGCTATGTCTAGGGGGTTTTACTTGCCTCGGGAAACCTGCCAGATGCTTATTCCGCCTATGCCTCTAACTGCAACCCAGTCTGAACCGGAGCAAACACATGAGCGAGCTTCAAAATCTGCTCTTCCCGCTATCTCCTCTGGTCATGGGCCGAGGTCTGATGCTGGGCCAATTGGTCTCAATGGGCTGGCCGGGAGGGACATGCAACTGCAGTGTGATTGTCTGGGTAATGAGCCAGATTGCTACTCATCCCTTGAGCGTATGATCCAAAAAGAGTAGGCACATGTGGACACAACTCACTTAAGACATAGCAGTAGATGCAACAAATATGATGGTTTCAGATTCCCCCCGCTGACTGATAAGAAAATACATTCGTCAAAGGTCAAGCCTAGGAAACAACCATCAGTGCACTTTGCTGGGACGGCCACTGCACCTTCAGTCAATGCACATGAGGACGGAGGACATTCTGCTCAATCCTCCAGCCAGGTATCGGTTGATATCCCTCCTCCCACTCCCATTGCTACCATTCAGCAAATTGGCACTAATTGGTGTGGTATCCCTGTTGAAAATCTCAATCCGAGGAAGCTTCTAGCCAAGCTCCAGTCGAACAAGGGCGATACCTCATAAGCTAATGGTGCAGGGGAGGCAGTGGAAAGTGCTTTGCTGGAACATCCGTGGTATCAACTCAGAAGCGAAGCAACTAGCACTTAGGAATGCCATACGTGACAGTGGGTGTTCTGTAATATGTCTGCAAGAAACCAAGCGAGTCTCGTTTGATCTGTCTTTTGTTAAACTATTTTGTCCTAGACAATTTGATCAGTTTGTGTTTGTACCCTCCAATGGTGCCTCTGGAGGGTTAATTACCATCTGGAACAGTGCCACTTTTAGTGGTTCATTGATTTTCAGTGAGTCATTTGCTTGTGGTGTCAAACTTACTTCTCTGGAATTTGCTAAAGAATGGTCGTTGGTTAATGTCTATGGACCGTGTGATGGACCTGCTAGAGATAACTTTACATCTTGGTTATTTGACCTCGACATACCCAGCAGCGAAGATTGGTTAATTATCGGGGATTTTAATTTCATTAGGGGGCCTGAGAACCGGAACAAACCAGGGGGAGACGCCACTGATATGTTTACTTTCAATGAGTTCATCCGAACTCAATCCCTGGTTGAGCTTCCCATCAAGGGCAGGTCCGACACTTGGAGTAGTATGCCACTTAACCCGTTGCTTGAGCAGTTGGACTGGTACTTCACATCAGCAAACTGGACAATCACCTACCCAAACACCTCTGTGGCCCCTTTGCCCAAACCAGTCTCCGACCACACTCCATGTGTGATCAGTATTAACACTTTGATGCCAAAAAGCAAAGTGTTTAGATTTGAGAATTTCTGGATCACACATAGTGGATTCTTTGATACGGTTCAGAACTCTTGGGCGAAATATTGCTATGCACCTAACTCAGCTGCGACCCTCTGCAAAAAGCTTAAAACGCTAAGGTACGACCTCAAACAGTGGAGTAAAAACATTTCTCGTCTGAATACTTGTATTGAAAACAGTAACAGAGCCCTCGCAGACCTTGATGCCATTGAGGATAAACGCAATCTCACGGTTCCGGAGGCTAATTTCCGTCATATTTTGAAAGACCACTTGTTAGCCCTGCTGAAATACCAACAAGAATACTGGAAAAAAAAGGTATACAGTTCGCTGGTTTAAGTGTGGTGGTGAAAACACACGATTCTTCCAAGCTGCGGCCACTGAGCGGTACAGATGTAATTCCATTGCTTCACTTAAACAGCCAGATGGCTCCATTGTCACCGATCACCGTGGTAAGGAAGCAATTCTGTATGAGGTGTACAAGGAACGATTGGGACAGTCCAATGCAGTGAACATGAAATTCGACCATCCATCGATCATCAAAAAGATTGAGGGTCCTGATGCTCTGACCGCCCCGTTTACCAGAGAGGAAATCGACCAAGTAGTCAAGGAAATGCCGGGGGATAGGGCGCCGAGTCCTGATGGTTTTAATGGGAGTTTCTTGAAGTCTTGTTGGCACCTGATAAAAGAAGATTTTTATAAAGTCTGCATGGACTTCTATGAGGGCAACCTTGATCTGAAGAGTTTGAATTCGGGCTTCATCACCCTCATTCCCAAGATCCGCTCACCCCAGACAGCCAATGATTACAGGCCTATAACTCTTCTTAATTGCTGTCTGAAGCTGATCACTAAGCTCCTAGCTAATCGCCTGCAAAAAGTCGTCCTCAAAATCATACACCGAAATCAATACGGGTTCCTTAAAGGGAGGTCCATACAAGACTGTTTAGCATGGGCATTCGAGTATATACACCAGTGCCAAGCTTCGGGCCGCCCTTGTTTTCTGCTGAAACTAGATTTCGCCAAGGCATCTGATACGATCGAGCACGCTCCGATGATCCAAATCATGAGGAACATGGGGTTAACGAAAAGTGGCTGTCCTGGATAGACTGCATCTTCTCTTTCGGGGTGTCATCTGTCCTTCTCAATGGGTCGCCTGGTCGTCAATTCCATTGTAAGAGAGGGGTCAGGCAAGGGGACCCGCTATCACCGCAGATTTTTGTGCTCGCGGCGGACCTCCTCCAGGCAGCCATCAACGACGCACATGGAAAAAATCTGATCCAGCTACCCATACCCTCCTGCCATGGTGACTACCCCGTCATACAGTACGCGGACGATACTATCGTCATCATGCCAGCATGCACACTTCAGGCTAGAAAAATGAGGTCAATCTTGTCTGATTATGCTACGTCTGTGGGACTACGCATAAATTTTCATAAATCCACACTTGTCCCAATCAACCTGGACCAGGACAGGACTGAAGCCATTGCTAATATATTCCAATGTGTGGTGGGGAAAATGCCATTTACATACCTAGGGTTACCCCTAGGTACGACTCGTCCATCGGTGATGGATCTCATGCCTTTGGTGTCCTCGGTCCAGAGCAAGTTGCCGGCTACTATTTCTTTGTTGGACTATGGATCCAAATTGATCTTGGTAAATTCAGTTGTCACTTCTCTGGCTGTCTATGCCATGTGTGCTATCAAAATCCATCCGAGAATCATCGAGCACGTTGATAAACTTCGCAGGAGCTGTCTTTGGCGTAGGAAATCGGAGGATGGAACCAAGGATAGCTCACTTGCGGCCTGGGACATGATTTGTCATCCAAAAGAGAGAGGATGGCTAGGGATCATAAACTTGAAACTACAAAACCAAGGTCTCCTCCTCAAACTGATGCATAAATTCTATAATCGTGCTGATGTACCCTCGGTACAGCTAGTCTGGTCGACTTATTACACGGGTAAAGTGCCACATGCCTCTGATCCTTGTGGCTCATTTTGGTGGAAGGACCTCCTGCAACTATCTGATATCTACAGAGGAGTGACCAAGGTTGTCATGGGTAGTGGCAAAACAGCTCTTTTTTGGAAGGACATGTGGAACGATGACCTGTTATCAGTCTCTCATCCCAGGGCCTTCTCGTATGTCAAAAATGAAGACCTTTCCATACATGAACTGCTGACGGCAGATACTTTGGGCCAGGTGTTCCACCTGCCACTGTCCGTGGAGGCTCGTGGAGAAGTTGAGAACCTGCAACTGATCACCAGAGAGGTGGATCCCATTGCAACCAATGAGGACGCCTGGCTCTGTAGTTGGGGGGAGGAATTTTAAGGCAAAAAAGTTCTATGATTACTGTTTTCGAGATGAGCAGGTAGATGAAGCATTTGGATGGATTTGGAAGACCAGATGCATGATGCAATGGAAAGTTTTCTTATGGCTTTTGTTTGCGGATAGATTGAACACCCGAAACATGCTCAGAAGGAGGCAGTACAAGCTTGACAATGATGACTATACATGCATGCTCTGCCAAAACCCACCCGAGGAAGATCTGAACCATCTTTTCTTTGAGTGTCCCTTCAGTGCTAGGTGTTGGAGGACACTCGGTATCACCTGGCCAAACTCTGACTACAGATTGCATACGGTGCGTGTGGGTAAGGCTGAATGGGACAAACCAATGTTTTTGGAGATCTTCACCGTTGCTTCTTGGGGGATATGGAAGGAAAGAAATGACAAACTCTTCAGAAATATTCCGCCCACTCATGGCTCATGGCTGGACAGGTTCAAAAAGGACTTCTATATGATGACACACAGGGCAAAACAAAAATGTGTGCCCTTCATACACTCCTTCCTTGCTGATATTTAGCTACTTTAAGTGTTTGACTTGTATATCCTACCTCCCCCCCCTCTCTCCCATGATGTAGATATTTCCTGAACTGCTTGTAACCCAGGGACTTTGTCTCTGACACTTTAACACTTAAATAGAAAAAGGTCAGTGGGGGCCCTGTCCCACTGTCATTAACCATTCAAAAAATATATCGTCATAACTATGTGCTTTTCTATCAATTGCCCAACAGTAATTTGTTTATCCATCGTTTGTTATGTGTTCGAGAGAGAAGCCTCTAGTGAAAACTGATACGTCTTCATCGTATCTACTTTTCCAAACACTTTTGCTCTTGTTTTGGCCCCTAATTTGCATGATTTGAATGGAACTAACCCGGACTGACGCTGTTTTCAGCAGAACTACCATGGTGTTGTTTTTTGTGCAGAAATAAAAGTTCTTGGAATTGGATGAAACTTTTTGGAGATTTTTTATGGAATAAATAAAAAATACTAGAACCAAGACCCACTGGAGGGGGGCCACCCAGTGCCCACGAGGCACCAGGGCGCGCCACCCCCCCAGGCGCGCCCTGGTGGCTCATGGGGCCCACATGGCTCCGCTGACCCTAATCTCTGGCCTATAAATTCACAATTTCAGAGAAAAAAATAAGAGAGGAAGTTTTATTGCGTTTCACGATACGGAGCCACCGCCACCTCCTGTTCTTCATCGGGAGGCCAGATCTGGAGTCCGTTTGGGGCTCCGCAGAGGGGGATCTTCCGGCGTCGTCATCATCAACCATCCTCCATCGCCAATTTCATGATGCTCACCACCGGGAGTGAGTAATTCCTTCGTAGGTTTGCTAGACGGTGATGAGTTGGATGAGATTTATCATGTAATCGAGTTAGTTTTGTTAGGGCTTGATCCCTAGTATCCACTATGTTCTGAGATTGATGTTGCTATGACTTTGCTATGCTTAATGCTTGTCACTAGGGCCCGAGTGCCATGATTTCAGATCTGAACCCTTTATGTTTTCATGAATATATTAGTGTTCTTGATCCGATCTTGCAAGTTATACGCACCTGCTATGTGTTATGATCCGCATACCCCAAGGTGACAATAATTGGGATTCTTTCCGGTGATTGCCATAGTTTGAGGAGTTCATGTATTCACGAAGTGTTAATGCTTTGTTCCGGTTCTCTATTAAAAGGAAGCCTTAATATCCCTTAGTTTCCTTATGGACCCCGCTGCCACGGGAGGGTAGGACAAAAGATGTCATGCAAGTTCTTATCGCAAGCACGTATGACTATATACGGAATACATGCCTACATTACATTGATGAATTGGAGCTAGTTCTGTGTCGCCCTAGGTTATGACTGTTACATGATGAATGTTATCCAACATAATCACCGATCCAATGCCTGCGAGTTCTTCACATATTGTTCTTTGCTAAGTTACTACTGTTGCTACTGCTGTCACAATTGTTACAAAACTACTGCTGCTACCGTTACTGCTACTGTTACTATTATTGCTACTGCTATCAAACTACCATATTACTGTGCTACTGATCACTCCGCTGCAGATATTTAGTCTCCAGGTGTGGTTGAATTGACAACTCAACTGCTAATAGTTGCAAATATTCTTTGGCTCCCCTTATGTCGAATCAATAAATTTGGGTTGAATACTCTACCCTCGAAAACTGTTGCGATCCCCTATACTTGTGGGTTATCAAAAACTATGGCCCTCGGGTCTATTTTTATCATATATTAAAATCCAAAAATACCTTGCTGCAATTTTATTTCCTTTCTTTTATTTTGCAATTTACTTTTCTATCTATCACTATCAGAATTAATCCTTGCAAGTAACCGCCAAGGGGATTGACAACCCTCTTGTTTGCGTTGGGTGCAAGTATTTGCTTTTGTGTGTGTAGGTGCTGCTAACAAGGTTTTGTGTGGTTCTCCTACTGGATTGATAACCTTGGTTCTTAACTGAGGGAAATACTTATCTCTACTATACTGCATCATCCTCTCCTCATCGGGGAAATCCCAACGCAGTTCACAAGTAGCAGTGGCACTTCTCCCAATTCAAGACAAGATTAGTTTCTTCACATCTCTGCAAAACTTGATCAAGATTGCTTAAACAATCATCAAAAAAGTTTTGTAAACGGAGAAATCATCCATGAATACCTCAATAATCTTTTCACAAAAATCAGAGAATATAGCAGTCATACATCTTTGAAAGGTAGCAGGTGCATTGCATAAACCAAAAGGCATACGTCTATAAGCATAAGTTCCAAAAGGACAAATAAAAGTGGTTTTCTCTTTATCCTCTTTTGATACAGGTATTTGAGAAAAACCAGAATATCCATCTAGGAAGCAAAAGTGTGTATACTAAGATAATCTTTCTAGCATTTGATCAATAAAGGGCAATGGGTAATGATCTTTTCTAGTAGCTTTATTTAATTTCCTGAAATCAATTACCATCCTATACCCAGTTACAATTCTTTGTGGGATAAATTCATTTTTATCATTAGGAATAATAGTAATGCCTCCTTTCTTAGGAACACAATGAACATGACTTACCCATCTACTATCAGCTATAGGATAAATTATACCTGCCTCCAGAAGCTTTAATATTTCAGTTCTTACCACTTCCTTCATCTTAGGATTCAAACGGCGTTGATGATCAATGTGGCTTAGCATCAGGCTCCATATTAATCTTGATCAATGTGACATAAAGTAGGACTAATGCCCTTAAGATCATCAAGAGTATATCCGATAGCAGCACCGTGCTTCTTCAGAGTTTTAAGTAATCGCTTTTCTTCATGCTCTGAAAGGTTAGCACTAATAATAACAGGATATATCTTCTTTTCATCAAGATAAGCATATTTCAATGTATCAGGTAATTGCTTTAGTTCAAACACAGGATCACTCTTAGGTGGGAAAGGATCTCCCAAAGTGTCAACAGGCAAATTATGTTTAAGGATAGGTGCTTGTCTAAAGAATATTTCATCTATTTCATTTCTTTCATTCATAGGCATATCATTTTCATGGTCAAGCAGATATTGTTCTAAAGGATAAGTAGGAGGAACAACAATAGAAGCAAGACCAATAATTTCATCTTTATTAGGCAATTCTTTATCTCGAGGTTGTCTATGAAACCTAGAGAAATTAAATTCACGCGATACATCACCAAAATTAACACTGACCGTTTTCCTAGTACAGTCAATCTTAGCATTAACCGTATTCAAGAAAGGTCTACCAAATATAAAGGGACAAAAATCATCTTGTGGTGATCCACGAACTAGAAAATCAGTGGGGTATTTGATCTTACCACACAAGACTTCAACATCTCTAATAATCCCAAGTGGTGAAATAATATCTCTGTTTTGCAAGCTTAATAGTAACATCAATATCTTCAATCTTAACAGGTGCAATATCATTCATGACTTCTTGATAAGGAGAAAAAGGAATAGCACTTATACTAGCACCCATATCACATAAACCATGATAACAATGATCTCCAATTTTAACAGAAACAACAGGCATGCCAACTACAGGTTTGTTTTTATCTTGTGGATCTGGCTTAGCAATCCTAGTTGCTTCATCACATAAATATATAACATGGCCATTAATATTATCAACCAAAAGATCTTTAACCATTGCAATATTAGGTTCAACTCTAATTTATTCAGAGGGTTGAATTGGTTTAATATTACTTTTATTAACCACAATTGAATCTTTAGCATGTTCCTTAATCCTAACAGGGAAAGGAGGTTTCTCAATATAAGCAGTAGGCACAATTGGATCAACATTATAAATGATTGTTTCATCTTTAGCTATGGTAGGTTCTTCCTTTACTTCACTAGGTGGATGAAACTTAAACCATTTCTCCTTAGGGAGATCAACATGAGCAGCAAATGATTCACAAAAGGTAGCTACTATCTCAGAGTCAAGCCCATATTTAGTACTAAACTTATGAAAAGCATCAGTTTCCATAAAAGATTTTACACAATCAAACTCAAGATTTATACCTGACTCTTTACCTTTGTCGATTTCCCAATCTTCAGAGTTACGTTTAATTCTTTCCAGAAGATCCCATTTGAATTCAATAGTTCTCTTCATAAAGGATCCAGTAGAAGAAATATTGAGCATGGATTGATCATTATGAGAAAGTCGAGCATAAAAGTTTTGTATAATTATTTCTCTTGAGAGCTCATGATTGGGGCATGTGTGCATCATATACCCTACCCAAGCTTGAGCGATACTTTCTCCTTCATGGGGCCAAAAATTATATATATAATTCCGATCACGATGAACCAAATGCATAGGATAAAATTGTTGGTGAAATTCTAGCTTCAACCGGTTCCAATCCCGTGTTCCAGTATCATCCAATAGCCTATACCATGTCAATTCCTTTCCCCCCAAAGATAAAGGGAATACCTTCTTCTTAACTCCATCATCGGATAAACCTGCAAGCTTAAACAATCCACAAATTTCATCCACATAGATCAGGTGCATATCAGGATGTATTGTTCCATCTCCTGCATAAGGATTATCTAGCAGTTTCTCTAACATACCCGAAGGAATTTCATAAGAAATATTTTCAGTAGGTTCAGTAGGTTGAGGGGAAACTCTTATTGCTTCTAGTCGAGGTGAAGATACCCCAAACAAGCCCTTCAAAGGATTATTTTCCATAGTGACAAGTGACGGTAAATTTCAGCACGTAATAAAAATGTTTCCTTACCAAATTCCACTTACCAAAGGCGCTTCACTCCCCGACAACGGCGCCAGAAAAGAGTCTTGATGACCCACAAGTATAGGGGATCAATCGTAGTCCTTTCGATAAGTAAGAGTGTCGAACCCAACGAGGAGTAGAAGGAAATGATAAGCGGTTTTCAGCAAGGTATTCTCTGCAAGTACTGAAAGTAGCGGTAACAAATAGTTTGATAGCAAGGTGATTCGTAACAAGTAACAAGTAACAATAGTAACAAGAGTGCAGCAAGGTGGGCCAATCCTTTTTATAGCAAAGGACAAGCCGGAACGGTCTCTTATATAAAGCAAAGTGTTCTCGAGGACACATGGGAATTATCGTCTAGTTACTTTCATCATGTTAATTTGATTCGCGTTCGCTACTTTGATAATTTGATATGTGGGTGGACCGGTGCTAGGGTGTCGTTCTTACTTGAACAAGCAACTCTCTTATGATTACCCCCTCTTGCAAGCATCTGCAACTACGAAAGAAGAATTAAGATAAATCTAATCATAGCATGAAACATATGGATCCAAATCAGCCCCTTACGAAATAACGCATAAACTAGGGTTTAAGCTTCTGTCACTCTAGCAACCCATCATCTACTATTACTCCACAATGCCTTCCCTTAGGCCCAAGTATGGTGAAGTGTCATGTAGTCGACGTTCACATGACACCACTAAAGGAAGCAGCAACATACATATCATCAAAATATCGAACGAATACCAAATTCACATGATTACTTATGACAAGACTTCTCCCATGTCCTCAAGAACAAACGTAACTACTCACAAATCATATTCATGTTCAAGATCAGAGGAGTATTGAATATCATTAAGGATCTGAACATATAATCTTCCACCAGATAAACCAACTAGCATCAACTACAAGATGTAATCAACACTACTAGCAACCCACAGGTACCAATCTGAGGTTTTGAGACAAATATTGAATACAAGAGATGAACTAGGATTTGAGATGAGATGGTGCTGGTGAAGATGTTGATGAATATTGGTCCTCCCACGACGAGAGGAACATTGGTGATGTCGATGGCTTCGATTCCCCCCTCCCGGAGGGAAGTATCCCCGGCGGAATCGCTCCGCCGGAGGGCAAAAGTGTTCCTGCCCAAGTTCCGCCTCGAGACGGCGGCGCTTCGTCCGAAAAGTCCTCTCCTTAATTTTTTAGGGTAAATGGCTTCATATAGCAGAAGGAGGGGGCAAGAGGCCAGCTGTGGGCCCCACAAGGCATCAGGGAGCGCCCAGGGGGTGACCGCGCCCTGTTGCCTTGTGGGCAACTGGTGGGCCCCCTCATGTATTTCTTTGTTCCAGTATTTTTCATATATTCGATAAAAAATCCTCGTGAAGTTTCAGGTCATTTGGAGCTCCATAGAATAGGTATCTCTACTGTTGCTTTTTAGGTCCAGAATTCCAGCTGCCAATAATCTCCCTTTCCATATAAATCTTGCAAATTAAGAGAGAAAAGGCATTAGGATTGCATCATAAAGTAAAATAATAACCAAAAACACTATAAATATCAGTAGAAAAACATGATGCAAAATGGACGTATCAGCTGCCTAGGGTTTACCGCGGCGCTTGGGTATTCACCCTCCCTATAAATAGGGTAGCAGGGGCCCCAGATCCATTTTTACCCTGCGCTTGCTCGAGCCTTCTTCTTCCTCTCTCCCCCATCGCCCTCGCGTCCGTTCGAGCTCCTGACCTTCATCAACACCGGAGTTCGCCCATCTCCATTGCTGTCATTGCCGGAGCTTGCCTACGTCCGCCACGGCTACATCCACAAAGTTCGAAGCTTCACGTACAACTCCTACAGATCTGTAAGTGTTCATCCACCTCAGGTGTACTCCATTGTCGTAGTTTTTCGTAGTTCATCGTTAGTTCATCCATTCTCGACTGCAGTCTGCTCTTAGATCTACCAGCCATTGCATGTTCTAGCACTTCCGCCGTCGATTCACGATTGTTCTTAACCTTTCTTGTCGTCATATTAGATTTCTTCTGCTGTTTAGTGTTCGATGCCACGACTAGGTTTTATTTTTTCCTTTCCAGTATTATTTAGATCCAAAGACTTCTTTTAATCTCAACAGTAGTAGTTCGTATGAATCTTGTAACCCGGCTCATAGTTATCCCTTGCCAACTTTAGGAAATTTCCCTCACTGACTGATAGCTTGCTTCCACAATCCGTCTCTTGATCTATGTCTTCCACACTTAGCATTTCCTCCGCGTATCTGGCAGGAACCTTGATTGATTACACGTGTCATTACCTGACAGCGTATCTTTAGGCTTGGATTAGGTCAAATCTTGTCAACGCGAGAATCGAGGAGCCTTTTTCGGGAAAACTTACTGCGCCGCCTAGGGTTTACCACGACGCTTGGGTATTCACCCTCCCTATAAATAGGGTAGCAGGGGCCCCAGATCCATTTTTACCCCACGCCTGCTCGAGCCTTCTTCTTCCTCTCGCCCCCATCGCCCTCGCGTCCGTTCGAGCTCCTGACCTTCATCAACACCGGAGTTCGCCCATCTCCATTGCTGTCGTTGCCGGAGATCGCCTACGTCCGCCGCGGCTACATCCACAAAGTTCGAAGCTTCACGTACAACTCCTACAGATTTGTAAGTGTTCATCCACCTCTGGTGTACTCCATTGTCGTAGTTCTTCGTAGTTCATCGTTAGTTCATCCATTCTCGACTGCAGTCTGCTCTTAGATCTACCAGCCATTGCATGTTCTAGCACTTCCGCCGTCGATTCACCATTGTTCTTGACCTTTCTTGTCGTCGTATTAGATTTCTTCTGCTGTTTAGTGTTCGTTGCCACGATTAGGTTTAATTTTTTCCTTTCCAGTATTATTTAGATCCAAAGACTTGTTTTAATCTCAACAGTAGTAGTTCGTATGAATCTTGTAACCCGGCTCATAGTTATCACTTGCTTGTCTTTCGTCTGCCGGCTTATACTCTGATAACATCAATATCGTCGTACATAGCTTCAAACTGTTTCGCCAGCTTATACATCCAATATATCTTTGTAGCGGTCTACCAACTCATGCGTGTTAAGACCATGGCTCCAATGAACAAGGGAAAGAAGACCGTAGAATCAGCGTCAGAGCCAGCCAAACCAAGTAAAGCTGCCAACTGGGTGAAATCAACCATGACTAAACTCCTGCTCGAGGACTTTGTGAGAAAAGGCTTACTACCTCCCAAGGACGAAATTAAGTGACCTAATCCAAGCCTAAAGATTCGCTGCGAGATACTAACTTGGCACAATCTTTGTCATGTAAATCTTTGCTAACTTAGCACTGGTGTAGGTGGTTTTCACTGAAATGAAGTGTACGACCTTGGTTAGGTGATCCACCATAACCTAGATAGAATCATAACCAGACTAGGTTATGGGAAATCCTGTGATGAAGTTCATACCGATTCTACCCCATTTTCATTCGGCAGGGGGTAAAGGTTGTAGCAGCCCCGCTGGCTTCTGGTGTTCAACTTTAACTCTATTGCACACATCACATAGGGCTATTTACTCGGCTATGTACCTCTTCATTCCTGTCTACCAAAATCATCCGTTCAAATCCATGTTGCCGGGGTGAATGGAATACGACGAGTCGTGTGCTTCTTGCATAATCAACTTTCTTAACTCCGGGTCCTTGGATACACAGACTCGGTTCTCAAACCACATAACTCCACAAAGGAGTGCATGCTATATTGTAACACCCCCTCTCCCTAAACGTCTCCATAAGATTGGCAAAAGGGTCTCTTCTCATTCGAAGCATTTCACAACGTCCACATCGTTACGATTGTAGATGAAGTTCAGATTCACCATCATCTCCCTATCTCAGACTAACATTGGACCATATTTGATCACATGCTCGGAATTGTGACAAACCGCTCTCTTATGGACCAACATGTCCCAAGCCTGAATCATAGAGTGTTGATGCCCAAATGAATAGCTTGATTCGTTCATCCTAGTGAAATTGATGTTGAGACAAGTAATGACGAAATCGGCCCTACACTTTACCCAACGACCTAACATGGGGGAATGGAGGGTGGTTGTATGCTCCTTACCGCCATGAGAGACAATGGCGACGACCCGCCCATGCCGAAGATGAGGCAGACAAGACCAAAACGGAGAGAAAGGGGGCGGGCAGCTCACGGAGGGGAGGAGCACGTCCTGGTACCGCATATCTAAGTTGCCGCCGCCGCCGGTTTCGAGATCCGAGGCTCGATTTATCCTTCCACTAGAGGTGAGAAAATAAAAGGGGGTGAAACTGCAAATTTTGCGTCTGGAGATTTTTGTCTCCCGCCATCTCCATGCATGCACCCCGCGTACGCCGTTCCCTCTTGCACTCACCTCAGCTTGGCTCGACGAAAACGACCAATTTGATCGTTTCATTCATGCGTTGCTTTAAGTTTTGTGCGTGTGAGGAGCAACACCTAACATGACCAATCAAACGGAATCAAACACGCCCAAAAGGTCTCGAGTACCATCCGAAGAAGAGAGCGACACGAACACACGCACGAACACACGTACACCTGGTCCCGGACGAACCAAAACCATCCATCCATTCCACCAGCACAAGGATCACACGACAGGACGCCGCGAAAGCAACACCGAACCCAAGCCATGCCTCCTTTCCTTCCTTCCCCACCCAGTTAACGCCGCCCGCGCCTCCATCTCTACACCGCACCTAATCCCCACCCCACACCCTCGACGGCGCGCGCTGCGCACACGCGACACGCACACGCCTCGTCCCCACCACCGCGGCCCCCTCCCCGCCTCGCATCGCGCGACGGCCGCCCCCGCGAGAACGCCCCAAGTCGGCAGAACAAAAAAAAATGGAAAAAAAGCTGCGGCCCGCTCGCTCGCTCGGTGCTGACGAAGAAAGAAGGATCGATCGAATCCACCAGCCGGCCGTTTCTCCTTCCGTAAAACGCCGGTAAAATCCCCGTTGACGCGGCCGCCGCCAGCCATCCAGCCGATCTCCCCCCTCGCCCGCCCCCAATATAAACTAGATAGGAAGTGTGGCTTGCCGCACCCCACCCGCCCCAGCCATAGCCAGCCCGGTAAGGCATGTTTTATACTCCATAAGTTAACAAAAACAAAAATGTCCAGAGTACCAAAGTCTATTACATACCAGTAGTGCGTTTTCATAGGAAATGCAACATGATATACCAAAAGGATAAAGGTTCAATACATTATACCAAAATAAGTCACAACTAATCATTCATCTACTATCCTGATGATGAGTCACAGGAATAAGAACTGTATGAACAATACATCAGAGCTTATATGTGCACACCAAGTCACGTAGATTATGCATGAAGCGAGTTTACATCACCGATACAACTCATTCATCCAAATACTGACTAATGTAATCTATTTTTATATAGCATATTGGGCAAAGAGTACACATCGCATCTTGGATAGAGAACTACATAAGTCATCCTTATATGATGTACCAGGCAAAATAAATTAGTTAGCTACATGAAGCGAGCTTACATCACCGATAGAACTCATTCGTCCAAATACCGACTGTAAGCTATTTTTACATAGCATATTGGGCAAAAGAGTGCACATCGCATCTTGGATAGAGAACTATAAGTCATCCTTACATCCTGTACTGGGCAAAATAAATTAGTTAGTGCAGCTTGGATAGATATTTGTATAGCCAGCACAATCTCCCTCAACTTGATCAGATGCTTAAAAAGGACCTTAGTTACATCAGTGGTTATAAAAGTTGGTAAGTACACTACATATAGTACGATCTGCCATAATGGAAGTACCGCTTCATTGGAGAGAGAGAGAGAGAGAGAGAGATTGTACATCGCACGGTGGTGCAACCAGGAGTCGACGGAGCCGTAGACTCTCTTTGATAAGTGATTCTATATGAAAACAGTTTATCAGTTCCTATGAGAATCAAGTTTAAACCTAAATGCTCCCAGGAATCCTAAGAAACAACACATACATGCTAGCATGACATATAAGTTTTATATCAAAGAGGCAAAGTATCAAGCATTTAGAATCGAAGAGATCAAAGTGCAAAGCACGGAATCTTGTTTATGAGCTGTGGTCAGCCAAAAAAATAGAACCGTTAAAACCAAACATAAGAACAGTTAAAGCAGATCAAATGGAAAGAAGCCAAAATACAACTACTTCAATAGTGCAGTAACCTATCCATCATAAAAACCCAAGCCATGCTTTCTGGATGTATATAAACAAAAAGATGCAGAATTGCAGCAGAAGAAATGCTAGGTGAGTAATTTGATGATGCCAAAGTAAGATTATTAGATAAATATCACCATAATTAGCAAGAACCATGGAAGAAAGCTAGGGAGCACACCACTGTATCATCTAGTATGAGCTGGAAGACATCGTACATCAAATCTGAAGGAGAAGCACTCTAGACAACATCCACTGATTATCATAATCAGTAACATCATGAATGAAGACGAACATTTTTTACCATAAATGCAAAAGAACATCCAGTTATAATAGATTCGTTTATTCATATGCATCACATGACAATAACAGGACAAAAGAAGCATTCACCCAGAATAAATCAAATCAGAAAGCAACATTCATCATGTTAATACTGCAGAAAGCATCACTAAAAATAAATTAAAGCAGAAAGTAACATTCAATTATGTAATACTGCAGTAAGCATCACTAAAAAGATAAAATGGAAATACATAAATATATACATGCATTTTAACCTATTATAAACCAAGCTGATGCTAGCAGGCTATCCGTTAGTTTACATCAATCAAGAAAACAGATCAATATTACCAGTTCGAGAGAACAATAGCTTTATCACCAATGCATTGTGTAATGCTTCTACCATACCAATGACCATACCCAATGACTAATACACAACTCCCCAAGCAATGCTATACAAATCACTCGCCTCACAGGAAATAGTTAAGCTTGTGTAAAGCAGGAAGATTTCATATATAAATCTGGGGCATTTGATAACATATAAGCGATGGAAAGAAATTAGTGCAATTCAAAACAATAAATTTAGGCAGCAAGGATCTAATAATTTTCCAATGCATAAGTTGCCTAAGCAAATAATAATAACTGAGGCCTCATCCTTAAATCGTAGTAACAATAATAAGCTTGAGTTCATACATACACGCTTTCATATTTTCATATAGTTCACATAAACCAAAACTGATGATCGAAGATGCTAGAACCATAAAGCCACGAAAAAGAAGCCAAACTCAGGAAGCCATGAAAACATTTGTGTGAACTATAGGTGGATTGGCTTGTACGAACTGTAGGGAATCCCTTCTTGATGGAAACAAGCACAAATGTTTTTGCACTTTCTCTAAAAACTCATACAAAAACAGAACCTATTGGTTGAAAGGTGCTAGAATCGCTTAGCCATGAAAACATTGAAATATATACCACAACTTAAGACTCAAGGAAGGCAGGTTAGAGAAAGCCAACATCCCAATCTCAAATTGAAGCGCATCACTTTTAGGAAGCCATCTGGAGCCTGTAACAACACAATCACATCAAAATGCAGTAACAAATTTCACTGCGTACACGAGAGAGAGAGAGAGAGAGAGAGAGAGAGAGAGAGAGAGAGAGAGAGAGAGGGAGGGAGAGAGAGAGAGAGGGAGAGAGAGAGAGGGAGAGAGAGAGGGAGAGAGAGAGAGAGAGAGAGAGGGAGAGAGAGAGAGAGGGAGAGAGAGAGAGAGAGAGAGAGGTACTTTTTGTTCAATATTTTCTTCAGGCAAATTCTTCATCTTTCGTTCCTTCTCGAACCTGCAAACATGGTGTGCAGATAAAACATATATTACATTATGAAATCAAAACCAGGGAGACATATTAATAACTCCTTTGCTTCCTTACCTTCAGACCTCTACTAATAGAGAAATCCTTTAGTATCTTGTGATCAACACCCTGCTGCTGCGCGGCGCTGGCCATCCCGCTGTGCGCCGAGGAGGTGGGAGAGGCGCAGCGGACCATGCTCCTCCTATGGAGTCTGAGCTTGTCTGCAGCTCGAGCTTACTCCCATGCGCCTCTGGAATATAAAAACAAACTTACTGCACATACTTATGATATAAGAAGCTGCAGATGGGAAGTATAACCAAAACCAGTTTACTTTTATAGACTTATTATAGCACATCCTGCAACACTATAAAGAATTTTTGTGAAACTAACTTTTTAAGGCAAGTATCTCCAATGGTAATTTAATCTGGTAATTGTTTATTAGCGCTGAGAACAACTATTTCATTTATCAAATAATGAAAAGAGCAGCAGCTAGATGATAATAGAGATAGTGTTATCATTTCGTAAGGAAAAAGAGTAGCGTGGAAAACTTACAAATAGGACCAAGACCAACATCAATCTTTCCCTCCACCATGAATACCTTAACCACCATCTTCAAGTTCATCATAAGCAAATAGTCACATATATGCACATCAAGCCTGCACCATCATAACCAGGATTAACCCAAAATCAAATGTCTCAAGCTTTTGGTACCTCAAAATTGACAGCATTAGAGATAGAGATGTTTCCATTTGCATATGCAAAAACCAAAGAACTAAACATATACGTGGTTGAATGAGTTTGTATTAGGAAACTTGGCAGCCAAGATGAGCACTACAAAAAAACAAGAACAGAGAAAGGAGAGAGAGAAGGGGTCGACCTGCAGTTCCCTGGACGAAGACAAACCCTAGCCTCTCAAGTCTCACCAATTCTGCTGCTTCTTGCCCGCCGCCGCCTTGGGCGCCAGCTTCTTCTTCCCGGATGTGGTGCCCTTGCGCGGACGCTTGGTGACCGTGGCCTCCAGGTCGGCCTCGGGCGCGGCCTTGGCGTAGGCCGTGCGCTTGCGCGAGGAGCCTCACGACGGTGCGACGGCCGAGGGCGGCGAGCTGGGCGGTGCCATGGGTTGCGTGCGGCTGGCTAGGGTTCCGGGGGAGGATTCAGATGGGGAGGGCGAATGGGAGGAGGAAGAGGCAAGGGTAGGGGTGGTCGATGGTGGGGAAGGAGGCTGGGGTGGCTTGTGGCTGGCGACGGCCTCGTCGCGGGAGGAGCAGCGCGAGAAGAGGCTGCGGATGGGGCGGCTAGGGTTCTACCACGGGGGCTGCTGTTTTTATATGCTTCCGGCTGAAATGACGGAAATGCCCTAGGTGGGGCACCAAATTTACAGGCAGTGGCAAGGCCGCTGCGACACTGTTTCAATCTACAGTGTCGTCTTTTCATCCAGCGGCCAGGATCCTTCAGGGGCTACGCATCTGAAAACAGATCCGACGGCCGAGAGAGCCTGAGCTCTGAGAAGCCTCGGGTTCTCCCACTATGTATCTTATTATGGGATGGGATGGGATAAGCGCGCCTCCCTCCCCCCACCACCAACCTCGCGATCCGTAAACGGAAACAAAACCACAGCCCCGCGCCCCCCGTGGCCTCCCTCCCCTCTCCCCCCTCCTCACGCCTCCGCACCCGCCCCGTCGCGAAATTACGCTTCGGCCCTCGCCCGCCGCGGCCGCGGGGATCCGTACCCCTCCTCCCCGGCGCCATGGTCGACACCAGGCGCAGCTCCGTGGGGAAGCGCCGGGCCTCGTCGGAGGAGGCCTCGCCCCCGACGCCCCCGCCCGCGGCGGCCTCGGACGCGGGCGCGGGCGCGAGTGACGCGGCTGGGGCGTCGGCGCCCGCGGCGGAGGCCGCCTCCCCACCGCCCTCGCGGAGCCGGTCGGCCAAGCGAGCCAAGGTCGCGGTCTGCCCCGTGCACGTGTTCTTCTGTTTTGGATTGCTGATTTCCGGGAATCGATTGATCTGATTATTCGTTGCTGTGCGGTGGTGGTGGCAGGGCAAGACGACGCGTATGGTGTCGGCCCCCGTGATGGAGGCCGCCGCCAAGGCAGCAGGCCGTGTGATTGAGAGCTCGCAGCTGAGCGTGCCGGCCGTGGAGAGGTCTACCGGGGCCGTCGCGGCGTCGTCCACGGTGTCGAATTCCGGAGGTGCGTGCTGTTAGGTTCTGAGTTCGCGGTTCGTTTCAGGAGGGGCTAGGGTTTCGTTTTAGCTCGGGGGGAGGTTTTTGATTGCGCTGTTTTGCTGGTTCAGCGAGGAAGAAGAGGACGCCCAGGCGTCTGCCTCCGTCCGACGAGACGACCGCGGAAGAGATGACGCAGTGGAAGACGAGGCGCGGGGCGGCCAGTAGCCGGACTCATGCTTGGGCCAGACTGATTTCCCAATCTTCTCAGGTCTGTTGTTTAGGAGAACTCACTGATGTGAGGAACAGTGCCACAATTCTATTTGGTGACCGCATAGCATCTAATCAAGTTATTATTTGACGGACAATTGAACTGCTGTAGCCTTCCTAGCTATCAAAACAGCACCAACATTTTGGTAAACATAGCAGGTTTTAATTCAAAATTCATTTTGTTGCAAATCTGTGTCTTGAATGGGTCATTATATATGTCTGCCAAAGCTCTATTGTGAATCATCTGCCATATAACGCTTCATGCATGGATTTAGTTGGCAACACAGGACCATTATGTGCTCTTGGAGCTGAAACTAGCTTTTCTTCAAAATGGAGAAAAGAACCGTTCCATCTAAGTTATCTAAGTTATCCAAAAATCAGAGAATATCGACTAGTTTATTCTTGTTTTGCTGGCTTCTATACATTATCTACTTCCTGTCATTATTTGGCCCGACATGTATAATGCCTTTGTCAGGGTTTTATTAAGCATTGTGATTTTTGTGAATGTGGGTTTTGTAATCTTGCGCTAGTAACTGTTCAGTAATTTTAAAATCATCATTCTGATATTTATCTTCAGTTTCCAGTCTCCCGCAACTATAGGATTGTTATTGTCTGCCTGCTCAAATTTAAGCGTACTAAGCTAATATCATGTTTAGATGCCAATCCTTTCCAGTTGCCACAGCCACCATTGAGTCATTTAATTTGTCTTGTGGACTTGCGTAATCATCTTATTTATAAAATCTTGAACGTTTTTTTCTACAGTTTTGAGTAGGAACCTCTTACGTTACTCTGAAATTTTATGGAGGTTCATTTGGACCATTTGATCCAAATGAGTCACATTGGATCATGGGTGATCCCTGTTGTTGGTGCATACATGCATAGCAAATAGCATTTCACAGTTACTTGTTTTTGAGTTGTTCACATCTTTTTTTTGTAACCGTGTCAAATAGCCTTACCATTTTGTCAATTCCCCGCTTAGTTCTGTAGTATTGGTAATTTAGTCTTAGCATTTAGCCATTTACTAATTTTAAACAATTATCTTTGCTAATGATTATATTCTTCTTTCTGCTGTTCAGTATCCCACGGTTCCTATTTACGCTTCCTATTTCACTGTTGGCCATGGTGGTAAACATGATTTGAAACTGACGGACACATTATCTGGATCACTTGTTTGCAGACTGAGGCATGTTAGGGTATGGTTGCATTCTTAATTTTATTAATTTAATAGTACTCTGTTCTTCCTGCACTCATCATTTTGAGGATTTGACTGTCAATTTTGACCTGTTTACCAGAGTGGTGCTGCCCTTGAGGTCTCTATATCCAAAGTTGTCCATGTAAATGGGAAGGCCTTAGACAAGGCTGCTAAGGTCACCTTGGTTGGAGGCGATGAAGTTGTTTTTAGTTCACTTGGGAGGCATGCTTATGTATCCTTTTTTGTGATTGACCACTTTCTTAGTACATGTGTATTGCTCCTATCTGCGATTACGGGCATGTCTGGATGTTTTTGCCATTTTGCTTTGTTAAGCAAGACTAGCAATGTTTGGTTCTCCTGCCTTGCAAGTGAAATGAGATTTGCTTTCTATGATAGTATAATTTGTTGTTCAAAATATTGTATGTATTTATTTGAAACTATGTAGTGGACTACACCAGGAAAAACTTTACAGGCTAACAATGCCCACATGGAAGAATTGGCAGCTAATTTGGGCCTGCCAAAACCTGGCCTTACTAGGCAAAGTTAGATGGACAGATGTTGGGGTTAGCAAGGGAACCAAACATGTCCTGCTCCTACTTGTATGCACAATTATGCATTTTAGATGTGGAAGTCCTTAACATGTTGGCAGATATTTCAGCCTCTTCCAGAGGAAAAATCAAGCACATCAACCTTTTCTTCCCCGAGTTTTGTCCAGCAAGGGCAGTATCCAGTTATGAAAGGCACACCGGATCATTTATCATCTAAAAGGGCCAAGTTATCAGTGCCGTTTAATTTTGGTAGTGGCTGCTCTCCATTGGTTCCTCATGGTGAGACAGCTTCATTTCTTCCCTAAGGCCCTACTAATCCCTAACTTTTTAGAAAAGGGGATGCAACATAAGAGGACTTCTGTTTTTTTCTTCTTGTTTCTCAAAACTGGGTACCTTTTATTTGTTATTATGATGAAAGAGAAAAGTGAGGCTAAACAGATCTCTTTTTTGTTCACTAGATACAGAGATAGTCAGCAGCTTATGTAAAACAATGGAGGAGCAGAACCAGTTCTCTTCTGAAGAAAATGTACCATTTGCTCAACATAAACTTTTAAAAGATCTGAAGAAGGCAGTTGTTAGTGCAAGTGATATATCAGAGTCATTTGATAGTTTTCCATATTATCTGAGGTATCTAGACTATCACTCTCTTCATGGAAAAGAATGGCTCTTTTGTTATATTGTTCGAGATATAGAAATACATACGATTTGATGCATCTCTTATTATCCTTCATCTTACGAGCTTATAATGTTCATTTTGTACTTCACGTAATAAGTAAAGAAATGATCCTATAGAAGGATGATTTCTCCCCAATTGCTTAGTTCTGTAATATGATTGGTGGCAACAGCACAACTCCAGATTTAGTGGATTAATCCTCTTATTGTTTCTGCTCACATTTCTAACTCAACATTGCAAAATGCTGAAAAGCATGTTTGTTATCCATAGTATTTTACTTTCACAAACCCCAGTTCTCTTCTTATTTGTTATTCCCCATATCATCCTTAAAAAATGTAAGGAAAATAATTGCGACGCCATTCTCATTTCTAAAGTCAATACTTTCTTTTAGCTAGTAAGATGTGACGCCATTTTCTAAAAAAGTAAGATGTGACATAATGTCAGGCAGAATGATCGGTTGGTCATAGTGCATGATCATTGGATATACTAATTTTTGCTCCTACAAATATTTCAATTGGTGATAGTGGTTCGTTGGTCTCCTCTCACCCTGATGTGACCCATTAGATCTGTTGCAAACGGCAGAGATGTTAGTCCTGTTTGACATAAAAATTAGTATAAAGTTACCCCGCAAGTGGCTCAAGTGTATGAACACATCACATAGGCTTAAGCTTGGCATCATCATCAATGGTGGTTTTGAGTAGTTTGATTTGTTTTATGAGTAGCAACCTATTGGATATCTAATAATCTAAGTTGTTTTATCTTCTGCAAGACACAGGCATTTAGCAAGTGAGTACTGATTACTCGAGTACAACCTACAATTTTTTTCCAGTTAATTTTGCCTGTTGCATATTGATTGATTGGTCTCTGGTGGTTAAGAACTATCTTTAATGCCTTCTCATCCTTGCAGTGAGAATACCAAAAGTTCTCTCCTGACACCAGCACATGTAAATTTGTGTTGCAAGGAAGCCATGGAGTGGACAAAAAAAATATCTTTTATTTCTCAACGAGTACTATTATCTGGTCCAGCAGGTATCAGTTTTACTTGGTGAAATTATGGGGTATTGCAGTTAGTGATTTTGTATATTTGTTAAATGCTAAATGCTTGGAGTGTCTAAATAAATACTAAAAACAATTTTACTTTTTGTAGGGTCTGAGATATACCAAGAAACATTGATGAAGGCTCTCACCAAACACTTCGATGCTAGGCTGCTCGTCGTAGATTCATCATTGCTGTCGAGTGTAAGCCTCTTAACCATGCCATGCTTATTCTTCTTGCAGTGGACTGATGATATATTGAACAACGCCACCACAGCTCGTTTTAAAGAAAGCACAACCAATTCTATTGTAGGCCTTATCTTTTTGTAAGATGACAGATATGCGTCTTCTTTTTGTGAGATGAATATATGCTTCAACGAATACTTTACCTTTTTGTGCAATGCTGCTAGTATTTTCTTGAAGCTTGAAATGTTTTCTTCTTTCAGAGTTTGAACTTTGTAAACAAGCTGTACAGGAGAGTTGCAGTAAACTCACAGTACTGGTGCTGTTTATAAATACATCAAGATGTAGCATTAGTTAATTTCACCATAAATGAATCAGCTGACACCTTGAGATGTAAACTAGAAAATGATGTCTGCTGTAAATTACTCACTGATGCAACTGCATGCTCGCTTTAAACAGTTGCATATGAATTGTGTGCAAAAAGAAAAGGACGTAGGGGGGGGGGGGGGGGAGGTCTTTTCTTTGGTGTTTCTTTAGTTTAAATTCAAATGCCAACACCCGACTATCATTTTTTTTCAGGGACAGTCTTCAAAGTCAAAGGAATCAGAGCCGTACAAAAAAGGTAAGGCTATATCATGACTCTGTCATTAGCACTACATTTTCTTTGCTTTTTTTGGCAACTATTTTTAAGTCTAGATGTTGAGAGTACCTGTCGAATTGAGTATGGTGGCCCTATATTTGTCCTTGGTACTATAAACGACGAGGAGACTGTACTGTTTGTTTTTACAATATTTTGTTTGTGTAATGGAACCACCTGATGTAGTGGTAGTAATGCTTCTGATATTTTGTTCAGGTGATAGGGTGAGATACATTGGTTCTTTGCAGTCAACAAGGTTTATCCTTGAGGGACAAAGGTGTGGCCCATATCTTAAGATTTGGTTTTTTAAATGTGCATCCATTCAGCTTCCTGCACCACATGTGTGAATGTTCCAGGAGTTTTTTTGATGTAATTTTTTTCTCTTGATTACTCTTAGTCAGTGTTCAAGAAAGCGTTTTTAAGCGCGCTTAAGCACTAAGCGATGGCAAAACGCTTCGCTTTTGCCCTAAGCGGTAGATTAAGCGTTTTTATTTAAATTTGGCCAAAAATTGGCTGTTTTTGAACTATTTCTGCTTGTCTGCTTGCGCAATAATGGCAATATGCCATTTATCTTATTATTAGGCTCTGTTTGGGAATTATTTCCTTCATATTCTGGCAAAATTCTGGCTACATGATCTCTATTTGCTTATCACTATTTGAACTGAACTCCATTTTAGTTGTTATTTTGCTTGCTATGTGAACCTGATGTGTATTTGCTATGGTGTGAACTGTATTTTAGATGCTATTTCAATTACCCATGTGCCATGTTTCCTATTTTTGTGTGTATATTATTCAAAATCTGCCAAATTTTAGTCAATTTCAAAAAACGCTTAAGCGCGCTTAAGCTGCGCTTAAGCGCCCATTGCTCTAAGCTGTGGCCTTCCGCTTCGCTTACGCTTTCCGCTTTTTTGAACATTGCTCTTAGTACCTTTCATGCTATAGCAGTTTTGAGTAGGAGGGTGTACAGATAGAAAATTATTTGTGCTGTGCAAAGCTGGAAAACCTATTGTGTGATATACGATGAACGTGAGTTGCTATAGAGAGTTTGCAGTAACTGGTAACAGCTATAAGCTTCCTTAGAAGATTCAGTGTCAAACTGGTCTGGATTTAGCCTTGTTTGCAATGCAGGATTCTCATATGAATTTTTCAGGAAACCGCACATCCAGCTGGAGTATAAGTTTCCTTTTGTATGAAATTCTTACGTTCCAAACGGGTTATATGGAAAAGTAGATCTGATGCAATAATCATGAGAATCATACTTTCTCCATTTTCCTGTAAATATTGCATATAATATTGTACTGGATTGATCTTTTGTACTTAAGTTGCATAGTCTATCTTAGATGGCAGTAGGTTTTCTTATTGGATAAAAGAACCAGGCTGGTTTGAGTCCCTGCTTGTTGGTCTGACCTGTGATGATATGTAATTATATGGATTTTCACCCCTTTGTTTGCAATTGACCTCTCTTGGTGTTGCCATTTGCATATTTTACTTGGATCTATTAATAATTTATGCCAAATTATACAATCTGCAGAGCTCCAGATTATGGTTCCCAGGGTGAAGTGCGACTTCCTTTTGAGGAAAATGGATCCTCAAAAATCGGAGTCAGTTTCGACAAACCGATTCCTGGGGGCATTGATCTAGGAGGCAATTGTGAGGTTGATCATGGTTTCTTCTGTTCAGGTGAGTTTTTCTTCTTCTGTTGTTCTTATGTACTTTTTAATAACTTATAACTATATCATATGCAGTGATTTTTGCCGTTTATTGCTATATTGTTAATTTTTTGTAACAACTTACTTATGCTTATTTGTATTTCCAGTTGATTCTCTGTGCCTCGATGGTCCAGGATGGGAAGATAGAGCTAAACATCCATTTGATGTAATATTTGAGGTTCGTACGATCTTCGCAACCTTACTTTTATCAGTATTTGTCATTTTTTCCTATTACTTACTGGGATTTTATGCAGTTTGTTTCTGAAGAAAGTGCGCATGGACCCCTTATCCTATTTTTGAAGGACGTTGAGAAAGTGTGTGGAAACACTTACTCTTATCATGGTCTAAAGAGCAAGCTTAAAATTTTTCCAGCAGGTGTTTTTGTTATTGGGTCTCAGACCCAGGCAGACAGTCAGAAAGATAAGGTACTTACTGTAAAGATAATCTGCACCCGATTTCTAAGTATTCATTCTTTTAGCTAACAAAAAAGATGTTGTTTATACAGCTAAACGGGTCTCCTTTCCTTTCGAAGTTCCCATACGGTCAAGCAGCAATACTCGACCTTGCGTTCCAGGTGCCTTTTCTGGTTTTGCTGGAAGTACCTTGCAACTTCAAGTTTGCTCACATTAAGCCATACCTCGTTCTTATATTACTGTAATAATTTATATTCATAATATGGCAAGCCTCATCTAGTTGCTGCTTGCTACACTAGATTAGGAGGTTTATAGGAATGACCAACAGGTAAATAAACAAATTTGAAAAATAGGGAGTAGATGCAAAAGATGGCTGATTTTCCCTACTTATGCCATGCTAGTGTAGGGACTCCATGGCACTACAACACATTGTCAGCTTATACTGAAAGGATATTTCTGATATATATCTAAATTGCTTATTATCTTGTCCACTGTATATTTTTCTTACTGGACCCTTTTATCAATTATTAAATTAAATTATGGGTTCTGTCAAAAGTGCTCTGTTGCACTTTTTTGTTGTTACATTCTAATGTACACCAATGCAGGATAGCTTTGGCCGGGTGAATGATAAAACCAAAGAAGCAGCGAAGACTGCAAAGCATGTCACTAAACTTTTCCCCAGTAAAGTGACAATACAACCACCACAGGTATGCCATTTGTGTTACTCAACAATGATGTCTACTTGGTAGTGTCCTCTCCAAGTTATAACTCTGAATACATGCTACAGGATGACTTGGAACTCTCAAAGTGGAAACAGCTATTGGATCGTGATGTTGAAATTCTGAAAGTGAAGGCTAACATTTCAAAAGTCCAGTCTGTAAGTATTAATTAGTGACTTGTCATTTTGTATATTACTTTTGGATATAATAGACTAAAAAACCTTCAATGTTCTTTTGCTCTCGAACATACCCAATGTTATTATGTTTCAGTTTCAAGTAACTGCTTGTTCGCACATCCCTGTTATTCAATAATCATATGTTCCATTACCTCTTCAGCCAAATGTCTTGCATTTTATTGAAGTCTTTCCCATGTAGCTGTGAGTCCGAACATGATTATTAAAAAAAGTACGTCATTAAGCTGTTACTAGATTCCCAGAGTGATTAGAATGTTCTGATTTTTATTTGACAATTTCCCTACGTTCTGTTGAAACTTTCAATAGATTTGCCTCCACTATGGGACAAAACAGTATTGCTGCATCACCTGTATTGGTGCGACCTCTAAAAATGGAATTGTCGCTACACTCAACTGATGTTGCTGTTCCTTAATATCTCGTGGTTTAACTAATGTCTATCAATCGGATGCAGTTTCTAACTTGCAATGGTCTGGAATGTGCTGATGTAGAGACCACAGTATGTGTTAAAGACCGAACCCTTACAAATGAATGTGAGTAGTCAGTCCTACATGATGTTTCTATCCTGTATAATGTCCATGTAGCATAATCTGTATTGTTTTTGTTTCCAGGTGTCGATAAAATAGTTGGTTATGCTTTGAGTCATCAAGTTATGAATTCTACTGTTCCAACTCCTGGAAAGGATGTGTTACTTGCTCTTTCTGGTGAAAGGTTTATTCTCTAACCTTGTACACTTCACAAAGTTGCGCCAGAAAGTTCTTTCTGGTTCATCTAATGATTATTTTACTGCAATTGTTGCATTTCAGCCTTCAGCATGGGGTTGATTTGTCGGAAAGCATGCAAAATGACCATAAGAAAAAGAGCACAAAGAAATCACTCAAGGTGACTTTTGTCTTTTTTTTCTTAATGACAAAGATCACCTCATGTATATGACTTGACCTGGCCATGTTCAGCCTGGACCAGTTATTTATTTGAAGCGTGCAAATAAGTCAGATTGAGTTTCACCTATTATCTGAGGCTCTGAGCCTTATCACATTAGTGGTGTCTAATGCCTATGACTTACATACATTCCTTTTCATTGTTAGGATGTTGCCACGGAGAATGAATTTGAAAAGAGGCTTCTTAGTGATGTTATCCCTCCAGATGAGATAGGTGTTTCCTTTGATGACATTGGAGCACTAGAGAATGTCAAGGAAACTTTGAAGGAATTAGTGATGCTTCCATTGCAAAGGCCAGAGTTGTTCTCCAAGGGACAACTTATGAAGGTACAAGGCATTCTCAAGCTTCATTATTTATGCTTAATATTCTTCTAAAACAATCCACATGTTCCTTCTGTGAGTCCTCTGTTTCACCTGTAACAATGGCTCCTTGTTTTGTCATTTGCCTTTATAGTTAGATATCCCCCTTTCTGCGCTTATGGACTCATCCATGTTGAGTGGTTTTGTAAATATTGTAATGCTGTCCACCTGTGGTTTGTCCATCTCCTATCATTCTGTGCTTTCTAGCATTAACCTTCTTTCATTTTGAATTTATGTATGATGCTTTTGTGAGCCTTCTGTTATACAGCATCTGTTTCTAAATATAAGACGTCCCGTTAGTTCAATTTAAACTGCAAAAACGTGTAATTTCTAGTTAATATCATGCAATCCCAAATTTAATTGAGAAAAGCAATAAGAATCACTTCAAACTGAATGTAGCAGGTTGAATACTGCCGTTATCATATTTTTTCCTTATTAATTACTCCCTCCGTATGAAATTACTTGTCGTAGAAATGGATAAAAATGGATGTATTTAGAATTAAAATACGTCTAGATACATCCATTTCTCCGACAAGTATTTCTGGACGGAGGGAGTATTTCTTAACTTACCCAGTGTGCAATATTGTTCTGATTTTTCATTTTGCACCAGCCATGTAAAGGAATATTGCTTTTTGGTCCACCTGGTACGGGGAAGACCATGCTTGCTAAAGCTGTTGCAACAGAGGCTGGTGCTAACTTCATCAACATATCAATGTCAAGCATTGGCTCGAAGGTTTTCCCATGACAGATATTTATCCAGATTGCTCTCCTTTGTTAGTACTACATTTTCTTACCTGTAATTGTAACAGTGGTTTGGCGAGGGGGAAAAATATGTGAAAGCTGTGTTTTCACTTGCAAGCAAAATTGCTCCCAGTGTCATTTTTGTGGATGAGGTCAGTCAAAAATTTTCATCATCATTGCTGATATGATTATGATTCAACAGGCTGAGAACTTGCTGTGTCCCCTGTTTTGCAGGTTGACGGCATGCTGGGTAGGCGTGAAAACCCAGGGGAACATGAAGCCATGCGTAAGATGAAAAATGAATTTATGGTGAACTGGGATGGTCTGAGAACAAAAGACAAAGAACGTGTATTAGTACTTGCCGCCACTAATAGGCCGTTTGATCTTGATGAGGCTGTTATTAGGAGGCTCCCAAGGAGGTATGGTTATACATATTTTGACAAATAAATGCAAATTGTGACACTGGCATTGCCAACCAGTCAATAATTCTTCTGAAACTGTTGCTTAGGTTGATGGTGAATTTACCAGACGCAACCAATAGGAAAAAAATTATTAGTGTAATACTAGCCAAAGAAGATTTGGCAGAAGATGTAGATCTGGAAGCAGTGGCCAGCTTGACTGAGGGGTATTCAGGCAGTGATCTGAAGGTATTTTGGTTTTATGTTAAGATTATTTGTTTCTTATTTGATTTCCTTTTTAAACAGGTAAGTTTCCATATTCTTTCTGCTGACAATTTTAATTTTCCCCAGAATCTGTGTATTACTGCTGCACATCGTCCCATAAGGGAAATCCTTGAAAAAGAGAAGAAGGTTAGTTTTTAATTCTTAATTTCTTGTACTACTTTCCTATGTGTTGTCAGTTCTACTGATTAATAATCTCTGATCCTTCTAATTTCTCTCACTGATTCTAATTTTATCGATGCTTTTAGAATCTCTGGTCAACCAAATCATTAATAATTTGAATTGATTTATTTATGACCATCCTTGTTAAGGCTACATCAGACCTCCAATCCATCATCTTGTGTCTACTTGCAGGAGAGATCCTTAGCAGAAGCAGAAAACAAACCATTGCCTCCTAAGTATTCTAGCAGTGATGTCCGTCCCCTAAATATGAGTGATCTCAAACAGGCACACGAGCAGGTAAATATTACTGCTATTTTTCATCTATTTCTTACCCTGGCCAAAAATGGAAAAGAAGAGAAAAATAAACTTAATGCAAATCAGACTCAATTACACAAGTAGATTTGATGCCCCTCACTGCCTGTGAAACTTAATCCATCAAATATATAACAAATGCTGATGACAGCTCTTGCGGGCTTAGTTTCAAAATTGGAAAGTGTAATGCTAGTATTGATATGTTCTGGGTTGTAGCGCAATTTGTTTCTAGGATACAAGTAGATTTGATGCTCCTCACCACCTGCGAAACTTAATCCATCAAATATATAACAAATGCTGACGATGGCTCTTGCGGGCTTAGTTTCAAAATTGAGAGTGTAATTCCAGTATTGATAGGTTCTGGGTTGTAGCGTCAATTTGTTTCTAGGATATACCCGCATTGTCATTTTATGTTATTTCATCTCCAAGTTGTTGATAAAAGTGTGATCCTAACGTAACTTGCCTGGTGTGTAGGTATGTGCAAGTATATCATCTGATTCGACAAATATGAACGAGCTTGTTCAGTGGAACGAGCTTTACGGTGAAGGCGGATCTAGAAAGAAGACACCTCTAAGCTACTTCATGTAGCTTATGTGTAGTCTGTACATAGAGCAGAAGCATTAGAGTGAAGCGACTGAGAAGATAGACAATGAATAGCTCTATTGGTTCTTCATTTATAGGCAATTTTTTGAGTCAATTGTTTTGTAATGTCAGTTCTGAGTTTCGACAGATAGCATAGGACCTGGTTGGTCCACCATTCTCCTTGAACGGTCAAACTTGTATGTAGACTGAGCATCAGAATACAGTTCAGTTAATTGATGTTCCAGCCAGTGCGAATCCATTTAGGTCTTGTATACAGTACATGGTGCTTAGAAGAGGTGCTTATAGTAAAATAAACTGAGGTTTTCTCAAGCACTAGTGCTTGTCTCTATAGAAGAGGTGCCTAATTAAGCATCTACTCCCTTAATCTCATGGATGCGGTATGTTCCTCAGCGATTTCTACCTTTAGGTCAAATGTCGGCGTACGACAATCTATGGGGCCATCGCCCCTTCTACGTTCGGCTACGGGCTCACAGCACACGAAGAGCAGCAACAACTGCAGTACACAGAAGTTTATCCAGGTTCGGGCCGCTGTGAAGTGTAAAACATTACTCATACTTTGATGGATTGATGTTTGTTTTGGAACCCTATAATTACAAGAGCGCAACCTTGCCGGCAAGGTGCTTGGGAGGTGCAGCTACTAAGTGCAATTGAGTAGGGGTCTGACCTTTGTAAAGGTAGCCATGGGCCTCTTTTTATAGATGAAAGGAGTTACCACAGTGGCAAAATGATAATTACAGAGAGTAGATAGTGGCTATAGTGCTATCATTCTAACCTTGACTGTATAGGACAAGAAGCATTAATTACGCCGTTAGGTGTCACACTGGGGTGAATGCCGGCAAGGGAGCACTGCTCCACCTGTGTCGTCAGCCCAGCTACCTCTTATTATATTGACACGCCTCTTGGACGGGTGTCAATAAAGTTGGTCTTCAGGCGGCGAACTGCCACGTGCCTCGACAAGGTTCACCTAACCACCTGCGCGCCCGCCATCTGTCGGCGAGGTCCTGACATATCGCCACGGTGGAGCGGTGGAGGGAGCTTGCCGGATCCGCGCTTGCCGGCCTTGATCTTGCCGGCTCGGAGGCTACTACTGTTTGTGCATAGTCAGGGATATGAACACCCATGTTCAATACACCGACATCAACTGTCCAGCGACATGAAGAAACGGAATCGCATGCCCTGGTGGAGAGTTAGAATCTACAACGGGGAAGGCGCAACGACACTTCCAATTTGATTGTTTTCGAAAAAAGAGTAGTTACACGGAGTTCACACTGATGACCATACGACGATTGAAGTCTGCGGGTGGGAATAAACAACTTGCACTGATCGAACCTGGGGAACAAAGTGTGTTTTGTTGAACCCATCTTAGGCGCCGCAGAACGTTTTTGGCAGTACAAACGCAAACGATCGCATATACGCAAATCTTGAGACTAACAAAGTCATCGCAAGTTGATGGAGACGTCGTGTCACACTATATGGAATCAAAATCGCTTGTAGATCAGTCATCTGTGTCACACTACGAAGTCGTTCGTTCTACTCGCAGTTACACGGTAATTCACACGAAGAAAGACTATAAAAGTCTCTATTCTGTTCTGGTTTTGCTTCACATGGTGTGATTCATGAGCCCGTAGACGAGCACCAGCCCCATGATGAGCGAGTCGTCGACGCCGGGCTCCACCACCAGGGCGAGCACGTCCTCCCCGAGCGCCACCCCGCCCGCCGTCACCTTCCTCTTCACCTCCGCCACCACGAGCCCGGTGCCGGCGTCCACGATCCTGCAGCACGCCCGCTTCCCGGCGCGAGCCCCGCCGTCATCGTCGATCCTGTACCGCATGGCGCAGCCGGCGTCGCTCTCGAACTCGCACGGCGACGACGACGGGCGGCGGCCGCTCCGGTGGAAGATGCCGCTGCGCGGCCGCGCCACCTTGAACCATGCGCTCACCTCTTGCTTCCGGCCAGTCCACTTGTACCCTTCCCACTTTCCAAACGCGAGCTTCTGCACGCATCCACAATTAAGTAGCCAGTCAGAAACTTCGATCATACGTAAGAGTAAAAGGTACTACCTCTGTTCCAAGATGCAAAAACATATTTCACAGATCTTGATGGTATTCTTAGCTTGATTGTACGCACGTTCTTGACTATAGAAAAGAAAAATGTACGCACCTTCTTGTGTATGTTGACGACGATGTTGCCACGGAGGTCCATGAGGCAGACGTTGTCGCTGCACTTGGAGCCGTAGTTGTCGACGCGGTAGACGATGTGGCCGTCGGAGTCGTACACGGTGCACCCCCGCCCGTTGAGCACCAGCGACTTCAACCACAGCGTGAACACCTTCCCCCTCCTCTCGCTCGCGCACGCCGCCGCCGCCGGCGACGAAGAAGAAGAAAACGACGGCGAAGAGTGTACCCTCGCCATCTCTGCCCGTACTAAGTGTTGCCGTCTGTCTGCCCGCACACTGATGTGTCTCTCTATGTGATCTGGTCAAGTAAGCTAGGGCTCGATATATACACAGAGGAGGAGGAAGAGAGCAAAAGCGCAAAAGTGCTGGTGACGTGGTTGCTGGCTCGTTTAAAATTTAAACTATATATGGACCGAGAGGAGGACAAGTTGGGATCGATCGATGATGCTCTTTTTGGAGTATTATTAGTTAGTTATAATCAGATATTAAAAACCCCTTGAAACACATTTATGCCATGCATGCTTATCGAGCTGTGGCGGCAATTAGGCAAATAGTCTATTCGTGTCCAAGTTTTAGTGCCCCCCTGCGTGTGGTTCGTGCCCTATCTTTCATGTCCAAGCACTGAAACCAACAGCAGGCCAACCATCTAAGCGTAAGACAAAGCTAGCTCAAAATGGCTGTGCTTAATTAGTAAACTCGAACTGGAGGCGTTGAAAGTGACATGCATGCCTGAAAGGCACGCACATTTACAACGGCCCTTGGTACTTCATAGGATCGGACTTAAAGTAATAGCAAGAAAAGTGCATGCGTCGAGATGCCGCTAGTCGCTTTTTGCATGGGTTTGGAACTGCAGTTGCTGACGGTACGAAGCAACAGCAGCAATTATACTACTTAAAAGGCAATAATGTGGATTAGAAGCGCTTAAACAAGGCAAGTAGATCAGTACGAGATGTCTAGTCAGCCGTAGCAGGCGGACGGCAGCACTCACGCCCGTCGTCACCAAAGCGGAAAAAGCGCCACACAAGGTTCCAAAAAGGAACTGATTTTTCCATCCAGCTGATGCTAATGGGCTAATGGCAGCTGATGCGTGCGTACTTTACTAAATAATGTTAGTCTGCATAGTAGGTCGAGGTCGATGATGATGCGAGCCTGTTCAGTCCGGGGCTGCAGATAAGCACTTGAGGTCGTCTTGAGCAGAGAGCAAAAGGACACACATGCTTCTATTGTTAAGTGCCGACCGTGTATGGATATCTCCATTGTTTTTAGGCAGGAGATTTTGGGGCAGTACAATAATCGAGGATTGCTATTGCTATTTCTAGGCCGTCTGAGAAATGCTCATTTCTAATGATATCTGAAACGTACAATTATTCAGTTTCCGTTGCGTAAATACAGAGTACTCCCAAAATAATAATGGAGCACTAGTCTACGCGCAGAAATGGGAGATGCCCATGTGTAATAATAATGCCCGACAACTCGAAACAGGACCAGAGGTTGTTGCTGCTGGGCTTAAGCATTTTTATTTTTTGTGAATTGGCGAAATTCATCTAGTTAAACTGATGATCCTGATCCCGATCCTGATACAGTGGTCCTATTCCTGATTCAGTGGTCCTGATCCTGTTGATTAAGTGGCTGTTTAGCCCCATGTTATTGACACAAATAGCAATCAACAATGTGTACAGATGGTTGCCTTGTCAAAATTGAGGTAGTACCTAGCTATATATATTCAGTGAGTGGTCCTGGCAGGGACTCCATTGGCCGCTAGGACTCTAGCCATGTTCATGCGAGTTGAGTTAGTCTATTCAGAGTTCTCGTCAACCGAAAACATGTGCTCACTCTCGCTGCCCTGACATGTCATGTCATTGGGTTTGAGATGAATTGACTGAATGTCTGAGTTCAAATTTGATAGGCATTGCTCTTCTTTTCATTGTTTCTAGAAGCTCTGCCACTGTTAAATGGTACCTCATGCAGTTGCAAACTTGTCGTCCCAAGGGCATCTCCAACGGCAACCCGCAAATTTCCTCCCGCATCCGTCCGCGGACACGGATGCGGGAGGACGCCATCCAACGCTAGCCGCATATATCCGGCCAACAAATCGAACCATTCGGACGAAATTTGATCAAACAGGCCAATATTCATCAAAGTTCGAATAGAAAATAGCACAAATCATCCATACATAGCATGCAAATTAAGTCTAGTACAACAATGCCTCAAATTCGACTAGATTTAACCGGATGTCCAACAAGTTTTTCATCAACGGATCAGGGCATCCCACACATACTCCCCCTTCAACTTCATCCAACAGTGTGTGCACGTAAATGGCCATCTCTCTGTCCTGTGGTACACCACGGCAGCGCGTGCGGGCTACATATAATGTGTAGACCAACATTGAGTGAATGAATCAATCGACAAGTTGAGCAAGAGGAAGCAAAACTTACGATCTCGTCCTCTGCCGCGTGCAATGGCCACCTTGCCTCTAGCTGACGAACCACATCACAAAACTTGGTGATGCTGGTCTGGATTGCGTACCAGCGATATGACAACGACTTCACATTGCGTTGTTGAATGATGTACATGTCGTAGGGCGCAATGTGCTTTCGTGCGTAAAACGTTTCATGCACTTGCTCCCAGAAGGGCTCCCCTTTGCTCCTGCCTACAAAACCCGCGGATACAGCCAACCACGCATCGCACAACAATTCGTCCTCCATGGTCGAGTAGCTCACCATCCTTCGTACTCTAAAAAACGACATATCATTTGAAAATAAGCTCAATGGCATTTGACCGAACACCCGCCGGGCGTGGTGACCGCCATGGAGAACGTCGACCGGGGGGGGGGGGGGGGGGGGGAGGGCTGAGTGTACTTGGGCACAAACGGCTCCAGGGTGGACAGCTACGTCGTAGAGGCGAGCGGGCGCGTCGATGCTGGTTGTGGACGTCTGGCAATGCCTCTTTGGCGGCCGGAGACGTACAGCAGCGGCGGCGGAGGTGAAGGGTGCGGATGCAAAGCAAGGGGGAGAAGGGGTGGAGTGGAAGGAAATGAGACCGGGAGGGGGGGATTGGGTGGGCCGGGGGTGTCGGAGTCCTACGTGTATGGTGTCCGGACTCCCGCAAAGCCCCTCCACGCTTGTCTCCAATTTACGGGAGAAATCGAGTCCGGACCGCCCCGCGGACCGATACAGGCCCGCGTTGGATGGCTTCCATGGTCCGGACAACGCGATCCGGACGGTTGCGAGAGGTTTGCGGGTCGGCGTTGGAGATGCCCTAACTCAGTTAAAGATATTAAAGAGTCCGACTTCCCAGTAAAAGGTTTGCAACTTCTTAAGTTTAAACACTTTGTGAGAGTAAGCGCTCAGCGAGAGTGCTCCCATGCGATATCCTATATTCTTAAAAAGTTCATTCCCATTACAATCAATTTTCTCAACATACGGCCTTTCACCTCATCCATGCACTATTTTCAGCCATGCACCGCATCCACTACCTTTAATTTTTACGATATGCACTCTCCCACCTCACCAAGTCAGGCATGTCTGCCACATCATAATTGGCCACATAAATTATCCACGTCATGAATCTTAGACAAATTCATGTCATTAACATGTCTTATTCACGCGAGATGGAAATTGGCTAATACTGGTGATAGACATTGATCGTTAGGATTGATTAAAGAGTGAAAATATGAATTGAAGAAGACAATACGTGCATACAAGTATTTATTTGTCTATCGTCTGTTCGTAAATACTAAAGTATTTTTTGTTGAAAAACTCTACAATATTACAAGACTTTTCATGGAAATTAAAAAAATAAGGAATACCGGATATTAATCTGACAGTCTGACTTGAGATTTTTTATTAGAAAAAATATTTTAATATATTTTAAAATTCCTTAAACCGTTATGTTGCTAACTTAACAAAATAAATGTTAGGATGTAATAATAATATTTCATAGCTACATGTCTCTCAATGTTTCCGCAGTAATGCGCAAGGAATCATCTAGTTTACTGTGTTAGGGCATCTCCAACGGGGACCCGCAAATTTCCTCCCGCATCTGTCCGCGGACACGGATGCGGGAGTACGCAATCCAACGATGTCCTGTATATGTCCGCCAGTAATTCAAATTTAAATGTGCTCCGATCCACACAGCGCGCCGGATCGCGCCGGATTACACCAACGCAGGATCGCATGCCCGATCACAACCAAAAAGAGGCAAGTATACTTAGTTTTTACATGCCCGAATCCAAAAGAATATCAGTCCGGCAGTCCGTGCATCTCTGCCCTACCGGACCAACAATGCCCGCCGTCAAGTTACCGATCAAGGGGGTGCCGTCGCCGCCGCGTAGACAGTCTCCGCACCCTCCTCCGCGTCCGCCTCCTCCTCGTCCTCATTCTCCGCCGCCGCCAACTGATCTTTCTGCCGCTGCAACATCTGATAGCGGACAGACTGCACGATCGTTCTTGCGTCGGCATCCAAAGAGTCCACATTCAAGGACAACATCTTGGCGTCCTCCGCATTGGCGGCGATCGTCACGCTCTTTTCCTCGAGCGCGGCCTTCTTTTCCTCGATCGCGGCCTTCCTCTCTTCTATCATGGCCCTCCTCACTTCGAACTTGAGCTTCTGGTCTGTCGCCTCCATCAACAATTTGAACCTCCCCGCCTTCTTCTCCTCCTTGATATTCGAGCGCTTCACGCATGCCTCCTCCTTCTTCGCCAAGATGTCCTCGAACCTCTCCGTCAGCTTGGCCGCCGCACCTTCTCGCTTCGTCCTCTCCTCCTCCCACTTCTTTCCCCGTAAATTTCTTCTAACCTTCTTGGGCGATTCTTGGGTTGGGTCGGTAGGATCACCGGTTTCTTCCTCGTTAGCTTGGGCGGCGGTCTTGGCAATGAAGAGGTTCCACTTCGGTTGCCCATTCAACTTCAACCAACAATGCATGACGGTGAAGGACTTCTTCTCCAACTTCTTGTACACCACACAAGCACGAGTAGGCTACAAAAGAATGCATATCCGGCTAGTGAGCAACAAAAGAATGCATATCCGGCTAGTGAGCAACAAAAGAATGCATATCCGGCTAGTGATCAACAAAAGAATGCATATCCGGCTAGTGAGCAATAAAAGTATGCATGTCCGGCTAGTCATCAACTTACTTGCTCGGTGATTTGAGCACCGCTAGGCCACCGTGCGATGAGCTGCTTCAAGTGCTCGCAATACTTGGACATGGCCTCTTGGATGGTGTACCATCGATGGTTGAGAGACTTCCATTCACGGTTGCGGATGATCGCGTCGGAGTAGGGCGCGAAATGTTTGTGTTCATGGAACCATATGTGAATGTTTCTCCAAAAGGTTGTGCCTTTTTGCTCCGTGCCTTGGATCGGATCAAGACTAGTGGCCAACCATGCATCGCACAACAGCTCGTCCTCCCGCATGTTGAAACTTTCTCCTCTACCCTTCTTCGGATCGCCAGCTATATCATCCGGATCATTGTCCTTGCCGTCCTCCTCATCCTCCTCCCCCCCTCCGGCTGCTGTTCTTCGGCGGCCCAGTGCTGCTGTTGCTGTGTGCCATCGCCGGTCTGGGTGTAGGTTTGCTGCGTCGCCGTCTAGGTGTAGGTCTGCTGCTGCTGGTAGTTGCCCGACTGGGTGGGATCCAAGTCTTCCACCTGCCCGTCCTCATAGCCCCCTTTTCCTCTATCGCCTCCGTCGTGGGTGATGTCCTGCATCTCCCTATCCCCGGCGTCGTACGCCGGCTCCCCCGCTCTAGGCATTGCAGCGAACAGCGTGCAGGCACCCATCTGCTCCCCGCCCGTTGTCCGTGCCTGGACGAGCCGCGGCGAAGCATACTCGGAGTAGAGCGGTGCGGCGTTAACGTCGACAATGTAAGGAACCATACCAGTGGGGGTTCCGAGCTGCTTGGCAGCGTAGTAGTACGACGGCTTGTAATTCTCCGGCCACTGCGCCGTCTGTGCTATGGGCGCGCCCGTCTGCCGGCGTCCGCCACGGCCGCCACGTCCCCCACGGCCGCCACGCCCAACGACAGCACCAGGCCCGCCAGCGGCCAACCGCTTCTTCAGCTTCTTCTTCTTTGCGGCCCTCGCTTTCACGCGGCGCTTTTGCCGCGTAGCCGAGCTGATCTTCCGGGCGAGCGTGATGGTCGGATCCTCCGGCACCTCCGCCGATTCCATCTCCGACGATTCCATGCGTCGGCGGCCAAAGGAAGGAGAGGGTGGGAGGAAAGAGCGGGAATTGGACGGAGAGCGGCGGGGAATGGAAGAAGAGAGTGGGGGATTTTGGCGCGGAAACAGTGCGGGATGCTATAAAAGCGCAGGCTCAACCTTCCTTTTGGGTGGGCCAGGGGGCGGAGAACGACGTTTCGCGTGTCCAGACTCCCTCAAAGCTCCCTCACGTTTGTCTCCGGTTTGCGGAAGAAATCGCGTCCGGACCGCGCCGCGGACCGATACAGAACCGCGTTGGAGGCTTCCGCGGTCCGGACAGCGCGGTCCGGACGGTTGCGGGAGGTTTGCGGGTCGGTGTTGGAGACGCCCTTACCAAACTTCCTAGAAATGCTTGGTTGTGGTGGCTTCGGGCTGGGGGTCGTTTGTGGACCCGTTTATAAGAGTGAGCTTCACTGCCTTAGGGGTACGAGCCTACTAGCAGATAATTGCGGCGTTTGTATGGGTGTTCACCTGAACACAACTGATGGACACTAAACGTTGCAATGTGTAACAACATTACAACGACTCAGCCAATAGCTCCTCCATCATGAACTCTACGTACCGTCTACACAAGACTACTGGCAAGAAGAAAAACTACAACCATAATTAGTAACACGATCATAACTAAATGTCAGCACAGTCTAGGTAAAACGGACAGCGAGTCCGCCGTAATAGACCACTACAAAACAAAAAGAGGAGAGTTAACTCACGACTGAAAAAGTGCAGCAAAGTGCGATCTTGCACAAAATTTCTAAGACTCCGAACGCTCTTGCGTGGCCCTGTTCTTTATTCTTTATTCGTGCTTGATTATACCTCATATTTCTTCAACTTTTATGACACTTTTTTTTCATCACCAACTTGCTATTGTACTTTCTGTCTTCTTCAACTTTGTATTACGTCTTTGCACTACAGTTTCTTTTATTCTTTCCACTATTACTAGATTAAAAATTCAATGCTGCAAAATACACATTATAAACACACAATGTAGTACAGACGCATCATGCAGTACGCAAACAATTTATACTCGATTCCTACAAATTAAACATCGTGTAAAACAAAGTATGTAAAGTAGAAAAATCAAAACTGAGCATTTTTTAGGAGAATTAAAACTCTCTTTTTTAGTTGGTAGGCAATATTGTTTGATGGGACAAGGAAATTAAGAAAGAAAATACAACAAAACTCTCTCAAAGGGAAAAATTAACAAAAGATTGATTTCACTCTAATGTTATCTCATCATACTATAACCATCTAAGCAAAAAATATTGGCTAATTAAGACTCTGGCTCACAAAAAAAAAGGGTTGAAATACACTTTATAGTGATCCATTACACGGTTTTGCTTTCCGTGCCTGTTGATAGGGCACGGGAGAGTATCCCGTGATACGAGGGCATGGGTGCTCCCGTGATACGGGCTCTCGGGCCGTCGGATCCGAGATCCAACGGTGTCTGAGGAGCTGTTGTACCTGCGCGCATTTTTCGGACTCCTCAAGGTTTTTTTTGCAAAAATGTTCATCATTTCACAGGAGCTCTTGGATATGAGATCCAACGGCTGGGCTCGCAGGTGCTCCCGGAGCACCAGATATTTTCCCGATAGGGCACTTACTAAAGATTGTTCTTCCACACTAGGTGCTCTTAAATTGTAGAAATTTCATAGGACTTTTTCAGGATTTTAATTCTTAAAGAGGTTTCTCTATGGCATGCCGATCAAATGAAATACTTCCTATGGTTCCTATAGGCTGGATTATTATGTCTTAAAAAATATAGAAATTTTAGCATCCACCCCAACCTGAAGCACATAGCATAAGAGATTTTTCTGCGTTCCATCTATCCAAATGACTATTTCTGCAAAGCACTATTGCACCGACAAACATGTCATGTTCATGTGTTTCTCAATTAATGTCTTTTATCAATAAGTCAACTTCTTTTTATCACCTATCCCCTACAAATGACTGTGTTAAAATCATCTAAGAAAATTCATCAGTCAAAGCCTAAATTACATACTCCCTCCATTTTCATATACAAGGCCACTTCATTTTTTGTGTCGATTTTTGACTTATAATTTTGGTCAACAAAATATTGGTTATATGTCACTAAAAATATGTCATCAAAAAATTCTTTGAAATGTGCATCTAGTGACATATTTTTTTATGGCATATAACTCTTTTTTGTTGACACCACATGACACGTGTGATAAGAAATTCAAACTATTTTAAAAACCCATTTTTTGTTGATAAAATTGATAGTCGGACATAAAAATATAAAGTTACTTTGTAGAAAAAACAAAGGGAGTATCAAAGTGTCTTGCAAGAGCACACTATCTCCCCCTTTACCACTCCACTTCTGGCATTCTCAACGTGTACTTATCTTTGGTTCACGGGTGTATTTAACCTGATGGGCTTTTTGGTAGAATATCAGTCTGTTGTCATTTCTTCAAACAGGCCGTTTTTTCTCGAAATCACTAATTAAAGAGTACTCCTTCCAACGATCACTACCACCTTCTAAGGTTGCGATAAGTGGCGCACTGCATGCGTACCACTTGTCACAACCTGAAAGTTTTCCTTTTCTTCGTAGATCCGTTTATTCAAAATGTTTCATCTCTTAAACAGTGCGTTCAAATCTCGAACCGTTTTCATCATTGAATTTCCCACGTCGAGATCTTCAAAACTAGATCCTATGCTGATAGGTTTTCATGAACTTTTTTTCCACGAAAAAAATGGATGAAAAAATCGATCCGGGAGCACGTTTTTTTTCCCTTTCCGAAAGAGGCACGACCGTGCCTCTCGCGAAAGCAAAACCGTACCACTCGCGGAAGCAAAACCGTGCCTCTCGCGAAAAAAAAAACGCGTTTTTTTTTTCGTTTCCGAGAGGCACTGCCGTGCCTCTCGAGGAAGGAAAAAAAACAGAAAATGCGTTTTTCCCGTTTCCGAGAAGCACGGCTGTGCCTCTCGCGAAAGCAAAACCGTACCTCTCGCGGAAGCAAAACCGTGCCTCTCGTGGAAAGAAAAAAACAAACAGAAAACGCATTTTTTTTTCGTTTTTGAGAGCCTCTCGCGGAAGGAAGAAAACAGAAAACGCGTTTTTTCCCGTTTCCGAGAAGCACGGCCGTGCCTCTCACGAAAGCAAAACCGTGCCTCTCGCGGAAGAAGAAAAAACTGAGAACACGTTTTTTTTTCGTTTCCGAGAGGCACGGCTGTGCCTCTCGCGAAAGCAAAACCGTGCCTCTCACGAAAGAGGAAAAAAAATAAAAAATGCGTTTTTTTTCGGTTTTCTAGAGGCACAGCCGTGCCTCTCGCGAAAGCAAAACCTTGCCTCTCGTGGAAGCAAAACCGTTCCTCTCGCGAAAGCAAAAACTAAAAAGAAAACGCGTTTTTTCGCGCAAAAGAAAATTCGATTTTTTTTGTCCAAAAGCTAAGGAAGACCGGTGAAAAACCGAAGAGCCGAAAAACCCCGGGGAAAAACCGTTTAAAAAGCCAAAAACGCGTGCGAAAAAAAAACCCCGAAGGGAGCGTTCAGAGCGCGTCAAGTGACGGGCTCTCAGCCCATCTCAAGTGATTGTTGGGAGGCTTATGAAGAAGCGCTCCTCAACTAGTTGCTCTCTTTTTTCACGAAGAAAACTGAAAAGGCCGAAATTAGTTCAATCTGGAAAGGCCGAAACTAGTCGCCCGGGCAACCCGAGCGGCATGTACAGATGGGCTGTTTGCCTCAAAAAAAAGTACAGGTGGGCTGTGGCAGCCACCGCGCCCGACTGCCTTATTTATTATCGACTAAAACCGTTGAAAAAACATCAAAAAAAGTTTAAAAAAAGCCAACTAATTTGTCACGGCCTGGCCCTTGCCGCAGAGCCGCGCCATCCTCTGGAGCAGCGTCGCGATCTGCCGGTCGTCGCCGTTATTCCGCGCCACCACCTCCCGCAGTTCCCTCGGACGGCGCCTCGCCGCCACCCTTTCTCTCCCGTTCACAGCCGAGTGCACCGCCCGCGCCACGTCCTCCGCCTTGAACTCCCCGAACCGCTCCTGCTTCACGCGCGTGGCCGCCGCGCCCAGTTCCACCGCGAGGTTGGCGTTCAGCGGCTGGTCGATGTGCAGCGGCAGCGCCACCATCGGCACCCCCGCCGCCATCGACTCCAGCACCGAGCTCCACCCGCAGTGGGTCAGGAACGCGCCGCAGGATTGGTGCGACAGGATGCGCCACTGTGGCGCCCACCCTTCCACCACCAGCCCGCGCGCCGGCTTGAACCCCCGCGGCATGGACCTCGCCGCGCCACGGGCGTCGTCCTCTGCGTTCGGGAACCGCACTACCCACAGGTAGGGTACCCTGCTGAGCTCCAGCCCGCGCGCCATCTGGGCCATCTGGCGGTCTGACATGAAGTACTCGCTGCCGAAGGAGACGAGCACCACGGAGCCCGGCTCCTTGCCGTCGAGCCACCGCATGATGCGGCCGCCGTCGCGCTTCCCCTCGGAGCCACCGGAGTCTACCAGCAACGGGCCGGTGGGTACGACTTCCTTGCCCACGAGCTGGGACAGGTAGTCCACGTACTTGCGCTCGATGTCGGCGCACGTCTTGATGGCCACGAACCCGGAGGAGCGCTCCAGGCTGAGCGGCAGGCGGTCGCGCTCGGGGATCATGGCTGTTCCGTCGTCGCGGGAGATGAGCCGCGCCGTGTACTTGGCGTCCTCCTCGGCGCCGCCGAGGCTGATGGTCTCGAACGGGAAGGCGCTGGGAGTCCGTTCATTCTTGAGGCAATGGACGACGAATGCCTTGGCGGCGGCGCTGAAGGTGTTGAAGTGAACCGCAGGCACGCCGCGCGCCGCGGCCTCGAGCGGCGCCCACGGCTGGAGGAAGTCGTAGACGACAATGTCCGGGCAGAGCTCGTCGAGGAGCGCGCCGAAGCGCGGCGCGGCGAGGTCGCAGGCGCGCTTAAGGACCGGCATGAGGTGGGCGGGAAGGCCCTTGGTGGTGTGCAGCGCGGGCGGGAGGTCGGGGAGCGCCGGGAGGTGGAGCTCGACGAGTTTGATCCTGTCCGTCTGGTGGTGTGCGAGGGGCGCGAGGTTGGCCGGCGTGGAGACGAGGTGCACGACGACGTCGAGGTGCTCGTCGGAGGCGCTGGCGACGAGGCGCTTCGCCAGCTCGAGGTACGGGTTGATGTGGCCGTGCGCCAGCCACGGGAACATGACCACGCGCATGCACTCGCGCTCCGCCTGCGCCATGGCGATCGGCCGGTGATGACGAGGGAGGCCTAGGAGGATCTACTGGTTCAGTTCAGCTGACTAGAATTCGTCTTCGTGCTGTGTGATGTGATCTCCGGCCTTCGGGGCGCGTGGATTTATAGACGGAGATAATCCTGTCTGGGTTTGCGATGGCGCTGACCATCGACGTACGTACGTGCACGGAGCTCAGTGAGCGAGCGCCGCGCGCAAGCCGCCCGGAGGTCATGGGCTGCGTCGTCATCGTGTCACGGGCTGCGTTCCCGGCAGCACGCGGAGTCACTCTTCCTAGGCCACGTGCTGCCGGGAACGCAAGGCGCGTGTCGGGCTTCTTCCATCACGTTCGAGATGGCTGTGTGACTCGATCTAAGACGGGGCACAACTCGATTTTTGTTACAGGAGCATGCTCCAGACCATGGGTCCGTAATAAAAGAGTCAATTATACCGGAACTTGGCTTAAATGGTCATTTTAGTGTTACAACTTGTGTCATACATTGAAGTGGTGCAAAAACTTGGCTCGGACGTGCAAATACGGTGCTAATCGCATTTGAATACGCCCGCGGCGCTGACGAGGCATGCCAGCGTGGCGTGGGGCCCGCTGCCAGTGACCGAACAATGAAGACAAGGCGTGTGGCATGCTCTTTTTGCGAAAACCCCCTTGTTTTTTTGTTTTTTCACAGAAAAGCCCTTGACAAACAAGTAGCACAAATTTTAATTGACAAAAAATAGTACGCTCCGGATCGAACCGGCGACCTCTAGATCCCAGCTCGCAAAGCTAACCACCACAAATGAATGGCCTTTCCTGTACATTTACGAAACACAAGCTATGAGGTGTTTGGTTCAATGGAAACGTAAACGTAAATGGAACCAAATGACACTGTTACTGTAAACGGTATCAATCAAAAACCAAAACTGTTTGGTTACTAACTGTAACGTTAATTAATACAGCAGCGCCTGGTCCTGCTTTTCTTCTGCTAGCTGCCTCCCGAGCCCGACCATTGGCGTACCATCCTCATGACCTTCTCGCACTTCCTCTCAATCATCTTCACGCCTTGGAGGATCCTGCACGCCTCGCCGATGGTCTGGCCGAGAGGAGGCTTGGTGCGAAAGCGAGGTTAAACAAAAAACAATTGCACGAACCAAACACCACCTATGTCTACAGCAGAACACGCTCGTGGGACAGGATGGGCTACAGTTCGTGCGGCCCATTTTCGACATGTTAGTTTTTTTTCGAAATTTGAATTGTAATTTTAAATAATATACATATAAATAAAATAAATTATCATGTATTTTCATAAAATGTTCATCTATTAAATTAATAAAAATGCATAAATTAAATTATGAATTATAAAATATTTGTATAATTTTAAAAAGTGTTTGCATATGTTAAACAAAAAATTAAAGTCATTTCTAGAAATATGTATATTTAAATAAATTCTCATATAAGTTCATATATTTTCATGCTTCTAATAAAATATTCTTGTAGTAGTATATAAAAGTATCCATGCTTTAAAAAATATTATTTTAAAAGTTTTAATCTGTTTTTAATAAAGGTTTTTTCGGTATTTTATTAATAAAGTTTGTTTGGTTTCTAAAAAATAACTATATATTTTTATACAAATATAAATATATGTATGGAAAAAAATTACGAGCCTAGTGTACCCTCTCAGACTACTGTTCCTCAAATGTATACATATTTAAAATTATATGTACGTTATTTATAATTATATTTTTTTACCTTTTTTACATATTGTAAAAAATGAAAATAAACTAACATGGTCAAAATGGGTCGCACTAACTGATGCCTGTTTTGGCCCACGAGCACGTTATGTTATAGACATAAACAGTAGCATTGTCTCGCTCTCCTCTAGAGGAGCTCATGTCTATGAATGCAGATAGAAAAGAAATCAGGGAGGCGACCGACCGGATGAATGAATTGCTTTATAGGGAGGAGATGTTGTGGATGCAGAGGTCCCGTATTGCATGGCTGCGGGAAGGTGATCGCAACACTCAGTTCTTCCACCGGAAAGCGGTATGGCGCGCTCGTAAGAACCGCATTAAGAACCTCATTGATGATGCAGGGGTCTCGCACAAGGACCACGGGTCGATGTCGGCCATGGCTACGGCCTATTTCTCTAATTTATTTGCTGCTGATACTACTCTGTGTGCGGACCCAGTTATTGGTCTAATTAAAACACGTGTGACTGATCGTATGAATGAAGGCCTGTGTGCAGATTTTTCGGACAAGGAAATAGCTGATGCTTTGTTCCAGATTGGCCCCCTCAAGGCGCCGGGCCCGGATGGATTCCCTGCACGTTTCTTCCTGAGGAACTGGGCAGTCATGAGGGAGCAGGTTATTGCTGGAGTAAGGGAGTTCTTCCGTACAGGGATCATGCCAGAGGGAGTGAACAACACCTCCATTGTTCTCATCCCGAAGGTGGAGAATCCTGAGAGGCTCACGGAGTTCCGTCCAATAAGCTTATGCAATGTCATATATAAGGTAGTGGCAAAGTGCTTGGTAAATAGGCTGAGACCTATCCTGGACAGTGCATTAATCCGGCAAAGTGCAGCGCCCTGTTTGGTTCATCATGCACCAGGGACAAACAGGAAGTGGTGAGGGCAACTCTTCATATAGGTACAGTTATGTTTGAGGAGAAGTACCTAGGGCTTCCAACGCCCGATGGTCGTATGTCGTGAGGTAAATTTCAGAACCTGCAATCTCGACTGCTGAAGAGGATCATTGCTTGGGGTGACACCCTCTCTATTGCCGGTAAGGAGACCATGATTAAGGCTGTTGCACAAGCTATCCCAACGTATATTATGGGCGTCTTTAAATTACCTTTGTCAGTCTGTGATGATCTGAACAGAATGGTTCAGAATTTTTGGTGGGGAGCTTTGGAGGGCAAGAGGAAAACACACTGGTTGTCTTGGCCGAAAATTCAGGCTCAGAAAAGCAAGGGTGGCTTGGGTTTCAGAGATTTCCGCCTTTTTAACCAAGCCCTCCTAGCGAGACAGGCCTGGCGATTGCTAACTAAACCCAACAGTTTGTGTGTGCAGGTGCTCAAGGCTCATTACTATCATGACGGTCGCCTCGAGGACACGGTGTTCTCGGGGAACGCCTTCCCGATCTGGCGAGTCGGAGATGGCCGGAACATCCGCATATGGCGCGATCGGTGGCTGCCTAGGGAGCCGTCGCGCCAACCCATCACTCAGCAGGGTACGTGCCGCCTACGGAGGGTGGCGGAACTCCTCGATGGAGGAGGGTCTTGGCGCATGGACCTCCTTCGCCGCTACTTCCTCCCAACGGACGTTGACGTGATCACTAGCATTCACACTTTGCCGCGGGTCACCGACGACATCATTGTTTGGGCACCGGAGAAGAACAGTATCTTCACCGTTCGGTCCGCTTACCGCCTTGCCATGGATGAGCGCGAGCGTCCATTGGCCACCGCCACGAGCAGGGCACCGGATGGTCGTCGCGCCATCTGGGAGATCATATGGGGCTGCCCTGCTCCCCCAAAGGTACGCGTGTTTGCATGGAGAGTTGTGACTAATTCACTTGCTACTTGGGCCAACAAAGCTTCGCGGCGCCTCGAGATTACTGACATCTGCCCCCTCTGTGGCATGGAACGTGAGGACGGATTCCATGCGCTTTGCAGGTGCCCACTGGCTAGAGAGCTATGGCGTGTGATGGCCTTGGACTGGAATATCCCCAAGGTGGAGTCCATCCACAATTCAGGGCCGGAGTGGATCTTTACACTCTTGGAGCCCCTGGATGAAACGGCGAGATTGGTGGTGCTCATGACCATGTGGAGAATATGGTACATGCGTAACGAGATCGCGCATGACAAACCGCCACCCACAGCTGAAGCCTCCCGGCGATTTCTTCACGGTTATATTACTTCGCTTTTGTGTTTACAACAACACCCAGCGGGTGATCTAGAGAAAGGTAAGATGATGGTCAGTGCTACACCATCGAGAGCTAGGGCGAACCCAGTGCCTAAGGTGCCGCCACGCCGGTCACCCCCTGAGCCAGGCTGGGCTAAGCTAAACACGGATGGGAGCTTCATCGCGTCCACGGGTGCAGCTGGAGGAGGTATGATCTTACGTGATGACAGAGGCGAGATCATTTACAGTGCATGCAGAGAAATCCGTACATGTGATAATGCTCTGGAGGCTGAGCTAGCAGCCTGTAGAGAAGGGCTAGAACTGGCCTTGCATCGGACTAACCGGCCTATTACGGTTGAGATGGACAGTGCGGAGGCAGTGTCCATGCTCAAAACCCCCGCGATAGACAGATCGCAACATCGAGCACTAGTAGAGGAGATCCGCAATTTAGTTGTTCTGGATGCCAGGGAGATTTTGTTTGTTCATTGTAACCGCGCGCAGAATAAGGTTAGTCATGAGCTGGCCACGTATGGCCGTAGTACCCCGCGTACCGCAGTCTGGTTTACTACTGGGCCGGACTTTGCTGTAAACTTGGCTTTGGCTGAGAGGCCTCCTTGAGTAATGAAAATCTCTTTTCCCCCCGCCAAAAAAAAAAAACAGTAGCATTGTCTCAAAAAAAAGAGAGTAACAAACCTTCACAGATGTGAAACAGCATTGGTTGGAGTGGAAGGCTAGCCTGCTTGTTTACGTTAGGTCGCTGGTTTGATCCCGCGCAATTGCATCTCTTTTTGTGGAATTAAAATTCTTAATTTGTTTTATATTTAACTAAATAATATAAAGGCTGCGTATCCTTACCAACAGTGATCGTGGTCAGGCGGCTAGTAGCGCACCAGTTTAACTAGAGGACGCAAGTTCGAAACCTAAGCATACCCTTTTTCCATTAAATTGAAATTTGTGTTGCTGATAGCCGGGACCTGCTTGTTAGGTGCTTTTCTGATAAAAAAAACTGAGGGTTTTTTTGCAAAAAAACACGCCACATGCCTTGTCTTCATTGTTCGGTCACTGACAACGGGCCCCACGCCACGCTGGCATGCCCTGTCAGTGTCGCGGGCGTATATAAACGCGATTAGCACTGTATTTACACGCCCAAACCAAGTTTTTACATCACTTCGAAGTATGCCACAAGTTCTAGCACTAAAGTGATCGTTTGTGCCAAGTTCTAGCATCACCGGTGTAATTGACTCGTAATAAAACTAGAAAAAAACGTGTATAACTAAAAGCTAACTAGTTTAGTGCCAAAAACAGACTTATATCATGGGACGGAGGAAGTACAATACGAACGAAGCTGTTAATGGAGTTCGAGCTCCATGGTCCATGGAGCTTTTAATTGGAAAAATTCAAAAAACAATTTAGATTTTTAAAAATTCTTAAAACAAATACACACATACATATGAATGCATACTATTTGTTCGAAAGTATCATGGCGAAATACTTTCTTCTGCAAGCTAAAAAAATGACAAAATCACGTATTTCTAGCACATGCACTATTCACCATAAAAGTACATGATTTTTTTACAGCTCACACCCAAACGTATTTTCGTGATGAAATTTCACACACATCTAGTATACATCTATGAATACTTGTGTATTTATTTTTAAAGTTTTTCTAAACCTAAAAAGATGATTTTTCTAAACCTAAAAAGATGATTTTTGAAATTTTGAAAGTTTGGGGCTCCATGGAGCCTGAGAGCTAAAAATCCACTCTCCAATATGAAGGCATGTTTGCAACATGCTGAGGCTAGGGTTTAAGTCCTCTCAGCGATACCTCAGCAGTGATCCATCTTTGAATCTGATCCAGATCATGCTTGAGGGAAGATAACCGAGGCCTAGGGTGGTAGGGCTCCTGTTGTGTTGCTCTATCGAGTGTGGTACATAACCTAGGGTTTGCATGGCGGTGCAATGAGAGCAAGCGACGGTGTCAACGGCGTCGGATGCGCAGTCGGTCACCATCGACCATTGCCAAACGATACACCTAGGGATCTTGAGGAGGTCTTCGAGCATTTGGACCTCTAGGAGGAGGGTTTCAACAATGTGGAGCGATAAGGAAGATCTAGGAGTATATAGCATAAAACTACCGGTTTCAGGGCTAGGGTTCCGTAGAACTACCCCCAATTTTTCGCTAATACCTATCACAAAGCTGGTTTCGTTAAAAAAATCAAATAGCCATTTGTTTAAAAACTGAGCCAGATTATGACAGTCTGGCCCAAGCTTCAAAATATCGGATATCGGGTTCGTATCGGTTTGGCTTCAACATCAGATGTCGGATATCGGGTGATATATCGGACGATATGTAGATATATCGGAGAAAACATGTCTAGTTTTTTTCATTATTGTTGTTCAAAACATTTATTTTTAGTAAAACAAAATGTATGATGTCAATGCTTTAACATGACACTTTTAGATTCCTAGTTTATTAACTTGTTGATTAAGAAACTATTAAGGAAAGATTCACAAAATTCTTACTCTATAATTAATATATGCATTTGTACGAAACATTGTGCATGACTTTGATAATATATATTGAAGTTGTAAATGCATAATATTATTTCATTGCATTCTAATAAATAATTGTTGTCATCTACGTATCGTTCTATATCGATGGACATATCGGGCTAGATATCTGCCATATCGGTCGATATTTTGGTCCATATCGGATGATATGTTTGAAAATGATATTTACAAAATGATATGTTATGTTTATATCAGTAGAGCCCCAAAAGTGATATATCGACCTATATATCGCTCGTATCGGCCTAGATTTAAAAGCTTGGTCTGGCTGCACCCGCCAGGCCACGTGCACAGGGGGGGAGACAGAGAGGCCGTTAACACCCATCATCTTGGGTGGCCGGACCCATCTCTCTCTCACTCGTTCACTTCACTCTCTCTCCCTCTCTCTCGCTGTCGACGACCACCCTCCCCTCGTGCTCGCCGCCGCTTAGTAGCCATGTATTCCTAGAAAGAAGAAGAGCTTGATAGTGACGATGACCTCGAGTACATCTGCATGGCTAGGGAGTTTCCAGTAAGTGATTTTCGCTGTAAAGTTAGGGTCCATGGGATTTGGGATTTTTTTTTGAATTTGAGATCATTCCACACGCATTGATTTGATTTACGGCTTTATTTAGATCTATTCAATGCAGCAGAAACCGGGCACTGCTTTGGAGCCTTTTTTCTGTGGCAAAATGCATGAATCACAACTCAAGTGTTGTTACACCAGTCCCATATGAACAAGTGTTTTGCCTTTGAAGGCATTCACATCGGCAGACGATTCTTCGTCTCTGATATGCAGGTTAGTTATAAAACCTATCAGATCTGTGCATTAGTGGATAAATTTAGTAGCTATGAGTATTAGGAATTTGCAGAGTGATAAATTTAGTACTTCCTCCGATCCATATTAATTGACACTAGTTTAGTACAAAGTTCTAACTTTGTACTAGATCAGCGTCAATTAATATGGTTCGGAGGGAGTAGATGTGAATTAGGAAAGTGCTTCAGATATGAAGTTGTTACATTAACTGCTTCATTTAATTTGTAGAGTTATAGTACTCCCTCCGTTCCTAAATATAAATCTTTGTAGAGATTTCATTATGAACCACATACGGATGTATATAGATGCATTTTAGAATGTAGATTCACTCATTTTGCTCCGTATGTAGTCCATAGTGAAACCTCTACAAAGACTTATATTTAGGAACGGAGGGAGTGGCTAATTTTAATGGTGGGTACATGGGTGGGTTTTGTTCACAGTGACCAACTGATACATAACAGTTCATAACTTATCATAGCTTTAGAAGATCAATAACATAACAGATCATAACCTGATATGAACATGGCCGTGGCTGATTACAAGTTCGTACTCCTTGGAAATGTTGGTCGGAATAAATTGTTGAATCGAACCAAACATTTGAAGCTTGCAAAGGTGAAAGCTAAACTTATAGATTTTATAAAATCTTTTAACTGCTTGTTTGTACTAGTCTATTTTCTTTGTGTGATGACCAGCTAGGAGGACAACTCCTTTTCAAGAGGGGGAGGATGATGAGGACATGAAAACCGTTGACCCTTTAGAGTCGAGGACGACTCCTTTTCAAGAGGGGGGCATGATGAGGACATCCCAACCATTGACACCACATCACCTATCATCAACGGTTCCATCACAAGAAGCCGTGCAAAACAAATACATGATCGGGTGAACGCTAACTTGAGTTTATCATATAACCTTGAAAACATGGTCGTGCCTTCACCATCTTCGTTGTTGGTTGAACTCAGGTGCAATGTGGAAGAAGGCCAACAACCTTTTCAGTCCGTGCAGAAACCATGTTTTAGGACGAAGAACACAAAGTTGGGAGTTCATGAAGAAATAAGTCATCTGCTGAAGAAACTATGTTCCAATTCTGACGAAACAATGTCTTGGATGAGTTTAGATATCCCAACTTCCTAAATATTTTCAAAACTCGAGTTTGCTGCTGAATAAACATTGTTCCGACTTCCAGCGAGACAATGTTTGATCGGGAACAACCATCCACACACCATACGGGAGAACTCTAGAAGCTACCTCATTAATTCCCGAAGCTGGTTCAGTTTCACACCCAAGCTGGCTCCCAAAGCTAGTTTACTTTCACACCTATCAAGTCGCTCCTAATCTGTGCTCCAGGACTGGATCGTGTTGTGCGGGTTAGAGTTCGTGGTTTCCCTTGAGATTGCACCTATCCCGTGCTCCACGACTTGAGCGTGGTTATGTGGGGTAGTTCTGCGGGTTATGGATCGACAAATGTTCAGATTGCAGGCTACGGTTAGCATCACCCTCGTCGGGTCATAATCTCTTCTTTTTTGTTTTTCAGCTGCTTGCAGCTAGTTATCCACTCCATTCATCGATCCTACACCATGAAGATCGGACCTCCCCTCGTACATCTTATTCTTCAAAGACGATGTCACATCATAACCTGAGATGAGGCAATTCTTAACTTAACATAGCAGTCCTTAAGTTAAGCATACAAGCATACAAGTCATTACAACTAAGATCATAGTAGTTTTTAACCCATAACATCATCTTGGGCCATTTTTCCTTTGCCACATGTTGTGTTCTAATAGTGTCACGGATCTTGACGTGGAGGGGAGGTCTGGTTGGGATGGTTCACGTTGGAAGTTTCATCGTGATGAGGGAGTGGGGGGGTTCATCGAACGAAATTCGTTCGATCTGCTCCCCATCGAGTGCGAATAAAATGGTCGGTCGAACGGCCTCCTAGATCTGACATTCAGTCAATATTGGAGTCCAAAAGTTATAGGGGCTGCCGTTTTGACGATTATGTGTTTGCATGAAGCCTCCACATCCTTAAAAATATATATTCCAAACATTTTATAGGTTGTGAGTATGACGACTATGCCAGAGTTGCTACAGGTCTTTCCCTTTTTCAAAAATTCCAAAAACTCTGTTCTATTTGTCCATTTTAATTTCACCAATAAATAGAAAGACCCAATAGTCAGTGAACGTTTGCTGGGAGGGCGCCTCAATTGCGATCGTTTTAGATGGCAAATTTAGTTGTATGATATGGCAATTTCTGAAAAGAATAAAAAAAATTTGTGGCAAAAAAGGCTGGATTTGCCATCTCGTACCAATAAAGTTGCAAAAAAACTTTTATTTACCATCTCCTCCCATGTGCGTTCGCTAGTCATCATTTCCATAAATAGAAACTGTAGGAACGAAGTATGTCTACCAGAGGGGGGGGGGGGGTGAATGGGAGTTTTAAATTTTCTTCGGAAATATCAAAACTCTCGGAACCCAGCAGCGGAACGAATGAAAACAGTAAACAGTGAGCGAATACAAACTACCGAATGGAAACTAACAACATGCATCGAGGTAAATCACATGACTGAAATATATCCTATGTCACAGTTCGAATGTAAAAGAGGGTAGCAGAGGTGACCAGTGATGCTCGATGGCGACAAGGTATTTGGTAGACCAGTTCGCCCTTCTGCACAAGGACTACGTCTGGTTGGAGGGGTTGTGATTTAACACAAAAGATAAACTCTCTTCGCCCTATTCTCCTCGACAATTGGTTCGTCAACCAATGCCGATTACTCGTGGTAGATGCTTGAGGCGATCTCCGAACCTTTACAGACTTCTTCTTCGAGAACCACAATTACTCTTGGTCACTGAATAAATTGACACCTAACCGTCTAGAGAGTTTGCAGCTCTCAAGAGTAATAGGCGGAGCGTACTGGGCTTAGACTCAAGTGATGCTGAACCACTATCTAATATTTCGGCTCTAGGGTTTTCTCTTGGTGGATTTTAAACTCAAATCTCTCAGAGAGGGGGTTGCTCAACAATCTTCTCAGAATTAAACGGAGCAGCCACCGGACAACGCCGGTGCGGGGTGGCTATTTATAGCCGCAGCCTTCCCTGATGGGAAATGACCATTTTGGACAGGCGGTCTAGCCAATGGCCAACCGACACGTTCACAACGGTCGGATTTAAGAGCAATGGTAACATTACTTGGAGAGCAAGTAATGCTAACTCCTCGGTCTGAGACAAATCTATCACAGCGAAGAAGATCACAGTCTCTTGCTGGCAAGTATTTGCTCAGAGCACAAAGAGATTTCTCTCACAGCTTTCATAGGATTTGGGTTTAGCATCAGAGAATCAAAGCTTCGAACGCTACACCCCTCTTAATAGTACGGTGGTCCTATGACTCAATAAAGCGAAAAGAAACAACGAAATGAATGCTACGTCTTCACTTCGTCTTCAATCTCCTCGGACGCAGCCATTTTCTTCGGACGGGCACCGAACGAATTGTTTTGCATCAACAATTTTTGAGGGGTTACTCTTGTCGTCATAATCTTCGGTGATAACCTTCACTGCCACGCAGGGGATATTCTTCGGAGTTTGAATCCAAACTCCTCTTGACTCCAGGGACCTGTTACTCTGTGTGCACTAGCAAACACATCAGTCCCTCACTGTTTGTCAACAATCTCCAAAACACAAGGAGGCAAATTATTGCACCAACAATCTCCCCCTTTTTGGACGATTGATGACAAAACAGATAATCATCGAAGTGAAGATAGATAAGTGTAAAGCAAAACCAACAAGAGTGAGTAAGTGATACTTTACTCGAAGATGAAATAGACTCCCCCTAAATGTATGCAGGGTAGAAAGATATGAGATAAATTCTCCTGCAAGGATTGAAGTATATGGAGGAAATTTCAATCATTCGAGACATTGATTCGAACTGATGAGATATAATCCATCGAGATCGTAGTGCAATCAAACATAACTTCTGATAATAATTCCACCTGCAAGACAAGTTGCTACGAGAGAAATAGTGCAGCAGCAGGGGTTATCAACATTACAGCACAGAAGTTTAACGAGTTTTACAACATTGAGCAGATAGACTTAACACAGAAGTTGCAAACTCACACGAAACCAGAATCAAACGAAAACACCGAAAGCAAATCTATCGATACTCGATGTAATTCTCCCCCTTTTTGTCAACAAGTGTCAAAAAGGTGACGAATAACATGAGTGAATAAACGCAGAGCTTGGTTCAATCGGTGGCATCTCCAGACGAGTTGTCTGAGGTGATTTCCTCTTCGGAAGTGACGGGATTGTCTTCGTCTTCAGCAGCAACAGATTTTCCTGCAAGAAGAATAGTTGGAGGCTGAGCAGTCGAGGGAATAGCTATAGTGGCCACAGGAGGAACACGGGAATGCACATTGCCTTCGGCAGGTTTCTTTGTCGGTGATGTGGCTTCAGATTCGTCAAGCAGCTTGCGAAGCTTGAGATGAAGAAGATCGGTTGTAGGCTCACGAGCAGGTAGAGGAGAGGTACTCCGATCTTGAAAATCTTCGACGGTGAAGCCTTTGTCAATATAATCATAGAGCTCATGGAGATTGACATTCAAGAGTTGTTTCTCGGAGAAGAACTTGCGAAGCAATTTCCAGAGTCTCTTCTTGTTTTCATCAGCTATCAGATGCATTATCCTCGTGCGATTGTTAAGAGCATTGAGCTCGGAGGCAAGATGTTCTTTTTCGCGATGATCCTCAGTGATATGTTGCAGGAGCAGTTGTTGTGTATGCAAACTGACTTCGAGTTGCGATGGAGGTTGAGGCGAAATCTTTCGGTCGCGCTGAGGCAGACGAGGCCCGTCGAATTGCTTGTGATAATCTTGGGAGCTTGATGCGGGCGATTTGCCTGAAGTAATGTCATCCATGACTTGTAAAGTATCGCGAACAGGAGGAATGAAGCTTTTGTGGCTTTCCTTCGCAAGAAACACTGTGCGCATTGCATGATCAATAACTTTCTGAATCCAGGGCACGAACACTTTGATGTAGAAGGGATATTGAGCAGAATCCTTCAGAATGCGCAGGAACATGTCTTCCACGTCGAAGATATATCGCTCAGAGATTGCATATATAGCATTGCGAAGAACATCTGAAATGGACTTGTCCGGATTCATACCAGCCAGAGGACAAATAGTGTAGGAGAGCATGTGGAATAATGTCTGATTTTCAAAAGTTAAATGCTCAGGACGAGGAGGACCAGTGTAGTCACGAATCTTTTCTTGATCCATAGTGCATCGAAAAACTTCATCTGATATAACATCAATGTTATGAACCCGAATTTCAGTGTCACCGTGCTCAAAGCGAGGGAAATGGAAGTGTGAGACAAAATTTGTTGAAGTGCATTTGATGCGTTTCCCTTCGGTCATCCACTCCATAACCCATTTAGAACTATCAGATTCATCGCCAGAGATGTATAGTGTAGCATAGAATTGAAGAATAATCTCTCTGTTCCAAGGGTGCTCGAACTCAAAGACTTTGGTGAGGCAGAAATCATCCAGATCCTGAAGCAATTGATTGAAATAGCCAATGTTGCGCATAGCAGGAATGTCGAGATATTCGTGAGGGAATATCTTTCTGCTCTCATAGAGAACCCGAGGGTAATAGATGGCCTATTCCTTAGTCCAGAAGCGAGGCGATTCCGAAGTGCGCGGCCCATCATAAGGACTTGCTTGAAAGAATTTGGGATGCGCATTCCGATTGAAAAGAGGACCTTTTGCGCCTGCGCCTGACGAGAACAAAGGCAATTCTTCACGAGGGTATGGATATTTGAGTTCTTCTTCAGGAGACAGATATTCATCACCATATACAACCAAGTCCGTACGGCGAGCAGAGACAGTTTTTTGTTCGGAAGGACCAACATCTGGCATGCGGGTAACTGTGTCGATGGATAACTTGAGTGGAGACGGAGCAGGTGTTGCAACTGTGGGAGGTGCTGAGGTAGAAGGCAGCAGAACAGGTTCATTCACTGTAGGTTGTTGCTCCACTGGAATCTGTTTTTGCTCGACCGAGACTTTTGGAGCTTCATGAGCCGGAGAATCTTGGGGCTCGGAGCGAGGGATTTCACCTTCCTCAGAGACAAATTGTTGCGAGGGAATATCAGCTCGAGCAGGGGAGGCCACAAGCACTGATTCAGTTGGCCTTGGCGAGGGAGGAGCATTCGAGTCCTTTACAGGGGGTGGCGAAGGAATTGTTGGCTCAGGAGATTTTTCTTTCTGAGACTGAGCATCTTGATGAACAGGCGACGGTTCCTTCGGAGCAGGAGGTACATTTTTCTTCGCCATTCTCTTTCTTTGCTTGTTCTTCTGCTTAGCAACGTGATCAATATGGCCCTTAACCAGATCATTGTAACCAGTGACTTTGGCTTGATGTTCATCACAGATCTTCCGAACAATTTCATCTAGATCTGTGTGAAAGCGTAACCTTCGGTGACGAAGGAGAGTCATGGCACGATTGATATCCTTGTAGGAATCTTCGAGCGCTTTGATGACAAATTTTGAAGAGGCAGTTTTCATTCGGTTATCAAGGTCCATTAGCTCGGCAAAGAGAGTGTTGATCTCAACTGCATCGTCTCTTAGTTCTTGAACAACAGACGTGGCCTGAGAAATAACTTTAGCAGGGATAGGCAAAGATGCCACTTCACCAACGAATGGATTGTCCACAAATTTATCAAGCTGTTCCATGATGAATATGTGATCATAATAATGAGGAGCATCAGACTTGACAGAGGGAGCAGTCGGGACAGGAACTTGCTCAGAAGGAGGCTTAGAAGCCAACGGTTGAGTTAAGGTAGGCGCAAACTGAGCAGCCTTCTGCTTCGAAGCAGTCGTTTGTGGAGCATCTTGCTCAGTAGGCGCCTGGATTTTCTTCAAGTCAGGCTTGGGAATACTTTCGCCTGGCTTTGCAGAACTCATAGGAGCATCAACTACCAAATCCTTCAAATTGATAGCATCTGGATGAGGAGTTGTGTTCACATGCTGCTTCATCGTGACGGTGGTAGCAGGGGTCTTCCTAGCTGGGATCTTCTTCGTGGGTGCTTATGGAACCAAATTAACCCGAAGATCAGGCAACACAGTTGATGTGGTAATGTTTACTTCCTCGCTGAGAGTAGCAGCAACTTCTTCCTTGGTGAGCGGAGGATCATCATCATCAGCAGAAGAATCATTCATTCGAAAATCAGCAGCAGGTTCAGCCTTTTTCCTCTTTGGTGCGTGTTTTCTCTTCGCAGCAGCGCTGGGATCATGCTTGTGTTTAGTACGGCCTTCGGATTTTCCTTCGGCCTTTTTCTTCTCCACATCATCTTTGAGAAGTCGACAGTTTTCTTCTTCCCGAGCCTTTTACTTTTTGGCCCTCTAGGCTCGCTTGATGGCATTGCGCTGACGCTTAGCAAGCTCATCGTGATATGATGCAGGTGTGCGAAGGGAAGACTCATGAGCATTTGGCGGAGGAGGTGGTCTCTCTTGGGGACCATTTGCCTTGATGAGAGAAATTTCACGGCAGTCACCCCATGGTGGATGAAATGCAAAGTTCTGAGCAAACCGAGGATGAATAAATTCATAGTTGAACCACTTGCGCACCCAGTGACGCCGAATCCATTGTTGACGCTTATCTCTCTGGTGTTTTGTCTCGCCTGGAACCGTGTCATACCGATCATGAGAGATATATTCAGCTGTGTTTGTGTATGCCTGTCTGCCACCCTTCTTCTTCTTCGGATCATTCTCTTCTTGCTCGTTGGCATTTTGTTCGGTCCTTTTTCTCTTGCTGGTTGATGGGCCTACCATTGGGCCCTTATCATTCGGAGCTTTGGATTCATTAGCAGTACCCAGAATAACATCATCTCTGTCAGCCCGACTTACTGGTTTAGCTGAATCCTCAACTGACTGCATTTTCCTGTGAACATGGATAGATGCGAGGGAAAATGGGGACAGGGTTACGAATGCACACAGCGAAGATTTTGAAAAAGAAATCGTTTTTGATGAAGAAGTAGATGCAGACTTTGAGAAATGTTTCGGGCGAATGAAATGTGTAGAATGAACTAGTAGATGCGAAGAAAATACTAGTAAACGTGCTAAGCATTCCGTTCGTACGAGAAAGAACACAAACCCTAGATCTGAAATTTTTCGGATGCGAGGGACAACTACAAACCACATCCGCACAAGTTACCTAGCAGTAAAGATCTGGGAAATATAGTAAAAATAGGCAATTTCTATCGCGAACGAACTCGAACAGGATGAATGGAAGAACGAGTTCGCACTACACATACCCTAACTCGGTGATGTGCAGCCACTACGGCGGCGCGGAGAGGAAGATGATCCGTGGCGGCGAGGAATGACTCCGGCGACCTCTTTCTGGCAGCGAAGCGGCGAAGATGGTCGACGTCGTCGAGCTCGTGGAGGAGCAGTGCGGTAGGGCTTCAGAAGGTGGCGATGGTGGAGATGCGAAGTGAAACGAGGAAGGGGGCGGCACAGCATTTATATGCGAGGAGGAATAACCGCACCCTGGTGAATCTGATCGAACGTCCAGAATCAAAGGACTTTTGCGATTCAACGGATCGGATAGGCTGGCAGTTGATGAAGAGCATGTGGCACCCGTCACCAAAAGAACGTGGTCCAGACTTGGGCGGGAAACCCCAAATTTTGGACGGCTTTCGCCAAAACAGATTAAATTCAGACCGAAATTTTAACGTGGTCAAGGACACCAGATAAAGTTTCGTTCCCAGATGAATTTTGTGCATTCATAATGGAGCAGCATAGACTGGAAGAGATGGAATAGAGGGAAAACAGGGTCCTAGGTATTTCACTCAGACGAAGAAACACAAACACTCGAGAGAAAAGCTATGAGTGAAATACATTCGGACAAACACAAAATCGTCAATTGCAACTCAACAAAGAGAAATTGTGGTGGCGTTACCCACCGTATAAGAACTGTATGACCCCGAGCATCGCACAATTATCGTGGCACCCGGTTAGTCTAGTTCTTCGTTAATGTATTCACTCTCAGAAAGAGAATTTCACTTTGTCGAAATTTTCAAACTCTTCGAGTGTTATGCACCCATTCCTTCTAAGATGTGGAAGTGATGGTACGGGTGCCGTGTCCAGCTTACTGCACGTTGGCGGAATCTAGGATATTTAGCTCACACCGTAACGCACAGAATCTTTTCTCATCGAGAGGCTTGGTGAAGATATCGGCGAGATTCTCTTCGGTATTGACGTGACTGATAACAATATCCTCTCGAGCAACATGATCGCGTAGGAAATGATGTCTGATCTCAATATGCTTGGTGCGAGAGTGCTGCATAGGGTTGTGTGCAATTTTGATCACACTCTCATTGTCGCACAATAGAGGGATCTTCTTGACCTTGATGCCATAATCCTTCAGAGGCTGCTTCATCCATAATAACTGAGTGCAACAGGCGCCAGCAGCAATATATTCGGCCTCAGCCATAGAGAGCGAGACGCAATTCTGCTTCCTTGACGACCAACATACCAATGATCTACCGAGGAAATGGCATGTCCCCGAAGTAGATTTCCTGTCAACCCGGTCACCTGCATAATCTGAGTCTGAATATCCAACGAGGTCAAACTGTGCTCCCTTAGGATACCATAAACCTAAGGTGGGGGTGTGAGCCAAATATCTTAGAATACGCTTGACCGCTTGGTGATGCGATTCTTTCGGTGCAGCTTGAAAACGAGCACACATACAAACACTCAACATAATATCAGGTCTGGATGCACATAAGTAAAGCAAAGAACCAATCATCGAACAATAAGCTTTCTGATCGTAATCTTTACCGTACACATCTGCGTCCAGCTGGCCATTCGTGGGCATGGGTGTTTTGTAACCCTTCTGTTTGCAATCTTGCATTTTGAACTTCTTAAGACAGTCTCTCAGATATTTCTCCTGAGATATAAAAATTCCATTGTCCTGTTGACGAATTTGCAGTCCGAGAAAGAACTTAAGTTCACCCATCATAGACATTTGATACTTCTCGGACATCATTCGCCCGAATTCCATGCTGCAAGCATTGTTAGTACAGCCGAAAATAATATCATCCACATGAATTTGACACACGAATAAATCGCCATCAATAGCACGAGTAAAAAGAGTGGAATCAGTGGATCCTGGCTTGAACCCTTTCTCGAGCAAAAACCTCTTCAGAGTGTCATACCAAGCTCGAGGGGCTTGCTTTAGCCCATATAGCGCCTTTTTCAACCTGAAAACTTTGTTAGGAAACTGAGGGTTTTCAAAGCCAGGTGGCTGCCTAACATATACTTCCTCATCAATTTCACCATTGAGGAAGGCACTTTTCACATCCATTTGATAAAGCAGAATATCATTGTAATTTGCATAAGCGAGAAGAATACGAATTGCCTCAAGGCGAGCAACAGGAGCATATGTTTTACCGAAATCAATACCTTCTACCTGTGTATACCCTTGAGCGACAAGACGTGCTTTGTTTCTCATAACAATGCCATTTTCATCTTGCTTGTTCCGGAAAATCCATTTTGTGCCGATGATATTGTGCTTCTTAGGATTCGGTTTGTCAACCAATTCCCACACATCATTCAATTCGAATTGCACCAACTCTTCTTGCATGGCATTCATCCAATCGGGATCATTCATAGCTTCTTCATACTTGGTAGGTTCTGTCAATGAGACGAAAGAGAAACTGCCACAGTAGTTAGCCAAACGAGTGCGAGAGCGAGTTGTGGGTCGGTAACCCGGATTCTCGAGATCTTCGAGGATTAATGTAGGGTCAACTCGATTTGCCACTCATGGGTGAGGAATCCCTTCTTGATGATCATTTTCATTTTCCTCAGTATCAGCATCAGGATTGGCATTAGTATCGCCATTTTCATTTTGATTGCCATTTTGATCGGCATTTGCATTTGCATTTGGGTTGGCATTTGTGTTCGGTGCGGCATTTCCTTCGGCAGTAGATTGGCGTGTTCGTCGAGCTATGGGAGCATCATCATCGGAAGAGTCAGGTGTATTTCCTTCGACTGGCCTGACGTCCCCAATAGCCATTTGCCGAATAGCATCTGAAATCGGAGGTTCATCTATCACATTAGGCAGGTGCTCCTTTTGGGAGCCGTTAGATTCATCAAACCGCACATTTACCGTTTCCATAACTTTCCCGTGGTGAGAGTTATAGACACGATAAGTATGCGAGTTCGAGCCATAACCAAGAAGAAAACCTTCATGTGCCTTAGGTGCAAACTTAGAATTATGATTCATGTCATGAATATAGCAAGGTGCACCAAAAACACGTAAATAAGAAACATTCGGTTTCTTGCCAGTGATAAGCTCATATGAAGTTTTCTTAAGGAATTTGTGAAGATAAACACGATTCACAACATGGCAAGCAGTGTTAATAGCATCAGCCCAGAAACGAATGGGAGTTTTATACTCATTGAGCATTGTTCTCGCCATTTCAATGAGAGTTCTATTCTTTCGCTCAACAACTCCATTCTGTTGGGGAGTGTATGCGGCAGAGAATTCATGAGTGATACCATTTTCATCGAGAAAATCTTCGATATGAGTATTTTTGAACTCAGTGCCATTGTCGCTTCTGACATGCTTAATTCGCACATCATATTCATTCTGAGCCTTCTTAGCGAATCTTTTGAAGATGTCTTGGGTGCAGGTTTTGTCTTCGAGAAAGAATACCCAAGTGTATCGAGAGAAATCATCAACAATAACCAGACCATAATGACTGCCTCCGAAACTTGCATAATTTTGAGGCCCAAATAAATCCATATGAAGAATTTCCAGTGGTCTTGTTGTGGTCATGACCGTTTTTGATGAGTGGTGCTTCTTGGCCAATTTACCGGCTTCACACGCAGCACAAAGACGATCCTTGTCGAATTTCACATCAGGAATACCACGGAGATGATTTTTCTTCACGAGAGTCTGCAAATTTCTCATACCTGCATGACCAAGTCTTCGGTGCCACAGCCATCCTTCGGTTTCTTTTGCAAGCAAACAAGTTCGGACTGAGGGACCCTTAGAGAAATCCACAATATATAAATCACCTTTTCTATTTCCCTCGAAGACGAAGGAATTGTCAGTGGCCATAAAGACGATGCATTTGGATTTAGAAAATAGAACTAGCATGCCTAGATCACAAAGCTTTCCAACTGACATGAGATTGAATCCAAGAGACTGAACAAGTAAAACATCATCAATGTTCTTGTCCTTGGATATAGCAATTTTACCTAACCCAATTACCTTTCCTTTGTTGTTGTCGCCGAAAGTGATATACTTTTCAGATGAAGCAGTTAAGTTGGGGTCGACAAACAACGACTTGTCTCCGGTCATATGACTAGTGCATCCACTATCCATTATCCATTCGGTACCCCCGGAGACATAGTCCTGCAGAGAAATCAGGCTTTCTTAACCACCCACATCTTTGTAGGTGGCTTCGAAACATATCAGCGAGCAGGATATGATTTCTTTCGATAGTCATATGAATTGTGACTAGAATGAGTACGAGAATAATCGAAAGAGTATGCGTTGAAATTCCTTCCAGACGAATGAGTATAGTGGTTGGGTGACGCAAGTATGTACTCATTCTGTCGAGTCTTTTCCAGGATATATCGAGCATTTTCTTCCTACATGGTTAGTAATCTAGTAACAGGTAATGCTTCGATAGTTTTCCTGGGCACCCAGATAGCTTCCTTTGGGGGGCCATTCCTGCTGTTTGGTCCAACATAGCGAGCAACAGCCTCACCACGTTGGTTTTTGAATAACTTATAGTTGTCTAGAGAATCATCATATGAGTATTCAGGGATAGGAGAGTCATATCCCGAAAGTAAAGCTGGATCGAGCGTATTGCTCTTAGCTGGTACCCACACAGTGCGAGGATATTGATCAGGTTCCCAGTAGGAGCCATTCTCATTCAGTTTCCTTTCGAAACTGATACCTTCCTTCCTAGGATTTTTGTGAAGAATGGATTTCTTCAGAACATCACCCAGGGTTTGATGCCCTTTGAGAGACTTAAACATTCCTGTCTAAAGAAGATCCTTCAACCTAGCATTTTCATCAGAAACAGAACCATTTTCCTCGACCGAGGGGTTAGCATTCACAGAAGATTCAACATTTGATTCAGTGTTACTGCGTTCAAGACATTTTAAGCAAGGAGGTACAAACACCTCAGGTTTCTCTTTGAGTTGTTGGGTGAGAAGAGAATTTTCTCTGATCAAGTCATCATGAGCCTCTCTCAGCGACTCGAGTTCCTGTTTCCGTTTCAGGTAATCATAAGTCAATCTTTCGTGGTCAGCTGAGAGAAAATCATGATGATCTGACAGTTCTTTCATTCGAGACTCGAGAGCGGAATGCTCTTCGGTCAACGACTGATTTTTCTCCATCTCCTCAACCAACAACCCTTCAGACTTCCTGAGGGTTTTCTCAATTTTCTTGAGAGAGTTTTGTTGTATATTAGCAATTTTGATCAGCTTAGCATGGTCATCCTCATCAGAAGAATATTGATCACTGGAGTGAACCTTGTGATGTTTGGAGGATACCTTTTCTTTCGAGGCTTTGGCCATGAAGCAGTACACAGGAGACTCGTTGTCGCTCGAATGATTCTCGAAGAAGTGTGATGCAGGAGTAGAGGCACATGCTATGCCAGCCATGCCGGAATCAGAACCCTCTTCGGATTCTTCAACCTCTTCGTGGTCAGATGATGCTTCTTCTTCGGAATCCATCTCCTTGTCGATGTACGCCTTGGCCTTGCGAGATGTGTTCTTGCGGTTGGATGAGGACTTGGAGGGATTCTTTGAGGAAGATCTTGACGAGGACTTGGAGGAGCTATCCTTCTTCTTGAAGAACTTCTTCGTTTTCTTCTCATCATCGGAGTCGTAGCTTTTGCTTTTGCCTTTGCCATGGTTTCCTGAATCATATCTTCCACTTGCACGGATTTCAGCTTCCCAGAGAGGGCAGTCCGAAATGAAATGACCTGCCTTTTTGCACTTGAAGTAGATGTAATCTCCTGTCGGTTTTGATGAAGGTTTGGAGCCGCCAGAGTTGCTGGATCCTTTCTTCTGAAACTGATTTTTCCTTTGAAGGCGCTGGAATCTTTTCGTGATCAATGCGAGATCCTTGCTGATCCTTTCTGGGTCATCTGAATCTTCTTCGGCATTTCCTTCTGAGAAAGAATCAGCCACAGCCTTGAGAGCATGAATTTTTCGGCTTGAGCCATAGAGATCTCTCTTTTCTTCTTCTTGTTCTTTGTGGGTGTTTAGCCTTTCCATGATATCAGCAGAGTCGAGAACTTTGAAATCAGCTCATTCCCGAATCATCAGAACTAGAGTATCGAACGAACTGTCAAGGGATCGAAGCAGTTTCTTCACAACTTCGTGATCAGTGATGTCCTAGGCGCCGAGACCTTGTAGCTCATTTGCAATGTCACTCAGACGATTGAAGGTTTGCTGGCAGCTCTCATTTCCAATTCGCTTGAACCGATTGAACTTGGCCCGAAGAGTATCAATGCGAGCTTCTTTCTGAGTTGAAACACCCTCGTTTATCTGTTCGAGAATGTCCCACAATTCCTTTGCAGTTTCACACTGACGGTAGCGAAGAAATTGAGCACGAGAGAGGTGGCCACCAATTTCATCTTTAGCTTCAGCATCCATCTGAATGAGTTTCTTCTCGTGGTCAGTGGGGACCTGGGGCACTTCAACCGTGAATCCATTCTACACCACATTCCACATATCATCGTCAATAGCTCGGAGACGGATCTTCATCTTCTCCTTCCAGAAGGGATAGTCCGTCCCATCGAAGATGGGAATCTTGAGGTGCGACTTGTAGCTCACTGAAGACATACTTAAACTCCAAGGTGGTTAGGCCAAAATGAGCAGAGTCAAGGAGTACCTTGCTCTGATACCAATTGTAGGAACGAAGTATGTCTACCAGAGGGGGGGGGGGGTGAATGGGAGTTTTAAATTTTCTTCGGAAATATCAAAACTCTCGGAACCTAGCAGCGGAACGAATGAAAACAGTAAACAGTGAGTGAATACAAACTACCGAATGGAAACTAACAACATGCATCGAGGTAAATCACATGACTGAAATATATCCTATGTCACAGTTTGAATGTAAAAGAGGGTAGCAGAGGTGACCAGTGATGCTCAATGGCGACAAGGTATTTGGTAGACCAGTTCGCCCTTCTGCACAAGGACTACGTCTGGTTGGAGGGGTTGTGATTTAACACAGAAGATAAACTCTCTTCGCCCTATTCTCCTCGACAATTGGTTCATCAACCAATGCCGATTACTCATGGTAGATGCTTGAGGCGATCTCCGAACCTTTACAGACTTCTTCTTCGAGAACCACAATTACTCTTGGTCACTGAAGAAATTGACACCTAACCGTCTAGAGAGTTTGCAGCTCTCAAGAGTAATAGGCGGAGCATACTGGGCTTAGATTCAAGTGATGCTGAACCACTATCTAATTTTTCGGCTCTAGGGTTTTCTCTCGGTGGATTTTAAACTCAAATCTCTCAGAGAGGGGGTTGCTCAACAATCTTCTCAGAATCAAACGGAGTAGCCACCGGACAACGCCGGTGCGGGGTGGCTGTTTATAGCCGCAGCCTTCCCTGATGGGAAATGACCATTTTGGACACGCGGTCCAGCCAATGGCCAACCGACACGTTCACAACGGTCGGATTTAAGAGCAACGGTAACATTACTTGGAGAGCAAGTAATGCTAACTCCTCGGTCTGAGACAAATCTCTCGCAGCGAAGAAGATCACAGTCTCTTGCTGGTAAGTATTTGCTCGGAGCACAAAGAGATTTCTCTCACAGCTTTCATAGGATTTGGGTTTAGCATCAGAGAATCAAAGCATCGAACGCTACACCCCTCTTAATAGTACGGTGGTCCTATGACTCAATAAAGCGAAAAGAAACAACGAAATGAATGCTACGTCTTCACTTCGTCTTCAATCTCCTCGGACGCAGCCATTTTCTTCGGACGGGCACCGAACGAATTGTTTTGCATCAACAATTTTTGAGGGGTTACTCTTGTCGTCATAATCTTTGGTGATAACCTTCACTGCCACACAGGGGATATTCTTCGGAGTTTGAATCCAAACTCCTCTTGACTCCAGGGACCTGTTACTCTGTGTGCACTAGCAAACACATCAGTCCCTCACTGTTTGTCAACAATCTCCAAAACACAAGGAGGCAAATTATTGCACCAACAGAAACCCTTTTGGATTTTTTTTCATTGGAGGGAAAGAATATTCAAATATTACACAAAAAAATGATTAGAGAAGAATTAGTTCTTTATATCATAATAATAACTTCAAGTATTGCTACTTGTAGCTTGCGTTGGTATTTCCCCAAAGAGGAAGGGATGATGAAGTACAGTAGAGATAAGTATTTCCCTCAGTTATGAAACCAAGGATATCAATCCAGTAGGAGAATCACGCAACAATTCGTTGGTAGCACCTGCACACAAAACAATAAATCCTTGCACCCAACGCGAACAAGGGGTTGTCAATCCCTTGGCGGTTAATTACAAGATTAAATTGTATGGTGATAGATAGATAGATCGAACTAAAATACAAAATAAAATAAATAAAGTAAAAGTGCAGCAAGATATTTTTGGGATTTTTAATATATGATAAAGTAGATTATAAATGATAAAAGTAGACCCGGGGGCCATAGGTTTCACTAGAGGCTTCTCTCTTGAAAATAGCATACGGCGGGTAAACAAATTACTGTTGGGCAATTGACAGAAAAGCAAATAATCATGACGATATCCAAGGTAATGATCATGTATATAGGCATCACGTCCGAGATAAGTAGACCGACTCCTGCCTGCATCTACTACTATTACTCCACCCATCGACCGCTATCCAGCATGCATCTAGAGTATTAAGTTCATAAAGAACGGAGTAACGCCTTAAGCAAGATGACATGATGTAGACAAAATAAACTCACGTATGAAGGGGCCAATTGGCTGGCGCCCAGCCACGCCAAATCGTGGGCGAGCCAAAAAGTTGGCGATGGAATTTGCCGCCACGGATCTGCCCTGGCGTTGGCGTAGAAAATGAACTAGCGACCAAAATATTAGCGTAGGCTAGAAAATTTGGCTGCCAACCAAACAGGCACCCACGCTGGTGGTCAACACCCATATTTTGGTAAGGTGAGCATTGGCTCTCATCCAAACAGCCCCGAATAAACCCCATCTTTTTACCCTTAATATCAATGATACATACGTGGCATGTCCCTTTCTGTCACTGGGATTAAGCACCGCAAGATCGAACCCATTACAAAGCACCTCTCCCATTGCAAGATAAATCAATCTAGTTGGCCAAACCAAATCAATAGATCGGAGAGAAATACGAAGCTATAATAATCATGCATAAAAGAGTTCAGAGAAGACTCAAATAATATTCATGGATAATCTGATCATAAACTCACAATTCATCGGATCCCAACAAACACACCGCAAAAAGTGATTACATCGGATAGAACTCCAAGAACATCGAGGAGAACATTGTATTGAAGATCAAAAAGAGAGAAGAAGCCATCTAGCTACTAACTATGGACCCGAAGGTCTGTGGTAAACTACTCACGCATCATCAGAAGGGCATCAAGGTTGATGTAGAGCCCCTCCGTGATCGATTCCCCCTCCGGCGGAGTGCCGGAAAAGGCCTCCAGATGGGATCTCTCAAGAATAGGAACTTGTGGCGGTGGAAAAAGTATTTCGTGGATTCCTTTGTTGGTTTCCTGATTTTAGAGAATTTATAGAGGTGGAATTAGGTCAAAAGGGGCAGAGGTGGGCCCATGAGGCACCAGGGCGCGCCTGCCCCCCCCCCCCCAGGCGTGCCCTGGTGGCTCGTGGCCACCTCCTCTGGCTTCTGGTGCTCTCCCGAAGCTTCTAGTGTCTCTTATGTCCAGAAAAAAATCTCCAAAAAGTTTCGTGGCATTTGGACTTCGTTTGGTACTGATATTCTGGAACACCAAAAACAGGCAAAAAACAGCAACTGACACTGGGCACTAAGTTAATAGGTTAGTCCCAAAAAATGATATATAATTGCTTGTAAATGTATATAAAACATCCAAGATTGATAATATAATAGCATGGAACAATCAAAAATTATAGATACGTTGGAGACATATCAAGCATCTCCAAGCTTAATTCCTACTCGTCCTCGAGTAAGTAAATGATAAAAATAGAATTTTTGATGTGGAATGCTACCTATCATATTCATCATATATTCTTTTCTTCTGTAGCATGGACATTTGGACTTGAATGATTCAAAGCAATAGTCTATAATTTGACATGAAGATATCAATACTCATGCATACTAACAAGCAACCATGTCTTTCAAAATATCAACGCTAAAGAAAGTTATCCCTAGCCCATTATGCTCAATCATTGATCCATTCATGAAACACACGCAATATTAGCCACACACAATGCACAAGTATGACAATAGTGCTCTCTAGTTGGTGCTTTGTAAGAGAAGATGGAGACTCAAATTAAAAATAAAAATTGCATAAAAGTAAATAGATAGGCCCTTCGCAGAGGGAATCATGGATTTGCAGAGGTGCCAGAGCTCAAGGCTTAAATTAGAGAGATAAAATTATTTGGAGAGGCATGCTTTTCCTGTCAACGAAAACGACCGAGAATTCCCAATATCTTCCATGCTAGACACATCATAGGCGGTTCCCAAACAAAAAATAAAATTTATTTCCTTTCCACCATTCTTTCACAATCCATGGCTAGCCGTATCCATGGGTGCCTTCCATACCAACACTTTCCAAGGAATTTTGTTGTTATTAATTTTGATTCATTGTGGGACTGGGCATCCCTATTACCTGCCACTCTCTCGTGCAATGACAAGTGAATAAACACTCATCATGAGAATAACACACCTAGCATGGAAAAATATTGGCCACCCCCTGCCGCTTCATGAGCGGTACGGGCACACAAAACGGAAAAAATATTTTGAAAATTAGAGTTGGCACATGCAAATTTACTTGGAACGGCATTGAAATACCGCATATAGGTAGGTATGGTGGACTTATTTGGCACAACTTGGGTTTTAAGGAGTTGGATGTACAAGCAGTATTCCCGCTTAGTACAAATGAAGGCTAGCAAATAGATTGAGAAGCAACCAACCAAAAAACGAAAACGGTCATAAACATGCATTGAACATAACTAACACTGAATAATGCACCATAAGTAGGATATAATTTCGTTGCATAACTATTGACTTTACGTGCATGCATAGGGAATCACAAACCTTAACACCAATATTCTTACTAAACCACAATTACTCACTAACATGACTCACATATTATCATCTCCATATCGCAAAACTATTGCAAGGAATCAAACTTATCATATGCAATGATCTTTCATGAAAGTTTTTATTATATCCCTCTTGAATATTCATCACTTTGGGACCAAATTCATATCTTGTGCAAATTACCATTACTATTATCAACTCTCAAAAAGATTTAAGTGAAGCATGAGAGTGCAAATATTTCTTCAAAATTTAATCTTATCAACTCTCACAATAATATAAGTGAAGCATGAGAGTTTAAATATTTCTTCAAAATTTAATTTAATCAACTCCCAAAATAATTTAAGTGAAGAAAGAGAGTTAAATATTTCTTCAAAATATAGCCACCGTCGTGCTCAAAAAGATTTAAGTGAAGCACTAGAGCAACTGCCTAGTTCAAAAAATTTAAGTGAAGCACATAGAGTATTCTAACAAATCATGATAAACGTGTGGCTCTCTCAAATAGGTGTGTCCAGCAAAAGATGATTGTTGTCAGTGTCAAAACCGGCAGACCTCGGGGTAGGGGGTCCCGAGCTGTGGATCTTGGATCGATGGTAACAGAGACAAGGGAGACGGTGTTTACCCAGGTTCGGGCCCTCTGAATGGAGGTAAAACGCTACGTCCTACTTTGATTTATATTGATGGAGATGTGACAAGTACAGAGTCGATCTACCTCGAGATCTTTAGATGTGTTCTAGTTCTAGGGCTAGGTGAATGAGATTGTGTTGATGTCCCCTCTACAGGCTAAACCCTATGGCTTATATACACGCCAGGGAGGGTATCTAGGGTTACAAAGTCGGTATCTAGGAGCAAGGCGGCAGGAGAAATCTTGGAGTATGTGGCAAGTCTTCGGCAGAGGCAGTCTTGATCATGCTTCCTGTGTCCAGCCTCCGGAGTCCACCTTGATCACGCCTGAGGGCCCATTGGCCCAACCGAGGAGACGGGCTGGCTAGGTTAGCACCCCCCAATCCAGGACACCGTCAGTAGCCCCCGAACTGGTCTTCTATGCCGAGGACCATTTTCTCAATAGACTTCACCTCGGATCCGGAGTCCTTGGCTTGACAGACGAGTTCCCCCTTAAGATTTTCCATTCCTTGATGGAGCGCCGTCATCCGAGGTCCAACCGAGCTCATACCCAGCCCGAAGAGGACAGATATCTTAGCCTCGAAGGCCCGTTGTTCAGGTATGAATGGTCCAATCTGGCTTGGCAACTTTATCGAAGAGGCTTGCCCCACGACAGGTCGAGCAGTTACTGCTTCCCCCCTTAAATCGCGGTTCGAGGCAGCTTTTTACTGGCACGTCCCCTCGAGGCAGAGATCGTGCCCGTTTTCTTAGGGATATCATTAAGATTTTGTTTCCCCCCATATGCTCAACGGCATTATTGATGGGAGTAGCGAGTTTACCGGCGCAGCGAGGGGGACTCTTGGCCTTTCACAGGTGTATAAGAGCAAAAAGGAGGACAGCGCAATCGACCACGCTCCCGTTCTCCCCCGCTACTGCTTCGTCTAGCTCCAGTGCCCAGATCCCATCTTACTCTTTTCCCCTTTCGCGAGTCCAACCTCCACCACCAGCCATGGCCGACACCCTCAAGGGGCACTGGGGTGGTTCCACCGTGACGGCGGGCACCATCTCAGAGTTGCGCAGCGTGGGGTACCTTGCTCCCGCCATTGCTGCCCGCGCTCCTGCTGCTAGCGAGCAGGTGCCCGCTCCCAACGCCGGGGAGCGGGTAGTCTTCGTCCCCCACCTCATCCGAGGCCTGGGGTTCCCATTGCACCCCTTTGTGTGCGGGATGATGTATTACTATGGGCTGGATTTCCACCATATGGCCCCCAACTCCATCCTCCACCTCGCCTCCTTCATCACGGTCTGCGAGGCCTTCCTCCGCCGCGAGCCGCACTTTGGCCTGTGGCTGAAGCTCTTCGGGATTAAACCGAAGTCCAGCAGCTCGGACCTCGCGGAGTGCGGAGGGGCCATGATCAGCAAAAACCAGGGAGCCACCTGGTTCAAGGGCACCTTCATCAAAACGGTGAAGGAGTGGCAAAAAGAGTGGTTTTACATCACTGAGCCGCTCGCCCTGGCCAGATCGAGGTCCCGGCTTCCTCAGCCGGGCCTCCCAAGAAGCTCAAGTCCTGGAAAGAGAAGGGCGTCGCCTGGGGGAACCCCGAAGAGGTGGAGGCCCTAATCGAGAGGATCATGTGGTGGTCCACCGCGGGGAAGGTCGAGCTCGCCGACGTCATCAACGTCATGCTCAATCGCCGCATACTCCCCCTCCAACTTCGGGCTACCCTGATGTGGGGGCAGAAGCCCGAGGACATGGACACCATCAACACCTTCTTCCGCTCCACCTTGGCCACCATGTGGTCGAAGCTCATGAATCTGGTCAAGGACAAGTTTCCCAAGGAAGGGGAGGACCGCGGCCTCGAACACGGCTACGATGCCCCCCCGGTGAGTGATCCTGCCCATCAATTGTTATTATTCATCTGTTATTCCGAGGAGTAGAGTTTTAATGAATCGTTATGCTCGACGCCTTTGCAGAAGTGGTTGGCCTGGGTGCAAGGAGTGCAATGCCTAGCGCCCCTGCCAGAGGAGCCGCACGTGGTGGCCCCCAAAGGGACGAAGTCCCAGAGGGGTAGGTCGAGTGCTCGGATTCGGGGGACTTCGGTCACTCGATCCAAAGAAACCCACACCTCCACTGCCAACGACGGCGACGCAGAGGAGGGCGAGGTCGAGGAGGTCCCTCTCCCGAAAGGGAAGAGGTCGGTGTCCGAGGATGCCGAAATGGGTATGCCGCCCAAGGGCCCGAAGAGGCCGAGGAGAACCTCGGCCGAGGCCGCCGACAAGTCGTCGGGGAGAGTCGAACTCTCCGGCGACTCAGAAGAAGACCTCCTCGCGATGGGGAGGAAGAAACCGGCGCCTCGAGGGTAAGCCGTTATCCTTATACTCTGTCTTTCCATTTGACGAGTTTTTCTTAATAGAGTGTCTTTTCTTACGCAGTTCACCGAGGGTAATCCCCAGCGGTTCCTCGAGCGGGCTACCATCCACCAGCAGGACTCCAGAGCCCGCGGCCCCTCCCCCGGCGCACGATGGGCTAGGGGAGGCAACATCCACCCTGGCCCCCGATGTCAACACGACAGCGCCGACGAGGTGGCCATCATGGCCGAGGTCGACACCTCGGCCCAACAAGACCTGGGGGGGGGGGCAACACCCCGAGGTCGTCGAAGAGGGGCTGGGCCAGTCGTTGGTCTAGCCGAGGTCTGTTCCGGCTCCGCCGCCACAGTTGGAGGCTACCCGGATCGATACATCCGAGGTCATCCCTCCACCCCCGTCAACTTTCCGAGGGCGGGCTGGCGTGGCGTGGACCGAGGAGATGGAGTACACCCTGATGGGCTCCTCCATCAAGGAAGAGCACCGTGCCTTGATAGGTGCAGCGCTGCAGGGCTTCCAGTCCGCAGGGGCCGGCCTGCATGAGGTTTTCAAGAACCTCGTAGCGGGTTTCGAGGTACGTTTCCATCAGCGCACCAAGTTTAACTTGTTTGTCTCAACTTTGTTGATTTATGCATTCGTCCGAGGACAAGAAAGTACGGCCTTCTAAACGGCTTAGTGAGTGGGTAGCCCCCGAGCCCGAAGGCGGTTTCAAGAAACCGACATTGGGATCGTGTAGCTTAGTAGGAGACTGTCAAGTAGCCCCCAGGGCGGTGCTCAAGACAATCGTCCTAGGACTTTTTAATAATTGAATTGCTGCCTGTATAATAAGGACTTTTGTTGCCAGGTTTCGACCTCGGTTCCGGACTCCGTCTCGGAAGAGATTGCGGAGATAAACCGTAAGCTTACAAGGTCCCAGGAGGAGCTCGCCCTGGTAAACCAAAAATTCGAGCAGTCTCGAGGTAAGCACATTAATCTTGTGTTATACTTTATAAGAAAGGTTTGATGATATGTTTGAAGAATAAGGCCGAACTGTTTGAATGACAGCGGCGTTGGTGGAGCTCGAGACGCTCAAGGCCGAGCTCGAAAGGGCTCGGCAGGAGGCGGAGCAGCAGAAGGCTGCTGCTGCAGAGGCAGAAAAGGCCCGAGCCGCCGAGAAGGCGGTCGGGGACAAGCACCAGGGGCGGGTGTTGGAGGTCGAGGAGACCTTGAAGGGCATGTTTGAAGCACGCGACAAACTTCAGGTGGAGGGGCAACGAACAAAGGAGGAGCTTGAGAAGCTTCAACTTGCCTACTCCGAGCTCCAGACCTCGGCCCGAGATGACCACGAGGTGCTTCAGCAAGTGGAGCAAATCACCTCGGGTAAGCTATTTTTAATGCAGCGTTCGTTTTGCAGCCAAGGGTGCGTCGAGCTCACCCAGTTATGGCGTTCCGCAGAGGTCTTTGCGGATCTTCCGCAGAGCACGGCGGATGCGGTGGCCTACTTCGGCCAACTGGCGGGCCACGAGGCGGAGAAGGCCTTCTGGGGGCAATTCCCGGGGTTGCTGTCAGTGCGGCTGCTGAATCATCGCATGAAGCAGCTGGTGGAGCTGTTTCACATGACGAGACCGGCGCTCCAGGACCTCTGCGTCGCGCTATGGCCTGCGAAAGCCATGCCCAGAAGCCTCTTCGGCCTGACGGCCTGTCTCCAAGATGTCGTGCCCCGCCTAAACCGCTGGAGGCGGTCCGCGTGCTTTGAAGGAGCACGGAGGGTGTACGCCTGCGTGAAGACGCACTTCCGAAAGGTTGATGCGGTGACATGCGCCACGGGCCCGCCTGCCGAGAAGCCGCGCACCGCCGAACAGTTCTTCGCCGAGGTGGAGGAAGGAGCCCGTATCACCGAAGACATGTGTCCGAAGGACACTATGTATTTCTAAACAGTACTTCGGGATGCCGAAGTGTCTGGTTGTACAAAACTTTATCGTTTGAATGAATGTGGCTTTAAATTCCATGTGTGTTTTATTTTCTTATTTTAATTAGTTTACCTCCTATATGACTGTTCTAAAATGAGAGTGGCCAGTCGTCGGCTTCAGCCCCAGTGTAGGTCATACAAAGGGTGTTCCTTAAGGCATACTTGACCCTTAGCCGACGTCTCGGTACCCGGAGGTGGTCGGTGCTCATAGGAACTAGGCAATCAGACTATAGTGGCTTTATGACTTTCACTTAGTCATAGGAGTTTGACTGTGGGGGCTGATGACCAGCCTCCGGTGTGGGAAGTGGCCGGCCTGGTCGGCCGAGGTCTAGGCCATAACGCACTTTGGCTAGAAATGAAAGCCCTTCGTTTAACACGGGTGATCTCTATCGTCACATCGCTTAACGCGGTCTATGGATGGCGGACCAGTTTGCGTCTACCTAGATAGTCAGTTTTCAGCTTTCTCCACTGAGGCGCTATGCCAATTAACCTGGCGGAGCAATTGCAGTGGTTCTCCCGTTACACCCTTAGCCAAATTCATCGGGAACGTAAGGGGTACACATAGGAGCCGGGCAACCCAACCATTGACCAAAATCTTGGTTCGAAACTGATGCATATAAAGCCAGAATCCGAGACGCCGAATACTTTGGACTTGTGAAACACTTGTATCTTCTTTAGAAAACTTCTTCGTGTCACAGGGACCATGCTTATAAAGAAATATGATAGGGACCTTTAAGGGCACAAAGATTGTTTTTAGTTCATAATTGCAAGCGTTTACATGCCCAGCTAGAACGAGGGGAGTTAAAAGGATACAATGTAAAAAATAAGGAGGAAGAAACAGGGCGGATGTTTGTCATCGGATTTTGAAGAATCCAGGCCGCTACCTGCCGCACTCCTGCGTTTCCAAACTGTTAACCAGGTTTTCGCCTTTAAAGGTGGGGACTAGCGGAGGCTGATGCCTTTCCGGCCCTTTATACGCTTCGACCGTTTATTGACCGAGTTCCGTAAAGGAGGTATTTGCCAAAGTCCATTCTGTGGTTGAAACCACATTGACGTAGTCATGGTTGGCCGTTTCTTTGACAGAGACTGGCCTGTGCGGGGCCTCGAAGCCACGTCGTTGCTTGGTCGAACCGTGCTGACGGGTTAGTAATTTTTTTGGCTCCTCGGCGACCCAGGGAATCTTGAGTGCAAAATTGTGCACCCTGGGGACGTAGTGTCCCATCCAGAGAGGGCGCGCGGGGAGCCTGTATCCCTATTTGGGGTGCGGGGGTGCATTGCCGAGGTCAATTTGTGCGGCCCGGGCGCGCTTCAAAGAGTGAGTGGCGCGTTTATCGCTGCGGGCTGCCTCCTCGGATGCTTGTATTTCGGCTGCAAAGGCCGCTATCTGTTCCTTCGTCCGAAGTGAGCGTTCGGTGTTACCATTGACTGTGATAACACCGTTAGGTCCCGGCATTTTGAGCTTGAGGTAAGCATAATGCGGGACTGCGTTGAAGTGCGCGAAGGCCGTGCACCCTAGGAGCGCGTGGTATCCACTTCGGAAAGGTACGATATCGAAGATTAACTCCTCGCTTCTGAAGTTCTCGGGCGAGCCGAAGACTACCTCGAGGGTGACTATTTCGGTACAGCGGGCTTCGACTCCCGGGATGACACCTTTAAAGGTGGTGGAGTTCGGCTTGATGCGAGATGTGTCGATGCCCATTTTCCGGACCGTGTCCTCGTAAATGAGGTTGAGGCTGCTTCCTCCGTCCATCAGGACGCGTGTTAGATGATAACCATCAACAATAGGGTCCAGGACGAGTGTCGCTGATCCGCCATGCCTGATGCTGGTCGGGTGATCGTGCTTGTCGAACGTGATCGGGTAAGCCGACCATGGGTTATACTTCGGGGCGACTGGCTCTAGCGCGTATACATCCCGAAGCACACGCTTCCTCTCCCTTTTAGGGATGTGGGTGACATAGATCAGATTGACCTCTGTCACCTCCTCAGGAAACTTCTTTTGGCCTCCATTATTAGGCCGCCGAGGTTCATCCTCGTCGTCACTGCGAGGTTGGGCTTTATTTTGGCCCTCTGTCGCTATCTTGCCGGCTTGTTTAAAGACCCAGCAGTTTCTGTTAGTGTGGGTTGCTGGTTTTTCCTGAGTGCCGTGGATTCCACATGGGCGATCCAGGAGTCTATCAAGCTGGCTAGGTCCGTCCTTGTTCCCTTTATAGGGTTTTCTTCTCTGTCCGGACTTAGGTCCGGTGAACCCTGCGTTGACCGCAGCGTCTTCCGTATCGCTTCCACCATTTTTATACCTGCGCTTATTTTTGTTGCGCTTGGGTTTTCCATTGGCGTCGCGAGTTTCCGAGGTGCCTGCCTCGCCGTTATGAGTACTACGAGCGAGCCAGCTATCTTCTCCCGCGCAGAAGCGAGTCATCAGTGAGGTGAGGGCCGCCATAGTCCTTGGCTTATCCTGGCCGAGCTGACGAGCCAACCATTCATCTCGGATATTGTTCTTGAATGCGGCGATGGCCTCGGCATTGGAGCAGTCTATGATCTGGTTCTTCTTAGTGAGGAACCTGTTCCAGAATTTCCGTGCTGATTCGCCTGGCTGCTGGGTGACACGGCTGAGGTCGTCAGCGTCCGGAGGCCGGACATATGTGCCCTGGAAGTTTGCTCGAAAAGCATCTTCTAGGGCCTCCCAGCTGCCGATAGAGTGAGGAGGAAGGCTGTTAAGCCAATGCCTTGCCGGCCCATTTAACTTGAGCGGAAGGTATTTAATGGCGTGGAGATCATCTCTGTTAGCCATATGTATGTGTAGGAGGAAATCCTCGATCCATACTGCTGGGTCGGTGGTGCCATCGTATGATTCTATATTGATGGGCTTAAATCCTTCCGGGAATTGATGTTCCATCACCCTGTCTGTAAAGCAGATTGGGTGAGCCGGTCCTTGGAACCGGGGAGCATCTCGTCCGAGGTCGGGGGAAAGCCGTGAGTAGGCCTGATCTCGGGCGCGGCCGTTCCTGTCCATCCAGGCGTCGTAGCCACGTAGATGGACCGAGGGGGTGCCCTATTTTCCTCAATGCGACGTCTAGCATCGTGAGGATCTAGGTAATCGATGGGGTCTTTGCCATAACGGCGAGGAGGTGGCCGGTCAGTGAGGTCTTCTCGTCTTGGCCTGTCCCAGCCTCTAGGGGGTCGGTCGTGGTCATCGGCGAGCTCTTCATCGAACTCCGGCAAGAGGCGCCTACGTGGGTATGATTTCGGCGCACTATGGCGCCGGTTTTCCATGTCTTGTTCGGCGGAGAGCACTTCGACCCACTTTTCATTTAGTGCGTCGGTATTGGCCTGCAGCTACTGCTGCTTGCGTTTTATGCTCCGGGCCATCGCAACGAGGCGCCATCGGAAGCGCTCTTGTTCCAACGGGTCCTCGGGGACGATGTAGTCCTCGATACCGAGGCTCTCGTCCTCCTCGAATTCCGGCATGTAGTTGTCGTCGGCCCCTTCAAAGAGGTCATCGGGATCTGAGTCCCTGAGAAGTCGGTCAGGTGTGCCGTTCCTTACTGGGGAGGCTTGAACGTCCTCTTCCTGGTTATCGGCATCACCGTCCTCCGCGTCGCCGTTATTGGCTGTCGCGTTATTACCACTGGGTTCTCCGTTATTACCCCTTCGGCGTCTTCGCCGACGTCTTGGAGGGGATTTGGGGGTGTCCACCATGTAAACGTCATAGGTGGACGTGGCGGTCCACCTGCACGCGTTTATCGGGGGCGAGGTGCTACCGATGGGGCCATCAGCATCTTCCTCCATGTCTGTGGCCTCTCCGTAGTCCAACACATCGGTTAAATCGTCGAGCGTGGTGACTAGGTGGGTGGTGGGTGGGATGTAAATTTCCCGATCGTCGGCTCTAAGTCCGATCCGATTGTAAACTGAAGTCTTGTCGTCCGAGATGGACATGCTCTGGATACGGTCCAGCATCTCATTGAGGTGAGATAGTTCTTCGGGATTCATTGATGCGTCATAGGCAGGGTTGACTCGAAGTATGCCCGGCGTGTATCCTGGCGCGTCTTCGGTGCGAAGGGAATCCGAACACAATTCCGAGCTCTGTGCCGAAGTCGGTTCTAGCACTGACGTAGTTTCGGAGGTGGGGGTTGGATCTATGTCCGGACTGGCAGTCTGAAGGACTCTGGCCGGAGTGGTCACGTCGGGGGTCTCTACAGACGCCGCGACGGAGTTTGGTTCCGGAGTCGAGCCTCCAGTACTGGTCGAGTTGTCAATTCGGCCGGGAGTCCATCCCGACAGGATGAGTTCACCACGGGAGTCCGCAGTGTATTCGAGGCCACCGAAGGTCACGATCCGACCTGGGGCGTAGTTCTCGACAGAGGCTAGATGCCCTGTTGAGTCGGTGCAGAACACCATGCTACCGAAAACAAAAAGCTGGTCGGGGGTGTAAACGTCCCTGCGGCCGTTGGCGCAGTTGATCTGCAAGTGAGCCATCAATCCTTCTGGTGATCGCACAGCGGAACTCTCAATGAAAGCACCAGTGTCGGTGTCAAAACCGGCAGACCTCGGGGTAGGGGGTCCCGAGCTGTGGATCTTGGATCGATGGTAACAGAGACAAGGGAGACGGTGTTTACCCAGGTTCGGGCCCTCTTAATGGAGGTAAAACCCTACGTCCTGCTTTGATTTATATTGATGGAGATGTGACAAGTACAGAGTCGATCTACCTCGAGATCTTTAGATGTGTTCTAGTTCTAGGGCTAGGTGAATGAGATTGTGTTGATGTCCCCTCTACAGGCTAAACCCTATGGCTTATATACACGCCAGGGAGGGTATCTAGGGTTACAAAGTCGGTATCTAGGAGCAAGGTGGCAGGAGAAATCTTGGAGTATGCGGCAAGTCTTTGGCAGAGGCAGTCTTGATCACGCTTCCTGTGTCCAGCCTCCAGAGTCCACCTTGATCACGCCTGAGGGCCCATCGGCCCAACCGAGGAGATGGGCTGGCTAGGTTAGCACCCCCCAATCTAGGACACCATCAATTGTGACAAACTAAAAAGCAAACAAAGCAAAGAATCATATAATACACGACGCTCCAAGCAAAACTCATATCATGTGACGAATAAAAATATAGCTCCAAGTAAAATTACCAATAGTTGGTAGAAGAAAGAGGGGATGCCTTGCGGGGCATCCCCAAGCTTAGTTGCTTGAGTCTTTCTTGAATATTACCTTGGGGTGCCTTGGGCATCCCCAAGCTTAGGATCTTGCCACTCCTTATTCCTTCATCCATCGTGATCTCACTCAAACTTGAAAACTTCAATCACACAAAACTCAACAAAACCTTCGTGAGATCCGTTAGTATAACAAACAAATCCTTAACTCTAAGTACTGTTGTAAATTGATTCATATTTAATATTGGCATAATGCTACTGTACTCCAACTTCTCCATGGCTTATACCCCCCGGTACAATCCATAGATTCATCAAAATAAGCAAACTATACAACAAAAACAGAATCTGTCTAAAACAGAATAGTCTGTAAAGATCTATTTAAAATCCATACTTTTGTAACTCCAAAAATTCTGAAAAATTAGGAAAACGTGGGAAATTCATATACCAATACTGTGTAAAAATTTCAGATTTTTCTGAGGCTCCAATACAGAACTAAAATTCCAGCGCTGGATGCAAAACTTTCTGTTTTCCGAACAGCATCAATTATACTATCTTCCAAATCATCCCAAAGGCTTTACTTGGCACAAACACTAACTAAAACATAAAAACTCAATCATAACAGTAGCATAAATGTGTAAACACACAAGAACAGAAACAAAAAGCAAAAATTTATTTTATTCATTGGGTTGCCTCCCAACAAGCGCTATTGTTTTATGCCCCTAACTAGGCATAATGCATAGTTTCAAGTGTTGTCATCTTTGGTTTCCAATTCCTCAACCACACATCCATACTTCCTAGGAGTTCTAGCAAGCATAGTTTTAATGATCATGCTCCTAGGCACAAAATCAATTTTTTTGTTCTTATAGATAGGTTCTTTTATCACATCAACAAAATTGGGGTGCACGCTAATCATTTTAAGATCTTCATTTCCCTTACTCAAAGTAGCACCATTGGTTTTAGAAACATATATAAACTTGCAATTTTTTCTAGGAGTAGTCTTTTCAATAGTTTTAGCAGAAGAAAAAATGGAACCCAAATTATTAATAATTTCTTCCAACTTATCAATCCTAGCGGGACTTTGTTCCATCATTTCATTAATTATCGGTTCTTTCTCTTTTAGCATCTTAAGAGTAATCCCTATCTTTGATACAAACTGAGTAACATGATTATGAATCTTTTTATCTAAATTTTCAACATGCTCTACGGTAGGCATTTTACTTTCAATAGCATCTAATCTTTGCATAACATGTTCCAAGGTCAAACTTGTTTCATTAATAGTGATAGGTGGTGATCCCACTAAATTTCCCATAGCAGTGAAAGCATCCATAGAGGGACACATCAGGAAATTCCCTCCGGTGATAGTATCAAGTACAAATCTATACCAAGTAGTAATGCGCACATAAAAATTACGAAGAAGGATGGTGTTGGATTGCTTACGAGTTGATCTATTATGAGCATCGCAAATCCTATACCAAGCATCTTTTAAATTCTCTCCTCCCCTTTGTTTAAAATTAAGCACTTCATTTTCAGGGGTAATAGAAACAAGTGATGAACTAGCCATAGTGACGGAGCAAACAAGCAAATAAAAATATTTTTGTATTTTTGTAAAAAAAATTAAGAAGTGGGGGAGATGAAAACGAGAGGCAAAGGCAAATAAAATAAATGCAAGGAGATGAAAGTTTTATGCGTAGGTACTTGATAGATGTTGATGATGTCTCCCCGGCAACGGCGCCAGAAATTCTTCCTGCTACTTGTAGCTTGCGTTGGTATTTCCCCGAAGAGGAAGGGATGATGCAGTACAGTAGAGATAAGTATTTCCCCCAGTTATGAAACCAAGGTTATCAATCCAGTAGGAGAATCACGCAACAACTCGTTGGCAGCACCTGCACACAAAACAATAAATCCTTGCACCCAACGCGAACAAGGGGTTGTCAATCCCTTGGCAGTTAATTGCAAGATTAAATTATATGGTGATAGATAGATAGATCGAACTAAAATAAAAAATAAAATAAATAAATTAAAAGTGTGGCAAGGTATTTTTGGGAGTTTTAATATATGATAAAGTAGATTATAAATGATAAAAGTAGACCCCGGGGCCATAGATTTCACTAGAGGCTTCTCTCTTGAAAATAGCATACGATGGGTAAACAAATTACTGTTGGGCAATTGACAGAAAAGCAAATAATCATGATGATATCCAAGGCAATGATCATGTATATAGGCATCATGTCCGAGACAAGTAGACCGACTCCTGCCTGCATCTACTACTATTACTCCACCCATCGACCGCTATCCAACATGCATCTAGAGTATTAAGTTCATAAAGAACGAAGTAACGCCTTAAGCAAGATGACATGATGTAGACAAAGTAAACTCATGTATGAATAAACCCCATCTTTTTACCCTTAATAGCAACGATACATACGTGTCATGTCCCTTTCTGTCACTGGGATTGAGCACCGCAAGATCGAACCCATTACAAAGCACCTCTCCCATTGCAAGATAAATCAATCTAGTTGGCCAAACCAAATCAATAGATCGGAGAGAAATACGAAGCTATAATAATCATGCATAAAAGAGTTCAGAGAAGACTCAAATAATATTCATGGATAATCTGATCATAAACTCACAATTCATCGGATCCCAACAAACACACCGCAAAAAGTGATTACATCGGATAGAACTCCAAGAATATCGAGGAGAACATTGTATTGAAGATCAAAAAGAGAGAAGAAGCCATCGGAAGGGCAGCAAGGTTGATGTAGAGCCCCTCCGTGATCGATTCCCCCTCCGGCGGAGTGCCGGAAAAGGCCTCCAGATGGGATCTCTCGAGAATAGGAACTTGCAGCGACGGAAAAAGTATTTCGTGGACTCCTCTGTTGGTTTCACGATTTTAGAGAATTTATAGAGGTGGAATTAGGTCAAAAGGGGCAGAGGTGGGCCCACGAGGCACCAGGGCGCGCCTGCCCCCCCCCCCCCCCCCAGGCGCGCCCTGGTGGCTCGTGGCCACCTCCTCTGGCTTCTGGCGCTCTCCCGAAGCTTTTAGTGTCTCTTATGTCCAGAAAAAAATCTCCAAAAAGTTTCGTGGCATTTGGACTTCGTTTGGTACCGATATTCTGGAAAACCAAAAACAAGCAAAAAACAACAACTGGCACTGGGCACTAAGTTAATAGGTTAGTCCCAAAAAATGATATATAATTGCTTGTAAATGTATATAAAACATCCAAGATTGATAATATAATAGCATGGAACAATAAAAAATTATAGATACGTTGGAGACGTATCAAGTATCTATTGCCCGGAGAGTGTAAGGGGTGAGGTGAAGCAACTATTGCATGTACCAAACGAATCATTGAGTGAAACATATTTGGGCATGCCATCTGATGTGGGGTCCTCGAAAAATGGGGCCTTCAAGTATCTCAAAGATTATTTGTGGAGTAAAGTTCAGGGATGGATTGAGAAAACAATACCTTCAGCAGGCAAGGAAGTTTTGGTGAAAGCAGTTGCACAAGCGGTTCCTGTCTTCTCCATGTCTTGCTTCAAGTTACCTAGAGGACTGTGTGAACATTTGAACATGCTGATAAGGAAATTCTGGTGGGGAAGTAAAGATGGAAAGCGGAAACCCAGCTGGGTATCATGGGAAGCAATGACACAACCAAAGAGCATGGGAGGATTGGGGTTTAAAGATTTTGAGTTATTCAACCTAGCACTGTTAGCTAAACAGGCATGGAGGATCTTGCAAACTCCTGAATCACTTAGTGCGAGAATTCTGCAGTGTCTATTTCCCTAATGGTTCAATTCTCAATGCCGAACTGGGAAATCACCCAAGCCAAATCTGGAGGTCAATAATTGAAGGTCGAGACATACTGAAACAATGTCTTATCAGAAGAATAGGTAACGGTCAGACGACTAACATTTGGTTGGACAACTGGATACCTAGGGATGTTATGATGAGACCTTATGGGTGCAGAGTTGGTAACCCTCCCGAACTTGTGTCACATTTATTGACCATACATCTGCTACATGGGATCATGTGATACTAGAGGAATTATGCCTGCCAATTGATATCCCTGCTATCGTTGGCATACCTCTTTGAACAACTGACATCGCTGACAGTTGGGCTTGGAATTTTGAGAAAATTGGGATGTTTACTGTGAGATCCGTGTATAGAATGATGATAGACACTAAAATGAGGAGAGGGGCTTGGCTGGATGGCCAGTCGGGATCTTCCAGTACGGACCCTGACTCGGCTTCATGGAAATTACTGTGGAAAACTCCAGTCCCAGGCAAAATAAGAATGTTCTTATGGCGTTTGGCAAAACATTCTCTCCCCATAGAAGATGTTAGAGCTCACAGGAACATGTCACCTACGAGTACTTGTGGCCTGTGTGGTGTGGAGGATTTTTGGCGACACTCTTTGCTAGTGTTCGATGGCTAGATGTGTGTGGGCTTTGGTTGATGGAGATCTAGCTGAACACCTATGTGAGACAACTGAACCCAGCGCGAGACAGTGGATCTTCTCAATGATAGATACATTATCGCATGCTTCGTTTGTAAGATTGGCTGTCACACTCTGGGCCATCTGGTGGGCACATCGAAAGGCAATTCATGATGAGATTTTTCAGAGCCCATCGGCCACACATGGGTTTATATGCAGATTCATTGATGAGATGAATATGGAGCAGACGAAGAGTTCCCGAACCACCGTGTTTCCGGGCAGAACAAGGGTGAGACCGAAGGCACCACCACCGGGTTATATGAAAATACATGTGGATGCGGCCACCGCAAGAAGTGAGGTGAGGGGTGCGGCGGCGGTTGTATGTCGCGATGGAGAAGGAAATTATATGGTAAGCTCATCTTTGATAATTTATGGAATAAATGATGCAACGACGGTGGCAGCTATTGCGTGTCGAGAGGCTTTATCTCTAGCAGAAGATCTCATGCTCCAAAATTTTGTTATTGCCTCATATTCGAAACAGATTGTCAAGGACATAGAGAAAGGAAGTCATGGAGCACATGGGAATATTATCAGAGAGATTAATAGTAGGTCTCAAATGTTTAATTGTATTTTTTTCTTTGAATGCCGAGCTGCTAATAGCGACGCCGATAGGTTAACCAAATTTTCGTATTCTCTCGATCAGGGGTGACACATCTGGTTCATTTTGTATCCCACATCATGTGGATTTTGAGCAATAAAACTTGATGATACCCTTAAAAAAAACTTAGAAAAAAAGAAGTTCCAGCGCTTTTCAGGCTCCTTTCTAGCCCATTCTTCCGTAACTCTAGCAACTTCTGGCTTTGATCTGCCCCCGAAGCCGTCTTTTCACGCAGCCCGCGAGAAACAACGAATTCGAATTAGCCAGCCAGCCGGCCACCTAACCTTGCGCCGTCGTGCCTCGTGCCCCGTCTAGATCCAGAGGCCAGAGTCACGGACGTGATGGAAGAATCCCGACACGCGCCTCGCTCTCCCCCGCAAGGCGTGGCCTAGGACGAGTGACTCCTCGCGCCACCCATGCTGACGCCGCAACCCCTGACCTCCGGGGAGCTTGCGCGAGGCCCTCGCTCACTGAGCTCTCTGCACGTACGTATGTCGGCGGTCAGCGCCTTCGAGGATCCAGACACGATCACTCCACCTATAAATCCACGCGCCCCGCCGGACGCAGATCACACCGCAAGAAGAAGAATTCAACTCAGGCACTGTTTAGCAGTACTCTGTACCAGAAGCTCCTCCCAGCTAGCTCATCGATCGCCATGGCACAGGCGGAGCGCGAGCGCATGCGCGTGGTCATGTTCCCGTGGCTGGCGCACGGCCACATCAACCCGTACCTCGAGCTGGCCAAGCGCCTCATCGCCAGCGCCTCCGACGACGACGTCGTCGTCCACCTCGTCTCCACGCCGGCCAACCTCGCACCCCTCGCGCACCATCAGACAGACAGGATCAGGCTCGTCGAGCTCCACCTGCCGGTGCTCCCTGACCTTCCGCCGGCGCTGCACATCAGGCTGGCAATGGGAATTACCCAGGCGGGTATTGCACTCCCATCCCCGTCCCCGCGATAGCCTTCCCATGCCCGTCCCCATCCCCATACCCGTCTGTGGGGATAAAAATATTCCCATCCCCGTCCCCGTCGGGTTTTTTATCCCCATAGGGAAACCCATACATGCAATCAAAACAACAACCTTCGATAGCATTTCAGTAGAAAAAATAGCATTTCAGCGCAATAAACAATATGTTGTGGCTAGGTTAAGGATTTCTTTTGGCTTTTGGCCAAAAGGATGGGATGGGTGGAAGTTTGGGTGGGTAAGGACGGGAATTACACAGAGTCTACTAATTTTAGAGCCCACATGTAAGGCCTTCACGGGTAAGGTGGGTAACGGGCACGGGTAATGCTATCCCATCCCATCCCCGTCTTGTTCGCTGGGTAAGGTATTTGACCCACCAGCTTCCCCGTGGGCATTAAAGCTGGCACATACCCGTCTCCTAATAGAGTAATTACCCATGGGGACGCGGGTAACGGTTAACCATTGCCAGCTTGAGCTGCACACCACCAAGGGCCTCCCCGCCCGCCTCATGCCGGTCCTCAAGCGCGCCTGTGACCTCGCCGCGCCACGCTTCGGCGCGCTCCTCGACGAGCTCAGCCCGGACATCCTTGTCTACGACTTCATCCAGCCATGGGCGCCGCTCGAGGCCGAGGCACGCGGCGTGCCGGCGTTCCACTTCTCACCTGTGGTGCCGCCGCCACGGCGTTTTTCGTGCACTGCCTGAAGACGGATCGGCCCCCCAGCGCCTTCCCGTTCGAAAGCATCAGCCTCAGCGGCGTCGACGAGGACGCCAAGTACACGGCACTGGTCGCCGTCCGCGAAGACAGCACCGCCCTGGTTCCCGAGCCCGACCGCCTGCCGCTCAGCCTGGAGCGCCGACATCGAGCGCAAGTACATGGACTACCTATCCCAGCTCTCGGGCAAGGAGATCATCCCCACCGGCCCGTTGCTCGTGGACTTCGGTGGATCGGAGGAGCAGCGCGATGGCGGCCGCATCATGAGGTGGCTCGACGGCGACGAGCCGGGCTCCGTGGTGCTCGTCTCCTTCGGCAGCGAGTACTTCATGTCGGAGCACCAGATGGCGCAGATGGCCCGCGGGCTGGAGCTCAGCGGGGTACCCTTCCTGTGGGTGGTGCGGTTCCCGAACGCAGAGGACGACGCCCGCGGCGCGGCGAGGTCCATGCCGCCAGGGTTCGCACCAGCGCGCGGGCTGGTGGTGGAAGGGTGGGCGCCGCAGCGGCGCATCCTGTCGCACCCTTCCTGCGGCGCGTTCCTGACCCACTGCGGGTGGAGCTCGGTGCTGGAGTCGATGGCGGCGGGGGTGCCGATGGTGGCGCTGCCGCTGCACATCGACCAGCCGCTGAACGCCAACCTCGCGGTGGAACTGGGCGCGGCGGCCGCGCACGTGAAGCAGGAGCGGTTCGGGGAGTTCACGGCGGAGGAAGTGGCGCGGGCGGTGCGCGCAGCTGTGAAGGGGAAAGAAGGGGAGGCGGCAAGGCGTCGTGCGAGGGAGCTTGGGGAGGTGGTGGCGCGGAACAACGGCGAGGACCGGCAGATCGCGACGCTGCTACAGAGGATGGCGCGGCTTTGCGGCAAGGGCCGGGCCGTGCCAAATTAGTGGGCTTTTTAAAGCGGTTTTTGTCGAGAATAAACGAAAAAATAAGTACCGAACGTCAGAATTTTAGGATATGGGGCCGAACGGGAGCTTCCATTGGGCGCGTGAGGCGCCGGCGAACCTGGAAATTCCTATTTGCCGCTCTCTGCGACAAACTGTCGCTGTTTCGCACAGAGAACTAGCGACAAGCGAACAAGGTGGACCGGCCCAATTACGAGATCAAGCACGTGCTACAGTTTCCAGTTTTTGGAACCTCCTAGAAGGTTCCTGATCGGTTTTAGGAAGATTCTAGAAGGTTCCTGAACCGGTTTTCTGTGGTTTTCGGTTTTTTATTTGTGGTTTTCTATTTTTCTGTTTTTTCTGGTTTTTCTTTTTTTCCTTTTTCGTATTTTCTGTTTCATTATTTTTTCCTTTTTCGTATTTCTCTTTATTTATCTTTTTCCTATTTCTTTTGTAATTACTTTTCTACTTGTTTTTTTCTTTCTATTTTTATTTTTAGGAATTTCAAAATTTGTTTGAAGTTTCAAAAAATGTTCGGAAGTTCAGAAAATGTTCCAGTTTTTTAATTTTGTTCAAAAGTTCCAAAACAATTCGTGAGTTCTAAAAAATGTTTGCATATTTGAAAAAATGTTCACCTTTCAAAAAATGTTCATAAGTTCAAATAATGTTTTTGTTTCAAATTTTGTTCATAAATTTAAAAAATTTCTTTATTTTAAAAAATGTTCCCATATTTGAAAAATTGTCCGCCTTCCAAAATATGTTCCTAAGTTCAAAATATGTTCCTGTTTTCAAATTTTGTTCACAAATTCAAAATTATTCTTCATTTTAAAAAATGTTCCCATATTTGAAATATTGTCCGCCTTCCAAAATATGTTCATAAGTTCAAAATATGTTCCTGTTTTCAAATTTTGTTCACAAATTCAAAATTGTTCTTCATTTTAAAACATGTTCCCATATTTGAAAAATTGTCCGCATTTCCAAATATGTTCATAAGTTCAAAATATGTTCCTGTTTCCAAATTTTAGTCACAAATTCAATAAATATTTATAACGTTCACTTTTTAAAAGTTTTGTTCAAAGTTTCAAATTTTGTTCACAGATGCAAAAAAGTTCCCTTTTGTCCAAAACGTTCATGTTTTCAAAAAATGTTGCTTTTATCCAACATTTGTTCATAAATTCAAAAAAAATCATTCGACTATTTTGAGAAATAGTTCGAAGATAATCTATGTGCTACAGTACACATACATAAAATAACATGTAACAGGGAATATCCCGCAACATTAAGTTGATAAATAGTGCCACGATGCATTTTTATTCATAGGAGGGCGTTATGTCTAGTGGTTAGCAGCCTTCGTCTAGGAGAGCAACGGTCCTGGGTTCGATACTCCGCGGCGTCAGTTTCGTTTTAGTGATTTTTTTTACTGCTTTTTAATTCGTGGTGTCTTTTAGTGGGCCGGCCCAGTCGCACCCCTCTTGTGCGTCGCGCTCGATGTTTGCCGCAAAATGTGGCACATAGGAGCTCCCGGCGAACCTGCCAGCGCGCACCGCGTCCTTCCAGAGCGCCCCTGTTCGGCCGGCCCATGAGCGAGGCAGGACGCCCCCTTTTTTTTCGTTTCTTCGTTTTCTTTTTTCTTCCGATTTTGTTTTTTCTTCTTTAAATAATTAGCGATTTCGAAAAAGTCCTAAAATTAAAAAAAATGCGAATTCTGAAAAATTCATGGAGCCAAAAAATGTCCTTGAATTCAAAAAATGTTCACAAATTTGAAGAAATGTTCGTGATTTCCAAAAAATATTAAAAAAATAAATAAAAAAATGTTCATTGATTCAAAAACTATTCAAACTCAAAAATTGTTTGTCAAAAACTAAAAATGTTCCTCAATTTTAAAAATTGTTCCCAAAAATTCTAAAAATGTTCATTGGTTCAAAAAAGTTCACGTATTCCAAAAAATGTACGTAATTCAATAAATGTTTGTGAATTTGAAAAAATTTCGGAAATTAAAAAACAAACAATTTTTTTTAACTTTGATGAACATTTTTTGTATTTTCATGAACAAAATTTGAAATTTATGTGAACAATTTTTGAATATTCATGAACAGTTTTATTTCAGATGATTTTTTTTTGAATTTGATGAACATATTTTTGAACTTGATGAACAAATTCTCAACTCAAGAACATTTAAAAAAAAATTGTATGAATATTTTGAATTTGATGAATATTTTTGAAAATTATGATGATTTTTTTTTGAAATATTAAGGACATATTTTGATTTTCAGGAACATTTTTTGAATTAGATGAACATTTTTTGAGTTCAGTGAACAAAAAATATTCCCAATTTTAAAAAAATGTTCACAAAAATGAGAAAAAAAAAAGAAAAGAAAAGAAAAATCAAAAAAGAAAAGAAAGGGAAACGAAAAAACAAAAATAAAAAGGAAAAAACAAAAATGAAAAAGTAGAAAAAATCGAATAAAAAAAATGAAAACCCGGTTTGGAAGGTTCTAGAACCTTCCCAAAACCGGAACTGAGCTACTTGGGCCAGCCCACTTATAGGCAGCGAGGAGTTCGTGGGTACGCGCGTGGTCGCTTCCTGGGGACCTGTAGGAGATATGCCCTAGAGGCAATAATAAATGTTATTGATTATCTCCCTGTTCATAATTATGTTTATGTTCCATGCTATAACTGCAATGATTCTCGAGTCTGCAAATAAAACGAGGCTTGGAGGGAAACTCATGTGCACGTGTGGGATAATAAAGGTAAAAAGTATTCCTAGTCAAGCCTCTATGACTGACTCAAGTATTGCATGATGATCCTGTTTTCCTGATCATGGGCATGACTATGCCGGCAATTTTGAGGGCACAATTGTTGGTAGAACACTTGTGTTGAATCGACCCGAATTGATGTTATGCTATGAGATACATTCGTCATTAGTTAATGGTTAATAACACAGAGATGGTTAATGTTTGCATGATTCCTTAGACCATGAGAGTATCGAGTTTCTTCATGCTTGCTTCATGAACTTTGGGGTTTGTTAAACGTCATCCGTAAATGGGTGGCTATTACGGCGGCTTACGGGTTCATGGAAAAGTATGTCAACTAACTTGATAGCTCAAGATTGGGATTTGCTCCTCCGACGATGGAGAGATATCTCTGGGCCCTCTCGGTGTTACGGTATCCATCATCGTCTGGCCAGACACTTTGTGATTTGATCACGGGGATGCCGGAACACGGGAACGAGAAAAGAGAACAATACCGGTAACGAGGTAACTGGCATAGTGGACAAGTTGTTGATCCACGGGGATGCCTACATGTCTCACCTCGGGTATTTGTAACATATCACGAAGCAATAGGAATAGCACACGGCAACTGGAGGTTCACTCGAATATTCATTCGTGTGGGTATAGGGGTAAATATGGGTGTCCACGGCTCCGATGTTGATCATTGATCGGAAGGGGTTCCGGGTCATGTCTATGCTTCACCGAACCTATAGGGTCACACGCTTAATGGTCATCTATCTGCTGAATACTAGACGGGGAGTCTGAGAGAAAATCACCGAAAAAGTTTCGGATGAAACGGAAACGTTCCGGAGAGGATATCGGAATAGTTCCGGTGAAACTGAAAAGTTGTTTCAGGGTATTCCATAAAGTCAAATTGGTTTCGGCACATGCCTGGAAATTATTGGAAGGTACCAGAATTGTTCCGGTAACTTCTGAGATTTTTCAGAGACAAAAACCGGAAATGTTCCGGACTGCCGGAACCGCTTTAGTTGCTTTTCACAGATGAAAATCACTAAACCGAAAAGTTGTTTCGGAGTACACCATAAAGTCAAATTGGTTTCGGCACATGCCTGATAATTCTTGGAGGGTGCCAGAATCATTCTGGAAACTTTCTGGAATTTTCCGGAATGAAAACCGGAAATGTTCCGGAGCTGCCGAAACCGCTTCAGATGCTTTTCGCAGATGAAAATCACTAAACCAGAATTGTTCCGGCTCGCGTTGAAAATTATTTTGGTGGGTGCTGGAAATGTTCTAAGCCCACATGAATATTTTCAGTTCGATCAGACGCTGAAAAATGTTGTCGTGAATAGTGAAAGTGTTTTTTGGGATATTTATGGAAAAGTTACCTTTTGGGATATTTTCCCAAAAAGGTTTCTAGAAGGCTTGGGGGCCAAGAAACCCTACCCCTTGGATTTCCAATAAATAGAGGTGGAGGGGCTGCCTCCACACTCACTCCTTCTCACATACAAATGCCATGACATTTCTGGCTTCTCTTCCCCTCCCAGCGAAATAGTTTCGTAGAGCCGAAAGGCTGTCTGGGTTCCGGTGGGAACTAGTTCTGGACGGCGAAGCCCTGCCGGATAGATGACACCGTATGTGTGCAACTCTGTAGAGAGATCGTAGTTTCGGTCTTAGTTTGAGAGTGCCTCCCGAAGGGCTGTCCGAGTGACTGTCCGAGTTTCGATGGTCCTCCCGAAGGGCTGTCTGAGTGACCGTCCGAGTTTCGATGGTCCTCCCGAAGGGCTGTCCGTGACACCGTCCGAGGGACTGTCCGACCGCCTCCCGGAGGGCTGTCCGGGGGCGGATGAGGGTATACATCCTCGCGGTTGGGAGGTTGTAAATCCTAGCTGCGGGGATCTGCACCGCCGATCGTCATCGACTCTACTTCCGCTGCGCTACGAGTCGGTAACGAAAATGATCAAACCTTGTATGCAGTCTCCATAGTGGTCCTGGGCTGGTGCGTAGGTCGGAAAATTTTTGTTTTCTGCTGCGTTACCCTACAGTGGCATCAAGAGCCAGTCTATGCGTAGATGCAGGTTGCGATCTAGAATACATAGAGATGTATGGGTGTTGCACAATATAATTAGGTAGTAGATGTGTTCTATTGCTGAAAATTATTTGTGCGGGTAGCAGATGAAATCTGTTACCCGATGTTCTTGTTGCTTCCCTGGAATTTGCATATTTCTGATCTTGATAACGGTATGGTGGAGTTTCAAAGTTCTGGCAATCCGCGATCCTAATTGATCAACGAAGTGCTAACAGTTCTTTGAATTCCACCGTAGTTAAAAAGAAAGATGAAATTTCGCAGACGAAAGGGCAATGCAGATATGATCTGCACAGGGGTCACGCGTATGACGAAGTTTAGTATGGGGCTCGAGATTTTATTATCTCGTGTTTCATACACCCCGCAATGTTAATCTAGCGACTTGGATTATCATGCTTGATGATGGACGTTGGTAGCTTCGGTTTGTATCGAAACCTTAGAAGCCACGTAAAATAAAATTTCGCATGAACCGATTAGAGGCGTCTAACTTAGTTTTGCAGGATGGTTTGCATGTGCATGTGATGTGGTATAGCAGTGTTCATAATAATTTGATTATGTATGAGATGACTATATGATGTAAATTGATTAACATGACCTGCGTGTCATGATTCGGCATGATGGCTGGAGCCATATGATTGCACTTTAATGACCTGCGTGTCAACCTTATGTAATGCACTTATTTTATTAGCTATATAGATAGCAATATTATCTTGTGCATCGACAAGGTGGTGGCAATCTTCACGAAGGTGAACACCGACGCGAATGCCGGAGACGAAGAAATGAAAGACTTCTCCGTCAGAAAGGGCTATACCATATCATGCTATTATGAATTGCCTGAGATGTTTATCCCTTATGATGCACCCTTCTTGATTGCGCAGTAGTCGCTTTTTATTAGGGTGATCTCTCACTGAAATATCAAGTAGTTAGTGTTCTCCCAAGTGTAGCACCGTCACGGCACCTAACTTTTCGGGGCATTGCATGATCTCCATGGGTGCGAACGATTAGGGATGTGTGAGGCGGGTGAGTTGAGACCTCGCAGCGAGATCACTTGGTTGTCTTGACGTTCAGGCATGAAAGTCATGAGCTCGGAACACACGCATCGAAAGATGAACAAGAATCGCATAGAGATGTGATCGGCAAGTTTGCCTACCGATTGAAGTTCACGCCATGGGTGTTCATCTCGAACCGTGACGTTGAATGGATATGCGGGTCTTGAATCACTCACAATCAATTATGAGAGATATTGATTTGAGTGGGAGCGCACTATAGAATTAACTTTTTTAATTCTCAGTGCAATTAATTTTGAACACTGTCTAAGTGTGGTTTGCATAATAGTTGTAGAATAATGGCTCGCGTTTCCACCTTCCCTGTTAAAATTGAATAGCTGTTAAATATCTGGTTAAAACTTTACGGTTGGTAACGTAATGTGAGGATTGTCCTCAAGAGTGCCGAGAAGGACTTTGTCCTATCGCATGCTTTTGGTATTCTCCGCTAATGCTATGGATCATGTGACTCTCGTCCTTCGATCCAAAAGCTAGAATTCCTTTTCAGTCAAATACAATATGTTTGCTTCCATGAGACCCGAACTTCGAAAGTTTGGATAGTTATGTGATATTCATGGAATCTGAAAATTATTTTCAGAGATAGACAAAGGCTAAAAGATATGAGATATCCAAAGCAATGTTTGTTTGCAAACTATTAGTAATGGAGTTTACTATGCATAAGACTGATAAGAGAGGGATCCAGGAGAACGCCTGTCATATGATGAAAGGTGAATAAAACAACAACTTAAAGAGAAAGGAAGTGTCCGAAGGGTGTTAGTAAGACTTTCACGCCTAGGAAGTCCGGGGCTAACGCCACTCTTAAGTTGGGTGCTTCTTCTGAGAGTAGGAGAAATACTGAAAGTTAAACTGTTAGAAGTATAAAGGCAAAAGGAAAGAAGACTGGAATATCCAGCTCATGTATGAATGTCATACAAATTTTTGATGTATAAAAGGCTGGTCAAAGATATAGTTCTTGAAAATTATGGTTAAACATGTTAATCACTAATTCTTGGGTATTGTGAGTTAATCACAAAGATACCCGCTCGATTGCATTCTGTTGCAACTCGATGTAAGAACTACTATGGCCTGAAAGACTAGCCAGGAATGAGGTTTAGATACACACAGGGAACATAGTAAATGTTACTATACCTTCCATTAGTGTATTCCCTATGTATTTACTTTCATAATTCATTTTAGAGTTTTACACTCTTGCCCATTGCATAAAGTATCTTGCAAGAAGGTTATTCATAAGAGAACTTTTGATGTTCGATGTGATGAATAACATAAGGGCCATACTTTCATTATGAATGAGATGTATGTTATGAATATTGATATTAATACATTACCTCTGTATTTACTTTCATAATTCATTTAGAGTTTCATACACTCTAGCCCTTTGCATAAGGTATTTTGCAAGAAGGTTATTCATAAGAGAACTTTTGATGTTCAGTGTTATGAATAACATGAAGGGCCATGCTTCCATACAGGATGGGATGTATGCTATGAATATTGATGGTAATATGATACATCCATAACACTGACGCTAAATGTCGCAAGACTAAAAGAATACCACACAAGTGTGGCACTGCATTTGGTCACATTGGAGAAACCCGCATGGAAAATTCCATTATGATGGATTTTGAAGTCATTTGATTTTGAATCATCTGACACTTGCAACTTTCCTCTGAAAAGTGAAGTGACTGAAATACCGTTCACAGGCCATAAGGAACGAGCAAAGAACATATTGGTGATCATACATTATGATGTGTGTAGTCCAATAAATGTTGTTGCAAGTAGTGGATTTATCTATCTTCAGAAATGACTCAAGTAGATATATGGATATTTACTTGATGAGACGTAAGTCTGGATTTTTTGAAATCATTCGAAAGGTTTTCGGTACGAAGAAGAAAATATTGTAACAAGAAAATTATGTTTCTACAATTCGATTGCAGAAAGGAATATTTGAGTTACAAGTTTAGCGAATGTCTGATGAGTTGTGAAAGGGGTTTCATAACTTGCACCTCCCGGAACACCACTACAAGTGGAGAGTCCGTGTAGATGTAATCGAACCATTTATGACATGGTAAGATCAAAGATGACATAAATAAATTTGCCATTATCCCTTTTATAGAGTGATGCTTTAGAGGCTGCGGCTTTTACACTGAAAAGAGCTCCATCAGGTCTGTTGAAATGACGCCATGGTGTGGTACGCCCAACCATGTTATATCTTTTATTAACATTTGGAATATGGGGCTTGTGTAAAAGGTTACAAACCTATTCCAAATCAGACAAGTGCTACTTTGTAAGGTTATCCCAAGTCATTGGGTATTCCCCCACCACTATACCGAGGCAAAGGTTTTTTTGCCGCAAAACGGTATGCTTTTAAAGAGAATAGTTCTTTCAAAAGGTGAGTGGGAGGACAGTGCAACTCGACGAGATAACCAGTATCTTCGTCATCAGATCAAAGGAAAGAAACCTTGGAAGTGATTCCAGAGTTTCCTACTGCGACTGATACGGAAGTCTCTACAATAAAATGTATGGACTTCGGTCAAACTTGCAGCTGAACCACGTAGGCAAAGCTCGTGCAAACCTATCAGGTGCGCAAACGAGATATTGTTGTTAGACAACAGTATACCTACGATACACAAGGAAGCGTTGATGGGCCCTGACTCCGGAATTGGCTAAATGCCAATACAATCCGAGATAGTTTCCATATATGTGATTCGAGATTAAAATCTTGATACACCTTTCGGAAGACTTAGAGTCTAACAAATATTTATGGAACTAAAAACTGATACGGAAAAAAATGTTTTATCCATGAAGCTCGACTTGTTGCAATAACAAGTTCAAGGAGTTGACTACGATGAGATTGTCTCACCGTAGCGATGCTTGAAGTCGGTTCGGGTTGAACTAGCAATTAATACATATTTCAATCATGAGATATGAAACATGGATGACAAAAGGATTTCCATCTGATGGAAATGAAACCTAGGACTTGTATGTGATACAGTCCAAAGTAATTGTCGATCCAAAGGATGCTAGTAAGTATGCAAACTTCAGAGTTCCAGCGATGGACAGAAGAGAGCAAAGTGGAGTTGGAATCTTCGTTTTTGATGGAATGGTCAAAGGGGTTTGACTTCATCAAATGGGTATCGAAGATGCTTGTGATTCAAGAAAGTAAGTGGGAGCATAATAATATTTCTAGAAACCTTGTGTACTTGACACATTGTTAATTGGAAATAAATTTCTTGACACGAATTAGGACTTCATTTGAAAATAGTTTTTCGATGAAGTGCTTAGGCTAAATAGCCTCAATATTAGGCATGATGATCTATGGAGATAGATTTACCTAATGGGGCTAAGCTATGAATACATATTGACAAGATGCTAAAACCTTTTAGCATTGAAAACCATCAAGGAGTGATTCTTGCCGAAGTCACATGGAAAGAGTTTTTGCAAGACTCGGTGTCCCAAAACACTGATGAGCAAAATACATGATGGTGATTCCACACACTCTTGTGTTTGGATTAATCATGTATTCCATGGTATGTAAAAACAACCAGATATGTCCAATACTCCAAAGTTGTTGCGAGTATAGATACCAAAGTGATCAAAGTACTGATCATAGGACAACAGTGAAAGATGTCATTGAGTACTAGAGTAGTAGTGATGACATGTTTTCTCGCAAGCGGAGATTATGAAGTACTCGTTGTAAGTAATTACATCGATACAGTCTTCATCAATGCTCCATGCGATTTTCGATTTAAGTTAAGGGTTTTGTGTAATACACAATATGGTGGCACGGTAGTTGGAAATTGTTCCAAACAAGATACTGTGGCGAATTCTATAACAAAGGCTAAGTATGTTGACGCTTAAGAAGTGACAAAGAAGTTGTTGAATCATATAGTTCATTCATGAACTTAGTATGGTTCCAAGATGGCTTTGGTCTATGGGACACTATTGCAGATAGTTGCTCCATAGCTCAGTCTGAGGAATCAGGTTTCGACCAATGATTCACATATATGCAAAGCCAAGTCCACACAAAATATGAATTTTGTGAAAGCGTGAAAACGCGGGGATATGCAAAGTTACACACGGAGCTGAAGTCGTCAGATCCGTTGGACATCAGGCTATACCACATGCGAAGCATATTTTACACCAGTATGCCATAGGTGTAAAGTGCATTAGCATTGACTAGATTATTGACTCTAGTGCAAGTGGGAGTCTGTAGGAGATATGCCCTAGAGGCAATAATAAATGTTATTGATTATCTCCCTGTTCATAATTATGTTTATGTTCCATGCTATAATTGCAATGATTCTCGAGTCTGCAAATAAAACGAGGCTTGGAGGGAAACTCATGTGCACGTGTGGGATAATAAACGGTAAAAAGTATTCCTAGTCAAGCCTCTATGACTGGCTCAAGTATTGCATGATGATCCTGTTTTCCTGATCATGGGCATGACTATGCCGGCAATTTTGAGGGCACAATTGTTGGTAGAACACTTGTGTTGAATCGACCCGAATTGATGTTATGCTATGAGATACATTCGTCATTAGTTAATGGTTAATAACACAGAGATGGTTAATGTTTGCATGATTCCTTAGACCATGAGAGTATCGAGTTTCTTCATGCTTGCTTCATGAACTTTGGGGTTTGTTAAACGTCATCCGTAAATGGGTGGCTATTACGGCGGCTTACGGGTTCATGGAAAAGTATGTCAAGTAACTTGATAGCTCAAGATTGGGATTTGCTCCTCCGACGATGGAGAGATATCTCTGGGCCCTCTCGGTGTTACGGTATCCATCATCGTCTGGCCAGACACTTTGTGATTTGATCATGGGGATGCCGGAACACGGGAACGAGAAAAGAGAACAATACCGGTAACGAGGTAACTGGCATAGTGGACAAGTTGTTGATCCACGGGGATGCCTACATGTCTCACCTCGGGTATTTGTAACATATCGCGAAGCAATAGGAATAGCACACGGCAACTGGAGGTTCACTCGAATATTCATTCGTGTGGGTATAGGGGTCAATATGGGTGTCCACGGCTCCGATGTTGATCATTGATCGGAAGGGGTTCCGGGTCATGTCTATGCTTCACCGAACCTATAGGGTCACACGCTTAATGGTCATCTATCTGCTGAATACTAGACGGGGAGTCTGAGAGAAAATCACCGAAAAAGTTTCGGACGAAACGGAAACGTTCCGGAGAGGATATCGGAATAGTTCCGGTGAAACTGAAAAGTTGTTTCAGGGTATTCCATAAAGTCAAATTGGTTTCGGCACATGCCTGGAAATTATTGGAAGGTACCAGAATTGTTCCGGTAACTTCTGAGATTTTTCAGAGACAAAAACCGGAAATGTTCCGGACTGCCGGAACCGCTTTAGTTGCTTTTCACAGATGAAAATCACTAAACCGAAAAGTTGTTTCGGAGTACACCATAAAGTCAAATTGGTTTCGGCACATGCCTGATAATTCTTGGAGGGTGCCAGAATCATTCTGGAAACTTTCTGGAATTTTCCGGAATGAAAACCGGAAATGTTCCGGAGCTGCCGAAACCGCTTCAGATGCTTTTCGCAGATGAAAATCACTAAACCAGAATTGTTCCGGCTCGCGTTGAAAATTATTTTGGTGGGTGCTGGAAATGTTCTAAGCCCACATGAATATTTTCAGTTCGATCAGACGCTGAAAAATGTCGTCGTGAATAGTGAAAGTGCTTTTTGGGATATTTATGGAAAAGTCACCTTTTGGGATATTTTCCCAAAAAGGTTTCTAGAAGGCTTGGGGGCCAAGAAACCCTACCCCTTGGATTTCCTATAAATAGAGGTGGAGGGGCTGCCTCCACACTCACTCCTTCTCACATACAAATGCCATGACATTTCTGGCTTCTCTCTCCCTCCCAGCGAAATAGTTTCGTAGAGCCGAAAGGCTGTCTGGGTTCCGGTGGGAACTAGTTCTGGACGGCGAAGCCCTGCCGGATAGATGACACCGTATGTGTGCAACTCTGTAGAGAGATCGTAGTTTCGGTCTTAGTTTGAGAGTGCCTCCCGAAGGGCTGTCCGAGTGACCGTCCGAGTTTCGATGGTCCTCCCGAAGGGATGTCCGTGACACCGTCCGAGGGACTGTCCGACCGCCTCTCGGAGGGCTGTCCGGGGGCGGATGAGGGTATACATCCTCTCGGTTGGGAGGTTGTAAATCCTAGCTGCGGGGATCTGCACCGCCGATCGTCATCGACTCTAGTTCCGCTGCGCTACGAGTCGGTAACGAAAATGATCAAACCTTGTATGCAGTCTCCATAGTGGTCCTGGGCTGGTGCGTAGGTCGGAATTTTTTTGTTTTCTGCTGCGTTACCCTACAGGACCTAGGCGCTGAATAGGAGCTGCCGGGCCGAACGTCCTTCTTGTTGAGAAATAAACATGTGATCAATTATATGAGAGGGATGCCTCCCAGGAGGTGTCTGTTGGGAGGAGGTGTCTCCCCAACACACCCTTTCATCATGTATATAAGTGGGTCTTCCACATTGCAATGACTAGACGATGCCCCGCGCGTTGCTGCGGGAACCTAGTTAAAAAATTTAGGATTAAGTGATATAAGACTAAAATTAATGCAAAAAATATAAAAGTATCTTACATGACTTAATTCCTTGGAAAAAAAGTCATGCATGAGGTGGTATGTTTTGCATGAAGAGATTAATGGAAAAAGTAACTTATGACTTCATGCATGGATTTGTGATGTGGCATTGTTGCATAGAGAGGAAAATTAGGTAGTGGGTTGTAGCTATTTAAAAATAGAGGATACGAGTGAATCATTTAGACTCTTTGTTTGTCTCTTTGCTTTCGCTTTACAATACGTTATCATCACATAGCCTCTACCGAGAGAGCAATCCGGAGCGAATAGGTTAGAGCAACTCCAACGCGCCGACCCATTTCGTCCGCGTGTGTCCGTTTGGGTCAAAACGGACACAAAAGTCGCCCCAACGCACCGACCCAAACAGGCGCGCGTCCGCTTTTCGTCTGCCTGCCGACCCATTCCCGGCCCAAATTTGGGCCTCATTTGCGTCGGCGCGGACACGAAGCGGACACGCGGCTCGCTCACCTACTCCTTCCCCTGGCCCGCCAGTCGGCGACACAGCCTGCCCTTTTTCTATCCCCTTCCCCCGCACGCCCTCCGCCCGTGCACAAACCCTACCCTACGTCGCCGCCCATTTTTCCCGGCCACCTTGCTCTCCAGCCCCCTCCCTCCTCCTCCCAGCACATCCACCGGCTTTGATGCCTCCCTTCGCCCGGTGCAGGAGGCGAAGCGGTAGATCTGCGGCGGCGGGATTTGGCGCATCCTGCCGGCCGGATTTGCCGATTCTGGCCGCCGGCGACTGCGCCTTGCCATAGATTGTCCGGGTACCGGACCACACAGCCCCGGCAATGCCTCGGCGCCGCATGCAGGTGTCGAGTCCTCCTCTAGCCGCTCAGATCTACCCCGTCGTTGGTTCGCCTGCAAAGCCATGGCCGGTCGTCGCCCTGGCTCAGTGCTGGCCCAGAGGCTTGCCGGCTCACCGTTGCCGCTCATAAAGTGCGATGACTGCCCGCGGCAGGTCGTGCGCCGAGTCTCTTCGACGCCGGAACATCCCCAATGGGTGTTCATCAAGTGCAAAAATGATGGGGTACGTGCTTCTCTTGGTTCGGTTTTGCTCTCGGTTTCGGCACAATTTCGATAGCTCTATATTTGCTCAAATTTGTATGCAAGAGGGATGCAAGTTTTGGTATTGGGAAGAAGAATACATTGATCTTTTGATGGCACGGAATTTGCTAGATGTCCATGCACTTTTAGTTAGAATTGAAGTTAGAGATGAGACTAAAGGGGAAGCAACGTCTACTTTTTTAGAATCGAAGAAAAACGAAGTTGTCAAGCTCAAGAATCCGCAGATCAACAATGAAGACATAGAGAAGATATTAGTCCAACTAGTGGGAGCAGTTATGGAAGTTGGACATCTTCTAAAATGTCTAATTGTGATTCTTGTTTTCTTTGGTCTTACTCTCGTAGTAAAGAATTGGTGAATGTATGTATCAAAAATGTGTTTGATGAAATAAAAAAAATGTTTGAATGGCAACAAAAATATGTGTACACAATTTAAATAGAAGGCAGGCATGCCGCGAGGACGAAAAATGCGTCGGCGCGTTGGGCGCACCGTCGATTCAAACGAAAAAGGGGGCGGACATGCTGACCCAAACGAACAAAAGACGGACAAAGCGCGCGTTCATTTGGGGTCAGCGCGTTGCAGTTGCTCTTACGCCCGTACGGCAAATATGTTGGCATCGAAAACAACAGTTATGCACAGACTCCGGCCGGCGTGAGACAGCGAACATCATGGGAGGCGCCCAGCGCGTGCGGCGGCCTTCGGCCCCGTAGCCGCAGTTCCTGGCGGACGAAGCACCCACCGGAATCCGGCTACTCCACACTTCGCGGACTCTGGTCAAGCGCAACCACGCATTCACGAGCATGTGTTGACATGCATTCAAATAATAGTTGATCCCTACTAAGTGTAATTCTTTCAACATGCGGCCTTTCACCTCACCAAATGTGCCATGTTAGCATCCACTAACACTATTTTGCAACCCATGCAAACCACATGCATACTTTTTGTTTACACATAGTGGAAGTATGAAACATTTCTACATTAAAAAATAGTAGCTCTTGATTTGGATCTTTTTTCATACATAATACATCTGAAATTAATCTTCAAATTCCCGCCGCAACGCGCGGAGAAATCACCTAGTTTATTGTGTTTTGTATGTACGCCGACGAAGTGAGATTCACTTCCTCTATTCAGGAACACGCACACAAGAAGAGAAAGAAGAACGCGGCTCCTCGGATTGAAGTGGCGCTCTTTGCCGCACAACGCGGCGGTTTTCCGTATCGGCATCCTTAAGGCATAGGCGCGACCGTGGCTCCCGGCGCGGAACACTACAGCACACGCGACCATGCCTGCTAGCGAGCGACATGCGGCCGGCCTCGTCGTCTCTCGACCCGGTAGCGACCGAGACAACCGCTCTTCGTAGATCGGTCGCGTTCGCAACGGCTGCTAACGATCCACACCCCGCCCAGCCGGCGGCTTCCTCCGGCGTGGACTCGTACTTGGACCGGCGGCAGTTGCAAAATCCCCTCAGGGATGGAACCGACGGGAGAACAAGGATATAAAAAATCCTATCCTTTTGGTGATTTTGTAAATCAGCCCTCGGTTCCTATGCAAATCAAAGTCCTTGCACTTTCTGGATTAGCCCTTAGGCTTATCCGAACTTGCTGATAAGCCCTCAGGCTTATTGAAGATTATAAATGAGCAATCAGGCTCATAGGACTTTTTAGTTTAGCCCTCGGGCTTGCTATTTTCAGCATTTTAACCATATGGTTATTATTATTTGCGTTTTATGCCTTAGGCTTTCGAGCAAATATACATGATAGACCATCAGGTCTTGCTGAATTGCATAATAATTGATTATGCATCATTTTACATCATGTAAAATGACCGTTTGAGGCCCTTCAAGTCCTCATATATGTTGCACAAGTATGTTTATACTTCTGCATTTATTTGTATTACATGAGTAATACGGTTGCAAAACAATAAGTTAATTCCATATTCGGATGGAATATGGAATTTGCTTGCAAAAATTTGGAAAACATAAGGTGGTACAGTGTATGACATTGCATGACTATGTTATGTCTGCACATCTTATGTCAATATATGAATAGTTGCAACTTTAATTGCCATATGTTGACTATGCTTGACAAAATGATATGACAACTTTCAAATCTGCACACAGCTTATGGATTGGTTAAGCCAATGTATAACTTTGTTCACAACTGAGAGGTCTACGCTCACCGTGTGGCGACTACCTTCAACGTGTTTTAATTAACACAAGGTTGTGCGAAGTACCATAAGGGCGAGGTCTACACTACTTAGTAGTGATTACCTTTTGGTGTTGAAAGCAAATATGAAAGCACACATATTATGGCATAATGAATAATGGTCATAAGGGTGAGGTCTACACCACTTGGTGGTGATTACCTCTATGTGTTCTACAAATATGATCTACACCATGTTATGGTGATTATCTATTTGTAGAGAGTCATATTATGGGTCATTTAGGCTTTTCCTAGACCTTTATGTGGATTAAACATATCATAGTAACGAAATAATTTTTCGTTTGGAGCTATGATGTCTGCATTATTAGTGACTACCTTCATGATGTTTTTCCAAAGAGCTAATAACACCGGTGGTGCCTAAACTTGCCATCGATGTTCAGTTTGGTACCTGAACTTGAAAAATACATCGAACTGGTTTTATAACTTGGCAGTATGGTTCAAATACGGTTCAAATCACGTCTAGATACATATATATTGCTGACTAGACATGTCAGCATGGCGTGGGGCCCACTTGCAGTGCCAGGACAAGCTGGCATAAAGAGTGCATCTCAATGACCATCGGGTCCCACTTGGCAGTGCACAACTGAAATAAACACAAAATTTGCGCCGCTGGGATTCGAACCAACGACCTATACCCCGCGAAGGACCTGGGACCTCCTATATGCCACTCTTTGCGGCAAGTAGTCGGCTAATCGCACAGGGGGCAGTTTACTTGGGCCGGCCCATTGCGCTGCGCAGCAGAGTGAGGGAGTAAAAAACCGGAAAAAGGTTTGCTGTCACTGTGATTCGAACCTGAGACGACGTGCTGATGTGCACCAAGGAAAGCCAGTACGACCGAAGTGCTCTTGTGGAAAATCTGCAGCGCCAAACTTTAAGAACTATGAAAATATCAAACGTAACGCCTTTTGGAAAAAAAGCACGAGCAATTTTTTAAACTTACGAACAATTTTTGACTGAAATCGTGACAAAAATTTGAAATTTCGCACTTTTTCCAAAAACATGAACATTTTTGAATTTGTGACCAAAATTTGAAAATCGGAACAATTTTTTGACAAAAACAGATTTTGAAAAGCACAAACATTTTTTGAATTTTAAGAACAAATTTGAAAATACTAAACAAAGTGGAATTGTGAAACTTTGTTTGAATACGTGAACAAATGTTTGAAAACCAGAACATTTTTTGAAACTATGAACAATTTTTGCAAAACGCAAACAAATTTTGAACCTCTGATTTTTTCAAAAAAAAATCCAAGAGTTTTTTGGAACGCAAACAATTTTGAATATTTTAAACAATATTTGAATTTGGGAACAAAATTTGAAAACTAGAACAATTTTTTGACAGAAACAAGTTTTGAAAGCACGAACAATTTTTGAATTTTAAGAACAAATTTGGAAACAGAGAACAATTTTGGAAATCTCAAACAACTTCGGAAATGTGAAGATATTTTGAATATGTGAATACTTTTTTTGATAACCGGAACATTTTTTGAAAACTTTGAACAATTTTTGAAACACAAACATTTTTTAAAATTGTAATTTTTTTTAAACGAGATCATTTCTTGAAATTCCAAACATTATTTGAAATTTCCAAACAAAAAGAAACATGAAAAACAAAAAAATAAAGAAAAAAGAAAAAGAGAAAATAAATTTTGATAGCACGAACATTTTTTAAAATTGAAGAACAAATTTTGAACTGGAGAATAATTTTGAAAATCTTGATCAACTTTGAAAATGCGAACATTTTTTGAATACATGAAGAATTTTTTGAAAACCGGAACATTTTTTGAAAACTTTGAACATATTTTTCAAAATATGAACAATTTTTAGAAAAGAACATGTTTTAAATGCAAACAAAATTTGAATATTTTGAAGATTTTTAAACATTTTTAAAATATGAAAAGGAAAAAAGCGAAGAAAAGGAAATTTTTAAAAAGAAATAAAAAAAATAAAAAAGATGAAAAATAAAACTCGAAAAAGGCGAAACGAAAAAAAAGGAAAAGCTAGAGAAGAAAAAAAGTAATAGGAAAAAACGAAAAGGAAAAAACGAAAAAGAAACAGAAAAAAGAAGTGTTCGGAACCTCCTAGAAGGTTCCAAAACCGGAAATAACCGGCTGGGAACCACCGAGAAGGTTCCCAAAACCGGAATCGTTGAAAAGTTTCACGGGCCGGGCCATCACTGAACGCTCCTCCATCTCCCTGTGCGTTGCCCCGACAACTTGCCGCAGCGAGCGGCAAATAGGATATTCCGAACGACGTGCGCCAACAACTTCCCCCACGTAGGTTTGTTTTCTATTTCTATTACTCATTGCTACTATTTATATACACAACCGTGGCGTTAAAACCGGCTGCAGTTAGTGCAGCCCATTTTCCACATGTTAGTTGTTTTTCTATTTTAGAAACTACAAAATATTCAGGTAGTATATAAAGTGTTCATGCTTTTAGGAATGTATTTCTAGTTGTAAAAAGTCTTCATGTGTTTTAATAAAGTACTATATGTGTTTGTCAAAAGATATATTTTCTAATAAAAATAATTTTGAAAATATGTGCGAAAAAATAATATCCTAGTGTTCCCCTAGGATTTTAGAAATTCTTATTTAAATTAACACCTTTTAAACTATACATAAATTTGGCTAGTTAAAAATATATTTTAATTACATGAATTTTTAAATAATAGATAAATATTTTTTAAAATTACATTAACGTCTTGAAAAATATTTTTTTATGCATATTATCTGTAAGACAAGAAGATTCTAGCTTTATTTTTATTACTATCACAATAATTTACATAAGTTTCAAAATTTCTAAAAACGAAAAAAAACTCACATGTGGAAGGGTCACGTAAAAAGGAAAAAAAATAACATTTTTAAAACAGGATGACGTGATATTTTTTTGAAACATGAAGATTTTGAAAATTAGATTAACATTTGAAAATATATAAATTTTAAAAATTACAAAATTATTTTATTAGGTATGCGAATCATTACAAAAATTATTAAAATATTAATTCATTAGTATCTTTTTAATTTGTGAATATTTATAATTTCATTAACATTTATTTAATATTGTGACTATAATTTGAATATTTTCTAAAAAAGGAAAAATAACTAACATGTAGAAAATGGGCAGCACTGATTGCGGTCCATTTAACTCCATGATGGTTTGAAAAAGTTTAGCGATGCTTAATAGACAATTAATTTTCCCTGGTGAAGTGGTTACCCCAGGACCTTGGCGGTGCACACGTAGCCTGTTCGAATCCCAACCACGGTTGATTTTATTTTTATTTATTTCAGTTTTCCACTGACAAGTGGGACCCTATGATCATTTAGACGCGCTCTTTCCATGTAAGTCTGTCTCGGCACCGCAAGTGGGCCCCACGCCACGTTGGCAAGTCTAGTCAGCAATACATATGTATCTGGACGTGATTTGAACCGTATTTGAACCATACTGCCAAGTTATAGAACCAGGGCGATGTATTTTTCAAGTTCATGCACTAAAGTGAACATCGATGGCAAGTTTAGGCACCGTTGGTGTTATTACCTCTTTTCTAAATACTTGGCAACTTCATAGCATTTATTATTGGTTGTGACTGTTGAGTCACATACTCCATCAGGAGTGGAATCCAAGGCATTGGTGGCGACAACATTGCATGTTATGCTATGAAGAGAATTATGCAAAATACTTGCATGTTTTGGTGATTACCTTCCATATGTACACAAATTATGAGATATCCTCATAGCCACGAATAAGATTTCAAGCACAGCTGAGAGGTTTAAGCCACTTCGTGGCGATTACCTTCATGTGTTATATATAACATAAGGTTGTGACGGCTATGATCGATGGAAAATGTTCATAAGAGTGAGGCACCACTAGGTGGTTGCCTACCTCTATGTGTTTTGAAGAAAATAGAGGTTTATCCCTTTTGAGGTGATTACCTTTAATTTGAAGATCTACACCACATTGTGGTGATTATCTTGTTGTGGAAGGTTTACCATATGGGTTACTAAGAATCACCATGACCATGATTATGCCTAGCCATAGCATTTTCATATTATTGAATTTACTAAAGGTAAATTAATGCATGAGCATTTCATGCAGCATATGGCTGACCTTTTTCGAAAGGAATTGTGATGAGATGACATTAGGTGAGAGTAATTATTTAAAGATGGGTCATAGATATGAATGATTTGTCGACCCATGGACTTGTTGCCACAGAAACTCCACCTGTAGAGAATGTCATGGCTATTTACAAATAGCTAAAAACATGCATATTTGCATGCATGTGTCATCGCAATGACTCGGTTATCAAATTGAGTATTTGATGGATGGTGAATATCCATTTTCCCTCTGGGACTCCATTCAGGAGAGATATGTTGTTATAAGCATCACATGAATGACTATTCATTCGTTGTTGGGACTTCAAGTCCATTGATGCTTATAATTCTATTGTCTATTAATTCACTAAGTTGAGATTATGTGATAAGGCAATTTCAGATATATATTTGTTTGTAAGCCCTTACTGCACTTTACATTCTCAAATGATGGTAAACACAAATACCATCTTCGTTTCAGGCTAAAGATATGAACTTCTTATGAAGAGTCATTAGGTTCACCCAATGGGTGTGATACCTTTGCCTGAAATCCATGCTAGTGCTCTTAGTACAAGAAATTTAGTGGTTAGAGAACCACGAGGAGTTGAACGTAAAGTGAAGAAAAAATGACAAACAAAAATGGAGTGTAAATCTCTAAAGGGAAAGGATCATTTACGATAAATGATCACAATGACAACTCTCATGTTTGTCAGAGAGGTGGTTGTATGAAACATCATACCAATGATTACCAATCGGTCAAGTATTGGGTTGAATCATACCACCGGATCATTGGAGGCAAATGAGTTTAGTGGGATATGTTTGAAGTTCTACTTCAAAAGGAACAACCAGAAAATATTCTGGCATGGTAGAAGGAGAATTGACTCTTCTACATTGATGATACGCTTGTGGAGTAATATTCCCAAGGTATTTTGGAGATCTTGTATAGTTTCCTAGTTATCCCAATAAATCATTAGCCTATAATTGTACTACTACATGTAGTATAATTTGCAACATCTTGTCCCTAGGACATGATAGTTGAGAAAATTGAGTGTATGAATCAGTTCATACTCAATATTTTTGCGTACACAATAATTTTTCATCCTTTATCATCATGGTATGGGACGATTGGCAAGTTTATTGACAATTCTGTTGGTCACAACTTGACAAGTTGCAATATTCCCAACAATCATCAGATTATATGTGCACCGCATGTGCCATAGGGGAATTAATTTTAAGGCACTCTCACCTTAAAATTCAAAATGAGCCATAGTCTGGGTTATGTTGCTACTTCATGGTATTCATAGACGCATCTAGAGGATGGTCTTAGGTGTGTCCCATCCACACAATGCCAAGTGTTTACTAAATTAAATGCTCAAATTGACGAATTTGAAGCAAAGTATCCTAACGTGGGATAATCCCATTGAATGTTAATATCGTTGAATTTGATTCACGAGCATTCAAAAACATATTCAGTATATTTTGTACATACCCAGAATGGACTGGCTAGATCTCTTATTGACGGTGTCCTGGACTAGGGGGTACTCACCACGTCGTCTCCCGACCAGGTGGGTCGGGCCGAGGACCCCCATGGCAGTTCACTAATGGGCTTCTTCGGGCAGCCCATGACATATACGAGGCAGATCCCACAAGACTTGGTGATCAAGACAAGGACTCCTCTCCATTGACATATCCGACTAGGACTCTTGTTATCCTAGGCCTCCGGTGCATTATATAAGCCGAGGCCAGGCTAGTCAAAAGATCATTATGACATCGATCATCATCATTAGCCTTAGGGTTTAGTCCACAACTTACGATCTCGAGGTACATCAACTCTGTACCTTGATACATCTACAATATAAACAAGAGCAGGACGTAGGGTTTTACCTCCTCGAGAGGGCCCGAACCTGGGTAAACACCGTGTCCCTTGTCTCCTATTACCCATCGATCCGATCTCACAGCTCGGGCCCCCCTACCCGAGGTCTGCCTATTTTGGCACCGACATTGGTGCTTTCGTTGAGAGCCCGCAGTGTGATCACAAAGGAACGATGGCTCATCTGCAAATTGACAGTAGTTTTTTATCGACAGCGGATTCGTGTTCGCCGTCCCCGTCTCCTCAAGCGGCGCTTTGACGATGGAATTGAGTCTACAACAACCTTGTAAAATTTCGTCGCGTTCCGATGGAGGAATCTCCGGCAATCTCCGATATACCAGAGCCCTGTCGAATCTGGACGGGAATCTGGATGAGTTCAGGGAGAGGGGTCCAGCATCCAGCTCAGACATCCGTTGGAAAATCCCACCGTTCATTGCTACTTGTAGACTGCGTTGGTATTTCCCCGAAGAGGAGAGGATGATGCAGTATAGTAGAGATAAGTATTTCCCTCAGTTAAGAACCAAGGTTATCAATCCAGTAGGAGAACCACACAAAACCCCTTTAGCTACACCTGCACACACAAAAGCAAACACTTGCACCCAACGCAAATAAGAGGGTTGTCAATCCTCTTAGCGGTTATTTGCAAGGATTAATTCTGATAGTGATAGATAGATAAAGTAAAATACTAAATAAAATAAAAGTAAATAAATTGCAGCAAGGTATCTTTGGTTTTTAATATATGATAAAGATAGACCCGGGGCCATAGTTTTCACTAGAGGCTTCTCTCTCGAGCGCAGAACATACGGTGGGTAAACAAATTACTGTTGGGCAATTGATAGAAAAGCAAATAATTATGACGGATTCATGGCAATGATCATGTATATAGGCATCACGTCCGAGACAAGTAGACCGACTCCTGCCTGCATCTACTACTATTACTCCACTTGTCGACCGCTATCCAGCATGCATCTAGGGTATTAAGTTAATGAAAACAGAGTAACGCCTTAAGCAAGATGACATGATGTAGACAAAGTAAACTCAAGCAATATGATTAAACCCCATCTTTTTAGCCTTAATGGCAACAATACAAATACGTGTCATGTCCCTTTCTGTCACTAGGATTGAGCACCGCAAGATTGAACCCATCACAATGCACCTCTCCCATTGCAAGATAAACCAATCTAGTTGGCCAAACCAAATCGATAGATCGGAGAGAAATACAAAGCAATAACAATCATGCATAAAAGAGTTTAGAGAAGACTCAAATATTTCTCATGAATAATCTAATCATAAACTCACAATTCATCGGATCCCAACAAACACACCACAAAATAAGATTACATCAGATAGAACTCCAAGAACATCGAGGAGAACATGGTATTGAAGATCAAAGAGAGAGAAGAAGCCATCTAGCTACTAGCTATGGACCCGTAGGTCTGTGGTAAACTACTCACACATCATCGGTAGGGCAGCAAGGTTGATGTAGAAGCCCTCCATGATCGATTCCCCCTCCGGCAGAGTACCGGAAAAGGCCTCCAGATGGGATCACGGAAGAACAGAGGCTTGCGGCTGCGATATGGTTTTTTCTTCCGGCTCTCTGATGGTTTCCGAATATTTATGAATTTATAGAATTGGAATTAGGTTAAACGGAGCCACGAGGGGCCCACAAGGTAACAGGGCGCGCCCCCCCGGGCCGCGCCCTGTTGCCTTGTGGAGGCCTCGTGAACCTTCTGGCCTCCTCTCCAAGTCTTCAGGGTCTCTTTTGTCCAGAAAAAAATCTCCAAAAAGTTTCATGGCATTTGGACTTTGTTTGGTATTGATTTCTTGAAAATCCAAAAACAAGCAGAAAACAGCAACTGGCACTGGGCACTAGGTTAATAGGTTAGTCCCAAAAAATGATATATAATTGCATATAAAAACATCCAAGATTGATACTATAATAGCATGGAACAATAAAAAATTATTGGTACGTTGCAGACGTATCAAGCATCCCCAAGCTTAATTCCTGCTTGTCCTCGAGTAGGTAAATGATAAAAACAGAATTTTTGATGTGGAATGCTACCTAACATGTTTCATCATGTAATCTCTTTTACGGTATGAATAATAGGATCAAACGATTCAATACAATAGTTTATAATTTGATATAAAGACATCAATACTCAGGCATACTAACAAACAATCATGCCTTCCAAAATAACGATGCTAAAGAAAGTTATCCCTACAAAATCATATATCCTATCATGCTCCATCTTCTTAACACAAAGTATTTATCATGCACTACCCCGATGACAAGCCGAGTGATACGTCTCCAACGTATCTATAATTTACGAAGTATTCATGCCATGTTTATAACAATTTTATATGGTTTTGGTATGATTTGATTAGAACTAACCCGGACTGACGCTGTTTTCAGCAGAACTACCGTGGTGTTGTTTTTTGTACAGAAATAAAAGTTCTCGGAATTGGACGAAACTTTTTGACGATTTTTTTGGACCAAAAGAGACCCCCGAAGCTTCGTGGAAGGACCAGAAGCCTCACGAGGTGCTCACAAGGCAACACGGTGCGCCCTGGGGGGGGGGTCACGCCGTGATACCTTGTGGGGCCCTCGTAGCTCCGTTTCGCGTGATTCCAATGCTGAAAAATCCTATAAATAGAGAAACCCCCAGAAATAAACCTAGAACTTTGACGCTGCCGCCGCACGCCTCTGTATCAAAGAAATACAATTTGGAGCCCTGTTCTGGCACCCTGTCGAAGGGGGGAATCATCACCGGAGGCCATCTTCATCATCCCAGTGGTCTCCATGACGAGGAGGGAGTAGTTCACCCTCGGGGCTGAGGGTATGTACCAATAGCTATGTGTTTGATCTCTCTCTCTCTCTCTCTCTCTCTCTCTCTCGTGTTCTTGATTTGGCACGATCTTGATGTATCGCGAGCTTTGTTAATATAGTTGGATCATATGGTGTTTCTTCCCTCTTTATCTTTGTTGTGATGAATCGAATCTTTCCCTTTGAGGTTTCGTTATTGTCGGATTGAATATTTCAGATTTGAGAACACATGATGTATGTCTTGCATGTGGATACCCGTGGTGACAATGGGGTATTCTATTGAGTCACTTGATATATGTTTTGGTGATCAACTTGCGGATTCCCATGACCTTGGGGTGATCTAGGCATAGGGGTTGGTTGCACGTTTTCATTATCTTTTGTCCGATAAGAAACTTTGGGGTACTCTTTGAAGTTCTTTATGTGGATTGAATATTATGAATCTGAAGTTGTTTGATGCATATCGAATAATCAACTCACGGATACTTGTGGTGACATTGGAGTATCTAGGTGACATTAGAGTTGGTTGATGCATATCATATGGTGTTATTTTAGTACGAACTCTAGGGCTGTTTGTGACACTTATATGGATAGCTCAATAGATTGATCGGAAAGGATAACTTTGAGGTGGTTTCATACCCTACAACAATTTCTATCTTATGTTCTCTGCTAATAGGAACTTTGGAGTGATTCTTTATCGTATGTTGAGGGATTGTTATATGATTCAATTATGTTAGCATTGTTGAGAGATTGCACTAGTGAAAGTATGAACCCTAGGCCTTGTTTTCAAGCATTGCAATACCATTTGTGCTCCGTTTTATCACTTGCTACCTTGCTGTTTTTATATTTTCAGATTATAAAAACCTATATCTACTATCCATACTACACTTGTATCACCATCTCTTCGCCGAACTAGTTCACCTATACAATTTACCATTGTATTGGGTGTGTTGGGGACACAAGAGATTTCTTGTATTTGATTGCAGGGTTGTTTGAGAGAGACCATCTTCATCCTACGCCTCCCACGGATTGATAAATCTTAGGTCATCCACTTGAGGGAAATTTGCTACTGTCCTACAAAACTATGCACTTGGAGGCCCAACAACGTCTACAAGAATAAAAGTTGCGTAGTAGACATCAAGCTCTTTTCTGGCGCCGTTGCCGGGGAGGTGAGTGCTTGAAGGTATATCTTTAGATCTTGCAATTGAATATTTTAGTTTCTTATTTTATCACTTGTTTGGTTTATAAAAGAAAACTACAAAAAAAATGGAATTGAGGTTGCCTCACATGCTTCATCTATATGATGTCTTTCTTGAAAATAAGGATTCCGATAATTGTGCTCAATTGCTAGACGAAGAATTTAATAAAATGTTTAATGTGAGTACTTTGAATGATGAGCATGATTGCAATGTTGTTAGTATGCTTTCTATGAATATCCATGATGCTAATGATATGCAAAGACACAAGCTTGGGGATGCTATGTTTGATGAAGATGATATTTTTAGTCCCCCAAGTTTTGATGAGCAAATTTATTATGATGATAACATGCATCATATTTATGATGATTATATTGATGAAAGTGGGTTTGAAAGAGTGTCAACTCTAGGTAATGATCCCACTATTTTGGAGGGTGTTGAATCTTATTACAATATAGATAAAAGTGGATTTGGAGAGGTCATGACTTTATTTAATGATGATTCCACTATTTTGGAAGAGGTTCCAATTGATTATGACAACAAAGTTGCTATCTATGATGATTATTGTGATGACATGTATGCTATAAAGAATAATGATAACTATGAAACTTGTCATCATGATTTTAATTTTCAATTGGATTATGCCAATCAAGTATCTCATGATGGTTATTTTGTTGAGTTTGCTCCCACTATTATGAATGAGAATAAATTTGTTTATGTGGGGTGTAATGAAAATTGTATGCTTATGCATCATGAAAAGAATGCTTTGTGTGAAAGCTATATTGTTGAATTCATTCATGATGCTACTGAAAATTATTATGAGAGAGGAACATATGCTTTTAGGAGTTGCAATAATATCAAGTTTCCCCTCTATGTGTTGAAAGTTTTGAAGTTGCACTCGTTTTGCCTTCCTATGCTAGTTGATTCGTGCTCTCATAAATTGTTTGCTCACAAAATCCCTATGCATAGGAAGTGGGTTAGGCTTAAATGTGCTTGCCATATGATTCATGATGCTCTCTTTATGTTTGAATTCTTTATTCTTATGCGAGTATCATTGAAATCATCATGCCTAGCTAAAAGGCAATAAAGAAAAGCGCTTGTTGGGAGACAACCCAACATTTAACCCTACTGTTTTTGTGTGTTCACATGATTAAGATACTGTAGTAATCATGTTTTATAACTTTTATTTCAATAATGTGCCAAGTAAAGCCTTTGGGATAGTGTGGATACTTGTTGATTTGATTCTGTGCAAAAACAGAAACTTTTGCGTCCAGTGCTGTAATTTTTATTATGTACTGGAGCGTGAGAAAATTATGAAATTTTTAAAGAGTATTGGTTTAATTTTTTTTTACGTTTTCCTAATTTTTCAGAATTTTTGGAGGTACATAAGTATGGGTTTTAAATCGCTCACTACATGCTGTTCTGTTTTTGACAGATTCTGTTTTCGGTGCATAGTTTGCTTGTTTTAGTGTTTCCATAGCTTATATTGAGTAATATAAATTGTGGAAATGATATAATACAGTAGTCATTATGTGAGAACAATTATGAATCTTGTCTTGACAGTACCTAAGTGGATGATTTATTTTTATCATACTAACCTATCTCACGAAGTTCCGTTAAGTTTTGTGTGATTGAAGTTTTCAAGTTTTGGGTGAGACATCGATATGAGGAGAATAAGGAGCGGAAATACCCTAAGCTTGGGGATTCCCAAGGCACCCCAAGGTAATACTCAAGGAAGACTCAAGCGTCTAAGCTTGGGGATGCCCCGGAAGACATCCCCTCTTTCGTCTTCAACCCTATCGGTAACCTCACTTGGAGCTATATTTTTATTCGTCACATAATATGAGTTTTGCTTGGAGCGTCATTTTATTCTGCTGATATTTGCTTGGTGTTATAAATAATCATGTTTTGTATCTTTTAGTTCAATAAAATGCCAATTATAGCCTTTACCATGCTCAGTTTGCAAGTTTATGTGTTGCTGTTTGAAAACAGAAAGTTTTCTGTTATGTCCAGAATATTCCTGAATAGTCAGAACATGATAAAAATCTGAAATTTTTACACAGTAAGCATGCATAAGTTCTCTGTCACGTGGTAAGTTTTCAGAATTTTTGGAGTTAGGGAAGTATGGATTCTTATTCCCCCTTTATAGATTGTTCTGTTTTGGCAGATTTCGGTTATAGTTGCATTGTTTGCATATGTTGCTTGTTTAATGTTTCTATTTGTGGATAGGAGTATTAAATATGCAGAGGCATTTAGTATGCAATGTATAATTATAATTTTAGTGATTTGTTACAGTAGAGAATGTTAAGGTTTTGAGTGGATTTATACTAACTTATCTCACGAGTTCTTGTTGAGTTTTGTGTGGATGAAGTTTTTAAAGATTTAGGAGAAGCCATGATATGAGAGGAATTAAGGAGACACAAGAGCTCAAGCTTGGGGATGACCAAGGCACCCCAAGATAAAATTCCAAGAAGTCTCAAGCAACTAAGCTTGGGGATGCCCCGGTAGGCATCCCACCTTTCTTCATCAACACCTATCGGTTAGCCTAAGTTTTTACTTATTCACATGATATGTGCTATTCTTGGAGTGTCCTTTTATTTTCATTTTGTTTGCTGTTTGAATAAAATTATAAAGATCTGAAATCTTTATTGAGAGAGAGTCTTCACATAGCTACTTAATTGTTTGACTACTCATTGATCTTCACTTATATCTTTTGGAGTAGTTTGTCATTCATTCTTGTGCTTCACTTATATCCTAAGAGAAAATGTTTGAATGAATTGAATATCATAAATCTGAAATTATACATGTTCCATATGCTTAGTAGTAATTTCACATTGGGTTTAGAAAGTAAAATCTATTGAAATTTGACAATCACAATATTAGTCATTCGAGCAATTCATGAAAGATAGTATATGGAAGAGAACTTTCACATATAAATATATTATCTTGGATATCTTTTATGATTGTGAATACCCATTAATTATTTTCAAATTTGAGCAAATTAGCTGATGTTGGACAAGGAAGACAACGTAATGAGTTATGGTTGGGTATATTTGCATCGAAGTTATATTGTTATGGATCCTCTAACATGTGGTGCTTATTTAGAATCTTTTGCTAGCCTAAATTTCTGTACTAAGCGGGAATACTGCTTGTGCATCCAAAATCCGTGAGCCAAGTTTCTTCCATGAGTGTCCACCATACCTACCTATATACGGTATTACCCTGCCACTCCAAGTAAATTTGCATGTGCCATCTCTAAAACCTTCAAATAAACTTCTGTTTTGTGTGCCCGTACCGCTCATGAAGCGGCAGTGGGTGGTCAGTATCTTCCATGTTAAGCAAGTTATTCTCATGATGAGTGTTTATTCACTTGTCATTGCACGAGAGAGGGCGGTAATTGGGATGCCCAGTCCTATGCCCAAAATCGAATTATATAATGCAAACAAACTCCCCCGGAAAGTTGATTGTATGGAGGGCACCCGAGGATTCGGCTAGCCATGGCTTGTGTTTGAATGGTTGAGGGGGAGTAAACTTTACCTTTCCGCTTGGGAACCGCCTATAATGTGTTTAGCATGGAAGATATTGAGAATCCTCGGTCGTGACGTTGACAGGAAAAGTACACCTCTCAAAATGTATTCATCTCTGTTTTAAGCTATGAGCTTTGGCACCTCTGCAAATCCCTGCTTCCCTCTGCGAAGGGGCATTCTATTTACTTTTATGTTATTTATTTTTTGTTGAGTCAACTTCTTATTCCAACCTATTCTCTAGTTGGCAAGCATCATGTGGTAGGGATAGATCCAGGCACATATATCCATTCAAATATATTTGATCATGATTTATTATTGTTGACAATTATCTCTATGATAAATGAGTTGGGAGGCGAAACATTAAGCCCCTATCTTTCTCTGTGTTCGATGGATGCCATTTGTTCTAAAAATATGCTTTGAGTATTAGCAATCATAGAAGACTATATGATAATTGAGTATGTGGAGTTCTTACTTAGACTTTGTTGAAAATGAGATGCATTGAAATTGTTTGGTGACTAAGAACATAGCTTGTTAAGTTTCAAGAGAATATATTGTTTAAACCATAACATGTGAATTGATTGCTACTTTATCATGATGAGTTTTATGAGAAAGAGTTGCTATTGTGATGCTAGGAAAAGTGATTGAAATTATCATTGATCAAACTTATGCACTATGCTAGCATTCACACTTCATAAATTATTTCTTTTATCATTTACCTACTCGAGGACGAGCAGGAATTAAGCTTGGGGATGCTGATATGTCCCCAACGTATCTATAATTTATGAAGTATTCATGCCATGTTTATAACAATTTTATATGGTTTTGGTATGATTTGATTAGAACTAACCCGGACTGACGTTGTTTTCAGCAGAACTACCGTGGTGTTTTTTTTTGTGCAGAAATAAAAGTTCTCGGAATTGGACGAAACTTTTTGACGATTTTTTTGGGACCAAAAGAGACCCCCGAAGCTTCGTGGAAGGACCAGAAGCCTCACGAGGTGCTCACAAGGCAACACGGCGTGCCCTGGGGGGGTCGCGCCATGATACCTTGTGGGGCCCTCGTAGCTCCATTTCGCGTGATTCCAACGCTGAAAAATCCTATAAATAGAGAAACCCCCAGAAATAAACCTAGAACTTTGCCGCCGCCGCCGCACGCCTCTGTATCGAAGAAATACCATCTGGAGCCCTGTTCCAGCACCCTGCCGGAGGGGGGAATCATCACTGGAGGCCATCTTCATCATCCCGGCGGTCTCCATGACGAGGAGGGAGTAGTTCACCCTCGGGGCTGAGGGTATGTACCAGTAGCTATGTGTTTGATCTCTCTCTCTCGTGTTCTTGATTTGACACGATCTTGATGTATCGCGAGCTTTGTTAATATAGTTGGATCATATGGTGTTTCTTCCCTCTCTATCTTTGTTGTGATGAATCGAATCTTTCCCTTTGAGGTTTCGTTATTGTCGGATTGAATATTTCAGATTTGAGAACACTTGATGTATGTCTTGCATGTGGATACCCGTGGTGACAATGGGGTATTCTATTGAGTCACTTGATGTATGTTTTGGTGATCAACTTGCGGATTCCCGTGACCTTGGGGTGATCTAGGCATAGGGGTTGGTTGCACGTTTTCATTATCTTTTGTCCGATAAGAAACTTTGGGGTACTCTTTGAAGTTCTTTGTGTGGATTGAATATTATGAATCTGAAGTTGTTTGATGCATATCGAATAATCAACTCACGGATACTTGTGGTGACATTGGAGTATCTAGGTGACATTAGAGTTGGTTGATGCGTATCATGTGGTGTTATTTTAGTACGAACTCTAGGGCTGTTTGTGACACTTATAGGGATGGCTCAATAGATTGATCGGAAAGGATAACTTTGAGGTGGTTTCGTACCCTACAACAATTTCTATCTTATGTTCTCCGCTAATAGGAACTTTGGAGTGATTCTTTATCGCATTGAGGGATTGTTATATGATTCAATTATGTTAGCATTGTTGATAGATTGCACTAGTGAAAGTATGAACCCTAGGCCTTGTTTTCAAGCATTGCAATACCGTTTGTGCTCCGTTTCAGTTTCTACCTTGCTGTTTTTATATTTTCAGATTATAAAAACCTATATCTACTATCCATACTACACTTGTATCACCATCTCTTCGCCGAACTAGTGCACCTATACAATTTACGATTGTATTGGGTGTGTTGCGGACACAAGAGATTTCTTATATTTGATTGCAGGGTTGTTTGAGAGAGACCATCTTCATCCTACGCCTCCCACGGATTGATAAACCTTAGGTCATCCACTTGAGGGAAATTTGCTACTGTCCTACAAAACTCTGCACTTGGAGGCCCAACAATGTCTAAAAGAATAAAAGTTACGTAGTAGACATCACCGAGCAATTGGTTCATACTTTTTAATGCGCTTCAGCTTTTTCAACCCCCACGCAATACATGAGCGCAAGCCATGGAGATAGCACTATTGGTGGAATAGAATGTGGTGGTAGAGATTAATAAGGGGAAGTCAAAAATAAGAAGATAGTCTCACATCGACGCGGCTAATCAATGGGCTATGGAGATGCCCATCAATTGATGTCAATGCGAGGAGTAGGGATTGCCATGCAACGGATGCACTAAGAGCTATAAGTGTATGAAAGCTGAAAATGAAAACTAAGTGGGTGTGCATCCAACTTGCTTGCTCATGAAGACCTCGGGCATTTGAGGAAGCCCATCATCGGAATATACAAGCCAAGTTTTATAATGAAAATTCCCACTAGTATATGGAAGTGACAACATAGGAGACTATATATATGAAAACATGGTGCTACTTTGAAGCACAAGTGTGGAAAAAGGATAGTAACATTGTCCCTTCGCTCTTTTTCTCTAATTTTTTTTTCGTGGGCTCTTTTGGCCTCTTTTTTTGTCCGGAGCCTCATCTCGACTTGTGGGGGAATCATAGCCTCCATCATCCTTTCCTCACTGGGACAATGCTCTAATAATGATGATCATCACACTTTTATTTACTTAGAACTCAAACTTACAACTCGATACTAGAACAAAATATGACTATATGAATGCCTCTGGCAGTGTACTAGGATGTGCAATGATCTAGCGTAACATTTATAAAAAAATGATGAACGGTGGCTGAGCCACAAATACTATGTCAACTATATGATCATGCAAAGCAATATGACAATGATGATGTGTGTCATATAAAAAGAACGGTGGAAGTTGCATGGCAATATATCTCGGAATGGCTACGGAAATGCCATGATAGGTAGGTATGGTGGCTGTTTTGAGGAAAATATAAAGAGGCTTATGTGTGATAGAGCGTATCATATCACGGGGTTTGGATGCACCGACGAAGTTTGCACCAACTCTCGATGTGAGAAAGGGCAATGCACGGTACCGAAGAGGCTAGCAAATTGCGGAAAGGTGAGAGTGCGTATAATCCATGGACTCACATTAGTCATAAAGAACTCACATACTTATTGCGAAAGTTTATTAGCCCTCGACACAAAGTACTACTACGCATGCCCCTAGGGGGATAGATTGGTAGGAAAATACCATTGCTCGTCCCCGACCGCCACTCATAAGGTAGACAATCAAAAATAAATCATGCTCCAACTTCCTAGCACAACGACAGATCATACGTGCATGCTTCGGGAATCACAAACCTTAACACAATTATTATTACTAAACCACAATAATCTACTAGTACCTCCCCCATATTACCATCTTAATATCACAAAACTATTGCAAGGAATCAAACTTATCATATTCAGTGATCTACATGAAAGTTTTTATTATATCCCTCTTGAATACCTATCATATTAGGACCAAATTCATAACCCGTGCATATTACCATTGCTATTTATTAGACTCTCAAAAAGATATAAGTGAATCATGAGATTGCAACTATTTCTTTAAAATAAAACCACCACCGTGCTCTAAAAGATATAAGTGAAGCACTAGAGCAACTGCCTAGCTCAAAAGATATAAGTGAAGCACATAGAGTATTCTAGCAAATCATGAATAATGTGTGTCCCTCTCAAAAAGGTGTGTTCAACAAAGATGATTATGACAAACTAAAAAGCAAACAAAAGCAAACAAACTATAGCACAAGACGCTCCAAGTAAAGCACATATCATGTGATGAATAAAAATATAGCTCCAAGTGAGTTACCGATAGATTGTAGACGAAAGAGGGGATGCCATCTGGGGCATCCCCAAGCTTAGACGCTTGAGTCTTCCTTGAATATTACCTTGGGGTGCCTTGGGCATCCCCAAGCTTAGGCGCTTTCCACTCCTTATTCCTTTGTCCATCGTAGTCTCACCCAAAACTTGAAAACTTCAGCACACAAAACTCAACAGAAACCTCGTGAGATCCGTTAGTATAACAAATAAATCTTAAGCTTTAAGTACTGTAGTAAATTGATTCATATTTAATATTAGCATAATGACACTGTACTCCAACTTCTCCATGACTCATACCCCCCGATACGATCCATAGATTCATCAAAATAAGCAAACTATGCAACAAAAATAGAATCTGTCTAAAACAGAACAGTCTGTAAAGATATGAATTAACGTCATACTTCTGTAACTCCAAAAATTCTGAAAAATTAGGACAACGTGGGAAATTAATTTTTCAATACCTTGTAAAAAATTCAGAGTTTTATCACGCTCCAGCAAGCAAACAAAATCCCAGCACTGGACGCAAAAGTTTCTATTTTCCAACAGCATCAATCATACTATCTTCCAAATCATCCCAAAGGCATTATTTGGCACAAACACTAATTAAAACATAAAAACACAATCATAACAGAGGCTATAATCATGTAAACACACAAAAAGGTGCAATAAAAATAAATATTGGGTTGCCTCCCATCAAGCTCTTTCTTTATAGCCATTAAGATAGGCTTGGAATATTAATGATGCTCACATAAAAGATAAGAATTGAAACACAAAGAGAGCTTCATAAAACACGTGAAAACACATTTAAGTCTAACATACTTCCTATGCATAGGCATTTTATAGGAAAACAAATTGTCAAGACAAGAAGTATCTAGCATATGCAAGGAAGAGGAGCAAAACATTAACGATTTGAACTTCAAGAGAGGTAATTGGGTAACATGAAAATTTCTACAACCATATTTTCCTCTCTCATAATAATTACATGTAGGATCATATTCAAATTCAACAATATAGCTATCATATAAAATATTCTCTTCACAATCCACATGCATAAAAGTTTTATAATCTTCCAAGATAGTGGGATTAACGTCAACTAAAGTCATGACCTCTCTAAACCCACTTTTATCAAAAATCTCATAAGATTGAACACTCTCCGAATATGTGGGATTCTTTTTACCTAAAGTTGACACTCTGCCAAACCCACTTTCAATATTATTGCAAACATTATTATAAAAAACATATTCATCATGAGGCTTAAATAAATTTTCAAGATCATAAAAAGCATTATCAGCCCAATCATGATCATTGCAATAAGTAGTGGACATGACAAAATTATCATCCCCAAGCTTGTAGTTTTGCATATTATTAGCACAATTGACATTAATAGAATTTATAGTAACATCATTACAATCATGTTTTCCAATCAAAGAGCTATCATGAATCACTTTATAAGTTTCTTCTTCTAACACTTCATCACAATTTTCAGATTCATGATTTCCAAGCAAAACTTCATAGAGAAAATCAAGAGCACTCAAATCACTAGCAATTGGTTCATTATAATAGGATCTTTTGAAAAGATTAGCAAGTGGATGAGGATCCATAGTGGTCTTAATTTTTTGTTTTATTTTTTGTTTTTGTGTGTTGACATGAAGGCAATAAAAGCAAGCAAGCAAACAAAAATATTTTTGTGTTTTTGTAAATTTGTTTTAGAAGTGGGGGAGATGAAAACAAGAGGCAAATGAAAATAAAAGGCAAATGAAATAAATGCAAGTGGATTATAGTTTGTGCGAAGGTACTTGATAGGTTTTGGTGATGTCTCCCCGGCAACGGCGCCAGAAATTCTTCCTGCTACTTGTAGACTGCGTTGGTATTTCCCTGAAGAGGAGAGAACGATGCAGTATAGTAGAGATAAGTATTTCCCTCAGTTAAGAACCAAGGTTATCAATCCAGTAGGAGAACCACACAAAACCCCTTTAGCAGCACCTGCACACACAAAAGCAAACACTTGCACCCAACGCAAATAAGAGGGTTGTCAATCCTCTTAGCGGTTATTTGCAAGGATTAATTCTAATAGTGATAGATAGATAAAGTAAAATACTAAATAAAATAAAAGTAAATAAATTTCAGCAAGGTATTTTTGGTTTTTAATATATGATAAAGATAGACCCAGGGGCCATAGTTTTCACTAGAGCCTTCTCTCTCGAGCGCAGAACATACGGTGGGTAAACAAATTACTGTTGGGCAATTGATAGAAAAGAAAATAATTATGACAGATTCATGGCAATGATCATGTATATAGGCATCACATCTGAGACAAGTAGGCCGACTCCTGCTTGCATCTACTACTATTACTCCACCCATCAACCGCTATCCAGCATGCATCTAGGGTATTAAGTTAATGAAAACAGAGTAACGCCTTAAGCAAGATGACATGATGTAGACAAAGTAAACTCAAGCAATATGATTAAACCCCATCTTTTTATCCTTAATGGCAACAATACAAATACGTGTCATGTCCCTTTCTGTCACTGGGATTGAGCACCACAAGATTGAACCCATCACAAAGCACCTCTCCCATTGCAAGATAAACCAATCTAGTTGGCCAAACCAAATCGATAGATCAGAGAGAAATACAAAGCAATAACAATCATGCATAAAAGAGTTTAGAGAAGACTCAAATATTTCTCATGAATAATCTGATCATAAACTCACAATTCGTCGGATCCCAGCAAACACACCGCAAAAGAAGATTACATCGGATAGAACTCCAAGAACATCGAGGAGAACATGGTATTGAAGATCAAAGAGAGAGAAGAAGCCATCTAGCTACTAGCTATGAACCCGTAGGTCTGTGGTAAACTACTCACACATCATCGGTAGGGCAGCAAGGTTGATGTAGAAGCCCTCCGTGATCGATTCCCCCTCCGGCAGAGTACCGGAAAAGGCCTCCAGATGGGATCGCGGAAGAACAGAGGCCTGCGGCGGCGATAGGGTTTTTTCTTTTGGCTCTTTGATGGTTTCTGAATATTTATGAATTTATAGAAGTGGAATTAGGTCAAACGAAGCCACGAGGGGCCCACAAGGTAACAGGGCGCGCCCCCTGGGGCCGCGCCCTGTTGCCTTGTGGAGGCCTCGTGAACCTTCTGGCCTCCTCTCCACGTCTCCAGGATCTCTTTTGTCCAAAAAAAAATCTCCAAAAAGTTTCGTGGCATTTGGACTTCGTTTGGTATTGATTTCCTGAAAAGCCAAAAACAAGCATAAAACAGCAACTGGCACTGGGTACTTGGTTAATAGATTAGTCCCAAAAAATGATATATAATTGCATATAAAAACATCCAAGATTGATACCATAATAGCATGGAACAATAAAAAATTATAGATACGTTGGAGACGTATCATTCCTCGGATGTGGAATTCACATCGATCACCCCTCAAAATTTCAGCTCGATCCGACCGTTCAAACTCCGGGAAACGTCCAATGAGTGCATCAATTTTCGGATCTGTTTTCTGCACGAAAACGAATCCAACCCGAGTCCATCTTTCTTCATGAACAGGATATTGGACATACTTTTTGGAGGAATTTTTTTAGAGTATTGTGTGTTGTTCTTAAACACGTGCCCACAAAATTTGAGCCTTTTCCGAGGCAATCTTCACCATCACGCCGGTGTCAAGCCAGCCCGACAACATTGCTCCATGGCTGCCGACCTACACCAGCATCGACTGCGTCGTCGCTCCATCGAGCCAACAACAACCACCTTGGATCATCGCCTCGGTGAGCCGACCAAGAGTTCGGCATCATGAAGGCCAAATAATCGTCAAGACAACATCGTGGCCCCACGGATTAAACGGGTCAGGCGCGCTGCCATCGCCGCGCGGTCACTTTTATCAAGTCGGCATCGACCGCGTCACAAACGTTGAGCTGCGTCGGCATCGCCGTGCCGCCTCTTCTTCGAATTGACATCCAAGACACCGACCTGCTTCAACACGTCGGCTGACATGGAGGCTTCGGCGTCACCAGCCGACCAGCTTCGTCACGTCGGCTGGGCCGGGGGCTTCCCCTCGCCACATCAACCGTGCTGCGTTGCCACTTCGTCAAGCCGAGATTTTCGCTCGGTCACCTCGGGCTTGGGGGCTGGGACCTCGATCAAGTCGAGGACTACGCACCATGTCGGATCCATCAAATTTCGTTGGGTGTCCTCGTCCTGCCACAAGCCCGGATCGTGTCATCAACACCGAGCACATTAACCAGCTAAGTCGCTTTCTTGCTCAAATTTTCTAAATTCTTAATTTTCTGTGCGGTTCAGCCAAGCATTATATTTGTGTTAAACAAAAATGTTGTTTGTCAAAAAAGATGTTTATTAAAAATGATGTTTGTCAAAAACAACTTCCTTTACCCAAGTTAACTGGGGGCTCTTAAATTTATATGAGCCGTTTTATGCTTTCTTCTAAATCGTTGCAAAGTCTTTTTCTACTACTCTTTTTTCCGACGCGAGTGGTCAATAGCCGGATAGCCTGGTTTCTCTCTAAAGCTACTCGAGTTTAGTTCACTAAACTGGCTTGAGAAACACTCCGCCTTCGGGATAGGAGGTTGAAGCCGAAGGCTGACCCGCTTGAAGTCTGGAGATCAGATGTATCATGTTAAAGCATGACAGAAGCACATATTAACTTTAAGACCAATTTCAAATTGGCGCCAAGAGACTTGATTCAATTTAGATGTAAAGTTTTTTCATGAGTTTTTTGGTTCTCTGAGCTTTTGACACCGTTAACCTATTTTATGTTTTCAGGAGGTAGGACATCCTCTTGTTCAAGGGGTTCTGCGTGGTGGTTCTGCTCGGGAAATCTTTTCCGACCCGCAGTTCGGCATCTTTCCTGCCGAGCTGCACCTCAGCGTTGTCAAAACATACACGACAGTTGAACTAGTTCCCAAGGAGATACGATCCTAGGGTCGGCCATATAGCCCAACCAAAGTCTCGGGGGCTACTGCATTGACGATTCAATGCAGACAATTTAAAAGTGCAAAACAGTTTCCGAGGAGATTACGATCCTCAGGTTGGTCGGCCGCACCCACCCCGAGTCTCGGAAACTATTGTACACCACGTTTCCGTTCCTAAAGTATGCTGCCGAGCAAGGAGTTGATCCTCAGGCCAATTTCGTGAATCGACCTGAGTCTCAGGGGCTACTGGGATTAGCGGTTTTATGTTATCCTTCAGGTGCATCCCGGATTTTAGGCTGGCACACACCTTGAGGGCTACTGGTTATACATCTCGTCAGAGAATAAATTACACTAATCGAAAAAATTCCCAAAAAATCAGCCCACGGCCGAGGTGGTGCACCACCTCGGAAGCAGTCCGGCGCAAAGCTCGGCTGCAAGTGGCTGGCTCCATAGAGGGCTTTTCTGGCATTAAGCTCGCCTAAACTCCTTCAACTTTTTCAAATCAAGGTGATCTATGACACCTCGGATGCAGTCCGACGTTGGAGCTCGGATGCAAGAGGACACCGCCACACAGGAAACACTTCAAACCCGAGGTGTGGCATAAAAATAACAAGGAATTGATAAAGGCCGAGAACTTAAAGGGGCTCCTCGGATACCCGACGTGTGAACTCTTCGGATACACCTAGCGATCGTCAAGATCGGAGATGGAAAGATTTGTTGAACCAGCTTTCAAGATCGACGACCGAAGTTGATGAACAGTTCGGAAAAACCGAGGAGCGTCCCCAACTTGAAGACCGGTTCAGGGGGCTGATAACCCACAAGTATAGGGGATCACAACAGTTTTTGAGGGTAGTATTTCACCCAAATTTATTGATTCGACACAAGGGGAGCCAAAGAATATTTGTGAGCATTAGCAGTTGAGTTGTCAATTCAACCACACCTGGAGAACAAGTATCTGCAGCAAAGTATTTAGTAGCACAGTTGATACACCACTAGAGTGGCCCGACCTTTCGATGAGATAGATACCTTCGATTGGTGGAGATGACCCTCACGATCCAGGCTACTGTCCAAGAGGACCGATTAGCCAAGCAACCACTGAACCAACCCCTAAGATGTTATCAGCCTTGTCCAAAACCAAGCTGACCTGACCACTAGGGTCTGTTCCTGCAAGAAATGGAAGAATCCAGCAAGAACAAGGTAACAAGCAATCTCAAATTGCATATATATATATATATATATATATATATATATATATATATATATATATATATATATATATATATGTAGGATTGTTTGGGGTTACAAGTAGAGATCAATCTGTTGGTCTAGCCGACTCAAGAGAAGATCAAGCAGTAGTTTCAACAAGGAACACTAAACTGAACTAAAAATAACCCAAGTTATACATATGGAGGTACCCCTCCTTTTATAGCCAAAATGGCTGCTACTAGGTCGGTTTGCTACAGTGCTGCGCTGCTACAGTTCAGCTGGCAACAACTAGATAACATTACTATTGAAATGGATGCTGTTCCATGAATGTGGACAGTCAACAAAAGTGGCTCAAAATATCAGCTCAAAATATCTTATAGCTACAAGATACTTGTAGGAGAGTAGAAGCAATGCAGTCATGGAGTTGTGGTCGTATCCGTAGAAGTGATGTCCTCATCATCCTCCCCTTCTTACATTTGAGTTATCCTCAACTCATGTGCATCTCTCTTTGGAATGGAGCTCCATGTTCGACCTTCCCTTTGTTTCTAATTACAATCACATTGCATACTCGTCTGGTGTAAACTTTCTCAAAAGTTGGCCTGGCTTCAGGTGGAGGCACTGCCGTAGGTAGTGTGATCTTATTGGTAGAAACAATGTCATCATCATTTTCACCTTCGTCTCCCATGTATGGCTTCAAATCTGAAACGTTAAAGGTGGGACTAGCCCCAAAATCTGTAGGCACATCCAGCTTATATGCATTGTCATTTATTTTCTCTAATATATGGAAAGGACCATCAGCTCTAGGCATTAACTTTGATTTCCTCAATTTAGGAAACCTATCCTTGCGTAAGTGTAGCCAAACAAGATCTCCAGGTTCAAACGAGATTTTCTTTCTACCCTCACTACCGGCAATTTTATACTTCTTAGTCATGCTTTCTATGTTTTCTTTAGTAATTTCAAGCATTTTTAATATCAGCTCAACACGTTCTTTTGCATCAAGGTTTACTTTATCTAAAGATGGTAGAGGTAATAAATCAATTGGTGCACGAGGAATAAAACCATAAACGACTTGAAAAGGACACATCTTTGTGGTAGAATGTAGCGAATGGTTATAAGCAAATTCTACATGAGGCAAGCATTCCTCCCACATTTTCAAGTTCTTTTTTAAAGTATCTCTAAGCATGGTTGACAATGTCCGATTAACAACTTCAGTTTGTCCATCTGTTTGGGGATGGCATGTAGTAGAAAATAGTAACTTAGTCCCCAATTTAGCCCAAAGAGTCCTCCAAAAGTGACTAAGGAACTTTGTATCACGATCGGACACTATTGTGTTGGGCACCCCATGAAAGCGAATGATCTCTCTAAAGAATAAATCAGCAACAACAGTAGCATTATCGCTTTTGTGACAAGGTATAAAATGTGCCATTTTAGAGAACCTATCCACGACAACAAAAATACTATCTCTCCCCCTCTTTGACCTTGGTAGTCCTAGAACAAAGTCCATTGAAATATCTTCCCAAGGAGCATTAGGAACGGGTAGAGGCATGTATAAACCGTGTGGGTTGAGTCGTGACTTAGCTTTTTGACAAGTGGTGCAGCGTGATACATAGCGCTCAACATCACGCCTCAATTTTGGCCAATAGAAGTGGTCGGTTAATACGTCCTCCGTCTTTTTGACACCAAAATGTCCCATTAGACCACCTCCATGAGCCTCCTGTAATAACAAAAGACGGACGGAGCTAGCTGGGATGCATAGCTTGTTAGCACGAAACAATAGTCCATCATTCACTATATACTTATTCCAGCCCCTTCCTTCCTTACAATTCAACATTATTTCTTTAAAATCAGTGTCATGCTCATATAGCTCCTTAAGAGTTTCTAACCCAAAAATTCTACAATCAAGTTGAGATAACATGGTATAGCGTCTAGATAAAGCATCGGCAATGACATTTTCCTTTCCTTTCTTGTGTTTTATGATATAGGGAAAGGATTCAATAAACTCCACCCATTTTGCATGTCTACGGTTCAATTTGTTTTGACTTCTAATATGTTTAAGAGACTCATGATCAGAATGAATTACAAATTCTTTGGGCCATAAATAATGTTGCCATGTCTCTAGGGTCCGGAATAAAGCATATAATTCCTTATCATAAGTGGAATAATTCAGACTTGGTCCACTTAGTTTCTCACTAAAATAGGCAATTGGTTTACTATCCTGAATTAGAACACCACCTATGCCTATACCGCTAGCATCACACTCAAGTTCAAAAGGTTTACCGAAATCTGGAAGTTGGAGTAGTGGAGCATTTGTGAGCTTCTTTTTTAGGTGGTTGAAAGCATTCTCTTGTGCTACCTCCCAATGAAAGGGTGCTCCTTTCTTCGTCAACTCATGTAGTGGTGCGGCAATGATGCTGAATTCCTTGATAAAGCGTCGATAAAATCCAGCCAGCCCAAGAAAACTTCGTACTTGTGTGACCGTGTTAGGAGTCGGCCAACCCTTGATGACTTCGATTTTGGCCTCGTCAACTTCGATTCCCTGTGGAGTCACAACATAGCCAAGAAAAGATACTCGTTCGGTGCAAAATGTGCACTTTTTGAGGTTACCAAACAAATGTGCATCTCTCAAAGCTTTAAAAACAGTACGTAAATGCTCATGATGTTCAAGAAGTGACTTGCTATAAATCAAGATATCGTCAAAGTAGACCACCACAAATTTTCCAATGAAAGCGCATAGAACTTCATTCATTAACCTCATAAATGTACTAGGTGCATTGGTTAAGCCAAAAGGCATGACTAACCACTCATATAAGCCAAATTTAGTTTTAAATGCTGTCTTCCACTCATCTCCTAATTTCATTCGGATTTGGTGATAGCCACTACGTAAGTCAACTTTGGAGAATATTGTAGAGCCGCTTAATTCATCAAGCATGTCGTCTAGACTCGGAATAGGATGATGATATCTAATGGTGATATTATTAATAGCCCTACAATCAATACACATACACCATGATCCATCCTTTTTCAGAACCAAAATAACTGGAACAGCACAAGGACTAAGGCTCTCACGTATGTACCCTTTGTCAGGCAGATCTTGCACTTGACGCTCTATCTCCTTAGTCTCCTCGGGATTGGTCCTATACAGCGCATGGTTGGGCAGGGAGGCACCAGGAATTAGATCGATCTGATGTTCAATTCCTCTGATTAGTGGCAGCCCTGGTGGTATTTCATTTGGGAACACATCTTTGTACTCTTGCAAAAGGTTAGCAATAGCAGGAGGCAAAGAAACATGCACATCTTGAAAAGAAAATAGAGTTTCTTTGCATATAAGAGCATAGCAAACTGAGTTGTTTGCTCCTAGTTCAGTAATATCAGATTTTGTAGCAAGTAAAACAGAACCTTTCAGCCTAATTTCATCTTGCTTAGTATGAGATTCTTTCTTGTTATGTGATGCAAGCTCCTTAGCTACAATCTGATTTTCACTATTGCTAGTGTCCTTATTTTCTCTATTGGCTCTTTCTATTTCATCTTTCAAAATAGCCTCAGGGGACATAGGAAGCAAAGTAATTTTCTTTCCTTTAGATATGAGAGTATATTTATTAGTTCTACCATGGTGCATCATGTCTCTATCATATTGCCATGGCCTACCTAATAATAGTGAGCATGCTTGCATAGGAACGACATCACAATCAGCATAATCATGATATGAGCCAATTGAAAAATGGATCCTCACAATGCGAGTTACCTTCAACTTACCACAACTATTGAACCATTGAATATAGTAGGGTCGAGGGTGTTGTTTTGTGGTCAAGCCAAGCTTCTCTACCATGTCCATGCTAGCCAAGTTATTGCAGCTCCCTCCATCAATAATGACCAGGCATGAACGATTATTGATGACGAATTTAATTTGGAATAGATTGTGGCATTGACTTTGTTCAGCTTGTTCCATTTGCACACTAAGCACACGCTTTACAATGATACTCAAATACTTATCTGTTGCTTCAGCACCATATTGCTCTTCCCCATTCTCATGATCGTTACCTACAGGGTCAGTTGCAAGCATAAAATATTCTTCTTCAATATCACTAGCTGAAGTGTACTCACCATTGTCCTTCACTAGAAGAGCTCGCTTGCTAGGACATTCGCGCGTTATGTGCCCAAACCCCTTGCAGCGATGGCATTGAATATCTCGTGATCGTTCAGTTGAATTAACTGAAGATGCACTTTGTGTGGGAGCTGGTGCTAGGCTCTTGCTTGCTGTAGGTGCACGTGTATGTGTAGTAGAGTGAGTAGGCCGTGCACGGTTGTTGGAGGAAGTTGGTGCAGTGGTGCGGCTGTTGGACCAACCTGCAGAATAGCCCCCAGAAGTGCCCCTTGTCCTTTGCCTATCCTGCACTTCTCTCTCAGCTTTACAAGCAAGATGGAATAAACAGGTGATAGAATTGTATTCTTTATAATCAAGTATTGTTTGAATATCCTTGTTAAGCCCCCCGAAAAATCTAGCCATCTTAGCTTCTTGTGTTTCCTCTAACCCACAACGTAGCATACCAATTTGGAGTTCCTGAAAATAATCTTCTACTGTGTTTTTACCTTGCCTTAAACATTGCAATTTGTTTAATAGATCACGAGAGTAAAATGATGGTACAAAACAGGCTCTCATAACTCTCTTCATACCCTCCCAAGTAGTAGGCACATCTCTGCTAGTACGACAATGTTCTTGCCACCAAATACATGCAAAATCAGTAAACTCACTAGTGGCAGCTCTAATTCTTTTATCATCAGGAATATCATAACAATCAATTTTTTGTCCTATGGCCATTTCCCAAGTGAGATAAGCATCAGAATCATATCTACCAGCAAAGGATGGTATTGAAAATTTTATTTTTAGCAATGGATCATCGTGGTCGCGTAACTGTCGTGGCTGTCTCATACCTTGTCGGTTGTGGCGTGGACGTCGACATTTGCGGTCGCTGTTGGTATGGACCACATCATCTTGTTCGGTATCCGCAGCGTAGTCATTGGCGTTCTGCTTTTCTCTTCTTCCTCTGAACCAGGGGCAGCTGGTGCATGGCGCCGATGTCTGTTGTTGGCTGCAGTAGAGGCATCAGCTGCAGCAGGACTAGTGCGAGATGGTGTTGCAGGAAATGATTGTGCTTGTTCAAGCTGGTGTATGCAAGCATCAAGGGCTGTGATAGTGGTGGTGTTGTTGTTCAAGGCCTCCTTGGTCTCATTCACTACTGTCGTGATATCCTTAGTGTGGTCATTCAGCAAACGTACAAAGAAGTCCCTGGTTGCCCGCGTTCTTGGTGTGAGAGGGGCGTCTTTCTCACCTTCCTCGTCGTGCGAACCTGCCATTGTTAGTAGAAGACAAGGAAAAACAAAATAAAATTATGTGTCCCTATCAACTACTAGGATGTGGGAAAAACTCAAAAGGCACTTGCACTCAAGCCCTTACCAAGTTCTTACAAGTTCTTACCAAACCAGCAGGCGGTGCAACCGGCAGTGGGGTCAGCATCCAACGATCTCAAGGGTTGAACTCAGCGAGTGCTAGTGCACGGTACCTGAATGGCTAGTAGAGAGTGGAGCTAGGACAAGCTTAAGTATGTAGCAAGGATTAACAAAAATTCAAATCAGTAGATGCAAGGTTCAAAATCTGCTCAAAGTTCTAGTCAAGCTTGCTGGCCTTTGTAGACTAACTGAACACTAGCAAAGCAAAATAGAAGACAAGGGTGGGAAAGTTGCTGCAAGAAGACTACAAGGCTATTGCTACTTGTGAGCTGTTCTTTATTTCCTTTTTTTTCTTTTTTTTTGAAGAGCAGCTCCCTTTGTTACTGAAAAACACAAGCTTGACTGCCTCTCTTTTCTCTTAAAACTGCTGCAGTGTTTTTCTTTACTGCAGCCTGGCACTAAAAGAGGTCAAAAGTTGCAGCTGGGCAGCTATTCCCAATTTTGCTGATGCTACCCCAACTCTGCTGCTACTATTCTTATTTTTTTGAAGTTCACACCTTGAGGTTGCTGAAAACAGATTTGCTTCCTCTTCTTTCTTGACAAGACAAACCCTAACTAGAAGGTTGAAGCTAGAAGAACTATGACCAGCAAACTCAACATGACAATGCAAACCAGAGATTCAACAAAACATAAACTGAAAACAAAATTGCAAGGCTTAGAGTGGCTAGGATAGAGGATGGCTAACACTACTTTTTTTGGCTTTTTGTGGGCTCTAGGTAGAAAAATTCACTCAACTAATAAGAACTAACTCTCATCGATCAACCTTTCCTCTGAATACCACTTGATACACCACTAGAGTGGCCCGACCTTTCGATGAGATAGATATCTTCGATTGGTGGAGATGACCCTCACGATCCAGGCTACTGTCCAAGAGGACCGATTAGCCAAGCAACCGCTGAACCAACCCCTGAGATGTTATCAGCCTTGTCCAAAACCAAGCTGACCTGACCACTAGGGTCTGTTCCTGCAAGAAATGGAAGAATCCAGCAAGAACAAGGTAACAAGCAATCTCAAATTGCATATATATATATATATATATATATATATATATATATATATATATATATATATATATATGTAGGATTGTTTGGGGTTACAAGTAGAGATCAATCTGTTGGTCTAGCCGACACAAGAGAAGATCAAGCAGTAGTTTCAACAAGGAACACTAAACTGAACTAAAAATAACCCAAGTTATACATATGGAGGTACCCCTCCTTTTATAGCCAAAATGTCTGCTACTAGGTCGGTTTGCTACAGTGCCGCACTGCTACAGTTCAGCTGGCAACAACTAGATAACATTACTATTGAAATGGAGGCTGTTCCATGAATGTGGACAGTCAACAAAAGTGGCTCAAAATATCAGCTCAAAATATCTTATAGCTACAAGATACTTGTAGGAGAGTAGAAGCAATGCAGTCATGGAGTTGTGGTCGTATCCGTAGAAGTGATGTCCTCATCAACAGTAGTATGATAGTTTTGATAGCAACAGTAACAGTAGCAATAGTAGCAGTAACAGTAACAGAAGCAGTTTTGTAGTGATTGTAACAGTAGCAGCAATGAAAGTAACTTAGCAAAGATCAATATGAGAAAGTCGTAGGCATTGGATCGGTGATGGATAATTATGTTGGATGACATTCATCATATAACAGTCACAACCTAGGGCGATACACAATAGCTCCAATTCATCAATGTAATGTAGGCATGTACTCCGTATATAGTCATACATGCTTATAGTAAGAACTTGCATGGCATCTTTTGTCCTACCCTCCCGTGGCAGCGGGGTCCATAAGGAAATCTAAGGGATATTAAGGCCTCCTTTTAATAGAGAACCGGAACAAAGCATTAGCAATTAGTGAATACATGAACTCCTCAAACTACGATAATCACCTGAAACAATCCCAATTATTGTCACCTTGGGGTATGCGGATCATAACCCGTAATAGGTGCATATAACTTGCAAGATAGGATCAAGAACACAAATATATTCATGAAAACATAAAGGGTTCAGATCTGAAATCATGGCACTCGGGCCCTAGTGACAAGCATTAAGCCTAGCAAAGTCATAGCAACATCAATCTCAGAACATAGTGGATACTAGGGATCAAAGCCCTAACAAATTGACTCGATTACATGATAAATCTCATCCAACCCATCACCGTCTAGCAAGCCTACGAAGAAATTACTCATGCCCGATGGTGAGCATCATGAAATTGGTGATGGAGGATGGTTGATGATGACGACGACGTCGAATCCCCCTCTCCGGAGCACCGAACGGACTACAGATCAGCCCTCCCGATGAAGAACAGGAGGTGGCGGCGGCTTCGTATCGTAAAACGTGATGATTCTTTCTCTTTGATTTTTTTCTCCATGAATAGGTACTTATAGCACTGGAGGTAGGGCAAATGGAGTTGGCAGGGGGCCATAAGCCTGACAGGCGCGCCATGGGGGGTGGCCGCGCCCCCAGGCTTGTGGCACCTAGTGGGCCCCCTCTGGTAAATCTCTTCGCCAGTATTTTTTATATATTCTGAAATATTCTCCGTAAATTTTCAGGTCATTCCGAGAACTTTTATTTCTGCACAAAAACAACACCATGGCAATCTATTATATAATTAAAACGATAGAAAAGGAATGGCTTAGATGTGACAGTAGAAAAAGAGTTAAAAAGGACGGTCGTGATTTATAGGAAATAAGTACATATGCGTATTCATGTCTCCTTATCCCATACGTTTTATAGAAAGAGACGAGTCAGAGTCCAGATAAAAAACAATTGCTAGGCTCAAAGTATTGGAATCGCTAGGCACTTCCTACTCTGTACGAAAGAGCCAGTCCGATTGGTATGCTTATTACAGTTAATGATTTCAGGGTCACACTACCCCGTAAAAAAAAGATTTCAGGGTCACACTGACATCGAAAAGGCAGCAACCATCAACGTTTTTTTTGCTCATTAGCTACGGGCATAGCGGTCAATTTGGTGTGTAGTCAAAGGAGAGCTAAAATATGGCTGTGCATTGAAAATAATAGATGGAGTATTTAAATAAATAATATAACATTACAAAAGCACACACAGAGGCATTTTTTGGGGAACACGTAAGGAGGTGTTTAATACTACACAATAATTATAAACTACACAGTCTGAAATGTTAGGGACAAAAATCAAGAACAAATGCATACATCTAAATATGAAAAGATAGATAATTATTTCTAAAAAAACCATCAAATTAGAACCATTAATTTAAACTATTAGTCACATACAAATGAGTCCACCATAAGTCTTAAAAAACTCATTTGTACATGGAAACGTAGGGCCATTATAATAACGTACAAGTGTGTCCACCCTAGGTCCCAAAAAAAAACGATTACGAACGGCTGAGGAAACATATAGCTATTACTGATCATTTACCTAGATGTAAATGAGCAAACTGCTAGCCTGACACACACCTATACAGGTAAAGAGAACTTTAGCTATTTACGTTTGCATACATGAGGCACACATGGACCCGGACGTGACAAGATCAATCGGTAAACCCAAATAGTGAGACAATTGTTTTCCATGAGACATATGGAAAATGATTAGGTTTTTTTTTCTAGGGTGGTAAATTCTAAGTTCTAAAATTCCAGCGACGAGACTTATTTTTTCCCAAAAGATTAGATTCATAGTTTAAAAAAGGATACAGAAATATGAAAATAAGAGCTTTCGTTCGTAAAATTTGTACAAAATGTTGACTGATTCGTAGGCGTGGACGAATTAGAGTCATATATCTTTCATGATGCCGATAAAAGAACATGACTTGCTTTTACTTATAAATATTAAAATATTATAAGCCGGCTTTGGCCAACGATAGTGCACTTAAAACAAAGATTTGTTCCTAAGTCTGGTAGTGTTTCCTCGACTTCACTGTTTGCCTTTTTCATATATCATTGCTACTATGGCAGAAAAAATAAATCAAATGACATTTGGCCGCTAGGGAAGATATGGATAGAGAATGTAATATTGGGCGCACCATAGAAAATAACAAGTTATGATGAGTACGAGCAAGAGAACATTTACCGGTTTCAAAGCATTCACTGATAATTAAGGCATCAAAGAATATTGTTCAAGTATGATATGACATTAATAAAGAAAACATAATTGCAACATGGCAAATGCGAGGGAGGTGATATAATAGATAACATGGTTCATAAATGCTTAGATTTTCTATGAAATCCCCTAAAATAATATTTGTGAAGAAGTACCAAGGGATAAGAAGGAGTGGAAGAGGGAAAGCCTGAAAAATAGTATGAGAGCTAATGGATTTACATGGTGGGACATATACCATTACACATGAAAGTCTTTGCCAATAACTTAATACAAAATAGGAAAAAAAGTGCACCAAAGTTTAATCATGTTTTCTCAAGATGTAAATGTTGACTATTTATATAGATTAATATTAATGCAGCCCCAGATATTATTAAATAATACTGGCAGGGAAAAACAAAACATCAAAAAAATACTCTCTCCGTTTTTAAATATAAATCTTTCTAGAGATTTCAATATGGACTACATACGAATTTTGCTCCGTATGTAGTCTATATTGGAGTCTCTACAAGGTCTTATATTTAGGAACGGAGGGAGTATATAGTAAATCTAGCCGCGCAAATACGCGGGTGACTCAGCTAGTTCTGTTGAAAACAGCGTTAGTCCGGGTTAGTTCCATTCAAATCATGCAAATTAGAGTCCAAAACAAGAGCAAAAGTGTTTGGAAAAGTAGATACGTTTGGGACGTATCAACTCCCCCAAGCTTAACTCATTGCTTGTCCTCAAGCAATTCAGTTGACAAACTGAAAGTGATAAAGAAAAACTTTTACGAACTCTTTTGTTCTTGTATCCGTATATAAGCTTAAATAGCACCCATGTTTTCAGCAAAGATCATGAATTAACCATGCACACGATAACACTTAGGAATTATATTCATTCATATCAATGGCATAATCAACTAGAAAGCAATAATAACCTATTTCCAATGCCAACAATTTGTTAAAACAATCATGATACAATATGATAACATGGTATCTCACTAGCCCTTTCTGAGACCACAAAACATAAATGCAAAGCACCTCCAAAGTTCAAGCAGTGACTAAACATTGTAATTCAGGGTAGAAGAGATCTAGTCATGATGCACACAACATTAACTATACTCAATGCATAAGGATGACAATAGTGCTCTCAGGATTGGTCCTTATAATGAGAAGGTGAGACTCAACAATAAAAGTAAAATAACATAAAAGTAAATAGATAGGCCCTTCATAGAGGGAAGCATTGATTTGCAGAGGTGCCAGAGCTCGAAGCTTAAAACAGAGATGAAAACAATTTTGAGAGGCATGCCTTTCCTGTCAACGTCACGACCGAGGATTTTCAGCATCTTCCATGCTAAACACATTATAAGCGGTTCCCAAGCGGAAATATAAAGTTTACTCCCCCTCCACCATACAATCACAAGCCATGGCTAGCCGAATCCACGGGTGCCCTCCATACCAACAACAGTCCGGTGGAGTTTTGTTTCATTATATAATTTTTTCAATTCAATTTTTTTATAGGATTGGGCATCCCATATACCAGCCTCTCTCGTGCAATGACAAGTGAATAAACACCCATCTCGAGAAAACCCGCTTAGTATGGAAGATACTGACCGCCCCCTGTCGCTCCATGAGCGGTACGGGCACACAAAACAGATGTTCATTTGAATGATTAGAGGTGGCACATACAAATTTACTTGGAACGGTAGAGTAATACCGCATATAGGTAGATATGGTGGACTCATCTGGCACAACTTGGTTTTAAGGATTGTGGATGCACAAGCAGCATTCCCGCTTAGTACAAGTGAAGGCTAGCAAATAGATTGAGAAGCGACCAACTAGAGAGCGAAAACGGTCATAATCATGCATTGAGAATAATTAACATTGAATACTAGCATGAGTAGGATATAAACACCCTGAACATAAATATCGTGGAGGCTATGTTGGTTTTGAATCAACTACATGTATGAATATGTGCCAAGTCAAGCCACTTGAAACATTCAGAGGAGGATACCATATTAACATACTACATCACAACCATTTTAATGCATGTTGACATCTAAAATACATCATTATCCACTCCTAGCTAATTAAGCATGGCATGAGCAACTATAATCTCTAATTGTCATCACAAACATGTTTACTCATAACGTGCTGAATCATGGGTACTGAGTTAAACATATTTACAAAAACAAAAACATAAAGAGTTCATACCAGCTTTTCTTCACCGCAATCACTTCATCAAATATCGTCATTATTTCCTTTCACTTGCACGACTGAATGATGTGATAATAATAATAGTGCAAGAGTGCCGTGGTCTAAGCTGGAATCTGCAAACATTTTATTCAAGGGAGAAGGCAAGGTAATATTGGCTCTTCGTTAGATCAACAATAAGGCATATGAGAACCACTCACCATTTTCATCGTGGTCTTCTCCCTTCGACAACTCAACAAAAGGAAAAGAAAATTCAGAGAAACACACCAAAATATTGTTTTGGAGTTTTTGTTTTTCAAAGAGAGCAAATTAACGAAGGAAAAACAGAAACGAGAAAAACTATTTACACGGGAAAGCTCCCAACAAGCAAAAGAAGAACGAGAAATCTTTTTGGGTTTTCTTTTAATACTGCAAGTTAACTAAACAAGAAAGAAAAACCGAAAAGAAGCGAGAAACATTTTTGGATTTTCGAAATTTATCAAACACATAAGAAGAAAGCGAAAAATTAAACTAACATGGATAATACAATGAAAAAGGATGAACACCGACAACTAGAATGAATGTAATGTCGGTGAGAAACACGTACTCCCCCAAGCTTAGGCTTTTGGCCTAAGTTGGTCTATGGACATGGGTCAAAGTCAGCGCCTCCAGGATAATACTGAGGCTGCTGAGGGTCCCACTGGTACACGGCCTCCTGAGGCTCCCACTAATAGACGGGCTCCTGATACGGCTCTGGCTCTGGTGCTTGGGGCTGGTTCAAGACCCAATAAGCATAAATGCCCTCAGGCATGATGATGTATCGGCCCCTGTGAATGTCAAACAAAGTAGGCGCAGGCAAAGTAATAATCTCACGAGTACCCTGGCTGAATACCAAGTTATATGTAAAGCGAACGTCTCCAAAATTAATAAAGTTATGCCCAACCATGCTGTCATAATCAAGATACATAGTGGATAAAAGCCTCTCCTTCCACCTCATCGTGCCTAATAGGAATCTCAAAGTGTTTAGCGAGGCGGGAAGCATAAATACCACCATAGATAACGCCCTTCGAACGGTTGGTGTGCAACCGCCGGGCAACCATAGCACCCAAACTGAAGGTCCTATCAGCGTAAAGAGCATGGCGCAAAATAGCAAGGTCATGCGAGCTGAGCGTTCCGCTCTCCCACCGATCAGTCAAACACCTCCCAGCAAATAATGAATAGTAGAACAAAACAGGGAAATGTAAACTAGCAACCCTAGCCTCAGAAACAACTCTCGACTCCCCCACGGTAACCTCAGAGATGAACTCCGAGACATCCCTAGGATGTGGCTCTACTGGGCTGCCCTCATTAGGAAGTTTGCATACTTCGCAAAAATCCTCAAGTGTCATCTCTTCAGGAACATCATACAGGTTAAATGACACCGTGGGTGTATCTCTCCTAGAATGAAAGTGAAAACTCTGCACGAATGTATTGGTGAGGAGAAGATACTGATCACACTTATCTTCGAGGAACGGGATGATGCCGGCATTGTTGGCCAAATAATAGAAATCCTCGTAAATTTCCGCATCCCTCAAGAATGTGTCACATGGCCATTCGCACGGTCGTACCTCGGCCGCACGAGGGAGGTGATACTTGGGCTTCGGAGCCTCCTTAGGACTCCGGCTCGAGGAACCTCTCAACCTCCACTTGAGCATTTTCTTTTTCTGAAAATTTCTAAAATTTTAGTGACTCAAAATAAAAGTGAATGAAACTCAACAAAATTGATAGCAACTACTCCCACAAGTGTCTAGAAGCTATATCATGCATCAAAACTACTTTGGACCATACAAATTCAACATGCAAGCTCATATACATGGTCACCAACAGCAGCAAAATATGCAAAGTATAAAGCACTAGAACAAAAACTAATTGGAGCATTGGAGGAGTCACATACCAAGGAGTAATTCCTCAAAACAGTTTCGGAAACGGAGTTCCGAGCAAGGAGATCGAAAATCACAGCAAAATGACCAAGAACATGGGCTTGGGAGCAAGTTTGATTTTTTTTCTGGAGGAAGAAGAAGGGTGTGGGTGGCTGGGATAAGTGAGTGGGTCCCCGTGGGACCCACAAGCCTGCTGGGCGTGCCTAGGGGTGGTGGCCACGCCCTGTGAGCTTGTGGCTGACAGGTGCACTCCCCTGGGGTGTGTTCAGTGCCAAAAATTCTTAAATATTGCATAAAAAATCATACCAATTTTTCAGGGCATTCTGAGAACTTTTATTTTTGGGCCATTTTTTATTACACGGAAAATTCAGAGAACAGGATAATCATGGCATTTGTACTTTAATAAGCTTAAATAACAGAGAGCAAAATATGAGTACAGAAGGTTGTGCTTACTAAATTCATCGACCACATACCCCTAAAAAAGAATCCATTAATAAGGTTGATCAAATCTTATTAACAAACCATTTCCGGGTGGCATAAAACCGAAGAATTTTCGTAAAGCACTAAGTTACCTCAACGGGGATATGCATTTCCCCAACAATAAGAATTTCATATTTCTTTTTGACAGTAGGAAGAGGAAATTTGAAACCTCCAATAGTAATTATCTAAACTTTTTCAATGCAATTGATACCATTCACCGAACTTTGTTTCTTCGGAAAATAAACCGTATGCTCATTACCATTGACATGCAAAGTAACCTTGCTTTTGTTGCAATCAATAACAGCTCCTGCAGTATTCAAAAAGGGTCTACCAAGGATAATCGACATGTTGTCGTCCTCGGGCATATCAAGTATAACAAAGTCTGTTAAGATAGTAACATTTGCAACTACAACGGGCACGTCCTCACAAATTCCAATAGGTATAGCAGTTCATTTATCAACCATTTGCAAAGATATTTCAGTAGGTGTGAGCTTATTCAAATCAAGTCTTCTATATAAAGAGAAAGGCATAACACTAACACCGGCTCCCAAATCACATAAAGCAGTTTTAACATAACTTCTCTTAATGGAGCATGGTATAGTTGGTATTCCTGGATCTCCTAGTTTCTTAGGCACTCCACCCTTAAAAGAATAATTTGCAAGCATGGTGGAGATTTCAGCTTGAGGTATTTTTCTTTTATTTGTGACAATATCTTTCATATATTTAGCATAAGGAGGCATTTTCAACATATCAATCAAGTGAGTGCGCAAAAAGACAGGTCTAAGTATTTCAACAAAGCGCTCAAAGTCTTCCTCATCCTTATTTTTAGGTGGTTTAGTAGGAAAAGGCATAGGTTTTTGAACCCATGGTTCTCCTTCTTTTCCATGTTTTCTAGCAACGAAGTCTCTTTTATCATATCTTTTATTCTTAGGAGGTGGGTTATCAAGACCAACAACAGGTTCTATTTCTACATCATTATCTGGTTGAGCATCATCATGAACATCATTATCATTCGCATTGTCCTTATCATTATCACTAGGTGTATGTTCATTACCATATTGTGTCTCAGCATCAGAAATAGAAGTATCATTAGGATTCTCAGGAGGTTTTTCTATCTCAGGTTCACTAGAAGCATGCAAAATCCTATCATTTTTCTTTTTCTTTTTCTTCTTAGATGAACTAGGTGCATCAATATTAATTCTTTGAGAATCTTGTTCAATTCTTTTAGGATGACCTTCAGGATATAGAGGATCCCGAGTCATTCTACCTACTCTAGTAACAACTCTAACAACACGATCATTCATTTTATTATTCATCTCATCAAGCAAATCATTTTGTGACTTGGCAATTTGTTCTAACTGAGTCTGGACCATAGAAGCATGTTTACTTAAACCATTAACATCATCAGCAATTCTAAACATCAAATCACTCAAGCGATCAATCATGATGGCATTTCTTTTTAATTGATTGCTAACAAGCATATTAAAATTCTCTTGCTTAACAATGTAGTTATCAAATTCATCCAAGCACTGGCTAGCAGATTTATTGTAAGGAATATCACCTTCATCGAATCTACGAAGAGAATTTACCTCTACTACATTTGTCGGAATATCAAGTCCATGTATTTCTTCAATAGGTAGTAAATTCTTGACATCTTCAGATTTAATACCCTTTTCTTTCATAGATTTCTTTGCTTCTTGCATATCTTCTAGACTGAGGAATAGAATACCTCTCTTCTTCGGAGTTGGTTTAGGTGGTGGTTCAGGAAGTGCCCAATCATCGGCATTTCTCAATATATTATTCAATAGTTCTTCAGCCTGTCCAACAATTCGTTCTCTGCAAACACAACCAGCACAACTATCTAGGTAGTCCCTAGAAGCATCGGTTAGTCCATCATAAAAGATATCAAGTATTTCATTTTTCTTAAGAGGATGATCAGGCATAGCATTAAGTAGTTGGAGAAGCCTCCCCCAAGCTTGAGGGAGATTCTCTTCTTCAATTTGCAAAAAGTTAAATATTTCCTGTAAAGAAGCCTGTTTCTTATGAGCAGGAAAATATTTCTCAGAGAAGTAATATATCATATCCTGGGGACTACGCACACAACCAGGAGCAAGAGTATTAAATCATTTCTTAGCATCACCCTTTAATGAGAAAGGAAACAACTTAAGAATATAGTAGCAGCGATTTTTTTTCCTCATGAGCAAATAGGGTGGCAATATCATTCAATTTAGTAAGGTGTGCCACAACAGTTTCAGTTTCATAACCATGAAAAGGATCAGATTCAACCAAAGTAATTAACTCAGGATCGACAGAGAATTCATAATCCTTATCAGTAACAAATATAGGAGAGGTGGCAAACTTAGGATCATATTTCATTCTCTCCATCATAGATTTTTCTTTCAACTCAGCAAGCAATTTTCTAACATCATCTCTATCATTACAAGCAAGAATTTCCCTAGCTGTCTCTCTATCAAAAACATAACCATCAGGTATTTCAACTCTAGTAGGAGGACTAGGCATAATAGGTGATTCATAATTTTTAGAAGTTTCATTAATTTCAGCATTCTCAATTTCTTTAGCTTTAGCAAGTTGTTCATCAAGAAATTCACCTAGTGGCACAGTATTATCAAGCATAGTACTAGCATCATCATGAGTATCATTTATATCAGAAGTAGTATCATCAATTACTTCCAACATATCAGAATGAATAGCAGGTGGTGGTGTTGCAAGCTTACTCAAAACAGAAGGTGAATCAAGTGCGGAGCTAGATGGCAGTTCCTTACCTCCCCTTGTCTTAGAGGGAACGATCTTGGTCTTAGCGTCTTTCAGATTCTTCATAGTGATCAACAGATATAAATCCCAAGTGACTCAACAAATAGAGTTATGCTCCCCGGCAACGGCGCCATAAAAAGGTCTTGATAACCCACAAGTATAGGGGATCGCAACAGTTTTCGAGCGTAGTATTTCACCCAAATTTATTGATTCGACATAAGGGGAGCCAAAGAATATTTGTGAGTATTAGCAGTTGAGTTGTCAATTCAACCACACCTGGAGAACAAATATCTGCAGCAAAGTATTTAGTAGCACAGTAGTATGATAGTTTTGATAGCAACAGTAACAGTAGCAATAGTAGCAGTAAAAGTAACAGAAGTAGTTTTGTAGTGATTGTAACAGCAGCAGCAATGAAAGTAACTTAGCAAAGATCAATATGAGAAAGTCGTAGGCATTGGATCGGTGATGGATAATTATGTTGGATGACATTCATCATATAACAGTCACAACATAGGGCGATACACAATACTCCAATTCATCAATGTAATGTAGGCATGTATTCCGTATATAGTCATACGTGCTTATAGTAAGAACTTGCATGACATCTTTTGTCCTACCCTCCCGTGGCAACGGGGTCCATAAGGAATTCTAAGGTATATTAAGGCCTCCTTTTAATAGAGAACCGGAACAAAGCATTAATTAGCACATAGTGAATACATGAACTCCTCAATCTACGGTAATCACCGGAAAGAATCCCAATTATTGTCACCTTGGGGTATGCGGATCATAACACGTAATAGGTGCATATAACTTGCAAGTAGGATCAAGAACACGAATATATTCATGAAAACATAAAGGGTTCAGATCTGAAATCATGGCACTCGGGCCCTAGTGACAAGCATTAAGCATAGCAAAGTCATAGCAACATCAATCTCAGAACATAGTGGATACTAGGGATCAAAGCCCTAACAAATTGACTCGATTACATGATAAATCTCATCCAACCCATCACCGTCCAGCAAGCCTACGAAGAAATTACTCACGCCCGGTGGTGAGAATCATGAAATTGGTGATGGAGGATGGTTGATGATGACGACGGCGTCGAACCCCCCTCTTCGGAGCCCCGAACGGACTCCAGATCAGCCCTCCCTATGAAGAACAGGAGGTGATGGTGGCTCTATATCGTAAAACACGATGATTCTTTCTCTCTGATTTTTTTCTCCATGAATAGGTACTTATAGCACTGGAGGTAGGGCAAACGGAGTTGGCAGGGGGCCACAAGCCTGCCAGGCGCGCCCTCGGGGGGTGGCTGCGCCCCCCAGGCTTGTGGCGCCTGGTGGGCCCCCCTCTAGTAAATCTCTTCGCCAGTATTTTTTTATATATTAAAAATATTCTTCATAAATTTTCAGGTCATTCTGAGAACTTTTATTTCTGCGCAAAAACAACACCATGACAATTCTGCTGAAAACAGCATCAGTCCAGGTTAGTTCCATTCAAATCATGCAAATTAGAGTCCAAAACAAGAGCAAAAGTGTTTGGAAAAGTAGATACGTTTGGGACGTATCAGGGGCTACTAACGGTGTCCTGGACTAGGGGGTACTCACCACGTCGTCTCCCGACCAGGTGGGTCGGGCAAAGGAGCCCCATGGCGGTTCACTAATGGGCTTCTTCGGGCAGCCCATGACATATATGAGGCAGATCCCACAAGACTTGGTGATCAAGACAAGGACTCCTCTCCATCGACGTATCCGACTAGGACTCTTGTTATCCTAGGCCTCCGGTACATTATATAAGTCGAGGCCAGGCTAGTTAAAAGATCATTATGACATCGATCATCATCATTAGCCTTAGGGTTTAGTCCACAACTTACGATCTCGAGGTAGATCAACTCTGTACCTTGATACATCCACAATATAAACAAGAGCAGGACGTAGGGTTTTATCTCCTCGAGAGGGCCCGAACCTGGGTAAACACCGTGTCCCTTGTATCCTGTTACCCATCGATCCGATCTCACAGCTCGGGCCCCCCTATCCGAGGTCTGCCAGTTTTGGCACCGACATTGGTTCTTTCATTGAGAGCCCGCTGTGTGATCGCAAAGGAACGATGGCTCGTCTGCAAATTGACAGCAGTTTTTTCTGGACAGCGGATTCGTGTTCGCCGTCCCTGTCTCCTCAAGCGTCGCTTTAATGATTGCTTCGGTGGAATTGTGCGGAATTGAGTCTACAACAACCCTATAAAATTTCGTCGCGTTTCGATGGAGGAATCTCCGGCAATCTCCGATATACCGGAGCCCTGTCGAATCTGGACGGGAATCTGGATGAGTTTAGGGTGAGGGGTCCAGCATCCAGCTCGGACATCCGTCGGAAAACCCCATCGTTCATCGGCTGTGGAATTCCCGTATCAATCACCGCTCAAAATTTCAGCTCGATCCGACCGTTCAAACTCCTGAAAACGTCCGATGAGTGCATCAATTTTCGGATCTGTTTTTTGCGCGAAAACGAATCCGACCCGAGTTCGTCTTTTTTCATGAACGGGATATTGGACATCCTTTTTAGAGGAATTTTTTAGGGTATTATGTGTTGTTCTCAAACACGTGACCACACATTTTGAGCCTTTTCCGATGCAATCTTCACCATCATGTCGGTGTCAAACCAGCCCGACAATGTTGCTCCACGGCTGCCGACCTGCGCCAGCATCGACTGCGTCGTCGCTCCATCGAGCCAATGACAACCACCTCGGATCATCACCTCGGTGAGCCGACCAAGAGTTCGGCATCGCGAGGGCCAAATAATCATCAAGACAACATCGTCGTCCCACGGATTAAACGGGTCGGGAGTGCCGCCATCGCCGCGTGGTCACTTTAATCAAGCCGGCATCGACCGCGTCACAAACGTTGACATGCGTCGGCATCACCGTGCCGCCTCTTCTTCAAATCGACATCCAAGACACCGACCTGCTTTGACACGTCGGCTGACATGGAGGCTTCGTCGTCACCGGTTGACCAGCTTCGTCATGTCGGCTGGGCCGGGGGCTTCGCCTCGCCACATCAACCGTGCTGCGTCGCCACTTCGGTAGTTCCTAGGTGGGAATTCAAGTAGTTACCTAGAATTATCCTTCCAACAAATGCATGAGGGGTTATGTATTTGTTTTTGGCTTATTTTGCAAGCCAATCATTTGTTTTGTTTTATTTGTGGTATTCGAGTTGCTTCGATGTCAAGTGTTGATTCCATAACTTTTCCTAAGCGGTGTTCTCATATTTCTATGGGAGTGCTAATCCTCTTGATCAATCGAGATTGTCATGACAATTCTTTTTCAACCGGCGTGCTTCTCTTCAAATTAATCCGATCCCTTCAACATTTGCAAGATCAATTCTCAGTTCTTCTCAACGGTGTTCGTTTTGCCCGTCCCAAGTTGTCTTTCTTTTTCCCACCCTCCCACCCTTTTTCTTCACGGAGCCAGAATTCTCAAATCAAGCGTCCTTTTATTCAAACCTCTTCATCCTTTTCTTCCAAGTTTCAACCGGTGATTCCTCGTGAAGATACTCAGGAGTTACAAGTTCGTCATTCCTCGTTCTCATTTTCTTCTCCGGTGGATTAAATTCAAACTTTCGTTATTGATCATATCCCTTCCTTTGATTCGAATGCTTTCCATGTTGGAAATTCTTACCCAAGCCTCTCTTGTTTACCCACCTCTCTTTATTTTTTTCGGTGCGAAGAAATTATCTCAAAAGATTCGTGTTTCCATTCAAGATCTGTTCAAGCTATTTCGCGGTTGTTACCTCATTCAAGCCATTTAAATCTTCCCGGTGCATAATCTCTTTCTAAGCATTCGTTCCAACGGTGTTTCTTTTGAGTGGCCCATAACCCATAGGTCTTTCCCATGATCTTACCTGGCTCTTCTTTTTCCGGAGTTATTCTCAAATTCTTTCAAAGTTTGACGTAAGAATGAATTTTCATCAGTCAGATGCCTCCTCCAAGATTGCTTTCAGATTATTTTCATCTTTGGCTCCACATTTATATTCTTCATTCTTCCGGAGTGTCTCAACAATTATGGTGGTGTTCCTCGTCGTCATTCTCAACGTTGAAGACCGAATAAGAATTTCTCTTAAATCTTGCTTCGTTCTCTTGAAGATTCATGGTTCTAGCTTCATGCCATCCTCACAATTGTTTTAAATTGTGAGAGATTCTTTTCATATCCATCCGAAGCATTTCAGGAGTGTTTTCGTTTTGATTCCTGGAGGCCATCATCACAGAATATTTATTCATTCTCAATTTTCACCTCTTGATCTCAAAATTCTTACCGGTGCATCGTTCAAGTATTCTCTAGTCAGCTCATGATCTCTTCGTTCTCTTGTATCTAAATTCCCTCAAGTATCTTTCTTTGTTTTCTAATTCTTCCCGGTGATTCATTCTCTTTTCTTTGTTCGTTTTCAAATTCTTACGGTGGTTCGTTCAAGATTCCTCTTCCTTTGTTATCGTATCAATTCATTCGTTCTTTCCAAAATCCTACCGGTGTTTCCTGGAAGATTTTCCAAAGCTTGCGCTATATCTCTCTTTAATCCTTTTCAACAAGAATAAGTAGTATGCCAAATCCATTGCTTGTCATCAATTTAATTTGATGAAGGATAGACATATAATAATTCTTATTCTTGTTTCCTCAAGGTGATTCAATTCTTTCTTTCGGAGTTTGTTCATGATGAATGAATTCGCGATCCCAAGTGATTTATCTTCTCTTTTTCCGGATTTCCAAGTTTTATCGATTATCTCATCACAAAGCTCCATCTCTTTTCTTTATCGGTGTTGGAAGGAAATCATTGCAAGGTTTCATCATGTTCTTTCAACCTTTCTTGCTATCATCCTTTTATTTTTTGGAGTTTTCCTCCAGAGGGTTCTCATGGTGGTTCGTAAAGGAGTTCATTCATTCTCGAAGTGTTCTTCAAAATTCTTCTTCCTTACATTATATCAATTCTTGATTCTCTCGTGAAGTTAAGATCCGCCAAGCTATACCCCTAAAGATACATGGTGTTCAGCACATGTTTTGCTTTACGAGCTCAAGCATTCTTCATCATCAATTCCGAAGTGCAATTCTTTCTACCTTATCTTTGGAGGTGGTGTTATGTCATTCTTGACAATTTTCCTTCGTGTTTCATGATTCACAACTTGTCAGGAATGAGATATTTTAAACCATCAATTTTGCTTCGTTCATGAGTTGTTTCAACCCATAATAATTTCGTTGTTGGAGTTTATATTGGTATAGATTTCACCTAAAGCCTTGCATTGGGAATGTTGCTATTTGTGGTGCTTATCAATGATCCAAGTTATCTCTTTATCATCTTGGTGGAAGAAGTTTTTCATCTCTTTGGTGCTCCCAATCAAATTAATTGATTCCGTTAGTGGCAGGTCTTCACCTCATAATTTTGGGATGTTTTCCATAAGACCATTGGAAATCATATCTTGTTGTTGATTTTCCAACAACTCCATTCAACACTTCTTCGTAAGGATGCTTCAAATTCATTTGTGCTGGAAGATGTTGTTTTCTTCTCCGTTCTTTTTGTTCCAAGTATCTAGTTGTCCATTCATTTGTTTGGGAGGCAATGTGTTGTCGCTCTCTTTGAAGTCTCATTTTGACTAGTTCATGTTCTATTCCTTCTTTCTATATTCAACCAGAGTGATGTCCGAATTCTTTCTTGCCCCTTGTTCCATTCTTCATGACTTTGCAACCTCTCAAGGTTCTTTGGCTTCGCTCGTTTGTCAAAGAAGCAACTTAGTTGTACCGTTTACTCTTCCTCTTCTGATTCCTAGGATCTCGGGGCGAGATCTCTTGTAAGTGGGGGAGAGTTGTGATAGCCCCAGACCAAGACCTCCATTTTTGTGTGTGTGTTATGCTCATGACTTGTAGGCCATGTGATGTTTGTTTTATTTTATTTTGCATCATGCATCATCTTGCATCATTGATATGTTGTTGTTTTGTTATTCTTGATAACCATGTGTGGCAACCCTACTCCTTCTCTTCACCCTCCTGCTATGTCTCTTTCCCACTTCCAACAAGGCTTCTCCATTTTCCTTTCTTCTTCCATTTAATTTTGCTAGTGGCATTTACTGATTCAAGTTAATGTTCACTATTTTCCTGAAAATCATAAACCATGCCACGTACCACTCCTCCAATTTTCAGCTCATTTGGATGTGTTTTGGTTGGACTTTGAATTTAAACAAGTTTGAATCACTTCCAAACTTGTCTGAATATATTTTCTCTAAAAAATTGCCAAAGTATTTTATTAAAATTGTGCATCTTCCCAGCTTTCCAGAGATATTTTCATCTCAGCCAAAACCTTCTCCAAACTCCCTGTACTTTGCCTTTCATTTTTCTGTTTTGTTTTAAATGGAAAAGGAAAATGCAGGAGAAAGAGAGAGAGAGAGAGAGACCACCAGCAGCCAGCGTCGCAGCCCCTTGCCTCTTCGTTCAGCCCAACTCCACGATTCCTCTGTTCATCCTCTTCCTCTGTACGGCAGCGCATCCAGGGACCTCCTATATGTCGCACTCTGCGGCAAAGTGTCGTCGCTTTGCACAGGCGGCCTCCGACTGGGCCGGCCCATGACCACCAGCGAACTTGTACTATAGCTCCAAAAAAATTCGACCTTGAAGGGAATCGAACCATGGATCTCGTGCTACAGACCTCGCGCTGCAACTAGCTGAGCTAGCTGATGTTCCTGATTAGTTAGCAGCGTCAATATTTAAGAACCAACCCACAGGGCAGATCCGAATTATTTTCGGAATTTTGAATGCATTATTTTTTAAAAACTGAGTGTTTTGTGAAACGCAAACACTTTTTAAATTTGAGAATGGTTTTTCTAAAACTGAAATATTTCGAAAAGCATGAACATTTTTCAAAATCACGAACACTTTTTTTTTAAAACGGGAACATTTTTTGAAATTCCGAAACAAAACTGGGCGAATGCGAACATTTTTAATCTCCCGACTAAAATTTGAAAACATGAACATTTTTTGAAATTTCTCAACAATTTTTGAAACTTCAAAAAAATGAAAACATGAACATTTTTTGAAACTTCAAAAAAAAATGAAAACATGAACAACTTTTGAAACGGGACATTTTTTGAAAAGTTGTGAAATTTTGGAGCAGAAACATTCCGAACTTTTTTTTGCAAAAACACAAACCATTTTTTGAATAAGCGAACATTTTTTGAAAACTGCAAACACTTTTTGAGTTTACGAATAAAATTTGAAAAAACAATCGTTTTTAGAAGTAAGAACATTTTTAAATTTTTTGAACATTTTTTAGAAAATAAAACAAACGTTAAAATGAACAATTTTTTAACACGTGATTTTTTCGAATATGCGAACATTTTTCGAATTTATGAAAAAAAATTGTAAACGCAATCTTTTTCAAATTTTGATCATTTTAAAAGCATGAACATTTTTTGAAAATTCTGAACATATTTCTAAAAGTAAAATAAAATCAGACAGGAACCTACTAGAAGGTTCCTAAAACCGAGCGTAGCAGATCACGTAACTGGGCCGGTCCAGTGCACTCGATCCCACTAGATCCCTCTGTGGGTTTGCTCGACATTTTGACGCAACGAGCGTCCAATAGGATTTCCGCGCATCCAAGATCTCCACGTCGGCAGCCGGCTTGATTTGACGGCCGGAGGAGCCCATAGCGCCCTATAAATCGCGTCCTACTACCTGGCCTAACCCTAACCTCGCCATTCCTTTCCTCTCCTGCCTCGCGCCGCTCAGGTAAGTAGCCCAAGTTCTTGCCGACGCCATGCCCGAGGAGAGCCCGAGCTCTTCTCCGGCGTGATCCTCCAAGCTCGTCGTCGTCTTCTTCCTCGAGGGTCACCACGTGCTTCACCGCCGTATTCCTCGGGCACGCAAGCGACCTCCCAAGCCCCGGAGCGCCTCCCCGTCAAGGTCTTCTTCCCCTGCTTCGGCTTCGTCATGCACCCGTACTCCTTCGACGATCAGCGCGTCCTCTCCGTCGCGTCTCCGGCCTCCTCGTCTTGTCCTACGGGACCTAGGTGAGCAGCCGCTGCTCCCAGCCCCTCTCCGATTCGTTTCCGTCGCCGTAGTCTTCTTCCCGAGCAAGCTGACGCCATGTCCGCCATGGACGAGCTCCTGGAGTTCGCCCCGCTCGTGTTACACCCACACCCGTGCTCACACACACATGACAACCCATCGCCCTGTATGCTCCAGGGAGCAGCAGCTCCGTGCCGCGCTTGTCAAGGCCGGTCCTTGCTCCATTTGTTTCGATTTGGTTCTGGTGATGTTTGAAACTTTGAATCGCCTAGCACCGAGCCGCTCTCATAGCACAACCACACACCCAGCGATGCGCTCACCCACACCCACACCAACGCCACCGCAGCACCCGCAGGTCGCGTCCCATGCTTGCGCAGCACGGCCGCGTCGTCGCATCACCCAACACAGCCGTCCCATGCCTCGCCGTGTTTCGCCGCCATGGCCGCAAGCATGGTGAGCTTCTGCCCGCGCACCCCCACGCATGTGTGCATGCACGCGCGCGCCCCGTAGCCGCACCCCCACCAGTTTCCGCACGCCTGCCACAGCTCAGCAGCCCCCGCCGCCGTCGCGTTTGCTCGCCGGCAACATCTCCGGGCTCCCTGTGCGCCATGGGGAAGAAAGCTCGGCCGTTGTGCTGATTCAATATGATCAGGACCCCATTTTGCACAAGCACACAGCAGCAGGTTTCCATATGATATTTTCCCTTGGCTAACACCACTTGTTTCTACCACTGAAAAAAAATAGGGCGCTATAGCATCGCTGATAGCATGCTAATGCTGAGAATTGGCTCTTTAAATAAACCAGTGTACAACACCTCGCTAATAGCACGCTATAACGCAATATAGCACACTAATAGCGTATTTTGAGGCCGGCGCTATTTTATTGTAGCACGCTATTTTTTCCCTTCGTTTCTACCCAGGCGACCAGGGATCAAATCCCCACTATCTCACCTTTTTCCATCAAATTTTGCCTCACCCAGATCAAAGCTTGTTCTTGTTCATTTCCACCAAAGTCCACACATTTTCACAAACACGAGAGCAGCCTAGCTGGTCAACCCAGCGCGCCAATACTGTCAGGGCCACTGACGAGCAGGTCCCATCGGCAAGCGCGGCTCGCTCCACTCGCACGTGCCGGCCCAACCCGAGAGTCCATGGGCCAGAGTGGGCGGCCCAAGCAACCATCGATACTTAAGCCAGGCGTCACCGAAGGAAGAGGCATCCAGAGGATCACGGACGACCCGGCGACGGCTACCTACCCTACCTTCCTCCTCCTCTGTTCTTCCCCATTCGAGAGCAATCGCTCCTGTAATTGACCATGTACTAGCTACTACTTCAGAGAGCTACTATAGATCGATCCCCTGCCACTCCACCCCTCACACTTGGTATCAGAGACCTCCACCACCTCTTCCCCGCGTTGGATCTGGCGCAGTTCGTGCACACCCGGAGCTCGCGGCAAGCCCACGATCAGCTGGCGGCCATGGACCCAGCGATCAAGGCGTTCCTCGACAAGCTCGACGCCGCGCTCGACGCCAACACCGCGGCGACCAAGGCGACGAACGCCAAGATCGATGACCTCATCTCCTGGAGGCCTAATCTGGAACGCCGTGTCGCCGATCTGGGCGATGCGGTGGCGGCGCTCCAACTGGCGCAGCCTCCACCAGCAGCGGACGACACCACCAACAAGGAGAGCCCGGATCAGCCCCATCAGCCAGCGACGCTCGGCGCCTCCTTGGCGCCGCAGCAGGCGTGGCGGCTGTCTCTCAAGGGTCTACGGACCACGGCGCCGCACATCTTCCACGGGGGCCGCCGGTGGCGTCCTTCGCAACGCCGCCGCCGCTCCCGGCTAACGGTCAGCTCGAACCTCGTACCCCGTTTTCACTACCGTCCCTGCTCACCCATGCCAGCCAGCTCCTCACTGGACTGGGCCAGGCTCACCCTTCCATCATTTTCCCTGTGTTTGCGGGTGAAAATCCTTGCCTATGGAAGGTTCTCTGCGAGAAGTATTTTGAAATGTTTGGCATATATACTTCGTTTTGGGTACCTATGGCTTCACTCAATTTTTCGGGGGCGGCTTCTGTCTGGCTGCAATCGATTCAGAACAAACTCACTGAATTCGATTGGGAGTCCTTCACAACACTCCTTTGTACTCGTTTTGGGCGAGATCGCCATCAACTGTTGATTCGTTAGTTCTATACCATTCGTCAGACTACTACTGTTACAGATTACATTGAGAAATTTGAAGTGATTATTAACAATTTGAGCTCATATTCAGATTCTATACACCCGTATTACTTCCTTACTCGTTTTGTGGAAGGTTTGCGATCGGACATCCGGGCGGTGGTTCTGGTGCAGCGCCCTCCGAATCTGGACACGGCCTGCTCCTTGGCGCTGTTACAAGAGGAGGTGATCCATGGCGCGTTCGGTGACGCGCGCTTGCCAGCATCAGCCCGACCTCCCGAACCTCTGCCTCGGGGGAGTACTGCGCTGCCATTGCCACCTCCACCGCCAAGACCTGCGACGTCCACCACGGCTGCGGATCGCCGTGGCATGGAAGGAGCGCGCGCCGACACCACGCGCGCAGGAGACACCCGCACGGACTCCACCAAGCTCAAGGCGCTTCGCGATTATCGGCGCGCCCGCGGCCTCTGCTTCAAATGCGGAGAGCGTTGGGGGCACGATCACGTCTGCCCCACCTCAGTCCAACTTCACGTCGTGGAGGAACTTCTGGAGCTCTTCGGCATCAACACCGTTTTTGACAGTAATGATCAAGCGCAGGCACCAGAGCTAGCTGAAGAAGTTTGTGTAATTTCACGGCCTGCCCTTTCTGGAGGTGTGTCAGCCAAGGCTTTCCAGCTGCGAGCATGGATTCAGGGCCATGAAGTGCTCATGCTCGTCGATTCCGGTAGCTCGACGTCGTTTGTCAACCAACGGCTGTCTGACCAACTTGAGGGGGTCCAACCTTTGCCACGGGCGTGCACTACAAAAAAAAAGACACATCCATGACATTATGGCCCGAACGAAAACTTTTTCTGTCATGGTTGTGACACTTCTATGACAATAATTGTGAAAAAAACATGTATCATCATAGATGTGGTGGGCTCCTACTTCTATGACAAAAAATTATGACAGAAAATGGGCTTTTCGTCCCGGGCGGGCCGGAGACGCACCCGCATGACATTCTTTGGGCCGTCCATGACGTACAAAATCATGGTAGAACTGAGGGCGAGGAAATTTTCGGGGAGTTCTCGGTTACGGTGGGTGGTCGGGGCCGAGAGATGTAGTGTGGTTTGCGCGTTTCTCTCGTATACACGCGCGTGTGTGTGCGAGGCTCTCTCCAACTGAACCCGATGCGAGGCGTTCGATTACTGAACCCAAGCGATCGATCGCCTTCACACTACGTACTGAACACGAGCGATCGATCCCTCGCACTACATACTGAACCCGATCGATCCCTTCGTTGCTAACTGAAGCCGATCGATCCCTTCGCTGCTAACTGAACCCGAGCGATCACTTCGCTGCAAACTGAACCCGAGCGATCACTTCGCTGCAAACTGAACGCGATCGATCCCTCGCTACTTACTGAAGTCGATCGAGCCCCCGTGCGAGACGTAGCTAGCCGGTTGGGTTGCCTCTCGATGAACAGTGCTCGTTACTGCCGCGCGCGCGATACACGTAGACACGAGTCGAGACGCATCGATCGAGCCGGTTGGTTGGCCGTGGATGAACAGTTCCTGTTGCTGCCGCCCGCTCGTACGCCCCACCCCAGCCGGTGGGTTGGCTGTGGATGAACAGGACCCCGGCCGTGTAGGCGGTTGGCGCTGGATGAACAGGACCCCGAGGAGGCCGTGCCGTGGTACGCCATACCCCAGCCGGTTGGGGGTGGATGAACAGGACCCCGTGGAGGCTGGATGAACAGTAGCCATTGGAGGCTGGATGAACAGGACCCCGTGGAGGCTGGATGAACAGTAGCCGGTGGAGGCTGGAGGAAGTCGACGGTGGATGAACAGTAGCCCCGTGGAGTCCCGTTTTGGGGTATGCCACACCCCTCCCGATGAACAGGACTCTGTTTCGACCGTAGGCAGTTGGGTAGAAGTCCGTTTCCTCTGTTTTGCGGTACGCCAGACCCCTCCCGATCAACAGGACCCCGTTTCGACCGTAGGCGGTTGAACAGAAGTCTGTTTCCTCCGTTTTGCGGTACGCCAGACCCCCAGCCGATGAACAGGACCCCGTTTCGACCGTAGGCGGTCGAACAGAAGGCCGTTTCCTTCGTTTTGCGGTACGCCAGACCCCGAGTCGATGAACAAGACCCCGTTTCGGCTGTTCCGTCCAAGCAGGTTGGCTCCCGATGAAAAGGACACATTCCGACCCAGTCGGTGGCCTCCTGATGAACACGGCGTTGTTTCTCCATTCCGACCTAGCCGGTTGGCTACTGATGAACAGGAGGCCGTTGCTGCCGTACGTTGACTCTCCATGTACACGAGCCCTCGCCGTACATATGCGTGAGTATGTACGTACGTGGCCGTATTATTTGCAGCGTGGCTGTACGCACGTGTACTCGATTTAGACAGGACTGCCTCAACTGCTACGTATGGGTCTCTACTACGACACGTGCCGCTCCTTACACGCCCACGGTACATCGTTGCAGAGAGACCGATCGACTAGTATGTACGTACACGTTCGCGACCAGACAGACAACGCTATGTACGCTTCGACCGGGTGGGTCCCAGCTGTCAGGGAGGATTACGAGGCACTTCCCTGCGTGCGAAGATATAGCTGCTGGGTCCCAGCTGTCAGGGGGGAGGAATCATTTTTTTTGCGCGTAATAAGGAGGCACTTCCTTGCGTGCGAAGATGTAGCTGGTGGGTCCCAGTTGTCAGGGGGAGCAAACATTTTTTTCTGCGTAATAAGGAGACACTTCCATGCGTGCGACCATGGACCTCGTGGGTCCCAGTTGTCAGCCTCTCCTAATACAGTCCTCTTCCGATGGCCGTCGTTCGTTGACCGCGTTGACGACGCCGTACCGAGTGCAGCAAGGCGGTGGACGACGGCGAGGCCTAGGAAGGGAACGAACCGGAGCCGGGGAAGACAAGGCAGTGGTTGCCCACGCGGAGGGAAGTACGAGGGTTTACTGGTTCGGCTGCGGTGTGAGGCTGCCGTCGCCGGAGAATAACACGAGGTGTGGGTGAGTAGAGGGATGGCCTGGCCAGCGATGGGAGTAGGGTTTGGCGGTGATGCCTGCTCAGTAGCACAGCCGGCCACGGGAGGCAGGAGCAGGCGGTCCCACCGGCGCTGGTTTGTGAGGCTGGAGCAAGAAGATCAGAGATTGAAGAAGCAGCACGGCCGTTGGATTAACATCCAACGGTAACTGCTGCTAGAATCGTTTGTTGACTAACTTGACAAAGCCTTCATACGCGTCAACTTGGTAGGCCCACAAGTCAGCCTCCTAATCAGGTGGGTCCCAGCTAACAGGGGGAGGAATCATTTTTCTTGCGCGTAATAAGGAGGCACTTTCTTGCGTGCGACCATGGACCTCGTGGGTCCTAGCTCTCAGCGTCTCCACGTACAGTCCTCTTCCGATGGCTACCGTTCGTTGACTGCGTTGACGACGCCGTGCCGAGAGCACCAAGGCGGTGGACAATGGCGAGGCCTAGTAAGGGAATGACCCGGAGACGAGGAAGACTTGGTAGTGGTTGCCCACGCGGAGGGGAGTAGGAGGGTTTACTGGTTCGGCTGCGGTGTGAGGCTGCCGTCGCCGGAGAATAATAGGAGATGTGGGTGAGTAGAGGGATGGCCTGGCCAGCGATGGGAGTAGGGTGGGGCGGTGAGGCCTGCGCGACAGCACAGCCGGCCACGGGAGGCGGGTGAAAGGCGGTCCAGCCGGCGCTAGTTTGGGTGGCTGGAGCAAGAAGATCAGAGATTGAAGAAGTAGCAAGGCCGTTGATTAACATCCAACGGTCACTGCTGCTAAAATCGTTTGTTGACTAAGTTGACAAAACCCTGCGTACGCGTCAACCTAGTAGTCCCACAAGCCAGCCTCCAAATCTGGTGGGTCCCAGCTGTCATAAGGAGGAATCGTTTTCTTTTGCGTAATAAGGAGGCACTTCCTTCCGTGCGAAGATAGAGCCGGCGGGTCCCTGCTGTCAGGGGGAGGAATCCTTTTTTTTCATGTAATAAGGAGGCACTTGCTTGCGTGCGGCCATGCACCATGTGTGTCCCTACTGTCAGCCTCTCCACGTACCCTCTTCCGATGGATGTCGTTTGTTGACCACGTTGACCACGCCGCACCGAGAGCACCAACGCGGTGGATGACGACGAGGCCCAGGAAGGGAACGACCCGAAGCCGGCAAAGACACAACAGTGGATGCCCACGCTGAGGAGAGTACGAGGGTTGACTGGTTCGGCTGCAGTGTGAGGCTGCCATCGCCGGAGAATAACAGGAGGTGTGGGTGAGTTGAGGGATGGCCTGGCTGTAACACCCCTCTGTAATGAGCAACAGTGATCCATAATGATTATGCTAAGTCACTGTGATTTGCAATGCTTGATCAAAGTGGATTCATATCTCATTTCAAATTCCACCACTGAATTCAATTCAAATCGAAAGTGAAATTTGAAGTTGCTCAAAAATTGCTGGAAAATAGTTCATGTTTTAGCAAATATTCCAAAACAAATTATTGTTCAGGAAAACAACATCACCTATTTGCCAAAATGGACTAGAGCATTTAAAACAGTGCAAAAACATAAATTTAAATGCCATTTCATTTAAGAAACATTTAAATGAATTCAAATGGCCTCCAAACTTTTTGTGGCAGTGCACCACAGTCCCTAGTATTTGTTTTCACCAGATGCGTATTTTTGCAAAAGTCATTTAGTGCGAAAAGAAAATGCAAAAGGCTACTGGAAAAAGAAACAGAAAAAGAAAGGGATAAAGGCCGAAGCGGTACTGTGCATTTGGGCTTAAGTCAAACAGTGCACCCGGCCCAGCCCACCCCCCACTTTCTCCCTCCTCCCGCCTCTCTCCTCCCCGTGTCGTCGTCGCCGTGGTCGCGCGCGCGCGCACCGGCCAGCCGGCGACACGGCGCAGCTACAGGAGCCGTCAAGGGGATAAGAATGTCGCCCCCGACCTCCCTGGCAGCCCTATCCTCTCCTCCCCTCTCCTCTCGTTCTCTCTCGCTCAGATTCAAGCTCGCCCAAGAGCAACCACCGCCGTCCGCCGTCGATCCCGCGGCCATCGAGCTTCTCCCGCCTCACCGCCATGTCCTAGTTGCTCGCCGACGTCCGCTACGTCGACTACGCCGATGAACGGGAGCCGGGGAGCGCTGCATCGCCGCCCTGCCCCGTCTTCTTCCTCTTCGGATCGCCGGCAAGCTCCGTCGATTCCGGCGCCGCTGCTGCTACTAAGCCGTCACCGGGCCCTCGTGCTCCTCCACGGTGAGCTCCTCGCCGTTTCCCCCTCCTTCTTCCCCTTCTCCCCGCGCCGTAGACGCCGTTTCCGCCATGGCCGAACCCATTGCCACCGACGAGCTCGCCATCATAGCCACGGCTGCCGCAGCCCGTGTCCGAGCACGGTAACGTGCTCAGCCTTCTCTCCGCCGTCTAACGCCACCGCCCACGTCGCTTGCCGTGCCCTGCTTCGCCGTAGCCGACCGCGGCCGAACTCCGGCGCCGCCCGCGAGCTCGCCGCCGTCGAGATAGGCCGCCCTAGCCCTCGCCACCACCGCAGATCGACGCGGCTCCGTCCCAGCATTCGAACACGCCAAGCCCCGAGCCAAATGGTCGCCGGAGCTCGTTTTCTGACGAGGTCCCGAACGCGCCGCCGTGTTTCATGGTCGCCGGCGGCTAAATGCCGGCCGCCGCCAATGTGGCCGGCCTGGGTCCACCACTGGGTCACTGACCAGTGGGTCCCGCGGCTCAGTTGACTGCGTTGACCGGTCAACCCTGCTGACCGGGGAGCACAGTGTCACTGACATGCGGGCCGCACCGCTAATTTAATTAGTTTTATAGATTAAAATTAATCTAATTACTAATTAGACACTGACAGTGGGGCCCCACGTGCTAATTAACCTAATTAGTTAGTTTAACCCCTCTGTTTAGCCTCCGAGTCATTGACTTGTGGGACCCAGCTGTCAGGTTTGACCTGGTCCATCTGGTGTTGACTGCTGACGTCATCATGACGTAGTGCTGACGCAATAAGTCCTTTTCTGTTATTTTCGAATTAGATTTAATTTACAGAATTTTAGAAAATGGTTTAAATCTTTGAAAAATCATAGAAAATAAACCGTAGCTCGGATCGAAAGTTTTCAACATGAAAGTTGATCAGAAAAGCGAGACGAATCCGAATACGCCCTCCGTTTATCTGTCACATGCCCACAACCATGTGTACATGGAACCTTCCCCTCCGGTTCATCTGTCTGACCGATGCCCGAAGCCGGGAAAATATCCCCAGATATTTTCCCACATCGTCTCTAACGTGTAGCATTACATTAGGTCACCTCCAGCACTGCATATTGCCATGCCATGCATCTGTATTGTTTTGTTTGCTTGTATTTATTTGTTTCTTCCCCCTCTTCTCTCCGGTAGACCCCGAGACCGACGCAGCTCCGGAGTACGACTACACCGTCGATGATCGCTCTTTTGCCGCAGAGCTTCCAGGCAAGCAAACCCCCTTGAACATGCCTATATCACCTATTCTTTCTTCCTCATGCTTGCATTAGAATTTGCTACTGCTTTTGTTTGATCCTATTCTGATGCATAGCCTGTTCTTGTAAACTGCTATTGATACCTTACCTGCTATCCTAAATGCTTAGTATAGGTTGATTAGTGAACCATCTGTGGCCCCATCCTTGTCCTAGTTACCCCGCTTTAGTACTATTGCCCCGATTGAGGTGATCGATGCGCTAAGACCAGCACATCACCTCACACCCCCTAAATTGTACGACTCTACAGAGCTAATGTCGAGTGCCGAGGGTGATACCTCTTACATCACTTCTGAGGATATCTCTATAGCATAGCCAGTCGGTTGTGGGTTATTGAGGGTGATTCCTCTTTCACCACCTCCGATGAAGCCTCTGTCGTGCAACCCCTCAAGTGTGAACCCATCGAGGGTGATTCCTCCGAGTTCACCTTGACGGATACATCGAGTGGGAATCCATCGAGGGTGATTCCTCGAATTTCCCCCTTGATGTTTCGGACACACGGATACGTTGAATTTATCTCAGTCACTTGTGGAAGTCGGGTCGACCCCGAGGGGTACCCGCGAGAGATGTGGAGTCGGGTTGACCGTGAGGGTACCCGTGAGATAATTACGTGGCACGGCCGGGCAATCCTAGCCCTTGCCGTAAGTCCACGAGACGGGACGACGAGGTCACACGATCGTGAATCTCTACTCATCTCCGTGAGCTCTCAACACACTAATGGGTTAGGATATGTGATCTGAGTAGGCCTCTGGACTTTCCGCACAAACCACCACGCGGGAATAGTATGGGCACCTGGCGTCATATGTATCAGCCGAAGTTCTTCAGACGTCAGCGGTTGAGCGGCACACGCCGGGTTGGACTGGGAACGCCCGCTTGTGTATACAGGGGGCTAGGTCTGCTCCCGGCCGTCCTTGCAACGCGCAGGAGTGCAAAGGGCGATGGGCCCAAGACCCCTGAGCGCTTAGGATGTAGAACGGCGTGCTGGCCTCTCTGTTGAGCCTAGGTAGGGCTACGTGTGTCTATCAGCCGAGGCCGGGCATGACCCGAGTAAGTGTGTCCGACCAGAGTTAATCGAGCGTGTTGGGTAAGTTGGTGCACCCCTGCAGGGAAGTATATCTATTCGAATAGCCGTGTCCACGGTAACAGGACGCTCAGAAAATATCCCGATCTACTACAACTAGAAATGGATGTTATGGCTCCGGGATCGCTTTCTCGCAGGGAGTCGAGAAGGGATCTCTGGGCGTGGCTACTGTTGTACTTGTTGCTACTACTATATTTATGTACTAATCTACACTCTTCTAATGCTGCAAGATGCTGTAAGTTGCTAGTCTTCGATAGGATATGCCCTCTCTCTATTCTGGCATTTCTGCAGTCTAGTCCATAGATACAAGCCCTTCTTTTGACAATGATGCATACATAGTATAGTTCTGATGTAAGTCTTGTGAGTACTTTGGATGAGTACTCACGGTTGCTTTGCTTCCCCTTTTTCCCCATACCCGATTGCTGCGATCAGACGATGGAGCCCCGGAGACAGCTGCCCCCGCTGACGAATACTACTACTACCCCGACGGTGGTTACTACTACGAGTTGGCCGACGACCAGGAGTAGATTCGGAAGGTCCCAGGCAGGAGGCCTGCGCCTTTTCGATCTAGTTATCGTTGTTTTGCTCAGCCTTCTTAAGGCATGCTTGTTTAACTTTGTATCTGTACTCAGATACTAATGCTTCCGCTGATGCTTGTATGACTCGAGCTTATGTATTCGAGCCCTCGAGGCCCCTGGCTTGTAATATAAAGCTTGTATGACCTTTTATTTGTGTTTAGAGTTGTGTTGTGATATCTTCCCGTGAGTCCTTAGGCTTGATCCTGTGCATTTGCGTGTATGATTAGTGCACGATTAAGTCGGGGGCGTCACAAGTTGGTATCAGAGCCAACTGCCTATAGGAACCCCCCTTTCCAACTCCTTGGCCGAAGTTGAGTCTAGACTTTGAAAAATGATTTTACTAACATGGCTATGTGGCTTACGGGCCCACGTCACCAATGGGTGGTATTAGGATCTTTTATTCCTCATCCTTACTCTGGGAACTCTGAACTCTCTTCTTTTCGGGTTAAATGATTTTACTAACTCTGACATTAGGTTCTCGTGCTCACATTCACCCGGAGAGCTGGATTGTCTGCAAACATTTCTTTCCAATATTATCATATACCTCCCACACTGTCGTTTGACATCCTGCACTCTCTTGTTTCAGATGCGTCCCGCAAGACAGCTTGTGCGCCAGACCATGGCTCTTGATGCAACTGGATTCCCTGCTATTCTGATCGATCTCTTGACCAGGCTAGGATATCGCTGGTATCCTGAGTACACTGTTTACGAGGATTACCGCGAGTTCAACCAGGAGCAATACCATGTTGTGGTTCGTATCTTTGATCGGCAGAACAACTCCATCACTGAGTTGCACACCTTTCATGGTGTTGGAGTGACTGTTCACATGGCCGTCCATGATGCTGCCTATACTGCTATTGCTCGTCTCCGTGGAGAGCATAGTCGCTTGGAGGAGACTGCTTTCAGATATATCCCGCATGCCCCTGCTGGGGATGAGACTGGATATTACACTGCTGTCTGTACCCCTTATGTGCTGCGTCATTATGACCCGTAGGTTTTGGTTCAGTACACTCAGGCTCTGGATCGCACTGCTCGAGCTCTTGCTGTCGAGTTGTACCCCACTCGTGCTCGTCTTTACGACGCTCTGACACAGTTGCTGCCAGCAGTCAGTGCACGGATGCACCCAGAGTACATCCTTTACCCGCGCAGGACAGAGATGCCACCAGGTCTTGAGTGGCCTGCTGTTGGAGGTTGTACTCCTCCGCGTGGTCCTCTTCTTCCAGTTTGGGACCAGGTTCTGCACTAGAGTGTGCACAGAGCACAGGATCCTTGTATCGAGGGTACCCTGCGTCGTCACTTGCAGTTGCCTGGCTTCAGTGGTTTTTCTGACATTGATGTAGCATATCGCTATGTCCTGTTGTTGTATCCCTCCACCGCGTGCCTGCGTGCCGCCTAGTTGTCTAGCTCTCCTTTCTGCTGTTGTAACGCTGGCCTGTAACCGAATCTATGTATGGATCTGCATGTCATGTTGACTATTATGTTGTATCTGTTGCACTTCATTTATGGTGCGGACTACTTCATGAATGATTCCATACATTTGCAATACTCGTTGCTAAACTACCCCCTGTTGAATTTTAGCAGTATGGTTAGACCTGCAGGTCGTGGTCGTGGCCGTGGTGCTAACAATCCACCACCACCGCCCGACTATATGGCTGGGATGATGTAGTAGTTTGAGCTGAACCGCCAATTTATGCATGGGCTTATGGATCAGTTTCCTCGTCCGAATGCCAACCAGCAGCCAGCCCCAATAACTCTGCAAGACTTTGTGCGCCTGAACCCAACCATTTTCCGCAACTCAGTTCAGCCGCTTGATGCTGATGACTGGCTTTGTGACATCACTTTCGAGATGGAGTCAGCCAATGTTGCCCCCGCCAGCTATGTCACTTTTGCGTCCTACTTCCTAAAGGGTCCCGCAGCCCAATGGTGGGACAGTCACAGGCGTACCTTAGCTGTTGGAAGCATCATCACTTGGGTGGAGTTCCAAGCTGCTTTCCATGCCCGTTACATTCCACAAGGAGTCATGGACCGGAAGAAACAGGAGTTCCGCAACCTTGTTCAGGGAAGCAAAGCTGTGGAAGTTTATCAGCGGGAGTTCCTTGAGTTATCTCGCTATGCTGAGGAAGACATTGCCACTGATGCTCGCAGACATGAGAAGTTCCGTGAAGGGCTCAATCCTGACATCCAACTAGCACTACTTGTCCAAGACTTTGCCGACTTCGCCAACTTGGTGAACAAGGCCATTCAGGTCGAGATTGGTCTGAAGAAGCACAAGGACGCGCTCAAGCGCACCCATGAAACAGGCTCATCTCCGGGCTCGTCTTCCTAGAAGCGCCGTATCTAGATTCCTAACAGCATGTACCGTCCAGCTATCCCTGTGCCAAGGCCATCGTATGCTGCACCTCGTCTGCCTCCTCCACCACCGAGGCAGCCGAGACCTCAAGCCCCAACGTTTCGAGCTCCTGCTCCCCGTCCTGAAGACGGGCTCTGCTTCAAGTGTGGCCGCCCAGGTCACCGTGCCAGAGACTGCTCCCAGAATCAGAATCAACTTGTGGTTCCGTCAGCTGGCCGAGGTAATGGCCGTGGTAACAATCAGCCTCGCTACAACAATGCCAGCCTTCATATGGTCGTGGTCAGGCTTATCATGTCAACATGAATGAAGAACAAGACCAACCAGCTACTGTGATGGGTACTCTTCTTGTTAATTCAGTACCAGCTTCTGTTTTGTTTGATTCAGGAGCATCGCATTCTTTCATATAAGAAGAATTTGCATTCGTGCATGGCATTAAACATGAAAATTTGCACCAGTCGCTAGTGGTTAACACTCCCGCGGGCCAGTGTCGAACTTCTATGTTCAGCCCCGATGTCACCATTGAGATTGAAGGATTGGACTTCCATGCCTTTGCCATTATCTTAAAGTCTTCCAAGGTTGTCCTCATTCTGGGAATGGATTGGTTGAATGCTCATACTGCCTTAATCAATTGTGCCACCAAAGTCGTACACCTCCTGCACCCATCGGATGAGCTAGTAAACTACCATGCTCATCTTGTTCAAAATGCCGAGGCACAGATTCATGATCTGAATGTGTTGAACGCTTCTCCTCTTGAGGGGATAGAAAACGTTCCAGTCGTTTGCGACTTCCAGGATGTGTTCCCAGAAGAACTTCCAGGAGTACCCCCTGTTAGAGCTGTCGAGTTTGTCATCAACTTAAAACCAGGCACCACTCCTATTGTGAAGCGTCCCTACAAGATGCCTCCGCATGAACTTCTTGAGCTTAAGGAGGAAATCGACCAATCACTCCGCAAGGGTTTCATTCGTCCAAGTTCCTCTGCCTGGGGAGCACCTTCTCTCTTTGTCAAGAAGAAAGATGGTACAAACCGGTTGGTCCAAGATTACCAACCTATTAACCAGGCAACCATTCAGAACAAATATCCGCTTCCTCGGAGCAATGACCTGTATGATCAACTGGCTGGTTCATCAGTGTTCTCTAAACTTGACTTGAGGTTGGGTTATCATCAGATCTGCGTCCGCGAAGAGGATATTCCCAAGACTGCCTTTGTTACTCGCTGTGGTTCATACGAGTACACCGTCATGTCCTTTGGCTTAACAAATGCTCCAGCAACGTTCTCCCGCCTGATGAACTATATCTTCATGGATTACCTCGACAAATTCGTCGTGGTTTATCTGGATGATATCCTGGTATATTCCAAGAATAAGGAAGAACATGCTGAACACCTTCGACTTGTTCTGGAAAAGCTTCGAGAGCATCAGCTATATGCCAAGTATTCCAAGTGCAAATTCTGGTTATCCGAAGTGACCTACCTTGGTCATGTGATTTCCAAGGATGGTATTGCTGTCAACCCAGAACGAGTTCAGGCTATTCTTGACTGGACTCCTCTGAAGAATGTCAAGCAAGTCAGGAGTTTTCTTGGACTCGCCAGCTATTGCCGCCGTTTTGTCGAGAACTTCTCAAAGATTGCCAAGCCTCTGACTAATCTACTTCACAAAGGTGTTAAGTTTGAGTGGACAGATAAATGTCAGGAAAGTTTCCAGACCCTCAAGGACAAGCTAACATCGGCACCAGTGCTTGCTCCTCCGGATTCTCGCAAGAACTTCGTGATTTACTGCGACGCCTCTCATCAAGGATTAGGCTGTGTCCTGATGCAAGACCGCAGAGTGATTGCTTATGCCTCGTGACAGTTGCGTCCTCATGAAGAGAACTACCCAGTTCATGATCTCGAACTTGCTGCGGTCATCTATGCATTGAAGCTGTGGCGACATTACCTCCTCGGTAATCGATGTGAGATATACACTGATCACCAAAGTCTGAAGTATTTGTTTACTCAGCCGGATCTCAATCTCCGCCAACAGCGATGGTTGGAAACAATTACGAACTATGACTGCGGTATTTCATATACCCCTGGCAAAGCTAATGTGATGGCCGATGCGTTGAGTCGCAAGTCCTACTGCAATAACCTCATGGTTCAGCAAGCTCAACCCCTTCTTTACGAAGAACTTCGCAAGTTGAACCTTCACATCATTCCACAGGGTTCTCTAAATACCCTCGTTCTGCAACCAGATCTTGAGAAAGCTGTTAAGATTGCGTAAGCAAAAGACGCTAAAGTTGATCAGATGAAAAGGGATCTTGTCTTGGAAAAATCTAGAGATTTCTCGCTTGCAGAAGATGGAACCTTGTACTTCAGAGATCGCATTGTAGTACCTCCGTTTGAGCTTATGACAAGCAAAGTCATGAAGGAGGCACATGATACACCACTGTCTATTCATCCGGGTAGCACCAAGATGTATCGTGATCTCCGTCAAAGGTACTGGTGGTCTAAAATGAAGCAGGACATTGCTCGATATGTTGCTGAATGTGACGTTTGCCATCGCGTTAAAGCAGAACATCAGAAGCCTGCTGGGATTCTACAACAACTTTCTATCCCATTATGGAAATGGGACAAGGTTCAAATGGATCTCATTACTGGACTTCCCAAGTCGCAGAAGGGTCATGATGCTATTCTTGTCGTCGTCGACCAACTCTCCAAAGTTGCACACTTTCTGCCAGTCAAGGAGACGATCACTGCTAGTCAATTAACGGACTTGTATATCTCCAGAATTGTATCACTCCACGGTATTACAAAGGAAATCAGTTTAGACCGTGGCAGCCTTTTCACCTCAATGTTCTGGGCAAGTTTCCAAAAAGCTATGGGAACTCATATAACCTGGAGCTCTGCTTATCACCCCCAGTCCCAAGGCCAAGTTGAACGAGCCAATCAAGTGCTTGAAGATATGCTGCGTGCTTGTGTCATTTCATTTGGCAAGAAGTGGGAGGAATCTCTCCCATATGCTGAATTCTCATACAATAACAGCTATCAAGCAAGCTTGAAGATGGCACCCTTCGAGGTACTTTATGGACGTAAGTGTTGAACCCCTCTGAATTGGTCAGAAACTGGGGAACGGCCGCTCATTGGTCCGGATATTACCCAACACGCTGAAGAGCAAGTCCGTATCATTCGGGAAAATCTCAAAGCAGCCCATGACCGCCAGAAGAGTAATTATGATCGCAAACGCTGGGGAATAATCTATCAACCTGGTGATCAAGCTTATCTGCGTGTCACTCCTATGAAGGGCACTCATCGCTTCGGGATCAAGGGCAAGTTAGCTCCATGCTACATTGGTCCCTTCCGCAATCTCGCCAGACGTGGACAGGTGGCATATAAATTGGAGTTGCCACCGCAATTCTCTCACATCGACACGTCTTCCATGTGTCGCAACTTCGCCGTTGCTTCAAGGAATCTCCGCACCGAGCAGTGAATCATGAATTGCTCGAATTGCAAGATGACCTATCTTATAAGGAGCATCCGATCCGCATTCTCGATCAAGCTGAACGTCGGACCCGTCAGAAGACAACCAAGTTCCTTAAAGTGCAGTGGTCGAATCACACTGAAGATGAAGCCACTTGGGAACGTGAGGATCGTCTTCGGGAAGAATACCCCGATCTTTTTTGCTTCTACCTCCTGAATTCTCGGGATGAGAATTTCTTTTAGAGGAGGAGAATTGTAACACCCCCCTGTAATGAGCAACAGTGATCCATAATGATTATGCTAAGTCACTGTGATTTGCAATGCTTGATCAATGTGGATTCATATTTCATTTCAAATTCCACCATTGAATTCAACTCAAATCATAAGTGAAATTTGAAGTTGCTCAAAAATTGCTGGAAAATAGTTCATGTTTCAGCAAATATTCCAAAACAAATTATTGTTCAGGAAAACAACATCACCTATATGCTAAAATGGACTAGAGCATTTAAAACAGTGCAGAAACAGCAATTTAAATGCCATTTCATTTATGAAAAATTCAAATGAATTCAAATGGCCTCCAAACTTTTTGTGGCAGTGCACCACAGTCCCTAGTATTTGTTTTCACCAGATGCATATTTTTTGCAAAAGTCATTTAGTGCGAAAAGAAAATGCAAAAGGCTACTGGAAAAAGAAACATAAAAAGAAAGGAATAAAGGCCGAAGCGGTACTGTGCATTTGGGCTTAAGTCAAACAGTGCACCTGGCCCAGCCCACCTCCCACTTTCTCCCTCCTCCCACCTCTCTCCTCCCCGTGTCGTCGTCGCCGTGGTCGCGCGCGCGCGCACCGGCCAGCCGGCGACACGGCGCCGCTACAGGAGCCGTCGAGGGGATAAGAACGTCGCCCCGACCTCCCTGGCAGCCCTATCCTCTCCTCCCCTCTCCTCTCGTTCTCTCTCGCTTAGATTCGAGCTCGCCCGAGAGCAACCACTACCGTCCGCCGTCGATCCCGCGGCCACCGAGCTTCTCCCACCTCGCCGCCATGTCCTAGTTGCTCGCCGACATCCGCTACGTCGACTACGCCGACGAACGCGAGCCGGGCAGCGCTGCATCGCCGCCCTGCCCCGTCTTCTTCCTCTTCGGATCACCGGCGAGCTCCGTCGATTCCGGCGCTGCTGCTACTACTAAGCCGTCACCGGGCCCTCGTGCGCCTCCACGGTGAGCTCCTTGCCGTTTCCCCCTCCTTCTTCCCCTTCTTCCCACGCTGTAGACACCGTTTCCGCCATGGCCGAACCCATTGCCCCCGACGAGCTCGCCGTCGTAGCCACGGCTGCCGCAGCCCGCGTTCGAGCACGGTAACGTGCTCAGCATGCTCTCCGGCGTCTAACGCCACCGCCCACGTCGCTTGCCGTGCCCTGCTTCGCCGTAGCCGACCGCGGCCGAACTCCGGCGCCGCCCGCGAGCTCGCCGCCGTCGAGATAGGCCGCCCCAGCCCTTGCCGCCACCGCAGATCAACGCGGCTCCGTCCCAGCATTCGAACGCGCCAAGCCCCGAGCCAAATGGTCGCCGGAGCTCGTTTTCCGGCGAGGTCCTGAACGCGCCGCCGCGTTTCGTGGTCGCCGGCGGCTAAACGCCGGCCGCCGCCGACGTGGCCGGCCTGGGTCCACCACTGGGTCACTGACCAGTGGGTCCCGCGGCTCGGTTGACCGCGTTGACCGGTCAACCCTGCTGACCGGGCAGCACAGTGTCACTGACATGCGGGTCCCACCGCTAATTTAATTAGTTTTATAGATTAAAATTAATCTAATTACTAATTAGACACTGACAGTGGGGCCCCATGTGCTAATTAACCTAATTAGTTAGTTTAACCCCTCTGTTTAGCCTCCGAGTCACTGACTTGTGGGACCCAGCTGTCAGGTTTGACCTGGACCAGCTGGTGTTGACTGCTGACGTCATCATGACGTAGTGCTGACGCAATAAGTCCTTTTCTGTTATTTTCGAATTAGATTTAATTTTCAGAATTTCAGAAAATGGTTTAAATCTTTGAAAAATCATAGAAATTAAACTGTAGCTCGGATCGAAAAGTTTTCAACATGAAAGTTGATCAGAAAAACGAGACGAATCCGAATACGCCCTCCGTTTATCTGTCACATGCCCACAACCATGTGAACATGGAACCTTCCCCTCCGGTTCATCTGTCTGACCGATGCCCGAAGCCGGGAAAATATCCCCAGATATTTTCCCGCATCGTCTCTTATGTGTAGCATTGCAATAGGTCACCTCCAGCACTGCATATTGCCATGCCATGCATCTGTATTGTTTTGTTTGCTTGTATTTATTTGTTTCTTCCCCCTCTTCTCTCCGGTAGACCCCGAGACCGACGCAGCTCCGGAGTACGACTAAACCATCGACGACCCTTCTTTTGCCGCAGAGCTTCCAGGCAAGCAAACCCCCTTGAACATGTCTATATCACCTATTCTTTCTTCCTCATGCTTGCATTAGAATTTGCTACTACTTTTGTTTGATCCTATTCTGATGCATAGCCTGTTCTTCTAAACTACTATTGATACATTACCTGCTATCCTAAATGCTTAGTATATGTAGATTAGTGAACCATCTGTGGCCCCATCCTTGTCCTAGTTGCACCGCTTTAGTACTATTGCCCCGATCGAGGTGATCGATGGGCTAAGACCAGCACATCACCGTACACCCCCTAAGTTGTACGACTCTACAGAGCTAATGTCGAGTGTCGAGGGTGATACCTCTTACAGCACTTCTGAGGATATCTCTATAGCATAGCCAGTTGGTTGTGGGTTACTGAGGGTGATTCCTCTTTCACCACCTCCAATGAAGCCTTTGTCGTGCAACCCCTGAAGTGTGAACCCATCGAGGGTGATTCCTCCGAGTTCACCTTGACGGATACATCGAGTGGGAATCCATCGAGGGTGATTCCTCGGATTTCCCCCTTGATGTTTCGGACACATGGATACGTTGAATTTATCTCAGTCACTTGTGGAAGTCGGGTCGACCCCGAGGGGTACCCGCGAGAGATGTGGAGTCGGGTTGACCGTGAGGGTACCCGCGAGATAATTACGTGGCACGGCCGGGCAATCCTGGCCCTTGCCGTAAGTCCACGAGACGGGGCGACGGGGTCACATGATCGTGAATCTCTGCTCGTCTCCGTGAGCTCTCAACACACTAATGGGTTAGGATATGTGATCTGAGTAGGCCTCTGGCCTTTTCGCACTAATCACCACACGGGAATAGTATGGGCACTCGGCGTCGTATGTATCAGCCGAAGTTCTTCAGACGTCAGCGGTTGAGCGACACGTGCCGGGTTGGACTGGGAACGCCCGCTTGTGTATACAGGGGGCTAGGTCTGCTCCCGGCCGTCCGCGCAACGCGCAGGAGTGCAAAGGGCGATGGGCCCAAGACTCCTGAGCGCTTAGGATGTAGACCGGCGTGCTGGCCTCTCTGTTGAGCCTAGGTAGGGCTACGGTGTGTCGATCAGCCGAGGCCGGGCATGACCCGAGTAAGTGTGTCCGGCCAGAGTTAATCGAGCGTGTTGGGTAAGTTGGTGCACCCCTGCAGGGAAGTATATCTATTCGAATAGCCGTGTCCATGGTAACAGGACGCTCGGAAAATATCCTGATCTACTACAACTAGAAATGGATGTTATGGCTCCGGGATCGCTTTCTCGCAGGGAGTCGAAAAGGGATCTCTGGGCGTGGCTACTGTTGTACTTGTTGCTACTACTATATTTATGTACTAATCTACACTCTTCTAATGCTGCAAGATGCTGCAAGTTGCTAGTCTTAGATAGGCTAGGCCCTCTCTCTATTCTGGCATTTCTGCAGTCTAGTCCACATATACAAGCCCTTCTTTTGACAATGATGCATACATAGTATAGTTCTGATATAAGTCTTGCGAGTACTTTGGATGAGTACTCACGGTTGCTTTGCTTCCCCTTTTCCCCCATACCCGATTGCTGCGATCAGACGATGGAGCCCCGGAGACAGCTGCCCCCGCCGACGACTACTACTACCACCCCGACGGTGGTTACTACTACGAGTTGGCCGACGACCAGGAGTAGATTCGGAGGGTCCCAGGCAGGTGGCCTATGCCTTTTCGATCTAGTTATCGTTGTTTTGCTCAGCCTTCTTAAGGCATGCTTGTTTAACTTTGTGTCTGTACTCAGATACTAATGCTTCCGCTGATACTTGTATGACTCGAGCTTATGTATTCGAGCCCTCGAGGCCCCTGGATTGTAATATAAAGCTTGTATGACCTTTTTTTTGTGTTTAGAGTTTTGTTGTGATATCTTCCCGTGAGTTGTTAGGCTTGATCGTGTGCATTTGCGTGTATGATTAGTGCACGATTAAGTCGGGGGCGTCACACTGGCCAGCAATGGGAGTAGGGTGGGGCGGTGAGGCCTACGTGGCAGCACAGCCGGCCATGGGCGGCGGGAGCAGGCCGTCCCACCGGCGATGGTTTGGGCGGCTGAAGCAAGAAGATCTGAGATTGAAGAAGCACGACAGCCGTTGGATGGACATCCAACGGCCTTTACTGCTAGAATCGTGGGTTGATCTATATACTATCTATATATTGTATGAGTTTTGAATTGGATCTGGAGAATCAATCCTAACTGTTGGTCTGCTAAATCTAACGGCTCATAGCAGCGGGATTCGCGGTGAACAGTAAACCACAACAGCCTCAACTATGTTCTGGAACCATCGCCTCGCCCTTCCCATAAAAAAGGCCCATACGTGATACATCTTGGGCCATGTTGCAGATTGAGTGGAAGACGTGCTGAGCCCAAGCGAGATGGACAACGGGAAGAAGAGAAAAGAAAAATAGTACAGTTGATCTAAAAAAGAAAAGTAATACAATTTTTGAATTCTTATCCGTGTCATCAGAGTGGGCTTCCATACTAATTTGCTACCTCTACTTATATTCAGCATATTCCTGGGAAAAAATCTGCATTATTACATCAACAATATTTTTTGCCTTGAATCTATTAGAATGTATATGACCCTTTTCTTTATAACAAAATCACTCCATAACTTTAAGACGTGCATTGCACGTTTATAAATACTAGTGACCATAAGTTGACAAAGCCTTGCGTACGCGTCAACTTAGTTTTTTTTAGGGGATGCGTCAACTTAGTAGGCCAACAAATCAGCATCACATCTGTGGCGGACAACATACAGCCCATTTGCTATTTTTAATAATTTACAGCCCATTTTCTAATTCTTACGGAATTTACTGCAGCCCATTTATTGTTTGTTAACAGTACAGCCCATTTTCTAGCCAGGGCCAGGGTTAAAAATTTGAACCAAACTTCCCATATTTTGGTGGGGTCCGAATTATTTTTATCCCAAAATTTCGATTCTGATTCAATCTAATTTCAAAACTATTTTATATTAGGTTAAAATCCAATCAAATTTTGCTCGCCCAACAAAAAATGTAATGAAATTAAAAATCTCAAATTACAAAAAAAAACTAATTGCCGGTTCCCTGTGTTTTTTATATTTACAGCCCATTTATTATTACTTAAAGCCCATTTCTGGGCAAGCCGAATGCACCCCTCCTCGTTTTTGCAACCCAGCCGGGCGGAGAAAAACAAGTTGGCCTGCGTAAAAAAAAAAAAAGATGGGCTAGCCATTTTCACAAAGGAATAAAACAGCTGGGCTGGTTATTTCCTAGACATAAAAATAATAGCCTGGGCTACACGGGCCACAGCCCAAGCACAGACCAGTTGATACCCTGTTCCGTCTCAGCAGCAAAAAAACATCTCTAAAAAAATGCACGATCTGCTGGGTCCCTGCTATCAGCAGCTCCTTCTGCAATTCTCTCCTTTATTGACTACGTTGACAATGGCGTCGGACCTAGATGTCAGGAAACCATTTGGGGGAAGTTTTTTTTTTCTTGTAGTAAGGAGGCACTTCCCTGAGTACGGCCATGACCCTGGTGGGTTCCTACTGTCATCCTCACCACGTACAGTCATCTCCTGATTCCTCTAAAATGTTCACTATGTTGACAACGCGAGACGGCGGCGCCACGGCGAGCGCAACAAGGCGAAGGACGACGGGGAGGGCCTCGCAGGCCCTACGGATTGTCTGGTACAGCGCCCGCTGTTCATCCAGAAAGCCAGGATCATCGGCCCCCATGTCCGTGGCGGCATTGTCGTTCGCCTGTTAGCCGGTGATCTGTCCCTCCGCAAGCCGATGCTCGTTGAGGAGACGGAGGTTGTAGCACTGGTCCTCCTGCGCTTGCCGGAACTCCGACACCGGCGGCATTGGTAGCTCTTCTGCCATTAGGGCATCGAGGAGCGGCCGCACCTGCTCTATGGTGAACACGGCATGAACCGACGCGGGCGGTGGCGCCGGCTCCTGGTCGGAAGCCTCGTCCATCGTCTGGTCATCGTCGCTGAGCTCGGCGAGTTTGCTGGCAAGCCAGCATGTCCGGCTGCTGCACCGGACCGCTGCCAAGCCCGCGTCTGACTGCCTTGGCCCACACAAACCACCTCCCTCACGCGCGCTTCTCACCCCAAACGGTCAGCGCCGCCCGTGCCGCTTCCCGGAGCAGGCGACTGCTCCGCGTTCAAACGACACAACTGCCGTCCGTCCGTCCGTCTGCCGCCCACATTAATGACACGTGGTTGCCGAGGCAGCTTGTCGGGGGGATGAACCCCGGGTAGGCAACGGAGCTCGAACCCCTTCTTAAAAAATCATCGGAGCAGGTCAAGTCCCTCAGGCCGGCTTGCCAGTATGCCGGCTCCCCAGAGCGAGCCGGCTCGGCACGGCGACCCGGCCTGGCCGACTGGCCCATGCCGGCTGGCCACGAGGGGACGGAGCCTTCGCGACGAAGCAAGCGTGGCTACAACGCTCCTTCCTTTACGCTGACACAGTAGGCAAGGCTGCAGCTTTCCTTGCGCCCCCGCCCGAGGCGGGCGGTGTCAGAGAGGCGCGGTCTTGTAGAAACAACGGCGCCGACCTCCCTCTGATGACGGACAAGACGCGCCACAGTGCCCCGTACCCAGACTGACGAGAGACAAGACCCGCCACAGTACCCCGCGCCAGGCAGGGGCGGTGCACCTGGCGACCCGGCAACCCGGCGACCCAGCGACCCGGTGACCCGGCGGCCCCCACCACCGGCTCCCGGTCAATGACACCAGGGGCCCGCGCCTTTGTAACATTACCATTGTAACCCTGGGGGTCGGCCTATAAGAACCCCAGGGAGGCCTCCGTGCAGAGGGGTTCGCTTCCTTCGGTTCACTCTCCCCCGTTGCATGGTTGCTCTTCACTTCCCTTTAGTGACTCCTTCTCGCTTCACCGAGCACACACACACTCTCGCCGGAGAGCCAGAACGGTGGCCTAGCCCCTTCTCCCTCCCCCGTCCAAACAGCTCCAGGAGCGACCTTGTAGCCCTTGTGTTTCCCATATTACACTCGGCAGGATTAGTGGTGTTACGTCTCCAGAGGGCCCCGAACCTGGGTACGTCTCGTGTCTCGCACTTGCTTGTGCCAAACTCGCCTCAGGAACCCACCGGCGTCCTCTCGTAGCCCCACCTCTTTAGCCATCTTATGGCATCTGCCGTGAAAATACCACGATAGTTGGCGCCCACCGTGGGGCTACTCGCGGCGTCGGCCGGAGTCAAGTTCCGGACGAGGCCCTTCACCAGCTCCGGCGAGCGCATCGTGCACGGTCTGGTCCGCGCTCCCTGCGCGGCCGACGCGGCCGGCTGCGGCGCTCTGCCGGGTACGGACACCGCTTGTCCCGCAGGCTGCTTCATCGTCCCCTTCGGCGCGCTGCGCGTCTTCGTCGCGCTCGTCCCCGACGTGTTTCCCAGCGAGGTGCGCTGTTTTGCCGACTCCCCCGTCCCCGTTGGCTGCGCCGTCTCCGACGACGTCGCGGGTCTCTGCGCCCGCGCGGAGGTGCTGACCATCGGCACTAGCGCCGGCTCCCCGCACGACAAGGAGAAGGCCGCCGCGGCTGCCGCTGCCGCGACTGCAGCCCCGCCACGCCGGGCCGACCCTCTCCACGAGACGATTCGGAGCCTGCGAGCCCCCATCACGCCCGACGCCGACACGACAGCCGCAGCGGCTCAGCTCAATGAGGACCGTGAGCATCTGCTGGTGGAGGCCACGGAGCTCGCGGCGGCGTGGCGCCGGCTGGAGTCCGCCCAACGAGAGTACGACAGCGCCCACGGCTTCACGCCGGCTGCCGCCGAGCCTAGCCGGGTCGCAGAGATACGGATCCGTGGGGGCGCAATCGGCCGTGCGCTAGGCGCAGGCCGGCCCGTGTACGACACCCCCATCAAGAACATGCGCGCGGCGCAGGCGGCCATGTCGGATCTCGAGTTCCTAGAGGGCGAGGAGCTGCAGCAGCAGCAGCAGCGCATCCGCGACCTCATCACCGCGGCGAACGAGCAGCAGAAGCACTTCGAACCGGCTCGGCCTTCCACCTCCACCTCAGGAAAAACCGGGGACCCGGAGAGGGCTCTCCGGGACGCGCAACGAACGTCCTCCCACGCCACTAGCGCGAGTCGCTCTGGTCGGCATCGGTCTGGCCGGAGCCGGCATAATCGCGCCACAACTACCGGGAACGGCGTTGCCGACGAGATGGCTGGCAACGGCCGGGGTCAACTGCCGGAGCCCCCCGTGCAGCCGGCTCGACGGCTCGAGCCGGCCCGAGAAGCCCCCGCGCCGTGCGGCCCCGTGGCTGACCGGCTCGGCCCCCGCATGCCCTACGACGAAAACGACGCCGCCACCGCCTCGACCGGCTGGCGCGCTCCACCGCCTTGGAGGAGGAGAGCTCTGTCGGCCCGGCGTGTTTCGGCCCCCGCATTCGTGAGGAGCCCTTCCCTAAAGGTTTCTCGCTGCCTCGTGACTTCCCCAAATACAACGGCGTCACCAAGCCGGAGGACTGGCTAACGGACTACACCACGGCCGTCGGCATAGCCGGCGGCAACCGGCGAGTGGCCGTGCGCTACGTCCCCCTTATGCTGCTTGGCTCGGCCCGGACGTGTCTTAACAGCCTGCGAGCCGGCAGCGTGAACTCTTGGCTAGATTTCGAAGACGCATTCATCCGCAACTTCACCAGCACATACAAGCGACCCGGCAAGCCTCGCCAGCTCTCCATGTGCGTCCAGAAGCCTGACGAGCCCCTTCGCGACTTCCTCACGCGGTGGACGGAGCTGCGCAACTCCTGCGAGGGCGTCCACGAGGTCTAGGCCATCCAGTACTTCATCGACGGGTGCCTAGACGGCACTCTGGTCAAGCACCGACTAGTGTGCGACGAGCCAGAGACCCTGGCGGAGCTCATGGCAGTGGCGGACAAGTACGCCATGGCCGACTCCGCGATGAATGTGAAGATCACGATCGACCCAGACGGCAAGCTCCTCCCTGTCCAGCCGGCGCCTCCCAAGCCGGCTGGCGACGGCGGCCAGCGCCACCAAGACAACAACACCAGCAGCGGCAAGCACCGAAACGACCAGCTGGCGACCCGCTACGACAACCGGCAGGTCGCCGCTGTGGAAGGGGAGCAGCCGGCCGAGCAAGGCTCAAGCCAGCGCCCACGCACCGGCAAGGCCGCCTGGCAGCCCAAGCTATCATTCGAGCAGATGCTCGACGCCCCCTGCAAAAACCACAGCGGCGCGAAGCCGTCGACGCACACGCTCCGGCAGTGCAGCTTCACCCAACGCGTGTTGAAGGGCAACCTTCCGCCTCCGCCACCCGGAGCCGGCTCGCAGCAGCCGCCACTGCCGCCGTCTCTGTCGCCACCCGGCGCCCTCGCCGACAGCGCTTTTCCACATCCGGACGCGGCGTACGTCGTCTTCACCAGCGAAGGCGACGACAAGCACGCCGAGCGCAAGCACCAAGCCGAGGTGAACGCCGTCGTCCCCCCGGTTCCCCAGTACATGCACTGGTCCGACCGGCCTGTCAGCTGGACCCGGGAGGACCACCCGGCCGTCATGCCCACGCCGGGTGGCTACGCCCTTGTGCTCGACCCCACCTTCGTCTCCGAGAAGCGCACGTGCCGTTTTTCGCGGGTGCTGATAGACGGCGGCAGCAGCATCAACATCCTGTACCGCGACACCATGACCAAGCTCGGCATCGAGGCGCGACAGCTGGAGCCGACCCGGACGGTGTTCCACGGCATCGTGCCGGGTCTCTCCTGCTCTCCGATCGGCCGATTCCGGCTTGACGTCCTGTTCAGCTCCAGCAGCCACTTCTGCCGCGAGCCGATCTGGTTCGAGGTGGTCGATCTGGCCAGCCCCTACCACGCGCTGCTAGGCCGGCCAGCGATGGCCAAATTCATGGCGGTCCCCCACTACGCCTACCTAAAGTTGAAGATGCCGGGTCCCAAGGGCCTCATCACCATCGTCGGCGACTACAAGAAGTCTCTCGAGTGCGCCAAAGCCGGCTCCCAGCTGGCCGAGTCGCTGGTCATCGCCGAGGAGAGGCGCCAGCTCGACCGGATCGTGGCGCTGGCTAATGCGCAGCCGGCCATGCCCCAAAGCCGGGTTCATCATGGAAGTGTTCCACCCCGAGTGGCTGGCCAATCCAGTCCTCGTCCTGAAGAAGAATGGCACCTGGCGCATGTGCATCGACTACACCAGCCTGAACGAGGCATGCCCCAAAGACCCGTTCGCTCTGCCCCGGATCGACCAAGTCATCGACTCCACAGCCGGCTGCGAGCTCCTGTCCTTCTTGGACGCCTACTCCGGCTACCACCAGATCAAGCTGGACCCGGCCGACGCCCTCAAGACGTCCTTCATCACGCCCTTTGGGGCGTATTGCTACATCACCGTGTCGTTTGGCTTGAAGAATGCCGGCGCCACCTTCCAACGCTGCATGCAGAAATGCCTGCTGCCCCAGCTCGGCAGAAATGTGCACGTCTACGTCAACGACATCGTGGTGAAGACCAAGCAGCACCTCACGCTCATGGACGACCTCAAGGAGACCTTCGCCAACCTGCGCCGGTTCCAGATCAGGCTCAACCCGGAGAAATGCATCTTCGGCGTGCCGGCTGGCCAGCTACTCGGCTTCCTCTTCTCGGCGCGCGGCATAGAAGCCAACCCGGAGAAGATCAAGGCAATCGAGCGCATGCGCAAGCCGACCCGGCTGCGCGACATCCAGAAGTTCACCGGCTGCTTGGCCTCTCTCAGCCGGTTCGTCAGTCGACTGGGGGAGAGGGCCCTGCCCCTGTATCAGCTGATGAAGAAGACGACGGTGTTCAAGTGGAGCGACCAAGCGGACGAAGCTTTCCGCGACCTCAAGCGCATGCTGTCCACCGCACCCGTCCTGGCCGCGCCGGCTGAAAAAGAGCCACTCCTGCTGTACATCGCCGCCACCTCCCGCGCGGTCAGCACGGTGCTGGTCGTCGAGCGCCCTGAGGAGGGCAAGGTGCAGCCGGTCCAGCAACCAGTGTATTACCTGAGCGAGGTGCTCTCCGCCTCCAAGTAGAACTACCCCCACTACCAGAAGATGTGCTACGGCGTGTACTTTGCCGCCAAGAAGCTGAGGCAGTACTTCCAAGAGCATACCATTACCGTGGTCACGGCCCCCATTGGCAAGATCATGGGCTGCCGAGATGCCTCTGGCCGGGTGGCCAAGTGGGCCATCGAGCTAGCCGGCCACACAATCCTCTACGAGCCCCACACCACCATCAAGTCTCAAGCACTGGCCGACTTCCTCGTCGACTGGACCAAGACCCAGTACCTGCCGTCGGCGCCTGAGTCGACTCACTGGCGCATGCACTTCAACGGCTCCAAGATGCGCAACGGTTTGGGAGCCGGCATGGTGCTGCCTTCCCCCAAGAACGACCGGCTGCGATACGTGCTACAGATCCATTTCGCCACCTCCAACAACGTCGCCGAGTACGAAGCTCTCGTGCACGGCATCCGGCTAGCAAAGGAGATTGGCATCTGGCGCATCCTTTGCTACGGCGACTCGGACCTGGTGGTGCAGCAAGTTTCCGGCGACTGGGACGCCAAATACGCCAACATGGCTAGCTACCGCTTCCTGGTCCAGCTACTCTCCGGCGGGTTCGACGGTTGCGAGTTCCTCCACGTCCCACGCGCGGACAATGAAGCATCCGACGCCCTGGCCAAAGTGGGCTCCACCCGGCAAGCCATCCCATCCGGCATCTCCCTCGAGCACCTGCGGAAGCCGTTCATCAAGCCGTCTCCCGAGTCGGAATCCATCTACGTCCCGGATGACCCCGACGCGCCCCCACCCAACCCTGGAGTTCCCGACCAAAGCTCGGGGACTGCCGTCTCCGGCTCGGGGACTGCCATCTCTGGTTCGGGGACTGCTGTCTCTGGCTCAGGGGCTGCCGGCTCCGGCTCGGGGGCTGCCGTCTCCAGCTCGGGGGCTGCCGGCTCGGATCCCATCTCGGCGGCCGTCCTCACGGTGGTGGCGGCTCCGTCCTGGGCTTAGCCGATCCTCGCCTTCTTGGAAGACGGCGACCTTCCCAGCGGCGAAACCGAAGCCCGGCAAGTGCAGCGGCGAGCGTCCGCCTACAACATCATCAACCACGAACTCGTCAAACGCAGCACGACTGGCGTGTTACGGCGCTGCGTCCAGCAGGACAAGGGGATCGAGATCCTCCTCGACATCCACCAGGGCGAGTGCGGGCACCACGCCGCCTCGAGATCCCTGGTGGCCAAAGCTTTCCGCCACGGATTCTACTGGCCCTCGGCCCTGCAAGATGCCGAGGAGCTGGTCCTCAAGTGTGAGGGCTGCCAACGCTTCAGCAAGCGCAGCCACCAGCCGGCTTCAGCCCTCCAAACCATCCCGATCACGTGGCCCTTTGCCGTCTGGGGGCTCGACATGGTGGGGCCCTTCAAGACCGCCCGAGGCGGCATGACGCATCTGCTGGTCGCCGTCGACAAGTTCACCAAGTGGATCGAGGCGAGACCGATCAAGAAGCTCGACGGGCCGACGGCCGTCCGGTTCATAAAGGATATCGCGGTTTGCTACGGCGTTCCCCACAGCATCATCACGGACAACGGCACCAACTTCGCCAGAGGTGCGCTGGCCCACTACTGCTCCGCATCCGGCATCCGGCTCGACTTGGCCTCCATCGCGCACCCCCAGTCGAACGGCCAGGTCGAGCGGGCAAACGGCCTCATCCTAGCCGGCATCAAGCCGCGACTCGTCGAGCCACTCGTGCGCTCACCCGGCAGCTGGCTCGACGAGCTGTCGGCCGTCCTCTGGAGTCTCCGGACGACACCAAACCGCTCCATCGGGTTCACCCCGTTCTTCCTCACCTACGGAGCCTAAGCAATCATTCCAACCGACGTCGAGTTCGACTCACCCCGGGTGACCATGTACACAGAGGCCGAGGCAAAAGAAGCACGCGAAGACGGCGTCGACCTGCTCGAGGAGGCGCGCCTCCTGGCCCTTAGCCGGTCAGCCATCTACCAACAAGGCATGCGCCACTACCACAGCAAGAAAATCAAACCCCTCCCATTCCGCGAGGGCGACCTCGTGCTCCGGCTCGTCCAGCGGACAGCCGGCCAACACAAGTTGGCCTCCCCCTGGGAGGGCCCCTTCATCGTCAGCAAGGCTCTCTGCGACCGGAACGCGTACTACCTCATCGACGCGCAGAGGCCGAACAAGTGCAAGCGAGACGCAGCTGGCGAGGAGTCCAGCCGGCCCTGGACGAGGAGCTCCTCCGTCCGTTTTACAGTTGAACTCATGCATGTATGTATCACCACCTTTTGGATTTAATGAAAGCAGGCAGCTCCCCTGTTTTCGTTTCTCCCGGCGAGTCGGCACAGCCGGCTCGGGGGCTTCCTTTTCCGTTTTACTCTGTATGCACCTCCCCATTTTTTGATTCTCCCGCCGAGTCGGCGCTGCCGGCTCGGGGGCTAGCCAGCTAGACCGCGCCTCGCCATATTTTCCTTAGTCCATCTCGAAGCGTACGAACCACCACAACCCTCTCTTCGCCAGCCACAGCCGGCTCCCGGCTGTCCGGCCGGCAAGAGCCAAAGGCCGGAAGCATCGTCACGTAAGAACGGCTAAGGAGGAGAGCCCGGCTTGGCCAACCCGGCCCTACCCGCCCTCACTTATCCACCGCACGACCGGCTGCGCGCCAGCCGGCTTCGCTGCCTGCCGCCAGCCGGCCCAGTGGGTGTTTTCGCTCGCGCTCAAACGTCCGAAAAAGCCCAAGTATTGTGCGTCCCCTCTCAAGGCCGAATCCCCGTCCTAGCCACAGTCCGCAACCCGGCTGTCCGGCTAGCGGGAAGGAAGCCCGAAGAAAAGACAAACAAGAAAAAGGCCCAAGGCCGAACAACAAAGAGCGAAAACATGACAGTTGGCGCCACAAAATTTGTAAACAACACGGGCCCGCAGCCTCAAGTTCATTACATAAACTACACCCCCAGTGGGTGGACCTGCTACCTAACGAAATTCAAGTGACCAAGTACAGGAAAGTTAAAGATAAGCCCTAGGCGGCGCCTGCGTCAGCTCCGGTCGGCGTCGGCTCGGCGGAGGTGGAGGCGGCTCCGGTCAGTGCCGGCTCGGCGGAGGTGGATGCAGCTGCCGGGTCGGACCTGGAGTTCTCCGGCCTCTCGGTCATCGCGGTGTCGTCCGGCTCGGCTTCGTCATCGGCGTAGGCCCCCGTCTCGGCCGAGCTGCCGTCCGGATCATTGAGCTGCAGGCCGAACTCGTCGGCAGGGAACTCCTGGCCGTCTTCCGTCCGCTCCAAGACGAATTCGTCGTACGGAGCGAACGAGCCCAAGTAGCTGGCCCGCCCGGCAATCCGCCGCGCCGGCGCCGCCAAGTGCTCCTCCGCGCCGGCCCGCTGCGCCGCCAGGTGGTGAAGATCCACGCCGGGATACCACGACGCCACAAATTGCAGCACCGTCTCCGCGCCTGCGCGAGCCGCAGATGCCCTCCACGCGCCGAGCCGGTCCACGCCGGCCTCCAGCCACCGCGCCAGCCGGGTGACGCTATTCGGCGCCACCGCGCTCGGCCAAAGGCTCCACGCCATGGCCAGTCCGACATCGAACAGCCGGCGCATGTGGCCCTCGACGGCTCCAAGACAGGCCTCGCCGGCCAGGACGATCTCCGACAAGGTCCAGGCGGCGTAAACGTCGACGTCCGCCCCTAGCGCGCGCTGGTCCGCCCGGTGGGCGTACACGGCCGCATCGGCCGCCTCCTGCGTTTCGGGGAAGACTCCTGCCAAAGAAGGAAACAAGTTAGCCAGAAGAAAACACCTTGCCGGCTCGGCCAGCCGGATTGAAGGAAAAATGGTACTCCTGGGCGAAGGCCTCATCGAGGTGCTGCGCCTCGCTCAGCATCCCGTGCTCCCGCACGGCCGATGCGCGGGCCTGAGCCTCGAGATCCTTCTCGAGTTGGGCGACCCTCCTGCCGGCGTCCGCCAGCTCCTCGGCTGCCTTGCCGCGCTCTTCCGCCAGCCGGCCCAGCTCCATTTGGTGGGCCTCCTCCGCCTTGGCCTTCTCGGCCACCAGCCGGTCCACCTCGGCCTAGAGCCGGTCGCGGTCGGCGACGGCAAGATCGCGCTGCTCGCCGGCTTCGGCAAGCCGGCCGCGGAGACCCGGCACCTCGGCCACATCAGCTACGCGACAAGGTTCCCAGTCAGACGCCGGAAGCAAGGACAAAAAGAAAGAAGGGCAAAGCCATAAGATTCGACCCAGCTGCTCCGCAGTCCGGCCCGAATCTCGGGGGCTACCCCCAGTGGGTGCGCTGGCGCGCCCCCACTGAAGATGTGCAAGACGTACCTTGGACCCGGCTTTGACCCCGCGGAACCGCTCCCGAAGCCGATTATACGCGGCGGCCCGTAGGTCGTACAGGTGCTGCGCAAAACTTAAGTGAGAAGAACGCAAAAAACGGGCTATAAGATTCGAGCCGGCTGCTCCGCAGCCCAGCCCGAACCTCGGGGGCTACACCCAGTGGGTGCGCTGGCGCACCCCCACTGATTCGACGATCAAGACAAGAAAAGAAGGAGAGACTCACCGCAAACGCCTGCTCCAGCTTCCGCGCCGCCTCTTGCTCGTCCCGGACGAAGGCCTGCAGGCGTTCGCTCCGCCCGCGAAGTTGCGAGCGCAAGGCATCCGCCGCGTCGTCCTCTCGAGTGCGCGGCCCGATCACAACGGCGCCGGCGCTCGCCCACGGATGCTGCATCGCGACCCCGGAGCCGGATCCGCTTCCACCCGGCCACTCGGAGGATGCAGCGGCTTGGGGCGGTGCGACCACTATGGCACCGGCGTCTCCAGCCGCGGCCTCCGGGGACGGCGTCGGCTGCGCTTGGCCGGATGGTGCGGGGTCCGCCTCACGCCTCTCTTCGCCGCCCACGCCTCCTCCTGCCGGGTCGGCGTGTCCACGACGATGTACCCATCGACGTCCGACTCGCCGTCGGCCGGCTCCGTCCGCCCGGCCGGCACCGTCGCCCCCTCCGCCTGCGGCTCAACGATTGTCACCGCTGGCTCCGTCCCCAGCTCCATCTCCGGCCAGGCCGGGCCCGCGGTGATCCTGGCCCGCTTTGCGGAGGCCCTCTCCCACGCCCTGGCCGAGGCCTCCTCCATCTCTTTCGCAGCCTCCGCGCGATCCCGCCAGGCGTCGCGTCTCGCCGCGTCGAGGTCTTGGCCGGATTGGCGGGCTTCGATGTCCTCCTCCGCGGTCCGGGCCGGCTCGGGGTCGATGGCGCTGCTCCGGGTCTTTCGCCAGACGGCCTCGCCAGCCGTGGCCTCCGCGGCCGCCAACGCCAGGTCAACGGCGGACCTGTGCGCAGCAAGTTCATCACCACAAGGGCTCAAGCAAGAAAACAATCGAGTGATCAGAAACAGACAAGAATCACTCACCCGATGACCTTCGGAACCTCCCGCCTCTGGCCCACGGACGGGGCGAGCCGGCGCTTCTTCTTGACGACGGCCCTCTCCCACGTCGGCGCCACCGCCGCCGGGCGCTTCACGGCCGGCCTCGACTCGACCGGCTCCTTCCCATGCGGCCGGTTGCCGGATTCTGCCGCGCGAGCCGGCCCGGCGCCAGCCGTCTTCCGCAGCCGCCTTGGAGGATCGACGCTGGCGTCCTCCCCGGCCGAGGGCGCTGCACCGTGGGCTCCGGTCAAGTCCTCTTCGTCATCGTCCGGCCAGTCGCGCAGAAGTTCTGAGGGCGGAGACTTACCCGCGTTCTGTGACCCGCCGGCTGGGGCTTCGGCCAGGCGCGCTTCAACTCCTCCCTCCTCCGCCTCGGCGCCGGCTTCCTCCGCGTCCGGCTCGGGCAAGTCAGCCAGCAGGATCTGGGGATTCGGCCCGTCGTGATTCTGCTCGCAGGCGAACAGCTGCGGTCCTCCCGCGGCGTCAGGGCACAGAAATAATGTTGAGGCGGCAAAAAATAGAGACCAGGGACTCACCGCCGGCGCTGGGTTTTCCCGGTGATAGGGCTCCTTCCCGAAGCTCCACCCCTCCTCCTTCAACCCGGCCTTGGAGATATAGTTGACCCGCTGGATGATCCCGGCCGCCGTCAGCGCCTAGGTCGACGTCCGGGTCGGGTCACGCCGGCCGCTCATGTCGCAGATCCGGTGTGCCCGGCGCTGCAGCGGCAGCACCCGGCGTGAGATGAAGGCCGCGATGAGGTCAGCCGGCTTCAGCCCCTCGCGATCCGTCATCTCCCCGATCCGGCGGCAGATGTTCAGGAGCTCCTGTGGCGGCTTCTTAGGGCAGTAGCCCCAATTCGACTTGGCGAGCGGCGCCGCATTGACGAAAGGCGACAGGTTGATGACGTCCACCGCCGGGTCGGCATTCCGGACGTAGAAAAACGTCGTCTGCCACTTCTTGGCCGAGTCCTCAAGCGGCAGCTTGGGAAACGGCCCGTTCACCCGGCCGGTGACCACGGCAGCCCCGCAATCCGACAACGCGCCAGCCGACGCCCCCTGCTGCTTTAGGAAGAAAAGCTTCGCCCACATGTCAACAGTTGGCAGCATGCCGAGGTAGCCTTCGCAGAGCATGGCGAACCCGGCGACCTGCAACACGGCGTTGGCGCCGAGGTGGTGCGGCTGCAACCCGAAGAAGTCGAGGAAGCTCCGGAAGAAAAGACTTGCGGGGAGGCCAAGTCCGCGCTCAAAGTGAGAGAAGAAGACGACATGCTCGTCCTCCTGCGGCCGCGGCACCCTCTCCGGGCAGGGCGCGCGCGCGACCAGTGCCTCCGCCGGCGGCAGCCGCTTCGTGCGGCGAAGGTACCGGATATTCTCCTCGGTCATGAACGAGCCCTCCCAAGAACCTTTCGGCAGCGCCATTGGAGGGCTCCGCTGGCGTGGAGACGTGGCGAAGGAAAGGAGGAGGAGGAGACGGCTGCGAGCTACGGGCCTCGGGTCGCGGCGTGCGGCGGCTGGCGCGAGAGCATGCGGCGGCAGCGCTTCGCTCGGGCGTGGTGGAGGAGAAGCAGAGGAGGAGCAAGGGGCGGGAGTGTGTGCATGAACGTTTCCGTCGCACTTCTCCCCTTCTCATTTATAACCGCGAAGAGAGCGTGGGGGAGTGGGATCGTTTGTGCCCACGATGCCCACTCCTCCGCACCATGCGCGCGCGCTTTACGCGCACATTTACTGCGCGGGGAAGCGCAACCGTCAAGCGCCGCCGCAGTAAATCCCTCACGCGTGGGCCGAGGGCGCGTCATGGCGGGCCCGGTCCGCAGTCATGTCCTGTCACGCGCGTGGGCTGGCAGGTCTCGCCCACTGCGGAGCACCACGTGGCGTTCCGTCAGGCCGCGGCGGGCGCGAATCTCCGTATGAAGCAAGACTCGACCAACAGGCATTTCCCTTTCCCGCCTAGGCCGGGGTGCCGCGACCCGGCGACCGGAAGCCGGCGTCCGTGTCCGCCGTGCCGGCATGCGGACGAGCGGAGCCGCCCGGCCGGGCTCCCGCACTTCACCAACAAAACTGACTCCTCAGGGGGTAAGCTGCGGAGGCCCTCCTGCTTGGAGCCGGCGAGCCTTCCCTGCTTCGGGGACTACTGTCGGGGGGATGAACCCCGGGTAGGCAACGGAGCTCGAACCCCTTCTTAAAAAATCATCGAAGCAGGTCAAGTCCCTCAGGCCAGCTTGCCAGTATGCCGGCTCCCCAGTGCGAGCCGGCTCGGCACGGCGACCCGGCCTGGCCGACTGGCCCATGCCGGCTGGCCACGAGGGGACGGAGCCTTCGCGACAAAGCAAGCGTGGCTACAACGCTCCTTCCTTTACGCTGATAGAGCAGGCAAGGCTGCAGCTTTCCTTGCGGCCCCGCCCGAGGCGGGCGGTGTCAGAGAGGCGCGGTCTTGTAGAAACAACGGCGCCGACCTCCCTCTGACGACGGACAAGACGCGCCACAGTGCCCCATACCCAGACTGATGAGAGACAAGACCCGCCACAGTACCCCGTGCCAGGCAGGGGCGGTGCACCTGGCGACCCGGCAACCCGGTGACCCGGCGACCCGGCGGCCCCCACCACCGGCTCCCGGTCAATGACACCAGGGGCCCGCGCCTTTGTAACATTACCATTGTAACCCTGGGGGTCGGCCTATAAGAACCCTAGGGAGGCCTCCGTGCAGAGGGGTTCGCTTCCTTCGGTTCACTCTCCCCCGTTGCATGGTTGCTCTTCGCTTCCCTTTAGTGACTCCTTCTCGCTCCACCGAGCACAGACACACTCTCGCCGGAGAGGCAGAACGGTGGCCTAGCCCCTTCTCTCTCCCCCGTCCGAACAGCTCTAGGAGCGACCTTGTAGCCCTTGTGTTTCCCATATTACACTCGGCAGGATTAGGGGTGTTACCTCTCCAGAGGGCCCCGAACTTGGGTACGTCTCGTGTCTCGCAATTGCTCATGCCAACCTCGCCTCCGGAACCCACCGGCGTCCTCTTGTAGCCCCACCTCTTTAGCCATCTTATGGCATCTGCCATGAAAATACCATGACACAGCTACTCCGGCGCCACCCATCCGACCCGCTGCCGCCCACCATTGCTATATAAACTGCTGCCCCGGCCATAGCCGCAGTCATCTGCCTCCGTTCGCTTTCTCCTCTCCACACCACTTCCACCATGGCTTCCTCGCGCTCCACCGTTCTCCGGGACGGGCGGACGGCGGACCAGAAGAAGGAGATGACCGCCATTGCTGCCGACTGGCTGGCCGGCAGGCAGCCGGAGGACGAGGACGTCTCAATGGAGGACATGGTCATCGACGAGCCGGCGCCACCCTCCTCCTCCACGCCATCCTCGCCGGTGCATTGCACCATGACCATCGGCGAGGCCCGTGCCTAATATATGGACATGGTGCGGGAGCAGCGGGAGGAGCAGTTCTGGGAGGCACAGGCCGACGCCGCCTACAACCACCAGCTCCTCCAGGAGCACCTGCAGGCGGAGGAGCAGATCGCCGCGGACCTGGTGGAGCAGGCGGCGCTGCTCGAGTCCTACCGCTCCGCCCGCGAGAGCCGCCTCGCGCGCTGGCGGTACCGCCAGCGGGTGGCGGAGGTTGCGGCCGCCTACAAGGAGGGCGATGAGGCGGGCGAGGCGCTGTTTGGTGAGACAGACGATGAGGCGGAGGACATCGCTGGCTCCGCCGAGGCCCCGCCCCGCCGGCAAGGAAGCGGAGGACTTCGCCGTCTCCGCCGAGGCCCCGCCCCGCCAGCAATGAGGCGGAGGACATCGCTGGCTCTGCCGGCAACGTGGCCGCGCCACACAGAAAACGAGGAAGAGTAGAAGACGGTAGGTCGCCACCGCTCGGGTCCAAGTAAGGCCACCGCTCCTCCCCTCCGGTTGAAGCCAAGCTTGGTTGGTTGAACATCGACGGCCGATTAGCTGCTTGGCGGCGAAGTGGAGTCGGACAGCTTCACTTCCCGGGGCTCCAGAGGCGGAGCTGGAGAGCGGCGAGGTGGAACTGGAGAAGCTTCAGTTCTCGGGGCTCAGTCGGACACGGGGAATGGGCACCGGACATCATAGATTAGGTTAACTAATTATAGATTAGGCTATTTAGTTGAAGAATGTCCGAAATGTAATGAGATCCGGGCATGTTTGAAATCCGGCCATGTTTGAACGAATTCAGTCCGGTTAGTTCGAATTGTTGTATCAGAGGCATTAGACGAACATGCAAAACAATACGTACTACTCCCTCCGTCCCATAATATAAGAGCGTTTTTGACACTATTGTAGTTTCAAAAATGCTCTTTTATTATGGGACGGAGGGAGTAGGATTTTTTGTCAGGACTGTTTTTTAGCATGGCTGTACATTGCAATCAAACTCACAGGCCTGGCAATTCATAACATTCACAACAATCGATCGATGATTATGCATCTCAATTATGCACACGTCAGAGCCAATATTTACTTCACAACTAAAGACACAAATAAAGAAAAATTGATCGATGCTGCTGACAGCAAAGGGCGTCCCATTCCAAAATATCAAATGTATGTCATCGATGAGCAAAATTTGACAAGGTTTCCCATTCCAAAATATCAAATGCATGTCTTCTAGCGAACTTTGAGAAGGTCATTGCAAAATATCAAATGCCTACGATTGTGGAAAGGGAGGGGTTTGTCATCAGTTTGCACATTGACATGGAACCTCGTGTTGGATTAACCAGCTGATCTTTTTGTGCAGTTCCACTGAAATAGAGCAATGTCATGCGTAGCTTGGTGGATTTCGTATTCATGCAGGGCCTTGAACATGTTGGCAACTCCTTTCATGTAGCTAGTTTGGTGGCTCAAGGTGACAATGAATGATGAGAAAACCATTCGATGTATTGTGCATGATGAAGTATTATGGAGGACACGAACCATCCGAACATTTTGTGCAGTTCCACTGAAATCAAGCTGAGCATCCCTGTCTGCATAAATACATAAAAAGTGTGATTACTATAATAGTGGTACTAGTTGATGAAACATACGCTGACAAATATAATCATCTTCATTATCTTAACAGGAAAAGATAGCAATGCAACAGCTTCAATTAAACATTTATTCAAAACAGTACCACAATATAAGTAGCACAACATAACAAAGCATGATCATGTGGATGAAGGCCGATATTGACCTCGTTTGTTACAGCTGTGTCCACGAGTGACTTGGTCATACCTTTCCTTGTTGTAGAATCTTGCACTTCACATGTTGTTGAGCTGCCACATGAGCTCTGCAGACTGGTCATGTCACCAACGTCTACTAATACTCTGTAAAGCTTCTCGATTATTCCTTCTGTAATGTACCGCAACCAGTGAATGCTTCTTTCTGCAAAGTGGAAGGATCAACTAGGCCCAAGAATGCAACAGTTTGCCTTAAATACATTGGCTCCTTTTGTGCAGTTCAACTGAAATCAAAATCGAAATAGCAACGAGCAGAAGTTTTGATATCCCTGTTTGCACAAAGAGGTATAAAGGAAACAATTACTTACCAATAACGGTTGATGACTTATACGCCCACAAGAAAAAACATCTACCTTATCTTAATGGGAAACAAAGCAGGACAATAGCAATTCTCAAACAGTGTCATTGATTCATATTAACATAGACATTATCTTAACAATACCTTAAACATGTAGAAAGAACGACAAAGCAGGATTGTACCATTTCTCAAAAAGTGTAACTAATTCATATTAACAGAGACATTATCTTAACAATACATTGGTTCAACATGCACTGCCGCCGATACGTAATAAGTGTTGCAGTTCTGAACTAAGGTTCAGTAGTTACTTCTAAGACTGACATTGCTTAATTTTACCAGTGGCATTAGATTAACAAAAAGCTTAAATAGTTGCATGGCAGAGTGGGCGCAATAGCACCATGGGCTTCCATCGATGTATAAAGGGGTGATGCAGAGTTTGTTAACAAAGAGACAAGCAGCATATCTGGGTTGGTAGCATTTTTGTTCACTTAATGGGAGAAGACAACAATACAATAGCTTCAATTCAACATTTATTCAAAACAGTACCAATACAGGTAGCACAACATCTCAAAGCACACTGCACAATCATGTGGATGAAGGCCGGTACTGACCTTTCATGAGGCAGACTTGAAAGACCTCAAGATCAAATACCAATCTGCCAACACGGATAGGAAATCCGATCTCCTTTTGTGTACTTCCACTAAATCTAGCAACGTTGCCGGTGTGACATTTTAGTTGAACTGCACAAAACAGTCTTCAAACAAAAGTGTTTGGCGCAGTGCACCAAAAGGTCGCAATAGCAACGAGGTGAAAGAGATCCCTGTTTGCACAGAGGTAAAAAAGGAAACAAATTACTGGCCAATAACGGAGGATGACACATACGGCCACAAAAAGAAGCATCTACCTTATCTTAATGGGAAACAAAGAAGGACAGTAGCATTTCTAAAACAGTGGCATTGATTCATATGAACAGAGACATTCTCTTAAAATTAACATTCGTTATACATGTAATTTACTTTTAACAGTGGCATTGCTTCAATTTTCCAGCGGCATTATGAGATTAACAACAGCTAAACAGTTGTATGGGACAGGGAACACACCAGCACCACGTGCCTCCACACATATAAATGGGTGATGCAGAGTCTGTTGCAACAAAGAACCAAGCAGCATATCTGTGTTGGTCCCATATTTGTTATCTTTCAACCTTTTTCCTATGTGAGGGCAGCAAATCTAGTCCTGCACAAACTCTACTGCCTTGTCCCCCACCCACCGGTTTCTTTCCTTTTTCAAGAAAGGGATCAGTTCGTTACAGATGTGTGTACTGCGATTTCCCTTTTTCCCTTTTCGACCAACAGAGCGGCTGGATAGCCAGTCTGTACTACTTTCCCCCCTTCCTTTCCTCTTTGAACCACGTCTTAGATTCATGCTATAAAACTCACCCCCCTTATTTCCTATTTGAACCAGACCTAGATTAGACTGCAGAAGCGAAAAAGATCCACATGAAGCTAGAGCAATGCTGGTTTCAAAGTAAACTTATACCTTAGGGTCATGGGGATGTGGCTAGGTGGGCGGCGGGAGGCCGGATCTGCCCACACTACATAAGGCAACGGTGAAGACGGGGTCGGAGGCCCTCCCGCGCAGGCACTGGGTGAAAGAGAAGAGCGCTGCTGGCAGTGGATTCCCTCCCTCGCCGACGTAACAGAGTCAACGCAACACGTCCTCACCTTCCCCAGCCGACGAGATCCGGATGGCTCTTTGACCAGCGGTGAGGGGGGGGAGAGAGAGAGGCCACCGCAGTCTTGTTTAGATCTGGAGAGGGTGAGAGAGCGTGAACAGAGCAAACCCTATCAAACAAATGCTGAGGCTCCAGCGTGTATATATATAGTGGAGAGACAGAGTGTGAAGAAAGCAAACCCTAGCAAACAAAGGCTGAGGCTCCAGCTTATATAGTATTATATGGTGGAGTGGTTTTATTTTTCTCTCCATAACAATCGTTTTAAATTGTGTACGAAACGAAACTCTTTATTTAACGTACCAGAGCATCCACAGTGTGGCGTTTTGCCGCCTCTATGTCCGCCTCTAAGAGCTTGAAGTCTGCCTCTATACGTTGCACGCCCAGCCTCTTAGCTAAAAATGTTTGGAGGCGCCTCCAAGCATAGAGGCCGACGCTATGGATTTCTGCCGCATAAAATAATCAATTGACCCCACTTGTCAGCGCATGTACATCTCACAGCACCCATCTCTGTTATGCAAAGTAATATATTTTACTCGCATGCGGGCCTGCCTTTAGAGGCAACGACTAAAGAGGCTGTACAATGTGAGAAATTGGATAAAAATTAGAGGCAGTCAATGGGTCCCACCTTAGAGTCAAGGTAGCCTCCAAACGCTGTGGATGCCCCCAGTGAAGAAAACTACGATCAAACTAACGCTCCACGCATCCTGGTCGCACTTTCTATCGTTGACGTGTGGTACCTCCGTCCGGGTTTTTACTACACATCATATTTTTTATCAAAGTTTGACCACATATTTAACTAGCAAACGGCTAATACATGCCAACAATTGGCTTCATATTTTTCATGTAGTTATATGAGTAATATATTTTATCAAAGTTTGGCAACATAATTGGCTAGTCGGAAAAATTCAGAACCAACTCAGAAATAAAATGTTTATATACAACTCAATGATTGAAAGATCATAGCCAACATTTAGAAACCAATACAGGGGAGCTAAAGACAAAGTTGTGAGAAGGCTTAGAAACCAATACAAATCTTTTGCTCTTAGTACCAACATCGATGCTTCTCCGAGGAAACATTTGGTTCATAGCGAAAGACAAATTTGCACCAAGGTGGAAGACGGCTGCGTCTCCAACGCAACCAAGGTGCACTGATGAATGATATCTTTGTCTTCGTGGCTACCCAGCAAAGAGCACTGATGGAAGACAACTCCTTTTTCATCGAGCATCGATCAGCTCCACCAGCCGATGCAACCATGATACTCAGCCATGAGCATCGATAGGTCATCGTGGTGATGCATCATCCATTTGGCATCAAGTTTCGGTGCGGCACCACTGAGGTTTGATAAATCCTCACCGTGGTCTGTTTCTTCCCAGTAATCAAGCACGAGAAAGGTAGACCCACGTGGCAGAGGACAATGAGGCGAAGCAACAGTGGCCATCCAATTTTGTGCAGTTCCACTAAAATTGTGGAAGACATGCCCTGGTGTGGAGATATGCATCCCTGTTTGCAAAAATATAAAAAAGGGATATTTAAGTAGTGTCGTTACATTGTTTTGGCAGTGGTACAAGATTAACAACGGCATCTGAATTGTCAATAAGAATTAATGAAATGTACCCCACAAATAGAAACATCATGATTATCTTCATGGGGACTAAAGTAGGACAGAAGCATTTCTTAAAACAGTGTCATTGCTTCTATTTATCGACGCCTCTAGATTGACAGCAGCATTGCTTAAAAGGGACGTCACTTTAACATGGGCATTGCTTCATTTTACCAGTGATATTAGATTAGCAGCAGCAATAGGGGCATATGGACAGTGAGCGCACAACCATCATGTACCTCCACCGAGGCATAAACCAGGACAACTTTTTTTTTGACGGAAAAACCAGGACAACTTTTGGAGAGGCCTTTCCTGTAACCAAAATATTTAGGTGATGTTGACCAGCAGACGAAGCCTAGCTACTGTACATGGCGAGCTGGGCAGTACATACAAAACCCGCATTCAACGATGTGGGAAGCTGGACCAGTAGAACGAAGCATGAAATCCAAAAGAAGTTATACCTCAGATGTGCGACATGTGGCTTAGGCGGGCGGCGGGATCTGCCCACACGATGGCAGCGAACAAGGGCGCGGAGGACCTTCGTCCGCGCCGGCGCCGGCTCAGAGAGGACGGTGTGCGTCGGCTTCCTCCCTCGCCGATGGCGACCACATCAACGCTGCACTTCCTCCCCTCCCGCAGCGGACGGGATCCGACCGGATCTGTGAACACCGGTGAGGAGAGATATCAGAGTGGACACTGTCGTCTTGTTTCGATTTGGAGAGGGTGAGAGAGTGAGACGCGAGAAACCCTATCAACCAAGCCCACTCAAGCCTATATATACAATGGAGTAAAAAAATCTCTCCATAGCAATGGTTTCAAACAGAATACGCGCGTTCCCGGAAACAAAAACGAAAACTCGCGGAGGAATCTCTTTTTAACATACGAGGAAAGAAAACTCGATCAATAACACGCCACCGCTTCCAGGAGTATCGCTCACGTGTGGTCCCCGGCCCTACAGAGAGATGGTATGTACGAGTAGTCGCGAGAGTCGTGACTATGTGTGTGTGCGCGCGCGGAAGAAGCAAAAGCTTTGCCTTTTCATTAATTAAAAACAAGATAGTTGCCCAGTTAATTGCGGAAAACCGGGCGAAAACCGATACAAATAGGGCCTAAACCTACGGGAACTCTTGGCTGAGCATGAACTGGTACAGGCCTTCGTCCACGCGTCTGCTACGCTCGCGGAACTGCCGTACCGCAATATCGATCTCCGCCCAGGATATTTCATCGGGGACAGTTGATTCCAAGACGTGACAAGCATTTTGCTCTGCTTCATCGTTGAGTCAACAAGAAGCTGACACGGCTCCGCTCAAATAGTGCGGCGCACCGCACCTGATGCGCGGCGGTGTTCTCCCGCTCTTGCGAGGTACCGCTTTCCCACTCTTGCTCTGCTCCGCTCCATGGGCAGCGACGAACACATGTGTACACATTGGCCCGCTCAAGCACTGGGGCGCGATGATACCGCTCACGCTCAGCGGCGCGCTGCCTCTCTTGCTCAGCGGCGCACGGCCGTTCTGGCTCTCCAGCCTGCTCCGGCTCATTCTCCTCGTCGAGGAGGTTGATGACGGCGGCGGCGCTTTGCCGGATTGGCATGCTTGGAATGGTATACTGCGGTATGGCCGGTGTGTCGCCGCCTAGCTAGCCTTCTATGCCCACTGACAGTACTGGCAGCAGGAAACCGATGGGGGGGGGGAGTGGCGGGAAACGGTAGCGTGTTTGGATATATAACACCATTAATATGGAAAACTTGGGAAAGAAGGAAGCATGAGCTACACAACACGTGCGCATAGTGCTTACCCACAGGTGCCAGACGGTTGAGCATAACTGCTTTAAATTATTCAGGGTTCATTTGGTCTTTTTTATACATTATAATTGAGTTTTCTAGGCATTTAATGTGCATAATTCAAATTTGAACTACAAATACATGCTCCAGTGCACCAAAATGGGTTGAAAAATCATATACTCCATAAATCCAAAACTAACCTTAAATTCATGAAACTTTACATGGTGTCATGACATGGCACATATATGCCATGGTAAAAAAATTGACCAATTTGGGGCAAGTTTTGGTACAAACCTCTTACAAACCGGAGCTTCTCATAAGAAGCCTCGTTTGGCCTTCTTTAATCATTATAATTGAGTTTTATAGGCATTTAATGTGCATAATTCAAATTTGAACTACTAGCACATGCTCCAGTGCATCAAAATGGCCTGAAAAAACATACATATGTCCTTGGGTGCATGGTTGGGTCGCATGCAAGAAATGGGGATGAATTACAAACATCTCGGCGTACTGGCTCGGCCTCAAACATGGAGAATCTCGGTTTTTAAATCCCCGTAAATCCAAAACTCACCCGAAATTCATGAAACTTGGCATCGTGTCATGACATGTCGCATATATGCCGTGGTAAACAAATTGTCCAATTTGGGGCAAGTTTTGGTACAAGCCTCTTACAAACCGGAGCTTCTAGCAAGAAGCCTCGTGATTTCGATAGGGAACATGTCACCCTTGTGAACGCACGCACACATACACATACATCTCCGTGTTTACGTAAAATTTCTACTTTCATCTCCAACCCCCCACTGAATTTCAGGGGGGTTGGCCCATCCTCCTTTCATCTCCAATCATATGTGTCCAACTGGCTCATTATTACGTTACTTACGTAATAATTAACGTAAACCTTAAACCCTAGCAATATTTACGTAGGTCTAGCGTCTCTCGTTTGTGGGCGTCCGGATGGCTGCCACGCCCGCTCCTGACCGCCCCGGGCCAACAAAACCATCTCCATCACCCGCGTGCGCTCCTGGCCCGAAAAGGTCAGTGCCGCATTCATGCTCGGCCAGAGCAGACGCGACCTCTCACTGGTGCCGTCGAAAAGAGCGCCGCCCGCGACGCTTCCCGGTGCACGTGTCTGCTCCATGTTCAAACGACACCACGACCGGCCACAACATGCATGCAAAGAAGTTCTTGGGAGTTCGTGCTACAGCTAGCTGTCCTCTCCCCCCTCGTCTATCTCTTCCAGTAGTAGTACTCCATGCATGGCGCAATCCATCGACACGCGGGCGGGGAAGTTTGCGCATACTCGCTTTGCGATGAGCGGCGTGCAGAGCAACCGTGTGGGGTGAGACACGAACTAGACAGACGTGATTTATATAATTGTTAGTTTTGCTCCATGGCGCAATCCATCGACAAGAAATGTTGGTTTCCGAAAGAAGACTGTAGTATACTGTACTGCATGAGGGAGAAGCAGATTCAACGAAGAGTGATGGTTGCTTCGTCCGTCCAACTTCCTGCTGGGTCTATGTGATTTGACGGCTCATTGGCCATTATTACTGCAGTGGTACGACCGTCGTGATTGTCAGTTGTAGTACTACACTCTACTTTGGTGCATGACACGTGGACACGGAAGCTGGATGTCCCATGTTTCGGCGAAAGGAGGTAGAATGATTTTGGAGCCAGGAACTGCGCCGTAGAGCGTGTGCACTTTTTTTTATTCTGTGATAAAACTACAGTAATTTTATTCACTCTTACACTAGAGGAGTGCGAAACACGGCAGCCCAGTAAGTACATGGCCCACCTCACACTATCACCATATTCCTTGGACACCGTGCGACACCTAGCTCTTTAGTATACTAGTAGGAGGAGGAGTACTACATACAGTACTACTATAATTTCTCAGTGAGATAAAATTGTACTTATAATGCTAGTATGAAGCTTCCGGATTTTGATTCATGTATCTTGCCTCCAAGGTTGCCCCGTTACAACATTCCATCAAATACAAAGGAAACTAACATGCATGCTGATGCATCTCAATGATTCACAGATCATAGCCAATATTTACTTCACAACTAAAGACAAAAGTTGTGAGAGGGTGTACAAATAAAGAACAAAATGATCGATGCAATCCCTAGGCCTTGAACCCTAAACCCTAAACAGGCTTTAATTTCCTGGCAAGGTTGAAACTTCCGAAGGAAAGAAGTCTGGAACCCATGGACCATCCAATGATTTTGTGCACTTCCACTAAAATCGAGCTGAGCATCCCTGTTGGTAAAGATATTGAAGAAGTGTGATTAGAATAATAGTAGTGGCACTAGTTGATGAGACATAAAGTCATCACAAATAGAAGCCGGTAGAGCAACATGCGGGCCAAAGAAGTAGAGAAAGATCCGCATGGAGCGACGTGGGGAGCTGGGGCAGTGGAGGAAGCCGGCTCGAAAGGAAGTTGTACCTAAGGGACATCGGGATGTAGCTAGGAGGGCGGTGGGAGGCGGCATCAACCCATACCGCGGCAGTGAGCAAGGGGCGAAGGCTACCACGCCGGAGCTTTGTGAGAGGGAATGGTCAGGACCCCTGATCGGGACGCGCCCACAGTGGGTTTTCTCCCTCGCCGCTGGCGACCGCGTCTACGCAAAACATCCACCACTTCCCCCCGCGGACGGGATCCGGCCGGATATGTGAACAGCGGTGTGGCCACCGTCGTTTTGTGCGAGAGTGTGTGAAGAGAGCAACCCCAACAAGCAAGCGTAGCTTAGGCTCCTGGCTATATTATGTGTATATGTATAGTGGAGAGGTTTTCCTTTTCTATCCATATCAACCTTTTTATATTGCGTACGTGCCATTGAAGAGAGAAATGATGGTTGCATCGTCCGAGCAACTTACTGTGTGACTTGACTGCTCATTAGGCATGATTACTGCGTCCCCTGCTGGTACTCCACCTACGTGTGTCACTGTTCCTGAGTCTCACTTGTACTCCCAAGTACTTACTCCTATCTCTAATTTCTTGCATGACACGTGGATCCGGATGCTGGATGTCCCATGTGTCGGCGAAAGGAAGAAGAACGAGTTCCGATGACCGAGAAGTGGTATTTCCATGCAAACGGATCTTACGACGCATGAGTATCGACCAAAATACCCCTGCATGCAGGTTTGTCTCACTCCCATGTGCCCTACCTGCTCTAACATCCATCATTTCAGCAAGGGGTAATGCCGTCTAAAACTCCATCCACGTAGTACATTATGAAATACAGTATGAACATGTGAAGACTACAACCCTCATGCATGCATGCAGCAGTCACATGTACACATGCACACAAAAACGCACACGACGCCCTAATGCATGCATGCAACAGTCACACATACACATGCACGCACGCATGTATGTGTACAGTACACGATGCAACACAAATGCTCACGCTCAAGTGCTCAGTCTACACGTGCATGCGCACACATACACAACCAGGGTGGTTCCCGCGCAAGGGTTGAACTCCTGTCGCGCCTGTGTAAAATTTTGTTTAACTTATTTCTTTCCTCTGCCAACTAACTGGTGGGACCCACAGTCCACGTGTCAATTTAACCAGTCAACAAAGTGCTATGTAGACTATTTGACCGGTCAACAGAGTGCAACACGGTGCTCTACGGTGAGCTAGTGACCATATAAACACTGCAAAATGTATATATTGACCGTAATGAGAGTATTATGAAGTCCAGTGACCGCCATTAAGCCATATTAACTGGAAAGGAGGCAGTACAGACTACTACTACAACCTCCGTCCTGGTTTAGTAGTAGTGGACTAGTAGTAGTACTACTAATACTACACTACGCCCTCTCCCTCTCGCACACGAGTGGTGGCTCGCAGAACGAGGAGAAGCTTGCTTACTACGCCCTCTCCCTCTCCCAACGCGTGGTGGCTCGCAAGACGAGGAGAATCTTTTGACTACTGTGCGCTCTCCTCGCCCACACGGTGGACGTGCAGCAGTTCATTCGGTGTCAGATTGCTAGAAGCATGCACTGTAGTACCATAATTGTTCGACTTCTCAAAGAGGCGGAGAGCCAAGCGGTTTAATATTACGAGTAGTACAGTACTAGGAGTACTACACAGGTACACAGGAACCTCACGGTGGAGCGTCTGCACTATTATTTTATTTTAATCTGTGATAAAGCAATCTTCTACTACGAGTACACATTTACTCCGCAATACCTCCGTCCTGGTTTATTGGTCCTCTTTGAATTTTGTGCCAAACTTTGACCTTATATTAACTAACAAAATATTAATGCATGTCACAAAAAATAATATCATTGAAAACTATGTTCAAATACGAATCCAACGATATAATTTTTGGTGACATGCACTAACATTTTGTTAATTAAATCAATGGTCAAAATTAACCACAAAATACGAAGGAGACCAATAAACCAGATCACAGTATCACCGTAGTACTCCTTAGTATTTATAGTTGCTCCTAGTAGTAGGACCGGATTCAAAGAAGATTGAATTGATGGTTGCTTCGTCCGAGCAACTTACTGTGGGAAAGGTAGGGCTTAAGATTTGACTGCTCATTAGTACTATATTACTGCGGCGAAACGACCAGGCAAGAGTCTCCCGTGCAGTTGTGCACTCTAATTTGGTGCATGGCATGCGGACCTGGATGCTGGAGTAGTAGAATGGCTTCTGGCAATGCTATCAAGCTTTCAGCATTTGTTTACATAATATATGTACACATAATTTTTGAGCGACATGAAATTGTACAACGCTATGAAGCTTTCAGCTTTTGTTTCATGTGTCTTGCCAGGTGGAAGGTTGTCTCGTTAAAACATTTCATCAAATACAAAGTAAACTAACATCCATGCTCTTTCGCAAAAAGAAGAAAAAACTAACTTCCTTGCTAATGCATCTCAATGATTCGCAGATCAGAGCCACTATTTACATCACAACTGAAGACAAAGTTGTGAGAAGGTGTACAAATAAAGAAAAAATAGAAAATGATCGATGCTCTCCATGGGAATGCTTTCATTTCCTGGCCACGATATTCATTCGTTGGCAGATACTTTCCCGCAGCTCTGTCAAAATCAACACGACATGTTGGCATAGAAAGGAGCTGTCAGAAGCATGGAACATTCTGATCATTTTGTGCAGTTCCACTAAAATAGAGCTGAGCCCTGTTAGCAAAGATATTGAGTAAGTGTGATTACAATAATAGTGGCACTGTTGATGAAACAATAAACACACAAATAAAAGCCGGTCACCTTTGCAGTCTCTCTTGAGACTAACTACTTGTTAGAGAAGATTAGGCTGAGAGTTGGATGAGGAGGATAGGAACTCCAAACTCCCTTTGTGCAGTCCCATTGAAGTGTAGAAACGTTGCCAGTGTGACATTTTAGTGGAACTGCACAAAACACTCTTAAGAAAAAAGTGATTTGTGCAGTTCACCAAAAGGTCGCAATAGCAACGAGGTGAAATGGATAGCCCTATTTGCAAAAAGAGGTAGAAAGGAAACAATTACTGGTCAATAACAGTTGATGACACATACGCCGACAAATAGAAGCATATTCATTGTCTTCAGGGGGAGATAGCAGCACAGTGGTTTCTCTCAAACGGTGTGAGGACGAGATTGCATAATGGGAAGTACTACGCCGGCCGAGCTACGTTTTAGGCAAAGAACTAGAGAAGATCCACATGCAGGATTTTCCACATGCAGTGACCTGGGAAGTTGGGAAGTGGAGCAAGGACGATTCCAGAGGAAGCTGTACCTGAGGGTCGTCGGGATGTAACTAGGAGGGCGGCGGCGGCCGGGATATGCTGCGGCAGCGAGCAAGGGGCGAAGGCCCTACCGCGCCGAAGCTTGGTCGGAGAGAACGGCGGGTACCGTAGATCGGGACGCGCCGGCAGTGAGTTTCCTGCCTCGACGTCGGCGACCGGAGCAACACTGCACATCCTCCCTTTCCGCCGGCGGACGGGATCCGGCCGGATCAGTGACCAGCGGTGAGAGAGAGAGATTGGCCACCGCCGTCTTGTGTGAGAAAGTGTGAAGAGACGAACCCCAGCAAGCAAGCATTGAGGCTCCTGCCTGTATTTGTACTACTAGTATAGTGGAGCGGTTTTCGTTTTTCACTCCATACAATCGTTTTATATTCTGTACGTGCCGTTGAGGAATAAAACTTTATTTAAAGATAACGCGCCAACGCGTCAAGTCGCACTTTGTTTCGTTCACGCGTGGTACACGACCCTCCATCAAGTGAACAACCGACACGCGTCAAATTATCACGTGGGCTGCCTTTTCGTACAGAAATGAGCTCCATCGTGTACCCGCGTAGGTGTGGCTGGGAACGAGACATGAGTACGTGCATCATGTGTGCACCTCTTCTCTTCGTGTGCGTATACCACACCTACGTGGGTGTGTGTGAGAGAGATACAACCCTAGAGAAAGATGTTGAGTGCGTTAGTGAGTGTTTTGGGGGGGGGTGATTTCGTAAGTGTATTTGTGTGCGTGAGAGATGGACAGGGAATATGAGTCGATGATATCTCAAAAAAATGTAACATATGCAATGTGTGTGAAACGGAGGCCTAGATATATCATATATAGAGGGGGCGATCCACGTGAAGAGAGGGGAGGGATCATCGGCATGAGATATCGATAGAATCGAATAGAGGGATGAAAGTGTATGGGTGCGAGATCGATAAAGAGAGCCAGCGAAATTGTGTGTGTGTGGGGGGGGGGGCAGAGACCTAACTAGAGAGGTAGATCGACAGGTATATGTGTGGAGAAGGAGAGACCTAGCTATGAATTGAGGGAGATCGATCGGCATCCATACATATGTGTAGGAGAGGAATAAGGTTGGGAGAGAGACAGAGCTAGAGTGCCGGAGGGGTGGTGGTGGAGTTGCTTCTCAAAGATGGTGGGAGAGGACTACTAGACAAACGGAGGGTACGACTGCAATATCAATAAGAGAGGGGATGTGTGTCTGTGTGTGCGCGTGCATGTGAGAGACGAGTCGGGAGGCATGCATGGATGATGGGGGGGGGGGATATGTCTATGGTAAGCAGACCTAACTAGATAGGTAGAGCAACTGTCGTGTGTCGGGGAAAGGGATAGACTTATCTAGTGATGTAGATCGATCGGTGCGTGGTGAAAACGAGTTATAGTCGACCTAGCTATATGTACAGAGGGAGATCGATCGGTATACATGCATGTGTTAGAGGCAAATAAGGCCCGGAGAGACGTATAGAGATAGAGAGGGATGCTGCTAGGAGGTTGTGTGATAGGCCTACTATATAGAGATGGAGGAGTGTGCGAGTGCGAGATCGATGAAAAGAGGGGCGAGAGTGTGCATATGTGTGTGACCGTATGAGAGATAGGGGGGCATGGACGGTGAGAGGAGAAGAGGGGAAGTGTGTGTATGTGGTAGGTAGACCTGGCTAGCTAGAGAGGTATATCGATCGTTGTGTGCCGGAAAGAAGGAGCTGGGGAGACCTATAGAGACCGTGGGAGAATGACCTAAAGAAAAATAACAAATGTGCGCGACGGAGAGAATGCTGAGGGAGGGCGAGGGCGAGGAGGGCGTGTGCATGCACAAGAGAAAGTCAGTGCTAGCTACAAAGAGAAGAGGATTGTGTGGGTGTAAAAGTCTAACAGAGATCATAATTCATTACAAAAGTGGATTCAGATATTTGAATAAGAGATCATATTGTTTTAAACCCATGCATGCATAAATACAATGGTGATACACATGGGTGTGGATATGAACATGTTATACTATATATATATATATATATATATATATATATATATTATATATACCGAACAATATCACATTTATATTGAATTTGTGATAATGTGTGGCTTTTGCAGCTCACAGCTAAGTACTTGTAGGCATAGGGGGTGGGGCACTATACTATTATTTGAAATTAGCATAAAGTGGATTCAAAAATTTGAATTCGAGTTCATATAGTACACATAGTTCATATCTAACTTGACATTAATCATGTGGTGTGTTGTGAAGATAATATACAGATGATGGTTTAACTTGACAACAATCATGATTGTAGATTCTTATTCAAATAGTGAAACGAAGTCCAATTTAGTTCATATTGCAGCGGTAGTATATACATCTGGAATGCACTAAAATGTTCATTTGAGTAGGTTACATGTATTATGCAGCTAGCGAAATATTTTAATTGAACATAACATGGATTCAAAGTTTTGAATCACATTTGTAGTAATTCATACAGTAAAACTTGACAAGACTCTCTCTTGTGTGGTGCGAATTGTTTTTTTTTTGGTTGAGGGAAGTGCGAATTTACCGTACACGATAGCCTTGTCCCGAAATTTCAACCCGCGCCTTATTATGCCAAAATTTCAAGATATCTCTTTGTCTGTTTGTGCTCCGAAAACTTCCTCCTTCTCAACCCGCGCCTTGCTATCCCGAAATCACAACGCGCGCGAAAACTCCCCCCTTCTGTGAAATCCCGACACACGAAATCCCCATTCTACCCCTCGGCGGAAAGAGCTGCTAGTTCAAATAGGTGGGGGTACTTTTGTAACTTACCCTACATTTTGGACAAGCGCGTCCCTAAGTCATGGTTCCCCCCTCCCATCCCCATCTTTTCCCCATTCGAAAACCGAGGCCGCCAAACCTCTCTCCACCAGCCGCAAAACCCCACCCTCCTCTGTCCGCCCCCACCGCCGCCCAGCCGGAGCCTCTTCCCCGATGACGTCGTCCACCGCAACAGCTCGACGTCCCTGATCCACCGCACCGGATGATGATCCGTCGTCGATCTCGTCGTCCCGCCGATTCGGCCGCCTCGTCCTCCACCTCCAAGGAGCTGCTCCGATGATCGCCTCGTCTATCGTGGCTGCTCCATCCCCACAGCGGCGCCTTAACCAGCCCCACCGGAACCGCAGCATGCTCACCGACTCCTCGTATGAAGCCGAGGCCTATTCGGTGTGACCAAAGAGGTTGTACACTCATCGCATCTTCTCCTTCACTCGACCTCACGGCGCCGCCGCTGCTCGATCCCACTCCGCCATGGCGCGTCTCCCTCGACGCCGGCTCCACCAGCGACATCCTCCACGGCGGATCTCCCCCATTGCGAGGCTCCCTCGGCGGCAACGTCCATACCAGCTGGAGCTGCTGCTGCTGCTCCGGCTCTCGCTCGCGCTGCCGCTCTGCTCTTGCTCTCGCTCGCGCTGCTGATGCTGGTACACGGGCTGCTGCAGCTACATGAGTTGCTGCTCTGGCTCTCGTTCGCGCTGTTGCTCCGGCTGCTATCTGCTAGTGCATTCCCTGTTGAGCAGCTGTTGATTTAGATCACTGCTTCTCTGCTACCAGTGCTCGAGCGGCCTAAACTACCAATGAAGTGCTTGTCTGGTACTAGTGCGTTCAGTTTTGACAATAAAATTCAGTTTCGACAGTAATAGTTAGTTTTGACAGTTAAGTTCAGAGTCAATAGTTTTTACAGCATCTGTTGGAGTTGGTTGTCTTTTGGTGATGTAAATTTTACAGCTATCACTTTTTGGTGATGTATTTTACATCATCTGTCGGCGTTGGTTGTCTTTAGAATCCCACTTCAGATTAACGATGTCCGTCTTGTACTGCTTCAGCCTCGAGGTCGTACAGCTCGTCGGAGCTGCTCCAACGACGTAACCATCCATCACAACAAAGCAGTACCCTCGACGCCGTCTACAGACACCTCAGATCTTCTTCCCCAGCTCCGACAGCCAACTCCGCCGCAACATCTTCAGCGACCGACCCAATGATGCTGAGGTCGACACGGCTACGCCAAAGAGGTTGTACATTTGTCGAATCACTTTTTACTATACATTCATGTCGATCCCTTAGGGCTATTTTGGTTCAAAGGAAAAAGTGAAGGAAACATAGCAATAGGAAATTTTCCTATGGTACTCTACTATTCAATTATTCCTGCATTTGGTTGAAAGGAATGGAGCAAAACAAAACTGAAGGATTTTTTTCCTTTCGTATTTGCTTCAAAGGAAAAACATAGAAATTTTAACATCCACCTGGACCTACTTATCAAAATCCTATGCATGAAAAGAAGACTAAGTGCATTAGTGGCATAATAACATTCTAACTGTACACATTTGCAGGTGGTTTGACTTTAATTTGGCCATGTTTCTTTGCATTCCTGTGCTCTTCCTGCAAGCCAAAGGAGCCCTTACAGAATTACTTCATTTACAGACAGGTCTCGAAGAAAACTTTGTGTGGTTTGTCCTGCTCCTGCCGGGCCATCGTCCACCTCACCTGAGCTGCTCCATCGACAGAAGCGTCCACCATACCAGACATTACGACTCCTTACCATCTTTCGCCGCCTCAGATCTCCTTCGCCGCCACCGGCAGCCACCGTAACTGCATCACGATCATCGACTCAGCAGACGAACCTGAGAAGTACACCGCTCCACAAGAGAGGTCGCACTCTTTTGTTTCTGCTTACTTTATGCATTGCTTAATATTATCTGCTACTTTATCATCCTGTTCATCTCTTCGACTCCAATTCAGGTCCAAATTAATGTTCAAACTTGAGTTTTAAAATGCTTGTGGGGCACATATCGAGGCAGCAATGAATAGTATATCGATCTACTATCTGTTTCATCTAGGGTATCTACTATGTCGTTCATCTTGGGTGGGAAACAAACAGTAAAGCAGCCATCATCTGTCTTTTTATTAAATTCAGCTATCATTTGCCTGCTATCATTATTTTTGGATCTATCCACTGGTTGTTACCATCACTCTAGATTTCTGCATGCTCTCCTTACTTAATCTCACTATATTTTTTTTCGTATGCATGTCAGTTATTATACACAGTCATGCTGAACATGTAGAGAAAAAGAGAAGAGTCATGCGCGGCAATACAATGTCATGCAGACATCGCTCCATGGTGGGTGCAATGGCAACCCCACCCCCCTCCTCCAGATTGTAATCTAGAGGAAGATAGCTATTCAGAGGTGGAGCCAGAGGGAGCTGACCACTCCTATTTACCCCCCGAGGTGTTTCCTCTAACTTGGCATGATGATGTTGGTCATATCATGCATATGGCGCCTTGCTTTGCTTACTTTCGACATCATATATATCATTGCTACTTGTAGCTTGCGTTGGTATTTTCCCCGAAGAGGAAGGGATGATGCAGCACAGTAGAGATAAGTATTTCACTCAGTTATGAAACTAAGGTTATCAATCCAGTAGGAGAATCACGCAACACCTCATTAGCAGTACCTGCACACAAACAACACACCCTTGCACCCAACGCAAACGAGAGGTTGTCAATCTCTCGGTGGTAGATAGCAAGATTAGATTGTATGTGATAGATAGATAGATTGAAACAAAAATACAAAATAAAATAAATAAGATAAAATTGCAGCAAGTATTTTTAGGGTTTTAGTAAATGATAAAGTAGACCTGGGGGCCATAGTTTTCACTAGAGGCTTCTCTCAAGAAAATAGCATACGGTGGGTAGACAAATTACTGTTGGGCAATTAATAGAAAAGAAAATAATCATGACGATATCCAAGGCAATGATCATGTATATAGGCATCATGTCTGAGACAAGTAGACCGACTCCTGCCTGCATCTACTACTATTACTCCACACATCGACCGCTATCCAGCATGCATCTAGTGAATTAAGTCCAATAAAGAACGGAGTAACGCCTTAAGAACGATGACATGATGTAGACAAGATAAACTCACATATGAATAAACCCCATCTTTTTACCCTTAATAGCAACGATACATACGTGTCATGTCCCTTTCTGTCACTGGGATTGAGCACCGCAAGATCGAACCCATTACAAAGCACCTCTCCCCATGGCAAGATAAATCAATCTAGTTGGCCAAACCAAATCAATAGATCGGAGAAGAAATACGAGTCTATAATAATCATGCATAAAAGAGATCAGAGAAGACTCAAATATTTTCATGGATAATCTGATCATAAACTCACAATTCATCGGATCCCAACAAACACACCGCAAAAAGTGATTACATCGGATAGAACTCCAAGAACATCAAGGAGAACATTGTATTGAAGATCAAAAAGAGAGAAGAAGCCATCTAGCTACTAACTATGGACCCGAAGGTCTGTGGTAAACTACTCATGCATCATCGAAAGGGCAGCAAGGATGATGTAGAGCACCTCCGTGATCGATTCCCCCTCCGGCAGATTACCGGAGAAGGACCCCAGATGGGATCTCTCTGGAAAAGAAGCTTGCGGCGGCGGAAAAAGTATATCGTGGACTCCCTTGAGGGTTTCTAATTTTTCTGGAATTTATAGTGCTGGAATTAGGTCAAACGGAGCTTGGTGGGGGCAGGCGCGCCCTGGTGGCTCGTGGGCCCCTCCAGGGTCTTCTGGCCTCCTCTCGAAGCTTCTAGTGTTGGTATTGTCCAAAAAAATCTCCAAAAAGTTTCGTGGCATTTGGACTTCGTTTGGTTTTGATATTCTGTAAAACAAAAACAGGGCAGAAAACAGCAACTGGCACTGGGCACTAAGTTAATAGGTTAGTCTCCAAAACTGATATATAATTGCTATAAATGAATATAAAAACATCCAAGACTGATATTATAACAGCATGGAACAATCAAAAATTATAGATACGTTGGAGGCGTATCAGCATCCCCAAGTTTAATTCCTGCTCGTCCTCGAGTAGGTAAATGATAAAAACAGAATTTTTGATGTGGAATGCTGCCTAACATATTCATCATATTCTTTTCTTCATTGTAGCATGGACATTGAGACTTTAATGATTCAAAGCAATAGTCTATAATTTGACATGAAAACATAGATACTCAAGCATACTAACAAGCAACCATGCCTTTCAAAATATCAACGCTAAAGAAAGTTATCCCTAGCCCATTATGCTCAATCATTGATCCATTCATGAAACACACTCCATATTAGCTACATCCAGTGCACAAGTATGACAATAGTGCTCTCTAGTTGGTGCTTTATAAGAGAAGATGGAGACTCAAATAAAAATAAAAATTGCATAAAAGTAAATAGATAGGCCCTTCGCAGAGGGAAGCAGAGATTTGTCAAATGTGCCAGAGCTCAAAGCTTAAATTAGAGACATAAAAAAAAATTGGGAGGCATGCTTTTCCTGTCAACGAAAACGAACGAGAATTTCCAACATCTTCCATGCTAAACACATTATAGGCGGTTCCCAAAAAAAAAGTTTATTCCTTTTCCACCATTCTTTGACAATCCATGGCTAGCCGTATCCACGGGTGCCCTCCATACCATCACTTTCCAAGGATTTTATTATTGTGATCACATAAGATTTTTCATTTCATTTCATTTCACAATTCGGGACTGGGCATCCCTATTACTGGCCACACTCTCGTGCAATGACAAGTGAATAAACACCCATCATGAGAATAACCCACTTAGCATGGAAGATATTGGCTACCCCCTTCCACCTCATGAGCGGTACGGGCACACAAAAAAGAAAAATTATTTTGAAATTTAGAGTTGGCACACGCAAATTTACTTGGAACGGCATTGAAATACCGCATATAGGTAGGTATGGTGGACTCATCTGGCACAACTTGGGTTTAAAGAGTTTGGATGCACAAGCAGTATTTCCGCTTAGTACAAATGAAGGCTAGCAAATAGATTGAGAAGCGACCAACCAAAAAGCGAAAACGTTCATAAACATGCATTGAACATAACTAACACCGAATAATGCACCATAAGTAGGATATAATTTTGTTGCATAACTATTGACTTTCATGCATGCATAGGGAATCACAAACCTTAACACTAATATTCTTACTAAATCACAATTACTCACTAGCATGACTCACATATCATCATCTTCATATCTCAAAACTATTGCAAGGAATCAAGCTTATCATATCCAATGATCTATATGAAAGTTTTTATCTATATCCCTCTTGAATATTCATCACTTTGGGACCAAATTCATATCTTGTGCAAATTACCATCACTATTAATTACCATGTCAACTCTCAAAAAGATTTAAGTGAAGCATGAGAGTGCAAATATTTCTTCAAAATTTCAATCTTATCAATTCTCAAAATAATATAAGTGAAGCATGAGAATTCATTTCTTCAAAATTTAATCAACTCTCAAAATAATATAAGTGAAGCAAGAGAGTTTATTTCTTCAAAATTTTAATTTTGTCAACTCTCAAAATAATATAAGTGAAGAAAGAGAGTTTATTTCTCCAAAACATAACCACCACCGTGCTCAAAAAGATTTAAGTGAAGCACTAGAGCAACTGCCTAGCTCAAAAAAAATTAAGTGAAGCACATAGAGTATTCTAACAAATCATGATAACGTGTGGCTCTCTCAAGATAGGTGTGTTCAGCAAGGATGATTTGGACAAACTAAAAAGCAAACAAAGCAAAGACTCATATCATACAAGACGCTCCAAGCAAAACACATATCATGTGACGAATAAAAATATAGCTCCAAGTAAAATTACCGATGGTTGGTAAAAGAAAGAGGGGATGCCTTCCGGGGCATCCCCAAGCTTAGACGCTCGAGTCTTCCTTGAATATTACCTTTGGGTGCCATGGGCATCCCCAAGCTTAGGCTCTTGCCACTCCTTATTCCTTCATCCATCGTGATCTCACCCAAAACTTGAAAAATTCAATCACACAAAACTCAACAAAACCTTCGTGAGATCCATTAGTATAACAAATAAATCACCACTTTAAGTACTTTTGCAAACCCATTCATATTTTATATTTGCATTATACCTACTGTATTATAACTTCTCCATGGCTTATACCCCCCGATACAATCCATAGTTTCATCAAAACAAGCAAGCAACACAGCAAAAACAGAATCTGTCAAAAACAGAACAGTCTGTAGAAATCTATTTAAAAGCCATACTTATGTAACTTAAAAAATTCTGAAAAATTAGTAAAACGTGGGAAATTCATATACCAATACTTTTTAAAAATTTCAGATTTTTTCGACGCTCCAGTACAGAACCAAAATTTCTGCACTGGACGCAAAACTTTCTGTTTTCCAAACAGCATCAATTATACTATGTTCCAAATCATCCCAAAGGCATTACTTGGCACAAACACTAATTAAAACATAAAAAACACAATCATAACAGAAGAATAATTGTGTGAACACACAAAAACAGAAGCAAAAACTAAATATTTATTTTATTCATTGGGTTGCCTCCCAACAAGCGCTATTGTTTTATGCCCCTAGCTAGGCATAATGCAAAGTTTCAAGTATTGTCATCCTTCAAACTTATTCCATAAGTTGCCCTCATAATGGATTCATATGGTGCTTTAATTATTTTTTTTAGGAAAATTCTCCATACCCTTTTTTAGTGGAAATTGAAATTTTATATTCCCTTCTTTCATATCAATAACGGCAGCTATAGTTCGTAAGAAAGGTCTACCAAGTATTATGGGGCATGAAGGATTGCATTCAATATCAAGTACAATAAAATCAACGGGCACATAATTTTTATTTGCAACAATAAGAACATCATTAATTCTACCCAAAGGCTTTTTAATAGTGGAATCCGCAAGATGCAAATTAAGAGAGCATTCATCAATATTGGTAAAACCAAGAACATCACATAGAGATTTTGGAATTGTGAAAACACTAGCACCCAAGTCACATAAAGCATTACACTCATAATTTTTAATTTTAACTTTAATGGTGGGTTCCCATTCATCATATAATTTTCTAGGAATTGAAATCTCTAGTTCTAATTTTTCTTCCAAAGCTTTCATTATTGCTTCTACGATATGTTTAGTGAAAGCTTTATTTTGCTCATAAGCGTTGGGTGAATTTAGCATGGATTGTAACAAAGAAATACACTCAATCAAAGAACAATTATCATAATTAAAATCTTTGTAATCCAAAAGAGTGGGCACATCACTAGTTAAAGTTTTTACCTCTCCTAACCCACTTTTATCAAAATTTTCATCAAGATTTTCACCCTCCGAATTATGGAGACGCTCTTTAACTAAAGTTGACTCTTCTTCAGTCTCCTTTTTATCAAGTTTAATATTGCTAAACAAAGAATCAATAGATGACACACCAATCATTTTACTATCCTCATCATTACTACGATAAAAACCGGGAGGAATCGCTTTTTCTAAAAATTCTCGTTTAGCTCTTAGCATAGCGGTTCTTTTCTTACTCTCATCCATGGAGACATATAAATCTTTGATTGATTCATTAATATCAATTTTCCACATCGTGAATAATTCTATCAATGCTCCTAGACATATCATCAAGTTTACTCAATTTTTCTTCTATCGTAGTGTTGAAAACTTTTTGAGCATTAATAAATTCTTGAATATTACTTTCAAGATCAGAGGGCATCCTATTATTATTATTATTATTATTATTATTACCATAAGGATTGCCATAATTGTTAGAGGAATTTCCAGAAAACGGTCTAGCGTTGAAATTACCTCTATAAGCATTACTATTAAAATTGTTTCGTGAGACAAAATTCACATCTATGGGATCAATATTTTGCTCAATAAAAGTGGACAAAGGCACATCATTAGGATCAATAGGAGCATTTTTACTAGCAACCAATTTCATAAGAGCATCAACTTTATCACTCAAGGTATTAATTTCTTCAACAGAATTCACTTTCTTACTAGTAGGAACTCTTTCAGTATGCCATTGTGAATAATTTGCAATTTAGTAGCTTCTCCCAAAGTAATTTCCATAAAAGTACCACCCGCGGCAGAATCTAAAAGATTTCTAGAAACAAAATTCAATCCCGCATAAAATTTTTGTATGATCATCCATAAATTTCAACCATGAGTTGGGCAATTTCTTATCATTAATTTCATCCTTTCCCAAGATTGGGCAACATGTTCATGATCAAGTTGCTTAAAATTCATAATCTGATTTCTTAGTGAGATAATTTTCGCGGGAGGAAAATACTTAGTAATAAAAGCATCTTTACACCTATCCCAAGAATCGATACTATTTCGTGGTAAAGATGAAAACCAAAATTTTGCACGATCTCGCAAAGAGAAAGGGAATAAATTTAATTTCATAATATCATTATCCACATCTTTTTTCTTTTGCATATCACACAATTCTACGAAAGTGTTAAGATGGGATGCGGCATCTTCATTAGGACTACCGAAAAATTGATCTTTCATCACAAGATTAAGCAAAGCGGTATTAATATCACAAGTCTCCGCACTAGCGGTGGGAGGAGCAATTGGAGTACTAATAAAATCATTATTATTATTATTGGAAAAATCACACAATTTTGTATTTTCTTGAGACATCGTGACTACGCAAACAAGATAACAAGCAAGCAAAGAAGCAAATAAGAAAAAAGGCAAACGAAAAATATTTTTGTATTTTTGTAAAAAGTTTTAGAAGTGGGGGAGATGAAAATGAGAGGCAAATGGCAAATAAAGTAAATGCAAGGAGATGAAGTTTGTGCAAAGGGACTTGATAGATGTTGATGATGTCTCCCCGGCAACGGCGCCAGAAATTCTTCCTGCTACTTGTAGCTTGCGTTGGTATTTTCCCCGAAGAGGAAGGGATGATGCAGCATAGTAGAGATAAGTATTTCCCTCAGTTATGAAACAAAGGTTATCAATCCAGTAGGAGAATCACGCAACACCTCGTTAGCAGTACCTGCACACAAACAACACACCCTTGCACCCAACACAAACTAGAGGTTGTCAATCTCTCGGCGGTAGATAGCAAGATTAAATTGTATGTGATAGATAGAAAGATTGAAACAAAAATACAAAATAAAATAAATAAGATAAAATTGCAGCAAGTATTTTTAGGGTTTTAGTAAATGATAAAGTAGACCCGGGGGCCATAGTTTTCACTAGAGGCTTCTCTCGAGAAAATAGCATACGGTGGGTAGACAAATTACTGTTGGGCAATTGATAGAAAAGCAAATAATCATGACGATATCCAAGGCAATGATCATGTATATAGGCATCACGTCCGAGACAAGTAGACCGACTCCTGCCTGCATCTACTACTATTACTCCACACATCGACCGCTATCCAGCATGCATCTAGTGAATTAAGTCCAATAAAGAACGGAGTAACGCCTTAATAACGATGACATGATGTAGACAAGATAAACTCACATATGAATAAACCCCATCTTTTTACCCTTAATAGCAACGATGCATACGTGTCATGTCCCTTTGTGTCACTGGGATTGAGCACCGCAAGATCGAACCCATTACAAAGCACCTCTCCCCATGGCAAGATAAATCAATCTAGTTGGCCAAACCAAATCAATAGATCGGAGAAGAAATACGAGGCTATAATAATCATGCATAAAATAGATCAGAGAAGACTCAAATATTTTCATGGATAATCTGATCATAAACTCACAATTCATCAGATCCCAACAAACACACCACAAAAAGTGATTACATCGGATAGAACTCCAAGAACATCAAGGAGAACATTGTATTGAAGATCAAAAAGAGAGAATAAGCCATCTAGCTACTAACTATGGACCCGAAGGTCTGTGGTAAACTACTCCCGCATCATCGGAAGGGCAGCAATGATGATGTAGAGCCCCTCCGTGATCGATTCCCCCTCCGGCAGATTACCGGAGAAGGACCCCAGATGGGATCTCTCTGGAACAGAAGCTTACGGCGGCGGAAAAAGTTTATCGTGGACTCCCTTGAGGGTTTCTGATTTTTCTGGAATTTATAGTGCTGGAATTAGGTCAAACGGAGCTTGGTGGGCCCCACGAGGCACCAGGGCGCGCCTGCCCCCCCAGGCGTTCCCTGGTGGCTCGTGGGCCCCTCCAGGGTCTTCTGGCCTCCTCCCGAAGCTTCTAGTGTTGGTATTGTCCAGAAAAAAAATCTCCAAAAAGTTTCGTGGCATTTGGACTTCGTTTGGTATTGATATTCTGTAAAACAAAAACAGGGCAGAAAACAACAACTGGCACTGGGCACTAAGTTAATAGGTTAGTCTCCAAAAATGATATATAATTGCTGTAAATGAATATAAAAACATCCAAGATTGATATTATAACAGCATGGAACAATCAAAAATTATAGATACGTTGGAGACGTATCAATCATCTGCTTAGTTTAGACATGTTCTGTAATGCCACGTGTTTAGTTTCTATATCATATATGTGAATTATGCAATGCCATGTTTTTTAGCCAGCCATAGTACATGTGAAATATGCAATGCCATCCTGTTTAGCCAGGCATCATATATTTGAATTATATCTTGCCATTCCTTTTTTTCATTACATTTCCATTTGTCGACAATGTTTGTACATTCAACAACTCTTCCTGTGAATCACCATTTGGGTGGGTGATGAAAAAATCTGGAGTGAAAACAAGTTCATCAGAGCAGACAGTGCTACCTGTCGAAGCAGATCTCTTGCTGGGTCTAGATAGCTCCTCAGAGGAGGATTCAGAGATAGATGACCAGTCCTATTCACTACTGGGATCAGCTAATTTGTCGTCTGCCATAGCAGACGGCAAAGGACCGGGTCACCGACGGCAAACGTCTTTGCCGTCTGCCACGGACGGCAAACACTTCCGACACTGAAAGTCACGGTAATGACTTTGTTTGCCGTCTGCGTAAAAACAGCTGACGGCAAAGAAGTTTGCCGTCCGCTTTCCTGGCCAAGCTGACGGCAAAGATCATGGATGGCAAAGAATAGCTGTTAGCCCCGTTAGGTGGCTAACGGCAGACTTTGCCGTCTGCCGGCAGACGGCAAACTTTGCCGTCAGCCCTATGACGTCACCAGGCTTGTCTTTGCCATCTGCCAGGCTTGTCTTTGCTGTCTGCCAGGCTTGTCTTTGCCGTCTGCCAACAGACGGCAGAATGACCAAATGGTCAGACCTGATGCTCCCAGGTTGCACAGGTTGCTGCCATGTGGCACCTTTGCCGTCTGCTTACCGACGGCAAAGGGCTTTGCCGTCGGCTGGCAGATGGCAAAGTGCCTGTATTTCCACTGTTTTGTTTGTTTTCTGTTATTTCCCTGCATTTTCAAAACACAAATATGATATATATAGCAGTCCATCAATGCATAGGCCATGTATCCAACATCTAGCAGTCCATCAATGCAAGAGAACACATAGGGTATTAAATGATCCAATACATACATAGTTTCACGGAGTTCATCCATATATACATACATAGTTTCACATTGTTCATCAATACAAATCAAAACAAAAACTAAACACTAGCAGTCCATCAATGCCAGCTTCCATGAAGTGAATCAAACCTGCAAAAGTGGGAGTAAGAAAGTTAGAAGAAGAAGAAGAAGAAGAAGAAGAAGAAGAAGAAGACTAGAAGAAGAAGAAGAAGAATAAGAAGAAGAAGAAGAATAAGAAGAAGAAGAAGAAGAAGAAGACTAGAAGAAGAAGAATAAGAAGAAGAAGAAGAAGAAGAAGAATAAGAAAGAAAGAAAAAGAATAAGAATAAGGAGTAGAAGATGGAGAAAAAGAAAGAAGAGAAAAAGGAAGAATAAGAATATATTTTCTTCTTCTTCTCTCCTTTTCTCATCTTTCTTCTTCTCTTCTATCTTTTTATCCTTTTCCTTCTCATTCTTCTTCTTTTATTCTTTCTTTTTCTTCTCTTTCTTCTTCTATTCTTTCCTTTTCTCATCTTTCTTCTTCTCTTCTATTTTTGAGCTAACTAAGCTTATTATGTCAATTTGGAGGAAAATAAGGTAAGTATAGGTCATTTTTGTGCTAACCTAGGTAATTATGCCATTTTTGAGCTAACTTAGGTAAGTATAGGTCATTTTAGAGCTAACTTAGGTAATTATGTCATTTTGGAGGAAGAAAAGCTAAGTATATGACATTTATGAGCTAACCAAGGTTATTATCCCATTTTTGAAATGAATAAGCTAATTATGTCATAAATGAACTAAATAAGCTAATTATGTCATTTTGGAGGATAATTAGCTAAGTATGTATTTTTTGGGGAAAATAAGCTAAGTATGTGGCATAATAGGGCTAACTAGCATGTCTTTTTTGGGGTCAAACTTTTTTGGGGAAAACACTAGAGAAAACTTACCATTGTCGTCATCACGGAGGTCAAGCACTGGGGTTGCTCTGGCAGCCACGATCACCTGGAGAAGGTTGCCCTGGAGAAGGGTTGTGCGATGCGGCTCCGGAGTTATGCTGCACCAATGATCATTTGCAAAGTCTCGTTAGCATGATGACACTCAAATGTTAAGACTAGTAAATAATGACCATTTAAATGAAACTCACCGTTCCCGCTCTAGTAATGACCGGCATCGGCGGAGGGGTCTGACCGGTCTTCTCGCACATAGACTGCACATTTGGTTTTGACGAGTCAGTCATATTAGTTAGTAATGAAACGAACATTACGTGCATGATTTGGCTAATATGCAGAAGAAACTTACCACGAGGAGCTCGTACATGGCCCGGTGAGCCGCGTCATTCCGTGCCCTCTCCTCCTCCAACAACCTAGCCGTCTTCTCCTCCGCCAGCAGTTCCTTCTCCGCCGCCACCCGATCCCTCTCCTCCAGAAGCGCCTGGGTTGTCGCTCTCACTTTCTGAAGAGCAGCCTGCAACACCACTCCTCGTTAGCATTGTAATCATCGATGGCCACACACACAATGTAATGGAGGAAAGATATCTAAGTCCGTATAACTAACCTCGATGGCGAGATCGACTGGCCGTGGACGAGTCCTTATATCAGGACAGGAGCTCGTTTGGCGCGCCTTGATCTCCGGGAGAGTGAGAGGACAATGTATCAGTTCATCTCCAATGGCTAATGAGCCATGGGGCCTCCCGCCACCAGATATCATCACCAGCTCTGGATCAATAGGATTCTGGCTCGGGTTAAAGTCCTCCCCTTTCCTCGCCTTCCCCTCCTGGTTGTACCTCATGAGCTTGTGGTGGGAGGAGATGTTGGTGAAATTCTCTGGATGATCGAGGTCAGACTCAGAGAATGCCTTGGCCTTCTTGTACGAGGCAGTATGGGCCATGGCATAGAGGTCGTACACCTCAGGCACCTCCGTCTTATTGTGTCACGCCTAAAAGAGAGGAACAAAGTATTAGTAAAGTTCTCAAGCTAGCATGAAGAATGAATTGCATGAATCATGAAGCAAACCACATACCCAGTTCCGCCCGAACTGATATAAGTTGGCGCTGCCTTGATGGTGTGGCACACCAACCATTTGGGCACGCCAGTCCTTGGCATTGTCATGGACGGCTCGCCAGCGGCCTGTGCACCACTCATCCACCAACGGCTCCCAACAATCCATCTTATCCGCACACCATCTCGGGGGCACCTAAGTTAGTAAAGAGAAATTTGAGCGCTACGCCTACGAATCAAATCAAGGAAACTAAGTACAATGCCTTAAGAATAGGTAATTACCTTCATGTACTGATCCTTCTTCAAAAACTTAGCCCGGCACGACGGCTTGTCCTTCTTAATACCACGCTTGGCGTAGTAGTCTCGAACAGCCTGCGGCCGAGCCTCGTGCCGTAAGTTTTGTAGTAGCCGCTTGCACTCGCTATCGATAACCTTTGCCACGTCCTCCTCGTATCCCTCCACACACCTGTAGAAGGTCTGCAATCAAACGAGACAACACTGATTAGTACAATAACTAGCTATTGTTAATTTTTAATTGTGTAAAGGAGAAATTACCCAAAAGCTTCTGATCACCATCTCGGCCCTCGTGTGGCACAAGACACCGTCGATCATCTCCTCCGGCGAGGCTGGGGCAGCCAAGTAGTGCTCCCAGCTCAATCCTAGCTCTGGAAGCTGACCCTCACCGGGCAACGTGACAAACCCCGGGAAATTTTGCCGGCAAAGCACACCAAGGACGGTGTTGGGCCTGCGGACGTCACTGGCGTGTACCCAACCCCTGCAGTATGACAAGGCCAACGCATTGGATATTTGAAGAAACGTGAAGGCAAAATGTACAAAAATAGTAAATGCACTTACTTCTCCCCATCAGGCCTAATCACCGGCCTCTGCTCGCGGGTCGCCGGCAGGGGCGGGAGCCGTGTACCACCACGCTGGTACACGGTGGCCCCCTCAACCACCTCGCCCTCACTATCAGTACACTCATCCCCGCCACCATCAGCATGGCCACTCGCCCCCTCAGGCGGATCCGGCCAGGTACCCCAACCGGACGTCTCCTGGGACGTTGCCTGGCCCGAAGTCTCGTGAGCCGAAGCCTCTGGGACCAGAGTCTCGTGGGCCGAAGGCTCGTCGACCCGAGGCTCGTGGTCCGGAGTCCCCGTAGCCTCCACCTCAGACGGGTCCACCCTAGCAGTCCTGTGCTCGGGTGAATGAGCTGGGGGTGGCGGCGAGGAAGGCATAGCAGCCTGCCTACCTCTCCCACGGCCACGTCCTCCACCTCCCTTCTTCCCTCCTCGACCTCCTCTCCCGGTGGGCAACGACGCCGACGAAGAAGCGCCCGCCAGTGTCCCCATACTCTCTATCAACGCTCTCCGGAGAGGTAGGGGTGGAATGGAAGTAGCCCTCGTGCGGGCCGCCGCCGAAGAAGTACCCGCGGAGCGCTCTGGACCCGCGCCCACCATCTTTCAACACCTGCCATGACAAAGAGTAAACGCAATTAAATGAAAAAAAAGAATGGACTGGCAGAACCAACATAAGCACTCGCACATGAAAAGCACCGGCAGAACCAACATAAGCACTCGCACAACAATCTAATAAAAACATACATCCACCCATACATACATCCACCCATACATACATCCACCCATACATCTATATAGCATTCATACATGCTAGCCTTCTCCATTAACCACTCTGTGTGTGTGTGTGCTGCTATGCCATATGAACAAGCTAGTTATATGCCCATCCTAAATTCCTAATTATTATTGTATCACATAACTGAAAGTGCATTAGTCTAGTGGTGTTATGAGAAATAAATAATGTATGTCCCATAGCTGAACTGTTTTTTTTTCAGTGTGTATATATGTCAGAGATGTGCATGATTCAGATAATTTCCTTCATTTGTTAACTTTACCAATGTATGGCTGACATGCTTCCTTATGTTATATCACATCTGAAAGTGCACTACGCCGGTGGTGTTATCCGAATGGATAATTTCGGTCACATAACTGAGCTGTTCCTTTCCTCGGTGTATATATAAGTTACAGATGTGCATGATTATGATAATTCTCTACATTTGGTAAATTCACCTATGTATGGCTGACATGCATCTTGAGGTTGTGTTTCTTAAGCTACATGCCTAATCATCTAGAATGTTTCCAACTAACTGCTTTACCAATGGACTGGATGGATGGAGGATGTCAGATAAGCTGGTGTTATGTTACATATGGTCTTCAAGTTGGTGTTATGTTTCTTGCATGGTTTGTATGTTTGCTGCAAAAAAATAGGACAAGAAAAAGACCTATGCTCATGAAGATGGCAGAAGGGAACTACACGTGGAACAAGAGAAGAACCTCCTACGCTGACCAGAGTTGGGTGTCTGGACAGTAGTAGTGCACAAAAATTGCTTGACCTATAGAGGCAATGCATTCTACTACTGCCCACTCGATGATTTTATTTACATTCCTGCTGTCAGATTGTACTATGTAAATTATGGAAGGACAATGTAGGCCTTTATATGCAAAAAACTCCTGGTTTAAATGAGGAACTTTTGCCATTTGGCACAACAGGTCTGTTTTCTTACTTGGAAGAATGTGCATTGCCTTTTATTCTGCCTTCTGAAAACAATTTATAAGTCACGACACAGGAATTCTTTACAATCACTATAACTAAATATAAGACTTTTTTTGAACTGCAAAAACATCTTATATTTAGTTATGGAGGCAGTACGTGTTTGTGCCTATAAGAAATGCTAACTTGAAATACAACAAACAACGACCAACCTATACGAAAGTAAAACTCTGCAGACACAAAACAAATACTAGACAACTTAAATGGTTTCTAGACACTTTTTATCAGAAAACGCAAAGCATTTCAAATAACTCTGGGCTTACTGTTGAGTTCTATGCTTTTTTTGAATTACAAATGCCATAAAGCTTGCCTGGTTATTTTTTTAATATAACTATATCTATGCTTGTTTTTCAACTTAACCTTTTAAGACAATTTCAGATAATATAGCTAATGGTAACATAACAAATTATGCATGCTCAAGTAAATATTTTGAGACCGAAATCTTTCTTAAATTTTCATATAAAAAGGGTTACAATTCATACCCTATGTGCTTGCTCAAACCTAAAGTCACTAATAAATACAAATATTCTCAAAGCCCTCATCGTTTTAAATGGGGCTTTGTGCCATTTGGCGCAACATGCAGTATACTTCTACTAACGAAGTCAAATATTTACAAAACTCAAAAACATAAAGTTACTAAAAAATGCAAATATTTTCATTGCGCACATTGTTTCAAATGTGACTCTAAATTTGTTTTTTTTTGCGAATATACTCTAAATTTGTTATTATATGTGCTTGCCCACAACTAAACCAACTAAATCATGGATTTTCTTTTCAATGTGTACATGGATTCAGCGGGTCTCTGCGCCATTCAGCGGGTCCCATAGATGAAACTCGGATTTCTCAGTGTAACAAACATATTTTCAATATAGCATGATTTAACACATGGGCTTTCTACTACCACCATCGAACATGTTCTTGCTAAAGGTAATTATTTTGCAACGGGTCAACTAGTACAAAAAAAATAGGAGCTGCTCACCTTGGTGCCTCACAGCCAGGACGAGGGGAGGGGGAACGGGGGTGGGGCGCCGTCCGCCGCAGTGGGTCGCCGGAGGGGCCGGACCGGGACAGGAGCTCGCGGGGAAGGAGGGGTCGAGCCAGCGGGGAGGGAGGGGCGTCGGGCTCGGGCCTGGGCCTCGGCGGCGGCGGAGATGGCCTGGGCCTCGGCAGCTTGGATCGGGCAGCGGGGAGGGGCGAGGGGTCGCGCGAGGGGAGGGGGAGTGGGCCACGCGAGGGCAGGGGGAGGTGGAGGCGGGGACAGGCGTCGGCGGCGGTGGAGGCGGGGACGGGCGGCGGTGGGGCAGAGCAGTTGGGCGCGGGGGAGAAATTGGATAGAGCTACGGGGGGCGCGCGGCGAAGGGTTATTTCTTTTTTGTTTTGAAAACATCTTTGCCGTCTGCTTTTCCTTTGCCGTCCGCTTTCTATGATCTTTGCCATCCGCTAGCCGACGGCAAAGACTGGACTGACGGTATATGAAACGTCCGTTTGACCTACCCACCGCCGTGCTCCTCTGGGGCCAAGTCCGCTCTTTGCCGTCTGCTATTCTCCCATTTGCCGTCTGCTAGCCGACGGTAAAGAACGCACTGACGGCAAAACTCATGTTTTCCTTGAGGCCGTTCTTTGCCGTCTGCTTTTCGGAAACAGACGGCACACACCATCTTTGCCGTCCGCTAGCAGACGGCAAAGAATGGACTGATGGCAAATTCTCTGATTCCAGTAGTGATTCCCCCCCCCCCCCCCGAGGTGTATGCTCTAACTTGGCACGGTTATACTGCTAGTATCATGCATATGGTGTCTTGCATTGCATAGTTTAGACATCATATGCACAATATTCAACACCATCTGCTTAGTTCAGACATCATATATGCGAATGCCATCTACTTAGTATATAAATCACATATGTGAATTATATCATGCCATCCTGTTTACTTAGATAACATGTATGTGAATTCTGTCATGCGAACCTGTTTACTAAAGACATCATATAATTATCTCATGCCATCCTTTTTAGTTATTCATCATATCTTTGAATTATGTCATGCTATACTATTTAGATAGACATCATATATGTGAAATTATGTCATGCTATCCTGTTTAGTTAAACAACATATATGTGAACTATTTTATGCCCTCTTTTTTCCTCACTATCTACTGCATCTGTCTCATACAAGGTCTGTACATTCAACTACTTTTCTTGTTTATCATCCATTTGAATTGGAGGGGGTGATGGCAGTATCTAGCGAAGTAAAAACACGGTCTTCAAATAAAACAGTGCTACCTATCGATGGATATAGCACCCCGATTGTACTTGCACAAGAAACAACCCTACCACACATAACCCAGACTATCGCAGATTGTACCCCTACTCCGATGGACAGAGAACCAGCTTCACCCAATCTAACCCCAACCCCAGCAGATAGTAACCCAGTTCCAGTTGACACAGCACCATCTCCGCCACAGAGCTCCCAAACAAGAGCAGTTAGTAAGGCAGCTCTAGTGCCCAAAGGGCCAGGACTACCACGGCGAACCCCAACTCTACTAGTTAGTACACCTATTCCTGTGGACGAAGAAGAACCAGTCATCCGTAGTTTAGCGTCTATCGCATTTGATGTTGTTAAATCCTATGTGCGTATCTTCCCATCATGGAAATATTATACTGAAGATGAAGGAAAAAGCCAGTTGCAGGTGTTCCTCCAGGAGTTATGTGTAAGTATTCATGGCAATTACTTTGCTTTGTCCCATACTTTCTACCTCCCTGCTGGTTATAACACAGCAAATGTTCCCATTTTTCTGTGTAGAGAATGACCGATTTGGAAACTCAGGATGAGGTAACCTGTGCTAATACCTCTGCTATCTTCAAGAATGCTTTGCGGCAGTATCGGAGTTACCTGAAGAAAACGTATTTCACTGGCAAGGAAACTCATCAGATTCCCTTACTTTCTCCGGAGACACATTTACGGGACGATGACTGGGAACGCCTTGTTCTGTATTGGTCTAGACCCATGAACCTGGTAGGGTCTATGAGATCATATTTCATTTTGAAGTACTATATGGTTGCGTCTTACTGTACTCTCTTCTTGTAGAACAAGTGCTTAAACCTGAAGAACAACTGTTCTCAGGTAAGATTCCATAGCTATGGTGCATACTGCTTTGCTCTTGTATCGCTGTATGTACTCATACCAACTAATTTTTAAATAGAAGGATCCAATCGAAACTCCAATGGGACAACAGGTATGTTTAAACATGTTTCTTTAACTGGTTTGCTCTTCTAAATTGCTCTATGTTGATTTCAATTTTAATTGTGTAGATAGTTGTCTTCTCATATCATGCACATTACTAGCATCAAAACAGAGCTTCTTGTGGTGCCGTGTAGTTTCCCACACTTATATTCTTTCAATGCTATTTTGTCTTGAACTGATATGATTTGAACAGTGTCTCTATTTTGATTTGGCAAGACAATGCAGTGACACTAGCACATAGATATATATTTGTTTGATGCTTTTATTATGTACTACTTTGCAATAGAAGACTTGATAGTTTAATCCTGTCCACCTTACTACTGAACTGGTTCACCAAAATGAGTTTCATATACTACATGCTAAACCTGTTGTGTGTCTGCTTGTTTCTTCTTTTAGAATGCTGATAGAATATTGGAGAAGAGTACCACATTAAGCAATGGTAAAGGAAGTAATGCAGATAAGGTTGAAGATAGTGAGACAACCTTGCTGGTCTCCGACAAAGCTGATAAAACAGATAAGGAAAACTATCTTGAAGACAGTGAGACAACCCCAAAGTCCTGTCTTGATGTAGTGTTCGAGTTACTGGCCACTACCGCTTGCACAAGCTCTTCAAACTCGCTGTCTAAATCAGTTTGGTTTCTTGAGTCTCAACTACAAGCTGAAAGACATCGATCATCTGTGCTACGACAAGAAGCCGAAGGACTGAGGAAGTCCCTGGAGAATTTAGATGCATACTTTCTGGTGCAACAGCAAGCGTTGGAGGATTTTAGCGCCAGACAAGAGAAAGTTAATAAGCTTGCTAAGCTTATTGCCAGCATGGTGGATACCCAGGATAACGTTTCTTGAACTCTTCTGAAGTTGTTTCAGTTCTGGACTTGTTTTGCTGCCGCGTTTATTTGCACTGGTGGCCAATTTAGACGCCCAGTGTATGTAATATGCTGCTTTGTTGTTCCCTTTATTTGCACTGATGGCGAACTTTGATGCCCAGTGGATGTAATGTCTGTAATCGCCGTAATAGCCTAGCGTTAGTTGCTTGCTTATTTATTTACCTATAGAGTCTTGTTTATTTGTTTCCTTGTAGTCACTGCAGTTCTTTTTCCTCGGTTTGCTAGTGGCCGCAATAACCATGGGCCACATATGGGCCGTGGTAACGATGGGCCTCCTATGGGCCGTGGTAACGATGGCCCTCCTATGGGCCATAGGATCCATGGGCCTCCTACGGGCCGTATGATCCATGGGCCTCGTACGCGCCGTAGGATCCATGGGCTTACTGTTCGTGGGCCAAAACCGGACCGCAATATGGACCGTAAAAGGGCCTAAATTGGAGCCGTCCGTTTGTGGGCCCAGACCATAATGGGCCGTTAATAGGCCGAAAGGCAGCGCAGGCTTAATTCTATCAACAGGCATGACGGGTCATTAATGGGCCGGATTACAGGACAGGATGAAAATGGCCCAACGTGTTAACGGGCCACAAACGGACCGATTGTTACCACGAGCTGAATTTGGCCCATTAGCATAACAGGCCAGTAACGGATTGTAAGTAATCTAGGGCCGGAAATGAGCCCAATAATATATGGGCCCTTAGAAGGCCGAAAGAAAACACGGGCTGGAAACGGCCCAACTGAATCATGGGCCGTTAATGGGCTCAAATCAGTTTACTGTTCATGACGGGCCTGATTCACCTCGGGCCGTCGATGGGCCCAGAGATGCAAAAGGCCTCATATGGGCCGAAAGACTTCACGGGCCATAGATGGGCCGAAAGTGACAACGGGCTGGAATCATATGGGACAGCCCACATGACGCTACTGGGCCGAATTTTTAAAGGCCATAACGGGCCGTGAGTACCCGGGCCGTAAATGGGATGTATGCGAATAGGCCGGTAACAGGCTTTCCATGGGCCGGCCCGTTAACTTTTGACCAAGTCAAACGGGCCAGCCTTTATAACCTAAATGGGCCGCTGTTGGGCCTTGCCATGTGTCACTATTCCATAGGTGCGTCTCGTGCAATAAATGGACGACATCTGTCGCAACGCCGGCCCGACACGTGGATCCGCCGGCGAATGAGAAATTTACACATGGAAAATCGCCATTGGTCAGGGCTGCTAATGGGTTATCGGATCCAAACCGACACCCGATAGCTTAAGGGCGACCCGTTACGGTGGATGCCACGTGTTGGTCACCCTTGACGAAAACACTTCCATGACTGGACATTTATCGTCATGGAAGTGGACACTTCCGTGATGATAATTTCAATATTGTCATGGAACACTTCTACAACAGCACATGAATGACTATCTTGATTCTATCATAAAATTGTCACAGATGTACATGCATGACAGAAAACTTGACCTACGGTGACAAAGACGTAAAGTAGCAGATGGGGGTGAGTTGATTTGCTCCGCCATGGTTCATCAGTGCCGATGGTACACCTAGGGGTGTGCTTTTGCAACAGATATGAAGATCCTGTAGCCGGGCACGTATGATGCGATCCTTGGGATGGATTGGTTGGAAGCACATAGCCCGATGACTGTCGACTAGCGCGCCAAGCACTTGGAATTCAAAACAGCAACAGGAACAGCATGCTTGCAGGGCCACGAATCCAACTCTGCTACTTGTTTCACCATCAACAGTTTACAGTTGTAGAGTTTGTGTAAGAAGCAAGCGGTGTCTCTCATGGTGCAAGTCTTTGTAGTTCAGACAGAGCAGGAATAGCATGGAGCAATTCCACCTGTTATTCAACAACTTCTTGATGATTTTCCAGATGTTTTTGGCGACCCAGTGGGTTTGCCACCCAGACGCGCATGTGATCATCATATTCCTCTGTTGCCAGGAGCCCAGCCCATCAACATTCGGCCTTATCATCATAAGCCAGATCACAAAGATGAAATAGAACGGCAAGTTGCAGAGCTTCTGAGAACATGTGTTATTCAACACATCACTAGTCCCTTCTCTTCTCCGGTGATCTTAGTCAAAAAGAAGGACGGGACATGGCGCCTCTGTATTGACTACAGACACCTCAATGCGCTCACACGCATCAGCAAGTACCCAGTCCCAGTCATTGAAGAGCTGTTGGATGAGTTGCATGGTGCAAAGTGGTTCTCCAAGCTAGATTTGAGAGCGGGGTATCATCAGATCAGACTTGCAGAGGGAGAAGAGTACAAGACCGCGTTCCAAACACATTCATGCCACTTTTAGTTTAAGGTTTTATCATTTGGGTTGACAGGTGCTCCTCCCACGTTCCTTGGAGCCATGAATGTTACACTGAAACCAGGGCTCCACAAGTACGTCCTAGTCTTCTTCGATGATATCCTGATTTTCAACAAGACTTTGGAAGACCATAAGGTACATCTGCGAGAGGTTCTCACTCTGTTACACCGAGATCAATGGAAGGTTAACCTCGCCAAGTGTGCTTTTGGGTAGTAGCAAATTTCTTACTTGGGCCACGTCATTAGTTCTACAGGGGTTGCTACTGATCCAAACAAAATAAAGGTTGTGGCAGAATGGAAAACTCCTACTGACACGAAGACAGTGCGAAGCTTCTTGGGGCTCGCTGAATACTACCGATGCTTTGTACGCAACTTTGGCGTGATCGCCAAGCCCCTTTTCAATCTCCTGAAGAAGGGCGTACCTTTTGTGTGGACAACAATCACGGATACAGCCTTCCAAACTCTCAAGAATCAGCTAATCTCAGCGCCAGTATTGGCTTTACCTGATTTCTCGCAGCCGTTTGCAATTGAGACCTATGCCAGTGGCAAAGGGATAGGAGCAGTCCTGCAGCAGCACGGCCATCCTCTTGCTTTCATGAGCAAAGCTCTATCTCCATGGTACCAGGGCCTTTCGACCTATGAGAAAGAATACTTGGCAGTGGTCATCGCCGTTGAGCAATGGTGCCCCTATTTACAGCACGCGGAGTTCATCATCTACACTGATCAGCGCAGCCTTATACACATGGACGAATAGCGCCTTACAACTCCTTGGCAGTAGAAAGTTTTCACCAAGCTGCTAGGGCTACAGTACCAAATCAGATACAAGAAGGGGTCCGACAACAATGCAGCGGACGCGCTGTCGCGCACGGATCCCACTGAGATCTTGTCAGCCGTCACATCATGTCAGCCAGCATGGATTGAGGATATTGTCAGCAGCTACAACTCCAATCCCCAAGCTCTTCGCCTGTTGGAGCAGCTAGCACTCAGAGACGACCCAAAAGGACGATTTGCTCTTCAACAAGGGTTGTTGCGTTTCAGAGGATGCATCTGGCTGGGTGGTTCTATAGCATTGCAGCAAAAGATCATTTCAGCTTTCGATGATAGCGTGCTTGGGGGGCATTCAGGAGCACCAGCTACTTACAAAAGAATCAAGAGGCTCTTTGCTTGGCCCAAGATGAAGACGCACATCCTGCATTATGTTCAGTGCTGCCAGACTTGTCAGCAGGCGAAACCGGACAGATCAGTCTCACCTGGATTGCTACTACCACTTCCAATACCTCAGGTATCTTGGGATATGATCACTATGGATTTCATTGATGGCATACTGCAATCTAGTATTTTTAATTGTGTACTGGTGATTGTAGATAAGCGCACCAAGTTTGCTTACTTCCTCCCATTGGCGCATCCCTACACGGCAGCCAAAGTAGCCCAGCTTTACATGTCACACATATACAGTGTCCATGGTCTACCAGGAGCTATTGTGTCCGACCGCGACCCAGTTTTCACCAGCAAATTTTGGTAAGAGCTTTTCCACTATGCAGGCACGGAGCTGAGGTTGAGTACTGCCAACCATCCGCAGACCGACGGGCAAACGGAGCGTGTCAATCAATGTCTGGAGACCTTTCTTCGCTGCTTTACTCAAGCCTGCCCCAACTGCTGGAGCTTCTGGATCCCTCTAGACCAATACTGGTACAACACAGCTCATCACACAGCCATTGGTATGTCACCTTTCAAAGCAATGTTTGGCAGGGACCCATGCCACTGGGGGATTACAACACTATCAGCCTGCTCTGTTCCATCTCTGCAATCATGGTTAGAGGAGAGGACAGTGATGCAAGATCTGATCCAGCAGCATCTAAACAGAGCACAACAACTTATGAAAACACAGGCTGATAAGAAGCGCTCTTTCCGTCAATTTGCCGTGGCCGACAAGGTTTTTCTCAAACTCTAGTCCTACATTCAAACTTCTGTTGCACCGCGCGCGAACCACAAGTTGGCATTCAAATTTTTCAGACCATTTCCTGTTCTGGAGTGCATCAACGCAGTCGCATACAAACCACCACAAGCAACCGTGCACCCGGTCTTCCATGTGTCGCAACTACGCCGCGCGATCCTCCCTGGTACGTCAGTTAGCCCTGAGCTTCCAGTTTGTGCTGATGAACTTGCTGTTCCTATCAAGATTTTGCAAACGCGTTGGCGCAAGCAAAACGGCGCCATGATCGAGCAAGTCCAAGTGCAGTGGTCTAATGGCGCATCGTTGGGCGACACCTGGGAAGATAAGCTGGCTCTGCAAGACCGCTTCCCCAATGCGGAGGCTTGGGGGCAAGCCTCAAGCCAAGAAGAGGGGGATGTCAGGGCCACTGATGAGCAGGTCCCACCGACAGGCGCAGCTTGCTCCACTCGCACGCATTGGACCAACCCGAGAGTCCATGGGCCAGAGTGGGCGGCCCAAGAAACCATCGATACTTAAGCCAGGCATCACCGAAGGAAGAGGCATCCAGAGGATCACGAACGACCCGGCGGCGGCTAACTACCCTACCTTCCTCCTCCTCTGTTCTTCCCCATTTGAGAGCAATCACTCCTGTAATCGACCATGTACTAACTACTACTTCAGAGAGCTACTATAGCCCGATCCCCTGCCACTCCATCCCTCACAAATACCCAGGGGATCTCGTGTTCGAATCCCATGCTCACCCCTTTTCCTTTCCTCTGTCCTATTTATTTTTTGCACACACACAGCAGATTGGGCCTCATTCGCTCTCGGTCAGCGCTGGTCCAGTGAGATTCAGCCCAGTAGCGTTTTTTTACCTCCTGCGATTTTGTCAAATATCCAGTGCACTGCATATTTACAGAAAATGCCCCTGGTTTAACTTGCTAATAATTAAATATTCAGGCATCACGATAAAACATGTCATATATGAAACTTGGGTAGAATTTCATGTAGTTTCACAATATCCAACTTTCATCCATGCAAAAAATGTTTAAAATCGCTGTTTGCATTAATTTGCATAAATGACATGCTAAAATGGTTTATTTCGTAACTAAATAACCGTAGCTCCGAATTAAATATATTATATATGTAAATGGAGTAAAAAAATGTGTAGATTAACATGGTGCACTTACTTTGCATGTTTAACAAGAATAAAATTGAGTTTTAGGCAGAACAGTACCAAATTCAAAATTTGCATATGTGGATTTTCCGGAATTGTCATGTGTTGTTTTCGGCCTCATTTAAACTTGCCTAGATGTGTAGTTTAATTTTGCTTCACCTCTTGCCATGTTAACCAACATTTAATATGGATGTGTGCATAAACGGGAGTGAACTAAAATATTTGAATGTGGAGTTTCGTCAATATGCAACTCGTTGCATATTGAGCTTCACTTAATGTGTATTAGTTGTTTGTTGCATCTTGCCATGCCATGCCTCATTAAACCGGACATTCATCATACTTGATTGTGCATCATGCCATGGTTATGATATGTGTGTTTACCATGTTGTTTACTTCTTTCCGGTTGTGCTTCTTCTCGATAGTTCCGGTATCGTTGCGAGTGTGAGGATTCGTTCGACTACGCTTGTTCGTCTACCTCATGGATTCGATCTTCTTCCAAGCGGGATTCCAGGCAAGATGACCATTACCTTGGATATCACTACTATCTTTGCTTCCTAGTGGTCTCGATGCTATCGCTATGTCCCGCCACCTACCACTTGTTTGTCAGCCTCCCAAATTGCCATGATAAGCCTCTAACCTCCACTATCCCAGCAAACCGTTGTTTGGCTATGTTTCCGCTTTGCTCAGCCCCTCTTATGGCGTTCCTAGTTGCAGGTGCAGTTGCAGGTTGTTCCATGTTTGGGACATGGATATCATTGGGATATCACAATATCTCTTATTTAATTAATGCATCTACATACTTGGTTGTGTGTGGAAGGCTCGGCCTTTTGCCTGGTGTTTTGTTCTACTCATGCCACCCTAGTTTCCGTCATACCGGTGTTATGTTCCTTGATTAGCGTTCCTAACACAGTTGGGGTTTATGGGCCCCCTTGATAGTTCACTTTCAATAAAACTCTTCCAGCAAGGACCAACTTTTTTGACTATAACAAGGACCAATTTTGGTTTTAAATTTTCCTAATAACAACTAAAACTTGCATAGGGACTTGCCAGCCCCCGTGGATAATTAATCAACAACCCGGGCCAGTGCTCCTCATGAGTGTTGGTCCAAACTGGGTGATGTCCGGCGCCCCCTGGGCAACCAGGGTCTCAGCTAACCTGATGTCTGGCTAATCCGGTGTGCCCTGAGAACGAGATACGTGTGGCTCCTATCGGGATTGTCGGTGCACCGAGAGGTCTTGCTGGTTTTGTTTTACCATTGTCAAAATGTCTTGTGCACCGGGATTCCGAGGATACTTCGGGCTATCTCGAGGTTGAGGTCTTTCCAAAGCTGATTGTGAGAGTTTGTGATGGACTAAGTTGGGACACCCATGTAGGGTTAAATTTTTTAGAAAGCTGTGCCCGCGGTTATGTGGTGACTTGGAAATTTATAATATCAGGTTGTTGAGAACTTGACACTAAGCCCAATTAAAATACACCAACTGCGTGCGTAACCGTGATTGTCTCTTTTCGAGGGAGTTCAGGAAGAGAACACGGTGGGGTTATGAATGACTCATAAGTAGGTGTTTAGGATCATTTCTTGATCATTACTAGTTCACGTCTGTTGTGCGTAGTTTACTCTTCTTATTCTTGTACTCGTAAGTTAGCCACATACAAATGCTTAGTGCTTCCTTTTCCGTTTCAACGTGATTGTCTCACAGAGTTGGCAAGGGAAGATCACAAAAAGCATAGACTGGTACAGGGACACATGTACTATCTCCATCCAAGAACACATGATTCGAAATCTGGCACACGTGAAACTTGCATCCCCTGCTGCAACCTCACCACTTAACCAATCCATACCCATTAAGCTTTGCTAGTTTTTGATACCCTTGGTAGTGAGATTGTTGAGTCCCCGTGTGAAAGATCGTGGATGTCGCCTAGAGGGGGGGTGAATAGGTGCTTTAAAATAATTACGATTTAGGCTTGAACAAATGCAGAATAAAACTAGCGGTTAATTTGTCAAGCACAAAACCTACAACAACTAGGCTCACCTATGTGCACCAACAACTTATGCTAAGCAAGATAAACAACCAAGTGATAGCAAGATATATAACATGAACCACTATGGCTATCACAAAGTAAAGTGTATAAGTAAAGGGCTCGGGTAAGAGATAACCGAGGCATGCGGAGACGACGATGTATCCCGAAGTTCACACCCTTGCTGATGCTAATCTCCGTTTGGAGCGGTGTGGAGGCACAATGCTCCCCAAGAAACCACTAGGGCCACCGTAATCTCCTCACGCCCTCGCACAATGCAAGATGTTGTGATTCCACTAAGGGACCCTTGAGGGCAGTCACCGAACCCGTACAAATGGCAACCCTTGGGGGCGGTCACCGAACCCGTACACTTTGGCAACCCTTGGGGGCGGTCACCGGTACCCGTCAAATTGCTCGGGGCAATCTCCACAACCTAATTGGAGACCCCGACGCTTGCCCAGAGCTTTAGACCATAACGATTGAGCTCCGACAACACCAACCATCTAGGGCACCAAGGCACCCAAGAGGAACAAGCTCTAGGGTGCCCAAACACCCAAGAGTAACAAGCTTCTCAACTTCACTTCCACGTATCACCGTGGAGAACTCAAACCGATGCACCAAATGTAATGGCAAGGGCACACGGAGTGCCCAAGTCCTTCTCTCCCAAATCCCACCAAAGCAAGTAATGCTAGGGAGGAAAATGAGAGGAAGAACGAAGAAGAGAACACGAAGAACTCCAAGATCTAGATCCAAGGGGTTCCCCTCACATAGAGGAGAAAGTGATTGGTGGAAATGTGGATCTAGATCTCCTCTCTCTTTTCCCTCAAAAACTAGCAAGAATCCATGGAGGGATTGAGAGATAGCAAGCTCGAAGAAGGTCAACAATGGGGGAAGAACATGAGCTCAAAGGATAAGGTCCATTGGGGAAGAAGACCCCCTTTTATAGGTGGGGAAAAATCCAACCGTTATGCACACAACCCGCACCCAAGCGGTACTACCGCTCCACGAGCGATACTACCGCCCGGGTGGTAGATCCAACAGAATAGTGCAATGGCACAGAGCGGCACTACCGCTGAGGTTGCAGTACGAAGAAATCAGTGGGGGGCAGTACGGCAGCAGCAGTACTACCGCCCGCTTACTACCGCCCTACTGCCGTGGAGAAGACAAACGAGACCAGAGAGTGAATATTAACCGGTAGTAGCAGCGGAAGTGGCAGGACGGTACTACCGCTGGACAGCGGTACTACGGCCCTCAACTTCCGCTCTACTTCCGCTGAGCGCAAGAAGCAACAGAACACTCAAGATAAGCGGTAGAGGCCGCGGTAGCTACATAGCGGAAGTACCACATAAGCGGTACTACCATGGAGCTGGGCGGTACTACTGCTTGGGAGCTCAAAACCTGCCCAAGAAAACAGATGCAGCCAAGAAAACCAGAACTGCCACAACTTCTGCATATGAGCTCCAAATAGAGCAAACTCAAGCTCGTTGGATAGATGACGACAAATACTATCCAACAACGATATAAACTCCATTGGTGAAGTGGCACGGGGAGTATGCCTAAGATATAGAGGAGTGAAGCCTCCATCGGTGAAGAACCGGCATAAACTCCAACATCGAAAACATCATAGAAGATGCATGCCAACTCCGTTTTCGATGAGCTTGAGCTTATCATGAAGCGACCAAAAGCTCAACGACTCTCAAAGAAAAAATGCCAAACAAGAACCAACAAATATGATGCAAGGATGAAATGGTTTGAGCTCTCTACGAACGATACGATCAAGCTACTCATACGAGAGCCCCCCTTGATAATACGGCAATCGATCCTATAACCCGGTCTCCAAACTACCACCATGAGACCGGTAAAATAGAAAACCTATCAAGGCCAAACCTTTGCCTTGCACATAGTCCACTTGAGCTAGATGATGACGATCTTGACTTCCTCAAGTAGGACCACCTTTCTTGATTGCGTTGGCTCGATGAAGACTAGTAGATTGCTCCCCCATACTCCTCTATGGGTGAGCCTCTTCGGCACATCTTCACTTGTCCATTGTCACCACAATGGACGGAAAGCTTCAAGCATGTGATCTCTTCGTGATGCTCCACTTGAACTTGGAAACCGCAACCTCGATGACGATCACCACTTGACGTCATCCTCCATGGGACATATGAGATCTTCCTTTTGATGCACACCCATGGAAATACACCTAAACCCACAAAGAACTCTCACATAGAACATGGGTTAGTACACAAAGCGCAATGGACAATGCTTACCATACCATGAGATCACATGATCCCACTTGGTACAACTTCTACGCTTTGTGTGTTGATCAACTTGATTCTCTTTTTGACTTAGTCTTGATCAACCTTGAATCAAATCTTCTCTCTTCATAAAGATGATGTCTTGAAGGTAAACATGAATGTTTACACAATCTTCTTCTTCAAGACATGCTTGCAATAAGCTCAACTCTCACATGACCAATCTTTGGATAAATCCTTGAATACCACCTTGGTCATCTCAAAAACTCCTTGAAACCAACAAATGGACTTCAAGAAAAGCCTATGGACAAACCCTTCAAATATAACTCAAGGCAACCATTAGTCCATAGGGATTGTCATCAATTACCAAAACCAAACATGGGGGCAGCACATGTTCTTTCACCGTGGCTCACAGATTACAACAACAACAGGTGCAGGTACAGGTAAAGCGATGCTTTGACATGAGAGCGATGCATGCTTGTTCTATTTGGAGTTCTTCTTCTGCTTCTTCTTCTTCGTCGACCATAGGATGGGTTCCCGGTTGGCAGCCTGGGATTAGCAAGGTGGATGGCGTTCTTCTTTTTCGTTTGATTTCATCCGTAGTCGGATCCTTCTCTTCTATATGATGATTGATATGTATTGATTTATTCCTGTTGTAGCTTGTGGCGAGTGTAAGCCTTTATCTGGTATTCTCATCTATTCAGTACATGGTATGTTGTAATGATATCCACCATGCGAAGCGTCTCTAATATGCGCTTCTATCCTTGGCAGGACTTCCAAGTTCCTTGAGGATAGGACCGCATATTGGGCATGACAAGTAGATTGGGCACGACCCTGCTACTTGTAGTCTGCGTTGGTATTTCTCCGAAGAGGAGAGGATGATGCAGTATAGTAGAGATAAGTATTTCCCTCAGTTAAGAACCAAGGTTATCAATCCAGTAGGAGAACCAAGCAAAATTCCGTTAAAACGCACCTGCACACACAAGAGCAAACACTTGCACCCAACGCAAATAAGAGGGTTGTCAATCCTCTTAGCGGTTACTTGCAAGGGTTAAATCTTATACAGGTAAATAGCTAAACTAAAATACTAATAAAAATAAAGTAAATAAATTGCAGCAAGGTATTTTTGGGTTTTTTATATGATGAAGATAGACCCGGGGGCCATAGTTTTCACTAGAGGCTTCTCTCTTGAGCATAGAAACATACGGTGGGTAAACAAATTACTGTTGGGCAATTGACAGAATAGCAAATAATTATGACGAATTCATGGCAATGATCATGTATATAGGCATCACGTCCGAGACAAGTAGACCGACTCCTGCCTGCATCTACTACTATTACTCCACCCATCGACCGCTATCCATCATGCATCTAGGGTATTAAGTATGAAACAGAGTAACGCCTTAAGCAAGATGACATGATGTAGAGAAGCAAATTCAAGCAATATGAATAACCCATCTTTTTATCCTTAATGGCAACAATACAAATACGTGTCATGTCCCTTTCTGTCACTGGGATTGAGCACCGCAAGATTGAACCCATCACAAAGCACCTCTCCCATTGCAAGATAAATCAATCTAGTAGGCCAAACTAAACCGATAGATCGGAGAGAAATACAAAGCTATAACAATCATGCATAAAAGAGTTCAGAGAAGACTCAAATATTTCTCATGAATAATCTGATCATAAACTCACAATTCATCGGATCCCAACAAACACACCGCAAAAGAAGATTACATCGGATAGAACTCCAAGAACATCAAGGAGAACATTGTATTGAAGATCAAAGAGAGAGAATAAGCCATCTAGCTACTAGCTATGGACCTGTAGGTCTATGGTAAACTACTCACACATCATCAGAAGGGCAGCAAGGTTGATGTAGAAACCCTCCGTGATCGATCCCCCCTTCGACAGAGTACCGGAAAAGGCCTCTAGATGGGATCGCGGAAGAACAGAGGCTTGCGGTGGCGTAAAGGTTATTTCTTCTGGCTCTCTGGGAGTTTCCCAATATTTGTGAATTTATAGAAGTGGAATTAGGTCAAACGGAGTCACGTGGGCCCCACAAGGCAGCACGGCACGCCCCCCCTGGGCGTGCCCTAGTGCCTTGTGGAGCCTCCATGAGGCTTCTGGCTTCCTCCCGAAGCTTCCAAGGTTTCTTTTGTCCAGAAAAAAATCTCCAAAAAGTTTCGTGGCATTTGGACTTCATTTGGTACTGTTTCTCTGAAAAGCCAAAAACAAGCAGAAAACAGCAACTGGCACTGGGCACTAGGTTAATAGGTTAGTCCCAAAAAATGATATATAATTGCATATAAAAACATCCAAGATTGATACTATAATAGCATGGAACAAACAAAAATTATAGATACGTTGGAGACGTATCAAGCATCCCCAAGCTTAATTCCTGCTCGTCCTCGAGTAGGTAAATGATAAAAACAGAATTTTTGATGTGGAATGCTACCTATCATGTTTCATCATGTAATCTCTCTCTTATGGTATGAATAATAAGATCCAAATGATTCAAAGCAATAGTCTATAATTTGATGTAAAGACATCAATACTCAGGCATACTAATAAACAATCATGTCTTTCAAAATAAAAATGCTAAAGAACGTTACCCCTACAAAATCATACAATCCTATCATGCTCCATCTTCTTCACACAAAGTATTTATCATGCACAACCCCAGTTTTAGCCAAGCAATTGGTTCATACTTTTTAACGCGCTTCAGCTTTTTCAACTCCCACTCAATACATGAGCGCAAGCCATGGATATAGCACTATGGGTGGAATAGAGTATGGTGGTAGAGATAAACAAGAGAAGTAAAAAATGGAGAAATTCTCACATCAACAAGGCTAATCAATGGGTTATGGAGATGCCCATCAATTGATGTCAATGCGAGGAGTAGGGATTGCCATGCAACAGATGCACTAAGAGCTATAAGTGTATGAAAGCTCAACATGAAAACTAAGTGGGTGTGCATCCAACTTGCTTGCTCATGAAGACCTCGGGCATTTGAGGAAGCCCATCATCGGAATATACAAGCCAAGTTCTATAATGAAAAATTCCCACTAGTATATGAAAGTGAAAAAATAGGAGACTCTCTATATGAAAAACATGGTGCTACGCTGAAGCACAAGTGTGGAAAAGGATAGTAACATTGCCCCTTCTCTCTTTTTATCTCATTTATTTTTTTCTTTTTTTTCTCTTTTTTTCTTTTCTTTTTCATGGCTCTTTTTCGCCTCTTTTTTTTCTTTTTTTTAATATTTTGTCCGAAGTCTCATCCCGACTTGTGGGGGAATCATGGTCTCCATCATCCTTTCCTCACTGGGATAATGCTCTAATAATGATGATCATCACACTTCTATTTACTTACAACTCAACATTACAACTCAATACTAGAACAAAAATATGACTCTATATGAATGCCTCTGGCAGTGTACCAGGATGTGCAATGATGCTAGCGTAAAATGTATAACAATGATGAACGGTGGCTGAGCCACAAATACTTTGTCAGATATATGATCATGCAAAGCAATATGAAAATGATGATGTATGTCATAAAAAAACGGAACGGTGGAAGTTGCATGGCAATATATCTCGGAATGGCTATGGAAATGCCATGATAGGTAGGTATGGTGACTGTTTTGAGGAAGATATAAGGAGGCTTATGTGTGATAGAGCGTATCATATCACAGGGTTTGGATGCACCGGCGAAGTTTGCACCAACTCTTGATGTGAGAAAGGGCAATGCACGGTACCGAAGAGGCTAGCAAATTGCGGAAGGGTGAGAGTGCGTATGATCCATGGACGCACATTAGTCATAAAGAACTCACATACTTATTGCGAAAGTTTACAAGCCCTCGAAGCAAAGTACTACTACGCATGCTCCTAGGGGGGAGGTTGGTAGGAGTTAACCATCGCGCACCCCCGACCGCCACACAAAGGAAGACAATCAATAATAATTCATGCTCCAACTTCTTAGCATAACGACAGACCATACGTGCATGCTTCGGGAATCACAAACCTTAACACAATTATTCTTACTAAACCATAATTATCTACTAATACCTCCCACATATTACCATCTTAAAATCACAAAACTATTGCAAGGAATCAAATTTATCATATTCAGTGATCTACATGAAAGTTTTTATTATATCCCTCTTGAATACCTATCATATCAGGACCAAATTCATAACCCGTGCATATTACCATTGCTATCTTGAGACTCTCAAAAAGATATAAGTGAAGCATGAGAGTGCAACTATTTCTCTAAAATATAACCACCGCTGTGCTCTAAAAGATATAAGTGAAGCACTAGAGCAACTGCCTAGGTCAAAAGATATAAGTGAAGCACATAGAGTATTTCAACAAATCACGAATAATGTGTGTCCCTCTCAAAAAGGTGTGTTCAGCAAAGATGATTGTGACAAACTAAAAATCAAACAAAAGCAAACAAACTATTTCATAAGACGCTCCAAGTAAAACACATATCATGTGATGAATAAAAATATAGCTCCAAGTGAGTTACCGATAGATTGTAGACGAAAGAGGGGATGCCTTCCGGGGCATCCCCAAGCTTAGACGCTTGAGTCTTCCTTGAATATTACCTTGGGGTGCCTTGGGCATCCCCAAGCTTAGGCTCTTGCCGCTCCTTATTCCTTTATCCATCGTAGTCTCACCCAAAACTTGAAAACTTCAGCACACAAAACTCAACAGAAACCTCGTGAGATCCGTTAGTATAACAGACAAATCTTAAACTTTAGGTACTGTAGTAAATTGATTCATATTTAATATTGGCATAACTATACTGTAATCCAACTTCTCCATGAGTCATACCCCCCGATACGATCCATAGATTCATCAAAATAAGCAAACTATGCAACAAAAACAGAATCTTTCTAAAACAGAACAGTTTGTAAAGATCTATTTAAAAGCCATACTTCTATAACTCCAAACATTCTGAACAATTAGGACAACATAAACAATTCATATACCAATACTGTGTAAAAAATTCAGATTTTTTTGATGCTCCAGTACAGAACCAAAATTCCAGCACTGGAAGCAAAACTTTCTGTTTTCCAAACAACATCAATTATACTATCATCCACATCACCCAAAGGCATTACTTGGCACAAACACTAATTAAAACATAAAAACACAATCATAACAGAATCTATAATCATGCAAACACACAAAAATAGAAGGAAAAGGCAAAAAATTATTTTATTCATTGGGTTGCCTCCCAACAAGCGCTATTGTTTTATGCCCCTAGCTAGGCATAATGCATAGTTTCAAGTGTTGTCATCCTTAGTTTTTGCTACTTTAGAAGGATTGGTCTCGAAACTGGGAGGCTCCTTGCGCTTCCCATGATTTTTAGAAAATAAACCAATTTTACTATCTAAAGTGTCTATCTTCTTAGTGCAAATAGTAATGAGATTATTCATACGATTGAGGTTACCGCTAACACTTTTAAGGGGTTCATTAGACTTTTGTAACTCCACCAAAAAAATTTGTATGTCACCTAGCTTTTCCAAAATTTGGATCCCTTCTTGAGTATAATTAGGTCCTTTTTGCAACGATGGGGATCCCACTATTCCCTCTATTAATTCATAAGCTATATTAGGATCACTATCAATAAAACTTCCTTTGGTAGAAAAGTCCAAGAGTTGGCAATTGGGCATAGTCAGCCCTACATAAAACTTTTGCAACAAAATTTTCATATCCCCTTTTATAGTGCAAACACGATAAGATTCAATTATCCTATACCAAGAATCTTTCAAATTTTCTCCTTGTTTCTGTTTGAAGTAGAGAGCTTCAAAATCCAGAGACAAAGGAGGGATGGTAAAACTAATCATGGTGACGAGGCAAACAAGCAAGCAAGCAAACTAGAAAACAAGCAAATAAAATATTTTTGTGTTTTTGTAAAAAAAATTTAGAAGAGAGGGAGATGAAAACGAGAGACAAAAGCAAATAAAAGATAAATAAAGTAAATGCAAGTGAATGATAATTTGTGCGAAGGTACTTGGTAATTTTGATGATGTCTCCCCGGCAACTGCGCCAGAAATTCTTCTTGCTACTTGTAGTCTGCGTTGGTATTTCCCCGAAGAGGAGAGGATGATGCAGTATAGTAGAGATAAGTATTTCCCTCAGTTAAGAACCAAGGTTATCAATCCAGTAGGAGAACCAAGCAAAATTCCGTTAAAACGCACCTGCACAAACAAGAGCAAACAGTTGCACCCAACGCAAATAAGAGGGTTGTCAATCCTCTTAGCGGTTACTCGCAAGGGTTAAATCTTATAGAGGTAAATAGCTAAACTAAAATACTAATAAAAATAAAAGTAAATAAATTGCAGCAAGGTATTTTTGGGTTTTTATATGATAAAGATACACCCGGGGGCCATAGTTTTCACTAGAGGCTTCTCTCTTGAGCATAGAAACATACGGTGGGTAAACAAATTACTGTTGGCCAATTGACAAAATAGCAAATAATTATGATAGATTCATGGCAATGATCATGTATATAGGCATCACATCCGAGACAAGTAGACCGACTCCTGCCTGCATCTACTACTATTACTCCACCCATCGACCGCTATCCAGCATGCATCTAGGGTATTAAGTATGAAACAAAGTAACGCCTTAAGCAAGATGACATGATGTAGAGAAGCAAATTCAAGCAATATGATTAAACCCCATCTTTTTATCCTTAATGGAAATAATACAAATATGTGTCATGTCCCTTTCTGTCACTGGGATTGAGCACCGCAAGATTGAACCCATCACAAAGCACCTCTCCCATTGCAAGATAAATCAATCTAGTAGGCCAAACTAAACCGATAGATCGGAGAGAAATACAAAGCTATAACAATCATGCATAAAAGAATTCAGAGAAGACTCAAATATTTCTCATGAATAATCTGATCATAAACTCATAATTCATCGGATCCCAACAAACACACCGCAAAAGAAGATTACATCGGATAGAACTCCAAGAACATCAAGGAGAACATTGAATTGAAGATCAAAGAGAGAGAAGAAGCCATCTAGCTACTAGCTATGGACCCATAGGTCTGTGGTAAACTACTCACACATCATCGGAAGGGTAGCAAGGTTGATGTAGAAGCCCTCCATGATCGATTCCCCCTGCGGCAGAGTACCGGAAAAGGCCTCCAGATGGGATCACGGAAGAACAGAGGCTTGCAGCGGCGTAAAGGTTATTTCTTCTGGCTCTCTGGGGGTTTCCCAATATTTGTGAATTTATAGAAGTGGAATTAGGTCAAACGGAGTCACGTGGGCCCCACAAGGCAGCATGGCGCGCCCCCCTGGGGCGCGCCCTAGTGCCTTGTGGAGCCTCCGTGAGGCTTCTGGCCTCCTCCCAAAGCTTCCAAGGTTTCTTTTGTCCAGAAAAAAATCTCCAAAAAGTTTCGTGGCATTTGGACTTCATTTGGTACTGTTTCTCTGAAAAGCCAAAAACAAGCAAAAAACAGCAACTGGCACTAGGCACTAGGTTAATAGGTTAGTCCCAAAAAATGATATATAATTGCATATAAAAACATCCAAGATTGATACTATAATAGCATGGAACAATCAAAAATTATAGATATGTTTTAGACGTATCAGACCCCCATGAAATTTTCACAGAAATGTGCAAAAACAGACATGCAGGTGATGGCATTGGGAGCAAAATCAAGCAGCATGAACCCGTATGACATCATGATTTCATCAAAGAAGTCTGAGAAGGGGGGACACAGCCCGTAGTAGAAATATCCGGCAAAATGTGATACTTATCAGCGCTGGGGGAGACGGTTCATGGAAGCACTTAAGTGGCTACATGATCCTTCGTCTTCCTCGCCCACACATACGCACATCGGCGGGAAGACAACGTTCTCCCTCCGCTGCTTGGCGACGGCTACTTTTCTCCTTTCCGCTTCAGGGTCGGCCTTCTTCGGAGCCATGACGATAGTTGAAGGCGGATTTGGTGGAGAGCGTGAGTGGACCGGCGTGGCGGCGGAGAGCTCTGTTTCTGTGCAGGGAAGAAGAAGATGGGCGCGGCGAGATGGATTGTGAGCGAAGGAAGCGGAGTAGATTGAGCACCGTTCTTGCAGATTCCCTTTTATAGGGAAGGCGCAGGGTGTCGATACTAAAATCGGCAGATCTCGGGTAGGGGGTCCCGAACTGTGGATCTTGGAGTCAATGGGTAACAAGGAATGTAGAGACAGCGTTTACCCAGGTTCGGGCCCTCTCGAAGAGGTAAAACCCTACGTCCTGCTTGGTTGTATTGATGTGTTGGTATGACAATTACAGAGTCGATCTACCTCGAGATCAGATGATCTAAACCCTAGTCTTCAAAGCCGAGGTATATGCCGAACATCATCGGCTTTGTAGATCAGTTCCTTCCCTTATGTGTTGTTTGTGTCGGGCCCGCAATCCCTCTGAATCAAGTCCTCGAAGGTTGCTTGGCCATTTCCGACCATGTGTTTCTCGGATTATGCTTCGATTTCCGAAGCGTATAAATAACTCGGTCCCGAAGGCCAGTTGCACAAGTGTGAACAGTGACCTCATTTGACAACTTTCGCCGAAGGGTCACGACCACGAGCCAGTTAAGAAAACTCGATTCGTGGTTCGAGGCGGTTTCTCCATTGGCACGTCCCATCAATATGGAGATCATGTCCTGTTTTTAAAGGATATGATCAATGATTTGTGTTATCCCATGCGCGCATGACGGCACAATTATACGGGGAAATGGCGAGGCCTGCGGCGCAGTGAAAGGGCTCTTGGTCTTACGGTGGCCCATAAAAGGGAGGCAGCCACCATTTTCTTTGCGCGCTCTCACTCCCCCCTGCACCGTTGCTTTCCCAATCTCCTGAACTCCAGCGCCCAGATCCAATTCCCCCCCCCTAAGAACTCCTCCAGCCAATTCCCCACTCCGGTCATGGCCGGCTCTGGGTCCAAGGGCAAGTGGGAGGCCTCCATCATCACGGAGAGCGCCATCCAAGAGCTGAAAGGTGCGGGTTACCTCCCTACCGATATCGCTCACTGCGCTCCAGAGGAGGGCCAGGTCATCCCCACGCCGAAGCCCGGCGAGAGGGTAGTGTTCCTCCCCCACTTCATTCGGGGGCTAGGTTTTCCCCTTCACCCCTTTGTCAGGGGTTTGATGTTTTTCTACGGGCTAGATTTTCACGATCTAGCCCCGAACTCCTTCCTGCACATCTCGGCCTTCATCATCATTTGCGAGGCTTTTCTTCGGATCCGGCCACACTTTGGCTTGTGGTTGAAAGTGTTCAATGTCAAGCCGAAGATTATCGACGGCCAGCAGGCAGACTGCGGGGGGGTAATGGTAAGCAAGCTCCCCCGGGTCAAGTGGCCAGAGGGCACTTTTATTGAAATTGTCAAGATCTGGCAGAAAGAGTGGTTTTAGATCACAGAGCCACGAAACGCGGATTGGGCAGCGATTCCCGCCTTCAGATCTGGACCCCCCACGAGGCTTGTTTCGTGGACCAGGAAGGGCCTAGACTTGGGGTCAGCCAAGGAGGTGGAGCTGCTGCAGAGCCGGATATCCAGGATGATCGAGCAGAACGTCGAATTGCCTAATGTGATTCCGATTATGCTCCGCCGCTGCATGCTCCCCTTTCAAGACCGGGCCTCCCCATTGTGGACCTACAAACCCGAAGACCCTACCACCGTGCTCAGCTTCTACCACACTACCCACGCCCAGCTGTGGAAAGTGCTATTTAAGCCGCAGAAGGAGTGGTCTGCCGAGGAGGAAGACATCAGCCTTGACGCCGAAAACCCCCCTCGCGAGGTATGATAAGTTTTACGCTTACGTTAGGATGTTCCTTTTTGACAAAGCACTCAACCCTCTTTTCTTCCATCCACAGAACTGGCTGAAGATGGCCGAGCAGATCAACTGCCTGGCCCCGCTGCCCGAGGGCCCCAGAATGGCCTTGCTGATGGCCATGTTGGCCGAGGCGCCGTATGAGGCACCAGAGAAGAAGGAGAAGAAGAAAGAGAAGAAGAAGGAGACCAGAGAGGGTCTCCGTTCTCGAGGACCTCCGAACACTGGATCCGGGGAAACCCATGCCCCCTCCACCCTTGAGAGGGAGAATGGATTGGAAGAGGACGGGGAGGAAAGTGACTCTTCCCGAACAAGGAAGAGGGCTGCGTTCGAAGACGCTGAGGAGAATCAGCCTCCTCCCGCCCTGAAAAGACCACGCAGGGCCAAGGTGGTCTTGTCCGATAACAGTTCGGCTTCTGCCGAGCACTCCGAGGCCTCCGACGAGGTTCCCCGGAAGGCTCACAGGGTGAAACCGCGGGCCCAAAGGTATGTATCTTAAGGTATACTTATCCATTTTTGGCCGAACTAAGCCTGCTATTGATCGCGCACTCGCCTTTAATATTGCAGTCCGCTGCGCGACCTCCCTACCGATCAGGTCTCGGAAGGGGACTCTCCACCAGCCGCGCTGGCGGAGAGTGGGACCGAATCACGCGCATCACCTCCCCCGGTCATTGAGGAGGCCGAGGAGGTTCTATCACGGAGGACCCCTGCTGTGTCGACCACAGAAGGAGGGGCCGACGTTGTTATGGCTGAGGTGCCTACCTCGGCCGCCGAAGACCCGGAGGGAGGAATCCTTCTGGCGAACGAAGAGGGGGGCCCGGGCAATCCGAGCTCTCCCCAAAAGTGGTTTCGGAGCCATTAAGGCACCAGGAGCTGACCATCCCGGTCTCCACAGAGGGAGGGGCCGAAATGCCCCTGCCACCCCCGCCCGCTCCAGGGCGAGCCTCGACTGGGTGGCCGAATGAGATGGAGGAAGCTTTAACAAGCTCCTCTATCGTCGAAGAGCACCGTGCCCAGATGGGCACGGTTCTGCAAAGTCTTCGGTCCGTGGACAACGGACTGAAGGAGGCCTTCAGCGGCCTTCTGACCAGCTTCAAGGTGGGCCATGTAATGACTTTTCCTTAGAAAATTTCTTTTATATGATCTTGAAACCTCATGCACAGTAGCCCCCGAGCCCTGTGTGAGTTTGAAAAACTCATGCGGGGGTCAAATAATCTTTCAGATATAGATGAAATCAAAATGAGCAGTAGCCCCCGAGACTCTAGCCGGATGTAGAAAGCCTGTCAGGGGATCAAAAATCGATAACCCGGGAATCTAATGTGCTTAGTCTAATGTGCAGGCGTCATCCTCGGCGGCAGCTGCCAATGCTGAGGAGTTGGCCGAGCTGAATTGGAAGCTCAAGAGCTCCGAGGACGACCTTGATCTACTAAATAAGCAGTTTGACGGGGCGCAAGGCAAGTCCAAGCTAAATTTTTTACTACAACGGTTATTTATTGAAGTTAGGAAGTTAATCCAAACGGAATGCGACTGACATTGTTGCAGCTACCACCGCCGAGGTCGAGAACCTCAAGGCCGAGCTTAAGGAAGCTCGACAGGAAGCCGTGGAGCAGAGGGCTGCAACCGAAAAGGCAGCCACCAAACTGGCCAGGGTGAAAACTGTTAGCCAGAAGCACGAGGCCCGGGTGTCTGAGGTGCAACAAGAGCTCAAGGAGGCCATCACAAAATGTGAGGTCCTTGAGCAAAAGAGTAAGGAGCAGGCCACTGAACTGACCTCACTGAGGTCGGCGACTACGGAAGCGCGGACGGAGGCGCGGGGCTACCAGGAGGAACTCCGCCAAGTCAAACTTATTGCTGATGGTAACCATACTTACTGCAAAGTGTCTTTGGTGGTAACAGGTTCGCTTTGCTCACGCGAGTATGGCGTTCCCCAGGCGCTTTTGCGGACCTGCCGAGGAGTGCATCAGACACAGGTAGGTACTTTGCGTCCCAGGAGGGTCGTACCGAGCAGAGGCTGTTTTGGGCGCAGTGTCAAGCACCCGAACACCCTCCTCTCCTCAACAATCAGCTGAAGCAGCTGATGGAGTTGCATCGGATGGTGGAGCCAGTGATGAAGGACCTCTGTGTCAAACTGTGGCCTTCGGAGCTGCTGCCGAGCAGCTACTTTGGCTTGGTGCAGAAGTTGTGCGACGCCACGCCCCAGATTGATTTCTGGAAGCGCTCCGTATGCATTGAGGGAGCTCGGATGGCCTTCGCCAAGACCATGGTGCATTGGCCGAGGATCAAGCCGGCCGAGGTGGCCACCGGACCACCTCCCCCTGGGAAGGAGCACAGGCGCCCCGAGCAGTACTTTCCTGTTGTGATGGATGGTGCTCGGGCGATAGAGGCCCAGTGCTCGAAGGATATAATTTATGAATGAATTTACTTTCTTGTATCCGAAGAAGTTGGAACTTTTGTGCTTTACAATGCAACTGGTTGGCTTTATATATAATGCCTTGTGTGTTTATTTTGACTCCTGTGCGGCCGTTTTAAACTGAAAGTTACCAGTCGTCGGCTTCAACCCCCTGGCAGATACTGCATGGGGTGTTTTTCCTTAACACCTTAACCTTTAGCCGACGTCTCGGTGCCCGGAGGCTGTTGTGTGTAAGGAAAACAAGGCAATCGGACTATGCGGCTTTAGTGCTTTCACTGAGCCATAGGAGCTTGACTGCGGGAGCTAGTGACTAGCCCCCAATGTGTGATATTCGGACGTACCGAGGTTGATGCCATTATCACTTGATTCCTGTGACAGCGAACCCTTCGTTTGATGCGGAATAACCTCCATCGATTTTTAGTTTAACACTTGTCATCGGATCGCCGACCAGTTCTCGCTTATTATGACAGTCAGTTTTCGGCTTTCTCCACTGAGGTACTTAACCAGACGAGCTAGAAGTACAATCGCAGTGGTTCTCCCTTTACCCTCCTAACCAAACAATGCGGAACGTAAGAGGGCAAACACAGGAGCCGGGCAACCCAACTATTGACCAAAGACATAATTCGGAACTGATTCATATAATGCAATATCCAAGACGCCGAGCACATCTAATGAATTTTAGTGCCGGAATGATGCTTGGGCAAGATTTATGGTCGAGCCCCCGGTCTATTAGCCGGTCGCATCTAAAAAAAGAATGTATCATGATAGTTTACTTCGGCTTATAAGCGGAAAGGAATACACAACACAAATGACCGCGGTATGACCGGAGAAGAATGGTCTTTATTTCCTTTGAATTCGTGACGTCCAACCGTACAATCCGAACTACCGAAGCAACTTTTATAGATACTTTTTAAAAAAACTTATCAGTGGAAAGGTTTATACAGGGCCTCCATAAGTGGTTTGACGTCCCTACTGCGCCCTGGTGCACTTCCGTAGGTAACGTGCGATTGAAGTCGCCGCTTGTATGCACGACGGAAGTGATAGTGTTCGGCGGACAAGCCCTTGAGAAAGGGTTTTGAGAAGTCGCCGAAGGGTATCAGCCTGACGCTGATCAGGCCCTAGATGGTGCATGTTGTTGATGTTAATCCAAGAACATCATTGGTCATGACTCGGTCGAACCGAGCGCTTGACCCTTGTAACGTTTGCCCCCATAGCTACCCACGGAATTTTAAGCGCGAAATTATGTACCCGAGGTACATATTTCGTGGCTGGGGAGGCCATGTTGTGGGGCATGTATCCCTATTTAGGGTGAGCACGGGAGTGCTCCGGGACTGAGGCCGTAGCTCGGGTGCGTTTCCGTGCGTCCAGCGCCTTGATGGTAGACTGGGCTTTCGACGCTTCTTTGGCGGCCTGGACTTCGGCTGCCAGAGCCGCTGTGCGTTCCTTGGTTCAGAGCGAGCGCTCGGTGTTACCGTTAATGGTAATGACACCCTTAGGTCCTGGCATCTTAAGCTTCAGATATGCGTAGTGCGGGACGGCATTAAAGCGAGCGAACGCTGTTCGGCCGAGGAGTGCGTGGTAACTGCTGCGGAAAGGAACAATGTCAAAGATTAAATCTTCATTGCAGAAGTTGTCGGGCGAGCTGAAGACTACTTCCAAGGTCACGGTTCCCGAGCAACATGCCTCGACGCCTGGGATTACACCTTTAAAGGTAGTGTTACTGGGTTTGATCCTTGACGGATCGATTCCCATCTTCCTCACGGTATCTGAATAAATCAGATTGAGGCTGCTGCCTCCGTCCATAAGGACTCTAGTGAGGTGGTATCCATCCACGATGGGGTCGAGCACCAGAGTCGCTGTTCCTCCATGACGGATACTGGTCGGATGGTCTCGCCGGTCGAAGGTGATCGGACAAGCCGACCATGGGTTGTATTTCGGGGCCACCGGCTTTAAGGCGTAGACATCCTGAAGTGCACGCTTCCGCTCCTTATTGGATATATGCGTGACATAAATCATGTTCATGGTTTTTACCTCGGGAGGGAACTGCTTTTGGCCTCCATTGTTCGGCCCGTGAGGTTCGTCGTCGTCCTCGCTGCGGGGGCCCTTGCCCAGTTCCTCAGCTGTAAGCTTGCCGGCCTGCTTGATTACCCAACAGTTACGGTTGGTGTGGTTGGCGGGCTTGTCCGAGGTACTGTGGATCTGGCAGGGCCTATCTAGGATTTTGTCTAGCGCGGTCGGGCTGTCTCGGTTCCCTTTAGAGGGCTTCTTCCGCGGTCCTGATTTTGAGTTGCTGAACCCGGCGTTTACTGCCGCGTCATCGGCTTCACTGCCGTTGTTTGTGTGCCGACGCTTGTTATTCTTGTTGCGCCGGGGTTTCCCGTTCCCGTCCCGGACCTCTGAGGTGCCGGGGTCGTCGGGGTGGTTGCTTCTATGAGCTAACCAACTGCCTTCACCCGCGCAAAAGTGGGTCATTAGGGAGGTGAGGGCCGACATTGTTCTCGGCTTATCTTGGCCGAGCTGGCGAGCGACCCATTCATCCCAAATACTGCGCTTGAATGCGGCGATTGCCTCAGCATCCGGACAATTGACAATCTGGTTCTTCTTAGTCAAGAACCGATTCCAGAATTGCCGAGCTGACTCCCCGAGCAATTGAACAATGTGGCTCAAGTCATCGGCATCCGGCGGCCGAACATAGGTGCCTTTAAAGTTGGCTCAGAAGGCGTCCTCGAGCTTTTCCCAGCTCCCAATGGAGTTTTTGGGTAGGCTATTCAACCAGTACCTTGCCGGTCCTTTAAGTTTTAATGGCAGATATTTAATGGCGTGGAGGTCATCTCCTCGGGCCATATGAATGTGGAGAAGGAAATCTTCGATCCACACAGCTGGGTCAGTTGTCCCATCATACTGGTCTATGTTTACGGGCTTAAACCCCTCGGGTAACTGATGCTGCATCACCTCATCTGTGAAACACATTGGGTGTGCGGCGCCCCTGACCCGGGCCACGTCGTGCCGGAGATCGGTTATCATCCGAGCACGATGCTGCTCCCGGGCTCTATCATTCCTGTCGCGCCAAGCTTGGTATCCGTCATGTCCAGCGGGCATGTGTCCTCTGGATCCGTAAAGGGATCTTGTCTGTGCCGCTCTGGCATTTAAGTTGTGCCGCAGATCATATGGATCATCTGGTTGTACTGGCTCCTTGCCCGCCCGGCGAGGGAGCATAGGTGGGTTTTCGGCTTCTCCAGCCGTCCTGTCTCGTCCTCGAGGGGGGCGGTCGGGCTGGTTTGCCCGAGTTCGTCTGGGGGGGATGGGCTCGAGGGCCTCGTCATCAAATGACGGAAGCAAACTCCGCCGTGGGTAGCTTTTGTTTTGATCCTGACATTGATTGTCGAAGCCCTCTTCAGCTGCTAAGACCAACGTCCACCTGTCATTAAGGGTATCCTGTTCAGTTTTTAGCTGCTACTGCTTCTTCTTCAGGCTTCGGGAGGTGGCTATGAGTTGCCGCTTGAACTTTTCCTGATCCAGAGGGTCATCGGGGATGATGAAATCCTTGGGTTCGAGGCTGTCCTCCTCTTCGGAAGGAGAGAGGTAGTCACTGTCCTCAGAATCATCGGGGTCCTCGGGGTTACCCTGGTCCTCATGCCCTTCAGAAGCGTCGTAGTGCTGTTCAAGGGTGGTGTTGTCGCCGAGCTCCTCCATGTTGTCCGGAGTATCATTATCTCCGGTGCCGTTTGTGTCTGTATTCGTGTTGCTTTCCCTGCCCTTTCCCCGTCCCTTGGATCGCTTTCGTTGGCATCGGCGTTTGGGCGGCTCCTCGCCGGGGTCATCGCCATCCTTTCTGGGGGTGTCGACCATATAAATGTCGTAGGTGGAGGTGGCGGTCCACTTTCCAGTGTTGGGAGCGGCAAGGGAGGGAGCAGTATAGGACATGACGTCGATATCCTCGTCCATGTCGTCAGCCTCCTCGGAGGCGTAGTCCAGCATGTCGGGTAAGTCCTCGACAGTGGCTACTAAGTGGGTGGTGGGTGGGACGTAAAATTCCCCGTGGTTGGCCTCAAGTCCGATCTGGTCATAGACCGAGGACGGGCCATCCGCGATAGTCATCATCTGGATCCGATCTAACGTCTCGCTTAACAGCGAGAGGCCTGCCGGATCCATCCTCTGACGTCTTTCAGAGTTAACCTCCGGTATGCCTGCGTTGGGGGCGGGTTCATCCAAGGTTGACCCCTGGTTCTCGGACATTGAGATCGGATCCAAACTTAAAGCCAGATCCGAAATAAAGGCCGACCCAGAGAATGGGGTCGGGGAGAAGATCCGAAGTCGAGGCTTCGGGATCACTAGGCCCCTCAGGTAAAGCTGAGAACCCAGTAAAGATCAGATCGCCCCGAGAGTCGGCGACGTACTCTAGGTTGCCAAACCTAATTTTTGGCTCAGGGGCGAAACTGTTGATCTGGTCAAGGTGACCGGTCAGGCTGGCATGTAGAACGATGCTGCCAAACACGAAGAGCTGGCTGGGAACGAAGACGTCCCCGGTGCGGATGCCGTCGCCGATGACTAAGCGAGCCATTGATCCTTTGATGGTCCTACAGCGGAACTCTCAATGAAAGCACCAATGTCGGTACTAAAACCGGCAGATCTCGAGTAGGGGGTCCCAAACTGTGGATCTTGGAGTCAATGGGTAACAGGGAACGTAGAGACAGCATTTACCCAGGTTCGGGCCCTCTCGAAGAGGTAAAACCCTACGTCCTGCTTGGTTGTATTGATGTGTTGGTATGACAATTACCGAGTTGATCTACCTCGAGATCAGATGATCTAAACCCTAGGTGGGTATGATAATAATGGTTTCGGCCTCTACGGACTAAACCCTCTGGTTTATATAGACACCAGGGGTACCTAGGGTTACATATGGTCGGTTGCCACCAGGGGATAAAGATGCCGGCCACGCTAAACTTGACTTGGAGGAGACGCCAAGTCTTCGGAGGTTTCCTTCTAGAGCCCGGGGTCGCCTGTAGTCCGGCCTTCCTTCGACAAATTAGGAGCGGCCCATCAATACGGCCCACGAGAGACAGGCCAGCGGCCCGAGGACCCCTTAGCCCGGGACACCCTCACGGGGGCTGGGTCTCTACTATGCAGCATGACAACACTTCTTCAGGCGCACGACCGCGAAGAGCCGTTTCGCTCCACCTCTCCCATGTCCCGCATTTAATGCGCCATCGTGGGCGTGCAGTCAAAGTGATCATTGCGGTAGTTATCCTCTGCTACGTCTGTCTGTGCATGTTCTTGGGCCTAGCCCAACAACGCCTCGCACGCGTGTGTGGCCCAGGCCCGGGGGCTCGTGTCGGTGCATTAAACATGGGTGTTTTATACCCTGACTTAAGCACAGACAGTTGCAGCCTTCCCGACCGTGAGGGCTTGCCGAAGGACGGCCTTTATCAAGACTCAAGACTTAGTAAAAACCATGAAGAAGACCTCGAGGCAGGTCATAGAGAAGTACTAAAGAAGTACCGAAGATGAAGATTCAAGTAGCCGGCAAGCAAGGTACTGGCAAAGCTATGCAGCGGCAAGCCTCTGAGCTGGCAAGCATCCCTCCACCGCTCCATCATGGCAGTTGACAAGAGTCTGCCGACAGGTGTCGAGCGGGCAGGCAGTTAGGTGAAGCGTGTCGGGGCACGTGGCGGCGCCATAGCTGAAGAACAACTTTATTGACACCCATCCCAGTGGCGTGTCAACGGAATAGAAGGTAGCTGGGCGAGCGGTATAGGTGGAGATGGACTACCTTGCCGGCATCTCTCCTCAGTGTGACACCTGATGGAGCATTTATTGCTTTTGTCCTAATCCATCATAGTTAGGTATGATAGCACTGTAGCCACTATCTGCCTCTGTATTTACCATTTTGCCACTGTGGTAGCCCTTCATCTATAAAAGGAGGCCCATGGAAACCTTTACAAGGGTCGACACCTTGCCCAATTGCACCACGTAGCTGCACTTCCGAGCACCTTGCCGGCAAGCTTGCGCTCTCTTGTAACTTGGGCATTTTCCCACATATAATCCACCAAAGCAGGAGTAGGGTTTTACGCCTCACGATGGCCCGAACCTGGGTAAATCTTGTGTGCTTGATTGCTGGATCTGCTCTTTGTGTACTGTGAGTCCTACAGCCGAACCACCAAGGGGACTTGTTGGTCCCAAAGATTGTCGTACCTTAACATGCTTTTTTTGTATTGCAGTGATAGAGAGCTACAATGTGTCTGTTACAAGATGAAAAGATTGACCCCTAGCAAGGCCTTGGTCTCCCCTTTTTATAGCGTCGGGGGAGGGCCTGTCGGAGGCTCCAATTGGTTGAATATACATTGGAGTAGGCTGGTCTAGCCTATACCATGGGGGCATGGTTGCCCATGGCATGCTTGTACGTGTGATGATGACGTCCTCCCGGGGCAGCGGATTACCCCCCCCCCCCCCGGATACTTACCTCCCTCCTTCTTCCGTATACGTCGGGTGGCAGCGAAGTATGCCACTGTAGTAGTGTAAGCAGTAAGTGAATCTTCCTATAGTTGTTGTGGATGACTTGGTCCACACGGGCCCTTCTGGAGTCCACGCGCAAGGGCTAGTCATCCAACCTTCATCCCCTTCCTGACGCAGGTAGCAGTGTTTCTTGGCACGGGCCATCTCACGACCTTCAGAGTCAAGACCCATTCCTCTAGAATGGGCAAGCGGTGTGTCAACGCGTCCTCCCGGGAAGGCCCCGCGAAGGGCTTCCCGGAGACGGCCTGTTCTCATCTCTTGAACTGTCTCCTGACGACCCAGGCCATAGTCCAGCGGGTGTATCAACGTCTTCAAAAGGTGTTCCCAAGGGTGGAGAAATATCTTTTTCTTCGCTGTCAAGGCTCCTCTTACCGGGTTAGTAATACCCTAGTTTTACTGACGCTGACAGTAGCCCTCGAGCCCGTTACCCGTCTTGGCGATTGCCGGGCCTGAGATGGGGAATGGGGCCATGCCGTTCTAGATAAACCCGGGCAAACATCGGGCCGGGCCGGGTTTCGGGCCGGGCTTGTAAAAGCCCGGCCTTCTTTTCTCAAGCCCGAACCCGGCCCGAAGCCCGAAATACACTCTATTTTCAAGCCCAAGCCCGGCCCAAAATGAAGCCTGAAGCCCGAAAGCCCGGCCCGAACGCTGTTTTCTAGTGTGCACACGTGCAAGCCCGGCCCGAAATACAGAAAAAAAGAAGCCCGAGCCCAGCCCGAACTACCCTTCGGGCTGCAAAACAAGGTCCAAGCCCGGCCCGAATGACAAGCCCGGCCTGGCCCGGCCCGAGTTTTTTGGGCCGGGTCGTCGGGCCGGGCTGTCCATGCCCGGGTTTAGTTCCAGAGCCTTGATGTGTGGCAACCGGCCACTCATGACGGGACCGGACGATGAAGACTTTCTCTATGTCGCATCGAAGGGTGGCTTGGTGAGTGGTATTGTCAGACCACGGGAGCGCCTCGATTCCCACCCATGCTCGCGGCGCGTTCTTGGGAAGTGGAGAACATGGGTAGTTATCGCCAAGAGGCGGGTGGTTTCCCTTCTGTTTGACCCTTGGTTTATAAAGGAGAGGGGATCGAGCGCCGTCTGTCCGTTTCGTCGCCCTCGCCTCCAAATATTTCTTTTCGCCATCACCACAACTTTTCCCCTTCCTCTCACATCTGCCCCCCATCTGTGATCTCCTTTCCATGGCGTCTCGTAGTTCCAAGCCCGCCGCAGATAAGGGGAAGAAAAGCAAGGAGGCGGTGGCGTCACAGCCGTTGGAGCCGGCCTTGCATGAGTCGGTTTACGCGGATGCCGACAGCGTGAAGGGGCTTCGCTTCTTGGTCGGCGGCCATTGGCACGAGTGGGGGCGCACGCAGATGTTGCCGGCGGGCAGCCAAGGAGTAGATGCGGACGTGGTCCCCATCTTTGTTAATTTCCTAGCTGCCAGTCTGGTGCACCTTTCTCTGAATCTTCTTGGCAGTGCTGGAACATTACGGACTCCATATGTTGCACCACCACCCGAATGCGGTGTTGGCCTTGGCCATCTTCCCCCATCTCTGCGAGGGCTTCGTCGGAGTATGGCCATCGCTGGAGTTTTTCTGACATTTCTACTCCCCCCGCCTAAACTCCGCGGACAGACAGATCTCCGGCTGTCTGACCTTCCACCTCGCCATGAAGAAGAAGGATATGAGTTACATTCCGGTGGATCTGTACTCTCATGTGAGGGAGTGGCGCCGGAGCTGGTTGTTGGTGAAGACCCTGTGGAGCTCCCCTCTGCTACGGGAACCAGAGGCTCCCCCGCCGGTGATGACACACCCTGGATGGACGAGGCATGTCGCTGGCAAGGCCCTCAACCCAGTCCTACAGCGCATCAAGTTGTTTGCAGAGTGGGGGTTGGATGGCCGTATGGTGGCGTGCAGCTTCGTCCACCTTCGGATTGCCCCTCTTCAGTTCAGGAAAGAGCCGACATGGATGCTCGCAGGCGAGGAGGACGGCCAATGCTTACACCGGGATGCCCTTTCGGAGGAGAAGCTATCATGGGTGATGGAGACTTTGTTCAATTCAGATGGGGCTCTAGGCTTGCCGCCTCAGATTGGTATGCTTCATAACAGCCAGTCTCGCGGCGCCATCCTGAAGCGGATGCCGATGTGCGACAGGTGGGGTCTTGTTTCCGTGGGTTCGGTGGACCCCGAGAGGCCGAACCCTTTCTTGCCGCAACCGGCTTCTGAGGAGGCAGCAGAGGAAGGTGCAGAGGAGAAGGAGAAGGACGAAAAGGACTCCGAGGGCTCCTCCAGCACCCCGGCCATGGGGGACGCACCTCCACCACCCGGCCGGAAATGTGCCTTATCTCCTGCAGCCCCCATCCCTATTACCCGAGCCCAACGACAACACCGTGCCGGTGGCGCCAGGTAAATGTTTGAATTTGCCTGTGATATCTCCTTTTTATTGATCCGGTATTGGAACAAGAAAGGGTATCCCGCACCTATTTCCCCAGAGGTGACCCTGGGTATCGAACCCACGAGAGGAAGATTCCCTTGAAGTAATGGTCTCTATCAAGCTTTTGCTAAAGTGTCAAATCCAGCTTTTGACCGGATCAGCAAGCAAATTGTGATTCAATCACTTATAATAAAAAGAAGGTACGGGGATGAGGTCTTAATGCTTACAACCATGTATTCGTGTTGGGATCAAAAATGATATTAGTTTGTGCTCGGGAAGTCACCCATCAAGAGATGCTTGCTTCGTATCGGAGTGGGGGATGTGTCCAAATAACATCTTGACCGGCACGGGTCCTGCATCAAGAATCAGTTGTCCTACCGAAGGCCCTATCCGTCTCGCGGGGTTGCCCCGATAATTAAGATAATAATATCAGACAAAAGCTTTGGGTGTTTAATGACTACACCTCATGAATCCCCAAGGATATGATCCATGTTACCCTACTAAACCTTACTGTCACCGGTGTTGGGTATAACACTTCACGGTCCCCTTGCTCCTAGCCTCACCGGTGCTCAGCCTCCATGATCCTGGGTACCTGCAGGGATGAAGATCGCGGACAAGACAAGAGACACTTCACGAAACAATTTTATTTCACACATACGAGACGTTATGTCAAAGGCTTCCATTGATCCCTTCATCAAATACCTCGGGTTACAAGGCTCATACCTTACCCCATACCTTACCGAACTACTCACACATGGAGATCAGATCGCGAGAAGAAAACATTGAAGAACACATCTTGGGATTGATTGGTGGCAATATGTCTTACAATGGATGCCTTGTGCGATACACGATTACAAGTATGAACTAGATGAGAGAGCACTATGGTGGTGGAGATGGCTTTGGGGATGAAAATGGCGGCGGCTAGGGTTTGTGGATGAAGATGATGATGAAGAGGTTCTGGCTGTGCTCGACGCTTCTCTGTTGTCATTTCGACGGGGTCCCCTTTATAAAAGTTGTTCAGGGACGACCTGCCTCGGTTTCCACGCCAAACGACCGCTCATGCGAGCGCGTGCGGTCGCATGGAACGCCGTCTTTGACTCTGTTGGTCTCCTGGCGCGTCCTGGTGACTTATTTCTTCTCCATTTTCCTTCATTTCCTTTCTCCCACGTGATTTCTTCCCTTTTTAGCCCATTTCCCGTGGAAAAAATATCGAAGAGAGGATTTGTGGAATCCCTTGCATTCATTAGTGATTAGTGGCAATATCGGAGTGAATATTTCTCTTTTAATGAAATATCTCGGTTTAAACAAGGTTGAAATGAGTGTAAAAATATCACTCATCAACTCCCCCAAGCTTAAACTTGATCGTCCTCGAGCAACATAGAGAGAAATCCGAAGCATAAGAAACTCAGTTGTTTAAACCGAAATAACGAGAAGGTTTTGGTTCACTTACGATCGGTATGCCTAGATAGCCCTCCGCTTCTTGACCTGAAGACTTATCATAGATATAGTGGTGGCATGGTTATAGTGCAAGTGTTAGTGAAGCAAAGATAATCAACACAAAGTTTCTGATCTACTAGATAAAACAACTTTGCAACACTTCATTTCATTTAATCTAGACAACACTTGCTTGCCGAGAATGCACGGAAGAGTTTCTTTAGGTAGAGCCATGAAAACATAAGTTAAGGAGTAGAAAGAATGTAGTAAAATATGATGCTCAAGTGCTCATGAGCACACCCATAATTGTCTCCTCCTCTAGGCTCTTAAACACTTTGTTTCAATCATTGTTTGCTGGAACTTTCACTACAAAAAAAGACACATCCGTGACATTATGGCCCGAATGAAAACTTTTTCTATCATGGTTGTGACACTTCTAAGACAATAATTGTGACAAAAACACGTATCATCATAGATGTGGTGGGCTCCTACTTTTGTGACAAAAAATTATGACAAAAAATGGGCTTTTCGTCCTGGGCGGGCCGGAGACGCACCCACATGACATTCTTTGGGCCGTCCATGACGTAAAAAATCGTGGTAGAAGTGAGGGCAAGGAAATTTTTGGGGAGTTCCTGGTTACGGTGGGTGGTCGGGGCCGAGCGATGCAGTGTGATTTGCGCGTTTCTCTCGTACGCGCGCGTGTGTGCGAGGCGTTCGCTAAACTGAACCCAAGCGAGGCATTCGCTTACTGAACCCGAGCGATCGCACTAGCTACGTACTGAAGCTGATCGATCCCTTCGCTGCTAACTGAACCCGAGCGATTCCTTCGCTGCTAACTGAACCCGAGCGATTCCTTCGCTGCTAACTGAAGCCGGTCGAGCCCCCGTACGTGCGAGACGTAGCCGGTTGGGTTGCCTCTCGATGAATAGTGCCCGTTGCTGCCGCGCGCGCGATATGTAGAATGAGTCAAGACTGCTGTTGCATCGATCGATCGAGCCCCTTCCGCGAGACGTGGTGAGTTGACCTAGCCGGTTGGTTGGCTGTGGATGAATAGTTCCCGTTGTTGCCACCCGCTCGTATGCCCCACCCCAGCCGGTGGGTTGGCTGTGAATGAACAGTACCCTGGCCGTGTGAAGGTGGTTGGCGCTGGATGAACAGGACCCCGAGGAGGCCGCCACACCCCAGCCGGTTGGGGATGGATGAACATGACCCCGTGGAGGCTGGATGAACAGTAGCCGGTGGAGGCTGGAGGAAGTCGACGGTGGATGAGCAGTAGCTGGTGGAGGCTGGAGGAGGTCGACCGTGGATGAACAATAGCCCGTGGAGTCCCGTTTTGTGGTACTCCACACCCCTCCCGATGAACAGGACCCCGTTTCGACCGTAGGCAGTTGGGGAGAAGTCCGTTTCCTCCGTCTTGCGGTACGCCAGACCCCCTCCCGATGAACAGGACCCCGTTTCGACCGTAAGCGCTCAAAGAGAAGTCCGTTTCCTCCATTTTGTGCTACGCCACAGCCCCCCCGATGAACAGGACCCTGCTTCGACCGTAGACGGTCGAACAGAAGGCCGTTTCCTCCGTTTCGCGGTACGCCAGACCCTGAGTCGATGAACAGGACCCTGTTTCGGCTGTTCCATCCAAGCCGGTTGACTCCTGATGAACAGGACGCGTTCAGACCCAGTCGCTTGGCTCCCGATGAACACGACGCTGTTTCCTCCGTTCCGACCCAGCCACTTGGCTGCCGATTAACAGGAGGCCATTGCTGCCGTCCGTTGCCTCTCCATGTACACGAGCCCTGGCCGTACGTATGCGCGAGTACGCGTTTGAGACCCCGCCCGTATGTATGTACGTGCCCGTATTTTTTGCCGTGTAGCTATACGTATGTGTACATGATTTAGACAGGGCTGCCTGAACTGATACGTCGGGGGCTCTACTTTGACATGTGTCGCTCCTTACACGCCCACGGTTCATCATTGCAGAGAGACCGGTCGACCAGTACGTACGTACACGTTCGCGACCAGACAGACAACGCTACGTACGCTTCGACCGGGTGGGTCCCAGCTGTCAGGGAGGATAAGGAGGCACTTCCTTGCATGCGAAGATATAGCTGCTGGGTCCCAGCTGTCAGGGGGGGAATCATTTTTTTGTGCGTAATAAAGAGGCACTTTCTTGTGTGCGAGGATGTAGCTGGTGGGTCCAGCTGTCAGCCTCATCGCGTACAGTCCTCTTCCGATGGCTGTCGTTCATTGACCACGTTGACTACGCCGCGCCGAGAGCACCAAGGCGGTGGACGACAGCGAGGCCTAGGAAGGGAACGACGCGGAGCCGGGGAAGACGCAGCAGTGGATGCCCATGCGGAGGGGAGTACGAGGGTTGACTGGTTCGGCTGCGGTGTGAGGCCGCCGTCGTCGGAGAATAACAGGGGATGTGGGTGAGTAGAGGGAAGGCCTGGCCAGCGGTGGGAGTAGGGTGGGGCGGTGAGGCCTGCGCGGCAGCACAGCCGGCCACGGGAGGCTGGAGCAGGCGGTCCCGCATGCGCTGGTTTGGGCGGCTGGAGCAAGAAGATCAGAGATTGAAGAAGTCACTGCTGCTAGAATCGTTTGTTGACTAAGTTGACAAAGCCCTGCGTACGCGTCAACTTAGTAGGCCCACAAGTCAGCCTCCAAATCTGGTGGGTCCCAGTTGTCATGGGGAGGAATCATTTTTTTCGCGTAATAAGGAGGCACTTCCTTCCGTGCGAAGATATAGCCGGTGGGTCCTAGCTGTCAGGCAGAGGAATCATTTATTTTTCGCGTAATAAGGAGGTATTTCCTTGCGTGCGAAGATGTAGCTGGTGGGTCCCGGATGTCAGGGGGAGGAGTCATTTTTTTGCGCGTAATAACGAGGCACTTCCTTGCGTGCGAAGATGTAGCTGGTGAGTCCCAACTGTCAGGGAAGGAAACTTTTTTTTCCTCGTAATAAGGAGGCACTTTCCTTGAGTGCGACCATGGACCTCGTGGGTCGCAGCTGTCAGCCTTTCCACGTACAGTCGTCTTTCGATGACTCTCGTTTGTTGACCATGTTGACCACGCCGCGCCGAGCGCACCAAGGCGGTGGACGACGGCGAGGCCCCGCCGCCCCAAACGGGAATGACCCGGAGATAGGGAAGACGCGACAGTGGAGTCGCAGACGGAGATGAGTGCGAGACTTGACTGGTTCGGGTGCGGGATGGGGCTACACTCGGCGGAGAATAACATGAGGTGCGGAGGAGTGGAGGGATCGCCTGGCCGTCGGTGGGGTAGCGTTTCGCAGCGAGGCGCGCGAAGCAACGCCGCTGGACGCCGGAGGCTGTAGCAGGCGGTCCCGCCAGCGCTGGAGGAAGAAGACGAGAGATTGAAGAAGATTGCCGGCCGTTGGATGTACATCCTACGGATAAGGCTGTCAGAATCTTTTTTTGACTAAGTTGACAACTTGCGTAGGTGATACGTCTCCGTCGTATCTACTTTTTCAAACACTTTTGCTTTTATTTTGGACTCTAATTTGCATGATTTGAATGGAACTAACCCGGACTGACGCAGAACTACCATGGTATTGTTTTTGTGCAGAAATCAAAATTCTCGGAATTGGGCGAAACTTTTTGGAGATTCTTTTTATGAAATATATAAGAATTGTAGGGCTAAAATGTGAAATACACAGACTAATTGATAATCTATTTATTATACAAGAAAAATCCACGAATAACTTAGGAAAAATGGAATCCTATCATCGACTAGCCTAGAAATAATAAACTACGAGAGTATAAAAGAAAAATGCGAAAACAAGATTTGAAAAGATATCTTTAGAACGAAGAGAAGAGATGACTTCGAGAATTCCCACCGGAGAGAAGACTTCCAGAATTCCCACCAAGAGAAGAGAAATATTTTTTTGATAGTGCTAGCCAAATCAAAAATTGATTTAGCCCGAGTTGGATGATTTTTAGGTGCCCTTTGGGTCTCTATATATTGGTTAGAGGTCTACCGAAAGGTCTATAGCTAGACAATATGGGACTAAAGTTATATAGAGAAGAGAGATTTAGTTCTATGCGTATACAGAAGACAACGAAAGAACATACAGGGCGCTAGCGTGTTGCTAGGCCCATGTGGCAGCTGGCCCAACACACGAGAAAAAAAAATGAAAGTGAAGAGTGGGCTTGGCCTATGTGAGAGAAAAGAAAAAATAAACTGGGGCGCACTGCTGTTCTGCGCGCACGGGCGAAAGATAAGTATGGGTCGCACAGAGCGAGATTTAAATACAAGTCGCACGACGCGACATATAGATATGGGTCGCAGGATGAACAGTGTTAACTGCATTTGTTTAACAGAGAGGGAAAAGGGTCCTAAACATAACCAAAACAATTACCAAAAAAACCAGAAAAATTCAAATAAATATTTGCATATATAAAGAGACCTATGACCATTTTCGATGGCCTAAACAATAATATTGAAATAGTTATTTTTGCAATTTGAGTTAATTTGAGTATTTAAAATAATTTTCAAAATAAGTTTTAAATTCCAAAAATTATTCAAATACTTTTCAACTCTTTATTTTGAAGGAGTCATGTTACCTTCTCTCAATTATTTTCTTTTTAAATGAGAAATTGTTTGAATATTTCAAAATGAAAATAAACTTCCAAATGCAACCAAAACTGAATGGAAATTTTTGGGAAAGTCATTTTATTCCCTCTCATTTAATATTCGGTAAACTCCAAAAAGGTTCAAACTCCACTCAATTTCAAACAATATCACAACGAAACAATCATTATTCCTTAATTTATATAACATTCCAAAATTTAGAATTTTGGGATGTTACATACGATAAAAGATTCTTTACCAAATTCCACTTACTAAGAGCGATACACTCCCCGGAGACGGCGCCAGAAAAGAGTCTTGGCGAACCATAAGTATAGGAGATCAATCGCAGTCCTTTCGATAAGTAAGAGTGTCGAACCCAACAAAGAGCAGAAGGAATTAACGAGTAGTTTCCAACAAGGTTCCACTGGAAGTGCGTTAAAGATATTTTTGATAGATAATTTGATAGCAAGTTAATTTGTAAAATGCAATAAGTAGATAAATTAAATAGGTGCAGCAAGTGGCCTAGTCCTTATGTATGCTAAGGACAAGCCCGAGGTGTTTCTTATGAGGGCTAAAATGCTCTTGAGGACATATGGGAATCTTGTCAAGTTACTTTCACCATGATTCATTAAGTTACCGTTCATTGCTTTGATAAGTGTTTTGTGGGTGGACCGAAGCTAAGGTATTGTCCTAACTTGAACAAATGCCCACTTATGATTATACTCTCCATGCAAGAATCTGCAACTACAAGAGAATTAATTAAGATAAATCTAACCATAGCATTAAACAGTTGGATCCAAATTAGCCCCTTACGAAACAATTCATAAACTGGGGGTTGGGTTTCTATCACTTCCGCAACCCATCATCTACAAACTATTTCCACAATGCCTTCCCCTAGGACCAAAGATGATGAAATGTCATGTAGTGGACGTTCACGTAACAACAGTAGAGGAAGAACAACACAACATATCATCGAAGCATTGAAAGGTATTCAACTTCACATTATTACTAGCAACAAGACTTCTCTCATGTCCTCAAGAACAAATAGGCCTACTCACAACTCATCATATGGATCATGATCAATGGGTATAAATATGTGATTAACAATCTGAACATAACAATCGTCCACCAATAAAACCCCTAAGCATCAAATACAAGATGTAATCAACACATACAATTACTCCCAGGTACCAATATGAGGTTTGATACAAAGATTGAACACAAATAAGAACTAGGGTTTGGAGATGAAATGGTGTCGATGAAGATGTTGATGAAGATGATGATCCCCAGGTTGATTGGAGTGTTGATGATGATGAAGACTTCGATCCCCCCCCCCCCCCGCCACACCCCCTCGGAGGGAAGTTTTCCCAATAAAATCACTCCGCTGGAGAGCAAAAGTGCTCCGCCCCAGTTCCGCCTTGCAGATGGTGGCGGAAAGTCCCGAGGATTTTTCTATTATTTTTCTAGGATAAAATGGAATTTATAGACAAAGAACATCGGGAGAGGGGCCACCACGGGCCCACACGGCTAGGGGGCGCGCCCAAGGGGTGGTCGCGCCACCAGGCCGTGTGGAGGTCTGGTGGGTCCCCTCTGGTACCTTTTCGCTCCATAATTCTTCATACATTCTAAAATAATTCTCCATAAATCCATGTTGCATTTTGAGCTCCGGAGAATTGCTTTATCTTCTATTGCATTTTAGGTCCAAATTTCTAGCTGTCCAACAATCCCCCTTTCGTTGTATTCCTTGCATTTTAAGAGAGAAATGACATTTGAGTTGCATCATAACCTGAAATATATCATTGAAATAGGATAAATTATAGTAGAGAATAATAATACAAAATGGACGTATCACGTACCTTGAAAAACCAGTGCCACTGCGGGCCACATGTTCGTGGCGCTAGTTCACTGCCCAACGCCGCTAACATTGCCCGACCCAAATAAAGAGATGATCTTATCAATCCGGAAGTTGATTGGTCCTATCCACTCACCCCCAACCACACACAAACCCCGCCTCTCGTGCCACCGGCTTCCCGATGGATGAGTCACTAGATAAAATCCCCATCCCCTTCTCTGGCTGGGTCATCGCCAACATCGCCAACGCAGACGCTGCCTCCCTCGCCACCGTGGGAATCGACATGCCGGGTGAGGTGGAGTGGCGAAAGCATCTAGAGGCGGAGACGCAAATCGACGCGAAACCGCACCGATGAGGACCTCATGGCCCTCTGCCGTGTCGACCCGGACTTCCTTTCGAGTCCCTCCGGGATGACGAGGAGAAGAGAGACGAGATGGGCCTGAGGAGACGCAACCTCCTTCGGCTCCGGGTCCGCCTACTGCCTTCCACAACGCGGAGGACTTGTGGATGGCGAACGCGCTTCTTGAGGTTCGCGTCGTATTCAAGTCGCTTCCTCCCTTCGAGCGAGAGGAAATTCTGCAGGAGTTGATCCAACCGCCTCTTTCTCCGGCTTCTCCTCCATCTGACCTCGTGCAAGCCTCCTGCTCCGGCTACGACCACGGCGACATCATCGACACATCGGACGACTACGCGTAGGCCCGGCAGCAGCGGCTCCGACGGAGGCGCCGCGGCGGCGAGGAATCGGGCGAGCCTATTAGTTTTAATTAGGTGTTCTTTTTCGATTTGAACAACGATGTTCGAATATGTGTAATATATGAATGCCAACATTTTAATATTATATTAATGTTTAACTAAGATTTAGTTTGATTAATGTTTTAATTAGAATAGTGTAACACACTAGGGGTTATCGGGTTTACTCACAATGGGGACCTGCAAGTCAAAGCGAGTGCCAGTCAAATGGTATGTGACTTGTATTACCGCGTCTACGGTCTAAGGTACGCTACTGATTATTTGTCCCTTACTTATGTTGGGTGCCAACGCTACGAATGAGACCTATATGAGCAAGGCCGGTCCTAGGATTTTAGGGGCCCAGAGCGAAATTAGAGCTCGGGGCCCCTTAGAACATTGCCTTTGGGATTGATTTTTTAGCCGTCTTTCTCGCTTCCCGTTGATCCGTTCAATCTTGCCTTCGACACCCAATGAAATTATTTTACTCACTAGGATGCGGAATTGCAAGTGCTATCAAATCCATTGCATTTAGAGAAAAATAGATTAACCATAATCATGGACTAGTTTGTTTTCTAGAGTAGTGCTTGCATCTCTGTGTTCCATAGGACATTGCAAAGAACATGTGCAATCCAATCAATTTAATGGGAAAGCATATACATTGCAATTAGCAATTAGCACCGGAGGTAGTGACTCTTAGACAGATGCTACATTATATTATTATTATTTATATATTTTTGGTAAGCATCACATCAAGCCACTAGTATTTGAAAATTAGCGCAGAGCTATAAAAATTAGGGAAACGTTTCGAACCGGTGCGCCGGCCGAACTTTTCCGCCGGTCGCGAGCGACCACGCATGTGCCACGCGGTCACAGGGGCCTGCACGCACCCGTTCCCAGCCACTCCCTTCTTATGTAGGGTAACGCGGCAGAAAACAAAAAATTTCCGACCTACGCACCAGCCCAGGACCACTATGGAGACTGCATACAAGGTTTGATCATTTTCGTTACCGACTCGTAGCGCAGCGGAAGTAGAGTCGATGACGAACGGCGGTGCAGATCCCCGCAGCTAGGATTTTACAACCTCCCAACCGCGAGGATGTATACCCTCATCTGCCCCGCGGACAGCCCTCCGGGAGGCGGTCACACAGTCCCCCGGACGGTGTCGCGGACAGCCCTTCGGGAGGACCTCCGAAACTCGGACTGTCACTCGGACAGCCCTTCGGGAGGACCTCCGAAACTCGGACGGTCACACGGACAGCACTTCGGGAGGCACTCTCGAACTAAGACCGAAACTACGATCTCTCTACAGAGTTGCACACATACGGTGTCATCTATCCGGCAGGGCTTCGCCGTCCAGAACTTGTTCCCACCGGAACCCAGACAGCCTTTCGGCTCTACGAAACTATTTCGCTGGGAGGGAGAGAGAAGCCAGAAATGTCATGGCATGTGTATGTGAGAGCAAGGATGAAGCATATGGGGCTGCCTCCTCCCCTCTATTTATAGGAAAAACAAGGGGTAGGATGGGCATATCCAAAATGCCATGTCATCCCAAAATATCTTGGGAAGATATTTGTGGAAAGCCAACTTCCAACCATATCCATAAATCTGATTTCACTATTCACGACGACATTTTTCAGCGTCCGGTCGAACTGAAAATATTTATGTGGGCTTAGAACAATTCCAGTACCCACTAAAATAAGTTTCAATGCGATCCGGAACAATTCCGGTTTAGTGATTTTCATCTGCGAAAAGCATCTGAAGCGGTTCCGGCAGCTCCGGAACATTTCCGGTTTTCATCCCGGAAAATTCCAGAAAGTTTCCAGAACGATTCTGGCCCCCTCCAAGAATTATCAGGCATGTGCCGAAACCAATCTGACTTTATGGTATCCTCTGAAACAACTTTTCAGTTTTACCGGAACTATTCCGATATCCTCTCCAGAACGTTTCCGTTTCGTCCGAAACTTTTTCGGTGAATTTCTCTCAGACTCCCCGTCTAGTATTCAGCAGATAGATGACCCTTAAGCGTGTGACCCTATAGGTTCGGTGAAGTATAGACATGACCCGGAACACTTTCCGATCAATGATCAACATCGGAGCCGTGGACACCCATATTGACCCCTATACCCACACGAATGAATATTCGAGTGAACCTCCAGTTGCCGTGTGCTATTCCTGTTGCTTCGCGATATGTTACAAATACCCGAGGTGAGACATGTAGGCATCCCCGTGGATCAACAACTTGTCCACTATGCCAGTTACCTCGTTACCGGTATTGTTCTCTTTTCTCGTTCCCGTGTTCCGGCATCCCTGTGATCAAATCACCCTGTGTCTGGCCAGACGATGATGGATACCGTAACACCGAGAGGGCCCAGAGATATCTCTCCATCGTCGGAGGAGCAAATCCCAATCTTGAGCTATCAAGTTACTTGACATACTTTTCCATGAACCCGTAAGCCGCCGTAATAGCCACCCATTTACGGATGACGTTTAACAAACCCCAAAGTTCATGAAGCAAGCATGAAGAAACTCGATACTCTCATGGTCTAAGGAATCATGCAAACATTAACCATCTCTGTGTTATTAACCATTAACTAATGACGAATGTATCTCATAGCATAACATCAATTCGGATCGATTCAACACAAGTGTTCTACCAACAATTGTGCCCTCAAAATTGCCGGCATAGTCATGCCCATGATCAGGAAAACAGGATCATCATGCAATACTTGAGCCAGTCATAGAGGCTTGACTAGGAATACTTTTTACCGTTTATTATCCCACACGTGCATATGAGTCTTCCTCCGAGCCTCGTGGTTATTGTAGACTCGAGAACCATAGCAGTTATAGCATGGAACATAAACCTAATTATGAACAGGGAGATAATCAATAACATTTATTATTGCCTCTAGGGCATATCTCCTACAGACTCCCACTTGCACTAGAGTCAATAATCTAGTCAATGCTAATGCACTTTACACCTATGGCATACTGGTGTAAAATATGCTTCGCATGTGGTATAGCCTGATATCCAACGGATCTGACGACTTCAGCTCCGTGTGTTACTTTGCATATCCTTGCGTTTTCACGCCTTCACAAAATTCATATTTTGTCTGGACTTGGCCTTGCATATGTGTGAATCATTGGTCGAAACCTGATTCCTCAGACTGAGCTATGGAGCAACTATCTGCAATAGTGTCCCATAGACCAAAGCCATCTTGGAACCATACTAAGTTCATGAATGAACTATATGATTCAACAACTTCTTTGTCGCTTCTTAAGCGTCAACATACTTAGCCTTTGTTATAGAATTCGCCACAGTATCTTGTTTGGAACAATTTCCAACTACCGTGCCACCATATTGTGTATTACACAAAACCCTTAACTTAAATCGAAAATCGCATGGAGCATTGATGAAGACTGTATCGATGTAACCTTTTACAACGAACTCTTCATGATCTCCGCTTGCGAGAAAACATGTCATCAGTACTGCTCTAGTACTCAATGACATCTTTCACTGTTGTCCCATGATCAGTACTTTGATCACTATGGTATCTATACTCGCAACAACTTTGGAGTATTGGACATATCTGGTTGTTTTTACATACCATGGAATACATGATTAATCCAAACACAAGAGTGTGTGGAATCACCATCATGTATTTTGCTCATCAGTGTTTTGAGACACCGAGTCTTGCAAAAACCTTTTCCATGTGACTTCGGCAAGAATCACTCCTTGGCGTTTTAAATGCTAAAAGGTTTTAGCACCTTGTCAATATGTATTCATAGCTTAGCCCCATTAGGTAAATCTATCTCCATAGATCATCATGCCTAATATTAAGGCTATTTAGCCTAAGCACTTCATCGAAAAACTATTTTCAAATGAAGTCCTAATTCGTGTCAAGAAATTTATTTCCAATTAACAATGTGTTAAGTACACAAGGTTTTTAGAAATATTATTATGCTCCCACTTACTTTCTTGAATCACAAGCATCTTCGATACCCATTTGATGAAGCCAAAAACCCTTTTGACCATTCCATCAAAAACGAAGATTCCAACTCCACTTTGCTCTCTTCTGTCCATCGCTGGAACTCTGAAGTTTGCATACTTACTAGCATCCTCTGGATCGACAAATTACTTTGGACTGTATCACATACAAGTCCTAGGTTTCATTTCCATCAGATGGAAATCCCTTTGTCATCCATGTTTCATATCTCATGATTGAAATATGTATTAATTGCTAGTTCAACCCGAACCGACATCAAGCATCGCTACGGTGAGACAATCTCATCGTAGTCAACTCCTTGAACTTGTTTATTGCAACAAGTCGAGCTTTATGGATAAAACATTTTATCCGTATCAGTTTTTAGTTTCAATAAATATTCGTTAGACTCTAAGTCTTCTGAAAGGTGTATCAAGATCTTAATCTTGAATCACTTATATGGAAACTATCTCGGATTGTATTGGCATTTAGCCAATTCCGGAGTCAGGGCCCATCAACGCTTCCTTGTGTATTGTAGGTATACTGTTGTCTAACAACAATATCTCGTTTGCGCACCTGATAGGTTAGCACGAGCTTTGCCTACGTGGTTCAACTGTAAGTTCGATCGAAGTCCATACATTTTATTGTAGAGACTTCCGTATCAGTCGCAGTAGGAAACTTCGGAATCACTTCCAAGGTTTCTTTCCTTTGATCTGATGACGAAGATACTGGTTATCTCGTCGAGTTGCACTGTCCTCCCACTCGCCTTTTGTAAGAACTATTCTCTTTAAAAGCATACCGTTTTGCGGCAAAACCCTTTGCCTCGGTATAGTGGTGGGGGAATACCCAATGACTTGGGATAACCTTACAAAGTAGCACTTGCCTGATTTGGAATAGGTTTGTAACCTTTTACACAAGCCCCATATTCCAAATGTTAAGAAAAGATATAACATGGTTGGGCGTACCACACCATGGCGTCATTTCAACAGACCTGATGGAGCTCTTTTCAGTGTAAAAGCCGCAGTCTCTAAAGCATCACTCTATAAAAGGGATAATGGCAAATTTATTTATGTCATCTTTGATCTTACCATGTCATAAATGGTTCGATTACATCTTCACGGACTTTTCACTTGCAATGGTGTTCCGGGAGGTGCAAGTTATGAAACCCCTTTCACAACTCATCAGACATTCGCTAAACTTGTAACTCAAATATTCCTTTCTGCAATCGAATTGTAGAAACATAATTTTCTTGTTACAACAACTTCTACTTCATTTTTGAAAACCTTATGAATGAATTCAAAAGATCCAGACTTACGTCTCAACAAGTAAATATCCATATATCTACTTGAGTCATTTCTGAAGATAGATAAATCCACTACTTGCAACAACATTTATTGGACTACACACATCATAATGTATGATTACCAATATGTTCTTTGCTCGTTCCTTATGGCCTGTGAACGGTATTTCAGTCACTTCACCTTTCAGAGGAAAGTTGCAAGTGTCAGATGATTCAAAATCAAACGACTTCAAAATCCATCATAATGGAATTTTCCATGCGGGTTTCTCCAATGTGACCAAATGCAGTGCCACACTTGTGTGGTATTCTTTTAGTCTTGCGACATTTAGCGTCAGTGTTATGGATGTATCATATTTCCATCAATATTCATAACATACATCCCATCTTTGATGGAAGCATGGCCCTTCATGTTATTCATAACACCGAACATCAAAAGTTCTCTTATGAACAACCTTCTTGCAAGATACCTTATGCAAAGGGCTAGAGCGTGAAACTCTAAAATGAATTATGAAAGTAAACCCAGAGGTAATGTATTATTTATCAATATTCATAACATACGTCTCATTCATAATGAAAGTATGGCCTTTATGTTATTCATAACACCGAACATCAAAAGTTCTCTTATGAACAACCTTCTTGCAAGATACCTTATGCAGAGGGCTAGAGTGTGAAACTCTAAAATGAATTATGAAAGTAAATACATAGGGAATACACCTATGGAAGGCATAGTAACATTTACTATGTTCCCTGCGTGTATCTAACCTCATTCCTGGCTAGTCTTTCAGGCCATAGTAGTTCTTACATCGAGTTGCAACAGAATGCAATCGAGCGGGTATCTTTGTGATTAATTCACAATACCCAAGAATTAGTGATTAACATGTTTAACCATAATTCCCAAGAACTATATCTTTGACCAGCCTTCTATACATCAAAAACTTGTATGACATTCACACATGAGCTGGATATTCCAGTCTTCTTTCCTTTTGCCTTTATACTTCTAACAGTTTAACTTTCAGTATTTCTACTACTCTCAGAAGAAGCACCCAACTTAAGAGTGGCGATAGCCCCGGACTTCCTAGGCGTGAAAGTTTCACTAACACCCTTCGGACACTTCCATTCTCTTTAAGTTGTTGTTTTATTCACCTTTCATCATATGACAGGCGTTCTCCTGGATCCCTCTCTTATGAGTCAAATGCCCAGTAAACACTTTTACTAATAGTTTGCAAACAAACAATGCTTTGGATATCTCATATCTTTTAGCCTTTGTCTGTCTCTGAAAATGATTTTCAGATTCCATGAATATCACATAACTATCCAAACTTTCGAAGTTCGGGTCTCATGGAAGCAAACGTATTGCACTTGACTGAAACAGAATTCTAGCTTTTGGATCGAAGGACGAGAGCCACATGATCCATAGCATTTAGCGGGAGAATACCGAAAGTATGCGATAGGACAAAGTCCTTCTCAGCACTATTGAGGACAATCCTCACATTACGTTTACCAACCGTAATGTTTTAACCAGATATTTAATAGCTATTCAATTTTAATAGGGAAGGTGGAAACGCGAGCCATTATTCTACAACTATTTTGCAAATCACACTCAGACAGTGTTCAAAATTAATTGCACTGAGAATTAAAAGAATTCAATTCTACAGTGCGCTCCCACTCAAATCAATATCTCTCATAATTGATTGTGAGTGATTCAAGATCCACATTTCCATTCAACGCCATTGTTCGAGATGAACACCGATGGCGCAAACTTCAATTGGTAGGCAAACTTGCCGATCACATCTCTATGTGACTCTTGTTCATCTTTCGATGCGTGTGTTCCGAGCTCAGGACGATCCTGCCATGAACGTCAAGACAACCAAGTGATCTTGCTGCGAGGTCTGACCTCACCCGCCTTACACCCGTACAATCGTTCGTACCCATATAGATCATGGCGCACCTCGAAAGGAAGGATGCTGTGACGGTGCTACACTTGGGAGAACACTAACTACTTGATATTTTTGTGAGAGATCACCCTAATAAAAGCGACTACCGCGCAATCAAGAAGGGTGCATCATAAGGGATTAACATCTCAGGCAATTCATAATAGCATGATATGGTATAGCCCTTTTTTGACGGAGAAGTCTTTCATTTCTTCGTCTTCGGCATTCGCGTCGGTGTTCAACTTCGCGAAGATTGCCACCACCTTGTCGATGCACCAAATAATATTGCTATCTCTATAGCTAATAAAATAAGTGCATTACATAAGGTTGACACGCAGGTCATTAAAGTGCAATCATATGGCTCCAGCCATCATGCCAAATCATGACACGCAGGTCATGTTAATTTTACATCATATAGTCATCTCATACATAATCAAATTAATATGAGCACTGCTATACCACATCATATGCACATGCAAACCATCCTGCAAAACCAAGTTAGACGCCTCTAATCGGTTCATGCAAAATTTTATTTTACGTGGCTTCTAAGGTTTCGAAACAAACCGAAGCTACCTACGTATTATCATCAAGTATGATAATTCAAGTCGCTAGATTAACATCGCGGGGTGTATGAAACACGAGATAATTAAATCTCGAGCCCCATACTAAACTTCGTCATACGCATGACCCCCGTGCAGATCATATCTGCAATGCCCTTTCATCTGCGAATTTCATCTTTCTTTTGACTATGGCGGAACCCAAAGAACTGAAGCACTTCGTTGATCAATCAGGATCGCGGATTGCCAGAACTTTGTGAAATTCCACCATACTGTCTCGAGATTGAGCAAACGCAAATTCTAGGGAAGCAACAAGAACATCGGGTAACAGACTTCATCTGTCACCCGCACAAATAATTTTCAGCAATAGAACTCATCTACTACCTAATTATATTGTGCAACACCCATACATCTCATGTATTCTAGATCGTAACCTGCATCTTCGCATAGCACGGCTCTTGATGCCACTGTAGGGTAACGCGGCAGAAAACAAAAAATTTCCGACCTACGCACCAGCCCAGGACCACTATGGAGACTGCATACAAGGTTTGATCATTTTCGTTACCGACTCGTAGCGCAGCGGAAGTAGAGTCGATGACGAACGGCGGTGCAGATCCCCGCAGCTAGGATTTTACAACCTCCCAACCGCGAGGATGTATACCCTCATCTGCCCCGCGGACAGCCCTCCGGGAGGCGGTCACACAGTCCCCCGGACGGTGTCGCGGACAGCCCTTCGGGAGGACCTCCGAAACTCGGACTGTCACTCGGACAGCCCTTCGGGAGGACCTCCGAAACTCGGACGGTCACACGGACAGCACTTCGGGAGGCACTCTCGAACTAAGACCGAAACTACGATCTCTCTACAGAGTTGCACACATACGGTGTCATCTATCCGGCAGGGCTTCGCCGTCCAGAACTTGTTCCCACCGGAACCCAGACAGCCTTTCGGCTCTACGAAACTATTTCGCTGGGAGGGAGAGAGAAGCCAGAAATGTCATGGCATGTGTATGTGAGAGCAAGGATGAAGCATATGGGGCTGCCTCCTCCCCTCTATTTATAGGAAAAACAAGGGGTAGGATGGGCATATCCAAAATGCCATGTCATCCCAAAATATCTTGGGAAGATATTTGTGGAAAGCCAACTTCCAACCATATCCATAAATCTGATTTCACTATTCACGACGACATTTTTCAGCGTCCGGTCGAACTGAAAATATTTATGTGGGCTTAGAACAATTCCAGTACCCACTAAAATAAGTTTCAATGCGATCCGGAACAATTCCGGTTTAGTGATTTTCATCTGCGAAAAGCATCTGAAGCGGTTCCGGCAGCTCCGGAACATTTCCGGTTTTCATCCCGGAAAATTCCAGAAAGTTTCCAGAACGATTCTGGCCCCCTCCAAGAATTATCAGGCATGTGCCGAAACCAATCTGACTTTATGGTATCCTCTGAAACAACTTTTCAGTTTTACCGGAACTATTCCGATATCCTCTCCAGAACGTTTCCGTTTCGTCCGAAACTTTTTCGGTGAATTTCTCTCAGACTCCCCGTCTAGTATTCAGCAGATAGATGACCCTTAAGCGTGTGACCCTATAGGTTCGGTGAAGTATAGACATGACCCGGAACACTTTCCGATCAATGATCAACATCGGAGCCGTGGACACCCATATTGACCCCTATACCCACACGAATGAATATTCGAGTGAACCTCCAGTTGCCGTGTGCTATTCCTGTTGCTTCGCGATATGTTACAAATACCTGAGGTGAGACATGTAGGCATCCCCGTGGATCAACAACTTGTCCACTATGCCAGTTACCTCGTTACCGGTATTGTTCTCTTTTCTCGTTCCCGTGTTCCGGCATCCCTGTGATCAAATCACCCTGTGTCTGGCCAGACGATGATGGATACCGTAACACCGAGAGGGCCCAGAGATATCTCTCCATCGTCGGAGGAGCAAATCCCAATCTTGAGCTATCAAGTTACTTGACATACTTTTCCATGAACCCGTAAGCCGCCGTAATAGCCACCCATTTACGGATGACGTTTAACAAACCCCAAAGTTCATGAAGCAAGCATGAAGAAACTCGATACTCTCATGGTCTAAGGAATCATGCAAACATTAACCATCTCTGTGTTATTAACCATTAACTAATGACGAATGTATCTCATAGCATAACATCAATTCGGGTCGATTCAACACAAGTGTTCTACCAACAATTGTGCCCTCAAAATTGCCGGCATAGTCATGCCCATGATCAGGAAAACAGGATCATCATGCAATACTTGAGCCAGTCATAGAGGCTTGACTAGGAATACTTTTTACCGTTTATTATCCCACACGTGCATATGAGTCTTCCTCCGAGCCTCGTGGTTATTGTAGACTCGAGAACCATAGCAGTTATAGCATGGAACATAAACCTAATTATGAACAGGGAGATAATCAATAACATTTATTATTGCCTCTAGGGCATATCTCCTACATCTTATCCTTCCATCCCCTGCTCGCCTCTCTCCATTCTCTCGCGCATATCCATCCCCCACTCGCCTCTCTCCATGTGCCTGGCTCCGGCCAGTGCCGCGGTTTTCTCCGGCGAGGCATCCCCTGCTCCTCTCTTCACCTCTCTCCGACGAGGTTTTTCTCCTTTTATCTTTAGAGCTCGTCGGCCCTCCCATTCATGCTGCCCGACGCCCCCGTGTGATGGACCACGGGTCGGCGGTGGACGGAGGAGGAAGCACACCGTGGAGCTACACCTGGTGGACGGGAAGAGCTGGAACCGGCCTCGCCGAGAGCTACATCCGGCCTCGCCGGGAGCTGCAACCGGTGGACGGAGGAAGCTGCGACCAGATGCTCGGACCAGCGCCCAATTTTGCTACCACCGTAAAAAATTTTGCTGGAACCATCAACAAATTTTGCTACCATCGTTTTTTTTGGTTTTGTTGGAACCACGCCCAATTTTCATTTTTGCTACCACCATAATTTTTTTTGCTGGAACCATCCATATTTTTTGCTACCATCGATTTTTTGGTTTTGTTGGAACAACGCCAAAATTTTGAAAGTTTTGCTACCACCGACCTTTTGGTTTGCTGGAACGAGCTTCATTTTTTGCTACAACCGGCATTTTTGATTTTTGCTGGAACAACGTCCATTCTTTTTCATTTTTTTCCTACCAGCGTTTTTCTAGTTTGCTGGAAGCAGCGCATTTTTTTGCTACCACCGTTGTTTTGAACGCGAAGCACGGCGGCGTCGCCATTGATTCTGGAGGTGAGGGGAGGTGAGGGAGAGGGGAGAGGGGTGAGGGGATGGGCAGCACCGGTGAGGGGCAAGCGTCGGCGACGAAAAAGGCTTCAACCGGCGAGGAAAAGTTTCAACCGGAGGTTAAGAAAGCTTCAACCGGAGACAAGTCTGTGCGCGCACGAGCGGCGGCGACGACGAGCGGCGAACGGCGAGGGGAGAGGGCGCGGGGTGCTGCGATGAGCGGCGACGGCGGGGAGAGGACGCGGGTGCTTTCACGTCTCGCCGGAGCACACGCACACGGTGGCCGGGGCCGGGGCACGTCGCGCGCAACAGATCTGAAGGGGGAGGAAGAAGATGATGACGTAGGGGAGGGGGGATCGGACGGTTCCCACACGCTCGATCGAATGGCTGCAGGCCGACCGGCCCAAATTTGGGCCGGCGCGCCGGCGCCTAGCGGTGCCCTAAAAATTATATATTAACTGGATTTTTTATTATTAATTATCACATTGATTTGAAAATGCCCTATGATAATAACGAAAAGGGAATATTGATTATCATTTATAATTTGTATTTGATTATCATAGGAAAAGCAAAATCGCTAGGGCACAGTACCATATCTAGACTCAACTTCTCAACTTCTCGAATCGTTGATGGGGCGTCTCCCGCTAAAGTTGTTGCGAATGCATGGCTCATGCTCGGTGGCCGTCCCTCGTCCGCCGTTGTTTAACTGGTTCTGGCGGTCGCGATCGAGGCGAAGAGGCGAAAGCCATCCGAGGTCCGACGGTGGCGGCCGACACCATGCCTCGCATGCATGCGTAACTGACGCGCCTCTTCAAAAAGGCTGATTCGATCCATGATCCATGGCCATGCATATTGGCCGTCCTGGCAGACCCATGCAGCAGCAGGCCTACGTCCCTGGGTGGGGCCCCCTCCGTTCCGGGGGCCCGGGGCGCCCCCCCCCCCCCCCCCCCCCCCCCAACCCACAATCAGGACCGGGCCTGTATATGAGTGGTGTTTGGGCTGGTCGTTGGTAGTACTAGCTTAACACTGGCGTCATACTAGCGGCGTCTGTCCTCGGCGCCACTAACGTCATTTCCGGAATGCCGCTACTAGGCTTTTCTGCACTAGTTATTACCCTTTTAATTACCACATGGTATGTATGGTAAGCAACTTCATATTTGAAATTGACCTATGATGCTTAAGGTCATTAGATAATAGATGATAGATAAATAGGGTTGTGCACATCGTAATTATGGAGATGTTGGTAGTTTTATCCACCTTTCCTAAAATTGTTTTCATGCTCAGCGGCAAAATGGTCGTACAGAATAATCAAACACAATATAAATTTCAATCCTGGTACATTATACAAAATTTAATTAGAAAACTCAGACAATAAACTTATAGGATAAATCACAATTCCTTAGGAGCATATGTCCATTATCGTCTCGTCTTGGGACGGCGGCAATTCAAAGACGCGTGGCGAGAGAAGAGTGGGACGGTAACCCCGATGGATCATCCATCGCCATTGGTATGATATTGTAGTCGTATGGAGCTGCTTGTTCCACTGTAGCAGTCGACCGTGGTCAGGAATGGACGACCTCGTGTCATACCTGTGCAAGGTGTCGCTGCGCGTGTAGCAGAGCGTCTCATGTTGAAACCATGCACTCCACGGCACCCTGCTCCACGGCCTTCGGGTGTTGAAGGGATGTTCCACTTCCACGAAGAAGCTGTAGCGCAAATCCCAGTGCGGCTCCTTCTCGCCGTCCGATTCCTTGTTCTCCATGGCCATGACCCAGAAGCGGAGGGCCTTGGGGCGACCACCGCTCAACATGTGTGCGGCGAGGCACAGACGCCCCTTCAGCTCAAAGGCCAGCGGATTATCATATCGATAGGTCACGAGATCGTCCGGGAGAGGGTAAGCGCGGCACGTCTCGGCAGGCACGTCCACTACCAGCACTCCGGCAGCCTCCTTTCCCATGGGTGCATTCCAGCCTTTGGTGACCACGTGAAGTTTACCATCGATCAGCACTGGCACCGAAGTGTTATTTCTTCTGTTTGGTGGGCGAGAGGGTGAGAGGAACGAGTCTTTGCGCCACCCGCGGGAGTCACCCAAGGTGTAGACGTCCACGTCCACCCGCTCTTCGGAGGAGTACGAGTATGGCGGGAAAGAGAGGCGGAACAGCTTGTACTCGTTGGTGGGCGGACTGAACCCAAAGACAAAGAAATACACATGGTCCTTGTTGCTGAGCGGAGGGGCCGCGGGAAGCGCCAGCGTCTCGCCGGTGACGGGGTTGCACACCACCGCCGGCGCCTGACCCTTGCGGTCCTCGAGCACGAAGCAGAGGAGGCCGTTGCAGATGTTGGCGAGGTCGTAGCCGTGGGGCTTGGCGATGGAGCACATGGGTTTGTCCGACGATAAGCTGAAGACGCCGGTCTTCATGCTCTGGCTGAGCTCGCATAGTACACCGGATAGGATCAAGAACTCGGCCTCTGCCGAGAGCGCGGCATGGCTCGCTGCGTGGAGCCTGCGGAAGGAGGGGTCCCTGACGGCGCTGCGCCACTGCCGGGAGACGCAGCAGGACCGGGCCACGTCCTTGGTCGGCAGCTTCATCAGGATTTCCTGTAGCATCTCGCTAGGGATCTCCAGGATGCTGCCGGAGCAGCAGCCATCAGCCTCGCTGAGACGACGACGTCCCACTGCAAATGGATAGACTTGTGACTGTAGACCATCGACATCAAAGAGATGCGCATCGTACTCGGTGGACGGCAGCAAGAGCCGGCAACTCGAAATCGATCGACTTGTGAGTTGTGACCCTAGACTTCGTATTTATACTATATATAGGGCACGACCGTACGAGTTGCCGAGTTTGAGTCGAAGCAGGTATTCCTGAGTTCGAGTCGAAGATATACCTGGCCATGGGCACCCCGGCCCGGACGGCCCGACCCGACCTTGCCCACGGGCTGGGCCTGGGCCTAGATTTTGAGCCCGATGGCCAGGCCGGGCTCGGGCCTGTTGTATTTGCAGTTTAAGAAAGAGGCCCGGCCCACGGCCTGAGGCCCGACGGGTTTTTGACTGATGGGCCGGGCTTGGACCTGATTTTTAGGCCCGACGGCCGGGCTCGGGCCTAGGTTTTCTGCGTCGGGCTTTGGTAGGCTCGGCCCGAGGGATGGCCAGGTATAGTCGAAGACGGTACTGCGCTCCGTAGGAGGCGAGGGACTCTAGGCTCAAGATCTTCTCCGGTACACCGCTGTTCACGCAGGTACCGATTTGCAGCATACGGTTGATTCGTAGTGTTTGGTTGGACAATATTAACCCAGAGTTCACAATTATAATTTTTTAATGGAAAAGAATTATTTTCAACCGGCTGATTACACAGCTCGCTAAGCCGCCCGCTATGCTCGCCACGTGTCCCGTTGGGTCCACCCACCGTCCATCGCTTTGTTCATCTCCAGTGGACAGACGTGAACCACGAGTAATGCTACATCTACAAAGGTTTACTTAAAAAATTTACGTACAAACTGATGTGGAGGATTGTGATTGGTAATAGGGGGATGAGGGGGCCCACCCCACTTAAAATCGGGTGTGGGGGGGGGGGGGGAATTAGTTTGGAAGGTTAAGTAAACCTTTGTAAGTCTTTGTAGGTCTAGCATTATTGCGTGAACCACCCATCCCTATCCTTTTCCCCTGAACGAGATCCCCTTTCGTCTTCATTTGCTGCCTTTCCTGTTGCTCCTCGCCATGGCTCATGCTTTTCTTTTCTCTGATGCTGCTGCAGTGAGAGATACGAGATACCCGCCCGCGGCGGCTGGGGCGCCGGGCTGCAGACTGGCAGCCGCTCACCGCGCGCTACAAGCGGTTCACAGGCTGCAGATGGGCAGACGCTCGTCGGTGTGGCAAGGTGGAGGCGCAGGCTACTCCTGTCACGGCGGCCACGCCGTGTGCTACGACGAGCCGCTGCAAGCAGCGATGGAGATGGAGCGACGACGACGTGCCGCGGGGCCGCAAGGGCGGTGGGCGGTGGCTGCTGTTGCGTTGGTGCTACGAGCGTCAACACAGGGGCACATCAACGTCGTGCTGCTCGCCGGAGTTGCGTGGTCGCCTTTTTTTGGAGGGGCTGCAATGCAACATGAAGATGGTGCCGCGAATGGTGCTGCGACGCACGGATCTCGCCGGCGGCAGAGCTGCACTGCAACACCCGAGGTGCTGTTACATCACAACATGGGCAGCCGGCGATGATTCATTGCTACACCGGCGGAGATGCTGCATCGCAACACCCGACGACCCTCGGCGATGCTTCATCGCAGTACCGACAGCCACGACGACCACCGATCGCGCCGGCGGCGGAGCTGCAATGTAATGCGCGAGGTGCTGCCACCCACGGACCTCGCCGGCGGCGGAACTACAATGTAATGCGCGAGGTGCTGCCACCCACGGACCTCGCCGGCGGCGGAGCTACAATGTAATGCGCTAGGTGCTGCCACCCATGGACCTCGCCGGTGGCGGAGCTGCAATGAAACGCCAAAGTGCTGCGAGCTGCGACCACGGACCTCGCCGGCGGCGGAGCTGCAATGAAACGCCCAAGGTGCTGCGAGCCGGCGACCATCGACCTCGCGGGCGGCGGAGCTGCAATGAAACGCCCAAGCTGCCGCGACCACGGATCTTGCCGGTGGCGGAGCTGCGATGCAACGCCCAAGGTTTGCTGTGAGGCAGAGCGGCGGCAGCGAGTTGGGCGGCTATACTTCCATCAGCGACGTGCGCGTTGTGTTTGTTGGGTGGCCAGAGGAGAACGAAGCAGAGGCGACAGATTGGTGCGTTGAGAGGAGATCGAAGCGGCATCGCGTTGGTGCAGAGAGACGAATCGAACGGTTCACGACCCGACTGATTTCTCGAGGAAATCAGTCGGATCAAGCGTAGCAGCCCCCTTTTTTAATTGCATTTGATTTGGGGGTTTATATGAACGGAATTGCTATTTCACATCTAGATGTAATATACTTATCTCACATCTAAATCCAGAACCGTTGATCTTTGTTTGTCTTTAAAGTTCGCGCATATGTGATCTCCCAGCGGCGCGATCGTTCGCATCGCGTTGTCGCGGCTGTCAGGGCAGCGGGGCGGGCCATTTTTGATTTGTTTTTTTGGCCGGCTGTCATGTCGCATATTGTGGTCAGGCTGTTTCGTTCAAAGTCAAGAGCCTCGCTCGCTGCTTGCTTGCTTAATGATTTTGGGTTGCATTATTAGGGCTTCTCCTCTACTACCAGTAGTAGTTTTTCCCTTCTGAAGAAAAAGAAATGTGTTCTTCTCTTGTAGCTGTGGTATTTCCTACAATGGGGAAATTTCCAATTTTTGAGCTGGTGAGAAGTGTTTGGAAAAGTTTTGAGTTTCTCTGACACGTTTTGGTTCTTGGAATGAGCTGTGTCTGAAAAGAGTAGATAACTTGTAGTATGAAATGGAGAGTATATAGACTTATTTAGCCAACATGGACTGTATATTGTGTGTGTCAGATAGTACCATGGACTGAATTTTTATCCACAGCCATCTTCTGTTTGTCCTTACCAATATTTTTTTTCACTCTCATTGTGTTCATGTTTTATTCTTTAATAAGATTACCCATGAGTAATGCTTTTTTTGTCAGACACAATATTAATCAGTTTTTAACTTTTTATTTTTTGTTCTGTTTTTTAGTTCATGTTTTTCAGTTCAGTTTTCGTTCTAAGTTTTCATGTTATACAATCAGCAGCTAACTCGTTTATTTCCTCTCTCTCTTTTTTTTTTTGCCAGGAGGTGTCTTGTAGGCTACGTGGGAACTTTTGCCAGAACTCCAACGATGACGACTTCAACATCCACGTCTGGGATGAGTTTCACTCTTCAGCGGTAATCCAACAACAGTTTTTAAATGTGGATTTTGTTTAAATCAGTCTACGAGATGCATGCTTGGTTCTTTTTTTCACTTTTTCCTTTTCATCTATACATTTTATAAATATCTTTTCTTATATAAAACAGATTGTCCCATGAAATGCAAGGGCATACGTCAACGACATTATTGGCAAATATATGCGTTTCAAAGCCCATGGACGAAAGTACTTTGTGGATCTCCAGAAGGGGGTATACAGGATCATAATTAGAGGGAGTGTTCGGAAGAAATTTACTTTCGACTTTTCGCTTGGGAATGGGGATCTAGTTTTTTTTTGACATGACCATGCGTCCACCAGGCATTTGTCTGTATGTTCTCAGGAGTCTTTTATGATACCAATGCAAAAGAAGCTATTGATGAGCTGGTTGAAGGAGACATTTTAGAAGAGGATGAAGACGTCGAGTACAAAAGGGATGTGATGCTGAACGAGGAACAGAAGCGAAGCTCTATGCGCTGGTGCTGTCGTTCAACATTGAGTTCTTACGGGTGCCTTTTGTGCACCGCCTCACTCGAAATAACATTGGAGCTGGAAGCATGGTACGTTTTATTTTTTTTCAATCCTTTTTATCTTTGTTTTTATTTTTTGTCCTTTTCTAAATGCACGTAGCTTTGTAGCTTGAACATTCTGCATACAACACCTGTCACATTTAATGTTGATAGATATATTGTTTTCTTCTTTTTTGTGCATAAAGAAATTGCCATACATGGATGAAGAGGACGGTCGCAACCGGGCTTTTTGTACCTGTAGTTGCCTCAGTTGCAAGTCCACTGTCTACTCGCAACCGGGGGCTTCTGTTGTAATTCTGCTTGCTCCAGTTGCAAGTCCACCCTTGACTCACAACTCGATTTTTTTAATAGTTTGTAGGTGCCCCAGTTGCAAGTTCACCGCCGACTTGCAACTAGGGGGGCTTGTACTAGTAGTTGCTCCACTTGCAAGTCCACTCTCGACTCTGAACTGGGGGATCTTGTAGTTGTAGTTGCCCTAGTTGCAGGTCGACCCTTGACTTGCAACTGGGGGGGGGGGAGGGGTCTTGTAGTTGTAGTTGCCCCAGTTACAAGCAACTGGGTTTTTGTAGTTGTAGTTGCCCCTGTTGCAAGTCTAGCACCGACTTGCAACTGGGGATTTTTGTACCTGTAGTGGTCCTAGTTGCAAGTCCACCACCGACTCGCAACTGGGGGGTTTCTTTTGGTAGTTGTAGTTGCCCCAGTTGCAAGTCCACCATCGACTCGCAACTACGCTCTATACCTGTAGCTGCCATAGTTGCAAGTCCACCCTCGACTCGCAACTGAGGCTTTTTTGTACATATAGTTGCCCTAGTTGCAAGTCCACCCTCGACTCGGAACTGGGGCTTTTTTGTAGTCGTAGTTTCACAGTTGCAAGTCCACCCTCGACTCGCAACTGGGCTTTTTGTACTTGTAGTTGCCCCAGTTATAAGTCCACCCTTGACTCGCAACTAAGGGCTTTGTACTTTCTAGGTGCCCCAGTTGCAAGTCCACCCTTGACTCGCAACTGGGGGCTTTTTGTACTTGTAGTTGCCCCAGTTGCAAGTCCCATCCACAACTCGCAACTAGGCGGGCTTGGTACTTTTATAGTTGCCCTAGTTGCAAGTGCATCGTCGACTCGCAACTGGGGGCTTTTTGTAGTTCTAGTTTGCTCCAGTTTTGCAAGTCCACCCTTGACTCACAATTGGGGGGCTTTTTATAGTTTGTAGGGGCCCTAGTTGCAAGTCCATCGTCGACTCATAATGGGGGCATGTACTTGTAATTGCCCCACTTGCAAGTCGACCCTCGACTCGTAACTAGGGGGGTCCTGTAGTTGTTGCCCCATCCCAGTTGCAAGCAACCGGGGCTTTGTAGATGTAGTTGCCCTAGTCTCAAGTCCACCATCAACTCACAACTAGGCTTTGTAGTTGTAGTTTCCCCAGTTGCACGCCTGTCATCGACTCGCAACTGGGATTTTGTACCTGTAGTTGCCCCAGTTGCTAGTCCACCCTTGACTTGCAACTGGAATTTTTGCACTTGTAGTTGCCCCAGTGGCAAGTCCACACTCAACTCGCAATTAGGGACTTTTGTACTTTGTAGTTGCCCCAGTTGCAAGTCCACCCTCAACTCGCAACCGGGGGCCTTTATACTTGTAGTTGCCCTAGTTGCAAATCCATCCATGCCTCGCAACTGGGTCGACTTTTGTACCTTTTAGTTGCCCTAGTTGCAAGTTCACCGTGACTCGCAACTAGGGGCTGTTTTGTAGTTCTAGTTACAACGCAACTGGGGCTTTTTTCGTAGTTGTAGTTGCCCCAATTGCAAGTCAACCCCCCCCCGACTCGTAACTAGCGCTTTCGTAGTTGTTGTTGCCCCAGTTGCAAGTCAACCATCGACTTGCAACTAGGGGCTTCTTTTGGTATGTGTAGGTGCCTCAGTTGCAAGTCAACCCTTGCAACTGGGCTTTTTCTTAGTTGTTTGTTTCCCCAGTTGCAAGTCCACCCTCGAATCCAACTGGGGCTTTCATAGTTGTTACCCGAGTTGCAAGTCAACCATCGACTCGCAAGTGAGGCCTTTTTGTAGTTGTAGCTGCCCCAGTTGCAAGTCAACCCCGACTCGAAACTGGGGCTTTTTCGTAGTTGTAGTTACCCTAGTTGCAAGTCAACCCTCAACTCACAACTGAGGGATTTTTCGTAATTGTAGTTGCCCCAATTGAACTCAACTCTGACTTGCAATAGGGGCTTCTTTTGTGGGATGTAGGTGCCCCAGTTGCAAGTCAATCCTCGACTCACAACTGGGGACTTTTTTTTGTAGTAGTTGTCCCAGTTGCAAATCAACCCCCGACTCGCGACTAGGGGGGGATGTAGCTACCCCAGTTTCGACTCCACCCATGACTCGCAACTAGGGATTTTTTCGTAGTTGTTGTTGTAGTTGTCCCAGTTGCAAGTCAACCATCGACTCACAATTGGGCCTTTTTCGTAGTTGTAGATTCCCAAGTTGCGAGTCAACCCTTGACTCGCAACTGGGGCTTTTCATATTGCGTTAGCTATCTGCTACATGTAGACTGCGCTGGCATTTCCTCGAAGAGGAGAGGATGATGCAGTATAGTAGAGATAAGTATTTCCCTCAGTTAAGAACCAAGCTTATCAATCCAGTAGGAGAACCACACAAAACCCCTTTAGTAGCACCTACACACACAAAAGCAAACACTTGCACCCAACGCAAATAAGAGGGTTGTCAATCCTCTTAGCGGTTATTTGCAAGGATTAATTCTGATAGTGATAAATAGATAAAGTAAAATACTAAATAAAATAAGAGTAAATTGCAGCAAGGTATTTTTGGATTTTAATATATGATAAAAGTAGACCCGGGGGCCATAGTTTTCACTAGAGGCTTCTCTCTCGAGCGCAAAACATACGGTGGGTAAACAAATTACTGTTGGGAAATTGATAGAAAGGCAAATAATTATGACGGATTCATGGCAATGATCATGTATATAGGCATCACGTCCGAGACAAGTAGACCGACTCCTGCCTGCATCTACTACTATTACTCCACCCATCAACCGCTATCCAGCATGCATCTAGGGTATTAAGTATGAAATAGAGTAACGCCTTAAGCAAGATGACATGATGTAGACAAAGTAAAGTCAAGCAATATGATTAAACCCCATCTTTTTATCCTTAATGGCAACAATACAAATACGTGTCATGTCCCTTTCTGTCACTGGGATTGAGCACCACAAGACCCATCACAAAGCACCTCTCACATTGCAAGATAAATCAATCTAGTAGGCCAAACCAAATCGATAGATCGGAGAGAAATACAAAGCTATAACAATCATGCATAAAAGAGTTCAGAGAAGACTCAAATATTTCTCATGAATAATCTGATCATAAACTCACAATTTATCAGATCCCAACAAACACACCGCAAAAGAAGATTACATCGGATAGAACTCCAAGAACATCGAGGAGAACATTGTATTGAAGATCAAAGAGAGAGAAGAAGCCATCTAGCTACTAGCTATGGACCCGTAGGTCTGTGGTAAACTACTCACACATCATCGAAAATGCAGCAAGGTTGATGTAGAAGCCCTCCGTGATCGATTCCCCCTACGGCAGAGTACTGGAAAAGGCCTCCAGATGGGATCACGGAAGAACAGAGGCTTGCGGCGGCGGTGGTTTTTTTTTCTGGCTCTCTGATGGTTTCCGAATATTTGTGAATTTATAGAAGTGGAATTAGGTCAAACGGAGCCACGAGGGGCCCACAAGGCAACACGGCACGCCCCCCTGGGGCCGCGCCCTGTTACCTTATGGAGGCCTCCTGAACCTTCTGGCCTCCTCTCCTAGTCTACAGGGTCTCTTTTGTCCAGAAAAAAAAGTTTTGTGGCATTTGGACTTCGTTTGATATTGATTTCCTGAAAAGCCAAAAACAAGCAGAAAACAACAACTGGAACTGGGCACTTGGTTAATAGGTTAGTCCCAAAAAATGATATATAATGGCATATAATTGCATATAAAACATCGAAGATTGATACTATAATAGCATGGAACAATCAAAAATTATTGATACGTTGGAGACACATCACTATCTTACGATCATGCAAAGCAATATGACAACGAATGCTCAAGTCATGTATATGATGATGATGGAAGTTGCATGGCAATATATCTCGGAAGGGCTATGGAAATGTCATGATTGGTAGGTATGGTGGCTGTTTTGAGGAAGATATGAAGGAGGCTTTTGTGTGATAGAGCGTATCATATCACGAGGTTTGGATGCACCGGCGAAGTTTGCACCAACTCTCGAGGTGAGAAAGGGCAATGCATGGTACCGAAGAGGCTAGCAAATTGCGGAAGGGTGAGAGTGCGTATAATCCATGGACTCACTGTGACTGCCCAAGACCGAGACCTCCATTATTATTTTTATTTTGTGTTATGTTCTTGCTTGGATGCTATGGTGATGTTTGTTGTAACTCCATGTTAATTAATTGGCATCATGCATCATCTCCATATTATTGTTGTGCTTGTTTTCTTTTACTTGTTCATGTGCATTGCCTCCTCCTCTTCTTCTTCTTCTCTTGTGATCCTTCCAACACTCCATGCCCAAGCTCTTCCAACTTGTTTTCACCAAGTTTTCAAATCGAACAAGGACTTCTCCATTTTTCGTCCTTTCTTTCTATTGTTGCTGTAGTAGCATTTTCTGTTTCAGATTAATGTTCACTATGTTCCTTAAATCCCTAACCCATTCCAAGACCCTCTCCTCAAATTTTCAGCTCGTTTGGAGATGTTCTGGACAGATTCAAAATTCATTCAAGTTTGAATTAAATTCAAACTTGATTTAATTTTCTGTCTTTAAATATTACAAGGACATTTTATTCAAATTGTGCATAATTCCAGGATCCCAGATCTATGTTTATATCCCTCAAATTCTTCCCCAATCATCCTGCCTTTTTCCTTTGCTAAACTGTTTATTTTTATAAGCAGAAGATTGGAAAAGAGAGAAGGCCTTATCTGATCGCAGCCCACCTGGGCCAGCCGCGCAGTAGCAGCTCCCGCAGCCCATCTCCCTCTCGCCCCTGGTAACTTCCCCAGCGCCAGCGTAACACCCAGCCCGAACCCCACCTGCTAGCGTCTCCTTCCTCTGTTTTTCTTCCTCCTCTCGATTCCTCTCCCTCACAGTAAAAGGGGAGGCAGGGACGCGCAAGGCCAGCCGAGGCCAGCACGACGCCACGCCCAAGCCCCTTATTTAACCCCCAAGCCGTTCCCTAGGGTTTCCCCCTTCCTCCTCGTTCCTCTCCGCGCCGCCGCCACCGGGTAGGTCCATGCCCACGCCACCATAGCCGACGCCCGCGCCATGGCCGAGGAGAGCTCAAGCTCTTCTCCGGCATGATCCTCGCCGTAGCCGTCTTCTTCTTCCACCGGATTTTTTTTGAATGAAAGGGGTTGCCCCCTGCTCCATTTTGTTGAAGCAAAGCAGAGAAACAAAGTTCGGCTGACGCCCACACCACACTACCAAACCAACTAACCTAAAGAGAAAGTCACATTACAACTTGCCAACGACAAAAGCCGAATAGCAGTTCAGTGTCTCCCTCAGAGGCTAAACATTATTGTAGACACCAGAACGACACAGTCAGACCATACAAGTAGCTTTTTTTTGAGGCAAACGCACTCTTACTGGACGGTCTTCACATCCTGGGGGAGCATCATCGCCATGCAATCCGAAGCAGCTCTCCTCATTTTTTTTCTGCAAAAGAATGCACCTCCGCAGCAGCACAGCGTGTGTGTTGTCGCTGAGCACAATCCATTGCTGGAGGTACGTACTGATTTTCACAAGAACACAGTTCAAGCTTCTCCACACGCGCCCCTGAAAACAGAACTCATTTCTTTGTTTCCAAATGCTCCATAAGGAACCTGCAACCACCATATTCAAAACAGGTTTATTTTTATACTGGCGCCAAATAGCACAAACTTGTTCAAAACAAACTATATCATCAATTTGAAAGAAACCAGAGACAAAAGTCCAAACATGATTGGCTACCACACAGTCAAACATCAAGTGCTGCACTGATTCCTTTTTGCTGCAAAATAAACACGACGGGTCCTCCACTAGTCTCCTCTTATTCAAGTTATCTCTTGTAAGAATTTTATTATAAACACACAGCCACAGAAAAACATGAGTCTTTTGCGGACAACATACTTTCCAGAGGTTGTCCCCAATAACAGAAGTTACACCACCAAAGTTTATCGCATTATAGAAAGACTTGACTGAATACACCATTTTAGACTCCAAAGTCCAAACAGGTTCATCAACACAGTCAGTTATGGGATTTTTTTTGACAAGATCAATCAACTGCGCCCATTCCTCCATACCTAATTGATCAACATAGTGCCTAAAAGACAGTTTTAGATCGCTACCATCCCAAACTTGGGATATAGAGCAATCAGGTTGATTACAAATGCAAAAAAGCCCCCAGAATTGTGTTTTAAGGGAACATTCCCCAGCCCAAACATCATGCCAAAAGCTAATTTTTTTCACCATTCCCCAGTTTCCAATGATAAAAATTTTTGGCATCTGATAATGCCCAGGTCATGCTCTTCGAAAAGGGAGATCCCCTGTCCCCCTTGGACCAAAGAATATTGGGGGAATGCACATTATACTTGTAAGAAAGAATCTTCTTCCAGTCACAATCTTTATTCTCAAAAAAACGTTTACCCCAAGAGGCTAGTAGAGCCATGTTAAAATCTTTGAGGTTAGGAACTCCCAGACCACCAAAAGATTTTTTTCTAGCAACGAGCCCTCAATTAGCTAAGTGGTACTTGTGTTGATTGATAACCCACAAGTATAGGGGATCAGTTGAAGCCTTTCTCGATAAATAAGAGTGTCGAACCCAACGAGGAGCTAAAGGTATAATAAATATTCCCTTCAAGTTCTATCGACCACCGATACAACTCTACGCACACTTAACGTTTGCTTCACCTAGAACAAGTATGAAACTAGAAGTACTTTGTAGGTGTAATGCTAGAACTACTTGCAAGAATAAAACTAGGAGTACTTTGCGAGAATAAAATACGAGTAATTTGCAAGATAATAAAAGTTAGTTGTTTAGTAGAAAGCTTTTGTAACACAAGAGAAGGATTTGTCCCTAGGCAATCGATAACTAGACTGGTAATCATTATTGCAATTTTATATGAGGGAGAGGCATGAGCACTTATGATTGGAACTCTAGCAAGCATCCGCAACTACCAAAGATCAATAAGGTAAACCCCAACCATAGCATTAAGTAACAAGTCCTCTTTACTCCCATACGCAACAACACCCTTACTGGGGTGTAAGCTTCTATCACTCTAGCCGCCCACTATAAGAGAATTATGAACGTATTGCAAACCCTACAGCGGGAATCCCTCATGCTTGAGCGACACGGAGGGCACCATAGGACAGCACCAAAATAAAACATACAACTCAAACCAATCACGATCATTAATCAACCCATAGGTCAAAAAGAATCTACTCAAACATCATAGGATGGCCATACATCATTGGATAATAATATATAGCATTAAGCACCATTTTAAGTAGAGATTACAGCGGGGAGAAGAGGTGTTACACCGCTACATAGAGGGCGAGAGAGCCCCCCTCCTTGTCGGTGGGTACGACCATCTATGGGGCCATCTAGCCCCTTTGTGGTTCGGCAAGGGAGATCGGCGTGCACAAAGAGCAGAATCAATAGAAGACGCAAGGGATTTTACCTAGGTTCGGGCCGCTTGTCAAGCGTAAAACCCTACTCCTGCCTTTGGTGTATTGGGTAAGTATGAACACAGGTACAAGGAGCGCTTCCCCGACAAGGTGCGGGAGAGGCAGCTACACATGCGAGTTGTGCAAAGGATCGATCCTTGTAAACGTCGCCCTGGCCCTCCTTTTATAGCTCAAGGGGTCACCACAGTGGAAAAACAGTAAATGCAAGTTGATTAGATGGCAAACAGTGCTATCATACCTAACTCTGCCAGTTTAGGACAAAAGCATTTAATGCTTCGTTAGGTGTCACGTAGAGGGGTAGCCCCGGCAAGGTTTCTGCACCGCTCGCCCAGCTACGTCCTGTTGTTTTGACACGCCTCCTGGACGGGTGTCATTAAAGGCAAATCTTCTTCCAGCATGCTGACACGTGCCCGACAAATCTCACCAACCAGCCTGCGCGGTCGACACCTCACCGATTAGCGACCAGCTGCTCTGTGAGGTGGAGCGCTGGCGAGCTAGCGAAAGTTTGCCGGCGCGGAGCTTGCCGGGTCCTTATCTTGCCGGGCCAGATCTTGCCGGCGAGAAATGTCTTCATCTTCAGTACTAGTTGAGTACTTGCTGATACTTCGTCTTGAACTTCTCTAGTAGCTTCTGCAGCTGGGTCTTGAGTCTTGATTCTGGTGATTTCTTGGCAAGCCCTGGCCAGCAGGGAGGCTGCCACTGTCTGTGCATAAGTCAGGGTATAAAATACCCATGTTTTATACACCGACAGGAGCCCCCGGGCCTGGGCCATACGCGCGTCCGAAGCGTTGTTGGGCTAGGCCCAAATAATGCACAGACACGCGGCGGGAAAACTGCCGCTGTAATTTTTCATCATTATGATTTTCCATCTTTTGAGATCTTCTTTGCTCCTTCATTAATCTGAACTTGTGTTTGTTCTCAACCATCTACCGGCAATCTTGCCATTGGGCCAGACTTGAATAGGTGTAGGGCCACGTGTGGCGAGGAATAACTGCCATACATGTTATTACTCCTCCTTTTTCTGCACCCTCCCATCATGCGTCTTTGCATGCAGGGCAATGGATTGGTGAAGAGAGGCTGTCGTTGGAGCAGTGTGCCTGGCAAGGGACGCAGGACGCGGGATTGGGGAAACTGGGCGGCCGCTGGAGTAATGCGCCCGGCCAGGAATGCAGGGCGCAGGATTGGTGAAGCTGGGTGGTTGTCCAAAAACAATGAAGAGCCAGCCCCGCGCCCCGCCTATAAAGAGGGGGTCGCGGAAGGCGATGCTCACCCATCTCTTCCCATTCCAATCTCACAGCCCCCTGCCATCTTCTTCTTCCTTCTTTCCCCCTGCATCTGCCATCATTATGGCGAGGGGATGGGGTCGAGCTCGTGCATCTGCCATCGCCACGAGAGCTTCTCTTCGTGGCCACGCCCATGTCTTGGTCATAGATGCGGAAGCCAGCTCCAGCGCTCGAGGAAGGGGCGTGGCTCATGGTCGTGGAAGACGCGGCGCCTAGGGACGGGGCGGACATGGTGGAGCGCTCGCCGTTTCGTCTCCGGCCACCCAGCCCTTGGCAGAAGGCCATACTGAGGACACGGTGCGCGAGTTCGTCGTGGAACTGCGCGATCGGCCATGGAGCCAGCTGCGGCTTCCTCGCCCTTTCGCTAGGGAGATGGAAGGCAGCGATCTGCGCGGCTTGTGGCTGCGTGTCGACGGCTGCTGCAATGGGTCAGTTTGGGTGACCGTTGAGACCTCCATCAACGGCATCATGTACTTCACGCGTGGGTGGAAATCCTTCATCCGTGGACACGCTTGTTGTGAAGTTTTTCGGGGCTTCAGGCGCTCGTCTGGAGTGCTGCGCGGAAAGCTCGAGCGACAGCGACACCGTTTCCTCCAGCGAGACTGAGGATGACGATGATGACGGCGACGATGCCAGCCCTCCAGGCATGAAGATCGAGGACGACGGCTCCGACTCCAGCTGATCGCCGGCAGCACCATCATCTGGTCTTCCGGGAGCGAGTCGGTCTTCTCCTAGGCGCCCATTTTGCCCCCTTGCACTCAATGTAAACCCTGCGGGGGAGGGACAATAAAATGTAATTGAGCACTCTTTTAATGAATATCTATTGTTTGCCGGGTTTAGATGAATGCATGTTGTTCCCCTTGTTTTATCTTGTCTTTGTATGATTGTGCTCCCTACGCTGTTTGGAACTTTGCCGGTGCGTATATTTGCCGCGAGCGCTTGAGGAACAGGCCCTTAGCAGCCTGCTGGAAATGTTGGCACCGGCAAAGTAACTTGCCGGAAGCTTGCCAGTGAGCGCACTTGCCGCGAGCGCTTGAGGAACGGATCCTTAGCAGCCTACTGGTAGTGTTGTCGCCTACAAGTTTACCTTTGACGTTCTCAATGCAGCTGCTTAAATTGTCGAGCGGACTCGAAACAAAATAAGAGCGCGAATGATCACGACAATGTTCCTTCGCGTGTAGGTTTTTCATACAAAGACTGGATCGTTTAAGGGAAGTTGCAAATACAACAAGAAATTTGTTTCAAAGTTTTTCAACTTAGCTTTTTCTTGTGTCCTTGCCGTATGAAACGATCACTTCAACGTCATTAGGTGGCATCCACACCATTACTCCCCCCGGGAAACTTGTACGCGAGTGAACCTTCTTTCCTTTGAGAAGAAAGAAGAGAAAATAATGGTCCGGGAACCTTGACGGTTAATCATCTCACACAAACTAAAATGTAACACAGCATTTTATGTATTCATACATAAATAAATATGTACTTTGACAGAAAGTTGTGAAACACTTAGCTTTATTCACATATGCACAGGGTCTGTGCCTAGCTTTGTACAAAGGGTTACATGTCTTGCCGACAAAGCTTGTACAAAAGGGGTTGCCGGGAGACCCGGCAACTGCGCCTTATGGGTAGAACTTGCGAAGATGCTCAATGTTCCATGAGTTTTGCACTTGAATGCCATCTTTGGTCTCCAGACAGACTGCGCCAGGTCTGGTGACTCGTACTACCCGATAAGGGCCTTCCCACTTCGGTGACAACTTGTTTGATCTCTTGGCGGACTGAACACGCCGAAGAACAAGGTCACCTTCCTCAAGGCTTCGGGTATGCACTTTGCGGTTATGATAGCGGCGCAAGGCTTGCTGGTAGCACGCAGCTCGCATAGCTGCCCGAAGACGATCTTCCTCAAGGAGTGTTGCATCATCTTGCCGCAACTGCTCTTGCTCTGCCTCATCATAGGCGATCACTCGAGGCGACCTGTATATGAGTTCCATGGGGAGAACCGCTTCTGCACCATAGACTAGGGAGAAGGGCGTTTGGCCGATAGCTCGATTTGGTGTCGTCCCGAGTGACCAAAGAACTGTCGGCAACTCATCAATCCAGCGTCTTCCTCATTTGCGCAGCCTGTCAAAGGTTCTTGTCTTGAGACCACGCAACATTTCAGCATTTATCCGTTCTGCCTGTCCATTGCTTCTTGGGTGAGCGATAGAGGCAAAACAAATATTGCTTCCAAGATCTTGGATGTACTGCATGAAGGTGCGGCTCGTGAACTGAGTGCCGTTATCAGTGATGATTCTGTTAGGAACCCCGAACCGGCAAACCAATCCTTTAAAGAACTTGATGGCTGACTACGCCATCACCTTCCTCACTGGCTCCACTTCTTGTCGATAGCGATGTACAAGAACTCAAAGCCCCGGTGGCACGGGGGAAGGGGCCCAAAATATCGAGCCCCCAGACCGAAAAAGGCCATGAGAGAGGGATGGTTTGAAGAGCTTGAGCTGGCTGATGTATGTTCTTGGAATGGAAGTGGCATGCTTCACACTTGGTTACTAGCTCAGTTGCATCCTGGAGGGTGGTGGGCCAATAGAAGCCTTGCCGGAAAGCTTTGTCGGCAAGCGCTCTTGATCCTATGTGAGAGCCACATATGCCTCCATGTATCTCTGCCAACAGCTTTAGTCCATCCTCCCAGCAAATGCACTTCAATTTCACACCATTTGGTCTCTTTCTGTATAGTTCGTTATCCACGAACTGATACATACTTGACTGGCGGGCTACTTTCTCTGCTTCTTCTTGCTCATCGGGAAGTTCCCCTGTTTGAAGGAAATGAACGATTTGATGTGCCCATGCCGGAGCCTATGGCTCGACGACAAGGACTAAAGGTGTCTCTTCGGGAGCGGGAGCGCTTGTCTCAATGGCAAGAACTTGTCGTTCCGCTAGAGGCTGCTGCTCACCGGCAACCGTAGTGTTGTCTCTGGCAACTTTCTTGCCAGCAGCTTCTGGTAGCTCTGCCGGAAAATACTTGCCGGTATTCAGCTTCCTTCTTTTACTGGCCTGTGTTGACGGAGTGACTGATGGTTGATTCAAATGGAGCACAAAAGTTCCTGGTTCCACAGGAAGCTTTTGGGCGGCGCACTTTGACAGGCTATCAGCGATGCTGTTTTCCGCACGAGGGATGTGCTCTGTTTGTAACCCGTCAAAGTGTTCCTCCAATTTCCTCACTTCTTCCACATATGCTTCCATCAACGGGCTCTGGTAGTCTTTATTTACTTGCTTCACAACAAGCTGCGAGTCATCACGGATGATCAACTTTCTGACCCCAAGGTCCACTGCGATCCTAAGACCGGCAAGGAGTTCTTCGTACTCAGCAGTGTTGTTTGTAGCTTGCTCCCTGGGAAAGTGCATTTGGATTACGTACTTGAGGTGCTCTCCGGTGGGAGCGATAAGCAGCACTCCGGCACCGGCGCCTTGCAGCGAGAAGGCACCATCAAAGTACATGACCCATTCTTTGGCTGTCTCTTTGCCGGGGAGAGCTGTTTCTTGAATCTCCTCGTCTTGCATTGGCGTCCATTCTGCAATGAACTCCACCAAGGCTCTGCTCTGAATAGTTGAAGTGCTTTCAAACTTGAGTGCAAAGCTTGACAGTTCCAACGCCCACTCCACTATCCTGCCAGTTGCATTTGGATTTCTCAAAATGCGTTGCAGCGGAAAGCGAGTGACGACGGTAATCTCATGCGCTTGGCAGTAGTGGCGCAGTTTTCTCGAGGCCATAAGAAGGCCGAAAAGCAATTTCTGCACTCCAGAGTATCTTGATCTAGCCCCCCTGCAAGAGGGAACTAACAAAATATACTGGACGCTGCACGACTTTCTTCTTCGGCAGCATCTGTTGACCAACTTCATTTGCTTGCGTTGTTTCTGATTCGTCAGCACTAGACCTTGACGGAGAAGATTCTGGTTTGTCGCGGGATGGGCTTGCCACTACTACTTCTTTATTATCGACTTCCCTCTGCGCCACTAATGCAGCACTGACCACTTGATTTGTTGCCACTAGATATAGCAGCAACGGCTCTTGTGGTTTAGTCGCAACTAGTGTTGGCGCAGAGGAGAGGTATCTTTTCAAATCCTGTAGCGCGGCCTCCGCTTCCGGAGTCCATTTCATTGGTCCTGCCTTTTTCAAGATCTTGAAAAACGGCAGGGCACGCTCAGCGGACTTTGAAATGAACCTACTTAAGGCAGCAACACAGCCGGCACGACGCCGCACATCCTTGACACTTTTTGGTGCTTGAATCTGCTCAATTGCTTTGATCTTGTTGGGATTTGCTTCAATTCCGCGTTGAGATACAAAGAACCCGAGGAATTTGCCGGATGGAACGCCAAACACACACTTCTTGGGGTTGAGCTTCAAGTTGATCTTGTGCAAATTCGCAAATGTCTCTTCTAAATCTTGAATAAGGGTTGACTTGTCCTTGGTTTTGACCACTATATCATCCATATATGCTTCCACATTTCTGTGCAGCTGGGGCTCAAAACCAATCTGAACTGCTCTTGCAAATGTTGAACCAGCACTCTTTAATCCGAAAGGCATACGTATGAAGCAGTATGTGCCACATGGAGTAATGAACGCGGTTTTCTCCTCATCCTCCTTGGCCATGAATATCTGATGGTATCCAGAATATGCATCAAGGAAAGAGAGTAAATCACAGCCAGAAGTGGAGTCTATGATTTGGTCGATGCGCGACAAAGGGAAGGGATCCTTTGGACAAGCTTTGTTGATATCAGTGTAGTGGATACAAAGTCTCCACTTTTCATTTGCTTTACGTACTACAACTGGATTTGCCAACCACGTTGGATGTAGTACACCTCTAACCAAACCTGCTGCTTCAAGCTTTTTGATTTCCTCGGCAATAAACTGTTGCCGTTCCAAAGCCTGTTTCCAGACCGTCTGCTTGACGGGTCGGGCGTGAGGACAGACGGCAAGGTGGTGCTCAATTACCTTCCTGGGAACACCGGGGATGTCAGATGGTTGCCATGCAAACACATCGACATTCGCCCGCAGGAAGGCAATGAGCGCGCTTTCCTATTTGCTGTCAAGGGTGGCACTGATGGTGAAGGTACCGTCGGTGCCATCCTCCTTGGCCGGTACCTTCTTCATTGCTGGTGGAATGGCTTTGGATTTCTTGCCGGTAGAACACTCCGGCAAGTCTTCAACAGGTGCGCAGCACTCTGAAGAGGTGCGCTTCCCAGAGTTCTTGTCAGAGATCTTGCTGGACTTTTTACTTTTCTTTTCCTTGGTGGGAGCTGGCGCTTTGGCGGCCTCTGCTGCAACCGCATCTATGTAGAGTTTGTTGACGCATGTAACTGCATCCTTCTTATCGGAATTGATGGAAATGACACCCATCGGCCCTGGCATCTTCAACGTGTTGTAGGCATAGTGAGATGCTGCCATGAACTTCGCCAAGGCTGGGCGACCAAGAATTCCATTATACGGCAGAGGGATCTTGACCACATCAAACACAATCTTTTATGTCCTGCAGTTTATTTCCCCGCCAAACGTCACCGGCAACGTGATCTTTACCTTGGGTTGGCTCCTTCCCGGATTCACTCCTTGAAATGTACCTGTCTTCTCGAGCTCTTCATCGGGAATCTGCAGCCTCTTGATGACTTCCGGAGAAATCAAATTCAGTCTGGCCCTACCGTCAACCAACATTTTTGTGACCTGGAGGTTGCGGATTGTCGGTGAAACCAACAACGGAAAACACCCGACCGCAGTAGTGCGATCAGGGTGATCCTCGGCATCGAAAATGATGGGCGTGTGTGACCACTTGAGCGGCTTTCGGGCACCCATTGCTGGTTCTGCTGCGTTGACCTCACGCGCCCACTGCTTGAGTTGGCGGTGAGAGGAATGCAAAATGCACCCCCGTCAATGCACATGGCTTCAGTTGCCTTCTGGAACTCTTGTTCGCTGGATTCTCCGTCGTCTTCTTCTTCTTCACTTCCATCATCTTCCTCTTTCTTCTCGCGGCCTCTAGCAGGCTTCTCTTTCTACTGCTTGGCCCTGCCGTGACGGCCTCCTCGGCCACCATGACTCTTTTTGCCGGATCCACCAGCACCATCCTGGCCCTTCTCTTTGTCGCATTTTTCATATTTGGCTTTCTACTTCTCAACAAGGTGCTCGACTTGCCGGCACTCTTGGAGGTCATGGCCTTTGGTGCGGTGAATTTTGCAGTATGGCCCATCAGTTTTGCCGGCTTTCTCATTTGCCGCCGCCTCTTGACAAGCGGCACATACAGCAGCCTCCTTGCCGGAGTTCTCTGTCTTAGCTTTCTTGGCGGGCTCAGAGTTGCCAGATCCTTCGACAGCCATCACAGTTTTGCCCTTGCGCTTCCTGTTGCGCTTTCGGCCTTTCTTCTTCGGGGTGGCAGCATCGTCGTCCTCGGAATTCACCTCGGCACCAGCGTCCTCCCCGGGAAGTCTTCTCCCCTCCTTAGCATGTGCACATTTATCCGCCAACGTATAGAGCTTGTTGACGGTCTTCGGCAACCGAACGGTCATCTTTTCCCGCATTTTCCGATTGCGCATGTTTGTGTGAAACGCGGCGATCACAGCTGCCGGGTGTACGTCTGGGATGCTGCGGTGCACGCGGCTGAATCTCTGGATGTACTTGCGCAAAGTTTCACCATCTCTTTGCGGGATCACTTGCAGGTCATTGGGCTGTCCAGGGGCTTTGTGGCCTCCGGTAAAGGCGCCAACGAATTCATTGCAGAGATCTGACCACGAAGAGATGGAGTTCTCTGGCAAGTTCATCAGCCAAGATCTCACGTTGGGCTTCAGTACCAACGGAAAGTAGTTGGCTAGAATCTTCTCGTCCCTTCCCCCGGCAGCGACAATCGTATAAATGCCCAGAAACTCTGCCGGGTTCAGCTTGCCGTCGTACTTCTCTGGTACTTCTGGCTTGAAGGCCCGGACGGACGGCCAGCGGACTTGCCACAGCTCACGAGTGAAGGCTGGACACCCGACCTCGTAAGGCAGATATCCGCCAACCTCGGGCGCAGGCTCATCAATGACTGGGCTGTTGCGCGCGTCGGATTGATGGCGCGCCTCCCGGCGCCGTTCAATGGTGGTGCGAGCATCCTCTACTCGCCTGTCTCGCAACACTTGCTGCTGATCTTGCCGCGCTCGTGGATCTGAAGAAGCCATCGACACCTCGTCGGGTTCGAAAGATCGTTGAACTTGTCGCGGCTGTTGACGTTGCTGCTGTTGAAATTGCTGCCGCTGAGGTGATTGCACCATTGGTGCAGCCTTATCAACGCGGCCACCAGTTGGAGCTACTGGTGCTACTTGCGGACGCCGTGAGGGCTCCGTTTGCTGTGACTTGCTTGCTTTGGCAAATCCAATCAGGCTCTGGATGGTGGCTCTCCACTCATCCATCATATCTGCTGCTGGAGGGAAGTTCAGCAGCATCTGGGCTCGCGCCATCGCCTCTGCTGCTGTGGCTGGCATGGCGGGAAGCGAAGAACGCGACGTCGCTCTACTCCTGGCGGAGCCAGCAGGAGCGCCATTGCGATCTTGCTGCCGCGGCACATGATCAGCAGTGGGCTGTCGTGGTGGAGGTGGCGCCTAAGGATCTGGAACTTGATCAACAGGGGTCTTGCCATGTGGTCGTCGCCGCCCAGAATCGTGGACGCCGCTCGGAGTCGTGCCGTGCCCATCCTGCGACGGGCGCGGTGTACGTCTCGAGGTAGCATCCCTAGACGTCGCCATGGCGGGATCTTGGCTCGCGCCGGCCCGGGCATTGCTGCTACGGTGGACGCGCTCGTCGACGCGGCGAGGAAGAGGAAGGCATGCATCTGCTCCGCTCGCGCCGTCGCGGTTCTGACCACCAGAGGGTCGAGGAAGTTGACCGCCTCCAGCGCCTCCGCCCTCTGTTCCGACCACGGTGGGCATGAAGAACCGCGCCGCCCACGCTGGTCGTGCCAACCGCGGCGTCCGCACTGCCTGCATTGGCTGCGCCGCCTGCGCCGCCTGCAGACACGTGCGAAGGAACTTTGGAGGTGGAGGGAGCCGTCATCGTGATGCCCTTCTTCTTGGGAGCCATCGATGATGACGAAGATGATGAAGCTGATGAAACTGACGCACAGTCTGCTGATTCAGGTTCATGCAAGCGACTCCCCTACCTGGCACGCCAAAGATGTCGGTGGGTACGACCATCTATGGGGCCATCTAGCCCCTTTGTGGTTCGGCAAGGGAGATCGGCGTGCACAAAGAGCAAAATCAACAGAAGACGCAAGGGATTTTACCCAGGTTCGGGCCGCTTGTGAAGCGTAAAACCCTACTCCTGCCTTTGGTGTATTGGGTGAGTATGAACACAGGTACAAGGAGCGCTTCCCCAACAAGGTGCGGGAGAGGCAGCTACGCATGCGAGTTGTGCAAAGGATCGATCCTTGTAAACGTCGCCCTCGCCCTCCTTTTATAGCTCAAGGGGTCACCACAGTGGCAAAATAGTAAATACAAGTTGATTAGATAGCAAACAGTGCTATCATACTTAACTCTGCCAGTTTAGGACAAAAGCATTTAATGCTTCATTAGGTGTCACGTAGAGGGGTAGCCCCAGCAAGGTTTCTGCACCGCTCGCACAGCTGCCTCCTGTTGTTTTGCCACGCCTCCTGGACGGGTGTCATTAAAGGCAAATCTTCTTCCAGCATGCTGACACATGCCCGACAAATCTCACCAACCAGCCTGCGCGGTCGACACCTCACCGATTAGCAACTAGCTGCTCGGTGAGGTGGAGCGCTGGTGAGCTAGCGAAAGTTTGCCGGCGCGGAGCTTGCCGGGTCCTTATCTTGCCGGCGAGAAATGTCTTCATCTTCAGTACTAGTTGAGTACTTGCTGATACTTCGTCTTGAACTTCTCTCTAGTAGCTTCCGCAGCTGGGTCTTGAGTCTTGATTCTGGTGATTTCCCGGCAAGCCCTGGCCAGCAGGGAGGCTGCCACTGTCTGTGCATAAGTCAGGGTATAAAATACCCATGTTTTATACACCGACACTCCTCCTTCTTCTTCCTTGCCCCCCTAGATGGGAGGAGAGTTTCCCCTCTGGTCCATGGCCGCCATGGCTCCCGGAGGGGAGGAGCCCCTCCGAGATTGGATCTTTCTCTCTGTTCTCTTCTGTTTCGCATTCCTATTTTCTGGCCAAAAACCGTTTCTTAAATTACCAAAGATCCGTAACTCCGATTGGACTGAAATTTTGAGGGGATTTTCTTCCAGATATTATCTTTCTTGCGGCAGAAGAAGGGCCCCAACTGCCTTACGGGGTGGCCACAAGCCTGCTGGGCGCGCCCTGGGTAGGGGGGCGCGCCCCTCGAGCGTGTGGGCCCCTCGGGCATCGTCTCATGTTGATTCTTTTTCCCAAAAATCACATATATTCCAAAATAAATCTTCGTAAATTTTTATCGCATTTGGTCTTTGTTTGATATGTATTTTCTGCGAAACAAAAACACGCAACAAACATTAACTAGCACTGGGCACTGGATCAATATGTTAGTCCAAGAAATCATATAAAATGTTGCCAAAAGTATGTGGAAATTGTAATATATTGGCATGAAACAATCAAAAATTATAGATACGATGGAGACGTATCATTGATCCCCCATGTTACCCCAAAAAAGTGGGCCATCTGTGTATTAATGGCATTAATAGCCCATTTAGGAAATTTCATCACAACCATCAAATAGGCAGGGATACTGACAATGCAAGCACACAATAAGACCAATTTCCCTCTGTAAGTGAGAGATCTCCCAAGCCAACCAGAAATATTCTTAATAATTCTATCAATAATAGGCTGAAGGTCTTCTCTTCTCAACTTGTCATAGTGCAATGGGACCCCCAAGTATTTAATGGGAAAAGAACCAAGCTTACAGTAGAAAATTTGGGCAAATTCTTTAGCCTCCTCCTCATCAACATTGATGGTCATGAGATCACTTTTGTGAAAATTGATCTTCATACTAGAAATATTTTCAAAACATGATAACAACCATTTGAAATTCCTAGCCTTCTCACCAGAATTTTCAAGAAATAAGAGAGTGTCATCAGCATATTGTAAGCTGATGACACCTCCAGGGATAACACGAGGCAAAAGCCCACTAGTCAAACCATGTGATGCAGCTTTAGCAAGCATTTTCAAAAAAACATCTGCAACTAGGTTGAACAATAAGGGGGGTGAGGATCTCCTTGCTCGACCCCCCCCCCCAGGAAATAAGGTCATGTGTGTCATTGGTTCTCACACTAAAAGTGCTTTGAACTAGGGTACTTTTGATCCAAGAGATCCACTTAGGGCAGAAGCCTCTAGAACTAAGAATTTCAAAAAGAAACTCCCAGCTAACTCGATCATACGCTTTCTCATAGTCAAGTTTCAGAACCAGACCCTGAGAACCAGACTTTTTAATTTTATGAATGACCTCATGGGCCAAAACCACGCTTTCTAAAATGTAACGGCCTTTACTAAAAGCTGTCTGGTTGGGTGAGATCAATCTATCACTAATAGGGGAAACCCTATTAGTCATAGCCTTCATAAAAATTTTAATACCACAATTACTCGGACTAATGGGTCTGAAATTCTTCATCTCCTTAGCATTGTTTTCTTTCGGAATGAGCACAATCAAAGCAAAGTTCAGCCTATGAATATCTAATTTCCCTTCTTCAAAATCCCTCACCATAGCCATGAAATCCTTTTTGATCAAATCCCAAAAAGTTTGATAAAATAAAAAAGACAGTTCATCCGGTCCAGGAGCCCCATGGGCATAGGAATAAAAAATGGCTTCTTTTATTTCTTCCTTAGAGAAGTTACTTTGCAGCAAATCATTTTCCTCCTGGGTAACTAGTTCATCCTCTCTCCAAAAGGAGGGCCCCAGGCTGATGTTATGTTTGCTCTCAAACCCAAACAGGTTTTTATAAAAAGATGTTGCTACTTCCAGCATCTCATTGGTGGTGTACACAGGACCAATGTCCCCAATCAGCTCCGTTAAATGGTTCTTCATATGCCTATTGTGGCACCCCGGCTCAGAGAGACCGAAACACCCCGTATTCCAGCCCAGAGATCAAGTCTTCTGAAATACGTCACTGCTTGGCATAGAACAAACCAGCTCTTTATTACAAATGACACGGGTACAAAGGTTCTGAAGGCACGAAGATTACAGGGGCACGGCGACACTTCGCCTGCTCAGATAGCTCTATGCTAGCAGCGAGACATCTCGAAACGGAATAAATCTTAACAGCGGAACAACGACGACAATGATGAACTCCACTCTGCAGGGACTCTGGCTGGGACGTATCCTAGAGCACAACCTCGGGATCCTCGACAAACAAGCAATCACGGCATCACCTGCAATCTGGCATGACACGCCAGGTGAGTACTTTGAATGTACTCGCAAGCTCACAGCAACCAAAGCAATCAAGACATACAACAGCATGACATTTACAGGTTAATCATCAAAGATGAACACAATACTACTAGAACAACATGAGCATGGCAACAACATGAGCATGGCAACAACATGAGCATGGCATGTACATATAATTCATGATATGAACAGGATGATACTAGCACTAGCATGCAAGGGGGTCGACGTTTAAGGTCTCATGGACCAACTTACTCTGCTCGGAGGTTATTTCGTAACCACAAACTTACCATTGTGATCATCACTTGATCACCTCAGGATCAACCAACATCGGTATCCACGATACCATCGTGATCCTCTCATGATCACATAAAGATCACCCAACTTCTTTTCTCATCAAAACGGGGTTGTTATTATTCAGATTATTATTATTACTGTTGACCCATAGTGTGACCTACTACTAACTGTGTCCATGACCGAGGACGCGGCTATCGATAGTTTATACACTCTGCAGAGGTTAGTACACTGTACCCACACTACGGAACTCATGGCCTTGTGCTCCCATTCGGGTGGACCAACGATGTTCCAACAAAACCAATCTATTGCATGACACTCTCCCGGCCACTCACGACAAACTCCCCTTTGGGTTATGTCTTGGGTTGCCCCTGATGTCAACTCGAGACATCCGCCACCTTTGTGGCCGCCACCGTCGTGGCCAAAACAAACTCGTCCCAAACGGGGACACCCGGGTACAACACAACTTGGGCACTCAAGGCTTATGGCCGCCTACCTGATCAGGGTAGCGCGCGCACATAACCTTCCCTCATTGGAGGTATCGGCGAGAGGCATGACAATAGACCGAATCAGGGCCTCCCATAAGGCAAGTGTGGCTGCACTGGTTAGCTCGATTCAGTGGCACCATGACTCAGCCAACAGATTTGTTCAAGTTCGATTAATGTCAGGTTCAACTTGCATAGTGATGAGCTGAGTCACAGTAAAATACATAATGAAATAACAATGCAGATGAGCATGACATCAGTGTAACCATGGATGGGCAACATAACCATTTAACATCATAATGATAAATCATATATGCTACGGGATGCAAATGAGCATGGCATAGCAATGATCATAACTATCACAAGTATTTTCATATCAAACCGTAACTACTCAAGTGAGCATAGCATTATCACTAGCATCGAAAATAATTACAAGAATAAAACATGATAATAATATCCTTAGCAATTAATCATATCACTTACTAGATGAAAATGAACATGGCATAAGCATAGACATGGATTCACAAGCATATTCGAAGTATTCACGAAATAATTAAATGCGCAAACACTTATTAAATATTCAAGTGGAAAACCATGGCTACTGCAATGCCATCATGCAAGTGGCTGTTGTGGCTTGCCTGGGGATGAAGGATACACCGGGGAGAAGTGCGGAGATACTCGCGGAAAAATTGCCGGAAAAGTTCCCCTCTCGGCGGGGGCTGAATAAGGGCAGGGGCAAAATGGTCATTTTCAGAGTGTGACAACATTATGAAAAGGTACCATCGGAACGGGCTCGGCGAACTGAGATCGTGGGCTTTGGAATCACCTGATTCGGAGTTGCGGGTGAAAAGTTACGGCCGTTCATTCGATAGACAGAAAAACAAATAAAAACTGAGTTTTTCTGCTGCTAACGGACGAACGTCCGCTATATAACCCTTTCGACCGGCTGGGTTTAAACAGAAGACGTCTTTCGGGAGAATACGCTTTCGGTAAAGTGAAAACGTATTCTGAACTTAAGTAGTACAGAAATACGCCTTCAGTAAACCGAAGACGTAAAGTACGGAGTACGCATCCACTTATACGCGCGGGCCCGGGGTTGAATCAATTGTGCGGCTGACTGGTGGGGTCGCTGGGTGGTGGGGCCCGCCTGGCTGGTCGTCATCTTCAACCTCCATCTCCCGCGCACGGCCGAGACAGAGGCGAAGCTCGACGGCGATAGCCGGAGCTACCGGCCGTCTCCGGCGGCGCTCGGCATATCGGCGAGCTCGGCATGCCACGCCGCATCCACCCAGGCAGGAGGCGGAGCTCGGGGAGGGTAGGAGCTTGTGCTCCCTCGACAATGGCGGATGGCGGCTCTTGCGGTGTAGGGGCTCGCGGCCACGGGTACTCCGGCGACCGAACGAGTAGGTGGGGAGGTTCTACGGCCTATGGGGGTTCTTCGGGTGGTGGTAAGAAGAAGAGGGAGGCGCCACATTGCTCGAATTTGAGCGAGGCCGAATGGCGGCCATGGCGGCCATGTGGAGCGAGGAGGGCTCCCCGGGCTCGGGGAAGAGGTTTGGGAGGGCTAGAAGAGAGTGGGAAGGAGGCTGGTGAGGAGAGGAGGGGCTCGGGTGGCTATATATAGCCGGGGCGGAGGTCGTGCCATCCCTGGGTGTTGCACGGCCGGGCGGAGCGTGCTTTGGCGTGGTCGGTGGCTGCTAGCGGGGCGGCGCGGCGTTGCCGACCTGACGAGGCTCAGGGCGAAGCGACGGCTGGGGGAGAGGAGACAACGGCAAAACGACGACGACCGAGGGGTGCACAGTGCACGCGTGCCCATCGATTTGGCTCGGTCCGGCGAGCTATTAGCGGGGGAGAGGCATCCGGGGAGGAGAGGGGAGCGGGGGAGGTTCTGCGGCGAGGCGAGGTGTCGCGAGGACGGCGTTTGGGCGGCGGCAGAGGGCCCCGACGGCCAGAGCGCGCTTTCGGCGTGCCAGGCCGCGTGGTCACCACGTGCACTGGCGCACGCGGGACTTTAGGGCCGCCCACACTATGTCTACCGTGTAGTCCTTCCTAGATGGGTCCTATCTGAGATGATAGCTCAAAGAAAGCCACTGTGGGTTGATGGGAATGCTCGACTGAAGTTTGCTACAGAAAACTTAGGCATGATGTTGTGGTCAAATGGAATGAGATAAGAGATAACCAGGATGTCTCAAGGGTTTAGGGTAGGAAGGACTATGATCCTGTGAAAAATGAAATGCTTTGGACCAGTATTTAATATAGTTGCTTCACAACCACATATTCTGGTCCAGAAACTAGATCAGGAAGTAGCACTGACATGGTTGCTTGGATTGAGCTGAAAATGGGTGAAGGGTGATCATTTGGGCATATTAAGGTGCCATAAAAATTTCATACCATTTGGATGAACAAAAATGGTACTTCCTTCACAATGCTCCACACTGGACAGAAACTTGGGGGAATTTTGTGGAGTAAATGGCTTGGCAAAATAATGTGAGTTTTTGCATGCTCACATTATTTATGGATATTTAGGTCCTGGATTAATTTCAGAATTTTTGAAGCAATATAAAATATAGTTGCTTCACAAACTGAAATTGTGACCAGAAACCAAGATTGGATGGTGTGCTCACATAGATTGTTGGATGAAGATGAAATTTGGTGGAGAGTCGTGATTTGATCATATAAATTATCTACCAAAATTTCAACTCATTTGGATAAGCCTAGCTAGTACTTCCTTCACAAAGCTTCTCTCTGGTTAGAAAATTTGGGAATTTGCTGAGGAAGATTTACTAGGAAAATGGAGTTGAAGTGTGGTATGTGTCAATCATTTGGATATGAGAGAGTGCCCAAACATTTTGAGGGCAATCAAGAAAATATATATAGCACTTCCTTCACAAAGTGCCTTGCTGGACAGAATAGGAAATGAATATTCCTGAATTATTTTTGAACTAGGCAAGGATGGATTTTGACATATTTGTGGAATATATGATCCAAAGAATTTATGAGAATTTTGTGGGAATTTAGTAGGAGACAGAAATATAGGTTGCTTCACAACCTAGGGCAAACAGGGTTATTCCTTTAATAGAAAAAGGAATATTCCCAAGAAATAAAATTTTGGGGTTGGGCTAAGATGGAAATGACATGGCCCTGAGATGGATTTGAGAATGAGAAGCCACTTGCAAGTGGCAGGAGAGAAGATCTTCCCAGGTTTCAAGACCACATAGCCACGGAAAAAGGAACTCCAAATGCAAATTCGAAGAAATCCAAAAGAAAAAGAAAGGGCCAAAAATCGGGGTGTTACACCTATGGTTTGCCAAAGCCTGAAAATATACATTGTTCTTGTCACCATCTTTCATTCTATGATCCCTGGATCTTTGCCATAAGGCAATTTCCTCCTTGTGCCAGATTTCACCTAGCTCTTTTGTAATCTCTTTCATCCGACTCCTATCTGAGTCACTAAGATGATTATTGATAACCCACAAGTATAGGGCATCAATTGTAGCCTTTCTCGATAAGTAAGAGTGTCGAACCCAACGAGGAGCTAAAGGTAGAATTAATATTCCCTTCAAGTTCTATCGACCACTGATACAACTCTACGCACACTTAACGTTCGCTTTACCTAGAACAAGAATAAAACTACTTTGTAGGTGTAAGGATAAGTTTGCAAGAATAAAACTAGAAGTACTTAGCGATAATAAAACTAGGAGTAATTTGCAAGATAATAAAAGTTAGTTGTTTAGTAGAAAGCTTTTTGTAACACAAGAGAAAGATTTGTCCATAGGCAATCGATAACTAGACCGGTAATCATTATTGCAATTTTATATGAGGGAGAGGCATGAGCTAACATACATTCCGTACTTGGATCATATGCACTTATGATTGGAACTCTAGCAAGCATCCGCAACTACTAAAGATCATTAAGGTAAAACCCAACCATAGCATTAAGTAACAAGTCCTCTTTACTCCCATACGCAACAACCCCCTTACTCAGGTTTGTGTTTAAGTCACTCACGCAACCCACTATAAGCGAATTATGAATGTATTGCAAAACCCTACAGCGGTAATACCACACGCTCGAGCGACACGGAGGGCACCATAGGACAACACCAAAATAAAACATACAACTCAAACCAATCACGATCATCAATCAACCCATAGGACAAAACGAATCTACTCAAACATCATAGGATGGCCACACATCATTGGATAATAATATGTAGCATTAAGCACCATGTTTAAGTAGAGATTACAGCGGGGAGAAGAGGTGTTACACCGCTGCATAGAGGGGGAGAGAATTGGTGATGACGGCGGCGACGTTGTTGGTGTAGATCGCCGTCACGATGGTTGCCCCGGCGGTGTTCCGGCGCCACCGGGAGAGAGGGGAGAGAGCCCCCCTCCTTCTTCTTCTTGCATGGCCTCCCTCCTAGATGGGAGGAGAGTTTCCCCTCTGGTCCATGGCCGCCATGGCTCCCGGAGGGCAGGAGCCCCTCCGAGATTGGATCTCTCTCTCTCTCTGTTTCTCTTCTGTTCTGCGCTCCTGTTTTCTGGCCCTTCACCGTTTCTTATATGCCCGGAGATCCGTAACTCCGATTGGGCTGAAATTTTGAGGGGATTTTTTATCCAGAAATTATCTTTCTTGCGGCGAAAGAAGAGCCCCAACTGCCTTACAGGGGCACCACAAGCCTACCCGGCGAGCCCAGGGTAGGGGAGCGCGCCCCTCGAGCTTGTGGGCCCCTTGAGCATCGTCTCGCGTTGATTCTTTTTCCCAAAAAACACATATATTCCAAAATAAATCTCCGTAATTTTTTATCGCATTTGGACTTCATTTGATATGGATTTTCTGTGAAACAAAAAACATGCAACAAACAGGAACTGGCACTGGGCACTGGATCAATATGTTAGTCCAAGAAAATCATATAAATTTTTGCCAAAAGTATGTGAAAGTTGTAGAATATTGGCATGAAACAATCATAAATTATAGATACGATGGAGACGTATCAGCATCCCCAAGCTTAATTCCTGCTCGTCCTTGAGTAGGTAAATGATAAAAAGATAATTTTTGATGAGTAATGCTACCTAGCATAATCTTGATCATGTAATCTAATCATGGCATGAATATTAAGACATGAGTGATTCAGAGCAATAGTCTATAATTTGATATAAAGACATCAATACTCAGGCATACCAACAAACACTCATGCCTTTCAGAACAAAAATGCTAAAGAACGTTATCCCTAACCCGTCATGCTCAATCATTGATCCAGTCATGATGCACACAACATTCACTATACTCAATGCATAAAAATGACAATAGTGCTCTCCAACTGGTGCTTTAATTGAGAAGGTGATGACTCAACAATAAAAGTAAATAACATAAAAGTAAATAGATAGGCCCTTCGCAGAGGGAAGCATGGATTTGTAGAGGTGCCAGAGCTCGAAGCTTAAATTAGAGATGAATACATTTTGAGAGGTGTACTTTTCCTGTCAACGTCACGACCGAGGGTTCTCACTATCTTCCATGCTAAACACATTATCGGCGGTTCCCAAGTGGAAAGGTAAAGTTTACTCCCCCTTAACCATTCAAACACAAGCCATGGCTAGCCGAATCCTCGGGTGCCCTCCATACAATCAACTTTCCGGGGGAGTTTGTTTCATTATATATATTTTTTCATTTTGATTACAGGACTGGGCATCCCAGTTACCAGCCTCTCTCGTGCAATGACAAGTGAATAAACACCCATCGTGAGAATAACCCGCTTAGCATGGAGGATACTGACCACCCCCTACTGCTCCATGAGCGGTACGGGCACACAAAACAGATGCTTATTTAAATGATTAGAGGTGGCACATGCAAATTTACTTGGAACGGCAGAGTAATACCGCATATAGGTAGATATGGCGGACTCGTCTGGAACAACTTTGGTTTATGGGTTTGGATGCACAAGCAGTATTCCCGCTTAGTATAAGCGAAGGCTAGCAAATAGATTGAGAAGCGACCAACTAGAGAGCGACAATGGTCATAATCATGCATTGTGAATAATTAACATTGGATACTAACATGAGTAGGATATAACTTCGTCGCATAACTATATATGCATGCTTCGGGAATCACAAACCTTAACACCAATATTCTTACTAAACCACAATAATTCACTAATACACCCACATATTACCATCTTAATATTGCAAAACTATTGCAAGGAATCAAACATATCATATTCAGTGATCTACAAGTTTTATGTAGGATTTTATGACTAACCATGTGACTGACCAATTCCTGTTGACTCTCTAAATAGATATAAGTGAAGCATGAGAGTTTAGTTCTTTCTACAAAAGACTTGCCCACGCTCTAATAAATACAAGTTAAGAAAAATAGCATTCTACAAATAACGGTTTCCTACATGTAGAGAAACAGACATCCAAACTTCAAACGATATAAGTGAAGCACATGAAGCATTCTATAAAGCCATACTCAAAAGATATAAGTGAAGTGCATGAAGCATTCTATAAATAAAACAAGGATTATCTCATACCAGCATGGTGCATTACTAAAAGAAAAAGAAAAAATCACATGACGCTCCAAGAATTTACACATATCATGTGAACGAAACAAAAACCGAGACTTACCGATAATTGTCGAAGAAAGATGGGATGCCTTCCGGGGCATCCCAAGCTTAGACGCTTGAGTCTCCTTGAATATTTACTTGGGGTGCCTTGGGCATCCCCAAGCTTGAACTCTTGCCTCTCCTTATTCTTCTCATATAAATACCTCCTCGATCTTCGAACACTTCATCCACACAAAACTTAACCGAACTTTTTATTAGAGGGGTTAGTCATATAACATCAAATCCCATCATGTCCTGCTGTAACTTTATTGTATAATTATAATCAAACATTACCCACTATATGCTATCACAATTCTATGGCTCCCAAGTCAATCGGGCTCAACAAGATTTCAAACATACGTAAATAAAGAAACTATAACAGCAATCTATGAAAACAGGATAGTTTGTAAAGATGTAGATGACACATATACTTCCTTAACTCCAAAATTTCTGAAAAATTAGGAAAAAATAAACAATTTGCATATCAGTACTGTGTAAAAATTTCAGAATTTTTGCGTGTTCTAGTAAATTATAGAAATTCAAACACTACAACAAAAGTTTCTGTTTTTGCATTGCACACACCAAACAAGCAATTTAAACACCCTAAAGGTAAATCTTGGCACATTATTTTTATAATACAATGGATTTGTACAAGGGTATAATTATTTTGTTGAAAAGTTTCTGTAATTCAAGATTCACAAAGTTTCCATGGGCATGAACAAAGTTCAAGGATGTCCCCCACTTCAACGGTGTTCGTCTTTCTCACTTTCACTTCTCTTTTTGAAAAGTTTTAGGTTCCCCTCTATATTTTTTTGTTTTTAAACTTTTTTAAAAGCACACAACAGAAATAAATGACTCTCTAAAACTTCCGGGTTGTCTTCCAGGCAGCGCTTTCTTTAAAGCCATTAAGTTAGGCATAACGTGCTCAAGTAATTGATCCACCCGGATCCCAAGGTATATCAAAGACAATTTTAATTAACAATGGTTTATAATTTAGTAGTGAGCACAAAGCAACATATATCATGGAACAACGGAGTCTAACTCTCTTCCTATGCATCGGCATGTCATAAAAGAACAATTCATGCACACATAATAAAGGCCGATACATAGCATAAACAGCTTCTTGCAATTTTATCGTATTGGAAACATAGAGAGGCGGAGATGCAGTTCCTCTCTCATAATAATTGCAAGTAGGAGCAGCAAGCACATGCATATTGTATCCATCAAAATCCTCATGTGCAATGGTAAAACGCAACCCATCAATATAATCCTTAATAAGCGCAAACTTCTCCGATATAGTGTAGTTGGGAGAATTCAAAAAGATAATAGGACTATCATGTGTGGGTGCAATAGAAACAATTTCATTCTTAACATAAGGAACTATAGCAAGTTCATATCCATAAACATAATTCATATTGGCATCATGGCCACAAGCATAGCAAGCATCAATTTCATCAAAAAGGGATATTTCAAACGAATTAAAGGGATCATAGCATTCATCCTTCGGTAAGCATGAAGGGAAATTAAACAATGTATGGGATAAAGAGTTACTCTCATCTGAAGGTGGGCACGGGTGATCAATCCGCTCTTCCTCCTTTTGTTCTTCGCTCTCCTCCTCATCTTTTTCATCTAATGAGCTCACAGTTTCAGGAATTTCTTCTTCCATAGATTCCTGCAAAATATTAGTCTCTTCTAGGACAATGGAGGCATCCTCAATATATTCTTTAACAAGCATTAGAAGCATAGTTTTCATAGCAATATTTAAGTATGGCAAAAAAATTAGATTTGTAAAGAGTAGCATCATACTCTTCAATCAAAGAAGCAATTTCATAGACACCCTTAAAAGAAACAAATTCTTCAATTTGTTCAATATCATAGTAACTATAAACACCCTTGGCATAAGAAGATAAGATTCCATTATCCTTAAACACACATTGGTAGGAAAGGTGTTTTTTTAGGGTCTTCAGAACAACAAGTAAAATAATATATTTCACATAAATTCCAAGCATAGCATTGCAAACAATTAATTTGATACCTTAAGAGTTTCCCTTTTTGAGACAATAGGTGTCGCACAAAATAAGCATGCTCATCTAATGATTTTCCCTCAACTAAGCTAGTTGGGTTTTCAGTACGAGCACAAAGGGATCGAAGATGATCCAAATAGAAAGCTTCAGCAGTATGGAAGATTTTAGGTGGTTCTTCAACCATTGGTTTAGCAAGTACAACTATTTTTTTTTGTATTTTGTGTTTCCTACCCATAACTAAAGATAGAAAACAAGAGCCCAAAATAAAAACTACTTAGTGGAACAGAAAATAAAAACTACTTAGTGATAAAGCAAACAAGCACACACGAGAATATTGACCCCACGCTATTGCTCCCCGGCAATGGTGCTAGAAAAAGGTCTTGATAACCCACAAGTATAGGGGATCAATTGTAGCCTTTCTCGATAAGTAAGAGTGTCGAACCCAATGAGGAGCTAAAGGTAGAATTAATATTCCCTTCAAGTTCTATCGACCACCGATACAACTCTACGCACACTTAACGTTCGCTTTACCTAGAACAAGAATAAAACTACTTTGTAGGTGTAAGGATAAGTTTGCAAGAATAAAACTAGAAGTACTTAGCGATAATAAAACTAGGAGTAATTTGCAAGATAATAAAAGTTAGTTGTTTAGTAGAAAGCTTTTTGTAACACAAGAGAAAGATTTGTCCATAGGCAATCGATAACTAGACCAGTAATCATTATTGCAATTTTATATGAGGGAGAGGCATGAGCTAACATACTTTCCGTACTTCGATCATATGCACTTATGATTGGAACTCTAGCAAGTATCCGCAACTACTAAAGATCATTAAGGTAAAACCAACCATAGCATTAAGTAACAAGTCCTCTTTACTCCCATACGCAACAACCCCCTTACTTGGGTTTGTGTTTCAGTCACTCACGCAACCCACTATAAGCGAATTATGAACGTATTGCAAAACCTTACAGCGGTAATCCCACACGCTTGCGCGACATGGAGGGCACCATAGGATAGCACCAAAATAAAACATACAACTCAAACCAATCACGATCATCAATCAACCCACAGGACAAAACGAATCTACTCAAACATCATATAGGATGGCCACACATCATTGGATAATAATATGTAGCATTAAGCACCATGTTTAAGTAGAGATTCCAGCAGGGAGAAGAGGTGTTACACCACTGCATAGAGGGGGAGAGAGTTGGTGATGACGGAGGCGATGTTGTTGGTGTAGATCTACGTCATGATGGTTGTCCCGGCGCCACCGGGAGAGAGGGGAGAGAACCCCCCCTCCTTCTTCTTCTTGCATGGCTCCCTCCTAGATGGGAGGAGAGTTTCCCCTCTAGTCCATGGCCGCCATGGCTCCCGGAGGCAGGAGCCCCTCCGAGATTGGATCTCTCTCTCTGTTTCTCTTCTGTTATGTGCTCCTGTTTTCTGGCCCTTCATCGTTTCTTATATTCCCGGAGATCCCTAACTACGATTGGGCTGAAATTTTGAGGGATTTTTATCCGGAAATTATCTTTCTTGCGGCGATAGAAGGGCCCCAACCACCTTACAGGGGCGCCACAAGCCAGCCCGGCGCGCCCAGGGTAGGGGGGCGTGCCCCTCGAGCTTGTGGGCCCCTCGAGCATCATCTCGCGTTGATTATTTTTCCCAAAAATCACATATATTCCAAAATAAATCTCCGTAACATTTTATCGCGTTTGGACTTCGTTTGATATGGATTTCTGCGAAACAAAGAACATGCAACAAACAGGAACTGGCACTGGGCACTAGATCAATTTGTTAGTCCAAGAAAATCATATAAATTGTTGCCAAAAGTATGTGAAAGTTGTAGAATATTGACATGAAACAATAAAAAAATTATGGATACGATGGATACGTATCAATTATTCTCGGAGAACACATCTAGGATATCGAATTCCTGCATTAAATCTCTCTTCTTCTTAAAACCCACCTCAATATTCATACTCCAACCTTTAACTTTTTTACGAAAGAGCCTAGCCTTGTTCAACCAAATATCAATAGCAGAGTTACTAGGAACTGGAGTATTCCAAATTTTGGTAACCAGATCTCTAAATTCTGGGTGGTCAAGCCACCATTTTTCAAATTGAAAAAGCTTTTGGGAGGTAACCCTCCTAGCACCAGTATCAAGGACGAGAGGGGAGTGATCACTTCTAACTCTAGGTAAAGCATTTAAAACAGATAAGGTAAAATGGGCATCCCAGGAAGTCGAAACAAAAACTCTATCAATAACAGCAAAAATAGGATTCTCCTAGTTGTTGCTCCAGGTAGAACTCCTATTAGCAATGTTAATTTCCATAAGAGCCCACTTGTTAATCCAATCATTAAACAAATAAGCAAACTGATTATTTATCACACCATTATTGTTATCAGAAGCAGTTCTAATCAGGTTAAAATCGCCTCCCAACAAAACAGGATACGACAAGGAGGACATGCACTTATGAAGTTCAGCAATAAATTCTACTTTCAACTCATTATATGCAGTACTATAATCAGCCACGAAATGCCACAAGAAACCATCATTTTTATTCTTAATGGTAACTATAATACAGAATTTCTTATTGGAAAAACCAATAACCTCAAAAAGATCATCATTTAGCCCCACAAGGATGCCACCAGCAGACTTCAGAGCAGGTAAATAATGCCAACAAAAGTCATGTCTACCCGCAATCCCTTTAAGGATGTAATCGTCAATATTTTCCCTCTTAGTCTGAAAGAAACCAACAAAATCAACATCATTATTGTTAATAAAGTCACCTAAGCACTGTATTTTACCAGGTTGACCTAGACCTCTTGTCGTGGTTTTGTCACGGCAGATGTCCTCGTGAAGGGACTTAGTGGTGAGGCCATCACAACTAGGTGGAAGATTGAAGGGGTTGGTCAGAATCGAGAGACGCGTGTTTTACCCAGGTTCGGCCCCTCGCGGTGGAGGTAAAAGCCTACATCCTGCTTGATTGCTATTGATGATGATCTCGATTACAAGGGTGCTCTTTCGCTACCTCTATCTTGAGAGCTACTGATCTATCTTTCTATCTTGACCTCCCCTCTTGGGGTGCCTTGCCCCTCCTTATATAAGTTGAAGGGGTCGGCTCCCATGTAGAGTCCTAGTAGGATTAGGACTAGTCTCTTTTCTATTACAAGCCGGATAGCACTCCGGGTCTTATTCAAACTGTTTAAGTGGGCCTGTTGGGCCACCTCCCATGACGGGCCACGGCCTATCTCCATTAGGGTACCCGTGTCCCATATCCACGACAGTAGCCCCCGAGCTTTCGGGTGACTCGAAGAGTCGGGCAGAAGGTCTTGATTTGTTGATGCCTTTGTCATCCTGGGACACGGAGCTTTTGCCAGGTCGTTGACGTAATGGATGTTGAAATATGGATGAAGAGATTGCCGGCTCACGAGCGTCGAGGTTGTCGGGTCATGAGCGTCGAGGACGTTGATCCGTCAAAGTCGGCTAGTCGTGAGCGTAGATGTTGCCAGGTTGCAGACATTGATGTTGTCAAGTTGTCTTTCCAGGCTCCAGCCTATGGAGAGCTGGCTCGTACGGCACCTTGGACAACCCGGGCATGGGGCTTCTGGTCTAGCCGGGTCAAGTCTTGGACTGCCGGGTCTAGCCGCAGGTAATTCCCCCGACATTAGCCCCCAGGTTAGCATGAATTTATTCATGCTAAGCTCTTGAAATAAGAATAATCAATATGTTAAGGGATCGGTTCGCTTCAACTAGGTGGCTAACTCATTCACCCGGCTCCTCGAAAAATCCGGGTCTCTTTGTTATATCAATACATCGGCTTCAGAATCAACTTGCTGATGCTGGTTCCTTGCAGAACAATATTAGGAATAATAATCCATCTGACGTTTGATTCGGCTTCCAGTACTTCATTTTGATAAAAATATTTGAAAATAAGAAAATCCGTCTGATGTTGAGCTGGCCTTCACTGCTTCTGGGCCTTCTATGAATAACTCGAAGGACATGAATTTTGCAAGCTTCCACTAAGAAAATGAGACCCAGCTCAAAATTGACAGCTTGAAGGTGCTCTTCTGTTTTTTTATCTCCATATTACTTGTAGTCCCCAAGCTCCTAGTGTATCAGTTCATGATGACTTGGTGCTTTGCATAGAAATAATATCTTGGCTGTGTAGCCCCCAAGTGCCGGGTTGTTTTGCCTGCAGCAACCTGGGACTTGTAATTGTCTTATACTTATAAAACTTCAGCCAATGTAGCCCCCAAGGGCTGGCTCATCAGTATGTGATGGGCCGGGTCTTCAATTTGGACCTTATAATCTGTTTAAACAACTGAATGCTGTAGCCCCCAAGTGCCAGGTTGCATGCCTACAGTGACTTGGGACTTTTTTAGAAAATCTATAGATCTTGAACTGAGTAGTGTAGCCCCCAAGTGTCGGGTCATTTGCCTGTAGCGACTCAGAACTTACATGTACTTCGCTTTTGGAAAGAATAACATGATATGATGTAGCCCCCAAGTGCTGGGCCACATGCCTGCAGCGACTTGGGACTTTCACGTAGGAGCACCTTTGATTTGTTAATTTAGAAAAACTTTGATATTCCATAGCCCCCAAGTGCCAGGTTGCAAGCCTGCAGCAACTTGGGACTGTTGAAGAAGTTATATAATCCTGATTTTTATGTAGGCTATGTTGACACAAACCGGCTCAGAAATTGCCAAGTTTGAAAGAGCAGGACCAGTTGCTTTATCTGGAAGTGCCATCATGCACTTTTGAAATATTTGTGCCAAAGATCATCGTCAAAACTTTTTATGCTGATTGCTCAATATGAATCCTTGACTGGAGTTGCAGCTTAACCAAATAAAGGCCAGCTTTCGAGGCTCGACACTTGAAATATAAAGGTCGGCGACCACTAATGTTGAGACAAATGAAGCAAACATCAACCCGGACAATCCAACTGCTGGCTCTTAGCCATGAATTTAGCCGGCTTAACCCATTGTGATAAAAACTTGTTGAAAATGGCCCATCTGTGGTTTTATAATAACTTTTGAGCTGAAACTCCATAGTCCACTAATGCCATCGAGCACTTTAGTATTTTGCCTGTGAACTGATGATGCTTTTTGCAATGAAAGAAATCCTTGGCCGTGATTGCAGTGCAACCCAGCAATTTATGCTCTGTATTTGACTTCACAAGCTTGCTTTGATTGGAATAGAAAACCATAAACCCTGGCTGTCATGCAACCCGGTAATTAACTCCTCAAGTTTGCATTTGCTTGAAGAGGAATCATAAGTTGTGGTTGCCATGCAACCCGGCAATTCATGTTGCCGTTGTATTAGAATCATAATTGATGAGACCCAGCCTTTCTGAAAAGAAGGCCGGTTTCTGCAAAAAAGATTCAATATGTACAAAGAATTGTAATATAAATGCAAAGTACTACATAACATGATAATTAGAGCAATGCAAACTGTAAAAATAAAAAGTCGTCTTTCGAGGCACGACATAAAGACCGGCTTTTGAGGCTCGAGTCTGATTTTGCTTTCAAGTGGAAGCAGGCTTTTTGGCCTCTTTTGGTTTGTCCTACCTCTCTGAAAGCCGGCTCTCACGTGACTTAACCAGTGTTTTAACTTTGATGAGTTCAGGGTCACCTCTGTGATTGACTCATCAAGCGTTCAACTGGGTCACCTTTTCGGAGCAGCATCTTGCTAACAGGCAGGTATAACCAAGTATATAATGGCATATGCCGGGTCAAGAGGGTGAGAAAGCTAAACTCGGTGAGTTGGAAGCCCCCAAGTGACCATATGATCATGGAAAAGCTTAGCATAGGATATACAGGAGACAATGCTACTACTGCAAAACATCTGGGGTCCAGATAAGCCGGCTTTATTCCATTGATCATAATTGAACAAGATACCCATGTTTAGACTGTGCATCATGGCGACTAGTCTTCTTTGGCAACCTGTAATTTTTCGCCAATAAGGCAGGGCACCCATGTTTGAACTGCGCATCGTAGCAGCTAGTTCTCTTTGGCAACCTTTGCTTTTTCGCCAATAAGGCAGCAACCCCCAAGACAGGGTTGTCTTCCCTGTAACGACCCGAGGTTCTTGTATTTGTTGAACCCGGCCGAATCTGCCGAGTCATGTATGTGTAGCCCCTGAGTCTTAAGCCGACTTGAGGAGTTGGCTTGAGATTCTTTATACTTGGCTATGGCATAAACCGGAGTAGAGTTGACAGCTGAAAGATGGAACTTATTGAAACCGGAGGCGATGTGGCGAGTTGATGATCTTCGCGATGCTCGTCGTATGTCCTCGGCATATGTCGTTCAACAAAGCCATTTTTGCCCAAATTAAGTTCATACGCCTCTTGACCCATTCCTTGCTATTCTCGCTTGGTGCGGTTCTCCTGGCTCCTCCAGGGCCATTTTTTCGCTGCTGGCTTTTGGATTGCCGGTTCTACTGTGGCCGGCTCTCTTTACTCTTTCGGGGATGTTTCCTCCATGATCGACTCTCCTATTTCCTCGATGTGCTGAAGCAGACCGGACCATGGGGATGGTAGGTCAATACACCTATCCATTGGGCAACCCGGCGCGAGTGGAGGCTGATAATGTATATATAGTTTTTTTTTCTTTTTTGCTCCAGCATTGTTGGAGTAGACCGGGCCGTAGGGGCGGCAGCCTGCGCGCGTCCGCTGGGCAGCTCGTACGGGCGGGCGCGGCCCCAGCGTGTTGATGTAGACCGGGCCGCAGGGGCGGCGGCCTGCGTGCCTTCCCGACGGGCAGTGCGGCTTGGGCGGACGCCGGTGCAGGATGATGCTGGCGCGAGCTCGTATCGGCGGTATGGCATCATTTTTATAGTGAACATTTGTCCTGCATAAAAAATATTACAGGCCCGAGTAATTGCTCTCCAACAATTTAACATGTGCTAATAAAACAGACTGGACGGATAGCACCTGATTTATTTGGGCGGAAGATGATCCATGCGCAACGTCTGTGGGGATATCCGATTGATGAGATTCACCCATCGGCAACCCGGCAGACTGCTGTAGCTCACGGATGATCTTGCAGTAATATGGAGCACTTATCCATCGAATCAAACCTAGGAAAACCGGACCATGAAGTAGTTACTCTATGTGGTGTATCACGTGTAGTGTAGCCCTGTTTTTGATGATGCAAAAACATCAGCGGCCGGTCAACCGCCTGGGACTTGATCTCTGTTTTTTATCCCTTTGTGAGGAGGAAGTACTAGGCGCAGTACTCAAGTCGTTCATGCATGTTACAGTCCCCCTTTTTTTTGCTGGCTGGCTCGCTCCATCATGGCACGCTGGAATCTCGCATTGATGCTTCTGGTAGTATGTCTCGGTTGGAGGCAGTAATTGAAGACCAAAAAATCTGATGTGTAGCTTCACGTACTAGCACTAGTAGCCGGCTGATCTAGTACTATGTCTTTGATCAGAAAACATATGAAAAATGAATCCGGACATGGTGGCTTCACATGGCATACCCTAATTTCTTCAAGTATGCAAGTAGGCCTACTGTCACCGCTTTGGAATTCCTCGGGACTTGAAACGTAGTGGACGGCAACCACACGAACGCGGTGGATCGGACAACTGGTTGACACAGTATCAACCGGACCCGGCCGCTGAATCTATAGCGGAAATCCTGACGGCTTTGGTAGACTGTTGTTGTACGTTGTTTTTCAGCAGAAACTCATGTTGATCTCGGCGGAATCTGCAATTTGACGGATCGCACAGGCGGCGGCGGTGGACAGACAATAACCCTAATTTCTCTTGAGCTCAAACCTCCTGCTGCCACCTCCAAAGTTTAATCATGATTCTGATCACAAAAACAATGAATTTGCCAGCTCTGCATAAGGTCGTCCCATGCCGGGTTATCCTGCACGACTGTTCCGAGCCTGCTCTTCTTCATCCGGCCAATTACGAACTTCTCGATCCTTGAAGAGCTCCCTCGAAGAACACAACACCACAGTGCGCAGGCCCCACGGTGGGCGCCAACTGTCGTGGTTTTGTCACGGCAGATGTCGTCGTGAAGGGACTTAGTGGTGAGGCCATCGCAACTAGGTGGAAGATTAAAGGGGTTGGTCGGAATCGAGAGACGCGTGTTTTACCCAGGTTCGGCCCCTCGCAGTGGAGGTAGAAGCCTACATCCTGCTTGATTGATATTGATGATGATCTCAATTACAAGGGTGCTCTTTCGCTACCTCTATCTCAAGAGCTACTGATCTGTCTTTCTATCTTGACCTCCCCTCTTGGGGTGCCTTGCCCCTCCTTATATAAGTTGAAGGGGCCGGCTTACTGATGTCTACTACACAACTTATTCTTGTAGACTCATGTTGGGCCTCCAAGCGCAGAGTTTTGTAGGACAGTAGCAATTTTCCCTCAAGTGGATGACCTAAGGTTTATCAATCCGTGGGAGGCGTAGGATGAAGATGGTCTCTCTCAAACAACCCTGCAATCAAATACAAGAAATCTCTTGTGTCCCCAACACACCCAATACAATGGAAAATTGTATAGGTGCACTAGTTCGGTGAAGAGATGGTGATACAAGTGTAGTATGGATAGTAGATATAGGTTTTTGTAATCTGAAAATAAAAAAACAGCAAGGTAGCAAGTGACAAAAGTGAGCACAAACGGTATTGCAATGCTTGAAAACAAGGCCTAGGGTTCATACTTTCACTAGTGCAATCTCTCAACAGTGCTAACATAATTGGATCATATAACAATCCCTCAACGTGCGACAAAGAATCACTCCAAAGTTCCTATTCGCGGAGAACAAAAGATAGAAATTGTTGTAGGGTACAAAACCACCTCAAAGTTATCCTTTCTGATCAGTCTATTGAGCCATCCCTATAAATGTCACAAACAGCCCTAGAGTTCGTACTAAAATAACACCATATGATACGCATCAAGCAACTCTAATGTCACCTAGATACTCCAATGTCACCACAAGTATCCGTGAGTTAATTATACAATACGCATCAAACAACTTCAGATTTATAATATTCAATCCAACACAAAGAACTTCAAAGAGTGCCCCAAGATTTCTACCGGAGAAAGTAGGACGAAAACGTGCATCAACCCCTATGCATAGATTACCCCAATGTCACCTCGGGAATCCGCAAGTTGAGTGTCGAAACATACATCAAGTGAATCAATATAATACCCCATTGTCACCACGGGTATTCATATGCAAGACATACAACAAGTGTTCTCAAATCCATAAAAGTATTCAATCCGATAATAGTGAAACCTCAAAGGTAAAAACTCAATTCATCACAACGAGATAGAGAGGGAGAAACACCATATGATCCAACTATATTAACAAACCTCACGGTACATCAAGATCGTGCCACATCAAGAACACGAGAAAGAGAGAGAGATCAAACACGTAGCTACTAGTACATACCCTCAGCCCCGAGGGTGAACTACTCCCTCCTCGTCATGGAGACCGCCGGGATGATGAAGATGGCCTCCGGTGATGATTCCCCCCTTAGGCAGGGTGCCAGAAAATGGCTGTAGATGAGATCATGGAGGTACAGAGGCTTGCGGCAGCAGAGTCCAAGTTCTAGGTTAACTTTTGGGGGTTTCTGAATATATATGATTTTTCAGCGTTGGAATCACGCAAAGAGGTGCCACAGGGGGCCCACGAGGCATCAGGGCGCGCCTGGGGGGGGGGGGGCAGGCGCACCCAGGTGGCTTGGGGGGCCCCTGTGGGTCTTCTGCTGCTCCTCCGAAGCTTCCTGTGTCTGTTTCCTTCCAGAAAAAATTGTCAAAAAGTTTCGCTGCATTTGGACTTCGTTTGATATGGGATTTCTGGAAAACCAAAACCAAGCAGAAAACAACAACTGGCACTGGGCACTAGGTCAATATGTTAGTCCATAAAAATCATATAAATGCCATATAAAAGTGCACCAAAATCATAAAAAACTATAATAAACATGGCATGAATACTTCATAAATTATAGATACGTTGGAGACGTATCAGCATCCCCAAGCTTAATTCCTGCTCGTCCTCAAGTAGGTAAATGATAAAAGAAATAATTTATGAAGTGTGAATGCTAGCATAGTGCATAAGTTTGATCAATGATAATTTCAATCACTTTTTCTAGCATCATAACAGCAACTCTTTCTCATAAAACTCATCATGATAAAGTAGCAATCCATTCACATGTTATGGTTCAAACAATGCATTCTCTTGAAACTTTACAACCTATGTTCTTAGTCACCAAACAATTGCAATTCAACTTATCTTCAAAAAAAGTCTAAGTAAGAGCTCCACATACTCAATTATCATATAGTCTTCTATGATTGCTAGTACTCAAAGCATATTTTTAGAACAAATGGCATCCATCAAACACAGAGAAAGATAGGGGCTTAATGTTTCGCCTCCCAACTTATTTATCATAGAGATAATTGTCAACAATAATAATTCATGATCAAATATATTTGACTGGCCATATGTGCCTGGATCTTTCTCCACCACATGATGCTTGCCAACTAGAGAATAATTAAGGTTGAAATGAGAAGTAATACTATTGACTCTTGCATAAAAGTAAATACATAAAGTAAAAGATAGGCCCTTCGCAGAGGGAAACAAAGGTTGTCATGCGCTTTTTATTTTTGGATGCACAAGCCCTTAATGCAAAGGAACGTCACGTTATATTTTCCCTTGTGATAGCAACCTTTATTATGCAGTCCGTCGCTTTTATTTCTTTACCATCACAAGTTCATACAACGCTTATTTTCCCTTGCAATAAAAGATCATACATATTTTAAGAACAATTTTTATTGCTTTTTGCAGCGATGAAAACTTACTTGAAGGATCTTATTCAATCCATAGGTAGGTATGGTGGACACTCATGGCAAGAAACTTGGTTTAAGGGTTTTTGGATGCACAAGTAGTACCTCTACTTAGTATGAATTTTTGGCTAGCAAAAGATCCTAAGCAAGCACCACATGTTGGAGGATCCATAACAATATAACTTCTATGCAAATATACCCAAACATAACTCATTACGTTGTCTTCCTTGTCCAACTTCAACTAATTTGCTCAAGTTTGAAAATAATTAATGGGTATTCACAATCATAAAAGATGTCCAAGATAATATATTTATATGTGAAAGTTCTCTTCCTTATACTAATCATTCATGAATTGCTTGTATGACCAATATTGTGATTGTCAAGCTTCAATAGATTTCACTTTCTAAACCCAATGTGAAACTACTACTAGACATGATACAAGCATATGAAGCACATATAATTTCAACTTTATGATATTCAATTTATTCAACAATTTACTCATAGGATATAACTGAAGAACAAGAGTAATTGACAAACTACTCCAAAAATATATAAGTGAAGACCAAATGAGTAGTTAAGTAAATAGGTGGCTATGTGAGGACTCTCTCTCATTTAAAAATTTCAGATCTTAAGTATTTTATTCAAACAGCAAGCAAAATTAAAATAAAAGGACACACCAAGAATAGCACAACTCAAGTGAAGAAGCAAAAACTTAGGTTCAACCGAAACTAACCGATAATTGTTGATGAAGAAAAGTGGGATGCCTACCGGGGCATCCCCAAGCTTAGATGCTTGAGACTTATTGAAATGTTATCTTGGGGTGCCTTGGGCATCCCCAAGCTTGAGCTCTTGTGTCTCCTTAATTCCTCTCATATCATGGCTTCTCCTAAATCTTAAAAACTTCATCCACACAAAACTCAACAAGAACTCGTGAGATAAGTTAGTATAAATCAACTCAAAACCTTAACATTCTCTACTGTAGAAAATAACTAAAATTATAATTAAACATTGCATGCTAAATGCCTCTGCATATTTAATACTCCTATCCACAAATAGAAATATTAAACGAGCAACATATGCAAACAATGCAACTATAACCGAAATATGCCAAAACAGAACAATCTGTAAAGGAAGATATAAAATTCATAATTCCCTAACTCAAAAAATTCTGAAAAATTACTATGTGACAGAAAACTTATGCATGCTTACTGTGTAATAATTTCAGATTTTTATCAATTTCTGACTATTCAAAAATATTCAGGACATAACAGAAAACTTTTTGTTTTCAAACAGCAACACATAAATTTGCAAACTGAGCATGGTAAAGGCTATAATTGGCATTTTATTGAACTAAAAGATGCAAAACATGATTATTTATAACACCAAGCAAATATCAACAGAATAAAATGGTGTTCCAAGCAAAACTCATATTATGTGACGAATAAAAATATAGCTCCGAGTGAGGTTACCGATAGTGTTGAAGACGAAAGAGGGGATGCCTTCCGGGGCATCCCCAAGCTTAGTTTCTTGGGTCTTCCTTGAATATTACCTTGGGGTGCCTTCGGAATCCCCAAGCTTAGGGTTTTGCCACTCCTTATTCTCCTCATATCGATGTCTCACCCAAAACTTGAAAACTTCAATCACACAAAACTTAACGGAACTTCGTGAGATAGGTTAGTATGATAAAAATAAATCATCCACTTAGGTACTGTAAATACAAGATTAATAATTGTTCTCAAATAATGCCTACTGTATTCTATCATTTCCACAATTTATATTGCTCAATATAGGCTATGGAAACACTAAAACAAGCAAACTATGCATCGAAAACAGAATCTGTCAAAAACAGAATAGCATGTAGTGAGCGATTTAAAAACCATACTTATGTACCTCCAAAAATTCTGAAAAATTAGGAAAACTGAAATAATTTGTAACCCAATACTTTTTAAAAATTTCAGAATTTTCTCACACTCCAGTACAGAATAGAAATTCCAACACTGGACATAAAAGTTTCTGTTTTTGCATAGAATCAAATCAACAAGCATCCACACTATCCCAAAGGCTTTACTTGGCACATTATTGAAATAAAACATATAAACCATGATTACTACAGTAGATTAATCATGTGTACACAGAAAAACAGTAGGTACAAATATTGGGTTGTCTCCCAACAAGCGCTTTTCTTTAATGCCTTTTAGCTAGGCAGGATGATTTCAATGATGCTCGCATAAAAGTAAATAATTGAAACACAAATAGAGCATCATGAATCATATGACAAGCACATTTAAGCCTAACCCACTTCCTATGCATAGGGATTTTGTGAGCAAATAATTTATGTGAGCAAGAATCAACTAGCATAGGAAGGCAAAACAAGCATAACTTCAAAAATTTCAACACATAGAGAGGAAACTTGATATTATTGCAACTCCAACAAGCATATGTTCCTCCCTCATAATAATTTTCAGTGGCATCATGAACAAATTCAATAATATAACTATCACATAAATCATTCTTTTCATGATCCACATGCATAGAAAATTTATTACTCTCCACACAAGCAAATTTCTTCTCATTCATAATAGTGGGAGTATCATATGAAACTTGAATACTAAAAATTGTTTCCACATTAAAAGAGTAATGTTCAGTAAAAGGGTATTGATAATTATGACAAGTATTATAGTGATAATCATCACTCTTTTTCATAACATAAGTATCATCACAATAATCATCATAAGTAGCAATTTTGTTCTCATCATAATCAATTGAAACCTCTTCCAAAGTAGTGGATTCAACATTAAATAAAGTCATGACCTATCCAAATCCACTTTCATTATTAAAATAAGATTCAACACCCTCCAAACTGGTGGGATAATTATTATCTAAAGTTGACACTCATCCAAACCCACTTTCATAAATATTGCAATCATCATAAATAGGAGGCATGCATACATCATAACAAATTTGATCATTGAAAGTAGGGGGACTAAAAAGATCATCCTCATTAGACATAGCATCCCCAAGCTTAGGGTAAACATTATTTTCAGAAAATAAATTCTCAAACATGTCATTCCAATCAAACATAGCATCCCCAAGCTTGTGGGTTTGCATATCATTAGCATAAACACTATTATCATCAATAGTATGAATAGCACCAATAGTATAACAATTATTATCATATTCCTCCAAGTTGGTGCCATACAGATTTTCAAGATCATAAGAAGTATCATTATCTTCCCAATCATAATCATCACAACAAGCAATAGGCATAACAAAATCATCATCAAGTGTATCATCTTCCACAATTATTTTTGATTCATTCTCATGAGGTACAACAATAATAGGAGCAACATTATTTGGGAGAGATACCTCTTTACCTCTACTTTTTCTTCTTTTCTTTTTCTTTACCACATTATGTGTGGGTTTATTTAATTCTTTCAAGCTTCTTATTGAAGAGATTGGTTGGATAGGAAGCTCCTCCTCGTTACCTGTTTCATCATGAGAGAAAATAGGAGGGAAAGGGGGAATCTTTACACTTCCATTAGTATTTCTTTTATATTCTATTTGTTTCCCCGTTTTTCTATAGTTGGCTATATAAGCATTCTCATTGCAATTTACCACGCAAAACGTATAAATTTCCTTTAGATTAGTTTCAATGTCGTCTGTGAGAATGAATACTTCAAACCAACTATTTTTATGTGTCAATTCTTCACACCCCAAAAATAGATAAAGCTCATTATATAGTTCAAGGGCGGTCAAGTCATTACAATATTTAGCCATGATTTGATCATGAAAAAGTATGCATTGAAAATTAAGATGACCAACCTTATTGCAAAGTTCACAAGTAATGGGATAAAGAGAGCATAATTTCGTAGCAAATTTATCTATCACTTTGAGCAAAAAATTGGTTCTATCATGTTTATGCTTCTTACAAAATCTATCATCCCTATAAGGCATGTCTTCACAAACTTTATGCACTCCACAAAAATTGACATGCTTATAAGAAACATTTTTGTCATGACTAGTGCAACCATCTTTAGTATTTTGCATATTCAAATAATTCGTATTAACAACATTGCAATCATGCTCATCATTCAAAGATTTTATGCCAAACATTTTATTGAATTCCTCTTCTATCAATTTAGCACAATTTTCCGCTCCATCATTTTCAAGAAAAACATTATAAAGACGAATAATATGAGGCAACCTCAATTACATTTTTTTTGTAGTTTTCTTTTTATAAAACCAAACTAGTGATAAACAAGAAACTAAAAGATTCAATTGCAAGATCTAAAGATATACCTTCAAGCACTCACCACCCCGGCAACGGCGCCAGAAAAGAGCTTGATGTCTACTACACAATTATTCTTGTAGACTCGTGTTGGGCCTCCAAGCGCAGAGTTTTGTAGGACAGTAGCAATTTTCCCTCAAGTGGATGACCTAAGGTTTATCAATCCATGGGAGGCGTAGGATGAAGATGGTCTCTCTCAAACAACCCTGCAATCAAATACAAGAAATCTCTTGTGTCCCCAACACACCCAATACAATGGCAAATTGTATAGGTGCACTAGTTCGCTGAAGAGATGGTAATACAAGTGTAGTATGGATAGTAGATATAGGTTTTTGTAATCTGAAAATAAAAAAAACAGCAAGGTAGCAAGTCACAAAAGTGAGCACAAACGGTATTGCAATGCTTGAAAACAAGGCCTAGGGTTCATACTTTCACTAGTGCAATCTCTCAACAGTGCTAACATAATTGGATCATATAACAATCCCTCAACGTGCGACAAAGAATCACTCCAAAGTTCCTATTCGCGGAGAACATACGATAGAAATTGTTGTAGGGTACGAAACCACCTTAAAGTTATCCTTTCCGATCAATCTATTGAGACATCCCTATAAGTGTCACAAACAGCCCTAGAGTTCGTACTAAAATAACACCATATGATACGCATCAACCAACTCTAATGTCACCTAGATACTCCAATGTCACCACAAGTATCCGTGAGTCAATTATACGATACGCATCAAACAACTTCAGATTTATAATATTCAATCCAACACAAAGAACTTCAAAGAGTGCCCCAAGATTTCTACCGAAGAAAGTAGGATGAAAACGTGCATCAACCCCTATGCATAGATTACCCCAATGTCACCTCGGGAATCCGCGAGTTGAGTGCCAAAACATACATCAAGTGAATCAATATAATACCCCATTGTCACCACGGGTATTCATATGCAAGACATACATGAAGTGTTCTCAAATCCATAAAAGTATTCAATCCGATAATAGTGAAACCTCAAAGGTAAAAACTCAATTCATCACAACGAGATAGAGAGGGAGAAACACGATATGATCCAACTATATTAACAAAGCTCGCGGTACATCAAGATCGTGTCACATCAAGAACACGAGAGAGAGAGAGATCAAACACATAGCTACTAGTACATACCATCAGCCCCGAGGGTGAACTACTCCCTCCTCGTCATGGAGATCGCCGGGATGATGAAGATGGCCTCCGGTGATGATTCCCCACTCCGGTAGGGTGTCGGAAAAGGGTAGTAGATGAGATCGTGGAGGTACAGAGGCTTGCGGCGGTGGAGTCCAAGTTCTAGGTTAACTTTCGGGGGTTTCTGAATATATATGATTTTTCAGCATTGGAATCACGCAAAGAGGTGCCACATGGGGCCCACGAGGCACCAGGGCGCGCCTGGGGGGGGGGGGGTAGGCGCGCCCAGGTGGCTTGTGGGGCCCCTGTGGGTCTTCTGCTGCTCCTCCGAAACTTCCTGGGTCTGTTTCCTTCCAGAAAAAATGGTCAAAAAGTTTCGCTGCATTTGGACTTCGTTTGATATGGGTTTTCTGGAAAACCAAAAACAAGGAGAAAACAACAACTGGCACTGGGCACTAGGTCAATATGTTAGTCCATAAAAATCATATAAAAGCCATATAAAAGTGCACAAAATCATACAAAACTATAATAAACATGGCATGAATCCTTCATAAATTATAGATACGTTGGAGACGTATCACTTACATGTAGAGTCCTAGTAGGATTAGAACTAGTCTCTTTTCGATTACAAGCCGGATAGCAGTCCGGGTCTTATTCAAACTGTTTAAGTGGGCCTGCTGGGCCTCCTCCCATGATAGGCCACGGCCTATCTCCATGAGGGTACCCGTGTCCCATATCCACGAAACCTCTAATATTCCAGAAAGCTCCTATCATTTGACTTTGAAAGGATGAGATAAGCCACATGGCACATTCTTAGTGTGAAGAACTGGGCTATCGCTCCCTAGATCAGTAGTGCCCCCTGATCTAGAAGGAGAAATAGGACCAGTAGAGCAAGCAAAAACCTGGGCATGTAGATTATTATCATCAAGATTACTAGGTAGGACAACTTCAGGATTTTGGTCAGCAAACTTTAAGCAATTTAATCTCTCATTTTCAACCATCTCCAAAACAATTTTAGTTTGATCAACACTATTCTGACCAATGCATAAATCAACTTTAGAAGATTGAGAAACAAGTTCTCCAGCGTCCAAGGTAGCAAAAGATTTACCTTTGAAAGTCACAGGAACTTCCAGATTGTTCCTCTGAACATATGCTGCAGCTTTATCCATGATATTGATATGGCCACGATTCCTTGTCACTGGTCTGCTACTAAGCACTGGCCCCATTTTGTTGTTTTCCCTCCACCATTTTTCATCTTCTTGCTCGTTTCAGCCTTTTCCAGAGACTCCAGAAGTGATCTTTTAGCAGATCCTAGAGCCAGAGCAAGATCTTCTGGAAGACATTGCATCTCAGTTTCCATATCTTCCTCTTCACCTTCTGAGTCCACCATCTCAAACTTACTTAACTGCTCAGAGCAATACTCCATATGAACTGACATTGGCACCTCCACTTGATCTGAAAGAATGTTGATATTTGGTATAGCACTAGATCAGCTACCTTCATGAGTATCCATAGTCTGTTTTACTGGGCCCCTCTCTCTCAATTCCTGAACGAAGTCATCATGAACAGAGTCCACAAGTTTGCACGGATGAAATTCAACTGCAGAAGCAGACAACATCTGTGTTGTTTTCTGGTTTTTTTTATGAGGTAGCACTCTTCACAAGGAAATTTGCTGCATCCAGCTCATCTATAGGGTCCTCCTCATCATCATCCATATTGTCTATGTCATGAGAAGCAGCTTCTTTGTCTTCATTGTTCCCTTCCAGTCTGTTCATGTCAGGATCATCACCATCATCATCAGAATCTTCACCCAGTTGTTCAAACCCCTCCACTATAAAAAACAGTAAGTAAAGTTTCTCTTTCATTTCCACTAATCTCTCAAAGGGAATTTTCTTGGGATCTCTGCAAGCGACTTTCACTCTAACAGTCTCATAGAAACTCTTGAAGATACCATTCCAATCTACATCCACAAGGATACCAAACCAAGAAGCTACTTGAGAAAAAACCTTCCAGGCACACCACTTGGTTGGAATTCCTTCAATCTGAACCCAAGCTTCAGTTAGCTCTCCAAAAGGATCCAACATCCCTTCTCACTCACAAATTTTGACAGAAACTCCATCGATCGGTAGGTCAAATGCTGGAAACTCAATCAAGTCTTCCACATTTTCCCATGGGGGAAATCTCAGCAGAAACTTCTTTTCCTCTAGCTCTCTGATTTGCCACGACCATTCTTTGTTCTTGCAAAAGAGCCCATTCAGCAGCATCAGCAACTCAGAAGTAGAAACTTCTCCCTTCACCACTCTCAACATAGCACAATTCTTGTAATTTAGCCAACTGGATTCTGTTGTCACTGGAATATCCACATGGTAGAAACCCAATCCAGTGGCCGCACTCCCAAAGTAAGTGGCAGTTGGGTGCGGCCGAGCCCAAGCTCCACAGTTGTTCACATTGTGGCTACTAGCACAGATGAAGCACTTTTTTGGTTCAATGCAATTCCCAATGTAATGCCCCGGACAGCTGCAGTTAAAACATGTCATAACCTTATATTTGGGGTCAAGAACCTGCACAGCCGGAGCAGGAGGATGGGCTGACGCGGATGTCCTTGGGACGGTGGTCGTGGTCGCCACTGGCTTAGCAACCACAGCAGGTTTGGGTGGCGCCCCTTGAGCCGGCTTGTTCGCCAGCACAGGTGCCTGGGTCTTATCGGGAGGAGCCGTCTTCCTGGTCAACTGCTGGCGCCGTTGCCGCTGCGCAGCCTGCTGCCCCCGATTGTCCATGTTCTTCACCACCGCCACGAACGACACCGAACCAGGGCCGATCCCCTCAACAAACAGTCGGAATTTGGTGGGGGCGGGGTCAAAACAACCGATGTGGGAGATGGAATAGCAATCCTCGACCGTGAATTTCCTAGCATGGAAGAGATCTTTCCTCACCTAGAAGAGATGAGGAATGGCATATTTAGGTTTTGGGGGGCTAGGGTTGCGTTTGTTGCGAGGGGGGCGGCGCTGCGGGGAAGGAATAACCCACAGTTGGCCAAAAAAGTCTTCGATCTCTTCCTTAAAAGCGTTAACCACACTAAGACGCGTATTCCTGAAAGTTGTTTTCCCACGGACCACACATCTGTTGATGAGCGGTGGAGGGACGGGTGGAGGCCCCGGTGTTGACGTCACTGTTTTTGAACAAATGGTGGCCGCGCTTGCACAAGCAAGCTCAACGGCGGCCATGGCACGCCCCGGAGTTGGGGAAACACAAGGAGAACCAGATGCCCCAAAAGAGGCCGGAGTGGATTTACACGAAGACGAACCAGGGAGAACCCTCGGAGACACACATCTATCAACTGTATTAAGCAGATGGCCAACCAAATCTCCATCACCAGACGTAGGAAATCGCTTCAGGTTTCTGTGATTTCGAATTACCTTAGCAAGGTGAGGTGAGACCCCTGGCGGCAGAAATTCCGGCGGGATGCTGGCGATCCCCACCACCGGCGGAGGCCTGATGTTGAGCCTGGATGGGTTCCTCATTCTGAACCTCGCCCATCTCGCCGCCTGGCCCGGGTCCGGTGATTCCGCTTCCTGGATTGCCCAAAACAGCATGTCGTGTTCCATCCCCCCGTCGTCTCCCACGAACCGAGCTCTTTCCGCGAATGTCGAGCGGTGGATGATTTCCACGCAAATCGCAGGCCACCTGGAGCGGTCGGGGAATCGCTCCCGCACCACCCGCTGGATTTTCGCCCCCGCCTCCGGTGACGCCGCATCGATCTCCGGTAGCTGCCACACCGGAACCGGCTGCTGTGGCGCCGGTGCGAGCGGAGCCGCCACAAGTGGCGCTGGTCGCATCCTCCTCACCCGAGCACCGCGGCTCGATCTCCCTGTCATCTCTTCCGGTGATTTTGGGCAAAGAAGATAGCTGCGAGCTTGGATTGTGGATAAGGGGCAAGCAAGTGGTGTGGGCTCGGGGGTTGGTGAGGGCTAGGTTGCCATTAATGGCGGCAGAGGGTGGGGTTGCCATGCGCTCGGTCGCGCTCCAGAAGCGATGCCAGCTCATTCAGGCCACCTTGTTCCACCGGATGCTTCCTTGTCAGCGTCACGAGCCTCATCATCGTCTTCCTCGCCTACGCACGCTTCCACGAGGACCCCGGGAGCTTCCTCCTCGACGTCCTCATCCTCTGCTTCGGTCACCGTCGCGCACCCGAACGCCTCCGTTGGTCAGCTCATCCTCCCGCCGTCTCCGGTCATCGTCGACCTCGTACGACTCCAGTAGCACCCCCACGATGAAGCCCTGCTCCTCCCCATCTCTCTCTCTCTCTCCGGCTCAATTTCTTCACCGTATTCGTCTTCCCGAGCCTGCCTATTCCATATCCGCCATGGGCGAGTTTCTGAAACTCACCTCGCATGATCACCGTGCCACGCGCACTCACTCCCACGCACACCCACACACCCTTCGCTACAGAGCGCGCACGCCTCACACTCCCCGCAAGTTTCTGCCTCCATACTCATGCACACAGCCACAGCCTCGCCATGCCTCGCTGCCGCGGTCGAGATGAGCTCTTGCTCGGGCTCGTTCTCGAGCCTTGCTCACGCCGTTGATCCGCTGCTCGTGCATGCGCGCACACCACCTCCTAATTCTGCACGCCCGCCGACGCCTAGCAGCAGCGATTGCCGGCGCGTTCGCTCGCCGTTGTCATGAGTTTTCTCAGCGCCTCCATGGCTAAGCTCGATCATTTAGTACATAGTTCATATGAGATAGCCTGCTATTTATATCACAATCACAAAGCCAGCCGAGCTGGTCAGCGCCCGGGGTCCCGGGTTCAACTCCTAGGTGCCCACATTTTTGCTTGGAATTTTACAACCTGCTGTGACAATGACACCTGGGACCCGCAGCCCCCTATTGACCGGTCAGGTTGACCTGTTGACCCGACGTTCGGACCCACTGGTCATCCACACACACTCAGCCATCTCATCAGCACCTGGGCCGCTTGACAGCCCATGTCATTGCTTGCTGTTTTTCTTTTTGTTTGTCAAATAAAAACTGCACAGATTTCAGAATAATGTGGCATTTTGTAGAATCCATATAAAATCAACCGTGCATCGGATTAAAATGAATCATATATGAAACATGGGTAGAATTTCATGTAGTTTCACAATATCCCACTCTCAACCATGTTAAAAATGTTTAAAATTGCTGCTTGCATTAATTTGCATAAATGACATGTTAAAATGGTTTATTTCATAACTAAATCACCGTAGCTCCGAATTAAATAAATTATATATGTAAATGGGGTAGAAAAATGTGTAGATTAACATGGTGCACTTAATTTTGCTGTTTAACAACATTAAAATTGTGTTTGAATCAGAACAGTACCAATTTCAAAATTTACATATGGGGATTTTCCGGAATTGCTATGTGTTGTTTCCGGCCTCATTTAAATTGCCTAGATAGGTAGATTAGTTATGCTTCACCTCTTGCCAAGATTAACAATATTTAATCTTGTCATGTGGATAAACGGGAGTGAACTAAATAATTGTCGTGGAGTTTCATCAATATGCAACTCGTTGCATATTGAGCTTCCCTTAATGTGTAGTATTTGATTGTTGCACTTTGCCATGCCATGCATCCTTAAAACTTGACATGCATCATACTTGATTGTGCATCATGCCATGATTATGCTTGTGTGTTTACCATGTTGTTTGCTTCTTTTTGGTTGTGCTTCTTCTCGATAGTTCCGGTTACGTTTCGAAGTGTGAGGATTCGTTCGACTACGCTTGTTCGTCTACTTCATGGATTCGGTCTTCTTCCTAGCAGGATTCCAGGCAAGATGACCATTACCTTGTATATCACTACTATCTTTGCTTGCTAGTTGTCTCGATGCTATCGCTATGTCTCGCCACCTACCACTTGTTTGACAGACTCCCAACTTGCCATGATACATCCTGTAACCTTCCACCATCCCAGCAAACCGTTGTTTGGCTATGTTACCGCTTTGCTTAGCCCCTCTTATAGCGTGCTAGTTGCAGGTGCAGTTGCAGGTTGTTCCATGTTGGGACATGGATATCATGGGATATCACAATATCTCTTATTTAATTAATGCATCTATATACTTGGTTGTGTGTGGAAGGCTCGGCCTTTTGCCTGGTGTTTTGTTCCACTCATGCTGCCCTAGTTTCCGTAATACCAGTGTTATGTTCCATGATGAGCGCTCTTAACATGTGTGGGGTTTTATGGGGGACCCCTTGCTTATTCGTTTTAGGATAGAACTTCTCCAGCAAGGCCCAACATTGGTTTTAACATTTGCCAACATGAACATAATAATTAATTAACGCATAGAGGCTGGCCCCCTTAGGGATCTATTTAATTCCACATAATACAGGTGGGCCAATGCTAATGGTGCTGGTCCAAAACAGAGCACCTTGCGGCGCCCCCTTGGAAACTTGGGTCTCAGCTAACCATAAGCTTCGCTTATCCGTCGTGGCCTGATATTGAGATACGCGCGGCTTCTATCGGGGTGTCGGCACGTCGGGAGGTCTTGCTAGTTTAGTTTTACCTTTGACGAGTGGCTTGTCCACCGGGATTCCTTACATGCATCGTGTTATCACGTTGTGAGGTTTTCCAATGGATGCGTATGGTAATTTGTGATGGACTACTTGGAGCACCCCTGCAGGGTTAAATCTTTCGGAAAGTCGTGTCTGCGATTATGTGGCGACTTGGAAATTTATAACCTCCAGTTATAGAAAACTTGACACTAAACCCAATTAAAATACACCAATCGCGTGCGTAACCGTGATCGTCTCTTTTTGAGGGAGTTCGAGAAGAGAACATGGTGGGGTTATGTTTGACTCGTAAGTAGGTGTTCAGGATCACTTCTTGATCATTACTAGTTGACGTCCGTTTATGCGTAGTTACTCTTCTTATTCTTGTACCCATAAGTTAGCCACCATACAAATGCTTAGTGCTTGCTGCAACCTCACCACTTAACCTTTCCATACCCATTAAGCTTTGCTAGTTTTGATACCCATGGTAATGGGATTGCTGAGTCCTCGTGGCTCACAGTTTACTACAACAACAGGACATCGTTCTTCTTTTCGTTTGATTTCATCCGTAGTCGGATCCTGCTCTTCTGAATGATGGTTGCTATGTATTGATGTATTCATGTATTCATGTTGTAGCTTGTGGCGAGTGTAAGCCTTTATCTGGTATTCTCATCTGTTCAGTACATGGTATGATGTAACGATATCCACCTTGCAAAGCGTCTCCGATATGCGCTTCTATCCTTAGCGGGACCTTCGAGTTCCTTGAGGATAGGACCGCATATTGGGCGTGACACTCGCATTAGTCATAAAGAACTCATATACTTATTGTGAAAATTTCAAAGCCCTCGAAGCAAAGTATTACTCTCATGCCCCTACGAGGGAGGTTGGGAGGAGTTAACCATCGCGCGCCCCTGATCCGAACAACACAAAGACTCAATCAATGACAAATTATGCTCCCACCTCACCGCTAATGTCAGTGGCCACCAGTTTACATGCGTGAGGATTTACTTGCGTAAAGACTTACTTCCCTTAACAACATTATTAATACTCAACTTTAATTTTTTTACTAGCATGCCCCAATATTACCACCTCAATATCGCAAAACTATTGCAAGGAATCAAACATATCATATTCAGTGATCTACAATTTTTATGTAGGATTTTATGACTAACCATTTGAATGACCAATTCCTGATAACTCTCTAAATAAATATAAGTGAAACATGAGATTTTAATTCTTTCTTCAAAAGACCACACTCTAATAAATATAAGTGAAGCAAAAGAGCATTCTACAAGTAACAGTTTTCTAAATGCTGAGAAACGAGTATCCAAACTTCAAAAGATATAAGTGAAGCACATGAAGCATTCTATAAAGCCATACTCAAAAGATATAAGTGAAGTGCAAAGAGAATTCTATAAATCAACCAAGGACTATCTCATACCAGCATGGTGCATAAAGAAAATGAAAAAATAAACACAAAATACGCTCCAAGAATTTACGCATATGATGTGAACAAAAGAAAAACCGAGACATACCTATAATTGTCGAAGAAGAAAGATGGGATGCCTTCCGGGGCATCCCCAAGCTTAGACGCTTGAGTCGCCTTGACTATTTACTTGGGGTGCCTTGGGCATCCCCAAGATTGAACTCTTGCCTCTCCTTATTCTTCTCATATCTATATCTCCTCAATCTTCGAACACTTCATCCACACAAAACTTAACCAAACTTTTTATTAGAGGGGTTAGTACATATAACATCAAATCCCATCATGTCCTGCTGTAACATTATTGTATAATTATAATCAGACATTACTGATACGTCCATTTTGCATCATGTTTTCCTACTATTATTTATTATGTTTTTTATAATCATTTCACTTTATGATACAATTCTTATGCCTTTTCTCTCTTATTTTGCAAGTTTCACATGAAGAGGGAGATTGCCGGCAGCTGGAATACTGGACCAGAAAGGGCTACAGCAGAGATAGCTATTCTGCACAACTCCAAATGACCTGAAAATTTACGAAGATTTTTTTTGGAATATATAAAAAATACTGGCGAAAGAATCAACAGAAGGGGACCCACCAGGAAGCGACAAGCCTGGGGGGCGGGCCCTACCCCCCTAAGCACGCCCCCCGAGCTTGTGGCGCCCCTGGCAGGCCTCTGGGGCCCACATTCCACTATATGATGTCATTTGCCCTAAAAAACTCAGAAGAAGACTTTTGGGACGAAGCGCCGCCGTCTCGAGGCGGAACTTGGGCAGGAGCACTTTTGCTCTCCGGTGGAGCGATTCCACCGGGGATACTTCCCTCTGGGAGAGGGAAATCGAAGCCATCGACATCACCAATGATCCTCTCATCATTGGAGGACCAATCTTCGTGAACATCTTCACAAGCACCATCTCATCTCAAACCCTAGTTCATCTCTTGTATTCAATCTTTGTCCCAAAACCTCGGATTGGTACCTGTGGGTTGCTAGTAGTGTTGATTACATCTTGTAGTTGATGCTAGTTGGTTTATTTGGTGAAAGATTATATGTTCAGATCCTTAATGATATTCAATACTCCTCTGATCTTGAACATGAATATGTTTTGTGAGTAGTTACTTTTGTTCTTGAGGACATGCATGGGAGAAGTCTTGTTATAAGTAATCATGTGAAGTTGGTATTCGTTCGATATTTTGATGATGTATATGTTGTATTTCTTTTAGTGGTGTCATGTGAACGTCGACTACATGACACTTCACCATATTTGGTCCTAGGAGAATGCATTGGGGAGTAATAAGTAGATGATGGGTTGCTAGAGTGACAGAAGCTTAAACCCTAGTTTATGCGTTATTCTGTAAGGGGCTGATTTGGATCCATATGTTTCATGCTATGGTTAGATTTATCTTAGTTCTTCTTTCAAAGTTGCGGCTGCTTGCGAGAGGGGTTAATCATAAGTGGGAGGCTTGTTTAAGTAAGAACAACACCCAAGCACCGGTCCACCCACATATCAAATTATCAAAGTAGCGAACGCGAATCAACTAAACATGATGAACGTGACTAGATGAAATTCCCATGTGTCCTCGAGAACGCTTTGCTTTATATAAGAGTTTGTTCCGGCTTGTCCTTTGCTATAAAAAGGATTGGGCCACCTTGCTGCACTTTTGTGACACTTGTTACTTGTTACGAATTATCTTGCTATCAAACTACTTGTTACCGCTACTTTCAGTGCTTGCAGAAAATACCTTGCTGAAAACCGCTTGTCATTTCCTTCTGCTCCTCGTTGGGTTCGACACTCTTACTTATTGAAAGGACTACGATTGATCCTCTATACTTGTGGGTCATCAAGACTCTTTTCTAGTGCCGTTGCCGGGGAGTGAAGCGCCTTTGGTGAGTGGAATTTGGTAAGGAAACATTTATATTACGTGCTGAAATTTATTGTCACTTGTCACTGTGGAAAGTAATCCTTTGAGGGGCTTGTTCGGGGTATCTTCACCTCGACCGGAAGCAATAAGAGTTTCTCCTCAACCTACTGAACCTACTAAAAATATTTATTATGAGATTCCTTCGGGTATGATAGAGAAACTGCTAGCTAATCCTTATGCAGGAGATGGAACGGTGCATCCTGATATGCACTTGATATATGTGGATGAAATTTGTGGATTATTTAAGCTTGCAGGTTTATGCGGAGTTGGAGTTAAGAAGAAGGTATTCCCTTTATCTTTGAAGGGAAAGGCATTGACATGGTATAGGCTATGTGATGAAACTGGAACATGGGATTGGAACCGGTTGAAGCCTGAATTTCACCAAAAAAATTATCCTATGCATTTGGTTCATCGTGATCGGAATTATATATATAAGTTTTGGCCTCGTGAAGGAGAAAGTATCGCTCAAGCTTGGGGGAGGCTTAAGTATATGTTGCATACATGTCCCAATCATGAGCTCTCAAGAGAAATAATTATACAAAACTTTTATGCTCGGCTTTCTCATAATGATCAATCCATGCTCGATACTTCTTCTACTGGTTCCTTTATGAAGAGAACTATTGAATTCAAATGGGATCTTCCGGAAAGAATTAAACGCAACTCTGAAGATTGGGAAATCGATAAAGGTAAAGAGTCAGGTATAAATCTTGAGTTTGATTGTGTTAAATCTTTTATGGAAACTGATGTTTTCATAAGTTTAGTACTAAATATGGACTTGACTCTGAGATATTAGCTACCTTTTGTGAATCTTTTGCTGCTCATGTTGATATCCCTAAGGAGAAATGGTTTAAATATCATCCACCTATTGAATTAAAGGAAGAACCCATTATTGCTAAAGAAGAAACAATTGTTTACAATGTTGATCCAGTTGTGCCTACTGCTTATATTGAGAAACCTCCTTTTCCTGTTAGGATTAAGGAACATGCTAAAGCTTCAACTGTGGTTAATAAAAGTAATATAAGAACACCTAGACCTTCTGAACAAATTAAAGTTGAACCTAATATTGCAATGGTTAAAGATCTCTTGGTTGATAACATTGAAGGACATGTCATATATTTCTGTGATGAAGCAACTAGAATTGCTAAGCCAAATACTAAAGATAAAAATAAACCCGTAGTTGGCATGCCTGTTATTTCTGTTAAAATTGGAGATCATTACTACCATGGTTTATGTGATATTGGTGCTAGTGTTAGTGCTATTCCTTTCACTCTCTATCAAGAAGTCATGAATGATATTGCACCTGTTGAGATTGAAGATATTGATGTCACTATTAAACTTGCAAATAGAGATACTATTACTCTGCTTGGGATTGTTAGATATGTTGAAGTCTTGTGAGGTAAGATCAAATACCCTACTGATTTTCTTGTTCTTGGATCACCACAAGATGATTTTTGTCCCATTATATTTGGTAGACCCTTCTTGAATACAGTAAATGCTAAGATTGATTGCAATAAAGAAACTGTCAGTGTTAATTTTGGTGATGTGTCTCATGAATTTAATTTCTCCAAATTTCATAGACAACCGCATGATAAAGAATTACCTAATAAAGATGAAATTATTGGTCTTGCTTCTATTGTTGTACCTCCTATTGATTCTTTAGAACAATATTTGCTTGATCATGAGAATGATATGCATATGAATGAAAGAAATGAAATAGATGAACTATTCTTCAAACAGGCACCTATACTTAAACATAATTTGCCTATAGAAACTTTGGGAGATCCTCTCCCGCCTAAGAGTGATCCTGTGTTTGAATTAAAGAAACTGCCTGATACACTTAAATATGCTTATCTTGATGAAAAGTAGATATATCCTGTTATTATTAGTGCTAACCTTTCAGAGCATGAAGAAAAGAGATTATGTAAAACTCCGAGGAAGCACCGAGCTGCTATTGGATATACTCTTGATGATCTTAAGGGCATTGGTCCCACTCTATGTCAGCACAAGATTAAAATGGAGCCAGATGCTAAACCTGTCCTTGATCATGAACGTCGCTTGAATCCTAAAATGAAAGATGTGGTAAGAACTGAAATATTAAAGCTTCTGGAGGCAGGTATAATTTGTCCCATAGCTGATAGTAGATGGGTAAGTCCTGTTCATTGTGTTCCTAAGAAAGGAGGTATTATCGTTGTTCCTAATGATAAAAATGAACTCATTCCACAATGAATTGTAACTGGCTATAGGATGGTAATTGATTTCAAGAAATTAAATAAAGCTACTAGGAAAGATCATTACCCTTTGCCTTTTATTGATCAAATGTTAGAAAGATTATCTAAGCATACACACTTTTGTTTCCTAGATGGATATTCTGGTTTCTCTGAAATACCTGTATCACAAGAAGATCAAGAGAAAACCACCTTTACTTGTCCTTTTGGAACTTATGCTTATCGTCGTATGCCTTTTGGGTTATGTAATGCACCCGCTACCTTTCAAAGATGTATGACTGCTATATTCTCTGACTTTTGTGAAAAGATTGTTGAGGTTTTCATGGATGATTTCTCCGTTTACGGAACTTCTTTTGATGACTGCTTAAGCAACCTTGGTCGAGTTTTGCAGAGATGTGAAGAAACTAATCTTGTCTTAAATTGGGAGAAGTGCCACTTTATGGTGAATGAAGGTATAGTCCTTGGGCATAAAATTTCTGAGAGAGGTATTGAAGTTGATAAAGCTAAAGTTGATGCAATTGAGAAAATGCCATGCCCTAAAGATATCAAAGGTATAAGAAGTTTCCTTGGTCATGCTGGTTTCTATAGAAGGTTTATAAAATACTTCTCTAAAATTTCTAGGCCTCTTACTAATCTCTTGCAAAAATATGTTCCATTTGTTTTTGATGATGATTGCGTAGAAGCCTTTGAAATACTTAAGAAAGCCTTAATATCTGCACCTATTGTTCAACCACCTGATTGGAACCTGCGCTTTGAAATTATGTGTGATGCTAGTGATTATGCTGTTGGTGCTGTTCTAAGACAAAGAGTTGATAAGAAATTGAATGTTATCCATTATGCTAGTAAAACTCTAGACAGTGCTCAACGAAATTATGCTACTACTGAGAAAAAAATTAGCAGTTATGTTTGCGTGTGATAAATTCAGATCTTATATTGTTGATTCCAAAGTTACTATCCACACTGATCATGCTGCTATTAAATATCTTATGGAAAAGAAAGATGCTAAACCTAGGCTTATTAGGTGGGTTCTACTGCTACAAGAATTTGATTTGCATATTATTGATAGAAAGGGAGCTGAGAATCCCGTAGCAGATAATTTGTCTAGAATGGAAAATGTTCTTGATGACCCACTTCCTATTAATGATGATTTTCCTGATGAACAATTAGCAATCATAAATGCTTCTCAAAACACTCCTTGGTATGCAGACTATGCTAATTACATTGTTGCTAAATACATACCAACAAAAGAAAAAGTTCTTCTTTGATTTAAGACATTACTTTTGGGATGACCCACATTTATATAAAGAAGAAGTAGATGGTGTTATTAGACGTTGTGTACCTGAGCATGAACAGGAACAAATCCTACGGAAGTGTCACTCCGAGGCATACGGAGGACACCATGCGGGAGACAGAACTGCACACAAGGTATTACAATCTAATTTTTATTGGCCTACTCTTTTTAAAGATGCACGTAAGTTTGTCCTCTCTTGTGATGAATGTCAAAGAATTGGTAATGTTGTTAGACGTCAGGAAATGCCTATGAATTATTCACTTGTTATTGAACCATTTGATGTTTGGGGTTTTGATTATATGGGACCTTTTCCTTCCTCTAATGGGTATACTCATATTTTGGTTGCTGTTGATTATGTTACTAAGTGGGTAGAAGCTATTCCGACTAGTAGTGCTGATCATAACACTTCTATTAAAATGCTTAAAGAAGTTATATTTCCGAGGTTTGGAGTCCCTAGATATTTGATGACTAATGGTGGTTCACATTTTATTCATGGTGCTTTCCGTAAATTGCTTGCTAAGTATGATATTAATCATAGAATTGCATCTCCTTATCATCCTCAGTCTAGTGGTCAAGTTGAATTAACTAATAGAGAAATAAAATTAATTTTGCAAAAGACCGTTAATAGATCTAGAAAGAATTGGTCTAAGAAACTTGATGATGCACTATGGGCTTACAGAACTGCTTATAAAAATCCTATGGGTATGTCTCCATATAAAATGGTTTATGGAAAAGCATGTCATTTACCTCTTGAACTAGAACATAAAGCTTATTGAGCAATTAAAGAACTCAACTATGATTTTAAACTTGCCGGTGAGAAGAGGTTATTTGATATTAGCTCTTTGGATGAATGGAGAACCCAAGCCTATGAAAATGCCAAGTTGTTTAATGAAAAGGTTAAAAGATGGCATGATAAAAGAATCCAGAAACGGGAATTCAAAGTAGGTGATTATGTTCTATTATACAATTCTCGTTTAAGATTCTTTGCAGGAAAGCTCCTCTCTAAATGGGAAGGACCATACATCGTCGAAGAAGTTTATCGTTCCGGAGCTGTCAAGATAAACAACTCTGAAGGCACTAATTCGAGAGTGGTTAATGGGCAAAGAATTAAACATTATATCTCAGGTACACCCATTAATATTGAAACTAATATTATTCAAACAATGACACCGGAGGAGCACATAAAAGAGTCCTTCCGGAACGCTCCAGAACCGTGAAAAGGAGTAGGTATGTGGTATGGTAAGTAAACCGACTCCAAACATTCCATAAAAGTACTTTCTGTTCATTTTGGAATATATAAAAAATTTGGAAAATAATAAACGGTCCAAAAAGTGCATGAGGGAGCGACAAGCCTGGGGGCGCGCCCTACCCCCCAGGGCGCGCCTACCAAGCTTGTGGCTCCCCCGTGGACTTTTCGGACTTCGTTTTTCTTCCATATTACTTGTCCTGCACGGGAAAAATTCATTATATATACTCACGGGTGTTTTGACCACCGTATCGCAAGTTTTCCCTCTGTTCTTGTTTCGAGCTATTTTCTGACAGATTTAGACGCACTATGTCGCCTCAAGATTCGGATGGGGAGAGCTATGTTTCACACCTTATTGAAAACCCTAGAGTCTATGGGGATATTGATCCCTATGGATGGACAACCGATGAAGAGGAGGATGCTGACTTGAGGAGGAAACAAGATTACCTCAGTGAGAAGGAAGATGATCTCTCTCTGCCCCAACCAGGAGATATGCATGTTGGATTCAAGAGGTCCAGCCTGCCCAACACGGTGAAAGTTCCTAAAGTTCAATTCACTCCTTTTCACCATGTGCAGGAAGATTCAGATAAATTGCGCCTCAAAATTTGGGAGCTCAAAAGAGAGATCGACAAATTAAAAGAAGAAATTCGTGTCCTCAAGTGGAAGGACGAGCCCTCATCACCACCATCACCGAAGAAAGACACTTGAGTACACGGGTATGGCACCACCCTTGGCTTGTGCCAAGCTTGGGGGAGGTGCCCCGGTATCGTATCACCATCACTTTTATCATCATTATCTATCTTAGTTTGATCCTTAGTTATTTCGTGATTTAGAAGAATAAAGTTTTAGTATGATTTCGAGTGTTTGCTTTTTGATCTATCTATCTATGTAATCATGTGTGAGAGTTATATAATAAAGAGTAGTTTGCCTTTTGCTACTTTACTTTTATGTTTCAATCTAAGCAATGAAAGAATGAAAAAGATCATATGCTAATCCCTTGGGGAGTGATGACTTCACATAAAAGAAGTATAATTGATAAAACTTGTTGAAAGTTGACAAACATAGCATTGGTCATTGTTGCAATTCTTGAAAAGTAATAAAGGGAAGAGAGGTCTCACATATAAATATACTATCTTGGACATCTTTTATGATTGTGAGCCCCCATTAAATATTCTATGTCAAATAGTTGATGTTGGACAAGGAAGACAACGTAATGAGTTATGTTTGCTTATATTCACATAGAAGTTATATTGTCATGGATCCTCTAACATGTGGTGCTTGCCCCCTATCTTTGCTAGCCAAAAATCCGCACCGAGTAGAGATACTACTCGTGCATCAAAAAACCCTTAAACCCAGTTTCATGTCATGAGAGTCCACTATATCTACTATGGATTGAATAAGATCCTTCAAGTAAGTTGTCATCGGTGCAAAAGCAATAAAAATTTCCTCTAAATATGTATGAACTTTTATTGTAAGGGAAAATAAGCTTTGTACGAACTTGTGATGGTGAAGAAATAAAAGCGACAGACTGCATAATAAAGGTTGCTATCACAAGGGGCAATATAAAGTGACGTTCCTTTACATTAAGAGTTTGCACATCCAAATACAAAAAGCGCATGACAACCTCTGCTTCCCTCTGTGAAGGGCCTATCATTTACTTTTATGTATTTACTTTCATGCAAGAGTCAATAGTATTCTCCTCTATTCCATTTTTATATTTTTCTCTTTGCAAGCATCATGTGGTGGGGAAATATCTAGGCACATATATCCTGTTGAATATAAGTGATCATGAGTTATTATTGTTGACATTACCCTTTGAGCTAAATATGTTGGGAGGCAAAATTATAAGCCCCTATCTTTCTATGTGTCTGACTGAAACTTTTGCTCCATAAGTATGCCGTGAGTGTCAGCAATCATAGAAGACTAAATGATAGTCGAGTATGTGAACTTGCTAAACAAAGCTCTTACATAGACTCTTTCTGATAATATGATGAATTGCAATTGCTTCAGTGACTGAGATCATAGTTTGTTAGTTTTCAATACGATTTATGGTTCATCCTTTAACTTGTGAATGAATTGTCACTCATTTATGAGAAGTTTTATGATGATATATTGCTTTTATGATAATGATCATGATGCTTTCATGTACGTATTTTGTTTTATCGACACCTCTCTCTCTAAACATGTGGTCATGATTATCGATTTCGGTTTTTCGCTTGAGGACAAGTGAGGTCTAAGCTTGGGGGAGTTGATACGTCCATTTTGCATCATGTTTTCCTACTGTTATTTATTATGTTTTTGATCATTATTTCACTTTATGAACAATTCTTATGCCTTTTCTCTCTTATTTTGCAAGTTTCACATGAAGAGGGAGCTTGCCGGCAGCTGGAATACTGGACCGGAAAGGGCTACAATAGAGATAGCTATTTTGCACAACTCCAAATGACCTGGAAATTTACGGAGAATTGTTTTGGAATATATAAAAAATACTGGTGAAAGAATCAACAGAAGGGGACCCACCAGGAAGCGACAAGCCTGGGGGGCGCGCCCTATCCCCTAGGATGCGCCCCCCGAGCTTGTGGCGCCCCTGGCAGGCCTCTAGGGCCCATCTTCCACTATATGATGTCATTTGCCCTAAAAAATCGGAAGAAGACTTTCGGGATGAAGTGCCGCCATCTCGAGGCGGAACTTGGGCAGGAGCACTTTTGCTCTCCGGTGGAGCGATTCCGCCGGGGATACTTCCCTCCGGGAGGGCGAAATCGAAGCCATCGACATCACCAACGATCCTCTCATCGTGGGAGGACCAATCTTCATCAACATCTTCACAATCACCATCTCATCTCAAACCCTAGTTCATCTCTTGTATTCAATCTTTGTCCCAAAACCTCAAATTGGTACCTGTGGGTTGCTAGTAGTGTTGATTACATCTTGTAGTTGATGCTAGTTGGTTTATTTGGTGGAAGATTATATGTTCAGATCCTTAATGATATTCAATACTCCTCTAATCTTGAACATGAATATGTTTTGTGAGTAGTTACTTTTGTTCTTGAGGACATGGGAGAAGTCTTCTTATAAGTAATCACACTACAAGAAATATGCTAAATTGTGACCTTCTCGTAGTGACCGTGGGTGAATTGGTCATAAATCTATGACCATTTTGCAGCAGATGGTCGTCAACTATTTGAGAGGGTCCAAACCTATATCGTTACAACCATTTTAGTCAGAAAGGTCATAATTTTCTTATACGAAATGGTCATAACATAGACAGCACTGATCTACGGCCTTAATTTTAGCCGATTACGACCAATTTAAATGGTCATGACTACTAATTCATGATGCTTTAAGATGACTGGTCGGACACCTCACGAATTTCTCCTACGTGGCATGTCTATGTATCAAGACACCTCAACATTTCGCCTACGTGTCATATCCATGTGTTAATTTCAGCTTACGTGTACTAGGTTTGAACCAGCACTGACAAGTGAAACCAACACATTGACCACTACACAGCTTATCCAATGACAATGGGACCCACTTGGCATGTAGGGCCTGGCTACCAAGCATACAGACCAGACCACCATCGACCTCCTGTAAGTGACACGCCGAACCCACTAATTGACACACAAAATTGACACGTGGAGTCTGTATCCAAAATAATAATTTTATAATAAAAAAACAACAGTGTCGGCGCTCGAACCTGCGACCTCAGGTTCTCCACCGCGGTAGCAAACAACCACACCAACGCTTCCTTCGTGAATGAAAATGACACAGCCCTATTTAAACTATAAGTCATTTGTTTTTCCTAGGCCGTGGTGGGGGTTTTTTTTTGAGATGAGGCCGCGGTGGGATGAGGCTCCAGTTTTCGCGAGCCTCCCTTTCTAGCGAGTCTGATGGGCCGGCCCAGGCGCGAGGCCACATTTTTAATTACGTTCTTCGTTTTTCTTTTTTTACTTTTGTTTATACTTAAAAATATTCTAAATAGATATACTAAAACGCACTCTACGTAAAAACATTTGAAAAATGTTAAATGCATATAGAGAAAATGTTTCTCATGGATACAAAAAAATGTGTATAAAAAGTTGATCATGTATTTAAAAAAAATCCAAGAATTTGAAAAAAAATATGTCTTGCATTTGAATTTTTTTAATTAAGCATTTGAATTTTTTAAATGTGTATAGAAAAAATGTTGACCATGTATTCAAAAAAAATCTGGACCATGTATTCAAAAAGGTTAATCAAGAATTTGAATTTTTTTTAAATGTGTATAGAAAAAATATGACCATGTATTCACTTTCTAAAGATATTTGCCGTATTACAAGTTTATTATTTTTCCTGAAAACTAGGTCACATATAATGACACAATGCGAAGGTTTTCCTTTTTTTGGATTTTTTTAATTCTTTATGCTAATTTCGAAATGCGGTCAAAACGACGGGCAAGACCGTTCTTAGCTAGGAGTGGAATCTAGCAAAACTCTTTGTGTATCTCCGATGAAATAGATACATGTGCACCAAAAAATAATTTTTGAAAAAATAATGAGCAAACTATGAGGCAGCTGTAGTTCAAATTTGACCCGCTTGCTACTGAATCAGCAGAAATTTTTCAATTTGATGAGAGGTGGACGGAAATGTTTTTACATGCACCATTTGGTTGATTGTACATGAAATGTGGTCTAATATTTTTTAAAATTCTTGTGGTCCAACTATGCAACATAGGTTTGGTAGGTTCTTCACAAAAAAACTCATTTTGGGTACTCGGGAAATGAAAAATGTTTTTTTTGGGCAAAGAAAATAAAAACTCCATTTGACAACAATGTTTTCCATTCCAAGATGCACCCTTGTGCACAATATTAGATCATTTGAACAAACTATCCCATGAATCTTGCCATAACATTGGTCATTTGGCTTGACAGCCATGCATCTTCATACATGATAGCTCATTTTTGAGAACACTTCTTAAAGATATTTGCCATATTAGAAGTTTGTTATTTTTACTGCAAACTAGGTCACATATAATGACACAATGCGAAGGTTTTCCATTTTTTGATTTTTTTGAATTCTCTATGCCGATTTCAAAATGCGGTCAAAACGGCGGACATGACCGTTCTTAGCTACGGGCGGAATCTTGCAAAACTCTTGGTATACATCCGATGAAATAGATATTTGTGTACCATAAATGATTTTTGGGAAAAATAATGACCATACTATGAGGCAGCTGTAGTTCAAATTTGACCCGCTTCCTACTGATTCATCAGAAACCCGTTTAAATGGCAAAAATAGCTAGAAAGATCGAAAATGCATACAAGTTGGTTATCATCCATAAAACGTGGTATAACTTGAGTGAAAATTTTAGTGGTGCCATTTTGCAAAATATTATTGGTAGCTGCTTCACAAAATCCCCCTATTTTTAAGAACTAAGAAATAATTTTATAAATAGCTCATGTTTCGAACCAATCAGGACGCAGCCCACGGATCACCCCACTGTAGTCGATCTGAGCCGTCCACACCTCACGGATCCAGCGTCTCTCACTCACCTCTCCTAAACGCACGCGCGCAGCACACCCTCCTCCCTCGATCCCCTTCCTTCCCGAGGAAGCACGCGCCGCCGCCTCCCTCTCCCCGATCCAGATCGACGACGCCGGCTCTCTCACCTCGCCTGCAGGTCCCTCCGTCGCCGCCCCTCCTCCCCTAGCCCCGGCCATCCTCCCTTCCACTAGCCCCTCCTGTCCCAGTCGCCCCTTTGTTCTTCCGCAGCAGATCGAGCGCGCCGCCCAACCTCACCGGTGACAGATGCACCGCTGCCCAGCAGCCATTGCGTCACGGCCGGATGGTTCGCCGGTGTGCGCGTGCTTCAATGCGCGCTGCTCCATCGAGCTGGCCGGACCGCGGCGGTGCGTGACCTAGGGTTTGCGGTGGCTTTGCCCCACACCGGCCTCGGCTCTCCAGTAACCAGGACGGCGACGACATCAATGGGATCCTCGGACGGCCATCGTCCACCTCGCGCTGCAGGGAGGGGTCTGTTGTCTCCTCGGAGGAGGGGACGGCTGTGTTCGTCGTTCCCCACCCTGGCAGTCAATCCCGGCCGCCACTGCTTCACCGGCCTCCTCCGGCGGCGTCTATGTGAGATCGCCCGACGCCAGGCAGGCCGTGGACACGCCGGACCTCAAGCCGGCCGTGCTGCTCATTCTGCCCGCGTCTTTCCCCAACCACGTCCCCGACCTGCATCCAGCTGCTCCTGCCTCGGCCCTCCTCAACTTCGCTCCTGCTGAGCTGCTGCAGGTGAGACAATTAACTCCACCTGTTGCTACCGGTAGAACTGCTGCTGTAGTTTGGGTGTAGCCGCAACTGCTGTAGGTTGGGTGTATAGAAAGCTGACCTAGGGCTCTTCTTAGTACCATAGCTTCTGTAGGTTGGTTGTAGCCGCAATACATCTATCTTGGTTTAGTTTAGGGGAAAATAGAGACTTTTTTGTTGGACTGTGTTATGTGATTGATAGGTCACTTCCCCATGACATACTACCGTGTAAACCTCCTATTTTCCTTGAATGCAATTATTGGTGCACTTGTTAAATGCCATTATTTGTTAAATGCCATTATTGATAAGTCACTGTCCCATGACATGCTTGTGAAATTCAATACCTTAAGATTGTGCATTTGAATTGCTTATGTGAATCAGGAAATACTTCCATCTCATGCTATTATATCATGGAAGCATTTTGTGTCAAGGCTCTTAAAAGCACTCCTCTGTTTGTCTTTTCTTTCAGGTCATAGTAGCAATAGCTGAAATATTTTGGGAGGAACAAAACTTACGCAAAAAAACAAGTCAGGGAAAATGTCCCAACTAAGGTATCCTAAACTGGCAATTTCAGGTCATGCACAAACCACAAAAACTGTGCTTATCTCATAAGCATCATTATAGGAGTACTAGAATCTTGATCTAGTCTACTTTAATTAAACCTTGTTGTTACTCTTTTGTACTGGATGCTATTTCTGTGTGGTGATTGTACTTATGTGAGCTTCTCTGCTGCACTATAAATACTGTAGTTTCTTATTAGCACACGATACCATTGCTGCTAAGCAGTAATCATTATGCTAAAAGTCAACACGACCCTTTAAAAATTTAAGACATGGTTATTGATTCTAATTTACTCATACATGTACCGCACCAAATAAACCATCAAATGTACTCCTGTCATGCATTTCTACTTTTAAATAAATCTTGAGCTATCTTAGTTTATCCCTGCCTTGTAAGAAATTTGTCATTTTATTTGTAAAAGCATATACTGTTGTGGCAAAAAAATAGATGCATCATTTTTCCGAAGTATGAATCTGTTCCCATACTTAAACATCAGTTTGAATTGCTTGCTACAGCCCTTATAATTTTGATATATCATGCATGTCATGTTACTCAAATAAATCTGCTCGGTGCTTCACATTTGGAAGATTCTATGCTTCACTATTATTCAGTTTTCATCGCAGTTTTAATTTCCTTGAAATCATGTTTTCTTTTGTATGCTTATAGTCTGTCAGTTCTCATTGCCAGCTCTAAATGTTGTTTGGATGCATGAGAGAAAGTGTACATGATCCTCTGCTCTTCCAGGCTGTGGATGACCACTACTTCCTTGAGAAGGACCTACATCACATCAAGTACGCCATCGAGGAAAATTGCTGAGACTCTTCTGAGAAGGTAATTTTAATAGTTTATTTCTGTAACTATTTGTTAGCCTTTTTCTGTTCAACAATAAAGGTTGAGATCACTGCAAGAAATGATTTTGATTGTTACTCCTTAGATTCAAACTTATGAATTATGTTAAGGTTTACATATGAGGTAGTGTTTCTTCTAGGCATACTTTGTGTGCATGTGTTGTTTTCGTTGAGGTCAACTTCTAGTTTGCAACAATCACTTTGGTTTGGTTGTTTATGAGTTGTGTTGTGTTGTGCTGCTCATGGTGGCGCTATTTATTTTACCGTGTTAAAGATACACGATTCACATCTCTTCATCTTGGAAGTTATTGATGCGAGCTTTTTTTGCTCAAAGTGCTGAGCTAACAAAAGACTAATCTTGCAATTCCTAAAATTTCTATGGGAGCATGTATGTCTTGTTTTTCTGTTCATTGATGTGGACTTTTAAGTCAATTGCTGAATGTAAAACCTCCATTTGTTTTTCGGTTCCTCATATTTTGTATGCTTTCTTATGTTTGATTGTTCCAATTACGAGGATGATCTGAAGCACCCAGAAGAAGCGGAGGGCAGAAGTTCTGTTTATCTCATATAATGTCACGTGTGATGTGTTTCTCGTCCAATCTTTGTAGAACTATGTTGCTGTGCACTTGTGCACTTGTTGGACCTTTTTTCTGTGCATTTGTAGAATTATTTTGCTGTGCACTTGTTGATCCTTGATGTGTACAGTCATCGAGGGATGATGTATTGTATTTCATGTGATACATTGTTGAAATGAAATATATAGTTTATGTGCAATATTGTATTTTATGTTGTACTTATTTTTAATTGGTCAATCTTGGAGATATGCATGCTCCAAAATAATGCACCGGCCCAAAATAAATCAGACCATTTCAATCAAATAAATAGGTATTGGGCTGGGCCCATATAAGCTAGATTGTATTGGGTTGGGCCTGTATAGGTTAGATTGGTGGACTGGGCTGTGAAATTTATGATGATTCCATTTTGTCACTAACAATGCCACGTCAGCTCAGCCACATGAGATTCTATGTGTCTTAGGCAAATGGGTAATGACCAAACCAAAATTTTGGTCGTAGACCAACCATGACAAAAATTTCAGAAATGTCATGTTTGTTCGTTCTTGACGGCCAACAGTAGACCTTCTGAATTTGGTCATAAAAAGGTCGTAAAACATAAATAATGACGATTCAATGACCAAAATGGAGGGTCAACAACGAACAAATTTCTTGTAGTGTCATGTGAAGTTGGTATTCGTTCGATATTTTGATGATGTGTATGTTGTATTTCTACTAGTGGTGTCATGTGAACGTCGACTACATGACACTTCACCATATTTGAGCCTAGGAGAATGCATTGGGGAGTAATAAGTAGATGATGGGTTGCTAGAGTGACAGAAGCTTAAACCCTAGTTTATGCGTTATTCCGTAAGGGGCTAATTTGGATCCATATGTTTCATGCTATGGTTAGATTCATCTTAATTCTTCTTTCGTAGTTGCGGATGCTTGCGAGAGGGGTTAATCATAAGTGGGAGGCTTGTTCAAGTAAGAACAGCACCCAAGCACTGGTCCACCCACATATCAAATTATCAAAGTAGCGAACGCGAATCAACTAAACATGATGAACGTGACTAGATGAAATTCCCATGTGTCCTCAAGAAAGCTTTGCTTTATATAAGAGTTCGTTCCGGCTTGTCCTTTGCTATAAAAAGGATTGGGCCACCTTGCTGCACTTTTGTTACACTTGTTACTTGTTACTTGTTAAGAATTATCTTGCTATCAAACTACTTGTTACCGCTACTTTTAGTGCTTGCAGAAAATACCTTGTTGAAAACCGCTTGTCATTTCCTTCTGCTCCTCGTTGGGTTCGACACTCTTACTTATCGAAAGGACTATGATTGATCCCCTATACTTGTGGGTCATCGATTACCCACTGTATGCTATCCCAATTCTATGGCTGCCAAGTCAATGGGGCTCAACAAGATTTCAAACATACGCAAATAAAGAAACTATAACAGCAATCTGTGACAACAGAACAGTCTGTAAAGATGCAGATGAAACATATACTTCTGTAACTCCAAAAATTCTGAAAAATTAGGAAGTAATAAACAATTTGTATATAAGTACTTTGTGAAAATTTCAAATTTTTTGCATGTTCCAGTAAAATATGTAAATTCAAATACTACAGCAAAAGTTTCGGTTTTTTCATTGCACACACCAAACATGCAATGTTAACACCCTAAAGGTAAATATTGGCACATTATTTTTATAATACAATGGATTTGTACAAGGGGATAATTATTTTTGTTAAAAAGTTTATGTAATCCAAGATTCACAAAGTTTCCATGGGCATGAACAAAGTTCAAGGCATGCTCCCACTTGAATGGTGCTCGTCTTTCTCACTTTCACTTTTCTTTTTGAAAAAGTTTTAGGTTCCCCTCTATAAACTTCCGGTTTGTCTCCCAGGCAGCGCTTTATTTAAAGTCATTAAGCTAGGCATATAGTGCTCAAGTAATTGATCCACCCGGATCCCAAGGTATATCAAAGCCAATTTTAATTAACAATGATTTATAATTTAGTAGTGAGCACAAAGCAACATATATCATGGAGCAACGGAGTCTAACTCTCTTCCTATGCATCGGCATGTCATAATAGAACAATTCATGCACACATAATAAAGGCCGATGCATAGCATAAGCAGTTTCTTGCAATTTTATTTTATTTGAAACATAGAGAGGTGGAGATGTGGTTCCTCTCTCATAATAATTGCAATTAGGAGCAGCAAGCACATGCATATTATATTCATCAAAAACATCATGTGTAATGGTAAAACGCAACCCATCAATATAATCCTTAATAAGTGCAAACTTCTCCGATATAGTGTAGTTAGGAGAATTCAAAAAGATAATAGGACTATCATGTGTGGGTGCAACAGCAACAATTTCATGTTTAACATAAGGAACTATAGCAAGTTCATCTCCATAAGAATAATTTATATTGGCATCTTGGCCATAAGCATACCAAGCATCAAGTTCATCAAAAAGGGATATTTCAAATGAATCCAAGGGATCATAGCAATTATCATAGCATTCATCCATCGGTAAGTGATATGTCTTCATCGTATCTATAATTTTTTATTGTTTCATGCCAATATTCTACAACTTTCATATACTTTTGGCAACATTTTATATTATTTTTGGGACTAACATATTGATCCAGTGCCCAGTGTCAGTTCCTGTTTTCTGCTTGTTTATTGTTTCACAGAAAATCCATATCAAACGAAGTCCAAACGCGATAAAATTTTACGGAGAATTATTTTGGAATATATGTGATTTTTATGAAGAAGAATCAACGCAAGACGATGCCCGAGGTGGTCACAAGGCACCTATAGCGACCCGATCCAATACGGTCAAGTCTTTGTGCTTTCTGTGCCATCCCTGGATCAGTATGCTGGCTCACACAGTACTTCGATGAAATACCATAACATCACATGTAAATAAATACCGTAGATCCAGAGTATACATTATATATGTCACAGCGGAAACATAGCAATAGGGGTGTGGAGTCCCATCAATGCCAAAGGGCAAGTTGAGTGTAGACCGTAACCCTATATCGTCTCTTACTCGTCGTAGAAAAATATCTACAACATGATACGTTGCAGCCGTGTAGGTCAGTACATTGAATGTACCGGCAAGATCACATATGAATGCAAAGGAAAAATAACTCTATCTCTATATGAAATATGGCTGTGGTGGCTCTGAGTTTGAGTTTTGCATAAAAGCTAGTTTTTCCCTACCACAAAGGAGTGAAATGAAATATTACTACAAAAGTTGGTTGTTAATGTGATGGTTCCGCCAACCAATTCTCATATCCCAAATTATTAATAAACCCCACTCAATAATATTAATTGTGTCGAGAATGGCTGATAGTATCATCTCCGGTGCTCAAGTTGTCCGTAACCGGGGTCACGACTAATCGATTAGTTTAACACTCTGCAGAGGTTGGTACACTTTACCCGCAAGATTCGATCCCTCCCTTTAAGTCCTCGCACTTCAGAGTGTTTGAGAACAGGACGATCGAAACATGATCTTCCAAAGAGATTCCCTGGCCACTGTCCGGTGCCCATCCACCCCTACCGTTTGTCTACATCTGCTAGCGCCGTCCCAGCCAGAGTCACAACTAAGGTCAACCAAGCCAGAGCCCATAATGACTTGTGGTTGCACACGTAAGCTTTCCGGCCTTGAAGTATCCATCCTTCTCTTTAAGCCTGGGTGGCATTCCGTCGGGATGATCACAGGTAGATACCAGGATTCCCGGGCATAACCATGATAGATATCAGGCTTCCAGATGCATTCCATTCCACCCAGAGGTATATTGAGTCCTTGAAGTCTTGATCATCATGCAGGTCTTGAATTACTTATCCTCACAACACTACTGAAATCTCACAACCAACCCCGTCTACTTGAGCGTAGCAATTATGAAGTAACGTCCCTTCCCGGGGAATGGTAATAGGGGTATCGGGTTTTCTCCTACCTCATGATACTACCTCAAGTTCAAGCTCAATATCCTACTTGTTCATGGTGGAACGAAACTACTAATGCAATAAGACATAGGTATGAAAATATGGTCAAAGTGAACTTTCCTGGTATAGTTGATGAAGATAATATCGCTCTCAGATATAACTTGATAAAATTACTCGTCACTCTCCGATGAAAATCTATATAGTCACACATTGTATACATATAAGCAAACAATCTAGCATTCAATTCTAACAATGAAAATTACAGCCAACAAATAAAGCATAGAGAAAACAATAATGAGATCAAAGAAAACCAAATATAAATCAAAAGAACACTTCAAAAGATAACAAAAGGAAAACTACTAAAGAAACAATGAAGATTGACACACTAAACAATGTAAGTTTTTGTCCTAATAAACTTAACAGCAAAGAAATTAGTAAACTAATAAATAAACAGAAAGTATTTTATAATATTTTTCCCTAGCAAAAGGAATCAACTAAAAGCTTTTATAAAACTCACATTATGACCTATACAAGATTTAGCACAAAAAAAAGTAAAAATAAAATAAAATATTTGTATACTGTTGACTAACATAAACCTAACATACTTTGTCAGAAGTGACAAAAGAAAATAATTAAAATCATTTAAAACAAAAAGAAAATGAAATAAAACAAAACTATACTCAAACAGTACTGTTTTTGCAATAAACCAAATTTAAAATAAACTAAAAATAAATCACAAAATGCAACTGGATAAACAAAACAATAGGAAAACAGTAGCAACAAGAATTACTCAAAAACCTATTTTTAAATAAAAGATATTCACAAAATAGTGTTTGAAGCAAATTTTAGCAAATTCAAATTTAACCTACTCAAATTTGAAAACTAAGTATACCAACAAAAACTTCATAATTTTGTGAACCCAACGCAAAAAGAATCATTCAATTTGGATAAATAAAATAAAAGATATTGCATTTCTATAAACAGAACGGAAAAAAGAAAACAGAAAAGAAAAACAGAAAAAGAAAACTACTAGGCATCGGACAAGGTACACGTGGCGGCCTCCGATTGGCCTAGAGGTGTGTGCGCGCTAAAGCTACGAGCAGACGACCGAAAACAAAAAGAAAATGGTTCGCGTTTATAAATCTTCTAATCGCAAGCGTTGGTCGCAGATCAGACTGTGGAGATTGGATTGGAGGCTCACCGCGGCGGGGAAGAACTCCGGTGATGGCTCCGACAACGGTGGCGGCCTCGGGTCAGTGCGGATGGCGTCTCCAGGTGTCCCGGAGCTCGGGAAAGAGGTCCCCGCGATGAAGATGACAACGGTGAGTCTTCTGGTGGCGACGGCGTCGGTTGCGGTGCTCAGAGAGAGGCGGCGCTACGGCAATGGCATGGCGGACAGAGGGAAATCCGGCGAGCGATTACGGTGGCGAGAGGGCACGATGAGGGGGTTTTGCGAGGGAAAAGAGAGAGGAGAGCCGGGGCTTTATAGGGGGAGAGACATGGGGAAGGGGCGACGGCCAGAAGGAAGGGAACCGCGACGGATCCGATCTCCGGCGAAGATCTGGCGGGAATGGAAGGTGAGCACAGCGTGATTCAAATCGGGCGGTGGGGGTCCACGCGCCTGTGAGAGAGAGAGAGAAAGGAAAGAGAGCGGGCGGCCGATCGGGAGCGATTCGGGAGAGATTCGGTGGGGTGGGCTTCGGCCTTTTTTTATATAAATAAAGCAGAATGAAAAACTTAAATAAATAGAAATGCATAAAACTTTTATATAGACATATTATATATCAAAATGATCAGGAAAATAAATCCTAAAACATGAACTATTTTTCAAGTTCAAATAAAATTCACACAAAATCTCAAAATTCAAACAGTGCTACTGTTGCATTTAAAATGCAATAAAAATTATTTTAAAATACAAAAATAATTTCAAATTTATTTTTCTCCATTTTTCTGTTGAAAGGAATCATGTTACCCTATTTCCATATATTTTATTTTTGGAGAAAAATAATTTGATAAAAACCCTCAAATGAGTTTGAATTTGAATTTCAAACCATTTGGATTTCCTTTCTGTTTTTACTTGGCCAAAAGTATTTGAAATGCCCCTGAATATTTGAAGTGTCATATTACTTCTCACTTTTTGCATATTTCCCGAGGTTTTGAAATTTGAAAATTCAAATACTTCCAATTGAAAGTGGGTTCCAAAGGGACTTTCAATTTGATTCTTTTAAACTTCCAACTCATATTTCATATAACTTGAAGAAGTCATTTTATCTTCTCTCAAGAAAATCATTGAGTTGCATGAAGTTTATTAGTTTGAAATATTTTCAAGTGGGATTAAAATATTTTCAAAACCCTTTTCATTTCTTTGATGGAAGAAGTCATGTCATCTTCACTCCAAGGTTTCCGGTTTGAATTGAATTTGAATTCAAGGAACCCAATTGAAAAAAATTGAAAGTTTGGGATAGTCATTTCATTCCCTCTCATTAAAATTTCAAAAAGTTTCAAATTTCACTCACTTTCAGTCAATCAATCAAACAATCAATCATATTTATTTAATTAATATAACATTCCAAAATTTAGAATTTTGGGATGTTACAAACCTACCACACTTAAAATGAATCTCATCCTCGAGATTCGGAGAGGCTAGGAAGAAAAGGTTAAGGTTTGGGGGTCTTCCAGCAAATCCATTGATCGGAAAGGTCTGGGGTGCTACCACACTTAGAAACAAGGTTACAGTTCCAACAAAACTCATGTACTCCATCCTTTGGGTTGACGGTGTCGGTCTTCTCATATTCTCTGGGATAACTCCTTCACTGGTGCTCTTTCGGTAAGGGCATAACCTTGTCCTAAAAATCCCGAGTCCTTACATCAAAACAAGGTTGTTCCCAAGAATGGGTCTTCTTAGCTGACAGGTCTGTTGCCAATACTAAACAACTATCAAAAATCTCATGGTGGTCAACAATTTCTGGTTTCTCCTGCAGGAAAATGGTCTGGGCTGAATTTCACCATATAACCTACGTTTGGCAAGAACTGCCTTGTACAAGGGCTTCTCAACATACCATTCTAAGGTTTAAACAAAGTTTTCAACGATCGTCATATCTTTACTATAGGTAAGTCACTCTAGATTTACCATTCCCAATAGCAAGAGCGAATGATAAGAGTAAGTCGGTATGGTGATCAATCCATTCCACACCCAAATCTTTACCCTGTATAAGGTTTAGCGAATCACACATTTCTAACACTCGGGCATTCTCATAAGCATTGCAGAATTTCTCTTGTCCTTGAACTGGGTTCGGGTAAATCCATTGGTTCTACAAGCTAAACAGACATCTATCGTTTCTTCACAACTCTTGGGGTTTACGTAACCTCCTATGAAACGTTTGCTGATGAAATCGTAACTCCTTCAGGATTCCTTCTTCAACAAGATTGGGCTTGTTTTCTTAGCAAATCCTGGGTCCTGTGGGTTATGAGTCCACTTAATTTCTTATACAGCTTCGTCTTGTCTTTGCGTCATAACCGCTCCATATTATGTTCATATGTCTCTTAAGTCCAGTTGCTTCTTTCCACCATGTTATCATAATTCTATTCATTTGTCCAAACTCCTTGGCATGAACAGTACATTCTTCTCCTTTGTTCCAGTGGTTTTACTGATTACTACCACACTTAAAATGAAATGTACTAGTCCATCCATAGGTCTTATTCTTCATATCTCCGAACATGATCACCGTAACCTACAATGCAGTAATTAAGATCTGGACACAATTGTCTTTATTGATTCATGAACCATTACAATCTCTTAGATTTCTATTACAATATTCAACTCCATATCTTCATGAAAATAAAGTGCTTTCTACTACACTTATTATCAGTACCAAAATCTTATCTACTCAGCTCCAGCTTTCTTCAGGTCTGGACAGTCAATGGCATAATGTCCTGCAGCATTGCAACAAAAGCAATTAACTTCCGACAATTCCCTGGGCTTCCTTGTGTCTCCATAGGTTCCTTGGGTTCTTTGCTTATTTTCTGGGCAATCATTGGCATAATGTCCTGGGTTCTTACACTCAAAATAGGTAATATGACTCTTGTCCTTCTTTGCAGAGATTGGGTTGTTTTGGGAATGTCTTTGGTTTCTCTTCCTGGGCTTCTTTGTTCCGTTCAAACCTTCTATTTCCTGTGGATCAAACTCCACTTCTTCCGTCGAGAAGTTTCCCAGATACTCCTTTCTTTCCTTCGTACAATACTGTGAGAAATGTCCTTCTTCTCCACATGAATAGCAGGCATTGTAGTAAAATCTGGTTAGGCCTTCTCCATCAGGGTCTTCAACATCTTCCTTCATCACTTGTTCTCCTAAATTTTCCCTGAAGACTTCCTTCATGGCTTCCTGCTGCTGCTTGATGACTTCTTGTACCTTGGGGTAAATTTGGCATTGAGCCGGCTAATGAGTAGTTCCTTCACATAAGAAACATGTCACCAGCCTAGTTGGGCATTCTTCCTCGGGGTGATTTCCTTCACAATGTGGGCATCCATCCTTGTGTTCTTCCTGGGTGTGTCCTATTTCTCCGCAAATCTTGCATGCACAAGGCTTCTTCATTTTAGGGTCACATGGCTTTTGGATAAGACGAGATCTCAGTAGAATCATCTTGAATTCTTCCCAAGCATTTGCTCCATTCCATCCTTGTACAGCTTGATGTATCTCTCGCCATCTTGCAGTACCTCGTGTGATGTGCCGTAGGGTGTTTGGAACCATATACTCTCCTTCAATATCGTACTCCTTCATGCGATCTTCCATGTTCTGTATCCACTAAGCTACTTCTAGCTATGTCATGTATCTCAGAAATACAAGTCCATCTTCATTCATCATCTATTGGGTCCAAGGGTTTCGGGATGAGATACGGGAGAGGGATAGAGAGATACACACAATACAAACAATAGTTTTGAAAAAATATGTTTTACTTGTGGCTGTCGGAAAATACACACACAAATGACAGCTCGGAAATCATCGTATCTAACGTGAGCAAACATCAGGGGTTTTGGTCTTTTAAAGGGCCATATAAACCTTGGAATTCTTTAGGGTCTTCAAATTCTTCGGGTCTTCGGAGTCTTCAATTGTCGTAGCAGCAATTTTTCTATTGTAGGATGAAATCTTCTTCTACTCTGAAGTGGACCTCAGTTGATTCTTCGAGGGGTCAAAAGAGAAAAGGGTATATTCTAACTATTTGAGGTAAGAGGGACTATTTGATAAAATTAGAAAAGGATGAGAAGTAAAGGATCTTTTTGAAAATAAAGTTTTAGAGATATCCTGTCCTAGGGCTTTCCAGTTTCTAGGGTCACGTCCTACAGTCAACATGTGCTCTGATACCATCTCTGTAGCGACCCGACCCAATATGGTCAAGTCTCCATGCTTTCTGTGCCATCCCTGGATCAGTATGCTAGCACACACAGTACTTCGATGAAATACCATAACATCACATGTAAATAAATACCGTAGATCCAGAGTATACCATATATATGTCACATCGGAAACATATCAATAGGGGTGTGGAGTCCCATCAACGCCAATGGCAAGTTGAGTACCGTAACCCTATATCGTCTCTTACTCGTCGTAGAAAAATATCTACAACATGATACGTTGCAGCCCTGTAGGTCAGTACATTGAATGTATCGGCAAGATCACATATGAATGCAAAGGAAAAATAACTCTATCTTTATATGAAATATGGCTGTGGTGGCTCTGAGTCTGAGTTTTGCATAAAAGCTAGTTTTTCCCTACCACAAAGGAGTGAAATGAAATATTACTACAAAAGTTGGTTGTTAATGAGATGGTTCCGCCAACCAATTCTCATATCCCAAATTATTAATAAAACCCACTCATTAATATTAATTGTGTCGAGAATGGATGATAGTATCTCTGGTGCTCAAGTTGTCCTTAACCAGGGACACGGCTAATCGATTAGTTTAACACTCTGCAGAGGTTTGTATACTTTACCCGCAAGATTTGACCCCCCCTTTAAGTCCTCGCACTTCAGAGTGTTTGAGAACAGGACGATCAAAACATGATCTTCCAAAGAGTTTCACTGACCACTGTCCGGTGCCCATCCACCCCTACTGTCCATCTACATCTGCTAGCTGCGTCCTGGCCAGAGTCACAACTAAGGTCAACCAAGCCAGAGCCCATAATGACTTGCAGTTGCACACGTACGCTTTCCGGCCTTGAAGTATCCATCCTTCAATTTAAGCCTGGGTGGCATTCCGTCGGGATGATCACAGGTAGATACCAGGATTCTCGGGCATAACCATGATAGATATCAGGCTGCCAGATGCATTCCATTCCACCCAGAGGTATATTGAGTCCTTGAAGTCTTGAAGTCTTGATCATCATGTAGGTCTTGATCGAATTACTTATCCTCACAACCAGGGGCGGAGCTTTGTAGGGGCAGACCTGGGCCATGGCCCGCCCAGGAATTTGACAAATGTTTTTTACTACTAGTCGTCTTAGCCCAGCCCACTAGCCCACGCACGCACAGGCTATCCCATCGGCCATAGTCTCCTCGTTTCACGCACGCTGCACGCACAGGCACTGGCACGACTTCCCCAATTCCCCAATCCTCTCAGTCTCAGACTCATGTAGGCTGTAGCCACGCTGCCGACGACCACCGCCGTGGACAGGGAACACTGTCCACCGGAGCGCGCCGCCCACCATCTCCCGGAGCAACCGCCGCGGCGACGCCCGCCAGGATATCGGCGCGCCCCTGCCCTGCTCCCTCCTGCCGCCCATCATCCGCCGGGATCCAGTGCACCATGCGTGCTGCCGGCCATCCATTCCTGCGGTTGTTCTCCTCCAACTCCAAGTCTCCAAGTGTGGCGCATGACCTGGGCCAGCCCCTTCTCTTTCTGTATTCTGTCGCTGGTGTCCCCATGACTTAGCCCCTTGCCGCACACACTAGTAAAAGATTTCCCCCAAATTCTGAATTTGATAAGCAATAACCTGATTTTGTTCATTTCCATACGCCCAGTGATCAGTCCTGCTAGTGATAAATAATAGCCTAGCATCCTCAACAAAACAATGTCTTCAGGAGTTGAGATCAGATGATGGCTACCAAGTATTTATTACTACGGTTGTTGAATTTTGTGTAAACCATTCCATTGACATTGCTGACTTTGAGGAAACATACATCATGCGTGGTGGTTTTTCTCGTCGTCAACCCTTTCAGTTCACCAAGGAGCATTACTTTCAAGTGGAAATTTTCTTTTCAACACTGGACACTCAACTATTTGAGTTAAACCGAAGATTCAATGAGAAGGTAAGGGATCTTCTAACCATTAGCGCCACCTTGATTCCTACAAACAAATTCAGAGGATTCAAAGCTAGTGATATATGTTAGATGGTGAAAAAGTACTACCCAGCAGATTTTCCTCAAGATATTTATGGATTACAACAGCAACTTAAGCACTTTGTTTCAGATGCTTCCAAGGATGATGATTTGAAAAATATATCTACCTTAATTGATTTATGTCGATGCCTTGTGGAGACAGGAAGACATACCGTCTACAATTTGATTGACGGATTACTTCGTTTGCTCATTACCCTTCCAGTTTCTATAGCGAGTGCTGAACGTGCATTTTCTAGTATGAAGATCATTAAGACATGATTGCGCAATAAGATGGAAGATAAGAATCTGGCTAATAACTTGTTAGTTCACATAGAGGGTGTAATTCTAGAGAACTACAACCACGAAGATGTCATTGCAGATTTTATAAGCAAGAAGGATCGGAGAGTTGATTTCTAGTATGTGAGTAAGTCCATGTCTAATGTCTCGGCACTTTTGTATTAGCTAACTCAATAGTGACTCATGGTTGAACTGTACTTTGGTACATATATATTATATATATACATCTCTGCTAGCCCAATCTTGTGACCTGGGTGCTTGTGATATGTCCTCATGAGTCATAATTTGGAAAAAATTGTGCTCTTCTGGCCCGCCCAACTTTTTCGTTCAAGCTCCGCCACTGCTCACAACACTCCTGAAATCTCACAACCAACCCCGTCTACTAGAGCGTAGCAATTATGAAGTAACGTCCCTTCCCGGGGAATGGTAACAGGGGTATCGGGTTTTGTCCTACGTCATGATACTACCTCAAGTTCAAGCTCAATATGCTACTTGTTCATGGTGGAAAGAAACTACTAATGCAATAAAACATAGGTATGAAAATATGGTCAAAGTGAACTTGCCTGGTATAGTTGATGAAGATAATATCGCTCTCAGTTATAACTTGATAGAATTACTCATCACTCTCCGATGAAAATCTATATAGTCACACATTACATACACATAAGCAAACAATCTAGCATTCAATTCTAACAATCAAAATTACAACCAACAAATAAAGCAAATAGAGAAAAAATAATGAGATCAAAGAAAACCAAATATAAATCAAAAGAGAACTTCAAAAGATAACAAAAGGAAAACTACTAAAGAAACAATGAAGATTGACACACTAAACAATGAAAGTGTTTGTCCTAATAATCTTAACAGCAAAGAAATTACTAACCTAATAAATAAACAGAAAGTATTTTATAATATTTTCCCTAGCAAAAGGAATCAACTAAAAGCTTTTATAAAACTCACATTATGACCTATACAAGATTTAGCACAAAACAAAAGTAAAAACAAAATAAAATATTTGTCTACTATTGCTAACATAAACCTAACAAACTTTGTCAAAAGTGACAAAAGAAAATAATTAAAATCATTTAAAACAAAAGGAAAATAATTAAAACTCTGTCAAAAGTGACAAAAGAAAATAATTAAAATCATTTAAAACAAACTATACTCAAACAGTACTGTTTTTGCAACAAACCTAATTTCAAATAAACTAAAAATAAATCACAAAATGCTACTGGATAAACAAAACAATAAGAAAATAGTAGCAAAAAGAATTACTCAAAAACCTATTTTTAAATAAAAGATATTCACAAAATAGTGTTTGAAGCAAATTTGAGCAAATTCAAATTTAAACTATTCAAATTTGAAAACTAAGTGCACCAACAGAAACTTCATAATTTTGTGAACCCAACGCAAAAAGAATAATTCAATTTGGATAAATAAAATAAAAGATATTGCATTTCTAAAAACAGAACAGAAAAAAGAAAACAGAAAAGAAAAACAGAAAAAGAAAACTACTAGGCATTGGACAAGGTACACGTGGCGGGCTCCGATTGGCCTAGAGGTGTGCGTGCGCTAAAGCTATGGGAGGATGAATGAAAACAAAAAGAAAATGGTTCACGTTTATAAATTTTCTAATCACATGCGTTGGTCGCGATCGGACGGTGGAGGTTGGATTGGAGGCTCACCGTGGCGGGGAAGAACTCCGGTGATGGCTCCGGCGACGGTGACGGACTCGGGTCAGTGCGGATGGCGTCTCCAGGTGTCCCAGAGCTCGGGGAAGAAGTCCCCGCGATGAAGATGACGACGGCGAGTCTTCTGGTGGCGACGGCGTCGGTTGCGGTGGTCGGAGAGAGGCGGTGCTACGGCAATGGCGTGGCAGACAGAGGGAAATCCGGCGACCGATTACGGAGGTGAGAGGGCACGGTGAGGGGGTTTTGCGGGGGGGAAAAGAGAGGAGAGCCGGGGCTTTATATGGGGAGAGACGTGGGGAAGGGGCGACGGCCAGAAGGAAGGGAACCGCGGCGGATCCGATCTCCGGCGAAGATCCAACGAGAATGGAAGGTGAGCGCGGTGTGATTCGAATCGGGCAGTGGGGTCCACGCGCCAGTGAGAGAGAGAAAGGAAAGAGCGCGGGCGGCCGATCGGGAGAGATTCGGTGGGGTGGGCATCGCTGGCAGGTGGGCTTCGGCCTTTTTTATATATAAATAAAGCAGAAAGAAAAACTTAAATAAATAGAAATATATAAAACTTTTATATAGACATATTATATATCAAAATGATCAGTAAAATAAATCCTAAAACATGAACTATTTTCAAGTTCAAATAAAATTCACACAAAATCTCAAAATTCAAGCATTGCTACTGTTGCATTTAAAATGCAATAAAAATTATTTTAAAATACAAAAATAATTTCAAATTTATTTTTCTCCATTTTTCTATTGAAAGGAATCATGTTACCCTATTTTCCATATATTTTATTTTTAGAGAAAAATAATTTGATAAAAACCCTCAAATGAGTTTGAATTTGAATTTCAAACCATTTGGAAATTCCTTTCTGTTTTTACTTGGCCAAAAGTATTTCAAATACCCCTGAATATTTGAAGTGTCATATTACTCCTCTCTTTTTGAATATTTCCTGAGGTTTTGAAATTTAAAAATTCAAATACTTCCAATTGAAAGTGGGTTCCAAAGGGACTTTCAATTTGATTCTTTTAAACTTCCAACTCATATTTCATATAACTTGAAGAAGTCATTTTATCTTCTATCAAGAAAATCATTGAGTTGCATGAAGTTTATTAGTTTGAAATATTTTCAAGTGGAATTCAAATCATTTCAAAACCTTTTTCATTTCTTTGATGGAAGAAGTCATGTCATCTTCACTCTAGGGTTTCTGGTTTGAATTGAATTTGAATTCAAGGAACCCAATTGCAAAAAATGAAAGTTTGGGAAAGTCATTTCATTCCCTCTCATTAAACTTTCAAATTTTTTCAAATTTCACTCACTTTCAGTCAGTCAATCAACAATCAATCATATTTATTTAATTAATATAACATTCCAAATTTAGAATTTTGGGATGTTACAGCACCAGGGTGCGGCCGCAGGGGGGGTCGCGCCATGCTGCCTTGTGACTCCCTCGAACGTCGGTTGGGGCCCTTCTTTCACCATAAGAAAGATAATATCCGGAGAAAATCCCCTCAAAATTTCAGCCCAATCGGAGTTACGGATCTCTGGGAATATAAGAAATGGTTTTTGGCCAGAAAAACAGACGCGAAACAGAAGAGAAACAGAGAGAGAGATCCAATCTCGGAGGGGCTCCTACCCTCCAGGAGCCATGGCGGCCATGGAACAAAGGGGAAACTCTCCTCCCATCTAGGGGGAAGGCCAAGGAAGAAGAAGAAGAAGGAGGGGGGGGCTCTCTCCCCCTCTCTCCCGGTGGCGCCGGAACGCCGCCAGGGGAACCATCGTGACGGCGATCTACACCAACAACTTCGCCGCCATCATCACCAGCTTTCTCCCCCTCTATGCTGCAGTGTAACACCTCTTCTCCCCGCTGTAATGTCTACTTAAACATGGTGCTTCATGCTATATATTATTACCCAATGATGTATGGCTATCCTATGATGTTTGAGTAGATTCATTTTGTCCTATGGGTTGATTGATGATCGTGCTTGGTTTGAGTTATATGTTTTAATTTGGTGCTGTCCTATGGTGCCCTCTGTGTCGCGCAAGCATGTGGGATTACCTCTGTAGGGTGTTGCAATACGTTAATAATTCGCTTATATACAAACCCGAGTAAGGGGGTTATTGCCTATGGGAGTAAAGAGGACTTGTTACTTAATGCTATGGTTGGGTTTTACCTTAATGATCTTTAGTAGTTGCGGATGCTTGCTAGAGTTCCAATCATAAGTGCATATGATCCAAGTACAGAAAGCATGTTAGCTCATGCCTCTCCCTCATATAAAATTGCAATAATGATTACCAATCTAGTTATCGATTGCCTAGGGACAAATCTTTCTCTTGTGTTACAAAAGGCTATCTACTAAACAACTAACTTTTATTATCTTGCAAATTACTCCTAGTTTTATTGTCTCTAAGTACTCCTAGTTTTATTCTTGCAAAGTAGTTCTAGCATCACACCTACAAAGTACTTCTGGTTTCATACTTGTTCTAGGTAAAGCAAACGTCAAGTGTGTGTAGAGTTGTATCGTTGGTCGATAGAACTTTAACAGAATATAAATTCTACCTTTAGCTCCTCGTTGGCTTTGACACTCTTATTTATCGAAAAAGCTACAACTGATCCCCTATACTTGTGGGTTATCAAGACCTTTTTCTGCGCCGTTGCCGGGGAGCAATAGCGTGGGGTGAATATTCTCTTGTGCGCTTGTTTGCTTTATCACTAAGTAGTTTTTATTTTCTGTTCCACTAAGTAGTTTTATTTTCTGTTCTATGTTGTTTTATATCTTTAGTTATGGATATGGAACACAAAACACCAAGAAAATTAGTTGTACTTGCTACTCATGGAGATGGGGAACCTCCTAAAACCCTCAATGCTGGTTATGTGTAAAATATTAAACACTTCAACTTGATAATGGGAGATACTTTGGATCAACGGGAATACTTTAGGGATTATCGCTTGTCTCAAAATGGGAAACTCTTATGGGATCAAATTGATTGTTTGCAATGGTATGCTTGGAATTTATGCTTAAGATATAATTATACTTGTTGCTCGAAGATGAAGGCTAAACACCTTCCCTTTCGATGTGAATTTAATGATAATGAAACCTTGGCTTCTTATGTTAATGGTATATATGATTACTATGATGTGGAACAAATAGAAGAATTTGTTGCTTTTAAGGGTGCTTATGAAATTGAATCTTTGTTTGAAAAGTATGAAAATTATGATGATGCTGTTTACAGATCTCAAAATTATGCTATACTTAAATATTGCTATGAGAATTATGAATACAATGCCAATATTAATGAATTTATTGAGAAAGTCTCCGCTGTCCAAGAAGAGACTAATATTTTGCAGGAATCTATGGAAGAAGAAATTGCTGAAATTGTGAGCTCATTAGATGAAAAAGATGAGGAGGAGAGCGAAAAACAAAAGGAGGAAGAGAGGATTAGCTACCCGTGCCCACCTTCTAATGAGAGTAACTCTTCAACTCATACATTGTTTAATTTCCCTTCGTGCTTACCGAACCATGATTGCTATGATCCCTTGGATTTGTTTGAAATATCCCTTTTTAATGAAATTGATGCTCGCTATGCTTGTGGCCATGATGCCAATTTGAATTTAGCTTATGAAGATGAACTTGCTATAGTTCCTTATGTTAAACATGAAATTGTTGCTGTTGCACCCACACATGATAGTCCTATTATCTTTTTAAATTCTCCTAACTACACTATATCGGAGAAGTTTGCTCTTATTAAGGATTATATGGATGGGTTGCGTTTTACTATTACACATGATGATTTTGATGGATATAATATGCATGTGCTTGCTGCTCCTAATTGCAATTATTATGAGAGAGGAACCCCATCTCCGCCTTTCTATGTTTCTAATACGATAAAATTGCAAGAAACTACTTATGCTATGCATTGGCCTTTACTTGATGTGCATGAATTGTTCTTTTATGACATGCCGATGCATAGGAAGAGAGTTAGACTCTGTTGTTCCATGATATATGTTGGTTTGTGCTCACTATTAAATTACAAATCATTGTTAATTAAAATTGGCTTTGATATACCTTGGGATCCGGGTGGATCAATTACTTGAGCACTATATGCCTAGCTTAATGGCTTTAAAGAAAGCGCTGCCTGGGAGACAACCCTGAAGTTTTAGAGAGTCATTTTATTCTGTTGTGTGCTTTTAAAAAGTTTAAAAACAAAAAAAATATAGAGGGGAACCTAAATTTTTTTCAAAAATAAAAGTGAAAGTGAGAAAGATGAGCACCGATGAAGTGGGAGCTAGCCTTGAACTTTGTTCATGCCCATGGAAATTTTTTGAATCTTGGAATACAGAAAATTTTCAACAAAAATAATTATCCCCTTGTACAAATACATTGTATTATAAAAATAATGTGCCAAGATTTATCTTTAGGGTGTTTAAATTGCTTGTTTGGTGTGTGCAGTGCAAAAACAGAAACTTTTGCTGTAGTATTTGAATTTACATATTTTACTAGAATGTGCAAAAATTCTGAAATTTTTACACAGTACTTCTATGAAAATTGTTTATTTCTTCATATTTTTTGAGAATTTTTGGAGTTACAGAAGTATATGTTTCATCTGCATCTTTACAGACTATCCTGTTTTCACAGATTGCTATTATAGGTTTCTTTATTTGCGTATGTTTGAAATCTTGTTGAGCCCCATTGACTTGGGAGCCATAGAATTGTGATAGAATACAGTGGGTAATGTTTGATTATAATTATACAATAATGTTACAGCAGGACATGATGGGATTTGATGTTATATGTACTAACCCCTCTAATAAAAAAGTTCGGTTAAGTTTTGTGTGGACGAAGTGTTCGAAGATCGAGGAGGTATCGATATGAGAAGAATAAGGAGAGACAAGAGTTCAAGCTTGGGGATGCCCAAGGCATCCCAAGTAAATATTCAAGGAGACTCAAGCGTCTAAGCTTGGGGATGCCCCGGAAGGCATCCCATCTTTCTTCTTCGACAACTATCGGTATGTCTCAGTTTTTGTTTTGTTCACATGATATGCGTAAATTCTTGGAGCGTCATGTGCTTTTTCTTTTTCTTTTTGTAATGCACCATTCTGGTATGAGATTGTCCTTGGTTGATTTATAGAATGCTCTTTGCACTTCACTTAAATCCTTTGAGTATGGCTTTATAGAATGCTTCAAGTGCTTCACTTATATCATTTGAAGTTTGGATGCCTGTTTCTCTACATTTGGAAAACTGTTATTTGTAGAATGCTCTTTGGCTTCACTTATATTTATTAGAGCATGGTCTTTTGTAGAAAGAATTATACTCTCATGCTTCACTTATATCTATTTAGAGAGTTAACATGAATTGGTCATTCACATGGTTAGTCATAAAATCCTACATAAAACTTGTAGATCAGTAAATATGAAGTGTATGGTTTAATTTTATTAATGTAGTTATATGAAAGGATATAGGTTCATGATCATTGGTTAGTAGAAATATCGGTATTAAAGTTTGTTATTACTTCTCACCTAAGTATTCACTACTGCAGGCGACCGCTAACGCGACACATGAATCAGAGACCCCGCGACCAAACTGTGTGCGATGCATGAATCGCAAACGGTGTCCTAAAAAAACCGTCCCAAATAAGATGAACTGTTTGCGATGCCGGAGACATAAAAAACAATTCAGATTATTGACCCATGTGCAATACATGGCATACAGAGGATCCATATGAACTGTTTGCGATAAGCCAGAACAACAAACACGGTAAGCTAGTTCGTGGTGTGTGCGATACATGGCATACAGTTCACTCGGATGAACTGTTTGTGATTACTCAACACAACAAAAACGGGCAGCCAGTTCGAGGTGTGTGCGATACACAACATACAGTTCTCTTGGATGAACTATTTGTGATTACCAAACACAACAGAAACGGTCAGGCAGATCAAGGTGTGTGTGATATACGGCATGCAGTTCACTCGGATGAACTGTTCGTGATTACCCAACACAACAGAAACGGTTCAACTTAACAAGATGTGTGTGATACGCGGCAAACAGGTCAGTAATCAGAAATGTGTGGGAAGACCGATAACAACATAGACGATTCCTGCTAATAACCCGTGTGTGTTTCTGCTGGTAAACAATTGTTAGCGATTGATGAAATCATCACCGACGGGTTCGCTAGTTTAATCCGTGTGCGATGTGATTTGCTCAGTCTGCACAACATCTATGATCTCTGTCTATAGAACAACAACATATATACTTATAAGGACATGATTGCATAACCAAATTAAACATCCAATTACATAACTGACTACACACATAACATTTGCACACACCAAAGTAAACAATTACTTGCATAATAATCTAGGATAAACGATCATATCTAATCATCATCTACTTCTTCTTGTGACACTTTCCACTGTTGCTCTGCTGGTGGCTCGATCCCTCGTCGTCTACATGAAGGAGGAACTCCCTCATGTTGACGATCCGCGTGTGCATCTCGTAGCATGTGTACACGTTCTTGGCTACAAACGTGAGGTGAGGTTCATCCAGTCTCTGCACCCAGGCACGGTGCCAGGATACAGGATTTCTCCTGGAACCTTCCTTCATGTTTTCATAGTAGGGGTTGATGATGGCCGTGGCAAGTTCAACCAGGGAGTCCTTCTTTGTGCTGCCCCAGACCCTGTAGTGGCCACGGATGTCGACAAGCTTCGGGCAGGCCAAGCCCGAAATCTAGAGCGCTTTTACATCATCGACGGTGTCCACCGTAGCGAACTTGTAGTCGGGGCTCTTGACAAACCTGTCGAAACGCTCGCAAGCACTTGTGGCCAGGCAGTAGTGGTAGACGAGGACGTGATGGCCCATACACAACTGGGCGATGGCAACTGCCTGATCAACCCCGGGACGACCGCCGGTGTACTGGAGGTCAAAGCCGACCACTTTGTACTTGTCGTCATTAGCAAGCAACTGCTCCATGGTGTTGATGGAGTCCTCCACCACGACCGGGTCGATGGTGTACACCACCGTGAGTTCCTTTTCCCTCACGTGGGTGTCCACACGATGCACGCCGTACTCCATTGGAGCGCCGCCGGATATCCTCTTTCTCTCTATGTGTCATCATGGGTGTGCTTGTTGTGTTGAGGGGCGCAATCGAAAGGTTGAAGAGACTAAGGTTATAATGGCTATGGGAATAAGTGGGGAGGCCGAACGGCCTGGAGTATCGGCGCGCGCGGATGGCAGTTGTTGCAGCGCGTAACTGCATCGTGCCGCACGTATTAACTGCACCGTGGCGACGCGCGCGGACGCAACCGCATGCATATGGCGCCCAAAACATGATCATGCGCCGGCCCCAACCGCTGAAAGAGCGCGCGCGGAGGGATGCGAGCAGAGCGCGCCACAGCCGCCTCAACGTCAAGCAGAGCGCGCGAAGGGACGCGAGCATAGCGCGCCGCGGCCGCCTAAACGACGAGCAACCACCTGCGTATAGCAGTTCTGGTCAACCGTCTGGCACGCGTGGGAGGCGAGACGGCTGATCCATCGGACACGCTGACACACCGATCAAACCTAAACGTGTTCACACTGATCAAATTACCATGCAATGAGTAAATGCAAATCTGTTCACACCGATCAAACCTAAACGTGTTTCCACTTAGCACTGGGCTATAAAAACTAGTACCCACTCAAAAATTACTGCACATTCCTCTCCTCATCACCAAAAAAATAGGTCTTTCCTGTTAAGACGTTCCTTGCGTCTGCCATGGCCGGTAAGAGGAGTTCTAGGTCAACATATAATCAGGGAGCAAAGACCAAGGCTGCGGAAGCACTAGAGAGGTCCCGCCGCAACGCGGCAGCCGCAACAGAGATGTCCTGCCGCGCTGCGGGGCCCTCGAACGAGCTCTCACGGGCAGGCGAGGGCTCTCACAAGCGCTCTCGCCGCGTCGGCGAACTCGATGAGCTGGCGGGGCTGAAGTCCTTAGCCAGCGACGACGACATTCTCGCTGGCCTAATTAACCAGCAGGAGCTGCTCGCCGGCTCGAGATTAGCGATGCCTCGGTTGATAAGGTGACCGGCCTCATCGTGAAACTCATGGGTGACAATGCGAAGCTCCACGAGGAGCTCGACATGCAGAAGGAGGAGGCCACCGGCTGGAGGGAGCTGTATGAGAAGAGCGTTGCCTCACGGATGACGCTGACAGCCATCGTCCATGAACTTGGGGATGACTTGAAGAAGCGCCGCATCAAGCGCGAGCTGCAGGTGGAGGAATCCATGGCTGCTGTCAAGCAAAGTCATGAGGATGTGAAGAAGGAGCTGGAAGAACTCCTCGCCAAGCAATCCATCGAGAAGTAGAGAGCAGCGACTTCCTTCTTCCTCTTTTTTTTCTTCTTCTCCTGCCCCTGTTCTTTCGAGCGTTGCCGCATGTGGAATTTTAAATTGGAAATTATCCGGGATATGTAAGACAATTATTATCCGTTGCCATTGTCAATTTGTCATCATATTATTTCCTTCGTAACCTCGTAGGTACATGTATACGAGTCAAAAAGAGGCTAAAATTCACGTTCTCAGCGAGGCACGAACAAAACAATGCTAGCTATCGTTGAGCGGGGCCATGTGGGATCACAAGCTAACACATTCCGTCCAGGTGCATTAACCGCATGTTAAACAATGGCTCGACCGCCATTAATGGAGAAGTTGGGAGCGAGGCGGCGGCTGGAGGTCAAAGAGCTCGCTTCCCGGTGAGCTCGGCCGCCATTAATGGAGAAGTTGGGAGCGAGGCGGCGGGTGGAGGTCAAAGAGCTCGCTTCCCGGTGAGCCTGCGCGACAGACAGCTCGCATGGGTCCCGTTGAGCCTCCGTGGCAGACTACACGCACGCGTCCCATCAAGCCTGCGTGGCGGACTGCTCGCACGCGCCCCGTCGAGCCTGCACGGCGGACTTCTTGCACTCGACCCATCTAATCAAATAGCTGCACGCACGCCACCTAGTATGGTCAAATTTTTGCACAAAATACAAAGAGAACCAATAAACCAGGACCGAGGTAGTACTCTCCAATAAAAAAAGGGACGCGTGGCCGCACGTAAATGGTTAGTGGAATGCCCACGGTTCAAACAATACAACCGTTTGCGATATTAACGTGTCATCTATTTGTCCCAAAATGCCAACGTTGGCTATTAATGTGTGCGCCTTGTCTCAAATTGGATAGTTTTTTTTACCATGGCATATATGTGCCATATAATGACACTATGCCAAGTTTCATGAATTTCGGGTGAGTTTTGGATTTACGGGGATTTAAAAACCGAGATTCTCAATGTTTGAAGCCGAGCCAGGACGCCGAGATGTTTGGAATTCATTCCCATTTCTTGCATGGGACCTAAACATGCACCCAAGGACACATGTATGGTATTTGAATCCATTTTGGTGCACTAGAGCATGTGCTTGTAATTGAAATTTGAATTATGGGGATTAAATGCCTAGAAAACTCAATTAATGTATAAAAAGGCCAAATGAACCCTGAATAATTCCATATTTCAGCGCAAATCTCCTGTTGGTCTACGCTGCCTGTAGAAAAAATATACATGGCTAGAAGAGGCAGCAACGATTGTCGTTTCGCCCACAAGGGTGACACGTTCCCTATCGGAACCACGAGGCTTCTTGCTAGAAGCTCCGGTTTGTAAGAGGCTTGTACCAAAACTTGCCCCAAATTGGACAAAAAATTTTACCACGGCATATATGTGACATGTCATGACATGATGCCAAGTTTCACAATTTTTGGGTGAGTTTTTGATTTACGGGGATTTAAAAACCGAGATTCTCAATGTTTGAGGCCGAGCCTGTACGCCGAGATGTTTGTAATTCATCCCCATTTCTTGCAGGGGACCTAAACATACACCCAAGGACACATGTATGGTTTTTGAAGCCATTTTGGTGCCCTGGAGCATGTGCTTGTAGTTCAAATTTGAATTATGTGCCTAGAAAACTCAATTAATATATGTATAAAAAGGCCAAACGAACCCTAAATAATTCAATATCTCAGCGCGAATCTCCTGTTGGTCTATGTTGCCTGTAGAAGAAAAATACAAGGCGAGAAGAGGCAGCGATTGTCGTTTCACCCACAGGGGTGACACGTTCCCTATCTGAACCACGAGGCTTCTTGCTAGAAGCTCCGGTTTGTAAGAGGCGTGTACCAAAACTTGCCCCAAATTGGACAATTTTTTTTACCATGGCATATATGTGCCATGTCATGACACGATGCCAAGTTTCATGAATTTCGGGTGAGTTTTGGATTTACCGGGATATAAAAACCGATATTCTCAATGTTTGAGGCCGAGGCAGTACACCGAGATGTTTGTAATTCATACCCATTTCTTGCATGGGACCCAAACATGCACCCAATGACACATGTATGGTTTTTGAAACCATTTTGGTGCACTGGATCATGTGCTTGTAGTTCAAATTTGAATTATGGACATTAAATGCCTAGAAAACTCAATTAATGTATAAAAAGGCCAAACAAACCCTCAATAATTCCATATTTCAGCACAAATCACTACAAAAAAAAGACACATCCGTGACATTATGGCCCGAACGAAAACTTTTTCTGTCATGGTTGTGACACTTTTATGACAATAATTGTGACAAAAACACGTATCATCATAGATGTGGTGGGCTCCTACTTCTATGACAAAAAATTATGACAGAAAATGGGCTTTTTGTCCTGGGCGGGCCGGAGACGCACCCGCATGACATTCTTTGGGCGAGGAAATTTTCGGGGAGTTCCCGGTTACGGTGGGTGGTCGGGGCCGAGCGATGCAGTGTGGTTTGCGCGTTTCTCTCGTACGCGCGCGTGTGTGCGAGGCGTTCGCTAATTGAACCCGAGCGAGGCGTTCGCTTACTGAACCCGAGCGATCACACTAGCTACGTACTGAAGCCGACCGATCCCTTCACTGCTAACTGAACCCGATCGATTCCTTCGCTGCTAAATGAACCCGAGCGATTCCTTTGCTGCTAACTGAAGCCGGTCGAGCCCCCGTACGTGCGAGACATAGCTGGTGTTGGGTTGCCTCTCAATGAACAATGCCCGTTGCTGCCACGTGCGCGATACGTATGTAGAACGAGTCGACCTAGCTGGTTGGTTGGCTGTGGATGAACAGTTCCTGTTGCTGCCGCCCGCTCGATCGTACGCCCCACCCCAGCCGGTGGGATGGCTGTGGATGAACAGTACCCTGGCCGTGTGACGGTGGTTGGCGCTGGATGAACAGGACCCCGAGGAGGCCAGCCGGTTGGGGGTGGATGAACAGCACCCCGTGGAGGCTGGACGAATAGTAGCCGGTGGAGGCTGGAGGAAGTCGACGGTGGATGAACAGTAGCTGGTGGAGGCTGGAGGAGGTCGACCATGGATGAACAGTAGCCCGTGGAGTCTGATTTTGCGGTACGCCACACCCCTACCGATGAACAGGACCCCCATTTCGACCGTAGGCAGTTGGGGAGAAGTCCGTTTCCTCCGTTTTGTGGTACGCCAGACCCCTCCCGATCAACAAGACCCCGTTTCGACCGTAGGCACTCGAACAAAAGTCCGTTTCCTCTGTTTGGCGGTACGCCAGACCCCTCCCAATCAACAGGACCCCGTTTCGACCGTAGGTGCTTGAACAGAAGGCCGTTTCCTTCGTTTTGCGGTATGCCACACCCCGAGTCGATGAACATGACCCCGTTTCGGCTGTTTCGTCCAAGCCGGTTGGCTCCCGATGAACAGGACGCATTCTGACCCAGTCGGTTGCCTCCCGATGAACACGACGTTGTTTCTCCATTTCGACCCAGTCGGTTGGCTGCCGATGAACAAGAGGCCGTTGCTGCCGTACATTGACTCTCCATGTACATGAGCCCTCGCCGTACGTATGCGTGAGTACGCATTGACTATCGCTAGGGTATGTATGTACGTGGCCATATTTTTTGCAGCGTGGTTGTACGTACGTGTACTCGATTTAGACGGGACTGCCTCAACTGCTATGTATGGGGCTCTACTATGACACGTGCCGCTCCTTACACGGCCACAGTTCATGAGACCGATGGACCAGTATGTACGTACACGTTCACGACTAGACAGACAACGCTACGTACACTTCGACCGGGTGGGTCCCAGCTATCAGGGAGGATAAGGAGGCACTTCCTTGCGTGCGAAGATGTAGCTAGTGGGTCCCAGCTGTCAGGGGGATGGATAATTATCTTCCACGTAATAAGGAGGCACTTCCTTGCGTGCGAAGATGTAGCTGGTGGGTCCAGCTGTCAGCCTCACCGCGCATAGTCCTCTTCGGATGGATGTCGTTCATTGATCACGTTGACTACGCCACGTCACGGTGGACGACGGCGAGGCCTCGGAAGGGAACGACGCAGAGACGGGGAAGACGTGGCAGTGGATGCCCATGCGGATGGGAGTACGAGGGTTGACTGGTTTGGCTGCGGTGTGAGGCTGCCATCGCTGGAGAATAACACGAGGTGTGGGTCAGTAGAGGGATGGCCTGGCTAGCGATGGGAGTAGGGTGGGGCATTGAGGCGTGCGCGGCAGCACAGCCGGCCATGGGAGGCAGGAGCAGGCGGTCCCGCCGGCGTTGGTTTGGGTGGCTGGAGCAAGAAGATCAGAGGTTGAAGAAGCAGCACAGCCGTTGGATTAGCATCTAACGGTCACCGCTGCAAGAATCGTTTGTTGACTATAAGTTGACAAAGCCCTGCGTACGCGTCAACTTAGTAGGCCCACAAGTCAGCATAACATCTGCGGCGGACAACATATAGCCCATTTGCTATTTTCCTAAATTTACAGACCATTTGCTAATTATTACGTAATTTATTGTAGCCTATATTATATTATTATAATACCTTACCATTTTCTCGCAAGGACAGGATTAAAAAATTTAGTGATATTTAATTGAAATTGCCGAACTATTTCTAATCCCGAAATTTTGAGCCCAATAAAAACTAAATTTAAAGTATATTTAAATTATGTTAAAAATGAAAATTGAAATATGAAAAAATAAAAGAAAATCCGCAATTTGAAACTAATTGCCCATTTTCTTTGTTTTTATACATATACAGTCCATTTCATATTACTTATAAGATTTACAGCCCTTTTTATCTGGGCATGCCGACTGTATCCCTCGTCGTCTTGAAAGATTTGTAGCCCAGCAGGACGGAGAAAAAGAAATCGGCTTGTGTAGGCTATTCTACGAAAAAAAAGAGGTGGGCTAGCCATTTTCACTGAGAAAAAAATAGCTCGGCTCGTCATGTTGAAAACATAAAATAAAAGCCTGGGCTAGATGGGCCACAGACACCGCACAACCCAGTTGATAACCTACTCCCTCTCAACAACAACAAAAAAAAAAACAACAACAAAACTAATCGAGCAACTGGGACCCACGTGTCAGCAGCATTTTTTTTCATCATGTAATAAGGAGGAGCTTCCTTGCGTGCGAAGATGTAGCTGGTGGGTCCAAGCTGTCAGGGAGTGGAATCATTTTTCTTCCGCGTAATAAGGAGGCACTTCCTTATGTGCGACCATGGACCTCGTGGGTCCCAGCTGTCAGCCTGTCCACGTACAGTCCTCTTCCGTTGGCGGTCGTTCATTGACCACGTTTACGACGCCGTGCCGAGAGCACCAAAGCGGTGGACGACGGCGAGGCCTAGGGAGGGAAATGACCCGGAGCCGGGGAAGACTCGGCAGTGGATGCCCACGCGGAGGGGAATACGAGGGTTTACTGGCTCGGCTGCTTTGTGAGGCAGCCGTCGCCGGAGAATAACAGGAGGTGTGGGTCAGTAGAGGGATGGCCTGGCTAGCGATGGGAGTAGGGTTGGGCGTTGAGGCCTGCGCGGCAGCACAACCGGCCACGGGAGGCAGGAGCAGGCGGTCCCGTCGGCGTTTGTTTGGGCGGCTAGAGCAAGAAGATCGGAGATTGAAGAAGCAGCACAGCCGTTGGATTAGCATCCAACAGTCACCGCTGCAAGAATCGTTTGTTGACTATAAGTTGACAAAGCCCTGCGTACGCGTCAACTTAGTAGGCCCACAAGTCAGCATAACATCTGTGGCGGACAGCATATAGCCCATTTGCTATTTTCCTAAATTTACAGACCATTTGCTCATTATTACGTAATTTATTGCAGCCCATATTATATTTTTAGAATACCTTACCATTTTCTCGCAAGGACAGGATTAAAAAATTTAGCGATATTTCATTAAAATTGCTAAACTATTTCTAATCCCGAAATTTCGAGCCTGACAAAAACTAAATTAAAAATATATTTAAATTATGTTAAAAATGAAAATTGAAATATGAAAAAATAAAAGAAAATCCACAATTGGAAACTAATTGCCCATTTTCTTTGTTTTTATACATATACAGTCCATTTCATATTACTTATAAGATTTACAGCCCTTTTTGTCTGGGCAGGCCGACTGTATCCCTCGTCGTCTTGAAAGATTTGCAGCCGAGCAGGACGAAGAAAAAGAAATTGGCCTGTGTAGGCTATTCTACGAAAAAAAGAGGTGGGCTAGCCATTTTCACCGAGAAAAAACAGCTAGGCTTGTAAACATAAAATAAAAGCCTGGGCTAGACGGGCCACAGACACCGCACAGCCCAGTTGATAACCTACTCCCTCTCAACAATAACAAAAAAACAACAACAACAAAACTAATCGAGCAAGTGGGACCCATGTGTCAGCAACATTTTTTTTCATCATGTAATAAGGAGTTGCTTCCTTGCGTGCGAAGATGTAGCTGGTGGGTCCAAGCTGTCAGGGAGTGGAATCATTTTTCTTCCACGTAATAAGGAGGCACTTCCTTACGTGCGACCATGGACCTTGTGGGTCCCAGCTGTCAGCCTGTCCACGTACAGTCCTCTTCCGTTGGCGGTCGTTCATTGACCACGTTTACGACGCCGTGCCGAGAGCACCAAGGCGGTGGACGACGGCAATGCCTAGGGAGGGAAACGACCCGGAGCCGGGGAAGACTCGACAATGGATGCCCACGCGGAGGGAAATATAAGGGTTTACTGGCTCGGCTGCGGTGTGAGGCTGCCGTCGTCGGAGAATAACAGGAGGTGTGGGTCAGTAGAGGGATGGCCTGGCTAGAGATGGGAGTAGGGTGGGGCGTTGAGGCCTGCGCGGCAGCACAGCCGGCCACGGAAGGCAGGAGCAGGCGGTCCCGCCGGCGCTAGTTTGGGCGGCTGGAGCAAGAAGATCAGAGATTGAAGAAGCAGCACAGCCGTTGGATTAGCATCCAACGGTCACCGCTGCAAGAATCGTTTGTTGACTATAAGTTGACAAAGCCCTGCGTACGCCTCAATTTATTGCAGCCCATATTATATATTTAGAATACCTTACCAATTTCTCGCAAGGACAGGATTAAAAAAATTAGCGATATTTCATTGAAATTGCCAAACTATTTTTAATCCCGATATTTTGAGCCCGACAAAAACTAAATTAAAAATATATTTAAATTATGTTAAAAATGAAAATTAAAATATGAAAAAATACAAGAAAATCCGCAATTTGAAACTAATTGCCCATTTTCTTTGTTTTTATACATATACAGCCCATTTCATATTACTTATAAGATTTACAGCCCTTTTTGTCTGGGTAGGCTGAATGTATCCCTCGTCGTCTTGAAAGATTTGCAGCCCAGCATGACGGAGAAAAAGAAATCGGCCTGTGTAGGCTATTCTACGAAAAAAAGAGGTGGGCTAGCCATTTTCACCGATAAAAAAATAGCTTCATGTTGTAAACATAAAATAAAAGCCTAGGCTAGACGGGCCACAGACACCACACAGCCCAGTTGATAACCTACTCCCTCTCAACAATGACAAAAAAAAACAACAACAAAACTAATCGAGCAAGTGGGACCCACGTGTCAGCAGCATTTTTTTTCATCCAGTAATAATGAGGAGCTTCCTTGCGTGCGAAGATGTAGCTGGTGGGTCCCAGCTGTCAGGGAGTGGAATCATGTTTTTCCGCATAATAAGGAGGCACTTCCTTACATGCGACCATGGACCTCGTGGGTCCCAGCTGTCATCTTGTCCACGTACAGTCCTCTTCCATTGGCGGTCGTTCGTTGACCACGTTTACGATGCCGTGCTGAGAGCACCAAGGCGGTGGATGACAGTGAGGCCTAGGGAGGGAAACGACCCGGAGCCAGGGAAGACTCAGAAGTGGATGCCCACACGGAGGGGAATATGAGGGTTTACTGGCTCGGCTGCGGTGTGAGGCTGCCGTCGCAGGAGAATAACAGGAGGTGTGGGTCAGTAGAGGGATGGCCTGGCTAGCGATGGGAGTAGGGTGGGGTGGTGAGGCCTGCGCGACAGCACAGCTGGGCACGGAAGGCGGGAGCAGGCGGTCACACCGTCGCTGGTTTGGGCGGCTGGAGCAGGAAGATCAGAGATTGAAGAAGCACGCCGGCCGTTAGATTGACATCTAACAGTCTCACGCTGCTAGAGTCGATTTTGTTGACTAAGTTGACATAGCCCAGCGTACGCGTCAACTTAGTTGGCCCACAAGTCAGCCTCCAAATCTGGTGGGACCTAGCTAGCAAGGGGAGGAATTATTTTTCTTGTGCCTAATAAGGAGGCACTTGCTTGAAAAAGATGCAGCTGGTAGTTCCCAGCTGTCAGAGGGACAAAACTTTTTTTTCCACGTAATAAGGAGGCACTTCCTTGCGTGCGAAGATGTCGTTGGTGGGTCCAACCTGTCAGGGGGGAAGAATCATGTTTTTTCGCGTAATAAGGAGGCACTTGCTTGCGTATGGCCATGGACCATGTGGAGCCCTACTCTCAACCTCTCCACCTACATCCCTCTTCCGATGACTGTCGTTCGTTGACCACGTTGACCACACCGTGCCGAGAGCTGGTGGGTCCCTACTGTCATACTCTCAAGTACAGTCCTCCCCCGATTCACCATGTTCACCATGTTGACAACGCCGGACGGCGACGCCGTGGCGAGTGCACCAAGGCGGAGGACGACGGAGAGGCCTTGGACGGGAATGAACAGGAGCCAGGTAAGATGCGGCAGTGTGGTCGTAGGTGGCGGGGAGTATGAGGGTTGACTGGTTCTGGTGCGGGGTGGGCTACCGTCGCCGGAGAAGAATAGGATGTGTGGGGGAGTAGAGGGATGGCTTGGCCAGCATTTCATGGTACGACAGGGCGGCGATCCGGCACAGCACCGCAACCAGCCGTGGAAGGTGGGAACAGGCCGTCCCGCCGGCACTGGTTTGGTTTTGGCGCCTGGATCGGTCAGACCCAAAAACTAAGCATGCTCAATAATAAGAATTAATTTTATATGGCTACAACTTATTGTAAAATGAAGCCAAGCACTTTTTTCTTTAGTGTGAAGCCGAGCACATTTAGAAGCCCTGGGATAAAGTGGGGTCACACCATGTGTTGGGCTGGGCTGGGCATTCTTATCGAAAAATAATGTTGGGCTGGAACTTTTTTATCATAAAAAATTTCGGCTTGTCAAAAAAACTTGTGGTACCTGGGATTCGAACGGGAGACCTGGGCAGCACAATCCATAAAACATACAAATGCAATGGAAAAAAATTGTGATATTTATTACAACTTACCGCTAATAATTGTTAGATGTTGACCACGTTGACTACGATTTGCATCGACTTCGACCTAGTGGGTACCAAATAACAGTCTGCTGGTTGCATGAAGAAAAGGGTGTGAGAAAATAGACTGGTCACTATCTTTGCCTAAGAATAATATCGACTGAATGAAAATATACTCTCATAGGAAAATAATATCCTCCAGTTAAAATCATACTTTTAAAATCGTAAATTTAAACAACCTGTGCATGAACATTTAGCTTTATTTATTTATTTAGGGGAGCATGAGCATGTAGCTGGGCCGGATTCATGTGAGAGCCTCCCTCCTAGTTAATTATGGGCTCTTCTATTGGGCCTAAATCACTGGGCTGCATGTCCTCAACAAGTGGAAGATTTGTTCCCTAGAAAAAAATAGTAGTATGTGCTACGTACGGGGAACTAACCTCTCAAAAAAAAACGTATGGGGAACTAAAGGATCGGAGCGTGCAACGACTTCCAAAACATTGTTTTTATCATTCTAACACCACTATTTATTCAACCAACAGACAAAATATATTACTCATTGTACATTGAAAACACTAGCAGCATCCATGGCTCTATATTGTTTTAGTAAAAGGGGTTTTCCGCCAATTTTCCATTACTAGAAACCACTAGAGGTTCACAGCAAACTAGAGCCCTACAAAGGAGCCTTGGGATTGAAGATACCACCAGGGGTGGGGGTGCAACAGAAGCAGTAAGCAGGCCAGAAGAGTAAAGACGCAGCTCTCTCTTCCAACCAAACATCAGCCAACATTCGAGAAGGGCTACCAAAAAAACCAAGTGTATGCATCAAACTTAATAAAGATCCTACTACACCTAGTGTACGCATCTAACTAACTGGCTCAGTTAGACGTTACTATTTATTAAGCCGTGGAGATTGGCTGAAGTCTTGAACCAGATGGGTGCCTGACGGGGGAAATTCCAGCCAGCAGGTCGAAGTCTGATACATGCGCCCCTCTCTCCTACTTTGGGCTGCAGAGCATGGTGGCACGTATCAGGGTATGGTGCATGGAGAGACGCATGGTACGCTGTGTACACACAGTTTTGCCTGATGAACGGAACCGTGCTGCCATTAGGATCCTTGACGTTGGTGATCTCCTGGTTAATTGGATAATTCAGTCTGAGAAACAAAGAGCTTGTGTCGAGGCTAGTTACCGGCCTCCAGCCAAAAATTCCAGAAGGCCCAAAGAAGCTGGGATCCTACTCAAAGACCATGCAGTGACTGTGATTGTATTCCGCGAAACAACACGTCCGGTACGTGTGAACGATCATCAATCGTTCATCGTCGTCTGATCGAGCCAGGAACCACCTGCAACTGCCATGCCGCTTTTCTTTGAAAGGTTCTGGGATTAGGAAGGGAAGGGACACCACGCGACCTACAATATCATATCAAGTTGGAGTCAAATAAAAATGGGTTGGTACTGTAAATCTAAGAACAGCATGTTCAGAGCATGAATATTTTTTTAGTAAATGTTGACAGTAATATATGCATGGGAAGGATGATTTGATTTCACCAAAATTCTACTACATCTGATCACCAATGTGGGATGTTTTGGCAGTTCGAATTAAACTGTCAAAACATCCACATTACTAAATAGAGGATGTATTTGACAGCATGGTGTTAATTTCTAACAACAATGTCATGATTCTAACTCTTCTCAAACTATACTCTAACAATAGGTAGTAAGCCATCAAGATATCATAGGAAATTAGGAGTAACATACTGATGTAACAGCCATTTGTAGCGATGACTGGAGTAGGCCAGCAATATGTCCAGCCATAGAAGGAGTCCACAACGTAAATGAAGCCCTTGTGTTCAATGGCATCAGAGAGCCATGGAGGATGTATGATCCTGTGATGGACGTGGAGATTTATCCACTTACCGCAGTGACCTGTCAGATAGGCGAGACCGCGGTTGAAGAACACAATTAGCCTGAAGTCTTTATAATTCGCAGATCTTGTGGGCACTTGGCAGATTACAACCTTGAGCAAATCAAACTTGGTATCATGTTGGCTACTATAAGATTCCGAGTATTCTGGGCCGTGGTGCCAAAGCAGTGCAGTGTTAATAGAAGGAAGGGGTATCGATCGCCGGGTGTAGACCTCCACGAGCATCCACTTGTCGCGTCCGTCGACGAGAACCATCCAAGACGTGTTCATGCCGACCCAGTACATACCGTTAATGTAGTTGAGGGTGACGGGGATCGGATTGCAGTCGAGGGGGTTGATGCTCGCCACCCTAGGATCCTTAAGCTGCATGACACGTCATTTCTGAAGATCGGGCGGCATCAGCAAGCAGGGAGCTGGCTTAAAAAGCTCCGGCCTGAGGGCTTTGAGTAAACGGTACAGCCCCGACAAGCACGCGACGAGCGGCATGGTACTGAGATTGTCCACACGCGAAACAATGAGTTTCATTACCTCTGTGGGGAGCGAATTCCAGCCACTCTTTTGGCGGACGCTACTCGGTTCTGCCATTGTTAGTGCTTGGGTTTCGGAAGAGGGGGGAGGCGCCTAGCGGGGATGGAAGATTGGACGATTTTGTGCTGGCGAGGATGGAGAAGCGAATATGTGCTGCGGGAAGTGGACATGTGATGATGACAATGTAACAGCAGCACGCCGCTTGACTTACGAGACACATCCCAGCAGCGTAGGGTCATATCGATGCCAGACAACTTGACTGATTATAGTACTACTAAAATATACTCTTATAAACTACAGTACCTACTATAGTGAGGTAGGACTCTGCTCTACCGGAGTAGTATAGTAAGTAGTACAAATTCAATGCCCAAGCGTGGAACTACTACGAACCACCATCGGTAATAACGCTAATCTCCATCAAACGTTTGCTGGGAGACATGGAAGTTGCAAACGCCCGCATCGCAGTTACATGCGTAAGGGTGGCAGTTTTGTCAAATACCATGGGCTTAAAAAAAAGGCCACCGTCGGATGGAAATCTGACGGTTATGTGGGCGTTCGCCAGGATTGGGCTCGTGGTGAATGTTCGCTAGGTATCATTACTAACTAGTAAGTAGTACTGGTAGATGCTCATAATTAATTAGACAAGCTTACAGGTGACACACACACTAACTACTTCTCGCATGCTGGCCAGACCCAAACGCCATCGTTCTCTTTCTCATCCTTGTTGGCAGCAGCCCACCGTGCTTGTTGGACCTCTGCCCAGCTCTCCTCAGCATCGCGGTAGCTACCGCCGCGATCCTGGCAGGTGGAGGCATCGGGCCATGCTGGCCAGAGGCCATTGTTGTCCTTCCCGGCCTTCTCAGCGGCGGCCCGCCGTGCTTGGATCTCTGCCTAGCTCTCCTACCAGTGCGTGCGGCAGCTTCTTTCTTGCGGTGGCGGGACTCTCTTTTCTTGAGTGCTTTCTGCCTTTTCCACTCCTTCTGTGCAGCTTTGGCCTCCTATTGTTCCACCGCCCATTCGGCCATGGCAGCTTGAAAGTCCGCCCACGTAGGAGTGCGGTCGCGGGTGGCGATGAACTCGGCGCGGCGGGATGCCATCGCTTCCTTACCAGTTGGTGTGCGGTCGCGGGCTTTGATGAACTTGGCACGGCGGGATGCCATCGCTTCCTTACCAGTTAGTGTGCGTCGCGGTGGCATGAACATCGACGCTTGGAGAGAGCTATGGGACGGGGTGACCGGACAACCGTATAGTGCGGTGGTTTTTTAGAGCACTCGAGATCTGATTGCCTATGAGAACCGTGTGCGCTGACCTATTGTGTGTTGCATTCTGAATGCCCGGAACCCCAGCCACGCGGATCGCACGTGTGCACCATAGGATGAACCACAATCGAGCAGCAATCCGAGAGGTGCTAGTAAAATTTACGGTAAAATATAGGTCGAAAAGTCAAAATACGAGAGGTGCTAGTAAACCGGGACGGAAGTAGGAGTAGTAGGGGCTACTAGAGTAGAGGGCGGCGCTGCAGGGGAGTCTCACCCCGCTCGTGGCACGGCAGTAAAGCCGTCATATCACAAAACCCCACCACTCCCAGTAATAAGGGCCTGGTAAACTGAACGGACAAGCAACCATCATATCACTCTGGTCTTTATTGCATTTCATCTCTCTGCAGTCCGGTTCATCTCTCCACATTTACGGTTGATCCTAAAGCGGCAAGCTCGATCCCTATCTACTAGTAGTACTCAAGTTGGAATTCCAATCGCATGGCACAACTTCGTAGGAAAAAGAGGAAAATACGATCGAGGGTGTACGAAGCGATTTGGGAGTAGTAGTAGTACTACTTGCAAAAAAAAATAGTGCGTATGGATTTTTTGAAAAGTCAAACTTTACAAACTTTGACCAAGTTTATATAGAAAACTACTTGTATCTATAATAGTGAATATATAAATTATGAAACTATGTGTTGTGATGAATCTAATGAAACATGTTTTGCATTCTAGATGCAAATATTTTTCTCCAAAAATTGGGTCAAATATATTGAAGTTTGACTTTTCAAAAAGTCTATATGCACTACTCCATTATGGAACAGAGGGTAGTAGGAGTACGTGCTAGTACGTACGGTGTGCTGCCAAAGGCCACTACTCCCTCCTCGGTGCATATGGCATAGATCGAATGGCTAATCTGCGGGATTTGCTTGAACAGTAGCTGCTGCATCCGTATTGTTATGGAACAATCACACGGGCACTTGTCCGAAAAATTTGCATGCCTCCCAACCACTACGATAGAGAAAAAACTACAGAGAGAAGGAAGTAAACAATCAAATGAGAATGAGTCCCACCATTTATAGCTCATCAGAAAACAATCAATGGAGTTTTCACTTCTCATTCTTGCATTTCTTTTGCATTGAATCATTTCACAAGGTTGTCTACTATTTTACTACTTTTACCAGAACCGCATCGTAATGTTCAAACGTGCATTCGCACGTGTGTATACATATATACTAGTTGTCCTGGTGCATAAGCCTAGATATAGAGAGAGACCTGTACTAGAGAGAGACGTGTACTGCAATATATAGTGTTGAACTTCGTGCTATGTACGTACTCTACTTACAAAAAAATAACAACCGTACGGATACAAAAGGTTTTCAAACTTGTTCTTTTTATACATAATTAATTAAGGACGCTAATATGTCCCGAGCGTTCGGGATTTATCATTTCCGTCCCAATAACATAGAAAACTACGAGTACTCCTACCTACTAATGGGACCTTACGACAATAAATTATTCTTAATAAAAGCCACGGCGCTCGCAGGAGCGCTTGCGGCGCGCCACGAGTGCCCCGGTGCGCGGCCATTTCCCAGTGTGGCGAGACAACGCCTCTTCCTCAGCCTCGCAAGTCGTGAGGTGCTGAATAGCCGCTTGCCGGCGGGCAAGCGCGATCTCACTGGTCTGGTGATCCGGCGCCAACAGGTACTCCTCCTCGCTAGAAGCATGCACCCGATCGACGTACCGCCAAGCGTAGATGAGGCCCATCAACCCGACTGCACTCAGGCCTTTGGCACGGGCATCCTCCGCCACCCACACGGCCCTCGCACGAGCCTTCTGCCAAAGAGCGAATTGCCTGACTCTCTTGGAGGCGACATAGGCCTGCCAGGCAGAATCCCTCACGGCGCGCTTCCCTTCCTCGGCCTTCTTCTCCGCCTCTCTTTTGGCGCGCTCCGCGGAGGCAAAGCCTCCCACAAGGCGACCTCCATTTCTTTCCATAGCTCCTCCATGCTGGGCGGCTCGGGGGCCGGCACGACATCCTCCTCGTAGCGGGGCACTGACGCGTCCTTCGATGCACGTGCCGGCGAGTCTGGATACGCCGATGCGTCCACCTCAATGCGTCGCGGCGACGGCGAGGAGCGGAACGCCAACACGTCATCCTCGACACGTGGCAGCGAGGAGTGGAACACCGATGCGTGACCCTCCGCGCGGGGCAGCGAGGGGCGCCTAGGGCTTGGGAGGGGCGATGCCATGGTGGTCAACGGGTCCGTAATTGAGAGGGAGGGCGAGGAGATGAATGTAAGCATTCTTCGGAATGCCGTGGGAGGCGCATTATTTATAGCGAGCAATGGTACACCTATGTAAGATAGGTTGCGTGATTAACGTAACAGCTAGGTGGGCATTTTTTTTGTTGGAGGAAATTAAGGGGGGGTGGGGGCACCGAGCTGAATTCAGGGGGCGAGGTGGAGATATTGCTGGTCACAATGGTTTGACTAGTCACAGTGGAGAGGAGTAACTTTACACTAGTACTCCCTCCTTTCTGGTTTATACTCCCTCCTTTCTGGTTTATAGTAGGGCTCAATTTCAAAATCTCTCCAACCGAGGTAGATGGTGAGTGGTGGAATACATTTTGTAGTTTGCATAAGTACTTAATTAGTACGCTCATTTTTCTCAAAAGATTTATGCTTACAGATGCATTCATTACAATGCATTGGTGAGTTTTCTCTTCATACTTGCATCGGATGATTTAATGCACCTCGAAATCCAAACATGTGATGGTAAGTAGTAGAATTGAGACTTATAAAATAGAAAAACAAATTTTTGAGATGAGCCCTGTAAACCAGAAAGGAGGGAGTAAGGCTTATCTCAAAATTTTAGGTTTCCCAATTTATAAGTCTCAATTTGATTGTTCCCCATCACATGTTCACATTTCAAGGTGCATTAAATCATTGCATGCAAGGATTAAGAGAAAATTGACCAATGCATGTACTTCATGCATGCATGTATTGCAAATAATGCATTGGTAAACACAACTTTTTAAGGAAAACGAGCGCATTAATTTAGTGTTTTTGCAAACTACAAAAATTACTCCACCACTCACCATCTACCTTGGTTGGTGAGATTTGTGTCGTGTCATGCAAAGCTTCATTTATAGACTCATTTTGTGTTGGTATGTGTGATGTTACTTCATAGAATGAGTACTCACTTTACCTCTCTCCTCATTAACTCATTGCCACATACGAGTAGTAAAATTTGCTGAGTTGGACCCGATGTTACTCTTGAAGTTACTGCCACTGTGACCTTAGGGTTTAGGTGATCTGTGACTAATTAGGCAGGAGGAGATTGGACGAGCACGGGAGGGAGAGTCAACAAATCGGCTATATGAATTCGCCATGTCACTTATAGCTATAGCCCACTCTTACAATGGTTAGTCATACTAGTATGCTATAGCATTAATATATGGCCCACATGTTTCTCTCACAAAGTGTGTTGGAGCTCATGCTACAACCGACTATAAGTTTGTAGCCCGCTTCTCTTCTCTCTCCTCTTCTCTCTCATCCAACTCAGCAAAAATATATTATTTAAAGTCTTACAGCCCGCCTATTGTACTTGCTCTCATGCATGCAGATTGTATTCTCACGGTGCAGTCAGTGCAGCCCCCTCAGAGCAAGTATAATAAGGTACAGTCAGCAGGCTGTAAGGATTAAACTATTATATTTCTGCTGAGTTGGATGAGAGAGAAGAGGAGAGAGAAGAGAAGCGGGCTGCAGATTAACAGCCGGCTATAGCACAAGCTCCAAGAAAATAAAGTACTACTTCTTAGCAACTAGCTACTATACGTGTTGGTTGTTAGGTCGACTATATGTGACATGGCAACTCCATATAGCCGGCAGTTGGCTATACTACCAATGGAATTCCCACCCGCTGGCATGCTAGTCATTTCCACCAATGGAAAAAAAGGAGAAAGGGCCGGTAGAGAGTAATTAGCATGAGTAATTCACATTAGGAGACGAGCCTTAGAGAGAGGGTAAATCGGAAGAAAAAAATTGCTCATTTATAGCCGTCCGAAGTCTCAAAGGGTGCGACCGCGCGAGCGAGGCGACGGTCGTGGGAGGCACGACGCTTGACGGAATTAAGTCAAAGTTGCATGCACACGCCGGCATGGCGTGCGAACACGCGGATCCTATACTGCCAGCCCTATGAAGTCGGTATAGTAGACATGACATCTAGTGGGTCCCCCATAGTACTAGAAAACTCTTTGGGGGCATCCAGCCGTTTATCCACCGGGCAAGCCACTACCCCACGCCGTTCGCATGCCCTACTCAGCATTTTTACAATCGGAAAACTGCTAGCAGTTCGCTCCTACTCGTCCCCGTCCTTTCACATTACAGCAGTTCGCTCCCACTTGTCCCGTCCTTTCACATTACAGTAGTTCCACTTCTCCTAGCCCTCCTCCAAACTCCATGGCCTCCCAAATCTCCATGATCGGCGGTGAGTACAAGGTTGAAACCATCACCGGCGATGAGTTTGACGTAATTTACACCCGTTCTTCCGCGACGGTGGAAGGATGCATTGGTCGCTTCAAACGCATGTTCGCAAATTCAAATGATGAGTGGGTCGCTGGGCTAGATGTTGAGTACACCACAGTCTTGGAGAAAGAGAGGTCTCTAAAGGAGGAAGAGAAGAAGAAGCCCGCCGTGATCCAGGTTTGCGTACATAACTTGTGCTTGGTGTACCACATATGCCATGCTGGCGTAAGGTGCCAGAATTTTGAAGAGTTCCTCAAGGATGAAAAAGTCAAATTCGTTACTGTAGACTTTAACAACGACAGGGATGTCCTGCGTCGGATAGGCCTCGTTGTACACTAGCCCTTCGACCTCCAGAAGAAAGGCCTGGTGTCCTCCTCTCAGCCTTCGATGCTCACCCTGGCAAAAGCCATGATTGATTCTTCGTACGGTGAACTGAAGAAACCTCACTATACGTTTCATCATTCATGGGGTCGGAAGAATATAGATGAAGCTCACATCGTGTATGCAGCACTGGATGCCTACCTTTGGTTGAATATCTACAAGGGTTGGATGAAGAAGCGGATCCTGGTGTCCGGTTCAAGCAAGGAAGTATCAGCAAAGAGGAAGAGGGACGAGGACGAAGTCGAGGACGTGGACGAGGACGAGGACTCTGAGTAAGGTGGCAGTGTCGTTGCTCATGCTGGTTTTGATGCAGTGTCAACCGGATTAGTTGCTTAGTTTTATTTCAGTGTGCTTAGTTTTATTCCAGTGTGCTTAGTTTTATTTCAGGGGTGTGTTGTGCTGAGCCCCCAGTAGAACTATGTTATGTTCTTTCTCGTTACTTGAACTCTTTACTACATACTACTATTTCTTATAGTTCGAGTTGTAGATGTACTACTACTCGTTTCTTCACCTTCCTATTGTACTTAATAAGTACTAGTAGTTCCATCGGGTTAGGATCCTCGGCTGTAGCGCACCGTGCAGTACGGTCGCTGTCGTGTGGACCCCGACCCGATGTGTCATCCACACTACAACACTGTACAGTACTGTAGAGGATCTCAACCCAGTTCCATCCGTCTAACTAGTTGGTACTATTCATCTGTACTACTCATTTCTTACACAACAGCTATAGCAATTTGGGTCAGTCGATTTGTGAAAGAAGAAGTTCGCCGGAGGGAAGGAAGAAGACGGCAGAGATGCTACCCCGGTATCTATATTATGGTGGCAGGGTGCCCATGATCTACCTTATGAGTGTTGGGTGTGGGATGCAGTTCGCCGGAAAAAATGGATCGTGCCCGGGCTTAGACGGATGGCAAGGGGGAGCACGGCGGTGGGAGGTGGTTGAGGGGAGGGCGGGGCAGCGGCAGTAGGCGGCTCGATGTTTGAGAGAGAAGATGAAGAGTGCATCATTTCTGGAGGTTGAAGAAGCCCTTCTGGCCGTCCATGTTGCATCCAACGGCTCACAAGAGTCGACTGACCCAAATTGTTCCTTCGGATTGGAGGATCCACGTGGCGTTCAAGGTCTCGAGGGTAGACTCCACGACCGCACCCGGTTTGCGGCCTCGGCGCGGACGCGACCGGCTTCCGCCGTGATAGCCACCATGCGGGCCTACTCCTCGCGGGCGGAGACCACAATGACCCGCTAGCTCCTCCTCGCCGGCGTGCTGGAGCAGGCGCTCATCCTCCTCCTCTTCGTACGCTGCGGGCATAGAGGCGGCTCCAGTTGCTCGCGTCCTTGGCAGCGTGGTGGCATCGCCCGGAGGGACTGCAGACGACGTGAGCGGGCGAGCCTGCGACTTCATGGCACCGGGATGGCGGGGACACGGCGGTGATGGGCGAGAAATGGTCGGCCGGAGCAGTACCACATTAATTAGCACAGCATCAATACGGAATCCTCTACAAGCGCGTGCACCACGGCCACGCCGTCGATCGAACGGTGCGTCACGGTGTCGCGCTCGAAGGACATCCACCGAACCTTTGTGTGTGTGTGAAAACAATCCCCGAATATCATGCTACACTTTTTTGCTGGAAAAGTTCTTCACGCTACAATATTTCCATATAATTGAATTTAGCTTCAGTTCTTGCTTATTTGGATTTGGACGGTTTAGGTGCACCCTAATAGTATTTTTTTGAGAGAGATTCTGTGGGTGTGACGGAGAGAGAACGTGTGTATGTGTCTATGTGTTGTGGCGAAAGGGCAATGTGGAGACAGTGTGTGTGTGTGATATAGAGAGGTGTGAATGTGCAAATGATCGTGTATACGTGAGACATAGAGAGATGCCGAGATATGGTGTATGCGTGAGAGAACGGTCTTGTATTTGTGTTTGTGTGTGTGTGTGTGAGAGAGAGAGAGAGAGAGAGAAAGGCATCCGCAACACAATAACCATCTCTCTCGATTCGACCCTCCCTCGCACACTCGCAAGTAACACGTGCATCAACGCACACATTTTCACACCCTCACCCAGCCCCTGCCCGCCTCAAGGCCCCGACTCTCTCTCTCTCTCTCTCTCTCTCTCTCTCTCTTGCACACACAATCTCTTCCCGAAAACCCTATTTAGCATGTACCTCTCCGTCACATACACCCTATACCACGCACACACATTTATCTCTCGCTATGTCTCTCTACCTCACAAACACACTCCCCATAGTCCTCTCTTTGTATCCCGCACACAGTCTCTCTATATTGCTTAAACACTCATGCACATGATGTATCCATCTCGCACCATTAGCCTATCTCGCCTGCACACAATGCATACACATTCTCTCCCTAGGTTTGATTTCACTCAATATTTCGCACACACCACACCCCCCTCGCACACTATCCATCCCCGTCCAAGGTTATATAGCGACCACTATCGCTTGTGCTTCTCTGCACCCCAGCACGCACACCACCTCGATCTTCAAGGAGGGCATCGGGAAGAACGAAGACGCCGACCAGACCGCACTAGAGAATGTGGGGCCAGTTGGAAGCAGGCTGACGTAAAACCGGCTGACTGACTCCTTTGCTCTCTCTCTCTCTCTCTCTCTATCTCTATCTCTCTCTCTCTCCCGCACAAAAATATCAATCCCAGAACCCACAAGGCCACAAGCACACACACAAGCTCCCCCCCTCTCGTCCATGTTTTCTTGAGCTCTCTCATCAAACCTTTTGTCTCTTCTCCTTCCACATGTACAAAATCTCGATCGCACGCACGCATCTCACTCTGTATATATACATGTCTCCATCTTTCTCACAGACCTAACTTCTTCCTTCCTATGCAAATGTACCTTCTCTCGCACACTTCCTCTCTCTCTCTCGTGAGGTTTCTCTCCTATTCTCTCACTCACATATATACAATCTTACCCGCCCTCTGTCTCTCTCTTCCATGGGGTGTATATCTTGTGTGTTGTGCACTTGCGCGCACAAATCACTCTCCGGCCATTGCACCATCGTCACACACTCTCTCTCTACGCTTCATTCACAAAAGCAGGAATTCACACATTGGGATGTGTTCAAATATTGTTTTGAACTGGATCATGTAGAGTTATTGATGGTTTCGTTGCATCCAACTAATTAATAATTATGAAATGCATTTAGATTTTCATTTGAGTTGGATTATGTGAGTTTGAGTATATTGTGAAGTACCACAGACTTGGTATTCATCTTGGAATTCAACAATGATTCTAACTATTGAATTGTATAAACCATTACATTCGAAGTCAATAGCTTAATATATTTATTTGACAACTACAACAAATAATTAATGTCATGATAGTAAACTAAGAAAACAGATGTGTACTAGTACTCCTAGTTGCTTAGCCCAATCATCCAACACGCCGGACGGGGAGTACAGTGTTAATTTTTAGGTCGGCGGCAAAATCTCCCGCTCCCATCGATATCTCCCACGACCTAGATTCGAGCAATGCGAAATGACCATCATACCCTTTGTACAACTGGCCGAAGGACGGTGTTGGGTCGGGGGTTGCTTAGGTAACTTCACGTTCACCCGCCCAGCCACCCCCACCCCCGCACCCAGAGGACACCTCAATAATCCCCATTTTCTTTCCCCACAGCAAAATACACTTCTCCACGGCACCGCAGCACCCCACAACAAGCCGGCTGTGGTTAGTCGCCTTCCTGCCCATCCCTTTCTACATCGGCGCACTCGTCCACCGCAGCGCATCTGCCTCATCGACGATGTCGTACGCCGCACTGGAGCCGGTCCACCGTCGCCGTCATACACCTCGCAGGAGCCGCTTTCCCGGCACCATCGTCCACGGTCTCGGATCTGCTTCCCGGTAGCCGATGGCAAGGGCAGCAGCAGCACCGTCGGCGACAATGAACTGACTCCCGTTGCCGCCCATGATGCACAGACGAGGCCGTGACATTCGTGCTCCTCCTCGATTGGTAATGTGTACATTGATTCTCTTAGCTGTACTTGTGCAGTTCCGATTTTGTTCATACCTACCCATCAAATTTCCGTGCTAGTACTGTTCCCCTTTCGTGGCTGCTATTGTTCCAGTAAAAGTAATTGGTTATAGCTTGCATTATCCAACAGAATATCATCTTGTAATTGGGCGTCCCTCCTGTATTGTGGTGTGCTTGCGTAGCTTCTTCATCTCTAACCAGTAGTGTGGCAGATGGTTACAAGTTTTTGAGAATAGCAGGGAGGTGATCCCCCAGTTCTATTAACTCAAAATGAGACCACAACGTATTTGTACAAAGTTGAATAACCACAAAGTAGGATATTAAAAATTACTCGTGCCAACATTGCAGATGGGTGCTTTAATGTTGCCTACAAGATGTGTGAGTATTACTATATTTTTCTTACCATGTTGGGATTTTATAAAACTACTAATGCCAACATGCAGACGGGAAATGAAGATCAAATACGGGATGTTGGGGACATATTCAAGGAACGTCGCAAGATAAGGACGAGCTGCATCGAACCTGTAAAACGAGCTTTGCTAAGTAACAACCTTCAATTACTTTGACATGGTATGTGTCTAGCAGCAATATTGTAGACAGGACCAGGCCAGGCCCTGGACAAGCCTCGAGCCAAAAATAGCGTCAAACAATGTTGTCTGCTAGGCTAGGGTTCTTGCCATGCAATCCAGCGGTGCGGCAAATTATTAAATAGTAATAGGCGGGAAAAACAATTGCCTCTACACTTGATTAGGCTCTCTATTATTTGTAGGATCTCAATTTACTCACTGGACCCACCATGCCGTAGGATGAAAAACTAGTCAGTCAAACGCGGCTACAGAGGCCCTGGAGATCATCTGGTTTCCGATTGTTTTGCTGTAGCTACCCTTGGTTAGTGCTCCCCTCTGCTGGTTTTCCTATTTGGCTTAGCCTTGTGTTCTATGATGTATATATTGTATTTTCTGTAAAGTAGCTCTGCTCGACATGTAATAAGCACACTCTTAATCATCCTAATGCTTTCCTTTTTGGCCTCTTTGATTCACAGGATTTTGAAAATGTAGGAATAGGAAAAGTATAGGATTGGAGTGGCATGCCAACTTGAATCCTATAGGATTAGCAAGGAGTGTTTGATGCCACATGAAAAACAAAGAAATTGTAAAAGAGGTTGTAGTGAATGTTAGATTTCCTATAAATTGTAGTACAAAAGATTCCATAGGAAAAATTCCTATGGAATCCAATCCTATGAATCAAAGGGCCAACATAGGAAAAATTCCTAAGGGTTTCAATCCTCCAGAAATCCTATAGAATTCCTTTGAATCAAAGGAGCTCTAGCTTGATGTAGGAAGTAGGTGTTCTCACCCTACGAGTCTGTTTTTATATTTCTCCTTCTGAACTCACTTCTACTAGTCCTGTTTATGGGGCTTCTACTGAATGGATCTGTGGAGCTCTCACTATTGATCTAAAAAAGAAGTAACTTCTTCATGTTAGGATGCAGTTCGTGCGAGGAGGGAAGTATGGTGAACCTCAAGATCAGGTTTTGAGGCTAGTCCTATGTGCCAGTTCCCAAATGATGCTGGATTACACACAAGGTGCCAGTTCCCTAATGATGCCAAATTAGACACAAGGTGCCAATTCCTAAATGATGCTGGATTACACACTAGCCAGGTGAAGTCGTCAAGTGTTCGTGTCCTCGTGGCTCTAGTAAAGGCTGAAAGAAATCATGCAGCAGCCCTTGAGAATGTAGTTGAGTTCCTGAAGATGCGAAAAGAGCAATCAGATGCTCTCTTCACCCAAGCCAAACAAGAGATGGAAGAAGCCAGCAAGAAGCTAGCAGAGGTAGAGCAGGCTAAGCATCTCCTGCTATCTAAAACTGATGTCAATTTGCATTTTCATTCATAATAGCTAGGTTCAAATGTTGATCCAGTCAGCATGCATATTGTGATGTTCGTGCATCGACTGAGATGTATGTAAGTCTGATGCCGAGATGTGGCACAGAATATATTTTTTCCGGGTCATGTAATAACTTACTCTATTTCCAGAACAATAACAGACAAACCATGGGACATGGTTTAGTTCACATGCAAGCACAACATTACAAGTTTAACTTCCACATCAAACTCATGTTCACAGATATCTTCACATTCATAGATAATGTCCACAACCAATTAATAGCCATCGTTGAAATAGTTTATGCATCTCAATGATTCACTTCAAAGCAAAAAACAAAGTGAGGAGAATTAGAAATAAAGAAAAATATATAGTTCTTACTACCAACATCAATGCTTCTCCAAAACAACATTTAGTTCACAGCCAAAACACAAATTCCTTCTGAGAGCATTGATCAAAAAGGTGCATTTTCTACCAATGGCGGAGGGACTCCCATATAATTTTGTGGTTCCACTAAAATTGAGGTATCTGCTTCTGTTTGCACAAACATGCCTGAGATTGACATCCGTGTTTGCAAAAATATGTAAAAGGGTTATCGATGGCACTGTCTCATTTTACAAGTGCCATTGGATTTATCGATGGCACTAGATTGACAGCAGCACATTACTCCCTGTGTGACATTGCATCATTTTTCAAGTGACATTGGATTGACAACAATTAAACAATGGCAATATAAGGGCATGGCGATGTTGGGCGCGCCAACACCATGTAAAGTACCTCCACAGATGCAATAAATTGTCGAGGCAGAGCTCGTTGCCGACAGCAACAAACATATCAATGCGAGCACAACAAAACTAGACCGTACGAAATTAATTACATTTCAGACAATTTTTAACTAAACGAGAATAGCTTCTGGAGGTAGGTATAATCTAATGCCGGCCGCGGCGGCCCTCCGTGCCTTCCGCCTCTGTGGCCTCCGCCTCCGCCAAAACTTCCCTGTGTCCGGCTGCACTTCAGCCGAAGGGGATGACCCAGGGGAAGAGTGGATCCTCCGCTTCCGTGAAGCCGAGGTGGGGGTCAACGGTGTTGTGCGCTAAACCGGGCAACACACCGGGTGTGTATGCCGGCGACGCAGTGGCGGTGGCCTTCGTGGGACCCAAGCTGCGGCGGCTGCCATGGTCTACTTTTCCTCAGTGTCGGCGGTGGCCGTGGAGGTGCTGGCCGCATCCGCCGGCAAGCCGCGGTACCGCCAACGTTTGTAGCGGATGGCGCAGCTGGCCACGGTGCACTGGACGCCGTGCTCCCCTGCATGCCAGCGTGGAGCACCAGGCCACTCCTCTGCGAGCTGGCTTGGAGCGGCGAGTTACTGCACCAGGGGCCAGCTTGGAGCGGCGGCTTGCTCCTCCGCTTGCCCGCCTGGAGCCTCGCCCATGGTATTGATGGCCTGGGGCGGGGAGGGAGGTTGAGCAGCGAGTTTCCTGGCTCATATCCGGCAGGCTTGGCTTGGCACCCAGCCGGCTTTTATGCCAGAGAACTCGTCTTCATGCTCGCCGGATGCTATGGAGAGTGTGGAGAAAATAGTGCAAGGAGGAGATGGGGAGCGGAGGTGTGGTGCGGTTCTTGCCAGGCGTCTGGCCTCGTTTAACTAGCAGGCGGACGCTAGGAGCCAAGCGGCGTTGTGTTGAATGCCGGTAGGCTCGCGGATGGACATGTGGGCGGAGTTGGTTTCTCGGCACACGTGAGGGTTCAATGGACGTAGGCGGGGCAGTCTGAAGCTGGTTGAGAGCATGGTTAATAATATAGCCAACAATTGGCTATAAGAACTTGCCATGTCATTTGTTAGAGTCAACCTAATAGCCGGCTTGTACGATAGTAAGATTTAAATATGTAGTACTTTGTTAGCTAGCCCACCATACATTCTCACAAAGTGTCTTGGGTCTCATGCTATAGCCGGCTCTTATTCTACGGCCCACTTTCCTTCTCTCTCCTCTTCTCTCTCCTCCAACTAAGCAAAGATATAATGCGGCGAGGAGGCATGTTCAGCCTGGCATGCAGCGGGTGCTGCTCTCTCGGTCGGCACGCCGGTTCAATGCCTGCACCAGTGAGAGGTCGCATCCGCTCTGGCACCAGGTGAGAGAGGATGGCACGGTCCGCAGATCGGGATGCGCCGGCAGTGTGTCTCCTACCTCACCGACGGCGACCGCATCAATGCTTCATCGCCGCCTTTCCATGGTGGACAGGATCCGGTCAGATCTTTCACCGCTGGTGAGGAGAGAGACAATGGCTACCACCCATCTTGTTTAGATCAGGAGAGGGTGAGAGTGTGAAGGGAGCAACCTTGGCTAGCAACAAGCGCTGAAACTCCAGCCTACGTGTATAGTGACGATTTTCATTTTTCGCTCCACACCAATCGTTTAATAAATTGTATAACGCGATTCTAAAAAAAAAGTATAACGCGCCATTGAAAAACGGAACTCGTGTCTTGCTAAAAAATGTATTTCATAAACGTGGCAACTCGATCAGTAGCAAGCCACCACCATCACGTGTAGTCCCGGACCGTCAACACCTGTGGATCAAATTATCATGCGAGCTGACTCTTCATACAAAAGTGTGCTCCACCACGTACCCGGTACCTGCGCATGCAGAAATCGTGCACCTACGGGTTTATTTTTTTACTGTGCGTTACGTAACTCTCATATGTGCGAGACAGCGAGGGACCGACTGCGTGCGCCTCTTCTCTTCGTATATGTACTCCACTGTTTGTGTGATGTCCAAAAAAATAATTATAATACTCCAGCGTTCCTGTGGGGACCGTTGGATCGTCGATCAAATGGACACAGGTAGAGGTCATAAAAATTTGTAGAAAACCCCTCAAGGACTCTCAAAATTTCGCTCGGGTCCAGAGGTTTTTTCCACGATCCAACGGCCGGAGAACTATCGTATCGTGGGAGCTTGGGAGGCCTTGGAGCCCCAGATTTTTTCCTACAAGGGATCATCCTACAAACAAGTGGTGTGTGTGTGTGAGAACCGGCATAGAGAAAGCGAGTAACCTAGAGAGAGAGAGAGAGAGAGGGGGGAGAGCGTGCATATGAGAGATCAACCTCGACATAGATCATGTGTTTGAGAGAGAGGGAGAGAGAGAGAGGAGGGAGTACTGCATGTGTGAAAAGACACGAAGAGTGTGTGTGCGAGAGGAAAGAGAGACGGTAGCTAGTCTGTGTGCATGATCGAGAGAAATAGAGGTAGACAGAAGATCGAGGATCAGTGAGAGACATCAGAGTATGCAAGTGTGAGAGATGTAAGGAAGAAGGCTCGGTGATCAATTGAGCGCGTTTGTGTGCGACGGAGAAAGGATGGGAGAAGTTACATGGAGTACACATGAATGGTTAGGGAGCAAGATACATTGTGTGCAAGGGAGGCCGAGAGAGATGGGGTGCGTGGAACGAAGGGGCCTACAAACATTGTGCGAGAGAGACCTAGAGAGAGTGCACGAGAAAGAATGCTGAGTGTGTGTGTGTATGTGTGCTACGGAGAAGGATAGTTCTTGCTACAAACAAATAGGGAGCGTGGGAGAGACTACACAGAGAGGGTGTGTTTCAAGAAGGTGTGAGATATCTACATAGATACAAGGAGCGCGGGAGAGACATATACAAGAGAGGGGGAGCGAGGGTGTGTAATAGATGGATAAACCTACCCAGAGGTTGGTCTATAAGTGTGTGTGGGAGAGACAGGAGTCGGGGGTGCGAAAGGGAGAGCTGTGTGTGTGTGTGTGAGGGAAACAGGGGTCGGGAGGGGGCCGTCGAAAGCAAAGAGGTGTGTGTGCATGATAGAGAGAGTGAGAGAGAGATTGTCTGACTAGTAAACAAATGAATAGTTTTAGTTTTGGAATGGAGGTGAAGAGGGAAAGGAGACGCCGACAAACGGTGTATGTGAGAGAGACAGATAAATTTTAGTGGTAGGAGTCATATCTAGAAAGAGATGAGGTGCGTGATAGATCCCTAGAAAGAGAGAGACAAAATGAAAGGCGAGTGAGAGAGTGTGTGTGTGGTGGGTAAAAATAACGCTAGGTAGCTAGAGAGACACCAGAGCACGATAGAGACATAAGAGATAATGAAAGTCGAGTGGTCTACAGAGATAGAGAGAGTGTGACACGTGTCGAGAGAGACGGCGAGAGACTGTGTTTGTGAAAAAAGAGAAACATGTACTGAGTGTGCGGGTGAGATAGAGAAAAGAGAGTGATAGCTATACTGCTATATGAAGGGGCACGCGAGAGAGACCTAGAGAGAGATTGGCATGAAAGGAGATTCAAGTATTTAGTTGCGTGTGTAAAAGATGTCAACATAAAAGGGATTCAAACATTTGATTTAGAGATGACGATACATGTAATTCGTACTCGAACCAAAAATGATCTATCAAGCATGCATATTCATTTGAATTTGGGCACATGTATGTTATTTATTTTCTTGATATTAGTGATCCATGCACTTGAGTTGAACATAAAGTGGTTTCAAATATTTGAATTCAACCTTATGAATTTGAGATTATGGCAATTGTAAACCATTTATATATATAAAGGGTGTTGTGCTTTTGAAAGTATATATAAAAAATGATGTATATATATTTGTATTCGAATACAAACTGGATCCTGCCCGAAAAAAAAGAATACAAAATGGATTCGAATTGAGATGGCATGGTAAACGTGCAAGCTTATTCTCCTAAAATTTGAACAAAGCGGCGAAACACCCAGTCCCTCATCGGCCGTAACCGCCCGAAACCAAATTTTGGGTGATGGAAATTACTGCCTATGCCCTGACACGCAAAACCCGCAGGCTCGATTTCTATAGGTCTCGATAGGGGTAGGTTTGTAATTTCACTCAAACGTGACATAACCGCCTCTCACCCCGATTCATACACGTTGGGCACCAAAACACAGTCTCTCCTCGGCCGAAATCGGCTCTCACCCCGATTCATACAAGGTGGCCGCCAATAGTGGGCGCCAAAACAAACTCTCCTCGGCCGAAATCGCTCTCGCCCAATATTCGGGGTATGCGAGATTACCGTCCAACCCCCAACCGACCAATGTCGCTTTTGTTAGGACCGAGAGTATATCGACCAGAGGGGGGGTGAATGGGAGATTCAAAATTTCTTCTGAATGTTTTGAACCGATCCCAATCACGGCAGCGGAAATAATGTTCGGTAGCAACGCACTTGTTTTATCTCGCTATAGGGGACCAAATCTATCGGTGTAGACTGAATCAATTCTATCAAGCGATGAACATCACAAGTCTGACATGGTCGATGGAAATGCAATTAACAATCAGGAACACAATTCCGAGAGAAAATGACTGTGATAGAAATGCACTGGGAATGATGGCAAGGTGAGTGAGTATAGCATGAAAGAAATCACAGTTGAACAACACTTCGAAGTAAATCAGTCAGAGATGATGCAATATAATAACGAGAATATGACAGACAATTGAAGAACTATGATTGATCAGATGCAACTATCGGCACAGAGCACGAATGTAAACTGCTGAAGGAAATGCAGTAATGTAAAGCGAACCAGTGGTGCTCGATGGCGACAGAAGGATTTGGTAGGCCAGTTCGCCCTTCTGCCAAAGGACTACGTCTGGTTGGAGGGGTTGTGATTCAACACAGAGGATAAACTCTCCTCGCCCTGTTCTCCATCAACTTCGGAGCTGATCAGACTCCAGTTCATTTCACTCGTGGTAGATACTTGTCGGCGATCTCCAAACCTTCACTGAAGATAAACTCTCTTCAGTTCTCTTCGCGAACCACAATACTCTTGGTTGCTGAAGATCTCGCTCGGTGAAGACAATACTCTTCGACACTCGAGCCGACACCTATCCGTCTAGAGAGTGGGCAGCTCTCAAGAGTAATAGGTACAAGAACCCTAACTCAGAACTACTGTGATGCTCAACCACTGTCTAAGTTTCGGCTCTTGATTTTTCTCTCGGTGGATTTTAAACTCAAATCTCTCGGAGAGGGGTTGCTCAATCAATCTTCTCAGAAATCTTAAGCGGAGCAGCCAACGGGCAACGTTGGAGCGGGGTGGCTATTTATAGCCGCAGCCTTCCCTGATGGGAAATGACCAAATTGGACATGTGGAGCAGCCAATGGCCGAACGACACGAGTCCAACGGTCAGAAATTGAGCACAACGGTAACATTACGTGCTGAGCAAGTAATGCTAACTCCTCAGTTCGAAAGATATCTCTTACAGCAGCGAAGAACACGTCTTCTGCTGGCAGGTAATCATTCGAAGCATAAAGAGATTTCTCTCAGTCTCGCATAGGTTTGGGCTAAGCATCACAGCGGATCTAAGCTTCGAGAACCTATACCCCTCTTAATTGTACGGAGGTCCTATGACTCAAATGAATTAAAGATAAACGACGAAAAGAATGCTACGTCTTCACTTCGTCTTCGTCTTCCATCACTGCAGTCAATTTCTTCGGAAGCAATCACCGAACCAATTGCTTTACGTCAGCAATAAACTTTCGAGGGGTCATCTCCTTCACTTCATTCTTCTTATCTACAAGTCTTCACAGGATGTAGTTCGTTCTTCTCTTCGATGTAGTTAATCTTCGGTGAAGTTATTCGAACTGTACACCTGAGACAGCATTCTCTTCGGCACTGCATGGACTATTTCTCTCTGTGTGCACTAGCAAACAAATTAGTCCAAGCCTGTTTCTGTCAACAATCTCCAAAACACAAAGGGGCAACTATTGCACCAACAATCTCCCCCTTTTTAGACGATTGTTGACAAAATAGAATACATCGAAAGATAGATAAAAGAATGAAATGGAATGCGAAGGAAAATGAAAGACGAGAGATAAATACGAAGATAAAACACGCTCCCCCTGAGGATATGCATCATTCTGTTTTGACTGATCATTTGGGGATAATATGGAGGGTGGCGAGCTGAATCTTCGTATGAGTGACATTGGCGGATGATTTCATTCATAGCTTCATCCAATGCACTCGGTGGTGTCTGAGGTATTTCCTGCCACACAACCTTTGACAAAAGGTTAGTTCAATAGCGATGATAATTTGAAAAACGTTGTGGCAAAAGGATACGCCATGAAGATATTCTCAGAACACAGTTTAATTCCATAAGAGATATAGATTCCCTGCTAGTTTGATGTACGAGAAACAATCAGAGCAAGGGCAATCAGAGCAAAGGTGTAAGATATATCGCTCAGAGTGGATGAACTTCAGACGATGTTTTCCTGCAACAAGGATGATTCATAGATATATGCAAGGGAAAACATCTTGTCAGACAGATAGATTGAATTTTCTTTCGAATTCACGAATGACTTAATTCTGAAGCGATTTTTCTTCTCCTGCATCGTTAGATATCGAAAGATAAGCATAGGAGTAAAATATATGAAGTTTTTCTTCGAGAGATATGATTTCCAATTCTCCTTGAACTGCTTTCACTTAACCTTGCATGAAAGATAAGTATCGAGGATAATCATTGCAAGGAAGTAAAAAATTGATAGTCCCTGCAAACAAATAGCTGGAAGCAAATATAGTATAGCAGGGGTTATTAACGGTACATGACGACGCAGAGTGCCATCACCACATGCGGTGAGATTAAGTTTCACGACCGAAAAGTTCAACGACCAAAAGCAAATTGTTTGAACGAAAAGCAAATGGCGAATAGAAACACCCTGCAAATAGCCCGCTTTTCTATCTTCTCGATGTTCTTCTCCCCCTTTTTGTCAACAAGTGTCAAAAAGGAAAGAGAATGCATTCGAGGAACTACTCGTCCAAAGAATCCCCAGAACTCGAACTGTTTGGCGAAACAGAACGAGCGATGGTCGACGCTGAAGCCGGAGTTGGAGACGCAGCACGGGCTTCGGGATCAGCTTCAGGAGTAGCAGAGTGAGGTGCATCTGGCTTGAAAATGAAGGTTCCTGCTGTGTCTTCGAGTTCATCATCAGGTTCGACAAACAGCAGGTCAGTTGAGGCAGAGCGCTGAGGGAGCACTGGAGTTTGCCTTCGGATGCGAGGGACTTCAAACAACTCCAGATGATCATAATCTTTCTCGATTCCCTTCGCAGACAGTTGTTTACGAGAGTAATGCTTGTGGAGAAGGGTCCATGAGCGCTTTTTCTGTTCCTTTTCATACAGCAGGGCTTGACGAGCATAATTATGAAGCAGGTTGATTTCAATCATCATTTCCACTTTTTCTTTGCGATCGAGCTTGATGTGACTCTCCAGTGATTGCTGAGTGCGAAGACAGATCTCGTACAGTGAGGGATTTTCTTCACGAGGGATATCAACTTTGACCTTCTTAACTTTCGGAGCTCTTGCAGAGGCAGAGGCAGTTGCATCAATTGGTGTTTTTCCTTTCCCGATATCCTTTATAATCTGGAGTGTGTCTCGGACTGGTGGCATGAAAACTTTCAGGACAGATGGGCAGAAATACTTTTTCTCGATAAGCTGCTCAATGGCGAACATGACCCATGGTGCATATGGCTTCAAAACTTGAGGAGTATCAGCTGCATAGGCCAGGTTGCGAATAAGAATATCGGGAATGTCAAACCGAATACCATGAGCTATAGCATGAAGAGTATTTGCCACAATTCCATGAATGCTTTCAGGCCGGTTTATTGGCGTGAGAGAATTGCAGAGGATATAGAACAACACTTTGTTCTCATAGGCCAGGTGCTTCGGATTTGCTTCAATGCACTCATCACCAACAAGCTTAGGGTCCATCAGCATATGCAGTTGAGCTTCGGATACATCCCAGAAATGCAATCTGTGTTCTCGTGAGGCATCGAATTCGAAACGAGGTAAATTTAACAGGGCCAAAAACTGGTCAGCCGAGCATTTGATTCTTTCTTCCTTGGTCATCCATTCGAGAATCCAAGTACTGCTGACGTTGAGATCCCCTGAGATATAAAGAGTGGCGTAGAACTGAAGGACAACTTCATGGTTCCAGCCATGATTAAAGCAAAGAAAATTCTTCAGGAAGACCTGCTCGATCTGCTCGATGGTGTGATGGAAGCACGGTATGCTTTCTCGCTCGGCAAAGTTTAGAATCTTGTGCTCGAATATACGATTCTTTCCATATAGGACGCGAGCATAATATACGGCCTGTTCCTTTGTCCAGAACCTCGGTGATAACGAAGTCCTTTCTCCTTCATACGGACTGGTCCCAAAGAATGCAAGTTTCGAGCGATGAAACTGCTCATTAAATGCTGGACCATTCGGGCCATCATCGACGGGAAATAGAGGAAAGGTTTCCAGTGGATTACTCAGAGGTTCTTCATCGGTCATGGATTTGGTTCGAACGTCATCAGGTGCTGGTACACCTTCATCAATGGGCTTGAGAGGAGCATGATGCTTCCTCGATTTCTCTCGTGCAGACAGCTTTGATGAGCTTGACTGACTGCTGTTCTTGTTTGCCGGAACTCCTTCGGCATCTATTTGTCTTTCGGGCACTGGAGCCTTTTCTTTTCTTGCATTTTTATTGGCGGGAGGCACAATAACTTCTTCCTTGGTAGCTTGTGTCACAACAGGTGGGATAGTTTCTTCTCGAGCCATCGGCTCATCAGATTTCTCTTCTTCCTATACCAACTGTGGGGCAGTGGTACTAGGAGCAGGATCAACATCCATCTGGGTAGGGGCACCAGATGATGAGACTGGGGGTGTTTCCTTTCGGGAAGCATTTAGCTCCCCCTCAATCTTATCACTTTTCTCTTTCTGTTCAGTTTGCTCTGTTTGCATTGTCCTCGGAGGCGATGAATCTGGCTTCTCAACCTCAATTTCTTCATCAACTTCATCAGCTGGGGATTTCTGCTTGGGAGGTACATTTTGCTCATCAGTCCTTACTAGGAATATATCAACTTCTTCATGTTGCACTTGGGCAACTGGCTTAGGAATGAGAACCTCTTCAGTACCAGCTTGATGCATGAGTTCATCTTTGCGAGGTGGAGAAGGTGGTACTTGTTGCAATGGTACATGGGAATCCATTGGGGTAGGATCAGTAGAGACGTTCTGAAGGCGTCGTTCCTTGTACGTTTTCTGCTTGCTTGCTCTTGCCATAGCCTTCTGACGCTTTTCCTCTTGAGCTCTTCTCCGAGCGAGATCTACCTGGTGAGCAATCTCCTCGTTTCTCCTGTCACACAGTTGAGATACTTCCATGTGCAAGCGAGAGTGCCACTCAATTTTCTCATTACGCAAGACGCTCAGGGACTTGGTGAGTTCAACAATTTCTTTGTTCCTCTTTTTCCTTTCGGACTCAGATTTGGCCTCATTTCTCATTTGCTCGACAGCTTGTTTTTCTTTGACCACCTTGTTGAGCTTCTTAGAGATTTTCTTCAGCTGAATGAAATGCTTCGTTACCAATTCTGTAACATCATCAGGCAAACCCAGATCGCATACGTCATTTGCATTTGCATCATCAGCAGCGCTGTCAATTACATCAATCATGAAATGGAAGTCATATTTTTGTTCCTCTGTGGAAGCAGGAACATTGAGCTTGGTCCTTTTGGCAGGCACATCTGCTTTCTCTTCTGACTGCAGCTTTCTCTTAGTAACTGCACCTGACAAAGTTCTCGGAGCCGCAGAACCTGAAGGTTTATCAGTGGGTGGCATGGGTGCATGCCTCGGAGACTTCCGCGGAGATGGCAATGTTTTCACTGGCGAAGGACTCATGTGTGGCTTGTTGAGAATGGCGGGACGATCATACAAGGGAATTTCATCAGCGGTCCCTTCATCAGATGGCTCATCAGATGAGTCGGGAACAGCCTTCTTGGATCTCTTGGTGAGTGTTTTCTTACGAGGTGCACGAGGGGAAACTGACTTCTCAGACTTGCTTCCCTTCGAAGCTGATGTGCGTTCCTTCTTTTTCTGCACGTCTTGCAGGGTTAGCGCGACGTTTTTCGCTTCGACTTGATATTTCTTCGCTTCTCTTGCTTCACGTTTGGCCTTGGCTTTCGCCCTTTTAGCCACTTCCTCGGGAAAATCAGCGATAGTTTTGAGGGAGTCAGGATGAGCATTTGCTGGCTGAGGTGGCCTGACTTTTTCATCATCTGGGCCTATGCAATTTTCTGCAATGCAGTCATTCCATGGTGGCGTGAAGGCAAATAGGATCTGGTACTTTTCGCGAACATTTTGATAACGGAACCATTTGCCAGCCCAGTGGCGGCGAATTCTCTGCAACCTGTTGTTGCGATCTGTCGTGGATTCGCCTTCAGGTGGTGTCCTATAGCTTTTGGGATCTGACATCTCAGCAGTAGTGTTCTTTTCTCTGCCACGACCACCCTTCTTGGGATTTTCATCGGAGAAAATGGTTAGCGCGTCAGTGACCAGTTCATCCTCGGGCTGACTGTGAGCCGAGGGAATTTCCTCAGAATCTTCTTCAGACACAGACTCTTGTCTCTTCTTTGGGGCCTTAGGTGGCTTCGAGGATTTTCCTCCTCCTGTCAATCTCATTCGTTCTGACCTTGGTGGGAACTAAGGCAGATATCCTTCAGAATCTGAGTGTTCCACAGAACTCTGCGACATGACCAACCTGTGAAATAGAATAGATGCGAGGGAAAAACAAGGTAGGGTCATAAGCATGCACAGAACTATTTTTGAATGAAAACGATTTTTAGGAAGATTAGGGAACTTATGGAAATCCAATCAGATATCCTCGATAGATTTTACAAGCCAGCCTCAGATGATACAGGGTAGATTGAAAACCATCTAATCTTTCGGATAGCACATATGAACCCAAGATGAGGAGACCCAGTACGAGGAAGAACTACAAACCGCACTAGTCAAGTCCTAGTGATTCCTACAGATCTACTGCCGTGAAATAAATCGAGATAAATTGTGACGGTAAGAACTGCCCAAGAACAGAAAACAATGAAGACGAGCAGTTCCAGATCTAGGCGCCCTAACTTGGCAACTTAGATCAACTACGGCAATGCGGGAAGGAGGATTACCGCACTGGCGTGATCAGCTGCGACGAGGCTTCACCGGAGTTGCACGGCGGAGATTCTCGCCGGAGTTGCTTCGAGCACGGGCTCGGATGAGGGTGAAACGAGGGTTTCACGAATGAGGAAGAAGACGCGGCGAGAGGTATTTATAGCAGGAGGGCTGAACCATCCCTCCAAAATCTACGGCCTACAGATGCGGGACGTTCCGCATTCAACGGACACGATCACGATCAAAGAGATCGTGGGCACGTGGCAACCGTTTCCTGCGAAAATCTCGGGACGAGAGCGGGAGGACGAAAGGTTTGAAGGGCACAATGCCGAAAATGAGTAAATGTTCGAAGATAATTTCTTTCGTGACCAAGGACGTCGGAGAGAGATTTACTTCGGATCAAATTGCATGCTCATGACGGACAACACAGATTTAGATGAGAGAGAATAGACGGATAAAAGGGTCCGAAACAAATCACTCAGGCAAACGAGAAGAAACACCAAACAAGGAGCTATGAGTGAGTTGTTCATCGAACGAAACACAAACACGGCAACTCGAATACAAACAACAAACATAGAATAAATAAACACAAAGAACCAGCACCAACTATATAGACCTCAAGGCAAAGGATAGAAAGTATAGAATCCCTGAGAGCGAGTTCCTGCAAGAAGGGTTAGTTCTTTCTCGCAACCCACGCTTGTGTGGGCAGCGCAGACCTCATTTGTCTTGACTGAGCAGTAACATTCCTTCGTTGGTCTCTGTAGTTTACCTGTTCATCTCGAGAGTAATTATATGAGTAAGCATTGAAATTGTTCCTAGAGACATGAGCATAATGGTTCGAGGAGATACGCATGTACTCCTTTTGTCGAGAGTTTGACTGATATCTGTTCGAAGAAGTTGCACTGTCGTACTGTGAGTGATCATAATTTCCTCGAAGAAAATTACTCTGCATATTCAGGTTATCAGTGACAGATAAACTTTCAATAGTGCACTTCTTCACCCAGATTTGCTTCTTGGGTGATCCAGACCTGCAGTTAGTTCCAACATACCGAGCGAAAACCTTACCATTCTGTTGTTTGAATAATTTGTAGTTTGAGTCATCAGACCCGTCAGAAACAGCAGGAATGGGAGTGTCATATCCAGACAGGAGCGCAGGTTCGAGAGTTTTGCTCTTAGCCAGAACCCAACTTGTTCGTGGATATTGCTCGGAGGTCCAGTATGTTCCATCAACGTTGATTTTCCTTTCGAAACCCAATCCTTCTTTTCGGGGGTTTTTGTGCAGTATTGACTTCTTGAGCACATCACATAATGTTTGATGCCCTTTGAGGCTCTTTAGCATACCAGTCTCAAGCAAGTTCTTTAGCCTGCAATTTTCATCAGAAATAGCAACAAATACCTCGGAGGAGGGGTTAGATATATTATTCGAAGCAGTTGCAATATTCTCGACGGCAGCATTAGATGTTTCAGCATTTGACTCAGCATTGCTGCGATCTAGGCATTTTGAGCATGGAGGCATAAAATCATCAGGAAGGTTGTTAGATTGCTCGGCGAAGAGAGAAGCTTTTTATTTCGCAAGCACGTTATAAGAATCTTTCAGTGACTCGAGTTCTTGATTCCTGTTAAGGAGTTCATCTGATAAACTCTCAAAGTCGACTTTAGAGAATCATATCGTTCGGAAAGATCATCAAACGTTGAAGAAAAAGCATTATGCTTTTCAGTCAACTCTTGATTCTTCTTCATCTCTTCGACCAGTAATCCTTCGGTTTTCCTGAGATTCATCTCAAGTTGTTCCAGCTCATCTTGTTGAGATTTTGCAATCTTAATAAGTTTGGCAACTTCAATGTATTCAGGGGTTTTGTGCTTTGCTGATACCTGATCCTTTGAAGTTTTTGCCATGAGACAGAATGCGATAGGTTCATCTTCACTTGAAGCATTTTCATCAGTGTCTGATTCGAAAGACTTTGCGGATGGTTCATATGCGACGAATGCATTGCCTCTTCCTAGGTTTCTGTAAAACTCTTCGTCTTCTGATTCGGAGTCAGATGATTCATCTTCAGATTCCATATTCATTTCTGCACACACTCTAGTCAACTGCGATATCTTCTTCAGATTTGATTCAATGGTTGCTCTTGTTTGTACGTCAGTGACTGGTCTCGACAAAGAAGATGATGCGGTAGTTTCATTTTTCTTCGAGAGCATAGTGTGACGATCCACTTGAATGAATTCAGAGCAGTGATGATTAGTCCATCTGTTGCTGTGTTTTTCATCGTGTTCCCAACAAGGACAGTCTGCTATGAAGTGACCAGGTTGTTTGCACTTGAAGCACTTCATTTCTTTCGGTGGTAATTTCTTCGAAGATCCAGACGTGTCACCTTCATCATCATTTGTGAGACATAGATTCTGTCTTCTGAGATAGTTTAGTCTTTCAGTGAGCATTTCCATTTCTCTTGTGATAGAGTGTTGATTCTCGATATCTTCTTCTTCAGGACTGCCATAGTGTGAGAGAACTTCTCCTTCGCTTTCCGAAGAGGATTCTTTCTGACCATTTTCAAGTTCCATCTTTTCTTCGTGAATGGATAGCAGCGTCATAACTTCGACGTAGTGAAGTTCTTCATCGTCTGGTCTTTGCTTGATTTCAGCCACGATTGGATCATAGGTTGCATCAAGAACGCTCAGCAGCTTGTTGACCACATCTCTATCGGTGATATCAGTTACTTCTCGTTGACGAAGTCTTTCAACAATGTTTGTCAATCGATCGGTGAGTTCCATAGCACTTTCCTTACGAAGACTTCTGAAACCAGTAAACATAGCACGAAGCATATCTGTTTGTTGATCTGTTCTGGCAATGAGTTCTTCATGAACATTCTTGATGGCATCCCAGAGTTGCTTAGCAGTGTCTAGCTTTCGGAACCGAATAAAAATATCTCTAGAGATGCTATCAGAGATAATATCTTTTGCTTGACCATCCAACCTTATCACAGCTTCATCGGAAGTAGGAGCATCAGGGTGTTGAACAGTGTATCCATTCTCCACAATGTTCCAAAGATCAATGTTGATGGCTTGAAGTCTGATTTTCATTTGATCTCTCCAGTAGATGTAATCATTTCCATCAAAGATGGAGAACCTTTCAGAGTGCGAGGATCTACCTCCATACGACATACTCAAAACTCCAAGGTTGTTAGACCTTTAATAAACAGAGACAGGGAGTACCCGCTCTGAGACCAATTGTTAGGACCGAGAGTATATCGACCAGAGGGAGGGTGAATGGGAGATTCAAAATTTCTTCCGAATGTTTTGAACCGATCCCAATCAAGGCAGCGGAAATAATGTTCGGTAGCAACGCACTTGTTTTATCTCGCTATAGGGGACCAAATCTATCGGTGTAGACTGAATCAATTCTATCAAGCGATGAACATCACAAGTCTGACATGGTCGATGGAAATGCAATTAACAATCAGGAACACAATTCCGAGAGAAAACTAGATATGACTGTGATAGAAATGCACTGGGAATGATGGCAAGGTGAGTGAGTATAGCATGAAAGAAATCACAGTTTAACAACACTTCGAAGTAAATCAGTCAGAGATGATGCAATATAATAACGAGAATCTGACAGACAATTGAAGAACTGTGATTGATCAGATGCAACTATCGGCACAGAGCATGAATGTAAACTGCTGAAGGAAATGCAGTAATGTAAAGTGAACCAGTGGTGCTCGATGGCGACAGAAGGATTTGGTAGACCAGTTCGCCCTTCTGCCAAAGGACTACGTCTGGTTGGAGGGGTTGTGATTCAACACAGAGGATAAACTCTCCTCGCCCTGTTCTCCATCAACTTCGGAGCTGATCAGACTCCAGTTGATTTCACTCGTGGTAGATACTTGTCGGCGATCTCCAAACCTTCACTGAAGATAAACTCTCTTCAGTTCTCTTTGCGAACCACAATACTCTTGGTTGCTGAAGATCTCACTCGGTGAAGACAATACACTTCGACACTCGAGCCGATACCTATCCGTCTAGAGAGTGGGCAGCTCTCAAGAGTAATAGGTACAAGAACCCTAACTCAGAACTACTGTGATGCTCAACCACTGTCTAAGTTTCGGCTCTTGATTTTTCTCTTGGTGGATTTTAAACTCAAATCTCTCGGAGAGGGGTTGCTCAATCAATCTTCTCAGAAATCTTAAGCAGAGCAGCCAACGGGCAACGTTGGAGCGGGGTGGCTATTTATAGCCGCAGCCTTCCCTGATGGCAAATGACCAAATTGGACATGTGGAGCAGCCAATGGCCGAACGACACGAGTCCAACGGTCGGAAATTGAGCACAACGGTAACATTACGTGCGGAGCAAGTAATGCTAACTCCTCAGTTCGAAAGATATCTCCTACAGCAGCGAAGAACATGTCTTCTGCTGGCAGGTAATCATTCGAAGCATAAAGAGATTTCTCTCGGTCTCGCATAGGTTTGGGCTAAGCATCACAGCGGATCTAAGCTTCGAGAACCTATACCCCTCTTAATAGTACGGAGGTCCTATGACTCAAATGAATTAAAGATAAACGACGAAAAGAATGCTACGTCTTCACTTCGTCTTCGTCTTCCATCGCCGCATTCAATTTCTTCGGACGCAATCACCGAACCAGTTGCTTTACGTCAGCAATAAACTTTCGAGGGGTCATCTCCTTCGCTTCATTCTTCTCATCTACAAGTCTTCACAGGATGTAGTTCGTTCTTCTCTTCGACGTAGTTAATCTGCGGTGAAGTTATTCGAACTGTACACCTGAGACAGCATTCTCTTCGGCACTGCATGGACTATTTCTCTCTGTGTGCACTAGCAAACAAATTAGTCCAAGCCTGTTTCTGTCAACAATCTCCAAAACACAATGGGGCAACTATTGCACCAACAGCTTTGATGTCTGAAATTTTAAACGGGGGCTAAGTTTGTAACATTCCCCGCATCTGAGACAAGCGCGTCCCAAAGACATGGTTCCCCCTACCTCTCTCTCCCTCCATTTCCCCATTCGTACTCCGTGGGCGCCAAAACACCCTCTCCACCCCAGCCTCCTCCGTCCGCCACCCCATCCGCCGCCGTTCTCCTCCACCATGCCGGAGCTGATACCCCAACGCCGTCATCCATAACAAGAGATCGACGTCTCTCATCCATGGTTCCGGACCAGGATCCTTGCATCGCGTCCTCTCGCTTCATCCGCACCGTCATCCACCTTGCCGGGGCCGCTCCCATGACCGTCTCGTCCACCGCACCAGGACATATCCCCCGCCGCCACCGTCTGCCCTGCCAGATCTGCTTCCACGCCGCCGACAGCCATTGCACCTGCAGCACCCTCAACTTCTCAGCAGATGCCTACACGGCGCCGCAACAGAGGCGGTACTCTTCCATATCTTCTCAAGTTATTTATCTCAGTCAGAAAATAGATCGCCACTGCTTTACTGTGGTTTCTTGTCCATCACTTAGAATCTTACTTCTTAGTTGAAAGCAAACATTGTTTGCGAAGTAGCCTTTGTCTCCTTTGCACCTTCAGATCCGCCATGGTATGCTCAACACTATACAGTCCTCGCAATGCTTATGGTTTTCCCCTTTTATATTCACTACCATCATCGTAGGTGCTTCGTGTCGTGCCAGTATTGTTCCTTAACCCATCAAGCGAAACAACATGCCACTCATATTTCCAAAGCTTAGTTGTTCAAATACGAATCTGATATTAGTAAAACAGAGAACGTTTAATTGGTCAGCTAATGTTCCTACTTTAGTTTCGAAAAAGCATGTGCTCCACATATAGAGAGACATCAGGGAATTGCATTTCTTTATGCGCTCTGGTTCATCATGGGTGGGCAACGAACATTGTAGTATCCAAACTCTGCTTGCTCTTCTTTAACATGTTCCTCTTCTATTCTTTATTAAGTATTGTAGTATAGTATGTTACTTGCCTGGAAGAGGAGCAGGGACATTTGCAGTCGACAGGTCTATTGTGTCGCTTCTGATGGATGCTTTGAACTCTCCGAGTTGGGTCTGCCTTAATATCCAGGAAATGCTGGGAGCTGTGTCGCCTTTGAGAGTCTAGACTGATAGTAATAGTAGTGCACCTTCAATTGAAGAGAGCTGCCCCTGTAGGGGATCCAAAGCCTATCTAGCCCTACCGGCAATACAAGCCCATATTTTCCAGCTAGTTCCACTTTCCCGATTTTACTCGTGATGCTTAGGGTTTTCCCATTTTATCTACACTATGGTTTGTATGTGCTTTGTGTCGTACTAGCAGCACTCCACCCTTCAAGCTAAACAACACACCACTCATAATTCCAAAGCTTAGTTGTTCATATACGAATGTGATATGATAATGATATTACTTAACAGACACACATTTAATTGGTCAGCTAATGTTTCCACTTGAGTTCCCAAACGTACGTGGCCACATATAGAGAGACAGCAGGGAATTGCATTTCTTTGTGCACTCTGGTTCATCATGGGTGGGCAACAAACATTGTATTATCCAAAATCTGCTTGCTCTTCTTTAACATGTTCCTCTTCTGTTCTTTAATAAGTATAGTAGTACAGTATGTTCCTTGTCTGGAAGAGGAGCAGGGACACTTGCAGTCCACAGGTCTATTGGGTCGTTTCTGATCGATGCTTTCAACTCTTCGAGTTGGTCTGCCACAATATCCAGGAAATGCTGAGAGCTGTGTCGCCTTTGATAGTCTAGACTGATAGTAATAGTAGTGCCCCTTCAGTTGAAGAGAGCTGCCCCTGTAGGGGATCCAAAGCCTTTGTAGCTGTACCGGCAATACAAGCCCATATTTTCCAGCTAGTTCCACTTTCCGAATTTTACTCGTGATGCTTAGGGTCTTCGCATTTTATCTACACTATCAGCTGCGTAAGTGCTTTGTGTCGTACTAGCAGCACTCCACCCTTCAAGCTAAACAACATACCACTAATATTTCCAAAGCTTAGTTGTTCATATCCAAATGTGATATGATAATGATATTAGTTAACAGACACATTTAATTGGTCAGCTAATGTTCCCACTTAAGTTTCCAAATGCACGTGGCCTAGTTTATCATGATCTTAGTTTCCAAATGTATAGAAAGAAGTGGAATCTCCATAATATGCTTCCTCTTCTATTCTTTAACATATTCCTCTTCTGTTCTTTTATAACATGTTCCTCTTCTGTTCTTCTTTAATAAGTACAGTATGTTCCTTGTCAGGAAGGGGAGCAGGGAGATCTGCAGTAAACAGGTCTATTGGCCGCTTCTGCTAGATGCTTTCAGCACTTCGAGTTGGTGGAAATGCTAGGAGTTGTGTGGCCTTTGAGAGAGACTAGACTGATAGTCACAGTAGTGCGCCTTCAATTGAATAGAGCTGGCCTCTAGGGGATCGACATGCTTTCGATTAGTAGCTGCAATACAACCCCATATTTTCAAGCGAGTTCCACTTTCCAGTTTTATTTATGATGTTATGGTTTCCCCCTTTTATCTACACTACTATCTGCCTAGATGCTTCTTGTCATACTAGCAGCACTCCATCCTTCAAGATAAACTACATGCCACTCATAATTCCAAAGCTTAGTTATCAAATTCAAATCTGATACAATACAAATACTAATAAAATAGAGACACATTTAATTGGTCAGCTAATGTTACTACGTGAGTTTTGAAATGCATGTGCACCACATATAGAGTCATGAGGGAATACTATTTCTCTGTCTGCTCTCGTCATCATGCTTTGGCAATAAACTTTGCATATAGTATATTTTGAACCTATCATCTGCCAACTATCATTACTTCTGGAGCTCCCAACAGGGAGCCTATTTTTTTGAGCAGTAGTGCCAGATTATATTGATGTACGCACCAAATTACAGCACACATGGGCTCTCTCATTAGAATTCCAGAGGTAGCGCACAAGGGTTTGCAGGGAGCCCCTATTATATTAGGATAACCTATGCATTTCGAAGATAACCTCACTACTATTTCTGTTTTCATGCATATCAGATATTGAACATGATCACAATGAATATGAGAATGCGCGCATCAAAGGAATACTGCGGAAAAATGCAATGGCTAACAAACCTGGCATCAAGGGATTGAGTTCCATTTCTGGATGGAATGAAACCCACACGCTCCCCACCTACAGCTTCGTGTTCAGAATATGTTCCTAATGACTATTCTGAGCTCGTGCAGTCAAAGGCAGATCGCCTATCGTGTTCACCCGTCAAGGTGCCTGTTCTAATTTCGCAAGGTTTTATTGGTTGCACGTATCTTGCATAAGGTGTCTTGCATTTCTTCTAATTCGTTGCACCGCCATCTGCTTAGTTTACTCATCATACATGTGAAGATGCCATGCCCATCAATTATCAATACCTATTCCATTTGTCATCATACCATTATTTTCCATTCAAATGTTGTTCTTGTGTATCAGACATCCAAAAGGAAGAGGGTGATTGCAGAACCTAAAGGAGTACAAACAAAGTCTTTGAAAAAGGTGGTGGTACCGGAGAAATCAGATAGCACCCCACTTATATTGGCGACAGAACCAGCGCCACAAAACCTAGGTCTGACTCCAGCGGACTGTACCCATACCCCACTGGCCATACCACTAGCCCCACCACACAGGAACTGCACTCCAGCAAAAGGTATGCCGATTTCAGTTGCCATAGCACCAACAGTACCACAGAAAAATCCCAATCCAGCAAAAAGTACACCAAATCCACAGGCCAAAGACCTATTCCAACTGCAGAGTGCCCCAATTTCTGCAGATTGGAACCCCATTCCAGTTATTCCCAGTTTAAAAGACAATGCTTTCACTGTTGTTAGGAACCATGTGCGTATCTTCCCATCATTGGAAGATTATAGTGAAGACAAACACCATTTTCACATCTTCCTGTCGCACTTACGTCTAAGTGCTATTATTCATGGTGATTATTCTCTTGTTTTCTGTTGATTGAACACATCAATGATTTACATTTAATTCTTCTAAATAGGAGAGGGTCAATCTAGATAGTCATGACAAGCAAAGCTTGCTTGCGCTTTTCAAGGACGCATTGCAGCAGTATCGGTGTTACCTGAGGCAAACACCCTTGGATGGCAAGTCTATAAATGAAATTTTGGTGAAGTCTCCTATGCTAAATTTACAAGATATTGATTGGAAAAACTTTGTTATGCACTGGCTCGTCCCCAGGAAGAGGTACTGTCTATGAGATCACATGACAATTTGAACTCCTACATTTCTGCATGTGACTTACCGATCTCTTTTGCAGGAAAACTGCTCAAAGAAGAATAATGGTTTGGAATGGACGATAGGATATCGCAACTATGCTGCTCGCTGCTTTGCTCTTGTTAGTACCTGCTGCCCTGTATCGCTGTACTTACATTCATACCTGGTTGATTATGTGACATCTGTGTGCATGATAGCTTGCTTATCCATTGTTTGCTCCAAATTATCGAATTTATATTAATGCTTACATTAATGTAGAATAAACCCAATGCTTATGAACAAGTTTAGCTCTGCATTGTTCTTGTAAGTACCTGTTATCCTTTTGCACTGTACTTATATTGACAGCTAGTTGTTCATGTACCATCACTCTGCAGCTTATTTCCCCTTGCCCTCCATTTTCTAGACCTTATCAGATCTATATTCACTCTTACCAAAATGTTGAATAAAACAAATGCTACTGAAGAAGTTTAGCTCTGCATTGCTCTTGTCAATACCTTTTTGCCTGTACCGCTGTACTTACATTTGTAGCTAGTTGATTATGTAGCATCACTCGGCATCTTAGCTTAAATATTCTCCATTTGTTCCTATATTATCACATCTATATTTACGCTTAACAAAATGTAGAATAAAGACAATGGTTATGAAGAAGATTCTCTAGTAAACTACTTGAATTGCCCCCCCATCAGCATGGACAAGGGCTTTATAGAGCCCGTCTTCACTACTAACGTAAGTTTGTCCTTCTCGAGACTTCAAACTTTGTTGAGTATATTTGGATATGCATGACTGCAACTGCTGTTTATTTTTCACGTTTACATCAAATTGCATGTTTAAAGTTTCTTATGAAGAACTTCATAAACATAAGTTTGTCCTTCTCAATTTCAATTTTTAGTTGTACAACCAAGTTCCTTATTCATACCATGTAAATGAAACTAAACAGGGCAAGTGATCTTCTTCAGAGTGCATGCATGCTTGTGTTCTTGATCTATAATCCAGGGGTGTGGTGAAACTACCCACTCCAGCACAATGTCATATCCTGCTATGTCTTAACTATGAACTATGCCATATTTTGTTAATGTTATTTCAATCATGTCTCTTTATTTGCCAATCTGAAATGGTATTAATTGAGAGCACACTGGCCATTCATGCTTATACGTTCTTTAGCACCGCATGTATGCTTGTGTTCTTGATCTGTAATCTAGTGGTATGGTGAAGCTGGCCACTTCTGCACAATGCCATATCCTGCCATGTCTTAACTATGAACAATGCCATATGATGTTAATGCTATTTTAAACCGGTACTCTTTAGTTACCCATAAGAAATGGGATGAATTGACAGCACTGATGCTTATACATGCAAAACCTGATATTTGTTTTCTTGTTTGTCTTTCAGAGTGATATCTCTGACGCCAGGAAGAACTGCCACAATGATAGTGAGACAAAACCATTGCTTGTCCCTCTAACATATATTGCAGGGAAGAAGGCAACACATCTTGGGGATAGCGATACAATCCCAAAGTCATGTCTTGATGTAGTGTCGAAGTTACTCGTTAATAGCAGTGCAAGCTCGATGAAGTCGCCGCCTGAATCTGTTCGACTTCTTCAGTCTCAAATTCAAGTAGAAAGACATGCTTCAGCTCAACTCATACTGGAACTCCAATCTCTATGGAAGATTAACCAAAAGTACAGGACGTTTATTGATGCTATGCAACTAGAGTTGGAGGATATAAGCGTCAAACAAGCGCAGTCTCATCAGCTTGCTCAGCTGCTTGCGCTGCAGCTCCCGGGCAGGGCTAACCTTTCTTGAACTGTGTTGAAGTGCTGTCGGTTCTGTATATTATTTTGTCGGTGCGTTTATTTGCACTGGTGGCGACCTGTGATGCCCAGTGTATGTAATCCGCTGTCTAGTTGCGCTTTATTATCACTAGTGGCGAACTTTGATGCCCAGTGGATGCAGTATCCCGTTATTTCATTATTGTATAGTCTAGGTTTATTCTTAGTCACTATCCTGTAATTTATTTACTGTATATGCTATCATCGCTAGGAGCTTCGACGGAGATCAATGGGCCAAAACGTTATTGGTCCGTTAGTGCTATATATTAAAAAATTAGACTACACAAACGGGCCAGCCCGCAACTTTATATATGGGTCGAAACATGGTCCCACAATCATCTCAGGCCGTTAGCAGGCCAGAGCGTAAACCGGGCCCAAGAAGTTTAGGGCCTTTAACAGGCTGAGTAAACCACGGGCCTTAGTTGGGCCAGAAAATACCATGGGCTTTTAACAGGCTGTAAATTAGATCTGGCCTGAATTGTGCCGAACAATTCACGGGCCGACAGCAGGCCTAAATATACCTCGGCCCATGATAGGCCCAATAACATGATGGGCTGTAAGCAGGCCGGATGCAAAGCGGGCCAAAATTAGGCCCAATTCTTTCACGGGCCTTTAACAGGCTGATAGTCAGAGTGGGCTTAAATTTATCCACGAAGACCACGGGCCGTTAAGAGGTCGAAAGTCACTAGTACCAGAAATGGGCCCAAATGCTGCATGGGCCGTTAAGAGGCCGAAAGTCACTTGAACAAGAAATGAGCCCAAATGCTACACGGGCCGTTACGAGGCCGAAAGTCACTTGTACCAGAAATGGGCCCAAATGCTGCACGGGCCGTTAAGAGGCTGAAAGTCACTTGCACTTGAAATGGGCCCAAATGCCGCACGGGCCGTTAAATGGCAAAAAGTTAAATCGGGCTGAAAAGGGCCCAATTGCGCGAAGGGCCGCTAACAGGCCGAAACAATCATCGGGCAGAACTGGGTCAAATTGTTCAACGGGCCTTTAACAGGCCGTAATACAAACCGGGCCATAAATGGGCCAAAAATACAGTGCACTGTTAACGGGCCATATCTGATATGGGCCGTAATTTGGCCCAAAACATTGTAGGCTGTTAACGGGCCGGTCCACTCTTATCTTACTGAATCTTGTGGGCTTTCGGCTGGGCCAGCCCGTTTAACCTGAATGGGCTACTATTGGGTCGTGCCACGTGTCGACCTGTAATAGGCGTTTCCCGTCCAATGAAAGGATGACAACTGTCGCGACGCCGAGCTGACACATGGATCCTTCGGCCAATGAGAATTTTACACGTGGAAAATCACCATTGGTCCGAGCTGTTAACGGGTTATCGGATCCAAACCGGAACCCAATAGCTTAACGGCGACCCGTTACGGTGGATGCCACGTGTCGATTACCCTTGACGAAAACACTTCCATGACACGACATTTATCGTCATGGAAGTGGACACTTCCGTGATGATAATTTCAGTATTGTCATGGAACACTTCTACGACAGCACAGGTATGACTATCTTGATTCTGTCATAAATTTGTCATGGATGTACATGCATGACAGAAAATGTGACCTACTGTGACAAAGACATATCATCACGGAAGTGTTTTTTTTTTGTAGTGAATCTCCTACTGGTCTATGTTGCCCATAGAAAAAAAATACAAAGCGAGAAGAGGCAGCGATTGTCGTTTCGCTCACAAGGGTGACACGTTCCCTATCGGAGGCTTCTTGCGAGAAGCTCTGGTTTGTAAGAGTCTTGTACCAAAACTTGCCCCAAATTGGTCAGTTTTTTTACCATGGCATATATGTGCCATGTCATGACACCATGTAAAGTTTCATGAATTTCAGGTGAGTTTTGGATTTATGGGGATTTAAAAACCAAGATTCTCAATGTTTGAGGCCGAGCCAGGACGCCGAGATGTTTGTAATTCATCCCCATTCCTTGCATGGGACCTAAACATGCACCCAAGGACACATATATGATTTTTCAACCCATTTTGGTGCACTGGAGCATGTATTTGTAGTACAAATTTGAATTTTGCACATTAAATGCCTAGAAAACTCTATTATAATGTATAAAAAATGCCAAACAAACCCTGAATAATTTAAAGCAGTTTTGTTCAACCGTCTGGCACCCGTGGGTAAGCACTGTGCGCACGCGTCATGCTAGCTCACGCTTCCTTATTTCCCAAGTTTTCCATATTAATGGTGTTATATATGCTAACATGCTACCATTTCCCGCCACTCCCCCAATCGGTTTCCCGCCACTCCCCCCAAATCGGTTTCCCGCTGCCAGTGTCAGTGGGCATAGAAGGCTAGGCAGCAACACACCGGCCATACCGCAGTATACCATTCCAAGCATGCCAATCCAGCGAAGCGCCGCCACCGTCATCAACCTCCTCGACGAGGAGAATGAGCCGGAGTAGGCCGGAGAGCCAGAACGGCCGTGCGCCGCCGAGCAAGAGAGGGAGCGCACCACCGAGCAAGAGCGGCAGCGTGCCGCCGAGCATGAGCGGTATCATCGCGCCCCAGTGCTTGAGCGGGCCAATGTCTACACATGTGTTCGTCGCCGCCCATGGAGTGGAGCAGACGCCGTCAGCGCCATAATTGCACCGGACGAAGTTCGCACTGCCAGAATCCGCCACCACAACGCCAACGGGCTGGTCGATTGGCTCTTCGACCTCCTCGGCCCCCCAGGTGCCGCCAACGATGAAGCAGAGCAAAATATTCATCGCGGCTTGGAATCGACTGTCGCCGATGAAATATCCTGGGCGGAGATCGATATTGCGGTACAGTAGTTCCGCGAGCATATCAGACATGTGGACGAAGGCCTGTACCAATTCATGCTCAGCCAAGAGTTCCCGTAGGTTTAGGCCAGTTTTCCGCAATTAACTGGGCAACTATCTTGTTCTTAATTAATAAAAAGGCAAAGCTTTTGCTTCTTCTAGCTAGTGGTTTTAAGTAGTTAAAAAATAATGTAAGTTTGAATGGAAGTGGTCCGGTATGTAAAGATTGCACATAGTTTCTAAAAGCACAAACGTGTGTGATAGCAAGGAGTAGGTCCCACGTGGTGACCATCGGTAAACGCCTTAAACGCGAGGAGGCAACTCTTATCAGCAAGGGACAGCTTCCCATCCGCTAGCCTAGTCGAATAGAAGGCATAGTTAAGCGAGCTTGGGGCTGGAGCAGTCTAAGGATGGGTGACCGGGTGGGAAGTTGCTATATCTCAAGCTTCATTTAAGCGCCATGATATGGTCATTACAGACATTTAGCATCTAAATGTGTCTGTAGTGACCTGTCATTCGATTAAATAAATCTTGAGATACTTGTTTTGAAAATTTGGAGAATGATGTTTTTTGTTATTTGTTGTTTTTTCAAAAATTTGGAGAATGATCGAGATTTATCTGTGGGCCCGCCACATTCTATCCTTTGACACACAACGTTCGAGATCTGTGGGCCCACACATTCTATCCTTTGACCCTCAACGTACTTGTTTTGAAAATTTGGAGAATGATGTTTTTTGTTATTTGCTGTTTTGAAAAATCAGAGAATGGTCGAGATTGATCTGTGGGCCCACCACGTTCTATCCTTTGACCCACAACGTTCGAGATCTGTGGGCCCGCACGTTCTATCCTTTGACCCACAACGTACTTGTTTTGAAAATTTGTCTGTAGTGACCTATCAACGTACGAGAAGGGTTTGACCATGACGGTTTCCTCTTGGTATAGGTCACGACATGTCAGACCAAATTTAGTTGGGGAACATTTGTCCGATTCCCTCCCGCCGGCTCGAAGTTGGGGAACCGACATCATACGTAACGTGGCTTCTTCGGGGTACGGTGTTTGGTTTGTAATGTAGTTGGTGCCCCATCGAAGTTGTGCATTGGGGATTTGAACACATCACACACCACCCATATATACATATATTTGGGCCGCATGGAAGGTACGTATAGGGTCTTCTGATCGACCCCGTCTCCCATGTGCGGTTCAACGACACGCCTATCTGTGGGCCTAGTCTATATATATCATCCCTTTGGCCGACAACGAGGGGGTTTGGCCATGAATGGATTCTGTCGGGCCCATGGAACCCGGGGTATCCAGGCCCGTCTGCCTTTGGCCCAGGGCGCGATGCCTGGAGTGTGCCCGGTGGGCCGTAGCCACCAAGCATCTCGCCACGACCCCTCCTGAGGCCCCCTCCTCAGGGAGTAGCAGGCAGCGCTCAGCACCACCATAAACGGCCTCGCGAGGCCCCTCACGAGGCGGCTTCCTGAGTCCCCTCACGAGGCGGCTTCCCGAGTCCCTTCACGAGGCTGCCCCCCGAGTGGCCTCGCGAGGCGGCTTCCCGAGGTGGCCTTCCGAGGCCCCCTCCCGCAGGCGCCCGAGGAGAAGACCGTTCGGCGTGTCGTGCGGACTGGAGCCCATCACGTGGGTGACGCGCGCGGCGACGAGCAGCAGCAGAGGCCGCGCCAGCAGGCGCGGATGCAGATGGTTTCCTCTTTTGTGCTAGGGAAATAGGGCCAGCTATCTACTCCCCAAAGCAACCCAAAGGTTGCCCGATCGGCGAAAGAAGACCAAGACGGCGGGCGCGCAGGGCGGAGGTCATCACCGAGCCCACCGGCGCGTCATGGATCATGCTTTGGCAGGCGAAGACCACCTTTAGTCAGGATAGCCTGGGCGCCTGTCCCCTTTCAAAACCGCCAAGTGTGGCAACCCTTCCCGCCTAAGTTTTCGCGGGGGAAGAGGACCAAGGCGGCATAAAATGGGCAGTGCAGCCACCATAGAGAGGCTCTCTGATCGAACACCTTAGAGAGGACCTCTGGTCGATCATCTTCAACCTTGTACACAGAACTCCCCCATCCACGATAATCCCAACCACAGAGCAGGAGTAGGGTCTTACACCGCAAGGTGGCCCGAACCTGGGTAAATTGCCGTGTCTTTGCCCGTCCTACGCTAGCGTGCCCTCGCCGTAGTCTCGCCATAGCACTGCCGTGGTAGGCGAAGAAGCAGCAGAACGAGCTCACCGCAGTGTTCGAACCTTTGGGTCCTCGGAGCCCCACTTCCGACAGATTCCTCCTGGTTCGTGTTACCGCGGGTCATGGTGACATGTCTGAGCAAAGTTCGAGGTCATGCGTTCTCAGGATTCCCTCCCATGCGCTCGAAATGGTGGGTTGGATCGACACCCTACGTACGTCGACGTCGTCCATAATTACTACCTACCTTTCATGGGGGTTGTCCATTTCGTGAGGTAGGCGCCACATCAAAATTGTACATTAATGGGTATTTAAAACACATCACCCTTCCAACGTACATCAATTTGGGTCCCATGTAGGTGGTGCTGGTTTTGTGTCCCCTCTCGTGCGGTTTACGGTGATGGTCCAATCTATGGGCCCGAGCGGTCTATTATATCCCTTTTTGACCAACAACAACCGTGGTTGTTTGGCCAAGATAGATTCACTTGGTCCGTCTTATGGTAGGTCATGCATGCATGTCCGACCAAAGTATGAGTATGTGCATGCGTCCCGCCGACACGAAGTGGGGGTGGGGCAGGCACCTAGCTACGACATTAACCCATCATTATAGATATCCAAGGGGGCTTTCCGGTTTGCGAGGGAGGTGCCACATCAAAGTTGTGCATTGTGTATTTAAACATCACACCCTTTATTCCTACATATATTTGGCCACTTCCAGGTGGTTGTTGTCTTCTGGCCCCTCTCACCCGATCTTCGACGACGCGCCTACCCGTGGGCCCACGCATCAAAGTTGTGCATTTGGAATTTGAACATCACACACCACCCTTTTCATACATATATATTTGGGCCACATGTTGTTGTGGTTGTCTTCTTACCCTCTCTCGCATTTTTTTTGTTACCAAATGGTGCTATATAAAATAGCACACGCCTCGGATGAAAAGCAGCATGCGAACGTACGCGCAACGGACACGGGTGCACTGGCTTAACCATGTGCGAAGCTCGTGCCCTGTAAAATCGCCACGACTTTGCAAGCGCCAGCAAGGGTGAAGGGTACTGTGTACAGGATATTTAGGATGAGAATTCCACGTATGCGTCTGAAAATTAGGACGAACCATGTGCGATAAACCAGCTAGCTAGAAATCTCAAAAAAAAAGCTACCCGCCTTGAGCGATGCAAAAATTGGTGGTTCCGCGGCTTTTCCTTATTATCATACACAATTATTATGTTTGGACCATGTGCGATCTGGTTGCTCCCGCCCCGCTTCATTTCCTTTACCCAAATTTAGTTGCCGTGGTATTTCAACCGTCGCCCTCACACCTCCACCACCGACCTCATAGTAAAATTCCAGTAGCCGAGGCATTTGAACCGTCACCCTCCCTCGTCCACCACCATCTCCACCCACCATTACTAAAATTTTCAGTAGCCGTGGCATATCCTCAAACACCACCCGCCCTAACCCCGTCCCCCCTCCACACTCTATAGCCCCCCCCCCCCGCACAAACCCTAGCTCACCGCCGCCGCCGAAGCCACCGCCGCCGCCGCCACCAACCCCTGCCGGTCTGCCCGTGCCTCCTAGCTTAGATAAGTTCAAGTTACCCACCGATTCCCATACCCTCGCTGCCCTGAGTTTTTAGATGAGGCATGCGGTGTCCCTTCCCCCTAGATCCCCATCCCCTACTCCAGAGAGTCGTAGCCTAAGCCCGACCACATATCCCGGGGAGCCCGAGGAGCATACGGCCAAAAGGAGGTCTATCATGGCCTCTCCGCCGGACGATGTCAGGGTGGCCGCCGTTCGTACCGACCTGTCGATCCCGGAGGAATACCTCGCCACGGAAGCCGGTGAGGACGTTGACTACGTTGCCATGGCTTAGGCTTCTCGTCAGCGGGCTCACGGATTACTGAATCTCAGGACAGCTGGCTACGACATCAAGCTCGTCGACAGTGAATGCTTAACGCGGGCCATGTCACAGGTTAAGTGGTCCATCCCCAATGCCTCTGGTTCAACTGCCATCGATCTCTTTGAAGGCCCCGCCGCTTATTTCCTCCACCTCGCGGTCAAGGATTTGCGATCCTTGTACGCCATCGAGCCCATTATGTCATTTCTGAAGGACACGTTCTACGATGATGGCTTGGGATCCTCAGCTGCCAAGTCAGATCTCATCGACCACGACCACGCGAAGGGCACCCACTATGGCTCTTCCAAGGTGAGACAGCCCATCTGCGACATCAGGGATCGCACCCTGGGTCTGTGCTCTTCCAAGTGGAAGGATCCCCTCCATGACAAGTGAGGCAATATCCTATAAGCAAATCTTACTTTTTCTAGCTAGCCAATTCGTACCCATTGTTGTAGTAGCTTTTGCCATGCGATGTTTTAACTGTGCCATGTTTAATTATTTCAGTTATGCAAAAATGTAATGTTCAATATGGCTATCTGATGTTTAAGTATGAATTGTCCACTTCAGTTTCACGAATGGCTATATTTGGTTGTTTATAGTGAGTAGATGCCTTGTTTATCTGTATTTGGTTGTTAGGTTGGTTGCAGTGAGCAGTTGCCCAGTTTTCAAGAAGATGCCATGTTTATTTGTATTTGGTTGTTAGGTTAGTTGCAGTGAGCATTTGTCCAGTTTTCAAGTAGATGCCTTGTTTATCTGTATTTGCTTGTTAGGTTGGTAGCAGTGAGCCTTTGTCCAGTTTTCAAGCAGATGCCTTGTTTATCTATATTTGCTTGTTAGCTAGGTTGGTTGCAGTGAGCCTTTGTCCAGTTTTCAAGCAGGTGCCTTGTTTATCTGTATTTGCTTGTTAGGTTGGTTGCAGTGAGCCTCTGTCCAGTTTTCAATGGCTATATTAGGTTGTTATAGTGAGCATATATGCCTTGTTTATTTCAGTTATTCACAATGTGATGTTCATTACGTGCAAGTATGAACTGTGCAGTTCGATTTCATCAATACCAGTTTGAACAGCTATATTTGGTTCCTGTTATGCCTGGTGAAGTTAACACATGCCCTTTATTTCAGTTTTACACATTTATGCAGTGTGATGTTTAAGCATGAGCTATGTTCTATTCATTTTCAACAGTAGCAGTTTGAATTACAATATTTGGTCCCTGTTAAGCCTGTTGTAGGTAACATTCCCTTCCATTTTTTATCTGCTTTAACATCATGCTGAAACCAACACATTCAAGCTGTCATTTTGAGATGTTGTTATTTACCATGGCTATATTTGGTTGATGTTAAGCCTATAGTACTTATCACGCCTTTCCATGTACTTACGCAGGACAACAACGGGAGTGGCCAGCATTTTCCACCGAGGTTAGTTTCATCCCTCGGCTTATACTACCTCTGTTCCATAATGTAGTGCATACAAATCCACGGCTGGACACTTTTTAGCTTCTAATATTGACTTGTTGCTTGTAGGTACATATGTCCTAGGCAAAGGTCCATGCCTCGAACCTTTTTGCATATGGGGCAATGAGATATTCATGAACCAGTATCAAGTGAGGAAACTGATAAGAATTATTAGCAAAAAGATATGACCTATGGCAATTAAATTATTTGTCTACGCTCTATCCAATACAACAGTGGGCTGTAGGATGGTAACTACGAACTCTGTAGCCTTCTCTTTTTACTGCCCATAATGAGTTGTTAGACAACAATGTCTGAATCTTTTTTGTTTGCAGTGGTTCCCAAAGTAGTTTACTCAAGATTACCTCGCAAAGTACATGATTGGTGGACATGCAATGAAGGTTAAAGTATTTCATCGAGACTACAATGAGCATCGAGAAGTCCTAATGAAGACAGTGAAGGATGGGCGGGCGGCCATCACAAGGGGTTGGCCTAGAGTCATGCGCGCATTAGGCATGGAGGAGGGCACAATATGGGCATTTCGCTTCACCTTCTCCAGCAACCATAATGTCTTCCACCTCTCTCTTTACAGTCTTTAGTACAACTGTGGTTCATTATTCTTTCCTTGCTGCTTCTATAGTTCTTCAGTACATGTACCTGTGCATCGAATTATTCATTCGTCCTTGAACTTGTATTTGTAATAAACATGGTTCGATGTGAAATAAGTGATTGCCTACTTTCATATTGAAAATCTGTTTCAATTTCAAATTCTGTGAATTTTAAATGCAGGGATTAAATTAGGGATATATTATGATCTGCGGGCCATTACACTGCACACGGTTTGCGAAAGCAAAATGTCTGTGATAAACATCAAGATCAGACACGTTTCTCATATCAGTATGTGTGCGATGAAACTCTACTGCACACACGATCAGACAAGAAAAAACGTGTGAGATTAACAACAAGAACGCACACAGTTCCTTCTTAATAAATGTTTGTGAAAGTAACCTTATCTCACACGCTAGGCAATTATGAACTGTTTATGATGTTGTGTGCATCGTAAATGTTTGCTCATAGAAGTACGCGTGCGATAGGCCTTCATCCGACACGGGTAATATGGATGAATCGTTTGGGACATTTTATACATCTCAAACGTTTATGTACATACAAATGTGTGGGATATTCAAGCTTCGCATACGGTGTACAATTGTGAACTGTTTGTGATGGGGTGAGCATCGCAAACGTTGTAGCACAGAATACCGAGTGTGATGGTAATGCGAGCACAAACGAGTAGCAAGGACGGAGCATTAGGGAAAGATGCGGGCATCGCATACGCTTAGTTATGTGAAACGTATGCTTGCGTGCTCCCTATCGCGAACGGTTTTTGGGTCGTGTGGGAAGATCCCCCCCTATCGCACACATAGGCAAGGCGACGGTTTAAAACTATGTCGCGGAAAGGGGTTAAAAACCATTTGTATAGCAGCTCGCTGTACCAGTGATTGGTCGTGGCATGGTGGGGAGGTCCAAGCATTTATAGGTCTGAAAATAAAATCCTTGAGTGCTATTACAATCGGGGGCGAGCGATGGTTAACTCCTGCCAACCTCCTCCCTAGGGGCATGCGGTTAGTACTTTGCTTCGAGGGCTAATAGGCTTTCACAATAAGTATGTGAGTTCTTTATGACTAATGTGAGTCCATGGATTATACACACTCCTATCTTTCCGCAATTTGCTAGCCTCTTCGGTACTGTGCCTTGCCTTTTCTCACCTCGAGAGTCGGTGCAAACTTTGCCGGTGCATCCAAACCCCGTGATATGATATGCTCTTTCACACATAAGCCTCCTTTTACCTTCCTCAAAACAACCACCATACCTACCTATTATGGCATTTCCGTAGCCATTCCGAGATATATTGCCATGCAAGTTCCATCATCATCATATACATGACTTGAGCATTCATTGTCATATTGCTTTGCATGATCATAAGATAGCTAGCATGATATTTTCATGGCTTGTCCGTTTTGATATCTTTGCTATGCTAGATCATTGCACATCCTGGTACACTGCCAGAGGCATTCATATAGAGTCATCTTGTATAGTTTTCATCGAGTTGTAAGTAAATAAAAGTGTGATGATCATCATTATTAGAGCATTGTCCCAGTGAGGAAATGATGATGGAGACCATGATTCCCCCACAAGTCGGGATGAGACTCCGCACGAAAAAAAAGAGAAAAAAATAGGCCAAAAAGAGCCCACCAAAAAAAAGAAAAAAGGAAAAAAAAAGAAAATGAGAGAAAAAGAGAGAAGGGGAAATGTTACTATCCTTTTACCACACTTGTGCTTCAGAGTAGCACCATGTTCTTCATATAGAGAGTCTCCAGAGTTGTCACTTTCATATACTAGTGGGAATTTTTCATTATAGAACTTGGCTTGTATATTCCGATGACAGGCTTCCTCAAATGCCCGAGGTCTTCATGAGCAAGCAAGTTGGATGCACACCCACTTAGTTTCAGTTTGAGCTTTCATACACTTATTGCTCTTAGTGCATCCGTTGCATGGCAATCCCTACTCCTCGCATTGATATCGATTGATGGGCATCTCCATAGCCCGTTGATCCGCCGAGTTGATGCGAGACTTTCTTCTTCCTCTTTTCATTATTTGACCCCTATCACCGCATTCTATTCCACCTAGTGCTATGTCCATGGCTCACGCTCATGTATTGCGTGGGATTTGAAAATGTTGAAGCGCGTTAGAAGTATGATCCAATTGCCTGGTTTAGCACCGGGGTGCTCACGATTTATGTACTTGTAGTGAAGGTGGAGTCATGCCATGCTAATATGATAAAGTGAGTAGGGATAACACTCGTTAAGGATCATATATGTTGAAAGTTTAATGATTATGCTTCTTATGTTCATGGATATTATTATGTTGATATTATTATTTCATCATTTCTTAATGATCAAAATTATGCTAGGTAGCATTCCACATCAAAAATTATCTTTTTTATCATTTACCTACTCGAGGACGAGCAGGAATTAAGCTTGGGGATGCTGATACGTCTCCGTCGTATCTATAATTTTTTATTGTTCCATGCCAATATTCTACAAATTTCATATACTTTTGGCAACATTTTATATTATTTTTGGGAGTAACATATTGATCCAGTGCCCAGTGCCAGTTCCTGTTTTCTGCTTGTTTTTTGTTTCACAGAAAATCCATATCAAACGAAGTCCAAATGCGATAAAATTTTACGGAGAATTATTTTGGAATATATATGATTTGTATGAAGAATAATCAATGCAAGACGATGCCCGAGGTGGTCACAAGGCACCAGGGCGCGGCCCCAGGGTGCACGCCGTGCTACCGTGTGACTCCCTCGAATGTTGGTTGGGGCCCTTCTTTCGCCACAAGAAAGATAATATCCGGAGAAAAATCTCCTCAAAATTTCAGCCCAATCGGAGTTACGTATCTCCGGGAATATAAGAAACGGTTTTCGGCCAAAAAACAGACGCGAAACAGAAGAGAAACAGAGAGAGAGATCCAATCTCGGAGGGGCTCCTGCTGAAAGTGCAACTAATCCCTGGGTGGTTTTGGTAATCAATAACAACATATACATCAATGATCTAATTCTCATTGCTAGTATATTTCAGAAAAGATCAATGATTGGCATGGCAAGGATAAATGGATGTGGACCCCTCAAAATGCTAAGGACAAAGATTGGCAAAGCTTCAAGACTCTACATTTTTGGTTAAGTGATCCAAGATCACATTAAGTCCATAGGAAAAGCCAATACTATTAAAAGGGGATGAGGTTTTGGTTACGACTCAGTTGCTCAAATGCTTAATGGTATTGCTCCAAAACTCTCAAATAGTTCTCCACTTCCATCCTATCCAAAACCCTAAAAGTTGATCTCGGTCCCACCAAAACACTCCTATCCGGACCCATCGACATTGCTATACATATGCCACATGCCAAACCCTAACTCATCGGTGCAACCGAAAATGGTTCTCGGTCCCACCGAGAAGGCTTGACCAACTTGCTGTAACATTGTTACTTCACTTCGGAATTTCTGAGATGAAATTTTCGATCTCACCGAAACCTGGTCTTGCCCTAGCCATTGCACTTCGGTCTCACCGAGATGGTTATATCGGTCCCACCGAAAAGCCTAACGTTCCTGTCTTTTACACTAGTCTGTCTCACCGAGATTCTCATATCAGTGTCACCGAGTTGGGTCAAAGACTTGTAATGGTTGGATTTGAGGTGAAGGCTATATATACCCCTCTACCACCCTCTTACCAAGTAAGAGAGCCATCAGAACGTGCCTACACTTCCACCATACGATTTCTGAGAGAGAACCACCTACTCATGTGTTGAGATCAAGATATTCCAATCCAACCATTTGAACCTTGATTTCTAGCCTTTCCCAAGTTGCTTTCCACTCAAATCTTTCTTTCACCAAATCCAAATCCGTGAGGAACTGTTTGAGTGTTGGGGAGACTATCATTTGAAGCACAAGAGCAAGGAGTTGATCATCAACACACCATCTATTACCTTTTGGAGAGTGGTGTCTCCTAGATTGGTTAGGTGTCACTCGGGAGCCTCCAAGATCATGTGGAGTTGAACCAAGGAGTTTGTAAGGGCAAGGAGATCACCTACTTCGTGAAGATCTACCCTGAGTGAGGCTACTCCTTCATGGACGGAGCCATGGTGGACTAGGCAAGGTTGCTTCTTCGTGGACCCTTTGTGGGTGGAGCCCTCCGTGGACTCGTGCAACCGTTACCCTCCGTGGGTTGAAGCCTCCATCAACGTGGACGTACGATAGCACCACCTATCGAAACCACGCCAAAAATCATCATGTCTTCATTGCGTTTGAAATCTCCAATCCCCTCCTTTACTTACATATGCAATGTTTTACTTTCCGCTGCTACACTCTTAGAATTGCATGTGTAGGGTGTTACTTGACTTGGTGTACTTGCTAAAATCTGCCCACAACTTAAATTGGGAAAAGGATAGATTTTTATTTGGTCAAGTAGTCTAATCACCCCCCCCCCCTCTAGACATACTTTCGATCCTACAAGTGGTATCAGAGCCTTGGTCTCCATTGCATTGGTTTCACAACCTAGGAGAGTATGGCGTCTAGTGAGGGTAACTATCACCGTAGAGGTCCATATTTTGATGGTACAAACTTTGCTAGTTGGAAACATAAGATGAAAATGCATATTCTTGGTCATAACCCTGCTGTTTGGGCTATTGTTCGTGTTGGCTTGCAAGGTGAATTCTTTGAGGATGGTAAGGAACTGGATCATGAAGCAACCGCGGAAGAATTGAAGATGTTGCAATACAATGCTCAAGCTTGTGACATTCTCTTCAACGGTTTGTGCCCCGAGGAGTTAACAAGATCAGCCGCCTCGAGAATGCAAAGGAAATTTGGGATAATTTGGTTGATATGCACAAGGGTACCGAGTCCTTCAAGGAATCTAAGTTGGATGTGCTTCAAAGTCAACTTGACAAGTTCAAGATGAAGGATGGCGAAGGAGTCGCTGAAATGTACTCTAGGCTTGCTCTCATCACAAATGAGATTGCCGGCTTAGGAAGTGAAGAGATGACCGACAAATTCATCATCAAGAAGATCCTTAGAGCTTTGGATTGAAAATACGATACCATGTGCACATTGATCCAAATGATGCCAAATTACAAAGATCTCAAGCACGGAAATCATTGGAAGGATTGTTTCTCATGAGATGTCACTCAAGGACAAAGAGGAGCTGCACAACAAGTCAAGTGGTGCTTACAAAGCCTCAACCGATGCTCCCACAACTTCAAGCGACAAGCTAGTATCCAATGAAGAGATAAGTCTAATGGTGAAAAGGTTTAATAAGTTTTACAAGAACAAAGGAAAAGAAAGAAGCTCAAGCTCAAGACACTATGAGAAAAGATCATCAAGTTGTGACCAAAATTGCTATAATTGTGGAAGACCCGGACACTATTCCAATGAGTGTACGGCACCTCACAAGAAAAGAGATGAATCACCTCACAAGGAGAGAAGGAGTAGGGATGATCGTTATGAATGAAGATCTTCTTGAAGAAGCAAGGATTCGAAAAGGAAGGACAAGTCATCCAAGAGCTACACTAGAAGAAGACATCAAGCTCATGTTGGTGAATAGATTTCCGGCTCTGACTCCGACAATCACTCCGAGAGAAGCTATCACTCTGACTCCGACTATAGTCAAGATGAGGGTGTTGCCGGACTTGCTCTTGTATCCTCCAACTCCTATGATCTATTTGATTCACCAAACAAAGGAATTGGAAGATGCTTCATGGCAAAAGGCCCCAAGGTATCACACCCCGAATACTTTGACTTTAAAAGTGATGAGGATGATTTGCTTGGTGATGATGATTTACTTGTTGATAAGACTAGTGATGTGAGCTACAATGAAAATGCTAGTAATCATAGTCAAGAGGAAATGAATGACAATGCTATGAAGGAGATTGAGTGTCTAACTAAAGAACTAAACACTCTTAAGTTAGCTCATGAAACAACTCAAGAGGATCATAGAGAGCTTTTAAGATCTCATGAGAAGCTACGCTTCGAGATGCTACGCTTCGAGAAGCTAAATTTAGAGCAAGAGCATGAGTTTCTTAAAGCTATCAATGATGATCTTTGAAAGAAGAGTTCTTCATATCTTGCCAAACGTTTACTCTTGTCTACCTTCATGCCACAAGTTAAATCTAAGCAAACTAGTAGTAAGAGTAAAAAGGGTTCTACCTCTAGTAGTAACAATAACAATGCTAAATCCAATGTTGTTACTTCTAGTAGTTCTATTGATTCCACTAATGATTCTCTTAGCCAAGTTACACTTGAGCAAGAAAACGATTTATTGAAAGGAATTATAGAAAAGGGTGTCTACAAGAGCCTTGCTGGGAGTAAGCAATTTGAGGAAATTGTGCGCAAGCAAGGAAGGCACCGGAAGAATCAAGGTATTGGTTTTGAACGAAAGTTTAATGCCAATGGAGTTGAGTGGGAGGAAGATCAATACCTCAAGACGAAGTTTGTTCCTCAACAAGAGAAGTATGATCCTACTTCTTTCAAGGGGCCACAAGCTCAATATGATCTTCCATCTCAAGACCACAAGCTAAAAGGCAAGGACAAGCTTCAAGAAGAGATTGACTCATTTGAAGAACCTTATCAAGCTTCGGTCAAGTGGGTTCCAAAGGCTTCATCAAATTCTACTTCATCAAGTGCTACCACAACTCCAAGGATTCCCATCAAGTTGATGTGGGTCCCAACAAAGAAGAACTAGAGAGTTCTTGAGGGTGACTCCGCCAATAAACTTCACTCATATTAATTAATGGCAAGAGCTTGTGCAACAAACTTCAACATCTTGCACTAGTTCATGGAGTCACAAAACCTCTTGTTGGTAAGGCAAGGGTAAAAAGGGTTCTACCTCTAGTAGTAACAATAACAATGCTAAATCCAATGTTGTTACTTCTAGTAGTTCTATTGATTCCACTAATGATTCTCTTAGCCAAGTTACACTTGAGCAAGAAAACAATTTATTGAAATGAATTATAGAAAAGGGTGTCTACAAGAGCCTTGCCGGGAGTAAGCAATTTGAGGAAATTGTGCGCAAGCAAGGAACGCACCGGAAGAATCAAGGTATTGGTTTTGAACGAAAGTTCAATGCCAATGGAGTTGAGTGGGAGGAAGATCAATACCCCAAGACGAAGTTTGTTCCTCAACAAGAGAAGTATGATCCTACTTCTTTCAAGGGGACACAAGCTCAAGATGATCTTCCATCTCAAGACCACAAGCTAAAAGGCAAGGACAAGCTTCAAGAAGAGATTGACTCATTTGAAGAACCATCTCAATCTTCGGTCAAGTGGGTTCCAAAGGCTTCATCAAATTCTACTTCATCAAGTGCTACCACAACTCCAAGGATTCCCATCAAGTTGATGTGGGTCCCAAAGAAGAAGAACTAGAGAGTTCTTGAGGGTGACTCTACCAACAAACTTCACTCATATTCATTAATAGCAGGAGCTTGTGCAACCAACTTCAATATCTTGCACTAGTTCATGGAGTCACAAACCCTCTTGTTGGTAAGGCAAGGGACAAGGTATTTAATGCATTCATGGACATCATCATATGTATGCTTCACTCTATGTCTATGGATATCTTTGTATGTTCCTTGTGTGGGACTAACCCATGTAGGTATTGAAAGTGCAAAATTCCAAGGATTGCTCCCAACTCTTGATGATCAACATCAACATTGAGCATCCACATCTACAACATCTACATGAAGTCATCATCGACAAAACCCAAGGTTAGTTCATCCCTCCTTCGGGGGATATCACATCTAGGGGGAGCTTTACTCTAAGACTTGAGTCAAAGCAACTCTAATGGTGTGAACACATTAATGCTTTATGTAAAAGTGGTAACCCCACTTGTGCTTAAACGATGAGTATGACCTATGATCAAATGTTCTTATTTGGCTCCTAAGTCAATATACTCATATATGGATGACTATGTCATCGCCCATTGTTTGATAGTTGCTAGAATTGGTTGTGCATGTTTGACACATATTTCATTTGTTATCTTATTGTGTGAGCATGTTGATTTGCATATTTCTCATTCAAGGACATCCATTTGTAGTTTGATTGATTTGGTTTTATTTGGCCAAATGGATGTACAAGAATGCCTAGGCATCCTCACTAGCTATCTATCTCAACTCATCTAAATTCTTTCTTGCTATATCACAAAAACTTGAACAAGTCTCTATCAGACCCTCCGGGTGAGGAGCACTCAGAGCCACCGATCCATTTAGGGCTGACCTCCAAAACCTTCTAAGTGCCCTTTCGGACAGACCAAAACACAACCATTCGGTCTCACTGAAAACACTTGGACTGATCTGATTTTCAATCTCGGAGAAACCAATTTAAAATTCTCGGTTTCACCGAAGCGATGCGCTCACAGCAGTTATTCACTTTGGTGCCACCGATTATTTTCACTCGGTCTCACCGACAGCACATGGGTATATATATGTCCGCGACTCGTACGTTGAAAATTTCTTCAATCGTCACGCTCTCGCACCCCATTCCTGTCGTCGCCCTGGTCCACGGATCATCGCCTTTGTCTCCAGCGGGCCCTCGCTATCGGATTCCATCGCCGTCAACGGCACTCGACACCGCCGTTGCCGCCATAGAGGATCTCCACCAAGTTAGGGTGAGATTCGATCCTCTAGTGCTTCAAATTTCCGATTCTATGCACTAGAGCTGTTGCACCCGCAATTATCACACAGATTGAAATTTCTATTCCAACAAACTCCGTAGAAATTGATTTTGAACTTTAGGGTTAGGGTTGCTCAGATTTTATCTCGAATTGATCGAATTGGAAGACTCGGGCTCACCGATTTGGCCTTTGGCCATTGCACTTAGTACACATCGGTGCCGCCGATATGTACTGGTCGCACTACAAAAAAAACACTTCCGTGATGATACGTGATTGTCACAGTAGGTCAAGTTTTCTGTCATGCATGTACATCCGTGACGATTTTATGACAGAATCAAGATAGTCATACATGTGCTGTCGTAGAAGTGTTCCATGACAATACTGAAATTATAATCATGGAAGTGTCCACTTCCATGATGATAAATGTCGCGTCATGGAAGTGTTTTCGTCAAGGGTAACCGACACATGGCATCCACCATAACGGGTCGCCGTTAAGCTATCAGGTTCCGGTTTGGATCCGATAACCCGTTAACAGCTCGGACCAATGGGGATTTTCCACGTGTAAAATTCTCATTGGCCGAAGTAACCACGTGTCAGCTCGGCATGGCGACAGATGTCATTCCTCCAATGGACGAGACGGGCCTATGGAAATGTTACATGTGGCACAGCCCAACAGTGGCCCATTTAGGTTGAAAACGCCGGCCAAGTCAACGGCCCATAAGATTTACTCAGGTACTAATGGGTCGGCCCACTAACGGCCTGCTTAAACATGGCCCATTTACGGCCCACCGCCAGATCGGGCCTGTTAATTGTTCGCTCATTCTTTGGGCCTATTACGACCCAGTGAGTTTTCGGCCTGTTAAAGGCCCGACGTAGAAATGGGCCCATTACAGCCCGGTGCGCCTTTCGGCCTGTTAATGGCCCATGCTGCACATGGGCCATATATGGTCCAAAGCGACATTTGGCCCCTTAATGGCCCGTGATCTCGGTGGAAACATTCCAGCCCAACCTGACTTTGAGCCTGTTAAAGGCCTGTCGTACAATTCGGCCCGTTCGTCCTCTACTAAGCTTTCGGACTACTAAAGGCCCATGATATGATTGGGCCAACCAAGGCCCGAGATATGTTTTAGCCTGGTAACGGCCCATCATGTAACTGGGCCAATAATGGCCCGAGGTATGTTTCAGCCTGCTAAAGGCCCGTGGACGACACATGAAAATTGAAGCCCAACATGCTTTTCGGCCTGCTAAAGGCCCATGGTGTCTTCTGGGCCATAACAGGCCAGCAGAATATTTAGCCTGTTAATGGCCCGAATCTACATGGGCCCAACTAAACTTTGGGCCCAACAAAGGCCCATGCGAGTTATGGGCCTGAGCATAACATGTCCATGAAGGGCCCATATGGCAGGTCCGCGCAGGCCCAAGTAGAGCCTGTTGCGGGCCGGCCCATTTATGGCCCACTAAAATGATGGCCCGTTAGAGGCGCATTGTTTCGGCCTGTTCACCTGAATCAGATTTTCACCCTTTTTCTGATAACGAATGATGACATATACAGTAACTAGGAATTAAGAAAAACCTACCCTATTTAACGGCATAGTAACTTAGAATAAACCTACACTATACAATAAAGGAATTAGGGCATATTACATCCACTAGGCATCAAAGTTCGCCACCAGTGATCATAAAGCGCAACCAAGAAGCAGATTACAAAACCTGGGCATCAAATGCCCTGCCATTGCAGCGCAACAAAATAATACTGAACCAAGACCACTTCAACACAGTTCAAGAAACGTTAGCCTTGCGCGGGAGCTGCTGCGCAAGCAGCTGAGCAAGGCAGTGAGATCGGCCTAGCATGTCGGTCATATCTTCCAGCTCTAGCTGTTTAGCAATGAGGTTCTCATTGGAGTTCTCTGCGATCTTCCTTAGAGATTGGATTTCAAGTCGAAGTTGAGTTGCACTATGCCTTTCTGATTGCAGTTGAGACTGAAGAAGTCGAACTAATTCAGGCAGCGACTTCTGTGAGCTTGTGTGACTGCTAGTCTCGAGTAACTTGAACACTGCATCAAGATATGACTTTGGGGTTGTCTCACTATCTTCAAGATGTTTTGCCTTCTTTGCTGCAATATATGTTGGGTTTGTCTCACAGTCTTCAGCAGACTTGTGCGTGCCATCAGGCACGTCACCCTGAAACAAGAAAGATGACAGGTTTTGCACGTATATAAACAAAGATAGTAACTGCGCTGTCAATTCCATCCAGTTTCATATTAGAAAATAAAGAGATAATTCAAAATGTCAAGAGCATAATTTGGCATTGTTCATAATGCGGGGAGCTTTACCACACTACTGGATTACAGATCAACAACACAAGCATAGATGTAGGGCAAAAGAAAATTATTGTATCTCTTTACGTTAACATGCATGCCATGTTCATATCATCAGCCAGATCAGTTAAGTCAAAGCAGGAAATGACAAGGGGTAAATGTGGGTAGCTTCACCACACACTGGATTACAGATCAATAACACAAGCATACATGCAGGGCTAAAGAAAATCAATGGATCTGTATTGAATAATGTGCATGGTATGAATAAGGAATTTGGTTTCATGGCTAAAACTTGAAACTTGCAGTTGTTGCGAACATGCATTTTGATAGAAACAGCAAACTAAACAGCAGTTGACGATAGGGAGTATGAGCAAATTAAACAGTAGTTGAGGACAAAGGCTTTAGAAGGACGGACTTACATTAACAGCTAACACCGGCTCTATAATGCCCTTCTCCATGTCAAGGGAGGGATAACTCAAGAATTTCAGCATAGAAACTTCTTCATAAGCATTGCATGTACTCTACATTTTGTAGAGAGTAATTATTGATATGATAATACTGGAAGGGATAGAGGATAATGAAGATAAGATGCAAAGTGATGCTACATAATCAACTACCTATCAATGTAAGTACAGAGTTACAGGACAAAATGTACTGACAAGAGCAATGGGTTACATTTCTGCACTGGCATTGTCTATGTATTCAACTTTTTGGTAAGATTAATTATAGATCTGATAATTTTTAGGAAATGGTGGGCGAGGGAGATAAGATGCAGAGTAATGCAACACAATGAAGTACTCACTCCATCCCATAATATAAGTGTTTTGTACACTAGTGTAGTGTACAAAACGCTCTTATATTATGGGACGGATGGAGTAGTTGTTAATGTAGGTACAGTGATACAAGACATTCGGTCCTTACAAGAGGACTACAGAGCTAACTTCTTCAGAAGCATAGGGTTGATTCTAAATTTATGTAAGAGTCAATACAGATCTTATAATGTCCACCAAATGGAGGGTAAGGAGGCTAACATGTGCAGTGATGCTACATAATCAACCAGCTATGAAAGTAAGTATGGTGATACAGGGCAAGAGGTACTCACAAGAGCAATGCAGTGTGCAGTATAGTTGCGAGATCCTGTGGTCCCTTGAGAATGGATATTCTTCTGCAAATAGTTTTCGTACAAGTGAGATGGTAAGGCACATGCAGAAATGTAGTTCAAATTGTGATGTGATATCATAGACATTACCTTACGCTGCAGACGAGACCGGTGTGTAACAAGATTATTCCCATCACTGTCTAGTAAATGAAGCACTGGAGACTTTACAGAAATTTTTTTTAGAGGCTTGCCATCGAAGTGTGCTTGCCTCAGGTAGCAACGATACTTCCTCAAAGCATGCTTGAAAAGCGCAACCAAGCTTTGCTCGTCTTGACTTTCCAGTTTGGTCCTCGCCTATTTAAAAGAATGAAATCTTTTGTGTTCTGTCAGTAGAAACATAGGCACTAATTATGATGAATAACATTAGTACATTACTTACACGTAAGTTGCGGAGGAAGATTGGAAATTGTTGTTTGTCTGTAGTATAATCTTTCCATGAAGGAAAGATGCGCACAAAGTTCCTGACAACAATAAAAGCTTCATCTTCTAAACTGGGAAGAAGTGGAACAGGGGTCCTATTTGCTATAATTGGGGCTCTCTCTAGTTCGAAAAGGGATTTGGCAACTGGAGTTGGTGTACTCTTTGCTGGAATGGGGGTTTTGCGTCGTAGAGCTGGTGCTATGTGAACTGGCATCGTCATACTTTTTGCTGCAGTTGGGGTCTGCTGAGTTGGGGTATCTGAGATGGTCAGTGGGGTAGGGGTAGAGTCTGCTAGAGTTGGGGCTGTGTTTTGTGGGTCTGGTGATATTGCCACTACACCTAATGGGCTATTTGATTTATCAGGTGTCACTACCTTTTCCAAATACATTATCCGTGCTCCATCGGGATCAACAATCGCCCTCTTCCTTTTGAACATCTAATACACAAGAACATCATTTGAATGGAGAAATATGGTATGATGATAGATGGAATATGTACTGAAAATGGATAGGCATGGCATATTCACATATATGATGTGTAAACTAAGAAAATGGCGGTGCAACAAAGTAGAAGCAATGCAAAGCATCATTTGCAAGATATGTGCGACCAATATAACCTTGCCAAGTTAGAGCACGCACCTTGATGGGTGAATAAGATAGGGCATCTACCTCTGACTCCTCCACTAGGGAGCTACATTGACTTAGGTCTCCCTCTAGCTCAGAATCATTGTTAGGATCATATTCTGAACACGAATCTGTAGGTGGAGAGCGTCTGGATTCCATTGCATCCAGACTGGATCTCAGTCCCTTAATGCCAAGTTTGATAGCCATGTCATTGTTCTGCTTTATTCTTCTCATGCGCACAAGCTCATAATCATTATGATGATGTTCAGTATCTGAGATTCACGAAAACATAAAAAGTAGTCAGATTATCTTTGGAATGCACTGCGGATTCTACTCCAATAGTGTCTCCCTACAAACCCCTGCGTATACAAAGTTCATCCCCCAACCGTGCTGACCAGACCACACACAGAAATACAAACCTCTTATGTCTTTATAAGGGGCAAACACACATTTCAAAACAGAGGTAGGAACATTAGCATCATATCAAATTCGTATTTGAACAAATAAACTTCGGAATTATGAGTGGCATAATGTTTAGCTTCAAGGGTGGACTGCTGGTAGTGCGACACAAAGCACATAGGCAGATTGTATTCCATGTAAAAGATCGTAGTCTATGTAAAAGGTGGATATAACACTTTTATTTCTATACAATGCAGTGTTCGTTGCCCACACATGATGGAAGAGATCACATAGAGAAATACTATTCACACATGTCTGCGGTTCCAGGATTTTGAAACAGGGTGGTCCACCCTAAAAAAATATTGACAACAAATATGACAAGGCAAGCATAGAGCTAGTGAATCAATCATTACTTGTGAGCTTACTAGGACAAGTATGCAAAATCGTAACTGCAGTAAGAGACCGTCCAAAATCTGAATCAAGAAGTTGGGCTTGTACTACTTGTAGTTTGCGTTGGTATTTCCCCGAAGAGGAAGGGATGATGCAGCACAGTAGAGATAAGTATTTCCCTCAGTTATGAAACCAAGGTTATCAATCCAGTAGGAGAATCACGCAACAACTCGTTAGCAGCACCTGCGCACAAAACAACAAATCCTCGCACCCAATGCAAACAAGGGGTTGTCAATCCCTTGGCGGTCAATTGCAAGATTAAATTGTATGGTGATAGATAGATAGATCGGGCTAAAATACAAAATAAAATAAATAAAGAAAAAGTGCAGCAAGGTATTTTTGGGATTTTTAATATATGATAAAATAGATTAGATGATAAAAGTAGACCCGGGGGCCATTGGTTTCACTAGAGGCTTCTCTCTTGAAAATAGCATACGGTGGGTAAACAAATTACTGTTGGGCAATTGATAGAAAAGCAAATAATCATGACGATATCCAAGGCAATGATCATGTATATAGGCAACACGTCCGAGACAAGTAGACTGACTCCTGCCTGCATCTACTACTATTACTCCATACATCGACCGCTATCCAGCATGCATCTAGTATATTAAGTTCATAAAGAACGGAGTAACGCCTTAAGCAAGATGACATGATGTAGACAAAGTAAACTCACGCATGAATAACCCCCATCTTTTTACCCTTAATAGCAATGATACATACATGTCATGTCCCTTTCTGTCACTGGGATTGAGCACCGCAAGATCGAACCCATTACAAAGCACCTCTCCCGTTGCAAGATAAATCAATCTAGTTGGACAAACCAAATCAAATAGATCAGAGAGAAATACGAAGATATAATAATCATGCATAAAAGAATTCATAAAATACACAAATAATATTCAGGATAATCTGATCATAAACTCACAATTCATCGGATCCCAAGAAACACATCGCAAAAAGTGATTACATCGGATAGAACTCCAAGAACATCGAGGAGAACATTGTATTGACGATCAAAAAGAGAGAAGAAGCCATCTAGCTACTAACTATGGACCCGAAGGTCTGTGGTAAACTACTCACGCATCATCGGAAGGGCAGCTAGGTTGATGTAGAGCCCCTTCGTGATCGATTCCCCCTCCGACTGAATGCCGGAAAAGGCCTCCAGATGGGATCTCTCGAGAACAGGAACTTGCGGCGGCGGAAAAAGTATTTCGTGGACTCCTCTGTTGGTTTCCTGATTTTAGAGAATTTATAGAGGTGGAATTAGGTCAAAAGGGGCAGAGGGGGGCCCACGAGGCACCAGGGCGCGCCTGCCCCCCCCCCCAGGCGCGCCCTGGTGGCTCGTGGCCACCTCCTCTGGCTTCTGGTCCTCTCCCGAAGCTTCTAGTGTCTCTTATGTCCAGAAAAAAATCTCCAAAAAGTTTCGTGGCATTTGGACTTCGTTTGGTACTGATATTCTGGAAAACCAAACACAGGCAAAAAACAGCAACTGGCACTGGGCACTAAGTTAATAGGTTAGTCCCAAAAAATGATATATAATTGCTGTAAATGATATATAAAACATCCAAGATTGATACTATAATAGCATGGAACAATCAAAAATTATAGATACGTTGGAGACATATCAAGCATCCCCAAGCTTAATTCTTGCTCGTCCTCGAGTAGGTAAATGATAAAAACATAATTTTTGATGTGGAATGCTACCTATCATATTCATCATATATTCTCTTCTTTTGTAGCATGGACATTTGGACTTGAATGATTCAAAGCAATAGTCTATAATTTGACATGAAGATATAAATACTCAAGCATACTAACAAGCAACCATGTCTTTCAAAATATCAACGCTAAAGAAAGTTATCCCTAGCCCATTATGCTCAATCATTGATCCATTCATGAAACACACTCAAATATTAGCTACACACAGTGCACAAATATGACAATAGTGCTCTCTAGTTGGTGCTTTATAAGAGAAGATGGAGACTCAAATTTAAAATAAAAATTGCATAAAAGTAAATAGATAGGCCCTTCGCAGAGGGAAGCATAGATTTGCAGAGGTGCCAGAGCTCAAAGCTTAAATTTAGAGAGATAAAATTATTTTGAGAGGCATGCTTTTCCTGTCAACGAAAACGACCGAGAATTCCCAATATCTTCCATGCTAGACACATCATAGGCGGTTCCCAAACAGAAAGTAAAGTTTATTTCCTTTCCACCATTCTTTCACAATCCATGGCTAGCCGTATCCTCGGGTGCCTTCCATACCAACACTTTCCAAGGAATTTTGTGGTTATTAATTTTGATTCATTATGGGACTGGGCATCCCTATTACCTGCCACTCTCTCGTGCAATGACAAGTGAATAAACACTCATCGTGAGAATAACACACCTAGCATGGAAAATATTGGCAACCCCCTGCCGCTTCATGAGCGGTACGGGCACACAAAACGGAAAAATTATTTTGAAAATTAGAGTTGGCACATGCAAATTTACTTGGAACGGCATGGAAATACCGCATATAGGTAGGTATGGTGGACTCATTTGGCACAACTTGGGTTTTAAGGAGTTGGATGCACAAGCAGTATTCCCGCTTAGTACAAATGAAGGCTAGCAAATAGATTGAGAAGCAACCAACCAAAAAGCGAAAACGGTCATAAACATGCATTGAACATAACTAACACCGAATAATGCACCATAAGTAGGATATAATTTCGTTGCATAACTATTGACTTTACGTGCATGCATAGGGAATCACAAACCTTAACACCAATATTCTTACTAAATCACAATTACTCACTAACATGACTCACATATTATCATCTCCATATCGCAAAACTATTGCAAGGAATCAAACTTATCATATCCAATGATCTATATGAAAGTTTTTATTATATCCCTCTTGAATATTCATAACTTCGGGACCAAATTCATATCTTGTGCAAATTACCATTACTATTATCAACTCTCAAAAAGATATAAGTGAAGCATGAGAGTGCAAATATTTGTTCAAAAATTTAATTTAATCAACTCCCAAAATAATTTTAGTGAAGAACGAGAGTTAAAATATGTATTCAAAATATAGCCACCGCCGTGCTCAAAAAGATTTAAGTGAAGCACTAGAGCAACTGCCTAGCTCAATTTAAGTGAAGCACATAGAGTATTCTAACAAATCATGATAAACATGTGGCTCTCTCAAATAGGTGTGTTCAGCAAGGATGATTGTGACAAACTAAAAATCAAACAAAGCAAAGACTCATATAATACACGACGCTCCAAGCAAAACTCATATCACGTGACGAATAAAAATATAGCTCCAAGTAAAATTACTGATGGTTGGTAGAAGAAAGAGAGGATGCCTTCCGGGGCATCCCCAAGCTTAGACGCTTGAGTCTTCCTTGAATATTACCTTGGGGTGCCTTGGGCATCCCCAAGCTTAGGCTCTTGCCACTCCTTATTCCTTCATCCATCGTGATCTCACCCAAAACTTGAAAACTTCAATCACACAAAACTCAACAAAACCTTCGTGAGATCCGTTAGTATAACAAATAAATTACTACTTTAGGTACTGTTGCAAACCCATTCATATTTTATTTTTACATTATACCTACTGTATTCGAACTTCTCCATGGCTTATACCCCCGGATACAATCCATAGTTCCATCAAAACAAGCAAAACAATGCATCAAAAACAGAATCTGTCAAAAACAGAACAGTCTGTATTAATCTATTTAAAAGCTATACTTATGTAACTTCAAAAATTCTGAAAAATTTGGAAAACGTGGCCAATTCATATACCAATACTGTGTAAAAATTTCAGATTTTTCTGACAGTCCAGTACAGAACCAAAATTCCAGCACTGGACGCAAAACTTTCTGTTTTCCAAACAGCATCAATTATACTATCTTCCAAATCATCCCAAAGGCTTTACTTGGCACAAACACTAATTAAAACATAAAAACACACTCATAAAAGTAGCATAAATGTGTAAACACACAAGAACAGAAATAAAAAGCCAAAATTTATTTTATTCATTGGGTTGCCTCCCAACCAGCGCTATTGTTTTATGCCCTTAGCTAGGCATAATGCATAGTTTCAAGTTTTGTCATGTTTGGTTTTAGTGACTTTTATAGGAGTTTTCTTAAACCCGGGAGGCTCTTTACGCTTCCCATTATTCTCAGGAAATGAGGCAATTTTAGGGTCTAGGATATCCAATCGCTTATTGCATAGAGTAATCAAAGTGTTCATGCGATTGAGGTTCCCACTAATATTTTTAAGAGGTTTGTTAGACTTTTGCAACTCAACCAAATTTTTTTGCATGTAACCCAATTTGTCTAATATTTGAGCCCCCTCTGGAGTAAAAGCAAAACCTTTTTGTGGTGGTGGAATCCCCAATATACCCTCTATTATTTCATAAGCAGTATTGGCTTCACTTTCAATAAAGTTCCCTTTTGCGGCAAAGTCTAAAAGTTGTATATGATGCATGGTTAAACCTATATAGAAATTGCGAAGCAAATTTTTTAAATCCCCTATTATAGAGCAAACACAGTAGGATTCCATTAACCTATACCAAGCATCTTTATGATTTTCTCCTTGTTTTTGTTTGAAGTAAAGCACTTTAAAATCCGGTGACAAAGGAGGGATAGTTACGCTAGTCATACTAACAAGGTGAACAAATCAAGCAAAAAGGGCAAACGGAAAATATTTTTGTATTTTTGTAAAAAAAATTTAGAAGTGGGGGAGATGAAAACGAGTGGCAAAGGCAAATAAAATAAATGCAAGGAGATGAAAGTTTTATGCGTAGGTAATTGATAGATGTTGATGATGTCTCCCCGGCAACGGCGCCAGAAATTCTTCCTGCTACTTGTAGCTTGCGTTGGTATTTCCCTGAAGAGTAAGGGATGATGCAGCACAGTAGAGATAAGTATTTCCCTCTGTTATGAAACCAAGGTAATCAATCGAGTAGGAGAATCACGCAACAACTCGTTAGCAGCACCCGCACACAAAACAACAAATCCTCGCACCTAACGCAAACAAGGGGTTGTCAATCCCTTGGCGGTCAATTGCAAGATTAAATTGTATGGTGATAGATAGATAGATCGGAATAAATACAAAATAAAATAAATAAAGAAAAAGTGCAGCAAGGTATTTTTGGGATTTTTAATATATGATAAAATAGATTAGATGATAAAAGTAGACCTGGGGGCCATAGGTTTCACTAGAGGCTTCTCTCTTGAAAATAGCATATGATGGGTAAACAAATTACTGTTGGGCAATTGATAGAAAAGCAAATAATCATGACGATATCCAAGGCAATGATCATGTATATAGGCATCACGTCCGAGACAAGTAGACCGACTCCTGCCTGCATCTTCTACTATTACTCCATAGATCAACCGCTATCCAGCATGCATCTAGTATATTAAGTTCATAAAGAACGGAGTAACACCTTAAGCAAGATGACATGATGTAGACAAAGTAAACTCATGCATGAATAAACCCCATCTTTTTACCCTTAATAGCAACGATACATACGTGTCATGTTCCTTTCTGTCACTGGGATTGAGCACCGCAAGACCGAACCCATTACAAAACACCTCTCCCGTTGCAAGATAAATCAATCTAGTTGGCCAAACCAAATCAATATATCGGAGAGAAATACCAAGCTATAATAATCATGCATAAAAGAGTTCAGAAAAGTCTCAAATAATATTCATGGATAATCTGATCATAAACTCACAATTCATCGGATCCCAACAAACACAACGTAAAAAGTGATTACATCGGATAGAACTCCAAGAACATCGAGGAGAACATTGTATTGAAGATCAAAAAGAGAGAAGAAGCCATCTAGCTACTAACTATGGACCCGAAGGTCTGTGGTAAACTACTCACGCATCATCGGAAGGGTAGCAAGGTTGATGTAGAGCCCCTCCGTGATCGATTCCCCCTCCGGCGGAGTGCCGGAAAAGGCCTCTAGATGGGATCTCTCGAGAACAGGAACTTGCGGCGGCAGAAAAAGTATTTCATGGACTCCTCTGTTGGTTTCCCGATTTTAGAGAATTTATAGAGGTCGAATTAGGTCAAAAGGGGCGGAGGGGGGCCCACGAGGCACCAGGGCGCGCCTGCCCCCTCTAGGCGCGCCCTGGTGGCTCGTGGCCACCTCCTCTGGCTTCTGGTCCTCTCCCGAAGCTTCTTGTGTCTCTTATGTTCAGAAAAAAATCTCCAAAAAGTTTCGTGGCATTTGGACTTCGTGTGGTACTAATATTCTGGAAAACCAAAAACAGGCAAAAAACAGCAACTGGCACTGGGCACTAAGTTAATAGGTTAGTCCCAAAAAATGATATATAATTGCTATAAATGATATATAAAACATCCAAGATTGATACTATAATAGCATGGAACAATCAAAAATTATAGATACGTTGGAGACGTATCAGCTAGCACTTATTGTTTGCAATTAATCAAAGTGAATAATTGGATATCATATCGATGAGTAACAAACACTAGTAAAATTGTCAACAAACCTGGCCTGCGGTAGTAATCTGGGTCAATGTCACTATGACCAATAATGCAACATGACTAGAGTTTGTTCCTAGGAGAGGAATTTTGATACCCTGTCAACTCTACAGGTACTAAAGATTACTGAAACATCTAAACCATTAATTGTAGGAAGCACTCAGTGCACAACAAACCCTAATGACAGTCCCGCACTCCTGCCTAATGAGTAATGAATCAATTAGAAAATTGGTGATGGGAAGTGGCTGCTAAGTGTTGAGGATGGCGTATCTCAGGATAAATCGGGTTGGCTGAGTGGGTGCTGCATGCCTGAGCCCTGAGCGGACTGGGAAGCTGGGCACGCCGGCACGGCCGGGCAGTGGTGACACTGTGGGCGAGCGGCTCCTGACCTCCGGTTAGTCCGGCGTCTCCTCTTAAAGTCATGGCGTCCGGCCACGGCAAGTCGCCAGCGAGGCAGGTGGCTGGTGGCGAGTAGAGATCCGGAGCGGAGCAGAACAGAGGGCAATCGGGGTCTGGAGGCATTGGCTTTTTTTAGCAAAGGCATTGGCTAGCTGACCATGTTCTAATCTCTTATGGTATACAAGCCGACCCAAAATCCCAGGGTGGGCCGCGGCCCACGCTGGCCCCCCTGTAGATCCACCCCAGCGGTGCACATGCATTTCAAAACTAAATTAGGAACACTTAGATGACCAATTAAATTTGCTAAAAAAAAGCTGACAAATTAAACGACTCTGTTTTACTAATATCAGCACCATATCAGATTCGTATTTGAACAACTAAGCTTGTTTAGCTTGATGGGTGGAGCAGTGCTATTATGACACGAAGCACGTAGGCTGATCGTAGAGTGATCATAAAAGGGGATAAACCCTAAGCATGATCAATTAAACCATATTGTGACTGTGCCGTGGCAGATCCGAAGCCACAAACTGCACAAAGGCTACTTAGCAACCAATGTTTGCGTTGAACTAACAACTAAGATTCTAAGAGCTGAAAAGAAAGTACAGTAAACAAGTGACGAGCTATTTTCTGGTTGAGATCAAAAGGTTGAGCAGATATGACAGAGTACCACCTCTCTTGCGGCGCCATGTAGGCATCGGGGGTGCGATGGCTGTCGGCGGCGTGGAAGCAGATCTGCGATGGTAGATGAAGGCATCGGGGGATAAGTCCCGTTGCGGTGGACGAGAAGGTCGTTGGAGTGGCCTCGGCAAGGTGGACGACGGCGCGGATGAAGCGAGAGGACGCGATGCAAGGCTTCTGGTCCGGTGCCGTGGATGAGGAACATCGATCTCTTGCAGTGGACGACGCGGTCTGGGTAGGTGCTCCGGCATGGGGGAGGAGGGCGGACAGAGGAGGCTGCTGTTGAGATGGTGTTCTGGTGCCGACGGTGTATGAATGGGAAAATGAAGGGAGAGGGATAGGGGGAACCATGTCTTTGGGACGCGCTTGTCTGAAATGTGGGGAAGCTACAAACTTAGCCCCCGTTTCAAATTTCGGACGTCTCATCGGTTGGGGATAGGACGGTAATGTCGCATCTCCCCAATATTTGCCGAGAGCGATTTCGGGCGAGGAGAGGGTGTTTTGGCGCCCACGGTTGGCGCCCACAGTGTATGAACGGGGCTGACAGGTAGGGCGGTTGTGTCACGTATGAGTGAAGTTACAAACCTGCCCCTACTTAAAATATTTGCCTAGATCAATTTCGGCCGAGGAGAGTTTGTTTTGCCACCCACCGTGTATGAATGGGGAAATGGAGGGGGAGAGAGAGGTCTTTGGGACGAGCTTGAATCAAATGTGTTTTGCCGCCCATGTTTGGCGCCCACCGTGTCTGAATGGGGTGAGAGGCGGTCGTGTCACGTTTGAGTGAAGTTACAAACCTACCCCTATTTAGAACAGTGGAAATCGGGCCGATAGGTTCTGCGTGTCAGGGGTAGATAGTAATTTCCATCTCCCAAACACTGGTTCCGGGCAGCCAACGTGGGAGTGGGTGTTTTGCCGCTTCTTTCAAATTTTGGGAGAATAAGCATTCACGTTTACCCTGGCAACTAAATTCAAATCCATTTTGTATTCTTATACAAATCTTTATAAATCATTCTATGTTTTTTATATATCTTCAAAAGCACAACAAAGATGTATTCCACCTTTATATATGAATATGATTAAGGTGAATACGAATATTTGAAACCACTTTATGTTCAACTCAAGTGTAACATGTACGACACAAGTAGCTTATAGTGTACTCCCATTTAGATATGAAGTTCAGAAGCCATCAAAATTCAAAATACTGAGCCAACCAACGAATAATATAGAAAACTAACAGACATATGACCACAGAGTATATGGATCAATAATATGAACTAACATACTTTTTTTTTAGTAACAACTAACATATATAAGCCAGGCCGCTATACTGTTTTTGGCTAGAAGAGCTTCTTTCTTTATACTACTATTTAAGCTGAATGCACAATCAACTCGATTGGCATATTTTGTAGGCCTGGCATAGCAAACAAAATGAAATGTCTTTGCCTCAACAACAAAAATGAAATTACTCATGTACTTATCAATTATTACAGACTGGTGCTCAAAAAAAAATACAGACCAAAAAACAATTATTACATGATCTCTAAAACAAATGGTTCCAATCTATTACATGAACAAACAACACAAAGTTCTTTCAACGATGGAAAAAACATTTCACCTATGATTTACCAAGGGGGGGGGGGTTTAATTTCCTTTTTTCCTCTAGGACCTTAACAATGTGGTCAGTCTCAGCTTGCTTCGTTGTGAAATCCACCAAATATTTAATGGTTTTCGTGAGTACTGCTTTTGATTGTGCTGTTTGCTTCCTTAACATGTCAACTTCATCTCTAAGTGCAGAAGCAGACTCTCTTTCTACCAATAGTTTAGCCTCTAGAGCATCAGCAGTTGGCAATTCATGATGCACTGTTGGGCCGGTGCCACTGCTCTGAGATGATCCAACGTCTATGGGGACCTCGCTCTTTGATCTTGGTCTAACCTGTTTTGCCATTATAGTTCTGATTGGATTCGGAAAAGTTGAAGTTAGCAAAACATCTCAACTGGGAGTTAGAATAGCAACCCAGTTAAACAAACAAGTAAAGAGTTTTGATTGGATGCTTAAAAGTATAAGTTATTAACATCATTAGAGCAACCGGTTGCAGCAGCAAAGCAGTTAAACAAACAAGTTTTACAAAAGGGACCTGTTGTGCCATTGGAGTTTCTCTTGGATCCTGAAAAGTTGAGTAGTTAGTAACTTGATTAGAGCAACAAGTTACAACAGCAAACTTGTTACACAAATAAGTTTTCGAAAATGTACCTGCTGTGCAATTGGAGTTCCAATTGGATCCTGAGAACTTGAAGTTGGTAACATGATTAGAGCATCAAGTTACAGCAGCAAACCAGTTAGACAAGGAACATTTTCAAAACATACATGTTGTGCCATCGGAGTTTCAATTGGATCCTGAAAACTTGATAGTTAGCAAGCATAAATAAAGTGTTGCAAGAGCCATAGAAAACTAACATCAAACTACTAAAACTAACCAGTTTTGGCAACGTATTTAATTACACATGAACTAGTAAAACTAACAAGTTTTTGGCAACGTATTAAAGTAACAAGTCGGTAGAGTATACCAGCAACACATACATCTCTAAATTTCATTCATGTAAGCAAAAGGATTCTGACACATATATACAACTGTCCGTCATATAAACCTGACAGTTGTCTCTCCATGAACATGCAAACATTACTAGTGCTAGAAGTCATAACAGCAAACTAGAAAAACAAACAGGGTATCAGAATGTAAATTACACATGAATTTTGTTGCACCCTAGAAGTAGATATGACCAGCTGTCTACGTGCTTAACTAGCTATTGAAGTTCAGGCAAACAGGTAAATCTATAAACAATAAGTAACAAACACATAGATAGGCGCAGTCTATAATAGGATTAACAGGCTATGGCATTATGTAATCAGTAGCAAACTAAATTAAGGCAAGCAAGATAATTGAACAATTTTGTAATCAGTGACTAACTAAAATTCCGAGAAGCAGATAACTGAACTTAAGCTAGCTCTTTGTACAGGCACACTGCAACTTCTTTTTTGCTTACGAGGTTCTATGAAGGAGTCCATGACATCGCTTGCTTGGATACGCAGTCCCAATACTCCTTTCTTCCCACACTGCATTTTGGTAAGCCGAATGTTTAATCTGATAAGATGGAGCAACCTTGTTATATTATATGAGGACAGGTTGTCAGACTAGTTGTAGCAATACACACCACACTAGCTTTTACTGTATAATTCATGCGATTATATTTGGCATATCAAGATCTAAGAAATCTACAATAGGATGAAAAGACTAATATCCTTCTCATTATTGGCCAACTCAATTCATAGAAACAAGCAATTCAACCATTATGTGGGTAAATCAAAAGCGCCACTGAAATACATTTCACTACCCCAATCATGCACGCAGGCCAGTACGAATTAAATGAAATGCAAGGATTTACGCTAGCTCGTTGTACAGGCTCACTGCAGCTCTGCTTGCGCTTGGGATGTTCCATGAAGAAGTCCGTGTTACCACTTGCTTGGATGTGCAGGCCCTATACTCCTTCCTTCCCCCTCTGCATTTTTGGCATGGCAAATGGTTGATCTAATGAGAGGAATCGACCGTGCTGTTGTACCGGAGGACAGGTACTTACAAGGTTATACGAGCGTGCAGGATGTGTACCAGATCCCGTAGCGCCGTCATGCTTACCTACAAAATGGTTTTTCTTGTTTCAGATGATAGCTCCAGAAGAAATAAGAGTTGAAGTCAGAGTTGCATAGGCATATAAGCTAAGAGAGCAGTAAAAGGGTATCCAAGCATCGTCAGAACAGTGCACAACGCGGTGATATGTGGATACCTAGTTCGGGTCGGCGTTTGGGCATACTCGCCTAGAGTGCGGGTCACTTCAGAGCCGTTGAGGGTGATGCGCTTGCGTTGGCTGACCGCCTACGGAAGCAGATCTTGAGTGGCGGCAGAGCACTATGATGCGGTGGACGAGGCCATTGGTGAAGCACCAGCGGGGAGGGTGGAGGTGCGACGATGTACTCGGTGAAGTAGCCCCAGTAAGGTAGAAGACGGCGTCGGTGAAGCAGACCTGATGCGGTGGAAGTCGGTGTCTGTGAAGCACATCGGCTGCGGCGGCTGGCGTTGTCGGTGGACAACCCGGTGCGGTGGACGAGGGCGTAGATGAGGCAGCTCTGGTGCGGTGGTGCAGCACGACCGTCGTCGTTGTCCGGTACAGAGGTGGGGAAAGAGATGAGGCGAGGGGTGATTCCAATTTTGCTTGGGTGGCGGCGAATTAGGGATTTGAGCGCTCTGGGCGCGGAAGGGGGCGGGGGAGAAGGGGGATTTTGCGGAGTTGGAATTCGGGCCGCCAGATATTTCAATCCGAAACATGGAGGCGCGGAGTTTTTAACGTCCGTACGACACACGCCACCACCACGACACGACTGTGGTCTACCTGGTGTGCCTACATTTGAGATGCAAACGAATCTTTTTTTCATTGGCAAACAAATCTGTATGTATTACCATGCTCGTGTTCTCCTTGCAAATAATTAGTCCTTCGAAACAAGATACTGTTAATTAATTAATGATGAGTTCTTTGAATTAGAGTGTGTTTGTGACATAGCGATCTCCAATTCTAACGTGAATTTCGCATTTCATGGTATCCACGCTAAGTTTTTGAGTGCAAATTCATATGTATAAGATGAACACTATGGTGGTGAGAAAACTTTGGATGTATTCAAGCATATGACCACACACATACAAAATACCACAACAGCCGAGTCAGTATTAGTGCATCAACTTTTCCAAATCATGCATGTATGGCATGAATTCGAAATAATTACAAAAGCCGTATGCATGGTCCTCAATTCAAATTTTACAATGTACACTACATTGAAACGTCTATATTAAGTCTATTGTTATCTACATTCAAATATTGTGTTTAGCCCCCCCTCCCCCGGGCACACACACTACATACTTCCTCTATCGATCAATCTTCCCCTCTTAACCACCTTATAGAGCTATTGGTTTCCGACACCTGCTCATTCTTTTTCTCCATGTTTCCATCTCTAATTCTCTCAAATACACAATCCCCTTTCCCCTACTCTCTCAACAAACGTATTTCTCTCACACACCCGCCATTGCACTCCATGTCGATCTCTCTCTCTCCCCCTCCCACCATCTCTTGCCAGATACATACATTGCCTCTCTAGACCCCCCTCACGCACACGCACGCACATTATCTATGTAGGTCACTCTCTCCACACCGTCTCACTCTTTCAACCGCACGGCGGCCCACACTCGCTCAATCTCTCTCTCTCTCTCTCTCTCTCTCTCTATCTCTCTATCTATTTAAGTCTCGATTAACCTCGCTTTCTATCACACACAAACGATATATCTCCCTGTTTGGGCCTTGATCGACACACTCCATACTCTGTCACGCAGATTATCTATCTAGCTCACTCTCACCAAACCGTCTCACTCTTTCGACCATTCGGCGGCCCACACTCGCTCAATCTATCTCTCTCTCTCTCTCTCTCTTTATGTATGTCTGGATTGACCTCGCTTTTTGTCACACACAGGGCCTAGTTCGACATATTTAATATACTCTCTCACGCACATTATATATCTAGGTCACTCTCTCCAACCCGTACTTCTCACTCTTTCGACCGCATGGCGGCCCACACTCGCTCAATCTCTCTCTCTTTATCTATGTCTCAATTGACCTTGCTTTCTCTCACACACAAATGATACATCTCCCTGCCGGGCCTCGATCCACACTCTGTATACTCTTTCATGCACATTGTCTATGTATGTCTCGATTGACCTCGCTTTCTCTCACACACAAACGATATATCTCCTTGTTTGGGCCTAGTTCGACATATTTTATATACTCTCTCACGCACATTATCTATCTAGGTCACTCTCTCCAACCCGTACTTCTCACTCTTTTGACCGCAAGGTGGCCCACACTCACTCAACCTCTCTCTCTTTATCTATGTCTTGATTGACCTTGCTTTCTCTCACACACAAACGATACATCTCCCTGCTAGGCCTCGATCCTGCTACTTGTAGTCTGCGTTGGTATTTCCCCGAAGAGGAGAGTATGATGCAGTACAGTAGAGATAAATATTTCCCTCAGTTAAGAACCAAGGTTATCAATCTAGTAGGAGAACCAAGCAAAATTCTGTTAAGCTCACCTACACACACAAGAGCAAACACTTGCACCCAACGCAAATAAGAGGGTTGTCAATTAATCCTCTTAGCGGTTACTTGCAAGGATTAAATCTTATATAGGTAAATAGATAAACTAAACTACTAATTAAAATAAAAGTAAATAAATTGCAGCAAGGTATTTTTAGGTTTTTAATATGATAAAGATAGACCCGGGGGCCATAGTTTTCACTAGAGCCTTCTCTCTCGAGCACAGAAACATACGGTGGGTAGACAAATTACTGTTGGGCAATTGACAGAATAGCAAATAATTATGACGGATTCATGGAAATGATCATGTATATAGGCATCACGTCTGAGACAAGTAGACCGACTCATGCCTGCATCTACTACTATTACTCCACTCATCGACCGCTATCCAGCATGCATCTAGAGTATTAAGTTAAAAACAGAGTAACGCCTTAAGCAAGATGACATGATGTAGAGAAGCAATTTCAAGCAATATGAATAAACCCCATCTTTTTATCCTTAATGGCAACAATACAAATACGTGTCATGTCCCCTTCTGTCACTGGGATTGAGCACTGCAAGATTGAACCCATCACAAAGCACCTCTCCCATTGCAAGATAAATCAATCTAGTAGGCCAAACTAAACCGATAGATCAGAGAGTAATAAAAAGCTATAACAATCATGCATAAAAGAGTTCAGAGAAGACTCAAATATTTCTCATGAATAATCTGATCATAAACTCACAATTCATTGGATCCCAACAAACACACAGCAAAAGAAGATTACATCGGATAGAACTCCAAGAACATCAAGGAGAACATTGTATTGAAGATCAAAGAGAGAGAAGAAGCCATCTAGCTACTAGCTATGGACCCGTAGGTCTGTGGTAAACTACTCACACATCATCGGAAAGGCAGCAAGGTTGATGTAGAAGCCCTCCATGATCGATTCCCCCTCCGGCAGAGTACCGGAAAAGGCCTCCAGATGGGATCGCGGAAGAACAGAGGCTTGTGGCGGCGGAAAGGTTATTTCTTCTGGCTCTCTGGGGGTTTCCCAATATTTTTGAATTTATAGAAGTGGAATTAGGTCAAATGGAGTCACGTGGGCCCCACAAGGCAACACGGCGCCCCCCTGGGGCGCGCCCTGTTGCCTTGTGAAGCCTCCATGAGGCTTCTGGCCTCCTCCCGAAGCTTTCAAGGTTTCTTTTGTCCAGAAAAAAATCTCCAAAAAGTTTCGTGGCATTTGGAGTTCATTTGGTACTGTTTCTCTAAAAAGCCAAAAACAAGCAGAAAATAGCAAGTGGCACTGGGCACTAGGTTAATAGGTTAGTCCCAAAAAATGATATATAATTGCATATAATTACATATAAAAACATCCAAGATTGATACTATAATAGCATGGAACAATAAAAAATTATAGATACGTTGGAGACGTATCAAGCATCCCCAAGCTTAATTCCTGCTCGTCCTCGAGTAGGTAAATGATAAAAACAAAAAATTGATGTGGAATGCTACCTATCATGTTTCATCATGTAATCTCTCTCTTATGGTATGAATAATAAGATCCAAATGATTCAAAGCAATAGTCTATAATTTGATATAAAGACATCAATACTTAGGCATACTAGCAAACAATCATGCCTTTCAAAATAAAAATGCTAAAGAACGTTATGCCTACAAAATCATACAATCATGTCATGCTCCATCTTCTTCACACAAAGTATTTATCATGCCCTACCCCAATGACAAGCCCAGTAATTGGTTCATACTTTTTAACGCGCTTCAGCTTTTTCAACTCCCACTCAATACATGAGTGCAAACCATGGATATAGCACTATGGGTGGAATAGAATATGGTGGTAGAGATAAATAGGAGAAGTCAAAAATGGAGAAAGTCTCACATCGACGAGGCTAATCAACGGGCTATGGAGATGCCCATCAATTGATGTCAATGCGAGGAGTAGGGATTGCCATGCAATGGATGCACTAAGAGCTCACTGGTACAGCGAGCTGCTATACAAACGGTTTTTATCCCCTTTCCGCGACACAGTTTTAAACCATCGCCTTGCCTGTGTGTGCGATAGGGGGGGGGTCTTCCCACACGACCCAGAAACCGTCGGCGATAGGGAGCACGCAAGCATACGTTTCGCAGAACTAAGCGTATGCCATGCCCGATCTATCCCAAACGCGACTCGTCACATAACTGTTTGTGATCTATAGAATATCCCAAATGCTCCATCCTCGCTACTCGTGTGTGCTCGCATTACCATCACACTCGGTATTCTGTGGTGCAACGTTTACAATGCGCGCCCCATCACAAACAGTTCACGATTGTAAAACGTGTATGGTAAGGAGACTATCACACACATTCACTTCTCCCGAACCGTATGCATCTATAATCAAGAAGATTAGTTAATCATCGTACGAGTGTCAGATAGGATTATGAAACATCGGACTGTAGTACCAGTGTCGTACAGGATAACTATCACACACGCTATTCTGTGGTGCAAACGTTTACAATGTGTACGACATCAGAAACAGTTCATGATTGTAAAGCGTGTATGATAAGGCGACTATCACAAACATTTAGTTTGCTCGCACCATTTGTGATATAGCCTGACATCACACACGCTTCGCAAATGGCAACTGTGTGCATGGTCGCACAAGTTTCCTCTCTGTGAACCGTGTCGGATTATGATGTATATCACACACGATGTGCTTTACAGACCGTGTGCGCCGTAATGACCTGCAAAGCGTATTTTCACCCTAATTTAATCGTTGCTATTTAAAATTGTACTGAATTTGAATTTGAAAGTAGGCTATAACTTTATTCATATCCGTCAGGTTCAACAACCAATGCATTATTCGATTCACAGGTACATATGTTCAAAAGTTACATCAAAAAAAGAAGAATTACATATGCACCAAATAAAGAATGATGAACCAGGGTTGTATACTTGTACTATTAAAGATGGTAAAGAAAGAGGTGAAAGACATTCTGGTTGCTGAACAAGGTGAGGCGGAATGCCCATATTGTGCCCTCCTCCATGCAAAAGGCACGCACGACTCTAGTCCAACCCCTTGTGATGGCCGACCGCCCATCCTTCACTGTCTTCATGACGACATCTAGATAGTCATTGTGTTCTGGTAGAAATACTTTAACCTTTGCATGCCCACCAATCATGTATTTTGAGAGGTAATCTTGAGTAAACTGCTTTGGGAACCACTGCAAAGGAAAAAGATTCAGACATTGTCATCTAACACAACTCATTATGGGCAGTAAAAAGAAGCATGCAGAGTTCTGACTTACCATCCTGCAGTTCACTGTTGTCTTGGACAAAGTGTAAACAAATAGTTTAATTGCCATCTCTTGACCTATTTTACTAACAATCTTTATCAGTTTCCTCACTTGATGCTGGTTCATGAATATCTCATTACCCCATACGCAAAAAGGGTCGAAGCGCGGATCTTTACCAGTGACATATGTTCCTTCAAGAACCAAGTTAATACTAGAAGCTAAACAGCAATTGCACAATGATGTAGTATAACACCCCCTCCATCCCATTATATAAGATCTTAGTACATCCAATATACTCACATATTGGATGAATTAACATCTTATATTATGGGGCGGAGGGAGTTTATTACATTGTTACAAATATCGACCGATTAACTGCAGTTAACTGCTTCTGTGTTGTTGTTGTTGCTGCTCTTCTATGTATATCTAGACATCATCAGAACTTTAAGGTAACACTCTTCCTTGTTGCTATGTCTCCTAGGATTGCATATTTAGACATTCAGTACAATGCATGTTGCTATGTAGCCTCAGATATATTAGATATGGCCCTAGTTAACCTACCGATAAATGGGTTACAGATATATTCAGTTAAATGTCCGGTTCGCCAATTAATCCCTTATCAGCCCCCGGCCGATATGGTACCAGCTACCGATATCCTGAACAGTGAGTATATATAAGCCATGGGATGAAACTAACCTCGATGGAAAATAACAGTCGTTCCCATTATTGTCCTGTGTAAGTACATCGAAAGGCATGTTAAGCACAACAGGCTAAACATCAACCAAATATATCCATGGTAGACAACATAATCTCCAAATGATAGCTTCAGTGTGCAGGTTTAAGCATGCTAGTTAAGCAAACCAAGAAGTGGAAAGGTGTGTTAACTGCAAAGTTCATACTTGCACATATAGAACATCACTTTGTGAATAACTGAAATAAACAAGGCATACTACGAACAACCAAAGATAGCAATTGAAACTGGACATATGCTAACTACGAACAACCGAACAACCGAAAACCATTAAAAGTGGCATATGGTCGCTACAACAGGCTTAACAGCAAGCAAATAGTCATTCATATTGGTATTGTTGAAACTGGTATTGATGAAATTGAACTGCAAAGTTCATACTTGCACATATAGAACACCACTTTGTGAATAACTGAAATAAACAAGGCATACTACGAACAACCAAAGATAGCAATTGAAACTGGACATATGCTAACTACAAACAACCGAACAACCAAAAAACGTTAAAAGAGGCATATGCTCGCTACAACAGGCTTAACAGCAACCAAATAGTCATTCATATTGGTATTGTTGAAACTGGTATTGATGAAATTGAACTGCACAGTTCATACTTGCACATATAGAACATCACTTTGTTAATAACTGAAATAAACAAGGCATACTACTAACAACCAAAGATAGCAATTGAAACTGGACATATGCTAACAACAAACAACCGAACAACCAAAAAACGTTAAAAGAGGCATATGCTAGCTATAACAGGCTTAACAACAAGCAAATATAGTCATTCATATTGGTATTGTTGAAAATGGTACTGATGAAATTGTACTGCATGGTAAATAGTTGCACATATAGAGCATCACACTGTGAATAACTGAAATAAACAAGGCATACTGCAAACAACCAAACACAGCAATTAAAACTGGACATATTCTCACTACAAAAGGGGCTCGACAAAACAAATCATTGGTTCCACCCTGTGAAGAGGCACGACAAAACAAATCATAGGTTTCTTCACTTGTCACAGATGGGCTCCTTCGCATGGGAAGAGCGCGGACTCTGGGTGCGCTCCATGTTGTCGTAGATGGGCTCCTTCCCCTTGGAAGAGCACGGCTGTAGGGTGCCCTCCCTGATGTCGCAGATGTGCTCTTTCCCCTTGGAAGAGGCAGAGAGGGTGCCCTCCTCGTGGTCGCCGTCGATGAGGTCTGACTTGGCAACTGAGGATCCCAAGCCAGCGTCGCAGAACGTGTCCTTCAGAAATGACAAAAGGGGCTCGATGGCGATGTAGGATGGCAAATTCTTGACAACGAGCCAGAGGAGATCAGCGGTGGGGCAATGGTTGAGATCGGCGGCGGTTGAACCCGAGGGGTTGGGTGTAGGCCACTTAACCTGTGACATAGCCCGCGGCAGGCCGTCGCTGTCGACGACGTCGATGTCGTAGCCGGCGTCCGTGACATGCCAGCATACTCTAGCCCGCTGATTGAGAGCATGCGGCCAGTAATCGTCGTCAGCTTCCTCGGCGGCCACCTCGTCACGTCGGGCGAAGAGGCCGCGATAAACCTCTTTTGGGCCATTAGCTCCTGGGGCTCCACGGGAAGCATAGCCGGGCTTAGGCTGTGACGCTCTGGAGAGGGGGAGGGGGTGGGGATGGGGATCTGTGGGAAAGGGGGCGTTTGGCAGGTGTCATCTAAAAAACTCAGGGCAGCTAGGGTATGGAGATCGGTGGGTAACCTGCATGGGCAAACTGGCAGATGCTAACGGTGGAGGCGACGCGGCGGCGGCGGCGACCTTGCTAGGGTTTCGAGCGAGGGAGGGGTGGTGTGTGTGTGTGTGTGTGTGTGTGTGTGTGTGCGAGCGCACGGAGTTTTTGGGGTGTGTGTGGGGGGGAGGTGGTGTTTGAGGAAATGACGCGGGTACTGAAAATTTTACTAGGTGGGAGTAAAATGTCGGGGCTACTGAAAATTTGGATGAAGGGATTGAGCAACACACATCGCACACGGTCCAAACATAACAACCATGTGCTATCAAACAGAAAAACCCTCCAGGTGGGTAGATATTTTTGAGGGATGCAGGCGGGAGCGGGAGCGTACAACATTGCACACGGTCGGAACATAATAACTGTGTGCTATAAAATAGAAAAACCCTCCACGCGGGTAGATATTTTTGAGGGATGCAGGCGGGAGCAGGGGGCCGGGGGCAAACAGCATCGCACACGGTCGAAACATAATAATCGTGTGCTATCAAACAGAAAAACCCTCTAGGCGGGTAGATATTTTTGACATTGTGAGGGAAGCCTCGTGGAGCCCAATCTACTGTGTTGATGTGGGTAACAGGGGCATGGGCGTGGCACACGTGTAGTCTGAGGGAACCGTGTGTGTTGCATGGCCAAAAAATGTGGGAAAGGGTCAGAACACGAACACACTTGCAAGTGGACCAAATATATGTATGAATTAAAAGGCTGGTTTGATGTTCAAATACCTAATGCACAACTTTGATGTGGCACCTGTCTCACAAAGCCCACATTATTGCTAGTCCGCACACACCCCCCCCCACTTCGTGTCGGCGGGAGGGGAATAGGTCTGACATGGTCAAACCCCCCTTTTGCTTCCGGTCAAAGGTGGACCGTGTACGGGCCCACAAATGTGTGCTTGTGGCGCGAGATGGGTGAGGCCGCATACGAACCACCTGCGAGTGGCCCAACTATATGTATGAAAAAGGGTAGTGTGATATTTAAATACCCAATTCATGCACAACTTTGATGTGTCACACATGCCTCGCAAATTAACCGGACATCCCCGTCCCCACGGAGGTTCAGGAAGTGCGAAGTACCCCACCCCACACACACACAAACCCACCCACCCACACACACACACACACACACACACACACATTGAGTTGGTGGGAGGGGGCATCTCACCAAGACGTAGTGTAACACGGACCAAGAAGAATCCACCTTGGTCGTATAACCTCTCTCTTGTTGTTGGCCAAAGTGATGGACATCCACGCAACCCCACAGATATGGGCAAGCTCGCCGATAACCACGCAAGGGAGTAGTGCCCGAAGACAACCATTGCCTGCATATGTGGCCCAAACATATGTATGGAAGTGTTGTGTGGTGTGTTTGAATATCCAATGCACAACTTTGATGTGGCACGGTACCGTGCTTTGGAACCGGAAAGTCCCCACACGGAGCGAGGGTCCACGACGCGTACTATATGTATGTCACCCAACTTCGAGCCGGTGACGGGGATTCATGCGTACACATGCGCTCAAACTTAGGTCTTGAATCTCATCACCATGACCTACTACACGGTAACACGAACCAAAGAAGAAGAATCCACCCTCGTAACCTCTATCGATGCCGGTCGAAGTGATGGACGTCCACGCGGGCCCATGAATATATAGACTTGCCGTCAATAACCATGCGAGGAGAGTACTGTCCGAAGACAACCACTGCATGCATGTGTCCCAAACATATGTATATGGAGGTGATGCATGCATGCATATGTTTAATTTGAATACTATGCACAACATTGATGTGGCGCCCACGTCGAAAATCGTACAGTCCCCACACAGAGCGAGATCGGTTCATGACGCGTCGTGTGCTGCCCCCCCCCCCACTTCGATCCGGTGGGAGAGGGATTCATACATGAGTACACATGCATGCACTCAAACTATATTATGTAATCTCATAGCATGACCTATATATACCGTAAGACAAACCAAAAATTAATCCCCTCCTAAGTCAAATTAACCTCTCTTATTGTCGGTCAAAGTGATGGACCAAGCGGGCCCACAGATGGAAAGCATCGATATCGCCGATAACCACGTGAGTGAGTGTCAGAGGACAACCGCCATCGCTTGCATGTGAGCCAAAACATATGTAAGTATGAAGGTGTGTGTGGGTTGTTGTGATGTTTTAATACCCAAAATGCACAACTTTGATGTGGCACCTGCCTCGGGAACTGTAAAGTCCCCACACAGAGCGAGGTTCATGACGCATAGTATATGCTGGTCCCATCCCCCTCTTCGATGCGCACTATATACTCCTATAATAACATAAACCAAAAAGAATCCTCCTTGTCGGTTAAATTAACCTCTCTCGATCGTTGGGTCGAAGTGATGGACGACGACTTCGCGGGCTCACATATGGAAATTAAGCGTCGCACACGAGCGAGTGTACTGTAGGACAACCACCGCCTACATGTGGCCCAAAGAGGTGTTGTGTGATGTTTTAATACCCAATGCACAACTTTCATGTGGCACCTGCCTCGGAAACCGAAAAGTCCCCACACGGAGCGAGGTTCATGACGCGTAGTATATGCTGGTCCCCTCCCCCCTCTTCGACGTGTACTATGTACTCATACCATAACACAAACCAAAAAGAATCATCCTTGTTGGTTAAATTAACCTCTCTCGATGTAGGTCAAAGTGATGGACGACGACCTTGCGGGCCCATAGAAAGTGTCACACGCGAGTGAGTGTGTCCTAGGACAACTACCTGCGTGCATACCCAAAGAGGTGTTGTGTGATGTTTGAAATACCCACTGCACAACTTTGATGTGGCACATGCTTCGCAAACTGGAAATGCCCTACACAGAGGTCCACGACGTGTCGTAGTCCGCCTCACTTTGAGCCGGTGGGAGGGATTCATGTGTACGCGCACACGCTCAAACTTTGATCTAGAATCTCACCATGATCCACACCGTAACTAATCCCAAGATGAATCCACCTTTGGTCAAATGCCTCTCGATGTCGGTGGAAAGTGATAACCTTCACGGGTTAATTAACGAATGGGCGCATCGCTGATAACCGCACGAGGGAGTGTCCCAGGACCACCATGCATGCATGTGACCGAAACATGTATGTATGAAATGGCCATGTAATGTTTTAAATAACCAATTCACGACTTTGATGTGGCACCTGCCTCACAAAACGGTCCACATGGTGGATCTGTACCGCCGGAGCCCCCCCCCCCCCCCCGACACACACACACCGCACCACCACCGCCGCCAGTACGAGGCATGTTAAACTTTTTCCGCGGTGAACATATGTGACCAAAGTAGTGTCGTGTTAAAATTTGGAAGGAAGAAAAATCAGAGATCGTCATTCGGACATTTTTATACATAGATTGATTTCCTAGGGATATAATGTGCAAATATCAAATTTTAGCTACATGCACACATGATAGTGCACCAAAATGGATTGGAAAATCATATGTGTGTCTCTGGGTGCATGTTTAGTCCCCACGCAAGAAATTTCAAACATTGAGAATCTTGATTTTTAAAATCCAGTAAATCCAAAACTTAGTTAAAATTCATGAAACCTATCGTGGTGTCATATGGACACCAATAGACTGTGATATTGTATTGTTTTTTCAAATTTGAGACAAGTTTTGATATATTATTCTTACAAACAAGAGATTATTAATAATTGGCAACCAATATCGCAAACGGATTATTTATTTGTACCGTGGGCGTTAGACCAACAATGTACGTGCCATGCTTCGGTTAAGTAATATACCGGCAGAATTAATCATCAAAAAAGAAAAACAATATACGTGCCGCCGCGCGTCCCATGTGCCGTGCGAGCAGGCGTGAGTTGACGGGACGCATGCGCGCAGTCCGTCTCGCAGGCAGACCGGGAGGCGTGCGGGCAGGTGTGTGAATTGACAGGAGGCGTGTTCGCTGCGTAGTGTCGCCGGGAGGCGTTGGAGTAGCTGTGTGAAATGAAGGTAGGCATGCGAGCAGTCTGCTGCACAGGCTCATCGGGAGGCGAGCCAGCCCTTTGACCGCCGCCCGCCTCGCTCCCCACTGCTCCATATTAATGGCGCGTCCGAGCCACTGGTTATAATAGGCGGCCGCACCCCCCATTCTCGCTACACACACAATCCTCTCTCTCCGCCTGCATCCTCGATGCTGCTCTTAGTCGTCACCGCCATCAGTGTGTGAGGATACCGCCGAAGCGCACCATAGGAGGGAGTGGCGACGCCAGGGCTGCTGTAGCACCTGAGCACAGCGTGAAGCTGGAGTCAGAGGTTGCCGTCGCCGCCGACGAGGTCTCGTGCGGGCAGAAGCGCGACAGCGACGGCGTCATGCTTCCCCTGCCGGAGCCGGAGGTCCACAGCGACTCCGGCGACGACTCCGACGACCACTCTGGCGATGACTCCGATGACGACGGAGAACCGATTAGTCATCTATACCCATTTATGTGGCAAATATATCTTAGGGTTTCTCTGGTTAGTCTTGCCTCCCCTTTTGGAATAGAAATCCAATGGTTATGTTCTCTCAGTTCATGAAATCTGAGTTTGATTCGATAGATCCATGAAATCTGAGTTAGATTCGATAGATCCGTGTAGTGTATTGATTGTTTGAATGGTACAAATGATAAGTGATTAATTGTTTCTTCTGTACAAATGATTTCTGCTAAAAATCCGACTAGGGACCCCTTTGGGGCGCAGGATAACTTGTAATCCTCATACTTCTGTCGTTGTGTATTTCCCTTTAGCTGTTGGTTTCGAACATTTCCTATTAGTGAGCTGATGTATGACACTATGAGGGTTTCATTCGAGTAATGGAACCGGGGAGGAGCCTCCCTGTTCTTCTAAAAAAAATCCGACTAGGGTTAGTCTTGCTAATAATTCCTAGCCAGATCTTGACAATCTTCTATTATATAATTAAAACGATAGAAATGGAATGGCTTAGATGTGAAAGTAGAAAAAGAGTTAAAAAGGACGGTCGTGATTTATAGGAAATAAGTACATATGCGTATTCATGTCTCCTTATCCCATACGTTTTATAGAAAGAGACGAGTCAGAGTCCAGATAAAAAACAATTGCTAGGCTCAAAGTATTGGAATCGCTAGGAACTTCCTACTCTGTACGAAAGAGCCAGTCCGATTGGTATGCTTATTACAGTTAATGATTTCAGGGTCACACTACCCCGTAAAAAAAAGATTTCAGGGTCACACTGACATCGAAAAGGCAGCAACCATCAACGTTGTTTTTGCTCATTAGCTACGGGCATAGCGGTCAATTTGGTGTGTTGTCAAAGGAGAGCTAAAATATGGCTGTGCATTGAAAATAATAGATGGAGTATTTAAATAAATAGTATAACATTACAAAAGCACACACAGAGGCATTTTTTGGGGAACACGTACGGAGGTGTTTAATACTACACAACAATTATAAACTACACAGTCTGAAATGTTAGGGACAAAAATCAAGAACAAATGCATAAATCTAAATATGAAAATATAGATAATTATTTCTAAAAAACCATCAAATTAGAACCATTAATTCAAACTATTAGTCACATACAAATGAGTCCACCATAAGTCTTAAAAAACTCATTTGTACCTGGAAACGTAGGGCCATTATAATAACTTACAAGTGCGTCCACCCTAGGTCCCAAAAAAAACGATTACAAACGGCTGAGGAAACATATAGCTATTACTGATCATTTACCTAGATGTAAATGAGCAAACTGCTAGCCTGACACACACCTATACAGGTAAAGAGAACTTTAGCTATTTGCGTTTGCATACATGAGGCACACACGGACCCAGACGTGACAAGATCAATCGGTAAACCCAAATAGTGAGACAATTGTTTTCCATGATACATATGGAAAATGATTAGGTTTTTTTTCTAGGGTGGTAAATTCTAAGTTCTAAAATTCCAGCGACGAGACTTATTTTTTCCCAAAAGATTAGATTCATAGTTTAAAAAAGGATACAGAAATATGAAAATAAGAGCTTTCGTTCATCAAATTTGTACAAAATGTTGACTGATTCGTAGGCATGGACGAATTAGAGTCATATATCTTTCATGATGCTGATAAAAGAACTTGACTTGCTTTTACTTATAAAGATTAAAATATTATAAGCCGGCTTTGGCCAAAGATAGTGCACTTAAAACAAAGATTTGTTCCTAAGTCTGGTAGTGTTTCCTCGACTTCACTGTTTGCCTTTTTCATATATCATTGCTACTATGGCAGAAAAAATAAATCAAATGACATTTGGCCGCTAGGGAAGATATGGATAGAGAATGCAATATTGGGCGCACCATAGAAAATAACAAGTTATGATGAGTACGAGCAAGAGAACATTTACCGGTTTCAAAGCATTCACTGATAATTAAGGCATCAAAGAATATTGTTCAAGTATGATATGACATTAATAAAGAAAACATAATTGCAACATGGCAAATGCGAGGGAGGTGATATAATAGATAACATGGTTCATAAATGTTTAGATTTTCTATGAAATCCCCTAAAATAATATTTGTGAAGAAGTACCAAGGGATAAGAAGGAGTGGAAGAGGGAAAGCTTGAAAAATAGTATGAGAGCTAATGGATTTACATGGTGGGACATATACCATTACACATCAAAGTCTTTGCCAATAACTTAATACAAAATAGGAAAAAAAGTGCACCAAAGTTTAATCATGTTTTCTCAAGATGTAAATGTTGACTATTTATATAGATTAATATTAATGCAGCCCCAGATATTATTAAATAATACTGACAGGGAAAAACAAAACATCAAAAAAATACTCTCTCCGTTTTTAAATATAAATCTTTCTAGAGATTACAATATGGACTACATACGGATTTTGCTCCGTATGTAGTCTATATTGCAATTTCTACAAGGTCTTATATTTAGGAACGGATGGAGTATATAGTAAATCTAGCCGCGCAAATACGCGGGTGACTCAGCTAGTTGATTTTCATGCCAAAAGTCGTTGGCATGCCAAATTTTGATCCTACTTTACGGCATGTAAATTGGTTTGATGCCAAAAGTCGTCGGCATGCCAAATTTTGGCAACTCCCAAATGTTCGCTAGAGATTAGTTTGCATTCCATTGTTCATTGCCAATCTCAGAAAATGTTGCCAAGTGTTGGCAACTTTTGTTTTTGCCAAATGTCGGTAGCAAACCAAACTTTTGATTCTGCCAAATGTTGGTAGCAAACCAATCAGACTCTTAATTTTGTTGCACTAAGTTGTGTGCTCTCTATTTATGCATTTCTTTCATCAAGATCACTTGTTGATTTAGGGTTCATGCTGTCACATGATATATTATGTTTCATAAACTCTGCCTGCTGAATTCGCATTATTATAAAATATACTGACGCCATATTTTTTACCATATGTGTAGGTGCTATCTGAGGATGTCGACAGCGAGGGTGAAGATGCCCAGAGGAGGTACAAGAGGCAAAAGCTCAGGGAGCTTTATGCAGGAAAGCATAACAGGCACATGAGGACCAGGAATGGGGGCTTTGGATGCCCGTTCTGCAACCAACTCCGTCATAACGAGTATGCAAGTGTTCTGGCGCATGCAAGAGGACGAGCTGTTGGCTCCTTCAAGCAGAAGTATTCTCGCAGGGTGGCGCACGCCGCGTACGCTGAGTACCTGGAGAAGCTTCACCTTCGTGCAGGCCTGTAGGCAGATGCATGAGATGTGGAATTGAACTATGGCTATATGTAGTGTCTTAATTATAAGTATGCTTGAGTATGCTTAATATATCGGTTGAACTATGGTTGAACAATGCTTGAGTACGCTTATTATCTATGCCTGAGTATATGCTCACTTATGTCTAGATGTGGGATGAGTATGCAATCAGTTTGGTTGATGGAATTTTATGCTTCTCTTACACCCACACCCAGTGGCGGACCTACAAATAAAATAGAAGGTGTGCACACTTTAAAAAAATTGAGACTATTTCAATTAGCTTGCATGGGCCTTAAAAATCAGTTAATTTTTACATGGTGAAAAATGTTTTCCGAAAATCTAGGTGTGCCATGGCACACCCCCTGGGTACGCCATTGCCCACACCACACACAGAGTGATGTTAATCGCACACGGTTGAGTCTACTAAACCGTTGCCTCTGAAACACATTCTGGCCTTTGGGACAGAAAACCCTCACCACCCAATTCAAAAAGGAAAAAAGAAAACCCTCACCCCCGCCCGCCACCTCCCCCCTGTGACACCCTGGTTTTCACTCCTGTTTTTTTTCCTTTGCGGGATTTGACTCCCGTCTTTTTTTCGACGTTCTTGGATTTTCTCTCGCCTTTGGGTATATGAAGATGGTCACTTAGCCTTGCCTCTCCCATCCAACCAGAGATTCTCTCCGATTCGATCTAGCCACCCCAGATATCTTCTCAGGGTTTTGCCGCCGAAACCTTACTCTCCGGTTTACCGGAAGGGAAACCCCAATTCCTTCCGTTACAAAGGAACCCCAATTTCCTTTGGTCTATTGCCTCCCAAATTTCTCTCAGTGATCATCCTATCTTTTTAAACCCTGGATATGCAAAAATATTTCCAAGTCATTTACAATATTTTTCATTTAAAATTAATTCCGTTTTCTGCCAGTTAAAGGAATTAAATCCAGGAAAATATCTATCCATCTCCAAAGTTCATGAAAACTTGTGGAGATATTCTTTGTGATCATATTGAGCTCCAATAAAAATATTGGCCATAATTAAATAGGGGAAATTGCCTTTTCCTATTTAAGGCCAATATTGCAATTTGGGCACTTTCCAAAGGAGCTACCATTTTGGTAGCCAGGAAAAATCCCAAATAATTTGTGGAGCTTCTCCTATCCATATATTGACCATTTCCATCAAGATCCCAAGTTCCATAGTTCAACTTTTGAGTGCATCATCCAATTCTTGTTTCTGGATTTATTTTGAGGTTGTGAAGCAACTATATTTTATATTGCTTCAAAAATTCTCAAATTAATCCAGGACCTCACACTCCCTATATGATGTGAGTATGCTAAAATTCACATCATTTCATCTAGCCAATTTCTCTCAAAAATTCCATCTAGTTTCTGTCCAGATTGCAGCTCTATGAAGGAAGTACCACTTTAGCATTTCCAATTGAGCTGAAATTTTCCCAGTACCTTCATATCTCCAAATAATCAACCTACACCAAAATTCAGCTCATTCTACCAAGCCATATCAGTGCAGCTTCAAGATTCAGTTTCTGGACCAGAATTTGCATTACAAAGGAAGTGTATGCAAAACTTGTCCAAATGGCCTCAAATTTTGCAAGAACCTAGTCCTTCCTACCCTATCTCACTGTGACAAGGATTCAGCTCCCCTCTCTCATCCATTTCTCCACAAGAACCCGTCCAAGTTTGCTGTCAGAACCATTGTGAGCTCACATCAGTCCAGATCTAGCCTCCACTTGCATCCAAACCACGATGGGTCAACTCACTGGCCTCTGATCTATCTATTTGACATGATTTGAGGTCGCTACAATGCCGCGGACGCGTGGTGCCGTTGGTGACCACGACACTAGTCGGCAGCCACAGTGCTCTGTGCACTGGTTGCTTCGGGAGGCCGTCTCCAGAAGGCTCCGGCTCGTCTGCGAGCGCCGGCGAGCTCTCCGCCGCACGCGTGGGCCGTCTGGAAGCTCCCCCCCTTGTCCCCTAGCTCGTTGGCCGGCTGCGCCGACGTCGATTCTCTGCTCGAGCACCGCCACGTCGCCGCGGTCCAGGAGCTTCGGTCGGCGTCGTGAAGCTCTCTCCGAGCCTATATAAGTGGCCTCCGAGCCCCTCCTCCTCTCCATCGAGCCCAGCCTCTCCCTCTTGAGCTCCCGGAGCCCTCTGTCCCTCCCATGGCAGCAATGCCGCCGCTCGGCCCCCTCAGCCACCACAGCGCCCTGGCCCTTCCCCTCCCCACTATCCACGGCCACGGCCGCCCCAAGAGTCCGCGAGGCCGCCTCCGTTCCCAGTTTCTCAGGGGAGGCCTCGCCGGCGAAGCCCCACTGATGCTCTTCGGCCGCCGCGCCACGAGCAGCAGCGGCAACGCTGCAGGCCATCCCGAGCAGCACCGCGACCACCGCTGGATGCGGCGCAGGCCACCGGCCCCGTTGCGCTCTTCGGCAGGCCCTCGGGAGCAGCCAGGTGACGGCGGCGTCGTCGGCCGCGGCGCCCTCCTCCGGTTCTGTCTCGGTCGGGGGAAGTTGAAGACAGCCAGGGGGAGGAGAGAGTGGATAGGGTCGGGCCCTCGTGTAAGTCACTATTAGCCCGGGCCCGCGAGCTTAAGTGGAGACGTACTTGTCAAAGTACGCTTTCCAACTTCGAAAGCGCATTCAGGCGCAGTTTCAGACAAAAATATGTTTCCACTACAGTGAAAGCGTAAACTCTGAAATACGCCTTCGCTTTCTCAGCCGCCGGCCGAAACGGCTATATAGTGGACGTTCACCCGTTAAGAGGCAAAATGGACAGTTTCTGTCTGTTTTATCGCTTAACGAACGAACGGTCATTTCTCCGCGACCGTGACTCCGATTCAGGTGAATCCAACGCCCACGTCTTCAGTTCGTCGAGCCCGTTCCGATGGTATCATTTTCATAATGTTTCCACACTGTGAAAATGACCATTTTACCCCTGCCCTATATCAGCCCCTCCGAGAGAGAACCCTTTCCAGCGATTCTTCCGCGAGGCGATCGCACTTCTCCCGGAGTATTCCTCGACCCCCAGGCAAGCCGACCATCTGATATATGCCCTAAAGCATTGCTCTGTGTTATTCTTGCGTGTTTAAATTTAATATGCTTGTATCTGTGTGCATAGTGGTGAGCTGTATGTGACGCCAGTGAACCCTTGTTTGTCTTTCTTTGGTGACGGCACCACGCCTGTGTTCTGAGCTGCTTCCGGCCGTTCGGGGTGGATGCCGACTTTTTGTTCTCTTTTCAACAACTGGCCCGTGTTCTGAGCTGCTTTTCGGCCGTCTTGGACAGCTGTTGAATTTCTTTCTGTAGCGGTGACCCTATGCTCTGAGCTGCTTTTCGGCCGTCTTAGGGAACCGCTACACTCTTTTTATCAACACCATCTCATGCTCTGAGCTGCTTTTCAGCCGTCTTGAGCCGGGGTTGAGTTATTCCAGTCACGCCCCAGATCTGAGTTGTAAAGACTGTTCTGGTGGCTATTGGTTTATTTGCCGGTTTCATGCAAGGGTTCATATGATTGTCACTTACAGCCATGACCGGTAAAATTATTAAACTCCTGCTAGATTGAATTTGTTATTTACATTAGTTGTTAATGCTCATCATATTATCGCCCTAGTGACTCGTAGATGACAGTATGGAGATAGGTTGTTATATTTTCATCATGCATTACTGTTGTTACTACAGTAATTAAGAATGTGACTTAATAACAACAACCTCCTCCATCGACTGGATCGAATCATAGTGTCACCTACCGAGCTTACCCGTGCAACCACATTTGCCTGGATGGGGAGGCCCTAGCTTGGTCTATTGTCCTGCCTCTTGTCGGTACCTCCAACTAGGGAAGGTTATGCGTGCGTGCTACCCTGGCCCGGTAGGCGGCGATAACCTTGTGAGCCCAGTTGTTTGTTTGCGCGCGGTCCCCGTTTGGGACAGTTTTGTTTGGCCACGACGGTGGCAGGTGTCACGGGGTGACACAGGGGCCACCCAGGACATGACCCTGGGAGGGTATGATTGTCGGAGGGACCGTAAGAGTGGCCGGCAATAGACAAGGTTTTGTTGGAGCAGCACTGCTCCACCCGAATGGGAACATGTACTAAAGTACGAGGCCAGGAGCTCCATGGTGTGGGTAAAGTGCGCAACCTCTGTAGAGTGTAAATCTATTCGAATAGCCGCGTCCTCGGTCATGGACTGTTCGTGTAGGCCCCTATTTGGTCTGTGTCGAGTCTGGAGGAACAAACCATAAGATGTTAATAATGAACCAGAGAAAGGTATGATTTGTCAGACTTGCAGTGCAGATGCATGGACATTAGATGATGTCAAAGGTTTGATTGTTAGCCATGCGATGGCTATGAAATGAGCGGTTGGATGACCGCAAAGCTTGGATCAGATTTGGATCGTGAGCATATTCGAAGTTCGGATTATTTACCTGATATACTTTATTGCATTTACTTCAGTAATTATCATGCTAGATAATCCTGCTATAACCTGATAATTAATGTTGCTAGATGATTAATCCTGCTAGATAATCCTGCCTTAGTATGATAGCTAATATTGTTAAGATAACAAATGCATGCTTGAATGCCATGGATTGCATTGCTTGGTGTATATGTTGGTATGGTTTGCTTGCGAGTACATTCAAAAGTACTCAGCGGCCTTCAATGTGGCCAGGTTCACCTAAGGATCCGACGTTCGCTAGCGAGGAGCCGGAGTGTTCGTGGGCTAGAAGAGTAACCCAGTCAGATCCCTGTGGATTGGAGCCGCACCAAGACCATCCTTTCTTAGATAGAGCTTTCCGCTGCCATCACCCTTGTACAATACCATGTAAGCCTTATATATATCCATTAATAGAAAAGCTTGTGTTCATGATACTTGTTGTAAAAGCGCATGCCAGAGTGATTTCCTGGGCTGGCATGTGCGGTGACCGTCTGGCTACAGTAGTAATTAGGCAGGGCACCACAACGGATGGTATCAGAGCCAGGCTGACTGTAGGTTACCCTAGCCAGACTTCATTGCCTCTTGATCAGTAGAAAGCTCCGATGGGTTTCAACCATCTTTGCCAAGCAGGCACGACTACTATTGATCATAAGGCAACCCCTTAGGCTTATGGCTCCATCAGACCCCAACTCTCGTGGCCTTTGCCTCCGGTGGGAAAAGTCCGCACCAGGCATTGACCCGTGAGCCCTGAACCCCTAGGTAAACCAGATATCCCTACCTTGCTTGCTAGCCATGGCATTTCTCTTCTCAAATCTAGTTTCCTTTGGGAAACGCTTATAAATTCCATCTCTTCCCGACAACCCTAGGATCGTCGACTAAGCCACTTTGGCTATGGTCATGCGTCGAGTGTGATGTTCCCTAAGGAAGTAGTAGGAGCTTGACACCAATTGCTACCAGGAGCATTGTGTGGTTTGCTTCTAAATCCTTAGAGGTACATCGAGTGCGCTATATTAGTTATACTAGTGAATCTTCGGCCACATGTGTAAGATCCGCAAAATTTGAGCTTTATTTGCTTTTTGGTTTTTCGCTGTTTTGCTTCTTTTGTTGGTTCTGTTCTCTTGCTCCGACTGGATCCATCCGCAAGTGCTGTCAAGAAGACCAGCATACAACTTGGATAATACCCAATAATCCAAATTCAGTAAGAATCAAGTCAAGCCAATTGCCTGATATTCAGAACATCAACACCGGATCTGAAAAGAATGAAGAATGGGTCAGAAGCAGAATCTGAGTGCAACCGACAAGGCCAGACTATATCTAAGGGAGTTTCCCACAGAATAGATTACAGCAAGGACAAATTATTCCGTCCTCGACACGAGGATTATTTCAGTCAGCGGGGTGAATCTTGAGTTCTTCTCAATGGACTCAAGAATCATTTATTATCTACAGAAGACATATTTCGAGAACGCGAAGGTGCCGAGAGCAACAACAAGACTCTGGTATGTTGAGACAAATTTCAAAGCATATTTTGGAATTCCTGGGTGCATATACAAAATTTTCCGGGCCCTGTGAACAAGGTTTGCGATGAATATGGATAAGTTCACGGTTGCCCAGAATCAATGAGGATTTCACATGCTTGGAAGCTCAGCTGAACCACATGGAATTATCCGCCAACTGCTCACTACTGGCAACACTTGGTTGGAATGCAAAGGGTATTCTGAGTAATTATCAACACGAAGTCTGCATCAGTTGTGCAACCACTACCGCAACAATGATCAGACCAGCAGAAGGACAAGTATCTTCAGTCAAGGTGTGGCCTATACCAAGTTCTGGCTTTGCTATGGGTAAATTCTGAATATCTCAGAAGGAAGCCAGAACCGGCCACAGGTCCAACTACATATCATAGTGCAAGGCTTTTGCTACAAGGAACCCAGCCTTCCTCCGTAAGCTATCGGGAGGAGCTTACGACGCAAGACTCCCAACCTTTCTCGCTACACCCCTTGGTGAGAAAATCTTCTGGAGTACGGCACTCCAATCTTCTTCAGCATGCCATCGTGCCCGCAACAATCTTGTCAGAAGCACGAACGAGTCTAGACACACGTCCGCCTCAGAACTCGGTGGTTATAAAAAGATTTATCCTACGTTGCATATGTTGTGAGCATGCAGTCCAGGGGATCAGTTCATGCGAGCCACTCGTACATGGGAATGACTGCGTTCAGAGAAACATCGGCCCCATAGTTCAAAGCAAGAATATGAACGTAGCAATCCCTACGAGATATGCAAGAGGAAATTGTGAATACAAGCCCAACAAGCTGGGATATGACCAAGGAGCCATGATAGTAGGTCATGACCAGTTTCCCCAAAAAGGAACCCCCAAGAACAAGGATGTCTTGAATAAACAATCTCCGCGACGGTCAATGAAGTAAAGCTCCACAGACAAGGTGATATTGCCAATCCTTGTCAGACTCTTGCATATACGGCCACAACAATGCAGCCAGCATGTCAGCGTGAATATGGGCCATCAACCAAGATAAGAGGATATGCTCCGAAAGACACACCAGATGCCAGCCATACTATGTCAGCTCAGTGGTCATAGAAAGGACCACAGAGGCTATATATGGCAGAGCTATCTCAGAGATTACCGTCTATGATTACTTTGTGATTATGCCCGAGATTTCAGTTGGGAACCTCCTGAGAACGAAGTCAGAATGCAAGAGACAGGAAGAAAGCATCCGTATAGAACCCACAGCCAGATTGAGTATTCTGACAAGGCAAAAAGAGAGCCACTCCTAGCCACTCCAGGCCATACGAGCACGTGAGTCCGGCACCCAGAAAGAATGTCTCGCCCTTGGCAGTCAGTGTAAGAGGTATCGCAATAAAACCCGAAGCAGCTAGTCCCAGGCCATGGAAACCAGACTATTTGTCGATACTCGGAGCTACCCACCAACCCCAGCCAACAAACTACCAGCACAAAGGGTTTGCCTGACAGGAAAGAGAAGGATTCAATACAGTCGTTGGAAAAGACAGCACCTGAGCCATCAAAAGAGGCAGATAAAAGGACAGTAAACAAATGAAGACAAGATAGCTGATGGATCCAAGTCGCACACAGGTAAGTCCCCTTAGCCGGGAGGTAAGCCCGGAAATCTCGAGGACGCGATTTTCTTAAGGGGGGTAGGTTTGTGACACCCTGGTTTTCGCTCCTGTTTTTTTTCCTTTGCGGGATTTGACTCCCGTCTTTTTTTCGACGTTCTTGGATTTTCTCTCGCCTTTGGGTATATGAAGATGGTCACTTAGCCTTGCCTCTCCCATCCAACCAGAGATTCTCTCCGATTCGATCAAGCCACCCCAGATATCTTCTCAGGGTTTTGCCGCCGAAACCTTACTCTCCGGTTTACCGGAAGGGAAACCCCAATTCCTTCCGTTACAAAGGAACCCCAATTTCCTTTGGTCTGTTGCCTCCCAAATTTCTCTCAGTGATCATCCTATCTTTTTAAACCCTGGATATGCAAAAATATTGCCAAGTCATTTACAATATTTTTCATTTAAAATTAATTCCTTTTTCTGCCAGTTAAAGGAATTAAATCCAGGAAAATATCTATCCATCTCCAAAGTTCATGAAAACTTGTGGAGATATTCTTTGTGATCATATTGAGCTCCAATAAAAATATTGGCCATAATTAAATAGGGAAAATTGCCTTTTCCTATTTAAGGCCAATATTGCAATTTGGGCACTTTCCAAAGGAGCTACCATTTTGGTAGCCAGGAAAAATCCCAAATAATTTGTGGAGCTTCTCCTATCCATGTATTCACCATTTCCATCAAGATCCCAAGTTCCATAGTTCAACTTTTGAGTGCATCATCCAATTCTTGTTTCTGGATTTATTTTGAGGTTGTGAAGTAACTATATTTTATATTGCTTCAAAAATTCTCAAATTAATCCAGAACCTCACACTCCCTATATGATGTGAGTATGCTAAAATTCACATCATTTCATATAGCCAATTTCTCTCAAAAATTCCATCTAGTTTCTGTCCAAATTGCAGCTCTGTGAAGGAAGTACCACTTTACCATTTCCAATTGAGCTGAAATTTTCCCAGTACCTTCATATCTCCAAATAATCAACCTACACCAAAATTCAGCTCATTCTACCAAGCCATATCAGTGCAGCTTCAAGATTCAGTTTCTGGACCAGAATTTGCATTACAAAGGAAGTGTATGCAAAACTTGTCCAAATGGCCTCAAATTTTGCAAGAACCTAGTCCTTCCTACCCTATCTCACTGTGACAAGGATTCAGCTCCCCTGTCTCATCCATTTCACCACAAGAACCCGTCCAAGTTTGCTGTCAGAACCATTGTGAGCTCACATCAGTCCAGATCTGGCCTCCACTTGCATCCAAACCACGATGGGTCAACTCACTGACCTCTGATCTATCTATTTGACATGATTTGAGGTCGCTACAATGCCGCGGACGCGTGGTGCCGTTGGTGACCACGACTCTAGTCGGCAGCCACAGTGCTCTATGCACTGGTTGCTTCGGGAGGCCGTCTCCAGAAGGCTCCGGCTCGTCTGCGAGCGCCGGCGAGCTCTCCGCCGCACGCGTGGGCCGTCTGGAAGCTCCCCCCTTGTCCCCTAGCTCGTTGGCCGGCTGCGCCGACGTCGATTCTCCGCTCGAGCACCGCCACATCGCCGCGGTCCAGGAGCTTCGGTCGGCGTCGTGAAGCTCTCCCCGAGCCTATATAAGTGGCCTCCGAGCCCCTCCTCCTCTCCATCGAGCCCAGCCTCTCCCTCTTGAGCTCCCAGAGCGCTCTGTCCCTCCCATGGCAGCAATGCCGCAGCTCGGCCCCCTCAGCCACCACAGCACCCTGGCCCTTCCCCTCCCCTCTATCCACGGCCACGGCCACCCCAAGAGTCCGCGAGGCCGCCTCCGTTCCCAGTTTCTTAGGGGAGGCCTCGCCGGCGAAGCCCCACTGATGCTCTTCGGCCGCCGCACCGCGAGCAGCGGCGGCAATGCTGCAGGCCATCCTGAGCAGCACCGCGACCACCGCTGGATGCGGCGCGGGCCACCGGCCCTGTTGCGCTCTTCGGCAGGCCCTCGGGAGCAGCCAGGTGACGGCGGCATCGTCAGCCGCGGCGCCCTCCTCTGGTTCTGTCTCGGTCAGGGGAAGAAGAAGACAGCCAGGGGAAGGAGAGAGAGTGGATAGGGCCGGGCCCTCGTGTAAGTCACTATTAGCCCGGGCCCGCGAGCTTAAGTGGAGACGTACTTGTCAAAGTACGCTTTCCAACTTCGAAAGTGCATTCAGGCGCATTTTCAGACAAAAATATGTTTCCACTATAGTGAAAGCGTAAACTCTGAAATACGCCTTCGCTTTCTCAGCCGCCGGCCGAAACAGCTATATAGTGGACGTTCACCCGTTAAGAGGCAAAATGGATAGTTTCTGTCTGTTTTTATCGCTTAACGAACGAACGGTCATTTCTCCGCGACCGTGACTCCGATTCAGGTGAATCCAACGCCCACGTCTTCAGTTCGTCGAGCCCGTTCCGATGGTATCATTTTCATAATGTTTCCACACTGTGAAAATGACCATTTTGCCCCTGCCCTATATCAGCCCCTCCGAGAGAGAACCCTTTCCGGCGATTCTTCCGCGACGCGATCGCACTTCTCCCGGAGTATTCCTCGACCCCCAGGAAAGCCGACCATCTGATATATGCCCTAAAGCATTGCTCTGTGTTATTCTTGCGTGTTTAAATTTAATATGCTTGTATCTGTGTGCATAGTGGTGAGCGGTATGTGACGCCAGTGAACCCTTGTTTGTCTTTCTTTGGTGACGGCACCACGCCTGTGTTCTGAGCTGCTTCCGGCCGTCCGGGGTGGATGCCGACTTTTTGTTCTCTTTTCAACAACTGGCCCATGTTCTGAGCTGCTTTTCGGCCGTCTTGGACAGCTGTTGAATTTCTTTCTGTAGCGGTGACCCTATGCTCTGAGCTGCTTTTCGGCCGTCTTAGGGAACCGCTACACTCTTTTTATCAACACCGTCTCATGCTCTGAGCTGCTTTTCAGCCGTCTTGAGCCGGGGTTGAGTTATTCCAGTCACGCCCCAGATCTAAGTTGTAAAGACCGTTCTGGTGGCTACTGGTTTATTTGCCGGTTTCATGCAAGGGTTCAGATGGTTGTCACTTACAGCCAAGACCGGTAAAATTATTAAACTCCTGCTAGATTGAATTTGTTATTTACATTAGTTGTTAATGCTCATCATATTATCGCCCTAGTGACTCGTAGATGACAGTATGGAGATAGGTTGTTATATTTTCATCATGCATTACTGTTGTTACTACAGTAATTAAGAATGTGACTTAATAACAACAACCTCCTCCATCGACTGGATCGAGTTATAGTGTCACCTACCGAGCTTACCCATGCAACCACATTTGCCTGGATGGGGAGGCCCTAGCTTGGTCTATTGTCCTGCCTCTTGTCGGTACCTCCAACTAGGGAAGGTTATGCGTGCGTGCTACCCTGGCCCGGTAGGCGGCGATAACCTTGTGAGCCCAGTTGTTTGTTTGCGCGCGGTCCCCGTTTGGGACAGTTTTGTTTGGCCACGACGGTGGCAGGTGTCACGGGGTGACACAGGGGCCACCCAGGACATGACCCTGGGAGGGTATGATTGTCGGAGGGACCGTAAGAGTGTCAGGCAATAGACAAGGTTTTGTTGGAGCAGCACTGCTCCACCCGAATGGGAACATGTACTAAAGTACGAGGCCAGGCGCTCCATGGTGTGGGTAAAGTGCGCAACCTCTGCAGAGTGTAAATCTATTCGAATAGCCGCGTCCTCGGTCATGGACAGTTCGTGTAGGACCCTATTTGGTCTGTGTCGAGTCTGGAGGAACAAACCATAAGATGTTAATAATGAACCAGAGAAAGGTATGATTTGTCAGACTTGCAGTGCAGATGCATGGACATCAGATGATGTCAAAGGTTTGATTGTTAGCCATGCGATGGCTATGAAATGAGCGGTTGGATGACCGCAAAGCTTGGATCACATTTGGATCGTGAGCATATTCGAAGTTCGGATTATTTACCTGATATACTTTACTACATTTACTTGAGTAATTATCATGCTAGATAATCCTGCTATAACCTGATAATTAATGTTGCTACATGATTAATCCTGCTAGATAATCCTGCCTTAGTATGATAGCTAATATTGTTAAGATAACAAATGCATGCTTGAATGCCATGGATTGCATTGCTTGGTGTATATGTTGGTATGGTTTGCTTGCGAGTACATTCAAAAGTACTCAGCGGCCTTCAATGTGGCCAGGTTCACCTAAGGATCCGACGTTCGCTAGCGAGGAGCCGGAGTGTTCGCGGGCTAGAAGAGTAACCCAGTCAGATCCCTGTGGATTGGAGCCGCACCAAGATCATCCTGCCTTAGATTGAGCTTTCCGCTGCCATCACCCTTGTACAATACCATGTAAGCCTTATATATATCCATTAATAGAAAAGCTTGTGTTCATGATACTTGTTGTAAAAGCGCATGCCAGAGTGATTTCCTGGGCTGGCATGTGCGGTGACCATCTGGCTACAGTAGTAATCAGGCGGGGCACCACACCCCCTCCCCGTCCCCAGTCGCACTTGCACTCCTCTGCGACTCTGCATGTCACCGCCTATTGCCGTGGCAACCACTTAGCTCGACGCCCGTCGCCGACGCCAGCTGCCGGTAAACCCCACCGCATTTCACCACTGCCGCTTGCCGCCACCTATCGCCACCGACTTTCTCAACGCGGCTCGCCGTCGACCCAGCTCCGCCCGATTGGGGAATCTGTGGTATTGGAGCTTTTTCTCATGGAGAACCAGGTAACTAATTTACTGAAATATTCGATCATCTCTTATCCCAGTCCATCTGCCCCTTTTAATCACCCGGCCGAAATCGCCGTGGATTCATTTTTATTCTAGCTGATTCAAGGGTTTTTGTTTCATTCATAGAGTGTACAGTGCAAGGAGACATCAGGCCTATGCGGCCTCGGCCAGACAGCCGAGAAGTTCCATCTCACCGTACCAGCTGGATTCAGGAATCGCACGGTATGTTCAGTCTCACCCGACCTCGGTTGGCATGGCCTACTTTTCTGAACATATTGTATATATTGCTACATTTGGATAAAAGGTGCCACATGCTGTATATACATCAAAGGGGATTTTTCTTCTTCCTATATCAGGCAAATTAATGCTGAATGTTCTTTCGATTACTCTCATATTTGCATGACATCATGGTTACACTATCTATTTAACTATAAATTTGTGTCCTTTGATTTCAACTGCTGTGTACTGTTCTTTCAATTACTCCCATATTTGCATGTTACCCTATTCTTTAACAATCTTATCATTTCCTACAGTACATCCCTTGCTTTGCAACAGCAACTGTAGTAAACAATCTTGGCCTTTACATAACTGAAGACTCCAGGAATGTCATATTGAACACAAACCATGGATTTACAATCGTTGCTTCTATACAACTTGATGAACATTGTCACTCCTATTTTGGCGCGGGCCTTTGGACAGAAATTTCTAAGTTTTGTGTAGTGAAAGCTGGCACTAAAATTGCACTGCACCTAAAAGAGCCTGGTCATATGATATATGCTAACTTCCCTGATGATATCATCCGTCCGGACTTTGTTCCAAGTAAGTGTTCTTTTCAAGTATCTGCATGTTGACTTACCTAGCAATATCAAAGTAATTGTGTAGTACTTAAGCAACCAATAGGGATTCCAATTTCTGACTCTGTTAAGTCTGTTCCTACCTAGTAACTTCTAGTTACCAATGCACTTTTCTTCTGCCCTGTTCTAACTAAATATTCCCTATCCTCCCACTCCTCCACTCCTATCAGATAGTGTCGCCGCCGAGGAGACTCCGGAGGTGGAGGACGAGGCTGCCAACAAGCGGAGGTGGGTCGAGCAAGAACCGCAAGCAACTCCGGCGGGCCTAGACTTCATCAGCAGCCTCCCCGATGATATGTTGATCGTCATCATCTCCCTCCTCCCAATCAAATATGGTGCGCGGACAACCGTCCTTTCCCAGCGATGGCACCCCCTATGGCATTCCACCCCTCTCGACCTCATCGACGTGCACAAGCTCTGGCATGGCTATCGCAAAAGCTTGGACGCGTTGTCCCAGATCCTCGGCAGGCACCTTGGCCCAATCAGAGGCCTTATCACGGGCAAGTTCCATTCCAATGGCAAGGACCGAGCCAAGCTTGATGAGTGGTTCCGATCCCCCGCCCTAGATCACCTTGAGGAGCTCAGTTTCAATGATGGACATATGCGCTTGCTACCATCGTCCGTGGTCCGCCTCGCGCCCACGCTGCGGGTCGCCAGGTTCATGAAATGCCATTTGCCCCCGATTAATGACGCGCTCGCTCTTTTTCTCCCTCTACTGAAGCACCTCGAGCTCGTTGCCGTCTGCATCCCCAAGGATGACATGGAGCGCCTGCTCCGCGGCTGTACTGCACTCGAGTACCTTCGTCTTCAGGCGATCAATGGCTTGAGTAGCTTCCACATCACCTCCATGACTCTCCGGACAATTTATGTGTGTTGCTGGTGCTGCAACAAGAGATCACAAAAGGTGTATCATAGTATGGTCATTGAGGACACACCTTTACTTGAGAGATTAGTTGTAGTTGATCAACAAGGTCCAACAAGAATCTGTGTCATTTCTGCGCCGAAATTGACAGTGGTGGGCAACTCGTCTGTCAAATTCTTCGAACTTGTTATTGGATCCACACCCGTTCAGGTACAACATTCGCCTTCTTCTTGTCCTTCTTGAATTAACATTGTTCCTAATTTTGAAGATGTATATGAATCTGTCAAGCTTGACAATGTATCTGCGCACAGTGAAGGTCTTCGCAGTAGAATCTATTGGCCCCAACCTGTACGAAGTTGTCAGTTTCCTAAGATGCTTTCCATGCCTGGAGAAGCTATATATCGAGGTGATGCTTCTTTCCTGTTAAATGTTAACCATAAGGGAGTTCAATTTTTTGGTACCCTTTCCCAAGTTTACAATGACAAATGTACTATGATTTCTGAAGGAATTTTGGAGGATTTCAGTACATTGATGTTTTTTCCCTACAGTGGTTGCTTGATTCATGTCAGGCCCATTTCTGGAACAAATCACAGAAGAGCCTCAAGTCATACCAGCCCCAAGATCAACTGGTAGACTTCCTTGATATAGATAACCAGTACAATAATATTACACAGGGGTTGAGTCAGAGTGCTCAATAATTATTACAAGCTTGCCAATATACTACGGTGGTGGAATGATACAGTGGTGTGGTGGTAGAACAACACTGATACAATAAAATAAAGTCAAGCGTCAGTGTGAGGCTTGGCTATTTTATTGGTGTAGCGGAAATGCAGCAGATGATACATGTGGCAGACTCCAAGATCACAGGTTGACTGACTGGGACTCCTCTAAGCGTCGGGCTCGCTAGCGCAATCTCCTTCCACAAGCTCGTCCTCCTCCAAGTCTGGCCAATGAAATAGCCAGGGGCAAGCCCGTGAGTACGTTGGAATGTACTCGCAAACATTATGAACGAAAGATATACCGAATGCATATGCTCATGCTGGATTAAATGATATGCTTATGCTGGATTAAATGATGTGCATATGCTGGCTGAAGTTAAAGGATGGCATGGTAAATATTAGCATGTGTAGAAGTATGAGTAAATAATTATTAGTGACAAGCAAAGAAAATTAATGGATAAGAAATGCCAAATGGGTGTCTACAAGAGAGTCAGGCGAGACAGACCGCCCGAGAACTCGAGAGATGCCACGATGAGCTCTTGAAAAGAAATGCCTGTCGGGTATCCACAAGAGAAGACTCAAGGGACGCCACGGAGAGGTCTTGAAAAGAAATGCCAATCGCGTGTCCACAAGAGAAGTCTCAAGGGACGCCACAGAGAGGTCTTGAAAAGAAATGCCAATCGGGTGTCCACAAGAGAAGTCTCAAGGGACGCCACGGAGAGGTCTTGAAAAGAAATGCCAATCGGGTGTCCACAAGAGAAGTCTCAAGGGACGCCACGGAGAGGTCTTGAAAATAAAACCGAGTGTCCGGGGTAGTCTAGCCAGCCCCTGAGGCACTCAGGAAAAATAAAAAAAGAGAAACGGGTTAGTCCACAATAATATTTATGCTGGCAACAATAACATGCATAACAATAATATTCATGATAACGAAATATCCATGACAGTGCTAGTGATGACCAAATTATCCTGCAAACTAATTCATGCTCAATTTGATTAGTTCCTCCGAAGACCGACACCGAGACCGACACTTGACCCTTCCCAGCTAACGTCCTTGACCGCGGACACGGCTATTCGAATAGTTACAACTCTGCAGAGGGTGTACTCTTTACCCACGTGTATGAGATTTCTTTAGTCAGCACTACGGTACTGACTAATTCCCATTACGGTCTTTGGGTTGGAAACACGCCTGACCAGCACACACCAGATTAACTTTCCGGATGCCAGGAATCACCCAAAGCATCGTCTAGAAAAACTCTAAGACGGGGAGACCACGTCCTGCATGGGATCACTATTCATATGCGCGGATTCCAAGGGGTGCCCCCCTCTCGGCAAACCAGCCGGATACACCCATGCCCCCTGACCTGATGACGGGATTTAGTCCATGGCCATGGAAACCCTCATCATGGCCCTCTATGTGGTGTGTACCCGGACATGGGTTAGCAACTTACTGAACCATACTTCCCTCGCGGGAAGACCCGTGGCAGCACGGTGTTTAGCTAGGTGTGACGGAACAAGACTCGATCTAGGCCGACTCAGGAGGTGTTGTTATTATTATGTCTGGCATGTCTCACATGCCACGGTGACACCGTTGTGTCACAACGGGACCGTGCTCACCAGCACGTCCAAGTCAGGAGCTACACTCCTAGTGCTCACAGCCTTATCCCATGTCAGATGCTTGAGTGAAGTGCAAGTCATGCACAAGAAATAATATGACCATGCATGCATGCACTTGCGATAAACTACTCATACGATGCAATTCCAACCGATGCAACCATGCAATGCAAATGCAATCACCATATCCCAAGTTCAAAATGCTTGCCTTGTCCAAAGTAGTCAGAAGGATAACACTCAAAATTCCCGGCAAAGTTCCCCTCTTATTTTTCTGAAAATTTCAAATTCGAATCCCAATTAAAAGTTTGACAACAGTACCAAAACTTGTCTCAAAATATTTTTAAATAAATACTAAAAAAAACTAGAGAGAAAAATAAGAATTTCAAAAAAAGAATCAACTCAATCGAAGTTGTAGTTTAAAAGTTATTCAACTTTTAAACTCAGGGGGTTTTCAGTAAAAATTCCAGTCCCTGTGCGCTTATAAAGAAAATGCTTCGGGAGAGAATAAGCCTTCCAACTCAGAAAACGTAAACGGCAGAATACGTTTTCTGTTTAAAAACAGAAAAAAAAGAGAACCCTGACGGGTGGGGTCCACCCGTCAGGTTTGAACTTAAACGCGCTCGCGCGCGATGACAGAGGGTGACGGCGATCGCCGGCGACGATCGCCGGGGTTTTGGGAGGTGGCGGTGGTTGGAGTGTGTTCAGGGTGGAGTGACGCTTCGGTGGGTAGTGGAGGTGGTCGCCGGCGAGCACCTGAACGGCGGCGAGGTCGACGGCAGCGGACGAGGTTTCGGGTGCGATCGGGTCTCGCCGGAGAGAGCTCGGGTGGTAAAATTGGAGCGCGGGATCGATGTAAGGGTGTGATATGAGGTTACTGACAGAGTTTGGAGGGTGGAGATGTAGTATTGGCGATGAACGGATCAGAGAGGTTGGCGGTGGCTCGGTGACCGGAGTGGAGGGAGACGACCTCCTCGAGGTCGATTGAGTGTACGGGAGCTCGATTGGGAGGTGATGCAGGTGGTGTGTGAAGTGAATGGAGCTCGGGGGCTCTATTTATAGGGGATCCGAGAGTGGCCGAGCGGGTGTGGATGAAGCCGGAGTAAATTTGGCCGGCGAGGTGGTTAGGGTTGGTGGTCATGGGCGGCGGGGTGTTAATGAGGGCGGTGGAGTGATCTGGAAGAGTCATCGGGGACAAGCTCGATCTCCTTGGCCTCATCCACGGTGAGGTGCCCGAGCGGGTGTGGCGGCCAGGCGGGGTCCAGAGCGGTCTTGGACGGTGTGGTCGGTGCGGCTGCGACGCGGAGGAGGTGCCGCGTGGAGGAGAAGTAGGTGGGAGAGCAGCAGGAGGATTGAAGATGGCGGGCGCCGTGCGGATCAGTTCGGCTGCCGCGGATGAGCTCGGTGGCAGGTGCACCGGCCAGCTCCCGCGCCGTCGGTGGCAAGCCACTGACCAGAGGGGTCCAGCTGGCTCAGTTAAGGCGAGAGGAGGCGTGGAGGAGAAGGAAAATGGAGAGAAGAGTAGTGCACAGCGACGTCTCCCTGTGCCTCTGAACTGAAATTCAGTTAACTGAATTTCTGACAGAGATGAACAGTGTGCACATGAAGTGTATGGTGAAATGACAGAGGGGTCTAGGCATTTTAGGATTTTTTTGATAATTTTTGTGGTGAGGTGTTGATGCTTATAAGAGGGCTTGGCAAAGTTTCAGAATTTTTGGAGCTATTAAAAATAGGTTTTGCCCAACAGAATTGAATCTGGCCCAAATTTGAATTGACTGAATTTTGAAAATTTTGAACTATGGAACCCAATGTTTTTGGTGAAATGGGTTATAGGTACTATCTAGTTGTTGGGGAAATTTTTGTGGAAGTAGAAGTGTCACAGAAAATATAGTTCCTTTGTAATTCCAAGAAACTATGAATAATATAAATTCCAACTTTGGAATTTAATAGAGTATGAGAGAAATATTTTTGTGGAGTGGAGAGGTGTTGGATATAATCCTAGAATGAGAGAATGACTTGAGGGATAAATTTGGATGACAGAATAAATTTTGGAAGAATTTATAAGTGCTTGGGAGGAGTGATATGATCATGCCTTGGAATAATTTTAATCATTCCAAAAACTTTTCTAAAGAGAAAATATTTTTTTTGATCTTCCAAAAATAATTGCCCAATAATTAAATCATCCAAATCAGAACCATTTAATTTTTTTTGGAAAACCCAATTAAAAATTGAATTGATTTTCAGAACAGAAGAAAGAGAAAAAGAAAAATAGGGCCAACATAATTCAAATCATTTTATTTTAAAGAAAAGATTTTAAAAATTCAGAGAGAAAATTTTGGGGTGTTACAATTCATAAGGTCACAATCCATATGCATTTCTCCTTTCGATTCATCTGTACTAGTTTTCGTAGGTAAATTTCCATCCACTTCAACCTCTTGGGAAGAAGCCTACGTTTTCCTAGATTGTAATCAAATGCCCATGTTAATCATGTAGGATCGAAGATGGCATGTCACTCTATTCGTGTATTTTAGAAATCCTGCAAATCAATGAGGCCTGTAGTAGTGTTCAAAACTGCATGTAGTCACTAATACATTCTCTTCTTTTGTAGATATGATTAGGCCCGGTAGTGGATAATGTGATACAATATAACAACCACATCGAATGCCTTGATCTGCATCTCTCAGAAATTACTTTGAACTCCTACCGAGGGACCTTACCGGAGATTATATTCGCTAGGTTCTTTGTTGTGAGAGCAAGGGTGCTAAAGGTAATGAGGCTTGCCCTACATTTGTTTAGCAAAACTGAATGGTTTGCTGATCAGTGCCGGCGGCTACGGCAGAATGGAAAAGGCTCTGCAGAAGCTGAATTTCATTTTGGAAGATCAGCTGACAGAGTAATCAGAAGTCATTATGTCAAGCCCATACATGACTTGTCAGTGGCTGATCCCTTTGCAGAAATGTTGAGGTTTCGAAACGGGTGTTACAAGTTGTAATATCAGTATGAACCTCTCATATGTCGAAGTTCAGCTGATCAGCGCGGGCGTCTGCAGCTGCATGAGCTGAATTACATTTCTAATATCAGTTTGAACCTTGTAATTAATCTTCGAATTTGAGCCTTCTAACTCTTGAATTGGAACCTTGTAATATTTCGGGCTTTTGTGGTACAGTCGTTGAAATGGCATCGTACGAGACTCGTATATTGGTAGTACTATTTTGACATTCATATTCAATGGACGATTACCTCAATGGACTTGATTTTATTTACCATTCTCGAATGTGTTTCCCCTGTCGATCTCAATCGCAAAAGATCTATATTGCGGACATGACCGCGATCTTCGACATTATTGTACACTGTTGGTTTCCTCAAATGTGCCCAGAATTATCGCACTCGAGTGTCCATCATTACCCGTCTATGTAACTTTGACCTCATCACCCACGGGTAAACTTGGCGCCTCTTCGAGCCCATGCGTGGTCAAACGAAACGCATGTGGGGTGCTCAACAGCTCAAGCGTGCACTGGAATCCTCCGCTAGGAATGCGGTGACAAGACGTGACGATTACAGGCCGTCCGGCCCCCATTTTTTACAGCGGCCATTTAACCCTTGTGTCTCTTCAACCTTTCGATCGCGCCCCAGTATTACAAGAAGCACACCCACGATGACAAATACAGAGAGGGTATCTTGCGCAGCTCCAATGGCGGCCCCAGCGGTTGCCGACGACGAGCGGCAGTTCACCATGCATGACGTAGTGGACACCCATAGAAGGTTCACGGAGCTCTCGGTGGTGTACACCAACAACCCGATCTGGGTGGAGAACTCCATCCACACTATGGAGTTGTTGCTTGCTGCGAAGAAGTACAAGGTGGTCGGGTTCGACCTCGAGTACACCCGCGCTCGTGCCGGGTCTCGTCACAAGGTCGCCGTCACCCAGATGTGCGTGCACAATCACGTCCTCGTCTACCACTACTGCCTGGCCACAAGGCCTTGCCAGCGTTTCACCAGGTTTGTCAACAGCCCCCACTATGTGTTCGCTACGGTGGACATAACCAACGATGTAAAGGTGCTCAAGAATTCGGGCATCGCCTGCAAGAATCTTGTCGACATCCAGGGCCAATACAAGATCTGGGGCAGCAAGAAGCATGAGAAGGACTCACTGGTTCACCTCGCCGAGGCCATCATCGACCCCTACTACAGAGACATGAAGGATTCCTGTAACAAGGACAATTGTGCCTGGCACTCGGCCTGGATGGAGAAACTCGATGAAGCTCATGTCGTGTACGCGGCCAAGGAGGCGCACACGAGCTACGAGATATACAAGCGGACCGTTGACATGAGGAAGTGCCTCCTTCTTCCCCAAAATGGCCAGGGATCCAGCCGGAAGCAGAGCAATGGCAAGCGTCGTCACAACAAGAAGTAGATGATCGTTTCTCCTAGTTTAGTGTGCATGCAATTGTTTACTTTGGTGTGTGTAGTCACTTATGTAATTGGATGTTTTATTTGGTTATTATTATGCAACAATGTTTTTATAAGTATATATGTTGTTGTTGTGTAGACAGAGCATAGATGTTGTGCGAACAGAGCAAATCACATCAGCCACGAGCTAAACTAGGGAACCTGTCGGTGATGATTTCATCAATCGCTGACAATTGTATACCAGCAAGCGTTTGCCCACAACACACATGGATTATTAGCAGGAATCGTCTGTGCTGTTATCGGTCTTCCCACACATTTTGGATTACTGACCTGTTTGCCATGTATCACACATTCTTGTTAAGTTGAACCATTTCTGTTATGTTGGGTAATCGCAAACAGTTCATCCGAGTGAACCGCATGCCGTATGTCACACACGCCTTGATCTGCCTGACCGTTTCTGTTGTGTTTGGTAATCACAAATAGTTCATCCGAGTGAATTGTATGCCGTGTATCGCACACACCTCAAACTGGCTGCCCATTTCTGTTGTGTTGGGTAATCACAAACAGTTCATACGAGTGAACTGTATGCCGTGTATCGCACACACCATGAATTGGCTGACCGTGTTTGTTGTTCTGGCTTATCACAAATAGTTTGTATGGATCAACTGTATGCCACGTATTGCACACACGTCTCTAATCGCAAACAGTTCGTCTTATTTGGGACGGTTTTATTACTACACTGTTTGCGATGCATGCAGCGCACACAGTTTGGTTGCGGGGTCTCTGATTCATGTGTCGCGTTAGCGGTCGCCTGGAGTAGTGGCTATAAGTGCATGAAAGCTCAACATGAAAACTAAGTGGGTGTGCATCCAACTTGCTTGCTCATGAAGACCTCGGGCATTTGAGGAAGCCCGTCATCGGAATATACAAGCCAAGTTCTATAATGAAAAATTCCCACTAGTATATGAAAGTGACAAAAAGGAGACTCTCTATATGAAAAACATGGTGCTACTCTGAAGCACAAGTGTGGAAAAGGATAGTAACATTGCCCCTTCTCTCTTTTTCTCTCATTTTTTTTCATGGCTCTTTTTCGCCACCTTTTTTTTGAATAATCTCATGGACCTCATCCCCACTTTTTCGAGGACTCATTAGTCTCCACCATTCTTACCTCACTGGGACAATGCTCTAATAATGATGATCATCACACCTCTATTTACTTACAACTCAACATTACAACTCGATACTAGAACAAAAATATGACTCTATATGAATGCCTCTGGCAGTGTACCAGGATGTGCAATGATGCTAGCGTAACATGTATAACAATGATGAGCGGTGGCTGAGCCACAAATACTATGTCAGCTATATGATCATGCAAAGCAATATGACAATGATGATGTATGTCATGAAAACGGAACGGTGGAAGTTGCATGGCAATATATCTCGGAATGGCTATGGAAATGCCATGATAGGTAGGTATGGTGGCTGTTTTGAGGAAGATATAAGGAGGCTTATGTGTGATAGAGCATATCATATCACGGGGTTTGGATGCACTGGCAAAGTTTGCACCAACTCTCGATATGAGAAAGGGCGATACACGGCACCGAAGAGGCTAGCAAATTTCAGAAGGGTGAGAGTGCGTATAATCCATGCACTCACATTAGTCAAAAAGAACTCACATACTTATTGCGAAAGTTTATTAGCCCTCGAAGCAAATTACTACTAGGCATGCCCCTAGAGGGATAGATTGGTAGGACAAGGTCCATCGCTCGTCCCCGACCGCCACTCATAAGGTAGACAATCAATAATAAATCATGCTCCAACTTCTTAGCATAACGAGAGATCATACGTCCATGCTTCGGGAATCACAAACCTTAACACAATTATTCTTACTAAACCACAATTATCTACTAATACCTCCCCCATATTACCATCTTAATATCGCAAAACTATTGCAAGGAATCAAATTTATCATATTCAGTGATCTACATGAAAGTTTTTATTATATCCCTCTTGAATACCTATCATATCAGGACCAAATTCATAACCCGTGCATATTACCATTGCTATCATGAGACTCTCAAAAAGATATAAGTGAAGCATGAGAGTGCAACCATCTATTATATAATTAAAACGATAGAAAAGGAACGGCTTAGATGTGACAGTAGAAAAAGTGTTAAAAAGGACGGTCGTGATTTATAGGAAATAAGTACATATGCGTATTCATGTCTCCTTATCCCATACGTTTTATAGAAAGAGACGAGTCAAAGTCCAGATAAAAAACAATTGCTAGGCTCAAAGTATTGGAATCGCTAGGCACTTCCTACTATGTACGAAAGAGCAAGTCCGATTGGTATGCTTATTACAGTTAATGATTTCAGGGTCACACTACCCCGTAAAAAAGATTTCAGGGTCACACTGACATCGAAAAGGCAGCAACCATCAACGTTGTTTTTGCTCATTAGCTACGGGCATAGCGGTCAATTTGGTGTGTAGTCAAAGGAGAGCTAAAATATGGCTGTGCATTGAAAATAATAGATGGAGTATTTAAATAAATAGTATAACATTACGAAATCACAAACAGAGGCATTTTTTGGGGAACACGTACGGAGGTGTTTAATACTACACAATAATTATAAACTACACAGTCTGAAATGTTAGGGACAAAAATCAAGAACAAATGCATAAATCTAAATATGAAAATATAGATAATTATTTCTAAAAAAAACCATCAAATTAGAACCATTAATTCAAACTATTAGTCACATACAAATGAGTCCACCATAAGTCTTAAAAAACTCATTTCTACCTGGAAACGTAGGGCCATTATAATAACGTACAAGTGCGTCCACCCTAGGTCCCAAAAAAAACGATTACGAACGGCTGAGGAAACATATAGCTATTACTGATCATTTACCTAGATGTAAATGAGCAAACTGCTAGCCTGACACACACCTATACAGGTAAAGAGAACTTTAGCTATTTACGTTTGCATACATGAGGCACACACGGACCCGGACGTGACAAGATCAATCGGTAAACCCAAATAGTGAGACAATTGTTTTCCATGAGACATATGGAAAATGATTAGGTTTTTTTTTCTAGGGTGGTAAATTCTAAGTTCTAAAATTCCAGCGACGAGACTTATTTTTTCCCAAAAGATTAGATTCATAGTTTAAAAAAGGATACAGAAATATGAAAATAAGAGCTTTCGTTCATAAAATTTGTACAAAATGTTGACTAATTCGTAGGCGTGGATGAATTAGAGTCATATATCTTTCATGATGCCGATAAAAGAACATGACTTGCTTTTACTTATAAAGATTAAAATATTATAAGCCGGCTTTGGCCAACGATAGTGCACTTAAAATAAAGATTTGTTCCTAAGTCTGGTAGTGTTTCCTCGACTTCACTGTTTGCCTTTTTCATATATCATTGCTACTATGGCAGAAAAAATAAATCAAATGACATTTGGCCGCTAAGGAAGATATGGATAGAGAATGCAATATTGGGCGCACCATAGAAAATAACAAGTTATGATGAGTACGAGCAAGAGAACATTTACCGGTTTCAAAGCATTCACTGATAATTAAGGCATCAAAGAATATTGTTCAAGTATGATATGACATTAATAAAGAAAACATAACTGCAACATGGCAAATGCGAGGGAGGTGATCTAATAGATAACATGGTTCATAAATGTTTAGATTTTCTATGAAATCCCCTAAAATAATATTTGTGAAGAAGTACCAAGGGATAAGAAGGAGTGGAAGAGGGAAAGCTTGAAAAATAGTATGAGAGCTAATGGATTTACATGGTGGGACATATACCATTACACATCAAAGTCTTTGCCAATAACTTAATACAAAATAGGAAAAAAAAGTGCACCAAAGTTTAATCATGTTTTCTCAAGATGTAAATGTTGACTATTTATATAGATTAATATTAATGCAGCCCCAGATATTATTAAATAATACTGACAGGGAAAAACAAAACATCAAAAAAATACTCTCTCTGTTTTTAAATATAAATCTTTATAGAGATTTCAATATGGACTACATACGGATTTTGCTCCGTATGTAGTCTATATTGCAATCTCTACAAGGTCTTATATTTAGGAACGGAGGGAGTATATAGTAAATCTAGCCGCACAAATACACGGGTGACTCAGCTCGTTTCTTTAAAATATAACCACCGCCGTGCTCTAAAAGATATAAGTGAAGCACTAGAGCAACTGCCTAGCTCAAAAGATATATGTGAAGCACATAGAGTATTCTAACAAATCATGAATAATGTGTGTCCCTCTCAAAAAGGTGTGTTCAGCAAAAATGATTGTGACAAACTAAAAAGAAAACAAAAGCAAGCAAACTATTTCACAACACGCTCCAAGTAAAACACATATCATGTGATGAATAAAAATATAGCTCCAAGTGAGTTACCGATAGATTGTAGACGAAAGAGGGGATGCCTTCCGGGGCATCCCCAAGCTTAGACGCTTGATTCTTCCTTGAATATTACCTTGGGGTGCCTTGGGCATCCCCAAGCTTTGGCTCTTGCCGCTCCTTATTCCTTTATCCATCGTAGTCTCACCCAAAACTTGAAAACTTCAGCACACAAAACTCAACAGAAACCTCGTGAGATCCGTTAGTATAACAAACAAATCTTAAACTTTAGGTGCTATAGTAAATTGATTCATATTTAATATTGGCATAATGCTACTGTACTCCAACTTCTCCATGACTCATACCCCCCAATACGATCCATAGATTCATCAAAATAAGCAAACTATGCAACAAAAACAGAATCTGTCTAAAACAGAATAGTCTGTAAAGATCTATTTAAAATCCATATTTCTGTAACTCAAAAAATTCTTAAAAATTACTACAACGTAAAAAATTCATAAACCAATACTGTGTAAAAATTTCAGATTTTTCTAACGCTCCAGTACATAATTAAAATTCCAGCACTGGATGCAAAACTTTCTGTTTTCCAAACAGCATCAATTATACTATCATCAACATCATCCCAAAGGCATTACTTGGCACAAACACTAATTAAAACATAAAAACACAATCATAACAGAAGCTATAATCATGCAAACACACAAAAACAGAATAAAAATTTATTGGGTTGTCTCCCAACAAGCTCTTTCTTTATAGCCATTAAGATAGGCTTGAGATTTCAATGATGCTCACATGAAAGATAGTAATTGAAACACGAAGAGAGCATCATGCAACATGTGAAAAACACATTTAAGTCTAACATACTTCCTATGCATAGGAATTTTATAAGCAAACAAATTATCAAGACAAGCAATATCTAGTATATGCAAATAGGAAGAATGAAGCATAAATTTCAACACAAAGAGAGATAATTTATTGACATGAAAATTTTTATAACCATATTTTCCTCTCTCATAGTAATTACATGTAGGATCATAATCAAATTTAACAATATAGCTATCATATAAAATATTCTCTTCATGATCCACATGCATAAAAGTTTTATAATCTTCCAAGATAGTGGGATTAACAGCAACTAAAGTGATGACCTCTCCAAACCCACATTTATCATAAAATTCATAAGATTGATAATTCTCCAAAGTAGTGGGATAATTATTACCTAAAATTGACACTCTTCCAAACCCACTTTTAATATTATTGCAAACATTATTATCAATAACATATTCATCATGAGGCTTAAATAAAATTTCAAGATCATAAGAAATATTATCACCCCAATCATGATCATTGCAATAAGTAGTGGACATGACAAAATTATCATCCCCAAGCTTGTACTTTTACATAACATTAGAACAATTGATATTAATAGAATTTATAATAACATCATTGCAATCACGCTTTTCATTTAAGGAGCTCTCATGAATCACTTTATAAATTTCTTCATTCAACATTTCATCACAATTTTCAAGAAAAACTTTATAGAGTAGTCTGCGTTGTTTTGATGATGTCTCCCCGGCAACGGCGCCAGAAATTCTTCCTGTTACTTGTAGTCTGCGTTGACTTTTCCCCGAAGAGGAGAGGATGATGCAGTACAGTAAGGATAAATATTTCCCTCAGTTAAGAACCAAGGTTATCAATCCAGTAGGAGAACCAAGCAAAATTCCGTTAAGCGCACCTGCACAAACAAGAGCAAACACTTGCACCCAACGCAAATAAGAGGGTTGTCAATCCTCTTAGAGGTTACTTGCAAGGATTAAATCTTATAGAGGTAAATAGATAAACTAAACTACTAATTAAAATAAAAGTAAATAAATTGCAGCAAGGTATTTTTAGGTTTTTAATATGATAAAGATAGACCCGAGGGCCATAGTTTTCACTAGAGGCTTCTCTCTCGAGCACAGAAACATACGGTGGGTAGACAAATTTCTGTTGGGCAATTGACAGAATAGCAAATAATTATGATGGATTCATGGCAATGATCATGTATATAGGCATCACGTCCGAGACAAGTAGACCGACTCCTACCTGCATCTACTACTATTACTCCACTCATCGACCGCTATCCAGCATGCATCTAGAGTATTAAGTAAAAACAGAGTAACGCCTTAAGCAAGATGACATGATGTAGAGAAGCAAATTCAAGCAATATGAATAAACCCCATCTTTTTATCCTTAATGGCAACAATACAAATACGTGTCATGTCCCCTTCTATCACTGGGATTGAGCACCACAAGATTGAACCCATCACAAAGCACCTCCCCCATTGCAAGATAAATCAATCTAGTAGGCCAAACTAAACCGATAGATCGGAGAGAAATACAAAGCTATAACAATCATGCATAAAAGAGTTCAGAGAAGACTCAAATATTTCTCATGAATAATCTGATCATAAACTCACAATTCATCGGATCCCAACAAACACACCACAAAAGAAGATTACACCAGATAGAACTCCAAGAAAATCAAGGAGAACATTGTATTGAAGATCAAAGAGAGAGAAGAAGCCATCTAGCTACTAGCTATGGACCCGTAGATCTGTGGTAAACTACTCACACATCATCGGAAGGGCAGCAAGGTTGATGTAGAAGCCCTCCGTGATCGATTCCCCCTCCGGCAGAGTACCGGAAAATGCCTCCAGATGGGATCGTGGAAGAACAGAGGCTTGCGGCAGCGGAAAGGTTATTTCTTCTGGCTCTCTGGGGGTTTCCCAATATTTGTGAATTTATAGAAGTGGAATTAGGTCAAACGGAGTCACGTGGGCCCCACAAGGCAACATGGCACCCCCCTGGGGCGCTCCCTGTTGCCTTGTGAAGCCTCCGTGAGGCTTCTGGCCTCCTCCCGAAGCTTCCAAGGTTTCTTTTGTCCATAAAAAAATCTCCAAAAAGTTTCGTGGCATTTGGACTTCACTTGGTACTGTTTCTCTAAAAAGCCAAAAACAAGCAGAAAACAGCAACTGGCACTGGGCACTAGGTTAATAGGTTAGTACCAAAAAATGATATATAATTGCATATAAAAACATCCAAGATTGATACTATAATAGCATGGAACAATCAAAAATTATAGATACGTTGGAGACGTATCAGATCCACACTTTGTATACTGTGTCACGCACATTTTGTATGTTGGTCAATCTCTCAAGATATCTCTTATAGCCCTCACCCTCCCCAAAAGCTTGATCGCACGATATCTGTCCAGAGCATATATCACTTTTGACTGAATGTCGGGCAACACTCACCCTATCTCTCTATCTATCTATGTCTCGATTGACCTCGCTTTCTCGCGCCGTCTCCCCCACACATAGATGCTACCTCTCCATCTCTCGACCGAGGGACCCATAAATTAAAATGCTACAAACTACACACCGGGGGACCCACCTGTCATGGAACAATTTTGGACCAACAAATTAAAAATGAAAAGGACGAGGATTGAACAGGCGACCAGGTCCTTCCAGGCGCACGTCATTAGGCAACATAGTAGCAACGTTTGTTTGTTGTATCTTTAATGGATAACATGTTTTTATATTACTTTCAGAAGATTAGTGGGACCGGCTTGTCAGCACGTACTACTCCCCTTCGTTGAGCCACTTACTGGTGGGTCCCATGTCTGCTCTCTCTCTCTCTCCTGCCCTTCTGCGTTTAGACGCACGGGCAAACACGAAGAATGCGCGAGCCACTAAACATGGCGCGCCACCTGTTGGGGAACGTTGCATGGCAAACAAAAATTTTCCTACGCACACACAAGATCTATCCATGGTGATGAGCATCTACGAGAGGGAGAGTGAATCTACATACCCTTGTAGATCGCTAAGCAGAAGCGTTAAGAAACGCGGTTGATGTAGTCGAACGTCTCCGCGATCCAAATCGCAAGTCGTCCCTCGAACCGATCACGAACTAGTGCCGAACGGACGGCACCTCCGCGTTCAACACACGTACGGCTTGATGATGCCTTCACCTCCTCGATCCAGCGAGCGATGGTGAAGTAGTAGATGAGTTCCGGCAGCACGACGGCATGGTGATGGTGGTGAGGAACAATCTCTGCAGGGCTTCGCCAAGCGCTACGGAGATTATGACGGAGGAACTAGAGGGTTAGGGTTGCCGCACACGGCTTGGGGAAATCTTAATGTGTCCCGTGTGCTAGCCCTGCCCCTCTATTTATATGTTGAGCCTTGGGGTCTAAACTTGGAGTAAAAGCCTCCTCCAGGTCGGTTTTTCCCGCACAAGGTCGGTTTGGCCCGCAGGGAAAGAGTCCAACTCGGATCCCTGCAGTACCGCGCACAAGCGGTAGTACCGCTCACGAGCGGTAGTACCGCTTGAGCGGTAGTACTGCTTCACACAAGCGGTAGTACCGCTTACGCGGTAGTACCGCTTCACACAAGCGGTAGTACCGCTTACGCGGTAGTACTGCCTTACAGCGGTAGTACCGCTTAAGGCAGCAGCAAAACTTCCTTTTGCACTTTCCAATACCTCGTGGGCTTTACCCCTTTGGTCCATATAAAGTGTTGCTGTACCCGAACACTTCGGTAAACATCCGGAACCCCTTCCGGTGAATTCCGGAACCCTTCCGGAGATCAAAACACTATTATCACATATATCAATCTTTACCTCCGGACTCTTCCGGAGATCCTCGTCATGTCCGGGATCTTATCCGAGACTCCGAACAACCTTCGGTCACCAACAAAATAACTCAACTATACTAATCGTCACCAAACATTAAGTGTGTAGACCCTGCGGGTTCGAGAACTATGTAGACATGACCGAGACACCTCTACGATCAATAACCAATAGCGGGACCTGGATGCCCATATTGGCTCCTACATATTCTACGAAGATCTTTATCGGTCGAACCTCTATGTCAAGGATTCAGTTAATCCCGTATGCTGTTCCCTTTGTTCTTCGGTATGTTACTTGCCCGAGATTCGATCGTCGGTATCTCTATACCTAGTTCAATCTCGTTACCGGCAAGTCTCTTTACTCGTTCCGTAATACAAGATCCTATGGCTAACTCTTTAGTCACTTTGCTTGCAAGGCTTATTGTGATGTTGTATTACTGAGTGGACCCTGAGATACCTCTCTGTCACATGGAGTAACAAATCCCAGTCTTGATCCATGCCAACCCAACAGACACCCTCGGAGATACCTGTAGAGCATCTTTATAGTCACCCAGTTACGTTGCGACGTTTGATACACACAAGGTATTCCTCCGGTGTCAGTGAGTTGCATGATCTCATGGTCATAGGAACAGATACTTGACATGCAGAAAACAATAGCAATAAACTGACACGATCATATGCTACGTTTATAGTTTGGGTCTTGTCCATCACATCATTCTCCTAATGATGTGATCCTGTTATCAAATGACATCTCATGTCCATGGCTAGGAAACCTTCACCATCTTTTGATCAACGAGCTAGTCAACTAGAGGCTTACTAGGGACACAGTGTTGTCTATGTACCCACACATGTATTTGAGTTTCCAATCAATACAATTATAGCATGGATAATAAACGATTATCATGAACAAGGAAATATAATAATAACCAATTTATTATTGCCTCTAGGGCATATTTCCAACAGTCTCCCACTTGCACTAGAGTCAATAATCTAGTTCACATCACTATGTGATTTACATTGTAATGAATCGAACACCCATACAGTTCTGGTGTTGTTCATGTTTAGCCCTTGGAAGAGGTTTAATCATCGGATCTGCAACATTCAGATCCGTGTGTACTTTGCAAATATTTATGTCGTCCTCCTTGATGTAATCGCGGATGGAATTGAAGCGTCGCTTTATGTGTCTGGTCCTCTTGTGAAATCTTGGTTCCTTGGCTAGAGCAATGGCACCAGTGTTATCACAAAACAGAGTCATTGGGTTAAGCGCACTAGGCACTACTCCAAGATCTGTCATGAACTCCTTCATCCAGACAGCTTCCTTCGCCGCCTCCGAGGCAGCGATGTACTCCGCTTCGCATGTAGAATCAGCTACCACGCTTTGCTTGGAACTGCACCAGCTAACCGCACCCCCATTAAGAATAAATACGTATCCGGTTTGCGACTTAGAGTCATCCGGATCAGTGTCAAAACTTGCATCGACGTAACCCTTTACGACGAGCTCTTGATCACCTCCATAAACGAGAAACATGTCCTTAGTCCTTTTCAGGTACTTCAGGATATTCTTGACCGCCGTCCAGTGTTCCATTCCTGGATCACTTTGAAACCTTCCGACCATACTTATGGCAAGGCTGACATCGGGTCTTGTGCACAGCATTGCATACATGATAGAACCTATGGCTGAGGCATAGGGGACGACACTCATCTTTTCTCTATCTTCTGCAGTCACTGGGCATTGAGTCTTACTCAATTTCACACCTTGCAATACAGGCAAGAACCCCTTCTTGGACTGATCCATTTTGAACTTCTTCAAAACTTTGTCAAGGTATGTGCTTTGTGAAAGTCCTATTAAGCGTCTCGATCTATCTCTATAGATCTTGATGCCTAATATGAAAGCAGCTTCTCCTAGGTCCTTCATTGAAAAACTCTTATTCAAATATTCCTTCACGCTTTCCAACATTTCTATATTGTTTCCAATCAGTAATATGTCATCCACATATAATATTAGAAACGCTATAGAGCTCCCACTCACTTTCTTATAAATACAAGCTTCTCCGTAAACTTGTATAAACTCGAACGCTTTGATCACCTCATCAAAGCGAAGATTCCAACTCCGAGATGCTTGCACCAGTCCATAAATGGATCACTGGAGTTTGCAAACTTTGTCAGCATTCTCTGGATCGACAAAACCTTCTGGTTGCATCATATACAACTCTTCCTTAAGGAAACCGTTAAGGAACGCTGTTTTGACATCCATCTGCCAAATTTCATAATCGAAAAAGGCAGCTATTGCTAACATGATTCTGACGGACTTAAGCATCGCTACGGGTGAGAAGGTCTCATCGTAGTCAACTCCTTGAACTTGTGAAAAACCCTTTGCCCCAAGTCGAGCTTTATAGACGGTGACATTACCGTCCGCGTCCGTCTTCCTCTTAAAGATCCATTTGTTCTGAATGGCCTTACGCCCTTCAGGTAATACTTCCAAAGTCCATACTTTGTTTTCATACATGGATCTCATCTCGGATTTCATGGCCTCTAACCACTTCTCGGAATCCGGGCCCATCATCGCTTCTCCATAGCTCGTAGGTTCATCGTTGTCTAACAACATGACTTCTAAAACAGGGTTGCCGTACCACTCAGGAGCAGTACGCGTCCTTGTCGACCTACGAGGTTCGATAGCAACTTGATCTAAAGCTTCATGATCATCATCATTAACTTCCTCTTCAGCTGATGTAGGCTCTACAGAAACATCTTTCTGTGCTGCGCTACTCTCAGGTTGAAGTAAAGGTTCAACAACCTCATCAAGTTCTATCTTCCTCCCACTCAATTCTTTCGAGAGAAACTCTTTCTCAAGAAATGTTCCGTTTTTAGCGACAAACACTTTGCCTTCGGATCTGAGGTAGAAGGCATACCCAACTGTCTCTTTTGGGTATCCTATGAAGACGCATTTCTCCGCTTTGGGTTCCAGCTTTTCAGGCTGAAGCTTTTTGACATAAGCATCACATCCCCAAACTTTAAGAAACGACAGCTTTGGCTTCTTGCCAAACCAAAGTTCATATGGCGTTGTCTCAACGGATTTCGATGGTGCCCTATTTAAAGTGAATGCAGCTGTCTCTAATGCATAACCCCAAAACGATACTGGCAAATCGGCAAGAGACATCATAGATCGCACCATATCCAATAAGGTTCGATTACGACGTTCGGACACACCATTACGCTGTGGTGTTCCAGGCGGTGTTAGCTATGAAACAATTCCACATTGTCTTAAGTGACTGCCAAACTCATAACTCAGATATTCTCCTCGTCGATCAGATCGTAGGAATTTAATCTTCTTGTTACGATGATTCTCAACTTCACTCTGAAATTGTTTGAACTTTTCAAATGTTTCAGACTTGTGTTTCATTAAGTAAATATACCCATATCTACTTAAGTCATCAGTGAAGGTGAGAAAGTAACGATAACCACCGCGCGCCTCAATGCTCATCGGACCACACACATCAGTATGTATGATTTCCAACAAGTCACTTGCCCGTTCCATTGTACCAGAGAACGGTGTCTTAGTCATCTTGCCCATGAGGCATGGCTCGCATGTGTCAAGTGATTCAAAATCAAGTGACTCCAAAAGTCCATCAGCATGGAGCTTCCTCATGCGTTTTACGCCAATATGACCTAAACGGCAGTGCCACAAGAAAGTGGTTTTATCATTATCAATTCTACATCTTTTGGCATCAATGTTATAAACATGTGTATCATTACTATCGAGATTCAATAAGAATAAACCCCTCACATTGGGTGCATGACCATAAAAGATATTACTCATATAAATAGAACAACCATTATTCTCTGATTTAAATGAGTAACCGTCTCGCAATAAACAAGATCCAGATATAATGTTCATGCTTAACGCAGGCACTAAATAACAATTATTCAGGTTCATCACTAATCCCGATGGTAATCGAAGAGCGAGCGTGCCGACGGCGATCACATCAACCTTGGAACCATTTCCCACGCGCATCGTCACTTCGTCCTTTGCCAGCCTCCGTCTATTCTGCAGTTCCTGTTTAGAGTTGCAAATGTGAGCAACCGCACCGGTATCAAATACCCAGGCACTACAACGAGAGTTGGTAAGGTACACATCAAGAACATGTATATCATATATACCTTGTTTGTTGTTGGCCGCCTTCTTGTCAGCCAAATACTTGGTGCAGTTCCGCTTCCAGTGTCCAGTTCCCTTGCAATGAAAGCACACAGTTTCTGGTTTGGGTCCAGCCTTGGGTTTCTTCACGAGAGGAGCAACTGCTTTGCCACTCTTCTTGGAGTTACCCTTCTTACCCTTGCCATTTTTCTTGAAACTAGTGGTTTTATTGACCATCAACACTTGATGCTCCTTCTGAATTTCAGACTCAGCGACTTTCAGCATCGCAAACAGCTCGGCGACTGACTTGTTCATCCCGTGCATGTTATAGTTCAACACGAAGCTCTTGTAGCTAGGTGGCAATGATTGAAGAACTCTGTCAGTGATAGCCTCTGGTGGAAGGGGCATCCCCAATTCAGCCAAACGGGTGGAGTACCCAGACATTCTGAGTATGTGATCACTAACAGACCCGTTCTCCTCCATCTTGCAAGCATAGAACTTATCGGAGGTCTCATACCTCTCGATCCGGGCATTCTTCTGAAAGATAAACCTCAACTCCTGGAACATCTCATATGCTCCATGACGTTCAAAACGTCTTTGAAGTCCCGGTTCTAAGCCATACAACAATGCACATTGAACTATTGAGTAATCATCAGAACGAGCCTGCCAGGCGTTCACAACGTCTAGAGACTCAACTGGAGCGGGTGGATCACCAAGCGGTGCATCAAGGACATAAGCCTTCTGGGAAGCCGTAAGGATAATCCTTAGATTACGGGCCCAGTCCACAAAGTCACTTCCATCATCTTTCAACTTAGCTTTCTCTAGGAACGCATTAAAATTCAGGGGTGCTACTGCGCGAGCCATGATCTACAACATAAATATAGCAAAGACAACTTAGACTATTGTTCAAGATAATGAGTTTAATTAATCATATTACTTAAAAAACTCCCACTCAAATTGACATCCCTCCGGTCATTCGAGTGTAACATGATCCAAATCCACCAACTCAAGTCCGATCATCACGTGAGTTGAGGTGGTTTCAATGGTGAACATCTTCATGTTGATCATATCTGCTATATGACTCATGTTCGACCTTTCGGTCTCTTGTGTTCCGAGGCCATGTCTGTACATGCTAGGCTCGTCAAGTTTAACCCGAGTGTTCCGCACGTGCAACATGGCTTACACCCGTTGTATGCGAACGTAGAGTCTATCACACCCGATCATCACGGCGTGTCTCGAAACGACGAACTTTCGCAACGGTGCACACTCGGGGAGAACACAATTTATCTTGAAATTTAAGTGAGGGATCACCTTATAATGCTACCGTCGTCCTAAGCAAAATAAGATGCTTAAAAGGATTAACATCACATGCAAATCATAAGTGACATGATATGGCCATGAACTTGTGCTTTTGATCTCCATCTCCAAAGCACCGGCATGATCTCCATCGTCACCGGCATGACACCATGATCTCCATCATCTTGATCTCCATCAACGTATCGCCATGAGGTTGTCACGCCGACTGTTGCTTCCACGACTATTGCTAACTCATAGCGATAAAGTAAAGCAAAACGGCGAAAATAATTAAAGACAACTCTATGGCTCCTGCCAGTTGCCGTACTCATCGACATGCAAGTCGTGATATTCTATACAACACATGATCATCTCATACATCACATATATCTCATCATGTAATTGGCCATATCACATCACAACATACCCTGCAAAAACAAGTTAGACGTCCTCTAATTGTTGTTGCAAATTTTACGTGGCTGCTACGGGTTTGCAAGAACCGTTCTTACCTACGCAAAACCACAACGTGGTGTAGTGATTGCTTTTTGATCTTCTAAAAGAACCCTCTTCATTGAAATCGATTCAACTAAAGTGAGAGAGACAGACACCCGCTAGCCATCTTTATGCAACAAAGTTACATGTCAGTTGAAGGAACCGGTCTCTCGTAAGCGTACGAGTAATGTTGGTCCGGGCCGCTTCATCTCACAATACCGCCGAATCAAGTATCAACTAGTAACGGCAAGCAATATGTATACATCCATGCCCACAACTCGTTTGTGTTCTACTCGAGATCTCATCTACGCATAGACCTAGCTCTGATACCACTGTTGGGGAACGTTGCATGGGAAACAAAAATTTTCCTACGCACACACAAGATCTATCAATGGTAATGAGCATCTACGAGAGGGAGAGTGAATCTACATACCCTTGTAGATCGCTAAGCGGAAGCGTTAAGAAACGCGGTTGATGTAGTCGAACGTCTCCGCGATCCAAATCGCAAGTCGTCCCTCGAACCGATCACGAACTAGTGCCGAACGGACGTCACCTCCGTGTTCAACACACGTACGGCTTGATGACGCCTTCACCTCCTCGATCCAGCGAGTGATGGTGAAGTAGTAGATGAGTTCCGGCAGCACGACGGCGTGGTGATGGTGGTGAGGAACAATCTCTGCAGGGCTTCGCCAAGAGCTACGGAGATTATGACGGAGGAACTAGAGGGTTAGGGTTGCCGCACACGGCTTGGGGAAATCTTAATGTGTCCCGTGTGCTAGACCTGCCCCTCTATTTATATGTTGAGCCTTGGGGTCTAAACTTGGAGTAAAAGCCTCCTCCAGGTCGGTTTTGTCCGCACAAGGTCGGTTTGGCCCGCAGGGAAAGAGTCCAACTCGGATCCCTGCAGTACCGCGCACAAGCGGTAGTACCGCTCAGGAGCGGTAGTACCGCTTGAGCGGTAGTACCGCTTCACACCAGCGGTAGTACCGCTTCACACAAGCGGTAGTACCGCTTACGCGGTAGTACTGCCTTACAGCGGTAGTACCGCTTAAGGCAGCAGCAAAACTTCCTTTTGCACTTTCCAATACCTCGTGGGCTTTACCCCTTTGATCCATATAAAGTGTTGCTGTACCCGAACACTTCGGTAAACATCCGGAACCCCTTCCGGTGAATTCCGGAACCCTTCTGGAGATCAAAACACTATTATCACATATATCAATCTTTACCTCCGGACTCTTCCGGAGATCCTCGTCATGTCCGGGATCTTATCCGAGACTCCGAACAACCTTCGGTCACCAACAAAATAACTCAACTATACTAATCGTCACCAAACGTTAAGTGTGTAGACCCTGCGGGTTCGAGAACTATGTAGACATGACCGAGACACCTCTACGATCAATAACCAATAGCGGGACCTGGATGCCCATATTGGCTCCTACATATTCTACGAAGATCTTTATCGGTCGAACCTCTATGTCAAGGATTCAGTTAATCCCGTATGTTGTTCCCTTTGTTCTTCGGTATGTTACTTGCCCGAGATTCGATCGTCGGTATCTCTATACCTAGTTCAATCTCGTTACCGGCAAGTGTCTTTACTCGTTCCGTAATACAAGATCCTGTGGCTAACTCTTTAGTCACTTTGCTTGCAAGGCTTATTGTGATGTTGTATTACCGAGTGGGCCCTGAGATACCTCTCTGTCACACGGAGTAACAAATCCCAGTCTTGATCCATGCCAACCCAACAGACACCCTCGGAGATACCTGTAGAGCATCTTTATAGTCACCCAGTTACGTTGCGACGTTTGATACACACAAGGTATTCCTCCGGTGTCAGTGAGTTGCATGATCTCATGGTCATAGGAACAGATACTTGACATGCAGAAAACAATAGCAATAAACTGACACGATCATATGCTACGTTTATAGTTTGGGTCTTGTCCATCACATCATTCTCCTAATGATGTGATCCTGTTATCAAATGACATCTCATGTCCATGGCTAGGAAACCTTCACCATCTTTTGATCAACGAGCTAGTCAACTAGAGGCTTACTAGGGACACAGTGTTGTCTATGTACCCACACATGTATTTGAGTTTCCAATCAATACAATTATAGCATGGATAATAAACGATTATCATGAACAAGGAAATATAATAATAACCAATTTATTATTGCCTCTAGGGCATATTTCCAACACCACCCGGGGCAGATGCCCCATGCCATCGACCGTATCTGGATGCGTTCACAAGTTACGACACCAGTTTCACCTACTATGAGTAGTAGTATTTTACAAGTATAGGAAAAAAAGTGACCATGACGGACAAGTTCAGGCACCCGTGGTGTATTTAACTTGTACTGTAATAATTAAATGCGTGGATAAATAGATGTATCGCCTAGTGCTGGAACAAGGGACCTGCTCGCGCCCTACAAGTATTTGGAATTGACGCAAGTATTTAATATGAAATGTTCGCGATGAGAAGGAATACATGTCGCTTGATGACTTTTTTTATTTAATTTGATAGGGCTCTAGCAGAACACTCAATCGATCAAACCATAGATTTCATTCAATCTGACTGTGACTTTACATTCATACCACGATCGAACTAAAATAAATAAATGAATAAAAATAATTGCAGCGACGGTGGAGGCGTCTTGCGGCGGGAAGCGGTGATGACCCACAAGTATAGGGGATCAATCGTATTCCTTTCGATAAGTAAGAGTGTCGAACCCAACGAGGAGCAGAAGTAAATGACAAGCGGTTTTCAGCAAGGTATTATCTGCAAGTACTGAAAGTAGCGGTAACAGATAGTTTTGATACCAAGATAATTCGTAACAAGTAGCAAGTAGTAACGATAACAAAGGTGCAGCAAGGATCCTTTTTGTAGCAAAGGACAAGCCGGAACGAACTCGTATAATAAGCAAAGCGTTCTCGAGGACACATGGGAATTTCATCTAATCACTTTCATCATGTTTGTTTGATTCGCATTCGCTACTTTGATAATTTGATATGTGGGTGGACCGGTGCTTGGGTGATGTTCTTACTTGAACAAACCTCCCACTTATGATTACCCCCTCTCGCAAGCATCCACAACTACAAAACAAGAATTAAGATAACTCTAACCATAGCATGAAACATATGGATCCAAATCAGCCCCTTACGGAATAGCGCATAAACTAGGGTTTAAGCTTCTGTCACTCTAGCAACCCATCATCTAATTACTACTCCACAATGCCTTCCCTTAGGCCCAAAGATGGTGAAGTGTCATGTAGTCGACGTTCACATGACACCACTGAAGGAAGCAACAACATACATATCATCAAAATATCGAACGAATACCAAATTCACATGATTACTTATGACAAGACTTCTCCCATGTCCTCAAGAACAAAAGTAACTACTCACAAATCATATTCATGTTCACAATCAGAGGGGTATTGAATAGCATTAAGGATCTGAACATATAATCTTCCACCAAATAAACCAACTAGCATCAACTAAAAGATGTAATCAACACTACTAGCAACCCACAGGTACCAATCTGAGGTTTTGAGACAAAGATTGAATACAAGAGATGAACTAGGGTTTGAGATAAGATGGTGCTGGTGAAGATGTTGATGAAGATTGGTCCTCCCACGATGAGAGGATCGTTGGTGATGTCGATGGCTTTGATTTCCCCCTCCCGGAGGGAAGTATCCCCGGCGGAATCGCTCCGCCGGAGAGCAAAATAGCTCCTGCCCAGGTTCCGCCTCGAGACGGCGGTGCTTCGTCCCAAAAGTCTTCTCCTTATTTTTTCTAGGGAAAATGGCTTCATATAGTGGAAGGAGGGGGCCAGAGGCCAGCTGTGGGCATCACAAGGCATCAGGGCGTGCCCAGGGGGGCCGCGCCCTGTTGCCTTGTGGGCAACTGGTGGGTCCCCTCTGGTATTTCTTTTCTCCAGTATTTTTTATATATTCAATACAAAATCTCCGTAAAATTTCAGGTCAATTGGAGCTCTAGATTAGGTATCTCTGATGTGGTTATTTCAGGTCCAGAATTCCAGCTGCCGGCATTCTCCCTCTTCATGTAAATCTTGCAAAATAAGAGAGAAAAGGCATAAGAACTGTACCATAAAGTGAAATAATGATTAAAAACATAATAAATAATAGTAGGAAATCATGATGCAAATTAGACGTATCAACTCCCCCAAGCTTAGACCTCGCTTGCCCTCAAGCGAAAAGTCGAAATCGATAATCATGACCACATGTTTAGAGAGAGAGAGAGACGTCGATAAAAATAAAATACGGACATGGAGCATCATGATCTTTATTATAACATCAATATATCATCATAAAAAAGCGCCATGCAAAAGTGACAATTCATCCACAAGTTAAAGTATGAACCATAAACCAAATTGAAAACTAACAAACTATGATGTTAGTCACTGAAGCAATTACAATTCATCATATTATCAGAAAGAGTCTATGTAAGAGCTTTGTTTAGCAAGTTCACATACTCAACTATCATTTAGTCTTCTATGATTGCTGACACTCAAGTCATACTTATGGAACAAATGTTTCAGTCAAACACATAGAAAGATAGGGGCTTATAATTTCGCCTCCCAATGTATTTACCTCAAGGGTAATGTCAACAATAATAACCCATGATCACCTACATTCAACTGGATATATATGCATGGATCAATCCCCACCACATGATGTTTGCCGAAAGAGAAAATAAAAACGGAATAGAGGAGAATACTATTAACTCTTGCATGAAAGTAAATACATAAAGTAAAAGATAGGCCCTTCGCAGAGGGAAGCAGAGGTTGTCATGCGCTTTTTGTTTTCCGATGTGCGAGCTCTTAATGTAAAGGAACGTCACTTTATATTGCCCCTTGTGAAAGCGACCTTTATTATGTAGTCTCTCGCTTTTATTGCTCCATCATCACAAGATCGTACAAAGCTTATTTTCCCTTACAATAAAAGTTCATACATATTTAGGAGCATTTTTTATTGCTTTTTGCACCGATGACAACTTACTTGAAGGATCTTATTCAATCCATAGATAGATATAGTGGACTCTCTTGACATGAAACTGAGTTCAAGGGTTTTGGATGCACAAGTAGTATCTCTACTTGGTGCAGATTTTTGGCTAGCAAAGATAGGGGGCAAACACCACATGTTAGAGGATCCAAAACAATATAACTTCTATGTGAATATAAGCAAACATAACCCATTACGTTGTCTTCCTTGTCCAACGTCAACTAATTGACACAGAATATTTGATGGGGGTTCACAATCATAAAAGATGTCCAAGATAGTGTATTTATATGTGAGACCTCTCTTCCTTTATTACTTTTTCATGAATTGCTACAATGACCAATGCTATGTTTGTCAACTTCCAACAAGTTTTATCAATTATACTTCTTTTATGTGAAGTCATCACGCCCCATGGGATTAGCATATGATCCTATTTTTATTCTTTCTTTATTTCTAAGATTGGATCATCAAAAGCAAAACACTCAACTCAAACTACTCTTTATTATATAACTTTCACACACGATTACATAGATAGATAGATCACAAAGAAAACACTCGAAACTAAATCATACTAAAACTTTATTCCTCTAAATCACAAAATAACTAAGGATCGAACTAAGATAGATAATGATGATGAAAAAGTGATGGTGATACGATACCGGGGTGCCTCCCCCAAGCTTGGCACAAGCCAAGGGGAGTGCCCATACCCGTGTACTCAAGTTTCCTTCTCCGGTGAAGGTGGTGATGGTGAGGTAATGGGTTTGTCCTCCGTATTCCACTTAATGACACGGATTTCTTCTTTTAATTTGTCATTTTCTCTCTCAAGAGCCCAAAATTATTTATAATTCATCTGACCCTTCCTGTACATGACGAAAAGGGGTGAATTGAACTTTAGGTACTTTCACCATGTTGGGCAGGCTGGACCTCTTGAATTCAACATGCATATCCCTTGGCTGAGGCAGAGGGAGATCCTCATCCTCCTCGCTGGAATGATCTTGCCTATCCCTTAAATTGGCCTCTTCCTCTTCACCAATTGTCCAACCATAGGGATCAGTATCCCCATAGAATCTAGGGTTAGTACGAAGGTGCGAGAAATAGCTTTCTCCGTCCGAATCCTGAGATGACATGGCGCTTGGCCTTGGAAATCTGACAGAAAACAGCACGAAACAAAAACAGAGGAGAAACTTGCGATACGGTGGTCAAAACATATGGGAGTATATATAAATAATTTTTATCTTGCAAAACAAGCATACGGGAAGAAAACGGAGTCGGGAAGGCACACGTGGGCCCCACAAGGCATCACGGCGCGCCCTAGGGGGGTCGCGCCCTGTTGCCTTGTGGGCAACACGTGGGTCCCCTCGGCTATTTCTTATTTTTGTAATTTTTCTAATATTCCAAAACTGACAGAAATAATTTTTATGGAATTTTTGGAGTCGGCACTACTAGAAAAATGGCTATAGCCAATATCCCTAGTAATGGCGCACCATGGGTGTGGTGCGCCACTGCTATATAGCAATGGCGCACCAGAAACAGGTGCGCCATTGTTATTTTTTTAGTAGTGGCGCACCACCTGAGCAGTGCGCCATTGCTATTTTTTTTCCACCCCCCACCCCCACCAGACATAGCAATGGCGCACCACACCTAGGTGCGCCACTACTTTGCTACATAGTAATGGCGCACCTTGGTGTGGTGCGCCATTGTTATGTCTGGTGAGGGTGTGGGCCTCCGTGTGTGAGAGACATTAGTAATGGCGCACCCCCCCTAGTGCGCCATTGCTAAGGTTAGCAATGGCGCACCAGGGAGGGTGCGCCATTACTAATGTCTCACACACACACAAACACACCCCACCACACACACACCCACACACACACACCCACCCCCCCCCCCCCCCGTGGATCGCCTTTTCGGTTTAAAAAAAATAAAACAAAATGATAAAAGATTCAAAAAAATAGATGCCCATGTGTTATGTGTTCTAGTTGTTACGAAAATTAACAAACATGAATTTTGAATTTTTTTGCAAAAAAAAACCGCCGTGTTTCGGTAAAATGGCCGTAACTTTTGCATACGACCTCCGATGAAAAAGTTTTTATATGAAAAAGATACTACTCGAAAAGTTACATCCGAATTTGACCGGCTATGCCTGTTATCGATTTTTTAGAATCCTCAAAAACCTAACAGAAAAAACGTTACAGCCATTGTTAGATCTGGAGGCAAAATAATACAAAAATTTAAAAAAATTAGCAATGGCGCACCAGTGCATAGTGCGCCACTACTATTTTCCCGCCTTCAAAATTCAAAAAAAATTAAAAATAGTAATGGCGCACCACACCCAGGTGCGCCATTACTAAGGTACATAGTAATGGCGCACCACACCTAGGTGCGCCATTACTAAGGTACATAGTAATGGCGCACCTCGGTGTGGTGCGCCATTACTATGTAACACATGGCACACCACGTACGCACCCACCCACCCCTCTCCTTCCTCTCTGCTTATCCCCTTCCTCCTCCCTTCTCCTTCCCCGTTTCTGTTTCCCCTTCCCCTTCCCCTTCCTCCTCCCTTCTCCTCCCTGCTCCGATGACCGAGCCACAGGAGCACCGCCGCCCGTCGCGCCTTCCCTTCCCCTTCCCCTTCTTCCTCCCTTCCCCTTCATTCTTCTCCTCCTCTCCTCCTCTCCTCCACTCCATCTCCTCCTCTCCGGCGACCTCCTCCTCCTCACGGTGCTCCTCCTAACGGTGCTCCACCTCACGGTGCTCCTCCTCACGGTGCTCCTCCTCCGGTGACCTCTTCCTCACGGTGCTCCTCCTCCGGCGACCTCCTACTCCCACCTCTCCTCCTCACGGTACTCCTCCTCCGGCGACCTCCTCCTCCCACCTCTCCTCCTCACGGTGCTCCTCCTTCCTCTCCTGCTCACGGTCCTCCTCCTCTCCGGCGACCTCCTCCTCCCTCCTCTCCTCCTCACGGTCTCTCCTCCCTCCTCCTCTACTTCCGGCCACATGTGGAGCTCCCTCGGCACAAAGAACGTAAAAGATCCAGGTCGAGAACGAAATTTGAAAAAAATTCAACCAAAAAAAACGAGCAAAAAAACGAGCCAAAATAATGAGCCAGATCTAGATCCAGATCAAATTCAAAATTCAAAAATAGCAATGGCGCACGGTGGGGGTTAGACGGTGCGCCACTACTATTTTCCCGCCTACAAAATTCAAAAAAAATCAATAAATTTTTTTTAAAAAAAGTTACCAGTGGCGCACCTGTAGCAATAGTAATGGCGCACCAGAGGTGCGCCACTGTTACCTGCAATACTAATGGCGCACCAGAGGTGTGCCATTAGTATTTGTTACTAATGGCGTGGTAATAGTGGCGCACCTATAGTGCGCCATTAATGGCAGAAATAGGTGCGCCACTAACAGCCTTTTTTCTAGTAGTGCGGTTTACTTACCGCATCACTACCTACCCCTTTTCAGGGTTCTGGAGCGTTCCGGAAGGACTCTTCTATGTGCTCTTCCGGTGTAATTGTTTCAATAATATTAGTTTCAACATTAATGGGAGTACCTGAAATATAATGCTTAATTCTTTGTCTATTCACCACTCTCGGATTATTGCCTTTGGAGTTATTTATTTTGATGGCTCCGGAGCGGTAAACTTCTTCGATGACATAAGGTCCCTCCCATTTAGAGAGAAGTTTTCCTGCAAAAAAATATTAAACGAGAATTGTATAATAGAACATGATCACCTACTTTGAATTCCTGTTTTTGAATTCTTTTGTCATGCCATCTTTTAACTTTTTCTTTAAACAACTTAGCATTTTCATAGGCTTGGGTTCTCCATTCATCCAAAGAGCTAATATCAAATAACCTCTTCTCACCAGCAAGTTTAAAATCATAGTTAAGTTCTTTAATTGCGCAAAAAGCCTTGTGTTCTAGTTCAAGAGGTAAATGACATGCTTTTCCATAAACCATTTTATAAGGAGACATACCCATAGGATTTTTATATGCAGTTCTGTAAGCCCATAATGCATCATCAAGTTTCTTAGACCAATTCTTTCTGGATCTATTAACGGTCTTTTGCAAAATTAATTTTATTTCTCTATTAGTTAATTCAACTTGACCACTAGACTGAGGATGATAAGGAGATGCAATTCTATGGTTAACATCATATTTAGCAAGCAACTTACGGAAAGCACCATGAATAAAATGTGAACCGCCATCAGTCATTAAATATCTAGGGACTCCAAACCTCGGAAATATAACTTATTTAAGCATTTTAATACAAGTGTTATGATCAGCACTACTAGCTAGAATAGCTTCTACCCACTTAGTAACATAATCAACAGCAACTAGAATATAAGTGTACCCATTGGATTTAGGAAAATGTCCCATATAATCAAAACCCTAAACATCAAATGGTTCAATAACAAGTGAATAATTCATAGGCATTTCCGGGCGTCTACCAACATTACCAATTCTTTGACATTCATCACAAGAGAGGACAAACTTACGTGCATCCTTGAAAAGAGTAGGCCAATAAAAACCAGATTATAATACCTTGCGTGCAGTTCGGTCTCCTGCATGGTGTCCTCCATATGCCTCGGAGTGGCACTAACGTAGGATTTGATTATGTTCATGCTCAGGTACCCAACGTCTAATAATACCATCTACTCCTTCTTTATATAAGTGTGGGTCATCCCAAAAGTAATGTCTTAAATCAAAGAAGAATTTTTTCTTTTGTTGGTATGTAAAGTTAGGTGGTATGTATTTAGCAACAATGTAATTAGCATAGTCTGCTGATACGTCTCCAACGTATTTATAATTTTTGATTGTTCCATGCTATTATAGTATCAATCTTGGATGTTTTATATGCAATTATATATCATTTTTTGGGACTAACCTATTAACCTAGTGCCCAGTGCCAGTTGCTGTTTTTTGCTTGTTTTTGCCTTTTCAGAGAAACAATACCAAATGAAGTCCAAATGCCACGAATCTTTTTGGAGATTTTTTTCTAGACAAAAGAAACCTTGGAAGCTTTGGGAGGAGGCCAGAAGCCTCATAGAGGCTTCACAAGGCAACAGGGCGCGCCCCAGGGGGGCGCGCCGTGTTACCTTGTGGGGCCCACGTGACTCCGTTTGACCCAATTCCACTTCTATAAATTCACAAATATTAGGAAACCACCCGAGAGCCGGAAGAAATAACCTTTCCGCTGCCGCAAGCCTCTGTTCTTCCGGGATACCATTTGGAGGCCTTTTTCGGTACTCTGTCGGAGGGGGAATCGATCACGAAGGGCTTCTACATCAACCTTGCTGCCCTTCCGATGATGTGTGAGTAGTTTATCACAGACCTACGGGTCCATAGCTAGTAGCTAGATGACTTCTTCTCTCTCTTTGATCTCCAATACAATGTTCTCCTTGATGTTCTTGGAGTTCTATCCGATGTAATCTTCTTTTGCGGTGTGTTTGTTGGGATCCGATGAATTGTGAGTTTATGATCAGATTATTCATGAGAAATATTTGAGTCTTCTCTGAACTCTTTTATGCATGATTGTTATAGCTTTGTATTTCTCTCCGATCTATCGGTTTAGTTTGGCCTACTAGATTGATTTATCTTGCAATGGGAGAGGTGCTTTGTGATGGGTTCAATCATGCGGTGCTCAATCCCAGTGACAGAAGGGGACATGACATGTATTTGTATTGTTGCCATTAAGGATAAAAAGATGGGGTTTATTCATATTTCTTGAATTTGCTTCTCTACATCATGTCATCTTGCTTAAGGCGTTACTCTATTTTTATTAACTTAACACTCTAGATGCATGCTGGATAGCGGTCGATGAGTGGAGTAATAGTAGTAGATGCAGGTAGGAGTTGGTCTACTTATCTCAGACATGATGCCTATATACATGATCATTGCCATAAATCCGTCATAATTATTTGCTATTCTGTCAATTGCCCAACAGTAATTTGTTTACCCACCGTATGTTTCTGTGCTCGAGAGAGAAGTCTCTAGTAAAAACTATGACCCCTGGGTCTATCTTTATCATATTAAAAACCTAAAAATACCTTGCTGCAATTTATTTACTTTTATTTTAATTAGTAGTTTAGTTTATCTATTTACCTCGATAAGACTTAATCCTTGCAAGTAACCGCTAAGGGGATTGACAACCCTCTTATTTGCGTTGGGTGCAAGTGTTTGCTCTTGTGTGTGCAGGTGCGCTTAACAGAATTTTTCTTGGTTCTCCTATTGGATTGATAACCTTGGTTCTTAACTGAGGGAAATACTTATCTCTACTGTACTGCATCATCCTCTCCTCTTCGGGGAAATACCAATGCAGACTACAAGTAGTAGGAAGAATTTCTGGCGCCGTTGCCGGGGAGACATCATCAAAATTACCAAGTACCTTCGTACAAATTATCATTCACTTGTATTTACTTTATTTACCTTTTATTTGCATTTGCCTCTCCATTTCATCTTCCCCACTTCTGATTTTTTTTACAAAAACACAAAAATATTTTATTTGCTTGCTTGCTTGCTTTTATTGCCTTCATGTCAACACACAAAAACAGAAAGTGAAAGCAAAAATTTAAGACGACTATGGATCCTCATCCACTTGCTAATATTTTCAAAAGATCCAATTATAATGAACCAATTACTAGTGAGTTGAGTGCACTTGATTATCTCTATGAAGTTTTGCTTGAAAATCATGAATCTGAAAATTGTGATGATGTGTTAGAAGAAGAAATTTATAAAGTGATTCATGATAGCTCCTTGATTGAAAAGCATGATTGCAATTATGTTATTATAAATTCTATTAATGTCAATTGTGTTAATAATATGCAAAACTACAAGTTTGGGGATGATGATTTTGTTATGTCCACTACTCATTGTAATGATCATGATTGGGGTGATAATGCTTCTTATGATCTTAAAAATTTATTTAAGCCTCATGATGAATATGTCATTGACAATAATGTTTGCAATAATATTGAAAGTGGGTTTGGAAGAGTGTCAACTTTAGGTAAAAATAATCCCACATATTTGGAGGGTGTTCAATCTTATGAAGTTTTTGATAAATGTGGGTTTGGAGAGGTCATGACTTTAGTTGATGTTAATCCCACTATCTTGGAAGACTATAAAACTTTTATGCATAAGGATCATGAAGAGAATATTTTTTATGGCTATATTATTGATTTTGAATGTGATCCTACTTGCAATTATTATGAGAGAGGAAAATATGGTTATAGGAATTTTCATGTTACTAAATTACCTCTCGTTATGTTGAGATTGTCAATGTTTTATTCTTCTTCCTTGCACATGCTAGATAATTCTTGTCTTGATAATTTGTTTTCCTATAAAATGCCTATGCATAGGAAGTATGTTAGAGTAAAATGTGTTTGTCACATGTTTTATGATGCTCTCTTTGTGCTTCAATTCTTGTTTTTGATGTGAGCATCATTAATAATCCAAGCCTATCTTAATGGCTATAAAGAAAGAGCTTGTTGGGAGACAACCAATATCTTCTGTTTTTGTGTGTTTGCATGATTATAGCTTATGTTATGATTGTGTGTTTATGTTTTAACTAGCTGAGTCACCCGCGTATTTGCGCGGCTAGATTTACTATATACTCCCTCCGTTCCTAAATATAAGACCTTGTAGAGATTGCAATATAGACTACATACGGAGCAAAATCCGTACGTAGTCCATATTGTAATCTCTAGAAAGATTTATGTTTAAAAACGGAGAGAGTATTTTTTTGATGTTTTGTTTTTCCCTGTCAGTATTATTTAATAATATCTGGGGCTGCATTAATATTAATCTATATAAATAGTCAACATTTACATCTTGAGAAAACATGATTAAACTTTGGTGCACTTTTTTTCCTATTTTGTATTAAGTTATTGGCAAAGACTTTGATGTGTAATGGTATATGTCCCACCATGTAAATCCATTAGCTCTCATACTATTTTTCAAGCTTTCCCTCTTCCACTCCTTCTTATCCCTTGGTACTTCTTCACAAATATTATTTTAGGGGATTTCATAGAAAATCTAAACATTTATGAACAATGTTATCTATTATATCACCTCCCTTGCATTTGCCATGTTGCAATTATGTTTTCTTTATTAATGTCATATCATACTTGAACAATTTTCTTTGATGCCTTAATTATCAGTGAATGCTTTGAAACCGGTAAATGTTCTCTTGCTTGTACTCATCATAACTTGTTATTTTCTATGGTGCGCCCAATATTGCATTCTCTATCCATATCTTCCCTAGCGGCCAAATGTCATTTGATTTATTTTTTCTGCCATAGTAGCAATGATATATGAAAAAGGCAAACAGTGAAGTCAAGGAAACACTACCAGACTTAGGAACAAATCTTTGTTTTAAGTGCACTATCTTTGGCCAAAGCCGGCTTATAATATTTTAATCTTTATAAATAAAAGCAAGTCATGTTCTTTTATCAGCATCATGAAAGATATATGACTCTAATTCGTCCACGCCTACGAATCAGTCAACATTTTGTACAAATTTGACGAACGAAAGCTCTTATTTTCATATTTCTGTATCCTTTTTTAAACTATGAATCTAATCTTTTGGGAAAAAAATAAGTCTCGTCGCTGGAATTTTAGAACTTAGAATTTACCACCCTAGAAAAAAAACCTAATCATTTTCCATATGTCTCATGGAAAACAATTGTCTCACTATTTGGGTTTACCGATTGATCTTGTCACGTCTGGGTCCGTGTGTGCCTCATGTATGCAAACGTAAATAGCTAAAGTTCTCTTTACCTGTATAGGTGTGTGTCAGGCTAGCAGTTTGCTCATTTACATCTAGGTAAATGATCAGTAATAGCTATATGTTTCCTCAGCCGTTCGTAATCGTTTTTTTTGGGACCTAGGGTGGACGCACTTGTACGTTATTATAATGGCCCTACGTTTCCAGGTACAAATGAGTTTTTTAAGACTTATGGTGGACTCATTTGTATGTGACTAATAGTTTGAATTAATGGTTCTAATTTGATGTTTTTTTTAGAAATAATTATCTATATTTTCATATTTAGATTTATGCATTTGTTCTTGAGTTTTGTCCCTAACATTTCAGACTGTGTAGTTTATAATTATTGTGTAGTATTAAACACCTCCGTACGTGTTCCCCAAAAATGCCTCTGTGTGCTTTTGTAATGTTATAGTATTTATTTAAATACTCCATCTATTATTTTCAATGCACAGCCATATTTTAGCTCTCCTTTGACAACACACCAAATTGACCGCTATGCCCGTAGCTAATGAGCAAAAACAACGTTGATGGTTGCTGCCTTTTCGATGTCAGTGTGACCCTGAAATCTTTTTTTTACGGGGTAGTGTGACCCTGAAATCATTAACTGTAATAAGCATACCAATCGGACTGGCTCTTTCGTACAGAGTAGGAAGTTCCTAGCGATTCCAATACTTTGAGCCTAGCAATTGTTTTTTATCTGGACTCTGACTCGTCTCTTTCTATAAAACGTATGGGATAAGGAGACATGAATACGCATATGTACTTATTTCCTATAAATCACGACCATCCTTTTTAACACTTTTTCTACCGTCACATCTAAGCCGTTCCTTTTCTATCATTTTAATTATATAATAGATTAGTGTTTGTTCCAAGTAATGCCTTTGGGATGATGTTGATGATAGTAAAATTGATGCTGTTTGGAAAACATAAAGTTTTGTGTCCAGTGCTGGAATTTTAATTCTGTACTGGAGCGTCAGAAAAATCTGAAATTTTTACACAGTATTGGTATATGAATTATTTACGTTTTCCTAATTTTTCAGATATTTTCGAGTTACATAAGTGTGGCGTTTAAATAGATCTTTACAGACTGTTCTGTTTTAGACAGATTCTGTTTTTGTTGCATAGTTTGCTTATTTTGATGAATCTATGGATCGTATCGGGGGGTATGAGTCATGGAGAAGTTGGATTACAGTATCATTATGCCAACAATAAATATTAATCAATTTATTACAGCACCTAAAGTTTAAGATTTGTTTGTTATACTAACGGATCTCACGAGGTTTCTGTTGAGTTTTGTGTGCTGAAGTTTTCAAGTTTTGGGTGAGACTACTATGGATAAAGGAATAATGAGTGGCAAGAGCCTAAGCTTGGGGATTCCCAAGGCACCCCAAGGTAATATTCAAGGAAGACTCAAGCGTCTAAGCTTGGGGATGCCCCGGAAGGCATCCCCTCTTTCGTCTACAATCTATCGGTAACTCACCTGGAGCTATATTTTTATTCATCACATGATATGTGTTTTACTTGGAGCGTCTTGTGAAATAGTTTGTTTGCTTTTTAGTTTGTCACAATCATCTTTTCTGAACACACCTTTTTGAGAGGGACACACATTATTCGTGATTTGTTAGAATACTCTATGTGCTTCACTTATATCTTTTGAGCTAGGCAGTTGCTCTAGTGCTTCACTTATATCTTTTAGAGCACGGTGGTGGTTATATTTTAAAGAAATAGTTGCACTCTTATGCTTCACTTATATATTTTTGAGATTCTCATGATAGCAATGGTAATATGCACAGGTTATGAATTTGGTCCTAATACTATAGGCATTCAAGAGGGATATAATAAAAACTTTCATGTAGATCACTGAATATGATAAATTTGATTCCTTGCAATAGTTTTGAGATATTAAGATGGTAATATGGGGGAGGTATTAGTAGATAATTGTGGTTTAGTAAGAATAATTGTGTTAAGGTTTGTGATTCCCGAAGCATGCACGTATGATCTGTCGTTATGCTAAGAAGTTGGAGCATGATTTATTATTGACTGTCTACCTTATGAGTGGTGGTCGGGGACGAGCGATGGACCTTGTCCTACCAATCTATCCCTCTAGGGGCATGCGTAGTAGTACTTTGCTTCGAGGGATAATAAACTTTCGCAATAAGTATGTGAGTTCTTTATGACTAATGTGAGTCCATGGATTATACGCACTCTCACCCTTCCGCAATTGGCTAGCCTCTTGGGCACCGTGCATTGCCCTTTTTCACATCGAGAGTTGGTGCAAACTTCGCCGGTGCATCCAAACCCCGTGATATGATACGCTCTATCACACATAAGCCTCCTTATATCTTCCTCAAAACAGCCACCATACCTACCTATCATGGCATTTCCATAGCCATTCCGAGATATATTGCCATGCAACTTCCACCGTTCCATTTTCATGACATACATCATCATTGTCATATTGCATTACATATTTTTGTTCTAGTATCGAGTTGTAATGTTGAGTTGTAAGTAAATAGAGGTGTGATGATCATCATTATTAGAGCATTGTCCCAGTGAGGTAAGAATGGTGGAGACTAATGAGTCCTCGAAAAAGTGGGGATGAGGTCCATGAGATTATTCAAAAAAAAGGTGGCGAAAAAGAGCCATGAAAAAAAATGAGAGAAAAAGAGAGAAGGGGCAATGTTACTATCCTTTTCCACACTTGTGCTTCAGAGTAGCACCATGTTTTTCATATAAGGAGTCTCCTATTTTGTCACTTTCATATACTAGTGGGAATTTTTCATTATAGAACTTGGCTTGTATATTCCGATGACAGGCTTCCTCAAATGCCCGAGGTCTTCATGAGCAAACAAGTTGGATGCACACCCACTTAGTTTTCCTGTTGAGCTTTCATACACTTATTGCTCTTAGTGCATCCGTTGCATGGCAATCCCTACTCCTCGCATTGACATCAATTGATGGGCATCTCCATAGCCCGTTGATTAGCCTCATCGATGTGAGACTTTCTCCATTTTTGACTTCTCCTATTTATCTCTACCACCATACTCTATTCCACCCATAGTGCTATATCCATGGCTTGCACTCATGTATTGAGTGGGAGTTGAAAAAGCTGAAGCGCGTTAAAAAGTATGAACCAATTGCTCGGCTTGTCATCGGGGTAGTGCATGATAAATACTTTGTGTGAAGAAGATGGAGCATGACAGGATTGTATAATTTTGTAGGGATAACGTTCTTTACCATTTTTATTTTGAAAGGCATGATTGTTTGCTAGTATGCCTGAGTATTGATGTCTTTATATCAAATTATAGACTATTGCTTTGAATCATTTGGATCTTATTATTCATACTGTAAGAGAGAGATTACATGATGAAACATGATAGGTAGCATTCCACATCAAAAATTCTGTTTTTATCATTTACCTACTCGAGGACGAGCAGGAATTAAGCTTGGGGATGCTTGATACGTCTCCAACGTATCTATAATTTTTTATTGTTCCATGCTATTATAGTATCAATATTGGATGTTTTTATATGCAATTATATATCATTTTTTGGGACTAACCTGTTAACCTAGTGCCCAGTGCCAGTTGTTGTTTTCTGCTTGTTTTTGGCTTTTCAGAGAAACAGTACCAAATGAAGTCCAAATGCCACGAAACTTTGTGGAGATTTTTTTCTGGACAAAAGAAACCTTGGAAGCTTCGGGAGGAGGCCAGAAGCCTCACGGAGGCTTCACAAGGCAACAGGGCGCGCCCCAGGGGGGGCGCTGTGTTGCCTTGTGGGGCCCACGTGACTCTGTTTGACCTAATTCAACTTCTATAAATTCACAAATATTGGGAAACCACCCGAGATCCAGAAGAAATACCCTTTCCGCCACCGCAAGCCTCTGTTCTTCCACGATCCCATCTGGAGGCCTTTTTCGGTACTCTGCCGGAGGGGGAATCGATCATGGACGGCTTCTACATCAACCTTGCTGCCCTTCCGATGATGTGTGAGTAGTTTACCACAGACCTACAGGTCCATAGCTAGTAGCTAGATGGCTTCTTCTCTCTCTTTGATCTTCAATACAATGTTCTCCTTGATGTTCTTGGAGTTCTATCCGATGTAATCTTCTTCTGCGGTGTGTTTGTTGGGATCTGATGAATTGTGAGTTTATGATCAGATTATTCATGAGAAATATTTGAGTCTTCTCTGAACTCTTTTATGCATGATTGTTATAGCTTTGTATTTCTCTCTGATCTATCGGTTTAGTTTGGCCTACTAGAATGATTTATCTTGCAATGGGAGAGGTGCTTTGTGATGGGTTCAATCTTGCGGTGCTCAATCCCAGTGACAGAAGGGGACATGACACGTATTTGTATTGTTGCCATTAAGGATAAAAAGATGGGGTCTATTCATATTGCTTGAATTTGCTTCTCTACATCATGTCATCTTGCTTAAGGCGTTAATCTGTTTTTATTAACTTAATACTCTAGATGCATGCTGGATAGCGGTCGATAAGTGGAGTAATAGTAGTAGATGCAGGCAGGAGTCGGTCTACTTGTCTCGGACATGATGCCTATATACATGATCATTGCCATGAATCCGTCATAATTATTTGCTATTCTGTCAATTGCCCAACAGTAATTTGTTTACCCACCGTATGTTCTGTGCTCAAGAGAGAAGCCTCTAGTGAAAAATTTGACCCTCAGGTCTATCATTATCATATTAAAAACCTAAAATACCTTGCTGCAATTTATTTACTTTTATTTTAATTAGTAGTTTAGTTTATCTATTTAACTCGATAAGACTTAATCCTTGCAAGTAACCGCTAAGGGGATTGACAACCCTCTTATTTGCGTTGGGTGCAAGTGTTTGCTCTTGTGTGTGTAGGTGCGCTTAACGGAATTTTGCTTGGTTCTCCTACTGGATTGATAACCTTGGTTCTTAACTGAGGGAAATACTTATCTCTACTGTACTGCATCATCCTCTCCTCTTCGGGGAAATACCAACGCAGACTACAAGTAGCATCTGCATACCAAGGAGTATTACGACAAGCATTTATCACAGCTAGTTGTTCATCAGGAAAATCATCATTAATAGGAAGTGGGTCATCAAGAAAATTTTCCGTTCTAGACAAATTATCAGCTACGGGATTCTCAGCTCCCTTTCTATCAACAATATGCAAGTCAAATTCTTGTAGCAAAAGAACCCATCTAATAAGTCTAGGTTTAGCATCTTTCTTTTCCATAAGATATTTAATAGCAGCATGATCAGTGTGAACAGTAACTTTGGAATCAACAATATAAGATCTGAATTTATCACATGCAAACACAACTGCTAAAAATTCTTTCTCAGTAGTAGCATAATTTCTTTGAGCACTGTCTAGGGTTTTACTAGCATAATGAATAACATTCAATTTCTTATCAACTTTTTGTCCTAGAACAGCACCTACAGCATAATCACTAGCATCACACATGATTTCAAAGGGTAGGTTCCAATCAGGTGGTTGAACAATAGGTGTAGAAATTAAGGCTTTCTTAAGTATTTTAAAGGCTTCTACGCAATCATCATCAAAAATGAATGGAACATCTTTTTGCAAGAGATTGGTAAGAGGTTTAGAAATTTTAGAGAAGTCTTTTATATACCTTCTATAAAAACCAGCATGACCAAGGAAGCTTCTTATACCTTTGATATCTTTAGGACATGGCATTTTCTCAATAGCATCAACTTTAGCTTTATCAACTTCAATACCTCTTTCAGAAATTTTATGCCCAAGGACTATATATACCTTGATTCACCATAAAGTGGCACTTCTCCCAATTCAAGACAAGAATAGTTTCTTCACATCTCTGCAAAACTCGATCAAGGTTGCTTAAGCAATCATCAAAAGAAGTTCCATAAATGGAGAAATCGTCCATGAAAACCTCAACAATCTTTTCACAAAAGTCAGATAATATAGCAGTCATACATCTTTGAAACGTAGCAGGTGCATTACATAAACCAAAAGGCATACGACGATAAGCATAAGTTCCAAAAGGACAAGTAAAGGTGGTTTTCTCTTGATCTTCAGGTGACACAGGTATTTGAGAGAAACCAGAATAACCATCTAGGAAACAAAAGTGTGTATGCTTAGACAATCTTTCTAACATTTGATCAATAAAAGGCAAGGGGTAATGATCTTTTCTTGTCGCTTTATTTAATTTCCTGAAATCAATTACCATCCTATAACCAGTTATAATTCTTTGCGGGATAAGTTCATTTTTATCATTAGGAACAACGGTAATACCTCCTTTCTTAGGAACACAATGAACAGGACTTACCCGTCTACTATCAGCTATGGGATAAATTATACCTGCTTCTAGAAGCTTTAATATTTCAGTTCTTACCACATCCTTCATTATAGGATTCAACCTTCTTTGGTGATCAACAATGGGTTTAGCATCTGGCTCCATATGAATTTTACGTTGACATAAAGTGGGACTAATGCCCTTAAGATCATCGAGAGTATATCCAATAGCAGCCCGGTGCTTCTTCAGAGTTTTAAGTAACCTCTTTTCTTCATGCTCTGAAAGGTTAGCACTCATAATAACAGGATATATCTTCTTTTCATCAAGATAAGCATATTTAAGAGTATCCGGTAATTGCTTCAATTCAAACACAGGATCACCCTTGGGTGGAGGTGGATCTCCCAAGGTTTCAACAGGCAAATTATGTTTCAGGATAGGTGCTTGTTTAAAGAATAATTCATCTATTTCATTTCTTTCATTCATATTCATGTCATTCTCATGCTCAAGCAAATATTGTTCTAAAGGATCAGTAGGAGGCACAGCAATAGAAGCAAGACCAATAATTTCATCTTTATTGGGTAACTCTTTATCATGAGGTTGTCTATCAAACTTAGGGAAATTAAACTCATGAGACATCTCACCAAAATTAACATTAACAGTTTCTTTAGTGCAATCAATCTTAGCATTAACAGTATTCAAGAAGGGTCTACCAAATATAATGGGACAAAAATCATCTTGTGGCGATCCAAGAACAAGAAAATCAGTAGGGTATTTGATCTTACCACACAAGACTTCAACATCTCTAACAATCCCAAGTGGTGAAATAGTATCTCTGTTTGCAAGCTTAATAGTAACATCAATATCTTCAATCTCAACAGGTGCAATATCATTCATAACTTCTTGATAGAGAGTAAACGGAATAGCACTCACACTAGCACCAATATCACATAAAACATGATAGCAATGATCTCCAATTTTAACAGAAATAACAGGCATGCCAACTACAGGTTTATTTTTATCTTTAGGGTCTGGCTTAGCAATTCTAGTTGCTTCATCGCAGAAATATATGACATGTCCATCAATATTATCAACCAAAAGATCTTTAACCATTGCAACACTAGGTTCAACTTTAATTTGTTCAGAAGGTCTAAGTGCTCTAATATTACTCTTATTAACCACAGTTGAAGCTTTAGCATGTTCCTTAATCCTAACAGGGAAAGGAGGTTTCTCAATATAAGCAGTAGGCACAACTGGATCAACATGGTAAACAATTGCTTCTTCTTTAACACTAACAAGTTCTTCTTTCAATTCAATAGGTGGGTGATATTTAAACCATTTCTCCTTAGGGAGATCAACGTAAGTAGCAAAAGATTCACAAAAGGTAGCTACTATCTCAGAGTCAAGTCCATATTTAATATTAAACTTACGAAAAGCATCAGTTTCCATAAAAGATTTAACACAATCAAACTCAAGATTTATACCTGACTCATTACCTTTGTCGATTTCCCAATCTTCATAATTGCGTTTTATTCTTTCAAGAAGATCCCATTTGGATTCAATAGTTCTCTTCCTAAAGGAACCAGTAGAAGAGGTATCGAGCATGGATTGATCATTATGAGAAAGCCGAGCATAGAAGTTTTGAAGAATTATTTCTCTTGAGAGCTCATGATTGGGGCATGTGTGCAACATATACTTAAGCCTCCCCCAAGCTTGAGCGATACTTTCTCCTTAATGAGGCCAAAAATTATATATATAATTCCGATCACGATGAACCAAATGCATAGGATAAAATTTCTGGTGGAATTCCAGCTTCAACCGGTTCCAGTCCCATGTTTCAGTATCATCACATAGCCTATACCATGTCAATGCCTTTCCCTCCAAAGATAAAGGGAATACTTTCTTATTAACTCCATCTCCGGATAAACCTGCAAGCTTAAGCAATCCACAAATTTCATCCACATAGATCAAGTGCATATCGGGATGTACCGTTCCATCTCCTGCATAAGGATTAGCTAGCAGTTTCTCTATCACACCCGAAGGAATTTCATAATAAATATTTTCAGTAGGTTCAACAGGTTGAGGAGCTACTCTTATTGCTTCCGGTCGAGGTGAAGATACCCCGAACAAGCCCCTCAAAGGATTACTTTCCATAGTGAAAAGTGACAATAAATTTCAGCACGTAATATAAAAGTTTCCTTACCAAATTCCACTCACCAAAGGCGCTTCACTCCCCGGCAACGGCGCCAGAAAAGATTCTTGATGACTCACAAGTATAGGGGATCAATCATAGTCCTTTCGATAAGTAAGAGTGTCGAACCCAACGAGGAGCAGAAGGAAATGACAAGCGGTTTTCAGCAAGGTATTCTCTACAAGTACTGAAAGTAGCGGTAACAGATAGTTTTGATAGCAAGATAATTCGTAACAAGTAACAATTAGTAATGGTAACAAAGGTGCATCAAGGTGGCCCAATCCTTTTCGTAGCAAAGGACAAGCCGGAACGAACTCGTACAATAAGCAAAGCGTTCTCGAGGACACATGGGAATTTCATCTAATCACTTTCATCATGTTTGTTTGATTCGCATTCGCTACTTTGATAATTTGATATGTGGGTGGACTGGTGCTTGGGTGTTGTTCTTACTTGAACAAGCCTCCCACTTATGATTACCCCCTCTCGCAAGCATCTGCAACTACGAAAGAAGAATTAAGATAACTCTAACCATAGCATGAAACATATGGATCCAAATCAGCCCCTTACGGAATAGCGCATAAACTAGGGTTTAAGCTTCTGTCACTCTAGCAACCCATCATCTAATTACTACTCCACAATGCCTTCCCTTAGGCCCAAAGATGGTGAAGTGTCATGTAGTCGACGTTCACACAACACCACTAAAGGAAGCAACAACATACATATCATCAAAATATTGAACGAATACCAAATTCACATGATTACTTATGACAAGACTTCTCCCATGTCCTCAAGAACAAAAGTAACTACTCACAAATCATATTCATGTTCAAGATCAGAGGGGTATTGAATAGCATTAAGGATCTGAACATATAATCTTCCACCAAATAAACCAACTAGCATCAACTACAAGATGTAATCAACACTACTAGCAACCCATAGGTACCAATCTGAGGTTTTGAGACAAAGATTGAATACAAGAGATGAACTAGGGTTTGAGATGAGATGGTGCTGGTGAAGATGTTGATGAAGATTGGTCCTCCCACGATGAGAGGATCGTTGCTGATGTCGATGGCTCCGATTTCCCCCTCCCGGAGGGAAGTATCCCCGGCGGAATCGCTATGCCGGAGAGCAAAATAGCTCCTGCCTAGGTTCCGCCTCGAGACGGCGGCGCTTCATCCCGAAAGTCTTCTCCTTAATTTTTCTAGGGCAAATGGATTCATATGGTGGAAGGAGGGGGCCAGAGACCAGCTGTGGGCCCCACAAGGCATCAGGGCGCGCCCAGGGGGGCCGCGCCCTATTGCCTTGTGGGCAACTGGTGGGTCCCCTCTGGTATTTCTTTTCTCCAGTATTTTTTATATATTCAATAAAAAATATCCGTAAAATTTCAGGTCAATTAAAGCTCTGTAGATTAGGTATCTCTGATGTGGCTATTTCAGGTCCAGAATTCCAGCTGCCGGCATTCTCCCTCTTCATGTAAATCTTGCAAAATAAGAGAGAAAAGGCATAAGCATTGTACCATAAAGTGAAATAATGATTAAAAACATAATAAATAACATTAGGAAATCATGATGCAAATTGGACGTATCAAGTGGCTCCTCTGCCGTGCCATGTGTGCCGTTGGGCCACTGACCGGCGACGGCGGCGTCTTGCGCCGGCATTGGCATACTCCTGGACGTTGGCCCAAGCTTCAAAGAATGCCAGAATTTTCTGGACTTCGGTCTCTAGGAGCTAGTCAACCGGCGGGAGGCGGCGACTGGCGGCGGTGCAAGGAATCGGTCGACGACGGCGACCCATGCCGCTGAGGGGGGCACTCGCACCGGCACGGGGACAGGCGCTAGCAACGGCGCGGCGGAGACATTCATGTGCACGGGCACCGGCACGGGCGCGTGCTTCAGTGCACGCACAGGCGCATGCGCTGGCAGGTGCATGGGCGCGTGCAAGTCAGCGGGGACCTCGTGGATCCCCGCGGCTTCAAGCTGGGTGGCAATGTGCGGCTCCAAGCCCATCAAAGCCATAGGGATGGGCGCTGGCGCAGGTGCGGCGACGGGAGCTGGAACGGGCACGGGGACAGACGCGCGACTTCCCGCACAGCCAGGTCAAGCTCGTCCGAAAGCTCCTCCTCACGAAACTGGAAGACTAGGGGCAGCCCATCATGATGCGCCATGGTGTACGGCAAGGTCAGGCTGATTGGAGGCATACGACTGGAGAATCGGAGAGGCGGAAAGAGGATTGTAGCGAGACCGGGGAGTGCGGCGGTGATTTAAACTGCAGCGTGGGCGCCACTAAAAGTGGGGGCAGTTGGGATGAAGGTGGGCGGCGGAGGCTGGTAAAGGGCTCGCCTCCCGGTGAGAGCCTGCGCAGCGGCCTGCTCGCACGCTTCCTGTCGACTCACACACTTGCTCAGACTACACCTGCCTATGAGAAGCGAGACGCGTGGTGGCACGTTGGTCTAACGCCCATGGTTTGAATAGGGAAACAGTTCGCATTAACGTGACAGCTCTTTGTTCCAAAATACCTTGGTTGTTCATGTGTGCAACTTTTCATAAGCAGCTTGTCTCAAATTGAACAAAAAAATTACCACAACCTATTTTTGCCATATCATGAGACCATGCACGGTTTCATGAATTTATGGTGAGTTTTGGGTTTTCTGGAATTTAAAATCAGGATTCGAAACAATATCATTACATGCATCATGAAATAAATTTTCAAGCGATGCATCTTTACTGTTGTAGTAGATGTTCATATTTTTAAGATAGAATTTGGTCAAACATTGCTTAGTTAGACTTCAAACAAATTATATATGCATAGTAAAAAGATACTACTCCCTCCGTAACAGTGCATTGCGTGAGTATACTCTAGTAGGCATGAACAAATGAAGCTCCATTCTATACTCATCCTAGCGTAGGAGTAGTAGGCAATGGAGTTGACGGGTGACCTTGGGTAGCGGCGACCGAGGGAGTTGTAACGTGCTCGACATGGTAGGTAACGTGGGCTAGTTACTAAAGCATCCCTCCATTGTTCATCGGTAGTACTAGTACTAGTCATTATGGACCGGGGACATAAGGGGAATTTCGCAGGGCTGGAATTCTGGCGGCTAGATTTTTTGATTCGAAACGCGGAGGCTGGAGTGGAGGTGCGAAGTTTTTATCGCGGTTCTTTTGGTTGGGGTTGGCTAATGTGCGTACCACGCACACCACCACCACTACACGAGCCCAGTCTGGCTGGTACGCCATCGGGTGCTACCATTCGAGAATGCAAAAGGAATCTTTTTTAAATTTGGCGAACGAATCTATATGTATTACAATACCCGTATTTTCCTTGCAAATAATTGTTCATTCCAAAAGGGATGGTAATTGATTTATGACGAGTTCTTGAATTAGAGTGAGTTTGTGATATAGTGATCTCAATGTGGATTTCACATTTCATGGTATCCACACTAAGTTTTTGAATGCAAATTCAAATTTAAAAGATGAACGGTATGATGGTGAGAAAACTTTGTATGTATTCAAGCATATGACCACACACACACAAATACAACAACAACAACAACAACAACCGAGTCAGTATAGTGCATCTACTTTTCCAAACCATGCATGTATGGCACGAATTCAAAAATAAAATGAAAGCCATCCATGGTCCTCAATTCAATGTTTATAATGTACACCAAACTGAAACATGAATATTAAGTCTACTACTATATGTACACTCAAATGTTGTGTTTAGGTCTCTCCATCGACCCCCTCCCCCTTCACCACACATACGTCCTGTATCGATCGATCTTCATCTCTTTGTTAATAGAATTATTGGTATCTGACACACGCTCATTATTTCTCTTCATGTTTCAATCTCCATTTATCTCACACCCGCCCTCACGCTCTCAACAAATGTATTTCTCACACACAACCTCGTCGTGCCCTCCATGACGAGCTCTCTCTCCCTCTCTATCTCCCCCTCCTAGACACATACGTTGCCTCTGTAAAAAAAACTCCATGCACGCCGCGCGCACAGACACAAAGTCTATCTAGGCCACTCTCGGTAATTATCTCCCTCCAGCCCTCACTACAGCTTCGTCGCATGATATTTCTCTGTTTCATCTTTCACATTCGAGTGTACGCTAGCCCACACTCACTCGATCTCTCCCTATATATATATGACTCGATTGACCTCGCTTTTCTCGTGTCATCTCCTCACACATAGACGCTCGCTCTACTCCTCTTGCATATGCAGAGCTATGTAGATTGTCGGGGGGTAACCCCCCAACCTTAGATAAAATTGTGAAGGTCTTGTTTAGGAGGGTTTAGACTATACATTTTATACATCTGGGCCCACCCTCCCTAACACCGATGGGTTGTGCCCCCAGAGAATATCAGGTGCTCCTACCCTTAGATTCTATATGGTGATACGAGTTCTTGTGAGCCGTTAGATCTGAGATCCAACGACTCACAGGAGGTCTGAATTTTTTTGCAAAAAAAACTTAATGAATTTGGGAATTGCACACAATTAGTATATAAACTACTCAGATGCCATTGGATCCCTGATCCAACAGCCTCGAAGCTCGTATCACCGTAGCATCTAAGATGCGGGAGCACCTAATATTCTCTCGTCTATAAGAATATCATGTGCTACCACACCTTAGATGTTGTGGTGATACGAGAGCTCCTCGAAGCCATTGGATCCGAGATCCAACAGCTCTTAGTAGGTCTGAATGCTTTTTGCAAAAAAGCCCTCAAAGAGTTTGGGAACCGCTCACAAGTACAAAGACTACTCAGATGCCATTGGATCTTAGATCGAACCGCCTCGAAGCTCGTATTACCGTAGCATCCAAGCAGCGAGAGAACCCGATGTTCTCTCGCGCGGGAGAATATGAGATGCTCCCACACCGTAGATACTACAGTGATACGAGCTCCCGGGAGATCTAACGGCTCCCATTAGGAGGTCTGAATGTTTTTGCAATATAGGCCTCAAAGAGTTTGGGAAGCAGAAGTACAAATACTATGCACATGGAATTGGATCTCAGATCCAATGGCTGCTAGAAGCTCGTATCACCGTAGCGGCTAAGCTTCGGGGAGCACCTTATATTCTCTCGTACGTGAGAATATCGGGTGCTCCCACACCTTAGATGCTACCGTGATACGAGCTCCTGGGAACCGTTGGATCCAAGATCCAGCGGCTCACAGGAGGTCTGAATGTTCTTTTGCAAAAAAGCCCTCGAAGAGTTTGAGAATTGCGCAAAAGTACAAAGACTACTCACATGCCATTGGATCACAGATCCAATGGCGTAGAATCTCGTATCGTATCACCGTAGCCTCTAAGCTGCGGGGAGCACGTGATATTCTCTGCCGCTGTCACTTTTGTTGCTAAACTTGTAAAATACGTGTAACTGGTGCTGTAACTTGTCTAATCGCGCAAAGTGTTTGTGCAAAAAATCCCTCGTATACAGAAATATCAAAACAACACACGGGGGTCCCACTCGTCATGGAACAAATTTGGACCTAAAAATAAAAAATCAGAAGGACGAGATTCGAGCCGGCAACCTGGACTACAAAGTGTACGTCGATAGCCAGAAATAGCAACGGTTGTTGGCTTTGTCGCATAACTTGATTTATACTGTATCACGTTGAGTTTAGTAGAGGGAGTGGCTTGTCAGCACGTGCATGAACGTTGACTCACTTACTGGCTGGTCCCATGTTTGCGATCTCTCTCTCCTCTCCATCTACTACAACATTGAGCGGCGCGAGCTGGCCATGGTGTTATTATAACTAAAAAAAGATGAATGGAAAATAGATGAATCACCTAGGTACAAGAGACCTCGTGGCTGGTCGAGACAGAGCTATAACCACACCTATCATCCGTGCCATGTTAGCATGATGAAACTGTATGGCTAGTGGGGTGTTTTCGACCGACTGGCTGGGTCCCGAGTTCGAACCATAGCTACGTCTCATATATTTTTACACGCACATTTTCCTCCGTGCTGAGACGTGGCACACCCTACCTCACGGTTTCTAGGTCCTCCCCGGTGGTGCACGCATATTTTCTTCCTTACTAAGACGTGGGATGCGACGCCCTACCGCGCGGTTTCTGGGTCCTCCTCGGTTGTAGCGCCGAAGTAATGAGTCCTCAAATCACAAAACCCCACCTTTCCCGCCAAGTACATGAGTGAAGCACGGTGGCTAGCTAGTTGGGCTAGTGCGACCGATCAGCTAGGCCGCCGCCACATTTGTTTTTTCAAGCATTTTTTCCCTCCTTGTCGCTAGGTAAATTAAAATACTATCCACCACTGCATTGCTTTGGTCTTTGGGTGCGACAGGCGCGGCCGGATTTTTTTTGTTTAACTGGAGCAGGCGCGGCAGGAATTAGTCATGATGACTCCGCCAGTAAAACCCACTGCTCCCTGATGTGAAAAGGCATCGACTGGGGTTTCCCATGGTGAAAACCAAAAGATTTACCCCGCTCCCTCCGCCTTCCCATAGATTGCATTGCCTTCCAGCTGTTTCGCCCCCTTTGCTTCCTTTCGCCATTGCTTCTGCCGGGTTCCATGGCGGCGCACCAAATCACAGTGAGTCTGAGGTGAGGCGCCTTACAGAGGAGCTCTAGGCCAAGGATGCGGAGCTCAGGGCCAAGGACATGGAGATCCGTGAGCTCAGGGAGGAGAAGAGTGCCATGCTCCTCCGTTATGAGCGGGGGTTCACGGAGCTTCAAAAGCGGCAGGAGTCCACCACAAAGATGCTTGAGGCATCGGCGGTGCTGTTGCACAAAGCGGGAGATACCCTAGGCGGCTAGGTTGCCCTGATGGCGAGTCGGCTGGAGCGCGAGCGGGCCGATCATGACGAGGTCCAGGGTCAGCTCAACTACTTGCTGGACCATGTTGACACGCAAGTGTTGCAGCTGCGCGATGCCTACCGTCATGTCAGCGCGACCATGCCGGCCGTCGGGCTAAACCCGTTCGACCACCCCATGGACTTCAACGAGCTGCGGCTTCCTGATCTGGTCTCCATCTTCACCTATATCTCTGAGGAGCTGAACCATCTCCGCGCGGTGATGGGGGCGGTGCTGGACAAGGAGGGGGTGAGGGCGACCCTTGCCGTTGCCAGGCGAATCCTCTCCGAGCTTCGTCACCGGAATCCATTTGTGCCATTAGACGCCGTCTTTGACGAGCTGGGTCCTGTCAACCGGGAGCGGGCTCTATGGGCGGTGGCACCCTGCATCACCACCATCATGCGCCTGGAGAAGCAGAGGGACTTCGGTGCTGTTTAGGCATCCTCTGCATGCGCATGTCACGGCGTAACATGACCGTTGGATCAAACTCAGACAGTCTAGAGCAGCCACTGTAGCGCAGAGCACTATAGAGGCGTGCTTCATATGGTTCCTGTTTGGTCGAGTACTTTTTTTTAGGGATGTTCGGTCGAGCACTGTAGTAGCATACTCTCCGTGCACTGTAGCCCAAGTACTGTTGACATTGATCTCACCATTCATTCTCGATCGGACGTTAAAAAAATGGGCATGTTACGCAACTGTTCATAGGTGACATGCGCACAGCATGCCACTGGATGTCAATCCTCCGGAGACACCCTTCCAGAGCGGCTGCCGCCTCCATCCCTTGATTCTACTTCTCCGGTTGCCTTGTCTGCTAAAAATAATACTCCTACACCACAGGGGACCCACCTAGGACTGTATTCATGAATACTAGCCGCGATGTAAACCAAAAATATGTTGAAACACTCGCAACAATATCCCTCATCACAGATTTATCTATAATCAGTTACTTTTCTTCGGGTGGTATAATCAGTTTACTATACATCATTTTTTATCGTCATATCTTACTACAATGGCAACAAGATAAGACTGCTGTATGAACCACTGCACATGCCTAGTAGTAGGAGTACTAGTAGTGTAAGTTCAAGTGGCTGCCGTGTTTCGCACTCCTCTGTCGTAAGAGTGGAAATGCTTGCTATAATCAAATTTTTTTTTTAAAAATGTGGAGACGCTCTACCGCGTGGATCCTCCTCCACGGTCGTCGGGAACCTTGCTACTCACTTTCACCGACGTGTGGGATAGCCAGCATCGAGGTCCACTTGCCATACACCAAATTACTCCGCACTAGAATGCACAACTGCATGGTGGACTTACCCCGGTTGTAGCGCCGCAGTAATGCCCAATGAGGCGTTAAATCACAAAACCCCACCTTTCTAGCAGTAAGTTGGATGGACGAAGCAACCATCATTTCACTCTTCTTCCTCGTCTTCCTCTCTTCAAGAAAACCCCACTCGCTTCTCCCTCATCTTGTTCCTCATTTCTTCAAGAAAACCCCAACTCGCTTCTACCATTGTTCTTCTCTCCCAAACAAGGAAAGGTGAGCGCATCAATGGTGTTGCTATACTTCCGTTCTAGTCATCTTTTGCAACCCCGCAACCGTTCCTCCTCTCTGTTCTTCCTTTGGGTTTCTGATTATCGTTTTCTTTCCTTTTATTTCTATTTGACAGTTTCTTGATGTACCCTAGAGCACCGGCCAAAGTGATGTCTATGGCTCTGGCCAAAATCATCGAGGCTCAGAGTTTGAAGAAGCACAAGCACCCCGCCGAGACGACCACAGACAAGCTCAAGGCCATCGCCTTGGCCAAGGCCACCTCTCCGGGATCCCTTGTTAAGCCGGTCTAGCTAATATCTCTTGTTGACGATCTTTTTGGCGATCTTGATCGTGTTTTCTGATCTAACTTGCAAAGTGCTTGCTAATATGCGATGTTTGTGTAATGTACACGTAGTACTAGTAGTATAACTTTCTGGGCGATCTTTCATGTGGTATTTGTGTGCCAAATGACTGTTCTAAATGTCTCTTTTGACCAAAACATGCGAGAGGTTGACATGCATATGATTTTTGCACATAACACAGATTTCTTATAGATTACTTTCAACTACTTTATGAACATCAACACTAGCTGTAGGAAGAGAATATAGTACCCTTGGTAACTTGTGTTATGGGTATTGTAAGTAATCGCTCTGTTCACAGATATAAGATGTTCTAACTTTTTTGTGTATCTGATGTAGACATGTTTTAGTGTCTTTGTTCACTCATTTCTATGCTTATATGTAGTCTTATATGGAGTAAAATATAAAAAATCATCTTATATTTGTGAACGGAGGCAGTAATAAAATATTGGTTTCTGTTTGAATTAGAACCAGGTCCGCTGTGGAGATGAAGTTCTCAAAGTCATGCCATGTGAACTGGAAAACCTGAGGATGTGCACTACTAAACTATCCAGCTGTCGTGTCCTTGTAGCCACATGTCATGAACAAGTGTTTTCCTATAGCATTGTTGTCAGGCGTGTTCTCGAGGGTGTACTTCACCACAACAATTTCATAGCTGTGCCTGCGATTACGAAGGGTGTGGTTCTTGTAAAGCTTCCCAACAAATCTGACGCAGCCTGTCTTCATCGGCATGTTTATGAGTGGAAAGACCACACTGTTAGGTTCTCCAAGGTTGACGGGATGGCGAAGGTGCCAATAGACATCTCTCACGATGTCCATGGCCTGGTCAGTTATGTGGGGCACATCCCGTAGGTCAGTGGCAAGAAATAGTCTGCAGAGTTTAATTAGTGCAACTTGGCTTGTGTGTAGTAAGTAATATTATTCAGTACTTGATTTGTGTGTGTGAACCCTGTATGGGTTAGTACTGCCACTTTTATTTTGTGGTGAATCCTGAGAACACTCTATGTTAATGTTTTAGAAATGGTGAACCTATAATACCAATTTCGGTTGTTTGATAACTGTGTTTTTTCATGCCAGTACAGTACTCCCTCTGTTCAAAGACATAAGATGTTTACATTTTTTCTGAATCAGATGTATATAGAGTTAGACACGTTTTGGTGTGTTTGTCCACTCAATTCAGTCTGTACATTTTGAAATATCCAGATCATCTTATTTTTGTGGATGGCAGGAGTATACATCAGTTATGGTTACACTCCAATATATGTATGCATTGCAGGGTTTATCGCACCCACCAGGATTTCCATTCCCGCGGATGTTCGCTCCATACGAGTTGCCACGACCTTTGGACTGTCCTTCTTGTGGGAGTAAGGAGGGGCCCTGCATGCCACCCGTAATTGGACGAACAACCTTCAATTTAGAACTTGAAGATAGTGATTTCCTGGTAAGGATTAAGTCGTGTCACATAAAGTAAATCTCATTGATTAACTGTCATGTTTTCATACTTTTGTTGCAATTTTATGATGCAGGTTTTGCCATGTCACATTCGTTACAGAATAAACCATTTGGTTTGCTCTATGATGGTTATTTTAGCAGGTTTCACTTCTTATGATGTGTCAATAATGAAGGCACTGTCCATCACTTATATTAGTGGACACAATTGGATCCGTCTGTTGTCTGAGTACAATCTGAAGCCCTCTGATCAACTGCAGTTTACTTTAACAAACACGCCAGAATTAGTCTTTGTTGCCTTTAAAAGAAGGAAAGAAAAGGACTGGATCCAGGTCACGGAGCCGGAGGAAGTTCGAATTGCTCATGTGCACTCTCGCTTAAGAAGGATGCGTAGCAAAGTTACAAAGCTGCAGTCTAAAATCAAAGCAAACCAGAGACGAGCGCTGCTGTCTCACACATCGGTACCACCTCCAGCATCGGCAGCCGCCGCGGATCGAGCACCGGCACCAACACCGGCTGTAGCACTGACAGCGGCAGCATCTCAGTCTGATCCAGTAGAAGATTGGGCACCGACCGCGTCAGCGGATCAGGCTGATGTACCAGAGGATCCGGCACCGACACCGGCACCAACTCCAGAAGGAGCACCGTCTCCGGCAGCAGCAACGGCACTACCAGTCGCACCGCCACAGGCACCAGCAACGGCTCTGGCACCTGCACCAACACTTGAACTTGCACTTGCACGGGCAACATACTGGGCTGCAGTTCACACTGCATATTCCAAAGTCCTTACAAAAACTGACATCTCCACCTCTTTGGTAAGCACTAGCAGCCCAAGTGCTTCGTTCTTTTGTCTTTCCATGTTGTTTCACATGATTCACCGTGTTGATCTAACTGTTTGTGTATGTCCTCTTGTTTGCAAACAGAAAATTCCTAGAGCAATGAGGGAGTCGTTCAATAATCCGGGCGACCGTGGCCAAGTTTCTCTTACCATGCGTAGCCTTGGTGTGAATGAACTTGCGCAATATACCGTAAGTAGAAAAGATGGTCGCATGATGATTGATGCTAAATGATGGTCAAGGTTCAAAACTGAATCAAATCTTGCGGTTGGGGATGATGTCAGAATTGAAGTTTCTCTGCAAGGAGATCTGGTCCTAATCAACTTTGAAATTCTTCAGTAGCAGCACGCAACTGCCGAACTAATCTATCCACCGAGAGCTTTTGATGTAATATATGCCATGGTGAAACAAGTGTCCTGTGTGTATAACTAGTACTGCCTCTGTCCCATAATATAAGAGTGTTTTTGACACTACACTAATGCCAAAATGCTCTTATATTATGGGACAGAGGGAGTACTGGCATATATCATGTTCGACATCCTGAAAGAATTGCAACTCTGATTGCTGGTTGGGAACTGTCATTCGATTTTAGTCTAACAGCTGTCGTGCTTTATTCAATTCTCTGTCTTCTCCTTGCGGCATCATCTAAAACCAGCGCCGTCCCTATCGGATGCAATATTTATGGGTTGAAATGTGTTGACTTAGAACACATGGGCCCCCAAACATGCATGCCCACCGGCCTATGGCCCAAAGTCAAGAGCCGTCAGCCTATCAAAGCATTTTATATGTCTCAAAAAAACTAAGCATTTTATTCTAAAAAACACACACACACACAGATATATATATACAGCCTGTCTATTCTGCCAATATAGGCAGAATAGCTATTCTGCCCACTTTCAAACTGCACGCTCAACGCGAGGGCACTGCACTTTCTGAAGCAAGCGCACAGCAATACAGAGACTAGTGAACTTCTCGTCGAAAAACCTATACGCGGTGTTTTTCGGTACTGTTTTCGCTCCAGTTTTTAAACCGTTTGTCGGACTGAGGCGTCTAATATACCGTTGGAAAGCTATGAATTAGGAGCAACTTCGCCATGTTGAATTTTTTTTGAGATTCCTCGCGGTTTAAGAGCAGTTTCGAAAACGGTTAGCGCACGATGAGTGGCAGCGAGTGTATTTTTGCGTTTTTTCGCAAACCGCTTGTCAGAATGAAGCAAATGATACGCTGTTGGAAATATATCGTCGAGGCGCAATTTTTTCGTATATATTACTTTCTCTAATTCCTTACGGTTTAAGAGCAGTTTCAAATTTACTAAATCGCGGAATTCTATTTTTCAATTTTTTTCAATTTTCGGTACTGTTTTCGCTCCAGTTTTTTTAACCGTTTCTCAAAACGAGGCATGTGATACGCCATTGAAAAGCTATGGACGAGGCGCAACTTTCATATGTAGAATTGTTTTTGAGATTCCTTACGGTTTTAAATTAATTTTAAAAATGGTGCGGCGGACGACGAGTGGCAGCTGTAGTTTTTTGGCGAATTTTTACAAACCGCTCATCGGAATGATTCAAATGATATGCCGTTGGAAAGATATCGATGAGGCGGAAGTTTTTCATGTAGAACACTCTCTCTAATTCCTTACGGTTTAAGAGCAGTTTTGATTTTACCAAAATGCGGACACTCAGTTTTTCGCGACACTAAAATCGACGAGTGAACTGCATCAGATAGAAGAACGCACTGCTCCAGATTGAAAACCGCACTGCATCAGACGGGCAAGCGAACTGCATAATTTCTTTTTGTGAGAAGTAAATTTTCTGAGACGAGTTTTTGTTGTCTTTTTAAAAAAAAAATATGACGAGAGTGGACCGCAGAGGCGAGGGCAAGTGAACCGCGACATATATCGAAGTGAACCGCATTACTGTCTTGTTGTTTTCGCTTAATTTTTTGCACTTTCATGTTGGGCGCAAGTGAACAGGATCGCTCTCAAAAGTGAACCACATCCGAGGACCAAACGCACTGCAAGTGTTGATGTAGTCAACTGAATTTTGAGACACACGAAACAAATTGCACTTCATAGAGAAGGGTAATGAGCTGCTACACAAATGGAGTGAACTACATTTTTTGTCTCTCTTCAAACAAATTTGATTCAAGACATCGGTACTGCACTGCAGACAGGAGACTAGCGAACTGCACCAAAACACAACCGAGTTTTTGACAGCACACCCGCAGCACTGCACGCACTGCAAATCTGACATGAAATTAAACTCTTAACCGCAATGCTAGGCACCGGCGTCCCCGATGAACTGCTCGAAAACAAAATCTAAAACACACAAAAAATTCCATGGCACAGCGAGCACCACCTCGAATTCCAAGCCAAACTGCACGGGCACAGCAACCGAACCGCATCTCTTCCTGTTCGATGCCTTCCTGCTCGTCGAAACTGCACTGCAAGAAAGAAAGGAATAGGGAAGCAAATCAAAACACAAGATGGAACTGCACGGCTACTATCCAGGGGCCCATGGAACTGCGCCGCGGAGCCACCGGTCGTTATCGTCGTGGCGGCCAGAGCTCATCGAACAGGGGACGAACGGTGGCGACATGACCTGCAACGAGGGGAAAAGGTTGGAGGTGGTAGGGGATTTCATGGCACCCGTGGATGAACCGCAGGAGGGCTCGCAGCGCACTGCTCGAGGGATCCGTATGCACTGCAATGCCACAGCGCTTGTGGCCAGATCCACCAGGCTGTCGTCTCCGGCGAGCCACGAACTACAAGGCTGCACTACTGAACCACATGCCATACCTCGGCAAACAGCAATTCAGGGCCTTCGTCGAGTGGCATCAAGCAGTTTGGAATGAAATGCAGTGACTGCTCACACAACTAGAGTGTGCTCCCGCTCCAAAACTGCACTTCCTCGAATCCCAGCCAAACTGCATCGGCGTGGAAACTGAACCGTAACTGGACCTTATTCTGGGTCCCACTCGAATCCGCCGCCGAACCGCATGCACTCGTCGGACGCACTGCACGCACGCGGTCGCTCAAACTGCATGGCGGGGTTGCCCATGTGCTGCACCGCCACCGAGCTACACCACGGGCGCCATCGAACTGCAGAGAGCCCCCTCGCCCTGGAGCCACCGGAGGCATCAGTGGCCTGGACCCATCAGCCGTCCAGTCCAGGATGGGGAGAAGACGGGACGGGGGAGCTGGCCCGGCCGCGGCGGCGCGGGTCCAGGCGGGACGACGGCTTGGAAGCGGATCCCACCGGATCCGGCACCGGGAGAGGTCACGGTGGTGGGGTGGTTGCCGGGGTGGGGGACGCGCCGCCGCGGGGATGGGGGAGGCACTGATGGGGTGGTTGCCGGGGTAGGGGACGCGCCACCGCGGGGTGGGGTGGGGTGGCGCTGGTGGATCCGGTGCTGGGATGGCACGGCCGTGGTCCCGCGGGCTGGGGCGTGCCGTGGTGGGGCGGGGCGGCGCTGGCTCGCGGCGGCCAGGGGCGGAGAGGGTGGCGGCACGGGGGAGGGAGGTTGAGGGGGCCGGCGATTGTAGCACGACGGCGCGACCGGGAGCTGGAGAAGGAGGTGAGGGAAGGTGGGAGGAAGAGTATCGTGGCTGTGGGTGCGGCTGGGTCTTTTTTTTCCGGTTTTGTAGTCGCTGTGAGGTTGGTTTGGGTGCTGGCAGAATAAGGCCAAGAGTTGGTAGAATAAGGTCTTAAGGGGGTTGGTAGAATAGACCCACCCTATATATGTATATCCGAACCCCATATTTATGTATATATATTCCCCTTGATTTTTCTTATTTATAAAGTGGTGATATAAAAGATTTTTATATTTCTTTACAGAGGGAGTATCTCTCTTATCAAAAAAATATTTATGTGTAACTAGTTACTCCTGTCCCCTTTCTACTTCATTTCGCTGATATGCGGGACATCCAGCAACAAGGTCCATGTGCCATGCACCAAATTAGAGTGCACAACTGCACGGTAGACTCACCCCGGCCGTAGCACCGTAGTAATGCTCAATGAGCCATCAAATCACAAAACCCCACCTTTCCAGCATTAGCAGTAAGCTCGACGGACGAAGCAACATTATTTCACTCGACCTGAATCCCCTTCTCCCTCGTCTGCTTGTTCAGAGAAAACCACCTCTCGGTGATTGCTTAGGGTTTTCTCATGGAGAACCAGGTACGAAATCTTCATCCATCCATGATAAATCCTTGTCCCTTTGTCGCCGGTAATCCTAGGATGGCAACCGCCGCCGTTGATGCATTTTTCTTTGTACTGAATCTAGTGTGTTTCATTTGTAGTGCCCAAAGTGCGAGGACCCTATAGGTTTCTGCACCCTTGGCGAGACGCCAGACTTGTTCCTTCTCATCCTAACACAGGATTTCAAAAAGCGCACGGTATGTTCCTAGAATCCTCTTTTCTATCCGGTAGGGTTGGGGTTTTTGAACATGCTGTCGACTAATTTGGAAATTTGGATTGCTATATTTGGATAAAAGGTACTAGTACCATGCTGAACACTGACGTGAAAGAGGAAATTAATTCTAGATTTGGATAGCGAATAAATTGTGTTCTCATATTATTTTTCCTGCAGTGCATCCCTTGCTCTGCCAGAACACATGTACTCAAGAAGGTCGGCCTTGCCATAACTGAATACACCAGTATAATGGTCACATTAGAGACATGCCATGGATATAAATTCAAAGTTGGGTTCATTAACCAAGAAGATCGCTCCTTTTTTTATGGCCAAACTTGGATAAACTTTGTCAAATGTTATGGACTGAAAGTTGGCACACCAATGTTCATGGAAATAGCAGAACCTGGTCTTATCTTCCCTATGACCTTCCACCCCGACGTCGTTCCAGTGGTTCATCCATGTTAGTTTTGTATCTGGTTCTTGCATGTGGCCTCTTTTACTTTGTAATCCACCTATTCTATTTAACTGATCACAATTTGACTTTAGAAGTAGCAACAATTTGTGATTCCCTTCTCTCACAATGATGCTACTTCTAACTAATATTTCTTATAATTGGTGACATGCGTAGGTTATTACAAAGTGCAGGACACTACTTGTCTGTTATTTGATAAGAACTCGATGGTTACTGATGGCACCGAAGTCGACTGGGATGACATCCACCAATTCCTACACTTTATTGATCGTCTTGAGGACCTTGTGGGGCATTTCAATGGTGGAAGGCCACGTGGGATATGTGTGCCACTGGTGCACACGTTGAACAGGTCCAACTGTGTCAAGAAACTGATGGTACGAGCTATTTTCTGTTATATATGTTGTTCATAAACTCTTGCTTATACACAGTTTTACAGATGTGTTCTTCTTGAAACAGAAACTGCCTAGTTTTATTGTTCCTATACAGATGCCTAGCCATGGTCGACTAAGACTTGCGCTTGGTCACAACATGATGTTTATGTCGACCTACTCCATTTCCCTTAGAGGTGAAAAGATAATTATTCATGGGTGGTCTCACATCATGAAGGCCCGATGATCTTGGAGAATAGGACAGAAGGTTATGTTCATGCTTTTCCATGGCTCTCAAGCGAATATCCTGTTTATTGACCACATTGCGAGATGAAGCCGCTTTCAGAAAGTTGTGGATGCGCGGGGTGGCGCCTGGGCCTTGTCCTGGGGCTTGGTGGCCTCACCCTTCGTTAACAGTAGGAAAAGTAGCACTGTTCGAGGCATGCCTTGTATGGTTGAACATGTATAAGTACTCATACTGCTTTCAGCTCTGGTTGTTAAGTGCTCATGCTGCTTTCAGTTAATGTTGTTAAGTACTCCTGCTGCTTGTACACTCTGTCGTGTTTCTTCAGCCTCTTCTTCCTCCTGCCGCCAAAACCAAACCAGCACCGGCGGGGCCGCCTGCTTCCGCCTCCCACGGCTGGCTGCGCCTCTGCGCACGCATCGCCACCCAACCGTCTCCTAAATCGTTAACGGCGATGTCAGCCTCACCCAGCACCCGAACCAGTCAACCCTCGTACCCAGCTCCTGTTCGTTCCCGTCCGAGGCCTCGCCATCGTCCACCGTGCGCCTTGGTGCGGTTGCCGCGTCGCCGCCGTCTGGCATTGTCAACATGGTCAACAAATGAGAGGAATCGGGAGAGGACTGTATGTGGAGAGGATGATAGTAGGGACCCACCATGTCCATGGCCGTATGCAAGCAAGTGTTTCATTGTTACAAACAAAAAAGAAAATGCTTCCTCTAGTGGTTTGCTGACATCCGGGACCCACGACATTGTCAGCGTATAGTCAATAGACAAGAGAACTGCACAAGAGCGGCTGACACCTGGGACCTAGCAGCTGTAGCAGTTTTTTTGTTATTGTTTAGACGGAGCAGGGTATCAACTGGGCTGTGGCCTGTCTAGCCCAGGCTTCTATTTTACGTTTACCACATGACCAGCCCAGCTATTTTTTTCTTTGTGAAATGGCTGGCCCAGTTGTTTTTTTTCTGATGAATACCCAATCGAGGCCAACCCAACCTAGGCCAATTGTTTTTCTCTTCCCTGTTGGGCTGCAAATTTAAAATCTTTCAAGACGGCTGCAAATCTTAAAAGTAATATGAAATGGGCTGTAAATATGAAAAACACACAACAAATTGGCAATTACTTTCAAATTTCTATTTTTTCACATTTTCAGATTTCAAATTTCATTGGTTTTTAACCTAATTTAAATATATTTTGAAATTACTTTAAGTATGGCTCGACATTTTGGGATAAAAAATAGTTTGGACCCCACCGAAATATGCCAAATTTTGTTTAAATTTTTAGCCCTGGTCCTGGCCAACAAAGAGAAAATGGACTGCAATAAATTGCATAAGAATTTGCAAATGAGCTGTAAATTAGTTTTAAAAAATAGCAAATGGGCTGTATGTTGTCCGCCACAGATTGGGAGGAAATACGTCTCCAACATATCTATAATTTTTGATTGTTCCATGCTATTATAGTATCAATCTTGGATGTTTTATATGCAATTATATGCCATTATATATCATTTTTTCGGACTAACCTATTAACTCAGTGCCCGGTGCCAGTTGCTGTTTTCTACTTGTTTTTGCCTTTTCAGAAAATCATTATCAAAAAGTGTCCAAACGAGAAAAAAACTTTGGATTAATTTTTTCTGGACCAGAAGAGACCCAGGAAGCTTCAGGAGAAGACCAGAAGAGTCACGAGGAGGCGACAAGCCTGGAGGGCGCGCCCAGGGGGGTAGGCGTGCCCCCAGGCTTGTGGGCCCCTCGTGGCACCTCTTAACCTAATTCCTTCGCTATAAATTCACAAATATTCCAAAACCAACACAGAGACAGAAGAGAAAACCTTTCTGCCGCCGCAGGCCTCTGTTCTTCCACGATCCCATCTGGAGGCCTCTTCCGGTACTCTGTCGGAGGGGGAATCGATCACGGAGGGCTTCTACATCAACCTTGCTGCCCTTCCGATGATGTGTGAGTAGTTTACCACAGACCTACGGGTCCATAGCTAGTAGCTAGATGGCTTCTTCTCTCTCTTTGATCTTCAATACCATGTTCTCCCTGATGTTCTTGGAGTTCTATCCGATGTAATCTTCTTTTGTGGTGTGTTTGTTGGGATCCGATGAATTGTGAGTTTATGATCAAATTATTCAAGAGAAATATTTGAGTCTTCTCTGAACTCTTTTATGCATGATTGTTACAGCTTTGTATTTCTCACCGATCTATCGATTTGGTTTGGCCTACTAGATTGATTTATCTTGCAATGGGAGAGGTGCTTTGTGATGGGTTCAATCTTGCGGTGCTCAATCCCAGTGATAGAAGGGGACATGACATGTATTTGTATTGTTGCCATTAAGGATAAAAAGATGGTGTTTAATCATATTGCCTGAGTTTACTTTGTCTACATCATGTCATCTTGCTTAAGGCGTTACTCTATTTCATACTTAATACCCTAGATGCATGCTGGATAGCGGTCGATGGGTGGAGTAATAGTAGTAGATGCAGGCAGGAGTCGGTCTACTTGTCTCGGACGTGATGCCTATATACATGATCATTGCCATGAATCCATCATAATTATTTGCTTTTCTATCAATTGCCCAACAGTAATTTGTTTACCCACCGTATGCTATGTGTTCGAGAGAGAAGCCTCTAGTGAAAACTATGGCCCCTGGTCTACTTTATCATATATTAAAAAACCTAAAAATACCTTGCTGCAATTTATTTACTTTTATTTTAATTAGTATTTTAGTGTATCTATTTACCTCGATAAGATTTAATCCTTGCAAATAACCGCTAAGAGGATTGACAACCCTCTTATTTGCGTTGGGTGCAAATGCTTGCTCTTGTGTGTGCAGGTGCGCTTAACGGAATTTTGCTTGGTTCTCCTACTGGATTGATAACCTTGGTTCTTAACTGAGGGAAATACTTATCTCTACTATACTGCATCATCCTCTCCTCTTCGGGGAAACACCAACGCAGACTACAAGTAGCAGGAAGAATTTCTGGCGCCGTTGCCGGGAAGACATCATCAAAATTACCAACTACCTTCACATAAATTATAATCCTCTTGCATTTACTTTATTTGCCTTTTATTTGCATTTACCTCTCGTTTTCATCTCCCCCACTTCTAATTTTTTTTACAAAAACACAAAAATATTTTTATTTGTTTGTTTGCTAGTTTGCTTGCTTTGCTTAAAATTGCCACCATGTCTGATTTTGTTATTGAAAAAGGTGAGGATGCTAAAATCCCTAAGATAGAAATTCCCTCAAATTTAGACTCAAAAATTTTTGTAGTAGGAAGTGGAAATGTCATAGGGAAAAACATTATTCAAGAGTTCTTTAATTGCACGGGAACTTTGGTTTGTAATGACACTCCAATTCTAAAAAGAACCAATAGCTATGGGGAAGCTATCTCCGCACTCATTCTTAAACTTGAAAGAAGATTTATCCGCACTCACCCTACCTTGCAAAGATTGTTTTATGAGTTTCCGGTGATAAATAACCCTAAAGCTAAAAAGATAGCTACTCTTATCCTTATGAATGAGTTTGATTACATAGTACGAGAAGCTAGAGAGATCTTTAATTTCTATAATATGAGCCAAAAAAATCCTGTAATAGATGAAATTTTATATAATGAGGAATATATGTTGAGATATGTTTTCCATGATCACCATGCTTTTGATGAGAATACTAAAAAGGAAGTTCCTCCTATACATATCATCCAACAAGTTTTTAATGGAATTAATCAGAAGTACTCTTGGATTGTAAAAGGGAACCAAAAAGGGTTTGAAGAGAGCAATCTTAATGACCCTAAAATTTTGGTTGATGATGTGTTCCCCATTGTTTTTGAAAAACCTCCTGAAAATCATACACCTAAGGATATTAAGACTAAGGATGACATCACTTGAAACTATGCATTATGCCTAGCTAGGGGCATAAAACAATAGCGCTTGTTGGGAGGCAACCCAATGAATAAAATAAATTTTTGCTTTTACTTTCTGTTCTTGAGTGATATTAAGACTAAGGATGACATCAATTGAAACTATGCAGTATGCCTAGCTAGGGGCATAAAACAATAGCGCTTGTTGGGAGGCAACCCAATGAATAAAATAATTTTTTGCTTTTACCTTCTATTTTTGTGTGTTTGCATGATTATAGCTTCTGTTATGATTGTGTTTTTATGTTTTAATTAGTGTTTGTGCCAAGTAATGCCTTTGGGATGATGTTGATTATAGTATAATTGATGCTGTTTGGAAAACAGAAAGTTTTGCGTCCAGTGCTGGAATTTTAATTCTGTACTGGAGCGTCAGAAAAATCTGAAATTTTCACACAGTATTGGTATATGAATTGTTTATGTTGTCCGAGTTTTTCAGAATGTTTGGAGTTACAGGAATATGGCTTTTACATAGATCTTTACAGACTGTTCTGTTTTAGACAGATTCTGTTTTTGTTGCATAGTCTGCTTATTTTGATGAATCTATGGATCGTATCGGGGGGTATGAGTCATGGAGAAGTTGGAGTACAGTAGCATTATGCCAATATTAAATATGAATCAATTTACTACAGCACCTAAAGTTTAAGATTTGTTTGTTATACTAACGGATCTCACGAGGTTTCTGTTGAGTTTTGTGTGCTGAAGTTTTAAAGTTTTGGGTGAGACTACGATGTATAAAGGAATAAGGAGCAGCAAGAGCCTAAGCTTGGGGATGCCCAAGGCACCCCAAGGTAATATTCAAGGAAGACTCAAGCGTCTAAGCTTGAGGATGCCCCAGAAGGCATCCCCTCTTTCGTCTACAATCTATCGGTAACTCACTTGGAGTTATATTTTTATTCATCACATGATATGTGTTTTACTTGGAGCGTCTTGTGAAATCGTTTGCTTGCTTTTGTTTGATTTTTAGTTTGTCACAATCATATTTGCTGAACACACCCTTTTGAGAGGGACACACATTATTCGTGATTTGTTAGAATACTCTATGTGATTCACTTATATCTTTTGAGCTAGGCAGTTGCTCTAGTGCTTCACTTATATCTTTTAGAGCACGGCGGTGGTTATATTTTAAAGAAATTGTTGCACTCTCATGCTTCACTTATATCTTTTTGAGAGTCTCATGATAGCAATGGTAATATGCACGGGTTATGAATTTGGTCCTGATATGATAGGTATTCAAGAGGGATATAATAAAAACTTTCATGTAGATCATTGAATATGATAAATTCGATTCCTTGCAATAGTTTTGCGATATTAAGATGGTAATATGGGGGAGGTATTAGTAGATAATTGTGGTTTAGTAAGAATAATTGTGTTAAGGTTTGTGATTCCTGAAGCATGCACGTATGATCTGTCGTTATGCTAAGAAGTTGGAGCATGATTTATTATTGATTGTCTACCTTATGAGTGGCGGTCGGGGACGAGCGATTGACCTTGTCCTACCAATCTATCCCTCTAGGGGCATGCGTAGTAGTACTTTGCTTCAAGGGCTAACAAACTTTCGCAATAATTATGTGAGTTCTTTATGACTAATGTGAGTCCATGGATTATACGCACTCTCACCCTTCCGCAATTTGCTAGCCTCTTCGGTACTGTGCATTGCCCTTTCTCACATCGAGATTTGGTGCAAACTTCACCAGTGCATACAAACCCCAAGATATGATACGCTCTATCACACATAAGCCTCCTTATATCTTCCTCAAAACAGCCACCATACCTACCTATCATGGCATTTCCATAGCCATTCCGAGATATATTGCCATGCAAGTTCCACCGTTCCGTTTTCATGACATACATCAGCATTGTCATATTGCTTTGCATGATCTTATAGCTGACATAGTATTTGTGGCTCAGCCATCATTCATCATTGTTATACATGTCACGCTAGCATCATTGCACATCCTGGTACACTGCCAGAGGCATTCATATAGAGTCATATTTTGTTCTAGTATCGAGTTGTAATGTTGAGTTGTAAGTAAATAGAGATGTGATGATGTCGTGTTATTCTCGCAGGGGGTGCGTGATTCACGGCAGATGCCATGAGATGGCTTGAGGTGAGGGCGCGAGAGGACGCCGGTGGGTTCCGGAGGCGAGGTTGGTACGTGCTAGTGCGAGACACGAGACGTACCCAGGTTCGGGGCCCTCTGGAGAGGAAACACCCCTTGTCCTACCGAATGATGTATGAGGAGCACGCGGGCTACAAAGCTGCTCCTGGAGCTGTATGGACGGAGGAGGGAGAAGGGGCTAGGCCGCCGTTCTGCCTCTCCGGCAGGAGTGTGTGGGTGTTTTGTGGAGCGAAGAATCACTAATAGATTGACCGACCCCTCTGCATGGAGGCCTCCCTGGGGGTCTTATAGGCCGACCCCCAGGGTTACAACGGTAACGTTACAGGGGCGCGGGCCCCTGGTGTCATTGACCGGGATCCGGTGGCCGGGTCGCCGGGATGCCGGGTCGCCGGGTGAACGGGTCGTCAGGTGCGCCGCACCTGCCTGGCGCGGGCACCGAGGCGGATCTTGTCTCTCGTCAGTCTGGGTACGAGGCACTGTGGCGCGTCTTGTCCGTCGTCAGAGGGAGGTCGGCGCTGCCGTTTCTACAGGACCGTGTCTCCCTGACACCGCCCGCCTCGGGCGGGGGCGCAAGGAAAGCTGCAGCCTCGCCTGCTCTGTCAGTATAAAGGGAGGAGCGCTGTAGCAAGGTTTGCTTCGTCGCTAAGGCTCTGCCGCCTCGCGGCTGGCCGGCATGGGCCAGCCGGCCAGGCCGGGTCGCCGTGTCGAGCCGGCTCGCGCTGAGGAGCCGGCGTGCCTGGCGTGCCAGCCTGGGGGATCTGTTCGGCTCCGATGTTTTTCCCAAAAGGGATCCGGGCTCCGTTGCCTACTCGGGGGTCATCCCCCCGACAGTAGTCCCCGAAGCTGTGAAGGTTCGCCGGCTTCAGGCAAGGGAGCCTTCGTAGCTTACCACCCCGAGGAGCCGGTTTGTTGACGTAGTGCCGGAGTCCGGCCGGGCGGCTTCGCCTGGCCGCTCGCCGGCACCGTGGCAGCGGATGCCGGGGGCTCCCGCTGGGGGCCGGCTACCGGGAACCGGGTCGTGGCACCCTGGCCTGGGCGGGAAATGGAAACGCCTGCCAGTCAAGTCTTGCTTCGTACGCCGATTCGCGCCCGCCGCAGCTCGACGGGCTGCCACGTGCAGCTTCACGGTGGGTGAGGCCTGCCAGCCCACGCACGCGACGGGACGTGACTGTGGCTCGGGCCCGCCACGACACGCCCTCGGCCCGCGCGCAAGGGATTAACTGCGGCGACCGTTGGCGATTGCGCTTCCCCGCGGAGTTAATGTGCGTGGGGAACGCGCGCGCATAGTGCGGGGGAGTGGGGATTGTGGGCGCAGACGATCCCACTCCCCCACGATTTTGCGCGGCTATAAATGACAAGGGGTGGGGAAATGCGACGGAGACGCTCACGCCCGCACTTCCGCCCATCGCTCCTCTTCTTCTCCATTGCGACCGAGCGAAACGCTGCGGCCACCGCACGCCTCACCCACGCCTGCCGCGCGTCGCGACCCGAAGCCCGCAGCGCGTCGCTCTTCTCCTTCTCCTCCTCTTCATCGCCGAGTCTTGACGCCCGCGGAAAACCCTCTCCAATGGCGCTGCCGAAGGGTTCTTGGGAGGGCTCCATTGTGATGGAGCAGAACATCCGGTACCTCCGCCGCACGAAACGGCTGCCGCCGGCGGAGGTGCTGCTCGTGCGCGCGCCGGGCTCGGAGAGGGTGCCGGAGCCGCAGGAGGGCGAGCAGGTGGTCTTCTTCTCGCACTTCGAGCGCGGGCTCGGCCTCCCCGCAAGTCTCTTCTTCCGCGCGTGGCTCGACTTCTTCGGGCTGCAGCCGCATCATCTCGGCGCCAACGCCGTGCTGCAGGTCGCCGGCTTCACCACGCTCTGCGAGGGCTATCTCGGGATGCTGCCGACCATGGAGTTGTGGGCGAAGATGTTCTTCCTCAAACAGCAGGGGGCGTCAGCCGGCGTTATGTACGACTGCGGCGCAGCGGTGGTCACTGGCCGGCCAAACGGGCCGTTTCCCAAGCTGCCGCTTGAGGAGTCGGCCAAGAAGTGGCAGACGACGTTTTTCTATGTCCGGAACGCCGACCCGGCGGTGGACGTCATCAATCTTCCGCCGTTTGTCAACGCGCCGCCGCTCGAGAAGCCGAACTGGGGCTACTGCCCCAAGAAGCCGCCGCAGGAGATGGAGAACATCTGCGGCCGGGTCGGGGAGCTGACGAAGCCTGAGGGGCTGAAGGCGGTTGATCTCATCGCGGCCTTCATCGCCCGCCGGGTTATGCCGCTGCAGCGCCGGGCACACCGGATCTGCGACATGAGCGGCCGGCACGACCCGACCCAGATGTTGACCAAGGAGCTGTCGCCGGCTGGGATCGTCCAGCGGGTCAACTACATCTCCAAGGCCGGGCTGAAGGAGGGGGAGTGGCGCTTCGGGAAGGAGCCTTATCACCGGGAGAATCCGGCGCCGGCGGTGAGTCCTTGGTCTTTACATTTTGCCGCTTCGACGTTATTCTTGTGTCCTGACGCCGCGGGACGGCCGCAGCTATTCGCCTGCGAGCGGAATCATGCCTCAGACGTGGAGAAGGCCAGGGCCGAGGCGGTGGAGGGGGCGGTCGAGGCGCACCTGGCCGACGCCGCAGCCGGCGGCTCGCGAAATGCAGGTAAGTCTCCGCCTCCAGATCTACTGCGGGACTGGCCGGATGACGACGAGGAGAGCCTGACCGGCGCCCACGGTGCAGCGCCCTTGGCTGGGGAGGACGCCAGTGTCGACCCCCCAAGACGGCTGCGGAAAGCGGCCGGCGTCGGGCCGGCTCGCGCGGCGGCGACCGTCAGCCGGCCGCACGGGAAGGAGGCGGTCGAGGCGGGAGCGGCCACGAAACGCCCGGCGGCGGGGCCGGCGCGCGAGAGGGCCGTCGTGAAGAAGAAGCGCTGGCTCGCCCCGTCTGTGGGGCCGAGGCGGGAGCCCCCGATGGTTATTGGGTAAGTATTTCTTGCCTTATTCCTGATCCTTATTTGCTGATTTTGTGGGGGCGCGTCGTCTTGTGGTTTATCTTTTTTCTTCCTTATGCCTTCGCCGTGACGAATCCACCATGTGCAGGTCGGCCCTTGACTTGGCGGTGGCGGTGACGGAGGCCGCGGCGGGCGAGGCCGTCTGGCGGAAAACCCGGAGCAGCGCCGTCGACCCTCCGCCGAGTCGGTCCGTGGAGGAAGAGCTCGAGGCCCGCCAGTCCGGCCAGGGTCTTGATGCGGCGACGCGCGCCGCCTGTCGGGACCGGGCTGAGGCCGAGAAAGCGATGGAGGAAGCCTCGGCCCAGGCGTGGGAGAGGGCCTCCGCGAAGCGGGCCAGGCCCACCGCGGACCTGGCTTGACCGGAGATGGAGAGGGGCTTGATGCCGATGGCCACGGTTATTGAGCCGCAGCCGGAGGGAGCGGGCGAGCCGGAGAGTAGGGCGGAGCCGGCCGGCGGCGAGTCGGACGTTGATGATACTATCGTCGTGGACACGCCGCCCCGGGTCGATCCGGCAGGAGGCGGCGAAGGCGGCGGGAAGAGGCGCGAGGCGGACTCCGCTCCATCCGGCCAAGCGCAGCCAACGCCGGCCGCGGAGACGGCGACAGGGGGCGCCGGCACCCTGGTGGTCCTGCCACCCCAAACCGCCCCAAACCTGGAGCGGCCGGGTGGAAGTGGATCCGGCGGCAGGACCACAGCCCAGCAGCCGTGGGCGAGCTCCGGCGAGGTCGTGGTCGAACCGCGAACCCGGGAGGACGACGCTGCAGACGCCTTGTGCTTGCAGCTTCGCGGCCGGGGCGAGCGTCTGCAGGCCTTCGTCCGGGAGGAGCAGGACCGGGCGAAGCAGCTGGAGCAGGTGATTGCGGTGAGTTTTTCCTTCCTTCCTTGTCTTGATTACTGAATCAGTGGGGGCGCGCCAGCGCACCCACTGGGTGTAGCCCCCGAGGTTCGGCCGGGCTGCGGAGCAGCCGGGTCGAATCTTATAGCTCGTCTTTCGCGTTCTTCTAATCTTCTGTCTGCGCGCAGCATCTGTACGACCTGCGGGCCAGCGCGTACAACCGGCTCCGGGAGCGGTACCGCGAGGTCGACACCCGGCTCGCCGCCAAGGAGGAGGAGCTGCGTCGGGTCCAAGGTACGTCTTGCATGCCTTCAGTGGGTGCGCGCCAGCGCACCCACTGGGTGTAGCCCCCGAGATTCGTGCCGGACTACGGAGCAGCCGGGTCGAATCTTAGAGCCTTGACTTTTTCTTCTAATCCTTGCCTCCGGCATCTGACCGGGAATCTCGTCACGCAGCCGACGCGGCCGAGGTGCCGGGCCTTCGAGGCCGGCTTGACGAAGCCGGCCAGCAGCGCGACCACGCCGTCGGCGACCGCGACCGGCTCCAGGTCGAGGTAGACCGGCTGGTGGCCGAGAAGGTCAGGGCGGAGGAGGCCCACCAGGCGGAGCTGGGCCGGTTGGCGGAGGAGCGCAGCAAGGCGGCCGAGGATCTGGCGGATGCCGGTAGGAAGATCACCCGGCTTGAGAAGGATCTCGAAGCCCAGGCTCGCGCGTCGGCGATCCGGGAGAACGGGATGCTGGGCGAGGCGCAGCACCTTGACGAGACCTTCGCCCGTAAGTACCGTTTCTTCCTTTGGGCCGGCTGGTGGAGCCGGCAAGTTGCTTTCTTTGATTGACTTGCTTCTTTCTTTTGTCAGGAGTCTTCCCGGAGACGCAGGAGGCGGCTGATGCGGCCGTGGACGCCCACCGGGCCGAGCAGCGCGAGCTGGGGGCGGAGATCGATGCTTACGCCGCCTGGTCCTTCTCAGAGCTCGTTCTTGCCGGCGAGGCCCGCCTTCGGGCCATGGAGGGGCAGATGCACCGCCTGTACGAGGCCGGCTTGGGCATGGCGAGCGGCCTCTGGCCAAGCGCGGTGGTGCCGAACAGCGTCACCCGGCTAGCGCGGTGGCTGGAGGCCGGGGTGGAGCGACTTGGTGCGTGGAGGGCCTCCGCGGCCCGGGCCGGCGCGGAGACGGTGCTGCGCTTCGTCGTGTCGTGGTATCCGGGCGTGGACCTCGACCGTCTGGCGGCGCAGCGGGCCGGCGCGGAGGAGGACTTGGCGGCGCGGGCGCAGCGGATCGCCGGGCGGGCCAGTTACTTGGCGGCGTTCGCCCCGTACGACGAGTTCGTCGACGAGCGGACGGAAGACGGCGAGGAGCTTCCTGCCGATAGGCTCGGCCTGCTGCTCGACGACCCGGACGGCAGCTCGGCCGAGACGGGCGTCTACGCCGACGACGAGGCCGACGCAGATGACGACGCCACGACCGAGAAGACGGCGGAGGGCTCTGGCCGCAACCCGGCGGCCGCGTCCACCTCGGCTGAGCCGACGCCGGCCGGAGACGACGTGGGTGCCGCTTAGGGTCGCCTTCCCCTTCTTAGCGTTCCTGAGCTCAAACTTTTGTTAGGTAGCGGGTCCACCCACTGGGGGTGTAGTTCTATGTAATGAACTGATGGCCGAAGGCCTATGCTGTATATAAATTTGGCATGCGATTTTACTTTATGCTGTTCGGCCTTGGGCCTTTTCCTGTTTGTCGTTTCTCTTTGCTTCCTTCCCGCTAGCCGGACAGCCGGGTTGCGGTCTGTGGTTAGGACGGGAACTCGGCGTTGAGAACGAACGCACAGTACTTAGGCTTTTTCGGACGTTGAGCGCGAGTGAAACACCCACTGGGCCGGCTGGCGGCAGGCGACGAGGCCGCCTGGCGCGCAGCTGGTCGTGCGGCGATCAAGTGAGAGATAACGGGTTAAGCCGAGTTGACCGTGCCGGGCTGTCTCCCTTAGGCGTTCTTGCGTAGCGATGCTTCTGGCCTTTGGCTCTTGCCGGCCGGACAGCCGGGAGCCGGCTGTGGCTGGCGAAGAGAGGGCTTTGGCGGCTCGTATGTTTGGAGACGGACTAAGGAAAAAAGCGGGGCGTGGTCTAGCCGGCTAGGCCCCGAGCTGGCTACGCCAGCTCGGCGGGAGAATTCTTAGAAAAAACATGTCTGTGTGTAGACACAGAATAAAGCGGAAAAGGGAGCCCCCGAGCCGGCTGCGCCGACTCGGCGGGAGGAATGAAAACGGGGGAGCTTCCTGCTTTTATTAAGTACAAAAGACGGTGATACATACACACATGGTTTTAACTGTAAAACGGACGGAGGAGCTCCGCGTTCCAGGGCCGGCTGGACTCCTCGCCGGCTGTATCTCGCTTGCGTTTGTTTGGCTTCTGCGCGTCGATGAGGTAGTACGCGTTTCGGTCGCAGAGAGCCTTGCTGATGATGAATGGGCCCTCCCAAGGGGAGGCCAGCTTGTGCTGGCCGGCTGTTCGCTGGACGAGCCGGAGCACAAGGTCGCCTTTGCGGAATGCGAGTGGCTTGATCTTCTTGCTGTGGTAGTGGCGCAGGCCTTGTTGATAGATGGAGGACCGGCTGAGGGCCAGGAGGCGCGCCTCCTCGAGCAGATCGACGCCGTCTTCGCGTGCTTCTTTTGCTTCGGCTTCGGTGTACATCGTCACCCGGGGCGAGTCGAACTCGACGTCGGTTGGGATGATGGCCTCGGCTCCGTAGACGAGGAAGAACGGGGTGAACCCGGTGGACCGGTTCGGCGTCGTCCGGAGGCTCCAGAGGACGGCCGGCAGCTCGTCGAGCCAGCTGCCGGGTGAGCGCACGAGCGGCTCGACGAGTCGCGGCTTGATGTCGGCCAGGATGAGGCTGTTTGCCCGCTCGACCTGGCCGTTCGACTGGGGTTGCGCGATGGAGGCCAGGTCGAGCCGGATGCCGGATGCAGAGCAGTAGTGGGCCAGCGCGCCCTTGGCGAAGTTTGTGCCGTTGTCGGTGATGATGCTGTGCGGCACGCCGTAGCGAACCGCGACATCCTTGATGAATCGGACGGCCATGGGCCCATCGAGCTTCTTGATCGGCCTGGCCTCGATCCACTTGGTGAATTTGTCGATGGCGACGAGGAGATGCGTCATGCCGCCTCGGGCGGTCTTGAAGGGCCCCACCATGTCGAGTCCCCAGACGGCAAAGGGCCATGTGATCGGGATGGTTTGGAGGGCCGAAGCCGGCTGGCGGTTGCGCTTGCTGAAGCGCTGGCAGCCCTCGCACTTGAGGACCAGTTCCTCGGCGTCTTGCAGGGCCGTGGGCCAGTAGAAACCGTGCCGGAAGGCTTTGGCCACCAGGGATCTCGAGGCGGCGTGGTGCCCGCACTCGCCCTGGTGGATGTCGAGGAGGATCTCGATCCCTTTGCTCTGCTCGACGCACCGCTGGAACATGCCCGTCGCGCTGCGTTTGACGAGCTCGTGGTTGATGATGCTGTAGGCGGACGCGCGCCGCTGCACTTGCCGGGCTTCTGTTTCGCCGATGGGAAGTTCGCCGTCTTCCAAGAAGGCAAGGATTGGCTGAGCCCAGGATGGCGCCGTCACCACCGTGAGGACGGCCGCCGGGATGGGATCCGGGACGGCAGCTCCCGAGCCGGAGCCGGCAGTCCCCGGGCTGGAGCTGGCAGCCCCCGAGCCGGAGCCGGCAGTCCCCGGGCTGGAGCTGGCAGCCCCCGAGCCGGAGACGGCAGCCCCCGGGTTGGAGACGGCAGTCCCCGGGCTGGGGCTGGCAGTCCCCGAGCTAGGGCCGGGAGCCTCAGGGTCGGGTGGGGGCGCACCGGGGTCGTCCGGGACGAAAATGGACTCCGAGTCGGAAGACGGCTTGATGGACGGCTTCCGCAGGTGCTCGAGGGAGACGCCGGACGGGATGGCTTGCCGGGTGGAGCCTACCTTGGCTAGGGCGTCGGCCGCTTCGTTGTCGGCGCGTGGGACGTGGAGGAACTCGCAGCCATCGAACCCGCCGAAGAGTTGCTGGACCAGGAAGCGGTAGCTGGCCATGTTGGCGTCTTTGGCGTCCCAGTCGCCGGAAACTTGCTGCACCACCAGGTCCGAGTCGCCGTAGCAGAGGATGCGCCGGATGCCGATCTCCCTGGCCAGCCGGAGGCCATGCACGAGAGCTTCGTACTCGGCGACGTTGTTGGAGGCGGCAAAATGGATCTGTAGCACGTACCGCAACCGGTCGTTCTTGGGGGCGGACAGCACGATGCCGGCTCCCAAGCCGTTGCGCATCTTGGAGCCGTCAAAGTGCATGCGCTAGTGAGTCGACTCCAGCGCCGGCGGCAGGTACTGCGTCTCGGTCTAGTCGACGAGGAAGTCGGCCAGCGCTTGGGACTTGATGGTGGTGCGCGGCTCGTAGAGGATCGTGTGGCCGGCTAGCTCGATGGCCCACTTGGCCACCCGGCCAGAGGCATCCCAGCACCCCATGATCTCGCCGATGGGGGCCGTGCTCACCACGGTAATGGAGTGCTCTTGAAAGTATTGCCTTAGTTTCTTGGCGGCGAAGTACACGCCGTAGCACATCTTCTGGTAATGGGGGTAATTCTACTTGGAGGAGGAGAGTACCTCGCTCAGGTAGTACACCGGGCGCTGGACCGGCTGCACCTTGCCCTCCTCAGGGCGCTCGACGACCAGCACCGTGCTGACCGCGCGAGAGGTGGCGGCGATGTACAGCAGGAGCGGCTCTTTTTCAGCCGGCGCGGCCAGGACGGGCGCGGTTGACAGCATGCGCTTGAGGTCACGGAAAGCATCGTCCGCCTGGTCGCTCCATTCGAATGCCGTCGTCTTCTTCATCAGCTGGTACAGGGGCAGGGCCCTCTCTCCCAGCTGGCTGACGAACCGGCTGAGAGAGGCCAAGCAGCCGGTGAACTTCTGGACGTCGCGCAGCCGGGTCGGCTTGCGCATGCGCTCGATTGCCTTGATCTTCTCTGGGTTGGCCTCGATGCCACGCACCGAGACGAGGAAGCCGAGGAGCTGGCTAGCCGGCACGCCGAAGACGCATTTCTCCGGGTTGTGCTTGATCCGGAACCGGCGCAGGTTGGCGAAGGTCTCTTTGAGGTCGGCCAGGAGCGTGAGGTGCTGCTTGGTCTTCACCACGATATCGTCGACGTAGACGTGCGCATTTCTGCCGAGCTGGGGCAGCAGGCACTTCTGCATGCAGCGCTGGAAGGTGGCGCCGGCATTCTTCAAGCCGAACGACATGGTGATGTAGCAATACGCCCCGAAGGGCGTGATGAAGGACGTCTTCAGGGCGTCGGCCGGGTCCAGCTTGATCTGGTGGTAGCCAGAGTAGGCGTCCAGGAAGGACAGGAGCTCGCAGCCGGCTGTGGAGTCGATGACTTGGTCGATCCGGGGCAGAGCGAACGGGTCCTTGGGGCATGCCTTGTTCAGGCTGGTGTAGTCGATGCACATGCGCCAGGTGCCGTTTTTCTTCAGGACGAGGACTGGATTGGCCAGCCATTCAGGGTGGAATACCTCCATGATGAACCTGGCTTTGAGCAGCCGGGCGATCTCTTCGCCAATGGTTCTTCGCTTCTCTTGCGGACGTGATGTTTGTGCTCGGCGAATTCCCTCGGGACACCCGGCATGTCTTTGGGAGACCATGCAAAGATATCCTGATTCTCACGAAGGAGATCGACGGGCTCGCCTTGCTATTTGCTGTCGAGGCCGGTGCCCACGACGACGTACTTGCTGGAGCTGGGGTCGGCCGGGTTGAGCGGGACCCGCTTCGTGTCCTTGGCCGGCTTGAAGGACGCTTCGTCGGCCGGCTTGGGCGGAGCCGGCATGGGCGACTGCGCGTTAGCCAGCGCCACGATCCTGTCGAGCTGGCGCCTTTCCTCGGCGATGACCAGCGACTCGGCCAGCTGGGAGCCGGCTTTGGCGCACTCGAGGGACTTCTTGTAGTCGCCGACGATGGTGATGAGGCCTTTGGGACCCGGCATCTTCAACTTTAGGTAGGCATAGTGGGGCACCGCCATAAACTTGGCCATCGCGGGCCGGCCCAGCAGCGCGTGGTAGGGGCTGGCCAGGTCGACCACCTCGAACCAGATCGGCTCGCGGCGGAAGTGGCTGCTGGAGCCGAACAGGACGTCGAGCCGGATCCGGCCGATCGGGGAGCAGGAGAGTCCCGGCACGATGCCGTGGAACACCGTCCGGGTTGGCTCCAGCTGTCGCGCCTCGATGCCGAGCTTGGTCATCGTGTCGCGGTACAGGATGTTGATGCTGCTGCCGCCGTCGCTCAGCACCCGCGAAAAGCGGCAGGTGCGCTTCTCGGAGACGAGGGTGGCGTCGAGCACGAGGGCGTAGCCACCCGGCGTGGGCATGATGGCCGGGTGATCCTCCTGGGTCCAGCTCACCGGTCGGTCGGACCAGTGCATGTACTGGGGAACCGAAGGGATGACGGCGTTCACCTCGGCCGCGTGCTTGCGCTTGGCGTGCTTGTCGTCCCCTTCACTGTTGAAGACGACGTAGGATGCGTCCGGGCGCGGGAAAGGGTTGTCGGCGAGGGCGCCGGGTGGCGGTGGAGGCGGCGGGAGCGGCGGCTGCCGCGGGCCGGCTCCAGGCGGTGGGGGTGGAAGGTCGCCCTTCAACAGGCGCTGTGTGATGCTGCACTGCCGGAGCGTGTGCGTTGATGGCTTCGCGCCGCCGTGGTTTTTGTAGGGGGCGTCGAGCATCTGCTCGAAGGTTAGCCTGGGCTGCCAGACGGCTTTGCCAGTGCGCGGGCGCTGGCTGGCGCCTTGCTCGGCCGGCTGCTCCCTCTCCACGGCGGCGACTTGCCGTTTGTCGTAGCGGGGCGCCGGCTGGTCATTCCGGCGCTTGCCGTTGTTGTTGCCGTCTTGCCGGCGCTGGCTGTTGTCGCCAGCCAGCTTGGCGGGAACCGGCTAGACCGGGACAAGCTTGCCGCCGGCGTCGATCGTGATCTTCACGTTCATTGCGGAGTCGGCCGTAGCGTACTTGTCCGCCACAGCCATGAGCTCTGCCAGGGTCTCCGGCTCGTCGCACACCAGCCGATGCTTGACCAGAGTGCCGTCTAGGCATCCGTCAATGAAATATTGGATGGCCTGGACCTCGTGGACCCCTTCGTAGGAGTTGTGAAGCTCCGTCCATCGCGTGAGGAAGTCGCGCAGTGGCTCGCCCGGCTTCTGGACGCACATGGAGAGCTGGCAAGGCTTGCCGGGTCGCGTGTAGGTTCTGGTGAAGTTGCGAACGAACGCGTCTTCGAAATCCAGCCAGGAGTTCACGCTGCCAGCTCGGAGGCTGTGAAGACACGTCCGGGCCGAACCGAGCAGCATGAGGGGGACATAACGGACGGCCACATGCCGGTTGCCGCCGGCTATGCTGACAGCTGTGGTGTAGTCGGTCAGCCAGTCCTCCGGCTTGGTGGCGCCGGTGTACTTTGGCGAGTCACGGGGCAGCGAGAAGCCTTTGGGGAAGGGTTCTTCGTGAATGCGGGGGCCGAAGCACGCCGGGCCGACAGAGCTTTCCTCCTCCAGGGCCGTGGAGCGCGCCAACCGGTCGATGTTGTGACGGGCGTCGCTTTCGTCGTAGGGCTCGCGGGGGCTGAGTCGGTCAGCCACGGGAACGCGGAGGCCGATTCGGTCGGCCACGGGACCGCGGGGAGCAGGAGCTTCCGGGGCCGGCTCGGGCCGCCGAGCCGGCCGCACGGGGGGCTCTGGCTGCTGGACCCGGCCGTCGCCGGCCGTCTCACCAGCGTTGCCGTCTCCAGCGGTGGTGGCGCGGTTGTGCCGGCTCCGGCCGGATCGGTGCCGACCAGAGCGGCTCGCGCTAGTGGAGTGCGAAGACGTCTGCCGCCCATCCCGGAGAGCTCTCTCCGGGTTCTCGGTTCTTTTTGAGGCGGAGCCGAACGGCTAGGCCGGGTCGAAGCGTTGCCGCTGCTCGTTTGCCATGGTGATGAGGTCGCGGATGTGCTGCTGCTGCTGCAGCAGCTCTTCACCCTCCACGAACTCGAGATCAGCCATCGCGGCCTGCGCCGCGCGCATGTTCTTGACGGGGGTGTCGTAGACTGGTCTGCCTGCGCCTAGCGCGCGGCCGAGTGCGCCCCCGCGGATCCGCACCTCCGCGACCCGGCTGGGCTCGGCGGTGAGCGGAGTGAGGCCATGCGCGCTGTCGAATTCTCGCTGGGCGGACTCCAGCCGGCGCCGGGTTGCCGCAAGCTCCGTAGCCTCGAGCAGCAGATGCTGGCGGCCCTCGTTGAGCTGGGCCGCTGCAACAGCCGTGTCGGCGTCAGGCGTGATGGGGGCTTGCAGACTCCGGATTGTATCGTGGAGCGGGTCCTTCCGGCGAGGCGGAGCCGCAGCCAAGGCGGCGGCCGCGGCAGCCTTCTCCTTGGCGCGCGGGGAGCCGGAACTGGTGCCGATGGTTAGCACCTCCGCACGGACGCAGAGAGCGGCGACGTCGTCGGGGACGGTGCAGCTAGCGGGGACAGGCGAGTCGGTGCAGTTGCACACTTCGCTGGGAAACACGTCGGGGACGAGCGCGACGAAGACGCGCAGCGCGCCGAAGGGGACGATGAAGCAGCCTGCGGGGCAGGCGACGTCCGCGCTCAGCGCAGCGCTGCGGCCGGCCGGTTCGGACGTGCGAGGCGCACGGACCAAGCCGTGCACGATGCGCTCGCCGGAGCTGGTGAAGGGCCTCGTCCGAAACTTGACTCCGGCTGGCGCCGCGAGCAGCCCCACGGTGAGCGCCAACTGTCATGGTATTTTCGCAGGGGGTGCGTGATTCACGGCAGATGCCATGAGATGGCTTGAGGTGAGGGCGCGAGAGGACGCCGGTGGGTTCCGGAGGCGAGGTTGGTACGTGCTAGTGCGAGACACGAGACGTACCCAGGTTCGGGGCCCTCTGGAGAGGAAACACCCCTAGTCCTAACGAATGATGTATGAGGAGCACGCGGGCTACAAAGCTGCTCCTGGAGCTGTATGGACGGAGGAGGGTGAAGGGGCTAGGCCGCCGTTCTGCCTCTCCGGCGGAAGTGTGTGGGTGTTTTGTGGAGCGAAGAATCACTAATAGATTGACCGACCCCTCTGCATGGAGGCCTCCCTGGGGGTCTTATAGGCCGACCCCCAGGGTTACAATGGTAACGTTACAGGGGCGCGGGCCCCTGGTGTCATTGACCGGGATCCGGTGGCCGGGTCGCCGGGTCGCCGGGATGCCGGGTCGCCGGGTGGCCGGGTCGTCAGGTGCGCCGCACCTGCCTGGCGCGGGCACCGAGGCGGGTCTTGTCTCTCGTCAGTCTGGGTACGAGGCACTGTGGCGCGTCTTGTCCGTCGTCAGAGGGAGGTCGGCGCCGCCGTTTCTACAGGACCGCGTCTCCCTGACACCGCCCGCCTCGGGCGGGGGCGCAAGGAAAGCTGCAGCCTCGCCTACTCTGTCAGTATAAAGGGAGGAGCGCTGTAGCAAGGTTTGCTTCGTCGCTAAGGCTCCGCCGCCTCGCGGCTGGCCGGCATGGGCCAGCCGGCCAGGCCGGGTCGCCGTGTCGAGCCGGCTCGCGCTGAGGATCCGGCGTGCCTGGCGTGCCGGCCTGGGGGATCTGTTCGGCTCCGATGTTTTTCCCGAAAGGGATCCGGGCTCCGTTGGCTACCCGGGGGTCATCCCCCCGACAGATGATCATCATTATTAGAGCATTGTCCCAGTGAGGTAAGAATGATGGAGACTAATGAGTCCTCAAAAAAGTGGGGATGAGGTCCATGAGATCGTTCTAAAAAAAAGAGGCAAAAAAGAGCCATGAAAAAAAATTAAATGAGAGAAAAAGAGATAAGGGGCAATGTTACTATCCTTTTCCACACTTGTGCTTCAGAGTAGCACCATGTTTTTCATATAGAGTGTCTCCTATTTTGTCACTTTCATATACTAGTGAGAATTTTTCATTATAGAACTTGGCTTGTATATTCCGATGACGGGCTTCCTCAAATGCTCGAGGTCTTCAAGAGCATGCAAGTTGGATGCACACCCACTTAGTTTTCATGTTGAGTTTTCATACACTTATAGCTCTTAGTGCATCCGTTGCATGGCAATCCCTACTCCTCGCATTCACATCAATTGATGGGCATCCAGAGCCCGTTGATTTGCCTCGTCGATGTGAGACTTTCTCCATTTTTGACTTCTCCTATTTATCTCTACCACCATATTCTATTCCACCCATAGTGCTATATCCATGGCTTGCGCTCATGTATTGAGTGGGAGTTGAAAAAGCTGAAGCGCGTTAAAAAGTATGAACCAATTGCTCGGCTTGTCATCGGGGTAGTGCATGATAAATACTTTTTGTGAAGAAGATGGAGCATGACAGGATTATATGATTTTGTAGGGATAACGTTCTTTAGCATTTTTATTTTGAAAGGCATGATTGTTTGCTAGTATGCCTGAGTATTGATATCTTTATATCAAATTATAAACTATTGCTTTGAATCATTTGGATCTTATTATTCATACCGTAAGAGAGAGATTACATGATGAAACATGATAGGTAGCATTTCACATCAAAAATTTTGTTTTTATCATTTACCTACTCGTGGACGAGCAGGAATTAAGCTTGGGTATGCTTGATACGTCTCCAACGTATCTATAATTTTTGATTATTCCATGCTATTATAGTATCAATCTTGGATGTTTTTATATGCAATTATATGCAATTATATATCATTTATTGGAACTAACCTATTAACCGAGTGCCTAGTGCCAGTTGCTGTTTTCTGCTTGTTTTTGGCTTTTCAGAGAAACAGTGCCAAATGAAGTCCAAATGCCATGAAAATTTTTGGAGATTTTTTTCTGGACAAAAGAAACCTTGGAAGCTTTGGGAGGAGGCCAGAAGCCTCACGGAGGCTTCACAAGGCAACAGGGCGCGCCCCAAGGGGGGGTGTGTTGCCTTGTGGGGCCCACGTGACTCCGTTTGACCTAATTCCACTTCTATAAATTCATAAATATTGGGAAACCACCCGAGAGCCAGAAGAAATAACCTTTCCGCCGCCGCAAGCCTCTGTTCTTCCGTGATCCCATCTGGAGGCCTTTTTCGGTACTCTGCCAGAGGGGTAATCGATCACGGAGGGCTTCTACATCAACCTTGCTGCCCTTCCGATGATGTGTGAGTAGTTTGCCATAGACCTACGGGTCCATAGCTAGTAGCTAGATGGCTTCTTCTCTCTCTTTGATCTTCAATACAATGTTCTCCTTGATGTTCTTGGAGTTCTATCCGATGTAATCTTCTTTTGCTGTGTGTTTGTTGGGATCCAATGAATTGTGAGTTTATGATCAGATTATTCATGAGAAATATTTGAGTCTTCTCTGAACTCTTTTATGCATGATTGTTATAGCTTTTTATTACTCTCTGATCTATCGGTTTAGTTTGGCCTACTAGATTGATTTATCTTGCAATGGGAGAGGTGCTTTGTGATGGGTTCAATCTTGCAGTGCTCAATCCCAGTGACAGAAGGGGACATGACACGTATTTGTATTGTTGCCATTAAGGATAAAAAGATGGGGTTTATTCATATTGCTTGAAATTGCTTCTCTACATCATGTCATCTTGCTTAAGGCGTTACTCTGTTTTTAACTTAATACTCTAGATGCATGCTGGATAGCGGTCGATGAGTGGAGTAATAGTAGTAGATGCAGGCATGAGTCGGTCTACTTGTCTCAGACGTGATGCCTATATACATGATCATTTCCATGAATCCGTCATAATTATTTGCTATTCTGTCAATTGCCCAACAGTAATTTGTCTACCCACCGTATGTTTCTGTGCTCGAGAGAGAAGGCTCTAGTGAAAACTATGGCCCCCGGGTCTATCTTTATCATATTAAAAACCTAAAAATACCTTGCTGCAATTTATTTACTTTTATTTTAATTAGTAGTTTAGTTTATCTATTTACCTATATAAGATTTAATCCTTGCAAGTAACCGCTAAGAGGATTAATTGACAACCCTCTTATTTGCGTTGGGTGCAAGTGTTTGCTCTTGTGTGTGTAGGTGAGCTTAACAGAATTTTGCTTGGTTCTCCTACTAGATTGATAACCTTGGTTCTTAACTGAGGGAAATATTTATCTCTACTGTACTGCATCATACTCTCCTCTTCGGGGAAATACCAACGCAGACTACAAGTAGCAGGCTGCCTTTTCGTACAGAAATGAGCTCCACCGTGTACCCGCGCGGGCGTGGTTGGGAACGAGACGTGAGTACGTGCGTCGTGCATGCACCTCTTCTCCCCGTGCGCATACCACACCTACGTGGGTGTGTGTGAGAGAGATACAACCCTAGAGAGAGATGTTGAGTGCCTTCGTGAGTGTTTTTTAGGGGGGGTGATTTTGTAAGTGTATTTGTGTGCGTGAGAGATGGACAGGGAATATGAGTCGATGATATCTCAAAAAAAATGTAACGTATGCAATGTGTGTGAAACAGAGGCCTAGATATATCATATATAGAGGGGGCGATCCACGTGAAGAGAGGGGAGGGATCATCGGCGTGAGATATCGATAGAATCGAATATAGGGATGAAGGTGTATGGGTGCGAGATCGATAAAGAGAGCCAGCGAAATTGTGTGTGCGCACGTCAATTATATAGGGTAGCTGGCCTACTAGAACGTGAGAGGGGACAGGTGCAGTTTGTGTGTGGCAAGGAGACCTAACTAGAGCGTTCGACTATCGATGTGTGTGGGGGATGCGGGGGGGGAGGGGGGGCAGAGACCTAACTAGAGAGGTAGATCAACAGGTATATGTGTGGAGAAGGAGAGACCTAGCTATGTATTGAGGGAGATCGATCGGCATCCATACATATGTGTAGGAGAGGAATAAGGTTGGGAGAGAGACAGAGCTAGAGTGCTGGAGGGGTGGTGGTGGAGTTGCTTCTCGGAGATAGGGGGCATGGACGGTGAGAGGAGAAGAGGGGAAGTGTGTGTATGTGGTAGGCAGACCTGGCTAGCTAGAGAGGTATATCGATCAGTGTGTGCCGGAAAGAAGGAGTTGGGGAGACCTATAGAGACCGTGGGAGAACGACCTAAAGAAAAATAACGAATGTGCGCGACGGAGAGAATGCTGAGGGAGGGCGAGGGCGAGGAGGGCGTGTGCATGCACAAGAGAAAGTCAGTGCTAGCTACAAAGAGAAGAGTATTGTGTGGGTGTAAAAGTCTAACAGAGATCATAATTCATTACAAAAGTGGATTCAGATATTTGAATAAGAGATCATAGTGTTTTAAACCCATGCATGCATAAATATAATGGTGATACACATGGGTGTGGATATGAATATGTTATACTCTATATTATATATATATATATTGAACAATCTCACATTTATTTTGAATTTGTGATAATGTGTGGCTTTTGCAGCTCACAGCTAAGTACTTGTAGACGTAGGGGGTGGGGCACTATACATTGTGTGATAAACACATTATACATATGAAACATGGTTTAGATTATGAAGATCTAGCTAGAGCTTGAAATGTACTATTATTTGAAATCAGCATAAAGTGGATTCAAAAATTTGAATTCGAGTTCATATAGTACACATAGTTCATATCTAACTTGACAGTAATCATGTGGTGTGTTGTGAAGATAATATACAGATGATGGTTTAACTTGACAACAATCATGATTGTAGATTCTTATTCAAATAGTGAAACGAATTCCAATTTAGTTCATATTGCAGCGGTAGTATATACATTTGGAATGCACTAAAATGTTCATTTGAGTAGGTTACATGCATTATGCAGCTAGCGAAATATTTTAATTGAACATAACATGGATTCAAAGTTTTGAATGACATTTGTAGTAATTCATATAGTAAAACGGGATAAGACTCTCTCTTGTGTGGTGCGAATTGTTTTTTTTTAGTTGAGGGAAGTGCGAATTTACCGTACACGTTATCCTTGTCCCGAAATTTCAACCAGCGCCTTATTATGCCGAAATTTTAAGATATTTCTTTGTCTGTTTGTGCTCCGAAAACTCCCTCCTTCTCAACCCGCGCCTTGCTATCCCGAAATTACAACACGCGCAAAAACTCCCTCCGTCTGCGAAATCCCGACACGAGAAATCCCCGTTCTACCCCTGGGCGGAAAGATCCGCTAGTTCAAATTGGTGGGGGTACTTTTGTAACTTACACTACATTTCAGACAAGCGCATCCCTAAGTCATGGTTCCCCCCTCCCATCCCCATCATTTTCTCATTGAAAACCGAGGCCGCCAAAACCTCTCTCCACCAGCCGCGAAACCCCACCCTCCTCCGTCCGCCCCCACCGCCTCCCAGCCGGAGCCTCTGCCCCGACGACGTCGTCCACCGCAACAGCTCGACGTCCCTCATCCACCGCACCGAATGAGGATCCATCATCGATCTCGTGGTCCCGTCGGTTTAGCCGCCCCGTCCTCCACCTCCAAGGAGCTGCTCTGATGATCGCCTCATCTATCACGGCTGCTCCATCCCCACAGCGTCGCCTTAACCTACCCCACCGGAACCGCAGCATCCTCACTGACTCCTCGGATGTAGCCGAGGCCTACTCGGTGCCACCAAAGAGGTTGTACACTCATCGCATCTTCTCCTTCACTCAACCTCACGGCGCCGCCGCTGCTCGATCCCGCTCCGCCATGGTGCGACTCCCTCGACGCCGGCTCCGCCGGCGACATCCTCCATGGCAGATCTCCCCCATTGCGAGGCTCCCTCGGCGGTGGCGTCCATACCAGCCGGAGCTGCTGCTGCTCTGGCTCTCGCTCGCGCTGCTGCTCTGCTCTTGCTCTCGCTCGCGCTGCTGATGCTGGTACACGGGCAGCTGCAGCTACACGTGTTGCTGCTCTAGCTCTCGTTCGTGTTGCTGCTCCGGCTGCTATCTGCTAGTGTGTTCCCTGTTGAGCGGCTACTGATTTAGATCACTGCTTCTCTGCTACCAGTGCTCGAGCGGCCTAAACTACCAAAGAAGTGCTTGTCTGCTACTAGTGCGTTCAGTTTCGACAGTAAAATTCAGTTTTGACAGTAACAGTCAGTTTCGACAGTAAAATTCAGTTTCGACAGTTAAGTTTAGAGTCAACCATTTTTACATCATCTGTTGGAGTTGGTTGTCTTTTGGTGATGTTAATTTTACAGCTATCACTTTTTGGTGATGTATTTTACATCATCTATCGGAGTTGGTTGTCTTTAGAATCCCACTTCAGATTAACGATGTCCGCCTTGTACTGCTTCAGCCTCGATGTCGTACAGCTCGCTGGAGCTGCTCCAACAACGTAACCATCCAACACAACAGAGCAGTACCCTTGACGCCCTCTACAGAGGCCTCCGATCTTCTTCCCCAGCTCCGACAGCCACCTCCGCCGCAACATCTTCAGCGACCGACCCAATGATGCTGAGGTCAACACGGCTACGCCAAAGAGGTTGTACATTTGTCACATCACTTTTTACTATACATTCATGTCGATCCCTTAGGGCTATTTTGGTTCAAAGGAAAAAGTGAAGGAAAAACATAGCAATAGGAAATTTTCCTATGGTACTCTACTATTCAATTATTCCTGCATTTGGTTGAAAGGAATGGAGCAAAACAAAACTGAAGGATTTTTTCCTTTCGTGTCTGTTTCAAAGGAAAAACACAGAAATTTTAACATCCACCTGGACCTACTTATCAAAATCCTATGCATGAAAAGAAGACTAAGTGCATTAGTGGCATAATAACATTCTAACTGTACACATTTGCAGGTGGTTTGACTTTAATTTGGCCATGTTTCTTTGCATTCCTGTGCTCTTCCTGCAAGCCAAAGGATCCCTTACAGAATTACTTCATTTATAGATAAGTCTCGAAGAAAACTTTGTGTGGTTTGTCCTGCTCCTGCCGGGCCGTCGTCCACCTCACCTGAGCTGCTCCATCGACAGAAACATCCACCATACCAGACATCACGACTCCTTACCGTCTTTCGCCGCCTCAGATCTCCTTCGTTGCCACCGGCAGCCACCGCAACTGCATCACCATCATCGACTCAGCAGACGAACCTCAGGAGTACACGGGTCCTCAAGAGAGGTCGCACTCTTTTGTTTCTGCTTACTTTATGCATTGCTTAATATTACCTGCTAGTTTATCATCCTGTTCATCTCTTAGACTCCAAGTCAGGTCCAAACTAATGTTCAAACTTGAGTTTTAAAATGCTTGTGGGGCACATATCGAGGCAGCAATGAATAGTATATTGATCTACTATATGTTTCATCTAGGGTATCTATTATGTCGTTCATCTTGGGTGGGAAACAAACAGTAAAGCAGCCATCATCTGTCTTTTTTATTAAATTCAGCTATCATTTGCCTGCTATCATTATTTTTGGATCTATCCACTGGTTGTTACCATCACTCTAGATTTCTGCATGCTCTTCTTACTTAATCTCACTATATTTTTTTCGTATGCATGTCAGTTATTGTACACAGTCATGATGAACATGTAGAGAAAAAGAGAAGAGTCTTGCGTGGCAATACAATGTCATGCAGACATCGCTCCATGGTGGGTGCAATGGCAACCCCACCCCCCCTCCTCTAGATTGTAATCCAGAGGAAGATAGCTGTTCAGAGGTGGAGCCAGAGGGAGCTGACCACTCCTATTTACCCCTCGAGGTGTTTGCTCTAACTTGGCATGATGATGTTGGTCATATCATGCATATGGTGCCATGCTTTCCTTACTTTCAACATCATATATGTCATCTGCTTAGTTTAGACATGTTCTGTAATGCCATGTGTTTAGTTTCTATATCATATATGTGAATTATGCAATGCCATGTTTTTTAGCCAGCCATAGTATATGTGAAATAGGCAATGCCATCCTATTTAGCCAGGCATCATATATTTGAATTATATCTTGCCATTCCTTTTTTTTCATTACATTTCCATTTATCGGCAATGTTTGTACATTCAACTACTCTTCCTGTGAATCAGCCATTTGGGTGGGTGATGAAAAAATCTGGAGTGAAAACAAGTTCTTCAAAGCAGACGGTGCTACCTGTCGAAGCAGATCTCTTGCTGGGTCCAGATAGCTCCTCAGAGGAGGATTCAGAGACAGATGACCAGTCCTATCCCCCCCCCCCCCGAGGTGTATGCTCTAACTTGGCACGGTTATACTGCTAGTATCATGCATATGGTGTCTTGCATTGCATAGTTTAGACATCATATACACAATATTCAACACCATCTACTTAGTTTAGACATCATATATGCGAATGCCATCTGCTTAGTATATAAATCACATATGTGAATTATATCATGCCATCCTGTTTACTTAGATAACATGTATGTGAATTATGTCATGCGAACCTGTTTACTAAAGACATCATATAATTATCTCATGCCATCCTTTTTAGTTAGTCATCTTATCTTTGAATTATGTCATGCTATACTACTTAGATAGACATCATATATGTGAAATTATGTCATGCTATCCTGTTTAGTTAAACAACATATATGTGAACTATTTCATGCCCTCTTTTTTCCTCACTATCTACTGCATTTGTCTCATACAAGGCCTGTACATTCAACTACTTTTCTTGTTTATTAGCCATTTGAATTGGAGGGGGTGATGGCAGTATCTAGCGGAGTAAAAAAACGGTCGTCAAATAAAACAGTGCTATGTGTCGATGGAGATAGCACCCCGGTTGTACTTGCACAGGAAACAGCCCTACCACACATAACTCAGACTATCGCAGATTGTACCCCTACTCCGATGGACAGAGAACCAGCTTCACCCAATCTAAACCCAACCCCAGCAGATAGTAACCCAGTTCCAGTTGACACAGCACCATCTCCACCAAAGAGCTCCCAAACAAGAGCAGTTAGTAAGGCAGCTCCAGTGCCCAATGGGCCAGGACTACCACGGCGAACCCCAACTCTACCAGTTAGTACACCTATTCATGTGGATGAAGCAGAACCAGTCATCCGTAGTTTAGCGTCTATCGCATTTGATGTTGTTAAATCCTATGTGCGTATCTTCCCATCATGGAAATATTATACTAAAGATGAAGGAAAAAGCCAGTTGCAGGTGTTCCTCCAGGAGTTATGTGTAAGTATTCATGGCAATTACTTTGCTTTGTCCCATACTTTCTACCTCCCTGCTGGTTATAACACAGCAAATGTTCCCATTTTTCTATGTAGAGAATGACCGATCTGGAAACTCAGGATGAGATAACATGTGCTAATACCTCTGCAATCTTCAAGAATGCTTTGCGGCAGTATCGGAGTTACCTGAAGAAAACATATTTCACTGGCAAGGAAACTCATCAAATTCCCTTACTTTCTCCGGAGACACATTTACAGGACGATGACTGGGAACGCCTTGTTCTGTATTGGTCTAGACCCATGAAGCTGGTAGGGTCTATGAGATCATATTTCATTTTGAAGTACTATATGGCTGCGTCTTACAGTACTCTCTTCTTGTAGAACAAGTGCTTAAACCTGAAGAACAACTGTTCTCAGGTAAGATTCCATAGCTATGGTGCATACTGCTTTGCTCTTGTATCACTGAATGTACTCATACCAACTAATTTTTAAATAGAAGGATCCAATCGAAACTCCAATGGCACAACAGGTATGTTTAAACATGTTTCTTTAACTGGTTTGCTCTTCTAAATTGCTCTATGTTGATTTCAATTTCAATTGTGTAGACAGTTGTCTTCTCATATCATGCACATTACTATCATCAAAACAGAGCTTCTTGTGGTGCCGTGTAGTTTCCCACACTTATATTCTTTCAATGCTATTTTGTCTTGAACTGATATGATTTGAACATTGTCTCTATTTTGATTTGGCAAGACAATGCAGTGACAGTAGCACATAGATATATGTTTGTTTGATGCTTTTATAATGTACTACTTTGCAATAGAAGACTTGATAGTTTAATCCTGTCCACCTTACTACTGAACTGGTTCACCAAAATGAGTTTCATATACTACATGCTAAACCTGTTGTGTGTCTGCTTGTTTCTTCTGTTAGAATGCTGACAGAATATTGGAGAAGAGTACCACATTAAGCAATGGTAAAGGAAGTAATGCAGATAAGGTTGAAGATAGTGAGACAACCTTGCTGGTATCCAACAAAGCTGATAAAACAGATAAGGAAAACTATCTTGAAGATAGTGAGACAACCCCAAAGTCCTGTCTTGATGTAGTGTTCGAGTTACTCGCCACTACCGCTTGCACAAGCTCTTCAAACTTGCTGTATGAATCAGTTCAGTTTCTTGAGTCTCAACTCCAAGCTAAAACACATCGATCAGCTGTGCTGCGACAAGAAGCCGAAGGACTGAGGAAGTCCCTGGAGAATTCAGATGGATACTTTCTGGTGCAACAACAAGCGTTGGAGGATTTTAGCGCCAAACAAGAGAAAGTTAATAAGCTTGCTAAGCTTATTGCCAGCATGGTGGATACCTAGGATAACGTTTCTTGAACTCTTCTGAAGTTGTTTCAGTTCTGGACTTGTTTTGCTGCAGCGTTTATTTGCACTAGTGGCCAATTTAGACGCCCAGTGTATGTAATATGCTGCTTTGTTGTTCCCTTTATTTGCACTGGTGGCGAACTTTGATGCCATGTGGATGTAATGGCTGTAATCGCCGTAATAGCCTAGCATTAGTTGCTTGCTTATTTATTTACCTATATAGTCTTGTTTGTTTGTTTCCTTGTAGTCACTGTAGTTCTTTTTCCTCGGTTTGCTAGTGGCCGAAATAACCATGGACCACATATGGGCCATGGTAACAATGGGCCTCATATGGGCCGTGGTAACGATGGCCCTCCTACGAGCCGTAGGATCCATGGGCCTCCTACGGGCCGTATGATCCATGGGCCTCGTACGCGCCGTAGGATCCATGGGCTTACTGTTCGTGGGCCAAAACCGGACCGCAATATGGACCGTAAATGGGCCTAAATCAGAGCCGTCCGTTTGTGGGCCCAGACCATAACGGGCCGTTAACAGGCCGGAAGGCAGCGCAGGCTTAATTCTATCAACAGGCATGACGGGTCATTAATGGGCCGGATTACAGGACATGATGAAAATGGCCCAACCTGGTAACGGGCCACAAACGGACCGATTGTTACCACGGGCTGAATTTGGCCCATTAGCATAATAGGCCAGTAACGGACCATAAGTAATCGAGGGCCGAAAATGAGCCCAATAATATATGGGCCCTTAGAAGGCCGAAAGAAAACACGGGCTGGAAACGGCCCAACTGAATCATGGGCCGTTAATGGGCTCAAAGCAGTTTACTATTCATGACGGGCCTGATTCACCTCGGGCCGTCGATGGGCCCAGAGATGCAAAAGGCCTCATATGGGCCGAAAGACTTCATGGGCCATAGATGGGCCGAAAGTGACAACGGACTGGAATCATATGGGACGGCCCACATGATGCTACTGGGCCGAATTTTTAAAGGGCATAACGGGCCGTGAGTACCCGGGCCATAAATGGGCTGTATGCGAATAGGCCGGTAACAGGCTTTCCATGGGCCGGCCCATTAACTTTTGACCAAGTCAAACGGGCCGCTATTGGGCCGTGCCATGGGTCACTGTTCCATAGGTGTGTCTCGTGCAACGCCGGCCTGACAGGTGGTTCAGTTGGCCAATGAGAATTTTACACGTGGAAAATCCCCATTCGTCAGGGCTGTTAACGGGTTATCGGATCCAAACCGGAACCCGATAGCTTAACGGTGACTCGTTATGATGGATGCCACGTGTCGGTTACCCTTGACGAAAACACTTCCATGACACAACATTTATCGTCATGGAAGTGGACACTTCCGTGATGATAATTTCAGTATTGTCATGGAACACTTCTACGACAGCACAGGTATGACTATCTTGATTCTGTCATAAAAGCGCCACAGATGTACATGCATGACAGAAAATGTGACCTACTGTGACAAAGACGTATCATCACGGAAGTGTTTTTTTTGTAGTGTAGATCTACCCATTTTAGAAGTAAGCCATCTTTGTCCTCTTTTGATCCCTATAGGTAGCGACACCGGCCTCATCTACCGTGCTCGATCTCTCTCAGGATAGGTACGGTGAGTAAAAAGTTGTGCTTTGCAAGAATGGAAATATGTGTGTTTGTGTTATGATGGGAATTGTGCGTCTGGCATGAGTTGCCGCCTATGTGTATTTGTCGAATTGTGTGTGACATGAGTTGCTTATGTTTTGTCGAAATGTCGATTTATTTCCGTTTCGGTGAATTTTGGGCACACTCAATATGTCCTATTTTTAGGGAAGGTCATGCTAAATTTTTGTATGACTTTGATGCATGCATGCATTTTGTTTATAATCATTTTGCTTATTATACCGCATAGGCGATCAGGAAGGTCAGTGGAAGGTTGGTGGAGAGATACTTGCAATCCGTGGTGATCGACATGTATGCAAATAACCGGGCTGGGATTTTATGTCCATGTAGAAGATGCAAAGAAATCGTCATGTTGGACCCCTTTGAGGGTGGCAGTTTGAAGGCGCACCTGCTCATGCATGGTTTCATGGATGGCTATACTCGGTGGATAAGTGAAGATGATGATGAGGACGAAAAGATGACCGACAATGGATCCGAAGATGAGGGCGCCGGACATGGTGGCGGAGAAGAGTCTGTACATGGCGGAGAAGAGGCCGGACACGGCGGAGAAGAGTCCGGACATGGCGGAGAAGAGGCGGACACGCCACACTCTTCGTCGCTACTAAGTTCAGTCATTCAGGACCCTCATGTTCGAGACTTACTTCACAAGAATACAACTAGTGATAGAGCTGCTTCTAGAGAGGAGGCCAAGCTGGCGCAACTGGAGGTAGACTTGAAGACTCCATTGTATGACGGTTGCGATCCCGAGGTGACCCTCTTGAGTTTCACTCTCGAACTTCTAAAGACGAAAGCCAAAAAAAAAATGGACAGACGCAAGCCTCGATGAGCATTTGAAGTATCTACATAATAAAGTTCTTCCCGCGAGGAACCTGTGTCCTACTAGTGTCGAGGAGGCCAAGAAAATCGTGTGCCCTCTTGATCTGCTGCACATTAGATACCATGCATGTATCAACGATTGCATCATTTATCAGAAGGAGCACACGAAAAAAACCAGCTGTCCAGTGTGCAATGCTTCTCGATACAAGAAGGCCGGAAAGAAAGCTCCTTAGAAAGTTGTATGGTACTTTCCGATCACTCCCCATTTGCAGCAGTATTTCGTAGATCCTAAGGAAGCAAAGCTCATGCGCTGGCACACGGAGAGGGTGAAGCCCGACGATAGAGATGATCCGAAGCTGAGACACCTTGCAGATGCTAGCAAGTGGAGAGCATTAAACGCCGAATATCGATATTTCACGGATGATGCAAGGAACATCATGCTTGGCGCGAGTACCGATGGCATGAATCTGTTTGGCAACCAGAACACCAACCATAGCACATGACCCGTCTTCGTATGTGAGGGTGTCTTGGACTAAGGGGTCCTCGGGCTGCTGGCCTGTCTTCCATGGGCCGTATTGATGGGCCACTTCTAAGGAAGGCCGGACAACAGGCGACACCGGGCTCTAGAAGGAAACCTCCGAAGACTTGGCATCTCCTCCAAGTCAAGCTTAGCGTGGCCAGCATGTTTATCCCCTGGTGGCAACCGACCATATGTAACCCTAGGTACCCCTGGTGTCTATATAAACCAGAGGGTTTAGTCCGTAGAGGGCAGAGTCGTTATCATTATGCCCACCTAGGGTTTAGTTCATCTGCTCTCGAGGTAGATCAACCCTGTAATTGTCATACCAACAAGTCAATACAACCAAGCAGGACGTAGGGTTTTACCTCCTTGAGAGGACCCGAACCTGGGTAAACGCTGTCTCTACGTTCCCTATTACCCATTGACTCCAAGATCCACAGTTCGGAACCACCTACCCGAGATCTGCCAGTTTTAGTGCCAACATTGGTGCTTTCATTGAGAGTTCTGCTGTGGGATCATCAAAGGATCAATGGCTCGCTTAGTCATCAGCAACGGCATCCGCAGCGGGGACATCTTCGTTCCCGGCCAGCGCTTTGTGTTTGGCAGCATCGTGCTGCACGCTGATCCGACCGGTCGCCTTGGCCCAGTCGGTAGCTTTACCCCCAATCAGGAGATCAGGTTTGGAAACCTAGAGTTCATCGCTGACTCCCGGGGGGACCTGAATCTCGTAGGGTTCTCAGCTTTACCTGAAGAACCCGCAGACCCCGAGGCGTTGACTTCGGGTACGGCTCACTCCACCATCGAGTCGGACGCCACTCCGGATCCGGCCCTGAGTCCGGATCTAATCTCCATGCTCGCGACCCAAGATCAGCCTTGGCCGAGCATGACTACGGGGCAATTTCGAACGCCCCCGGCGCAACAATTCAGGTTGGCCCCGAGTACTGTCAGAACATGGATCCGACTGATCTCTCGCTATTAAACGGGATGCTGGATCGGATCTAGGCCAGGGGAATTACCAACGGCCAGTCCTTGGTCTACGACCAGATCGGACTTAAAGCCGATGACAGGGAAATTTACATCCCACCTGCTACCCACTTAGTCCCCCCTCCCTCTGGAGCCAAGAGCGGATCGGATACAGATTTCCGATCATCAAGCTCCGTCCACCAGCTCGGCAGCCAACCTCCACTCCGGAGAGAGTCCAATGCTGAAGTCTGATTCGGCGCACAGCCTCATGTCTACGCAACCGTGCCTGGCCGAGGATTTGAATCCAGAACCCGGCTCATCTGACTCCATGTCGGTCCGAGACACAGCGGCCAAGACTCCGAACTCACGTCCAGTTGGGATCAAAATTTTCATCCCACCCACCCCCCACATCGAGTACTGCCCAAGTAACTCGGGACGGCCCAATGTATGGGATCTAATGTACATGAAACAACAGCCCGGAGAGACAGTTCAGCAATTCTGGACTAAATTCCTTCTCGTCAAAAACAAAATAGCAGACTGTTGCGACAAGGAAATTTTAGCGGCTTTCCGGCATAATTGGTGAGACGAAGGCATCTTAAATGCCCTTGCCTGTCGTCACATTCAAAACTTCTCTGAGTTATCAGACTTGGTGTTCAAATACTATACCATGGAGGATGCTTGGCAGGCTCAGCGAGAGCAAACGGATTTAATCCATGCCGAGGAATCAAGACGTGCTCAGACAAAACGCGCACACCCCCGCTGGTCAGGTCAACATGAGCCATTTGAGAAAAAGAAGAAACTCCTGACAGGATCCAGAACAGTTCTTGATGAACTACTAGATAAACCGTGCCCTATACACTCTATTCTGCTCAACACAAACCCAACTCATAGCCTTCGAGCTTGCTGGGTGGTCAGGCAAGTTGCCAAGAGCGGCGAAGCCATCCTCGGAGGCTCATACTCAAACAGATGTCTAGCAACACCCCCGGATGACGACGCCGACATCCTAACGATCTACGAGACTTACTCCTCTAAGAACCAGAGGAAAAGAGCCCTTCAAGAGCTCGGTCAAATTCACCATGTGGCAGCCACGGACTCATGGATAGACACACCTATCACTTTCAACGAAGAAGACCAGCCGAGGTCTCGCCCTATCCGAGCTGCTGCCGCCCTTGTCCTGGATCCTATAGTGGACGGATTTCGACTCCAAAAGGTGTTAATGGACGGCAGCAGTGGGTTAAACCTCATTTATGAGGACACCTTGGATAAAATGCAGTTCAACAGGTCTCGTATCGAGCAAAGTCACACCACCGTTCGAGGGATCATCCCCGGGAAGGAGGCACGTTGCAGTGGTCGAGTCACTCTCGATGTAGTCTTCGAAACTCCCGAGAACTATCCATCCGAGGAATTACTCTTTCACATTGTGCCCTTCCGCAGTGGTTACCACGCCTTATTAGGGCGTGACGCGTTCGCACAATTCCATGCTATCCCACATTAGGGGTATATGAAACTTAAGATGCCAGGGCCAAACGGTGTGATCACAGTCATAGGTGATCCAGTCAAAGCTCTACGGGCCGAGAACAAAACAGCATCCCTCGCCCTCGAAGCATTATCCGAAGCCCTTGCAGCTGAAGAGTTAACCGTGCTCCGTTCAACGGTGGATAAGGACGATGTAATCCTTAGCAAAAAACCCAACTTCAAGCCAGCAGACGAAATCGTCAAATTCCAAGTGCATCCGACAGATCCTAACAAAACCGCATCCATTGGAGCTCAGCTGGACCCCGCGGTTGATGAAGCATTGCGCAATTTTTTGCGTGAAAACTGGGACATCTTTGCCTGACACCCTTCGGATATGCCAAGAATCCCGCGAAACTTAGCAGAGCATAGCTTGAACATAATTAAAGGCTTCAAGCCAGTTAAACAGGCGTTATGCCGATTTTCTAAACCCAAGCGTCAAGCCATGGGTGAAGAACTGGCGAAATTGGTCGAAGCCAGATTCATCCGAGATATCAAACATCCCGAGTGGCTGGCTAATCTGGTCATGGTACCTAAGAAAGACAAATCCTGGCGGTTGTGTGTCGACTTCAAGGACCTAAATAATGCCTGCCCCAAGGATCCTTTCCCCCTGTCCCATATAGATCATATCATAGACGCCACGGCTGGGTACGACTCACTGTGTTTCCTCGATGCCTACTCCGGATACCATCAAATTAAAATGAAGGAGTCCGATCAAGCGGCCACAGCCTTTATCACTCCCTACGGGCCGTTTTGTTTCAACACAATGCCCTTCGGGTTAAAAACGCAGGGGCCACATACCAGCGCATGATCCAAACATGTTTGGAAAAACAGATCGGCAAAACGGTCGAGGTATATGTGGACGACGTGGTTATCAAAACCAAACACGTCAGTCAGCTGGTGGACGATCTCCGTCAAACCTTTGACAGTCAGCGGGCTTACGATATACGGCTCAATCCGGACAAATGTGTCTTCGGAGTGCCTGCGGGCAAGCTGCTCGGATTTATTGTCTCCCATAGAGTTATAGAGGCTAATCCGGCCAAAATCCGAGCCCCGTCCCAACTTGCAGTTCCCACCGAGCTAAAACACGTCCAAAAACTGGCCGGCTGCGGGGCGGCCTTGAGTCGCTTCATTCCGCGCCTCAGAGAAAAGGCCCTACCACTTTATAGGCTGCTTAAGCGGACCAAAAACTTTGAATGGACTAGCGAGGCAGTGGCCGCACTAGAGGAAATTAAAGCATTACTGGCTAGCAACCCCATCTTGGCAGCACCTAGCTTTGGTGAGCCAATGCTGCTATACATTTCGGCCACAAACCAGGTGGTCAGTGCAGTTCTCGTAGTTGAACGAGAGGCAGAAGGTCACAAGCTCCAGGTGCAAAAGCCAGTCTACTATGTATCCGAAGTACTAACCCCGTGTAAAACAAGGTACCCGCACTACCAAAAGATCGCCTACGCAGTTTTTATGGCATCCAGAAAGCTCCGACACTATTTTCAAGAGTGCTCAGTCACGGTGGCATCCGAAGTACCCCTAAATGATATAATTAACAACAGGGACACCACGAGCCATATAGCCAAATGGGCCATCGAGTTCCTCCCCTTCGAAATCATATACCGACCACGCCGAGGTATTAAATCTTAGGTGTTGGCGGATTTTGTGGCAGAATGGACGGAAGTCGAGCTCCCTAGAGAGTTCAATACATATTCGCATTGGAAGATGTACTTTGACGGCTCAAAAATGCTTGCCGGACTGGGGGCTGGAGTGGTCCTCACATCTCCCACCGGCGACAATATCCGGTACGTACTGCAGATTATGTACACCGACTCTAACAACGCAGCCGAATACGAGGCCCTGTTGCATGTACTTCGGATGGTAGTTTCAATGGGTGTACAGCGGCTCGAGGTACGCGGAGACTCGAATCTCTCCATCTCTCAAGTTAACGGCGAATTCGACACAAAAGACCCAAAAATGACAGCATATCACAATGCCGTTCTAAAAATATCCACCCGGTTTGAGGGGCTGGAGTTCCATCATGTCTCTAGAGATAGCAACCAAGCTGCCGATGTCCTTGCTCGAATGGGTGCTAAACGCGATCGCGTTCCTGAGAACACCTTTCTGGAACGGCTCTTCAAGTCGTCCGTGGTGTGGCAGGATAATGGCAAGGCCGCTGAAACCAAGGACTCGGGAGAGATCATCCCCCCGATTACCGAACCAGACGAAGGAATTATCGGGGGCTCGACAATCGAAGAAACATCTTTGACACATGAAGTCATGGCAGTAATCGCGCCATGGACCGAGCCCTTCCTCGCCTATCTCCTCTGCCAATAGCTACCCGATGACAAGACTGAGGCAAGGCGCATAATTCGGCAATCTAAGGCCTACAAGGTCCACGAGGGTGAACTTTACAAGAAAAGCACCACCGAAGTCCTCCAAAGATGTATATCCAAAGACGAGGGGAGACAACTCTTGGCCAAGATTCACTCTGGCATGGGCGGTCACCACACAGCAGCTCAGGCCCTGGTCAGCAAGGCTTTCTGAGCTGGGTTCTTTTGGTCCACCGCCCGCGCAAACGCCCAAACACTGGTCCAGCATTGTGGTGGATGCCAGCTCTTCGCAAATCAAAGTCACATGCCCCCCACGGCTCTACGGACGATACCGATCACTTGGCCTTTTGCGGTCTGGGGGCTGGACATGGTCGGACCACTTAAAGGGGGGACCAAGAAAAAGAAATATTTACTGGTTATGGTCAACAAATTCACAAATTGGATTGAAGCAAAACCAGTAACCTCAGCCAAGTCCGGGCCGGTCATCGATTTTATATCCGGCGTAGTTCACCGTTACGGTGTCCCCCATAGCATAATAACGGGCAATGGATCCAATTTCACTGCCCAGGAAGTAAAGGACTGGTGCACCAACTTAGGCATTAAGCTTGACTATGCCTCTGTATACCACCCACAGTCCAATGGACAAGTTGAGCGAGCTAATGGACTAATTTTGAGCGGCATTAAGCCCCGTTTGGTCCGGTCCTTAAAGGAATCCGACTGTCACTGGGTGGAGGAGCTCAACTCCGTATTATGGGGCCTGCACACCACTCCCAATCGATCCACGGGCTATACACCGTTTTTCATGGTGTATGGGGCAGATGCTGTTCTCCCCAGCGACCTTATTCATGACGCACCTAGAGTTCGCATGTATGAAGAGAGGGAGGCCGAGTTGGATCGGCAAGATGACCTGGACGCCTTGGAAGAAGAGCGCGACGTAGCTCGGGCTCGTTCTACCTTTTGTCAGCAGTAGGCCCGACGCTATCAAAGTAGGGAAGTACGGGCAAAGGAATATAACGTGGGTGACCTCGTCCTACGCCTCCCGGAGAAGCAGAAGCATAAACTGTCACCCAAATGGGAGGGGCCCTTCATCATTGATCAAGTACTTGCAGGGGGAGCGTATCGTCTCCGCGACCCAAAGGACAATCGCCTAGAACCAAACCCATGGAACGCAGCTCGGCTCCGGCGCTTCTACGGCTAGACCAGCGTCATCACCCTCTTCGGTCTATCCTTCTCAGATTCATATTTTCTTCTGTCTCATTTGGCTAGTATTTCCCAGGTTGTGTTCGGCCAAGCCGAGCGGCGTTAAGTTTCTCTCGGCAAACATCTTCAAATGTACCACACGTTCTTACCTGGGGGCTTCTTTTATGAAGCCGGTAATACATCCTCTGTGCAACCATCAGTTTTTGTCATGTTTGCAACCTTCCAGTATCATTTTAAGCGACTTAAGATTTGGCCAAGCTGGGTTGAATTGCTCCTGTGCTTACTCCCTATGTTCCCGATTGTTCGGCTAGGGAGTAAAGGGAGCACCTCTGCGATTGTTACGTCCGGGTTACCCGGGTGCGTACCTCAGATGGGTGAAGCCGAAAGCTAGCTTTCTTAAGAATATAATTGGTCGGCCATGAGGGAAGTGAAAATAATTGGTAGTTATTACCAGATTCCGGGGTTATTTTCCTGAAGTAACCATCACCAGTATATTTTGGGTCTTAGGTCATACGTTCATGGTGAACATGACAACCCGAGGAAAGGAACCCATGGAGGAACTATTTTCTTCAGAAGATGTTTCTTATGTCAAACAGTAATATAACATAACTCCCTAAGCGTGTTTTGTCTGTTCGCACCAAATGGTCAGATTGCCTGGTTCTCCGAAGTGTTTTTCCGATGTTCTCGGATCACGTAGTAGGAAACACTCCTCGACCGATGGCTGAGGAGGCGGAAGCCGATGGCCGGTTAAGACAACGTTTAAAGCACGGTTTGGAGAATATTTGATGTAAAGTACATAGATACATAGAATCAAAACACTACTCTCGGTCAAGGCCATCTATTAAGGTCTCCAGGGCACAATCTTCCTGGGAAGTCCAAGCAGCGGGCATCACTTGGTCATATACCAAATGTAGTGGCACTTCCTGCCCATCCGGCCCTACCGGCCCAACCCGAGCCAAATGCTCCGGATTAAGCTTGGTGAAACGGGTTTTAACCATCTCCCAAGCCTCCTGCGCTCCCTCTCGGTAGGCTGACATCTTCCATAGCTCAAAGCGGCGCCGAGCTCCTTTAAATCGGTTAGGAAGCTCAGTCATCCCTTCCGGAGCTGCCTCGTCAGGCCACAACGCCTTGAACATGCTCTTCATAGCTTTTCGGGCCCGCTCATGCGCGGCAGATAGCTCCTTGAGTAGGTCCCGTCCGAAAAAGCTGGCCTCCTCTTCGGGGCGTCCGGTAAGGAGAACTAACAAGAGAAGTGGCATTGTGCATACAGCAGTATAATACATACAATCTATATATTGAAAAGCTAGGTTGCACTCACCGAACATGCCAGCTTTCAGTCTCTGGTTCTCCTCCTAGGATTGGGCCAGTTGAGTTTTTAAGCTCTCAATTTCTTGGGCCTGTTGTTGATTTTCCACCTTGAGCTTATCCCTTTCTTCATGACTTCAGGTTAGCACACGATAGCCAGCCTCTTGCTGCGACTCCGCGTACCTTTGCGCTTCTTTGGCCACGTCCAGATCCTTCTGCAGTTGATTTATTGACTCGGCTGCTATGGGCCAATCTTTCATTAGAAAAGGTGTCCCACAAAACTCTTTATTCGATATATCTAGTTTGTCACTAACCATGTGCCTCTCTGGTCCATTTCTTGACCCCATCTAGCTCGGCCTCCACAGATTTCAACTGTGTTCGGGTCAGCCCGAGGTCTTCGGAAAACTTTTTGTTCTATTCCCTCACAGCCTGCACAATAGTACGGCATTATAAACATCAGACCCTTAACTCGGCCATCCCGCCCAACTTAAGGCTCGGGGGCTACTGGGTTCTATGCTCAATGAATAAGGGAATCTTGCTTCCCCATGAAAAACTTTTTTGAAAAGGGCTACTAGGTTAGGTTGTGCGTCCGGTTATCAAAACCAATGGCATACCTGCAGACTGGTAGACAGAAGGTTGGCTACTCCCTCGAGCCCCGTTCGGGCAGCTCCGAGGTACGCGTCTACCAAATTAAGAGCGTTAAACTCCTGATCGGAAAACGCAGAGTGCCGCAGCGACGCCTTTCGCCGCCGGTGGTTCATCACGCTTTCGACCTCGGAGTTGGTAACTGAGACGTCCTCTGAGTCCCCTAGATGTTGGTCCTCGGCAGGGACCTCCGAAGTAACGCCGGCCACAACCAGAGACCTCGGTCTTGGGTCACCCCCCTACACCTCTTCAACGTCCTCGGACACAGGAGGTTCTACATATCGCCTGCAGGTCGTAGTAGACGAAATTATTGATATTTGCAGCGGTTGTCGAAGATAAAAATACCAAAGGTACAGCGAATACATTACCTCTTTGGAGGGGGCACGGTTGACATAACTCCCACTGCCACCGCCCGTTTGGACACCCTGCGGCCACTCACCGCTGGAGCCGCTGGTGCCGCTCTCGCTGATGTCCAGCGCGTTGTGCGGCGACCCTTGGGAGTAGAAGTCAGCGTACTCAGAGCGACAGGAGCTGAGCATCTTTTTCGAGACGAGGCCTTTTGGTCACTTACAGTGGAGGAGGGAAGCGTCCTGGGGTGATCAGCCAAAAGGGCCACTTTGGAGCCGTCGAGACTCTCCTGGTAGAAGACACCCTCCTCGAAATCAATCGATATTTCGGGATCGTCGTGAAACCCAGGGTCATCGGCGTGAGAATGACTCTCCGGTTGAGGAGCAGGGCAACTCACTGTCTCGATCCAGCACCTCCAGCTCTGTTCGGATAGATTAGATATCCAATTAAGAGAAATTTATGTACCATCCAAACTATGAAGTGCAGTTAAACTCACCATTTCGATGGGTTTATAGCTCGAGAAGCCATCCTTGGTCTTTAGTCAAGCAAATTCTTGCTCTTCTCCCTTGAAGAGATCGGCCAGGACGGCTGCCATTGCCGCTTGATCGGCAGGTCCTTTCCGCATGTAGTGGGTCGAGTCATTCGCCCCGTTGTAGCACCATAGAGGGTGCACCCTTTGTTGAAGAGGTTGAACGCACCGAGCAATGGCTGCGGCCATCACGTCAATAATGGTCAACCCGTTATGGGCTAGCCACCTCACTTGAGCAGCTAGACGCGTTACTTCGGCACTTTCCTCTTGGGAGGAGCTCTTCGGTCGCCAGTTGAACCGCTTCTTCGGAGAGGCAAGTGAGAATTCGGGCAGCCCCCTCCGTGTTGGATCGAATAGGGGGACGTCTTCGATATAGAACCACTCCGAGGTCCACTCCTCGGCATCCTTCTTGGGAGTCCCTATAGGATACCCCGTTCCGGCAATGCGCCACACTTCGGCTCTACCGACCTCGTAAATTGCCCCTCCTCGGGCGCGAGGGACAAGACAGAAGTATTTCCTCCACAACTCGAAGTGGGCCTCGCAACCCAGAAACATCTCACAAAGGGTAACATAGCCTAAGATGTGCAGAATTGATCCTGGAGTGAGATGGTGGAGCTGGATCCCGTAAAATTCTAGTAAACCCCTCAGAAAGGGGTGAATGGGGAAGCCTAGACCTCGTAAGAGGAAGGGCACGAAGCATACCCTTTCCTCCCCGTGTGGGGCAGGGAAGTTCTCTGCAAAAGCTTCGCCATTTGCAGAAGTCAATCCGAGGCGGGTGGACGCGAGATCTGATACAGGTAGATACCCCTGTGTCTCGAGGCTGCTCAATCGAATACGGGAAACTGAGCAGCTCACCCAGTCACCTTGAAGGAGGAGCCTGGAGCGCTTGCCATTGTTCAAGGTTTGCTCACTCTGGCCTTTCGGTGATTTGGGAGTGGGGTGCGTTAACCTTCACGCCCTTAGCCTGTTAAATATGCGTCTTCCCCGGGCCCAAAAGGGGCATTTCTGTAAAAAACTATTCGACCGTTTGCCTCCCCCCGGCGCATGGAAATCGACGGGTGTCATTAACTCTGAACGAAGAAAACGACGCAGCGGGCCCCGCGATGCCTAATTAAGCCGGGGAATTGTCGGCGGCCGAACTATTATCGGCCGGACATAGTTGAGGGAAGGAACTCGCCCCACAAGCCGAAGACTTTGGACGCATGGAACTGACGAAGATTATTGACCTCGTTGTTGGAGGCTAGTTCGGGGGCTACTAAGGGTGTCCTGGACTAAGGGGTCCTCAGGCCACTGGCCTGTCTTCCATGGGCCGTATTGATGGGCCGCTTCTAAGGAAGGTCAGACAACAGGCGACCCCGGGTTCCAGAAGGAAACCTCCGAAGACTTGGCGTCTCCTCCAAGTCAAGCTTAGCGTGGCCGACATGTTTATCCCCTGGTGGCAACCGACCATATGTAACCCTAGGTACCCCTGGTGTCTATATAAACCAGAGGGTTTAGTCTGTAGAGGGCAGAGTCGTTATCATTATGCCCACCTAGGGTTTAGTTCATTTGATCTCGAGGTAGATCAACCCTGTAATTGTCATACCAACAAGTCAATACAACCAAGCAGGATGTAGGGCTTTACCTCCTTGAGAGGGCCCGAACCTGGGCAAACGCTGTCTCTACATTCCCTGTTACCCATTGACTCCAAGATCCATAGTTCGGAACCACCTACCCGAGATCTGCCGGTTTTAGTGCCGATAGTATGGATGTACAACGTCCCCCCATGGAAGTGCATGAAGACAAAGTACATACACATGAGCATGCTGATTCAAGGGCCAAAACAACCGGGAAATGATATTAATCTGTATCTGGGGCTACTGAAAGAGGAGCTAGACACGTTATGGAGAACACCGGTGAAGACATGGGACGCCAGCAAAGGAGACTATTTCTATATGAGAGCCGCGCTGATGACGACAGTGCACGACTATCTCGGTTACGGATATGTATCAGGCCAGGTGTGCCACGGGTATTGCGGATGCACCAGGTGCATGGATGATACAACGTCTCAGCAGCTAATGAAGAGGAGCGGCGCCAAAATCGATGAGCTGTTGAAAAACTGGGAACAGTGCCCCGCGCCGGGAAAGATGAAAAAGGTGCCGGAGCTGCTGTTGAAGGTATGGAAATTGAGGTCTGTTTTCTAGGACTTGGAGTACTGGCCCAAACTCGACACACCTCATTGCCTCGATCAAATGCATATCACGAAGAATGTCCTCGAGATCTTGCTTGGCACACTGATGAACATGCTGGAGAAGACCAAAGATGGGCCGAAGGAAAGAAGAGACTTGGAAGATTTGAACATCAGGGTAGATCTCCACATGCCGCCCCGTAAAAAGTCGGAGGAGGAGATGGAGATGGAGGCGGGGGACAGGGGCAAAAAAGTCAACAAGAAGGAAGAGAATTATTCCCCCCCTTCTTGCTTCACCTTAAGTGCAAAGGAGATCGGTCAATTCTTCAAGTGCCTTACCGGAATCAAATTTAGTTTCGGTTATTGTGGGAAGATAACCAGATTTCTAGACACCAAGAAGAAAAGGTTCAGCGGGATGAAGTCTCATGACTGTCACGTGATGATGATGCAGATACTCCCGGTTGTCCTTAGAGGGATAATGGACAAGCACATCCATGACACACTTACTGGTCTCTACAACTTTTTCGACGTTATCTCTCGAAAGTCTATCAGTGTGAAGCAGCTCCGAAGGCTACATGAAGAGATCGTTGTCATACTAAATGAGCATGAGATGTACTTCGCGCCAGCGTTCTTTGACGTCATGGTGCATCTGTGTGTCCACATTGTGGATAACATCATCGACCTCGGGCCGACATTCCTTCACAGCATGATGCCATTCGAGAGGATGAATGGGGTCATCAAAGGATTTGTTCGTAACATGTCCTATCCAGATGGAAGCATCGTCCAGGGCTATCTGACCCAAGAGTACATCTCCTTCTGTGAGAATTATCTAGGCATCGGAGACCCTGTTGTTGGTTTGCCCATCAACAAGCACCTTGGGAGGCTTGGAGGAGAAGGTCACACCAATGGCCGGAGGGAATTGCATGTGGACCACTCGGGTCGACGCAACGACTTTGACAGAGCAAACTTAGTAGTGCTACAGCACCTCAACGTGGTAGATCCTTTTGTGACACTGCACAAAGAAACCATCACAAAGAAGTACCGTGACCGGGGGCTACACAAGACGGACGCCGAATTTATTAGAGAGCACAACTCCACTTTCTTGCGTTGGTTCAAAGAGTGAGTTCTTGCTAATCCCCCGGAAGAGGGCAGTGTGGACGGATTGCTCATATACGCCTTAGCACATGGCCCCGCGTCCAACCTCGCGACCTATCAGGCATACGATATCAACGGGTGCACGTTCTACACGAAGGCCAAAGACATAAACAGTGATTACCAGAACTCAGGGGTGACGATGGAATGCATGACCGGCGACAATGGCACAGCTGAAAGATTCTATGGAAGGGTCGAAGAGATCTAGGAGCTTGACTACGCTGGACTACACAATGCGACAATATTCCGTGTCAGATGGGCTAAGGTCGTTGAAAGAGAAAACCGGTATTTCACTGCCATGTCTATACCCGACGCGAAGAGTACTACCGTGAATGTCATCGCCGAAACTGAGCCATGGGTACACGCTAAGCACGTGACACAATGCTTCTTCATAGCCGACCTGAGCAATCCCAACCATGTTGTCGTGAGGAGAGGCAAAAGGAGCATCGTTGGAATGGATGGAGTCGCCAACGAGGAAGACTACGACCAGTACGACGACCCGATGAGGGAAGATGACGATGACGATGAAGCATGCATCAAAAGAAGAAGCGAGACTACATTACCTAAGAAAGATTGTACTCCATGGAAAAGGAAAAGTCACAACGAGGGCTCAATTATTCGACGGCGAACATGAAAGGAAAGAAGATCACTCTTAAACGTCGTCGACACTGAGAAACTATCATTTATGTATGTATCTATTTTGTATACGCACTTAACCGCGTTATCGGTCAAATGATGTAATATATATTATGCACTAATATATCACTAATTAATATCATGCATTGATCTAAGTTATATACATTATTATCCCCTGTCGGCTCAGTCATTTGGAGGTGAAAAAGAAAAGAAAGAGAGAAAGAAAAGAAAAACAAAAAGAATAGAAAAGAAAAAGCAAAGGAAAAATTAAAAAGAATATAAAATAGAAAACAAAAAGAAAAAGGAAAATAAGAATAAATAATTAAAAACTTTAGTAGTAGCGAGGGTTGGCGACCCGCGCTACAGCTAACTTAGCTATAGCGCGGGGTACACTGTTCCGCGCTACTGCTATCTTCAGTAGTAGCGAGGGTTGGCGACCCGCGCTACAGCTAACTTAGCTATAGTGCGGGGTACACTGTCCCGCGCTACTGCTAAGTTTGACTTACTAGCGCGCACCCCTCCCTCCCTCTCCCCCATTCCCCATTCCCAATCGACCTCGGCCCGCGCCCCCCTCCTCCGCGCCGCCACCGCCCTTCGCGAGCTCCTCCACTGCGTCGTCATCGCTCGAGCCCCGATGCCCCTGCCTCGCCATCGCCCGAGTCCTGATGCTGACACCATGGCCAGGCTCATCGACGCCCCTGCCTCACCAACGCCCCTGCCTCGCTGGCCCCTCCTCCTCCCGCTGTAGCCGCCTACGACGTCGCGGCCCCCTACTCGACCCGCCGCCATCGACCTCACCACCGTAAGTCTCTCCCCTTCTGATGCGGAGCATCCTTCGGTCATCCCCATGGATACCACAACAACTCATCAAGCACCAAGTGGACCTATGACAAGAGCTCGCGCATGTGCCATCGAGAACGAGGTGAACTCACTCCTATACGAGTTTCATATGGATATGGAAGGAACTTGGATGCTACCTCACAAAGAAACATTGTGTGTCATTAGGAATGATGGAAACTACCGCGACGAAGCTAAGGACCATCGCCAAGGCCAAGAGGAACCATGCCAAGGCCACGAGGAAGACGGAGGAGGAAATCCACAAGTGGACAGCACCTCCCAGGCGACCCCGTGCGCACGGACCCCCCAGACCCCGTGCCCACGGACCCTCTAGAGAGCTTCTGGAAGTGGATGCGCACACCCCGTCCGCACGGGCCTCGCCGTTGTAGCACCCCGTGTGCACGGGCGTGTACCGTGCCCACGAGACCCCCGTGCGCACGGGCCTCACTTACCCCGTGCGCACGGCCCTCATAGCGAGGTGCCTGATTTGTTCCTGTTTTGCCTGTCACTTCGTCTCCTACCTTCCTTCACCTATATATTCCGTGGATAGACCATTTTTTAGGGTTAGCAAAGTGTATTGAGATATTTTAGAGGGCTTTTCTCATCTACCACTCCTCTTGGAGATCAAGACCTCCTAGGAGAAGATCCCAAGGGATATCAAGACCTCCTCTTGGAGAAGACTACCATCAAGACCTCATCTTCTTTGGAGTGGGAAGAACCTTACCCTTGTGCCACTTTCCTTTGATTGTTCATGTATTCATGTGGATCTCATGTATGCTACTCTAGTGGATGTGTGATTGGGTTTTGTTTGAGTGATTTTCCTCTTGTGTTCTTGTGAGTTCATCCCTTTTCCCCTCAAAGTGTGAAAAGATATTCACTTAGGGTTCCACCCTACAATATCTTGGTATCATGAGCAAGGTTGATTCACATCTTGGAGTCCCTACCCCCATTTGCTAGCCTAATTTTGTTGCTTTTTGTCCCAATTTGAAAATCCCCACAAAAATAGCCCTACCAATTATTTTTTTTGCATTTGTTGGATCTTGTGAGATTTTGTTGATTTGGTCCACAAATTTTGTGTTTGACAACTGCATCTACCCCTACGCACCATCCTCAATCTTTCCCACCGACAATTTCTTCTGAATTTTTGCTTTTTGCCATGGATTCGCGTCTGTTCTTGCGCAGGCCGCGCACCCCGTGCGCACGGGCCCTATACCCCAAGCCCACGGGACCCCGTGCACACGGGCACAACTTACCCCGTGCGCACGGCCTCACCAGAGAGATTTTCACCTCGGGTTTTTGGTCCAGTTTATTCCACGTGTTGCACACCTTTTGTCTTCCGCACTAACACACATATATGCTTGAGATTTTGAGTCGCGTTTCCCGTTTCCTAAGGTGTTTCGGCTAATTAGGGATGGTTTGACATCACCATCACCGCCATTCATCATCGCCATGTACTCTACCTTGACATCGACCACTTCATTTCATACCAACCGTAAGCAAGGACGGTAACCTCGACGACATCTTGTACTTATCCCTTGCCATTGCATTGATAGCCTTGAGCCATTTTGCGTCACTTACCCACCGAGACTAGCAAGTTGAGAAATGTCGGGCCACGCTCTTTTGTGCACCTTAGTGATACGCTTACTCCACATAGCTACATTTAGCGTGCATATCTTGCTATCATTTTTGTGCCATCAGTCTCTCCCGTGCGTACCTTACTTACTTGTCTCATACATCTCAGCTCACGCATCAAGCATTTTGGCATAGTCAAAAAAAGTAAAGAAAGCTTTTAAGCAAAAGAGAAGAAACAAAGAGCTTGTAAGCAATAGCATTGAGCCCTTTTTGCACAGTACGTCATATTGTACCATACATACATATCATACTTGGGATTGAAGCCGGCACGTCACTCTCATAGGGTGGTGCACAAGCGTATCTAGCCCATTTGAGCAATCGAGCTAGTGTCTCTCTAGTATCCGTGCAACAAGAGCATTCTCCGTGGTTCCACATTTTGAGCTCATTCCTTGGTTGCACGGATCCCACTTATCTTCGTGTGTGTGTTTCCAAGTGATATACTAGGGTGTTGATCTACTTGTCTTACTTGCAATTTGTGAATCTTTTCAACATTATCGATATCTTGTCTAACACTTGCTTGAATTTTGTGCCACTCATCCTAACCAAGCTCCTCGATAAGCCTTTACCTTGTAGGTGTGAGAAACAAACCCGGTACCAATTCTACTATTGTTGCATTACATTGAGTGATACTTGATACATCCTCAATCTTCGGAAAAGGTAACTTTGGTATTGTTCTCTCATTTCCAACTCACCACCACTTGACTATGATGGATAGGCCAAGCTCTTCGGCAAATCCGCTCTTTGAAAAGCAAGAAGAAATGCACGACTACGTCACCAAGGGTAATCTCTTCGTCGTACAACGAGCGCTACATCAAGAAAGTGAAGGTTTGGCAGATCGCATCAAGCAACTCGCCACCGACTTGCGCCACACCAAAGAACGAACAAGGGACTACTTTGATGCCAATCTATCATCTCAAATGGAGGAATTTCACAAAATGATGGTCAACCGCACTTCTTCCATGACTTCATCTTGAAAACGCCGTCATTCAAGTCGACACTCTTCGGATTCTTCTTCACGCTCAAGTCCACCTCGAGCACGCTCTCATCTTCGTGCCGATCATGACGATCATCAAGCTCCACAAAATCCATTCCGTGGCAAAGGGTTACAAGACCGACTTCGAGCACGAGAACGACAAGTGCGCCAAGACCAAGAGCAACCTCCAACATGTCCAAGGCAAAATGACAAAGACGGCGACACCCTCCGGCAAGAACAACAACGTCGTGAAGAACAAGCACTTGAAGTGCAATGTGCTCTCCGAGAAGCAACTCACGCCATCAATGAGCGCAACCTTCGCGTGCGTGAACAAGAAGAAGCGCTTTGACATGCACAACGAGATGAGGAAGCTCACCTTGAGGAGCGCCAAGAAAGGAGAAATCAAGCTCGGATTCCGCCACCAAGACCCCCGCGCCAAGCCAATCGAGAAGAACATGAGGATGACGGTCCACCACCGCGGAAAGACTGACATCACCATCGACAACATGATGAAGAACAATGTTTCGGCAAGCTCAAGTTCACCATGCCCAAGTTCTCCGGAAGCACCGATCCCGAAGAATACCTTTCATGGGCATTAAAGGTCGACAAGATATTTTGCCTCCACAATTATGAAGAAGAAAAGAAGATGGTGATGGCCTCTCTCGAGTTTCAAGACTACGTCCTCATTTGGTGGGAGCAAGTGATCGAGCGGCGATGAGAAAAAGGAGAACCACCAATCATGACATGGAACCAAATGAAGGATGTCATGAGAGCTCATTTTGTGCCCACTCACTATAGCCGTGATCTTTTCAAGAAGCTACAACTCCTCAAGGCACCAAGTCGGTTGAAGAATACTACCAAGAATTGGAGAATGCCATGATCTGAGCCAATATCAAAGAAGATGACGAGCAAACCATGGCACGCATCTTGAATGGCCTCAACCACCCCATCAAGAAGATTCCCGACTTCCAACCTTACTCCAACCTCCTCGAGCTAGTGCACCAAGCGACCAAGGCGGAACGACAAGTACAAGATGACTTCAAGTACTCAAAGTACTCCGCCAAGAACTACGGCTTCTACAATCAAGCTTCTACCACTACGGCACCTTCGACTACTACTCGAGCATCACCAACTACCGGTAACAAGTCAAGTTCCAAGCAAGCTACGTCATCTTCGAGTCCTCCTCCTTCAAGTACCTACAAGCCAAGAACTTCATCGTCCACTCCTACGACGGAAGATCCCGCCAAGACTAGCTCAATTCAATGTTTCACTTGCAAGGGCCATGGCCACAAGACATTTCAGTGCCCCACATGGTGCACCATGATTTCCCATGATGACGGAACCTATGACTCCATGAGCGAAGAAGAAATGGAAGTAATAGAGCATGTGGCCATGCACCGCCAAGTGAATGAAGATGAGGATGCGTAAATCTTTTGCGACAACGATGCGAGCCCCACTCTCATTGTCTCCAAGGTCTTTACACTTCAACAACATCAAGACGAGGATCAACGTTGCCACATCTTCCATACCAAAGTGGGCATTCGACGCCGTTCCGTCAAGGTCATCATAGACGGCGGAAGTTGCCACAACTTGGCAAGTGAAGAATTATGCTCCAAGCTACAATTGGTCAAGAAGAAGCACCCTCGCCCATACAAGGTCCAATGCTTAAGAGACTCCGGCACCATTCAAGTGGAGCACACTGTTCAAGTGTCCTTCAAGATTGGAGCATATGAAGACACCTTGGAGTGTGATGTGGTTCCCATGTCTGTATGCCATCTCCTCCTTGGAAGACCTTGGCAATTCGACCGCGGCGTCATCCACAATGGACGGACCAATCACTATAGCTTCAAGATGAAGGGCAAGGAGTTCGTGCTTTGACCCATGTCGCCAAGTCAAGTCATTGCCGACAAGCAAGCATCTACCCATCGTGGAGAGACTAGTGAGCGAGTGAACCACCAAAAAGAGAGTGAGCGCCACAAGCCAAAAATGAGCGACTCCATGATGAGCGACAAAAGAGACTTAGTCCTTTTAGCCACCAAAAGAGATTTGAGGGATGTGAGTGAGAGCCCATCGAATGTTCTTCACTTTGTGCTTGTGTGCAAAGGTGAAGCGGTGCGGACTAATACTTCACAACATCTACCTTTGGTGTTATCTCATCTATTGCAGGAATTCGCGGACGTGTTTCCCGATGAGATACCTCCCGGACTTCCTCCACTTTGCGGAATCGAACACCGCATCGACCTCATCCCCGACGCACCTTTATCGAACAAGGCACCTTACCACGTCAACCCCGACGAGACCAAAGAGATCCAACGGCAAGTCCAACATCTCATGGACATTGTGTATGTACGCGAGAGCTTGAGTCCATGTGCCGTTCCGGTAATTCTTGTGCCTAAGAAAGATGGTACCTATCGCATGTATTCCGATTGTCGTCCCATAAATGCTATCACCATTATATATCGCCATCCCATTCCACGCCTTCATGACATGCTTGATGAACTTAGTGGAGCCACAATTTTCTCCAAAATTGATCTTAAAAGTGTTTACTATCAAATACGTATGCAAGAAGGTGATGAATGGAAAATGGCTTTCAAAACCAAATTTTGCTTGTGTGAATGGTTAGTCATGCCTATGGGCTTATCGCAAGCACCTAGCACTTTTATGCGTGTGATGCATTATGTTCTCCGCAAATTCATTGGCATTTGTGTTGTGGTTTACTTTGATGACATTCTTGTCTTTAGCCAATCGCTTGATGATCATGTGAAACACCTTAGAGACGTCTTGCAAGTTCTTAGAAATGAGCGTCTTTATGCGAACATAGAAAAATGCACTTTTGGTGTTGATAAGCTTGTTTTCTTGGGCTTTGTTGTCTCTTCTAAGGGTGTTGAAGTTGATGAGTCTAAAATTGACGCTATTAAAATTTGGCCACAACCAACCAACTTGCAACAAGTGCGTAGCTTCCTTGGTCTAGCCGGATTTTATCGTCGTTTTGTTAAGAACTTTAGCACTATTGCTTCACCATTACATGCTTTGAGTAAGAAGAACGCACCTTTTGTTTGGGGACCTTCCCAAGATACCGCATTTCATGAGCTTAAGACTTTGCTTACACATGCTCCAATTCTTGCATTGCCAAACTTTGAGAAAACATTTGAAGTGCATTGTGACGCTAGCGGTAATGGCAGAGGTGGCATTTTAATGCAAGAAAAGTGACCCATTGCATATTTTAGTGAAAAACTTTCCGGTGCTCAACTTAACTATCCTATTTATGACAAAGAGTTATATGCTTTGGTGAGAGTCTTGCATGTTTGGGAGCATTATCTACGGCCTCATGAATTTGCATCCATACCGATCATGAGACGCTTAAGTACCTTAAAGGTCAATCCAAGTTGAATAAAAGGCATGCTAAATGGAGTGAATTTATTGAGTCCTTCCCTTACATTATCAAATATATCAAGGGAAAGGAAAATGTTGTAGCGGATGCTCTTTCTTGCAAGTGCATGTTGGTTACTCAACTTGAATTGAATGTTATTGGCTTTAAGCACATTAAATATTTATATGAGCATGATGATTCTTTTGCGACTCCTTATGCCAAATGTCTTGCTAACACTTATTGGGAGCGATATTATGTCAAGGATGGATATCTTATGCGAACTAACAAACTTTGTGTTCCCAAGTCTTCTCTTCGTTTGTTGCTTTTGCAAGAGGCTCACGGCGGTGGACTTATGGGACATTTTGGTCGCGACAAGACTTTTGCGATGCTCTCCAACAAGTACTATTGGCCCAAGATGTTTCGCGATGTCGCACGCTACACCAACTGATGCTCCACATGTCGCAAAGCTAAGTCACAAGCTCAATCTCATGGTTTACATATGCCACTTCCTATACCATTTCATCCATGGAAAGACATTAGTATGGATTTTGTGCTTGGCTTGCCTAGAACTCAAAATGGAAAAGACTCCGTATTTGTCATTGTTGACCATTTCTCTAAAATGGCAAATTTCATTCCGTGCAACAAGAACGACGATGCTTCACATGTTGCAAATCTTTTTTGTAGGGAAATCTTGCGACTTCATGGAACGCCCAAGACGATTGTATCGGACCGCGACGTCAAGTTCCTAAGCTACTTTTGGAAGACACTTTGCGGCAAGCTCGGAATCAAGCTCCTCTTCACGTCGGCCTATCACCCACAAACCGACGGTCAAACGGAAGTCACCAACCGGACGCTATCTACACTACTCCGCGTGTTGATCAAGAAGAACCTCACAGAATGGGAGGAATGCCTACCGATCGCCAAGTATGCCTACAATCGAGCACGCCACTCTACTACGGGCAAGTCACCCTTTGAAGTGGTGTACGGCTTCAACCCTTTGTCGCCATTGGACATCCTACTGCTTCCACTACAAGAGTGAGTGAACTTGGACGCAAGCGCAGGAGCAAAGTACATCAAGAAGGTGCATGAAGACACAGGGCTCATGATCGAACACCAAGTGCAACGCCTTGCCAACAAGCACAACGCAAACAAGCACCCCATGGTGTTCAACCCCGGAGATCTCATGTGGTTACACCTTCGCAAGGACCGCTTCCCCAACGAACGAAAGTCAAAACTTCTACCTCATGCCGATGGTCCATTCAAGGTGCTAGAATGCTTCAACAACAATGCATACAAGATTGACATCCCACGCGACAAGTACAACGTGAGTGACACCTTCAACGTCAAGGATCTATCTCCCTGCCATGGTGATGAAGCTAACGATTCGAGGACGGATCTTTCCCAAGGGAGGAGATGATGTGGAGCATCCTTCGGTCATCCCCAAGGATACCACAACAACTCATCAAGCACCAAGCGGACCTATGACAAGAGCTCGCGCACGTGCCATCGAGGACGAGGTGAACTCACTCCTATACGAGTTTCATATGGATATGGAAGGAACTTGGATGCTAACTCACAAAGAAACATTGTGTGTCATTAGGAATGATGGAAACTACCGCGAAGAAGCTAAGGACCATTGCCAAGGCCAAGAGGAACCATGCCAAGGCCACGAGGAAGACGGAGGAGGAAATCCACAAGTGGACAGCACCTTCCAAGCGACCCCGTGCGCATGGGCCCCCCAGATCCCGTGCCCACGGACCCTCCAGAGAGCTTCTAGAAGTGGATGCACACACCCCGCGTGCACGGGCCATTGGACCCGTGCGCACGGGCCTCGCCGCTGTAGCACCCCGTGCGCACGGGCGTTTACCGTGCCCATGGGACCCCCGTGCGCACGGCCCTCACAACGAGGTGGCTGATTTGTTCCTGTTTTGCCCCTCACTTCGTCCCCTACCTTCCTTCACATATATATTCCGTGGATAGACCATTTGTTAGGGTTAGCAAATTGTATTGAGATATTTTAGAGGGCTTTGCTCATCTACCACTCCTCTTGGAGATCAAGTCCTCCTAGGAGAAGATCCCAAGGGATATCAAGACCTCCTCTTGGAGAAGACTACCATCAAGACCTCATCTCCTTTGGAGTGGGAAGAACCTTACCCTTGTGCTACTTTCCTTTGATTGTTCAAGTATTCATGTGGATCTCATGTATACTACTCTAGTGGATGTGTGATTGGGTTTTGTTTGAGTGATTTTCCTCTTGTGTTCTTGTGAGTTCATCCCTTTTCCCCTCCAAGTGTGAAAAAGATCTACCCTACAACACCTCCCCTCTTCCCCATCATCTCCCCTCCCCTCTTCCATCCTCTCCCCTCCCTCTTCTCTCTCTATGTCGACGTAGGAACCCTAGCTAGGAGGCAGTACCAAATTTGAAAGTTTGAAACAAAAATACCAAATCAGAAATTGCCAATGGTTGGAGGCTGGCAGAAATCAAATTTGAAAGTTTGAAACAAATTTGAAATTTTAGTTCTAGGATTCTAGGGTTCAAATTCTAGACAATAGGAATTTTAGTTTAGGGTTCTAGGGTTCAAATGGTGTAGAAGATGGATATGGTGATGATTTTTCTGTTAATTCTAGGGTTCTAGGGTTCAAATGGTGATATGGTGATGATTTTTCTATTAATTCTAGGGTTCTAGTGTTCTAGGGGTTTAGGTTACTTGATGTAATTTCCGTGATGAACTTGGTAGTGTAGATACAAATTGGTCATAGATACAAATTAGGGGGATTTTAGTTCTAGGGTTCAAATTTATATGCAAACATTGCATTTTATAATATATAGCAGCAGCAGTAGTTTCCTCAATAAGATGGCTGTTTTCTATTGTTTTTCATAAATATTGAAACCCTAGGAGAAGTCCAAGACGTTGCCTGACACCACCACCAACGAGAGCAAGCTCTGCCTCTACAGCCCCGTCAACACCGGTATATACAACAGTAATATTAATGCTCAAAATATGATGGATATGATGGAAATATTCAATTGATCTGCTACTAGTTGTTGTGCACTACTAGCTAGTGTTGTAGTTGCTTTTTGAATTGAGTTTGAGAGTTAAGTTTTGTCCAAGATGTTCTGTGGATATTTGGACATGTGTTGCGGTGTAAAAGATGGATATATGAACATTGTTTGCAGGGAATGATTCCGAGTGGCCTATGTTTTGCCGGAATGTTGATTCATTTCCGTTCCGGCAAATTTCAGGTGCTCGATTTGTCCACTTTTTAGCAAAGGTCATGCCAAAATTTTCCGTGAATTTCGGCATGACTTGTGCTAGAAACTAGGACATATCGAGTGCCCGAGATTTGCCGGAACAGGAATGAATCAACATTCCGGCAAAACATAGGCCCCTTTTTTAATGACATTATTCATTTTATTAGGCCTAGAATTAAACGAGCATACTTAATCGTAGGAAGCATGGCTAACAACGATGAAGCCGGGGGTTCTGGTAACCCCGAAGACGTCTACGAGGAAGCACACGCCTACTTTGACTATATGGACGAACGACGGTCGTCACAGGTCCCCCCTTGTCACGCGGAGGGTGGTAGTTTAGCCGACCACGACATCGACACTGACACCGGCGCGGAGACTGGCACCGATGCTGGCGAATTAACCGATAAACAACCGAAGTCAAAGAGGGTACGACGCCCAAACCAGCTTGGCACCAGAAGACTGGTGGTCATGGTGGTGCACGCCAGCACTTTCGAGCCAACATAACCGGAGGAAGCGCGCGGTTGCTACAACAATCAAATAGGATGCATCCTACGGGAAACCGCCAGCATCAACGACGAAGCCTTAAGGAAGATACCAAATATGGAGCACCTCCTCCTAACGAAGTTGCACCAGAGATTCCTGTTCCCCGGTTGGGATGAAACCAAAGAACCGTTGCTAGACAAAGCCATGAAGAAGATAAACAACAAAGCCATGGGCAAGTTTAGCAACGCGCTATCCGCCTGGAAAGTAAGGGTGAAACGAGCTATTTTGAAAAGGAACCCTACTCCAAGATTGTTAAGGAAAATCCGACAATTACGAAATCTGAGTTCAAAATATTCAGGGTGACTTGCGCTGCCGAAGATGCCAAGGAAAAGTCAGAGTACATGAAGGGGCTTCAGGAAAGGAACATGGGGAACCACCGCCTCGGAAGCCGTCGTTACTCGGGCAAGAGGCACATATGGGCCAAGGACGACGCGGAATGTGAAAGTCTGGGGCTCCCAGACCCCTTGGCGGAGTTCACCGTCCCGCGGGAGCATGACTTCATTAGGGCCCGGTACAGGTGGGACCTGGTAAATAAGGTTTTTGATATGGACACGTCCACGAGGGAGTTCATGAGACTACTGGTAATTATTATTTTACCACCTTATTTTAGCTTCTGATCAATTCGACTACACGTTTAGTCACATTTGTAAACGATCCATGTTGCTTTTGCAGAAAGAGCAACACAGGCTTGCGGCTGAAAGTGACTCATCGTCTCAGTCGTTGGCGAGGCCCAAGTGGGACACCCCTTTTAACCGGGCCTTGAACATAATGAAAGGACCCCCGGAGGACAAGCCGCCATCGTATGGACGTGTGCACGCCGCCGAAGACGGCGCCACCTGGAAGTTCTACTACCACGAGGACAAGGAGGACAGAAGGCAGAGACGGAAGTTAAATGAAGTGAACATCGACAAGAAGGTTGCGATTGCAGTCGAGAAGAAAACAACTGAGACCAAAGAAGCGATACGACCTGAGTTGCTCCGCGAGGCAGTCAATGCAGCGTTAGTTGCCTTCAGAAATGAATTTGCCTCTTCGGTTAGTACCTTGATTCCGGCTGTTATCGATTGGATAAAGCAAAATCTAGATAAAGGAGCAGCGGACTTTCCTCTTCCCAGCTTCGTCGGTAGCAACTCGGTGCACATCGCACCAGCACCTGCTCACGCAACCGCACCTGCTCCCACACCTGCTCATAGCAGCCCGTCCTCCATCTCTGGCGTGCTCGGCGGGGCTTTGTCTTTGGCTGAGCTCGACGCCCTCACCACTACAAAAAAAATAACACTTTCGTGATGATACGTCTTTGTCATAGTAGGTCACATTTTCTGTCATGCATGTACATCCGTGACGATTTTATGACAGAATCAAGATAGTCATACATGTGCTGTCGTAGAAGTGTTCCATGACAATACTGAAATTATCATCATGGAAGTGTCCACTTCCATGACGATAAATGCCGCGTCATGGAAGTGTTTTCGTCAAGGGTAACCGACACATGGCATCCACCGTAATGGGTCGCCGTTAAGCTATCGGGTTCTGGTTTGGATCCAATAACCCGTTAACAGCCCTGACCAATGGGGATTTTCCACGTGTAAAATTCTCATTGGCCAACTGATCCACGTGTCAGGTCGGCGTTTCGACAGATGGCATCCATTCATTGGACGAGATGCGCCTATGGAACAATGACACGTGGCACGGCCCAACAGTGGCCCATTTAGGTTATAAAGACCGACCTGTTTAACTTGGTCAAAAGTTAACGGGCCGGCCCATGGAAAGCCTGTTAACGGCCTATTCACATACAGCCCATGTACGGCCCGGGTACTCACGGCCTGTTATGGCCTTTCAATATTTGGCACAGTAGCGTCATGTGGGTCGTCCCATATGATTCCAGCCCGTTGTCACTTTCGGCCCATCTATGGCCCGTGAAGTCTTTCGGCCCATATGAGGCCTTTTACATCTCTGGGCCCATTGACGGCCCGTTGTGAATCAGGTCCATCATGAACAGTAAATAGCTTTGAGCCCATTAACGGCCCATGATTCAGTTGGGCCGTTTCCAGCCTGTGCTCTCTTTCGGCCTTCTAAGGGCCCATAAATTCTTGGGCTCATTTCCGGCCCTTGATTACTTACGGTCCATTACTGGCCTGTTATGCTAATGCGCTAAATTCAGCCCGTGGTAACAATTGGTCCGTTTGTGGCCCATTAACCGTTGGGCCATTTTCATCATGTCCTGTAATCCGTCCCATTAACGACCCGTCATGCCTCTTGATAGAATTAAGCATGTGCTGTCTTCCGGCCTGTTAACGGTCCGTTATGGTCTGGGCCCATAAATGGAAGGCTACGATTTAGGCCCATTAACGGTCCATATTGTGGTCCGGTTTTGGCCCATGAACAATACGGCCCATGGATCCTACGGCGCGTATGAGGCCCATGGATCCTACGGCCCGTAGGAGGCTCATGGATCCTATGGCCCGTAGGAGGCCAATCGTTACCATGGCCCGTATGTGGCCCATGGTTATTGCGGCCACTAGCAAACCGAGGAAAAAGAACTGCAGTGACTACAAGCAAACAAATAAACAAGACTATAAGTAAATAAATAAGAAAGCAACTAATGCTAGGCTATTACGGCGATTACACAGATTACATCCACTGGGCATCAAAGTTCGCTACCAGTGCAAATATTAGGGAACAACAAAGCAGCATATTACATAAACTTGACGTCTAAATTGGCCACCAGTGCAAATAAATGCGGCAGCCAAACAAGTCCAGAACCGAAACCACTTCAGAAGAGCTCAAGAAACGATATCCTGGGCACCCACCATGCTGGCAAGAAGCTTTGCAAGCTTATTAGCTTTCTCTTGTTTGGCGCTAAAATCCTCCAACTCTTGTTGTTTCTCCAGAAAGTATGCATCTGAATTCTGCAGGGACTTCCTCAGTCCTTCGGCTTCTTGTCGCAGCACAGCTGATCATTGTCTTTCAGCTTGTAGTTGAGACTCAAGAAGCCAGACTGATTCACGCAGCAAGTTTGAAGGGCTTGTGCCAGCGGTAGTGGCCAGTAACTCAAACACTACATCAAGGTAGGACTTTGGGGTTGTCTCACTATCTTCAAGATAGTTTTTATCAGCTTTCTTGGAGAACAATAGGATTGTCTCACTATCTTGGATCTTATCTGCATTACTTCCTTTACCATTGCATAATGGGGTACTCTTCTCCACTATTCTGCCGGCATTCTAAAAGAGGAACAAGCAGACACATCACAGGCTTAGCATGTAATGAAACTCATTTTGGTAAACCAGTTCAGTAGTAAGGATGACAGGATTATACTAACTTGTCTTCTATTGCAAGGTAGTACATAATAACAGAATGAAACAAACATATATCTATGTACTATGGTCACTGTATTGTCTATATCATCCTAGTTTATGTTGCCAAATCAAGATAGAGACACAGTTCAAATCATATCTGTTTAAGACAAAGCAGCATAGACAGAATATAAGTGTGGGAAACTACATAGCACTAACAACACTTGAATGTGCATGACATGAGAACATAACTTTTTATACAATTGAAACTGAAATCAACATAGAGCAAGAAGTTACAACAGCAAACCAGTTAAAGAAACAGGTTTAAAACATACCTTTTGCACCATTGGAGTTTCAATTGGATCCTTCAAATTAAAAATTAGTTGGTATGAGTAAATACAGTGATGCAAGAGCAAAGGAGAATGCACCATAGCTACAAAATCTGACCTGAGACAGCTGTTCTTCTGCTTTAAGCATGGAGTTTGGGTTCGCTGTGGTGGTCCTCGTGCTTTGGGCACTGCAGTTGCCTTACTAGCTGCTCGTGTGTGGGTGCTCTGTGGTGGAGATGGTGCTGTGTCAACTGGAAGTGGGTTACTATCTGCTGGGGTTGGGGTTAGATGGGGTGTAGCAGGTTCTCTGGCCAACGGGGTAGGGGTACAATCTGCAAGAGTGTCGGTTATGTGTGGTGGGGCTGGCTCTTGGGTAAGTACAACCGTGGTTCTATCTGCATCGACAGGTAGCACCGTCTTTTGTGAAGACCGTGTTTTTACTCCCTTAGATACTGTCATCACCCCCTCCAATTCAAATGACTGATAAACAAGAAAAGAAATTGAAGGTACAGACATTGTATGATAGGCAGATGCAGTAATTCACATATATGTTGTCTAACCAAATAGGACAGCATGACACAATTTCACATATATGATGGCTAACTAAACAGGATAGCATGACATAATTTCGGATATATGATGGATAACTAAACAGGATAGAATGACATAATTCAACATATGATGACTATCTAAATAGGATGACATGACATAACTATATGATGTCCTTATAAAATAGGTTGGCATGAAAAAGTTCACATACATGTTGTCTATGTATACAGGATGGCTGCTAGTTGTAGTCTGCGTTGGTATTTTCCCCGAAGAGGAGAGGATGATGCAGTACAGTAGAGATAAGTATTTCCCTCAGTTAAGAACCAAGGTTATCAATCTAGTAGGAGAACCACGCAAAATCCTGTAACACCCCAAAAATTTAACCATATTTTTATTAAGTAAAATTTGGCCAGAAATAAAATTTTGAATTATATTAGGCCTTTTATCATTTTCAGAGTATTTCCTATTTTCTGTTTTCCAAAATTCTTCCCTCCATATAGAAATTTTTGAAAAAAATATTATGGGGTTTGGTAGTGGTCTTAAATCAATTCAATTATATTTTAAATAACAATAGGAAATATTTTCATAAGAAAATTTTGCCCAAGATAATCATTTTAAAGGCATTTTTAATTCTTGAAATACTTATGTTACACTACAACTATTTTAAATAATTATTTTAAAATGCCACAAAAATTATGAGGGGTCATGTGATGCCTATATATCACTTTTGTGCAAAAACCCATCTTGGTCTTTTGAAAATTTTGAGTGAAACATCCTCTTTTCAAATCTGTCCCATTCGCGAGTTTCTACTACAACCTCAATTTTTATTGCTCCAAAAATTCTGTAATTATTCCACATTATAGTCCTCCCTAAGAAACCCTTAAGTCCAGAAGAACAGCTCCATTTGCCTCTTGGAAGATCACCAAATAAATCCTCCAAGTTTCTGTCCAGAACTGAAATTCTTCCCAGCTTGCACTAACAAGTTTCTCTTTTTGCCCAAACCACTCCACCACCACCTCTACCATCTAATGAGACATCATCATGTCAATTTTCATAGCTAAAAAAAATGCCTAGATAGCCTTGGCATTTTGTCAAGCAAGTTGTGAGCATGGCAGAATCTGGCAACATCCTAAAACTACAAATGGAACTAGCTCATCTGGCCAAACCAGAATGTCCAGTACCCTTGTCATCCTCCTAAGCATCACCCTACAAAAATTCAGCTCAATTGGACTGACATAGGATGCGCTGGCAATTCGTCGAGCACGTTTCGTGCATGCCCAGGGAGTGCCCGGAGCACGCCAACTGCATCCTCTGGCATCGACTGCTGCTGCTCCTCTGCTGCCGCCCTTGCTCATTTTGGTCTTCCCTTAGACCACCTGATCACCTCTGAGCATTGCCGACACCCCACCCTGGCCCCTAGCACCGGCCAGCCGTCGCTATCGTCGCCGCCGACGCTGCCTTCTCTGTCACGTCACCTCCGAGACGCGTGGCTTGTTTCCGAGCCACCAGAGCCGCTCGTGCTCATCCCCCTTCCCCTGTAGCCTCCTCACCGCCTCGCCAACCACCACCGACCTCTCACCGGTCTCAACGGCACCATCAATGGCCGCCGCCGTCGTTTCTTCGTCGGGAAGGCATGGAACCGCCTTACTCCGCGTATAAATGGACACCCGAGCTCGCAGCGCCCTCTGCCTTGCCTCCTTTCCTCTCTGTGTACCACCCCGAGTAGCCAATCAAGCTGAGATGGCCGTCTCCCTCACCTCCGACAACCATGGCCACCGTCATGTTCCGGTCGATTCCTACGCAACCGGAGCCTCCCCCTCTCCACTCTCTGCACCAGAAGACTCCCCGTGGTTCCGCGAACCCAACCCCACCTTCAATTCCACCAGAGAGGCGCCATGGACGAAATCCCCAATTCTTTTCCGCCGGAGTCCTCGGGAAGACCTCGCCGCCGGCGATCTCATGCCTCCCCTTGGTTGTCCCCTACCTCCATGGGATCGCCATGATCCCCTGAACACGTGGATGGCCTCAGATCCTTGAGAGGTGCCACTGTTCGCCGGCGACCATCGCGGGAGCTCCGCCTCCGTTCGGCCAACAGAGAAGACGCGCGCGGGCGACTGGTCAAACCTGACCAATGGGCTAGGTGGGGCCCACTGTCAGTGACCCGTAACCCGCGCCGCGTGGATAAGTGGAAACGGGTTCCGTAGGAGTCGTCTTCGCGCCGGGGAAACGTACTCCCAGAATACACCTTCGACGTCAGCAGATCCTCCGCGCAGCCGAACGGCTGGGCACGGCCCAGTAGCACCGCATGGCTATACAGCGCTCAGGGCGCGCTTCTGTCCTTTTCTTTTTTTCTTTCTCTAGCAGTTTTCAAATAATTCCACAGCCATGATTTCAAAACCAAATTTCATGATTCAAATTTCTTCATACTCCTTAAATCATGCTCTTTTAATATAGCTAGGGTGAACATTTTTCCTAAGCCTTGTCTCTACTGAGTCAATTAAATAGTCCATTTCTTTTATTATCCCGGATTGGAAATTTCCTAAGTAAATCATGTGAACTCCAAATAATCTGATAGTTTTTCTGAAATCCCTTATATTTCATCTAGTTTATTTTAGTATTTATTTCAAAATTTTCCAAACAACTTTTTAGCACCATGTGGTAATTTCAATATTTTTGAAAATAGGAAAAATGGAGGGAACATAACTTCTTGCAAAATTTTGAAGTGACCAGCACCACTACATGCTTAAGGCAAGCATTTTTGAAACTTGGGATATGGTGATTGCATTTGCATTGCATGGTTGCATCGGTTTGATATTGCACCGCATATGTAGTAATAGTATATGCATGCATGGTCATGTCACCTTGTGGATTTCTTGCATGCATCTTGGTATCTTGCTAACGTGTGGATATCGTAAAAACCAGGAGTGTACTCCTGCCTTGGACGTGCCGGTGGGCACGGGTCACGTTTTGACACGGTAGTGTCACGGTGACATATGTGGAGTATACCGGTCATAATAACAACACCTCCTGAGTCGACCTAGATCGAGTCTTGTTCCGTCACACCTAGCTAAATACCGTGCTGCCACGGGTCTTCCCGCGAGGGAAGTACGGCTCAGTAAGTTGCTAACCCCTGTCCGTGTGCACACCACTTAGAGGGCCATGATGAGGGTTTCCATGGCCATGGACTAATGCCCGTCATCAGGTTAGGGGACATGGGTGTATCCGGCTGGGCCGAGAGGGGGGCACCCCTTGTAATCCGCGCGTATGAATGGTGATCCCATGCTAGTCGGGACGATGGTCTCCCCGACTTATAGTTTTTCTTGAATGATGCTTTGGGTGATTCCTGGCATCTGGAAAGTTAATCTGGTGTGTGCTGGTCAGGCGTGTTTTCAACCCAAAGACCGTAATGGGAATTAGCCAGCGTCACGGTGCTGACTAAATAAATCCTTTACTTGTGGGTAAAGAGTACACCCTCTGCAGAGTTATATCTATTCGAATAGCCGTGTCCATGGTCAAGGACGTTAGCTGGGCAGGGTCAAGTGTTGGTCCCGGTGTCGGTCTTTGGAGGAAATAATTAATTTGATCATGAATTATTTTTCCAGGAAAATTATTGCCACCACTGTTATTATCATGAATATTATTGATGATATGATTATTATTGTGGACTAACCCTGTTGTTTTATTTTCCTTCTAAGTGTCTCAGGGGCTGGCTAGACTACCCCGGGCACTCAGTTTTATTTTATTTTCTGAGTATCTCATGGGCTGGCTAGACTACCCCGGGCACTCAGTTTTTTTTTTCTGAGTATCTCATGGGCTGGCTAGACTACCCGGGATACTCATTTATTTTTAAGACCTCTCATGGCGTCGCTTGAGTTCTCGGGCAGTCCTGTCTCGCCCGATTCTCTTTTAGACACCCGTTTGGCATTTCTCTTCAAGACCTCTTGTGGCGTCGCTTGAGTTCTCGGGCGGTCCTATCTCTCCCGATTCTCTTTTAGACACCCGTTTGGCATTTCTCTTGAAGACCTCTCGTGGCGTCGCTTGAGTTCTCGGGCGGTCCTGTCTCGCCCGATTCTCTTTTAGACACCCGTTTGGCATTTCTTTTGGATTCTCGGGCGGTCCTGTCTCGCCCGATTCTCCATTTTATTCATTTTCTTTTGGATCCTCGGGCGGTCCTATCTCGCCCGATTCTCCATTTATCTTTCTTGGTTTGTCACTAACATTATATGTTTATTCTTCTACACCGTATTAATATTTGTCATGCCATGCTTTAATTTCGTTCAGCATATGCATATCATTTAACCCATCATGATCATATGCATTCGGTATATCTTTTGTTCATTTTGTTTGCGAGTACATTCCAACGTACTCACTGGCTTATCCCTGGCTATTTAATTGGCCAGGTCAGGATTTCAACGAGGAGTACTACAACGACGTCCATGCGGAGCCTAAGATAGCAGCCACGCGAGATAGGAATTATCCAGGTCAACCGTTCCTGTGGGAATGGAGCCCCACCGACGTTGGAGATCCACGAGTCGCTTCCGTCACCCATCACTAGAATCATGGTTGTATCATTAGACCTTTATGGTCTTGTATCTAATTCTTGTAATAGCTTGGTAATCTGTATCAGGGACGTGTCCACCAGTAACAATGATCTTGGGGCTGGTGATGACACGAGGGGTTAATTCTGGGATTTTATGTCCCAGAAATCCAGCCCTGACAAATCCCTTTAGCAGCACCTGCACACACAAAAGCAAACACTTGCACCCAACGCAAATAAATGGGTTGTCAATCCTCTTAGCGGTTATTTGCAAGGATTAATTCTAATAGTGATAGGTAGATAAAGTAAATTACTAAATAAAATAAAAGTAAATAAATTGCAGCAAGGTATTTTTGGTTTTTAATATATGATAAAAGTAGACCCGGGGGCATAGTTTTCACTAGAGTTTTCTCTCTCGAACGTACAGCATACGGTGGGTAAACAAATTACTGTTGGGCAATTGGTAGAAAAGCAAATAATTATGATGGATTCATGGCAATGATCATGTATATAGGCATCACGTCCGAGACAAGTAGACCGACTCCTGCCTGCATCTACTACTATTACTCCACCCATCGACCGCTATCCAACATGCATCTAGGGTATTAAGTTAATGAAAACAGAGTAACGCCTTAAGCAAGATGACATGATGTAGACAAAGTAAACTCAAGCAATATGATTAAACCCCATCTTTTTATCCTTAATGGCAACAATACAAATACGTGTCATGTCCCTTTCTGTCACTGGGATTGAGCACCGCAAGATTGAACCCATCACAAAGCACCTCTCCCATTGCAAGATAAACCAATCTAGTTGGCCAAACCAAATCGATAGATCGAAGAGAAATACAAAGCTATAATAATCATGCATAAAAGAGTTCAGAGAAGACTCAAATATTTCTCATGAATAATCTGATCATAAACTCACAATTCATCGGATCCCAACAAACACACCGCAAAAGAAGATTACATCGGATAGAACTCCAAGAACATCCACGAGAACATGGTATTGAAGATCAAAGAGAGAGAAGAAGCCATCTGGCTACTAGCTATGGACCCGTAGGTCTGTGGTAAACTACTCACACATCATCGGAAGGGCAGCAAGGTTGATGAAGAAGCCCTACGTGATCGATTCCCCCTCCAGCAGATTACCGAAAAAGGCCTCCAGATGGGATCACAGAAGAATAGAGGCTTGCGGCGGCGGAAAGGTTTTCTCTTCTATCTCTCTGGTATATTGGGAATATTTGGGAATTTATAGCGAAGGAATTAGGTCAAGATGTACCACGAGGGGCCTACTAGCCTGGGGGGCGCGGCCACGCCCCTGGGGCGCGCCCCCTGAGCTTGTCGCTCCCTCGTGACTCTTCTGGTCTTCTCCAGAAGCTTCATGGGTCTCTTCTGGTCCAGAAAAAATTAATCCAAAGTTTTTTTCTCGTTTGGACACTTTTTGATAATGATTTTCTGAAAAGACAAAAACAATCAAAAAACTGCAACTGGCACTAGGCATTGATTTAATAGGTTAGTCCCAAAAAAGATATATAATTGCATAAAGTTGCATATAAAACATCCAAGATTGATAATATAATAGCATGGAACAATCAAAAATTATAGATACGTTGGAGACGTATCAAGCATCCCCAAGCTTAATTCCTGCTCGTCCTCGAGTAGGTAAATGATAAAAATAGAATTTTTGATGTGGAATGCTACCTAACATGTTTCATCATGTAATTTCTTCTACGGTATGAATAATAAGATCTGAGTGATTCAAAGGAATAGTCTATAATTTGATATAAAGACATCAATACTCAGGCATACTAACAAACAATCATGCCTTTCAAAATAACGATGCTAAAGAAAGTTATCCCTACAAAATCATATAATCCTGTCATGCTCCATCTTCTTAACACAAAGTATTTATCATACACTACCCCGATGACAAGCCGAGCAATTGGTTCATACTTTTTAACGTGCTTCAGCTTTTTCAACCCCCACGCAATACATGAGCGCAAGCCATGGACATAGCACTATGGGTGGAATAGAATATGATGATAGAGATAAATAAGGGGAAGTCAAAAATAAGAAGATAGTCTCACATCGACGCGGCTAATCAACGGGCTATGGAGATGCCCATCGATTGATGTCGATGCGAGGAGTAGGGATTGCCATGCAACGGATGCACTAAGAGCTATAAGTGTGTGAAAGCTCAACAATGAAAACTAAGTGGGTGTGCATCCAACTTGCTTGCTCATGAAGACCTCGGGCATTTGAGGAAGCCCATCATCGGAATATACAAGACAAGTTCTATAATGAAAAATTCCCACTAGTATATGAAAGTGACAAAACAGGAGACTCTCTATATGAAAAACATGGTGCTACTTTGAAGCACAAGTATGGAAAAGGATAGTAACACTGCCCCTTCTCTCTTTTTCTCTCATTTTTTTTGTGGGCTCTTTTTCGGCCTCTCTTCTTCTTCTTTTATTTCCTCACTGGGGCAATGCTCTAATAATGATGATCATCATACTTCTATTTACTTACAACTCAAAAGAAGATTACAACTCGAAACTAAAACAAAATATGACTCTATGTGAATGCCTCTGGCGGTGTACCAGGATGTGCAGTGATCTAGCGTAACATGTATAAAAAATGATGAATGGTGGCTGAGCCACAAATACTATGTCAGCTATATGATCATGAAAAGCAATATGACAATGACGAAGTGTGTCATATAAAAAGAAAAGAACGGTGGAAGTTGCATGGCAATATATCTCAGAATGGCTATGGAAATGCCATAATAGGTAGGTATGGTGGCTGTTTTGAGGAAGATATAAGGAGGCTTATGTGTGATAGAGCGTATCATATCACGGGGTTTGGATGCACCAGCGAAGTTTGCACCAACTCTCTGTGTGAGAAAGGGCAATGCATGGTACCGAAGAGGCTAGCAAATTGCGGAAAGGTGAGAGTGCGTATAATCCATAGACTCACATTAGTCATAAAGAACTCACATACTTATTGCGAAAGTTTATTAGCCCTCAAAGCAAAGTACTACTACGCATGCCCTTAGGGGGTAGATTGGTAGGAAAAGACCATCGCTCGTCCCCGACCGCCGCTCATAAGGTAGACAATCAATAATAAATCATGCTCCAACTTGTTAGCATAACGACAGACCATACGTGCATGCTTCGGGAATCACAAACCTTAACACAATTATTCTTACTAAACCACAATTATCTACTAGCACCTCCTCCATATTACCATCTTAATATCACAAAACTATTGCAAGGAATCAAACTTATCATATTCAGTGATCTACATGAAAGTTTTTATTATATCCCTCTTGAATACCTATCATATCAGGACCAAATTCATAACATGTGCATATTACCATTGCTATTTATTAGACTCTCAAAAATATATAAGTGAAGCATGAGAGTGCGACTATTTCTTTAAAATATAAAAACTACCACCGTGCTCTAAAAGATATAAGTGAAGCACTAGAGCAACTGCCTAGCTCAAAAGATATAAGTGAAGCACATAGAGTATTCTAACAAATCACGAATAATGTGTGTCCCTCTCAAAAAGGTGTGTTCAGCAAAGATGATTGTGATAAACTAAAAAGCAAACAAACTATAGCACAAGACGCTCCACGTAAAACACATATCATGTGATGAATAAAAATATAGCTCCAAGTGAGTTACCGATGGATTGTAGACGAAAGAGGGGATGCCATCCGGGGCATCCCCAAGCTTAGACGCTTGAGTCTTCCTTGAATATTACCTTGGGGTGCCTTGGGCATCCCCAAGCTTAGGCTCTTGCCACTCCTTATTCCTTTATCCATCATGATCTCACCCAAAACTTGAAAACTTCAGCACACAAAACTCAACAGAAACCTCGTGAGATCCATTAGTATAACAAATAAATCTTAAACTCTAAGTACTGTAGTAAATTGATTCATATTTAATATTGGCATAATGCTACTGTACTCCAACTTCTCCATGACTCATACCCCCCGATATGATCCATAGATACATCAAAATAAGCAAACTATGCAACAAAAACAGAATCTGTCTAAAACAGAACAGTCTATAAAGATCTGAATTAACGTCATACTTCTGTAACTCCAAAACTTCTGAAAAATTGGGGCAACATGGGAAATTCATATTCCAATACTGTGTAAAAAATTCAGAGTTTTATCACGCTCCAGCAAAAATCAAAATTCCAGTACTGGACGCAAAAGTTTCTGTTTTCCAACAGCATCAATCATACTATCTCCCAAATGATCCCAAAGGCATTACTTGGCACAAACTCTAATTAAAACATAAAAACACAATCATAATGGAGGCTATAATCATGTAAACACAAGAAAACAGAAAGTAAAACAAAAAATTATTTTATTCATTGGGTTGCCTCCCAACAAGCGCTATTGTTTTATGCCCCTAGCTAGGCATAATGCATAGTTTCAAGTGTTGTCATCCTTAGTTTTTGCATCCTTAGGTGTGTGATTTTTAGGAGGTTTTTCAAAAACAATGGGGAACACATCATCAACCAAAATTTTAGGGTTATTAAGACTACCTTCTTCAAACCCTTCTTGGTTCCCTTTCAAGATCCAAGCATAATTTTGATTAATACCATTAAAAACTTGTTGGATGATATGTATAGGAGGAACCTCTTTCTTTGAATTTTCATCAAAAGCACGGTGATCATGGAAAACATATCTCAACATATACTCCTCATTATATAAAATTTCATCTATCATCGGTTTTTCTTGGCTCATATTGTAGAAATTAAAGATGTCCCTAGCTTCTCGCACTATGTAATCAAATTCATTCATGAGGATAAGAGTAGCTATATTTTTAGCCTTAGGATTGTTTATAACAGGTAGCTCATAAAACAACCTTTGCAAAATGGGGTGAGTACGAATAAATCTTCTCTCTAGTTTAAGAATGAGTGCAGAAATGGCTTCCCCATAACTATTGGTTCTTTTAAGAATAGGAGTATCATTACAAACCAAAGTTCCAGTACAATTGAAGAACTCTTGAATAGTATTTTTCCCTATGATATTTCCGCTCCCCACTACAAAAAAAAATTGTATCCAAATTTGAGGGAGTTTCTCTTTTTGGGATCTCACCATCCTCACTCTTTTCGATAATAAAGTCAGACATGATGGCAACCATCAAACAAGCAAACAAAAATATTTTTGTGTTTTTGTAAAATTGTTTTAGAAGTGGGGGAGATGAAAATGAGAGGCAAATGCAAATAAAAAGGAAAATAAAATAAATGCAAGTGGATGATAGTTTGTGCGAAGGTACTTGATAGATTTTGGTGATGTCTCCCCGGCAACGGCGCCAGAAATTCTTCCTGCTACCTATAGTCTGCGTTGGTATTTTCCCCGAAGAGTAGAGGATGATGCAATATAGTAGAGATAAGTATTTCCCTTAGTTAAGAACCAAGGTTATCAATCCAGTAGGAGAACCACGCAAAATCCCTTTAGCAGCACCTGCACACACAAAAGCAAACACTTGCACCCAACGAAAATAAGAGGGTTGTTAATCCTCTTAGCGGTTATTTGCAAGGATTAATTATGATAGTGATAGGTAGATAAAATAAATTACTAAATAAAATAAAAATAAATAACTTGCAGCAAGGTATTTTTGGTTTTTAATATATGATAAAAGTAGACCCGGGGGCCATAGTTTTCACTAGAGGCTTCTCTCTCGAACGCATAGCATACGGTGGGTAAACAAATTACTATTAGGCAATTGGTAGAAAAGTAAATAATTATGACAGATTCATGGCAATGATCATGTATATAGACATCACGTCCGAGACAAGTAGACCGACTCCTGCCTACATCTACTACTATTACTCCACCCATCGACCGCTATCCAGCATGCATCTAGGGTATTAAGTTAATGAAAACAGAGTAACGCCTTAAGCAAGATGACATGATGTAGACAAAGTAAACTCAAGCAATATGATTAAACCCCATCTTTTTATCCGTAATGTCAACAATACAAATACGTGTCATGTCCCTTTCTGTCATTGGGATTGAGCACCGCAAGATTGAACCCATCACAAAGCACCTCTCCCATTGCAAGATAAACCAATCTAGTTGGCCAAATCAAATCGATAGATCAGAGAGAAACACAAAGCTATAATAATCATGCATAAAAGAGTTCAGAGAAGACGAAATTATTTCTCATGAATAATCTAATCATAAACTCACAATTCATCGGATCCCAACAAACACACCGCAAAATAAGATTACATCGGATGGAACTCCAAGAACATCGAGGAGAACATGGTATTGAAGATCAAAGAGAGAGAAGAAGCCATCTAGCTACTAGCTATGGACCCGTAGGTCTGTGGTAGACTACTCACCCATCATCGGAAGGGTGGCAAGGTTGATGTAGAAGCCCTCCGTGATCAATTCCCCTTCCGACAGAGTACCGGAAAAGGCCTCCAGATGGGATCGCAGAAGAACAGAGGCTTGCGGCGGCGGAAAGGTTTTCTCTTCTGTCGCTCTGGTATATTGGGAATATTTGGGAATTTATAGCGAAGGAATTAGGTCAATATGTGCCATGAGGGGCCCACAAGCCTGGGGGGCGTGGCCACCCCCCTGGGGCGCACCCCCTGAGCTTGTCGCTCCCTCGTGACTCTTCTGGTCTTCTCCTGAAGCTTCGTGGGTCTCTTCTGGTCCAGAAAAAATTAATCCAAATTTTTTTTCTCGTTTGGACACTTTTTGATAATGATTTTCTGAAAAGAGAAAAACAAGCAAAAAATAGCAACTGGCACTGGGCACTAAGTTAATAGGTTAGTCCCCAAAAATGATATATAATTGCAAAAATTACATATAAAACATCCAAGATTGATAATATAATAACATGGAACAATCAAAATTTATAGATACGTTGGAGATGTATCAATGGCATGATATAATTCACCTATATGATTGATATGCTAAGCAGCTGGCACTCTCATATATGATCTCTAAACTAAACAGATGGCATTGAATATTGTGTATATGATGTCTAAACTAAGCAATGCAAGACACCATATGCATGATATGAGAAATATAACCGTCGCAAGTTAGAGCATACACCTCAGGGGGGATATAAGACTGGTCATCTGTCTCTGAATCCTCCTCTAAGGAGCTACCTGTAACTAGCGAGATATCTGCTTCAACAGGCAGCATTGTCTGCTTTGAAGACCTTGTTTTCACTCGAGATTTTTCCATCACCGACTCAAATGGCTGATGCACAGGAAGAGTAGTTCAATATACAAACATTGTCGGCAAATGGAATACGTAATGAAAAAAATGATGGCATGACATAATTCACATATATGATGCCTGGCTACACAGGATGGCATTGCATAATTCACATATATGATGCCTTGCTAAAAAAGATGGCATTGCATAATTCACATATATGATATACTCCCTCCGTTCCTAAATATAAGCCTTTGTAGAGATTTCACTATAGACCACATACAGATGTATATAGATGCATTTTAGAGTGTAGATTCACTCATTTTGCTCTGTATGTAGTCCATAGTGGAATCTCTACAAATACTTGTATTTAGGAACGGAGGGAGTAGAAACTAAACAGGTGGCATTCACACAAAGCAGGTCTAATCTAAGCAGATGACATAGCAATGCAAGACACCATATGCATGATATGAGCAATATAACCCTGCCAAGCTACAGCATAAACCTCGGTGGGGGAATAGGACTGGTCATCTGTCTCTGAATCCTCCTCTGAGGAGCTATCTGTAACCAGCAAGATATCTGCTTCGACAGGTAGCACTGATTGCTCTGAAGACCTTGTTTTCACTCCATATTTTTCCATCACCGACTCAAATGGCTGATGCACAGGAAGAGTAGATGAATGCACAAACATTGTCAAAAAATGGAATACATGATGAAAAAAATAGTATGGCATGATATAATTCACATATACGATGACTGGCTAAATAGGATGGCATTGCATGATTCACAAATATGATGACTGGCTAAACAAGATGGCACTGCATAATTCACATATATGATATAGAAACCAAACAGGTGGCATTCACACAAAGCATGTCTAAACTAAGCTGATGACATATACGATGTATAAAGTAAGCAATGCAAGGCGCCATATGCATGATATTACCAACATCAGCATGCCAAGTTAGAGCAAACACCTCAGGGGTAAATAGGAGTAGTCTACTCCCTCTGAATCCCCCTCTGAACAATTATCTTCCTCTGGAATACAATCTGGAATGGGGGGAGGGGGGCTGACACTGCTCCCACCATGGAGCAACGTCTGCCTGACATTATATTCCCACGCAACGCTCTTCTCTTTTTCTCTACATGTTTTGTACGATTGTGTACAATAACTAACATGCATAATAAAAAAAACATAGTTAGATTATGTAAGGCCTAAGGGGTGCATGCAGAAATCCAGACTGATGGTAGCAACCAGTGGATAGATCCAAAACTAATGGTAGCAGGCAGATGATAGCTTCAGTTAAAAAAGACAGATGATGGCTCCTCTACTGTTTGTTGCCCACCCAACATGAACCACATAAAAGACCTGAGATGAACTAGATAGTAGACAGAGATACTATTCGTTGCTGCCTCGATATGTGCCCCACGAGCATTTTAAACTTCAAGTCTGAACATTAGTTTGGACCTGACTCAGAGTCTAAGAGGTGAACAGGACGATAAAGTAGCAGGTAATATTAATCGATGTATGACGTAAGCAGACACAAAAGAGTGCGACCTCTCTTCTGAAACTGTTTAGTCGACATGTTCATCTGCTCACTCGATGATGGTAATGCAGTTGGTGTGGCTACCGGCAGCGGGCAAGAAGATCTGAGGCGGCAAAAGAAGGTCTGGAGTGGGGATCTCTACTGCGGTGGATGCTTCCGGCGATGGAGTAGCTCAGGTGGGGTGGACGACGGCACGGCTGGAGCGGGACAAACCACACAGAGTTTTCTTTGACACCTATCTATAAATGAAGTAAATCTGTAAGGGCTCCTTTGAACTGGAGGATTCTAAAAATGCATGGACTGGAAAAACACAGGAATAGGATAGGAATGCACGTGCAAAACAGAGCATTTGCAAACACAGGATTTCTGTCAAATTGGGTGTTTGGTTCACAGCAATTGGAAGAACACAGGAATGCAGAGAAACATGGTCAAATTAAAGTCAAACCACATGAAAATGTAAAGTTAGAATCTTATTTTGCCACTAATGCACTTAGTCTTGTTCTTCATGAATAGGAATTTGTAAAGGACGTCCAAGTGGATATTAAAATTCCTACGTTTTTTCTTTGAGAGAGACACCAAAGGAAAAAAATCCTCAGTTTTGCTTTTCTCCATTCCTTCTAACCAAATGCATGAATAGCAGTACCATAGGAAACTTTCCAAATCCTATGTTTTCCTTCACTTTTTCTTTGAACCAGTGGCGATTCTAGTAGGCAGTCTTCAATAGGCTGAAGCCTGCCCTCGAATAACATTTTTGTACTACTACTATTTTGGACACAACCAACTAGCTCAACTCTCAGGCCCATCTACACATGCATGGCTCCAACACGCAGAAATAAAAAATGATCGCTTCCGAGAGAGTCCAACATGGATAGCTAACTTGCCTACTACCTCACTGCTTGTCATATTTTTTTTTGAAAAGGAGGATTACTCCCCGGCCTCTGCATCAGAGTGATGCATGTTACCCCCGGCCTCACTGCTTGTCAAATGGAGAAACTATTCATATTTCTCGTTACTACATGTTCTCAATAGGTGTTCTTGCCTGCATGAACTAGATATTTTTCGAAAAGAAACCAAAAGTTTTTCAATATGTACTACATGTGCTCTGTTGTACTCTAAATAATTTTGAGCTTATATGGACAACATAAGTAGGTCCATTATTCTGGTTAAAATTATATGTTTAAAAAAACCAAACAATTCAGTAATAGTACATGTTCCCGTTGTAATCTGAAATTTTGTGAGCTTATTTGGTCCACATGATTATGAGATAATGGCTATCTTGGTAAACCAATTCAGATTGTGGTTCAAAAGAGCATTTAGTTTTCTCCCTGTTAACTTTGAGACCACCGTCCATTTCTTTCTAGATTTCCAACTGCTTTGAGCCAAAGGATCCCTAAGGGATCGACATGAATGTAGAGTAAAAAAGTGATGTGACAAGTGTACAACCTCTTTGGCGTAGCCTTGTCAACCTCGGCATCATTGGGTTGGTCATGGAGGATGGTGTGGCTGGTGTGACTGTCGGAGGTGGGGAAGAAGATGTGAGGCGTTTGGAGACGGCGCCGAGGGTACTGCTCCGCTGTGATGGACGGTTCCATCGTTGGAGCAGCTCCGGTGAGGTGTACGACGGCGAGGCTGAAGCAGGACAAGACAGACAACGTTAATCTGAAGTGGGATTCTAATAGCATCTGCAATAGATGATATAAAATACAATAACAACAGTGCTAGATGTAAAATGCATCAGCCGTGCCGCGGTTGCTCCAACAGATGATGTAAAAACTGTTGACTCTGAACTTAACTGAAGAAACTGAATTGTGTAGTCAAAACTAAATTTTACTTATGAAACTGAATTTACTGTCGAAACGGATTGCACTAGTTGCAGAGCACTGCAATAGAAGTTTAGGACGCTCGAGCACTAGTAGCTCCCGAAGCAGTGATCTAAATCGGCAGCTGCTCGAGCAGTGAATGCACTAGTAGAGAGCAGCTCGTGCAGCTGCAGCAGCTGCGCCTAGAGCAGCAGCGCGAGTGAGGTCTAATGCAACAACTCGTGTAGCTACAGAAGGTCATGTAGCAGCAGCAGCAGCGCGAGCGAGAGCAAGAGCAGAGCACAGCAGCAGCACAAACAAGAGCAAGAGCAGAGCAGCAGCGCGACCAACAGCAAGAGCAGAGAAGCAGCGTGAGCGAGAGCCGGAGTAGCAGCAGCAGCAGCATGAGCGAGAGCCGGAGCAGCAACAGCTCCTACTGGTGTGGACGTCGCCGACGAGGGAGCAACACCATGGGGGAGAGACGTCGTGGAGGAAGTGGCCGGCGACGCCGCCGTCGATGGAAACGCGCCATGGCGGCTCGAGATCGAGCACCGCCAGCCCCGTGAGATCGAATAAAAGAGAAAATGCAGCAATGAGTGTAGAACCTCCTTGGTGGCGCCGAGTAGGCTTCAGCTTCATCAGAGGAATTGGAGAAGGTGCTGCAGTTCCGGTGGGGCAGGTGAAGACGGCGCTGTGGGAATGGAGGTGGCGCGTTAGACGAGGCGAACGTCGGGGCAGCTCCTTGGAGGTGGAGGACGAGGCGGCTGAACCGCGGGACGACGAGATCGATGATGGATCCTCATCCGGAGCGGTGGATGAGGGACATCGAGCTATTGCTGTGGACGACGTCGTCGGGGAAGAGGCTTCGGCTGGGCGGCGGTCAAGTGGCAGACGGAGGAGGGTGGGGTTTCACGGGTTTTGGCGGCCTCGTTATACGAATGGGGGTAACGCAGGGGAAGAGAGGGGGAGCCATGGCTTAGGGATGCGCTTGTCCGAAATTTGGGGTAAGTTATGAAAGTACCCCCACCAATTTTAACCATGGGACATCGAGGCGATATTTTTGGCTGAGGGGTAGAAGGGGGATTTCATGTGTTGGGCAGCGCGACCGATTTCGGATGAGGAGGGAGTTTTCGTGCGCGTTGAAATTTTGGGATAACAAGGCGCGGGTTGAAGAGGCGGGAGTTTCGCACCACAAGAGACAAAGAGATACTCTAGCTTCAAAATTTCACGATAACAAGGCGCGGCTTCGAATTTCGGGAGAACAAGCTTAACGTGTACAAAAAAACAAAAGAAAAGACAATTCATACAAGACAAGAGAGAGTCATGTCCCATTTTACTATATTGCTACAAATGCCATTCAAAACCAACAACAAATAACTAAAAAATTCGGTAGAACAAGCTTAGCGTGTACAGTGCCAAATCAATTCGCACTTCCCTCAACAACAACAAAAAAACAAATCAAAACACTCCCGCAAAAAAAACAAATCGAAACACCATCGTCTACCATATTGACTCAATTTGAATCAATTTTCCCTATTTGAATACGATTGTTGTCAAGTTATACCATCATTTTAATATTATCTTGATAACACAATACATGCATATAGTAGTAATCCTATTTAAATATGAACTACATGCACCATACGATCTCCAATTCAAATATTTGTATCCATTTTATGTTGAATTCAAATCATAGTACATTTCATGCTCTAGCTAGACGTTTGGAATGATCTAAACCCTGTTTTCATATGTATAATGTGTTTAACACACACAATGGATGCCCCCCCCACACACACAGCATTTAGATGTTAGCTGCGAAAGCCACACATTATCTCAAATTTTAATAGTTATGTCCATGCATGGATGCAATGTGGTCAAACGATGCCTTCCATCGGTGTCTGAAATTCAAATCAATTTGGGCTTGTTCGACGTGTATATAGTATTGCATGTTCGATTCAAAACCACACGCATATCTCGATTATATTCATGCATGCATGGGTTACAAACATCATGAACTCTTATTCAAATATTTGAATCCAATTTTATATTGATTATCATCTATATGTGAGTCTTTTACACCCACACGCACACTCCTCTCTTTGTGAATATATACCACTAACTTTCCTATCGTGCATGCCTATATATATGCACACACACTCCCCACTCGGCATCCTCTACATCGCGCACACACGTTCTCGTTCTCTAGGTCAGTCTCCCATGATCTCTCTAGGTCTCTCCATCTGCATCTTTCCCACACACACCAATCGATATACCCCTCTAGCTAGGTCTGCCTAGCTACCACACACAAACATGTACACATATGGTCCTACCCTCCTCTCACCATCCATGCCTCCCGCCCTAACTCAGAGGAACGCGTGCACTGTCGCCCCCTCTGTTGTTATCCATCTCGCACTCATACATTGTCTCAAGCTAACTAACTAATAGGCCTCTCGCACCATCTTATAGGTAGCTAGCTAGCTAGCTGCACCCCTCCCCCCCCCCCCACACACACCTCTCCCTCTCTTCGTCACTCTCAGAGTTCATTATCTCTGACACATGCATGCATGTGCACCAATCGATTTCCCTCTATGTGTTGCCAGGTCTCTCTCGCTATTTTCCCACACAAACCGACCAATCTATATCTCTAGTTAGGTCTCCCCCTCTTTTCCCACGTACACACATCGACGGAACTACAACCTCTCTCGATAGGACAGCCTACCACACACACATTAATTGTCCCTCCCCATCTCATCATCCATGCCTTCCGCTTTATCTATCAATCAGACGTGCGCGCCCATGCATGTTCTCGTCCCCTCTCTTTAATTATCAGTATCGCACTTGTACTCCTTCCTTATCTTCGTCTACCTGGCCTCTCGCACCATATTCAAGCACCCCCCCTGTCCTAGCGCTTGTACGCTCGTAAAGTTCTTCCCTCTATCCGTCTCTATCAATATCTAGCGTAAACGATCCTTCCCCTCTCTTCTCATACATCGCCCCCTGCACATACATATACTATGTATGTAGGCCTCTCTTTGAGACAAACATATGTATAGAAGAGGTGCACGCACGCACGCACTCCTTCCTCATACACACACAGGTACACGGTGGAGCACATTTCTATAAGAAGAGGCAGCCCACGTGATTGATAATTTGACGCGTGTAGAAAGGCATTTTAGATGATGTGGCACTAGTACTTCCGGTACGTGCAAAGCAACCAAGTTGGATTTCCAATAGCATGGCACTACTTCGTAGGAAACAAAATATGAGGAAGATCTTGTTTAGGGTGATGTCTCTCTTTTTCAGTCAATATATTTATGAATAAAATGATGTGGGGGGGCATCAATGAAGCCACGTGGCACATGTGGAGGTGTTGTTTGCCAGCTTCCTGTGTGGATTTGATCACACTAACGTGCCGATGGTTCTAGAAGAACGTAGACATTTTTTTAGGGTGGGTACACTTAAGTTACTATAGACGCGAATCCAAAACACCTAGACCGTTGGATCAACATCAATGAATGGCTAATATCACGTCACACGTGAACGATTGAGAATTTCAAAACTAATTATAGAAATAGCTAGCAGCGGGCTCCTCTGTTTTTGGTCTGAGAGGTTGCGGGCGTTTGGCTCCGCCACGATGGCCTCCGAGAGCGCGGGCACACATACGCGTCCGAGAAACGTATGCAAACCGTCGGCCAAACTCCCACGCCTCCGCTCCAGTAAAAAAAACTCCCTCGCTTCCCGCGCTGGAAAAACACCCCCCTCGCCTTTCTAATGGGGATTTCTATCGACTGATCTTGTTAAGGAGTGAAAGCAAGTGTTACACTTTACATATTAAGTTAGGCGGTAAACTTACAGCTGGTCGCGTTCGCGTCGCACCGACACACGGTCGGTCTGGCCCGCCGCTCACCGAAGGGATGCGCATCGGCTAGGTGCGTCACTAACATGTGCAACCGCAAGTGAGCAGTAGCACGAACAGACGGTCGGTCTGGCCCGCCACTCACCGAAGACACACGCATCGGCTTGATACATCACTAACATGTATGACCGCATGTGAGGAGTAGCAAACCGACAGGCCAAGATCCCCCGCCTACCGCATGCCAAAAGCCCGGCCTTTTTAATAATAGTATAGATCGCACCAAGGAGCAGACCATGGCTCCCTCAGTTGCGAACGCTCGCGTGGCAGTTTCATGTGTGGGGAGGGGCGTGGTGTGTCAATTTTGTAAAATGCCGTGGCATTTCTTTTTTTACTGTTGTTTTCGACCAATAACTTGCATCGTCGGATGCAGATCTTACGGTTACTGGGGCGTTTGCTAGGAATAGCCTAGTGGCGAACTATTGACTATTTTTTTCACACGCATTACATCGACACATATCATCTCTCTCCCTCTTTCCCACGCACACACCTATGCTCACGAGTCTCTCGGGACTTCTCGCACACAATATCTCTAGCTCTCTAGGTCGATGCCACACACATACACTTGTACTCTAGGTTTAGTACGTCGTACACGAAGAGAAGAGGTGCACGCACGCACTCGTCCTCTCTCACACACGCATCTGTAGCTATGAATCGTAGTGTTCTCAACCATCTGATTTGCTCTATCAAAGGTTCACATTGCTCCTTGGCCTTCAGATTCAAAGGTTCAAAACACGGAGCCTCAGCTGGAGGCGCGAGGTTTTGCTAATGTGGGTACCGCACACGGCACCAACACGACACGAGATTGGTCTACCTGGTGCATAGTCGGGTGAGTACAAGTAGTGTACTACTTTGATGTGTCGCGTCAACTCGCAGAAGTATGCAACACTTCCTTAACAAACAAACATATAAGCAGCTTATATTTAGGTTTACTTCTTACCCAAAGGATCTTATATCCAATAGACACAAAATATCCCTTGGACTGTTGGGAATTACTTCAACTGCTGATGTGATGTTGAAATAATTGCTGCGTCGCCACCAAAATCCACCATCTCTTAAGGTAAAGTAGACCAAACTAAACCCTACATTAGCATAATACTAAGATAACTAGAAGGCATTGTGGAATCATTTAGGAGGTGAGCTTGTCAATCCGAATGTGGAGGGACACCGTCCTCGATGACCCAGCCCCGGCCAGCAGCTTGGGTGGCACTACCAAGAAGGTCAACTCCTCCACGGTGACGGTGACGGGTTCCTTGCTGCATGTCACCTCGATTTCCACCTTGACGGCATTGGTACTGCCGTTCGGCGCTCCCGGCGGCCCGTTCGCCCACACCTCGGCTGTGTAGTGCGGCGGTGGGGATGCCCCCGCTCTGATGCAAATGACCGACACGGCGATAGGCGCGCCCATGCTGAGGGTGCCTCCGACCATGAAAAACGCGCGGCCGTCCTCCTCCACGAACAGCAAGCGCCGTGACTCCGACACCGGCACCTGTAGCTCAAGCACCTTGCCGTACTCGATCCTGTGCACGGCATGGGGTGCACGGTGCTGAGGTGGTTGGGGAGCGCTGGCAGCGGGCCTTCGTAGCCACAGCCGGGCACGGGGCCCTTGCACGGCGCGAGCGGACACGCGCTCTGGTGATCATCGAGCTTGTGGTAAGTGACGTAGAGCCCACAGCCTTCGTGTAGGCACTCCACCCTCGCTGAGATTAGGACGGCATCCATCGCCGTGTTGCGCATGTCGAAGCCACCGCCGCGCTAGCACTTCTGGCACTGCCGCTGGTTCCCGCGGCGCTCGCCACGGCAGTCCGCGCAGGCCAGGTGCCCTCCCTTGCATTGCACAAATCAATCGAACACCAACTCAATCAAGAAAACTGCGCCTTGCTTGATCAGCCGAACGAAGGAGATGTATTCTAACCTCGTACACCGGAGGCTTTGTCAGGGCCGGTTTTCCCGGACATGAAATCCCAGCAGAGGACCCTCGTGTCATCACCAGCCCCAGGATTACTGTTCGCTGGTGGACACTTCCTTGATACAGAATTCCAAGCAGTTACAAGAATTGGATACAAGACCATAAGGGTCTACTGAGTAAAACAAGGATTTCTAACAGCGGATGGCGGAAGCGACTCGTGGATCTCCAATGTCGATGGGGCTCCATTCCCACAGGGATAGCTGACCTGGATAACTCCTATCTTGCATGGCTGCTATCTCCGATTCCTAGGCTGCGGGGGGTGTCTTCGTAGCGCTCTTCTCCGGATCATGATCTGGCCAAGACAATAGCCAGGGACAAGCCTATGAGTATGTTTGAATGTACTCGCAAACATCATGGACAAAAGATATAATAAAAGCAGACAGAATGCATGCAATTAACTTTAAGCCTATTCAACATTAATATGACATGGTAAGAGTTTAATGTAATCATGAAGAGTATTATATTGCATAGAAAATAAAGGTTAGCTGTCTGATATTAGCAAAGTATAAGTAATCATGTTGTTACCAAAATTTTAAAGTTGGCTTTTAGGAGGTAGAATCATCCCGAAGGAATCTTAATGAAAGAGTAAGTGGAACGTCGGGCGTTAGACCGCCTGAGGATTCCAAAATAAAACGCCAGTCGGGTGTCTGAAAGCGATGCCTCAAAAGGTCTTGAAAAGAAATGCGAAATGGGTGTCTGAATGGGACGCCTCGAGAGGTCTTGAAAAGAAATGCCAAACGGGTGTCTGAATGCGACGCCTTGAGAGGTATTGAAAAGAAAGTAATATCATGAGTATCCATGTGGCATAACCTTCCCAAGAGATACTCAAAATGCACATAAGAGAAAAAGGTTAGTTCACAGTAACATTCATGTTAACAATAATATTCATGATAGCATCCGTAGTGATAATAATCATCCTGTAAAAGTGAATCATGCTCAATTTTAATTATTTCCTCCGAAGAGCGACACTAAGACCGACACTTGACCCATCCCAGACTGTAGCCCTTAACTGCGGACACGGCTATTCGAATAGGTTTTAGAACTCTGCACAGGTTGTACTCTTTACCCACAAGTAAAGGATTTCTTTAGTCAGCCCCGAGGCGTTGACTAATTCTGATTATGGTCTTTGGGTTGAAAACACACCTAACTAGCACACACCAGATTAACTTTCCTAATGCCAGGAATCACCCAAAGCATCGTTCCAGAAAAAACTCTAAGACGGGGAGACTCCAATCTAGAATAGCATGGGATCACAAAATTTATACCGCGCGCAATAACAAGGGGTGCATACCCCCCTCTCGGCCTCAGCCGAACACACCCATCGACCAAGTGGCATGCCTACCAGTGATCAATGGTATCTTCCCACTATGGCCCCTCTGTACGGTGTGTGCAATGAAAGGGGTTAACAACTTATTGAATCGTACCCTACCTGTGGCAGGGACAAGTGGCAGCATGAAACAAGTATGGGGGTTACCGGAACAAGACTCGATCTACGGTCGACTCAGGAGGTTTAAGTTTTCCTGCAGTGGTTAGCACAATATATTTCCTTGGTAATACCAAATAGGGTCACCACCTGGCATGTCCCGAGATGCCATCACTGATCATTCTCGTCACAACGAGACATCTGTTTCACGATCACTTTTTCTTGTGACCGATTCTCTCCTGCAGGTCAGTCAGAGCAAGTATAGGCATGTGTGGCACAAAATTTTCATGTTTAAGTGAACTCAAATACTCGCAAGGAACCACCTATGCATGATCATCTATATGCAAATTCATTTGAGGTAACATAAACATGTTTCAAAAATTCTAGCAAGCAATCAACCAAGCGGTCATCATATCAAGTGTTCAAGATGCTTGCCTTGGGAGTGTAGCAATGTTGATTCACTCCACAATTTTGTAAAAATTATCTTCCCTCCATTTTTCCTATTTTCAAAATATTGCAAACATCACATAACTACAAAACAGTACAAAAAGTTGTTTGGAATTTTTTTAAATAAATACTAAAATAAACTAGATGAAGAAATAAGAATTTCAGAAAAAGAATCATGTCATTTGGAGTTTCGGTTTAAAAACTGGAGGCAGTCAAAGTTAGGTGAAATTTCTGATTTTTAATAAAACTATAAAAAGAAAACGGTTCTGCTGAGTTTACGCTATCTGAGAAGTGAAGATGTATTATGGAGAGTACATTTCCACTTACAGCCGATCTGGCACGGCTTGAGTCGCTGACAGTGGGCCCCACTTGGCCCACTGGTCAGGTTTGACTGGTCTGCTCCGTTCGTCCTCTCCCGCGGCAGGACGGGGCAGGGCTCCGGTGCTCCTCGCCGGAGAACGGCGGCCCCACTCGAGGAGCTGATCCCAGGAGAAGGATCAGAGGGTCGAGGCGATCCTATGGAGGTGTGCTACGGTCACCGGAGTGAGCGCAATCGCCGGCGGCGACCACTCCCGAGGAGCTCTGGCGGAAGCAAAAAGGGGGTTTCATCCATGACGCTCCTCTGGTGAAATTGACGAGGGGAGTGGACTCTAAGGGCCACGAGGAAGCTCCTGGTGGAGATAACGGGGAGGGGGAGGCTCGGGTTACGTCGGATTCATCGGGAAGGTGGCGACGGCCGAAACTGCCGGAGATGAGGAAGGTTGCGGTTTCCGATCGGCTGTTGCTCCGGGAAGCTCACAGAGGGAGAAGAGGCGCTGATGGCGTCGAAGTCATGCCCGGGGTGGGTTTAAATAGTGCGGGGAGGTTGGTTTGTTAGGGCGCTGTTCCAACCGACTCCGGCGGCTCCATTAATGGCTCGGGAGGACGGTGACGAGGTAGGTGGTGGCCGGCGGTGACGGTGTCCTGGATTAGGGCACTACTAGGAAAAGGGCTATAGATGATATGGCCTCTAATGGCGCACCAGACACTTGGTGCGCCACTACTATATAGTAATGGCGCACCATGAGTTGGTGCGCCATTAGTGTGGTAGACACTAATGGCGCACCGGACCCACGGTGCGCCATTAGTAACAAATGTTTTTTTTTATTTTTCCAAAAAATACTAATGGCGCACCATGACAGAGTGCGCCATTACTAGTTTAACTAGTAATGGCGCACCTCCAACACAGTGCGCCACTACTATATATCTACTATATATATATATATAATTTTTTTTTGCAAAACTACTAATGGCGCACCTCAACCTGGTGCGCCATTAGTAACCAGGGTTACTAATGGCGCATTTGTGGGTGGTGCGCCATTAGTAACCCTGGTTCACCAAATGCACACCCCCCCCCCCCCCCCCCCGTGGACCGCCTTTTCAGTTTTAAAAAAAATAAAAGAAAATGATAGAAATGTCAAAAAAATTAAAAACAATAAGATTCCCATATGATTTGTGGTCTAGTTGTTAGCAAAATTTACAAACATGAATTTCGACTTTTTTTGCAAAATCTCTTGAGAATTTGTAAAATGGGCATAACTTTTGCATACGAACTCCGATGAAAAAGTTTTTTATATGAAAAAGCATCTACTCGAAAAGTTACATCCGAATTCTACCGGGGGAACCCCGTTGAAGATTTTTAGAAGCCCTAAAAACCTAATAGAAAAAAAGTTATGATGCTTTTAAAATCTGGAGAGGCAAAAAAAAATTAAAAAAAAATTGAATTTTTTTTCAAAATATCATACGTAATATGACCGGGAAGTTTGAAATATTTTTTCAAAATTTCATCACACTCATGAACATGAACAAAGTCCTAGACATCAACAAGGTTTAATAGGATTGATATGATAGATCTATCAACAAGTGCCTGCTAAGTGAGCTGGTGCTGGGGTTGGATAGAACTCAGAAGTTAAGCGTGCTTGGGCTGGAGTAGTGTAGGATGGGTGACCTTCCAGGAACTTTGACCACGGAGTGCGATTTGACTTGAGATTAAGCATATTGACCCAAAATTAAGCCATAGTGACCCGAGATTAAGAAAAAAACGAAAAAAATAATTTCCTGCCAAATTTTGAAAAAAAAAATTTGAAAAAAAAAATTGAATTTTTTTTTTGCCTGGGAGGCATACTAATGGCGCACCGTGGGCTATACTAATGGCGCACTGCATGGTGCGCCCTTAGTATACCAGATACTAATGGCGCACCAGTGGTGCGCCATTAGTAAAAAATTCTAATGGCGTGGTGCTAGTGGCGCACCTGTAGTGCGCCATTAGTAGCGAAAACAGGTGCGCCACTAGCAGCCCTTTTCCTAGTAGTGGGGGGTGCCAACCTAGCCGGCCCGTCTCCTCGGGTGGGCCGATATGCCCTCGTGCGTGATCAAGATGGACTCCAGAGGCCGCTCGTGGGAGACGTGATTGAGGCTGTCTCTGCCAAAGACTTGTAGTACACTCCAAGATTTTTCCAGCCGCCTTACTCCTAGATACCGACTTTGTAACCCTAGATACCCTCTCTGGCATGTATATAAGCCATAGGGTTTAGCCCGTAAGGGACATATAAATGCAATATCGCTCACCTAGCCCTTGAAGTTAGACACACATTATGATCTCGAGGTAGATAAACTCTGTACTTGTTACATCTCCATTGATATAAACAGAAGCAGGACGTAGGGTTTTACCTCCATTAAGAGGGCCCGAACCTGGGTAAACATCGTCTCCATTGTCTCTGTTACCACCGATCCAAGATCCGCAGCTCGGGACCCCCTACCCCGAGGTCTGCCGGTTTTTACACTGACACTGATGCTTTCATTGAGAGTTCCGCTGCGTGATCACCAGAAGGGTTGATGGCTCATCTGCAGATCAACTGTGTCAACGGCTGTGGGGACGTCTATGCCCCCGGACAGCTTTTCGACTTCGGCAGCATGGTATTTTGCGCCGACTCGACGGGTCATCTGACCCCTGTCGAGAACTATGCCCCAGGTCAGATTGTGACTTTCGGAGGCCTCGAGTACACTGCGGATTCCCGTGGCGAGCTCGTCTTATCGGGATGGACTCCCGGCCGGATCGAGAGCTCGGCCGGTCCTGGAGGCTCAACTCCGGAACCGAACTCCGTCACAACGCCCCTTGAGACGTCGGACGCCGCCTCTCCGGCCAGTCTCTCCCCGATCATCAGTCCGGAGATAGATCTGGCACCCACTTCTGAAACTACGTCGGTGCCAGAATCGATCCCGACGCAGAAATCGGAACCATGTTCAGATTCCCCCCGCCCCGGAAGCGCATCCGGTTACACGCCGGGGCTACTCCAAATCAGCCCTGCCTATGGCGCATCCATGGATCCCGAAGAGCTATCTCAGCTCAACGAGATGCTCGACCGTATCCGGAGCATGTCCATCTCGGACGGCAAGACTTGGGTTTACAACCAGATCAGACTTAAATCCGACAACAGGGAAATTTATACCCCACCCACCCACCTAGTCGCCACAATTGATGATTTAACCGATGTGTTGGACTATGGCGAACCTTCAAATATGGAGGAAGATGCAGATGGCCCCATCGAGAACACCTTACCCCTGGTAAACACGGGCAGGTGGACGGCCACATCCACCTATGATGTTTACATGGTGGATACCCCCAAATCCCCCCCAAGACGTTGGCGAAGGCGCCGAAGAGGAAATAATGGGGAACCTAGTGGCAATGACGCGACAGCCAATAACGGCGACGTGGAGAACGGCGACGCCGATAACCAAGAGGTGGAAGTTCAAGCCTCCCCAGTAAGGAACAGCACGCCAGACCGACATCTCGGGGACTCCGATCCCGATGACCTCTTCGAAGGGGCTGACGACAATTACATGCCGGAGTCCGAGGAGGACGAGAGCCTCGACACCGAGGACTATATCGTCCCCGAAGACCCTTTTGAACAGGAACGCTTCCGGCGTCGCCTCGTTGCGACGGCCCGGAGCTTAAAGCGCAAGCAGCAGCAGCTGCAGGCGAATACCGATGCACTGAATCAAAAGTGGGTCGAAGTACTCTCCACCGAGCAGGACATGGAGAACCGACGCCATAGTGTGCCGAAATCATACCCACGCAGGCACCTTTTACCGGAGTTCGACGAAGAGCTCGCTGACAACCTCGATCGGCCCCCTAGAGGCCGAGATAGGTCAAGACGAGAAGACCCCGGTGAACGGCCACCTCCACGCCATCATGGCAAAGACCCCGTGGACTACTTAGATCCACATGACGCTAGACATCGTATCGAGGAACATAGGGCTCCCCCTCGGTCCATCTACGGATCAAGGGGACGTGCGCCCGCCGGGCACGACGGCTACAATGCCTGGCTGGATAGGAACGGCCATGCCCGAGATCAAGCCTACTCATGGCTTTCCCCCGACATCCGACGAGACACTCCTCGGTCCCGAGGTCCGGCCCACCCAATCTGCTTTACAGACAGGGTAATGGAACATCAGTTCCCGGAAGGGTTTAAACCCATCAATATAGAATCATATGATGGTACTACAGACCCAGCAGTTTGGCTCGAGGATTTCCTCCTGCATATACATATGGCCAACGGGGATGATCTTCATGCCATTAAATATCTGCCGCTCAAGCTAAAGGGGCCGGCGAGGCACTGGCTTAATAGCCTCCCTCCTCACTCTATCGGTAGCTGGGAGGCCCTAGAAGATGCCTTTCGAGCAAACTTCCAGGGCACATATGTCCGACCTCCAGACGCTGATGACTTCAGCCGCATTACCCAGCAGCCAGGCGAATCAGCCCGGAAATTTTGGAACAGGTTCCTCACCAAGAAGAACCAGATCATAGACTGCTCTGAAGCCGAGGCCATCGTCGCGTTTAAAAATAATATTTGAGATGAATGGTTGGCTCGACAACTCAGCCAGGATAAGCCGAGGACTAAGGCTGCCCTGACCTCACTGATGACCCGCTTTTGCGCGGGAGAGGATAGCTGGCTCACCCGAAGTACACATAACGGTGAGGCAGGCACCTCAGAAACTCGCGACGCCAATGGAAAACCAAAGCGCAATAAAAATAAGCGCAGGTATAAAAATGGCGGAAGCGACACTGAAGACGCCACGGTCAACGCAGGATTCACCGGACCTAAATCCGGGCAGAAAAGAAAACCCTATAAAGGGAACAAAGACGGACCTAGCCAGCTTGACAGGCTCCTAGACCGCCCATGTGGAATTCACGGTACCCAGGAAAAACCAGCAACCCACACTAACAGGAATTGCTGGGTGTTTAAACAAGCCGGCAAGATAGCGGCAGAGGGTCAAAATAAAACCCAACACCGCAGCGACGACGAGGATGAACCTCGGCAGCCCAATAATGGAGGGCAGAAGAAGTTTCCTAACGAGGTAACAGAGGTCAATATGATCTACGTCACCCACATCCCTAAGAGGGAGCCCAATAATGGAGGGCAGAAGAAGTTTCCTAACGACGTGGAGAACGGCGACGCCGATAACAGAGGTCAATATGTTAGAGGGACAAGCAATGGGTTCGTCTCACTATTATTGTGGCAGTTCTTCCTGGCGTCAGTGATATCACCCTGAATGAGAAACAAGCCGAGAGATAACAGGTTTTGCACGTATAAGCATCAGTGTTGTCAATTCATCCCATTTATTAGTGGCAAATAAAGAGACACGGTTTAAAATAGCATTAACATAATAAGACATGGCAGGAAATGGCATTGTGCAGGAGTGGCCAGCTTAACCACACAACTGGAATACAGATCAAGAACACAAGCATGCATGCAGTGCTAAAGAACGTATAAGCATCAATGGGAGTGTATTGTCAATTTATCCCATTTCAGATTGGTAAATAAAGAGACGATTTAAATAACATCTACATAATATGGCATTGTTCATAGTTAAGACATGGCAGGATATGACATTGCGCTGGAGTTGGTAGTTTCACCACACCACTGGATTACAGATCAAGAACACAAGCATACATGCAGTGCTAAAGAAGATCACTTGCTATGTTTAGTTTAATTTACATGGTACTCCCTCCATTCCACAATGTAGTGCGCTCGCGCTTCCCGAGATCTAAGTTTGACCATAAATTTAACCAACGAGACCGACTGCGGCGCTGCAAAAATTATACCACTGAATTCGCTATTTCGATACGAAGTCAGTGGTATAATTTTTGCTTCCACCACAGTTGGTCTCGTTGGTTAAATTTATGGTCAAACTTAGATTTTGGGAAGCATGGGCACACTACATTGTGGAATGGAGGGAGTATGAATAAGGAACTAGGTTGTGCAACTAAAAACTGAAATTGAGAAGGACAAACTTATGTTTATGAACTTCTTCGTAATAAACTTTAAACATGCAATTTGATGCAAACAACAAAAATAAACAGCAGTAACAGAAATAGCTATCCAAATATACACAACAAAGTTTGAAGGCTCGAGAAGGACAAACTTACATTAGTAGTGAAGACCAGCTCTATAAAGCCCTTTTCCATGTTGATGGGGGGGGGGGCAATTCAAGAAGTTTACCAAAGAGTCTTCTTCATAAGCATTGCCTTTATTCTACATTTTGTTAAGAGTAAATATAGATGTGATAATATAGGAACAAATGGAGATTATTTAAGCTAAGATGCAGAGTGATGCTACATCATGAACTAGCTATAAATGTAAGTACAGCATACAGGCAAAAGGTACTGACAAGAGCAATGCAGAGCTAAACTTCTTCAGTAGCATTGGTTTTATTCAACATTTTAGTAAGAGTAAATATAGATCTGATGTGTACAAAATCTAGGGCAAGGAAAATAAGCTGCAAAGTGATGGTACATGAACAACTAGCTGACAATATAAGTACAGTGATAAAGGACAACAGATACTTAGAAGAACAATGCAGAGCTAAACTTCTTCATAAGCAATGGGTTTATTCTACATTAATGTAAGCATTAATATAGATCTGATAATTTGGAGCGAACAGTGGATAAGCAAGCTATCATGCACACTAATGTCACATAATCAACCAGGTATGAATGTAAGTACAGGGATACAGGACAACTGGTGGTAACAAGAGCAAAGCAGTGAGCAGCATAGTTGCAATATCCTAGGTTTTGTGGCGCTGATTCTATAGCCAATATAAGTGGGGTGCTATCAGATTTCTCCGGTACCACAACCTTTTTCAAGGACTTTGCTTTTACTCCTTCAGGTTCTACGGTCACCCTCTTCCATTTGGATGTCTGATACACAAGAACAACATTTGAATGGAAAAACATGGTATGATGACAAATGGAATAGGTATTGATAATGGATGGGCATGGCATCTTCACATATATGATGAGTAAACTAAGCAGATGGCGGTGCAACGAAGTAGAAGAAATGCAAGACACCTTCTGCAAGATACGTGCAAGCAATAAAACCTTGCCAAATTAGAACCCAGGCACCTTGTTGGCTGAATAGGATAGGCCATCTTCCTTTGACTCCTTGAGCTCAGAATAGTCATTAGGATCATATTCTGAACACGAATTTGTAGGTGGGGAGCGTGTGGGTTTCATTGCATCCAGAATGGAACTCAATCCCTTGATGCCAAGTTTGTTAGCCATTGCACTGTTCCGCAATATTCTTCTGATGTGCGCATTCTCATATTCATTGTGATTATGTTCACTATCTGAGAAGCATAAAACATAAATAGTAGTGAGATTATCTGTGTAATGCAGAGGATGTACTAATATAATAGGGGCTCCCTGTAAACCCTTGTGTGCTATCACTGGATTCTGATGAAAGAGCCCATGTGTTCTGTAATTTGGTGTGTACATTAATATAATCTAGCACAACTACCCACTAAAATAGGCTCCCTATTGGGAGCTCCAGAGTTAAGGATAGTTGGCAGATGATAGGTTTCAAAATATACAGTAAAAAAAGTTTATTGCCAAACCATGATAACAAGAGCGCACAGAGAAATAGTATTCCCTCATGTCTCTATATGTGCCGCACATGCATTTCAAAACTCACGTACTAACATTAGCTGACCAATTAAATGTAAACTTTGGAAATATGAGTGGCATGTAGTTTAGCTTGAAGGATGGAGTGCTTCTAGTACGACACAAAGGCACTAGGCAGATCGCATTGTAGATAAAAGGGGGACACCATCGGGAAAGTAGAACTGGCTGGAAAACATGCGGTTATATTGCCGCTACTAATCGAAACCCTACCGATCACCTACAGGCCAGCTCTATTCACTTGAAGGCGCACTACTGTTACTATCAGTCTACTCTCTCAAAGGCCACACGGCTCCCAGCATTTCATGGATATTATCGCAGACCAACTCGAAGTGCTGAAAGCATCTAGCAGAAGCGGCCCAATAGACCTGTCGACTATAGATGTCACTGATCCCCTTCCTGACAAGGAACATATTGTGCTTATTAAAGAAGAACAGAAGAGGAACATGTTAAAGAAAAGAAGAGGAAGCATATTATGGAGATTCTGCTTCTTTCTATACAATGTTGGTTGCGCACCCATGATGAATCAGAGCACCCAAAGAAATGCTATTCCCTGGTGTCTCTCTACATGTGGCCACAAGCATTTGGAAACTCAAGTGGGAGCATTAGCTGACCAATTAAATGTGTGTCTGTTAACTAATATTAGTATCATATCACATTCGTATTTGAACAACTAAGCTTTGGAATTATGATTGCTATGTTGTTTAGCTTCAAGGGTGGGCTGCTGCTAGTACCACACAAAGCACCTATGCAGATCATAGTGTATATATAATGGGAAAACCCTAAGAATCACGAGTAAAATCAGGAAAGTGGAACTTGCTGGAAAATATGGGCTAGTATTGCCGGCAAGGCTAGAAAGGCTTCGGATACCAGCTCTCTTCAACTGAAGGCGTAGTACTGTTACTATCAGTATAACTCTCAAAGGCGACACAGCTCCCAGCATTTCCCAGATATTATGGCAGACCAACATGGAAGTTGAAAGCATCCAGCACAAGCGACCAAATAGACCTGTGTACTGCAAATGTCCCTACTCCTCTTCACTACGAGGAACATACTGTACTACTATACTTATTAAAGAAGAATAGAAGAGGAACATGTTAAAGAAGAGCAAGCAGATTTTGGATAATAAAATGTTCGTTGCCACAACCGGCAAACATGGCGCGGTAGTTGTTGTTTCTTTTGGTGGTTGGTGTTTAATTCTGCAGTTCATTATGTTGGCCTGCGTGCCAAGGTTGCCGGTTGTGGCCGTGTTTCAGATACTTTCTCGCTGTTGTGGGAGTTTGATACTCTCTCTTTTGTAATACTTTGTTGCCTTGTGGCTTTATTAATTTAAAGTCGGGCCTCGGCCTTTTCTCTAAAAAAAAGAACCAGAGCGCATAAAGAATGGAACTCCCTACTGTCTCTCTATATGTGGCGCACATGCTTCTCGAACAAAAGAACATTAGCTGACCAATTAAACGGTCTCTGTTTTAGTAATATCAGCATCATATCAGATTCGTATTTGAACAACTAAGTTTGGAATTATGAGTGGCATGTTGTTTAGCTTGATGGGTCGAGGAGCAGTGCTAGCACGTCACGAAGCACCTACGATGATGGTACTGAATATAAAGGGAATGGTTACATGCAAGTCGCCTGACTTTCATCATTTGGGTCAATCGACCATTTCAGGCGGTTGGATGAAGATCCTACGTCTCCTAACCCTTCTTCTTCCTCACCTCTTCTTCTTCCCCAACAGACCACCGCACGGGCCGCCGCCCGAACCACCGGCCCCCGCCCCCCGCAGCCGGCGGCGCTCCCGCGACCGGCTCACCACCCCGCCCTCCCCTAAACTGCCCCACACCACCGCGCCCACCCGAAACCCTAAGATAGATAATGGGGTACCCCCCGGCAAGCCCCTTCCTTATCCTTCCTTCCCTACGGCGCCCACCCGAAACCCTAAGATAGATAATGGGCTACTTGGCAACCAATGTTTCCTTTCAACTAACAAGTAAGATTCTAAGAGATGGACAAGAAATCACAGTAAAGAAGTGGCGATCTATTTTCTTTCTGAGATAAATAACTTGAGTAGATACGAAAGAGTACCGCCTCTTGTGCGGCGCCATGTAAGCATCTGCTGAGACGTCGAGGGTGCTGCGGTAGCGATGGGTGTCGGCGGCATGGAAGCAGATCTGGGAGGGTAGACGGTGGCGGCGGGGGATATGTCCTGGCGCGGTGGACGAGACAGTCGTAGGAGCGGCCCCGGCAAGGTGAATGACGGCGTGGATGAAGCGAGAGGACGCGATGCAAGGATCCTGGTCCGGAGCCGTGGATGAGAGATGTCGATCTCTTGTAATGGACGACGGCGTCGAGGTATCAGCTCCGGCATGGTGGAGGAGGACGGCGATGGATGGGGTGGCGGACGGAGGAAGCTGGGGTGGAGAGGGTGTTTTGGCGCCCACGGAGTATGAATGGGGAAATGGAGGGAGAGAGGTAGGGGGGAACCGTGTCTTTGGGACGCGCTTCTCTCAAATGCGGGGAAAGTTACAAACTTAGCCCCCGTTTAAAATTTCAGACTTCAGAGCAATATTGGTCGGTTGGGGATAGGACGGTAATCTCGCATACCCCGAATATTTTTCGAGATCGATTTCAGCCTAGGAGAGTTTGTTTTGGCGCCCACTGTTGGAGCCCACCGTGTATGAATCGGGGTGAGAGACGATTTCGGCCATGGAGAGACTGTGTTTTGGCGCCCACTGTGTATGAATCGGGGTGAGAGGCGCTTATGTCACGTTTGACTGAAATTACAAAGCTACCCCTATTAAGGCCTATAGAAATCGAGCCGATAGGCTTTGCGTGTCAGGGATAGGCAGTAATGGAAAATTTCCATCTCCCAAAATTTCTTTTCGGGCGGTTACGGCCGAGGAGGGACTGGGTGTTTTGCCGCTTCGTTCAAATTTTAGGAGAAAGTAAGTTTCACGTTTACAGTGCCAACTTAATTTGAATCCATTTTGTATTCTTTTTTTTGCGGGTAGGATCCAAGATATTTTATACTGCATAGCACACGATTCTTGCTAATGAACTGTTTGTGGTGTACTTGATTTTTTCATTTTGATTTGAAGACAAAATGGGGTTACGACAGGAAAGGTCGGTGTTTAAATTGCTAGAACATTTATTGGCAGTGAACATGCAACTATAGGAGTGTCGTGCTAAAATTTGGAATTATTCCGGGTTCGTTTGGCCTTTTTATACATTAATTGAGTTTTATAGGCATTTAATGTGCATGATTCAAATTTGAACTACATGCACATGCTACAGTGCACCAAAATGGGTTGAAAAAACGTATATGTGTCCTTAGGTGAATGTTTGGGTCCCATACAAGAAATCGGAGTTAATTTCAAACATCTGGGCGTCGTGGCTCGAGCGAAACATTGAGAAAATTGGTTTTTAAATGCATGTAAATCCAAAAATTGCCTAAACATCACAGAACTTGGCATGGTGTTTTGAGATTGCACCAACATGCTGTGGTAAAAATTTTGTTCGATTTGGGACAACTTTTGGTATAAGCTTCTTACAAAACGGAGCTTCTCTCAAAAAGGCTCATGGTTCCGACAGGGAACGTGTCACCTTTGTGGGCGAAACGACATACGCTACCTCTTCCTGCCTTGATTTTTTTTACATAGGCAACATAGACCAATAGGAGTGTCGTACTAAAATTTGGAATTATTCCGGGTTTGTTTGGCCTTTTTTATACATTAATTGAGTTTCTAGGCATTTAATGTGCATAATACAAATTTGAACTACATGCACATTCTCCAGTGCACCAAAATGGGTTGAAAAATCGTATATGTGTCCTTGGTGAATGTTTAGGTCCCATACAAGAAATGGGAATGAATTTCAAACATCTGGGCGTCGTGGCTCGGTCGAAAACATTGAGAAACTTGGTTTTTAAATTCCTGTAAATCCAAAAATTGCCTAAAAATCACGGAACTTGGCATGGTGACTTGACATGGCACCAACATGCAATGGTCAAAATTTTGTTCGATTTGGAACAAGTTTTGGTATAAGCTTCTTACAAACCGGAGCTTCTCTCAAGAATGCTCATGGTTCCGATAGGGAATGTGTCACCTTTGTGGCTTTTGGTGGGGGGGAGGGGGCGGGGACCTAGATATTTCTGCGGTTGCCGAAATTTTACGAATGGTGCAGCGAATAACTGGCGTGCAGGTGTGGTTGACGCGCGGCCGATGGACTATAGCCGACGAACCTTCCAGCGTAAGCCATACATGAGGGAGCCCCAAGATATTTTATACTGCATCGCACACGATTCTTGCTAACAAACCGTTTGTGGTGTACTTCATTTTTTCATTTTGATTTGAAAGACAAAATGGGGTTACAGTAGGAAAAGGTCACTGTTTGAATTGCTAGAACATTTATCGCAGTGAACATGCAACTATAGGAGTGTCGTGCTAAAATTTGGAATTATTCCGGGTTCATTTGGCATTCTTTATACATTAATTGAGTTTTCTAGGCATTTAATGTGCATAATTCAAATTTGAACTATAGGCACATGCTTCAGTGCACCAAAATGGGTTGAAAAATCGTATATGTGTCCTTGGGTGAATGTTTCGGTCCCATACAATAAATGGGAGTTAATTTCAAACATCTGGGCGCCGTGGCTTGGCCGAAAACATTGAGAAACTTGGTTTTTAAATTCCTGTAAATCCAAAAATTGCCTAAAAATCATGGAACTTGGCATGGTGTCTTGACATGGCACCAACATGCTGGGGTAAAAAAAAATTTCGATTTGGGACAAGTTTTGGTATAAACTTCTTACAAACCGGAGCTTCTCTCAAGAAGGCTCATGGTTCCGATAGGGGATGTGTCACCTTTGAGGGCAAAACGACATACGCTGCCTCTTCCTGCCACGATTTTGTTTACAGAAGCAACAAAGACCAATAGGAGTGTCATGCTAAAATTTGGAATTATTCCGGGTTCGTTTGGCCTTTTTTATACATTATTTGAGTTTCTAGGCATTTAATGTGCATAATTCAAATTTGAACTACATGCACATGCTCCAGTGCACCAAAATGGGTTGAAAAATCGTATATGTGTACTTGGGTGAATGTTTAGGTCCCATACAAGAAATGGGAATGAATTTCAAACATCTGGGCGTCGTGGCTCGGCCGAAAACATTGAGAAACTAGGTTTTTAAATTACTGTAAATCCAAAAATTGCCTAAAAATCACTGAACTTGGCATGGTGTCTTGACATGGCACCAACATGTTGTGGTAAAAAATTTGTTCGATTTGGGACAAGTTTTGGTATAAGCTTCTTACAAAATGGAGCTTCTCTCAAGAAGGCTCATAGTTCCGATAGGGGATGTGTCACCTTTGTGGGCGAAATGACATACGCTGCCTCTTCCTGCCTTCATTTTTTTTACAGAGGCAACAAAGACCAATAGGAGTGTCGTGCTAAAATTTTGAATTATTCCGAGTTTGTTTGGCCTTTTTTATACATTTATTGAGTTTCCTAGGCAATGTGCATAATTCAAATTTGAACTACATGCACATGCTCCAGTGCACCAAAATGGGTTGAAAAATCGTATATGTGTACTTGGGTGAATGTTTAGGTCCCATACAAGAAATGGGAATGAATTTCAAACATCTGGGCGTCGTGGCTCGGCCGAAAACATTGACAAACTTGGTTTTTAAATTCCTGTAAATCCAAAACTTGCCTGAAAATCATGAAACTTGGCATGTTGCCTTGACATGGCACCAACATGCTGTGGTAAAAAATGTGTCCGATTTTTTGAAGGCGCACAGATTAACAACCAACAAAGTCATTTTGGAACAAAGAGCTGCCACGTTACAATCGGAAACACAAGTGTTATTCAAACCATGGGCGTTGTACTAACCATTTACATGCCACCACATGTCCCCATTTTTACTGGCTAGGAGGCGCCGTGTGGGGTACTCCCTCCGTGCGTAGGGCACCTAAGAGATAGTAAAATAATGGGCTATAAGCCTGCTTACATGGCACTTTTGCCTATGTGGAGGAGAGAGACATGAAAAAAGTGAAGGAGTGGGCTCTTATGCAAGAGCCCGCCTCTATGCGTGCTCCTAGGTAAAAAACATTTAATGAGAGGAAAGAGATAGAGAGAAAATGAGAAAAGGTTGTAACCTTATAGCCAACTATCGGGGCCGGATTTCCGGGACATGACATCTCAGAAATTAACCCCTCGTGTCGTCACCAGCCCCAGGATTACTGTTACTGGTGGACACGTCCTTGTTACAGAATTACCAAGCAATTACAAGAATTGGATACAAGACCATAAAGGTCTAATGATACAACAATGATTTCTAGTAGTGGATGATGGAAGCGGGTAGCGGATCTCCATCTCTGGTGGGGCTCCAATCCCACAGGAATGGCTGACCGGGATAACTCCTATCTCGCATGGCTGCTATCCTAGGCTCCACATGGACGTCGTTGCAGTACTCCTCATTGAAATCCTGACCTGGCCAATTAAATAGCCAGGGACAAGCCAGTGAGTACGTTGGAATGTACTCGCAAACATTATGAACAAAAGATATACCAAATGCATATGCTCATGATGGATTAAATTATATGCATATGCTGACCGAAATTAAAGCATGGCATGATAAACATTAGCATGAGCAGGAAAAATAAGTATATAAAATTTTAGTGACAAACAAAGAAAGTTAATGGAGAATCGGGCGAGACAGGACCGCCCGAGAATCCAGAAGAAAATATAAAAGTGGAGAATCGGGCGAGACAGGATCGCCCGAGAATCCAAAAGAAAATATAAAAGTGGAGACTCGGGCGAGACAGGACTGCCCGAGAATTCAGAAGAAATGCCAAACGGGTGTCTAAATGTGACACCTCGAGAGGTATTGAAGAGAAATGCCAAACGGGTGTCTAAAAGCGACGCCTCGAGAGGTCTTGAAGAGAAATGCCAAATGGGTGTCTAAAAGCGACGCCTCGAGAGGTCTTGAAGAGAAATGCCAAACGGGTGTCTAAAAGCGACGCCTCGAGAGGTCTTGAAAATAAATGAGTATCCCGGGTAGTCTAGCCAGCCCATGAGATACTCAGAAAAAAAATGAGTGTCCCGGGTAGTCCAGCCAGCCCATGAGACACTCAGAAAAAGAAAATAAAACGAGTGTCCCGGGTAGTCTAGCCAACCCATGAGACACTCAAAAAATAAAATAAAATGACAGGGTTAGTCCACAATAATATTCATATCATCATTAATAATATTCATGCTGGCATCAGTAGTGACACTAATTATCCAGTAAAATAAATCATGACCAATTTAATTATTTCCTCCGGAGACCGACACTAAGACCGACACTTGACCAACCCAGACTATAGTCCTTAACCGCGGACACGGCTATTCGAATAGGTATAACTCTGCAGAGGGTGTACTCTTTACCCACAAGTAAAGGATTTCTTTAGCCAGCACCGGGACGCTGACTAATTCCTATTATGGCCTTTGGGTTGAAAACACACCTGACCCGCACACACCAGATTAACTTTCCTGATGCCAGGAATCACCCAAGGCACCATTCAAGATAAACTCTAAGACGGGAAGACTACAATCTCGAATAGCATGGGATCACAATCTCATATATAACATGCGCAAAGATTAGGGGCGCTGCCCCTCTTGGCTTCAACCGAATACACCCATGCCCCCTGACTAGGTGACATGCCTACCAGAGGCCTCTGGTATCTTTCACCATGGCCTCTCTGTACGGTGTGTGCACGGAAAGGAGTTATCAACTTACTAAACCATACCCTACCTGCGGCAGGGACCAGTGGCAGCACGAAACAAGTTTGGGGGTTACCGGAACAAGACTCGATCTACGGTCGACTCCGGAGGCTTATGTATTTCCTGCAGTGGTTAGCACAATAAGGTGCACTTTCAACAGTATCATCAAAACAGGGCATAGCCCTTGCATGTCCCAACATGCATAACCATCGAGGCATGATCACGCTCCGACGTGATCACCCTTCTGCCGGTAATGGTATTTCTCTTATACCTGCTCCTGCAAGTTAGTCATGACAAACACATGTTGCACGGTACGAGGAAACATGCCAACACTACATGCATGCAAAATTTTATTTGAATTCAACATATGCATGATTCAATTAAAATTTTGCAAATATTTAACCATGCAATCACCATATCAAGTGTTCAAGATACTTGCCTTGAGCATGCAGAAGTGTTGGGTGCACTCCAAAACTTTGAAAACTCTTTTCTTCCCTCCATTTCCTATTTTCAAAAATATCAAAATCACCACATAAAGCAAAAACAGTACTAAAAAGTTGTTTGGAAAATTTTGAATTAAATACTCCCTCCGTTCCAAAATATAGTGCGTCCTCGGTTTCCGTGCTTCAACTTTGACCATAAATTTAACCAACGAGACCGACTGTGGCGGGAGCAAAAATTATACCAGTGAATTCGTATTCGAAAGAAGTTTTCAATTATATAATTTTTGCTCCCGCTGCAATCGGTCTTGTTGGTTAAATTTATGGTCAAAGTTGAACCTCGGGAAGCGCGGGCGCACTATATTTTGGAACGGAGGGAGTACTAAAATAAACTAGATGCAAAATAAGGAATTTCAGAAAAAGAATCAAATTATTTAGAGTACAGATGATTTTCCTAGGAATTTTCTAAGCTGAGATAATCAAGGAAATGGACTATTTAAAAGATCCAGTAGAGACAAAGCTTAGGACAAATGTTCACCTAAGCTGGATAAATAGAGCATGAATTTACGAGTATGAAGAAATATGAATCATCATATTTGGATTTGAGATGCTGGCTGTGGAAATATTTGAAGTATGCTGGAAAAGAAAAAGAGAAAGGAGCTGAGGTGCACCCTGAGCGTTGCTTAGCCATGGGGTGCTATTGGGTTGAGCCCAGCCGCTCGGCCGCACGAGAGAGGTGCTGACATCGATGGCGTATTCATGGAATACGTTAACCAGTGGAGGAAGCGTACTTATGGAGTTACGCCTTCACTTAAAACCGTGCGGGGTGACCTGTGGGTCACTGACGGTGGGTCCCGCAGGCCCACCTGTCATGTTTGACCGGTCCGCCCGCGTCGTCTTCCCGCGGTAGAATAGGGGCGGCGCTCCGGCGAGGCTTGCCGGCGAACGGCAGCGCCATTCGGAAAACCGAGGCCACCCACGGGCTCAGGAGGCCGAGGCGGTCCCGTGGGTACCCTCCTTGGTCGCCGGAGTGGATGGAGTCGTCGACGGCGAGCTTCCCGGTGGATAGCAGTGTCGGGCAGGATGGGGCCTTCGTCTACGGCGGCTCCCGAGCAAGATTGAGTGGGGGTGGATTCGTGGGATCTAGGGAAGTCTACTGGTGAAGAGAACAAGGTGGGGGAGGCTCTGGTTGCGCCGGATTCAACAAGACAGTGGCGGCGGCCGTAGGCATCGGAGGGGAAGAAGGCAACCTTCTCTGGTCGATTGAATGTACTGGGGAGCTTCCAGAGGAGTGAGGGGAGATGCCCAGGACGAGAAAGGGCTCGGGGAGGGAATTTATAGCGTGGGCAAGGCGGTTTCGTGACTTCCCGAAGAAGTCACGATGGCGGTGGCCATTGATGGCAGTTAGGAGGAGGCCGTTGAGGCTGGTGGTGGTCGGTGAGGTCGGTACCGGCCCGTGTTAATGCTAGGGGGTGCCGGCCGGCTCGAAGGTGAGCCACGCGTCCCGGTGGTGCCGTGCTCGAGTGGGAGACGGCGGCGGCGGCTCGGGTCGGTGGTTGTTGGCGCCAGGCGACGAGGCGGGATGTCGGCCAGGACCAGGGGTGACTTGGTGATCCAGGAGTGGATCAGGACGGGCGAGGGAAGGAGCTGGGGAGCGACAGGGGCTCGGACGCAGGCACGGTCATACGTGCGCGCTAGGTATGCTGTGCGCGCACTAGACATGCACGTAACGTGCTCGTCAGAATGCCAGGGGGCTCTAGAGGAACTTGTTGCAAATGAGACTTAGCATGATAGGGCTCCTCTAGATGGCAATGTTAGTGGACATGTTGATTTGTCCAGAAGAGCAAGTCCCCAGTGCAAGTTCAAAGAAGTTGCCAGATTCTGCCATGCACACAACCTATTTGACAAAATGATAGAGCTAGCTAGAGAACTTTGTTGGAAGTGAGACTTGGCAGGTTGGTGTCTCTTTAGATGATAGTGAGGATGGTCTGGTTGTTTTGACAAAAGGAAAAACTTTCTAGTGCAAGTTTTGGAGAAATTCAGTTCTGGACCAAAATTTGAGGGACTTATTTGGTGAACTAAAATGAGGTAATTGGAACTAATCTTCTGGACTAAGAGTTTCCTAGGAAGGACTATATGGTGAAATAATTTCAGAATTATTGGAGCAGGAAAAATTAGGGTTGTAGTTGAAACTCAAAAATAGGACAGAATTAAAAAGAGGATGTTGTGCTCAAAATTTTCAAAAGACCAAGATGGGTTTTTGCATAAAAGTGATCTATAGGCATCACATGACCCCTCATAATTTTTGTAGAATTTTAAAAGAAATATTTAAAATAGTTGTAGTGCAACTGAAGCATTTCAAGTATTGAAAATGCTATTAAAAGAATTATTTTGGGCAAATTTTTATTATGAAAATAATTCCTACTGTTATTAAAATATAAATGAAATGTTTTAAGAAAACTTCCAAAGCCAACAATATTTTACAAAAATTCTATATGGAGGGAAGAATTTTGGAAAGCAGAACAGAAATGAAATCTGAAATAATTAAAAGACCTAGTATAATTCAAAAAAATTATTTCTGGCAATTTTTATTTTGTAAAAACATGGTTAAATTTTTGGGGTGTTACAAACTCTACCCCCCTTAAGAAAATCTTGTCCTCGAGATTTGTTAAGGGCGGAAGAATTAAATGCATATCACAACAAACAATAGAATGCGGAATGCAAATGCATCTACGACATAAGCCCTATATTACATCGCAAAGGTTGCATCGTGTAAATTAACGTTACACACAGCAACAACCACACTTATGACCGTCTAAGGGTCGAAGGTGAGATCTATAGGGTCTTGCGGAAAGGCTCCTGGTGCTGGAGCACTTCTTCTTCCTCCGGAGGAAGTGGAGGAAGTGGAGGGAGCAGACGAAGAACACGTCCTTCCTGGGTTGGCAGAGGTGGTCCGCCAATGGTGATCCGGGGATTCAGAACAGCAAGATGATGGAGATACTCCATTAGTTGCTGGGTGAAACGCTCCTGGGCCATCACATACTGAATGAGATAGACCAGAGCTGGATCGCTCTCTATACATTCACAGTGGAACGTAGCTTCTGCTCCAAAAGCTGCGTGGCTCGGGAAATAGCAATATTCCCTTCCGCTGGCACAGGGTACCACAAATCGAAGACGGGTAACTGCTTTGTAAGCAGCAGCCTCGATGGCCATGCCTGAGGTTGGCATGGATCTCCCGATGAAGACAACATACGGAGGGCCTTGGTTTAAATCCGCTGGTGGGATGTGCACGACTGCCCAGTATTTCGAGCAATCAGAGGTGATCCTCTTCTTGTACAACTCATATTGGGGTGGGTGGATGGAACCAAGGGTATTGCGGGTAAGGTCCCACAAAATCTTAACAAAACTACCAGGGCTTGCATCTGGAGTTCTTAGGTAGGCTCCGGGGAAAAACATGGAGTGGTCGAGTGATGTATGCGGTGTTTAAGGTTGATGGTGGCTGGTGTGGAGTGGAATATGGCCGCTTATAAGGTACCTGGGTTAGGAAACATGAGGCGGGATCGGTACGACTTATGCACCGGCTCCGGCGCAGGGCTGTCTGGGTCAAAAACTCAGACCCCACTCCTCAAAAGGAATGTGACGTATTACTGTGCGTGTCGGTTAGGGGGGGGTTGGCAGTCACGTCTAGAACTTACTCTGCAACCACACGCCAACAACTTACGCTAGATCTCGGATACCGCCATTAAGACAAGGGCACACAAGTAATTTATAAACTACTACGCCATACATCTGCTACTACAAAAAATACAGGGAAACCGGGCCACTAAGGCTCGACAACAATTCTGGTGGACTCAGTCCACCTCATTGACATCTAGCCGGGCATGTCTTGTGGATGTCGAGGCCTCTCCGTGAGCTTCGGTGTCGGAGCTGGCCGGGGTCGGATGGGGAGCTACAGGACTGGGGTAGCGGCGGTGTCCCTCGCGGGGTGTCGAGGTCACCGTCCCGTTGGAGTAGGTCTCCAAGAGACGACGGAGTTCCCCTGGGGAGGCGAAGGCATTGCCCGGGTAGATAATCGGGACAGAGCTTGGGGGCTCGACCAGCCTCCCCAACAGTACCATCGGGGCGTCGGTGGCGGGTGCAGCTTCACTCCTTACCAGGGTCAGGAGAGCGAGAGTCCTGCGAGTCGCGATCAGATCAAGGGTGAGCTGATCGAATAGTGCCTCTTGCGCTCTCAGATAGCGCACCAGATGCACCAGGGAAGGATCCGTCGCATGGTCCCCGTTGGCGACTTGGATCGGGCTACCATAGCCTTCACGGCTAGGGTAGTAGTATAAAGGTCGGATGTTAACTCTCGGCGACAGATGCCGGAATTGAACTACAGCCTCTCGGGCTGCAAGTTGGATGGCTTGGGGCTCGTCGGAGGTCGTCCTCCCGGTGAACCGGTAGGGGCGTTCTGAGGTGGTGCCCCTCCCGTAGACGTGCACCGTGGCCCAGAAGTGGTGGATGGCATCACTCGTGTGCTCCTGGTACACAACATACTCCGGGGGCTCCTCTGTGCCAAAGGCACGACGGACGAGATTGGCGAGGATGGCTACAAAGTCTCCAAGCTCGGCTGCGGTGGTCTCGTTGAGAACAATGGGGCCAGGAATCTTGGTGGTTGGATATCGAACTGGGAGTGAGGCTGTGATGTGCTGGGTTTGGGGCAAAACTTCCTTTATAAGCCAGTAGAGTCTTCCATCGCACGCTTGTGGATGGGACAACTCGGGTGTCGGCCACAGGCACACGGCCTATGGACCGGCTGCTAGGTTGGGCACCGACTGTCAAAAGATGTCAGCTGGCCACTGTGTAGGCTTATCGGATGAGATGGGCTTGGCTACGGATAGAAAAGACTTGGATGGTGTGGAAACCTAAAGATAATGACCAGGCTAAGATAGGATTAGCCAATGGTCAGCCTGGCTCTGATACCAAGACTATCGGGGCCGGATTTCCAGGACATAACATCCCAGAAATTAACCCCTCATGCCGTCACCAGCCCCAGGATTACTGTTACTAGTGGACACGTCCTTGTTACAGAATTACCAAGCAATTACAAGAATTGGATACAAGACCATAAAGGTCTAATGATACAACAATGATTTCTAGTAGTGGATGACGGAAGCGGGTAGCGGATCTCCATCTCTGGTGGGGCTCCAATCCCACAGGAATGGATGACCGGGATAATGCTACTTGTAGCTTGCGTTGGTATTTCCCCGAAGAGGAAGGGATGATGCAGCACAGTAGAGATAAGTATTTCCCTCGATTATGAAACCAAGGTTATCGAACCAGTAGGAGAATCACACAACACCTCGTTAGCAGCACCTGCACACAAACAACAAATCCTTGCACCCAACGCAAACAAGGGGTTGTCAATCCCTTGGCGGTAAGATTGCAAGATTAAATTGTATTTGATAGATTGATAGATTGCAGCAAAAATATAAAAGAAAATAAATAAAAGAAAATGGCAACAATATTTTTAGGGTTTTAGTAATATGATTTTGATAAACCCGGGGGCCATAGGTTTCACTCGAGGCTTCTCTCGAGAAAATAGCATACGGTGGGTAGACAAATTACTGTTGGGCAATTGATAGAAAAGCAAATAATCATGACGATATCCAAGGCAATGATCATGTATATAGGCATCACGTCCAAGATTAGTAGACCGACTCCTGCCTGCATCTACTACTATTACTCTACACATCTAGTGTACTAAGTCCATAAGAACGGAGTAATGCCTTAAGAACGATGACATGATGTAGACAAGAAAAACTCACGAATTAATAAACCCAATTAATAGATCCCATCTTTTTACCCTTAGTAGCAACAATACATACGTGTCATGTCCCTTTCTGTCACTGGGATTGAGCACCGCAAGATCGAACCCACTACAAAGCACCTCTTCCCATGGCAAGATAAATCAACTTAGTTGGCCAAACCAAATCAATAGATCGAAGAAGAAATACGAGGCTATAATAATCATGCATAAAAGAGTGCAGCAAAGACTCAAATAATTTCATGGATAATCTGATCATAAACTCACAATTCATCGGATCCCAACAAACACACCGCAAAAAGAGATTACATCGGATAGATCTCCAAGAACATCAAGGAGAACATTGTATTGACGATCAAAAAGAGAGAAGAAGCCATCTAGCTACTGCCTATGGACCCGTAGGTCTGTGGTAAACTACTCACGCATCATCGGAAGGGCAGCAAGGTTAATGTAGAGCCCCTCCGTGATCGATTCCCCCACCGGCAGATTACCGGAGAAGGACCCCAGATGGGATCTCTCTGGAACAGAAACTTGCGGCGGCGGAAAAAGTATTTCGTGGACTCCCCTGAGGGTTTTTGATTTTTCTGGAATTTATAGTGCTGGAATTAGGTCAAACGGAGCATGGTGGGCCCCACGAGGCACCAGTGCGTGCCTGCCCCCCCCAGGCGCGCCCTGGTGGCTCATGGGCCCCACCAGGGTCTTCTGGCCCTCTCCCGAAGCTTCTAGTGTTTATCTTCTCCAATAAAAAATCTCCAAAAAGTTTTACTGTATTTGGACTTTGTTTGATATTGATTTTCTGTGAAACAAAAACAGGGCAGAAAACAGCAACTGGCACTGCGCACTAGGTTAATAGGTTAGTCTCCAAAAATGATATAAAATTGTTGTAAATGATTATAAAAACATCCAAGATTGATATTATAACAGCATGGAACAATCAAAAATTATAGATACGTTGGAGACGTATTAGCATCCCCAAGCTTAATTCCTGCTCGTCCTCGAGTAGGTAAATGATAAAAACAGATTTTTTGATGTGGAATGCTGCCTAACATATTCATCACATAATCTTTTCTTTTGTAGCATGGACATTGGACTTATATGATTCAAAGCAATAGTCTATAGTTTGACATGAAAACATAAATACTCAAGCATGCTAACAAGCAACCATGTCTTTCAAAATATCAATGCTAAAGAAAGTTATCCCTAGCTCATTATGCTCAATCATTGATCCATTCATGAAACACACTCGAATATTAGCTACATCCAATGCACAAGTATGACTATAGTGCTCTCTAGTTGGTGCTTTTGTAAGAGAAGATGGAGACTCAAATAAAATAAAAATTGCATAAAAGTAAATAGATAGGCCCTTCGCAGAGGGAAGCAGAGATATGTCAAATGTGCCAGAGCTCAAAGCTGAAATTAAAGAGATAAAAATATTTTGGGAGGCATGCTTTTCCTGTCAACGAAAACGAACGAGAATTTCCAATATCTTCCATGCTAAACACATCATAGGTGGTTCCCAAACAGAAAGTAAAGTTCATTTCCTTTCCACCAATTCTTTCACAATCCATGGCTAGCCGTATCCACGGGTGCCCTCCATACCATCACAATCCAAGGAATTTTGTTGTTATTAATTTTGATTCATGTGGGACTGGGCATCCCTATTACCAACCATTCTCTCGTGCAATGACAAGTGAATAAACACTCATCGAGAGAATAACACACTTAGCATGGAAGATATTGGCTACCCCCTTCCGCTTCATGAGCGGTACGGGCAGACAAAACAGAAAAATTATTTTGAAATTTAGAGTTGGCACACACAAATTTACTTGGAACGGCATTGAAATACCGCATATAGGTAGATATAGTGGACTCATATGGCAAAACTGGGTTTAAGGATTTTTGATGCACAAGCAGTATTTCCGCTTAGTACAAATGAAGGCTAGCAAAAGATTGAGAAGCAACCAACCAAAAAACGAATACGGTCATAAACATGCATTGAACATAACTAACACCGAATAATGCACCATAAGTAGGATATAACTTCATTGCATAACTACTGACTTAATGTGCATGCATAGGGAATCACAAACCTTAACACTAATATTCTTACTTAAGCATAATTACTCACTAACATGGCATCACATATTATCATTTCCATATCGCAAAACTATTGCAAGGAATCACACTCATCATATCCAATGATCTATATGAAAGTTTTTATCTATATCCCTCTTGAATATTCATCACTTTGGGACCAATTGCATAACTTGTGCAAATTACTGTTACTATCATCATCTCTCAAAAAGATTTAAGTGAAGCATGAGAGTGCAAATATTTCTTCAAAATTTTCATTCAAGACAATTCTCAAAATAATATAAGTGAAGCATGAGAATTCATTTCTTCAAAATTTCAATCAAGTCAATTCTCAAAATGATATAAGTGAAGCATGAGAATTCATTTCTTCAAAATTTCAATCAAGTCAATTCTCAAAATGATATAAGTGAAGCATGAGAATTCATTTCTTCAAAATTTTCAATCAACTCTCAAAATAATATAAGTGAAGCATGAGAGTTTATTTCTTCAAAATATAGCCACCACCATGCTCAAAAAGATTTAAGTGAAGCACTAGGGAAACTGCCTAGCTCAAAAGATTTAAGTGAAGCACATAGAGTATTCTACAAATTATGATGATAATGTGTGGCTCTTCTCAAGATAGGTGTGTGCAGAAAAGATGATTGTGACAAACTAAAAAGCAATCAAAGCAAAGACTCATATCATACAAGACGCTCCAAGCAAAACACATATCATGTGACGAATAAAAATATAGCTCCAAGTAAAATTACCGATGGTTGGTAGAATAAAGAGGTGATGCCTTCCGAGGCATCCCCAAGCTTAGACGCTTGAGTCTTCCTTGAATATTACCTTGGGGTGCCTTGGGCATCCCCAAGCTTAGGCTTTTGCTACTCCGTATTCCTTCATCCATCTTGATCTCACCCAAAACTTGAAAACTTCAATCACACAAAACTTAACAAAACCTTCGTGAGATCCGTTAGTATAACAAAATAAATCACTACTATAAGTACTGTTGCAAACCCATTCATATTTTATTTTTGCATTAAACCTACTGTACTCTAACTTCACCATGGCTTATACCCCCCGATACAATCCATAGATTCATCAAAACAAGCAAGTAGTGCATCAAAAACAGAATCTGTCAAAAACAGAATAGTCTGTAGAGATCTGAATTATAGTTATACTTCTCTACTTGTAGCTTGCGTTGGTATTTCCCCGAAGAGGAAGGGATGATGCAGCACAGTAGAGATAAGTATTTCCCTCGATTATGAAACCAAGGTTATCGAACCAGTAGGAGAATCACACAACACCTCGTTAGCAGCACCTGCACACAAACAAAAAATCCTTGCACCCAAGGCAAACAAGGGGTTGTCAATCCCTTGGCGGTAAGATTGCAAGATTAAATTATATTTGATAGATTGATAGATTGCAGCAAAAATATAAAATAAAATAAATAAAAGAAAATGGCAGCAATATTTTTAGGGTTTTAGTAATATGATTTTGATAATCCCGGGGGCCATAGGTTTCACTAGAGGCTTCTCTCGAGAAAATAGCATACGGTGGGTAGACAAATTACTATTGGGCAATTGATAGAAAAGCAAATAATCATGACGATATCCAAGGCAATGATCATGTATATAGGCATCACGTCCAAGATTAGTAGACCGACTCTTGCCTGCATCTACTACTATTACTCCACACATCGACCGCTATCCAGCATGCATCTAGTGTATTAAGTCCATAAGAACGGAGTAATGCCTTAAGAACGATGACATGATGTAGACAAGACAAACTCACGAATTAATAAACCCAATGAATAGATCCCATCTGACGGTGTCCTGGATTAGGGGGTGCTAACCGGGCTGACTCGACTCCCCGGTTGGGCCGATGTGCCCCTGTACGTGATCGTGATGGACTCCGGAAGCTGTACGTGGGAGACGTGATCAACGCTGTCTCTGCCGAAGACTTGCAGTACACTTCAAGATTTGTCCAACCGCCTTATTCCTAGATACCGACATTGTAACCCTAGGTACCCTCCCTGGCGTGTATATAAGCCATAGGGTTTAGCCCGTAGGGGACATTAACGCAACATTGAACACCTAGCTTTAGAGGTTAGACACATATTACGATCTCGAGGTAGATCAACTCTGTACTCGATACATCTCCATTAATATAAACAGAAGCAGGACCTAGGGTTTTACATCCATCAAGAGGGCCCGAACCTGGGTAAAACATCGTCCCCCTTTGTCTCTGTTACCATCAATCCGAGATCCGCAGCTCGGGACCCCCTACCCCGAGGTCTGCCGGTTTTTACACCGACACTGGTGCTTTCATTGAGAGTTCCGCTGCACGATCACCGAAGGGGTCAATGGCTCACCTACGAATCAACCACGGCAACGGCTGTGGGGACGTCTACGTCCCCGGCCAGCTTTTCGTCTTCGGCAGCATGATGTTCTGCGCCGATTCGACGGGACGTCTGACTTCCGTCGAAAACTACGCCCCGGGACGGGTCATAACCTTTGGTGGCCTTGAGTACACTGTCGATTCCCGTGGCGAACTTGTACTATCGGGATCGACACCCGGCTTGATCGAGAGCTCGGCCGGTTATGGAGGCTCGACTCCGGAACCGAACTCTGTCATGACGTCTTTTGAGACCACTGACGCCTCTACTTCGGCTGATCTCTCCTCGACCAGTAGTCCAGAGAGAGATCCGGCTCCCACTCTCGAAGCGGTGCCGATGCCAGAGATGATTTTGAATCAAAATTCTGAAGACGCGCCTGGTCACACGCTGGATGCACTTCGAATCAGCCCTGCCTATGGCGCATCCATGGACCCCGAAGAGTTATCTCACCTTGATGAGATGCTTTGCCGCATCCAGAGCATGTCCATCTCGGACGGCAAGACTTCAGTTTATGATCAGATCGGACTTAAAGCCGACGATAGGGAAATTCACATCCCACCCACCACCCACCTAGTCGCCTACGGCGAACACTCAGATATGGAGGAGGACGCCGAAGACCCTATCGAGAACACCCTGCCCTCGGTCAACACGGGCAGGTGGACCGCCACATCCACCTACGATGTCTATATGGTGGACACCCCAAAATCCCCTCCAAGATGCCGGCGGCGATGCTGAAGGGGCAATAATGGGGAACCCAGTGGCAATGAAGCAACAGCCAATAACGGCAATGAGGAGAACGGCGATGCCGATAACCAAGAGGAGGAAATTCAAGCCTCCCCAGTAAGGAACGGCACGCCAGACCGACCTCTTGTGGACTCTGATCCCGATGACCTCTTTGAAGGGGCCGACGACAATTACATGCCGGAGTCCGAGGAGGACGACAGCCTCGGTACCGAGGACTTCATCGTCCCCGAGGACCCCTTCGAACAAGAACGCTTCCGGCGACGCCTCGTTGCGATGGCCCGGAGCTTAAAACACAAGCAGCAGCAGCTACAGGAAAATACCGACGCGTTGAATGATAAGTGGGTTGAAGTGCTCTCTGCCGAGCAGGATATGGAGAACCGATGCCATAGTGCGCCGAAGACTTACCCACGCAGGCGCCTCTTACCAGAATTTGATGAAGAGCTCGCGGACGACCTCGATCGGCCCCCCTAGAGGCCGGGACAGGCCACGACGAGAAGACCATGGTGAAAGGCCACCTCCACGCCGTCATGGTAAAGACCCCGTGGACTACCTGGATCCTCGTGACGCTAGACGTCGTACTGAAGAAAATAGAGCACCCCCGTGGTCCATGTATGGATCAAGGGGACGTGCCCCCACTGGGCCCAACGGCTACGATGCCTGGATGGACAGGAACGGCCGTGCCCGAGATCAAGCTTACTCACGGCTCTCTCCTGACACCCGACGAGATCCTCCTCGGTCCCGAGGTCCAGCTGACCCAATCTGCTTTACAGACAAGGTGATGGAGCATCAATTTCCTGAAGGGTTTAAACCCATTAACATCGAATCATATGATGGCACCACCGACCCGGCAGTTTGGATCGAGGATTTTCTCCTACATATACACATGGCCAACGGAGATGATCTCCATGCCATCAAATATCTGCGGCTCAAGTTAAAGGGGCCGGCAAGACACTGGCTTAATAGCCTCCCTCCTCACTCTATTGGCAGCTGGGAAGCCCTAGAAGACGCTTTTCGAGCAAACTTCCAGGGCACGTATGTCCGACCTCCGGACACTGACGACCTCAGCCGTGTTACCCAGTAGCCTGGCGAATCAGCCCAGAAATTCTGGAACAGGTTCCTCACCAAGAAGAACCAGATCATAGACTGCTCCGAAGCCGAGGCCATCACCGCATTCAAAAATAATATCCGAGATGAATGGCTAGCTCGACGGCTCGGCCAGGATAAGCCGAGGACTATGGCTGCCGTGACCTCTCTGATGACCCGATTTTGCGCGGGAGAGGATAGCTCGCTCGCCCGAAGTACTCATAACGGCGAGGCAGGCACCTCGGAAACCCGCGACGCCAATGGAAAACCAAAGCGCAATAAAAATAAGCGCAGGTATAAAAACGGCGGAAGCGACACTGAAGACGCCACAGTCAATGCTGGATTCGCCGGACCTAAATTCGGGCAGAAAAGAAAACCCTATAAGGGGAACAAAGATGGACCTAGCCAGCTTGACAGGCTCCTGGACCGCCCATGTGGGATTCATGGTACTCAGGAAAAACCAGCAACACACACTAATAGGAATTGCTGGTTCTTCAAACAAGCTGGCAAGGTAGCGGCAGAGGGTCAGAATAAAACCCAACACCGCAGCGACAACGAGGACGAACCTCGGCAGCCCAATAATGGCGGGCAAAAGAAATTTCCCAATGAGGTAACAGAGGTCAATATGATCTATGTCACCCACATCGCTAAATCGGAGAGAAAACGTGTGCTTCGGGACATATATGCGTTGGAGCCAGTCGCCCCGAAATATAACCCATGGTCGGCTTACCCAATCACTTTCGACAAGCACGATCATCCGACCAGCATCAGGCATGGCGGATCTGCGGCGCTCGTTCTGGACCCCATTGTTGATGGTTATCATCTAACACGCGTCCTGATGGACGGGGGGAGCAGTCTTAACCTCATCTATGAGGACACTGTTCGGAAGATGGGCATTGACTCATCTCGGATAAAGCCGAGCTCTACCACCTTTAAAGGTGTCATTCCGGGCATCGAAGCCCGTTGTACCGGGACAGTCACCCTCGAGGTAGTCTTCGGTTCGCCCGAGAACTTCAGAAGCGAGGAGTTAATCTTCGACATCGTACCCTTCCGGAGTGGATACCACGCGCTCCTAGGGCGCACAGCGTTTGCACGCTTCAACGCAGTCCCGCATTACGCCTACCTCAAGCTCAAAATGCCGGGACCCAACGGTGTCATCACAGTCAATGGTAATACCGAACGTTCCCTCCGGACAGAGGAACAGACCGTGGCTTTTGCAGCCGAGGTCCAAGCGTCCAAGGAGGCAGCCCGTAGTGATAAACGCGCCGCTCGCTCTTTGAAGCGAGCCCGGGCTGCACAAGTCGACCTCGGCCAGCTACACCCGCACCCGAAATAGGGATGCGGGCTCCTCGCATGCCCTAGCTGCGGGCACTACGTCCCCCGTGTGCATAACTTCGCACTCAAAATTCCCTTGGACGCCGAGGAGCCAATACAACTATCCATGCGTCACGCGCGGATCAACCACGCGAAGACAAGGCTTAGAGCCCCTGCATAAGCAGGTATCTGTAAAAGAAGTAGCCGAGCATCACTACATCTCTATGGCCTTAACCACAGAACGACTCCGGCAACCACCGCCTTTCGAGGAACTCGGTCAATCAAACACGTAGAGTGTATAAAGGGCCAGTCAGGCATCGACCTTTGTAAAACACTTCGTCGTCATTCGGGACGATCTGGTCAACAGTTCGGAAACGCAGACGTGCGGCAGGCTTCGGTCCGGATCCTTTAAAATCCGTTAGTAATTATCCAACCTCTTTTTTCCTTCTTCCTTCCTTACTATTTACGTTGTACTCTTTCAACTACTCTCGTCACAACTGGGCATGTACATGATAGATATTATAAAATAAAGAAACTATGCCCTTTCAAGGTCTCTATTGTATTTCTTTATCAGCATAGCTCGGAGACGATGAAGTTCTCTAAAAAAGATGCAATTGTATAATAAAGTCCGATGTATTCGACGTCTCGGATTTTGGCCTTATATGCATCAGTTTCGAACCTAGATTTCGGTCAATAGTTGGGTTGCCCGGCTCCTATGTGTACCACTTATGTTTCCGATAAATTCGGCTAAGGGTGTAACGGGAGAACCACTGCGATTGCGCCGCCAGGTCAATTGGTGTGGCGCCTCAGTGGACAAAGCCGAAAACTGACTATCTAGGTGTGCGTAAACTGGTCCGCCATCCGGAGACCGCGTCAAGTGATGTGATCATAGAGATCACCCGTGTTAAACGAAGGGCTTTTATTTTTTAGCCGAAGTGTGCTATGGCCTAGACCTCGGCCAATTAGGCCGAACACTTCCCACACTGGGGGCTGGTCATCACCCCCACAGTCAAACTCCTATGACTAAATGAAAGACATCAAACCACTATAGTCCGATTGCCTCGTTCCTCTAAGTCATCGACCGCCCATGGGTACCGAGACGTCGGCTAAGGGTCAAGGATGGCTTAGGGAACACCCTTTGTATGACCTACACTGGGGCTGAAGCCGACGACTGGCCACTCTCATTTTTAAAAGTCATATCGGAGGAATAATCGAATTACTAAATAAATACATATGGAATTTCAAGCCATTTTCATTTAACAAACGATAAAGTTTTTACATCATACATTCCGGTATTCCGGAGTACCTAAAAAAACAAGGTGTCCTTAGGGCACATGGCCTCGGTGGTCCGAGCTCCTGCCTCCACCTCGGTGAAGAACTGCTCGGTGGTCCGCGGCTTGTCGGTAGGCGGGCCAGCAGCGCACGTCTCTGCATCGACTTTGCGGAAGTGAGTCTTCACGCAAGCGTATGCCCTCCGCGTCCCTTCGAAACACGCGGATCTCTTTTAGCGGTTCACGCAGGGTAAGGCATCTTGGAGACGAGCCGTCAGGACGAAGAGGCTCCTCGGCATGGCTTCGGCCGGCCACAGAGCGACGCAGAGGTCTTGGAGCGCTGGCCTGGTCATGCAGAATAGCTCGACCAGCTGCTTCACTCGATGATTCAGCAGCTGCGCCGACGGCGACCCCGGGAATTGACCCCAGAAGGCTTTCTCCGCCTCATGGCCCGCCAGTTGGCCGAAGTAGGCCACCGCATCCTCCGCGCTTTGCGGGAGATCCTCGAAGACCACTGCGGAACGCCATAATTGGGTGAGCTCGACACACCCTTTGCTGCCAAACGTACACTGCAGCAAAAATTTCTTACCCGAGGCGATTTGCTCCACTTGCTGGAGCACCTCGCGATCTGCTCGGGCCAAGGTCTTGAGCTCGGAGTGGGCATGCTGCAGCTTTTCGAGCTCCTCCTTTGTCCGCTGCCCCTCCTCCTAAAGTTTGTTGCGTGTTTCGAACACGCCCTTCAGGGTCTCTTCCACCTCTAGCACCCGTGCCTGGTGCTTCTCTCCGGCCGCCTTCTCGGCGGCCCGCACCTTCTCGGCTGTGGCGACATCTGCCTTCTGCTGCTGCACTTCCTTCCGAGCCCTTTCAAGCTCGGCCTTGAGCGACTCCAGCTCCGCTGTCAACATATTTAAGTCTTAGTTGTTTCCTTTCAACATACAACATACAATGCAAGTTCAACCTTGCTTACCTTGAGATCGCTCAAGTCTCTGGTTCATCTCCGCCATCTCTTCGGAGATGGAGTCCGGACACAAGGTCGAAACCTGGAATAGCACAGATCCTTGTTAGAAAGAAAAAGTTCTAGGTCATCAACATACTCCAGGACAGCTGCTTCGAGTAGCGCCCTGGGGGCTACTCTACAGGCTCCTATTTTCTCAAGCGACCCCGATGACGGTTTCTCGAAACCGACTTCGGGCTCGGGGGCTACTCACTCCTTACGCCATTTAGCAGGCTACATTTTTATGTCCTCGGAAAAAAACAAAGCAAACCGAATGCGCAGAAGACGTACCTCGAAACCTGCTACGAGGTTCTTGAACACCTCGTGCAGGCCGGCCTCTGCGGACCGGTAGCCTTCTAGCGCCGTGCCTATCAAGGCACGGTGCTCCTCCTTGAGGGAGCAGCCCTTTAGGGTCTCCTCCACCTCCTCGGCCCACCCCGCGCCGGTCCGTCCTCGGACGGCAGGCTAGGATGGAGGGATGACCTCGGATAGATCCACTCGAGGAGCCTCCGTCTGTGAAGACGGTGCCGAGGTGGACTCCGGCTGGGCCGATAACCGGCCCAGCCCTTCTTCGATGATCTCGGGGCACTTCGTCCCCGTATCTTATTGGGTCGAGGTTTCGACCTCGCCCATGACCACCGCCTTGTCGGCCCCCGCCGTGTTGACCTCGGGGGCCAGGGTGGATGTTACCTCCACCAGACCGACTTGCATCGGGGGAGAAGCAGCGGGCTCTGGAGTCCCGCTGGCGGGCGGCAACCCGCTCGAGGAGCCGTTGGGGATCACCTTCGGCGGACTGCATATGAACAACTGCTTGTGTAAGATTCCCTTTGCTGAAAAAGTGATTTAAAGGAAGACGATAAAGATAAGGGCTTACCCTCGAGGTGCCGGTTTCTTTCTCCCCATTGCAAGGGGGTCTTCCTCTGAGTCACCGGAGAGCTCGGCTCTCCCCGATGACTTGTTGGCGGCCTCGGATGAGGCTCGCCTCGGCCTCTTTTTGCCCTTGGGCGGCATGGCCATGTCGGCGTCTTCTGACACCGACCTCTTCCCCTTCGGGGGGGAATCTCCTCCTCGTCCTCCTCGGCGCCGCCGTCTTGAGCGGCGGAGGTGTGGGTCTCTTCTGACCGGGTGACCGAGGTCCCCCGGGTCCGCGCACTGGATTTCCCCGTCTGGGACTTCGTCCCTTTGGAGGCCACTACGTGCGCCTTGGTCAGAAGCGCCGAGAGCAGGGGAGTTGGGGGTTTTTCCGGCAGTGGGGCGGGGCATCGTACCCCTTTTACCCAGGTAGACCACTTCTGCGAAAATGTCAAAACACGACGGCTCAGATAGAGATTTTACTCCTCGGAGCAATGAGCAAAGAATGAAAATTGAAGGACGGAACCACTCACCGGGGGAGCCTCGTAGCTGTGTTCGAGGCCGCGGTCCTCTCCCTCCACGGGAATCTTGTCCTTGGCCAGCTTCATGAGCTTTGTCCACATAGTGGCCAAGGTGGAGTGGAAGAAGGTGTTGATGGTGTCCATGTCCTCGGGCTTCTGCGCCCACATCGGGGTGGCCCGAAGTTGGAGAGGAAGGATGCGGCGGTTGAGCATGACGTTGATGACATCGGCCAGCTCCGCCTTCCCTGTGGTGGTCCACCACACGATCCTCTCGACCAGGGTCTCTACCTCCTCGGGTTTCCCCCAGGCGACGCCCTTTTCCTTCCAAGATTTGAGTTTCTTGGGAGGCCCGGCTGAGAAGTCCGGGACCTCGGTTTGACCATCGGCAAGGGGCTCGGTGATGTAGAACCACTCCTTTTGCCATTCCTTCACCGTTTCGATGAAGGTGCCTTTGAACCAGGTGGCCCCCTGGTTCTTGCTGATCATGGCCCCTCCGCACTCCGCGAGTTCGGAGCCACTTGACTTCGGTTTGATCCCGAAGAGCTTCAGCCATAGGCCGAAGTGTGGCTCACAGCGGAGGAAGGCCTCGCAGACTGTTATGAAAGCGGCGAGGTGGAGAATGGAGTTGGGGGCTAGGTGATGGAAATCTAACCCGTAGTAAAACATGATCCCGCGCACGAAAGGGTGCAGTGGGAACCCCAGGCCTCGGATAAGGTGGGGGATGGAGACCACCCGCTCCCCAGCGTTGGGAGCGGGTACCAGCTCGTCGGCCGCTGGAGCACGGGCGGCGATGGCAGGGGCTAGGTACCCCGTGTCGCGTAGCTCGGTGATGGTCACTGCCGTCATGGTGAGCTGCCCCAGTGCCCCTTAAGGGTATCAGCCATGGCTGGTGAGGGAGTCAAGCTCGCGAAAGAGGAAGGCGTGTATGCTGGATCTGGGCGCTAGAGCTAGACGAAGCAGCTGCGAGGGAGGAATGGGAGCATAGGCTGTCGAGCTGTTCTCCCTTTTGCTTTTATAAATCCTGTGAAAGGCCAAGAGCCCCCTTTGCTGCGCCGATAAATTCGTGATTGATGTCAAAAATGCCGTTGAAGCATATGGGGGGAAACAAAATCTTGATGATATCCCTAAAAAAGTGGGCACGATCTCTGTTTCAAAGGGACGTGCCAGTAAACGAGCTGCCTCGAACCGTGATTTGAGGATGGGGCAGTAACTGCTCAACCCATCATGGGGCGAGCCTCTCCGTTAAAGCTGTCAGGCATTGGATTGTCCATACCTATACGACCAGTCTTCGAGACTAAGATATCTACACCCCTCTGGCAGGGTACTAGCTCGGTTGGACCTCAGATGTCGATGTTCTGTTAAAGAGAATCCGAAAGGTAAAGGGGAACTCGTCTGTCAAGCCAAAGACTCCGGATCCGAAGTAATATCTGACGACCATCGTCCTCGGCATAGAAGACCAGTTCGGGGGCTACTGACGGTGTCCTGGATTAGGGGGTGCTAACCGGGCTGACTCGGCTCCCCGGTTGGGCCGATGTGCCCCTGTACGTGATCGTGATGGACTCCGGAAGCTGTACGTGGGAGACGTGATCAACGCTATCTCTGCCGAAGACTTGCAGTACACTTCAAGATTTGTCCAACCGCCTTATTCCTAGATACCGACATTGTAACCCTAGGTACCCTCCCTGGCGTGTATATAAGCCATAGGGTTTAGCCCGTAGGGGACATCAACGCAACATTGAACACCTAGCTTTAGAGGTTAGACACATATTACGATCTCGAGGTAGATCAACTCTGTACTCGATACATCTCCATTAATATAAACAGAAGCAGGACGTAGGGTTTTACCTCCATCAAGAGGGCCCGAACCTGGGTAAAACATCGTCTCCCTTTGTCTCTGTTACCATCGATCCGAGATCCGCAGCTCGGGACCCCCTACCCCGAGGTCTGCCGGTTTTTACACCGACACCATCTTTTTACCCTTAGTAGCAACAATACATACGTGTCATGTCCCTTTCTGTCACTGGGATTGAGCACCGCAAGATCAAACCCACTACAAAGCACCTCTTCCCATGGCAAGATAAATCAACTTAGTTGGCCAAACCAAATCAATAGATCTGAGAAGAAATATGAGGCTATAATAATCATGCATAAAAGAGTGTAGCAAAGACTCAAATAATTTCATGGATAATCTGATCATAAACTCACAATTCATCGGATCCCAACAAACACACCGCAAAAAGAGATTACATCGGATAGATCTCCAAGAACATCAAGGAGAACATTGTATTGAAGATCAAAAAGAGAGAAGAAGCCATCTAGCTACTGCCTATGGACCCGTAGGTCTGTGGTAAACTACTCACGCATCATCGGAAGGGCAGCAAGGTTGATGTAGAGCCCCTCTGTGATCGATTCCCCCTCCGGCAGATTACCGGAGAAGGACCCAGATGGGATCTCTCTGGAACAGAAACTTGCGGCGGCGGAAAGAGTATTTCGTGGACTCCCCTGAGGGATTCTGATTTTTCTGGAATTTATAGTACTAGAATTAGGTCAAACGGAGCTTGGTGGGCCCCACAAGGCACCAGGGCGCGCCTGGGGGGCAGGCGTGCCCTGGTGCCTCGTGGGGCCTACCAGGGTCTTCTGGCCCTCTCCCGAAGCTTCTAGTGTTTATCTTCTCCAATAAAAAATCTCCAAAAAGTTTCACTGTATTTGGACTTCGTTTGATATTGATTTTCTATAAAACAAAAATAGGGCAGAAAACAGCAACTGGCACTGGGCACTAGGTTAATAGGTTAGTCTCCAAAAATGATATAAAATTGCTGTAAATGATTATAAAAACATCCAAGATTGATATTATAACAGCATCAAACAATCAAAAATTATAGATACGTTGGAGACTTATCAGATAACTCCTATCTCGCATGGCTGCTATCCTAGGCTCCACATGGACGTCATTGCAGTACTCCTCGTTGAAATCCTGACCTGGCCAATTAAATAGCCAGGGACAAGCCAGTGAGTACGTTCGAATGTACTCGCAAACATTATGAACAAAAGATATACCAAATGCATATGCTCATGATGGATTAAATTATATGCATATGCTGACCGAAATTAAAGCATGGCATGATAAACATTAGCATGAGCAAGAAAAATAAGTATATAAAATTTTAGTGACAAACAAAGAAAGTTAATGGAGAATCAGGCGAGACAGGACCGCCCAAGAATCCAGAAGAAAATATAAAAGTGGAGAATCGGGCGAGACAGGACCGCCCGAGAATCCAAAAGAAAATATAAAAGTGGAGACTCGAGCGAGACAGGGCCGCCCGAGAATCCAAAAGAAATGTCAAACAGGTGTCTAAATGCAACGCCTTGAGAGGTCTTGAAGAGAAATGCCAAACGGGTGTCTAAAAGCGATGCCTCAAGAGGTCTTGTAGAGAAATGCCAAACGGGTGTCTAAAAGCGACGCCTCGAGAGGTCTTCAAGAGAAATGCCAAACGGGTGTCTAAAAGCGACGCCTCGAGAGGTCTTGAAAATAAATGAGTATCCCGGGTAGTCTAGCTAGCCCATGAGATACTCAGGAAAAAAAAATGAGTGTCCCGGGTAGTCCAGCCTGCCCATGAGACACTCAGAAAAAGAAAATAAAATGAGTGTCCTGGGTAGTCTAGCCAGCCTATGAGACACTCAGAAAATAAAATAAAATGACAGGGTTAGTCCACAATAATATCCATATCATCATTAATAATATTCATGCTGGCATCAGTAGTGACAATAATTATCCAGTAAAATAAATCATGATCAATTTAATTATTTCCTGCGGAGACCGACACTAAGACCGACACTTGACCAACCCAGACTGTAGTCCTTAACCGCGGACCCGGCTATTCGAATAGGTATAACTCTGTAGAGGGTGTACTCTTTACCCACAAGTAAAGGATTTCTTTAGCCAGCATCGGGACGCTGACTAATTCCTATTACGGCCTTTGGGTTGAAAACACACCTGACCCGCACACACCAGATTAACTTTCCTCATGCTAGGAATCACCCAAGGCATCGTTCAAGATAAACTCTAAGACGGGGAGACTACAATCTCGAAAAGCATGGGATCACAATCTCATATATAACGTGCGCAAAGATCAGGGGCGCTGCCCCTCTTGGCTTCAACCAAATACACCCATGCCCCCTGACCAGGTGACATGCCTACCAGAGGCCTCTGGTATCTTTCACCATGGCCTCTCTGTATGGTGTGTGCACGGAAAGGGGTTATCAACTTACTAAACCATACCCTACCTACGGCAGGGACCAGTGGCAGCACGAAACAAGTTTGGGGGTTACCGAAACAAGACTCGATCTACGGTTGACTCAGGAGGCTTATGTATTTCCTGCAGTGGTTACCACAATAAGGTGTTCTTTCAACAGTATCATCAAAACAGGGCACAGCCCTTGCATGTCCCAACATGCATAACCATCAAGGCATGATCACGCTCCGACGTGATCACCCTTCTGCCGGTAACGGTATTTCTCTTATACCTGCTCCTGCAAGTTAGTCATGACAAACACACGTTGCACGGTACGAGGAAACATGCCAACACTACATGCATGCAAAATTTTATTTGAATTCAACATATGCATGATTCAATTAAAATTTTGCAAATATTAAACCATGCAATCACCATATCAAGCGTTCAAGATGCTTGCCTTGAGCATGCAGAAGTGTTGGGTGCACTCCAAAACTTTGAAAACTCTTTTCTTCCCTCCATTTCCTATTTTCAAAAATATCAAAATCACCACATAAAGCAAAAACAGTACTAAAAAGTTGTTTGGAAAATTTTGAATTAAATACTAAAATAAACTAGATGCAAAATAAGGAATTTCAGAAAAAGAATCAAATTATTTAGAGTATAGATGATTTTCCTAGGAATTTTCTAAGCTGAGATAATCAAGGAAATGGACTATTTAAAAGATCCAGTAGAGACAAAGCTTAGGAAAAATGTTCACCTAAGCTGGATAAATAGAGCATGAATTTACGAGTATGAAGAAATTTGAATCATCAGATTTGGATTTGAGATGCTGGCTGTGGAAATATTTGAATTATGCTGTAAAAGAAAAAGAGAAAGGAACAGAGGTGCGCCCTGAGCGTTGCTTAGCCGTGGGGTGCTATTGGGCCGAGCCCAGCCACTCGGCCGCGCGAGAGAGGTGCTGACGTCGATGGCGTATTCATGGAATACGTTAACCAGTGGAGGAAGCGTACTTATGGAGTTACGCCTTCACTTAAAACCGTGCGGGGTGACCTGTGGGTCACTGACGGTGGGTCCCGCGGGCCCACCTGTCATGTTTGACCGGTCCACCCGCATCATCTTCCCACGGCAGAACAGGGGCGGCGCTCCGGCGAGGCTTGCCGGCGAACAGCGGTGCCATTCGGAAAACCGAGGCCACCCACGGGCTCAGGAGGCCGAGGCGGTCCCGTGGGTACCCTCCTTGGTCGCCGGAGTGGATGGAGTCGTCGACGGCGAGCTTCCCGGCGGATGGTGGCGTCGGGCAGGATGGGGCCTTCGTCTACGGCAGCTCCCGGGCAAGATTGAGTGGGGGTGGATTCGTGGGATCTAGGGAAGGCTACTGGTGAAGAGAACGAGGTGGGGGAGGCTCTGGTTGCGCCAGATTCAATGAGATAGTGGCGGCGGCCGTAGGCATCGGAGGGGAAGAAGGCAACCTTCTCCGGTCGATTGAATGTACTGGGGAGCTTCCAGAGGAGTGAGGGGAGATGCCCAGGACAAGAAAGAGCTCGGGGATGGAATTTATAGCGTGGGCAAGGTGGTCCCGTGACTTCCCGAAGAAGTCACGACGGTGGCGGCCATTGATGGCAGTTAGGAGGAGGCCGTTGAGGCTGGTGGTGGTCGGTGAGGTCGGTGCCGTCCCGTGTTAATGCTAGGGGGTGTTGGCCGGCTCATTGGTGAGCCACGTGTCCCGGTGGTGCCGTGCTCGAGTGGGAGACGACGGCGGTGGCTTGGGTCGGTGGTTGTCGATGCTAGGTGACGAGGCGGGGTGTCGGCCAGGACCAGGGGTGACTTGGTGATCCAGGAGTGGATCAGGACGGGCGAGGGAAGGAGCTGGGGAACGTCAGGGGCTCGGACGCGGGCACGGTGATACGCGCGCGCCAGGTATGTCATGCGCACACTGGACATGCATGTAACGTGCTCGTCAGAATGCCAGGGGGCTCTAGAGGAACTTGTTGCAAGTGAGACTTAGCAGGATAGGGCTCCTCTAGATGGCAAGGTTAGTGGACATGTTGATTTGTCCAGAAGAGCAAATCCCCAGTGCAAGTTCAAAGAAGTTGCCAGATTCTGCCATGCACACAACCTGTATGACAAAAAGATAGAGCTAGCTAGAGAACTTTGTTGGAAGTGAGACTTGGCAGGTTGGTGTCTCTTTAGATGATAGTGAGGATGGTCTGGTTGTTTTGACAAAAGGAAAAACTTTCTAGTGCAAGTTTTGCAGAAATTCAGTTCTGGACCAGAATTTGAGGGACTTATTTGGTGAACTAAAATGAGGTAATTGGATCTAATCTACTGGACTTAAGAGTTTCCTAGGAAGGACTATAAGGTGGAAAAATTTCAGAATTATTGGAGCAGGAAAAATTAGGGTTGTAGTTGAAACTCAAAAATAGGACAGAATTAAAAAGAGGATGTTGTGCTCAAAATTTTCAAAAGACCAAGATGGGTTTTTGCATAAAAGTGATCTATAGGCATCACATGACCCCTCATAATTTTTGTAGTATTTTAAAAGAAATATTTAAAATAGTTGTAGTGCAACTGAAGCATTTCAAGTATTGAAAATGCAATTAAAAGAATTATTTTGGGCAAATTTTTATTATGAAAATAATTCCTACTGTTATTAAAATATAAATGAAATGTTTTAAGAAAACTTCCAAAGCCAACAATATTTTACAAAAATTCTATATGGAGGGAAGAATTTTGGAAAGCAGAACGGAAATGAAATCTGAAATAATTAAAAGACCTAGTATAATTCAAAAAAATTATTTCTGGCCAATTTTTATTTAGTAAAAACATGGTTAAATTTTTGGGTGTGAAGATTGGCCGTGATAACTAATGTAATCCGCACTGAAAATCTGGGGGGGTCTAGTTTGATTAGTTGGAAGATGCCCGTATTAGCCCCGTAAAGGCTCGTGAGTGCAGCATTTTTGGTTACCACCCACTTATCACGCCCACCCTTCATAAATTTAGGTGCTAGGTAGCAAATCAGCATGCAATACAAGGTGCATGCACAACCTAGGGACTAGAGGGAGACGTGTATCGAGGCATGTAACCAGAAATATTTACTATGGGATTTAAAAGGCTGGGCATGGAGAGTTGGTCGAACAAGGCATGCAGACCGCTCTATGCACCTGGACGGAGGGAGTAGCTATTTGAGTAGATGGGAGGCGTGGAGCAGACCGCTGTGCAGGCTCACCAAGAGGCGAGCCCTTTGACCTCCATCCGCCGCTCACCTCGCTCAACTTCTCAATTAATGGAGCCTGAGCCCCTGCTTTAATGGCGTGGCTAGGCCTCAGAAGAGAGAGAAAAGAAAATCTGAAAAGAAAATTTGCACGGATCTTGAAGTAAGATCTCACGGACATAGCATCGACTGAGACTTAGCAAGACTGATATATATGACAACGATGGCAATGGATAATAATAATTGTCTTACATATTCAGGAAGATAATTAAAGATGCCACATGCGGCAACGCCCAAAAGACACAAGGGCAAAAGAAGGAAGACACAGACAATGATCTGGGTCGCTGCTCTCTACTTCACCTCGATCTACTATGCCATGTTCGTCATTTCGTCCACCTTGATCTCCTTCACGTCCTCAATCCGTCGCTTGCGAGCAACCACAGATTCCTCTAGGAGCATGTCACGCTCGATGCGGAGATTAGCATTCGCGTCCATAAGTTTCCTAGCCATGATGGCCATCTTCTCCAACACGGCTGTTGTCTCCTCGTGCTGCTTCACCCTGCAGGCGATCTTCACCCTCAGCAGGTCGCGCTCGGTGCGGAGCCTCACCTTGTCACCCCATAGTGCCCGGATGACGCCGGTGGAGTTATCCAACATGGCATAGCTCTCCTTCTGCATCTTCCCCAGCAGGGGATGTCATCGTCCATCAGCCTATTGAGCATAGCGCGCATGCGCCTGTGAGAGCCCTTGAGTGCCCGTGATAGATCCATCCAGGCCGCCGCGACACGGCAGGACCTCTCTGCTGCTTTTGCGGCACGGCGGGACATCTGTGCCGCTTCCGCGGCGCGGCCGGACCAATCTGCTGCTTTGGCGGCGTGGCGGGACCTCAGTGCTGCTTCGGCGGCGTGGCGGGACCTCTGTGCTGCTTCGGCAGCGCGGCGAGACCTCTTGGCTGAATCGCGGCGAGGCGGGACAACTCTGCTGCTTTGCTCGCCACTCCGTGGTCATTTATCGACCAAGAACTCCTCCCACGGGCCATGGCAGATGCAAGGAAAGACGAAGACTTGTTTGTTTGTTGATGAGGAATTAAGGAGGAATGTGCAGTCGTTTTCGAGTAGGTGGTATTTATAACCTACTAATAAGCTGCTAAGTGGGAAAACGTTTTGGTTTTGATCGGTGTGAACAGGTTTGCACTTTACATATAGCATGGTAATTTGGAATGTGACGGGAAACAAGGTCAAAATTATTTGACGGTTCCAGTTTTGAAGTGCGGCACGATTCCCGGATGGTGTAATTAAGAGCAAGTATAATGAGGTGATGTAAGCAGGCTATAAGGATTTAAATATTATATTGTTGCTGAGTTGGAAGAGAGAGAGGAGGAGAGAGAGGAGAAGCAGGCTGTAGACTTACAGCCGGCTATAGCACGAGCTCCAAGAAGCTTTGTGAGAGTGGAAGGTGTGCCACATGTTAAGAAAGTAGTACTTTCTTATTGCTAACTATTTATACGTGTTGGCTATTACATTGATTATAGATGACATGGCAACATGCTATAGCCAGCAGCTGGCTATATTATTAACCATGCTCTAACGTGGGCAAGCGTTCTCAGATGCGTACGTGGCGTGTGCACCGCAATCGGCGATGTCAGCACACGACTTGTTCCATCAAACGTGTGCGCTTGTTATTACCATCACGCACAATTCTTTTAATTAAACATCACCTCTTTATGATGAAGCCATACACACTTAATTACTTTCCCTACCGAAGACTCCATTTCACACACAGACACACACACACAAACACACTCTCTCTCTCTCTTCTCTCTTTCACACAGTCTCTATACGACCAGACACGAGATAATTGCATGGTTAGTCCTTGTACTAGTAGGCGGCATCTAACATGGTCCTCATAGTTAGGAAGTGCTTCGATACAATCCTCATACATGCAAATATGGTGTGTATATAGTCCCTGAAGTTGCAACAGTGGTCCTGGCTATACGCTTAGGCGCGCATGCATGCGTGCATGCATGTATGCTCATGACCACATAACACGTGCTACATCAACACTAAGAATCATTACGACAATATCAATTATTCGAATATGGTGATCGTACAGATAGAAATAGCACAAGCAACAAGAATGAGACTCAAACTTGGCTCGTACTCGAAAAACAACTACTGCAAACTCAAACCTCTAGGATCGTATGCGCATGTGCAAACTGGACTAAACCAGCATGCATGTTACGATCAGCTCTACTTTGGCCCAACTAGGATATCTACTAACCAAGCTAACCTAATTAAGAAGTATGCATCTTGATAACAAATAATTGCACTTGGCCTGGTTGTTCGCCTCGCGCTGCATGTGGCAGAGGTTGCGGGTTCAAAACCCCGTCTACACATTTCTTTTAATTCTCACTTATTTCTCACAGCCACTGACACGTGGGTCTCATATGGACATGGACCAGCGGTTTGACTCAGTCCGCACGACCCGTGGGATTGATGTTGACGTGGTAGTGGCGGCATACAAGCTACATACATGAGGCATATAGCCAGGACCGCTGTTGCAACCTCAGGGACCGTATACATGCCGTATTTGCATGTATGAGGACTGTATTGAAGTACTTTCTGACTATGAGGACCATGTTAAACATCGCCTGCAAGTACAAGGACTAAACGTGCAATTATCTTGACCTGACACACACACGCATGCTCTAGGTGGAGTATTTGTTCGTACCACACCTTTCGTCCAACCTTCCCCGTATGATTATCAATCACCTTAGTTTACTTATAACATGGACAAATTCCGCTGCAATTTAGTTAGCAAACTTCTCATTAAAATATGACACAAATCACGAGAAGGAATTGAGAAATTTTTATTTACACAATCACATTAATATGGTCAGGTAAATCACAAGCTAACGTACCATTGTACTAATATTTATATCCCGTTGCGAAAGGTGGAGTACATATCCGAAGAGTAGAGGCGCACACACTGTGACACCCTGGTTTTTGCTCCTTATTTTTTTTCCTTCGTGGGATTTGACTCCCGTCTTTTTTTCGGTGTTATTGGATTTTCTCTCGCTCTTGGGTATATGAAGATGGTCATATAGCCTTGCCTTTCCTATCCAACCAGAGATTCTCTCCAACCCAACTTGGCCACCCAAATTATATTCTCAGGGTTTTGCCGATGAAACCCTACCTTCCGAGTTACCGGAAGAGAAACCCTAAATCCTTTCGTTACAAAGGAACCTCAATTTCCTTTGATCTGTTGCCTCCTAAACTTTCCTTTTTCTGCTGTTTAAAGGAATTAAATCCAGGAAAATACCTATCCATCTCCAAAGTTCATGAAAACTTGTGGAGATATTCTTTGTGATCATATTGAGCTCTCATAAAAATATTGGCCATAATTAAATAAGGGAAATTGCATTTCCTATTTAAAGCCAATATTGCATTTTGGGCACTTTCCAAAGGAGCTACCATTTTGGTAGCCAGGAAAAATCCCAAATAATTTGTGGAGCTTCTCCTATCCATATATTCACCATTTCCATCAAGAACCCAAGTTCCACAGTTTAAAGTTTGAGAGCATCATCCAGTTCTTGTTTCTGGACCCATTTTGAGGTTGTGAAGCAACTATATTTTATATTGCTTCAAAACTCTTGAAATTAATCCAGGACCTCACCTTACCTATATGATGTGAACATGCAAAAATTCATATCATTTTATCTAGCTATTTTCTCCCAGAAATTCCATCTAGTTTCTGTCCAGCAGGAAGCTCTGTGAAGCAAGTACCTTCATAGGGCATCCAAATGAGCTGAAATTTTGCCAGTACCTCCGTACACCCAAATAACCTTCCTCCACAAAATTTCAGTCAAATCCATTCAACCATTTGAGTATAGCTTCAAAGTCTAGTTTCTGGACCAAATTCTGCATTACAAAGGAAGTGCATTCAAAGTTGGTCCAAATAATCTCAATTTTTTCCAGCATCTACACCTTCCCACCTCATTCCATCATGACAAAGGTTCAACTTCAATTCTTCATCCATTTCTCCAGAAAGATCCAGCTAAGTTTCTGTTCAGAAACAACTTCATGCCAACTTTCTCACCTCGGAGCTATCTAGATGATTCCCGCCACTTCTCTCATCTCTATGAGCAGTGAGACACCCCGTTGACATGATGTAGCATCCAGGAGAACGCCAGAGCGCGCGTTGACGTGGTGACCACGTGGTGGCTGATACGTCTCCAACGTATCTATAATTTTTTATTGTTCCATGCTATTATATTATCAATCTTGGATGTTTTATATATCATTTATAGCAATTATATATCATTTTTTGGGACTAACCTATTAACTTAGTGCCTAGTGCCAGTTGTTGTTTTCTGCCTGTTTTTTGTTTTCCAGAATATCAGTACCAAACGAAGTCCAAATGCCACGGAACTTTTTGGAGATTTTTTTCTGGACATAAGAGACACTAGAAGCTTTGGGAGAAGACCAGAAGCCAGAGGAGGTGGCCACGAGCCACCAGGGCGCGCCTGGGGGGGGGGGGGCAGGCGCGCCCTGGTGCCATGTGGGCCCACCTCAGCTCCTTTTGACATAATTCCACCTCTATAAATTCTCAAAAATTGGGAAACCAACAGGGGAGTCCACAAAATACTTTTCCCGCCGCCGCAAGTTCCTGTTCTCGAGAGATCCCATCTGGAGGCCTTTTCCGGTACTCCGCCGGAGGGGGAATCGATCATGGAGGGGCTCTACATCAACCTTGCTGCCCTTCCAATGATGCGTGAGTAGTTTACCACAGACCTTCGGGTCCATAGATAGTAGCTAGATGGCTTCTTCTCTCTTTTTGATCTTCAATACAATGTTCTCCTCGATGTTCTTGGAGTTCTATCCGATGTAATCACTTTTTGCGGTGTGTTTGTTGAGATCCGATGAATTGTGAGTTTATGATCAGATTATCCATGAATATTATTTGAGTCTTTTCTGAACTCTTTTATGCATGATTATTATTGCTTCTTATTTCTTCTCCGATCTATTGATTTGCTTTGGCCGACTAGATTGATTTATCTTGCAAGGGGAAGAGGTGCTTTGTAATGGGTTCGATCTTGCGGTGCTCAATCCCAGTGACAGAAAGGGACATGACACGTATGTATTGTTGCTATTAAGGGTAAAAAGATGGGGTTTCTTCATGCATGAGTTTACTTTGTCTACATCATGTCATCTTGCTTAAGGTGTTACTCCGTTCTTTATCAACTTAATATACTAGATGCATGCTGGATAGCGGTCGATGTATGGAGTAATAGTAGTAGATGCAGAATCATTTCGGTCTACTAGTCTCGGACATGATGCCTATATATATGATCATTGCCTTGGATATCATCATGATTATTTGCTTTTCTATCAATTGCCCTACAGTAATTTGTTTACCCACCGTATGCTATTTTCAAGAGAGAAGCCTCTAGTGAAACCTATGGCCCCCGGGTCTATTTTTATCATCTAATCTATTTTATCATATATTAAAAATCCCAAAAATATCTTGCTGCACTTTTTATTTATTTATTTTATTTTGTGTTTTAGTTCGATCTATCTATCTATCACCATACAATTTAATCTTGCAATTGACCGCCAAGGGATTGACAACCCCTTGTTTGCGTTGGGTGAGAGGATTTGTTGTTTTGTGTGCAGGTGCTACTAATGAGGTGTTGCGTAATTCTCCTACTGGATTGATAACCTTGGTTTCATAACTGAGGGAAATACTTACCTCTACTGTGCTGCATCATTCCTTCCTCTTCGGGGAAATACCAACGCAAGCTACAAGTAGCAGTGGCCAAGCCAAACCTCGCGCTCTGGGCACTGCCTGCCCGTGCGGTCGCCTCCGGCCGGCCTTGGCTCGTCCGGACATGCTGACCAGCTCCACGGCGATGACACGCACCCTCTCCAGCTCCTTCCCCCTCCATTCTCTTCCCCGCCGCGTCGCCACGAACGTTGCCATACGCCACTGTTCGCTCACTGTTGCCGCCGTATCCGGCCGAGCCGAGGCTTCTCAAGCGCGCCAGCTAGCTCTCCCTCGCTCACTCGTGAAGCTCCGCGATGCCGAGCTGTCACCTCTCAATGCGGGCGGCTGAGCCATCACCTCCAGACGCGGTCGTCGCGTCCCGGCCAGCTCACCATGGCCGTGCCCATCCTCTCTCGAAGCTCGCCTATAAATAGGCCACCCCCGAGCCATTCGAGCACACCAACCTCCTCCCCTCTCCCTCTAGTCCCCTCCAAAACGCTCGCCCGATCGAACCCCTTGCCGGAGCACCGGAATTTAGCCATGGCCGCCTCCCACGGCCACCACTGCAGCCCCGCAACCAGCCCACCCCGGCGCTGGTGGAGCTATCCACAAGATGTGCCGCACGCCGTAGCACCCGCCCATGCCCTCTCCCAGCCGCCTAGCCCACCGGAACCCCACCCACCCGCCGGAGCCGCCGCGTACTGCCGTCTGCTGCGAGCCAAGTTGCCGTTGCCCTGAGGCTCACCGGCGACCATGGATGGAGTCATTGGATGCGCCGCATCGCGGGGATCACTCCGGTGGCCGGAGTTCTGCCGAAAGTGGCCTAGGTCGCCGAAGTGCGCCGGCGCCCGCTCGGCCGGGCCTCCCCTGCCCTGTTCGTTGGGGAGAAGCAGGGGAGAAGAGAGAAGGAGGAGGAGAGAGAGAGGGCAGCGTGGACCCACCGGTCAGCGGCAGCAGGTCGGCCCCGCCCCCTCCATGTCAGGTAAGTGGAGGCGCCCCGGCTCAAATACGTTTTCCTTACTGGGAAGCGTATTCCACTGAAATACGCCTTCACTCCCAGCCGCCGGCCGAACCCTTTAAATAGCGGTCATTCGTCAGTTAAGCGCATAAATGAATAATTTTTATTTGTTTTCTACCTAAACAACGAACGGCTACAACTTTTTAACCATGACTCCGATTCAGGTGAATCCAAAGCCCACGTTCTATGTTCGTCGAGCTCGTTTCGATGATGTCACTTCCATAATGTTGACACATTCTGGAAATGACCATTTTTCCCCTGCCCTATATTCAGCCCCTTTGAGAGAGAAGCTTTTCCGGCAAATTTTCCCGCAAAGTGATCGCACTTCTCCCCGATGAATTCTTCGACCCCCAGGCAAACCGACCATTTGATATATGCCCTAAAGCATTGCTCTGTGTTATTCTTGCATGTTTAATTAATGAATATGTTTGTGCTAGAAATGATTTAAACCCCTGATAGTTTGTATTACTGTTTGCACTACTTGCCAGTATTCATCATATCATCGCACCAGTGACTCGTAGGTGACAATATGGAGATAGGATGTTATGTTTTCATTGTGCATTACTACTATTATTGCAATGATAAGGAATGTGACTTAATAACAACAACCTCCTCCGTTGGCTGGATCAAGACATAGTGCCACCGAACCGAGCTCATCAGTGCAGCCACATTTGCCTTTATGAGGAGGCCCTAACTTGGTCTATTGTCTTGCCTCTTATCGGTACCACCAAAGAGGGAAGGTTATACGTGCGTGCTACCCTGGACCGGTAGGCGGCGATAACCTTGAGCCCAGTTGTTTGTTTAGCCGGTGTCCCCATTTGGGACAGTTCTATTTGGCCATGACGGTGGCAGGTGTCAGGAGTGACACAGGGGCCACCCAGGACTTGACCCGGGAGGGGAATGATTGTCGGTGGGACCTTAAGAGTGCCGGGAAATGGACAAGTTTTGTTGGAGCAGCACCTGTCCACCCGAATCGGAACAGGCACTAAAGTACGAGGCCAGAAGCTTCATAGTGTGGGTAAAGTGCGCAACCTCTGCAGAGTGTAAATCTATTCGAATAGCCGCGTCCTCGGTCATGGGACACAGTTCGTACTAGCTCACACTATTTGGTCTGTGTCGAGTCTGGAGGAATACACCATATAAAGTTATTGTTCGTATTGAACCAGAGAAAGGTAAGAGTTGTCATACCTGCAGTGCAGGTGCCCGGACATCGAGTGATGTCCAAGAGTTGGAATGTAGCCAAGAGATGGCTATGAGAAGAACATGGATCCTGAGGGATCATGTGGACGAACGGGGTCATTTGCATTTACTGTTATGCTTTACCTCCTCATCTTCATTTTGGTAGTCATATTACTGGATAATCCTGTTATAACCTGATAATTAATATTACGGGATAGCTATGCCATGATAGTTATTTATGTTAAGATAACAATTAAAGCATGCTGGAATGCAATGGACTACATTGCTTGGTGTATATGTTGGTTTGGTTTGCTTGCGAGTACATTCAAAAGTACTCAGCGGCCTTCAATGTGGCCAGGTTCACCTAAGGATCCGACGTCCACTAGCGAGGAGCCGGAGTGTTCGTGGGCTAGAAGAGTAACCCAATCAGATCCCTGTGGATTGGAGCCGCACTAAGACCATGCTGCCTTAGATAGAGCTTTTTCGCTGCCATCACCCTTGTAAGATATCATGTAAGACTTATATATCCATTAATAGAAATGCCTGTGTTCATGATACTTGTTGTAAAAGCGCATGCCAGAGTGATTTCCTGGGCTGGTGTGTGCGGCGACCGTCTGACTACAGTGGTATTCAGGCGGGGCGCCACACACACACACTCCATCAAATCAATATCATTGGATTCATCATTGCATATATTTTCACATCATATAAATTTGTCACTGTAAATGTTCATATTGTTTTCTACAAACTTGGTCAAACTTTACAAAGTTTGACTTCAGTCAAAGCTAATATGCGGGTAAATAAAACAGGAGGGAGTACTATCTTAGGGTTGACCGGTCACTGCCCGCGGATGTGCACTAGCTGTAGCACGAGCTCCAAGGAACTTTCGTGGCACACAATGCATATTTAACAACTAGTACTACGTACACCCAGGCCTTTAGGTTGCGTGTAGATGACATGGCTACAACATGCAGGCTGACAGCCTACCGCTTTGCCTCGCATGTTTTTATTTATTTTTTCCACGCAAGATTTGCATGCAGGCATGTCACGCACGAGAGAGTATCTGCTGTTACCGAGGCTTAGGTGGTACCATGATACGGGCTCCTGTGCATTTTTGCAAATGTTGCAGAGTTACCGGGAGCCGTTCGATCTTAGAATCTGACGGCCCAGAAGCCCGTATCATGGTAGCACCTAAGCCTTTGTAGCACTAGATATTTTCCATGTCACGCACGTAGTTGTCGAAGTCGTGCTCAAAAAAGGGCGACGAGGTCCGCTAGTCCGCGTTGTTCGGTGTGCCCGGAAAACAAACCAATCCCAGTCGCTGTAAATGTTGTGCGTGCTTTAATTACGGGAAGGTGGATGGACGCGAACAAGCCAGACAACGAACCGCCCGCCGGCTCCCTGATCTCAAATACAAACCGCACTAGCACACTACTGCTAATGCGCACCCGCAGAACATCCTTTCCGAAGGGATGAAGCCCTGCGGTTACCATCTCCTCTCGTCTAAACCAGTTCCCAAAGGGAGAAGGCAGTTCATCGCCATTGCTATGGATTCCCAAGGCGGTGGTGTTTCTCGTCCTCGTCGAGGTTGGGAGACCTTGGATGACGATGCTTTGGGGGAAATCGTAAGTCGCTCCGACTTCCTTACATCCGCAAGACTCAGCGGTGCTTGCACCAAATATTTTAAGACGGTGCGTAAATATGCGTGGGAGAAGGCCATGCTAGTTGGTATGTCATGCGTCCTTGAGGACGAGGATGTTTCCTGGGGGGTCTCTCCAGCGCGGCATGGCCGTAGTTGCAAGTTGACGCCCCTTGAGATGCCGACGTTGAGGGGCACTCGGATTTTGTCCGATGAGCAGGTCAGTGATGAGTTTGATCACATAAATGTATTCTAAAGACTACTTCCGTGTTCCATTTCATAATTGCCCCGCTGCCCACTACTACACAGGTTAGGCTTGGTGCCAATGGTGATTGGCTTGCATACGTACGGGAGGGTACCAACATCAATTTGCACAACATTCACACCGGTGAGACCGTTCCCGTTGAACCATTGTCCAGCATTGGGATCGGCCATCCAATGGGGCACCTCCTGAATTGGTACAATGGAACCACGGTGAGTTTGAAGAAGATAGCAATCCCGGAAGCCCCGACAAGGTCATGCGGCAACAAAGATTACTCTCTCATCGCGGTGTTCGACGTCGAGATTGCTTTCACGGAACATCCTGCACGTGGCAGTCAAAGCTGGACCATGCTGTCTGGGGCCGATTTGTTGACGTACGAGTACGAAGACGTCGTGTTCCTTTTAACCGCATCCTCGCGGTGACAAACCAGGGGACTTGTTTCGTATGGGACACATCCTACGGTATACTCCCTCTCTTCCGGTTTAATATGTTTATTTTTTCCATTTTATAAGTTTCAAATTTATTGCTCCACATCACATGTTTAGATTTCAAGGTGCATTAAATCGTTGCATGCAGGGAAAAGTCATCCCCCGGTCAAAATCAGATCGCCGATCGTGGATGTGCACGGGCCATTCGGTCTCACTTGGAACCTTGTAACTGACGACACCCAGTTGGGACGTACTATCTTAGCAGTCGTTACCCATGGAACCATTGAAGGGCAGCAAGGTGCCACGATCTATCACGATCGGACCCTGATCATGTACCCAGGTAATCCATTATCTCCGATCTAAGACAAGTAGAGCCAGGGGCTAGAGTATACTATCTTATTGCCATGTCATCTTATAACATTTCAGTACATGTCTCATTATACTCCATGAGGAGTAGTTCTTTTCTTTTTTTGATTGATTGGGATAGTCATCGACGCAACATTATAATACAAGTTAAATTAGCAATTTCAATTCCGCAATGTACTGGCTAGTAAGCCTGAATCCCATCTAATAAAAAAAGTACTACTACTACTAGGACTCCTCCTACTTTAATTAATATACATCGCCCACGTCACACTCTCAAATTGTTTCTTCTAGCTCGTGCCGCAGCTGGCTCTAATCTACTCCTACTAGACTTCTCCCCTTCCCTATCATAGAAATAAGCAAATATAGAATATATTATTTTAATCCTTATCCTCTGCTTACGTCACCTTATTGTGCTTGCTGCACAATATTTATCCTGCATGGACCTTGACCATTCCCGTCACCATGTGTCCAGGTTTGAGGTGCCAGGTGTACCAGATGAATGGCTGCGTGTTCGACCCCCGTGATGCTACCTAGGCGTGGAGGAACACACTTGGAGAGTACTCGGTTTTCATTGGGGACAGCTACCCCATAGTGAAAACGATGCCACCTTCCGTGCACGACGCCGACGGCCTGCCGTTCATGAAGAGTGGGTGCGTTTTCATTGCGCACCGCCGGATTAATATCTTGAACGCCCCTATCCCTGACTTATGCCGCTTCAGCTTGGATGAGTCTCCATCGTGGGGAGCCACACTAAAAAGCTGCGATGATATGTATTCCCGTTGCCCTCCGTTATGGATCGTGCCATCTATGAAGAACACCTGGGACTGGAACTACGAAACGGACATGTACCCAGGCACCTATGAACCTGAGTAATGTACCGCAGTAAATATAGGTGAAGTAGCCAGGCACAAATAGTATGAACCTGCGTGGCATGTTGGCATTTGTCTTTTAGAACTTACTAGCACTAAATATTATGTGCAATGCACGTTGATATTATGATGTACGTGCCTAAGTACTCTACTATATTAATTGCAGGCACATACTCCATATTAGCTTGGATGTTTGTTTACGTATATGGTCCGAGACCTTCCAACTAGACGCGTCTGTCTCTCCGGGTCGCACTTTGTATCGTTATGTACTACGTGTGGTCTCCGACCCTACAACTACACAGTCAAGTCATGCTCAAAGAAAAACCGGACGGTCATATCACCTGTGCTGCCGTGTTTCGCGCTCCTCCCTCGTAGAGTGGAGACGCTTGCTTCCATAAAAATGGAAGAAGTGGAGACGCCCTCCCACGATGTTCATGTCCTCGTCCTTTCGCTGACGTGTGGGACATCCAGCACGTGCCAAGCAACAATTTATCCCCGTATCTTGATCTCTAGGCTACGTGCCGGACTTAAGACAAGTTTGCCGTATGAAGCACTACACACCAAGCAGCAGGCGTGCTGAGCAATCCTCAAATCATCAAGTCATTAAATAAAAACAGTATATGAACCACTGCACATGCAAGTTTACTGGGCTGCCGTGTTTCGCACTCCTCTGTCGTAACAGTAGAAACGCTAAAAATAAGAAATAAATATAAAACAGCAGTGACATCCTTGCTTCTCCTCCATAGCGGGTAGAATACTTTCGTTCGCCGACATGTGGGACATCCACCATTTGGGTCCACTTGCCATGCACCAAAATTATAGTCCATCATGCAGAACTATAGGGGAGACTCACCCGGTTGTAGCGCCGTAGTAATAATGACTAATGAGCCGTCAAATCACAATGCCCCACCTATCTAACTGTAAGTTGCTCGAACGAAGCAATCATCATTTCACTCTATGTTGAATCCGCTTCTTCTAGAAAGCTACTGTAGCATCAATACCGCTAGCACACGCCAAGACTGGACGGCACTGTGGCAGCACAGGATATGAGCATGGTCCGTGACATGAAGGGAGGATGGTTCCAGAAAATAATATTCGCTCACTCGTCTTTTCTAACCGGGTTTTGCATCGATCGTTCGTATGAAGGTGCTAAACCAAGTGTTGCACTTACAAGTTCAAAATGAGAAAGTGGACCACTCACGGCACGCATGTCGGGTTCGGCCCGTCGCTCAACGCGCTTCCTCACGGCATATCACTGACACATGGGAACCTATGTGAGCAAACCGACTAGGCCAAACTAGCCTGCCTAACACGCGGGAAAGCCCTGCGCTCGTCTTTTCTATCTGGATTTCTACCGATCGATCGCAAGAGCAAGCCAAAGATAATGTTACACTTTACAAGTTCAAAAGGAAAAGGTAGCACACTTAAAGCATGCCTGTCGCATTCGTGTCACACCCCCACGATCGGTCTGGCACGCCGCTCACCAAAGGGAACACGCATGCGTTTCTTGCATTTTCAGTGACATGTGGGACTGCAATTGAATAAACCAACGATACCCAAAATCTAATTGCTCGTCGAGTGCCGGCTGAAAAAAGAAAGATGAGGAGGGAGAAGAGATCCCCCGGCAGGCAGCCGCGCATGGACTCCTAGAAATATGGTGATAATGTGAGGTGGGCCATGTTTTAATAAAGTCGGAGCACTCCTTTGTACTGCTTGCAGATTTGATTTGACGCATGCCCAGATTTGATCGAAATGTATTAGTATAAATGCACCGTTTGAAAGTTTTTGTACGCCAATGTTCTAGGATTCGTACGTTTCTATATGATTTTGTTGCCGACTAAAAAGAAATGGAGGGCCTTTCTCTCTCTCGGGTCACTCTTCATCCCACAACCCCTCTCTAACACACGTACACTCACACACACTCTCTCTAGGCACTGCAAAAGTACTACTCGTTCACGCTTCCTCCAAAAGATCGACGGCCAAACCTATTTGTATATTTGCAAAGTGGAGAGGCCACTTGCTATAATTTTATAAAGCCAACTAAAGTGGTCCTAGTCATATTTTTGTCTCAATGACCGGTGGGCCATGTATGCCGCGCGCGTGTGTGTGCTGTGTACGTGTGCTGTGTGCGCGTGTTCGTGTGCTATGTGTATTTTTTTGCATGGAATTTTTTTGCATGCCGCATGTGTGCTGTGTTGTATACTTTTTTTATTGCATGGATTTTTTTTCATGGAGTGTGTACGTGTACGTGTACCCGTGTGTGTTGTGTGTGTATGTGACATGTACGGTGGCGAGTTGTGGTAGTATATGTATTCATGTACGTAAGCAAGTGTGTAGTGTGTATGGCAAACTGTCCCCACATGTCATTGTGTGTTTTGTACAAATATAGCAATCCAATATACAAAGGCTGAGAAAGCAAAAAACATGTTGGCTTTGTAAACCTTCTCTCTCCTCTTGCTATAACAAGTTTTTAGCAATCCAATATACAAAGGGTGTTGGAGATGCTCTTGGTGTAGAACAAGCTGATCAGCCCCAACGTTTCTCTTCGCTCAGTGTTTGCAAGTAGTAGTATAGCTCGCAAAGTAGCGGATTTAGACAAGGTTTGACACCAACAATCATCAAACAAGCCCTGCTTATATGATAGACAGTGCAAACAGACGTCTCAGCATGCCATATATTACATCAAAAGCTGGTGAGGATACACCTGTTTCCATAACTCGGAGAGGGTTCGGATGATTCACTAACAAACAAAAGTATCAAGTACCGCCCACATAGACCCTACAGGGTTTGATAACACGCATCTGGTAATTAAACACAATGCAAACTACATTGAAAAATTAGCCCGACCAACTATTTCGTGTCATCGATCTCTGGGGCAATGTCCACAGGACGGACCGCGGCATGGGAATCATCAAGGACGTCCACCGGCAGCTGCACAACCCTAACATATTAGCAAGCACATTGCAAATAATCAAAGACCACAATTATGGTAAGCCAATATTTTTTTTTACCTTGGGCAGCTCACCGGGGGATCCCATCCCTCCGGGGGCCATCGTCTTGCCAGGGGAACACTGCTCCTTGACGGCGACTATCTCCTCAAACCCGGCCTTGAGCCTCTCATAGGTGGCCATTAGGGTTTCTGGGGTAGGCATGGTTCGGGTCTTGCTGTTGTTGGAGCTCTCTGTGTTCAGGAGTTCGTCCGCCAACGTCGTCAACTCTTTGGCCAGTGCTTGTTTCTTGGAGATCTTCGTCTCCATGGGTTTGCCCGCCAACATCGCCAACTCATTGGCCGGTGCTCGCTTCCTGGAGATCTCTATCTCTAGTGGGTTGTCTGCCGGCAACTCTTTGCCTAGTGCTCCAGGATCCATGAATAAACTGACAAACAAAAAGGAATCGAAAGGAAACCATAATCACAATTACAACGGAAAAAGAATAGGCAGTGAGGATCGATCGATGCTTCGCAAAAGAAAAATCTTGGAAAGAAAATAGAGCGGCATCACTGATTCGCTCACCTTTCCTTCATCGGTAGAGAAGAAAAATGGCAGAAGTGAGTAGCCTGGAGTGTGGTTTTCTTCAAGATAGAGGGGAGAAAGGGATTGAGCGAGCGTTCCGGTGAAATGATGGTTGCTTCGTCCGTCCAACTTACCAGGCCACTTTACTACTGCTGGTAAAGGTATGGGTTTTGTGATATGACGGGTCATGACTGCCACACCGGGGTGACTGGTGAGTCTAGCCTGTAACACCTCGCTGTGATTTGGTGGACGGCACTCATGCCCGGATGCTTGATGGCCCGCATGCCTGTTAAACAATGGAATAGAGCGGCTTGTCATAGAAACAGTTTCGACGACCGAGGGGCTACCAAGCGGTCAAGCGTGTCTACCGTTAGACTGGCCATAGTGGGAGTAGTCCCCTCATATTTTGTGTTATATTTTGACCATAAATTTTAACTAATAAAATATAGATTGTATGTAGCAAATCCAATACTCCATAAAAATAGGAATCCAACAATATAATGTTTGGTGACATGCATTAAAAGTTTGCTACTTACTATATATGTGGTCAAACTGTACATAGAAAATATAAATAAGATTGCATGTTGGTGCAGCCCACGTTTCCGATAATTTGAGCCGTGGGCTTGTTCATAAAATATATATGTGTTTGTTCACTTAATGGAGAGTCGAGTACCATATGTGAACGTTACAAAGTGCAACCTGGCACGTACACAATTTTAAACGATTGTTTTTATGGAGTGAAAGAAGAAAACTACTTCACTATATGTATATATAGGCAGGGGCTCCGCGCTTGCTTGCTAGGGTTGCTCTCTTCACACACTCTCATCCTCTCCAGATCTAAGCAAGATAGCGGTGGTCACTCTCTCTCTCTCTGCTCACCGCTGGTCACATATCCGGACGCATCCCCTCCGTCGGGGAAGGGGAGGAGGTGCAGCGTTTAGGCCAACGTCGACGGCGAGGGAGGAGTCCCACTGCCGGCCGCACCGTCATCTCTGACCGAGCGCCGGCACTGGAGGTCCTCCTATCCCTTCGTCACTGCCGTAGTGTTGGCGGATCTAGCCTCCCGCCCCCACCTAGCCACACCCCGACGACCTTCTGGTATATCTTCCTTCGAAACCGGCCTTGCTCTACTGCCCCAGCTCCCCACGTCGCCATGTGCATCATTTTCTACCTCTCAGCCCCCCACATAGCTAGGCTTGATCGGCTGGTCCAATCCCACCTATTTTTTCTATTATTAGAGGTAAAGCTACTTCATGCAGTCGAATCTTGTACTTGGTTCAAACAAGAAAGAAAGGGGGGAAAAGATGTAGTATGTATATAGGACTTGGTTCAAACAGGGAAGAAAGGGGGTGAAAGTAGTATAGACTGGCAATCCAACCAGTCTATTGGTCGAAAAGGGAAATATAGGGGAAACATTGTATACACTGGATAAGCAACCAATATCTTGGTTGAAAAATGAAAGAAAGTGGGGGCTGGGTGTGACAAGGCACTAGAGTATGCCAAGGACTGGATTTGCTATCCACACATAGGAATAGGTTGCTAAAGAGAATAAAAATGGGACCAACCCAGATATGTTGCTTGGATGTTTGTTTCTCTTGGGGCAACAAATTCTGCATCACCACTTTATGCCCCGGTTGAGGTACATGGTGCTGGTGCACCCACTGTCCCATGCCCTTATAGCAACTATTTAGCTGTTCTTAATCTAATGCCCCTGGTAAAATGAAGCCATGCCACTGTTATTAGTCATTACAAGTTTAACCAATTGTTATTGCCAGTAATTAGTAATTGTTTGAGACTCTGATTGTTTCCTCTGTAGCTTTTTGTGCAAATAGGGATATCCATTTCACCTCATTTCTTTTGGGACCTTTTGGTGTACTGCACAAAACACTTCTTAAAAGAAGCGAGAAGTGCTTTGTGCAGTTGAACTAAAATGTCACACCAGAACCGTTGGTCGATTTCAGTGGAACTGCACAAAGGGAGATCTGTGTTCCAATCCTCATCATCCATATTGGCACCATAACCTTCCCTTAGGTAAGAATGATATTTAGCGCATCTGTTCACCTCTATTTTGCTATGGTCATGAGAAAATAATGCTATAAGATGAAGACGAAGAAGAAGAAGGAGGAAATGAAGAAGGATCACTCACTGGTACCATCCTTTCTTATCCTTACAGGTCTTTTTACCACTCAAAACAATGTGCTCTTGATTTTTAGTGATAAATAAAATGACCTGTGCAGATAGTACACATAAAAATGAGCAACACTTCCATATGGCATATATTTATGTGCTGCATGGTTGTTTAGTTATGAATTTTGTTAAATGCTAAGTCTTACTGAAAAACAGTAAAACACCTAATTTTGAGTACTGACCGCACGTTAAGTAGTACTTTTGAGTACTTCCTTGCCAGTACTACCTAGTACTACCTATTTATCTACCGTTGGATCGAGACAAATGGACGGCTTATAAAAATGCCAACTACCGTAAAGCTTGTAAATATGCTATTGTCTTTCTATCATTTCTCACTAAGCTAATGAAGGTATCACCTCGTTCCTACTTCTGTAAACAGGGGTCATGTTGTGTCAATTGTACATTTTAGTGGAACTGCATAAGAGGATACTATGGATTGTATTCCAGCCGGTGCTTTTACTCTGCTAGAAGTGCTTGATAATCTCTTGATATAATCTCACAAGAGGATACCATTGAATGATTCCTGTCAGCGCTTTATCTTCTCTTCTGGAATTACTTGAATAAATTTCCTCACGCAGGTTGGTACCGGCCTACGTCCGTAATCCAGATTAGTGTGCTGTCATCTCTATTGGTATCGTGCTTGCTACTGTCATGAGAAAGTGCTTTATCTTTGCACGTTAAATCTTTGCAACCGATGATACATGGCAATGTTTTGCGTGTTGAGCTAATTGGCACTGATGAAATCAACTAATACCTCTCTTTAAGCAAGGATACTATGTTGCTATCTTTACCCATTAAGATAATGAGGATGCTTCTATTTGTTAGTGTATGTTTCATCAACCAGTGCCACTATTACAGTAATCTCACTTTCTCTATATATGTGCCAACAGGGATGCTCGATTTTAGTGGAACTGCACAAAGACTTTGGGTGGTTCATTGCCTCAACTACCTCCTTACTTTCCTGTCATTCGCTTTTCTCTGCTTCCAGTCAAAGGAAGTACTAGTTGATAAGCTTCCTCACACAGGTTGGTACCGGCCTACAGCCTTCATCCTGATTATTGTTCTTTGTCATATCTATTGGTAATTTGGTATTGTGCTACTGTTTGCTACTGTCATGAGAAAGTGCTTTAGTTTTGCATGTTAATCTAATGCAACTTATGTACACGCCAATTCTTTGCGTGATGAGCCTATGCCACTGATAAAATAAGCTAATACCACACTTTAAGCAAGGCTACTATATTGCTATCTTTAGCCATTAATGAACTAGTGTCGCTATTATAGTAAATCTCACTTTCTCAATATCTGTGCAAACAGGGATGCTCGACTGCTGGAAATATTGGCACCCTTTCGATTAATCTAATCCACGAGTAGATAATAAGCATGGCAATCACAGTGGATGGTTCATTGCCTTCATTGCCTCCTTTAGCCATTAAGATAATGGGAAGACCCTACAAGCAAAGCGTTACGTTGCCAATTTCAGTAGAACTGCACAAAAAGATCAAATGGTCAGATACTTATGCTGGCTCCTATGTACTCCAAAGTTCACGCAGACAAGCATCGATGTTGACAAGAAGAAGTGCCAGAGTGAACACCACTTAACCAGTCTGCACCCCAGGGATGCTCCATTTCAGTTCAACTGCAAAAAAACTTTTGGTGGTTCATTTTGTCCACCGCCTCCTTGTCTGCACGGTAGAATTTTGGCGAGCTACAGGACCAAGATGAGCCAGTAAACTAGTTGGATGAAAGTAGTGGCCAAGATGCTCAAACCTCTCGCGGCATCGAGGCCACCATCATGAGCATAACGTACAAGCAAAGTTCAGATGGTCTATGCTGCCTCTTATGTACTTGAAAGTTTGCTCAGACAAGCACTAATTTTAGCAAGACGTACCACCAAGTGAACACCACTTAACCAGTCTGCACCCCAGGTAATTAAAGTGTGTCGATGGAGGATATTGGCTGTAATCTCGCAATCATTTGGATGCATAAACATGCTTAACTTGTATACGTGAATCTTTTTTGTTGATTATGAATGTTGGCTATGAATATTGGCTTGTGATCTCTCAATCATTCTGAGGCATAAACATGCTGAACTTGTATATGTGAATCTTTTGAGGAGAACGTATCATGTGAACCTGAGTTTGATCTGAATGTTTACCTTTTCTGTTGTACTTGGTGTGTTAACTTGGTTGCTGTGGGCTTGTGACGTGTGAGTGTCACACGGCACACCATCGTCCCGAGAAGAATGGACCTGCTTGTTAGGGTTGCAAGGGCGCATCAACTCTTATTTATCTTTTGCTCAGTCTTTGCAAGCACTGATAGCCTGCTAACACACGAACACTTACATGGGAATAGATCGAATGTATCCTACACGAATGACCCGGCGCATTATCACGCTCGAACACACAGGGTACCCAGCATATTTCAGACTGACATCCGGTACCCCGTACCCGGTTGAACCGCCCCATTCAGCCCCGGCCATATTGTTTTCGGCCTCTAAAAAAACACACTACTGCATTGATTTTGGGCTTTGAGAAGTGCTGTTTTCCGTAGATTGGGTCGCCCAGCAAATGGGCTGCTGGTCTGGCACGGACTGGGAGGCTATAATAACAAGTTGTATCATGGAGAGGCAAGCTCAAAAATTACCCCATCGAGAGCCACTGAAAAACAAATTTGCGTCTGACGTTCTTCTTCAGTCTTCCCTCAGCTGGTTGTCCCGCCGCCCAAACCAGCGCGGCTGGACTGCCTGCTGCCGCCCAGGGGCCGGCGGCACTGCCTCACACCGTGCTCCCCACCCCCTCTTAAATCTAGCTTGCTCCATACCCCAACCGCCAGCGCGGGACGGAAGTTTCATCTTCTTCCCCCTCGGCCCTCCCGATGCCGGGGGATTTAAGAAGCGCGGCATCAAATGCACCACCGGCGATGGCTGCCTGTCATTAATCTCTCCAATTACGGAGACTGCGATGCGTCATCCATGTGCATCCGAGAGGTGTGTGAGCTGGCGGCAGCAGCTTTTCTCACCGGGAGACGCGCCCTTTGACCGCCCGCCGCCGCTCTTACCTCCTCCTTAATGGCTCCCGCGGCAGCCTATAAGACGCCGCCGCCGTACCCTCTATCCCCCAAATCCTCTCTCTAGCGCCTCCCATTCCCATCTCCAATCCACCAGCACTCCCTCGTCAATGGCGCAACCAGAGGAGTACCCCCTCATGTTCAATTTTGGAGAGGAGGATGAGCATCCCGCGAATCCTCTGGATCAGTTATGGGATGAGATGGACCTGGGCTTGGAGATAGTTGCCCAGAAGAAGTGTCGGGGCCGGATTTCCGGGACATAAAATCCCAGGAATAACCCCTCGTGTCACCACCAGCCCCAGGATTACCGTTACTGGTGGACACGTCCTTGTTACAGATTACCAAGCAATTACAAGAATTGGATACAAGACCATAAAGGTCTAATGATACAACAATGATTTCTAACAGCGGATGACGGAAGCGGGTAGCGGGTCTCCAATTCTGGTGGAAGCTCCAATCCCACAGGAACGGCTGACCAGGATAATTCCTATCCCGCGTGGCTGCTATACTAGGCTCCGCATGGACGTCGTGGTAATACTCCTTGTGAAATCCTGACCTGGCCAATTAAATAGCCAGGGACAAGCCTGTGAGTACGTTTGAATGTACTCGCAAACATTATGAACAAAAGATATACCGAATGCATATGCTCATGATGAATTAAATGATATGCATATGTTGGCTGAAATTAAATTATGGCATGATAAATATTAGCATGTGCAGAAAAATGAGTATATAAAATGTTAGTGACAAACCAAGAAAATTAAAAGTGGATAATCGGGCGAGACAGGATTGCCCGAGAATCCAAGAGAAATGTCAAACGGGTGTCTAAAAGAGAACCGACGAGACAGGACCGCCGAGAACTCAAGCGACGCCACGAGAGGTCTTGAAAAGAAATGCCAAACGGGTGTCTAAAAGAGAACCGGCGAGACAAGACCGCCGAGAACTCAAGCGACGCCATGGGAGGTCTTGAAAAGAAATGCCAAACGGGTGTCTAAAAGAGAACCGGCGAGACAGGACCGCCGAGAACTCAAGCGACGCCACGAGAGGTCTTGAAAAGAAATGCCAAACGGGTGTCTAAAAGAGAACCGGCGAGACAGGACCGCCGAGAACTCAAGCGACGCCACGAGAGGTCTTGAAAATAAAACTGAGTGCCCGGGGTAGTCTAGCCAGCCCCTGAGACACTCAAAAAAATAAAATATAAGAGAAACGGTTAGTCCACAATAATATGCACAATAACAACAATATCTATAACAATAGCATTTATGATAACAAAAGTATCCATAATGACATTAGGGTGACAAAAAATATCCTGCAAAATAAATCATGCTCAGTTTTAATTATTTCCTCCGAAGACCGACACTAAGACCGACACTTGACCAACCCAGACTGTAGTCCTTAACCGCGGACACGGCTATTCGAATAGGTTTTAAAACTCTGCAGAGGGTGTACTCTTTACCCACAAGTAAAGGATTTCCTTAGTCAACACCGAGACGCTGACTAATTCCCATTACGGCCTTTGGGTTGAAAACACACCTAACCAGCAAACACCAGTTCAACTTTCCGGATGCCAGGAATCACCCAAAGCATCGTTCAAGAAAAACTCTAAGTCGGGGAGACTACAATCTCGAATAGCATGGGATCACTATTCATACGCGCGGATTACAAGGGGTACCCCCCTCTCGGCCCAACCAGATACACCCATGCCCCCTGACCCAATGACTGGCATTATAACCGGTACCTGGAAACCTTCATCGTGGCCTCTTTGTACGGTGTGTGCACGGAAAGGGGTTAACAACTTACTGAACCGTACCCTACCAGTGGCAGGGACGTGTGGCAGCACGAAACAAGTATGGGGGTTACCGGGACAAGACTCGATCTACGGTTGACTCAGGAGGCTTAAGTTTTCCTGCAGTGGTTAGCACAATAAAGTGTCCTTTCAACAGTAACAGCAAAACAGGGCCACAGCCCTTGCATGTCCCAACATGCATAACCAACAAGGCATGATCACGCTCCAACGTGATCACCCTTCTGCCGGTAACGGTATTTCTGTTATATCTGCTCCTGCAAGTTTGTCATGACAAGCACACGTTGCACGGTACGAGGAAACATGCCAACACTACATGCATGCAGATTTTATTTGAATTCAACATATGCATGATACAATTATTCTTGCAAATATTTAACCATGCAATCACCATATCGAGTGTTCAAGATGCTTGCCTTGAGCATGTAGAAGTGTTGGGTGCACTCCAAAACTTTGAAAATTTTATCTTCCCTCCATTTCCTATTTTCAAAAATATTGCAATTACCACATAAAGCCAAAACAGTATTAAAAAGTTGTTTGGAAAATTTTGAAATATATACTAAAATAAACTAGATGGAAAATTAGGAATTACAGAAAAAGAATCAATTTATTTGGAGTTCAGATGATTTTCCTAGGAATTTCCTAAGCTGGAATAATTAAAGAATTGGACTATTTAATTGATCCAGCAGAAACTATGCTTAGGAAAAATGTTCAACCTATCTGGATTAATAGAACATGATTTTATGAGTATGTAGAAATTTAAATCATCAGATTTGGATTTGAAATGTCCACTGTGGAGATATTTGAAATCTGCTGGAAAAAGGAAAATAGAAAAGAGTAGAAGTGCGCCCTCGGCGCTGTTTAGCCGTCTGTCGCTACTGGGCCAAGCCCAGCCGATCGGCTGTGCGGGAGGCTGCCGACGTCGAAGGCGTACTTATGGGAATACGCCTTCCCCGCGCGAACACGGATTCATGGAAAGCCGTCTCCACTTAAACGGCGGGGCCCGCGGCTTGAGTGGCTGACGGGCGGGTCCCACTTGTCGGGTTCGTCTCCCATCTCCCGTGCGCGTCTGGACAGGGACAGTGGAGGATTCTGGCGATCCTCGCCGGCGAACGGCAGTGCCGTTCGGAGCGCCGAGCATACGTGCGTGCTCCCCTCACCGTGGTGAACCCGGGGAGCTGCGCCACCACCTTCGGAGGTCACCGAGTTGCCGACGGGGAGCTTTGCTGCGGATGGCGGCCGTCGGTGAAAGAGGGACTCCGTCTCCTAGCTTCGTTTAGTGAAATTGATGGGTAGGATGGACTTGCGGGTACTCCAGGAGGTGGGTGGTGGAGGAAATGGAGAGGGGGAGGTTCTAATGGCGTCGGCATCTGCCGGAGAGTTGCGGCGGACGTCTCGGCCGGAGACGAGGAAGAAGGCACTCCTGAGCTCGGTTGGCTGCTCGGGGAGACGCCTAGAGAGGGAGAGACGATCTGGTGCAGAGGGGCAACCTCGGGGATGCTTATATAGGGAGGGAGAGGCAGTTCCTGTGGCTTCCCGAAGAAGACACGACGGCGGCGGCCATTGATGGCAGTAGGAGGGGGTAGCTGAGGTAGGCGGTGGTCGGTGAGGTCGTTGCGGACCGTGGCCGCCCACATTTACCACAGGGGTGTGCTGGCTGGGTCGGCTGGCTCGGGCGGTGCCGTGCCCGAGTGGAAGTCGTCGGCGGCGGCTCGGGACGGTGGTGGTCGGCACTAGGGGACGAGGGGAGGTGTCGGTGAGGGCGGTGGCTTGCCCGTGAAGCTGGAGAGGGTGGAAAACGTGCGGGGGTGGCAGCAGAGCAGCGGTGCGAGGGCGAGGCCGAGCCTGCCAAAAGAGCGCTCTGCTCGTGCTCTGGTCGTGCACGTGTGGTGCTCGATGAAATGTCAGGGTGAACTAGGGTGATCCACTCGAGCTGATTTTTGGTAGAGTTATGCTAGCATGGATGGTGGTGACGATGGACATGTTGGTTTGTCCAGAAGATCAAGTTCCTAATGTAGTTTAGGGAGAGGCATAACTTCTGTCATGCACACAACCTGCTTGACAAAATGCTAAGGCAATCTAGGCATTTTTGTTGACTATGAAAATTGCCAGGATGATGCCTCATTAGATCATAGATATGATGGTGGAGTTGGATGGACTGAAGGAAAGACTTGCAAGTGCAAGTTTTGTTGGATTTTAGTTCTGGACAGAAACTGCAGGGTGTAATTTGGTGAACTAAAATGATGAGATTGGGGGTGAGCTCCTGAACTTAAGGGTTTGGTTGGAAGGACTATAAGTGGGAATAATTTCAGAATTTTTGGAGCAAGGAAAATTGGGGTTGTAGTTATAACCTAAGAATGGGACAGAATTGAAAAGAGGATGTTTCACTCAAAATTTTCAAAAGACCAAGCTGGGTTTTTGCATAAAAAAGATCTATAGGCACCACATGACCTCTCATAATTTTTGTGGAATTTTTGAAGATTTATTTGAAATGGTTGCAGTGTAACAGAAGCATTTTAAGAATTGGAAATGCTATAAAAATGATTATCTTGGGCAAAATTTTAGTATGAAAATAATTCCTACTGTTATTAAAATATAATTGAAATGATTTAAGAAAGCTTCCAAAGCCACAATATTTTTCCAAAAATTTCTATATGGAGGGAAGAATTTTGGAAAACAGAAAATACTCTAAAATTAATAAAAGACCTAATATAATTCAAAATTTTATTTCTAGCCAAATTTTACTTAATAAAAATATGATTAAATTTTTGGGGTGTTACAAGAAGGCAGAGGTGGAGCAGCTGTTTGGGGCCCCCGCGCCCACCACGGACGAATGGCCTGCCTTGGACGCTGATGCCGCCGAAGCGTATTTCCACGCCCTCCACTCCAACTTTGCCCAATTCCACGCATTTTACCATGGCAGTGGCCGTGGCGGTGGCGGAGGTCCTGGCCGTGGGGGTGGCACTGGCGGTGGCCGTGGTGGTGGCGGTGACCGCGGCCATGGCGATGTCGGATGTCGTGGCCGCGGGGATGGCACTGGGCGGGGCCGTGCGGCTAGCGCTAGCCGTGGCTAGTGTCTGGTTCAACTTCAGCTTCTAAAAATGTAGTCGTGGTGGAAGCAAATTAACTAGTAGTACTACTACTGTTCATTTGAATGAATCAATTGTCAAAAGGGTGTTTTCTTTCTGCCAATGGTTTGATTCATATCGAACAGCTGGCGTGCGTTTTCTCTTACATATTCTATCTCCCATCTTCTTCTTCCTCCAGCCTCCCAAACCAGCGACGGACGGACCGCATGCTCCCGCCACCCTGCGGCCGGCGACTAACACGAAACAAATGTTCTGCAAGCAGAAATATAAATAGTAAAAGCAAAAAAAAGAGTCTCACCTCCAGTAAAATACTGACATCTCGGACCCACCAGGTTGTCATCAACGTAGTATTTTTTTTGAGAAACTCATCAACGTAGTAAATAAACGAGTGAATTAAATAAGGAGAGGCAGTCACCAAAACTGTTTTATAACTGGGCTTTGGCCTACCCAGCCTATTATATGCGCAGCCCATGACATGCTGACACCAGGGTCCAGCAGTTGTCGAATGGGCTGTGGGACGCGGAGTTACCTTTTTTTTAAAGAAAAAACGCATAGCTAAGTTTTTTTCTACTCCCTCCGTATAAAAATATAAGACGTTTTTGTAGGCTAAAATAGCCTTAAAATGTCTTATATTTTATAATAATGTTGTGGCCAGACCAACATTACTATTTAACCCAGAGAAGCAAATGTGTGTATTTCTAAAAAAAAGGAAATGGCTGTAAATTAACCAAAAATATTAAATGGGGCTTGTCCGCAACATTATTTTTTAATCCAGCCAAGAAATCGGTGTATTCCAAAAAAAACAATTGGGTTTTAAATTCTACTAAAAAGGTTAATCGGTTGCAGTCCGCAACATTATTTTGTCAGCCATCCTGTAAATCATTAAAGAAAATCTCTTGTCCAAACGAATGCCCAGCCCCGTTTTATTTTTTTTATATCATTGCCCTTTTTTTTATATCATTGCTCTGTCCAGTCAGCCCAGCAAATGCATGTATTTAGAAAAGAAGCAAATGGGCTAAAAGTTCTAAGGAAAAAAAAATTGGTTGCAGCATGCCCGCAACATTATTTTTTCACCCAGCCCAGCAAATGGGTGTATTTTGATTTTTTAACAAATGGGCTGTAAATTCTAAAAAATATGAAATGGGCTGAATGTCAGGCACAGAATAGGAAGCTCACATTGTGGGCCCACGATGGTGAAGCCCACGCAAGGCATTGTCAACTTGGTCAACAAAACGATTCTGATAGCCGAGGCGTTGGATGTAAATCAAACGGCCAACGTGCTTCTTCAATCTCTCGTCCTCTTCCTCCCACGCTGGCGGGACCATGCTGGGCTGCAATTGCTTTTTGCGAATTGCTGGGCTGCAAATCTAGACAGGGAGGCATGCATTCGGCTTGCCCAGAAAATTGTTTGAAATAACTAATAAGAAAAAGGTGGTAAATATAAAAAACACAGCAAACTGGCAATTAGTTTCAAATTTAGGCTTTTTTCTTTGGATTTTGAGATTTTAAATATCATTGGATTTTATTTTATTTAATTTTTTTTTAAATTAGTTTGAATCTAACGCGAAATTTTGGGATTCGGACTACACCGAAGTATGCGAAATTCCGTTGAATTTATTGACTGTGGTACTGGTCCGAAGATGGGCTGTAATAAATTCCTTAAGAATTAGCAAATGGGCTGTAAATTATTCACAAAAATAGCAAATGGGTTATATGCTGTCTACCACACATTTGGAGGCTGACTTGTGGGCCTACGAAGTTGACGGGTACGCAAGGCTTTGTCAACTTAGTGAACAATCGATTCTACCAGCGTGACCGTTCGATGTTAATCCAACGGCCGCTGTGCTTCTTCAATCTCTGATTTCTTGCTCCAGCCACCGAAACTAGCGCCGACGGGACCGTCTGCTCCCAACTCTGATGGACGGCTGTACTGCCGCTAAGGACTCACCGCCCCACCCTATTCCCACCGCTGGCCAGCCCATCCCTCTACTCACCCACACCTTCTGTTGTTCTCCGGCGACGGCAGCCTCACACCGCAGCCGAACCAGTCAACCCTTGTACTCCCCTTCCTGTGGGCATCCACTGCCGAGTCTTCCCCGGCTCCGAGTCGTTCCCACCCTTAGCCTAGCCATCGTCCACCGCCTTGGTGCTCTCGGCACGGCGTCGTCAACGCGGTCAACGAACGACACCCATCGGAAGAGGACTGTACGTGCAGAGGCTGACAGCTGGGACCCACATGGTCCATGGTCACCTCCTTATCACGCGCAAGAAAAATGATTCCTCCCCCTGACAGCTTGGACCCACCAGCTACATCTTCGCACGCAAGGAAGTGCCTCCTTATTACGCGCAAAAAACTGACTCCTCCACCTGACATCCGGGACCCACAAGCTACATCTTCGCATGGAAGGAAGTACCTCCTTATTACGCAAAAAATAAATAATTCCTCCCCATGATAACTGGGACCCACCAGATTTTGAGGCTGACTTGTGGACCTACTAAATTGACTTACGCAGGGCTTTGTCAACTTAGTCAACAAACGATTCTAGCAGCAGTGAATGTTGGATGTTCATCCAACGGCCGTGCTGCTTCTTCGATCTCTGATCTTCTTGCTCCAGCCGCCCAAACCAGCGCTGGCGGGACTGCCTGCTCCTGCCTCCCGTGGCCGTCTATGATGCCGCGCAGGCCTCACCGCCCCACGCTACTCCCACCTCTGGCCAGGCCTTCCCTCTACTCACCCACATCCCCTATTATTCTCTGGCGACGGCAGCCTCACACCGCAGCCGAACCAGTCAACTCTCGTACTCCCCTCCACGTGGGCATCCACTACCACGTCTTCCCCAGCTCCACATTGTTCCCTTCCTAGGCCTCGCCATCGTCCATTGCCTTGGTGCTCTCGGCGCGGCGTAGTCAACCTGGACAATGAACGACAGCCATTGAAAGAGGACTGTACGCGGTGAGGCTGACAGGTGGACCCACCAGCTACATCTTCGCACGCAATGAAGTGCCTCCTTATTACGCGCAAAAAAATGATTCCTCCCCTTGACAGCTGGGACCCACCATTCGCACGCAAGGAAGTGCCTCCTTATCCTCCCTTACAGCCGGGACCCACCCAGTCGAAGCGTACATAGCGTTGTCTGTCTGGTCGCGAACGTGTACGTACATACTGGTCGATCGGCCTTTCTACAACGATGAACCCTGGGCGTGTAAGGAGCGGCACATGTCATAGTAGAGCCCCCGACGTAGTAGTTCAGGCAGCCCCGTCTAAATCGTGTACACGTACGTACAGCCACACAGCAAAAAATACGGCCACGTACGTATATATACGGGCGGGGTCTCGAACGCGTACTCGTGCATACGTACGGCCAGGGCTCGTGTACATGGAGAGAGGCAACGGACGGCAGCAACGGCCTCCTGTTCATCGGCAGCCAATCGGTTGTGTCGGAACGGAGAAAACAGCGTCGGGAGCCAAGCGACTGGGTCTGAACGCGTCCTGTTCATCGGGAGCCAACCGGCTTGGATGGAACAGCCGAAACGGGGTCCTGTTCATTGACTCGGGGTCTGGCGTACCGCAAAACAGAGGAAATGGCCTTCTGTTCGACCACCTACGGTCGCAACGGGGTCATGTTCATCGGCTGGGGGTTTGGCGTACCGCAAAACGGAGGAAACGGACTTCTTTTCGAGCGTCTACGGTCGAAACGGGGTCCTGTTGATCGAGAGGGCTCTGGCGTACCGCAAAACGGAGGAAACGGACTTCTCCCCAACTGCCTACGCTCGAATTGGGGGTCATGTTCATCAGGAGGGGTGTGGCATACCGCAAAACGGGACTCCACGGGCTACTGTTCATCCACAGTCGACCTTCCTCTAGCCTCCACCAGCTACTGTTCATCCACCGTCGACTTCCTCCAGCCTCCACCGGCTACTATTCATCCAGCCTCCACGGGGTCCTGTTCATCCACCTTCAACAGGCTGGGGTATGGCGTACCGTGGCACGGCCTCCTCGGGGTCCTGTTCATCCAGCGCCAACCGCCTACACGGCCGGGGTTCTGTTCATCCAACCCCCACCGGCTGGGGTGGGGCATACATGTGGGCGGCAGCAACGGGAACTGTTCATCCACAGCCAACCAATCGGCTCGATCGATGCATCTCGACTCGTGTCTACGTGTATCGCGCGCGCGGCAGCAACGGGCACTGTTCATCGAGAGGCAACCCAACACCGGCTGGCTACGTCTCAACAAACACCGGCTGGCACCTCGCACGGGGTCTCAACAAATGATTCTAGCAGTAGTGACCGTTGGATGTTCATCCAACGGTCGTGCAGCTTCTTCAATCTCTGATCTTCTTGCTCCAGCCGCCCAAACCAGCGCCAGCGGGACTGCCTGCTCCTGCCTCCCGTGGCCGGCTGTGCTGTCGTGCAGGCCTCACCGCCCCACCCTACTCCCACCACTGGCTAGGCCTTCCCTCTACTCACCCACATCCCCTGTTATTCTCCGACGACGGCGGCCTCACACCGCAGCCGAACCAGTCAACCCTGGTACTCCCCTCCGTGTGGACATCCACTGCCGCGTGTTCCCCGGCTCCGCGTCGTTCCCTTCCTAGGCCTCGCCGTCGTCCACCGCCTTGGTGCTCTCGGCGGAGCGTAGTCAACGTGGTCAATGAATGACTGCCATCAGAAGAGGACTGTATGCGGTGAGGCTGATAGCTGGACCCACCAGCTACATCTTCGCACGCAAGGAAGTGCCTCCTTATTACGCGGAAAAAAATTATTCATCCCCCTGGTAGCTGGGACCCACCTTCTATATATTCGCACACAAGGAAGTGCCTCCTTATCCTCCCTGACAGCTGGGACCCACCCGGTCATGGTGTACGTAGCGTTGTCTATCTGGTCGCGAACGTGTACGTAAATACTGGTCGATCGGTCTCTCTGCAACGATGAAACATGGACATGTAAGGAGCGGCACGTGTCGTAGTAGAGCCCCCGACGTAGCAATTCAGGCAGCCCCGTCTAAATCGTGTACACATACGTAGAGCCACACGGCAAAAAATACGGCCACGTACGTACATATACGGGCGGGGTCTCGAACGCGTACTCGCGCAGACGTACGGCCAGGGCTCGTGTACATGGAGAGAGGCAACGGACGGCAGCAACGGCCTCCTATTCATTAGCAGCCAACCGGTTGGGCCGGAACGGAGAAACAACGTCGTGTTCATCGAGAGGCAACCGACTGGGTCGGAATGCGTCCTGTTCATCGGGAGCCAACCGGCTTGGATGGAACAGCCAAAATGGGGTGATGTTCATCGACCCCCCCCCCCACCGGCTGGGTGTCTGGCCTATCGCAAAACGGAGGAAACGGCCTTCTGTTCGACCGCGTACGGTCAAAACGGGGTCCTGTTCATCGGTTGGGGGTCTGGCGTACCGCAAAACGGAGGAAACGGACTTCTATGCAACCACCTACGGTCGAAACAGGGTCCTGTTCATCGGGAGGGGTTTGGCTACCGCAAAACGGAGGAAACGGACTTCTCCCCAACTGCCTACGGTCAAAACGGGGGTCCTGTTCATCGAGAGGGGTGTGGCGTACCGCAAAACGGGACTCCACGGGCTACTGTTCATCCACGGTCGACCTCCTCCAGCCTCCACCAGCTACTGTTCATCCACCGTCGACTTCCTCCAGCCTCCACCGGCTACTGTTCATCCAGCCTCCACAGGGTCCTGTTCATCCACCCCCAATCGGCTGGGGTATGGCGTACCGCGGCACGGCCTCCTCGGGGTCCTGTTCATCCAGCGCCAACCGCCTACACGACCGGGGTCCTGTTCATCCAACCCCCACCGGCTGGGGTTGGGCGTACGAGTGGGCGGCAGTAATGGGAACTGTTCATCCACAGCCAACCAACCGGCTCAATCGATGCGTCTCGACTCGTGTCTATGTGTATCGCGCGCACGGCAGCAACGGGCACTGTTCATCGAGAGGCAACCCAACCGGCTAGCTACATCTCGCACGGGGGCTCGATCGGCTTCAGTAAGCAGCGACAAGGGATCGATCGGGTTCAGTTAGCAGCGAAGGGATTGCTCGGGTTCAGTTAGCAGCGAAGGGATCGCTCGGCTTCAATACGCAGTGGGATCGGTCGCTCAGGTTCAGTACATGTAGTAGTGCGAGGGATCGACCGATCGCTCGGGTTCAGTAAGCGAACGCCTGCTCGGAATCAGTTAGCGAATGCCTCACACACACGCGTGCGTACGAGAGAAACGCGCAAACCACACTTCATCGCTCGGCCCCGACCACCCACCGTAACCGGGAACTCCCCAAAAATTTCCTCGGCCTCACTTCTACCACGATTTTTTACGTCATGGACGGCCCAAAGAATGTCATATGGGTGCGTGTCCGGCCCGCCCAGGACAAAAAACCCATTTTCTGTCATAATTTTCTGTCATAGAAGTAGGAGCCCACCGCATCTATGACGATACGTGTTTTTGTCACAATTATTGTCATAGAAGTAGGAGCCCACCACATCTATGATGATACGTGTTTTTGTCACAACCATGACAGAAAAAGTTTTCGTTCGGGCCATAATGTCACGGATGTGTCTTTTTTTTGTAGTGCACGGTAACTACGTGTCACACCCTCTTCAACATATATATAATCTTCCATTTCCGTTGCCTTTTGGATGTCTGACATCGCAAACATGTCTTCGCAGGCCGACGAAACCCCGTGCACCATACTGTACACCATCAACGGCCAGAAGGTGGACGTGGGAAAGGCAACGATAGTGAAGCCGAAGGAACGCTTGTTCCACGGCCGGCCGATGCCCCCTGGCGTCTTCAAGGTTTCCTTGGCCAGTGTCAAAGCGTCCCTTGAGAGTTTGGCTCCTCCGGTATCACTCAGGGGAGATGACGACGAGACCCCGCTGCGGATTGGCGATTGCAAGAGTTGGATGCTGCTGTGGCCGAAGATTCTCCTTCATGTGGATGCGGCCGAGAGCACACCAACGATAACGCCTCAGTAAGGTATGAACACCACCCCACCTACCCAATTATCAGCGCCTGTCATGCCGGGTGATAGCGGACGACGTGAGGAAGAGACTCCATTAGTGGCTGATGATGTCACCCCCGTCGAAGAAGCAATAATGGATGATGTCATGGAGGATGATGATGACCCTCTCCGGTTTCTCAATACCGGCTATGACGATGGAGGATTGATGGCTCAGTAGTATGACTCAGCCTATGAGCGTAATGAGTTGATGCCTGATTTGCCGGAGCAGGAACGTCCTAAGGCTGATTGCAAGAAGTCTCTCTTCATGAAATCCTCGCAGGACACGCCTACAGATGCCGCCTCATCCCAGCATCAACAACGTGAGGGTCGTGCAATGCTGAGCCCGACAACACTGGGGACGGTGGTCAGGGATGGTACGTTAGGCTCACTTCCGGTACCCAAGAAGAAGCACAGGAAGAGGAAAGGCCCTACTGGCGCCAGAGCTGCTTCTAGCAGCCAGCCGCCTCCGCAGCCCCGGGTTGCAGACAGTATACCTATCAAAGGTGCGGCGACATTCCATATCGCCGGCCATCCGATCCTACCTGAGGTAGCACTAGAGGGCATAAACGGTGATCTAAGGAGACTTCATGATGATGTGTTGTCGAGAGAGAAAAGCCTTCGCGCCTCGAAAAATCCAAGATACCCGCTCTACGCGGTTAACGTGCCGCAGCAAAGGTTGTACATCCAGACATTCCCCGCAGAAAAGTTCTTCCTTCGATTTGATTACGTCTTCGACATGTTTCACATGACAAAGCTGGATTTTACATTCGTCCGCCTTTATGCCCTGCACATGAACTACATCATCAGGCGCGACCAAATATCTCTTATCTCAATCGCAGACCCGTACTTTATGCACGAGGGCTTCTTGGCAGTCTGCCCAGAGCACCGTGAATATGCGAGGAACTACATCGCGGACTTCATGGTCGCTAATAAGGACAAGAAGACGATTCTCATGCCTTATCATCCCATGTAAGTCATCTGCGGATATCCTCTGTGACACATACATCCTTTCGTAAATTTCAATCATTCCTTTGCACGCATGGAGGCTAATTTGAGGTGTACTTATTTTGCGCAGCGAGGGGCGCGCCGTCCTCATCATTCTTTACCCCCAATTCTCCCACGCTCTTTACTTGGACTCGTCGAAGAACATAAAGAAAAAGGATTACACACACATAAAGAGTATTCTCGATAGTGCCATCATAAGCTACGGCCATCGGGGTGGAGAAGTCAGGGTCAAGAGGACAAAGAACGGCGCGCCATGTTTCGGCCATAAGACCGACTTCTGCTGCATCTAGTAACCAAATGATAGTCTCTCTGATGGATTCTACGTCATCCACCACATGCTGGAGTACAGAAGGGATCGGCAAAAACTTCGCACGTCACCTACTTCCGGCGATGCCGATATTCTGCAATGGGCCATACTAGGAAACATACCAGATCATCGACTCCGAGTTGAGTTCTATCACATCCAGCGTGAACTTGCCCAACTCATCATGAAGGAGGTCATCGAAAAAACAGGGATGTTCTACGAAGGGCCAATGTCGCGGGTTGACGTCCGAACACGCATAGCCGCTCAGCGTCTGGACCTGAACCCTTTCAGGAAGCTCGGCGACATCCGCCCTGATTTGGATGGATGGGACGACATGTTGTAGTGATTGACGATGATAATGTGTCCGTTTAGTCACTACTTTCTCTATGACAAAACTTTGAATTTATGCACGACAAAACTTTTTGATGTAAACCGTCCTCCTCAGCTAGCGTAGACCGCTCTAGTTAATTAGTTTGGGTACGATGAACTTCATTATTTATGTTTACGATATGTTGCTTGTATTTGCTAACTCTATCTCTTCATGTTGCTCAACTATATTATGTTGCATATTATCAATGAATTCATCACGTGACGATGCATGTATATAGATCATCGATGGCGAAGAAGTGCTACGCCGTGTACATAGGGAGGGTTCCAGGAGTGTACGACGAGTGGCCAGAGTGTCAGGCCCAGGTGTACCAGTTCCCGGGCGTCAGCCAGAGAGGGTTCGACAGCAGAGGCGAAGCGGAAGATAGTTACTTGAGGTTCACGCTAGCGCGAGAGAGGAATCGGAACCGGCGCCTCAAGAACTACTACATTATCGCGCTCTTGCTCATACTGATCGCTCTTCTCTTCTATATCATAGTTTAGATAGATGATGAAACATATCTATGTGATGACCATGCAATTGCTTGTATTCGAGACATGTCACATAACTTGTGTCGCTATATCGAGATGATGATGAGACATGTCACATAACTTGTATCGCTATATCGAGATGTCACATAACTTGTTGGATGATGATGATATGACAAGACTATTATGTGTATGATATGATGAGAATATTGTATGTTTATGATATGATGAGAGTACTGTATAAAACCCGTACAAATACAGCGCAAATAAGCACAAAAAAATACAGGAAACTTAGCAGTAGCGTGGGTCGAGTAGCAGCAGCGCGGGATTATCAGCAGCGCGGGCCAAACAGCTGCGCTATAGGTAGTTAGCAGTAGTGCTGGCATGACCAACGCTGCTGCTAGGTAGGGGTAGCAGCAGCGCTGGGTAATACCCACGCTACTGCTAAATATTAGCTGTAGCACCACAGCAGTAGCGCGGGCCCCAGTGCTACTGCTAGGCTTTTATCCCGTGCTACTACTAGGGTTTTCCCTAGTAGTGCATGGTGTTGTTATCCTTTACTTGCAGAAAATATAATGCTAAAAAGATGCAACCAAATACTATATTTCAAGTAGGGATGATAACAGGTCTTAAATATTACATCCTATGGTAATTGGGCTCCAGGAATCAAGCAATTGGTTTTGAGCAAATTGAACGACAAAATTTGTGTCTGTTGGATTAAGCGTTAGAGGCTAGTTTTGTACGAATTGACATGAAGTTTAGTGCACAAACTACACCACTTTTAGTCCCCATGTTATTGTCATGGCAGATTCCCCTGTTGATACCCCAGCCATCAATGGTCCTGAACTATTGAACATCCTAGGTAAAGTAGTTATTATGAATTCTGACAATAAGCGATCCAAAATTTTATATATACAAAAAAACTAATTAAGACAACTCAAGTAAATCATTGATGATATCCAATTTCTTTATGCATTAGCCACTGTTAGAGGTAATCAATGATTAAAATCATTGCCGCAGCCACTTATGGAACATTAAAATCAAAGATCCAGAGCACATAAAACAAAAGCAGCAAAAACATATCCTCAATATTTTAATACCTTATTTTCCTTGTGCATAAATCTTGTTCAGACCAAATCAATCTTTAAATTATTATCATAATCATCTGCATAGGCAATTCAATTCCAAGGTCCAGCTACGAATTAGTATTAGCACAATCACAAATCCTAGCCGGATTATTAGCAAAAATCTAGATCAAAAAATGACCTATACAGGGCTCAACACATGTAACCTAGCTAGTTACCTAATGAATCTACAGAATCTAGATAGGGATTTCATCGATTAAAGAAAAAAAACATGGCCTTCCCCAAAAATAGAGAAAATAACTGACCAGAGAAAACCTAGGATTTTACAAAAAAATAAAGGAGATAGATGACTAACGTCTTCTTCGTTCTCGTTGACGATGACCACGGGCTTGGGCAGAGGAGGCAACACCCACGGCAGAGGAGCAACCGGCTGAGGCAGAGGAGCCACCTGCTCCAACTGAGAAGCCAGAGGAGCCATCTGTTCCGGATTATTAGCAGAATAATGTATATAGATCAAAAAATGACATATACATGGCTCAACAAATGTAACCTAGCTACACAGCAGCGGATCCAGGATTTCACATTTGGGTGTTCAAAAATTTATATTGCAAACTAAAACCACGACAATAATTTTGAAACGGATGGAGTAATATCTAAAATGTTCATGTGAAAAGAATCTTTTTCCATCATAATGACAGTACTGACATGAATGACAAAAAATGAAGATTATTTACAACATGACATTTTCATAAACAAGGCATGGTGTTGTTATCCTTTACTTGCAAAAAATATTATGCTATAAAGATGTAACCAAAAAATATATTTCAAGTAGGTATGATAACAGGTCTTAAATATTACACCCTATGCTAATTGGGCTCCAGGAATCAAGCAAATTGGTGTTGAGCAAATTGAATAACAAAATTTGTGTCTGCTGGATTAACCGTTAGAGTATAGTTTTATACAAATTGATATGAAGTTTAGTGCACAAACTACTCTACTTTTAGTCCATTTACCAATAAAACTCCCTATATAAGATTTTTCTGCCAAAAAAAATTGGGTGCACTACTGTACCAGTGCTGCTGCTATTAAAATTAGGGAATGGAAAACACAAATAATGGATGCGCACGGGCACAGCGAGCATGCAACTACAGTGGCGCTCGTGAGAAAAATTAAGAACCCATATAAGAAATTATAAAAAGGGAAATCAAAAGAAAATTTCACACATATTCGTGTAAATTTCACATGAATTAGTAAATCCATTATTATTTTTTACTTCATGTGTTGTGTGGTCCTTGATCTCAAGTATTTTGCTTGATACCACTTGGCCTATACTAATTTCTTTAAATTTTGTGCAGGAGTTCTGTACTTTGCTCTTCCTACTATTTGATTTGTGTAATAGAATGGGCATGTAATGAATTCACACAAAAAATGGGCAAGTAATGCGAGCCATGGGATCGGAGTGGATGGTAGATCTTTAAAACTACAACACCTGTACAGTGCTAAAGTTACTATAGAGGAGCCGAACCCCACACCCATGCACCCATGTGGATCCGCCATGAACCTAAAGGATCTAAAGAATCTAGGTAGGGATTTCATCGTCTGAAGAAAAGCAGAAACTCTAGCCTACCCAAAAATAGAGAAAAGGAATGACCAGAGAAAACCTAGGATATTACCAAAAATGGGAGTTAGATGACTGACCTCTTCTCCATCGTCATCGCCGTCGACCACGAGCTGGGGCAGAGGAGGCAGCTGGCGCGGCAGAGGAGCGACCGGCTGTGGCAGAGGAGCCACCTGCTCAGGGTGAAGAGCCTGGACGGCATCGAGGATGTCAAGCCCGCCCTGCTGCTCGCTCGACCCCTCACCGGCGGCGACGGGTTTCTCCATGTCTAGCTTCATACGGGGCTTGGATGCTTCGTCCGCCAGGGCATCGGCCCCGGCGTCGCCCCTCCCTCCCATGGTGCGCTTCGGCATCTCGACGGCGGAGGTGCAGCGGCGGGATGGGTGCACGGCGAGCAGTGAGGTGTGGGAGGAGAAAACCCTCGTTTGTAGAATTTTATGGATGGGGAAGAGGACGAGGGGGGCGGCGGTGAGATTAATGCTATGGAGAAGTGGAGCGGCCGACTCTAGGACTTTGGGATCCCTTAATTAATCATTGGCTGGTCAAACCTAACTGTTGGCATGTTCACACGACCCCGTGCAATGCAACTTCCCATTAAAATGAAGGACCCGATCGTGCACAACCATGATTTAGGAGTAATGCAACTTCCCTTTTTTTTTAAATGTGTAATGCAACTGCTCACTCATTACACAGAACAAAATCATATAGTGGGACAACTGCATTTGTAGGCTTGCTTCATGTGCACGTGTCATGTTTTATATTTGTTCGAAAATATGTTGTAAAACTTTACAAAAAATGCAATGGCAAATGAATGTGACAAAACTTCAACATTATAACTAGTTATCATCGGCTTTGATTTACATAGACGATTGGATTATTGTTTTAATATGTTAATAATTCCTAAATGTTGAATTTCAGCATGCAGAACACATGGAGGTTAGTTCAAATTTGACTCATCCAAGCTTCCTCGGCGACCTTGTGGATTCGTCTGCCATATGCCCGATGTCCGGTACCGGGGAGGGGAATGTGGAATCACGCGATGCCATGCGTTTCATCTGGACCCATATCATGCACCCCTAGCCAACCGGGATGACAACATGCGCCGCTAGCCTCCTCGATCTAATCCATGCGCTAGTGTCCACCATGGGCAAAGATGCTCAGGTGGACATGCTTGCTGGCACTAGTGCATGATGTCGGATCTCGGTGTGCAATACATGTAGCCGCGTGTCGCTTTGACATGCCTGGCATACTGAGGGAAGGGACTTGTCGGAGCTCTAACGAAGCGAGGTGGGGTCAAGGGTGGATGATGGTGTGGGTCAACTTGGCTAACGGTGCACGGTTAGAGTGTAGGTGGCTAGGTGTGCATGTCTGGGGGCTAGATGGCTAATAAGTGTGCATGCGTCATGTGTACATTGTCAATGTTGACTGGTGGGTGTCTACGTGGCCACACGTGCATGCATGGTGTGGGTCCAGTTGGCATGCGGCGCACGGGACGGGCCTTGGTGGCTAGGGCCCACATATTGCGGCACTGAGTTCTGAGGCAGATGAAGGGACGAGCCCCACACTCCCTTCACATGCCAGACTCGTTCCCTCTCGATGACTAGCTCCGGGATGCGTTTTTGTCCTGATTACACACAACCTACATGAAGGCTTATGCGTGCCGCTCTCGATATTTGACCACACCCTACAGGGGTCGTGTGATGACACCGCGGTAGGTCCCGTGAATTTCTGGCCCCTCGTGAATTTGCGCGGATTATAACGGCAGCAGACGACACGCCAGCATCATAGCCCTGGACAACGGCTCTGGGGCGACCCTTCCCTTTGGTAGCACATGGCCCATATATGGACCAAAGAGCTTAGCATGGGACTGTCATCCCAATTCCTTCTATGATTTCATGTGGCCGCGGTCTAGACCGTGTATTTTCGACGTTACTACCCTGTGCATCCCTAGCCAGCATGACACACTGCACGAACCTAGAGCAACCTGGGCCCACAACATGCACCACTACACGTAAGTGTCCACACAATGAACTACCCCATTATCAACGGTTTTTTTGGCCAAAACAAGTAAGTTATTTTTTTTGCTTAAAAATAGCAAGGTTTCTGTTAAATAATAATTCCATTAATTACACATTATAAGGTGCATTTTTTGTCCCTCAAAAAGGGGTGCCTTTTTTGTAACCCCACAAAATTCCTTCCCTCCCTTGAAAAAAAATATCCTTCTTGACCCTTTCACCATCACGTTCACGATGGCTCACCCTATAATCTAGGAGAGGTCGGTCCAATCTCACCACGGGGGCCAACTTCCACGCAGTAGCTATTTTTGGTTGGTTGCAAATTTCTCTCCAAAATGGTTTATGATGGGAAAATCACCTTCATCTTTTTTTCCTTCCAAAGATACGTGGCGGAAAAACATGGAACAAAATCATAGGAGGCACGGTGGGACACGTGCACATGCTTTTTTTCTCCTACATGTGCACTTGTCGGCAAATTGCATGTGACGTGTGATGTTTTAATTTTTCTTGAAAATTATGGTGTACACCTTTACATAGACGGTTGAATTATCGTTTTAATATGTTAATAATCCTAAATATTGAATTTTAACATGAACCTAACACGTGGCGGTTAGTTCAAATTTGACTCATCCAAGCTCCGTCGGCGACCGTGCGGATTCGTCTGCCATATGCCCGATGTCCGGTACCGGGGAGGGAATCCATGCGATGTGATGCGGTTCATCTGGACCCATATCATGCACCCCTAGCCAACCGGGCCGACAACATGCGCTGCTAGCCTTCTCGATCCAAACCATGCGCTAGTGTCCACCATGGGCAAAGATGCTCAGGTGGACACGTTTGCTGGCACTAGTGCATGATGTCGGATCTCGGTGTGCAATACATGTAGCCGCGTGTCGCTTTGACATGCCTGGCATACCGAGGGAAGGGACTCGTCGGAGATCCAACGAACCGAGGTGGGGTCAAGGGTGGATGGATGGTGTGGGTCAACTTGGCTAACGGTGCACGGTTTGAGTGTAGGTGGCTAGGTGTGCATGGCTGGGAGCTAGATGGCTAATAAGTGTGCATGCGTCATGTGTACATTGTCAAGGTTGACCGGTGGGTGTCTACGTGGCCACGCGTGCATGCATGGTGTGAGTCCAGTTGGCGTGCGGTGCACGGGATAGGCCTTGGTGGCAAGGGCCCACATCTTGTGGCACCGAGGTGACCCTTCCCTTTGGTAGCACATGGCCCATATATGGACCAAAGAGCTTAACATGGGACTGTCATCCCATTCGCTGCTATGATTTCATGTGGCCACGGTCTATATCTTGAATTTCTGAGGTTACTACCCTACAAATGTGGTAAATGTCCCGAATATGGCACGCGGGCCCTGAGAAAGGCCGGGACCTGGCATGCGCCTTTGGATCTTTCTCCGTTGACCCAAGAGAAAGCACCGACGGAAACGGAGGAACGGGCCCCGCACTCACTGCACAAAACAACGTGTTCCCTCTCGGTAGCTACCTGGGCCCACAACATGACACACTACACCTAAAAGAACTTGAAGTTTCTTCTCTGAAACTGAAACTTGAAGTTTCTTATCTGAAACTTGCAGTTTCTTATCTGAAACTGAAACTTGCAAAAGAGGGCTCCCCCCTCCGTTTTCATTAAGGAAACCATCTGTCCAATAACCAACATCATTTCAATTTAAGATTCAACCTAATAGTAGAAATTCAATGGTTCAACTTATTACATCAACAACACATAGGGATGCAGCCCGAAAATCCAACGACTAGAGACCAAAGGAGGAATAAAAGCTGGAACAACATCGAACAGCCAGCATCAGCACCATCAGCCTCCCACCCTCAGAACTCCAGGTATCCAGCCTTGTGAACTCCAGGTTTTTTTCTGCAAAACAGACCAATGCACAATGCAATTGCACATCAGTCTCACTAATGTCATGGGAACATGAATTTTTTTATCTCTGACAGTAATAACATTTCTACATTTCCATGAAGACCAAACATAGCAGAAATTCCAACCAAAACAAGTTGTTTGTCAGTTTTCTGAAATGTTTTGAGCCAAACATTCAAACAATCATCCAAATTTCTTGGAAGTGGTCTTAAATCAAAGGCACATTTTATCAGGCTCCTGCCCAATCTGGCAGCTGAGCATTCAAAGAACAAATGATTAATTTTTTCCTCGTGTCCACAAAATACACAATCCATTCCTCCATTCCAACCTTTTTTTATCAAGTTGTCTTTGGTCAGGATGTTCTTAAGAGCAAGCAACCAGAAGAACATTTTGATGTTAGCAAGAATCTTTATTTCCATAAGAACTTATGTGGAAAACCTACATTAGTCTTAATGAGAAACATATATAGAGATTTCACAGAAAATACTCTGTCATTAGTTAGCATCCATTGTGGTTTGTCTTTTCCCCCATACATTCTGACCTCTTCAAATCTATTTTTGGGACTAGCCCACAAATCTGCAGACTCACCAGTGATATTTCTTCCAAAAGAAAAATTATCCCAACCCTGCCTCAGCAACACAAATCTTATGATCAAAATTAATGGCATATAATCTGGTATAGGCATCTTTAAGTGGTTTGGATAATTCCATTCGTTTAATAACAAACATTGGATTAAAATTCCCTTTTCTGACAGACATGATATCATTCCTACAAATCCACAAAGCCCAAAACATAGCTGATATGCCCACCCACACAACTTTCTTATCTTCTATTTGGAAATATGTTAATCCAGCTCCCAAAGCATGTAGTCAAATCTTCAGGCAAATTATTCAAACTAAAAGCACATTTTAAAATATTCCACCTACTAAGGGGCAGCGGCGCGAGGCTCTAAACATCTCATATTCCCATGCTCCTGAAATAAAAAAATACTCTACAAAATCGATACCAAAATCTACATCCTTCCCCATTACAGGATCCTCAACAAATCACAAGAGGCAGCAATTCCCCTCTCTAAAGTATTATCATCCCTAGCAAAATTAGTCCTCCTAATTTTGGAGAAGACATTAGCACTATTTTTCTTTCTAGACATAGACTTACTGAAGCAAGTGACTGCAAAATGCCAAAGATGTTCTAAAATGCAAAAGAATTCACATCCAACATAATTACAAAAATTAGAGCTTATAAAAATGGCAACTACCCTAAAACTTGTATCTCAACACTCAAACCATGATTGTAAGCATGAACAGAAGGAAAAGTAGATCAAGTGCGAAGCGTACTGATAAGCCTAAGCTCCTATTCATCAGCCGCAGACCGCCGCCCCATGAGACGAGGAGAACGGCGGGGATGCGACGTCGCCACAAATGTGTTCCTCCTCCTACGGTTAGTCCACGAAAACTCCTTCGGCTCTGGGTTCCAAGGCACCCTCACAAAGGGCACCATGTAGATGGTCGATTCTTGATCCTCTAGTTTCTCGATCTCGGACCGATAGTGCCACCACTTCTCCCTGACGGCCGACCTCGGTGAATCCGATTGCTCCATGGCCCAGAGGAGCACCTCTATGGGCCGCTGCCCGTCTGCCCTCTGGTGCATCGCCGCCCTTTCTCTCTTTGTCAGACATGGCAACATCGTCATCATCGTCGCCGCTAAATGCCGCACGTTCTCAAACCAAGAACGGATCTCCCTCAACCTGGCTAACTTGCGTTGGTCGCCGCCGGCGAGCTGCACGTACTCGTCCTCCATCGATCTACTTCGCGGTGGGGGAGCGGCAGAGCGGCGGCTGATGGTTTTGGATTGGATGGAAGAGGAGAGGAGGGGAGCGGTTGTGGATTTGGAATGCAACAGGAGAGGAGCGGCCGTGATGTTTCAATGGAGAGGAGCGGCGGCCGGCGGTTTTGGATTGGACGAGAGCGGCGGCTACATCGATCCTCGTAATGACTAATTTACCCCTAACTTAAGATGCGACCCCACTGAATCTTGAGCACTGACCCCACGTTACGTATTACTACCTAGTACTACTAATTTATAGTTAGATTGAGATCAATGGACGGCTTATAAGGATGACAACCACCCTAAAATTTGTATTACAATATATAATATTTTGCAAAACTATTCAATAACCCAATACAATATAGAATGGGTGTGTCTAGAACTTAGTCAACTGAGACATAATGAAGTCTCAATCGAGTGACATCAGCGTGGTTTTTTTGCTACAAGCAGCAAGGCTGGATGCTACAAACGGCGACGAAAATGTTGCGATGGTATTGCAAGCAACAACAACAAATGCTACAACCGTTATAACAAAAATGCTACAACCGTCAATGAAGGATGCAACCGGTGAGATGCCGTGCTACAACCGATGAGGGATGACATGCTTCAACCAGCAAGACAAATGTTGCAACCGGTAGGAAAAAATGTTGCAAACGATGGCAAAAAATGCTTCATGGTCGACTGAGACTTGGTTAAATCTCAGTTGACTGAGTTTTAGCAGGACCGATATAGATTATGTATTTTTAGTTTTTACATATATTTTATTGGCCCAAATGTTTCATATGATCAAATCTTATTGAAAATTGCGGGGTATCATCTTATTTTCTTAGGGTTTAGGGTGTAGTGTAAGTGGCTAGGTGAGCATGCATGGTTTGGGGCTACATGGCTAATATGTGTGCATGCGTCATGTGTGCATTGGTAAGGTTGACCGGTGTGTGTCTACATGGACAAGTTTGCATGCATGGTGTGAGTCCAGTTGGTGTACGATGGACGGGATGGGTGTAGGTGGCTAGGCCGTACACCATACGACACCAAGTGAAACCGGTCTTGTTTTTAGATAAAAAAGGCACCACAACAACCATATACAACATCATATACCAAACGACCATCGAAGTGATGGCAGGGTTCAAGGCAAATCAGTCTAGTTACAAATAACTTAAGTAGACCGGTCCTAGATAAGGGCGTAACAGACTACTATATATTGGCAGGGGTGGCGGATGCAGCATGATCCATGCTTTTAGGTCTTCACCCTCCCCAATATGTTGGCCAACTCAGCAGGTTTTGCCTTAAGATGCCACCTCTTTCTGTAAGCTGCAATTGCTGTGGTTTTGGAATGTTGGTTCTCTTTCCTGCAGAACGGGCATTTATAGCGCCCGTTACGCCGGTACACAATCTTTGCAGCCACGAGCCACTTGAAGATTTTCTTTCTGAAAGCTTCCCTTAGGTGTAGGTAGTTGTCCCATTGTTCTGAATCTGCAATCAGCTATTAGGAGAAAAAAAACCTCATGTCAGCGAATTGAACATTATATCAAAGCCATGCATAAAATGGGTTGTTTTTTCTTTGCATTGGTTCATGTACAATGCTGCTATCTTAGAGGTGCCACATAGGATAAATGTTGACGTGGAGGAGAGAGAAATCATAAGAAAAGGCTTGTCTTCTCTTATTTAAGGGAAGATCTCTAAATTACATGCAAGGCTTAAGATAAGACTGTCTTATCAACCATTGTACATGCCCTAAAACTTTGGTTATATGAAAGGCAGACATAAAATGGAATAGAAATGATCCATTCATCTAAATTTGCAAACCCTAGGACTGATGACCGTACGATTAATCAAAAAAGAGAACAGTAGGATTGTCCGTATGACTAGCGAGGAATAACATGAGAGCAATTTCTAGGGTTAACCTCGAGATGGCAAATTCTAGGGTTAATCTCTGCAGACACTAACCGATTCATCGTCGTTGGTGAAGTCTTCGGCCAGCTGCGGCTGCGAATCGTCAACGGAGGCGACGACGTCCTTGTCGACCAGTTCCTGCATGCGGTCCACATCCGCCGCACGGAGCGCACCAGCCATGCCCCCTTCTTCGGCAGGTAGGATCATCCGCGCCGGCAATAATGTGGGTGTTTCGGCGGCGGCGAGTGGTGCACGGCGGAAAAGATGTGGGTGGATAGGCAGAGACGATCGAACGCTGGACGCGGGAGCGAGATTTGGGGAGTGAAAATTCAATTTGTTGGGGAGAGAGGCCTTGCACCCTTCGTCACTTTTAGGTAGAAACATGCACATACGCGGCCGGTCGTGCACACCCAGGGATTTGCCCGATTCAATCAAACAAGCAAGAAAAAGAAAAGTGCGCATTGTCGGTTAACAAATGTGGCAACATAAACCGAACACCAAAATAGGAGGGACAATTTTTTGTTTTGAGAACTACTCCCTCCATTCCTTTATATAAGGTGTATTTGTTTTCTCAAAAGTCAAACAAGTGCATGTTTGACCGAATTTTTAGAAAAAATATATCAATATCCACAATACAAAATTTATATCATTTTATCCATCGTGAAAAGTAGTTTCATATTTGATCTATTAGGTATTTCAGATGCTATTATTTTATTCTATAATATTGGTCAAACATTCAAATGGTTGACTTGCACGAAAATCAATACACCTTATATTGTGGAACAGAGGGAGTACTAAATAGGAGGGACAGTTGGCACATTTAATTTCACGTGGCATCTAGCTTTTTTGTTCAACCCTAGCTATGTTGTACCTTTTTGGCAAAATGAATGGATTATTATTTTTTATGTGTCATCATGTGTAAGAGATATGCAAATGTACTTCAATAACAGGATAAACAATTTAATGACAACTAAGACATGCAAAAGACTTTCATATAAATTAGTGTTAATTGGATATGATTTAGATTTACTACTACAATTATTATTATAGTGTAAGTGTGTTAAATATGTCCAGCATATTGATATTCAAGGTGCACCTAGCCCACACGAGCGTTCATACGTACATATCTTCACGATCGTGTCACATGCAGTGGGCCCGGATCGGGCCCTTATGGGTATAGGAGCCCGCTGTGGCTTTTGATAGCTATGTGTGAATACTGTGGGCCATGGCATCAGCTAACTTGCATGGTGTGCCCCCCTAGCCAGCTAAAGCCGCAGCAGACACGTTTAGCCATGTAGACCCGCACTGGGCACAAATGCACTTCTATCCATCAGGGCCAACATGGTTCAGTACTAGACAACAGGGTCCACAACATGACCCTGGTAGATAGCAACACCGACATGGTTCACCTTCTAGTCATCAGGACCCACACTCCCTTCACAGGCCGGACGCATTCCCTCTCGATGGCTAGATCCGGCATGTGATATGGCCCCGTCTCCACACAACCTACGTGAGGTCTTATGCATGCCGCTCTCGATGTTTTACCACACCCTCCAGGGGTCGTATGATGACACCGCGCCAGGTCCCGTGAATTTTTGGCCCCTCATGAATTTGCATGGATTATAAAGGCAACAGACGGGCATCATAGCCCTAGAGAACGGCGCTGAGGCCACCCATCCCTTTGGTAGCATATGCCACATATATGGAACAAAGAGCTTAACACGGGACTTTCATCCCATTCCCTGCTATGATTTCATGTCGCCGCGGTCTTGATCTTGAATTTTCAAGGTTACAACCCTAGAAATGCGGTCAATGTCCTGAATATGGCGGGGGGCGAGAAAGGCCAAGCAATAAACTACCCCCATAATTTAAGTTTATTTTTCTGTCAAGACAAACAAGTTATTTTTAAAATAAGGGTTTTTTAGCACTTTTTAATAAGGATTTTATAATTTCACATTATAAGGTGCATTTTATTTCTTGTACAAAGGTGTTGTAAACGCACAAAACTCCTCCTTGAGCCTCTCACCATCACGTTCACATTGACCTCACCCTAAACTCAAGGAGAGGTTGATCCAATCTCCCCACGAGGGGGGGGGCACCTCCGCGTAGTAGCTAAATATGGTTAGTTGAGATTTTCTCCCCAAGTCATTTTTTTAGGGGAAAATCACCTTTTTTTTCCTCCAATATATGTGGCGACAAACATGGAATAAAAATCGTGGAAGGCACGGTGGAACAAGTGCACCTGTTTTGTTTCCTCCAAAAGTGCACTTGTTGGCAAATTGCATGTGAACGTGTCATGTTTCACTTTTTTTTTTAGAATGCTTCACATTTTCTTGAAAACATGTTGTACACCTATACAAACAATTGAATTATTGTTTTTATTTGTTAATAATTCCTAAATATTGAATTTCAGCATGCACCTAACACATAGCATCCAAGCTCCGTCGGCGACCGCCCGGATTCGTCTGCCATATGCCCGTTGTCCGGTACCGGGGAGGGGAATGTGGATCCATGCGATGCCATGCGTTTCATCTGGACCCATATCATGCACCACTAGCCAACCGCGCCGACAACATGCGCTGCTAGCCTCCTCGATCCAAACCATGCGCTAGTGTCCACCATGGGCAAAGATGCTCAGGTGGACACGTTTGCTGGCACTAGTGCATGATGTCGGATCTCGATGTGCAATACATGTAGTCATGTGTCGCTTTGGCATGCCTGGCATACCGAGGGAAGGGACTCGTCGGAGATCCAACGAACCGAGGTGGGGTCAAGGGTGGATGATGGTGTGGGTCAACTTGGCTAACGATGCACGGTTAGAGTGTAGGTGGCTAGGTGTGCATCTCTGGGGGCTAGATGGCTAATAAGTGGACATGCATCATGTGTACATTGTCAAGGTTGACCGGTGGGTGTCTACGTGACCAAGTGTGCATGCATGGTATGGTTCCAGTAGGCGTGCGGTGCATGAGACAGGCCTTGGTTGCTAGGGCTCACATCGTGCGGCACCGAGTTTTGAGGCAAAAGAAGGAATGGGCCCCGCACTCCCTTCACAGGCCGGACGTGTTCCCTCTCGATGGCTAGATCCGGCATGCGATATGGCCCCGTCTCCACATAGCCAACATGAGGGCTTATGCATGCCGCTCTCGATGTTTTACAACACCCTCCAGGGGTCGTATGATGACACCGCGCCAGGTCCCGTGAATTTTTGGCCCCTCGCGAATTTGCATGGATTATAAAGGCAGCAGACGGGCATCATAGCCCTAGAGAACGGCGCCGAGGCCACCCCTTCCTTTGGTATCATATGCCACATATATGGACCAAAGAGCTTAACACGGGACTTTCATCCCATTCTCTGCTATGATTTCATGTGGCCGCGGTCTTGATCTTGAATTTTTGAGGTTACAACCCTAGAAATGTAGTCAATGTCCCGAATATGGCAGGGGGGCGAGAAAGGCCAAGCAATAAACTACCCCCATAATTTAAGTTTATTTTTCTGTCAAGACAAACAAATTATTTTTAAAATAAGGGTTTTTAGCACTTTTTAGTAAGGATTTTATAATTTCACATTATAAGGTGCATTTTATTTCTTGTACAAAGGTGTTGTAAACGCACAAAACTCCTCCTTGAGCCTCTCACCATCACGTTCACGTTGACCTCACCCTAAAATGAAGGAGAGGTCGATCCAATCTCCCTAGGGGGGGGCACCTCCACGCAGTAGCTAAATATGGTTAGTTGAGATTTTCTCCCCAAGTCGTTTTTTGAGGGGAAAATCACCTTTTTCTCCTCCAATATATGTGGCGAAAAACATGGAACAAAAATCGTGGGAGGCACGGTGGAACAAGTGCACCTATTTTTTTCCTCCAAAAGTGCACTTGTTGGCAAATTGCATGTGAACATGTCATGTTTCACATTTTCTTTTCTTATTTTTTTTAGAATGTTTCACATTTTCTTGAAAACATGTTGTACACCTATACCAACAATTGAATTATTGTTTTTGTTTGTTAATAATTCCTAAATATTGAATTTCAGCATGCACCTAACCCATGACGGTTAGTTCAAATTTGTCTCATCCAACCTCCGCCGGCGGCCGCCCAGGTTCTTCTACCATACACGTGCTGCTCCGGCGTCCGGTACCAGAGAGGGGAATCTGGATGCGATGCGATGCGATGCGATTCATATCGACCCATATCATGCACCCCTAGCAAACCGGGTAGACAACTTGCACCGCTAGCCACCTCGATCCAAACCATGCGCTATGATACGTCTCCGTCGTATCTACTTTTCCAAACACTTTTGCTCTTGTTTTGGACTCTAATTTGCATGATTTGAATGGAACTAACACAGACTGACGCTGTTTTCAGCAGAACTACCATGGTGTTGTTTTTTGTGCAGAAATAAATTTCTTGGAATTGGATGAAACTTTTTGGAGATTTTTTATTGAATAAATAAAAAATACTAGAGCCAAGACCCACTGGAGGAGGGCCACCTGCTGCCCACGAGGCACCAGGGCGCGCCACCCCACCCCCCAAGCGCGCCATGGTAGCTTGTGGGGCCCACGTGGCTCCGCTGACCCTAATTCCAAGCCTATAAATTCCTATTTCCCAAGAAAAAAATAGGAGAGGAAGTTTTATTGCGTTTCACGATACGGAGCCGCCACCACCTCCTGTTCTTCATCGGGAGGCCAGATCTAGAATTCGTTCGGGGCTCCGGAGAGGGGGGTCTTCCGTCTTCATCATCATCAACCATCCTCCATCACCAATTTCATGATGCTCACCGCCGGGAGTGAGTAATTCCTTCGTAGGCTTGCTGAACGGTGATGAGTTGGATGAGATTTATCATGTAATCGAGTTAGTTTTGTTAGGGCTTGATCCCTAGTATCCACTATGTTCTGAGATTGATGTTGCTATGACTTTGCTATGCTTAATGCTTGTCACTAGGGCCCGAGTGCCATGATTTCAGATCTGAACCCTTTATGTTTTCATGAATATATTTGCGTTCTTGATCCGATCTTGCAAGTTATATGCACCTGCTATGTGTTATGATCCGCATACCCCTAGGTGACAATAATTGGGATTCTTTCCGGTGATTACCGTAGTTTGAGGAGTTCATGTATTCACTATGTGTTAATGCTTTGTTCCGGTTCTCTATTAAAAGGAGGCCTTAATATCCCTTAGTTTCCGTATGGACCCCGCTGCCACGAGATGGTAGGACAAAAGATGTCATGCAAGTTCTCATCGCAAGCACGTATGACTATATACGGAATACATGCCTACATTACATTGATGAATTGGAGCTAGTTCTGTGTCGCCCTAGGTTATGACTGTTACATGATGAATGTTATCCAACATAATGACCGATCCAATGCCTACGAGCTTTTCACATACTGTTCTTTGCTAAGTTACTACTGTTGCTACTACTGTCACAATTGCTACAAAACTATTGCTGCTACCGTTACTGTTACTGTTACTATTCTTACTACTGCTATCAAATTACCATACTACTGTGCTACTGATCACTCTACTGCAGATATTTAGTCTCCAGGTGTGGTTGAATTGACAACTCAACTGCTAATACTTGCAAATATTCTTTGGCTCCCCTTGTGTCGAATCAATAAATTTGGGTTGAATACTCTACTCTCGAAAACTGTTGCGATCCCCTATACTTGTGGGTTATCAAGACCTTTTTCTGGCGCCGTTGCCGGGGAGCATAGCTTTATTTGCTGAGTCACTTGGGATTTATATCTGTTGATCACTATGAAGAATCTGAAGGACGCTAAGACCAAGATCGTTCCCTCTAAGACGAGGGGAGGTAAGAAATTGCCATCTAGCTCTGCACTTGATTCACCTTCTGTTTTAAGTAAACTTGCAACACCACCACCTGCTATTAATTCTGATATGTCGCAAGTTATTGATGATGCTACTTCTGCTATGAATGATACTTATGATGATGCTAGTACTTTGCTTGATGATACTGTGCCACTTGGTGAATTTCTTGATGAACAACTTGTTAAAGCTAAAAAAATTGAGAATGCTAAAAATGCTAAAACTCTTGAGAATTATGATTCACCTATTATGCCTAGCTCTCCTACTAGAGTTGAATCACCTGATGAACATGTCTTTGATAGGGAGACGGCTAGAGCTATTCTTGCTTGTAATGATAGAGATGAGGTTATAAAATTGCTTAATGAAATGAAAGAAAAGTCTATGAGGGAGAAAATGAAATATGATCCTCAGTTTGCTACCTCTCCCATATTTGTTACTGATAAGGATTATGAATTCTCTATCGATCCTGAGTTAATTACTTTGGTTGAATCTGATCCTTTCCATGGCTATGAAACTGAAACTGTTGTGGCACATCTTACTAAATTAAATGATATAGCCACCCTATTCGCTCATGAGGAAAAAATTCGCTTTTACTATATCCTTAAGTTATTTCCTTTCTTGTTAAAGGGTGATGCTAAGACATGGTTTAATGCTCTTGCTCCTGGTTGTGTGCGTAGTCCCCAGGATATGATTTATTACTTCTCTGAAAAATATTTTCCTGCTCATAAGAAACAAGCTGCCTTACAGGAAATATTTAACTTTGTGCAAATTAAAGAAGAGAATCTCCCTCAAGCTTGGGGGAGGCTTCTCCAATTACTTAATGCTTTGCCTGATCATCCTCTTAAGAAGAATGAAATACTTGATATCTTCTATAATGGACTAACCGATGCTTCTAGGGACTACCTGGATAGTTGTGCTGGTTCTGTTTTCAGGGAACGAACTATTGGACAGGCTGAAGAACTATTGAATAATATATTGAGAAATGCCGATGATTGGACACTTCCTGAACCACCGCCTAAACCTACTCCGAAGAAAAGGGGTATTTTATTTCTCAGTCCTGAAGATATGCAAGAAGCAAAGAAATGTATGAAGGAAAAAGGTATTAAAGCTAAAGATGTTAAGAATTTGCCACCTATTGAAGAAATATATGGTCTTGACACACCGCCACAGGTAGTGGAGGTAAATTCTCTTATAAAATTTGATGAAGGTGATATTCCTTACAATAAACCTCCTAGTCAATGCTTGTATGAATTTGACAATTATATTATTAAGCAAGATCACTTCAATGCAAATGTTATGAAACAATTGAAACGAAATGCTTACATGATTGATCGCTTGAGTGACTTGTTATTTAGAATTGCTAATGATGTCAAAGGTATAGGTAAACATGCATCTATGGTTCAAACCCAGTTAGAACAAGTTGCTAAATCTCAAAGTGAATTGCTCAATGAAATGAATAGTAATATGAATGATCATGCTGTTAGAGTAATGACTAGAGGAGGTAGAATGACTCAGGAGCCACTTTATCCTGAGGGTCACCCTAAAAGAATTGAATAAGACTCTCAAAGAATTAATGATGATACACCTAGTCCATCTAAAAAGAAAAAGAAAAAGAAAAATGATAGGACTTTGCATACTTCTAGTGAACCTGAGGTAGAAAAACCCTCTGAGGATAATAATGATGTTTCTATTTCTGATGCTGAAACACAATCTGGTAATGAACATTCACCTAATGATAATAATAATGATGATGTTCATGTGGATGCTCAACCAGATAATGACAAAGAACCTAATAATGATGTTGAAATAGAACCTGTTGTTGATCTTGATAACCCACCTCCTAAAAACAAATGTTATGATAAAAGAGACTTTGTTGCTAGAAAACATGGTAAAGAAAGAGAACCATGGGTTCAAAAACCCATGCCCTTTCCTCCTAAACCATCAAAGAATAAAGATGAGGAAGACTTTGAACGCTTTGTTGAAATACTTAGACCTGCCGTTTTGCGTACTCGTTTGATTGATATGTTGAAAATGCCTCCTTATGCTAAATATATGAAAGACATTGTCACAAATAAAAGAAAGATACCTGAAGCTAAAATTTCTACCATGCTTGCAAAATATTCTTTTAAGGATGGAGTACCTAAGAAACTAGGAGATCCAGGAATACCAACTATACCATGCTCCATTAAAAGAAATTATGTCAAAACTGCTTTGTGTGATTTAGGAGCCGGTGTTAGTGTTATGCGCTTCTCTTTATATAAAAGACTTGATTTGAATAAACTCACTCCCACTGAAATATCATTGCAAATGGCTGACAAATCAACTACCATTCCTATCGGTGTTTGTGAGGATGTGCCCGTTGTAGTTGCAAATATTACTATCCTAACAGACTTTGTTATACTTGATATGCCCGAGGACGACAACATGTCGATTATCCTTGGTAGACCCTTTTTGAATACTGCAGGGGCTGTTGTTGATTGCAACAAAAGCAAGGTCACTTTTCATATCAATGGTAATGAACATACGGTGCACTTTCCGAAGAAACAATTTCAAGTAAACGGTATTCATGTTATTGAAAAGACTCCGACAATTACTATTGGAAGTTTTCAACTCCCTCTCCCTACTGTCAAAAAGAAATATGAAACATTTGTAATTGGGGAGATGCATATCCCCGTTGAGGTAACCTAGTGTTTTACGAAGGTTCTTCGGTTTCATGTTACTCGAAAATTGTTTGTTAATAAGACTTGATCAACCTTATTAATGGATTCTTTTTGAGGGGCATGTGGTCGATGAATTTAGTAAGCACAACCTTCTGTACCCACTTTTTGTTCTCTGTTATTTTTAGTTAAATGCAATAAAATGCCATGATTATCCTGTTTTCTGAATTATCCGTGCAATAAAAAGTGCCCAAAAATGAAAGTGCTCAAAATGATCTGAAATTTTTACATGATTTTTTATTTAATATTTAAGAATTTTTGGCACTAGAAACACACCAGGGGGTGCCCCAGGTGCCCACGAGGCACCAGGGCACGCCACCCCCCCAGGCGCGCCCTGGTGGCTTGTGGTCCCCACAGGGACCCCCTCACTTATTCCTTCAGCCCACTTTGTCTCTTACCTCTAACAAAAATTCCTGGTAGCTCTCTCTCTCGTGTTCTTGCTCCCAAACCTGAGATTTTCGATCTCTTTGCTCGGAGCTCCGTTTTTTAAACTGTTTTTGGGAGATTGCTACTTGGTATGTGACTCCTCCATTGCTCCAATTAGTTTTTGCTCTAGTGGATTATATTTTGCAGAATTAGCTGCTCTTGGTGCTACCGAAAATGAGCTTGCATGTTGAATTCTTTGAGTCCCAAGTAGTTTGAATGCTTGATATGGCCTCTAGGCACTTGTAGGAGTAGTTGCTATCGATTTTGTGAAGTTTTGTTAACATCTTTTTGTGGCCCAAAAAAATTCAGAAATTTGTTCTTAGGAAAATGAACCTCTTCCAGAGGAGTTCTTCTAGGAGGAGGTCCTCTGAAGCGTCATCAAGTGAAAGTTCAGCACTCCAATCATATGAGGAACCAAGGGCAAGTTCGGTGCGGGGTGCCGAAGCAAAATCATGTCGATGGCTGTGCAACGAGTTCATGCTACGTGCAGGCATCAAGGAAGAATTTGACCAATATATTCACAACGCCGATCTCTCCACCTTTGTCGTAGATAAGCCACCGCAACACTACAACCTTACTTATTCATTCACTCAAAACGTTGAATATCATCCGCGCACTTCTAGAGTTTTATTTCATCTCTATAATAAATCCTATAGTATGTCTCTAGAAGAATTATGTGATGCATGCAAAATTCCATATTGGGGTTTGTTAGATGAACCACCAAAATCAGATTATGAGTTGTTTCTTAGTAGCCTTTGCAATGGTGAGGATAGGGGGGTTACGCAGGCTAGAATCATTAGCATTCAATTTCCCGCTATTCGGTATTTTGCAATTTTTAATGGAAAATGCATTGCTGGTAAGCAAGACTGTAGCGCACTTTGCTCCCCTGATCTGAGTCTTATTCATACAGCCTTGACTGGTAGAAAGCATTATAATCTTGGGGCTATTGTTGCATGTAGACTGCAGCGTAACACGGGTAATGGTGATTTGTATGGAGGAATTTATGCCTCCCTCGTAGCTGCAAGGTTAGGGGTCTTGCCCAATTTCAATGATCCCCTCTTACCCTATAAGTATTTGAATTTCGAAACAATGCGAGAACATAGGTTTTTAAAACGCGATGCACACGGATATGAATACAACCTAGTTTTTGATAAATATCGTTCTGTGTATGTTGCTTTGCCTACTCCTGCCCTCTTTGATTTACAGAACAAACAGAGATATTCTCTATCAGAGAGCGAGGTGCATGAGTACAATGCGGCAGTTGAGGCTGCTCGTCGGGATGAGGCGGCGGCTCAGAACGCCTCTACGAGCTACCACTTCGATTATTATCCTGGATAGCCATGGCAGTAGACCAAGCTAGGCAAATGCCTAAGCTTAGGGGAGTACGTATTTCTCACCGACATTATATTCATGTTCACACATTTCATTTCAGTTGTCGGTGTTCATCCTCTTTCATTGTTTAATCCATGTTAGTTCTATTTTCTCGCTTTCTTCTTCTGTGTTTGAAAAACTTTAAGAAAATCCAAAAATATTTCTCGCTTCTTTTCAGTTTTTCTTTCTTGTTTAATTAGTTGTAGTATTAAAAGAAAACCCAAAAAGATTTCTCGTTTCTTCTTTTGCTTGTTGGGAGTTCTCCCGTGTAAATAGTTTTTCTCGTTTTTCGTTTTTCCTCTTTAATTTGTTTTCTTCAGAATAACTAAAAACTCCAAAAATATTTCAGTGTGTTTCTCTGAAATTCTTTTCTTCTGTTGAGTCATTGTAAGGAGAAGACCACGATGAAAATGTGAGTGGCTCTCGTATGCATTACTGCTAATCTAACAAAGAGCCCATATTACCTTGTCTTCTCCTTTGAATAAAATGTTTGCAGATTCCAGCTTAGTCCACGGCACTCTTGCACTATTATTATTTTCACATCATTCGGTCGTGCAAGTGAAAGGCAATAATGACGATGATTTGATGAAGTGACTGTGGCAAGGAAAAGCGGGTATGAACTCAACTTCTTTTGTTTTTGTAAATATGTTTAACTCAGTATCCATGATTCAGCATATTATGATTAAACATGTTTATGATGACAATTAGAGATTATAGTTGCTCATGACATGCTTAAGTAGCTAGGAGTGGATAATGATTTATCTTTGGTGTCAACATGCATTAAAATGATTGTGATGTAGTATGATGATATGGTATCCTCCTCTGAATGTTTCAAGTGGCTTGACTTGGCACATGTTCACGCATGTAGTTGATTCAAAACCAACATAGCCTCCACGATATTTATGTTCATGGTGTTTATATCCTACTCATGCTAGTATTCAATGTTGATTATTCATAATGCATGATTATGACCGTTTTCGCTCTCTAGCTGGTCGCTTCTCAACCTAATTGCTAGCCTTCGCCTGTACTAAGCGGAAATACTGCTTGTGCATCAAAATCCTTAAACCAAAGTTATTCCAGATGAGTCCACTATATCTACCTATATGCGGTATTACTCTGCCGTTCTAAGTAAATTTGCATGTGCCACCTCTAATTATTCAAATGAACATCTGTTTTGTGTGCCCGTACCGCTCATGGAGCGACAGGGGGCGATCAATATCTTCCATGCTAAGCGGGTTATTCTCATGATGAGTGTTTATTCACTCGTCCTTGCACGAGTGGGGCTGGTAATCGGGATGCCCAGTCCCATAATTTAAATTGCAAAATAATGAAACAAACTCCCCCAGAAAGTTGTTGGTATGGAGGGCACCCGTGGATTCGGCTAGCCATGGCTTGTGTTTGTTGGTGGAGGGAGAGTAAACTTTACCTTACCACTTGGGAACCGCCGCTAATTTGTTTAGCATGGAAGATATTAAAAACTCTCGGTCGTGACGTTGACAGGAAAGGCATACCTCCCAAAATTATATTTATCTCTGATTTAAGCTTTGAGCTCTGGCACCTCTGCAAATCCCTGCTTCCCTCTGTGAAGGGCCAATCTATTTACTTTTATGTTATTTTACTTTTGTTATTGAGTCATCACCTTCTCAAATAAGCACCAGTCCTGAGAGCACTATTGTCATTCTCATGCATTGTGTATAGTTAATGTTGTGTGCATCATGACTAGATCTCTTCTACCATGAATTACAATGTTTAGTCACTGCTTGAACTTTGGAGGTGCTCTGCATTTATGGTTTGCGGTCTCAGAAAGGGCTAGCGAGATACCATGTTGTCATATTATATCATGATTGTTTTGACAAAGTGTTGGCATTTGAGATATTTTATTATTGCTCGCTAGTTGATTATGCCATTGATATGAGTGAATATAATTTCTAAGAGTTATCATTTGCATGGTTAGTCATAATCTTTGCTGAAAACCTGGGTATTATTTAAGCATGTATATAGACACAAGAACAAAAGAGTTCGTAAAAGTTTTTCTTTATCACTTTCAGTTTGTCAACTGAATTGCTTGAGGACAAGCAATGAGTTAAGCTTGGGGGAGTTGATACGTCTCCGTCGTATCTACTTTTCCAAACACTTTTGCTCTTGTTTTGGACTCTAATTTGCATGATTTGAATGGAACTAACCCGGACTGACGCTGTTTTCAGTAGAACTACCATGGTGTTGTTTTTTGTGCAGAAATAAAAGTTCTTGGGATTGGATGAAACTTTTTGGAGATTTTTATTGAATAAATAAAAAATACTGGAGCCAAGACCCACTGGAGGGGGGGCATCTGCTGCCCACGAGGCACCAGGGCGCGCCACCCCCCAGGCGCGCCCTGGTGGCTCGTGGGGCCCACGTGGCTCCGCTGACCCTAATTCCAAGCCTATAAATCCCTATTTCCCAAGAAAAAAATAGGAGAGGAAGTTTTATTGCATTTCACTATACGGAGCCGCCGCCACCTCCTGTTCTTCATCGGGAACCCAGATCTGGAGTCCGTTCGGGGCTCCGGAGAGGGGGATCTTCCATCTTCATCATCATCAACCATCCTCCATCACCAATTTCATGATGCTCACCGCCGGGAGTGAGTAATTCCTTCGTAGGCTTGCTGGACGGTGATGAGTTGGATGAGATTTATCATGTAATCGAGTTAGTTTTGTTAGGGCTTGATCCCTAGTATCCACTATTTTTCTGAGATTGATGTTGCTATGACTTTGCTATGCTTAATGCTTGTCACTAGGGCCCGAGTGCCATGATTTCAGATCTGAACCCTTTATGTTTTCATGAATATATTTGCGTTCTTGATCCGATCTTGCAAGTTATATGCACCTGCTATGTGTTATGATCTGCATACCCCAAGGTGACAATAATTGGGATTCTTTCTGGTGATTACCGTAGTTTGAGGAGTTCATGTATTCACTATGTGTTAATGCTTTGTTCCGATTCTCTATTAAAAGGAGGCCTTAATATCCCTTAGTTTCTTTATGGACCCCGCTGCCACGGGAGGGAAGGACAAAAGATGTCATGCAAGTTCTCATCGCAAGCACGTATGACTATATACGGAATACATGCCTACATTACATTAATGAATTGGAGCTAGTTCTGTGTCGCCCTAGGTTATGACTGTTACATGATGAATGTTATCCAACATAATCACCGATCCAATGCCTATGAGCTTTTCACATACTGTTCTTTGCTAAGTTACTATTGTTGCTACTACTGTCACAATTGCTACAAAACTATTGCTGCTACCATTACTGTTACTGTTACTATTCTTACTACTGCTATCAAATTACCATACTACTGTGCTACTGATCACTCTGCTGCAGATATTTAGTATCCAGGTGTGGTTGAATTGACAACTCAACTGCTAATACTTGCAAATATTCTTTGGCTCCCCTTGTGTCAAATTAATAAATTTGGGTTGAATACTCTACCCTCGAAAACTATTGCAATCCCCTATACTTGTGGGTTATCAAGATGCTAGTGTCCACCATGGGCATATATGCTCAGCTGGACATGTTTGCTGGCACTAGTGCATGATGGCGGATCTCGGTGTGTAAGACGTGTAGCCGCATGTCGCTTTGACATGCCTGGCATACCGAGGGAAGGGACTCGTCGAAGATCCAATGAGTCGAGGTGGGGTCAAGGGTGGATGGATGGTGTGGGTCAAGTTGGCTAATGGTGTACGGTTTGAGTATAGGTGGCTAGGTGTGCATGGCTGGGGGGCTAGATGGCTAATAAGTGTCCATGTGTCATGTGTACATTTTCAAGGTTTACCGGTGAGTGTCTTCATGGCCAAGTGTGCATGCATGGTGTGGGTCTAGCAGGCGTGCGGTGGACGGGACAAGCCTTTTGTGGCTAGGGCCCGCATCATGCGGCATTGAGTTTTGAGGCAAATGAAGGAACGAGCCTTTTGTGGCTAGGGCCCACATCATGCGGCATCGAGTTTTGAAGCAAATGAAGGAACGGGCCACCCCTCCCATTGGTAGCATATGCAACATATATGGACCAAAGAGCTTAACATGGGACTTTCATGACATTCCCTACTATGGTTTCATGTGGCCGCGGTCTAGATATTGAATTTTCGAGGTTACAAGCCTAGAAATGCGGTAAATGTCTAGAATATGGCAAGGGGGTGGTTAAATGTCCCCTAAAAATAAGATGTTAAGTAAATTGATTTTCTTTTTCTCCCTTTTTTAGGGTTTTCGTTTATTTTTCCTTTTTGAGACAAGAGGGTTTTCCTTTGTGAACTGGTAAGCGGCCTGTGGGCCTCTTTGGTTGTTTCTTTACGAACTGGACCCACGGGCGGTTCTTTTTTGTGCCTGACACGGAGAGGGTTCGTGTCATTCTCCCCACCCTCCCACCCCGCCGCCTACTCGCCTGGTCACTATCGACGATCGGAGCAGAAGACCGTGAAGGGAGATTGGGAGGCCGCCAGCAAGCACCAGGCGACTGCCGGCGACCAGGCAAGGTGAGAAACCCTAACTTCTAATCTTCGTCTGCTTTGTTCCTTCTTGTGTTGCCATTTAGGGAGTTGGATAGGGTTTTTAAAGTGAGAAATTAGATTGTTATGGTTTTTAAATCGGAGGTTAGATGGAAGGCGATGCAGAGATTGAAGGAAGTTTTCTACATCGGTGGCTTGCTCGGTGTTTCTTTTCTAGGGTTTCAGTATTCCAGGGTTTTAATAACTATGGAGCAAGTGCAGATGCTTAACACAATAGCAGCAAATAGCAGTAAACAGTTCTTTAAAAACTTAAAAAAAATTGGCCTTTTGCAGTGGCGAATCCAGGAAGAAACCGGAGGGTGGGCTCAAAACTTATAGTCTGGGCTAGTGAACAAAATTCCTTTTTTGGCCAAAATTTGGATGGCTTTAGTAAGGCAGCCATTAATTTCTAGTCCTAGATTGCAAGTCAAATAAACATTTCTCAGATTAATAATTACTGGATTATTTGGATTTTTTGCAAAAAATGAAAAAGTGAAGTAAGTTCATTTTCTCCATTATGACAGACAAGTGGGCTAATTGAGTTGGTTATCCTGACGATCCTTCGTCCTTCCAGAATAGATTTTCTTTTCTTTTTCCAGGAATAGATTGTTGGATGCGGATGTATGTAGATGGGTTGTGTTCAAGGTGTGCGTGTGTAGATGGGCTGGGCCGAGTAACAACACTAGTAGGATTTATGTTTTGATAGGATTTTTGTCAGAGATTTCTGCTCAGTCTCAGACAGTACCTCAGTCGTGCCGCAGAGGAGGAGCCAATGCCACGCGTCGACGCTCGGGACGAGCCCATGCTGCCGGTCGACGATCAGGACAAGGACATGTCTGAAGAAGCTGTGGCGCGGCGGGCACGCGCTGCGTTGTGGGGTTATGAGGAGTGGAGGGCGAGCAACCCTCTCAGTTCAAGTGTGTGATTGTTGATTACTGATGCAGTACCTTTGTTGATTATACTGTATGATTGTTGATTACTGTGTTTACATGCTCTATAAGCCCTTTTCTCCAATTCTCATCCTTTGCTTTTCTTCATTTTATTTTGTTTACATAGGTAGTGTGCATAACCTGTCGACGGGACTGCAACAGGCCAGATGCCACTGGTTTGGCATTTACCATCAGGCTAGATGGGGTCACTTCAGCTGTGGTACAAATAAGCATGTCAATTGTTACTTGTATTGTGTTTGTTCCCCTCTACTTTGAAGATGAACAAAATGTATGAATTAAATTGCAATTAAATTTTACATCTAAAGATCGTGCCATGCTACGCATGGCACTACTTCAGCGCCCTCCCTGGTAGTTCATTGCTTTTTCAAGCAAGAGGGAGCTGCACATATGATTTTGACGTGCACAAAGGGAATTCAAGGGCGATCATCAGTGGTGACAACTGGCGCAGGTTTGTCGAAGACTTCGACCTGCGAGAAGGCGACCTTGTCTCCTTCGATTTCACTGAAGACGTTCCTATGGTGTACTTCTGCAACCTGCCAAGGACAGGTGATCGAAACGAAGAGCATAAAGACCCTCTAGAATCAGCTATCATAACGAAGGGAATTAATCTGACAGAGCAAGAGGAGCTGAACCTACATGACCTTTTGGCGATGAAGAAAGGCTATATAGGTGCATTTTTTGTCCACCGCTTCACCAAGTCGAACATAGCAGGAAAGACGATGGTATGTTTTTGGTGTATTAGTATTTTGTATTTTGTATGCAATTCTCTTTGTTTTTTTCATGGAGAGAAAGATTAATGTTATGCTATTCTACCTAAAAATAGTGGATACACTGATGTGTGTTTTGCATATCATTTTGTTTCCCATAAATGTAGACGTACCCTTATGTAATATATACATATTTATATGTAGATGTAGCTGAAGATCCTTTTGTTTACTGTTCCTTCACATTTTGATAATTTTTCGTCCTATGATGGTGCATACAGAGGTTACCGACAAAAGTTGTTGTAACACCCCTAAGAAATGAGATACAGTAATCCCATATGATCAGTGCCAAGTCATCTTGATTTACAGTGCTTGATCATCATTGGTTCATATCTCATTTCAAATTCCACTTCAATTTAAAATTTGAATGGCAAGTGAAATATTTCATTTGTGAAAAATTCAAATGGATTCATCTTGCCTCCAAACTTTTTGTGGCAGAGCTAAAAATCACAAAGTATTTATGTGGCCTAGTTCCACATTTTTCAAAAGTGTTTTGACAGCTCTAATTATTCCTATACAGCTTCTATTTTTAATTAAAAGAGAAAACAGAAAAAACTGGAAAAAGGAAAAGCCTTACCTAGCCTCTGGGCCGTAGCCATAGCTGGCCCAGCCCGCAGCTACAGTCCTCCTCCTACCTGCTCCCTTCCGTGTCGCCGCGCCCGTGGCCAGAGCGCGCCGGCTCCGGCCGCTTGTCGCCACCGCGACGGGGCAGGTGGGCCGAGGGGATAAGGGCGCCCCCCCTCGAGCCCCCTGGACGTCGTGGCCACTCCTTCACCTCTCTCTCGCATCAATCCCCTTCTTCCCCACCTCGGTAGTGCGCCACCGTCGCCGTGCTACTCCGGTCACGCAGCCACCGGCGGCCCCACGCCAGCCGGCCTTGTCCACAGACTCTGCCGGCCTCCTCCTCTTCGCCTGGTGCCGTCAGCTGGAGTCGGGCACGCCTGCTTCGAGGGGATCAACGCCTTCGTCTTCGGCCCCGGCGGCATCTCCGACGAATCCCACTGCCGTCTGCCGCTACTAAGCTGTCACCGGGCCCCTTGCGCCTCCCCGGTGAGCATTCGTTCTCCTCTCTCTCTCTCTCTGCCCCGCGTACGCGCCGTAGCTAGCCGAACCGCCGTGGACGCCATTGCCGTAGCCCCGCCTTGCTGTCGAGCTCGCTGCCGTCACGGTAGTGCCCGTCGTTGCCCGCCGAGCTCACCAACGTGTTTGTGGCTTCGAGTAGGCGCCGTAGGAGTTGTGCGCCGCCCGTTTTGCCCGCCGCATCGTCGCGCGCGAGATCACTGAGCTTCGGTCTCCGCCGCTCTCGTCGTCGGCGATGCCACAAGTCACCCCCGCTCGTGAAAATGCCAGGAGTGGACGCGGCTCGCTCCCCTCTTTCCAACGCGCTATCGCACGCGACGGGAGATACTCTGTGGGCAATTTCTGACGTCGGCCGACGCGCGCCGCCGCGTTCATGGGTCGCCGGAGCTGCTCCGGCAGCCGGCGCTGATGTGGCGCCCACGTGGCACCACCGGGGTCGCTAGCAGCTGGGCCCCGCGGGCCCAGCTGACCAGGTCAACTGCTGACTGGGCTGGTCCCAGTCACTGACCAGTGAGGCCCAGTTGACCGGTCAACTGGTCAACAGCTGACCAGCTGACTCAGCTGCTGGCCCCACCTGTCAGCCCCTCTGGTGCACTCTGGGTGTAGTGCACCGGGTGCACCCAGCCTTTTCTGTGCATATTCGAATTAAATTAATTCCAGGATTTTTCAGAAAATGATTAAAACTTCGGAAATTCGTAGAAAATAATCCGCAGCTCGGATGAAAAAGTTTTCTACATGAAAGTTGATCAGAAAAATCCAACGAATCTGAATATGCAATCCATTTTCCTGTCACATGCCCACAACCATGCAAACATGAAACCTTCCCCTCCGGTTCATCTGTCTGACAGATGCCTAACACCGGGAAAATATTTCCAGATATTTTCCCGCTCCGTTTGTAACGTGTAGCACTGCGTTAGGTCACCCCTAGCTTAGCTTATAGTCTTGTCATGCTTTGTGATTGCTTTTATTGCCGTGTATTTATCTGTTTCTTCCCCCTCTTCTTCTCCGGTAGATCCCGAGACCGACGCTGCCCCTGAGGACTACTACTCCACCGACAACCCTTCTTTTCTGGCAAAGCTTCGAGGCAAGCAAAACCCCTTGATCATTCCTATATCACCAATTCTTTCTCCCTCATGCTTGCATTAGATTGTGCTACTGTAATTGATTGCTCCTATTCTGATGCATAGCCTATTTTTGTAACTGCTGTTGATACCTTACTTGCTGTCCTATAATGCTTAGTATAGGTTGGTTAATAATCCATCAGTGGCCCTTCATCCTTGTCCCTGTTGCCCCGCTTTGGTTACCGGTGCCCCGATCAATGTGATCGATGGGCTGAGACCAACACCGCACCGCATACCCCTTAATTGTACGACTCTGCAGACCTACCATCGACTGCCGAGGGTGATACCTCTTACCTCACTCCTGGTGTTACTTCTGTAGTGTAGCTTGTCGGTCATGGGTTACCGAGGGTGATTCCTCTTTCACCACCTCCGATGAAGCCTCTGTCGTGCAACCCCTCAAGTGTGAACCCAACGAGGGTGATTCCTCCGAGTTCACCTTGACGGATACATCGAGCGGGAATCCAACGAGGGTGATTCCTCGGATTCCTCCTTGATGTTATGGACACACAGATACCCTGTATTTATTTCAGACACTTGTGGAAGTTGGGTCGACCCCGAAGGGTACCCGCAAGAGATGTGGAGTCGGGTTGACCGTGAGGGTACCCGCGAGATGATTACGTGGCACGGCCGGGCATTCTTAGCCCTTGCCGTAAGTCCACGAGACGGGGCGACGGGGTCACATGGTCGTGAGTCTCTGCTCGTCACCGCGAGCTCCCAACGCATAAACGGGTTTGGATATGTGATCTGAGTAGGCCTCTGGCCTTTTCGCACTAACCATCACGCGGGAATAGTATGGGCACTCGGCGTCGTATGTATCAGCCGAAGCTCTCCAGATGTCAGCAGTTGAGCGGCGCGCGCCGGGTTGGACTAGGAACGCCCGCGCTTGTATTAAGGGGGCTAGGTCTGTTCACGGCCGCGTTCGCAATGCGCAGGAGTGCAAAGGGCGATGGGCCCAAGATCCCTGAGTGCTTAGGATTTAGACCGGCGTGCTGGCCTCTCTGTTGAGCCTAGGTAGGACTACGACGTGTCGATCAGCTGAGGCCGGGCATGGGCCAAGCAAGTGTGTCCGGCCAGAGTTAATCGAGCGTGTTGGGTAAGTTGGTGCACCCCTGCAGGGAAGTATATCTATTCGAATAGCCATGTCCACGGTAACGGACGCTCAGAGAGTATCCCGATCTACTACAGCTAGAACTGGATACTTGAGATACTAAATGGATGTTATAGCTCCGGGATCGCTTTCTCGCAGGGAGTCGAGGAAGGATCTCTGGGCGTGGCTACTGTTGTACTTGTTGCTACTACTATATTTATGTACTAATCTACACTCTTCTAATGCTGCAAGTTGCTGCAAGTTGCTAGTCTTCGATAGGCTAGGCTTTCCCCTCTATTCTGGCATTTCTGCAGTCTAGTCCACAAATACAGCCCCTCTTTGATACCGATGCATAATTAGAATAGTTCTGATGTAAGTCTTGCGAGTACTTTGGATGAGTACTCACGGTTGCTTTGCTACCTCTTTTTCCCCATACCCGATTGCTGCGACCAGATGGCGGAGCCCCGGAGTCAGCTGCCCCCGTCGACGACTACTACTACCCCTCCGGTGGAGCTTACTACTACGTGGAGACCGATGACCAGGAGTAGATAGGAGGCTCCCAGGCAGGAGGCCTGCGCCTGTTCGATCCAGTGACGTTGTTTTGCTCAGCCTTCTTAAGGCAGACCTGTTTAACTTTTATGTATGTACTCAGATATCTGAAGCTTCCGCTGATGCTTGTATGACTCGAGCTTATTTATTCGAACCCTCGAGGCCCCTGGCTTGTAATATAAAGCTTGTATTATTTTATTTTGTGTCTAGTGTTGTGTTGTGATATCTTCCCGTGAGTCCCTGGGCTTGATCGTGCGCATTTGCGTGTATGATTAGTGCACGATTGAGTCAGGGGCATCACAGTTGTCGACACCTTGAAGACCCCAGGAGATGGGGAAATACCGAGAGATGGGCTTGCTGGCATTCGTCTATGCAAGGACAGTTTCATGCCTGTCAACTACCACAAGTGTGATGATGGCCGCATCATCTTCGGCAAGGGATGGAGTGATTTTGTCGACAGTGAAGGGCTCAAGATTGATAAAGCCGTTTTTTTGGTTTCAAGACCACCACCCGTGAAGATCTTCAGATCAAGGTATTTATGAACATCCTGACCGAGGAGCCACAAATGCAGCACGAAGGCGCAAGTGTGTCCTTTACACTAGGTATAGTGCGAAAACTATGTTGATAGCAGTTTTGCTTTTATGGGGTTACGTTGATAGCATTTTTGCTTTTATGAGGTTATGTCACATACTTCACTCTGTCTTGGGTGACGATGGCTATGAGAGGAGGACATGTTGCAGTTAGAGTGAATGCTAGGATTGGGCCCTATTCAGGACTCAAAATAGGGCTTCCACAGGGGGATGCTTTATCCCCTCTCCTATTTTATTTGGCTGATGTTTCCCTGGCTATAATCATGAACGATGCTAATGCAAATGGAATCATTAAGGGGGTTTTATTGAAAATTTAAATCATGGAGTTAATATGCTGCAATATGCTAATGATAGAGTTTTCCTTCTTTAGGATGATATAAGTAGTGCTAGGAACTTGAAATTCATCCATATTGCTTTTGACCAAATCTCAGGACTTAAACCCAACTTTAACAAAGTGAGTTGTTCCTATTTGGCGATGCTGAAGATAAGATGAATATATATGAGGAAATATTTACCTCTAAGATGGGAGAAAAACCTATGAGTTTTTGCGTAGGAGATGCGGGAAGGGCAGTGAACTCTGTTTTTATTGTGGCAAACACGAAACAATTGACCCTCTATTTTTTTGCTTGTTTTGCTGCTACTTCAATTTGGAGCCTGCTTAAATGTGCTTTTGCTTCACATGCCGTGTTCCATGTCTTGTTGATGACTGCTTCGGAAGTTGGATTAAAAGTTTCTCAAAGAATGACAAGAAATTAGTTATAGATGGTGTGTCAGTTGTGTTCTTGACTCTTTGGTAATGCAGGAATAATGCGAGATTACAAAATAAATGGTATAGTGATCTTATGATTCTTGTTTAGCTAATTTGCTTCAGGATCATGGGATGGTCTATATTGCAGATGAAGGTGGAAAACAAAGAGGTGCTGATGTTGGGAGCAAAGCTGCAAGAGCGAGTAGCAGGTGAATTGTACAGATCATCACAAGTGTGGAGGCACAGCGTACTGCGGTGTCGCCTGGGCATCTCTCAGCTATATTTTCAGTCCTCTTCCGTAGTTCTATCTTTTGGACCTTGATGTTAAGTCTGGCTGGTCTTGCTACATTGATGACTTTAGTTTCTAGCTGCAAGTGTATCAGGGGCTTAAAAGACCATGTGGTTTCTGTTAATGGAAAATCGGAGGGGGCAACCCTTCTTTTGATAAAAAAAGAACTTTCTATATGCAACCCCAGTTGAGAACAATATTTATGAAAAATCTGAAAGAATCTTTTGGTAAAAATGGTTATTGCCTATATGTGATGCTACATTGACAATAGTATTCATTTATGGTCGTTTTCATGAACCCTAACCGAAAAGCATGTTGTTGATTTCCTATGTATACATTCTGAATCATAGCTAGCTAAACTGAAACAAAATAAATGTCCTATGTGTACCCTGCTTCATGTTTATCCTGGATCAAATTAGGGAAGACAAAAAATAAAACGATGATTCAGAGGCACTTAACCAGACAGCTAGAAGAAAAGGATGATTCAACTTGCAGGAACTTTGAACTTACGACTTACTAGCAGTATAATACTGTTTACAAACTATTAGCAAGATAAACAGAAACATTATATAGGTTGACTAATTCTTCCTTCTGGACCTCCTCGACCGCCTAGATGGTTGGACGGGCTTCTGGCACAGCCTCTCGAACCCCTTCTAGAAGTTGACCAATCGCCTATATACATCGTAGGTGGCAAACGCGTCCATGGAAGCATAATAAATGTTCTTCAAGGGCAGGGGCGCTTCCGCCCATATATGGTGGTCATCTTCTGTGATACCATCCTTCATCTTGTTGTAGCTGTGGTGGATGATCGAACCAGCGTAGTCAGCCAAGCCATCCTTTGACTTAAACTTCACTGGATCAGGCACTCTCCAGATAGTCTGGATATCCACAAAGTTTCCTACCACCAGACCAACACGGTGAAGCATTTTCCGGTCATTCTTAATATCCACCCCAACAAAGGTGTACTCCTCGTCGAGAAGGAAGGAAGCCAGTAGGCCGGAGTGCTCATCAGCAACGCTTATGTGGTACAAGAGGACGTGGACGCCGACGCATAACTGGACCACAGCAGCCATCTGCGTCAGACCATCAGGCCAGGTGAACTCCACATCCAGTCCAACTATCTTCTGGTCGGCCTTCTGTAGCCAGTACTTGAATCTGCCAATGCAGTACTCAACGCAGCTCGCCTTGTTCATGTACTTCACAACAAGTTCGGTGTTGCCATCTGCCCTGACAGCGTAATCTTTCACGAACGCCATGCCGAAGGACTATGATTGATGAAATCAGTATAAGACATGAAGCATGACAAGAACATTGATATCAAAAAGCCGAGATGAATATGACGGCAGATAGTACATACTAATTCTGGCGCTATTGAAAATTTATCTAAACAAGTGCATCAACAATTTAAACTAAACATGTACTCCCTCTGTAAAGAAATTTAAGATCTTTTAGATCACTAAAGTAGTGAACCAAAAGATGTTATATTTCTTTACAGAGGGAGTATTTGTGAATTAAGAATCAAAATTTCTGACGCTGTTGAAATATTTATCTAAACAACTACATCAACAATCAAGAATGAACATGTATCTATGAATTAAGAATCAAAAATTTAGAAGCTGTTGAAAATTAATCTAAACAAGTGTATCAACACTCAACACTCAAAAACATGTAGCGGGAACAAACAGTCTGCATCAACAATCAAAATTGTGATATTGTCATCTTTTTCATCACAATTCTCATATAGCAAGAACAACAGCCTGATTGCCTTCTTGCTTAGATTGATTTGTTCATCGCTCATGCAGATGAATCTGTGTGCACAAACTAAAGAAGCAGGAGAACAAGAAATTGACAAGGCAACGGACTAGATGTTGCATGCATACGAATCTGTGTGCAAAATTCTCATAAGGTAACGGACTAGATGTTGCATGCAGATGAATCTGCGTGCACAAAATGAAGAAGCAGGACAAGAAGAAGAAGGCCATCATATGTGCTGCTACTGGAGAACTACAAACGAAATTGACAGGAAGGAGAACTCACCGATCCAGAAGCCAGATTATTGGGAGAGGGGGCGACATAGAGGAAGAGGGAGTCGAGTGGACGCAGAGGCAGAGGAACCATCGTAGAGAGTCGTGGTAGTAAGGACGAAGCGCCCTCGTGCATGCCCGTTATAAATAATTGGGATTGGGACTCCTCCCGGCTGATGGACTCCTCCTGCCTGTTGGACTCCTCGCTTTCCTTCTTTTTTTTGAAGAGAAGAGGGGGGGACTCCTCGCTTTCCTTTTTCATGTTTTTTAAATGTGCTCCTCCCATGATAATAGGCCCATATAAGAAAGCAGAAGAGGCTCAAACGCTTCACGGTTGAGATTACATTACGTGATCTAAAACTACCTCTTCGTGAGATCTCTACATGATCTAAAACTACCTCTTCGTACCGTTTGTTTACGGAATATCCCAATGTTTCTTTGTGGTCGGTTGTTAGAGAATCCCCTATAAATACAAAGCTTTTCATGACATAGATCATATACTCGATCCGAATTACCACCCCACGCCTCCCATACCTAGCCTTCCATGACTTCACTGAATTACCACCCCACGCCGCCCAAAGTAGCTCCCAGGTCGCAGAAGCCGACGGATTCGTCATCTTCGAAGCCCGCGTCGGCGAATCCAGAGATGAAAGAGAAGGGCACGTCAGAGAAGCCGATAAAAGAGAAGGGAACATCGGAGAAGCCGGCGAAGCAGAAGATGAAAGAGAACGGCAGTGGAGCCGGTCGTCATCGAGAGAATCCTCCGGTAACGATCGAGATGCTTCTATTCTGTATATTCCCTCCTTCCCAAAATCTTGGGCGTGTAATTTTTTTGCATGCAATCCCATAATTTACGGCACACTTGCCTTTCTCTCTCATTTAGTTACAGCCATAACTAATTATCCCTATTTTACTGGAAGGGAGATCGTGGATGCCTTCCTCTCTACTTACTTTTTAGTCATGAATGCCTCTCTCTGTATGGCACAAGTAATGATCAACGTGCGGTAATTTTTGTGCTGGAAAGTATACGCGTAACCATATGGAAAGGAGGGAGTAGTAATTTAACTTTGTTTAAAACTAGCTACTGAATTAACAAAATAATCGAACTACACATATGTGGCTGATCAAATACGCAGTAGAAAGAATACAAAGTTGTTTTCTAAGTTGTTTTCTCTTTTTGTTGATTGGCCTGGTTTATACTAAACTTCTACAAATTCATTGCTAGTGTTTGGAGCTAATTTGTTCACTGTGAATATGTGATAGCTGGGCCAACTCGTGAGTTGTGCGCGTTTCAACGGTCACAATCGACATGATTTAGTAAAAACATGCAGAATATGAACATGCCTCGCTTAATTGGCACGGAGATCATCAAATGTATGTACTACATTCAATTTTAGGCTCACATGTTTTGGTCCAAGTCGACAATTTTAGGTTGCTTGATGATGCCTAGTCATTATTATGGTCATGTTTACTGGATATCATGGTTATCGTTTTTGTTTATATGCCAAAAAATTCGGAAATTGCTACTGTTTTGGCATAGGCGTTCTAAATGATTTCAAGTTGACTGGAGAACATCATATTGCTTTGATTAATGTGAGTTCTTAGTCTCTAGTAAATGAAACTGTTGGTGATTGCCCTTAATTTTGCATGGTATTTACTATAATATTCTCTTGTAATTATATCCTTTGATCACCATATATAGCATTTAATTTGATTGAACATTTGCTCTCATCTATTGTACTGTAAAGAATGGTAATTGATTTTTTTTAAACGTGATGGGAACTAAGGAGTATGTGCTCTTGAATGCTTGCAATGGAACTGCTACATTCTTTTCTTGAGATTATCTATAAACTATTGTCTTCCGAACATATATGCACTTGTTTTCATAAGTTTGGTGCCTGAACTTTAGTAGTCTACATAGACCAAAGTCTGCTCGTTCTACTAAAAATCTATACTATTATCAGTCAATTTGCCGACAGAGATGAATAGCTTGTTTTTCTATGTCTGGTGTTGATTATATGGCCGAGAAGCTCTATGAGATTTCATGCAGTGCTGTAGAGCACAATTTTTATATTGGCATAGATTAGATCTAGTCGGTTCTGTGAGTGTTTAAATGTATACCATACAGAATCTAATCACAATATTTGCACATTCAGGGAACTCAGGTTGCTTCTTTGCTGCAATATCAGAAGTTCATAAAAGAATTAAACACACAGCAACGGACGTACATCCAGTTGATTGGACTGGGTGAACTTCTCAAGACTCCTAGCATGAAAATGAGACGTCTACTGTGCCAGGCCATCGCTTATTCATATGATGCAGAGTAGGATGCCTTTATCATTAATGGGAGACCATGTAGGATCACACTACAAGATGTGGAGCATATAACAGGCCTGCCCTGCATGGGGAAGAATCGCGTCTCTTCAAATCACAACAATAATGTGGAGTTGTGGAAGGAACTGAAAGACCCCAATGACACAAAAGTAACTTTGAAAGGATTGCTAGCCAAGATGAAAGGCGACAACACACCTAATTTTGTTAGGCCATTTGTCTTGTACACCATAGGCAAATATCTATGCCCGACAACACAGCAATATGTGGACAACAGATACCTTGGGATTGTTAGAAACATTGAGACGATAAAGAGAAGCAATCTTGGACAACTAACACTTGACCATCTTATGGCTAGCGTCAAGAAATTTGTAAATGGTGGAGCTAATCTGGAGGGGAACCTACCACTGCTGCAGGTAATACAATCGTCAGTTACCTACCATACATTTAATCTATGGCAAAGTTCCTAAGCTGCTTTTGTTGTCATGCAGACATGGTACTACGAGAAGTTCAGGGTGCACCAGTTGGACTCCAGCATCTCGTATGTATCAAGGTTAAGGCCGCTGATCCAGAACTGGGGTGAGGAGAAGGCACACAAGGTTGACAACATAATCAACAAAAATTATCTAGGGGTTGGAGAGGTAAAGTGTCAGTACTGTGTGCCTGGATTATCTACCATATATTTCGAATCATACTAACGACACTAAACTGCAGTATGTTGAGGACCTGCTGCGGCCTTTCAATCCACCACCAGTTGGTACGCCGGCCAAACCGAAGACTAACGACACTTAACTGCACTATGTTGAGGACCTCCTGCGGCCTTTCATTCCGCCAGCAGATGGTACGCTGGCCAAACCGAAGACTAACGGTTGGGTAAATGAGTTACATCAGGCACAAATATATATTGTAACTTTGCAAGTACAATTGAAGTTATATGCTTCTAACTGTTTGTAAGTTGCAGGATAAGGCACTCATCGGCCGTGTATTAGCTGATTTGAAAGAAGTTGCCTCCATTCGTGCGGGAGGCCGGTGCATAACAATTTGATAGGATGTGCACCCTTGGAAAAAAAATGGACGAGTGCCTTAGGAGTACCCTTGCGAACGACAGACGCGTGGACGACCTCATCATAGAATTCAATGTAAGCATACCATTATGATTTTCTAAATAATTTTACTATGAAAACTCCTAGACTAACACGTTTTTTTAAGAACCACCGCTATGGAATATTTGATGTTGATCGCCCAGGAGTCGAGGACATACAGCTATCTGACCTGGGAGCACCTGCAGACCCAATGGAGGTCCCTGTAGAGAATGCTCCTCACCAGGGAAATCAAAAAGATGACACGGAGGTCGCTGCCAAAGGCATTTCGGCTAAGGGAATACAAAAAGATGACACAGATGCCCCCATGAAGAACATTGATGAAGATTTGCAGGCTGCTCCTAGTTTGCATTCGTGAATGCATTCCAAAGTCGCCAAAAGCCTTGGAGCTTTCATGGTGATACACATTTTACATTAAACTGATTTTGTTTTAAGTTCACGCAGATTGCTAGCTAACATATGATCTTCCATGTTTAGGATGAAGAAGAAAGAGCTATTGCTGCAGCTTGCAAGGATAGGCTCGGGAATGTTTCACAGCTTTATAAAGAGGTGGATGCTTTGCAGGGTGCTTCGAGTTTGGATTCGCGAAAGCATTCCAAAGCCACCACAAGCCTTGAAGCTTTCCCGATGATGCACAGTTTACATTAAACTGATTTTGTTTTTAAGTTCGCACAGATTGCTAGCTAACAAGTGCTTTATTTCGAATCATAGGATCCTCTGAATTTGAGGCACATTAAGAATGTGCGAAAGGCTGAAGAAGAAAGAAGAAATCAAGTTGATGAAGATGTCAGTATTGAGTTGGGGGAAGATGCGGGTACCAAAAGAAAGCACCGGTCTGCCAAGGCTAAGGGAACGCGTGAGCTGGAAGAACCCCATGCCTTCCCAATTGATGAGGACAACTATGATGATTCCTTAGCAAAGAAGCAGGAAGAAAGTGTGGTTGAATCCATGCCACCAACTCGTGCGAGCGGCCAGAAAAGAGTGGTATCTTCATTATTCAATAATGAAGATTACGTTCTGTACGATAGTGATAAGAAGAGAAAGAAAAACAGGACTCCATCGAAGTCTACCAACGATTCCAGGGACACAAAGAAGAGGAAAAACCGCCCAAGCAATTTAAAAAATACAGACACAGGTGCTTCGAGGCTGGAAGGCGAGCTTGAAAAGTTTCGTCAGGATTTCATGGCCAAAATTGTCAACACCCCAGATCTTGAAAAAGAAATGGTGGTAATTGAAATTATTCTTCTACAAAAGCATTTGCAATGCCTCACCATGATAGATGGAGCCAAAGATGACAAATGGTTGAGTGATGAAGTAAGATATTTCCCAAATTAGTTTATCAATTTTCTTTTGCACAGTACAATTAACTTGAATTTTATTTTAGGTGGTTGATGTTGTCATTCAGCTCATGCGTCATGATCATCCTAAGGACATAAGGGGTGAGCAACTGGTTTACATTGAGAGGGTGGCCGGCGTCTCTATGCTCGAAAGAGATGGCAAGGTAGAGAACTGTCACGTGGACGCTTTGGCGGGCAGTCATGGAACAACAAAAGGCGACAACTACCTCAGACATGATCTGGTACCATATAACCATGACGTAAAATACATTTCTTTTTCTTATTATTATGCATGTCGATCTAATCATCTTTCCTTTCCAGGTTTTCCTACCTACGAACATGGCGAACACCCACTGGTTCCTTGTGGTCGTAAACCCCAGAAGGAGGGAGATTCAGATTCTTGATTCACTTTTCGGCTACGTAGTACGCACACAAGTAAATCACGTGGTGAGATTTTAAATGTCTTTCAATAAAACACAGGATTTAACATCATACCTAACTATGAATCGTGAGCAACTTCTCATCCCATGGACTTGCAGATACGTGAGGTGGAAGCACATCTGAGAGCATCGCTGCGAATCAATGGACCACAAAGCCATGCATGGCAAGACATTAACGTGACCCAATGGACAGTAAAGCTTGTTCCTGTGCCAAGACAAGATGACACATTAGTCAACAATATTAGCTTTTGTTTCTGTTTTCCATTGCTAATACGTGAAATGCTGCTAACAAAATTAAATGTTGCAGTTTTCTTGTGCACTCTACATGCTGAAGAACATCGAATTTTTTACGGGAGAAGAACTGATGCTGCAATATGACCAAATACGTAGAGTAACACCTAAATTTACATCAATTTTTTAAACCTATGGAATGATACTAACATATCCTCCCATGTAGGCCTACATCGACGATTATAGAAGAGAGCTGCATGTTGTGCTTCTTAATTCACCCTACAACAAATTGAAATCCATTAAAAGGCTGAAGATGTACAATGCTAGCCTTTCGAATGCAGCTGCGGTTGAAGATCATGAAGATGCAAGCAGTTAATCCAGCAGTGGTTGATTCTTAGATATGGAGTGTACACTTGGCTATAAAGCGATAGAGTAGGGTGTGGTTTGGTTTTAGTCCCGGAGAAGGTTTCCTAGCCATATTCTTAGTCCATTGCGGATTAATCAAGTTGTAATACTTCACAGTACTGGTTCTAAATACTATTCTTCAAACAAATTTGGTCTGCATGGGAGCACCTTCAAATATATATTTGCTTTTTACAACCAAAACTTTTTGTTTCAAGGTTAGGAAAGTGAACTGGAATCTGAATTTTATAGTTCAGTTTTGTCAGAGCCTGGACAAGATTCAGACCAATTACACAATGCACGAACAAACCTAGATGAAGTCCTTAACGGAGAAACAGAATTACACTGTCGGTTTATTCAAATATTCTATCGCTAATTGGAAGTGTCGTGCCATCTTGAGCAGCACCAGACATGATTCAGTATTATCAACAAAATTTGGTCTCACATATACGAGAGGAAAAAGGTATGAGCATGAGCATGCAAGATCCGATGGGCAATAAAATAGCTTCACAACAGAGAGTAAGATACTTCATGACTAAACACTCAATCACAGCTAGGCCAGGAATTGACTTAGAACCAACAAAACAGAGCATAATAAAAGAGGTCCAGTTCTTTTGGCCGATTCTCCCAGAATCTTGAGAATCGAACCTTCACCCAGCTTCTCCCAGAAACGCGAACCTATATTTTTTTGACAATCCTAGTTGTTTTCATCCTAACCAGTTTTTTTTTGAGGTGTTCATCCTAACTAGCTAGGATTGTCAAAAAAATATGGGTTCAAAATTATGACAGAAGTTGGGAGAGGTGATTCTCAAGATTCTAGGAGAATCACCCAAAAGAACTGGGCCTAAAGCACGTAACAGAGGGGGCTTGCGGGTGCTGGAACAATGAAATGAGGCCGAACGATTGACTCTTATTGTTAAAGATAATATATTCCTTCTTTTTTTTGCACAATCGTACGTGGTAAATTCTCTTCGGTAGTCAGGGCATCCTTGTTATACGCCGCTACGTGATCTGAAAAGGAAAATATCAGTCGGGGGTTGTTACGACCCCCTATAAATAGGAATCCTTTGAACCCTCCCCAGATCGTAGTTCGTCGTTCTACGCCGCCCAAACCGAGCCAACCCAGGAAACTAGCAAGACCGAAGGACGGAGCGAAAGATGAATCCTCTGGTAACTCACCATGATCTTCCTCCCACGATCTCCTGCTGCAACCCCTACTTTTTTCCTCCCACGATCTCCTGCTGCAACCCCTGCTTTTTTCCTGCCACGATCTTCCTCCCACGATCTCTTGCTGCAACCCCACCCCTGGTTTTTCCTGCCATGATCTTCCACCTACGATCTTTTGTTGCAACCCTAGTTTCGGTTTATGTACTCGTCTTGTAAACCAATTAACTCATGCAGTAGCGTGTAGCACAATTTTTATATTGGTATAGATAAGATGTAGTCGTTTCTATGAGTTTTAAACGTCTATCATACTGAATCTATTTGCATATTCATGGAACTCAGCATGCTTTTAAACAAATTAACTCATGCAGTAGTGTATAGCACAATTTTATATTAGTATAGATAAGATGTAGTCGTTTCTATGGGTGTTTTAAACATATACCATGTTGAATCTAATCACACTATTTGCACATTCATGGAACTCAGCATGCTTGTAAACAAATTAACTCATGCAGTAGCGTAGAGCACAATTTTTATGTTGGTATAGATAAGATGTAGTCGTTTCTATGAGTGTTTAAACGTATACCATGCTGAATCTAATCACACTATTTGCACATTCATGGAACTCAGGATGCTTCTTTGCCGCCATATGAGAAGTTCATAAACGGATTAAACACGCAACAAAGGACGTACATCAAGTTGATAGGACTGGGTGAACTTCTCAAGACACCTAGCATCAAAATTAGACGTGTACTGTGCCACCATCGCTAATTCATATGATCCAGAGCAGGATGCCTTTATCATTAATGGGAGACCATGTAGGATCACACTACAAGATGTAGCGCATATAACAGGCATGCCCTGCGTGGGGAAGAAGCACGTCCCTTCAAATCTTGACGATACTATGGAGTTGTGGAAGAAACTGAAAGATCGTAATGACACCAAAATAACTTTGAAAGGATTGCTAGCCAAGATGAAAGGCGACAGCACACCTAATTTTCTCAGGCCATTTGTCTTGTACACCATAGGCAAATATGTATGCCCGACAACAGAGTAGTATGTGGATAACAAATATCTTGGGATTGTTAGAAACGTTGAGACGATAAAGGGCACCAATCTTGGACAGCTAACGCTTGACCATCTTATGGCTAGCATCAAGAAATTTGTAAATGGTGAAGCGAATCTGGAGGGGAACCTACCACTGCTGCAGGTAATTTGCACTAATACAATCATCAGTTACCTAACATACGTTATGTAATCTACAGCAAAGTTTCTAAACTGTTTTTGTTGTCATGCAGACGTGGTACTATGAGAAGTTCAGGGTGCACCAATTGGACTCCAGCATCTCGTATGTATCAAGGTTAAGGCCGCTGATCCAGAACTGGAGTGAGGAGAAGGCACACAAGGTTGACAACATAATCCAGAAAAATTATCTAGGAGTTGGAGAGGTAAAGTGTCAGTACTGTGCCTGGATTATGTACTATATATTTCAAATTATACTAACGACACTTAACTGTAGTATGTTGAGGACCTCCTGCGGCCTTTCATTCCGCCAGCAGATGGTACGCTGGCTAAACCAAAGACTGACGGTCAGGTAAATGAGTTACATCAGACACAAATGTATATTGTAACATTGCAACTACTATCGAAGTTATATGCTTCTAACTGCTTCAAAGTTGCAGATTAAGGTACTCGTCGGACGTGTATTGACTGATTTGAAAGAAGTTGGGTCCCTCGTGCGGGAGGCCAGTGCACAACAATTAGATAGGATGTGCACCCTTGAAAAGAAAATGGATGAGTGCCTTAGGCGTACCCTTGGACATGGCAAGCTCTTGGAGGACGTCATCAAATAATTAAATGTAAGCATAGCATTATGATGTAAATCATCCAATTATGAGATTATTATAATTTTACTATCAAAACACCCCAGACTAACATGTGTTTTTGAAGAACAACCGCTATGGAAAATTCCTAGGAGTGGAGGATATACATCTTTCTGACCTCGGAGCACCTTCAAACCCAATGGAGGCCCCTGCTGAGAATGGTTCTGACCATGGAAAACTAAAGGATGTCACGGAGGTTGCTTCTAAGGACCATTCTAACCAGGGAATACAAAAGGATGACACGGAGGCCCCCGTGAAGAACCTTGATGAAGATTTTGCCGTACGCATGTTAACTAAATTATGAAACAATCATTTTCATTTCAGAAATTACATGTGATCTTCCATGTACAGGATGAAGCATTCGAAAGAGGTGCTCTAAATGTCGGGGAGACTCTCAGGGGTGTTACAAAGCTTTTTAAAGAGGTGGATGATTTGCAGGGTGCTCCTAGTTTGGATTTGCAAAAGCATTCCAAAGCCACCACAAGCCTCGAAGCTTTCCAGGTGATGCACATTTTACATTAAACTGAGTAAGAATCTGCTAAAGGCTAACACGCGGTTTATTTCATATAACAGGATCCGTTCAAGAGACAGAGTAAGCACCACTCAGTGAAGGCTACAGGATCGCGGGAGCCTGAAGAACCCCATGCCTTCACAAATGATGACAACCATGATGAATCCTTTCGAAAGGAGCAAGAAGTAAGTGTGGTTGAATCAACGCCACCAAATCATGGGAGCGAAAGGAAAAGGGTGGTATCGGCATTATGTAAGAATGACAAATATGTTTTGTACGATACCAAAAAGAGAAAAAAGGAAAAATAAGACTCCATTAGAGTCTACCAACGATTCCAAGGACACAAACAATAAAAAGAGGAAAATCGGCTCTAGCAATTTAAAAAAGAGGGCGGAAGATCCTTTATGGAAGAGGGACAAGGTAGACGAGGTTCGAAAGGATTTAGTGGCCGAACTGATCAACACTACAGATCGTGTAAAACAAATGGTGTTAGTTGATGACATTGTTGTGCTATCGAAGCATTTGCAATGCCTCACCCATAAAGATGTAGCCGAAGATGGCATATGGCTGGGTCACGAAGTAAGATATTTAACAAATTAGTTTATCAATTTTCATTTGTACAATACAATTAACTTGATTTTTGTTTTAGGTGGTTGATGATGCAATTCAGCTCATGCGTCATGATGAACCAATTGACATAAGGGACGGGCAAATGGTTTACATTGATAGGGTGGTCGGCGTCGCTACGCTCGAAAGAGATGGTAGGGTAGAGAAGTGCCACGAGGACGCTTTGGCGGGCATTCATGGAACAACACAAGGCACTAACTACCTGAAACATGATCTGGTACTATAACCATGACGTAGAACACATTTTTTTATTACTATACACGTTGATCTAATTATCTGTGCACTCCAAGTTTTCCTACCTACAAACACTTTAAACGTCCACTAGTTCCTTGTGGTCGTAAACCCCAGAAGGAAGGAGATTCAGGTTCTTGATTCACTTTTCCACTGTATGGTACACAGAGAAGTAAATAACGTGGTGAGAATTTTAACAACTTTCATTAAAACAAAGGATTTAACATCCTACCTAAGTATTAATCGTAAGCAACTTCTCATCCCCTGGACTTGCAGATACGTGGGATGGAAGCACATCTGAGAGCATCGACGCGAATCAATGGAATACAAAGCAATGCATATGAAGACATCAACGTGACCCAATGGCCAGTATCGCTTGTTACCGTGCCAAAAGCCGATGACACGTCAGTAAAAAATATTAGCTTTTGTTTTTGTTTTTCATTGTTAATACGTGAAATGCTGCTAACAAAATAAAATGTTGCATTTCTTGTTGTGCACTCTACATGTTGAAGAACATCGAATTCTTTACGGGAGAAGAACTGACGCTGCAATATGACCAAGTACGTAGAGTAACACCTAAAATTCTGTCAATTTTTTAAACCTACGGAACGATACTAACATATCCTCCCATGCAGGCCTACATCGACAAATTCAGAAGAGAGCTACTTGTTGTGCTTGTCGATTCACCCTACAACAAATTGAAATACAGGAAAAGGTTCAAGATGTACCATGCTAGCCTATTGGATGCAGCTGCGGATGAAGATGATGAAGATGCAAGCAGTTAGTCCAGCAGTGGCTCATTCTTACATGTGGAGTGTACACTTGGCTATGAAGCGATAGAGTAGGTTGTGGTTGGGTTTTAGTCCCGAAGAAGGTTTCCTAGCCATGTTCTTAGTCCATTGCGGATGACTCAAGTTGTAAAACTTCAATAATATTGGTTCCAATACTTTGCTTGAAATAAATTTGATCTGTATGGGAGCACCTAGAAATCTATATTTGATTTTTACAACCATGTGACAGTTACAGTGTCTAGACAAGATTCATACCAATTACAGTGCACGAGCAACCCTAGAAGAATAATGGATTATGATTTGTTAATTTTCACAATTTTCGGTCGCTAATTGCAAGTGACGTGCCAGATTGAGCGGGACCAAACATGTTTCAACAAAATTTGCTCTGACATACGAGAGGAAAAAGGTATGAGCACGAGCATAGCCTCACAACAGAAGGTAAAATACTGCATGAGTGAACACTCAATCCCAGCTATCCCAGGAAATGGCACAACCAATGTCTCGTAGGCATGCCGCAAAGCCGATAAAATAGAGCATAGGATAACAAGAGTAAAGCACGTACCGAAGGGGGCCTCTGCCGGTGCTGCAACGACCATGGTATGGCATGGCAGGGCGTGCGCTGAATTGAAGGGATCGCCGGGGCAGTAGGCACCTTCAGGAGCACAGCGGGGTGGCCATGGTACATCCATTCTGCTTTAGGGAATCACATAGCATGTTGTGTCAAAGCCCTGCAAAGAGGAAAAATTACTACTTGTACTCACCTTGTCACATATATCTAGCTAACAAACGTTGCACATAACTAAACATGGAAGAATCAAATGCAACATTTTTAAGAATCCAATGCTCATTCCTCTCTCTCTCTCTCTGTTTGTTTGCGAGGATCATTCCTCTCTCTTTAATAAGGTTAAAACATCATAATAAGAATTTATACTAATCCTCAAATGGTGGATATCCCATATGAATCTAAAAAAATTATAAAGCAGATGCCAAGTCTGTTGACCCCAGTCCAACAATTGCACATGAAGAAGTGAGCATCATAAATATTGAGCAACATAAGCTATGAATCGTTTATAGGACATTCCAAAATTAATAGATTAACATATCTCCCTAACCAAATCCAAGGTCTCACCTATCAGCCAAATTGAAAGAATAGAGCTTGAATTAATTGTATAATTGTACATATGCAACAATCGGACATACATAGATCTTGCCCTGATGTGGATCAGGTCGCACGAATGGGGCTCGCCGTCGAGGCCGGCCGGCTTCATCCAGTCCCGCAGTACCCCGCCAGCAGTGAGAACATGATCCATCTAGATGCCCAACCACCTTGCCTTCGGAGGAGATGCATGGCCAGAGCAAGCTGCGGCCATGGCGGAGAGGTGAGCTAGAGGACGCAAACAACCACGTGGGGAGCGGGAAAGAGGTAGCGACTCACCTCGTGGCTATAGGCACACGCATAGAGGACTGGGAGGTGGGATGGCGCTGAATCTTCGTCGGCTGCCGCCGCGGGGAGGGCAGAGACAGCCTCTACTCGTGTTCTTCGGTGAAGAGGAGGTGCGAGAGCGTGAGGGGATTGGGGTGGAGGGAGGGAAGGGGCACGACGCGCGGCTCGATCCTGCCGGCGAGGGATGAGACCCTACCGCCGGCGAGGAGTCAACCCTAGCGACGACGCCCGCGCCGTAGGACGGACTTGCAGTGACGGGAATGAACTGGATAAAATTCATACCGAAAATGCCCCTAAAATTTGTACCGAGAATACCCTTGAAAAATTTGAGAGGGAAATGTCAGATCTGTTCGATTTTTTTTCCAAAAATGCCCCTCGGGCGTCCATATAATACACGTGACGTCAGCGTATTGCATTGGATCTGGACCGTCCAATCCGCTCCAACGGACGGTCCATATCGACGCGGTGCACCGTAAAAGGACTCTATATTTAAGCACACATGTAGAGGTAGCGAAAGCATATTTTTTACTGGAGCCAACCTAAAGGTGAGATCTGGTCCAAGACTAGCACAGAGGAACAAAACTCGCCATATAGAAAAGAATGTGCTCGAAGAGATAGCAGATATCCAGGAAAGCAGACAAGCTTCACAAGAAAGTGATAGACTAATATTAAGCCCATACTTCGCAGAGGTAAATTTTAAAAAAGCACAAACATCTTCTCAATATTGTCTTTTTGCAATGCCTATTTTATCTTGATATCAATTTGTTTTCTCTCACACTTTTTCTCATATTTATTGTTTGTAGCGCGTGCTGGATATAAAGTCACACTACAAGTATTCCAAAATTTAGAATTGAATTCCAAACTGGCAAGGATCAAAAGGTTTGCATGTATCTCAAAGAACATCAAAGGAAGAAGCTCTTAACAGCAAAAATGGTAATAGCCTGTCGCTCTACAACAAAAACAAAATATGTGTTTCAACAAATACCTTTATATAAAAACTCTCATCTAACATCAAAACTTTTGCACGCAGGTATTCATACCACTCGAGAAGGACGATCGGTACATTCTATATGTGCTTGAAAGATATACGAGCAAACTTCATATCATTGATCCTGTAGAAATCTCTCCCAAGGAATTAGCATAGGAAAGAATTAGACACCTAACTGATCCAGATGCCGTTGACGCCGAAAAAAAGAAGAAAAGCGATAAATACCACGTTCAAAAATCGAAAATGGTAAGTATTCTAAATACCAAATTTTCAGTTTTATGAATTGCACTAGAAGATTATTTAAAACCAAAACAAAATGCAATTCCCATATACCTAGGATTAAAGAAGTCTTCAACATGATATTTCACAACGAAGAATTCAAACAAAAGGAAGACTTCAAGACTAAGAGTAAGACTAAATGGGGCGTTCAATGGGTAGAAGATGTTCCAAGAGTTGAAAAAGGTGAATCACCATATGTTGTTCTAAGATTTGCAGTCCTCTACAATGGCGTAAACTTCATCGAAGACATAGATTATTTTGACGTAAGTTTTCCTTGAAACTCTTCTAGGCGCACTATATAATTTTTTTGGAAAATTTTCTACTTCTGCTACATATACACCTGTATGCACTAATTCTAAGAATATTTTTTTCTTGTTGTTGAACTTTCATAGGATGACCTGGAACACTGGAAAGCAGAACCACTATGCATGCTATTATTTAGCGAAGAGAATGAAATCAAACCTAATCAGATGGGTGATGAGATTTGCAGGATCTTCAACAAGAATGCAGACTAAAACTTTTTGACTAGCCAGCGAGGCTAATACCATCCAAACCTGACAAAACGTACGGGTGACCAAGCTTGGCAAAAAAAAAATTGAAGGAGATATGATGAGCAATGGAAAGACTGAGAACACTTTCTATTTATAGTTATGAATAATAGGAACAAGTTAAGTAGTTAAATGGTACGTTTCTGATGCATGTAGAATCGTGCCATCACTACCTTCACAACCATTTTCTATTTTTGAGTGAAACGTCTCAGCAGAAACATTTTGGAAATAGACACACGACCGTGCCTCTCGTGGCCTTCCAGCTTGTACTGATGGTTCAGTTCATCAGGTCAATAAAGGACCGTGCATCTCATATCTTTCACGGCCCTGCCTCTCTGAGACGCATGACTGTGCCACTGCTCTATGTATAACCGTGCCTCTCTGACTGAACCCGTCACAAAAATATTTGGAACACTAAAGGTACAACCGTGCCTTTGCTGCACGTAGAACCGTGCCTTTAGAGGCTTCACACCCGTGCCTCTAGAGGCTTCACGCACAACCGTTCCTTTGCTGCACATAGAACCGTGCCTATAGAGCCTTCACGCCCGGGCCCCTATGACGGAAAACAATTGAAAAACAGAGTGAGAGAGGCACGACCGTGAATATGCTTTTTCACAAACAACCGTGCATCTCATATCTTTCACGGTCGTGCCTCTCTGAGACGCATGACTGTGCCACTGCTCTATGTATAATCGTGCCTCTCTGATTGAACCCGTCACAAAAACATTTGGAACACTAAAGACACAACCGTGCCTTTGTTGCACGTAGAACCGTGCCTCTGGAGGCTTCACGCCCGTGCCCCTAGAGGCTTCACGCCCATGCCTCTAGAGGCTTCATGCACAACCGTGCCTTTGCTGCACGTAGAACTGTGCCTCTAGAGGCTTCACACACACCCGTGCCTTTGTTGCACGTAGAACCGTGCCTCTAGAGGCTTCACGCCCGTGCCCCTATGACAGGAAACAATTGAAAAACAGAGAGAGAGAGAGAGAGAGAGAGAGAGAGAGAGAGAGAGAGGCACGACCGTGAACCAGGCTGCATGACCAACACACACTTCGACCTATGCTCCCCCTTCAAGATGTTTATAAAAATTTAACGAGCCGAAGGCGAGCCAGAGCTGCGCGCCGGAGGCGCCGTGTGCCGGCAAAGCTGGATGCACCAGGCTGCACGACCAACACGATGCACGACCAACACGTTGTATGACCAACGCGCTGCACGACCAACACACATTTTGACTTATGCTCCCCCTTCAAGATGTTTATGAAAATTTAATGAACCGAAGGAGAGCCAGAGCCGCGCGCCGGAGGCGCCGTTTGCCGGCGAAGCCAGATGCACTAGGCTGCACCATGCTGCACGACCAACACACACTTCGACCTATGCCCCCCTTCAAGATGTTTATGAAAATTTAACGAGCCAAAGGCGAGCTAGAGCCGCGTTGGAGGCGCCGCGTGCCGGCGAAGCCAGATGCACTAGGCTGCACGACCAACGCGCTGCACGACCAACACACATTTCGACCTATGCCCCCCTTCAAAATGTTTATGAAAATTTAACGAGCCGAAAGCGAGCCTGAGCCGCGCGCCGGAGGCGCCGTAATATATTTTTAGAAAGTTCATTCTTCTCAGTTGAAAGTTGACATTGATAGTGTTGGAAGCCCACCACCTGTGATTACCCATAAATCTCCATTACCCAGAAATATAATGGGAAAAATAACAGGAAAATCAACGGGAAATAGGGAACTAATGCCGCACGTACTTTGTTTTTTATTTGGCATTTTTTCTGTCTATTATCGTGTCGAAAGGAAAAAAACGGAAAAAGCAGATAGTACGAGGGTCAAACTGCGAAAGGTACAATACCAAAAACCGGAAAGGGAAAACTGGAACCAACGACGTCCCTTGTTTCGCCCTCGCGGGAGCGCGGGGAGCGCTCCCGAAACGTTCACTTGTTCCCCTCGAGCCTTAGGGCATGTACAATGGTGCTATCTTAGAAGTGCCACGTAGGATAAATGCTGAGGTGAAGGAGAGAGAATTCATAAGAAAACGCTTGTCTTCTCTTATTTAAGAGACTATCTCTTAGCGCAATATGTCTCACCATGTTTTTCGGAATAGCTAGTTATTGTAGATAATGCCAAGAGATAACCCATTGTAGACATATTTTTATTGTCATCTCTAAATTACGTGCAAGCCTTAAGATATATTTTTTTAGCAGTATGCAAGCCTTAAGATAAGCTGTCTTATCAAACTACTTTTTTTTAGACAATCTTACAAACTACTGTACATGCCATTACCCCCAACCCACATGTTCGGCGCACCTCGCTATCTTTCCCTCGCAGCCCAATTAGCGAAGGCCCAGCCCTACAGTCCTATCCACCCTACCCCTATATAATCCCTTTCGTCCGGGCCACCGCCCCCACCCTCTATGTTTCCCTTGCCGCGCCGCCCTCTCCTATCCAATCTCGAGCGAGGCAGAGAGAGCTCGTCGCCGGCGTGTTCTCCGGTGATTCCAGGCGAGCCGTCGCGCCGTCTTATTCTCCGTCTTCGGCGTGTTCTGGGTGAGCAGCCACCTTCGCAGCCCCTTTTTCCGCTACATTTCGTTCACGTTTCGGCATAGGGTCGATCTGTTCCTAGCCGGCAACGCCTCCGTCGCTGCTGGGTGCCGGGCTATACACGCGGGCCTCCGGGTTTTCTGCTGCGAGTAGTGGATAGGAGTACCGCAGCGTTTGCTCACCGGAGCTTCTCCTGCGAGCACTTCTGCCGCACTGGGGTTTCTTCTGTCGAACACCCTCTGCGCACCGCCAATTCGCGCACTGTTTCACGGTCGTTAGCTACTCATGTTGCCATCCCGCGTAGCGAAGGCGGCGCCTTCAGTGATTTTATCACGGACCTCTGTACTTCTTTCTAACCGATTTCAGTATTGCTGATAGGCTATGGCTATGGAAGGGTTGGAGCTCGCTTTGAGGGGTGCTGTGCCTGTGTGCCCTGCCCATGGGATATTGATGGGCCCAGATCCGTTCAACTGGCTCCGTTTGGAATCAGTAGAATCAAAGAATGTTAGATTGATCATACTTTAGATTTCATTTAATTTTTCTTTTGCTATATACTTGGATTCATAATTAAGTCGTTTACATCATATAGGGATTGAGCATCGGCACAGTTCTTTTCTGCATGTTCAGAGCCACCCAATTTGGACATGGAAGTGAGTTCGGGAAGTTCTTGGACGACATGCCTCATCAGGAAGATGATCATGTACATGAAGGTAAAAACTTTTGTTTGTGGTATTCATTTTCTCCTCTCTAGATAACTAGCAATCTGCAGTACCAAAAGTTAGAATGTAACATTCAAATTGAAACGTGACTGTTTAATAGGTCCCTGCTTCAAATGTGTGTTGAAAGACCTCGAGCTTCAATCATTTTTGTTATCTACTGTGGAGGAGCAAGCCAGCTATTTTGTTCAGACCCTTTCCAAATGTAAGCCGCACAGAGAGCAGTACTAACTTAATGTGCTACTGTCATCAACTAATCAATATTTTTGTTTAATTCATTTTCAGGGTACTATGAGCCTGACAAGGTTAGTGTGTTCACAAAACTGCATGACTCGATTGAACTCTGGTCACTGGAAAAACATGGCTGGCCTGAACAGTTCTTCAAGTTGTTTACTGTCCAGACTCATGACAAGGTGAGCTGTTTCTCATTGTTTCTTCATGGTAGTAAAAATCAGACTCGTAATAACGATGGCTGTGTTGAATTTTGTACAGAGGGAATATATTTGTAATATGTTGATTTAATATTCTTTTATTTCTGTACATAGGAGGCTTTGAAGAGGATGAAAGGAGGCAAGGCGATGGGCCCTGATTGTATCCCCATTGAGGTGTGGAGAGGCTTTGGGGACATAGCGATAGTATGGCTAACCAAACTTTTCAACCTCATTTTTCGGGCAAACAAGATGCCAGAAGAATGGAGACGGAGTATATTAGTACCAATCTTCAAGAACAAGGGGGATGTTCGGAATTGTACTAATTACCGTGGAATTAAACTGATGAGCCATACAATGAAGCTATGGGAGAGAGTCATTGAGCACCGCTTAAGAAGAATGACAAGCGTGACCAAAAATCAGTTTGGTTTCATGCCTGGGAGGTCGACCATGGAAGCCATTTTCTTGGTACGACAACTTATGGAGAGATATAGGGAACAAAAGAAGGACCTGCATATGGTGTTCATTGACTTGGAGAAGGCCTATGATAAGATACCGCTGAATGTTATGTGGTGGGCCTTGGAGAAACACAAAGTCCCAGCAAAGTACATTACCCTCATCAATGACATGTACGATAATGTTGTGACAAGTGTTCGAACAAGTGATGGCGACACTGATGACTTCCCGATTAAGATAGGACTGCATCAAGGGTCAGCTTTGAGCCCTTATCTTTTTGCCTTGGTGATGGATGAGGTCACAAGGGATATACAAGGAGATATCCCATGGTGTATGCTCTTTGCGGACGATGTGGTGCTAGTCGATGAGAGTCGGACGGGGGTCAACAGGAAGTTGGAGTTATGGAGGCAAACTTTGGAATCGAAAGGTTTTAGACTTAGTAGGACTAAAACCGAGTACATGAGGTGCGCTTTCGGTACTACTAGGCATGAGGAGGAGGAGGATGTTAGCCTTGATGGGCAGGTGGTGTCGCAGAAGGACACCTTTCGATATTTGGGGTCAATGTTGCAGAAGGATGGGGATATCAATGAAGATGTGAACCATCGAATTAAAGCCGGATGGATGAAGTGGCGCCAAGCTTCTAGCATTCTCTGTGACAAGAGGGTGCCACAAAAGCTAAAAGGCAAGTTCTATAGGACGGCGGTTCGACCCGCAATGATGTATGGCGCTGAGTGTTGGCCGACTAAAAGGCGACATGTGCAACAGTTAGGTGTGGCGGAGATGCGCATGTTGAGATGGATGTGTGGCCACACAAGGAAGGACCGAATCCGGAATGATGATATACGAGATAGAGTTGGGGTAGCGCCAATTGAAGAGAAGCTTGTCCAACATCGTCTGAGATGGTTTGGACATATTCAGCGCAGGCCTCCAGAAGCCCCAGTACATAGCGGATGGCTAAAGCGTGCTGATAATGTCAAAAGAGGCCGGGGTAGACCGAACTTGACATGGGAAGAGTCCGTAAAGAGAGACCTGAAGGATTGGAGCATCACCAAAGAACTAGCCATGGACAGGGGTGCGTGGAAGCTTGCTATCCATGTGCCAGAACCATGAGTTGGTCGTGAGATCTTATGGGTTTCACCTCTAGCCTACACCAACTTGTTTGGGACTAAAGGCTTTGTTGTTGTTGTTGCTGCTGCCTGTACATAGGATGGCTGCCAAGACTGTTTCGGGCACTTCAGCGAGCCCCAGGTCGACTATGTATTCGATGCTGGAAACAAATCAATTGAGCTATTCATGCAACAGACGACAACAGAGGCTAGTAGTCTCTGCGGCTGTTGTGGACACCCCACTCGGTATGACCGGAAGTCATTCCGTCATCTGCCCATGTGTCTGGTGTTTACTCGTACAGGCCTTCCTCTACTTGAACTGCAATATCGGGAGGTAATACAAGCTGAGCGTGGTTATTCCAGAAGTTGAGAAGTTTAAAGGCTTATTTGTTGGTCTTCTAACATGATTCGCATCTTTTCAGGTGCCATACAAGCTCAGTGTGGTTATTCCAGAAGTTGATAAGTCTATGGCTTACGTGCTCTCCGAGAATGAATGGGCGGAGATCCATTTGAAGGTTTGTTTTCAGCCTCGATTGTTGTACTACCTTACTGTGACCGTCTGGTAATCCATCTCTTTGATGAAACAGGAGAACAAGACAGCCATGAAGCCCCTGGACACAATGGACGAGTGGTCAGGTTTGGAGCTTGTGTTTTACACCAAGGTGATCGGTCGAGGGGCTTGCTGTAGCCATATGGTTTGAGGGGGTTCTCTAATCATCGGTGACGGATTTGGTAGCTGAAGGTTTGTGTACCTGTGGTGTTAGACTGTAACCAAGATGAACTGAATTGTGTAACCAATTAGATGGTTTGTTTCTGTTTTGGTTATTGTTCTGATATTTGAAAGCTGGAGATGAATTTGGTTATCATCCTTTTTCTTCTGGGAATGCTTATGAGAGTAGAAAGAATGCAGAGCCCGATGCAACACAGTTTGCAGAGGGCTGTAGTAGTTGGCATATGGATGTTTTTTGTAGGGAATACATATTTGTATTTTGGGATGAGGTACTTGTACTTCTTGTTTGATTGGTATAAAAACTTCAAAACTAAGATTGTTTCTCTGATTCCTTTGAAAATAAAAATACGGATCATAGATACTTCAAAACTGTGATGTGAGACTTCAAAACAGAGATTGTTTTGCTTATTACACATGTCTGGGCATTTGTCATAAAAATGCTCTGTTATCTGTTCGGCAAGTGGATGTTCAACTACAATCCCGTTTTGGCATGCACATGTATAGACATGTTCTGCTCCTATGCACCACATGAAGAACAACTGAGTGCATCCATATTTCAGGAACAACACCTCTTTATTTTCAAGTGGAGCTTCTGAATCTTGTATGAGTGATACAGCGCAATAGAACAACATGATGCTGCCCCCACCTGCATGGATCAAGAATCCCATGTTTGTCAGGGAGAGCTATCAGCTCTACATTGATAAATTTGTTACCATGAATTCAGTTTCAAAGTTGCAAGATTTGATAGCCCTAGTGTATCTACGGCTAAGAAATCAGCAAGCAAAAACACACGATATTTTCTATGATTACGCAAATTGTCATGATGTGAAAGATTAGTGATACACAAGGATTGCCGAAAAAATACAACCAAAAACCACAATAACTTCAGTCAATGCAACCGGAAGTCCATCTAGAATTTCATTTGGTTCCATGTTAAAAAAATGAAGTCTTGACAATTTTCATATAGCATGCACACTTGTACATCTCCATTGCCCATGTACCAACAAAGCTAGAATCATCAGTTTGTCAGCACAGTTAGAATCTCCAGCTTCACTCTGCTCCTAACATTGTTTCCAATTTCTGAAGGTCAAATGCCAAGCCCCTGCATTCGCATCACTACAGACCACATCAGGTACTGGCTTGCTGCATCCTGCAATTGCTCACCATGTGTGATAAATGAAGTGTTCTGAAAAAACTCGGATTAGTCAGGATCAGGATTACGAAACTGATACTCTGAATAAAGATTTCTGAACAAACTCGGGTTAATGTTCTGAAAATTGGCGAAGCAGACGTAGCCGAGGAGGATAACTAGATTTGGCTGATTGCTCACCTTGTGGTTGACGTCGAGGTTCCCGGCCACGGCGATCCTCTCCGACGCGCCCAACGCCTCCCAGCGACGGATGAGAGAGAGGCGATGACGGGATCACGAGGAAAACGGAGAGGAACGCGGCAGCATTGAGGGGCAATATCGGCGGCGGCGGCGGACGAGAGAGGCGGCGAAGACGAAGAGGAGCGCCCCTGGAGCTTAGTCCCTGGGGCATCATGTGGCGAGCCTCCGATCGCATGCGAGCCGACCGAGCCGAGCGCCGCTTCGAGGAGGAGCCGAGAGCAAGCGGGCGTCCGATCCAGGCGTTGTCCACGCGTCAGTCATCCGGGGCGGGGCTGCACAGGCACGGGTTTGCAACCCGTCTCCACAGAATTTTTTCGCGATCTGCCGGTCGTCCTCGTTGTTCCGCGCCACCACCTCCCGCAGCTCCCTCGCACGGCGTCTCGCCGCCACCCTTTCTCTCCCGTTCACAGCCGAGCGCACCGCCCGCGCCACGTCCTCCGCCTTGAACTCCCCGAACCGCTCCTGCTATTAAGCGGCTGGTCGATGTGCAGAGGCAGTGCCACCATCGGCACCCCCGCAGCCATCGACTCCAGCACCGAGCTCCACCCGCAGTGGGTCAGGAACGCGCCGCAGGATTGGTGCGACAGGATGCGCCACTGTGGCGCCCACCCTTCCACCACCAGCCCACGCGCCGGCTTGAACCCCCGCGGCATGGACCTCGCCGCGCCGCGGGCGTCGTCCTCTGCGTTCGGGAACCGCACCACCCACAGGTAGGGTATCCTGCTGAGCTCCAGCCCGCGCGCCATCTGCGCCATCTGGCGGTCTGACATGAAGTACTCGCTGCCGAAGGAGACGAGCACCACGGAGCCCGGCTCCTTGCCGTCGAGCCACCGCATGATGCGGCCGCCGTCGCGCTTCGCCTCGGAGCCACCGGAGTCTACCAGCAACGGGCCGGTGGGTACGACTTCCTTGCCCACGAGCTGGGACAGGTAGTCCACATACTTGCGTTCGATGTCAGCGCACGTCTTGATGGCCACGAACCCGGAGGAGCGCTCCAGGCTGAGCGGCAGGCGGTCGCGCTCGGGGATCATGGCTGTTCCGTCGTCGCGGGAGATGAGAAGCGCCGCGTACTTGGCGTCCTCCTTGACCATACATCTGCTACATGGGATCATGTGAGACTAGAGGAATTATGCCTGCCAATTGATATCCCTGCTATCGTCGGCATACCTCTTTGCACAACTGACATCGCTGACAGTTGGGCTTGGAATTTTGAGAAAAGTGGGATGTTTACTGTGAGATCCGCGTATAGAATGATGATAGACACTAAAATGAGGAGAGGGGCTTGGCTGGATGGCCAGTCGGGATCTTCCAGTACGGACCGTGACTCGGCTTCATGGAAATTGTTGTGGAAAATTCTGGTCCCAGGCAAAATAAGAATGTTCTCATGGTGTTTGGCAAAACATTCCCTCCCCACAGAAGATGTTAGAGCTCACAGGAACATGTCACCTCGAGTACTTGTGGCCTGTGTGGTGTGGAGGATTCTTGGCGACACTCTTTGCTAGAGTGTTCGATGGCTAGATGTGTGTGGGCTTTGGTTGATGGAGAACACCTATGTGAGACAACTGAACCCAGCGCGAGATAGTGGATCTTCTCAATGATAGATACATTATCGCATGCTTCGTTTGTAAGATTGGCTGTCACACTCTGGGCCATCTGGTGGGCACGTCGAAAGGTAATTCATGATGAGATTTTTCAGAGCCCATCGGCCACACATGGGTTTATATGCAGATACATTGATGAGATGAATATGGAGCAGACGAAGTTCCCGAACCACCGTGTTTCCGGGCAGAACAAGGGTGAGACCGAAGGCACCACCACTGGGTTATATGAAAATACATGTGGATGCGGCCACCGCAAGAAATCAGGTGAGGGGTGCGGCGGCGGTTGTATGTCGCGATGGAGAAAGAAATTATATGGGAAGCTCATCTTTGATAATTTATGGAAGAAATGATGCAACGACGGTGGCAGCTATTGCGTGTCGAGAGGCTTTATCTCCAGCAGAAGATCCCATGCTCTAAAATTTTGTTATTGCCTCAGATTCGAAACAGATTGTCAAGGACATAGAGAAAGGAAGTCAGGGAGCACATGGGAATATTATCAGAGATTAATAGTAGGTCTCAAATGTTTAATTGTATTTTATTTTTCTTTGAAGGCCGAGCTGCTAATAGCGACGCCGATAGGTTAGCCAAATTTTCGCATTCTCTCGATCAGGGATGACACATCTGGTTGGTCCAATCCCATGATCCATTTTGTATCCCACGTCATGTGGATTTTGAGCAATAAAACTTGATGATACCCTAAAAAAACTTAGAAAAAAAGAAGTTCCAGCGCTTTTCAGGCTCGTTTCTAGCCCTCTCTTCCGTAACTCTAGCAACTTCTGGCTTTTATCTGCCCCGGAAGCCGTCTTTTCACCCAGCCCGCGAGAAACAACGAATTCGAATTAGCCAGCCGGCCGGCCACCTAACCTTGCGCCGTCGTGCCTCGTGCCCTGTCTAGATCCAGAGGCCAGAGTCACGGACGTGATGGAAGAATCCCGACACGCGCCTCGCTCTCCCCCGCAACGCGTGGCCTAGGACGAGTGACTCCTCGCGCCACCCATGCTGACGCCGCAACCCCCGACCTCCGGGGAGCTTGCGCGCGGCCCTCGCTCACTGAGCTCTCTGCACGTACGTACGTCGGCGGTCAGCGCCTTCAAGGATCCAGACACGATCACTCCGCCTATAAATCCACGCGCCCCGCCGGACGCAGATCACACCGCAAGAAGAAGAATTCAACTCAGGTACTGTTCAGCAGTACTCTGTATCAGAAGCTCCTCCCAGCTAGCTCATCGATCGCCATGGCGCAGGCGGAGCGCGAGCGCATGCGCGTGGTCATGTTCCCGTGGCTGGCGCACGGCCACATCAACCCGTACCTCGAGCTGGCCAAGCGCCTCATCGCCAGCGCCTCCGACAACCACCACCTCGACGTCGTCGTCCACCTTGTCTCCACGCCGGCCAACCTCGCTCCCCTTGCACACCACCAGACGGACAGGATCAGGCTCGTCGAGCTCCACCTGCCGGTGCTCCCTGACCTTCCGCCGGCGCTGCACACCACCAAGGGCCTCCCCGCCCGCCTCATGCTGGTCCTCAAGCGCGCCTGTGACCTCGCCGCGCCACGCTTCGGCGCGCTCCTCGACGAGCTCAGCCCGGACATCCTTGTCTACGACTTCATCCAGCCGTGGACGCCGCTCGAGGCCGAGGCACGCGGCGTGCCGGCGTTCCACTTCGTCACCTGTGGTGCCGCCGCCACGGCGTTTTTCGTGCACTGCCTGAAGACGGACCGGCCCCCCAGCGCCTTCCCGTTCGAAAGCATCAGCCTCGGCGGCGTCGACGAGGACGCCAAGTACACGGCGCTGGTCGCCGTCCGCGAAGACAGCACCGCCCTGGTTCCCGAGCGCGACCGCCTGCCGCTCAGCCTGGAGCGCTCTTCCGGGTTCGTGGCCGTCAAGTCCTGCGCCGACATCGAGCGCAAGTACATGGACTACCTGTCCCAGCTCTTGGGCAAGGAGATCATCCCCACCGGCCCGTTGCTCGTGGACTCCGGTGGATCGGAGGAGCAGCGCGATGGCGGCCGCATCATGAGGTGGCTCGACGGCGAGGAGCCGGGCTCCGTGGTGCTCGTCTCCTTCGGCAGCGAGTACTTCATGTCGGAGCACCAGATGGCGCAGATGGCCCGCGGGCTGGAGCTCAGCGGGGTACCCTTCCTGTGGGTGGTGCGGTTCCCGAACGCAGAGGACGACGCCCGCGGCGCGGCGAGGTCCATGCCGCCGGGGTTCGCGCCAGCGCGCGGGCTGGTGGTGGAAGGGTGGGCGCCGCAGCGGCGCATCCTGTCGCACCCTTCGTGCGGCGCGTTCCTGACCCACTGCGGGTGGAGCTCGGTCCTGGAGTCGATGGCGGAGGGGGTGCCGATGGTGGCGCTGCCGCTGCACATCGACCAGCCGCTGAACGCCAACCTCGCGGTGGAACTGGGCGCGGCGGCCACGCGCGTGAAGCAGGAGCGGTTCGGGGAGTTCACGGCGGAGGAAGTGGCCCGGGCGGTGCGCGCGGCTGTGAAGGGGAAAGAAGGGGAGGCGGCGAGGCGCCGTGCGAGGGAGCTGCGGGAGGTGGTGGCGCGGAACAACGGGGACGGCCGGCAGATCGGGACGTTGCTACAGAGAATGGCGCGGCTCTGCGGCAAGGGCCAGGCCGTGCCAAATTAGTGGGCTTTTTAAAGCGGTTTTTGGTCGAGAATAAAAAAGATGGAAGTCCATTTCTCACCCCGAAATGCGCCTTGACGGGACAACCCCGAACTCTATTTTCATATTTTGGTACTACAATTTTGACCCCCCAAATGTACAATACCGGTTGAAAGAAGTCTATTTTTCATCACCAAATGTGCTTCAGTGGACTAATACTCCCTGAAGTCTATTTTCGCCTTGAAATCGGATAAATTTACCCCTTAAGCGGTTTTGCTATGATTTTGGTGGGTTTGGGAGATCTTCCTCCTCTCTCCTATCTGTCATTTATGCGACCACCAAGGATGCCGATGCCCCCTACCGAGGTGCTACAATGTCGTCCCGGATTCCCTAACCTCCTCATTCCCCTTCCACCCCCTACCTCTCTGCCTCTCACGATACAAATCGCACACCCCGCATGCGCCCATGCTGCGGTCACCGCCGCCGCAGTCGCCGCCCACGTGGCCACCGGCTATCTTTCGCCACATCAAGAAGCTTCATAACGCCTCCCTCATTTACTCTGCCAAAGCGATTGGAGTTAGTCGCCTCCAAATTATAGCCTGGACCTTCCCCGTCTTCGGTCTGCCGCCGTCATGCTCGATTCCCTAGCTCTGACGAGCTCCGGTGCCTCTGCCACCTTCTCTGAGCTCGCTCCGGTGTTCCCGACGCTCCTGGCGCCTCCCGACAAGCCCATCGACCACGAGCTCCTTTCTCCATGACACGGTGCTCCGGTAGCCGCCGCGGCCGTCCTCCCCGACCTGGCGTGCAAGCCTAGGGTGAGCTCTTCTCTCATTGCAGCGAGAGCCCCTAGCCTAGGCATTGGCGCCGTACACGGTAGACGCAGAGGCGAAACCCTTGTGTTGCTCTCTCTTGATCTCTCCGACCAGAGCGCGTCGGCAATTAGCTCCTGTTGCTAACTGATTATGTTTCCCCACCTATCGTTGATGAACCAGAGCATGTGATTGAGCCACCGATGGCCACCCAAGAGAAAGAGGGGATTGGAGCGGATGCGACGCCCACCGTCGTCGGGTTAGCGCTCAGTGGCTCCAAATTTAGCGCCTACGCCTTCCAATGGGCGCTCGCCAAGGACACCGACAGGCCCGCCCTTCCCGCCTTCATGCTCATCCATGTCCCCAGCCGGGTCCTAGTTGTGCCCACGCCATGTACACTACAGCTCCACTGCCCCCTCTCTTTCTTCCGCGTCGCTTCCACACACTTCAATTGCTTTCGTGACATGTTCACCACGTGTTTGTGTTTGTGTTTGTGTCAGTGAGGCCATCTTTCGTCCATCCCGCAACCCAACCGAACAAAACAATTCCATGTCATGTCCCAAAACCACCTAAATCATAGCAAAACCGCTCAAGGGCTAGATTTACCTAGTTTCATATATTTCAGGGTTAAAATTGTAGCAAAATCGACTTTAGGGGGTGTATTTGTCCATTGAGGCACATTCGGGGGTGAAAATGGACTTATTTCATCCAAATAAGGAGCAATGTTTTGGCAATGATTTTTTTTCTTTTCTTTGGTCGCTAGTCACCAGTATTGCCCTATGCCCGAAATGCACGGCAGATATAGTGTTGTAGGGTAACGCAGTAGAAAACAAAAATTTTCCGACCTACGCACCAGCCCAGGACCACTATGGAGACTGCATACAAGGTTTGATCTTTTTCGTTACCGACTCGTAGCGCAGCGGAAGTAGAGTCGATGACGATTGGCGGTGCAGATCCCCGCAGCTAGGATTTACAACCTCCCAACCGCGAGGATGTATACCCTCATCCGCCCCTCGGACAGCCCTCCGGGAGGCGGTCGAACAGTCCCCCGGACGGTGTCGCGGACAGCCCTTCGGGAGGACCTTCGAAACTCGGACAGTCACTCGGACAGCCCTTCGGGAGGCACTCACAAACTAAGACCGAAACTATGATCTCTCTACAGAGTTGCGCACATACGGTGTCATCTATCCGGCAGGGCTTCGCCGTCCAGAACTAGTTCCCACCGGAACCCAGACAGCCTTTCGGCTCTACGAAACTCTTTTCGTGGGAGGGAGAGAAGAAGCCAGATAATGCATGGCATGTGTATGAGAGTTGGAGTGGGGATGGAGAGCTCCTCTCCACCTCCTTATATAGTGGTGGAAGGGGTGAGGGGGGGCTGAAATTCAGCCCACTAAACATGCACCCACCAAACAAGGAAAACATGTTCCCACCAAACATGGAGAAAACATGTTCCCTTGTCCATGGTGTTCCCCCATGGGGCCCCACCTTCCTCCCAACACTCTCCACCATTTGTGGGGGCTGCCCCCCACCATGGGGGGCCCCCCCAACACTTTGTCCAGCCACAAGGGGGCTGGCCCCTAAAGGGGGCGCCCCCAAAAACAGCCCCCACGATCCGTGGGATCTTGTCCCCTCTCGCTGGGACAAGATGTTTTCCGAAACTATTTCTTCTGAAAAATTCCGGAAGGTCCCAGAACATTTCCGGCACCCTCTAAAATTATCTGGACTCGCTCCGGAACATTTCCGGTATGGTGGTTTAATTTAAAACCATCTTCGTTTACCCGGTAAACAATTCCGGCAGCTCCGAAAACTTTTTTTCGGTTTTTTCTCCAGAAAAATTCTAGAAATTACCAGACCAATCTGGCAACCTCCAAAACATTCCCGGTGCTTGCCGAAACCTTTTTGGATCAATGGTTTTATCCGTAACAACTTTTCGGTTTTACCGAAACTTTTTCGGTGTTCTCTCCGGAACTTTTGTGTTGTCTCCGAAACTATTCCAGTGACTTTCTCTCGGACTCCTTGTCTAGTATTCAGCAGATAGATGACCCTTAAGCGTGTGACCCTATAGGTTCGGTGAAGTATAGACATGACCGGAACACTTTCCGATCAATGATCAGCATCGGAGCCGTGGACACCCATATTGACCCCTATACCCACACGAATAAATATTCGAGTGAACCTCCAGTTGCCGTGTGCTATTCCTGTTGCTTCGCGATATGTTACAATACCCGAGGTGAGACATGTAGGCATCCCCGTGGATCAACAACTTGTCCACTATGCCAGTTACCTCGTTACCGGTTTTGTTCTCTTTTCTCGTTCCCGTGTTCCGGCATCCCTATGATCAAATCACCCTGTGTCTGGCCAGACGATGATGGATACCGTAACACCGAGAGGGCCCAGAGATATCTCTCCATCGTCGGAGGAGCAAATCCCAATCTCGAGCTATCAAGTTACTTGACATACTTTTCCATGAACCCGTAAGCCGCCGTAATAGCCACCCATTTACGGATGACGTTTAACAAACCCCAAAGTTCATGAAGCAAGCATGAAGAAACTCGATACTCTCATGGTCTAAGGAATCATGCAAACGTAAACCATCTCTGTGTTATTAACCATTAACTTATGACGAATGAATCTCATAGCATAACATCAATTCGGGTCGATTCAACACAAGTGTTCTACCAACAATTGTGCCCTCAAAATTGCCGGCATAGTCATGCCCATGATCAGGAAAACAGGATCATCATGCAATACTTGAGCCAGTCATAGAGGCTTGACTAGGAATACATTTTACCGTTTATTATCCCACACGTGCACATGAGTTTCCCTCCAAGCCTCGTTTTATTTGTAGACTCGAGAATCATTGCAGTTATAGCATGGAACATAAACATAATTATGAACAGGGAGATAATCAATAACATTTATTATTGCCTCTAGGGCATATCTCCTACAGACTCCCACTTGCACTAGAGTCAATAATCTAGTCAATGCTAATGCACTTTACACCTATGGCATACTGGTGTAAAATATGCTTCGCATGTGGTATAGCCTGATGTCCAACGGATCTGACAACTTCAGCTCCGTGTGTAACTTTGCATATCCTCGCGTTTTCACGCTTTCACAAAATTCATATTTTGTGTGGACTTGGCTTTGCATATGTGTGAATCATTGGTCGAAACCTGATTCCTCAGACATAGCTATGGAGCAACTATCTGCTATAGTGTCCCATAGACCAAAGCCTTCTTGGAACCATACTAAGTTCATGAATGAACTATATGATTCAACAACTTCTTTGTCGCTTCTCAAGCGTCAACATACTTAGCCTTTGTTATAGAATTCGCCACAGTATCTTGTTTGGAACAATTTCCAACTACCGTGCCACCATATTGTGTATCACACAAAACCCTCAATTTAAATCGAAAATCGCATGGAGCATTGATGAAGACTGTATCGATGTAACCTTTTACAACGAACTCTTCATGATCTCCGTTTGCGAGAAAATATGTCATCAGTACTGCTCTAGTACTCAATGACATCTTTCACTGTTGTCCCATGATCAGTACTTTGATCACTATGGTATCTATACTCGCAACAACTTTGGAGTATTGGACATATCTGGTTGGTTTTACATACCATGGAATACATGATTAATCCAAACACAAGAGTGTGTGGAATCTCCATCATGTATTTTACTCATCAGTGTTTTGGGACACCGAGTCTTGCAAAAACTCTTTCCATGTGACTTCGGCAAGAATCACTCCTTGGTGTTTTAAATGCTAAAAAGTTTTAGCATCTTGTCAATATGTATTCATTGCTTAGCCCCATTTAGGTAAATCTATCTCCATAGATCATCATGCCTAATATTGAGGCCATTTTAGCCTAAGCACTTCATCGAAAAACTATTTTCAAATGAAGTCCTAATTCGTGTCAAGAAATTTATTTCCAATTAACAATGTGTCAAGTACACACGGTTTTTAGAAATATTATTATACTCCCACTTACTTTCTTGAATCACAAGCATCTTCGATACCCATTTGATGAAGTCAAACTCTTTTGACCATTTCATCAAAAACGAAGATTCCAACTCCACTTTGCTCTCTTCTGTCCATCGCTGGAACTCTGAAGTTTGCATACTTACTAGCATCCTCTGGATCGACAAATTACTTTGGACTGTATCACATACAAGTCCTAGGTTTCATTCCCATCAGATGGAAATCCTTTTGTCATCCATGTTTCATATCTCATGATTGAAATATGTATTAATTGCTAGTTCAACCCGAACCGACTTCAAGCATCGCTACGGTGAGACAATCTCATCGTAGTCAACTCTTTGAACTTGTTTTTGCAACAAGTCGAGCTTTATGGATAAAACATTTTTATCCGTATCAGTTTTTAGTTCCATAAATATTCGTTAGACTCTAAGCCTTCCGAAAGGTGTATCAAGATTTTAATCTTGAAACATTGATATGGAAACTATCTCAGATTGTATTGGCATTTAGCCAATTCCGGAGTCAGGGCCCATCATCGCTTCCTTGTGTATCGTAGGTATACTGTTGTCTAACAACAATATCTCGTTTGCGCACCTGATAGGTTTGCACGAGCTTTGCCTACGTGGTTCAGCTGCAAGTTCGACTGAAGTCCATACATTTTATTGTAGAGACTTCCGTATCAGTCGTAGTAGGAAACTCCGGAATCACTTCCAAGGTTTCTTTCCTTTGATCTGATGACGAAGATACTGGTTATCTCGTCGAGTTGCACTGTCCTCCCACTCACCTTTTGAAAGAACTATTATCTTCAAAAAGCATACCGTTCTTTGTGGCAAACCTATTTGCCTCGGTATAGTGGTGGGGGAATACCCAATGACTTGGGATAACCTACAAAGTAGCACTTGTCTGATTTGGAATAGGTTTGTAACCTTTTACACAAGCCCCATATTCCAAATGTTAAGAAAAGATATAACATGGTTGGGCGTACCATACCATGACGTCATTTCAACAGACCCGATGGAGCTCTTTTCAGTGTAAAAGCCGCAGTCTCTAAAGCATCACTTTAAAAGGGATAATGGCAAATTTATTTATGTCATCTTTGATCTTACCATGTCATAAATGGTTCGTTTACATCTACACGGACTCTCCACTTGTAGTGGTGTTCCGGGAGGTGCAAGTTATGAAACCCCTTTCACAACTCATCAGACATTCGCTAAACTTGTAACTCAAATATTCCTTTCTGCAATCGAATTGTAGAAACATAATTTTCTTGTTACAATATTTTCTTCTTCGTATTGAAAACCTTTCGAATGATTTCAAAAAATCCAGACTTACGTCTCATCAAGTAAATATCCATATATCTACTTGAGTCATTTCTGAAGATAGATAAATCCACTACTTGCAACAACATTTATTGGACTACACACATCATAATGTATGATCACCAATATGTTCTTTGCTCGTTCCTTATGGCCTGTGAACGGTATTTCAGTCACTTCACTTTTCAGAGGAAAGTTGCAAGTGTCAGATGATTCAAAATCAAACGACTTCAAAATCCATCATAATGGAATTTTCCATGCGGGTTTCTCCAATGTGACCAAATGCAGTGCCACACTTGTGTGGTATTCTTTTAGTCTTGCGACATTTAGCGTCAGTATTATGGATGTATCATATTACCATCAATATTCATAGCATACATCCCATCCTGTATGGAAGCATGGCCCTTCATGTTATTCATAACACCGAACATCAAAAGTTCTCTTATGAATAACCTTCTTGCAAGATACTTTATGCAATGGGCAAGAGTGTATGAAACTCTAAATGAATTATGAAAGTAAATACAAAGGTAATGTATTAATATCAATATTCATAACATACATCTCATTCATAATGAAAGTATGGCCCTTATGTTATTCATAACATCGAACATCAAAAGTTCTCTTATGAATAACCTTCTTGCAAGATACTTTATGCAATGGGCAAGAGTGTAAAACTCTAAAATGAATTATGAAAGTAAATACATAGGGAATACACTAATGGAAGGTATAGTAACATTTACTATGTTCCCTGTGTGTATCTAAACCTCATTCCTGGCTAGTCTTTCAGGCCATAGTAGTTCTTACATCGAGTTGCAACAGAATGCATTCGAGCGGGTATCTTTGTGATTAACTCACAATACCCAAGAATTAGTGATTAACATGTTTAACCATAATTTTCAAGAACTATATCTTTGACCAGCCTTTTATACATCAAAAACTTGTATGACATTCATACATGAGCTGGATATTCCAGTCTCCTTTCCTTTTGCCATTATACTTCTAACAGTTTAACTTTTAGTATTTCTCCTACTCTCAGAAGAAGCACCCAACTTAAAGAGTGGCGATAGCCCCGGACTTCCTAGGCGTGAAAGTTTCACTAACACCCTTCGGATACTTCCTTTCTCTTTAAGTTGTTGTTTTATTCACCATCATCATATGACAGGCGTTCTCCTGGATCCCTCTCTTATCAGTCTAATGCATAGTAAACTCCTTTACTAATAGTTTGCAAACAAACATTGCTTTGGATATCTCATATCTTTTAGCCTTTGTATGTCTCTGAAAATGATTTTCAGATTCCATGAATATCACATAACTATCCAAACTTTTGAAGTTCGGGTCTCATGGAAGCAAACGCATTGCACTTGACTGAAACAGAATTCTAGCTTTTGGATCGAAGGACGAGAGTCACATGATCCATAGCATTAGCGGGAGAATTCCGAAAGTATGCGATAGGACAAAGTCCTTCTCGGCACTCTAGAGGACAATCCTCACATTACGTTACCAACCGTAAAGTTTTAACCAGATATTTAACAGCTATTCAATTTTAATAGAGAAGGTGGAAACGCGAGCCATTATTCTACAACTATTATGCAAATCACACTTAGACAGTGTTCAAAATTAATTGCACTGAGAATTAAAAGAATTCAATTCTACAGTGCGCTCCCACTCAAATCAATATCTCTCATAATTGATTGTGAGCGATTCAAGATCCAAATTACAATTCAACGCCAAGGATGTATCCATCTCAAGTGACGAGAATTGCAATCGGTAGCCCAACTTGCCAATCACATCTCTATGTGACTCTTGTTCATCTTTCGATGCGTGTGTTCCGAGCTCATGACTTTCATGCCTGAACGTCAAGACAACCAAGTGATCTCGCTGTGAGGTCTCAACTCACCCGCCTCACACATCCCTAATCGTTCGTACCCATGTATCCGTGTGATACCCCGAAAAGTTAGGTGCCGTGACGGTGCTACACTTGGGAGAACACTAACTACTTGATATTTTTGTGAGAGATCACCCTAATAAAAGCGACTACCACGCAATCAAGAAGGGTGCATCATAAGGGATAAACATCTCAGGCAATTCATAATAGCATGATATGGTATAGCCCTTTCTGACGGAGAAGTCTCATTTCTTCGTCTTCGGCATTCGCGTCGGTGTTCACCTTTGCGAAGATTGCCACCACCTTGTCGATGCACCAGATAATATTGCTATCTCTATAGCTAATAAAATAAGTGCATTACATAAGGTTGACACGCAGGTCATTAAAGTGCAATCATATGGTTCCAGCCATCATGCCGAATCATGACACGCAGGTCATGTTACTCAATTTACATCATATAGTCATCTCATACATAATCAAATTATTATGAACACTGCTATACCACATCATATGCACATGCAAACCATCCTGCAAAACCAAGTTAGACGCCTCTAATCGGTTCATGCAAAATTTTATTTTACGTGGCTTCTAAGGTGTCGAAACAAACCGAAGCTACCAACGTCCATCATCAAGCATGATAATCCAAGTCGCTAGATTAACATTGCGGGGTGTATGAAACACGAGATAATAAAATCTCGAGCCCCATACTAAACTTCGTCATACGCGTGACCCCCGTGCAGATCATATCTGCATTGCCCTTTCGTCTGCGAAATTTCATCTTTCTTTTTAACTACGGTGGAATTCAATGAACTGTTAGCACTTCGTTGATCAATCAGGATCGCGGATTGCCAGAACATTGAAACTCCACCATACTGTTATCAAGATCAGAAATATGCAAATTCTAGGGAAGCAACAAGAACATCGGGTAACAGACTTCATCTGCTACCCGCACAAATAATTTTCAGCAATAGATCTCATCTACTACCTAATTATATTGTGCAACACCCATACATCTCTATGTATTCTAGATCGCAACCTGCATCTACGCATAGCACGGCTCTTGATGCCACTGTAGGGTAACGCAGTAGAAAACAAAAAAATTCCGACCTACGCACCAGCCCAGGACCACTATGGTGACTGCATACAAGGTTTGATCTTTTTCGTTACCGACTCGTAGCGCAGCGGAAGTAGAGTCGATGACGATTGGCGGTGCAGATCCCCGCAGCTAGGATTTACAACCTCCCAACCGCGAGGATGTATACCCTCATCCGCCCCTCGGACAGCCCTCCGGGAGGCGGTCGAACAGTCCCCCGGACGGTGTCGCGGACAGCCCTTCGGGAGGACCTTCGAAACTCGGACAGTCACTCGGACAGCCCTTCGGGAGGCACTCACAAACTAAGACCGAAACTACGATCTCTCTATAGAGTTGCACACATACGGTGTCATCTATCCGGCAGGGCTTCGCCGTCCAGAACTAGTTCCCACCGGAACCCAGACAGCCTTTCGGCTCTACGAAACTCTTTTCGTGGGAGGGAGAGAAGAAGCCAGATAATGCATGGCATGTGTATGAGAGTTGGAGTGGGGATGGAGAGCTCCTCTCCACCTCCTTATATAGTGGTGGAAGGGGTGAGGGGGGGCTGAAATTCAGCCCACTAAACATGCACCCACCAAACAAGGAAAACATGTTCCCACCAAACATGGAGAAAACATGTTCCCTTGTCCATGGTGTTCCCCCATGGGGCCCCACCTTCCTCCCAACACTCTCCACCATTTGTGGGGGCTGCCCCCCACCATGGGCCCCCCCCAACACTTTGTCCAGCCACAAGGAGGCTGTCCCCTAAAGGGGGCGCCCCCAAAAACAGCCCAAAAACAGCCCCCACGATCCGTGGGATCTTGTCCCCTCTCGCTGGGACAAGATGTTTTCCGAAACTATTTCTTCTGAAAAATTCCGGAAGGTCCCAGAACATTTCCGGCACCCTCTATAATTATCTGGACTCGCTCCGGAACATTTCCGGTATGGTGGTTTAATTTAAAACCATCTTCGTTTACCGGGTAAACAATTCCGGCAGCTCCGAAAACTTTTTTTCGGTTTTTTCTCCAGAAAAATTCTAGAAATTACCAGACCAATCTGGCAACCTCCAAAACATTCCCGGTGCTTGCCGAAACCTTTTTGGATCAATGGTTTTATCCGTAACAACTTTTCGGTTTTACCGAAACTTTTTCGGTGTTCTCTCCGGAACTTTTCTATTGTCTCCGAAACTATTCCAGTGACTTTCTCTCGGACTCCTTGTCTAGTATTCAGCAGATAGATGACCCTTAAGCGTGTGACCCTATAGGTTCGGTGAAGTATAGACATGACCGGAACACTTTCCGATCAATGATCAGCATCGGAGCCGTGGACACCCATATTGACCCCTATACCCACACGAATAAATATTCGAGTGAACCTCCAGTTGCCGTGTGCTATTCCTGTTGCTTCGCGATATGTTACAATACCCGAGGTGAGACATGTAGGCATCCCCGTGGATCAACAACTTGTCCACTATGCCAGTTACCTCGTTACCGGTTTTGTTCTCTTTTCTCGTTCCCGTGTTCCGGCATCCCTATGATCAAATCACCCTGTGTCTGGCCAGACGATGATGGATACCGTAACACCGAGAGGGCCCAGAGATATCTCTCCATCGTCGGAGGAGCAAATCCCAATCTCGAGCTATCAAGTTACTTGACATACTTTTCCATGAACCCGTAAGCCGCCGTAATAGCCACCCATTTACGGATGACGTTTAACAAACCCCAAAGTTCATGAAGCAAGCATGAAGAAACTCGATACTCTCATGGTCTAAGGAATCATGCAAACGTAAACCATCTCTGTGTTATTAACCATTAACTTATGACGAATGAATCTCATAGCATAACATCAATTCGGGTCGATTCAACACAAGTGTTCTACCAACAATTGTGCCCTCAAAATTGCCGGCATAGTCATGCCCATGATCAGGAAAACAGGATCATCATGCAATACTTGAGCCAGTCATAGAGGCTTGACTAGGAATACATTTTACCGTTTATTATCCCACACGTGCACATGAGTTTCCCTCCAAGCCTCGTTTTATTTGTAGACTCGAGAATCATTGCAGTTATATCATGGAACATAAACATAATTATGAACAGGGAGATAATCAATAACATTTATTATTGCCTCTAGGGCATATCTCCTACAGACTCCCACTTGCACTAGAGTCAATAATCTAGTCAATGCTAATGCACTTTACACCTATGGCATACTGGTGTAAAATATGCTTCGCATGTGGTATAGCCTGATGTCCAACGGATCTGACAACTTCAGCTCCGTGTGTAACTTTGCATATCCTCGCGTTTTCACGCTTTCACAAAATTCATATTTTGTGTGGACTTGGCTTTGCATATGTGTGAATCATTGGTCGAAACCTGATTCCTCAGACATAGCTATGGAGCAACTATCTGCTATAGTGTCCCATAGACCAAAGCCTTCTTGGAACCATACTAAGTTCATGAATGAACTATATGATTCAACAACTTCTTTGTCGCTTCTCAAGCGTCAACATACTTAGCCTTTGTTATAGAATTCGCCACAGTATCTTGTTTGGAACAATTTCCAACTACCGTGCCACCATATTGTGTATCACACAAAACCCTCAATTTAAATCGAAAATCGCATGGAGCATTGATGAAGACTGTATCGATGTAACCTTTTACAACGAACTCTTCATGATCTCCGTTTGCGAGAAAATATGTCATCAGTACTGCTCTAGTACTCAATGACATCTTTCACTGTTGTCCCATGATCAGTACTTTGATCACTATGGTATCTATACTCGCAACAACTTTGGAGTATTGGACATATCTGGTTGGTTTTACATACCATGGAATACATGATTAATCCAAACACAAGAGTGTGTGGAATCTCCATCATGTATTTTACTCATCAGTGTTTTGGGACACCGAGTCTTGCAAAAACTCTTTCCATGTGACTTCGGCAAGAATCACTCCTTGGTGTTTTAAATGCTAAAAAGTTTTAGCATCTTGTCAATATGTATTCATTGCTTAGCCCCATTTAGGTAAATCTATCTCCATAGATCATCATGCCTAATATTGAGGCCATTTTAGCCTAAGCACTTCATCGAAAAACTATTTTCAAATGAAGTCCTAATTCGTGTCAAGAAATTTATTTCCAATTAACAATGTGTCAAGTACACACGGTTTTTAGAAATATTATTATACTCCCACTTACTTTCTTGAATCACAAGCATCTTCGATACCCATTTGATGAAGTCAAACTCTTTTGACCATTTCATCAAAAACGAAGATTCCAACTCCACTTTGCTCTCTTCTGTCCATCGCTGGAACTCTGAAGTTTGCATACTTACTAGCATCCTCTGGATCGACAAATTACTTTGGACTGTATCACATACAAGTCCTAGGTTTCATTCCCATCAGATGGAAATCCTTTTGTCATCCATGTTTCATATCTCATGATTGAAATATGTATTAATTGCTAGTTCAACCCGAACCGACTTCAAGCATCGCTACGGTGAGACAATCTCATCGTAGTCAACTCTTTGAACTTGTTTTTGCAACAAGTCGAGCTTTATGGATAAAACATTTTTATCCGTATCAGTTTTTAGTTCCATAAATATTCGTTAGACTCTAAGCCTTCCGAAAGGTGTATCAAGATTTTAATCTTGAAACATTGATATGGAAACTATCTCAGATTGTATTGGCATTTAGCCAATTCCGGAGTCAGGGCCCATCATCGCTTCCTTGTGTATCGTAGGTATACTGTTGTCTAACAACAATATCTCGTTTGCACACCTGATAGGTTTGCACGAGCTTTGCCTACGTGGTTCAGCTGCAAGTTCGACTGAAGTCCATACATTTTATTGTAGAGACTTCCGTATCAGTCGTAGTAGGAAACTCCGGAATCACTTCCAAGGTTTCTTTCCTTTGATCTGATGACGAAGATACTGGTTATCTCGTCGAGTTGCACTGTCCTCCCACTCACCTTTTGAAATAACTATTATCTTCAAAAAGCATACCGTTCTTTGTGGCAAACCTATTTGCCTCGGTATAGTGGTGGGGGAATACCCAATGACTTGGGATAACCTACAAAGTAGCACTTGTCTGATTTGGAATAGGTTTGTAACCTTTTACACAAGCCCCATATTCCAAATGTTAAGAAAAGATATAACATGGTTGGGCGTACCATACCATGACGTCATTTCAACAGACCCGATGGAGCTCTTTTCAGTGTAAAAGCCGCAGTCTCTAAAGCATCACTTTAAAAGGGATAATGGCAAATTTATTTATGTCATCTTTGATCTTACCATGTCATAAATGGTTCGTTTACATCTACACGGACTCTCCACTTGTAGTGGTGTTCCGGGAGGTGCAAGTTATGAAACCCCTTTCACAACTCATCAGACATTCGCTAAACTTGTAACTCAAATATTCCTTTCTGCAATCGAATTGTAGAAACATAATTTTCTTGTTACAATATTTTCTTCTTCGTATTGAAAACCTTTCGAATGATTTCAAAAAATCCAGACTTACGTCTCATCAAGTAAATATCCATATATCTACTTGAGTCATTTCTAAAGATAGATAAATCCACTACTTGCAACAACATTTATTGGACTACACACATCATAATGTATGATCACCAATATGTTCTTTGCTATTTCCTTATGGTCCGTGAACGGTATTTCAGTCACTTCACTTTTCAGAGGAAAGTTGCAAGTGTCAGATGATTCAAAATCAAACGACTTCAAAATCCATCATAATGGAATTTTCCATGCGGGTTTCTCCAATGTGACCAAATGCAGTGCCACACTTGTGTGGTATTCTTTTAGTCTTGCGACATTTAGCGTCAGTATTATGGATGTATCATATTACCATCAATATTCATAGCATACATCCCATCCTGTATGGAAGCATGGCCCTTCATGTTATTCATAACACCGAACATCAAAAGTTCTCTTATGAATAACCTTCTTGCAAGATACTTTATGCAATGGGCAAGAGTGTATGAAACTCTAAATGAATTATGAAAGTAAATACAGAGGTAATGTATTAATATCAATATTCATAACATACATCTCATTCATAATGAAAGTATGGCCCTTATGTTATTCATAACATCGAACATCAAAAGTTCTCTTATGAATAACCTTCTTGCAAGATACTTTATGCAATGGGCAAGAGTGTAAAACTCTAAAATGAATTATGAAAGTAAATACATAGGGAATACACTAATGGAAGGTATAGTAACATTTACTATGTTCCCTGTGTGTATCTAAACCTCATTCCTGGCTAGTCTTTCAGGCCATAGTAGTTCTTACATCGAGTTGCAACAGAATGCATTCGAGCGGGTATCTTTGTGATTAACTCACAATACCCAAGAATTAGTGATTAACATGTTTAACCATAATTTTCAAGAACTATATCTTTGACCAGCCTTTTATACATCAAAAACTTGTATGACATTCATACATGAGCTGGATATTCTAGTCTCCTTTCCTTTTGCCATTATACTTCTAACAGTTTAAGTTTTAGTATTTCTCCTACTCTCAGAAGAAGCACCCAACTTAAAGAGTGGCAATAGCCCCGGACTTCCTAGGCGTGAAAGTTTCACTAACACCCTTCGGATACTTCCTTTCTCTTTAAGTTGTTGTTTTATTAACCATCATCATATGACAGGCGTTCTCCTGGATCCCTCTCTTATCAGTCTAATGCATAGTAAACTCCTTTACTAATAGTTTGCAAACAACCATTGCTTTGGATATCTCATATCTTTTAGCCTTTGTCTGTCTCTGAAAATGATTTTCAGATTCCATGAATATCACATAACTATCCAAACTTTTGAAGTTCGGGTCTCATGGAAGCAAACGCATTGCACTTGACTGAAACAGAATTCTAGCTTTTGGATCGAAGGACGAGAGTCACATGATCCATAGCATTAGCGGGAGAATACCGAAAGTATGCGATAGGACAAAGTCCTTCTCGGCACTCTAGAGGACAATCCTCACATTACGTTACCAACCGTAAAGTTTTAACCAGATATTTAACAGCTATTCAATTTTAATAGAGAAGGTGGAAACGCGAGCCATTATTCTACAACTATTATGCAAATCACACTTAGACAGTGTTCAAAATTAATTGCACTGAGAATTAAAAGAATTCAATTCTACAGTGCGCTCCCACTCAAATCAATATCTCTCATAATTGATTGTGAGCGATTCAAGATCCAAATTACAATTCAACGCCAAGGATGTATCCATCTCAAGTGACGAGAATTGCAATCGGTAGCCCAACTTGCCAATCACATCTCTATGTGACTCTTGTTCATCTTTCGATGCGTGTGTTCCGAGCTCATGACTTTCATGCCTGAACGTCAAGACAACCAAGTGATCTCGCTGTGAGGTCTCAACTCACCCGCCTCACACATCCCTAATCGTTCGTACCCATGTATCCATGTGATACCCCGAAAAGTTAGGTGCCGTGACGGTGCTACACTTGGGAGAACACTAACTACTTGATATTTTTGTGAGAGATCACCCTAATAAAAGCGACTACCACGCAATCAAGAAGGGTGCATCATAAGGGATAAACATCTCAGGCAATTCATAATAGCATGATATGGTATAGCCCTTTCTGACGGAGAAGTCTCATTTCTTCGTCTTCGGCATTCGCGTCGGTGTTCACCTTTGCGAAGATTGCCACCACCTTGTCGATGCACCAGATAATATTGCTATCTCTATAGCTAATAAAATAAGTGCATTACATAAGGTTGACACGCAGGTCATTAAAGTGCAATCATATGGCTCCAGCCATCATGCCGAATCATGACACGCAGGTCATGTTACTCAATTTACATCATATAGTCATCTCATACATAATCAAATTATTATGAACACTGCTATACCACATCATATGCACATGCAAACCATCCTGCAAAACCAAGTTAGACGCCTCTAATCGGTTCATGCAAAATTTTATTTTACGTGGCTTCTAAGGTGTCGAAACAAACCGAAGCTACCAACGTCCATCATCAAGCATGATAATCCAAGTCGCTAGATTAACATTGCGGGGTGTATGAAACACGAGATAATAAAATCTCGAGCCCCATACTAAACTTCGTCATACGCGTGACCCCCGTGCAGATCATATCTGCATTGCCCTTTCGTCTGCGAAATTTCATCTTTCTTTTTAACTACGGTGGAATTCAATGAACTGTTAGCACTTCGTTGATCAATCAGGATCGCGGATTGCCAGAACATTGAAACTCCACCATACTGTTATCAAGATCAGAAATATGCAAATTCTAGGGAAGCAACAAGAACATCGGGTAACAGACTTCATCTGCTACCCGCACAAATAATTTTCAGCAATAGATCTCATCTACTACCTAATTATATTGTGCAACACCCATACATCTCTATGTATTCTAGATCGCAACCTGCATCTACGCATAGCACGGCTCTTGATGCCACTGTAGGGTAACGCAGTAGAAAACAAAAAAATTCCGACCTACGCACCAGCCCAGGACCACTATGGTGACTGCATACAAGGTTTGATCTTTTTCGTTACCGACTCGTAGCGCAGCGGAAGTAGAGTCGATGACGATTGGCGGTGCAGATCCCCGCAGCTAGGATTTACAACCTCCCAACCGCGAGGATGTATACCCTCATCCGCCCCTCAGACAGCCCTCCGGGAGGCGGTCGAACAGTCCCCCGGACGGTGTCGCGGACAGCCCTTCGGGAGGACCTTCGAAACTCGGACAGTCACTCGGACAGCCCTTCGGGAGGCACTCACAAACTAAGACCGAAACTACGATCTCTCTACAGAGTTGCACACATACGGTGTCATCTATCCGGCAGGGCTTCGCCGTCCAGAACTAGTTCCCACCGGAACCCAGACAGCCTTTCGGCTCTACGAAACTCTTTTCGTGGGAGGGAGAGAAGAAGCCAGATAATGCATGGCATGTGTATGAGAGTTGGAGTGGGGATGGAGAGCTCCTCTCCACCTCCTTATATAGTGGTGGAAGGGGTGAGGGGGGGCTGAAATTCAGCCCACTAAACATGCACCCACCAAACAAGGAAAACATGTTCCCACCAAACATGGAGAAAACATGTTCCCTTGTCCATGGTGTTCCCCCATGGGGCCCCACCTTCCTCCCAACACTCTCCACCATTTGTGGGGGCTGCCCCCCACCATGGGCCCCCCCCAACACTTTGTCCAGCCACAAGGAGGCTGTCCCCTAAAGGGGGCGCCCCCAAAAACAGCCCAAAAACAGCCCCCACGATCCGTGGGATCTTGTCCCCTCTCGCTGGGACAAGATGTTTTCCGAAACTATTTCTTCTGAAAAATTCCGGAAGGTCCCAGAACATTTCCGGCACCCTCTATAATTATCTGGACTCGCTCCGGAACATTTCCGGTATGGTGGTTTAATTTAAAACCATCTTCGTTTACCCGGTAAACAATTCCGGCAGCTCCGAAAACTTTTTTTCGGTTTTTTCTCCAGAAAAATTCTAGAAATTACCAGACCAATCTGGCAACCTCCAAAACATTCCCGGTGCTTGCCGAAACCTTTTTGGATCAATGGTTTTATCCGTAACAACTTTTCGGTTTTACCGAAACTTTTTCGGTGTTCTCTCCGGAACTTTTCTGTTGTCTCCGAAACTATTCCAGTGACTTTCTCTCGGACTCCTTGTCTAGTATTCAGCAGATAGATGACCCTTAAGCATGTGACCCTATAGGTTCGGTGAAGTATAGACATGACCGGAACACTTTCCGATCAATGATCAGCATCGGAGCCGTGGACACCCATATTGACCCCTATACCCACACGAATAAATATTCGAGTGAACCTCCAGTTGCCGTGTGCTATTCCTGTTGCTTCGCGATATGTTACAATACCCGAGGTGAGACATGTAGGCATCCCCGTGGATCAACAACTTGTCCACTATGCCAGTTACCTCGTTACCGGTTTTGTTCTCTTTTCTCGTTCCCGTGTTCCGGCATCCCTATGATCAAATCACCCTGTGTCTGGCCAGACGATGATGGATACCGTAACACCGAGAGGGCCCAGAGATATCTCTCCATCGTCGGAGGAGCAAATCCCAATCTCGAGCTATCAAGTTACTTGACATACTTTTCCATGAACCCGTAAGCCGCCGTAATAGCCACCCATTTACGGATGACGTTTAACAAACCCCAAAGTTCATGAAGCAAGCATGAAGAAACTCGATACTCTCATGGTCTAAGGAATCATGCAAACGTAAACCATCTCTGTGTTATTAACCATTAACTTATGATGAATGAATCTCATAGCATAACATCAATTCGGGTCGATTCAACACAAGTGTTCTACCAACAATTGTGCCCTCAAAATTGCCGGCATAGTCATGCCCATGATCAGGAAAACAGGATCATCATGCAATACTTGAGCCAGTCATAGAGGCTTGACTAGGAATACATTTTACCGTTTATTATCCCACACGTGCACATGAGTTTCCCTCCAAGCCTCGTTTTATTTGTAGACTCGAGAATCATTGCAGTTATAGCATGGAACATAAACATAATTATGAACAGGGAGATAATCAATAACATTTATTATTGCCTCTAGGGCATATCTCCTACAGACTCCCACTTGCACTAGAGTCAATAATCTAGTCAATGCTAATGCACTTTACACCTATGGCATACTGGTGTAAAATATGCTTCGCATGTGGTATAGCCTGATGTCCAACGGATCTGACAACTTCAGCTCCGTGTGTAACTTTGCATATCCTCGCGTTTTCACGCTTTCACAAAATTCATATTTTGTGTGGACTTGGCTTTGCATATGTGTGAATCATTGGTCGAAACCTGATTCCTCAGACTGAGCTATGGAGCAACTATCTGCTATAGTGTCCCATAGACCAAAGCCTTCTTGGAACCATACTAAGTTCATGAATGAACTATATGATTCAACAACTTCTTTGTCGCTTCTCAAGCGTCAACATACTTAGCCTTTGTTATAGAATTCGCCACAGTATCTTGTTTGGAACAATTTCCAACTACCGTGCCACCATATTGTGTATCACACAAAACCCTCAATTTAAATCGAAAATCGCATGGAGCATTGATGAAGATTGTATCGATGTAACCTTTTACAACGAACTCTTCATGATCTCCGTTTGCGAGAAAACATGTCATCAGTACTGCTCTAGTACTCAATGACATCTTTCACTGTTGTCCCATGATCAGTACTTTGATCACTATGGTATCTATACTCGCAACAACTTTGGAGTATTGGACATATCTGGTTGGTTTTACATACCATGGAATACATGATTAATCCAAACACAAGAGTGTGTGGAATCTCCATCATGTATTTTACTCATCAGTGTTTTGGGACACCGAGTCTTGCAAAAACTCTTTCCATGTGACTTCGGCAAGAATCACTCCTTGGTGTTTTAAATGCTAAAAAGTTTTAGCATCTTGTCAATATGTATTCATTGCTTAGCCCCATTTAGGTAAATCTATCTCCATAGATCATCATGCCTAATATTGAGGCCATTTTAGCCTAAGCACTTCATCGAACAACTATTTTCAAATGAAGTCCTAATTCGTGTCAAGAAATTTATTTCCAATTAACAATGTGTCAAGTACACACGGTTTTTAGAAATATTATTATACTCCCACTTACTTTCTTGAATCACAAGCATCTTCGATACCCATTTGATGAAGTCAAACTCTTTTGACCATTTCATCAAAAACGAAGATTCCAACTCCACTTTGCTCTCTTCTGTCCATCGCTGGAACTCTGAAGTTTGCATACTTACTAGCATCCTCTGGATCGACAAATTACTTTGGACTGTATCACATACAAGTCCTAGGTTTCATTCCCATCAGATGGAAATCCTTTTGTCATCCATGTTTCATATCTCATGATTGAAATATGTATTAATTGCTAGTTCAACCCGAACCGACTTCAAGCATCGCTACGGTGAGACAATCTCATCGTAGTCAACTCTTTGAACTTGTTTTTGCAACAAGTCGAGCTTTATGGATAAAACATTTTTATCCGTATCAGTTTTTAGTTCCATAAATATTCGTTAGACTCTAAGCCTTCCGAAAGGTGTATCAAGATTTTAATCTTGAAACATTGATATGGAAACTATCTCAGATTGTATTGGCATTTAGCCAATTCCGGAGTCAGGGCCCATCATCGCTTCCTTGTGTATCGTAGGTATATTGTTGTCTAACAACAATATCTCGTTTGCGCACCTGATAGGTTTGCACGAGCTTTGCCTACGTGGTTCAGCTGCAAGTTCGACTGAAGTCCATACATTTTATTGTAGAGACTTCCGTATCAGTCGTAGTAGGAAACTCCGGAATCACTTCCAAGGTTTCTTTCCTTTGATCTGATGACGAAGATACTGGTTATCTCGTCGAGTTGCACTGTCCTCCCACTCACCTTTTGAAAGAACTATTATCTTCAAAAAGCATACCGTTCTTTGTGGCAAACCTATTTGCCTCGGTATAGTGGTGGGGGAATACCCAATGACTTGGGATAACCTACAAAGTAGCACTTGTCTGATTTGGAATAGGTTTGTAACCTTTTACACAAGCCCCATATTCCAAATGTTAAGAAAAGATATAACATGGTTGGGCGTACCATACCATGACGTCATTTCAACAGACCCGATGGAGCTCTTTTCAGTGTAAAAGCCGCAGTCTCTAAAGCATCACTTTAAAAGGGATAATGGCAAATTTATTTATGTCATCTTTGATCTTACCATGTCATAAATGGTTCGTTTACATCTACACGGACTCTCCACTTGTAGTGGTGTTCCGGGAGGTGCAAGTTATGAAACCCCTTTCACAACTCATCAGACATTCGCTAAACTTGTAACTCAAATATTCCTTTCTGCAATCGAATTGTAGAAACATAATTTTCTTGTTACAATATTTTCTTCTTCGTATTGAAAACCTTTCGAATGATTTCAAAAAATCCAGACTTACGTCTCATCAAGTAAATATCCATATATCTACTTGAGTCATTTCTAAAGATAGATAAATCCACTACTTGCAACAACATTTATTGGACTACACACATCATAATGTATGATCACCAATATGTTCTTTGCTCGTTCCTTATGGCCTGTGAACGGTATTTCAGTCACTTCACTTTTCAGAGGAAAGTTGCAAGTGTCAGATGATTCAAAATCAAACGACTTCAAAATCCATCATAATGGAATTTTCCATGCGGGTTTCTCCAATGTGACCAAATGCAGTGCCACACTTGTGTGGTATTCTTTTAGTCTTGCGACATTTAGCGTCAGTATTATGGATGTATCATATTACCATCAATATTCATAGCATACATCCCATCCTGTATGGAAGCATGGCCCTTCATGTTATTCATAACACCGAACATCAAAAGTTCTCTTATGAATAACCTTCTTGCAAGATACTTTATGCAATGGGCAAGAGTGTATGAAACTCTAAATGAATTATGAAAGTAAATACAAAGGTAATGTATTAATATCAATATTCATAACATACATCTCATTCATAATGAAAGTATGGCCCTTATGTTATTCATAACATCGAACATCAAAAGTTCTCTTATGAATAACCTTCTTGCAAGATACTTTATGCAATGGGCAAGAGTGTAAAACTCTAAAATGAATTATGAAAGTAAATACATAGGGAATACACTAATGGAAGGTATAGTAACATTTACTATGTTCCCTGTGTGTATCTAAACCTCATTCCTGGCTAGTCTTTCAGGCCATAGTAGTTCTTACATCGAGTTGCAACAGAATGCATTCGAGCGGGTATCTTTGTGATTAACTCACAATACCCAAGAATTAGTGATTAACATGTTTAACCATAATTTTCAAGAACTATATCTTTGACCAGCCTTTTATACATCAAAAACTTGTATGACATTCATACATGAGCTGGATATTCCAGTCTCCTTTCCTTTTGCCATTATACTTCTAACAGTTTAACTTTTAGTATTTCTCCTACTCTCAGAAGAAGCACCCAACTTAAAGAGTGGCGATAGCCCCGGACTTCCTAGGCGTGAAAGTTTCACTAACACCCTTCGGATACTTCCTTTCTCTTTAAGTTGTTGTTTTATTCACCATCATCATATGACAGGCGTTCTCCTGGATCCCTCTCTTATCAGTCTAATGCATAGTAAACTCCTTTACTAATAGTTTGCAAACAAACATTGCTTTGGATATCTCATATCTTTTAGCCTTTGTATGTCTCTGAAAATGATTTTCAGATTCCATGAATATCACATAACTATCCAAACTTTTGAAGTTCGGGTCTCATGGAAGCAAACGCATTGCACTTGACTGAAACAGAATTCTAGCTTTTGGATCGAAGGACGAGAGTCACATGATCCATAGAATTAGCGGGAGAATACCGAAAGTATGCGATAGGACAAAGTCCTTCTCGGCACTCTAGAGGACAATCCTCACATTACGTTACCAACCGTAAAGTTTTAACCAGATATTTAACAGCTATTCAATTTTAATAGAGAAGGTGGAAACGCGAGCCATTATTCTACAACTATTATGCAAATCACACTTAGACAGTGTTCAAAATTAATTGCACTGAGAATTAAAAGAATTCAATTCTACAGTGCGCTCCCACTCAAATCAATATCTCTCATAATTGATTGTGAGCGATTCAAGATCCAAATTACAATTCAACGCCAAGGATGTATCCATCTCAAGTGACGAGAATTGCAATCGGTGGGCCAACTTGCCAATCACATCTCTATGTGACTCTTGTTCATCTTTCGATGCGTGTGTTCCGAGCCCATGACTTTCATGCCTGAACGTCAAGACAACCAAGTGATCTCGCTGTGAGGTCTCAACTCACCCGCCTCACACATCCCTAATCGTTCGTACCCATGTATCCATGTGATACCCCGAAAAGTTAGGTGCCGTGACGGTGCTACACTTGGGAGAACACTAACTACTTGATATTTTTGTGAGAGATCACCCTAATAAAAGCGACTACCACGCAATCAAGAAGGGTGCATCATAAGGGATAAACATCTCAGGCAATTCATAATAGCATGATATGGTATAGCCCTTTCTGACGGAGAAGTCTCATTTCTTCGTCTTCGGCATTCGCGTCGGTGTTCACCTTTGCGAAGATTGCCACCACCTTGTCGATGCACCAGATAATATTGCTATCTCTATAGCTAATAAAATAAGTGCATTACATAAGGTTGACACGCAGGTCATTAAAGTGCAATCATATGGCTCCAGCCATCATGCCGAATCATGACACGCAGGTCATGTTACTCAATTTACATCATATAGTCATCTCATACATAATCAAATTATTATGAACACTGCTATACCACATCATATGCACATGCAAACCATCCTGCAAAACCAAGTTAGACGCCTCTAATCGGTTCATGCAAAATTTTATTTTACGTGGCTTCTAAGGTGTCGAAACAAACCGAAGCTACCAACGTCCATCATCAAGCATGATAATCCAAGTCGCTAGATTAACATTGTGGGGTGTATGAAACACGAGATAATAAAATCTCGAGCCCCATACTAAACTTCGTCATACGCGTGACCCCCGTGCAGATCATATCTGCATTGCCCTTTCGTCTGCGAAATTTCATCTTTCTTTTTAACTACGGTGGAATTCAATGAACTGTTAGCACTTCGTTGATCAATCAGGATCGCGGATTGCCAGAACATTGAAACTCCACCATACTGTTATCAAGATCAGAAATATGCAAATTCTAGGGAAGCAACAAGAACATCGGGTAACAGACTTCATCTGCTACCCGCACAAATAATTTTCAGCAATAGATCTCATCTACTACCTAATTATATTGTGCAACACCCATACATCTCTATGTATTCTAGATCGCAACCTGCATCTACGCATAGCACGGCTCTTGATGCCACTGTAGGGTAACGCAGTAGAAAACAAAAAAATTCCGACCTACGCACCAGCCCAGGACCACTATGGAGACTGCATACAAGGTTTGATCTTTTTCGTTACCGACTCGTAGCGCAGCGGAAGTAGAGTCAATGACGATTGGCGGTGCAGATCCCCGCAGCTAGGATTTACAACCTCCCAACCGCGAGGATGTATACCCTCATCCGCCCCTCGGACAGCCCTCCGGGAGGCGGTCGAACAGTCCCCCGGACGGTGTCGCGGACAGCCCTTCGGGAGGACCTTCGAAACTCGGACAGTCACTCGGACAGCCCTTCGGGAGGCACTCACAAACTAAGACCGAAACTACGATCTCTCTACAGAGTTGCACACATACGGTGTCATCTATCCGGCAGGGCTTCGCCGTCCAGAACTAGTTCCCACCGGAACCCAGACAGCCTTTCGGCTCTACGAAACTCTTTTCGTGGGAGGGAGAGAAGAAGCCAGATAATGCATGGCATGTGTATGAGAGTTGGAGTGGGGATGGAGAGCTCCTCTCCACCTCCTTATATAGTGGTGGAAGGGGTGAGGGGGGGCTGAAATTCAGCCCACTAAACATGCACCCACCAAACAAGGAAAACATGTTCCCACCAAACATGGAGAAAACATGTTCCCTTGTCCATGGTGTTCCCCCATGGGGCCCCACCTTCCTCCCAACACTCTCCACCATTTGTGGGGGCTGCCCCCCACCATGGGGGCCCCCCCCAACACTTTGTCCAGCCACAAGGGGGCTGTCCCCTAAAGGGGGCGCCCCCAAAAACAGCCCAAAAACAGCCCCCACGATCCGTGGGATCTTGTCCCCTCTCGCTGGGACAAGATGTTTTCCGAAACTATTTCTTCTGAAAAATTCTGGAAGGTCCCAGAACATTTCCGGCACCCTCTAAAATTATCTGGACTCACTCCGGAACATTTCCGGTATGGTGGTTTAATTTAAAACCATCTTCGTTTACCCGGTAAACAATTCCGGCAGCTCCGAAAACTTTTTTTTGGTTTTTTCTCCAGAAAAATTCTAGAAATTACCAGACCAATCTGGCAACCTCCAAAACATTCCCGGTGCTTGCCGAAACCTTTTTGGATCAATGGTTTTATCCGTAACAACTTTTCGGTTTTACCGAAACTTTTTCGGTGTTCTCTCCGGAACTTTTCTGTTGTCTCCGAAACTATTCCAGTGACTTTCTCTCGGACTCCTTGTCTAGTATTCAGCAGATAGATGACCCTTAAGCGTGTGACCCTATAGGTTTGGTGAAGTATAGACATGACCGGAACACTTTCCGATCAATGATCAGCATCGGAGCCGTGGACACCCATATTGACCCCTATACCCACACGAATAAATATTCGAGTGAACCTCCAGTTGCCGTGTGCTATTCCTGTTGCTTCGCGATATGTTACAATACCCGAGGTGAGACATGTAGGCATCCCCGTGGATCAACAACTTGTCCACTATGCCAGTTACCTCGTTACCGGTTTTGTTCTCTTTTCTCGTTCCCGTGTTCCGGCATCCCTATGATCAAATCACCCTGTGTCTGGCCAGACGATGATGGATACCGTAACACCGAGAGGGCCCAGAGATATCTCTCCATCGTCGGAGGAGCAAATCCCAATCTCGAGCTATCAAGTTACTTGACATACTTTTCCATGAACCCGTAAGCCGCCGTAATAGCCACCCATTTACGGATGACGTTTAACAAACCCCAAAGTTCATGAAGCAAGCATGAAGAAACTCGATACTCTCATGGTCTAAGGAATCATGCAAACGTAAACCATCTCTGTGTTATTAACCATTAACTTATGACGAATGAATCTCATAGCATAACATCAATTCGGGTCGATTCAACACAAGTGTTCTACCAACAATTGTGCCCTCAAAATTGCCGGCATAGTCATGCCCATGATCAGGAAAACAGGATCATCATGCAATACTTGAGCCAGTCATAGAGGCTTGACTAGGAATACATTTTACCGTTTATTATCCCACACGTGCACATGAGTTTCCCTCCAAGCCTCGTTTTATTTGTAGACTCGAGAATCATTGCAGTTATAGCATGGAACATAAACATAATTATGAACAGGGAGATAATCAATAACATTTATTATTGCCTCTAGGGCATATCTCCTACAAGTGCAACGTGAATGGTCTCACTGTTTTGGCCATGATATATACTAGAAGGGTTGGACGCGCTTTGCTGCGTCATTGGTGTTGTTGGGTTTCTTAAAAAAAATAACCGCTCTGTTCAAAATATACGGTGTATTACTTTTTTGAAAAGTTAAACCTTTTAAGTTTGATCAACTTTGTAGAGAAATATATCAAAATTCATAATATCAAATTGGTATATTTAGATTCATCATGAAATGAATTTCCATACTTTTTTGTTCAATATTGTGGATGTCGATATTTTTGCTCTGAACTTGGTCAAAGTTAAAGAAATTTGACTTTCTAAAAAACTAATACCCCTTTTTTATTTTGGAACTGATGAAATATTTAGTTTGGCGGGTGGGGGAGATGATAGAGTTTGTTTTATTTTTATTTATAATGCGGTGATTTGGTGGGCCTTTCGCTGGTATGATTTTGTGTTATCCGTATTTATGTGGGGAAATTTCTATGTCGGTGGTGCTACAATATCACATGGTGGCGGTTCTTTTTTCTAGGTGGTGGGAGGGTGTGCGGGATTGATATGTTTTTATAGGCCGGTTGCTGCTGATTGATTTGAAAGTCGTTGGCCCGGTCAAAATCGTAAATCAAATCCAAAATTAAATACCTTATTTGAATAAAGAGCTTTAAAACTAGGAAACATAGTGAATTAAAAGAATTGAGTGAGAGATTGCGAAATTGTTGACCCGGTCAAAATGGGATGACGCAATTCTAAATTGAATACCTCAATTAATTATGAGGCCTTAAAAATTAGGAAGCATAGTTTATACAATATAAAAAAATTGAATAAGAGAACTTTGAAAAATTATTACCCGGTCAAAATCGGATGACCCAATTTTATTTAAAGAGCTCAGTTGAATGGGTACTAAAACTAGGAGGTTAGTGTTATAGAGGATTGACCGTCTCCACGACTCAACAGTCAGTCCAACGACTCGAACGAGAAATGAGCCGCCGGTCCCGCTCCCCCTCGGCGTCGCCGCCGGGTGACCTAGACCTCCGCGTCCACCGCCTCTCCTCCCCGCCGGACGACGGCCGCTCGTTCCCCGCCCCCACGCCCCCGCTGGAGGACGACAACCTCCTCTGCGAGATCCTCGTGCGCCTCCCTCCGCTGCCGTCATCGCTCCCGCGCGCCGCCCTCGTCTGCAAGCGCTGGCGCCGCCTGCTCAAGGACCCCGCCTTCTTCCGCCGCTTCCGCGCGCACCACCGGAGGGCCCCACTCCTCGGCTTCTTCGCCGGCCTGTGCCGCCCAATCTTCTTCACGCCCACGCTTGACCCGCCAGATCGCATCCCCGCCGGGCGGCTCAACCGGTTCACGTCGAGCGGCGAGGGGCGCGGCCACTTCTGCGGCTGCCGCCACGGCCTCGCCCTCCTCCTCGGCCCGGAGCGGCCCGAAGCCCTAGTGTGGGACCCCATCACCGGCCACCAGCGCCGGGTACCTTTTCCACCATGGTTTCACATCAAGAGGCAGGAGATGATCGTCCGCGATGTTGTGCACTGCCGGCGGCGATGGCGGCGGCGATAGCCCGTTTAAGTTGGTCCTCTTACGCTACAGCCACAATGGGATCCTGGCTTGTCTCTACGAATCGGAGTCCGGTGTGTGGGGAAATGCAGTTAACACAGCGACTCCTCACGAGATTCATCCGATAAGCCATAGTGTTCTGGTTGGGAATGCACTTTGCTGGACAATTGGTGGTGGTGCCATCCTTGAGTTCGACACTGAAAGTCAGAGCCTACGTGTGATTGAGCAGCTGGCAGATGCTCAAGTTACCGGCAGTTCATTCTTTCAGGTCTTGCGGACAGAGGATGGCGGCCTTGGCCTTGCTATGTCTTCAGGCCGCACCATCCAACTATGGGAGAGGAAGTCTAGCCCAGATCGTTGGGTCTTTGGGAAAACCATTGATCTATCCCAACTCCGTTTATTGGGACCCAGGGAAGAAACATTGGTAGTGCCACTGGGGTTTGATGAGGACAACAATGCAATTTTTCTCAGGATGGCCCACCGTATCGTCATGGTCCAACTCGGCTCACTGCAGTCCCGGATGCTTTTTCATGACGATTCCCGCAATATCAACCACATTTATCCCTACACAAGTTTCTATGATGCAGGTATCATTGCCTTGCAAAAGTCCAGTTATCTTTCGGTTTATTGAAATGTTGTCAAGGGAGCTCTACCGATTCATATATAAGTTATATTATTTGTTCTGTCTGTTTGCTAAATTATTGCCGATTATTTGTGATATTACTATTGAACCCGGCGAAAGCTAGAACGAAATCGTTTCCGTTCTATGTAAATACAGTATGCATGGTTAAGTTTAGAAATGCTATTTGAATAACTGGATTCGCACATTTCCCTTTTGTCTTGCTTACAATATTATTTTCTCTACAAGTTAGTGTTTATGTCTGTTGATCTTACCACTAATCATATATCCGTAATGACTATATCGTTCCTTATTGAATTAATATGCAAGTTTCATTAAGCTTTCAATCCTTTGTCGGAGAGTCCTCCTACAAGAATCAGAATTAAATATTGCTTTTGTCCTATTTTCTGTAAGGCCTTATCTATTTGAATCTTAGTATTCATGCTCTTCCTTGTCACTGTTTGATTACTGTGAGTATTTTGATTTTGTGTGTTTCACATAATTTGGAACAAAAAATCAATTCAAAAACAGATATTGTCTTCTAGACAACATAACGCTGGACTGGAAGCATCCGTCACTACTGTGCAATTGAGCATTACTGTTTTGAGTGTATTTTTTCATCAAATTTGTAGTAGATGTGCCTTTGCTTATTTCCAATTTACACTGTATCTTATGTTAGTAACTGGCTCAAGTTACATGAATAGCTTGCCCTCTACTTTTTATTTGAATTTTAGTCAGTTTGTGTTGTCTTTTGTTTGTAGACACCGTGGCTGATGGTGACGATGATGGGCCTGAAATGTTGAACGATGAAATAGATGTTTATGAGTGGTCTCGTCTTGCTGCTAGCATGATGTGTCCCCTGATAAGGTGATGTATATTTACCTTCTTCTATATACTCCCTCTGTAAACTAATATAAGATCTTTTAGACCACTACTAGTTTACAGAGGGAGTATATACCATTTCTGATTTGTAAACCATCTGACGCTGTCATAAGTATGTAATATTAGCTATAAAATTAGTTTACCATAATTAATATGTGTTTTCTTGTACAAGCTTGTAGTTCTACTGTTTTACATTTTCCTAGGGTCGGGCAGTTTTTCATGTTAGTTTTATAACTGATACTGGCATACTGCTAGTGATTAATCTGTGAACATTCTGGAATAAGGTCCCTAACTGTGTTACTAAACTTTTATGTCTTGTACTAGCTGAGAATCTTTGCGTAATGAGTACTAAAGTTCAAATTGACTGATGAGATCATTTCCTCTACAGGCATCTACCCATCTGACTTTGAAGAAATGGCATCCCGGAGTTTAGTACTGCCTGTCCTGAATGCTGTTTTGTCGAGTGGCATCTTGGCCTCCTGTCCAATCTTCGTACCCATCAGTCGTCTTGGATTTTTCATTTCCTTGTTTGAAGCAAGTAGCAGCCGTACTGTATCTGCTTGGGGTAGTCCCTCAGATATGCGGTACATTATACTCCCTCCGATCGAAAATAAGTGTCGCAATTTTGAACTAAGGGTTATGGATCGGACCCAAAAAGGCTTTCGCCCCGCTTTATATATAAAGCAAACCGCCCGAGCCACAAACATCCACCTGCCCCGTTTAGACTCATCTGGGAGTAGTATCCTTTTGATTGAGCGGTAAATCGCTTGCCGTGTTGGTTTAGGTCCGCGCAATTTTATGGAGTTTGGCTCGTGGGGAACTCCTGAATTTATCTGGTGTTGTTCACTTTGGTTCCTTGGATATAGAAAGGTACTTTAAGCGCATCAAAACATCACACCAGTCACGGTGAAAGGCAGATCAACTCCTAAACGAACTAGCACGGCTAGGTCAGCTATGTGGTGCATGCTGCCAGCTGCCAGTTTTACCACACAATTAATCAATCAAGCAATCCTTGAGGCATAAATAACTCACCTGATTCTAGAACAGCTCATCATCTTGGGCTGAAAATGGCAACGGTTTAAGCACTTTAGTCATGCCACCATCAAGTACAGACTCGTCAGCGAGGCCAGGATCAAGAAACAAGGGTAATTTGTGATCCGGCCTCAACAAACAAGGGTAATTGGTGATCCCGGCCTACTACCTTCAAGAAAGGGAAAATATCAGGTGATACCACTCCTCACATGATACCATGATACCATCTTGCAAAATTCAAATTTAAACACGTCAAAAAATTCTGAAAAAAATCATGGATGTTCACAACACATATGTCGACAATCGCTAAAAAATTCTGAATTTTTTAGGGGTTGTCGACATATGTGTTGTGAACATCCATAAATTTTTTCAGAATTTTTTGACATGTTTAAATTTGATTTTTACAAGTTGGTAACACCAACCCATCCTTCTCATGAAGCTCAGCGAAGGCCTCACGTTGTTGCGAAGGGAGTCACGGGAAGTAGTGGATGTAGACGAAGTCAAGGACGTAGCACCCGGCTACCCGTGCAGATCGTGGATCGCCGGGGTATATCCTCGCCCTGCTACACAGCAACACAGCAGGGAGAGGAGCGGCGAGACTCGGTGGCGCCGAGCGAGAGGAGAACACAAGGATGGTGTTTAGATTGGTAACTCTCTCAAGAAGGATATCTCCCTCTTATTTTTCACAACACTCGAGTCTGATCCATCACCAAGTTAAATACCACCCGTTGGATGGAGATCAAACGTAATGGACGGCAAGTACGGGGACCAAACATGCAATTATCTCCCTCGAGAAGCAAGCGGCAGTTGGGAGCCTTGGAGGGGATGGAACGCTTCCGGTTCAGGTCACCTCCCCTCTCGCTCAAGCTGGCCTTCGCCGCCGTCTCCCTCTCCCTCGGCGTCTCCTGCTCCTCCTCCCCCTCTCCCCTCCCTTCCTCGGCCGCCTCCTCTTCCCCGCGGCCGTCTCCTAGGACCGTAGCCGCCGACCTCCTCGCCGTCCTCGCCGGCCCGCGCGCCGCGGCGCGGGTGCCGGCCCGGGAGGCTTCACGCCTGAGTTCCTGCCTCCGGTTCCTCTCCCCGGTCAACCCTGCTGCCGTATCTAGCGCATACCCGTGGAAGGGCTCCCGGAAGGTTCTACTGGAAAACTGCGATGCGGCCGAGGCGGATGCGATGGTGATGTGGCCGCCGGCGCCGGTCTTGGAGCTGGCGCGCCTCGCCGTCGACTCCGGAGGCGACCCCGGGGCGGTCCACCGCTTGCTCGACCCCACCATGCTGCCGGTGAGTGCTCGTTTTTCTCGATTGTTCCCGGGAGTCGTGGAATTTTGCACAGGTTAGGGTCTGGGAAGGTTGGGGATGATGGAATTTGAGATCTCCAGGGGCGCTAGAGCAGGCATTGGTTGATAGGTGGGAAATGATGCAGTCTTCTGTTGATAATTCAGTTTGGTTTTTACATGATCCGAATGTGGGATAAGATACTGTTCTGAAGTGACTTGAGTGAGTTTTTAGTGGAGAATTCAGTTTGGTTTAGATGATCTGGGAACGGAATAGGGTACTGTTCTGAAGTGAGCTATATATCATGTACATACTGATGTAGAGTCCCAAATTTTCCAACGCCCGGAATATGGTCTTTTTTCGTAACGAAATGTACCATGGTATCCTGGTTAGGTGCCTGATATTGAGGGAACGAAGAAGAGCAAATGCCACCTCACAAGAACACCGTATGGAAGACGCTTTGCTGACGAGGTCCGTGTTTAGCTCAAGTTTTAGCCGGCATTTGTTTTACTTGTACGTTCGGCATTGTTTACATGTTTGTGTTATGACCAGGACATCAATTCATACTTTGCATTTCTGTTTGAATTGATTGCTGCGCGAGGACCATCAGTTGGATTAAATGTATCACTGACTCGGTATGATTTGTTCCATAGGCATCTTTTCCTGGCATCTGGGACAGGAAGGCTTGGGATTCTGTAAGTTCTAATCAAATTTCTTATGGTTGAGATTCGAGCTTCTTTTCGATAACTATAGCAGAACAGTTTTTATGATCTGGTCAGGTTTGGTAGCATCACAATTTGTTGACTTTAGCATGCCAATCTGTATTTACAGCGTAAGATTAATTGTTTGCAAACTTAAACTGGAAGTTAGCTGCCTCTAAAATGGAGATAGGACTTTCTAAGCTCTTGTTAGTCGAGGTTTTTTTTGTTTGCGGGGTCTTGTTAGTCGAGTTAGATAGGTAGGACTAAGCATTTTGATCATAGGATTGTGAAAAGATTGTTTTTTTTCGAAAAACAGGGCACCGCCCCGGCCCCATTTTTTATAGAAATGAGACCAAAACCAAGGTCGCATCATCAGGTTTAGAGTACTCGGGGTGGGCACAGCCGCCAACACCCAGGAAACAAAAAGAGAGAACATCTCATGAGAACAGGCCACTCACTCCCTAACCCAAAACACAGAACCTCTAAAGAGGGGGGAAGGGAAGGGGGAAGACATAGACACGAAGGCACCGAAGCTTCGCCCCCCAGACCAGCCGCATTACATAACACCAGGGAGAAACTTGAGAAGGGTGGTGCCTTCACAATCAGCCTGGATCTGGCCAGAGTAGCACCGGAGGCATTCTTGCAAGCTCCCAGACCGCCTTGGTAGCCTCCAGCAGACTTGTCCGATCCGCTCCCGCACAAAGCACCTTCCAAAGATCGCACCAGCCTGCAACGCTTCTCAGCACGTCCTGCAGTCCCAGCCAAGGAATCCCATTAAAACACAATTTATTCCTACGCTTCCAAATGGCCCAAAGGACTGCAGCATTAACAATATTAGCCACAGTATGCTTTTTATTGCTCAGCCATCCTCCTGCAATGTCCAGGAAATGAGGAGCTGCATTGCCACCAGTAATCTGATGCACACAACTCCAGATTTCCCTGGCCACCACACACTCAAAAAAACAGGTGCATACATGATTCAGGCTCCGAGCAAAACACACAGCACATATCATCAACCTTCTGTCTTTTAGAAAGATTGTCTCTAGTGAGCAGTTTGTTATGAGCAAGCAACCAAAGAAAGATGTGAATTCTAGGAGGCACATGGACCTGCCAAACAGCAGGCACAAACGCAGGCACAATACCTCTAAAATTCAGAACAGCATATAAATAGCTGACAGTGTAAATCCCCTTGGAATCTAATTTCCAAATGAGGGAGTCATCTTCCTCAGACAGAGACAGAGACTGAGCAATACTGAGTAGATCAAACCATTGATGAAGTAATCTTTCATCAACACACCTTCTAAAGGTAATTTTAAGATTAGTCCCATCCCAAGCATCAGCAATAGTAATCTTTTGCTCATTAGCGATGGAGTAAAGCTCCCAAAATTGTGAAAAGATTGTTTCGGTTGAGAGATGATCTTTACTATGCCACTAGAAATATTATGTCTCCCTGAAACAGTGTGTTAGTTGTTAGGTCTAGCCATGTTGATTATTTTCTGAACCAGGTTTCATGCCAAAGAATATCCAGCATTTGATAAGGAATCGTTCCCTTACAATTTGGGATATTGCCAGGCTGGTATGATTCAGTCAGATGCATATGAAATCTTAATCAAAATTTTCCTTGCACTGTGTGCTTGCATTTGATTAAAAATTCACTATCTTAACAGAATCTGATGTACCGTATGACGACTCTATGAATCTACGTAATATCCTTTGGTTGGCTCCATTGCCATCCAGTGAGACGAAAGCTTGGTTGGCACCAGGTATGCTGATACAGATTACTAAGAATCCTTCATGTTTAAGAGATTGCAGAACTGTTGCTTGTTTTGCACATACTAACTGGACATTTTGTTGTCAAATTTGCGATCATACAGGAGTGTTAGTCGTCTTGGATGCACATCCAGATGGAATTATTTATCAAGACATGATACGCGACTATGTTCAGATTGTACGGACAATATATGAAGGTTTGATTTGTCAATGTACCTGTCGCTGTGACACGAACGCTTACTAAAAAATATCGAAAACCTAACTGTTCTCTGAATAATCCTGCAGATGATTTTGGAAAGCATGCTGTTGATGTCAACTATCTGAATGTTGCCAACGCAGCAGCTCCAGCGGATAGAATTTTCATTTGCTGACATCTATCAATAGGACTATTAATTTTCTCCACCGTGTGATCTCCTCTCTGGGAAGCAAACACCAAACGTACCGATATTTACATGATGTGTTCAAGATCCAAGAAAGCAGCAGTGGTTTGCTAGCAAGTACTCCTATATAGTTCAGGTGTTTATTTCCAAGATGATTTCAAATATTTATTTGATTGAATGTACAGATGTACTTGAGGAAGCAGTTTATCTCTCGCACGCATGTCATCTTTGATAAAGATCGACAGAAAATATTTTGGTTGAAGTAGCATTCAGTGGAACCAGTTTCACCTTTTGTTGTCCTAGGGCATCCACGGTGTACAAAACCCTGCCCATTAGGCCATGTCTATAGAGCAATGTTTGTAGCAACTTTACATTGTGAATGAAGAGAGTATTATGGAGTGCGAATTTTTTGGGGTAAAGTATGTGCCTATATATCAAGAAGTAATTTGGGCCACGTCTTATGGCAAAGATTTAGCTTGTACAGTGGATATATCTTGAGTGAAGAAGATTCTTTGAATATACTTTGCATTATTGAAGGATGGTCAGAAACAATAAAAACAAGATGGTCCAAAAGAAGGGGAACTCTTATTTAAGGATTTGGTTGCTTTTATAGTTCAAATTGTAAAGCAAAATACTGTTGCGCATGTGGGTGATCCAGAGATAAGCATGGTTCACAGCACACACCAAATACTTAGCTGCAGCATGATATTTTTGCGTTACTGGATGATGAACTGTCAAAATAAGGCAAACCCGAACGTAATATGAACATGGGAAAAAGACATGTGGTACTTCCATTCAAGGATTTGCCAGCTCTATAGCTCAGATCTTACACCAGGTTACAGTAAGGGAAGAAGACTGTTCCACCTTGACATTACACTAGAAAGTGGGTCTATTCCAAAGACAAGCATGGACTGCAACACCGACAAAATTGCCATTGTTAGACCGGATACAAACAGCGCACTCATGGTCTTAACCAGAATTGTATCAAAGCTTCACACGAGCAAGACAGCATTGATACAGCCATCGTTCTCCGGGTTATTCGTAACCTGCGCGTATTTGCCTGCACAGACAAGAAACATTGGTTTATGGAACATGGCTCAAGGCACAGGGAAGGGCAAAAGGAGCTGTGCTTTTCCACGGATGACTTACCCCAAACAACTTTTCCAGCAGGGGTTACGAGACCAAGTTCACTAACATTCACCTGGGTGAAGATTTATTATTGTAAGTACAAACAGGAAAATAAATCAAAGAACAATGACAAGCATCATTACTGTAAGCATTGATAGGGGGAAAAGTATATTAGCTACAAATACTATCGCAGTGGAGATAAGGTTTGCTTTGCATACCTCAATAATTGTTCCCCTCGTCATAACACCAAGAGAAGTGTACATTGGACCATTTGGGTTTTTCTTCACAGAAATGATGTCAAGGTTGAACGTACATTTCAGTTCAGGGTGAGTCACATGAGCCTTGGTGAAACGCAGACCAGTAGGCCGGATGAACCTCTCATACTTTGGTGGCTTCCTTGTAAATCCAGGGCCAACAAAGGTGGCTTTAGTTACCATTCTCTTCCACTGCTTGGCTGCACAAGGAAAATTTTACCAGCTAAATTATCCGGCTCAGTGGAGAAGAAATAGTATATGCAGTCAGTGCTATTGTTCACCGAATGCTGATAAAAGCGACTAAAGACCAAAAACATAAGTTAGCAGAACTCAGTTGCAGCACATTCACTTTTAGGAAAGCATCCGAACAGAAAATGGGCTAAAAGCAAGATATGACGAACTTGTGCAATTCCTGTATATGAAGGCTACAAATTATAACCTAGGCTGCCTAACAGATCTCATCATGACTTACTTTTCCTCTTGCCAGTACGTAGAACTTTGAACATCTCTTCTTCAGCAACAGGTCTGACCTGCAAGAAGATAAAGCGTGGCAGTATTTAATCGAGTGGGAATCCACTGGTTTTGAAGCAAGCAGACAACAACAGTTTTGCACTGAGAAATACCTTTGGCAAAGGAACATCCCATTTTCCAGCTTTTTCCTTCCTCTTTTGCTTAATTGTGTTGCTGAGAACCTACAATTCACGATAAATCAGCAAGCAATGCGATAGGAAGGTTCGTGTGTCACAGCAGCTGGTAGGAACAGAGTATGTACCTTGGCGCGCTGTGTCGAATCACGATCCAGCAGATACGGAGGAATGGCACCCTCCTGAACATCATCATCAACCTTCTGCCGGGAAGAAGACTCGTCATGCATTTTCAGGCTGCAAGAACAACACTTGTGAGTAAGGCCCACACAACCGCAATCAGATACGCTGATTCTACATCACGAGGAAAACATCTTTGATGTTGGAGTGTCTCCTATTCGTATTATTGATCTTCTACCTAAATGGGACAGCGGGTTGTTGCCCCCTTCATCTCTAAAAAGTTCTACTACAGCTGCGATAGCGAACAATCATCATCTCTCCTAGTTCTAGGCAAGTACCAATTGGAGCAACAGTAAGCAGTCATTCTGAAACATTAAAAAAAAGCACTTACGTCTTCTTCATCTGCGCCTTCTCGGCATACCGCTTCTTGGCGAACCTCTTGCCCTTAGCACCAAGCAGCTGCGACAGACAAAACGTCACACGCATCAGCAACAGAAACGCACAGAAACATACATGGGATACGAAAGAGGGGTCGCATCGGGCAGCACCTTGCGGGCATCCTTGGAGTTCTTCTTGACGGCGCGCGCCTCCTTCTTGCGCTTGCGCTCCTCGTAGTCCATGCGCCGGCCATGGCGCTTCTGGTGAAGCTCTATGTAATCTCCCTGAGGCTGCAGCCAACTCGAGCACGGAGGAAATCAGCACAGAATTCGGGGGGGAAAGACATCGTGCAGCAATCAGAAAGCGAGCGGAGCGGGGGAGCGAGCTCGGGACGGGCCGAATCGGGAGCGGGGGCGCAGCGCGGCGAGGTCCGGGCGGAGGCGGTGGGAGGAAGACGGAGGGGAAGGGGAAGGGGACTTACCATGGCGGCGAACCCTAGAGCTGGTCGGGGTTTGGGTTGGGGAGGCGGCGGAAAGGACGGAGAAGAGGCGTCGTTTTGGGGGTTTATAGGTATTTATGGGCCTTGGGCTGCACGATCTGTGTCTGGACTATTTTGACCGTTAGCCTCGAGCATAATATGGGCCAGAAAAGGCCTGCTCTGGTAATTAAATATATTTTTGACACTTGCTCAAAAAAAATTGATTGGTCACGTTTGCCTACGCTCTTCGCTTGAGTTGAAAGTTGAGACCGTTGACTAAAATGTAATCTGTTCATCACCAAAAATATGGACTTTGAGAATTAACTTTTTTTACTCTGGACTTTGGGAATTAAACATGCTATTATGCAGTTAACAGGGCTTCCTCAAAAAAGGTACAGTAGTTAGCAGGGTTGTTATATCCCTAGCCCGTCAGGGATCAAATACTAGGTATGTTTCCGTTGACAACAAGGTGCGTTTGTGGTTACTTGATCAATCTTCTTCATGATCCAACCTTCGGTAGACGATGTAGCATTTGTGGTTACGCATTTGTGGTTACTTGATCAATCTTCTTCGTAATCCAACCTTCGGTAGACGATGTATGAGTACGTTCATGTGGTCCAGATGTCTATGATGTACTTAGTATTTCTAAGAGAATATGGACTTTGTTTTGATGCGTGTTTTTTGACATGTTAATTTAGCTGTGTTCACTCCAGTTCTTTCTCTCTTATACTTTTTGCAAAATATATTGGACAACTCATAGGCAAATAAAACCTTGACTGAAATTTAGGCTAGACAGATATTTGATAGGGCAAACTTGGGCACTACCAAACATACCATGAGGGTATACATGATAAACCTTCGTCCTACAGACGATTGTATAAGAATTCTAAAGAATGTTTCAAGAGTTCTGCATCATCTCTTGTTAGTTGTACGTTTTGTACATACATGATAAAATCTGTTTCAGATCATCTCAAAAAGCACAAGGGAGTGAGGGACACATGCGTTTGATTTGGAGGCCAAAAACAAACATCTCACATCAAGTGAGGCAAGCCGGAATCTGAATGAACATATATTCTGGCGATGCGGTTTCTCCACAAAAGAAAGGTCAAGCTCTTGATTTACACCGCTATGTGAAACCACAGTAACCGAAAGAAGAAAACTGCTGATTACAGGATAAGAATTGCACAGCCTACAGAACAGCAAATTGCATGGAGATAAAAATTCCACACGAAGCTACCTAGTGACCTGGCTTCATTTCCCTATCCCTAGCTCTTTGGCGAGGTCCCGCGTGAGGCTGATGGCATGCGTGTTATGCCATGGGAAAAGGGTGCGGGTAACCGGAAGTTTCCTCCGAAGATCCTGTGCACGAGACAAAACATGGAGTGAAACAGGGGACATGAAAAGATAACGGCAGTAATCCGAGCGTTGCAACTATCCTGTTTAATGCCAGATTGTTTACTGATGCCTCGGCGTACCTTAAACGTTGCGTCGGAGAGATTCAAGTATGATTCCTGTGTGCGGAAATGCGTAAATAGCATTATTCACTGTGTTAACATCTTATGAGATTAAGTAGAGAACAGAAAGGTTCCAACCTCGAGAGATGAAAAATACTCAGACTCCTGATGCCGAATGATGTTAGCGACTGTGTGTCCAGTGTCTTCAGGCGACTGAGACAGAAGTAATATAACGTCAGAGGCATGTTTAAAATTTTAAATCTGGCAAAGATATAATAAAAAGGAAAAAGAAAGCAAATAGGGATATTGAAGGCGGCACCATGACTAAATATCCTAAAGCATACTCAAGGCAGCACAACAAATTTAGATCAGATGACACATCAATGGGTGAATGACACAAAGATACTATTATCTCCGTTCCAAAATAATTGAAGTTCTGGATTTGCCCAAAGTCAAAATTGTTTAATTTTTTGACCCAGTCTATACAAAAATATATTAACATTTAGAACACCAAATTAGTCTCTTAAAAATCTTTAAGACATATATTTTCGTATTATGTGTATTTGCTGTTGTAGATCTTAGCACATTTTTCTATAGAGGTGGTCAAACTTAAGGAAGTTTGACTTAGGAAAAACCTAGAACTTCAATTATTTTGGAACGGAGGGAGTACACATATCCTCCCGAAATGTGAATAGTGCAACACACAAACTCCACAGCCAGTTACAAAAGAAAATAAATAGGAAGGAAAAGAGTAACTATGCCCCACCCTTGCTTTCTCTCTTAAATGCTAGTCATGAGGTGAACTTGCAACTGTCATTTCTATCTACACAATCAAGCAAAGTAAAATCTGGGAGAGGAAATATGCCATAGGTTCATCATTTCCCAAAAAATTTGCATAAAGCTTAGGTTGTGTTGGAACAGTTTGCACCAATATAGCATCTGTCTACATGGTAAAGTGAAGATAATATTTCTAAGTTTCTGAATACAAATAAATGAACACATACTGAGTTACTGACTTGCATGTGCAGGAGAGTTCGAGAAAACAATATTATCGAAGAATGGAATAAAGTATATCTAAAATTTATAATAGCTGCACTGTGGGTCCAACTATGCAAGCAAAGAATACTAAAGCAGTGATACAACAACCAAAATAGAGCTTCAGAGCCTGAGAAGAAACTTAATGGTAGACTATGTTTAAGGTGATAAAACACCAAGTTCTGCAAAACAAATCTAAATTCCAACATTGAGGGTGCCTAGAGGGCCAAGGTCGTAGTTTCAAGCCAAAATATGCTGCAGAGCTTTAGGCCTCTTCTTATGCATCAGAGGTTCTCAAAACGAAAGGGGAGGTCAAGGACCATGTTAGCCTCTACAAATTTCCGCCCACACAAGCAACAGATGTCCACTATGAGGTCAAAGAAAAAAAATATCACTACAATATGTAGGGCTCAAAATTATTCCATAAACTAACCTGCAATATTGTGGAGTCCTTGCGATCAACGTCAGTATCCAGCTGCACATTTCCCTCTTCAAAATAATGAGCACCTACCTGGTGACCATAAAAGTAATCTTTACAATACAGAAGTTACTAATTTTACTTGCAGTGACGTTATTTAACCATGATTTTAGCTTCAGCTAAGTAAAACAGCTAACCTGTATCTTTCCTTTAATTTCTACAAGTTGAAACGCATAACTGAATTCCAAAGTCCAAATGGAACGCCAGCTGCCATTGCTGGATGACACAATATTAAGTTGCCTCCATCAGACAGACACTAAATGATACGAAGATCAAACCTATAAGGAACATACTTCAAGTGTTCTAGCGACGTATTATGTGAAACAAGTGTTCAGATACAGCACAAGTACTAAATCTTTAAGTAAGAAAGTACAATTAAACATATAATAATGTATTATAGGCAGGTGATAAACAGTATAGCCACAAACCAAATGATTAGTTACTAGTGGGAAACGAGAAACAATAGAGTGGTAAATATACAATCAAAAGTTGCATACTGAAAGTAGATTCTCAAGGAATACAAGGATACAAAACTAAAAACTAAAACCTCTAGAGACACTATAAAGAGGAGGAACTGAAAACAGGCATTATAATCCAGACCAAAGTCACTGGTCTATAGGTGCGCAAACAAGGTAATTTCCTTATAATAACAGAGAGGTAACAAAAAAGTCAGAAAACATACCAAAAGTTTTGTGGGCTTCGTCTAGCAGCAGAAATAACTACTGCCAAACCAAAATCAGCTCCTGGTCCCTCTAAATCCTTTCCATTGGTACAATAAACGGCAGAAACACCTTTTGGATAAGCTTCACCAACATATTTGAACACTTCATAATCTATAGCATTCCTGTATCAAGTAAATAAGTACGGATTATTCGCTGACTATGTAATATGGGCAATGAAAAGTAGCAGAGATAACATACCTAAACTCTTCAATATATGCTGAAGGAAGCTCCTCATCTGTAGCAGACCTCAATTTTGTACAAGTCTTTAAACATAAACACAAAACAAAATGAATTAACTTAATGCAGGAATTCTCATATCTAATGACAATAAAAAAGGAGAACGAAATCCCATATCCAGTTTTGTGGAGGCAGGTAATATTAGCCCGCAAAGCATAATTCTGCTGGTAGTGGTGTTTGATGTAAGGGTTAATTAGATAAAGGCCACAGCAATTTTGAAATATATTGGTGAAGTCATTTTTCACGTTTCTGCTTTTGAGCTATTTCAAGTATCATAAGAAACCCATACAATTCAAGTCCAGAAAATCCATTTGGGTTCGAAACATATGGTTATTTCAGTATCATTGCCCAGATCAATTCCTCGGTAAAAATATAAACCAGCAAAGCAACAGAGAAAGAGTGGATTATTTACATGCAGAGCTCGGCTCTGAGCTAAAGTATGTTGAGTTATACACTATATCACATCCATATGACATGTTCAACATGAAATATGTGGTTTCGCATAGCATAAATTGCAAACTGAGTGAACACTGCATGCACAGTAAGACCGATCAACCATAAATGACCTGGGCCATTCGTCAAAACTCAAAAGTATAAGAATAGTAACACCATTAAGATCAAGGTGCAAGCCATGCTTACTGCAGATACGCAATTGCTAAATACACTACTCTCTAAGATGAGTGACCATTTGATCACTGATTTGTTGTACATTTTCTGGCGCGTTAAAATATTGTAAGAATAGGCATAATTAAACTTATAAAGGATGAAGGGGGTGCTAGGCACAACCGATGGTTCCACGTCGGCTATGAATAGTGCACTGCGAGCGCACCGCCCCACGCGAATAAAAAAAACAGCGAGCAGCGCACGTGATTGTACAGCTAAATTGTCGTGAGCAGTATCATGCACATCCTTCAATAATACCTGCTTAACATGGTCTACGGTAGCAACTTGTGCGGTCCTAGGGTCCAGATAGTTGTTCCTGTCAATCTCCCCATAAGTTGTGATGATTATCTGCAAGCATGTATCACACAGTTAAAATTCAACATTCGGCCGACAGGGACACTGAAAGCATCATATTCTCTTCATGGCAATGGAAACTAACACAAAAAGAACAGTGGCCCATCCAACAGAAATGCTCCTACTCTAATTATCATGTGGTCGGAGAGAGAAACTACCCAAATGTTCCTATCCTCAACTCCGCGTACAGTACAATTGTTCAGTTCCCCAAGCCTAGAAAATTAAAAATAAATCCGAAAGAATAGCCTAGGAGCCAGATTCGTGGAGTCTTAGCCGCTGGTTTACGACCTATGGCAAACGTAAGCTATCACTTCCAAGGTAATTCGGCACTGTACAACAGCTCGGTCGGGAGAGAGAGAGAGAGAGATGCTCACATCGCCACTGCGGTCGGGGAGCTCGAGGGAGACGAGGTGCGTCTTGTTGTACTCCGGGTAGGCCTCCGCGGCCGCGGCCTCGTACGCGGCGTCGTCCCCCAGCAGCGCCCGCACATCTGCGCGCATTCGAACAAGCGAGGAGTCAAACAAACGGCATGGGCGAAACATACGGCTCGCCTGAATTACGGGCGCGCAGGGATCGAATGGGGGCGGAGGGGGCGGGAGGTTACCTTTGGCGACGTAGTGGATCTCGCCGGCGGGGGCGTTGGAGAGGAACCAGACGGCGATCTCCCGCTTCTGGTCGCCGCTGAGCGGCTCGCCGGCGCCGTCGTCGTCCGACATTTGACGGGCGCGGGCGCGGAGCGGCGGTGGGTGGGGGACGGGAGGCGATGTGGAGTGGGCGGAGCGGGAGGCGTGGGGGGAGGGGAGGGGAGGGGGGAGAGGGATTGATGGGGGGCCGCACTGGCGGCACGTGGGGGGCAGGCGAGCGGCGGGTGGTGCTGCCGGGCCGTGCCGGTTGACGATGGTCGCGGTACTGTACCGATCGGACGGACGGGGCTGGTGGTTTTTCCGTGTGGTGTAGATGGGCGTTGGAGGTGTTTTTTTTAGGGCAAAGGGAGGAACTAATTTGTGAAGTGTAAAGGAGCGAACAAATGTGAAGTTTTAAAATGGAAATTATGGGGCTTATAAAATCTTGTGGGGTATCACCCGCTCTTTTCTGTACGTTTATGAGATTGGGATTTGTGCTTGACAAACGAGAAGTAGAGTTATGAAATTGGGCCGTGGATTATAAAGAGGATGTTTGTATGGTTGTTGTACCTGAAAATTATAGCATCTTCAAACTTCTAAATATGAGTGCATATGAGTTTTCAACCTTTGATCTCCGTTAAAAACAAGACTTTGTGAGACAAATCCATAACCACAAAAAAAGTCTTTTGGAATATGGATCTCTTAACGTCAACTTTATGTCTCAAAAACCATAGTAACAAGATATATGTCGATCAAAGGTTTGTCCTAACGAAATCTAATTAATACGCGACACCATCACATACATAAAGTTTTGGTAATTTGTATGAAACACTATTTCATAATCATATATTTTGCATTGTTTCTCTTTACTCTCGATCTTTCTTCTCTTTAGTTTTGCATTGGCTTATGCTAGCATTGGTATCAATTTTAAGGAGCCAACTTATGACAACTTTACACTACTAGAGATGTCCTTCCGACAAGAGGATGGTTTGTGAGTTGAGAGTGAAATATTTACTAAAGTGCAGTTTGAGACATAATTTGTTTCGGGAGAACGTATCAACATTTCTTTATAATTTATGTTAGCATATCTAATATATTATCCGATGCCTTTGATTTTTCACAAAAAGACATACTACTGGCTACTAAACGGAAGATTGGGACGAAATGTAAATCACATGTCTAGTCCATATTCCGATTTTTTTTTTACCTGAAATTGTATTCATCTGTTCTATTACTCACCAAACAAGTTGCCAAGACATGCATGATATTCAATTATGTTGCATGATGAAGGTCCAGATGTGTTCTCAAGGATCATCACAACCTTCGCATCGCCGCCTGTAGAGTTGATTCACTATTCAACATTAAAGCACTTGCACATTTTGTCAAAACTATGTGCGCTAAAACATTGCGCGTTTTTACCACTAAAGTTATACAAAAACATGTATAGACGAGGTAGGTGACGTAGAAGACGAGAATATCTCCTCGTTTGAGAAATAGTATAAAATAGTACTTGTTTGCTTGATATATTAGCCAACTTATTTTGCATTGTTTTAAATGTGTACGAATTAACTGAATTGTAGATGCAAGTTATAGTTTGTAGGTTATATATGATGGTTTTGCTAGCGCATAATTGTCTGGTTATTCCTTAAATATCATGAAACCGTGCAATCATTTGATCTCGTGTTAAGAACTATGTGTTTCTACTCCCTATCGGGGGTAGCACTTGAGATTGTTGGTGTGGTTAGAGTTGCGAAGGCGGAGTCGTTGTCCACGTGGGAGTTACGACAGTGTCAAAATGACAATGCAGATCTCGTTACATTAATTACACTATTACAGTCTTGAGAAGGCATACTGACGACATGGGAGCACAGTCTAGGATGGGAACTTCCTTATGGTGTTTAGGGTTAGGGTTGATGGTGTTCGCTGGAGCAGCTTTTGGTTTTGATTCGTCGTTAGACATGCCAAACTTTGCGGACCTAGTCAACTCGAAAAAAATCATGAGAGAGTTGGAGATTGATCAGCGAAAATGTGATAGCGCCGCAAAAAATTAGTCACTTATGATCTAGATGGAGTGACTTGGATATAATGATGGGTGAATATCATTTTAAATCCTTATAAACTTGATTTGAATTCGAGAATTTCAAGCAAAGGTTGGCCGGCGTAAAACACATCATAACGATTATTTGGTCTTTTCCTTAAGCAAAGGTAATTTGGTCGTCAAATTACCACCGGGACATCGGATTGTCGTCGGCAAGAGGATCTCGCCGCCGTATCGTGTCCCCAATTTCAAATCCGCGCGTCCGGTGGCGCCGTCCGCCGCCTAAAACCCCGCCCCCTCCTGCTCCTCACTCCTCGTCGCCTCCGTCGGCCTTCGCCGCCCTAGCTAGGATTCCCCGGCCTCCACGTGCGCGGAGCCACCCCCACCTACGGCATCCCATGCCCCGTGCGCCGGCAACCAGCGCCGCGTCCCACCGCCGCCGCGGCAAGCGGCGCATCGTCGGCGCCCACGGCACCGAATCTCTTCCTCGCGACCGCAGCTGCCTCCTCGCCTTCCGCTCCTTCACCCTCCGCTTCGCCCTCGCCGTCCCGCTCCACTGCCGCCGCAAGCGCCGCTTCGGCGGCGCCCGCGCCCCCGCCCCCAGTCCCCGCCGCAGCAGCAGCGTCGTCGCCCCCAGCCACTTCCTCGCCCTCCGCCCGTTCGTCCTCCGCCACATCCTCGCGGCCGGCGCATCGACCCCTTGCCGTCGTCGGAAGGCCTCCGTGATAGACATGGGCCAGTTCATTTCGCTGCCGCGGAGGAAAAGAGCCGACGACGGTGGCTTAAGGGTACGCAAGAGGCGTGACCAGGGATTGCGGGAGGTGAGAGATCTCAGTGCGAATAGGGTTCAAGCGGACAAGGCCAATGTCGCCAGGTGGGATATTGGCGATGTGAGCAACATCACACTTGAGGAGGCGCCGGGAGATTGGCCCAAAGAGGTAGCCATTTCAATCTCACGGGTCACTGGCTTAAGAAGAAATTTACATAGCTTGCTGATATGCATAGTAAAATGGTTAATGCGTCTGCGTTCGTCTGAATGGCGTTTACTCATATATGCATATTATGACTGGTGACAGTAGCTTTTTAAATGGCTGTTTGTGAACTTGTTAGCTAGAGCCAATTCACCCATAAAACTAGTAGAAATTTCCTTTGGATGACAAAATTCACTATGACCTGTAGCAACTATGATTTAGAAATGGATATTTTTGGGTCCTCACAAAGAGTGGATGTTTCACTCTGAAGGTTTAACTCTGCTCTCGCAGTCTAGCTCTGTTAAATGGATTAATTTGTGCACTATTAATCAGCCTGTTGGTTGTGACTCTTTTCAACAGTTCTTCAAATATAACTCCCATATTTTGTATTTGTCTATTTCAGGATCTGTCTGAATTATTTACACCTCTCACAAATGAAGAAGAAAGTGAAGTAAACAACTTATTGAATGGCAGTGGTCACAGGTACACTAGGCAACAATGCCTAGTAAATTTGATTCAACACTTCTACTTATCTTATTAGCATCATTAAGCATTAACCATCCTCTTCTGTTTGCAGTAAAAAAATAATAGTGCTGCATAAGCCTTCAAACATTGAGATTACCAAAGAGAAACTATGGTGTTTGAGGCCTCGTGGTTGGTTAAACAATGAGGTGAATATTCATATGGAAGTACCTCCTTCATCAAAGAATAACACCCTGAAGAATATGTTTAAATGATGTTCCATTCTTTCTTAGCTTGATGTTGCAACTTGCAAGGCTTTATCTTGTATTCTATTTTCCCTCCTTTCAGGTCATCAATTTGTACCTTGAATTATTAAAGGAGAGAGCAGAAAGAGAACCCAAAAGATTTTTAAAATGCCACTTCTTTAACACATTCTTTTATAAGAAGGTTAGCTGATCCACATTCTTTGCTTTCTAGTACTTGTCTGATGGAATATTCTTCCAGTCTGTATTCTGCTACTTACATCAGTTATGACTTATGTCTGCTAGCACTGTCTAGGTTATGTTTCTGCCTTGGTTGCTGGGATTTGACCTTAACGGATCGTGAGCTCGTCTTAAAAAATGAGTCGATTATTCTCATCACTTTGTTAAAACTGAGATGTGTCGTTAACTGGCTTGTTAACTCGGTTTGAAATTGCTTCAATTATTCACGTTACTTTGTTCAAAACTGGAGTTGATTTTGAATTAAACTCGACTATGCTCTGGCTCGTCTTGTTAGCTCAATTTTAAAATTGCTTTGAAACTTCAAATAATATTATATTAAATCAAAATGAGCCAGTTTCGAACAAAGTTTGATAATTATTCTACCCAGGCCTGCCTTGTTTTCCACCCCTACCTACATGACTTCCTTGATCTGTTTACCCATGCCTCATGGTTACGAAAATTCATGGCTGTTTTGTTGAAGTACAATACATATGTGATGCCTGTTATTCTTATATCACTGTTGTATGTGGCCCATCCACATGAGTCTGCATTACTTTTCTGATTGTCAGATCCCCTTGCTATTTGACTATGTGTTAATAACCTTGCTTGTTAGATTCTTCTGTCATAAATTTGAACATGTAGCTAGCATTGAACGGTGGACACCTCATGGCATTCTGTGTTCTTGTCCAGCTTGCTTCTGGAAAAACTGGTTATGACTATCAATCTGTTAGAAGATGGACAACCCCCAACAAGTTGGGTTATGGGCTTGCGGAGTGTGAGAAAGTAAGTTGGTACTGGATCCACTTTTCTTGTTACTAGCCTTTTTTTATATGTTCATTTCTCACGTTAGACGTTACGCTTACCGTTAGAATTTGGTTGCAGATATTTATTCCAGTACACAGAGATGTACATTGGTGCTTGGCAATTATTGACATGAAGGAAGAAACTTTTCATTATCTTGATTCTCTTGGTGGCAAGGACAGTGCCGTACTGAGGATACTGGTAGACTTAACTGATGTCTTTGAAATAAAATACTATCTGCTTAACTGATGTCTTCGAATAAAGTACCATCGATAACCTCCAATTACTTCTCTCATGAGTTTTGAAAAATGGTTCCTTAACAATCCAACGATTATGTATAAACTTTGAGGTGATTGTCTGAAATCATTCTGTGGTACGCATGGTTTGGTTTCTCTGTGTGGATGGCAGGAGCTAGTTCGCAGTAGTAGTAAAAAGTGGACTATTATTTTACGACTGATCTATCCGTGTCATTCACATTATGACTGATCTATGTGTGTGATCAATTCTCTATGATATATATAAGGAAAGTGTTTACTTGTTTTTTCATGATATTATTGTGTCTTATAGACCTATGTACTTCAGAGTTCTCTTTTATCTTTCATTATTTAAGATGTTTGCATGTTTAACTTACCAAGCAGCAAATTGACATTATTATTTGGAAAAAAAAGGGCAGCCCGGTGCACGTAGCTCTCGCTTGCGCAGGGTCCGGGGAAGGGTCCGACCACTTTGGGTCTATATTATTATTTGGAAGTTTAAAATATATCCATGGTTTCAATTGTAGTTTGTTTTGCTCATCATTTCTATATTTGTTAAATTGAATTTATGTTTTCCTGTTTCTGCAGGCTAGATATATTATGGATGAATTGAAGGACAAGAATAACATAGAGATAGACACAAGTTCTTGGCGGGAAGTATCTGTTCATATTCCTTTGCAACATAATGGGTACACTTTCTTTCCACTGCTTGTAGGCCTAAATTCAGCTGTGACATAAGGAATAACAGTTTGCTTTGGTTCCCCAAAAAACTCATATGAAGTGTCAATTATCACCACTCAGTGCTTTACTGCATTTTCAGCACCAATTATTGTTTACCTGAAAAATCTGTGTTGTGTTCTTTATAGCAATAAGTACACATGGATTTGTTTGATGTAGAACTTCTTTTGTAACAGATGGGATTGTGGTATGTTTATGCTCAAGTTCATCGATTTCGACAGCAGAGGTCTCAGACTATCTTTTAGTCAGGTGTGTATAATAGACGTCTTCTGACTGTCAACTTGATAAATATGCTTGATTAGGGTTCTGTGGAGGTGCTTGAGTTTTTGTGAGCTCGAGGATTTTCAGAATAGGGTGCCAAAAGGGCTTATGCAAAATCAAGTTTGAATTGAAGACATGAGGCTTAATCTCTTTTGCACACCCATATACCGTGGAATATGTGTTTACCTGGTATTATGTAGTTTAATTTGGTTAAATCAATTACTCTTTGCAGGAACATATGGAATATTTTAGGAGGCGGACAGCAAAGGAGATCCTGAGATTAAGAGCTGATTAAGAATGTCCCGTTTATGACCAACATTCAGACATTTTCCGAAGGTAATCTTCTTGCATTCCGCTTGCCAAGATGCGAGGAAGTATTTCTCGGCTGTCAACAACTGGAGTTGTGGTGATTATAAGCTCTAGGAGTAATCACCATGCCACCACAGTTTTGTAAGATCTTTAATTCTTATATTCATCTAGGATCTGATTTTGATAGAATAGAGGGTTGGAAAAGAGATATATAGGGAAGACAGTAAGACAAGTTTAGTGGTAGAGTGATCTGCTCACCCCAATAGCATGTAGCAATAATTGCAATTTGGAACTAAAGAGAGGTTGACCTTGTACCTCTTATTCTATTAACTTAACATTGCATGTACTGCTGTGGGAACTTAATCAGGCAGTGAGCTGTGATCACAACGTTTGTCTTGATTGTTATTGCAAGTTTGCAACATCCACAAATGGTGTTCTATAGAGAAAAAGAACATCACACATCAATGTCAGTCAGAAGTTTCAACGGAGTGACAAATGTTTCGTTGTAAGCAATTTGATCCTAATTTTTGGAGTAACTTGACCCTAGTTTCTGAATTCCTTTTTTTTTGTGATGCTAGTTTTTGAATTCCTCTGAGCACAGACCAAAATACCCTACATAAACCTTGAACGAGTATGGATTCACATTTAACCAAGTCAGAACCCAGACCCAAACAGGCCCGAACCGTTGCTGAAAAATCCCAAACCCAAACAGGCCAGATTAATTATAAATATACTTGCAATTCTACATTCAGATAATCACTACAAGTTTACCCCTTTTTACATCTAGGCGCGCAGGTGACCTCCCAATTACAGACCAATTCATTCAGCAGGATAGATCCAACTATATTACACAGTCATGCCAAATCAAGATCTAACCAACAACAATGGGAAATCCCATTTTTGTACGAAGTCTACATGTTCCATCAGACGCCCAAGAATGCTCTGCACTGGGACTCCCAATGCTCCTTAGCCAGACGAACACGCTCAACACGCTCCATCTGCATTCTCTTCTCCCAGTACTCCGGACAACTGTGGATAGTTCAACAATTCAACAGTGACAAACTGATCACAAGAGACAGAAACATGTTCTTTTTCTGTCATATCTCTACTCACTTAGAACTTGTTAAGGCGTGCACTTACCTATAGCTTAGTAGCATGTTCAGCTCGTCCAAGTGCACAGCACTAGGAAAGACCCCAGCCTGAAAATGGGAAATTAGGTCAGTCAGCTGGGGCATCCACAAACATCTGTCCACGGAATTGAATATTAATACCTGTCGGCACAAAGGGCACTTTGATCTGTGATCTGCGGACTTCAACCCATCGACAATCGTCACCGATGCAGCAGAGCAGCAGCACAAGTAGCAAAATATGTGGCCACAGGAAAGAGAGACCGGATCAAACATTGTGTCCTGCAAAAACAAGTTATACAAAAGATTGAGGAAAAGTTATTATGACTGTAGTATAAGTGTATAACTAGTGTATGTTGGTGCGCCGAGGAAGAACATTCTTGATACTAAATGATCTTGGCCTAGATGTCAGAAGTGCAAACTCACCAAGCAAATTGAACATGTCAAGCTAATGTCAACTCGCATAGAATCAAAGAGGTTGCATGAGAGCGTTGGCTGGTCGTCATCAAATGTGAGCGAGCAGTCACCAAAGAGCTCCATCGCAGTCTCGTTGTTCTTGCTTCTTCTCAGGTTCATGTAGAAAGCCATTAGCTCAGACAGCCATGGGGACTGAAGTATCTCAATGTGCAGGCTCTGGGCTTGCACTTTGAACTCCTCCCCTTGCTTCGAATAATGTACCTGCAGAGTAGATGCTTTTGGTCATTCTTTTCAATCACTCATTGATATCCAACTATTATCAGTGTCTGAAATGCAACGAGAGCTAAGAAATCGATAGCTTTACTCTCATTTCAGGTTGAAGAACAGATTAGAAATATGATAGTACAGTCTGTCTGATTCCTCCTATATGCACTATCATATACTAGGACTTACTGATTTCACTTGTTGAAGCCTAAAACGCTTGAAACCAGTATGCTTTCCCCATCTAATGTAGGAGCATCTAGCTATTTTTTTTCATTTAATTAATATTGTATTGAGAACGTAAATGTGTTTTCACTTTTAAATAAAGGCAGGACAAAGGCCATACCTTGTCATACTTCTTCAGGATCTTCCTCATTGCCACGGCGTTTATAATCGCATACGTGACCAAGTCTTTGCCTTGCTGTATTAACTCCCCATGGTTTTTGTGACACCTGTTGCTGAACCACATGATATATTTCTTGAACCCCGACGCCAAGTGCAGTTCAAGAAGCTTCTTGGCCTTCTCGTTGAAGCAGCCAACGACGGCTGACATCTCGTCGAGAAGGGACGGGAAGAAACTGCCATCACATACTGCATGTTGTTTTTAATGATTTGTCAACTAACAACCAAGCATGAAAGGTAATATATGAATCATCACTTGAACTTGAATATTCGCAGCGCCAGTTGGAACCATGCACGAATTATTCTTTATTTGTCGGTACTTTGCAGTTTTTTATAAGGTATAAAAACTTGTGAAATGAGAATAGGCAACTTGATTATTATAAATTGTGAAGTCGGAGTCAGAGGTACAGATGCACCAATCACAGTAAGCTCCTTGCTGAACCTATGAGCACAGCGCAGTTGACTCTGCACTGGTTGGTTCCCCTCAAGTTATACTAGAATTTCTTAAGCGACTTTACTAATATATGCCATCGCGTTCAGCGCTTTGGCACTTAGCAAGATTAGCATTTTTAATCTGTTGTTAGATGTGCCCACAGTAAGGCTTAGTGCGTGAAGATTCGGTGGATGTCGTGCCCTTGTAGTCGTAGCGGTATCGTAGTGGCGCCTCCATGCTGCGATGATCCGTGGGCAGAATTTATTTTTTCTTGTTGTTGATAAACCAATTTGAGATTGCTTGCCATGTTCACTGCACGGTTATTCTGTGGGCAGAATTTAACCACTCTGGGTTTATATTTTTGGGTAGAATTGAGTGTATCACATCTTGTTAAATCTTAATCAAATGACAGTCTTGATTTCTTGATCTGTATAACACGGTGAACACCAAATTTGAACCAGCTGGTGGTGAAGAGACATATATTTTTTTTCTTTTGAAAAATTCTAGGGGATCCTGCTGAGCAAACCATGGATCCTCACGTTTGTTGCTTTGACTCCATTTATGCACCTCTACCTGTGATAATCCGCTAGAAGTTATCATGGATCAGCACGGTGAGGTGAAAGGGGAAAAAAATCTCAACAAGCTGGTAATAAGATGAGATAGGTGGACGTGATAAAATATGCATGTGGATCTTTTCTTCCCCAGCAAGGATCTCCTTGTACTTGTAGAATAGAATACCAAAGCAACGGTGCAGGTTCCATGCAGAATTTGTCAAGCTGATCGCAGCGTGAAGCAACTGAAATGCCAAAAATATTGGCAGTTTGGCACTGACAGCGACCTGTTCCAATTCTGGTCTAGGCTTGTCATTTTGCCAGAGGAGGAATCCACTACGGACCTATTCAGAAAGAAGAAGAAAAAAAGCACTGGGAAAAGATTCAGCTAATGCGATGCTCTGAAGGGCGGGTCATGGTGTCTTACCGGAGCAATGGCCGGGGCACCGGGCTGCGGCGCCGGCGTCGGAGGAGGAGGCGGTTTTGTGGTGCGAGGTGTGGTGGGAGCGGCATTTCTTGAGCATCTTCTTGAGGCGCTTGAGCCCCACGGCGGGGAGCTCCTGCTCCGTCCTCCTGATCCCCCGCATGTACGTCTCGTACCTCTTGGTGAACTTCATGGCCGCCCAGCTGATTCTGGCCCTCGATCGGAGCGCCAAAGGGCCAAACAAAGGCACCAAAACAACAAGAAGGATTCCAAATTTTGGCTGGCCGGCCGCGGAGGAGATGGTGGGCTGGCGGCGCGGAGACGGGGATCAAGCACGAGAAAGAGCGAAGCAGAGGAAGGGAGTCACGTGCTGCCGGCGCGGCTCACGGACGGACGGGCGGAGGCGAAGATCGTGTGAGCCTGGAGCGGTTCACGTGAAGAGGGAGGGAGGTGGGAGGAAAGCTTAACGACGGACACGGACGCGACCAGGAACAGAGAGGAGAAAAACAGAGGCTGGCCGAGGCGACGGGAAATGGAGAGGGGACTCGCGACGAGACGGCGACGGGGGTATTTGGCGCGGTCGTTTGGCTCGTGTCCTACTTTCCCGTCGTTCCGCCTGTTTCGCGATGCGTGCCGGGCGGTCGCTGCCCGGCTCGATGCGACGAGGTGTCGTGTGGCCGCCCCACCCAGCCGGTCAGCTTCGCTGTAACGGAATTTACCCTGCGCAGCACAAAAGGGTAGAGTTCAAGGGCATTGGGTTCTGGATATTTGGATCGGATCGAGCTGGATGGCATGCATCGTTTGCAAGGGAACGTGTTGAAGAGCGAGTGACGTGTTGATGGTCGATTGCCTAACCGGATAAGCGTCCGTGCGGTCCAAGCAACAAGTGTTGTGTTTCTCCACTTCTTCTGTACCGCACCACCGTCATTCTGTTTCCATCGGATGCACGCCAATATCGCCGTGTGCGTGCAAACACTATTTTTTTCATGGTAACATGTGTCTCATTCATATCATAAAAATCAAAGTACAAGTCACATAAAGACTGACGTGACAAAACTGAAAAGACAGCAGAACGTCTCTGAGCTTGACACCAACGCCCGTCACCCGCCTCCGGCACCACCACAGCAGACACCAAAGAAAAAAAAATGACAGATCACCTGCTCACCCGAGTTCGACGCGGCTCCATCGCTGATATGTAGCTTTGCGGACCTCCAAGGTGGCTCACCAAAAGTGAAGCCATTGCCGTTGAACGAATCAGACCGGGGCAACACCCCGGACACACCATCGAACTCCAAATCTGGCACCCCACCATGACTAAAACGCCGAAGGAGAAAACCATACCTGTCACTCATCAACCACGAACTCAGCACACGTTCCGTCTTCCAGATGTCGTCGATGCAGACCACAATCTGAATCCGCTCCTGAACTACCACCCAAGCTCCGTGCAGGCGTTGGAGCAAACGTCGTCGCAACGACGGAGCCCGAGGATACAGGTCCACCACGAGGATGCCGCCGCCGCCACACCATCCTTGCTTGAACAGACCGATTTCCAAATCCATCCCCAACCATAGGACTGATTGCCTCGTTGGGGATAGATCTGAAGTTTCTTTATTCAGCGCCGCCATCACCGCCGCCGAAGTGAAGACGATGAACAACCGAAAAACCTAAGCTACTAGGGCCTAACCTAAAACTACACGATCCACACGCGTAGATCCGGCAACCCCCCTCACCACCGACGACCGAGGTCGCCGGCGGAGGGGAGCCGCCGAAGGAACGAGGCGGAGGGACTCTCCTGGCGGCGGCTAGGGTTTCTAGTCGCCTGCCCGAGAGGAAAAGAACGTCTCGCGTGCGTGCAAACACTAGCGGGCAAAAGATTACGTGGCGCCAACCGGCAATACGCTCGACTGTAGCCACGGATTATCCGCGGATATATTATGTGAATTTATCACCTAATTCCCTGCCGCGTGTGGCTCTTTTCAGTTTTTCAAAAATCGAGCTTCCCACCTACAAAATTTCACCGAAATATATCATCATTTGCGATCCTTGTAATAGAGAAAAGGATAGTATCCGGCGCTGTTCTTATATCATTTGTCATTTCTTTGAAGGCCATAAGTGGTTATATATTTTGAACGAAATTTTGTAGTCACACAACGCGTAGTATATCCTATAGTTCCTATAGTTTCTCGCTTTCTCTATTATTTTTTCTTATTTGGAAAATGAGGTTAAACCTCTGGTCTCTGCATCATTATGATGCACACAATCATGATTATTAAAGCAGAGTATAGAACAAAAACAATTATGACCAAATCATTACACGATATGAAATAAACATGTACGATCAACATTATTGTTTTCTATTTTTTGGGGTAACTTGTTTGTTCTTTAAAAAATACTAGTGGTAAGGAGTTTTCTTCTTCTTTCTTTCAGGAAAGTAGATAAGGGGTTCGGTTGGTCTCATGTAAATGCAAGGGTATATGTCTAGGGTGCCGTGGAGATGCATGTATCTTGCCCCCCTTTTCCGGCAAAATTCAAGTGAACTATGTGTGCCTTGTGGCTAAGTCCATGGAACGATGCTAATTAGCTGCACGTACTGTTATTTAAACTGAAACAACGGCACGAGTTGACGAGCACGGTTTTAGATAACTAGATGATACCCGGCATGTTGTTGCGGGGGATATTTTGCAACATATTTGTGATTCGTTGTATGAAACATGGATATTTGAAGTAATAATATAAAAAGCTAAAACTAAAAATACATATAATTTATTATGTTTGATTACTATATAGTTGTAAAATGTTTATTAAATATATATAGCATAATAGAATGAAAATTCTCATATATGTTTGCATGTTGAGATGGGTCTTTTTTTCATGCATGTCATGACGAAGTTGCATGCTTGCGTGTCGAGAGACATATGGTAATGGGGGTGGGACTTTTTCACATGCATGTTGTGCGATGATGTGGCATGCTTACATGTTGAGAGAAATAGTTAGTGTGGGCTAGCTATTTAGATATAGAAGATGCATGGTTTGAGCGTATCGACCAAGAAAGATCGACTTGATTCAATAAAGTTAGCCCCTACCTAACAAAGTCGATCGAAACCTTTTCTCATCGTGGACTCTGCCCCTGGCCGATGCCCGAAGGCCAGAGACCGGCATCTACTGGCTAGAAATGATGCGATCTTTTGACAAGAAGAAAGGCTGTATTTTCTTAAAAGAAATGCAGGAAAAGGGTGCGATTGATACACATCGACATATACACATGTAATTCTCAAAAAAAAAAAAAGACGCATACACATGTCGTTCAATGGAACCCCGGCTCCACATATACACATTTTCGCGTGATCTCCCATTACCCAGTGCTTTAGTTGTGGGTAGTTGACGACTCTTCCAATATTTTAAACAAAAATGTCTATATAATTATCCGTATGTTACAACAGGGGCATAGGTAACACCGTAATTACTTGACCATATGGATGTGACTGCGTTTAAAAATATAGTTTTATTTGATAAACACTTATTGGCTTGAAAACAAAATTTTGTTTGGTAAGTTAATGGGATAGGGTAGTTGAAAACCGGTGAAAAAAACCCAAAGATGGAAGAAAAAAACCAAAGCGGGGAGAGTTAAAGGGGAACTCACATACAGTAGGTTGGACCTTAAGGTCTTTTGCGTAGGACTCGTTTGCGTACAAAATTTCATCAAAAAGTATGATCATTTGTCATATATGCAGGAAAGGAAAAGGAAAATTCATGTGGTATTAATTTAGACATTATTTGTTAGTTTTTTGGTAGGTTAAGTGGTCACATTTCCGAATGAAAAATTGTACTTGCACGAATACGATATAGCTCATGTCCATGCATGAATATTTTCGCATATTTTGACAAGTTAAAATATCGTATATGACACATGCGTTGCGAACACAGCTAATTGCAGAATATAGTTTTCGGCCTTCTCTGTCTCTCTCTAAAGATGCTATTAGAGCATCTACACCCGGACCTGCCCCCACTTTTCCGCCCTAAATATCCGGCCGAACATCCCAGGCACCACTAGGACCAACTGGACCTCCCAGACTGGGTCCTATGTGTATTTTGCCCGTGATTTTTAGGACCTCCGTGACTCTTAGGACCTACTTGACACACTTGAAATACATTTAGGACCTGCGGTGAACAACTTACACACACATTTAGGACCCGCGGTGAACGATTTCACACTTTTAGGATCTACTTGACACACTCGGAATATTTTTAGGAGCTCCAGTGTATTTTACTTTTTTTTTAGGAAAGCCTTGATGGCTCACTTTATTGCCGATTAAACAACAATACATCATTTATTACATCTAAAACAATAAAACTGGGGGATCATCATCCAAAAAAAACGAATTTGTAACATAAGCATGTTTAGCTAAATTGTGCGCCACATAGTTTGCCTCCCGATTGCAATGATGCACCGACCCAATCCTGGAGGCAATTTGAAAGCAAGCCTAGTCATGCTAGATCATCCAACTAGGGTTTTAGATCTTGGACTAACTTGTTTTAGAAGCCCTGCTCATGTCATCTTGAGTTTTGATTGGCCCTATGAAAATCGAGTGAAACTAAATCATGTTTTCAGTCACCTTTTCCTTCCCTTTCCTTAACGCTGTGTTTGGATGTCTGTATTGGAGGCCTCCATATTGAATTGGTTTCATTTCCAATTCAACTATGAAACTGTAATGGACATGAATACGAATTCAGTTGTTTGGGTGGTAACTAAATTGGCTCACGGAATCATACTGAGGTTTCAATACGGAATCCTGTTTGGATGTCAAACTATGGAATTGAATAGCAACACAAGTATGTGCATCAAAACAATTTTTTTTACAATGTGTGACTATAATTTCAGGTTCAACCTTGTGGCCCGCTGGATTGTTTAGTCCTATGACATTCCGATTGAAAATCACATGGTTGCAATTATCCATTAACTATATGGCATACACACTTGGAAGTGTTCCACTGAGGCGAAACATTAGCAGGCAGACTTTGGCGGAAAAGTAGTACTGACGAAAGAAACAACAACTGAACCTGAAGAACAGAGATACAGAACAGGGCACGTTCCTGTTGAGCTAGAGCTTCTTGAGATACAGAACATGGCTCGTTCCCCGACTGCACACCACGCCGTGCGGGCAGCCGGCCCCTAGTCCTCCAGGCAACCGGCGTGCGCTTCGCAGGAGGTGCGGAGCTGGAAAGCCGGAAGGAGCCCAACAGCGCATGAACCACGTCGATCTCGGCGGCATCCAGTGGCTCCTTGAATATCGACGAACCGGTGCATCAGCTCCTCCTCGGAGGCGCCGGAGCCAGGGCCAGGGAGGACGAGATCGAACTGCGGCGAGTAGAGGAAGGGACGGCGGCAGAGGAGGAAGGGAAGGGACGGCCGGCCGAAGATACCTGCGCCGCCGTGGTCGATCTAGCTGGGCGCCGCCGTCGACCTCCTCGTTGTGTTCTCTTCTGTCCTCGTTTCCTCCCCTTTTCTCTGTTTCGTGGTCGTGGGACGAAACATATCAGCCTGAACCGGTATGTTTTGCGGGAGAGAGCCAATTCGGTGGAAATCGAAGCAGGAGGGCTCCGAATCGCTGGGACGATAGTTTGCCTGCGAGCGAAAATACCTGTGTATTCGTTACAGTTTCGGTGTGATGTTTCAGAGTACATCCAAACACCTGTATTGAGAGCAGCCCAATACCAAATCCAATTCGATAGCCCAAATACAGACATCCAAACGCAGCGTAAGGGTTTTGTTACTGGAACAAAAAAAAAAGGTACCTTATGCATAGGTGCCCCTTTTTTGTAAAGGTATATTTTCCAACTCGCCAAAGTTACAGTGGCATGAATCTAATTAACCCTTTATTCCAACGATTGCTGTAGGAAATTCAACAGGTTCCAAAATTGCACCATACGGCATTAAGCAAGCAATTCAGGATGCATCCACACGACAATGGCCATCCGTTTTAACGACATAATACATCTGAATCATATGGCAATGACTTTCACGGTTCAGCTAACAACTACTACCTCCGATCCATTATAAGTGTCGCAGTTTTGAACTAACCCCAGTTCAAAACCGTGACACTTATTTTGGATCAGAGGGAGTAGCTAGTAACCAACTGATGCTGCATCTGCTTAAAACTCAACCAGGAGGAGGAATTTGTCACGTAGAAACTACTTCTCCGGTGGCGAGGTCAGCTGCCTTAGGTTGAACTTCGAAAGCTCTTTGTATCTCCCCACCACTCCAATCATGCATATAGTCTGCCATGATTCAAACAATAGTTTATCAGGACCTCAACTGTACCATCTTACTGTAGCTATATACTAGCCAGATAGAGAGAAACAGCCACCAGATTAGATATTTCATATGGCCAATAGTAAAGTAATAAAGCAACATGCTCCCGAGTGTCCCTTGGTGTAGCATTACTGAACAGACGAAGAGCCCATGTTGGACTTACTACAGGGTTCAAAGTAAAAAAGGTGGGAAAAGGCATTCCATAAAAGCATAAAACAAACTTTCCCAAGTCCATTTTACCTACAATCTGTAGAATGCAATCAGGATACTGAAATGGAAATTGGTTTAACATGAAGTATGATACAAGCTGCTAGCGATTTATTATGTTCATTTCCTCCATCCCAGATCCCAGTGCTACAATAAAATTTGCAGCACTGGAAGCTGCCTGGATAGTGGATACTGATCAAGGACCATACGGTTTTTTACTCCTGAACATTAAAAGAAACAACCCACGGTAGATAAATCAATGCAGATTTTGTACTAGCTCTGCAACAACAGGCAGGGACTTCCCGAAAATAGGGAAAAGGCATATGCGCACTGTAGGTCGATCGCTTTACATCTCATCAATATGGACCTAGTCCTCGCTTTATGTCTTATCCATCCAGTCGAATTGAGACTTTTACATTTTCAGATAGAACGAAAACACAAGAGAACTATTTCTTCCGACTGAATTTTGTGTGGATCTCAAAGCAACTTTATGACAATGGACTGTGATGGTAGCTCATCGACAAATGTGTGCATGTGCAAATGCCTTTCCCGTAGACAAATACCACAATGGCAATACTTAGTACTCTTGCATTTTACTACTCCAAAACCTCATTTAAAAATCATCCATACCTATGAATTTGAAAATAGATAAAGTAATAATTGTGTTGTGAGAAGTGACATCAAATCATACGGATTTTTATGACAATTGTAGGATAAAAACTTGTGTTTTGTTGAGGCACTTCCACAAAATATAACACTAGAGATTTAATAGCAATCCAACTGTATTAAAGAATTTACCTTGGCAATCTGGACAATAATAGTCTTGTCGGGGTTGCTGAGGTCAACTTTGTGAGGTTGAGGTATAGATTTTGCTACTGCATTTATAATTTTCATTCTATCGATTCCTGTGTTTGACCTTGCTTCGTATAACACAGCAAACTGCAGAGATTGAGACAAGCAAGTAAGGTAACGTGTAGAATTTTGGACAGGAAAACAATAAAGCAAACAATTCCTATTTGGATAACTGCATCATTCTATCTCTTCTGTGGAAATAATAACTACAATAATAAACATTATAATGTACTGATGTTGGCTACTGAAACAATTGACTGCATTGGCTTGCTCATAAAGCGTGGCATATATGTGCTAAATTTTGTGGGATACTACTTCCAGCACTTTCTTTCGGATGACGAATGCACAGAAAATCATTACCAGGTCAATTCTATGGAAGATGGATGACATTTAGGGACCTATTGATGGAAATATGAAGGTATGAAGTATCTACCCTGGTAATGCTTCATACAGTCAGTGCCAATTGTCAGATAGGTAATTAATCTTATTAGTCTTCTAGCCAACTTTAGACCTTGCTACATGGGGTAGACTACATCCAGCAATACAATCCATCTTTCCCCCTACCCACTATCTCCTCAATTCCCGTTATACAGTGAAAATAACAATTGATGAATTATGATAGTGCATGATTATAATTTATGAACAGGGGCAAGTTTACTCTGAAATGGTTAGGACAATCTCTCTTATCTAAAAAATACGCAAGGTTCCATGTTTTGCCTCTCTGTTCCGTCTCTGCTAGTTCTTTTTTGCCCGCCTTTTTTTGTCCCGCTTCCCGGTTATCTCCCCTCGCCTCCCTCACCCCGTACGTCTCACTGCTCCCCCCCCCCCCCCCCCCCCCAAGCCCCACCCAGCGCTAGAGGGTTCTCATCTGCTGCCACTCCCCTGCGGACACCCAATCTTCGACCCTGCCTCAGCAAGCCGCTCCCGGCGATGTCGCCCACCAGCCGCAGCCTCCCCAAGTCTCCTCTCCAAGTGATCCCGTGATGGAAAATCTATATAACTAATACAAGATAATATATAGATCTGAAGCCAGCTGGCTACCATAGTCTCAGCGCTTTGCCCTAAGTTCTTTAACCAGACCATCCAGCAATCAAGTAAAAAAGTTACCTTATGTCCCGAAGGAGATTCTTTGGGGAAGTACTTTTCAACAAGTGGAGTAATGGCTCTTGTTATTTCCTCTTCCGAAGCATAACATACCACCTCAGCAGGCAACACCCTCAGAATAAACCTAGAGTACATTCAAGATGAAAGTCTATAAGCAAGAAAATAACTGCACACTCCCTATGAGCAATGATATCATATCTTGATATACGAGACTTATGAAGAACAAAAAAGATGAGTGCAATAATATAAATTCTGAACCTGGACATATGTTTACGAGTTGAAGCAGCCGAAGACATCATGTTCTGTACAATCTCAACTGGACCAGGGTCTCCACCTCTTTTGTGCATTTGAATGAAGATGCAACCATTGCAACCGGAATCGACGCTTGCAAACAGCCTCTGTTTGAAGCATGATGGTTTTCATCATATCAGTTAGTATATAAAGAACAGTGAGGCAAAGACAAAATATATGGACTAGTATGGTTGCATCATTTTCCCGTATCAGGGAATTGTTTCTAGAGGGAACAGTGATGCATTACTGAAGACTCTGATTCTCAATAAAGCCTCAGTGCCAAGTTATTAAAAATAGTGGCTAAAATGAGAGGCATAATACATAGCTCTCTCATCAAATGAGTTTGAGTCCTTACAAGACTTGCTTGCCGTACTTAATTGTTCAAGTTTACTCACAACTGTACAGGGATCTGATAGCCAGAATAAAACAAGTACCGATGAACAAATAGTTAAATATTACAGTTAACCTTTTAAGCTAGTTATGGGCAGACAGAAATACTGAAATCTTTCTATCTACAGCATGATTTTCCAAATTTAGGGCCTGTGCAATATTTCAATATTCGAAAATGACTTAAAGTACATCATGTGTATGATAAGGGGAAAAGGATGTGGAGGAAGACTGGATTTTATGAGCATTCCTAAGTGAATACTTCTTTTATCTAGGATCCAGCAAAACTTCTTAGGAGCTATGAATATGAATTCCATGCTTTCATCTTACAAAAGAAAGGACATTTATGGATGAGTAAACTGCACCAAGATTTTTTTAGCACATCTGACTAAATTCAATCCTCTGCGCAGGTTTCATATGGACTATTTTCGAGCAGAAATGAGCACCTCCTGCGTATTTTAAACTGTAAATAAATTCAGAAAACAAACAAACCTTTTTCCTGTCCCCTAGTTGTTTCAGGTCCTCATCAATTAAATCATCAATAGGTTTGTCATTGGACGCTTTTGGTTTACCAGTGAACTCTTTCGGTTTATCGTTGGACACTTTTGGTTTATCACTAGTCTCTGTTGGTTTATCATCGGACTCTTTTGGCTTATCATCAGTAATCTCTACTGGTTTATCAGTGGACTCTTTTGGCTTATCATCAGTAGTCTCTGTTGGTTCATCAGTGGGCGCTTTTGGTTCTGTCTGTTCAGAAACCAGAGGATCTTCTATACGTTGCTTCTTTGGCGCTGATCCGCCAGCAGTTTCCACTTGTTCTTCATCCTCCTTGCTGGCAATTTCCAAGGCACCAGGTACCTCTTGTTGCTGCTCAGATGACTTGGCTTCACCTTTTTCTGCATCATTTCCATTGTTAGCCTCCTCCACTGAATGATCTTCATCCTCATCATCAGAGGAATCAGAGTCGTCAAACTTTATTTTTTTGTTCAGCGGCTTGTCAGGGATGCTCTTGGGCTTCTCATCAAATACTTTCCCGTCAACCAGGTCCTCGTAAAACTGCAGACCCACAATGGAGTATCGCATATCAGCAATTATTCTTGGGAAAAAGCATATTGGCAAGAATGGAGTATTGCATTCCCATCAACACATGGCACAATGAAACATACAGCTCTTGCTGGAACACAAAGGAAAGCAAAATTGCATGATTCATTATGGTTACTACATGTCTTTTGCAGAGAAAGAGAGATATAGAGAGGGTAAACTAGGAACTGTATATAACCTAGATAGTGGTATGATTCAAAGTCCCAAGCACAAGTATATTACAAGCAATAGCTCAGCGAGCTGCAGTTGTGTTCCTAATTTCAATCAGTCATCACATTTATGAGTGAATTGTGCATTTTTTTTTTTGAAGGGAACTTGCTGCTTTATTAAACTAGTTCTCGGAAGCTTCCGAGTTTATAACATCCGCAATACAAGCTGGTTCAACATGCAACCAGGTTTTACAATTTTTATTCAAGCAGCCCTCCCTAGCCAGAATGTGTGCTGCCGAGTTGGCCGTACATCTAGCCCATCTCACCTGATATTGATCCATGGATTTCAGCATCATCTTGATCTCTTCTACCAGGAGTCCATTTGTGGAACGATCCCACTCCTGAGACACCAAAGCAGTAGCTACACTTTGACAGTCGGTCTCTAACATGAGTTTATTTTTACCAATCTCCATGGTAAGCTGCACAGCTCGGCGGCATGCTAGAAGCTCGGCCATCTCCGGGGCTTCGATTGATGCGAAAAAATGGCACGCTCCAGCCAAGAACTTGCCATATTGGTCACACACGACCGCCCCACCACCTCCGCTTCTTCCCTGTTTGTCCATCGCGCCGTCCGCGTTAGCTTTCGTCCATCCCGTCGGTGGCTTCGTCCAACTTTCCACCACGCTCCTTCTGTTCGTCCTGGAGTTAGTAGTTTGATGCACCATCTGCCACTCCTCAAGTAACCTCCATGATCTCTCAACCACCGAGTGTGGATGTTCAAGATCCTTTCCATCTCTTGTGTTGTTCCTCGCGGTCCACATATGGTATAATACCATGAGCACAATTGCTCTGTCCAGTTCGCTCGCTTTGCCGAGCCAGTCCAGCAGCCACTCGCGAACTCCTTTGTGGTCATGAACGAAATGTGGTGGGGCGAAATTCTGTAGCTTTCTTCCTTTCGCCACCTGTTTCGAACATTCCTTTGCAAAAGGGCACGTCCAGAAGCGATGTAGCAGCGACTCCTCTCTAGCACACGCGATACAGACTACTCCTGTTTTAATTTGCCTGTGCTGTAGTTCGGCCCCCACGGCCAGTCCGTTGACCAGCAACCTCCACGAGTGGATTTTGACCTTCCCTGGTACGTTCGTGCTCCAAAGCTCCAGCCACCCCTTGTGTGAATTGACTGATGAGGAGCCTCTCGCCCCCTCCTCCGTCCTCCTGTTTAAATCCATCTTGAGGTGATATGCAGACCGAACTGTAAACTGCCCGTTCTTTGTATAATTCCACGCCGGGAATCAGACTTCCCAGGACCCCCAATGAGCACTTGCTGAATATCTCGTACGTCCGTTTCATGAAACACTGTACGGAGAGTCGCCTCGTTCCATGATCTTCCCTGGGAATCCAACAAATCGCTAACATAAGCTACGTTCGAGTTGTCCCTATATCCCAGTGGATAACAAGCCCCCTCTCTCGGAATCCAATTTTGATTCCAGATTTTAATACTTGAGCCATCGCCAACTCTCCAGATCAGTCCTTCCTTCAGTAGTTCATTTATGAGTGAATTGTGCATTGTGAGTCACAAAGGTGTAAGCTGTCCCGCCACAATAATAACAAGCAAACTACAGTGAACACAAGATAGCACAGCACTATCACCGAACTTGAAGCGGAACGCATCCGTCTAAGATAGTGATTAGAATTGAATGAGTAATTAAGATCTCGCACGAAGTGGCAGCTGGTGCTGCAGCGACCAGGCAATACGACGAACACCTGCTGCGCGGGACGCCCAGGCAGGCAAGGGAACAGATCACTTAGGTGCAGGCAAGGGAAGTGGCTTACGGTGTCCAGGAGGGAGATTGCCTCACGGGTGGCCTGGTGCTCGCGGCCGCCGTCGCAGGTGATGAAGAAGCCCTGCACGCCGGGGCGCAGCGGGTACGCGCCCTTCCGCACCGGCTTGCCGTGGGGCAGGAACTTGCGCTTCCTCCCCTTGGTGTCGCCGCCGGTGTTGGTGTTGGGCTTGCCGCCGGCGGAGGCCATCTGGTGTAGTGGTTGGCTCGGGGTTTCTCTAGGGTTTCCTCTGGCCTCGCCTCGGCGCGTCTATGCAGCAAGATCGTACGGTTATCATTGCTCGCCGGGGCTATTTCTCGCCTGTCGCGAGAGCTACGAACCGCGCCTCTGGCGCGAGCCTAATGGGCCGGCTTAGTACTCTAGCTTTCATTTTACATTTTTTAGGTTTTTTTCTTTGGGTTTTCTTTTTTTATTATTTTTTGTTTTTATTTGTCATTTTTATTTTTTCCTTGGTTTTTGTAGATATTAAAAAAAACAACACACGTCTACTTTTTTCAATACACATTGTACATTTTTTATACACATGTAAAGTTATTTTATTCATGTTGAACATTTTGTAAATACATGTATTGAACATTTTTTCAAATACAAGTTAAAATTATCATAGTGGATAAAATATATTTTTAAACTATACGAATATATTTTTTACATTATGTAAACATTTTTCTAAAATGCCATGAAAATACTTTTGAAACGCATGAATATTTAAAAAAAATGTCACATACATTTTTTGAATCATATGAAACTTTTTTTTGAATTACATGAATATTTTTTACATTGTACAACATTTTTTCAAAATGTCCCGATTTTTTTTTAAAACATGTAATCATTTTTTAAATGTAATGTGCAATTTTTTGAATAGCACGAAGCATTTTTAAATTATGCAAACATTGTTTACTGATTAGAAAAAAATATAAATTGTGACGGGCATTTTTTCGAAGCATGTGAACATTTGTTTAATATCACATAATTATGCAAACATTTTTTTTTGCATTGTATACACAATTTTTGAACGCGTGATGAACACTTCTAAAAGTTTACGGAAACTTTTTATTCTATTTTAGAAATATAAGTAAATTAATAAAAGAAAAAACATGCGTTGGAGAGCCAACGCTCCTCCCAGTTGGGTCGGCCCATTTATTGGGGGAGGGGGGGTGGGGGTATGATTCACCTCGCTACAGGCGAGGTATAGCCTCCCCTTAAAAAAGCGAGGTATAGCCACACCCATCATTTTTCACCTTTCGGATCATGAAATAATGCAAGGGCGCGTTTGGTCCTCGCATCATTTTTAGGCTTCCTGGAAACATGGTCAGGTGGAGCCTGTGCGGGAGAATACAAGGTTTGGGCCAAGTTGTGCAACTTGACTGGTTGCTCACGAAATCCTTGGCTACATGAGGGCATTAGTATGCACATCTCTACTTCTAATGGAGCAGTTGGTAATCTCCGTTTCGTTTTTTTTTCGTCCCACCTCCCACCTTCGTATGGTTTTTTTTCGTCCCATCCCACCTTTGTCTTATTTTTTTTCGTCTTTCTTCGCACCGTCGTATGGTTTTTTCGTCTCTCCCCGCACGTAACAAAAAAACAGCCAACGAGGCTCCCCTCGATCTCTTTCCTAAGATCTGAGGCCCCAGCCCCCGAGACGAGCCGCCGCCGCCGCCGAGGACCGAGTGGAGCCGCCGCCTCTAGGCCGCTGCCGTCACACGCCGCCGCCTCCACGTCGCCGCCGCCGGCGCTGGCCAGGCCCCCCACCGATGGACGCGCCGGGTCGCCGCTCCTCGGGGCCAGTGCCCCTCGCTGCTCCAGATCGCGCCTCGGCTTGTGATCCCTTGGGGATCCCGCCGGTGCTGGAGGCGTTCGCGACAGTGCGGGCTGGGGACCGAGCGGCGGGGCACGTCACGGGTTCTGGTTGAGAGATTGGTCGGGCTGGCGTGGGAACTGAGCTGCCGTCGATGGATTTTTTGGTAGCTTGGCTGCATGTTGCTTTAGATTTGGTACTAACCCCATCTCTCTCACTCTCTGTGTGCGCGCGCGCGAGAGAGAGCAGTTCACACACGTAATTTCTAAACGGAAGCAGTCGATCTCTCGTTGCCGATTGCCGACCCATCGCCCATTGCGATTGCCAACCCATCGCCCCAATGGCCGCCACATCAGTTCCATACCGCTGCAGCACTGCCAGCCACCGTCGTTCTATTGCCTTGGATTTGGTTGTGGCTTGGGCTGGAACCGCACGGTGTTGTCTGATGCGTGGTCTAAGCGGGTTTGGTCGGCTGATGCCAGGTATGAGAAGCTCCTGAGCCTGATCGCTCCATGTGTGCATGCACGTAATGGGTATCATGGTCATGTTGCTTTGGGTGTAGAGGCAACCTCTTTTTGGGTAAAAAAATGAGGGGTGATGATGATGATCAAGACAGTCGTGCTGTATGGGTACTAAATAGACCCGGAATGGGTGACCATGTTCGGGTTGCCCTTACAGCCCACCCTTACCTCTCTTGCAGCCTGTTCAGTTCATCGCCAATCCACGGTCATTCTGACGAGTGAAAATCAGGGCAGTTCTCTTACACTACGATGGGTAGATTATGCAGCAAGAGATGTGAGTGTTGGGTTTGAGATGAAAGACAAAACTGAGTCCTCTTTTGCTACACTACATATACTGAATGTTTCACAGTTGAGTTGCATTTTGTTTTGGATTTGGTACAATCCTCATCACACTCTCTTTCTCAAACACTAAACAAAATCAGTTGCATTACATTTTACCTCTAATCTTTGTCTATAGTCACTGATAGGATTAGAAGTCTGAATGGGCACAATCTGTATTAAACAGTATCTGCCCTTATTATTTTTGACATGAAAATGTTGTTTGCTTTACATTGAGCAACCAACTTATGTCCTTTACTATGTAATTGCAGGAAGTACATTGTGGTGGCAACAAATCTGATATTCAAGACTTCGTTTTCTATAGATGGTGATCCAAAATGCATAGAAACATGGGTGAAGATGGGAACTATCAAAGCGATGGGAACTATCTGGGACGAACAGCGTCATCATCTTATACTGCTAACATGTAATACTTCATTTATGTACAACATAATGATGCATCTTACGTATCTTTCTATTGTATCTGTATCTGAAACCATAATGCAATTAACTGTTGAATTTGCCCTGCAACAGAATTGACCGATCTAGCGGATACTTATGAGCTTCTGAAGCTCGGTTGTTCAGATTATCATGGACAAGATGACATTGAAGAAAATGATATAGTAAGTGTCGATCTTCCGGTCTTGGCATATAGCAAGTGTTTAGCTCCATAAATGAGTTTTGTAGTATGTGTCTTTCTTCTCCATAACTGGAAGAAACATATGATTCAGAGGTCGAGGTCCTCTAAATAGAATTTGCAGACATTATCTTCAATAATTGAATTTGTACCAAACTTGATGGGTAACTTTATTTTAATGTTCTGCTGGCCGTTATTTGCTCTATTTGTTTATTTATTTTTCTGGCAACTATCTGTTGTTACAAGCTTCATTTTGAATTTTGATGTAAATCTCATGTTCCCAGGTCCACCATGACATCAAGCACCATTGTCCCGCTATTTCATTACACCGGGCAATACTCATATTTTACTGGCAATCAGCTAATCAGTGACTGTAGTGATGTTCGCATCATCAAGGCACTGCAAATAGGTGTTCGTTTAATTAAATTAGACATGTGGCCAAATTCTTCTAAAGATGACACTGATATTCTACATCGAAGTACTGAATATGACTTCCACTGACAGTACTCATATTTATGCCTCCGTTACTGAAATATTCGTAAGTGTGGATCCTATATGATTCTCTTCATATAAAATACTACTATTTTGGAAAAGGCATCTAGCTTAGTTTTAATAAAACTCTTCAGGTTTGTGTGGTGAGATTGTCTTCAGCAAACAATATTTCTAACGGTGGTAGAACGACAACTGACAAGGACTGCCACGATTAGAGCTACCCTTTGGCCTCATGTTTCATTATGCAGTCAAACAGGCAACAAAGGTAATGACAGGGGCATCATGTAGTTTCGGGTAGTGCATGGTTCTATTAATTAGTTCTTTTCATACAATGGCTCATGGCACTGCTTGATAAATATATGTACATCCATGGAACAACTGATTAATTGGTCTGAACTGACAACATCATTAAATTCAGAAATTCCAATACAAATAAAGAAGGAGAACAAATGAGCTTCGTATGAATGATGCATGAAAAAATTCTGATATTTACATGCCTGAGTACAGTATGTCCTATACCCAATATTTATATAGTTCAAAGTTAAGTGAGTAAATATACATTTGACGCCAAAAAGTTTGGAAATCCCAAGTTCAATCTATTATTTTTATTACAAAGCGATGATTAAACGAGGACATATATAATAGATTCAAGGCATTTATCCAACATTTTCCTTGAAAAGTCCAACCATTAGCTGCATCGTTCCCTATACTGACCCCCTCCCCCCTAACAAAAAAAAGAAAGGGAAGCACTTCTTCATCACTGAATTAAAAATTAAAAATATGTGAGAATTGTAAATGTGTTTTTTGTTGATAATCTTCAGTGTAAACACCTCTCTTTTTTCTTGATTGCCAGATTTTATGCACTTTTTCCATGGTATAATTAGAAACAAAATCCTTTTTGTTAGCTTTTGTTGAGTTCGGGGGGAGCAGAGGGGGAGAGAGAGAGCGTACGTGTGTGTGCGTGTGTCTGGCGGCGCCCCGTGGGAACGGGAGGGCAGAAGCCCCCCTTCTAGGTCAGCCCCACATGGGCCCTAGATGGGCCAAGCCCATACCGGTTCAACACTCCCCCTCAAGATGGGTGATAGATATCTATCATCCCCATCTTGTCACATGCCAAGTTACAGTCCTTCGTTCCCCGTCCCTTTGTCAAGCAATCTGCAAACTGCTGCCCAGAGCTGACGTGAGTGAGACTGATGATCCCAGCATCAAGTTTCTCCTTAATGAAGAAGCGATCAATTTCCACATGTTTTGTCCTATCATGCTGAACTGGGTTATTAGCAATGGCTATAGCTGACTGATTGTCACACCACACCTTCAAGGGTCCCTTCCTCAGAAGTTTCAACTCGCTCAGTAGGTACTTCACCCAAAGCATCTCACATAACCCTTGAGATAAAGCTCTATACTCGGCTTCTGCTGTTGATCTAGACACAACAGCCTGTTTCTTGCTTCTCCACGACACCAAATTTCCTCCCACAAACACACAGTAGCCAGAAGTTGATCTTCTATCATCTTGACAACTGGCCCAATCAGAGTCACTATAGCCATCCACCTCAAGATGTCCACTCTTCGCAAACCACAACCCTTTACCCGGAGTCCCCTTCAAGTATCTCCGAATTCTGTGCACAATATCAAGATGCCCACTCCTTGGTTCATGCATGTATCTGCTCACCACACCCACGGCATACGTAATGTCAGGCCTGGTATGACACAAGTACAATAACCTCCCAACCAGTTTCTGATAATCTTCCTTATTCACCAGCTCGCCTGACTGAGCTGTCACTTGATGATTTAGTTCAATCGGCGTAGGGGCTGCACGACATCCCATCATGCCCATGTCACTCAAGAGATCCAAGGTGTATTTCCTTTGGCACAAAGATATTCCCTTCTCTGTCCGGGCCACTTCAATCCCAAGGAAGTATTTTAGGTTGCCCAAATCCTTCACCTCAAACTCATTGCTCAGACACCCCTTCAATCTCTTTATTTCCTCCTCATCATCTCCGGTGATGATAATGTCATCCACATAAACTGCAAGAATGGTGATCTTTCGATTAGAGAGTGAGTGTCTGTAGAACATCGTGTGGTCACCATTACATTGACCATACCCCATAGCACGGACAGCACGTCTGAACCTATCGAACCAAGCCCTCGGTGATTGCTTCAATCCATACAAAGATTTCTTCAGCCTGCATACCTTCCCCGTGGTCTGTGAAGTACCAAAACCTGGTGGTATCTCCATGTACACTTCTTCCTGCAACTCACCATGCAAGAAGGCATTCTTGACATCTAATTGATGCAATTTCCATCCAAAGTTTGCAGCACAGGAAACCAATATCCTTACTGTGTTCATCTTTGCCACTGGTGCAAACGTCTCGTCATAGTCAATTCCATAAGTTTGACTATATCCTCTGGCGACCAATCTGGCCTTATACCGTTCCACCTTCCCCGCAGGATTCTGCTTCACTGTATAGATCCACTTACAACTCACTGCTTTCTTTCCTGCCGGCAATGTGGTTAGCACCCACGTCTTGTTTTTCCTCAGTGCTTCCAACTCTTCTATCATCGCTTCACGCCACTTCGGATCTTGCTTTGCAGCCTTCCAATCCTTTGGGATTGACACAGTTTGCAGAGAGGCAACAAACACTCTATAGGAAGGAGACAAAGCCTCATAAGACACAAAATTTCCAATGTCATGATCATCAAAAACCTCCGGTGGTAAAGCCTTCTGTGCCGCTTTACGTGTCCCCTTTCGCAACGCAATAGGCAGTTCCACTGTGTCAGATGAGCTTGCACCACTGCCTTGCTGCTCCCCCTGCACTGACTGCTCCCCCTGCACTTGTTGCTCCCCCTCCTGCACAAGTGGCTGCCGCCGAGAATATACCAACCGAGTGTCAGATGAGTCATGCACCTGTGGCACTTGTGGCTCTCGTCGAGAGTACACTAGGGGGGTCTTCTGCCACCGATCTCGAATAGGGAGCTGAAGATTACCAATCTGAATGGAACCCACTGTTGGCTGGACCTGAACCTGCACATCACCATCAGTGAGAGTACCAACCGGAATTGTACCCACAATTGGCTGGACTTGAACCTGCACATCATCATCAATGTTAGTGCCCACAGAATCCTCCTGAGTGTGAGATACAGCCTTCTCCCCCTCTTGACCATCCTGCACAGAGTGTAAATGGTCAAGCTCTTGAAACAGCACACTTAGATCTGTGGGCTCACCATAGAATGGCTCAGACTCCCTGAAGGTTACATCCATACTGACAAACCTACGTTTCTCTGAGGGACACCAACATTTATACCCCTGCTGACTAGAAGAATAGCCCAGAAAAATACACTTCACCGCTCGCGGATCAAGTTTTCCAACAGAAGGACGGTGATCTCGAACAAAACAAGTACTGCCAAACAACTTTGGGGGAACAACAAACTTAGTTTCTCCATATACGAGCTCACACGGAGATTTCATGCTTAGTATTCTTGATGGTGTCCGGTTGATCAAGTATGTGGCTGTCATAACTGCTTCACTCCACAAGAATTTGGGCACATTCATCGTAAACATCAATGACCGAGCAACCTCAAGAATATGCCGATTTTTCCTTTCTGCCACTCCATTCTGAGGAGGGGTGTCCGGGCATGAAGTTTGATGAAGAATACCTTGATCAGACAAGTAGGCCCCAAATGTGTTGTTCACATACTCTGTCCCATTGTCAGTCCTGATCACCTGCACCTGCACCTGAAACTGATTCTTCACCAAGGCATGGAAATTCTGAAAACAGCTAAAGACCTCATCTTTGTGACGCAGCATATAAATCCAAGTCATACGCGAATAGCAATCGATGAATGTAACAAAGTATTTCATTCCATTCATTGATACAACTGGGCTCTTCCATACATCCGAGTGAATAAGCATAAAAGGAGAGATGCTCCTAAGCCCCTTGCTCACATATGAGGCTCGTGTGTGTTTGGCATATTCGCAAGCATCACATGTCAACTTGCCCTTGCCTATCCCACACATAACATCCGGAAAGATTCTACTCATCTTATCAAAAGATACATGTCCCATCCTACAGTGATGGATCATCGCCTGCTTCTCCTTGTCCTCCATGGTCGCAGCACACACCAAGTCCGGCTGCACCTCCTGGTCCATGTACCAGAGCCCCCTACGCCTGGTGCCAGTCCCAACCGTCTGGCTCGTCTGTCGCTCCTGAATCACGCAACCGAATTTGTCAAGGATCACACGACAGTCAATTTGATCGATTAGAGCACTGAAAGAGACCAAATTGACAGGAAAAGCTGGCACATGTAACACTGAGGATAGGGAGATGGTCGGAGTGCACTTGACTGTGCCAACCCCTATGACAGGCTGGTTTGTGCCATCAGCAGTTTGCATTGTGCCCGTGTGAGACGGAGGGTGCTTATGGTAAGACTCAAACACGCAGGAATTACTAGCAACATGCTTAGATGCTCCAGAGTCAAGAACCCACTCTGGAGCACTCTCATTAGAAGCAAGAGATGCCTTATCCGGATTACCTTCATCAGTGGAGGCCCAGAGAGCAAAGTCTCCATAGTCAGCATCATCGGCATCTTGGCCTTGTGACGTCCCAGTGTCTCCTGCCACTGTCATGTGAGCCCTCTGATCCCCTGAGTGTCCTGAGTAGCCACCTCTGCCCATAGAAGCCTGACCCCTTGAGGTCCCTGAGTATCCACCTCTGCCGCTACCACGCCTGCCTCTGACAGTTCCCCCTCTGTTGTATCCCCTGCCTCTGCCACGAGTTGGACACGCCCACTTCCAGTGACCTACCTCCCCACACATATGACATTTGTTGGGATCGCTCCACTGCCTGCGCTCAGTGACAGCAAATGTCGAAGCCGGCAAAGCCTTCATGTCTGCATGCTCAAGAGATAGCCGCACCTCCTCTTGAGACATTGCAGCAATAGTCTCCTCAATAGAGGGCAGGAGAGGTTGGTGCAACAGGGATGCCCTCCGGCCATGAAAGCAACCTCTAAGCCCCTCCAACAGTTTCAGCACACGCCTGCGTGCAATCCACTTGCGCCCTGACTCGATGCAAGCCGCATCATAGAGTTCCAGAGGGTCGCAGTTATCCTGCTCGGCCCACAAAGCCTGCAGCTCTGCCACATATGTCATCACTGACATGTCATCACCTTGATGCAGCCGACTGATCTTCCCCTCAATCTGAGCAATTAGCAGGACATTGCCCTTACCGGAGTACAAGGTGGACAGAGTCGTCCATATAGCAGCGGCTGTGGATAGCCCCTCCACAGAGCGTCCAATGGGGGGCACCACCGAGTTCAACAACCAGCCAATGAGCACAGAGTTTATGACCTTCCATCTCTTTCCCTCCACAGTAGTCTTGTCTCCTGGTTCAGCAACAGCACCCAACAAGTGCCCATCAAGCTCCTTCTGTTCCACAGCCAGCAACGCCCTTCGGGACCAGCCCAGATAATTGGTGGCCCCCTCTAACTTCATGTCCATGGGCGACAGTTCGATCTTCTGAGGCACTTCCTGTCGAGGAACGATGGCCCCAGATGTCGACTCCTCGAGGATCTTGGCGAGCTTCTCGAAAGCCGCAGCAAGGCCTGTTGGCTCTCCCATCCCTCAATCAGCAACAGCTCAGTTCTCTGCCACACACAGTAGCACCCGCAGTACCAGCAGCACAGCAAGTCCACAGGAAAAAAAAAAAAAAAAAACCGCACTTCTCCAGCAGCAAGGACCAGCTCCACGCAGCTGTCACCAACAGCAGCAGCTTCTCCTCCTCAAACAGCAGCAGCACCAGCTCCTCTGCTCTTTCTCCCCCTCACACACAGCCACAAAACAGCAGCCCACAGCTCGACTTCTCTTTTCTCTCACGAAGCAACAGCAGCAGACCAAGACGAACCCAGCAGCAGCACTTCTCCACTCACTTTCTCCCCTGCCACTCGCCGCACGTGCAGCAGCAACAATCAGCACGCCTCTCCTGCTCTGCCCGCTCCTCCGGCTCGCCCTTCTCCTCTTCTTTCTCCCCCTCACCAGCTGCAGCAGCAGCAGGACAGCAGCAGCAGCGTCTCCCGCAGCTCCTTCTCCTCCGCAGCCGCCCGAGGCCGCCTCCCTGCCGCGCGTCGCGCGCGCGCGCCCACAGCACAGCCGCAGCAGCTCCCGCGTGCGCTCGCCGCGGTCACTGCGCCCGCGCGCAGCTCCTCAGCAGCTCGCGCCCAGCCGCCGTCGATGTCCCGCTGGCCCGCGCGCAGCCGCCATGACGCCCAGCCGCACGCGCGCACCAGCCGCAGCTCGCCACGCGGCCCCCGCGCAGCCCCGCCGCTTCCTCCACGCCGGACCCGTGGACCCCGCCGGACTACACCGCCGCCGCCGCCGCCGCCGTCGCCTCCTGGCTCGATACCATGTTGAGTTCGGGGGGAGCAGAGGGGGAGAGAGAGAGCGTACGTGTGTGTGCGTGTGTCTGGCGGCGCCCCGTGGGAACGGGAGGGCAGAAGCCCCCCTTCTAGGTCAGCCCCACATGGGCCCTAGATGGGCCAAGCCCATACCGGTTCAACAGCTTTTGATCATGATTGGGAGTATCTTCATCACTATCAGGGCGGCCCATCTCGACCACGCCTCTCTCCCTATGCCGCTACTCCTCCTCTACCGGCCTCGATCTTTTGTCCAGGGTTATACGTCGACGCCGCGGATCCCCAGGGACGTCATCGACGCCGTCGCGGATCCCCAGGACGCTGCCGCCGTGGATCCTCAGGTCCGCCACCGCCTCCGCGGATGTCCACACGCCGCTGCCGCCTCTCGGATCCCCAGGGACGCCGCCGCCACCGTGGTCCATAGTCAGTCATTCATCTCCCGCTCCGTTCTTCACCGGCGTTGCTCCGCCTCATTCTCTGACGTTGATGCCCCAGTATGTCCTCCCACTTCCGCCCTGCCCGCGCCTCGCGGCAAACCCTAGCCACCGTCTCAGGCTTGCTGGCGCGGCTGCATCGTGTGATGTTGGCGCCCCGCTTCACCGGCTCTGTTGTGCCCCGGTCTCCAATAGCCATTCTGAGGAACCCATCTCGCCGCCGCCAGCGTCCGCCATCCCCCAGCAAGCGTGCTGCCGTACGCGGACGTCCTCCGATCGAGGCCGGTTGATAAATGCGTTGTGGCATGTTGATAGATGCGGTTCATCAAATATGTGGATTCCCTAAACAATTCTCACGTTAAACTTATGGGCGAACATGGTTGTGGCATGCCCAAAAGAAGGAAGCAGTGGAAGTAGCCTGTCGAATAAGCAGAAGAAGTAGCTGTAGTGGATGAAGATTGCAGAGTTTAAGCAGGTATGCAACAAGCCTGATGTTGTTGAGTTGATCTTTCTTTTAAACGAGTGCCTATAATCGCCGTGAATGTCTGTGGTATGATTACATGATGGCGCTTTTCATCTCACATGCGTGTTGTTGTTTGTTTCCCTTGGTAGGTCTGGCATGCTACTGCCGTTGATTCCAAGTTGCTCGTATATCTCAAGTCAGCGGGAATACTGTGCCTGTTCCAAGACACTGGTCCCAGAAACGAAAGTTCTTACAGGTTTGTGAGTTTTGAACCATCTATTTTTTAGTATGATAACCATGTATTGTGAACTTAGTTACTCAGTAAGATGGTATGCAGAAGATAGTTGTATTAGTGCTGGTGTGGGGCGCCTTGTGGTGGGTTTGGTCGCGCAGTTTTGTATTGCCAAAAACTTGTAGTGCCTCTAAGATTTGGTCACTTGGCCATCTCGTGCAAAGTTCTCCTTGTTCAAGTAGCTCCTAAACGCCGACGTACGCCCGCTTCTTCCAAGGGGATCGACCATCATTTCCTCCCTCGCTCAAATTTTATTATTTAGAGCCCACACCTCAATTCCAGTAACTATCAGAGTCTAACTTTTGTTCTCTTAATGCAGATTAGTTCAAACAAGCGATTACTCTTTTGTAATTTTTGCTATTACTACAGTGCATACTTTACGGTTGCTGCAGTTCCCAACAACACTTGAGAAGGTTCTAGAGAAAATGATGCACGTAAAGAATAGATTCGGTGGTCTGTTGAATCAGGTATTCTTTAATCTTGATAAATTTCAACCTATTGGGAAACTATGATTGTTGTCACGTGTATGCCCACGGTCGTGTTGCTTTTCTGCTGATTTTAATTTTGAAAATCAACATATTATGTATCTGTTCATTCCTCCATGATAGTACACTATAATTTACAAAAAAGAGAGCAACATAAGCTTGTTGTTGGTTCATTAGAGCATGAAATACTCAGGATGTTGAGGAATTAACCCCATCGCGAATAAATGCTGTGATCCATGGAATTGTTCCACTGTTTATATTGAAGTTGAATCGCAATATGCTTTTGATAGTATGTACTTTCACATGTAGTACTCCCTCTGATCCATAATAAGTACTGTAGTTTTAGGTCAAACTAAAACCACGACACTTATTATGGATTGGAGGGAGTAGAAGATTCCATTTGAGAGTGCTTCACTGACACCAATAAAACAATCCAATCTCGCATCATCTTTTTCTTCTGATAAAGGGTACCCATACAATCTCGATTTCAATTATGGTACACTTGCCCTGCTTTAGCACTTCTCCAAACAATAACCACAGTGACCCCTGACTCGAGAGCAATGACGGTGTCCATTCCATGATGTTCGAGCTGGGAGTATTGGCTTTGTTTTCTCACCTCTAGGAATTAGAAACGGATGAGTATTGGGGATACATTGCAAACTATGGAACTGAAGGAAACCTGCATGGTATTCTTATTGGGTAAGTACTTGAAAAGGCCATGTTCTCTTGATCTATTATATACCACAGCTTGTTGTAAACTGTTGTTTCTGTACTAAATCTTCTGTACAAACCGTTTACAGGAGAGAGGTATTCCCGGATGGAATCTTGTACGCCTTTGTGAGTCTCACTAGCTATTCAGTATCCAAAGCAGGATGGAATATCAAGGTGGACGCCCATATTCTGGAGAAATTTCCAGCAATCAAGGTTGGTGGCTCCCTTAGACCCTTACCCTGTCCTCACATAGTTAATAGACAATCCAATTTAGGATTTTTCTAATGAAATGATTTGGGCAGTCTCGCCAGGTTCTTTAACACCCTTATGTACAACGCCAAGAAGCACTACCGCGGGCATCATGTCTGCTTGAAACAAATCTTCTCTTTTTCTAGACGAGTGGTATCAATTTGTTCGGAATCAGAATATTCCTCTTTTTGAAATACTCACATGTCTTATGATTATTCTAACCTGGGACTAAGTACAATTGGATGCAAGCTTGATATATAAGTAGTGCGTCTTAGTTTGATTGTTAGTCTTTGGCTATGAGCAAGAATATAACTAGATGGGCTTACATGTTACACATATATACCTGTTACTGTTTTGCGAGCTAATATATATTAATTAGTTAGTTAGATGCTTAAATTAACTTGTAATTTGCTGAACAATTATTGGTTAAGCACTGTGCACGTCTTCGTTTGGTTGTTAGTTGTTGTAGCAAGAAGCTAGATAGGTGTGTGTGCATGCCACACACATTTATCAGTTGTCGCATGTTAAGATCATCTGCCAACTTGCTTTTAAAAAAGCATATGTCAACTTAATTAATCAATCATGTCGAATTAAAGACGCAGTGATCAACAATGCAAAGTTCCTGTTTAGTTTGACATTTTTAGTAGAAGGTTTAGTGTCAATCTAGAACAAAATCTGATTTGAAAACTACTGCTGGAATTAAAGACGCAGTGATCAGATGATGCAAAGTTCCTGTTTAGTTTGACATTTTTAGTAGAAGGTTTAGTGTCAATCTAGAACAAAATCTGATTTGAAAACTACTGGTGTTATAGATTTGCTCGGATCACTTAAGCTGCGTATATATGCCTAATGCCCTTCCTGATGTTTTTCACTATCGAGATTATGCTTTTAGAAATTGTGTGTTTCATTGTCGAGATTACGCTTTTGGCTGGGGGGGGAGGGGGGCGTCACGGGCGGCGCATGCCTCTTTCCCCTTGATGGCAGTGGCGGATCAACACGAATACGGGGGGACGGGATCAACGCGGAGAGCGGGGGACTCCTCCTTGGACTTCCATGGAGAAGTACGGTCTCAAGGAGAGATGGTGTCACTGTGAAGGTGAGGTGGACGTCATCCGGTTTTAAAGGAGAGGGCTTCAGCGTGAAATGTGTCCCACTATGGAAAAAAACCGAGCGGGAAGGGGAGGGTTCGACAAGAAAAGGGAAGGGTGCGTCGTGGGGTGGGTTTTTTTTGTGTTGGGCCCTCGTGTTGGAGAAAACATGGCGGATAGTCTGAACAACCACATTTCTCCTCCACATATGGTTTGGATATGGGGGAACTCGGACTATCTAGACGGTTAAATTTTTGGGAGCCTGCTGGGCGTCCGTCTCATGTCCGAATACGCCCGGAGATATGAGGAAGAAATGAGCTTCGATGTTGATAACGATTTTAATCATTTGTTTGATTCATTTATATGTATTGTAGCCCGTAGCAACGCACGGGTGTTCTACTAGTAGTGTTTGGTTGCCTCTGTTTTGTAAAATCAATAGTTAATGGGTACCCCTTGTAAAGGTTATCACATCTCCTCTGGTGGTGGCAAGTGGTGCAGTGTATGTGCACCACATGTCGCAACCAGAGAGTTTTGGTGGTTTTCTCATCGGCGCGTGAGGATTAGAGGTTGATTGTTTGTGTTTTTTCTAGATTAATTTTTTCAAAATGATTTATCTCTTGAAAAGTGCGTCCAAATCACAAATCATTTTTATCGTTCGCTTTTCACATTGAGATCTTCAAAAGTAGATCACATGTTGATATATTTCGATGAACTTTTTATTTCCAGCAAATATGTGTTTCTAGTGTGTACTAAATTATGCTTCCTGGGGAAGAACAACTGTGCTTATAGTGGGGGATGAAGCACTAATGCGCTTCACACAGAAGCACACGTGCGCCTCTTGCAGGCGTATTGTGCTTCACGCGGAAGCACACTAGTGCTCCACGCTTTTGATAGACAAAAACCAAAAAATCATAGAAATAGAGAGGGAAAAGTAAAAAAGAAGAAGAAAAAAACCATGAAAAAATCAAGAAAAAAAGAAGAAAATCAAGAAAAGTGAAAAAAAAATGCCTTTTGCGGAAAGGGTCCAACGCGCGACACGTGGTGGCGCGCTAGGGTGCACCACGTGAAGCGTTTAGAGTGCTTCCACCCCTAAGAAAGTGTCCGTTGGAACACCCAGCCAGGGGTTAACCTCAACCAGTTGCTCCCTGTGTTTCTGGATTTGAGTTGGCGATCGTTATGTTTGATTGCACACTTTTGGTCTGATTTGGTTAACAATCACACATGTACATGTTACAATAAGTCACAATACAGTAGATAGATGTAGATATATTTGTCTATGAGCGTCGAAATAGAAAACTTAAAACATAGAGTTGTGTGGAAAAACGAGATGAAGCTAGTGGTCCAAGAATTTTAAATGGTGGACCATGCGCTATGAATTTGACAAAATGCGTCTAAAAAGCTTCAAACATAAATGAAATTAAAGATTTAAATATTAAAAGTCAATTAAACTAGGAACCAATCACCGAAATGAGATCACAATGTCGATGTGCATCTTTTTCTTGTAGAGCAGACCTTATCTTGAGTCGAACTACCATTATATAGATTAGAATAGATTAAATGAAGGAGACTAATGAAGGTAAGCAAAACAAAAATATGTGCAAACGCCCGTATCCATCCGCACTGTCGGAGCCACCATGTGCACTCGTTGGAGCCTTTTTACGCTCGCTTGGGCCTGGCTCGCTTGTTGCTCTCAGAGAAGGCAGAGGCCGGCTGGTGACATCTCCACAAGCTTTTGGACTTTCTTGCCCACTTGGATGCTTTAGGTATGTTTCCATCAACACACTGTAGCAAATCATTGAAAGTGAGGCAAAGAGTGAAAACAACTATACACATACTACATACTGCTCCCTCTGTTCCTGATTCGTTTCCCAATTATCGATGATAGCCATGCAAATTATGTTTGCTTTCTCAAAAGTGATATTTTTCTGTCTCAGGCTTTGAGCATTACTAGGATGCCTCCACATCTATGCCCCTATCGACCCATGGGTCAAGCAGCCATGCCATGGCCCATGGATATGGGCTAGTTTTTTTAAATATATTTTAGTTTGTTTAGTTAATCAATTAATTGATTATCTTCTTTTTAGAATCTCACAAAGCTTTATTATGGCGACTGGACCGACTGAACGTATTCATCCCTGTAAACATCCAGTCGCTGTAATAAAGCTTTGTGCGATTTTAAAAAAAGCTAATCAATTAATTAAGAAACCATATTGCAGGGGACCGAAGAAGTAGCTGTCGCCAGAATCTACCCAGTTCCCCTCACTCGCAACCTCTAATTTGGCGCTATTGGGGGAGTGGTGCTCGTACATCTCTTTCACTAATCTTTTCAAGATGAGTTATATGGTCCTCAACGTCAACACAAAAAAACGTCAACAAAAAGAAATGTCAACACAAAAAAACGTCAACAATAAAAAAACGTCAACACACTAGCGGCAGTCATGGTGTCATTTAAAATAAAGGTCAACTGGTCCTTTCCCTGTTGCAGTGATGCCTTTTCAAGCGACACCACTGAGCTAGAGGTATGTTTCCTTTGCAGGTTGAGTGTAACCGCTCTTGTAGAGTTTAGGTTTGTGTACTCGCAGGGACGATCGTTTTGATCTGTTGAGTGTTTGTTGGTGTGTCTTGGTGTTTTTGTTGGGTTGATTCTTTGTGGAGCTGGAATCTAGTGGTTCGAAAACATGCACTTCTTTGGGATCATCCTTGGCCAACATATGTTCATCGTTCCTGGATTCTCATCTGTTTGGATGGACTAGTCAAGGGAAATTTTGAAACCTTTATAGGTAGTCACATTCACGCAGGTGTATGAGTGCCAATGTTGCTACTCCTATCTAATTGTAGTGTCTTTGTTCAAGGGTTGGGAGAATTTCGTTTTTCAAAATTATTACCACGAAGAAGGTGTATCTTAGAGATTTATTGTAATTCTTAGTTTTAGGAGTTACTTTGTAGTTTCTTGGATCCAAACCATTTTACATGTAATGGTTCTTGTGTTTAAATAAAGTTATAGATGTTTCTAAGAGAAAGCTAATCAGTTAATTCTACTAAGAAATATTGTAAGTGCATCAAGTGCCCCCTTAGTGGTTTTGGAGTATTGAAGACAAATGGGTTAAGGGGCTAACGTGTTTGTGAGTGTACACAGGAGTTATAGTACCTGAAGATTTGGTTTAACCGACGAAAGACGACCCCTAAAAATGTATTGCTTCAAGTGAAGAATTTGGTGTGTCCTTTGAAGAAATTGATGTGAAGAATTGGAAGCTTGAAGACTTTGTTTTCGTAGTTTCTTTCTTCTTATTTTGAGTCATAGGAAACACCGTACTGTTAAAGGGGGTCTAGGTGATACATAAACGTATTTCCAAAGTGATGCTCAAAACCTACAACTACCTATTTCTTCGAGTTGAAGACTTTGGAAATCTCTTGCAGTGCAGTCGAGTTCTTCAGCGACAGAGACGAAGTTCTTCTGGTCGTTGACAAAATTGGTCTGACTGAGGAGTTAGGATTTCGCCAGTGCGATCTGCCTACCGTGAGGAAATTGAGTGCCCCGACGAATTTGAGAGTTCAAATTTCCGACCGTTGATGTGCTAGTTCCAGCTGTCGAGTGGATCCTATCCTGAGAACGGTCATATTCGAAGGGGCATCCATGACAATTCATGTCGGGTTGCCCCTGGCTATAAATAGCCGGCCCACAACCATTTGTTGGTTGGCTGCTCCAAGAGAGAGATTGACACTTGTCATTTGAGAGCAACCCGTCCTCTGACGACTTTGTGAAAACCCAAGTGAGGAAAAAACCCAACCAGAGCCAATGTGTGTCGGGCCCATGGAACCCGGGGTATCCAGGCCCGTCTGCCTTTGGCCTAGGGCGCAACGCCTGGCATGGGCCCAGCGGGCCGTCACCACCGAGCATCTCACCAAGACCCCTCATGAGGCCCTGGCCTCCTGAGGCCCCCTCCTCAGGAAATGGCAAGTAATACTCAGCACCACCATCAACGGCCTCGCGAGGCCCTCTCACGAGGCGGCTTCCCGAAGTAACCTCGCGAGGCGGCTCTCCGAGGTGGCCTCCCGAGGCCCCCGCCCGCGGGCGCTCGAGACGAAGGCCGTTCGGCGTGCCGCGCGGTCTGGAGCCCATCACGTGCGTGACGCGCGCGGCGACGAGCAGCAGCAGAGGCCGCGCCAGCAGGCGCGGATGAAGATGGTTTCCTCTTTCGTGTTAAGGGAGCAGGGCCAGCTATCTACTCTCCAAAGCAACCCCAAAGGTTGCCCGATCGACGAAAGAAGATCAAGACGACGGGCGCGCAGGGCGGAGGTCATCACTGAGCCCACCGGCGCGTCATGGATCATGCTTTGGCAGGCGAAGACCACCTTTAGTCAGGATGACCTGAGCGCCTGTCCCCTTTCAAAATCGCCAAGTGTGGCAACCCTTCCCGCCTAAGTTTCCAGGGGGGAGAGGACCAAGGCCGATATAAAGGGCAGTGCTGCCATTGTAGGCACCCCCCGGGAGAGGGCCAGAGGGAGATCGATTCCTTCATCTCCTACCTTGTACGCAAGAACTCTCTTGCCCCTTGCAATCCCAACCACATGCAGGAGTAGGGTCTTACACCGCAAGGTGGCCCGAACCTGGGTAAACCGCTGAGTCCTCGCTCTGTCCCTCGCTAGCGCGCTCTCGCCGTAGCCTCGCCGTAGCTTAGCCGTGGTAGGAGACGAAGCGGTAGAACGAGCTCACCCCAGTGTTCGAACCTTTGGGTCCCCGGAGCCTGACTTCCGACATTTGGCGCGCCAGGTAGGGGTGCGCTACCGTTCTTCTGCTCCGCCCTCAGCTCCACCAACCCCATGGCCGACGCACGTTGCGAGCGCGCCGAGCGCAGGGCTGGCCGCGTGGCTCAGACAGAGCCGGTGGCCCGCGGCAATCACCGCCGTCCCGAAGCCGAGGCTGCTGCCACCACCGACCCCGCTGCCCGCGAGCAGCAGGACTCCTCCCTGCACCCCTCTGTGCAGGCGAACGACCACACCGCCACGGCCTCCTCCCTCGCCCGCCGAACCCGCAGGCCGCGCTGCTCATGGCGCGTGAGCTGCTTCGCTACCGTCCGGACGACGCCGGCTACGATGCCTGGCTTGGCTGCATCACCGAGCTCGTCAACGTCGCCGGGGACGCTCCAGCGCCTTCTCACTCGCTCCGCCCTCCGTCGTCTCATGCTGGGGACCTGGCGCATGGCGCTCCCCCGCCGCCTCCTCTGCACGACGAGCGCGCCGGGCCCCAGCGCAGCGCGCGGGTTCGTGAGCCGTCCCGCAGCGCGTCCTCGCCAGACCGAGACGAAGCCAGCTGCCAGCTCATCCGCCGCGTGCCCCTCGACGCGCGAGTGCTCCTCGAGCGGCAGCGCCAGCGCCAGGACCAGGCCGTTCAGCGCCAGGACCAGGACCAGCGCCAGGACCAGGACCAGGACCAGCGCCAGGATCAAAACCGCTCCGCCCTCGCTGGCGGCGTCCCCTCGAGCGGCATGGGCTGTCGTGCCTTCACCCGCGAGCTGCGTCGCGTGGTCTGGCCCGCGAAGTTCAAGCCTGAGCTGCCTCCACGCTACGACGGCACCCCCAACCCCACGGAGTTCCTCCAGCTCTACGCGCTGAGCGTCGAGGCGGCGAACGGCGACGACAAGGTCAGGGCGAACTGGTTCCCCATGGCCCTCAAGGACGGCCCGCGCTCCTGGCTCATGAACCTTCCCGAGGCTTCCATCTCGTCGTGGGCCGAGCTCTGCAGCCAGTTCATCGCCAACTTCAAGGGCACACAGGACCGCTCCCTCACCATCAACGACCTGCGGCGTGTTCGGCAGCGCCCAGACGAGACCCTCCGCAAGTACATCCAGCACTTCAGTCAGGTGCACAACAAGATCCCGCGCGCCTCCGACGCGGCCGTCATCTCTGCGTTCTCCACCGGCGTCACAGACGTCAAGATGCGCGAGAAGCTCGCCATCAACGGTGAGCTCGACTCCGTGCTCGAGCTGCTCGACCTCGCCGACAAGTGCGCCAAGGCTGAAAAAGGCCGCCTCTTCGTCCACAACGACCCCGACGCGGCGCTCGACGCCGCCAAGGCCAAGGGCAAGGACGTCAGCAAGCGCAAGGGCCCTGCCGTGCTAGCGGCGGAGCCCGAGCAGAAGCGCGGCCGCGACCTCGACGAGCCCAAAAAGGACAACCGGCCACTCTGCGCTTTTCACAACGTCCGCCCCCACAGCACCGAAAACTGTCAGGAGCTCAAGCTGCTCCGCGACGAGCGCCAGAGCCGCCGGGACGACCGCAACGGCCGCGGCGCCGGCCGCGGAGGTGGCCGCAGCGGCAACCGTTGGGACAGCCGCAACAGTAACGGCAACTACCGCCACGGCTGGCGCGGCTAGCCTCGTGAGGCCGTCTGGCGCGACCAGCCTCGTGAGGCGAATCCTCAGGCCAACGCCGCTCTCCTGCCGCTGCCGCCGCCACCCCGGAGGAACGACTCCGACCGGCCTGACGAGGGCGCTGGGGGCTACCAGGAGCCTCGCGCGGTCGCCTGCATCCTTGGCGGGTCCCAAGCCCCCGCGTCCATCCGCCACTTCAAGCAGCTCTCTCGCGAGGTGTACGCCGCCCTCCCGAGGCCTGAGGTCGCACAGCCCCTCAAGTGGTCGCAGTACGCCATCACCTTTGACTCCAAGGACCACCCCAAGTCCACGGCCTCTGCAGGCGCGCTCCCCATGCTGTGCACTCCCACCATCATCAACGTCGCGGTCACCAAGACCCTCATTGACGGGGGTGCTAGCCTCAACGTGCTCTCCGTCGAGACCTTCGAGACGCTCCAGGTGCCCTACAACCAGCTGATGCCGACCAGGCCCTTCTCCGGAGTGACCGATGGCTCCACCATCCCGCTGGGGCAAGTGCGCCTCCCCGTCACCTTCGGCACCCGCAAGAACTACCACACCGAGCTCATCGACTTCGACGTGGCGCACATCGGCCTGCCTTATAACGCCATTTTGGGCTACCCGGCTCTCACCAAGTTCATGGCGGCCACCCATCACGCCTACAACGTCCTCAAGATGCCCGGCTGCAGCGGCATCATCACCGTCGCCTGCGACGAAAAGGACGCAGCCAGCACCCTCGAGCATGCCTACAAGGCTGCCGCTGTCGCGCACCCGGCCGACGAGGATGCGGCCGACCCTTCCGAGGCCGCGCCAACGAAGAAGAAGCAGCTGTTCTCTCAGGACCGCGCCGAGACGAAGAAGGTGTCGGTGGACGGCAGCGGCTCCGGCCCTGCCTTCACCATCGGCACAGGCCTCCCTCCCGCATAGGAAAGCGCGCTCGTTGCCTTCCTTCGGGCAAACTCGGATGTTTTCGCCTGGAAAGCATCCGACTTGTCCGGTGTGCCGAGGGACGTGATCGAGCACCACTTAGCGGTGTGCCCCAATGCACGCCCGGTCAAGCAGAAAGCACGGTGCCAGGCGCCAGAGAAGCAAGAGTTCATCGTCAAGGAAGTTCAGAAGCTCCAGGAAGCCGGAGTCGTTCGTGAGGTGCGCCATCCCGAATGGCTTGCCAACCCAGTCGTCGTCCCCAAGAAGGGCGGCAAGGAGCGCATGTGCGTCGACTTCACCAGCCTCAACCAGCTCTGCCCGTATGACCCCTTCCTGCTGCCGCGAGATGGCCAGGGCGTTGGCCCCGCCTTCGGCAGCACGCGCATGCCCTTCAGGCTGGGGAACGCCGGCGCCTCTTTCCAGAGGCTGGCGCCCTTCGCGCCAGGGCCTCGCGAGCCCCCTGGCTCCGGAGGAGCGGACTCCCTTAGCGCGCCTCGCCAAACGGTCTGACGTCACTACAGCGCGGTTCTGCCAGGTGCGCCCGGCGCGTCGCCTCGCGCGGCCCTCACTCCTTCTCGCCGCGCCTCTCGAGCTTCGCTCCCGGAACCCTATCCTTTTGGTTGTGTAACGAATTTTGCTGATTCTACCTTGATGAGTTATGTTACCTGCTTAATCGCCTGTTAAGTTCGGTGCCGACCGGAGAGCGCCACACGCGCGCGACCCCTCCCTTGGCCCACTCCGTGAGCGGGGGCTAGGCACAGTGCTTGTGCTCGGGTCCGTCCCTGCAGTGCCGCCAAATCCAAGCGACTGAGCTCTGGCTCGCGGGCCTGCTCCCGTGCACGTCACCTCACCAAGGTCCTTGGTGCCTTATCTCCTCACGCAACGGCCACGGGTGAGTTAGCGAGCATGTGCCGCTCCTCCTATCGCGAAATCTGTCAACATGCAGCCCCCCAGGAGGCGAGCTGCGCAGGGACCTCGCGGGTGACCTCTCGCGAGCCGGCCTCGCGAGGCGAAGATTCGTCGAGCAATGAGCCTCGGGAGCAAGCCTCGTGGGCGCGCCTCGCGAGATGCGTGGGCTCCTCATGAGCTGTGGCTTGCCCGGCACCGCTCTCCGCCCAAAGCTAAGTGTGACTGCCTCGCGAGGCGCCCTTACCATCACTCAAGCTCTCTCCCCTCGTGATCCCGTTGAGTGCAGTGTTTTTTCTTCTGCGTAAGCCGCTTGCACGCTAAAGGGGGGCTCCCTGAGCACCGCGCCTCAGGAGCCCTCACTAGCTCCCGGTGCCCCTCACCTCCTGGCCTTGTCCCGGCATCGCGACCGGACATACCAGCGACGGCTGAGGCCCGCTCGGGGGCTGGGTCCTAATGGCGTAGAGCACTGAGGCGAGCAAAAAAAAAAAACCCAGCCTCACGAGAGGACTTCGGGAGAGAATGCATACATCCTCATGTCACAAAAGCATTAAGTTAAACATAGAAGATACTGTTTTCATGCCCCCGCGGGGCTACATCGGTTCAATGCAGGAAAATGAAAAGAAAGAAAGGGCCTAGGCGAGGCGCCGTCGCTCTCAAGACTCTAGTGCAGGTCGCCGCGCGCGTCCCCAAGAAGGCGCTGCAGGCAAGTGCGGCTCCGTCACCGTACGCGCAGTGCCCGCCGCCAGGGGTTCCGGAGCCGTCGCCGCGCGCGCCTAGTTGGAATCCTTGTCCTCGCTCTTGACGCGGGGGGAGTCATCGCCGCTTCCGCCCCCACCGGAGGGGGCAGCACCGCTGGAGGAGCCGTCCTCGCTGGAGGAGCCGCTCTAGCTGTCCTCGCTCTCCGCGCAGCACTCCAGGCGGCTACCGGAGAGCCCGAAGATCTTCACAAAGAGCGTGGCGGCCCCGTCGTACTTGAACTGGAGGACGTGCCCCCGCTTCAGGCCGCGGGCGAGGGCGAACGACTTCCACCCCTGCCTCAGGAACATAAAGCCCGAGGGGGTGAGCTCCGTCGTCACCCAGGAGGGGCCGTTGCAGCAGCCGTCGGCCTGCATCCACAGGCCCAAGGGTGCGCTGTCCACCATCGCCGCTGCTAAAGAGTCCGGGAGCCGGAGCCAGGTGCAGGGGCTGCAGTGCATGTTCACAATGAACTCATGCGCCGCCTCCGCCGAGTGGCGCCCCGCCTGGGGCGGAAGCGCGGCCGCTCCGCCTCGGCCCCGCGCGCCTCGCCCTCCGCGCCCACAAGCGGCGCTCCTTCCACGATTGCTGGGCCCGACGCCGGCAGCCGTCGGGGAGTGCCCACGCCCCCGGGGCGGAATCTGGGGTGCAGCAGCAGGAGTACGGCCGCGCCCTCTCCCCCTCGCCATCTCTTCGGCAGCTCTGGCAAGAAGACGGAGGAAGCTGAGGAAGGAGAAGATGGGTGGAGGACTCCAGCTCTCCCCTCTCTCTCTTTATACTCGGCGTGGAACTTCCCACCCGCTCCGCCTTCTTCGGCGTCGGGAGTTGGGGCGACGGCAAGTATGAAGGAAGGCAATGATGGCCTCGCGCCGCCCGCGCCAGGATTTATGTCAGCGCGGCCGTTTCCGAGGCGTCGTGGGGAAGTGGGGGCGTCCCCCGTCACATCGCGCGCCACACGTCGCGCCTGGCTGCAGGCGGTTAGGGCCCACGCCGTTTCGCCCCTCAGTAGGCGGGAACGTGCGCGCCGCGGGCCCGGGGGCTACTGTCGGGCCCATGGAGCCCGGGGTATCCAGGCCCGTCTGCCTTTGGCCTAGGGCGCAACGCCTGGCATGGGCCCAGCGGGCCGTCACCACCGAGCATCTCACCAAGACCCATTATGAGGCCCCCTCCTCAGGAAATGGCGAGTAATACTCAGCACCACCATCAACGGCCTCGCGAGGCCCTCTCACGAGGCGGCTTCCCGAAGTAACCTCGCGAGGCGGCTCTCCGAGGTGGCCTCCCGAGGTCCCCGCCCGCAGGCGCTCGAGACGAAGGCCGTTCGGCGTGCCGCGCGGTCTGGAGCCCATCACGTGGGTGACGCGCGCGGCGACGAGCAGCAGCAGAGGCCGCGCCAGCAGGCGCGGATGAAGATGGTTTCCTCTTTTGTGTTAAGGAAGCAGGGCCAGCTATCTACTCTCCAAAGCAACCCCAAAGGTTGCCCGATCGACGAAAGAAGACCAAGACGACGGGCGCGCAGGGCGGAGGTCATCACCGAGCCCACCGGCGCGTTATGGATCATGCTTTGGCAGGCGAAGACCACCTTTAGTCAGGATAACCTGAGCGCCTGTCCCCTTTCAAAATCACCAAGTGTGGCAACCCTTCCCGCCTAAGTTTCCAGGGGGAAGAGGACCAAGGCCGATATAAAGGGCAGTGCTGCCATTGTAGGCACCCCCCGGGAGAGGGCCAGAGGGAGATCGATTCCTTCATCTCATACCTTGTACGCAAGAACTCTCTTGCCCCTTGCAATCCCAACCACATGCAGGAGTAGGGTCTTACACCGCAAGGTGGCCCGAACCTGGGTAAACCGCTGAGTCCTCGCTCTGTCCCTCGCTAGCGCGCTCTCGCCGTAGCCTCGCCGTAGCTTAGCCGTGGTAGGAGACGAAGCGGTAGAATGAGCTCACCCCAGTGTTCGAACCTTTGGGTCCCCGGAGCCCGACTTCCGACAATGTGATTGAGCATCACTGAAGAGATTGATCTTTGAGATCTGACACATGTTACCTTTGAAGACTGTCATTCTTCTAGACGGTTAGGCGTCATGTTCTGAGCATCCAAGAGTCATTGTGGATTGCCGGTGAACAAGTCTGTGAAGGTTTTGGAAGTCGACCTTGAAGACTTACCACGAGTGATTGGGCGAGGTATACAGTGACCTTAGCTCAAGGAGAATACGGTGAAGACTAAGTGTCTTCTGGGTTAAATCTCAAGCCCCTCCAACCAGACGTACAGTTGATACAACAACTAGAACTGGTCTACCAAATCACTGTGTCATCACCGAGCCAACCTGGTTTCAAATTCCTCAACCCTTTACTTTCAGTATTTCCGCAGCTGAAAAATTTGTGATCTACATTCTGAAGAATTTGAACTGAAGACTTTCACCATGATGCCTTTCATTTCTTCAGTTCATCTTGTGTATGCCTGAATGTTTGTATGATTGCATGTTCTTCACCTGTATCTATCTTGTACGCATGTTTTACTTTTCTGTGATGATTTAGTTTCGCCTCCGTTTCTAGTTCTTCACTCTAATCTTCGTCAAATTCATTAGAGTTTGACGAACTTCTAAAAATCTCCCATTCACCCCCCTGGGAGATAACCTGCGCTTTCAAAGGCTAATTAATTAAAAATGGTTGGATCGTTGAGAATCTGGCCTTTTAGACCATTAGGAGGGGCCAGCACCCTCCCGATTCCATTACGAATGAAACCACACAAGTTCAAATTCAGTGCAATACAAGGGTCCACATTCCTTAAGGCAAACAAAAGTAAAAGAAAGCTACGAAAAGTATTTGAACATCACCCAGAAGCAAGAAGTCTGATCAGTAACAACGAGCACTACAAACCATAAGGAGAACACCACTACTCCATGATAACCCACAAGTATAGGGGATCAATTGTAGCCTTTTTCGATAAATAAGAGTGTCGAACCCAACGAGGAGCTAAAGGTAGAATTAATATTCTCTCAAGTTCTATCGACCATCGATACAACTCTACGCACACTTAACGTTCGCTTACCTAGAACAAGAATAAAACTACTTTATAGGAATAAAACTAGGAGTAATTTGCAAGATAATAAAAGTTAGTTGTTTAGTAGAAAGCTTTTTGTAGAACGATGAGAAAGATTGTCCATAGGCAATTGAATATAACACGATAAATACTTATCATATGCAATGAGGGAGAAGCATACGCTAACATACTTTCCGTACTTGGATCACATGTTCTTATGATTGGAACTTTAGCAAGCATCCGCAACTACTAACGATCATTAAGGTAAAACCCAACCATAGCATTAAATATAAAGTCCCCTTTACTCCCATACGCAACAACCACCTTACTCGGGTTTAAGCTTTTGTCACACTCGCAACCCACTATAAGCGAATCATGAACATATTGCAAAACCCTACAGCGGTAATCCCACACGCTTGCGTGACACAGAGGGCACCATATATAGGACAACACCATATTAACATACAACTCATATCAATCACACCATACCACAATTAACCTGTAGGACAAAAAGAAATCTACTCAAACATGATAGGATTGCCACACATAATTGGATAATAATATATGGCATTAAGCACCATGTTTAAGTAGAGATTACAGCGGGAATAGAGAGGTTACACCGCTGCATAGAGGGGAAGAGAGTTGATGATGATGGCAGCAAACTTGTTGGTGTAGATCGCCGTCACAATGGTTCCCCCGGCGGCGCTCCGGCGCCACCGGAAGAGAGGGGGAGAGAGCCCCCCTCCTTCTTCTTCTTCTTCCTTGGCCTCCCCCTAGATGGGAGGAGAGTTTCCCCTCTGGTCCTTGGCCGCCATGGCTCCCGGAGGGCAAGAGCCCCTCCGAGATTGGATCTCTCTCTCTCTCTCTCTCTCTCTCTCTCTCTCTCTCTCTCTCTCTCTCTCTCTCTCTCTCTTCTGTTTCGTGTCTCTGTTTCTGGCCGAAAACCGTTTCTTATATTCCCGGAGATCCGTAACTCTGATCAGGTTGAAATTTTAACACAATTTTTTCTTGATATAATCTTTCTTGCGGCTGAACAAGAGCTCCAACCGACTTACGAGGTGGTCACAAGGCAACCCCACGCGCCCTGATGCCTTGTGGAGGTTGTGGGCCTCCGTTTGCATTGATTCTTCCTCCCAAAAATCACATATATTCCAAAATAATCTCCGTAAAATTTTATCGCGTTTGGACTTCGTTTGATATGGATTTTCTACAAAACAAAAAACATGCAAAAAACAGGAACTGACACTAGGCACTGGATCAATATGTTACTCCCAAAAATAATATAAAATGTTACCAAAAGTATGTGAAAGTTGTAGAATATTGGCATGAGACAATAAAAAATTATAGATACAACGGAGACGTATCAACATCCCCAAGCTTAATTCCTGCTCGTCCTCGAGTAGGTAAATGATAAAAAGATAATTTTTGATGTGGAATGCTACCTAACATAATCTTGATCAAATAATGTAATCATGGCATGAATATTAGGATACGAGTGATTCAAGGCAATAGTCTATCATTTGACATAAAGACATCAATACTCAGGCATACTAACAAACAATCATGCCCTTCAAAATAAAGAATGCTAAAGAACGATATCCCTACAAAATCATATAGCCTAGCATGCTTAGTCTTCCTAGCACAAAGATATTAATCATGAACTACCCCAATGACAAGCCAAGCAATTGTATCATACTTTTTCACGCGCTTCAGCATTTTCGACTTCACTCACTACATGAGCGTGAGCCATGGACATTGCACTATGGGTGGAACATAATGCGATGGTAGAGATCAATAAGGAAAGTCAAAAAAGAAGAAAGGATCGCATCAACTCGGCGGATCAATAGGCAATGGAGAGGCCTATCAAACGATATCAATGTGAGGAGTATGGATTACCATGCAACGGATGCACTAGAGCTATAAGTGTATGAAAGCTCCCTATGAAACTAAGTGGGTATGCATCCAACTTGCTTGCTCATGAAGACCTCGGCCATTTAAGGAAGCCCGTCATCGGAATATACAAGCCAAGTTCTATAATGTAAAATTCCCACTGGTATATGAAAGTGACAACTCATGGAGACTCTCTATATGAAGAACATGGTGCTATTTTGAAGCACAAGTGTGGTAAAAGGATAGTAGCATTCCCCTTCTCTCTTTTTCTCTCATTTTTTTGTTTTCTCTTTTTTTTATAGGCTCTTTTTGGCCTCTTTTTTTTAGAACAGTCTCATGGACCCCATCCCCACTTTTTCGAGGACTCATTAGTCTCCATCATTCTTTTCTTCACTGGAGCAATGCTCTAATAATGATGATCATCACGCTTTTATTTACTTACAACTCGATAAACTGAAAAAGATGACTACAAATGAATTCCTCTGGCAGTGTACCAGGTTGTGCAATGATCTAGCGTAGCGAAGATATCAAAAAACGGACAAGCCATGAAAATATCATGCTAGCTATCTTACAATCATGCAAAGCAATATGACAATGAATGCTCAAGTCATGTATATGATGATGATGGAAGTTGCATGGCAATATATCTCGGAATGGCTATGGAAATGCCATGATAGGTAGGTATGGTGGCTGTTTTGAGGAAGATATAAGGAGGCTTATGTGTGATAGAGCGTATCATATCACGGGGTTTGGATGCACCGGCGAAGTTTGCATTGACTCTCGAGGTGAGAAAGGGCAATGCACGGTATCGAAAAGGCTAGCAATATGCGAAAAGGTGAGAGTGCGTACAGTCCATGAACCCACATTAGTCATAAAGAACTCATATACTTATTGTGAAAATTTCAAAGCCCTCGAAGCAAAGTATTACTCGCATGCTCCTAGGGGATAGATTGGGAGGAAAAGACCATCGCTCGTCCCCGACCGCCACTCATAAGGTAGACACACTCAATAATAAATGATGCTCCAACTTCATTGCAAAACTAGAGGCTATACGTGCATGCTTCGGGAATCACAAACTTTAATATCGATATTTTTACTAAATCAGAATCATCCACTAGTACACCCACATATTACCATCATAATATCGCAAAACTATTGCAAGGAATCAAACATATCATACTAGTAGAATGCCCGTGCATTGCTACGGGCGAAATCGGGCGAATTACAGGAAAATGAATCAAACTGATGACTAAATGACATGAGTAAAGTCCTTCAAATATATAACGTCTGTTATCAATTTCTTTAGTGGATACAATGAGAGCAACTACGCACCAGTCGCCTGTTTTTTCAGTGGTAAAATTCGATGATCGTTGTCTTCCTCCTCTTCGCCTTCCTCTTTTCGTCCCCACGGCCCATCCTCCGACATTGGTCGTGGCCAGTGCTGATGTCGTGCGTTGCTACGGGGGAATATATATTTTGAGGGTTTAACACAAATCATATCTAACCTATACATATTATTCCCCCACACGCTATGTCCATCTCCCAATCAAATTGCCAATGGCGTATCCGGCTTAGAATCCCCCTTCCACCCTCATCCTCACTCACATAAGAGCATCTACATCCGGGCGCCTCAAACCCCCCTCAAACGCCCGGGCGGGCCGCCCGGTCACTGACCGGTCACGATTTTTCGACCCAGCCGGGCGCCTCAAACGGGCCTCAAACGACCGGGCTGACCGGCACCCCTCATATCCAGCCCAAATATGGGGCGGATATGGGGGCGCCCGGGCGTGCCCGGGCACGCCCGCCACGTCAGCCTGGCCCGCGCTGGCCTGCCTCGACCCCACATATATTCCTCCCGATCCGGTCGCCAGACCAAACCCTAGCCACTTCACTCCACTCCCCTCCGCCACCCAAGCTCACCTGCACCGATCTCTGGCCATCTCCGACATGGCGGGTAGCCGATCCGAGTCCTTCACCTCCAGATCCGTTGACCCCGAGCTCATCCCACGCGGCCCCGAGGAGGAGATGGCCGTCCGGCTTGCGCTTCGCCGCTCTCGGGACAAGGCCCGTGCGAGGCAGTGCACGGACTCCTTCCGTCGGGAATCCATCACGTCCGCCCAAATGGCGCATGGATCCGGCGCTCGGGGTGCCGTGGCTGCCTCACCGGAGGCGGTGTGGTCCGCCTGGCGTCTGAACGCGGTGACGGACGCGCAACCCCTCCGTTGGCGCGCGGAGCAGCAGGACGCGCCATGGTTGCCGTCCGACGCAAACATGGCGCGGCGTGCCCAGCACGCGAGGGAGCGGGCGCGGGAGGCGGCGGCAGCCCTCGCGGCGGTGGACGTCGGCGAGGCAGAGTCGCATTCTCCGGCGCCCCGTATGGTGCAGTCCGGGCGCCGCAACCGCGTCGTGGTGGATGTCGGCTCGTCCCAGGATGGATCCATCATCGACCTGACGTCCACCGGCACTGTCCGGGTTACGGGCTCCGACGAGGAAGAGTAGGGCATGGGAGACGGCTGCGCCTTGAGTCCCGTGAGTCCACTCGTGTCCCATGCTCTACTCTACCTTGCCGGCGACCGAACCAACACTCTGGGGAATGCAGCCGGCCGCCGGACATGGGCACGGCGGAGCCGGACTAGCTCCGCTTAAAGATCGGTTTACGTTGCATGTAATAATATGGATTTGAGATTTCTAATTTAAGGTATCCGGATGTGGAATGCATTATTTGAGGCGTGACCGGTCAGTGTCCGTGGACGCGCCCGGACGCGTCCGCGGGCGTTTGAGGGGCCGGATTTGCCATATGCGGCTGTAGATGCTCTAACTCAGTAAGATGAACATCTATTACCAGCACACATCCTCACTCACTTTAAAAAAATTGAAGATTAAATCCAGAATCATGCTAGTGAACATCTATTTCCGGCACACATTAGTTTTGTCAACATTTACCACTTAGAATATTTTCTTTACTATTTAGAGAACTTAGCAGCTTTTATTAGTGCAAGATACAATCACATGCCATGTTAATGATGATTTAAGACATAATTTATTGCTAAAACCTTCGTGAACTACACTAATATCCTACCGCATGGAGCAACTCAAATATGTACTCCAGCAGAATTATCTTTTTGGATAAGTACAAAGAATCACTTTCAGTTTAACCTCATCTCTGAACCTAACTCACTAAATCTTCTTCATAAGAAAATGGCTGATACATACATCGATTTGTTGATGGTTGATCAGCGGTTGCTGGCTGCGTGTAATTTTCGCTCTTGACCAAGGAGGTAGCCACCTTGTAGGTTCTTCACGTTCTTGACCCCCTGCAACAAAGATCAAAATCAATTAATCCACATTGATCTCAACCAAACATGGAGAATCGATAAAAAACAATTCAGTAACTAACTAACTAACTAAGCGAGACACACCACTTGCGGCGGCAAGCCTAGAGTGGAACCAGGTGCAGCTGCCGCAAGGATGTTCTATCAACGCAAACAAGAAAGTGTGTTTTGCCGAAAAACGATAAAGGTTAATTGCTAAATGAAGTACCTTTTTCTATCATTATACAAGGCAAATACTTGCATAATTGGTCAGCATGGTTTGATGTTAGATTTAGAATTACACAAAAACTTTAGCCCAAAGTTCTTTCAGAAGTTGAAGATCAACATGCTAGTTTTGAATCATTACCTATATAAAATACATACGGAAGTACCAAAAAGGTTACAAAGAAAATGGTTATTCACATACTTTGGATGCACCATTGGAGGTCTACTTCAATTCATCAATTGGTTTGGTTTTAGACGAGGAATGACAACAGAAGGAATAGGCATGGTGGGCTTGTACTTGGCAGTTCTCCTACAGATACCACAGATACCAGATATGACAGATAGTGTATGAAGTAATTTGCATTAAACTATAAGCCTACACGAAGCAATACTATTTTCTTTCTACCTTGCAGCACGTCAAAATGAGGTGAAGCAAATGATGACTGAAGCCTTAACTTCGATAGCAGCCTGCACCTAGCAAAAAAGTAGCGAACTGTTTTAGACTTATAAACCCAAGTGTCAGACTCTGATATTCGATGGTGGAAGATAGAAATTGTTATTATGGAAACACTAACAAAGACTTGAAAATGAAAATAACTAAAATACGCACTGCAGAGGAAGCAATGGTTGACTCAAAGTCAGTCATGGATCTCCCACATATTTCACAGTCCGCTTCAAGTATAAAACTTGGTTGAAGACGTTCTCAGCCTGTGAAACAATTCACGAACACATTCAGTGGCTGTCCTTTGGGATGGTATTTCTTGGTAAAGTATTAGTATTTAAGTCAATTTGAACTACAGAAAGGGTTCTTTATTGACAAATGCCCCTCCCAAACATGTCTGCGTTAATCAAGAGAATGGACACCTTGAAAGAAATTTCGCCTCAACACAAATTCTGCCCACTACTAAATAGTCTCTACTGGATACAACCTGCACAGAGTCTGAGCACCAGGAAAATAGCATCACTACCTGAACAAAACAATTGTAATTCATGTTACGAGTAGTACTGATCAGCAGTACAGGAGAGCGAAAGTATGAAGATCTGCAAGAGATAACACCTTGTCATGCTTTATGCTGCTGCTGTTTTTAAGAAGGTTAAAAGGACCCCCTTTGCCGGTCATATTCTAGAGTGGTATAAGAGCTTCATATTCTTGAGTAGATAAAAACTTCACTGCATTTCCCTGGAGCACACAGATCTTAATCTTTATACTCTAGTTCATAGCTTTTTGAAGAGAAATTCATGGTGTCACACATTTAGAGATGAATTTGAAGGATTGCAACGAACTTACGTGTTAGTATAGTCTATTATGAAAATCATCAACAAGATATAGTATCTTCATGCATATGATATTTTATTAGGTGCAGGCAGTACGGATATGACTTATAGATATACAGTGGTTTGTCGAGGTGTGCCAATCATATCTTTTATAGCTACCAGAGATAAATGTATGCAACTATCTAGTACTCCCTCCGTTCCATAATTTTTGTAGGTTTTAGTTCAAATTTGAACTAAAATCACGACAAGAATTATGGAATGGAGGTAGTAATGGAGAAGGGTCAAAGGTGTTTGGCGTCATATATTCACTGCACTGTACTGGTACAATTCTTATGTATCTAGTTTGTCATTGTCGACTGAGGAATTATCTCCTGACAAATCTATAGTTTGAATGTAGGCTAAATGTTAATATGATGACAGAAGTAGAATCAACATTTTGTTCATTAGGATCTTACATATTTTCTTTATTACGTTATATAAATCAATTTGGTTAGTCAGAAGCTCTTGCCTTACTTAACCATTTAAAGATTATGAATGGTTATATGTTAAACATTATGCACTCAGAAGTCATAATTAGATCCATCAATACATTTAATATTAAGCGTCATCTGTATTCAGAGAAGTATTGACAAATATTGGACTAAATGGAAGCATTGAGCAACGTCCTCCATGAGTGGACCTGCAAAAAGGACTACTGCACCAACAAATATAAGCATCAAATAGTAAACTTCAGATTTATTCATAGGATTTTCATACTATACCAGAGCTGGGGGCGGCAGAGAAGTGGACCTCGAGGAGGCATCATCTTTGGGGAAACCATCTAGAGTGTTGCTGGATCAACTTAATATGAGGAATCACACCTGGATCATCTAGAACGCTGCTGCCGGTTGGAATAATTAGTAATTACACTATTCCTGTTAAAGCACACGAGAAGGCGTAATCCAAGCTTTGTCGAGCAGGAGAAGAGAAACTAACCAAACTTAAATGTGCATTTCTCAAAAAATATAAACATGTATTGCTTAATTGGATTATCGATCTAAGCACATCACAAATCCTTCCATCCAAGTGCGTGAATTCCACCCATTCAATTAGAAGATCAAATCTGAGATAAGAGAAATTTAAAAGTTAAAGAACACATGTCACTTGCATCCAATTAGTGTGAGAACATCACAAATATCACATGATCACCTTTGTAATGCACCTGTGGACTGGTTGGGGCATAAATGTTTCTGCTCCTTGGTTTCGATTAACCGGCGATCAAGGAAGCGGTAAGAAAGATTCTTGCCGTTAGGTTCTGCATATATGCCGGTCGCCGGAGTAGGCCGCCGCCGCCGCCGCCGCCATCAGCAGGCATAAGGAAATTAATGTCACTTAATTTCTTAATCGATCAAACAATGCGTACTATGCCTAATCACCCTGTTTATCTGTTGGCAAGTTAGCATTGGTCCACCAAGAGGTGGATTGGATGAATTGATGCATACCTTTCTCAGTATCTGTCCTTTCATTCAAGAGCTCCTTTCCATCAATTATCCGCGTACAAGGTTTCAGTGCATCACGCTCTGATCTCAGTAACAGTTCATAGCACGGTTGCCATTTTCTAGCTGCACACGATGCAGTTTATTAGTTGGATAGGAGAGTGAGTACCTCGACGATACAAGTGCCGTAGCTGCCCCCGCCGCTGCAGTTCATCAAGTTCCCCTGCAATGCACGCACCAAGAACCATTAATCGATAGTGGCAGAGGATCCGGCTCTGGCACCACCAGCAAAATTTCAAGGGAGATTAAGCCAAATAAAGTGTGATTTAATCAGGGAGGCTCAAATAAAGTACGTCATGGAGGAGCTTCTCGCCACTGACGGCCGCCGCCCTGTGCCCATGTCCACCGGCTTCGGCTACACACACATCCAGCACGCAAATCAACCCTAGGTATTTACATCATAGGAAATAGATTACACATGCGGCGCCCGGGGATCGGAGCCAGCGGAGACCATTGAGGTTGAGGCCTTATCCGACGAACTCGAGTGCCATTTGGGGCTTGGGTATGCGCCGGAGCGTTCGATGACACACTGGAGCATCTGATGGAGGATACAGCCGCGGCGGAGCAGGTGGGTTTGTGGCGGCTGCTAGTCCATCCAGAGGCTGTTGTCGTCGTGGGCAGAGGGGTGGACGAAGAAGAGCGCCGCGGAGCTCATGGCCGCCAGCCCGCCATGGTCTTGACTCTTGCGCACTCTTGGTGGGGGGACGTGGCGGAGGAAGCGAGGGGGAGTAGGGGATTGATTTGGCCGAGTGGACTCCAACTTGGGCGGTGGTACAATGTCCCGGACGAGAACGCCAAGAAGGTGGAGGCAGCGCGCCACCCCCTTGGTCAGCAGATCGGGTGCTTCTCGGCGGCATCGGCGACTCTAGCGTCAGTTGAGGGCCGGATTCGAAGAGAAGGCGGACGATGCGGTGGCGCGTGGGCGGCGGCGCGGAGGAGCGCACCCGTGATTTTGAGAGGTTTCGGGTGGCAGAGAATATACACAGGAAAGAAGCGATGGTGGGTAAGGCGTTTAGCGAGAAATCAGGGAAGGCCCACGCGTCGGGGCTGAAACTAGAGGAGAGGACGACCCACGAGGGGAAGTCGGGAGGGTGGTGAGACCAACGAAACGAACGCCGTCATAACCGCAGACTCCACCTTTAGAAGTATTAGAAGATAGAAGATAGAAGATTCATTGATCTACAAGTTTTATATAGAATTTTATGACTAATCATGTGAATGATCAATTCCTATTAACTCTTTAAATAGATATAATTGAATCATGAGAGTTTAATTATTTCTACAAAATATCACGCTCTAATAAATATAAGTGAAGCAAAAGAGCATTCTACAAATAACGGTTTTTCAAATGTAGAGAAACGAGCATCCAAACTTTAAATGGTACTATAAGTGAAGCACATGAAGCATTCTATAAAGTCATACTCAAAAGACATAAGTGAAGTGCAAAAAGCATTTTATAAATCAACCAAGGACTATCTCATGCCAGCATGATGCATAAAATAAAAAGGAAAAATAAACAGAAAAGACGCTCCAAGAATTTACGCATATCATGTGAAAAAAAAACATATCGATAATTGTCGAAAAAGAAAGATGGGATGCCTTCGGGGGCATCCCCAAGCTTAGACACTTGAGTCTCCTTGAATATTTACTTGTGGTGCCTTGGGCATCCCCAAGCTTGAACTCTCGCCTCTCCTTATTCTTCTCATATCGATACCTCCTCGATCTTCGAACACTTCATCCACATAAAACTTAACTGAACTTTTTTTTTGTTAGAGGGATTAGTACATATAACATCAAATCCCATCATGTCCTGCTATAACATTATTGTATAATTATAATAAAACATTACCCACTGTATGCTATTGCAATTCTATGGCTCCCAAGTCAATGGGGCTCAACAAGATTTCAAACATTAGCAAATAAAGAAATTATAACAGCAATCTGTGAAAACAGGACAGTCTGTAAAGATGCAGATGAAACATATACTTCTGTAACTCCAAAATTTCTGAAAAATTAGGACCTAATAATTTTTTTGCATAGCAGTACTGTGTAAAAAATTCAGAATTTTGCACGCTCCAGTAAAATATGTAAATTCAAATACTACAACAAAAATTTCTGTTTTTGCACCGCACACACCAAACAAGCAATTTCAACACCCTAAAGGTAAATCTTGGCACATTATTTTTATAATACAATGGATTTGTACAAGGGGATAATTATTTTTGTTGAAAAGTTTCTGTAATTTAAGATTCATAAAGTTTTCATGGGCATGAACAAAGTTCAAGGATATCCCCCACTTCAACGGTGCTCGTCTTTCTCACTTTCACTTTTCTTTTTGAAAAGTTTTAGGTTCCCCTCTATATTTTTTTTTGTTTTTAAACTTTTTGAAAGCACACAGCAAAAATAAAAGACTCTCTAAAACTTCCGGGTTGTCTCCCAGGCAGCGCTTTCTTTAAAGCCATTAAGCTAGTCATAAAATGCTCAAGTAATTGATCCACCCGGATCCCAAGGTATATCAAAGCCAATTTTAATTAACAATGATTTGTAATTTAGTAGTGAGCACAAAGCAACATATCTCTACTACTAAAGTCTCACTTGGTAGCTTCTCCTCACCGGTTTATTTTCGTCTGGTTTTTTTCGCCTCACCTTCCATCACGTTCTCCCACTGGTCTTTTTTCACCTCACCAGCTACGTCCTCCTTTCCACCGGTTTTAACCATTTTTTATCCTGATTCGGCCCGCATCAAACGAGTCGCTCCTCTCCTGTCCTTCATTTTTGCAAGATTTCCCTAGGGTTTCAGCAGAGCGCCACCACCGCTCGACTCTCTCCTCCTCTCAGTCACCTCTCTTTCCCACCTCGTGAGCGGCAGGGGAGATCGGCATTCTCCTGATCCGCCTCCACCAACGTCGGGCACTTCTCCTCAGCAAACGACACCCCGACGTCACCGACGCTGGCGAACCACGGATTTGCCGCCGTCGCGCTGCAGGAGCTAATTTGCTAATGACGTCGAGGAGGGCGAGAGCTCCTGGACTCATCTCATCAGGCCAACAATATGCTCATCCGGCCATCGTTGGCCACGCCCGATCCATGGCACGGTGGTGCTGGTGAAGAAGGACATGCTGGACCTGGGTGATTTGCACACCTCCCTCATCGACCGTCATCTACAAGATTCTCGGCAATGACAACAACATGTGCAAGATTCTCAGCAATGACGACGGCGTCTACAAGATTCTCGGCAACACCTCTTTAGGCCCCAACCCCAGTAAGCACTCCCCTGCCTCCCTCTCTTCCTCATGCATCCAACGGCATGCGCTTGTTGTGGTCGCTGAACTCTAGGTGCTGCCGTGTAACCACTGCCTCCGGTACGTGTTTGGGTTTCAGTTTCCTACTCGCACTAGGCATTTTGTTTTCCAATCTCAACTGATTTGGTGATTGGTTCATTTCCTTGTACGAAAAAATCACCTGATTGAACTCGCCATTTGCTAGAGCCAATATTTGGAGCCTGCAGGTTTTTTTTGAAAGGGGAAATAAAAATTATTGTGTGAGGTGAAGCTATTCGTCAAAAAAATAATAATCTTATGAACTTTGGATTAAGCTTTATGATTTATCAAGTATCGTTATACATTGTTTTGGAGTTGCGACAACGTCCCAACTATAACAGTACAACTATATTTGTTATAAGCACTCTTATGCATGATATATTTTAACAATTAACACTGATAAATTTACTGTTAGAGACAACATCAACTAATCTAACATTAATGGATATTTTTTGAAACCTTAATGGATATTTTTGGTATTTTTTTTATGATAAAAATGCATCGCCGTGTTGCAGACTAATAGGTTGAAACGATAAATTTCTTAACTTTCCATGATGTCTTAGTTTTTGTGGCCCATGTTGTTTCTTAGATGTGCCAGTCGCACAAAATGTTGATCGTTGTATCATTTACCTTGACCATTCAAGTTTCGTTTCAGCCAATTTGATGAAACATCAGTTCACCAGTTCAGCCAGTTTCATAAGTAGAATCCTTTGTTTGACGTGAATTTACAAAATATGTTGCTTGTGCTTCAATCTTTCTTACTAGCATAGCAAATTAGCGTACTACAAACGGTAATGAAGTTCCTTTGTCTGCCTATCTCATGGTACCAGCTGAGGTCGACGAGGTCGTGTCGGGCGTGGTCAAGATGGCCACGACGGTGCAGGCCATGCCCAACACGTGACGCACATGGCGAGGAAGGCCACGCCCAGAAAGTGCATAGATAAGGCGATGAAGGTCATGTTCACGATGAGACGACGTGCAAGGATAATGCCCGCAATGCTACACGAGGTCAAGGAGGAGATAGGCGTGGTGCTGGTGACTGTGGTTGTGGACTTGTGGTCGAGGAGGACGTGGATGCAGTGCCAGCAGAAGCTGTCGAGGAACCCTCAGACTGATCGGTTTTGGCAAGCGATGTTTCGCCAGGCTTGGTAGCCATTTGAAAGGACATGGCTTGTCCGGTTGTCGGTTCGGCGGTCTTGGACTGGCCAGACATCAGGGCAGCGAGGATTTCCAGGGCATTGTCGACATGCAGCACAACGAGATGCCCATGGCAGCATCAGCAGCGACAACGTGGACAGGCAAAACAGTAAGTGCTTTCCTCAAAAAATTCAAATTGTCCCATGAGCATACTTAAGTGTGTTCTGTAGGAATATTTGGATTAGTAACAGTTATATGCAGTTGAGAAAATCTCGGCAGAAACTGTCAAAAAAGTTGTGAGAGAAAATATGCTTGTGCAGAGTTCGAAATAATCATATCAACTATCGTGGGAGAGAATTTGTTCGTGCAGTTGAGATGACCATGTCAAAAATCGTGTCCCAATATGTTGTGTTGATTTTAACCTTTTCTGTTTTTGGAAAGGGTCTCAATATATCTCATCTAGATGTGAGATATTATGTCACATCTAAGATGATGTCATCACTGTTTGTGGCCCTCCCGTTGCCAACTTTCTCCTCGTTTGTTCTTTAATTTTTCAACCCAACACTGTTTCGTTGTTTGTTTGTTTTTTTATCCAGCGCTGTTTCGTTGTTTGTTTGTTCCAGCTCTGTTTCTGGAAAAAAAAATGCAAAAGCTAAGGCGAACTTAATAAGAATCGAACTTCCAACCTGCAACTCCTAAACAAGTCCTTATAGCCACTAGAGGTAACGACTGTTCGTGGCAAAATGATAAACGCGAATACTTAATAACTCAATGCGGCGTCATATCTGAAAACCTTTTTTTTTAAATTTATTGAAAAACTGTGAATAATTTTGAAAATGCTGAATATTTTTTGAAAACGCACAGAATTTTTGGAACTCCAAACATTTTTTTGAAAAGTGCAAACAAATATTTGTAATTCCAAACATTTTTTAAAGACACATTTTTTAAAAACATGAACAATTTTTGAAATCCTGATTTTTTTAAAAAAATACAAACATTTTGAAAATTCTGAACATTTCTGAAAACATGAACACTTTACAAAAAACACAATTTATTTCGGAAATGAGAACATTTGTTTTTAAATTCCTAAACATTTTCTGAAAACCTGATTTTTTTTTATGAAAACATGAATTTTTTTTGCAATTTTTTAAAATGGGAACATGTTTTGACTTTTAAGACATTTCTTATATACAAACTGAACATTTTAGCATAGGATGAACTATTTTTAATATACGATGAACATTTATTTTAACAAACTAAACTTTTTTAGTGTATGGTGAACCTTTTAAGCTTTTTCAAAAAATATGGAAGCTGATTTGTATGCGCGGATCGTGGTGCATGCTTTTTATACCTTGGCCTTAGATATATGCATGTACTAGCACGTACCTTGACATGCATGCACATGTAAGCTCATCTAAGGATCAACTAATGTATGTACTGGTGTGATGACATGCTTTCTGTGTATCCTACGCAGAACAAAAAAACTTCTACATTCCAAAAATGAATTTTAGGGCTTAGTCACGTAAGAGGCGGAAAAAATCAGCCCTATACGCGAGCTGATAGTGGACTTACAATTGAGGCAAAAAAAATCAGGCCCAGTTGTGAGTCAAAGGATGGACTTGCAAACTAGGGAAAAATGATCAAAAAGCCCTGTTGCATGTCAATGGTGGACTTGCAACTTGGACAAAAAAAGGGTCGGCCCAGTTGCGGGTCGACGGTGGACTTGAAACTAAGATAAAAAGGGTTTGACTCCCAGTTGCGAGTCGATGTTGGGGTAAAAAAATGTCGGGCTCAATTGCGAGTCAAGGGTGGACTTGCAACTAGGGCAAATAAAAGGATCAAAGGCCCAGTTTCATGTCAAATGAAGGACTTGCAACTGGGACAAAAAAATGGTCGGGCCCAGTTGCAAGTTGTTGGTTGACTTGCAACTACGTCAAAGAAAAGGATCAAGAGCGGAAAAAAAAGGTCAGTGCTAGTTGTAAGCTGAGGGTGGACTTGCAAACTAAGGTGACCAAAAAACTTTAAGCCCATTTGTGAGTTGAGGATGGACTTGCAATTGGGATGAAAACAAACTACGGGCCAAGTTGCGAGTCGAGAGTGGACTTGCAACTGGAACACAGCTACACAAAACTACGAGACCATTTGCGAGTCAAGGGTGGAGTTGCAACTGGAACAACTGCGAGCTTTAGTTGCGTGTCGAGGGTGGACTTGCAACTGGGATGAAAAAAAACTACGAGCCCAATTGCGAGTCGGAGGGTGGACTTGCAACTGGGATAACAACAAACTACGGGCCAAGTTGCGAGTCGAGGATGGACTTGCGACTGGTAGAACTACGCAAAACTACGAGACCAGTTGCGAGTCAAGGGTGGACTTGCAACTGGGAAAACTGTGAGCTTAGTTGCGAGTCGAGGGTGGACTTGCAACTGGGATGAAAAACAAACTACCGTCTCAGTTGCGAGTCGAGGGTGAACTTGTAACTAGGATAAAAAAAACTATGGGCTTAGTTGCGAGTCGAGCGTGGACTTGCAACTGGGACAACTACACAAAACTATGATACCAGTTTGTGAGCCGAGGGTGGACTTGCAAACTAAAGCGACAAAAAAACTATAGGCCCAGTTCCAAGTCGGAGGATGGACTTGCAACTAGGACAACAACAAACTACGAGCCAAGTTGCGAGTGAAGGGTGAACTTGCAACTAGGACAATTACGAAACTACAAGCCAAATTGTGAGTCCAGGGTGGATTTGCAACTGAGACAACTGCGGACCTAGTTGCGAGTCGAGGGTGGACTTGCAACTAGGATGAAAAACAAACTACAGTCTTAGTTGCGAGTCGAGGGTGGACTTGCAACTAGGATGAAAAAAAATATGTGCTTAGTTGCGACTCGAGCATGGACTTGCAACTAAGAAAACCACACAAAACTACGATAACAGTTTCGAGCCAATGGTGGACTTGCATCTGGGACGAAAACAAACTACGGGCCTAGTTGCGAGTCGGAGGGTGGGCTTGCACTAGGAAAACAACAAAACTATGGGCCGAATTGCGAGTCGAGGGTGAACTTGCAACTAGAACAACTACGAAACTATGAGACCAGTTGCGAGTCCAGGGTGGACTTGCAACTGGGATGAAACAAACTAAGAGCCCAGTTGCGAGTCAAGGGCAGACCTGCAACTGGGACAACTACACAAAACTACGATACCATTTGTGAGTCGAGCGCGGACTTGCAACTGGGACGAAAAATAAAACACATGCCTAGTTCCGAGTTGTGGGTAGACTTGCAATTGGGACAACTACGAGCCCATTTACAAGTCGAGGGTGGACTTGCAACTGGGACAACTATGAAATTACGAGCCCGGTTGCAAGTCAAGTGTCAACTTACAACTAGGATGAAATAAACTATGGGCCCTGTTTGTGAGTCAAGGGTGGATTTGCAGCCAGGATAAAAAAACAAAACACAAGCTCCAGTTGCGAGTCAACGGGTGGGCTTGCAACTCAGACGACTACGAGCCCTGTTGCGAGTAGATTGTGGACTTGCAACTAGGAAAACAACGAAACTATGAGCCCGATTGCGTGTCAAGGGTCGACTTGCAATTAGGAAGAAAAAAACAGTGGGCCTAGTTGCGAGCCAAGGATGGACCTGCAACTAGGATGAAAAACAAAACACGGGCCGAGTTGCGAGTTAAGGGTTGGCTTGCAACTAGGATGAAACAAACTATGGCCTAGTTGTGAGTCGTGGGTGTACTTGCAACTAGAACTACACAAAATTACGATACGAGCTGCGAGTCGAGGGTGGACATGCAACTGAGACAATTATACAAAACTACAATACGAGTTGCGAGTCAAGGGTTGACTTGCAACTAGGATGAAAAACAAACTACACGTCTAGATGCGAGTCAAGGGTGAGCTTGCAACTAGAAATGAAACAAACTATGGGCCTAAATGTGAGTCAAGATGGACTTGTAACTGGGACAACTACAAAAAACTAAAAAAGAAAAAAAAATGAAAAACTGAACCGCAACTTAACGGGAGAAAGAGAGAGATCAATGAGTCATGTTACTCTGTACAAAAGCTGAACCACACCCACAACAGATAGTGAAAAAAGCTGCAGCCCGCACAAAGTGAAAGCTGACACAACCCCAACAACAGATGCGAGCCGCAAAACGACCCCCAGCGCGTGATGACACATAACTGGCCACAACGGACGCAAGCCACGAAATGGGTCGACAATGTGACGTGGATAAAAATGTTGCACGAAAATTTTAGCAACAAAAGATCGTACGTTTGAAAACTTAGATGAGACATTGCTAAATCTCATCCCAATGAGTCACAACCTTTTTGAAATAGAGGCCCATATACTAACACCGGCGCAAACATGGGATAACGAGAATAACGGCCTCCAGAGCGACGCCAAAACCCGGCCCTACAATGCAAAAACCAGCGAGACACAAGGCACATGCATGTAAACAAAATAATTTTGCACGAAACATACATGTTTGATCCAGATGAGAAGTTAAAAATCATCCAGATGAGAATTAGCAAATCCAAAAAAAAGATAGAGATATTTAAAATAAAGAACAAAAACAAAACAAAAATCATGAATTAAAAAAATAAAAACAAAAAAATAGAAAAGGAAACAAATAAATTGAAAATTGTAAAACAAATCATCAAAAAAGCAAAAGAGAAGAAAAAAACCCCGCAAACTTCTAGCCAAAAAAGGGGACATGAGAAGCATACAAGAAATTGAACTCTTATGTACTCTTCGTGCCACACCTACACTTCGTACCACACCTACACTTTGTTCCGAAAAGGAACAGAAGCCTAGCACGTATCCACGGCACTGTGCCACCACTTTGTTGCAAAAGGAATCGCTGGTAGCTACAAGGAATAGAGAGGGAAAAAAATAGTATAAGGCAGCCCATGTAACAAACAAAAGCCCATCTCAGCGATGAAGAAAAAAGGCCGACCGGGGAGACAACGCAACAAGGGACAAACGCGGGATCAACTTGTGCGAATTTTAAAGACAAACAAATCCAACGATTTTAGACTTAGATGTGAGGTAACTATTTTCACATCTAGATGTGAAATAGCAAAACTGTTTTGAAAAACCATGGAAAGAATAGAAAAGGAAGGATTAGATTTTACCACCCTAGATCTATTTTTGTGTTTCGGTATTGCAACAGCAACATGCCACTGTGCGTTTGCCAACTGAGAAGATTGTGGAAATAATATGAAAAGGTAGGAGCAAACTTGATTTAGAGAATCCAACACTTCATTTAGAGAAGGAAGGATTTAGTTTGCCATTGTAGATTTATTTTTCCTTTTCGGAGTTGCAACAGTAACTGCAATTGTAGGCTAACAGCTGAAAAATTAATGGAAAATATTAGGAAGGAGTTGGAGGAAATTTAATTTAGAAAATGAATATTAGATTTTGCAACCACAACGTGCAAATATATTTTTCGGAATAGAAATGGTAGCATTTTTCAGAACAATACAAATTTCAAATTTTAATTTGTAGATGAAGCATGTTGGCGTGTAAAATGGAAGTGGATGGAAGATGAGCAAAGGGCTGTATACACCCGAATTTATGTATACACCTTGCTTTTAGAGAGGACGTCTCTCAGAGCGTTGAATGACGGAGCGACAAAGGTCGTCTTGGCTTTGGCCCCTGTTTCTCTGTGGACTGTGCATTACATTTCGCAAAGAGTGAATTTATTCTTGCAGGGGAGGGATGTGGACGCTAACCTCGTGGAGTTCTTGCAGGACTATGTGGTGGAAAAAAGATGGAGCTGCTCCTGTGGTTGAATGTTTGTCAGTAAGTAATTAAGTAGTCGCAGGCACGTCATCGGGTGAGATGGTCACACTAATACGTATATGTTCAGGCTTATGGACACAAGATAGTGTTGTCAGTCTTAAAAAAATTCTTTTCGCAGGATACATATATATGAAATACAAATGTTCAACTCCACTGAAATAAATCATCTTCTGATTCTGTTGGATTGTATTATGGTCACTGGTTACATGGAAGAACTGCAAGTGCATTTTCCTGATTTGCTACCACTTGAATATACTTATGTTTTAGATTCCAAATTCATATTGCAAGGTAATTTTGCAATCCGCAAAGTAACCTTTTTATTGCTTTATGCTATCATATATATTCCCAATTACCACAAAAATGTAATTATCTATTTCGGAAAACTCATATTTATTGTCAGGTTTGATTCTTGTTCTATTTAGGGTTGACCTTGAAGTTGATTGTTTTTATTGATTTCACCCATACATCATCAATTGTTAACACCAGGAAGGAATTGCCATACAAGTTACTTGTGTTGCAGTTCTACGGCGGTATAAAATCACTTTTATACTTTTCATGGGTCATACAAGTTGGTTGTACCGCCACTGGTTGCTACAGCCTACAAATATAAATATCTTCATTGTATGCCTTACTATATGAACTTCTCAGTCCATAAATTGATATTTTTTAGAGACCATTTGGTGTAGAAATTCTTGTTCTATAATAGTGAGACTATTGTATATATTCCTATCCAGATTTGACATTTCATTTCCATGTGCTTTATTTTTCTTTTCTTCTTAGGGACAACATGCTAATTTCACTAATCCACTCTTATTGTAATGTTATATTTTGTTTCCAGGTTGGTAAAATTTTCTAATCAGCTCAAAGAGGTCCTGCGGTACAATCGTAGGAAATAAAGGCGAGTCAATTTGGTGAGAATAAATTGGATTGCCTTCTATTGTGGTGGGTCAAACTATTGTGCAGGGCCTAATATAATGCTTATTGTATCTATAAGATATATTAATAGATGCATCCAAGTCTAATTTGGCACTTACTTGAGCTGAATGGATAGGTCAAATTGAGCTATAAGCTGTTTATTGCTGTATTTCTTTAGTTCCGATTTATTGGATCTGATTGCAAAGTTCTAAATCCAAATGATTGTTCAGATTGATTTACATGATGTTACCTCACTTATTTAGAAACTATCATTTTTTCTGTTGTTTTAAATTTAAAATTAATGACTAATATATTGCAGATGCTTTTACCATGGGATAACTTGCCTATTTGTCGAGAGAAGTGATGAAAATTGTCAAGCTTTAAGCTTAAAGAACAACATGTTGAACTTTGAAATGGTGAGTTCGGATGTCATGCTTGTAGTGCATAATCTATGTGATAATGACACTTTCATCAAGTCGTACACTTTTTTAGTTAGGATGGAAGGGTAAATGCATTGGTTAGTTGTTTCAAGTGTTAATAACGGACACATTGGTTTTGTGTGGTTGTAATGCACGACAATCAGCTGTGTGTTACAACATGGCGATGGCCGAGGAGACATCAGATCTGCCTTCTTGGCTCAGGGGGCGTAAGGGCGGCGACTGCCTCCTCCCCTTAATGGAGGTGGCGGATTAGGGCGGAGAGCGGGGCGGTTGTCGGGGGAGTCCTCTTTGGCGGTCTGTGGGGAAGTATGGTGTGAAGGAGAGAGGGCGCCATAACAAAGGTGAGGTACATCATCCGGTTTTAAAGGAGAGGGCTCCAGGGAGAAATGTCCCGCTACGACAGAAAACCGAGTGGGAAAGGAAGGCTCCGGTAGGAAAAGGGAAGGGTGCATCATGAGGTCGGATTTTTGTGTTAGGACCGCATGTTGGAGATAACATGGTGGATAGTCCACACAACCACATTTCTCTCCCATATATCGGCTGTATTTGGAAGAGTTTGCACTGTCCAAACGATTGAATTCTGAGGAGTGGACTGGGCGTCTGTTTGATATCCGAACACGCCCGGACGTATGAGGAAGGAATTAGCTTTAATCTTAGAGACGTTATATGCATTGTAGCCCGTAGCAACACACGGGCGTTCTACTAGTATCATAGAACAACAGAGTCTAACTCTCTTCCTATTCATCAGCATGTCATAAAAGAACAATTCATGCACATCAAGTAAAGGCCAATGCATAGTATAAACAGTTTCTTGCAATTTTATCGTATTGGAAATATAGAAAGGTGGAGATGTAGTTCCTCTCTCATAATAATTGCAATTAGGAGCAGCAAGCACATGCATATGATATCCATCAAAATCATCATGTGTAATAGTAAAACGCAACCCATCAATATAATCCTTAATAAGTGCAAACTTCTCCGATATAGTGTAGTTGGGAGAATTCAAAAAGATAATAGGACTATCATGTGTGGGTGCAAAAGCTACAATTTCATGGCCACAAGCATAGCAAGCATCAATTTCATCAAAAAGGGATATTTCAAACAAATCCAAGGGATCATAGCAATTATCATAGCATTCATCCTTCGGTAAGTACGAAGGGAAATTAAACAATGTATGAGATAAAGAGTTACTCTCATCAGAAGGTGGGCACGGGTGATCAATCCTCTCTTCCTCCCTTTGTTCTTCGCTCTCCTCCTCATCTTTTTCATCTAATGAGCTCACAGTTTCAGAAATTTCTTCTTCCATAGATTCCTGCAAAATATTAGTCTCTTCCAAGGCAGCAGACATTCTCTCAATAAATTCTTTAACATAAGCATTAGAAGCATAGTTTTCATAGCAATATTTAAGTACGACAAAATTTTCAGATTTGTAAAGAGTAGCATCATACTTTTCAATCAAAAAAGCAATTTCATATGCACCCTTAAAAGCAACAAATTCTTCAATTTGTTCAATATCATAGTAACTATAAGCATCTTTGGCATAAGAAGATAAGATTTCATTCTCATTAAACTCACAATGGTAGGGAAGGTGTTTTTTAGGGTTCTCAGAACAACAAGTAAAATCATATATTTCGCATAAATTCCAAGCATAGTGATACGTCTCCAACGTATCTATAATTTATGAAGTATTCACGCCATGTTTATAACAATTTTATATGGTTTTGGTATGATTTGATTAGAACTAACCCGGACTGACGCTGTTTTCAGCAGAACTACCGTGGTGTTGTTTTTTTGTGCAGAAATAAAAGTTCTCAGAATTGGACGAAACTTTTTGATGATTTTTTTTGGACCAAAAGAGACCCCCGAAGCTTTGTGGAAGGATCAGAAGCCTCACGAGGAGCTCACAAGGCAACACGACGCGCCCTGGGTGGGGGGTCGTGTGCTGTTGCCTTGTGGGGCCCTCGTAGCTCTTTTTCGCGTGATTCCAACGCTGAAAAATCCTATAAATAGAGAAACCCCCAGAAATAAACCTAGAACTTCGCCGCCGCCGCCGCAAGCCTCTGTACCGAAGAAATACCATCTGGAGCCCTATTCCGGCACCCTGTCAGAGGGGGGAATCATCACCGGAGGCCATCTTCATCATCCCGGCGGTCTCCATGACGAGGAGGGAGTAGTTCACCCTCGGGGCTGAGGGTACGTACTAGTAGCTATGTGTTTGATCTCTCTCTCTCGTGTTCTTGATTTGGCACGATCTTGATGTACCGCGAGCTTTGTTAATATAGTTGGATCATATGGTGTTTCTTCCCTCTCTATCTTCTTGTGATGAATTGAGTCTTTCCCTTTGAGGTTTCGTTATTGTCGGATTGAATATTTCAGACTTGAGAACACTTGATGTATGTCTTGCATGTGGATATCCATGGTGACAATGGGGTATTCTATTGGTTCACTTGATGTATGTTTTGGTGATCAGCTTGTGGATTCCCGTGACCTTGGGGTAATCTAGGAATAGGGGTTGATTGCACGTTTTCATCTTCTTTTCTCCGATAGAAACTTTGGGGTACTCTTTGAAGTTCTTTGTGTGGATTGAATATTATGAATCTAAAGTTGTTTTATGCATATCGAATAATCAACTCACGGATACTTGTGGTGACATTGGAGTATCTAGATGACATTAGAGTTGGTTGATGCGTATCATATGGTGTTGTTTTAGTACGAACTCTAGGGCTGTTTGTGACACTTATAAGGATGGCTCAATAGATTGATCGGAAAGGATAACTTTGAGGTGGTTTCGTACGCTACAACAATTTCATCTTATGTTCTCAGCTAATAGAAACTTTGGAGTGATTCTTTGTCGCATGTTGAGGGATTGTTATATGATTCAATTATGTTAGCACTGTTGAGAGATTGCACTAGTGAAAGTATGAACCCTAGGCCTTGTTTTCAAGCATTGCAATACCGTTTGTGCTCACTTTTACTAGTTGCTACCTTGCTCTTTTTTTATTTTCAGATTATAAAAACCTATATCTACTATCCATACTACACTTGTATCACCATCTCTTCGCCGAACTAGTGCACCTATACAATTTACCATTGTATTGGGTGTGTTGGGGACACAAGAGATTTCTTGTATTTGATTGCAGGGTTGTTTGAGAGAGACCATCTTCATCCTACGCCTCCCACGGATTGATAAACCTTAGGTCATCCACTTGAGGGAAATTTGCTACTGTCCTATAAAACTCTGCACTTGGAGGCTGCTACTTGTGATCTGCGTTGGTTTTTTCCCTGAAGAGTAAGGGATGATGCAGTACAGTAGAGATAAGTATTTCCCTCAGTTATGAAACCAAGGTTATCAATCCAGTAGGAGAATCACGCAACACCTGCACACAAAACAACAAACCCTTGCACCCAACGCAAACAAGGGGTTGTCAATCCCTTGGCGGTTAATTGCAAGATTAAATTGTATGGTGATAGATAAATAGATTGAACAAAAATATAAAATAAAATAAATAAAGAAAAAGTGCAGCAAGTATTTTTAGGGTTTTAGTAAATTATAGAGGTAGACCCGGGGGCCATAGTTTTCACTAGAGGCTTCTCTCATAAAAATAGCATACGGTGGGTGAACAAACTACTGTTGGGCAATTGATAGAAAAACAAATAATCATGATGATATCCAAGGCAATGATCTTGTATATAGGCATCACGTCCGAGACAAGTAGACCGACTCCTGCCTGCATCTACTACTATTATTCCACACATCGACCGCTATCCAGCATGCATCTAGTGTATTAAGTCCATAAAGAACGGAGTAACGCCTTAAACAAGATGACATGATGTAGACAAAGTAAACTCACGCATGAATAAACCCCATCTTTTTACCCTTAATAGCAACGATACATACGTGTCATGCCCCTTTCTGTCACTGGGATTGAGCACCGCAAGATCGAACCCATTACAAAGCACCTCTTCCCATGGCAAGATAAATCAATCTAGTTGGCCAAACCAAATCAATAGATCGGAGAAGAAATACGAAGCTACAATAATCATGCATAAAAGAGTTCAGAGAAAAACTCAAATAATATTCATGGATAATCTGATCTTAAACTCACAATTCATCGGATCCCAACAAACACACCGCAAAAAGTGATTACATCGGATAGAACTCCAAGAACATCGAGGAGAACATTGTATTGAAGATCAGAAAGAGAGAAGAAGCCATCTAGCTACTAACTATGGACCCGAAGGTCTGTGGTAAACTACTCACGCATCATCGGAAGGGCAGCTCATGCATCATCGGAAGGGCAGCAAGGTTGATGTAGAGCCCCTCCGTGATCGATTCCCCCTCCGGCGGAGTACCGGAAAAGGCCTCCAGATGGGATCTCTCGAGAACAGAAACTTGCGGCGGTGGAAAAAGTATTTTGTGGACTCCCCTGTTGGTTTCCCGTTTTTTCGGAATTTATAGTGGTGGAATTAGGTCAAAAGAGGCAGAGGTGGGCCCACGAGGCACCAGGGCACGCCTGCCCCCCCAGGCGCGCCCTGGTGGCTCGTGGCCACCTCCTGGGGCTTCTGGCCTTCTCCCTAAGCTTCTAGTGTTTGTTATGTCCAGAAAAAAATCTCCAAAAAGTTTCGTGGCATTTGGACTTCGTTTGGTACTGATATTCTGGAAAACAAAAAACAAGCAAAAAACAGCAACTGGCACTGGGCACTAAGTTAATAGGTTAGTCCCAAAAGATGATATATAATTGCTGTAAATGTATATAAAAACATCTAAGATTGATAATATAACAGCATGGAACAATAAAAAATTATAGATACGTTGGAGACGTATCAGCATCCCCAAGCTTAATTCCTGCTCGTCCTCGTGTAGGTAAATGATAAAAAAAGAATTTTTGATGTGGAATGCTGCCTATCATATTCATCATATTCTTTTCTTTATAGCATGGACATTTGGACTTGAGTGATTCAAAGCAATAGTCTATAATTTGACATGAAGATATAAATACTCAAGCATATTAACAAGCAACCATGTCTTTCAAAATATCAACGCTAAAGAAAGTTATCCCTAGCCCATTATGCTCAATCATTGATCCATTCATGAAACACACTCGATATTAGCTACACACAATGCACAAGTATGACAATAGTGCTCTCTAGTTGGTGCTTTGTAAGAGAAGATGGAGACTCAAAATAAAAATAAAAATTGCATAAAAGTAAATAGATAGGCCCTTCGCAGAGGGAAGCAGAGATTTGCAAATGTGCCAGAGCTCAAAGCTGAAATTAAAGAGATAATTTTTTTTGAGAGGCATGCTTTTCCTGTCAACGAAAACGACCGAGAATTCCCAATATTTTCCATGCTAGACACATCATAGGCGGTTCCCAAACAGAAAGTAAAGTTTATTTCTTTTCCACCATTCTTTCACAATCCATGGCTAGCCGTATCCACGGGTGCCCTCCAAACCAACACTTTCCAAGCAATTTTGTTGTGATTATTTTTTATTTCATTGTGGGACTGGGTATCCCTATTACCAGCCACTCTCTCGTGCAATGACAAGTGAATAAACACTCATCGTGAGAATAACACACCTAGCATGGAAAATAATGGCCAGCCCCTGCCGCTTCATGAGCGGTACGGGCACACAAAACGGAAAAATTATTTTGAAAATTAGAGTTGGCACACGCAAATTTACTTGGAATGGCATGGAAATACCGCATATAGGTAGGTATGGTGGACTCATTTGGCACAACTTGGGTTTAAGGGGTTTGGATGCACAAGCAGTATTTCCGCTTAGTACAAATGAAGGCTAGCAAATAGATTGAGAAGCAACCAACCAAAAAGCGAAAACGGTCATAAACATGCATTGAACATAACTAACACCGAATAATGCACCATAAGTAGGATATAATTTCGTTGCATAACTATTGACTTAACGTGCATGCATAGGGAATCACAAACCTTAACATCAATATTCTTACTAAATCACAATTACTCACTAACATGACTCACATATTATCATCTCCATATCGCAAAACTATTGCAAGGAATCAAACTTATCATATCCAATGATCTTTATGAAAGTTTTTATTATATCCCTCTTGAATATTCATCACTTTGGGACCAAATTCATATCTTGTGCAAATTACCATTACTATTGTCAACTCTCAAAAAGATATAAGTGAAGCATGAGAGTGCAAATATTTCTTCAAAAATTTTAATCTTATCAACTCTCAAAATAATATAAGTGAAGCATGAGAGTTCAAATATTTCTTCAAAATATAGCCACTGCCGTGCTCAAAAAGATTTAAGTGAAGCACTAGAGCAACTGCCTAGCTCAAAGAATTTAAGTGAAGCACATAGAGTATTCTAACAAATCATGATAAACGTGTGGCTCTCTCAAATTGGTGTGTCCCGCAAGGATGATTGTGACAAACTAAAAAGCAAACAAAGAAAAGACTCATATAATACAAGACACTCCAAGTAAAACACATATCATGTGATGAATAAAAATATAGCTCCAAGTTAAATTACCGATAGTTGGTAGAAGAAAGAGGGGATGCCTTCCGGGGCATCCCCAAGCTTAGACGCTTGAGTCTTCCTTGAATATTACCTTGGGGTGCATTGGGCATACCCAAGCTTAGGCTCTTTCCTCTCCTTATTCCTTCATCTATCGTGATCTCACCCAAAACTTGAAAACTTCAATCACACAAAACTCACCAAAACCTTCGTGAGATCCGTTAGTATAACAAAACAAATCACTACTTTAAGTACTGTTGCAAACCCATTCATATTTTATTTTTGCATTATACCTACTGAACTCTAACTTCTCCATGGCTTATACCCCCCAATACAATCCATAGATTCATCAAAACAAGCAAGCAATGCATCAAAAACAGAATCTGTCAAAAACAGAACAGTCTGTAGAGATCTATTTAAAAGCCATACTTCTGTAACTCCAGACATTCTGAAAAATTAGGACAATATGGGCAATTCATATACCAATACTGTGTAAAAATTTCAGATTTTTCTGACGCTCCAGTACAGAACTAAAATTCCAGCACTGGACGCAAAACTTTCTGTTTTCCAAACAACATCAATTATACTATCTTCCAAATCATCCCAAATGTATTACTTGGCACAAACACTAATGAAAACACAAAAACACAATCATAATAGTAGAATAATTGTAAAAACACACGATAACAGAAACAAAAAAGTAAAAATTTATTTTATTCATTGGGTTGCCTCCCAACGAGCGCTATTGTTTTATGCCCCAAGCTAGGCATAATGCATAGTTTCAAGTATTGTCATCTTTCTTCTTCTTATCCAGAGATGTACTTTCATCAAAGGGTTTTTCAAAGGTAATATGAAACACATCATCCATAGAAATTTTAGCATTAGCAAGTTGGCCACCTGTAAATCCCTCTTGATTACCGGCTACAATCCAAGAGTATTGTCTATTAACGCTATTGAAAACTTGTTGGATTATATTCAAAGGAGAAACTTTTTTTTAATATTCTCATCAAAGATGTGGTCATTGCGGAACAAATACCTCAACAAGTAATCATTGTTATAAAGGATCTCATCTATTACCGTTTTTTCACGGTTCATACCATAGAAATCAAAGATCTCCCTAGCTTCTCACACTATATGATCAAATTCATTCATGAGAACAAGGGTAGCTATTTTCTTAGCTCTAGGATCTTTAATAACCGGTAACTCATAAAACAATCTTTGCAAGGTAGGATGGGAGCGAATAAATCTTCTTTCAAGTTTAAGAACAAGTGTGGAAATAGCATCAGCATAATTCTTAGTTTCTTTAAGTATAGGAGCATCATCAAAAGCCAAGGTCCCAATGCAATTAAAGAATTCTTGGATGACACTTTTTCTGGTAACATTCCCATGTCCCAACACAAAGGTTTTGGCATAAAGATTTGTAGAACTTCCCATTTTAGGAGTTCTACCATCATCAGTTTCTGCCATGCCAAAATCACTCATGATAACAATCTTCAAGCAAGCAAACAAGTAAACAAGAAAAAGGCAAACGGAAAATATTTTTGTAAAAACTTTTTAGAAGTGGGGGAGATGAAAACGAGAGGCAAAGGCAAATAAAGTAAATGCAAGGAGATGTAAGTTTTATGCGTAGGTACTTGATAGATGTTGATGATGTCTCCCCGGCAACGGCGCCAGAAATTCTTCCTGCTACTTGTGATCTGCGTTGGTTTTTTCCCTGAAGAGGAAGGGATGATGCAGTACAGTAGAGATAAGTATTTCCCTCAGTTATGAAACCAAGGTTATCAATCCAGTAGGAGAATCAGGCAACACCTTGTTAGCAGCACCTGCACACAAAACAACAAACCCTTGCACCCAACGCAAACAAGGGGTTGTCAATCCCTTGGTGGTTAATTGCAATATTAAATTGTATGGTGATAGATAAATAGATCGAACAAAAATATAAAATAAAATAAATAAAGAAAAAGTGCAGCAAGTATTTTTAGGGTTTTAGTAAATGATAGAGGTAGACCCGGGGGCCATAGTTTTCACTAGAGGCTTCTCTCATAAAAATAGCATACGGTGGGTGAACAAACTACTGTTGGGCAATTGATAGAAAAACAAATAATCATGACGATATCCAAGGCAATGATCTTGTATATAGGCATCACGTCCGAGACAAGTAGACCGACTCCTGCCTGCATCTACTACTATTACTCCACACATCGACCGCTATCCAGCATGCATCTAGTGTATTAAGTCCATAAAGAACGGAGTAACGCCTTAAGCAAGATGACATGATGTAGACAAAGTAAACTCATGCATGAATAAACCCCATATTTTTACCCTTAATAGCAACGATACATACGTGTCATGCCCCTTTCTGTCACTGGGATTGAGCACCGCAAGATCGAACCCATTACAAAGCACCTCTTCCCATGGCAAGATAAATCAATCTAGTTGGCCAAACCAAATCAATAGATCGGAGAAGAAATACGAAGCTACAATAATCATGCATAAAAGAGTTCAGAGAAAAACTCAAATAATATTCATGGATAATCTGATCATAAACTCACAATTCATCGGATCCCAACAAACACACCGCAAAAAGTGATTACATCGGATAGAACTCCAAGAACATCGAGGAGAACATTGTATTGAAGATCAAAAAGAGAGAAGAAGCCATCTAGCTACTAACTATGGACCTGAAGGTCTGTGGTAAACTACTCACGCATCATCGGAAGGGCAGCAAGGTTGATGTAGAGCCCCTCCATGATCGATTCCCCCTCCGGCGGAGTACCGGAAAAGGCCTCCAGATGGGATCTCTCGAGAACAGAAACTTACGGCGATGGAAAAAGTATTTCGTGGACTCCCCTGTTGGTTTCCTGTTTTTTGGAAATTTATAGTGGTGGAATTAGGTCAAAAGAGGCAGAGGTGGGCCCACGAGGCACCAGGGCGCGCCTGCCCCCCCCCCCCCAGGCGTGCCCTGGTGGCTCGTGGCCACCTCCTGGGGCTTCTGGCCTTCTCCCGAAGCTTCTAGTGTTTGTTATGTCCAGAAAAAAATCTCCAAAAAGTTTTGTGGCATTTGGACTTCGTTTGGTACTGATATTCTGGAAAACCAAAAATAGGCAAAAAACAGCAACTGGCACTGGGCACTAAGTTAATAGGTTAGTCCCAAAAAATGATATATAATTGCTGTAAATGTATATAAAAACATCCAAGATTGATAATATAACAGCATGGAACAATCAAAAATTATAGATACGTTGAAGACGTATCAGAGGCCCAACAACGTCTACAAGAATAAAGTTGCGTAGTAGACATCAAGCTCTTTTCTGGCGCCGTTGCCGGGGAGGTGAGTGCTTGAAGGTATATCTTTAGATCTTGCAATTGAATCTTTTAGTTTCTTGTTTATTTACTAGTTTGGTTTATAAAAAAAACTAAAAACAATGGAATTGAGGTTGCCACAAATGCTTTATCTTTATAATATCTTTCTTGAAAATGATGGATCGAAAAATTGTGCCAAAGTGTTAGAAGAAGAATTTAATAAAATGTTTGGCATAAAATCTTTGAATGATGAGCATGATTGCAATGATGTTAGTATGCTTTCTATGAATATCCATGATGCTAATGATATGCAAAGCAATAAGCTTGGGGATGCTATGTTTGATGAAGATGCTATTTTTAGTCCCACAAGTTTTGATGAGCAAATTTATTATGATGATTGCATGCCTCCTATTTATGATGATTACAATGATGAAAGTGGGTTTGGAAGAGTGTCAACTTTATGTAATAATGATCCCACTATTTTGGAGGGTGTTGAATCTTATTGGAATAATGATAAAAGTGGATTTGGAGAGGTCATGACTTTATTTAGTGATGAATCCACAATTTTGGAAGAGGTTTCAATTGATTATGACAACAAAGTTGCTATTTATGATGATTATTGTGATGGTATGTATGCTATAAAGAATAATGATAACTATGAAACTTGTCATCATGATTTTAATTTTCAATTGGATTATGCCAATCAAGTATCTCATGATAGTTATTTTTGTTGAGTTTGCTCCCACTATTATGAATGAGAAGAAAATTGCTTATGTGGAGAGTAGTAAAAATTCTATGCTCGTGGATCATGAAAATAATGCTTTATGTGATAGCTATATTGTTGAATTCATTCATGATGCTACTGAAAATTATTATGAGAGAGGATCATATGCTTGTAGGTGTTGCAATAATATCAAGTTTCCTCCCTATGTGTTGAAAGCTTTGAAGTTATACTTGTTTTGCCTTCCTATGCTAGTTGATTCTTGCTCCCATAAATTGTTTGCTCGTAAAATGCCTGTGCATAGGAAGTGGGTTAGGCTTAAATATTCTTGTCATATGATTCATGATGCTCTCTTTGTGTTTCAATTCTTTACTCTTATGCGAGCATCATTGAAATCATCATGCCTAGCTAAAAGGCATTAAATAAAAGCGCTTGTTGGGAGACAACCCAATACTTATACCTTCTATTTTTGTGTGTTAACATGATTAAGCTACTGTATTAATCATGTTTTTTTATGTTTTCTTTCAATAATGTGCCAAGTAAAGCCTTTGGGATAGTGTGGATACTTGTTGATTTGATTCTGTGCAAAAACAGAAACTTTTGCGTCCAGTGCTGGAATTTCTATTTTGTACTGGATTGTGAGAAAATTCTGAAATTTTTACAGAGTATTAGGTTACAAATTATTTACGTTTACCTAATTTTTAAGAATTTTTGGAGGTACAGAAGTATGGTTTTTAAATCGCTCACTATATGCTGTTCTGTTTTTGACAGATTCTGTTTTTATTGCATAGTTTGCTTCTTTTAGTGTTTCCATAGCTTATATTGAGTAATATAAATTGTGGAAATAATAGAATATAGTAGGAATTATGTGAGAACAATTATGAATCTTGTTCTGACAGTAACAAAGTGAATGATTTAATTTTTATTGTACTAACCTATCTCACGGAGTTCCGTTAAGTTTTGTGTGATTGAAATTTTCAAGTTTTGGGTGAGATAACGATATGAGGAGAATTAGGAGCGGCAAGACCATAAGCTTGGGGATGCCCAAGGCACCTCAAGGTAATATTCAAGTAATACTCAAGCGTCTAAGCTTGGGGATGCCCCGGAAGGCATCCACTCTTTCGTATTCAACACTATCGGTAACCTCACTTGGAGCTATATTTTTATTCGTCACATAATATGTGTGTTGCTTGGAGCGTCATTTTATTTTGTTGAGATTTGCTTTATGTTATCAATAATCATGTTTTGTATCTTTTAGTTCAATAAAATGCCAATTATAGCCTTTACCATGCTCAGTTTACAAGTTCATGTGTTGCTGTTTGAAAACAGAAAGTTTTCTGTTATGTCCAGAATATTCCTGAATAGTCAGTACATGATAAAAATTTGAAATTTTTACACAGTAAGCATGCATGAGTTCTATGTCACGTGGTAATTTTTCGGAATATTTGGAGGTAGGGAAGTATGAATTCTTATTCACTCTTTACAGACTGTTCTGTTTTGGCAGATTGCTGTTATAGTTGCATTGTTTGCATATGTTTGCTTGTTTAATATTTCTATTTGTGGATAGAAGTATTAAATATGCAGAGGCATTTAGTATGCAATGTTTAATTATAATTTTAGTGATTTTCTACAGTAGAGAATGTTTAGGTTTTGAGTTGATTTATACTAACTTATCTCACGAGTTCTTGTTGAGTTTTGTGTGGAAGAAGTTTTTAAGATTTAGGAGAAGCCATGATATGAGAGGAATTAAGGAGACACAAGAGCTCAAGCTTGGGGATGCCCAAGGCACCCCAAGATAACATTCCAAGAAGTCTCAAGCAACTAAGCTTGGGGATGCCCCGGTAGGCATCCCACGTTTCTTCATCAACACCTATCGGTTAGCCTAAGTTTTTACTTGTTCACATGATATGTGCTATTCTTGGAGTATCCTTTTATTTTCATTTTGTTTGCTGTTTGAATAAAATACTTGGATCTAAAATATTTATTTGGTGAGAGTCTTCACATAGCTACTTAATTGTTTGACTACTCATTGTTCTTCACTTAGAGCATCTCCAATAGAAGATGTAGATGCAAAAATACCTAACTTTTGCATCTCCAAGGGCCAAAAACACCTCTCCACCAGATGGTGTAGATGCAAAAAAAATTACATCTCCGCCTCTCGGAGATGTAAACTACAACACCTCGTGGTGCAAATTTGCATCTCCACCTACAGGAGATGTAAAAATGCTGGTCACGCGCCAACCGCCAACCGCCGTTCACTTTCCTTCCCCCCACCCCCTTCTCCTTCCTCCCGTCGCCGCGCCGCATTGCCGCCACCGCCCGCCCGCCCACCACCCCATGCCGCTGCTGCCCCGCTCCAGATCCGGCCTCTCCACCACCCCCGCCGCCGGTTCCGGCGCGTTTTGGCTGCCGGCCGCCGCCGCACGCCGTGAATCGGGCGTTTTCCTCCGCCACCGCCGCGCCATCGCCATTCCGCCGAGGAAGATCCCGAAGGGCAAGATGGGATTCTTCGGCGTGAGGGCGAAGCCCTCCGGCAACTTCGGGGTGGAGTTTTGCGACGTCGGCTGCCGATTTTGGATCGGCACCTACCCCACCGCCCACTGATACGTCTCCAACGTATCTATAATTTTTGATTGTTCCATGTTGTTATATTATCAATCTTGGATGTTTTTATATACATTTACAGCAATTATATATCATTTTTTGGGACTAACCTATTAACTTAGTGCCCAGTGCCAGTTGCTGTTTTCTGCCTGTTTTTGGTTTTACAGAAAATCAATATCAAACGAAGTCCAAATGCCACGAAACTTTTTGGAGATTTTTTTCTGGACAAGATAAACACTAGAAGCTTTGGGAGAAGACCAGACGCCAGAGGAGGTGGCCACGAGCCACCAGGGTGCGCCTGGGGGGGGGGGGGGCAGGCGCGCCCTGGTGCCTCGTGGGCCCACCTCAGCTCCGTTTTTCCTAATTCCACCACTATAAATTCCCAAAAATCTGGAAACCACCAGGGGAGTCCACGAAATACTTTTTCCGCCACCGCAAGTTTCTGTTCTCGAGAGATCCCATCTGGAGGCCTTTTCCGGTGCTCCGCCGGAGGGGGAATCGATCACGGAGGGGCTCTACATCAACCTTGCTGCCCTTCCGATGATGCGTGAGTAGTTTACCACAGACCTTAGGGTCCATAGTTAGTAGCTAGATGGCTCCTTCTCTCTTTTTGATCTTCAATACAATGTTCTCCTCGATGTTCTTGGAGTTCTATCCGATGTAATCACTTTTTGCGGTGTGTTTGTTGGGATCCGATGAATTGTGAGTTTATGATCAGATTATCCATGAATATTATTTGAGTCTTCTCTGATCTCTTTTATGCATGATTATTATAGCTTCGTATTTCTTCTCCGATCTATTGATTTGGTTTGGCCAACTAGATTGATTTATCTTGCCATGGGAAGTGGTGCTTTGTAATGGGTTCGATCTTGCGGTGCTCAATCCCAGTGACAGAAAGGGACATGACACGTATCTATCATTGCTATTAAGGGTAAAAATATGGGGTTTATTCATGCGTGAGTTTACTTTGTCTACATCATGTCATCTTGCTTAAGGCGTTACTCCGTTCTTATGGACTTAATACACTAGATGCATGCTGGATAGCGGTCGATGTGTGGAGTAATAGTAGTAGATGCAGGCAGGAGTCAGTCTACTTGTCTTGGACGTGATGCCTATATACATGATCATTTCCTTGGATATCGTCATGATTATTTGCTTTTCTATCAATTGCCCAACAGTAATTTGTCTACCCACCGTATCCTATTTTCTTGAGAGAAGCCTCTAGTGAAAACTATGGCCCCCGGGTCTATCTAAATCATACTACTAAAACCCTAAAAATACTTGCTGCACTTTTTCTTTATTTATTTTATTTTGTATTTTTGTTTTAATCTATCTATCTATCATATTCAATTTAATCTTGCAATTGACCGCCGATGGATTGACAACCCCTCGTTTGCGTTGGGTGCAAGGATTTGTTATTTGTGTGCAGGTACTGCTAATGAGGTGTTGCGTGATTCTCCTACTGGATTGATAACCTTTGTTTCATAACTGAGGGAAATACTTACCTCTGCTGTGCTGCATCATCCCTTCCTCTTCGGGGATAATACCAACGCAAGCTACAAGTAGCAGGAAGAATTTCTGGCACCGTTGCCGGGGAGACATCATCAACATCTATCAAGTTCCTTTGCATAAACTCTCATCTCCTTGCATTTATTTTATTTGCCTCTCGTTTTCATCTCCCCCACTTCTAATTTTTTTTTACAAAAATACAAAAATATTTTCCGTTTGCCTATTTGTGTATTTTCTTGTTTGCTGGCTTGAAGATTGTTATCATGAGTGATTTTGGCATGGCAGAAACTAATGATGGTAGAACTCCTAAAATGGGAAGTTCTACCAATCTTGATGCTAAAACTTTTGTGTTGGGACATGGGAATGTTATCGGAAAAGGTGTCATCCATGAATTCTTTAATTGCATTGGGACCTTGGCTTTTGATGATGCACCTATACTTAAAGAAACTAAGAATTATGCCGATGCTATTTCCGCACTTGTTCTTAAACTTGAAAGAAGATTTATTCGCACCCATCCTACTTTGCAAAGATTTTTTTATGAGTTACCGGTTATAAAAGATCCTAGAGCTAAGAAAATAGCTACCCTTGTTCTCATGAATGAATTTGATCATATAGTGCGAGAAGCTAGGGAGATCTTTGATTTCTATGGTATGAACCATGAAAAACTGGTAATAGATGAGATCCTTTATAATAATGATTACTTGTTAGGGTATTTGCTCCGCAATGACCACATCTTTGATGAGAATATTTAAAAGGAAGTTCCTCCTTTGAATATAATCCAACAAGTTTTCAATAGCATCAATAGACAATACTCTTGGATTGTAGCCGGTAATCAAGAGGGATTTAAAGATGGACAACTTGCTAATGCTAAAATTTCTATGGATGATGTGTTTCATATTACCTTTGAAAAACCCTTTGATGAAAGTGCATCTTTGGATAAGAAGAAGAAAGATGACAATACTTGAAACTATGCATTATGCCTAGCTAGGGGCATAAAACAATAGCACTTGTTGGGAGGCAACCCAATGAATAAAATAAATTTTTACTTATTGTTTCTGTTATTGTGTGTTTTCACAATTATGCTACTGGTATGATTGTGTTTTTGTGTTTTTAATTAGTGTTTGTGCCAAGTAAAGCCTTTAGGATGATTTGGAAGATAGTTTAAATGATGCTGTTTGGAAAACAGAAAGTTTTGCGTCCAGTGCTGGAATTTTGGTTCTGTACTGGAGCGTCAGAAAAGTCTGAAATTTTTACACAGTGTTGGTATATGAATTTCCCACATTTTCCTAATTGTTCAGAATTTTTGGAGTTATAGAAGTATGGGTTTTAAATAGATTGCTACAGACTGTTCTGTTTTTGACATATTCTGTTTTTGATGCACTACTTGCTTGTTTTGATTAATCTATGGATTGTATCGGGGGGTATAAGCCATGGTGAAGTTAGAGTACAGTAGGTATAATGCAAAAATAAAATATGAATGGGTTTGCAACAGTACTTAAAGTAGTGATTTGTTTTGTTGTACTAACGGATCTCACGAAGGTTTTGTTGACTTTTGTGTGATTGAAGTTTTCAGGTTTTGGGTGAGATCACGATGGATGAAGGAATAACGAGTAGCAAGAGCCTAAGCTTGGGGATGCCTGAGGCACCCCAAGGTAATATTCAAGGAAGACTCAAGCGTCTAAGCTTGGGGATGCCCCGGAAGGCATCCCCTCTTTCTTCTACCAACCATCGGTAATTTTACTTGGAGCTATATTTTTATTCGTCACATGATATGTGTTTTACTTGGAGCGTCTTGTATTATATGAGTCTTTGCTTTGTTTGCTTTTTAGTTTGTCACAATCATCCTTGCTGAACACACCTATCTTGAGAGAGCCACACGTTCATCACAATTTGTTAGAATACTCTTTGTGCTTCACTTAAATTTTTTGAGCTAGGCAGTTGCTCTAGTGCTTCACTTAAATCTTTTTGAGCACGGTGGTGGCTATATTTTGAAGAAATAAACTCTCATGCTTCACTTATATTATTTTGAGAGTTGATTGAAATTTTGAAGAAATAAACTCTCATGCTTCACTTATATTATTTTGGGAGTTGATTGAAATTTTGAAGAAATGAATTCTCATGCTTCACTTATATTATTTTGAGAATTGATAAGATTGAAATTTTGAAGAAATATATGCACTCTCATGCTTCACTTAAATCTTTTTGAGAGTTGATGATAGTAACGGTAATTTGCACAAGATATGAATTTGGTCCCAAAGTGATGAATATTCAAGAGGGATATAATAAAAACTTTCATATAGATCATTGTATATGATAAGTGTGATTCCTTGCAATAGTTTTGCGATATGGAAATGATAATATGTGAGTCATGTTAGTGAGTAATTGTGATTTAGTAAGAATATTAGTGTTAAGGTTTGTGATTCCCTATGCATGCACATCAAGTCAATAGTTATGCAACGAAATTATATCCTACTTATGGTGCATTATTCGGTGTTAGTTATGTTCAATGCATGTTTATGACTGTTTTCGCTTTTTGGTTGGTTGCTTCTCAATCTATTTGCTAGCCTTCATTTGTACTAAGCGGAAATACTGCTTGTACATCCAAACCCCTTAAACCCAAGTTGTGCCAAATGAGTCCACTATATCTACCTATATGCGGTATTGCCATGTCGTTCCAAGTAAATTTGCGTGTGCCAACTCTAATTTTCAAAATAATTTTTCTGTTTTGTGTGCCCGTACCGCTCATGAAGCGGCAGGGGGTGGCCATTATTTTCCATGCTAGGTGTGTTATTCTCATGATGAGTGTTTATTCACTTGTCATTGCACGAGAGAATGGTTGGTAATAGGGATGCCCAGTCCCACAATGAATCAAAAATTAATAACAACAAAATTCCTTGGAAAGTGTTGGTTTGGAGGGAACCCGTGGATACGGCTAGCCATGGATTGTGAAAGAATGGTGGAAAGAAAATAAACTTTACTTTCTGTTTGGAAACCGCCTATGATGTGTCTAGCATGGAAAATAATGGGAATTCTCGGTCGTTTTCATTGACAGGAAAAGCATGCCTCTCAAAATATTTTATCTCTTTAATTTCAGCCTTGAGCTCTGGCACATTAGCAAATCTCTGCTTCCCTCTGCGAAGGGCCTATCTATTTACTTTTATGCAATTTTTATTTTTATTTCGAGTCTCCATCTTCTCTTATAAAGCACCAACTAGAGAGCACTATTGTCATACTTGTGCATTGGATGTAGCTAATATTTGAGTGTGTTTCATGAATGAATAAATGATTGATCATAATGGGCTAGGGATAACTTTCTTTAGCATTGATATTTTGAAAGACATGGTTGCTTGTTAGCATGCTTGAGTATTTATATCTTCATGTCAAATTATAGACTATTGCTTTGAATCATTCAAGTCCAATGTCCATGCTATAAAAGAAAAGAATATATGATGAATATGATAGGCAGCATTCCAGATCAAAAATTCTGTTTTTATCATTTACCTACTCGAGGATGAGCAAGAATTAAGCTTGGGGATGCTGATATGTCTCCAACGTATCTATAATTTTTTATTGTTCCATGCTGTTATATTATCAATCTTTAATGTTTTTATATACATTTATAGCAATTATATATCATTTTTTGGGACTAACCTATTAACTTAGTGCCCAGTGCCAGTTGCTGTTTTCTGCCTGTTTTTGGTTTTACAGAAAATCAATATCAAACGAAGTCCAAATGCCACGAAACTTTTTGGAGATTTTTTTCTGGACAAGATAAACACTAGAAGCTTCAGGAGAAGACCAGACGCCAGAGGAGGTGGCCACGAGCCACCAGGGCGCGCCTGGGGGGGGGGGGCAGGCGCGCCCTGATGCCTCGTGGGCCCACCTCAGCTTCGTTTGACCTAATTCCACCACTATAAATTCCCAAAAATCTGGAAACCACCAGGGGAGTCCACGAAATACTTTTTCCGCTGCCGCAAGTTTCTGTTCTCGAGAGATCCCATCTGGAGGCCTTTTCCGGTGCTCCGCCGGAGGGGGAATCGATCACGGAGGGGCTCTACATCAACCTTGCTGCCCTTCCGATGATGCGTGAGTAGTTTACGACAGACCTTCGGGTCCATAGTTAGTAGCTAGATGGCTTCTTCTCTCTTTTTGATCTTGAATACAATGTTCTCCTTGATGTTCTTGGAGTTCTATCCGATGTAATCACTTTTTGCGGTGTGTTTATTGGGATCCGATGAATTGTGAGTTTATGATCAGATTATCCATGAATATTATTTGAGTCTTCTCTGATCTCTTTTATGCATGATTATTATAGCTTCGTATTTCTTCTCCGATCTATTGATTTGGTTTGGCCGACTAGATTGATTTATCTTGCCATGGGAAGAGGTGCTTTGTAATGGGTTCGATCTTGCGGTGCTCAATCCCAGTGACAGAAAGGGACATGACACGTATGTATCGTTGCTATTAAGGGTAAAAAGATGGGGTTTATTCATGCGTGAGTTTACTTTGTCTACATCATGTCATCTTGCTTAAGGCGTTACTCCGTTCTTATGGACTTAATACACTAGATGCATGCTGGATAGCGGTCGATGTGTGGAGTAATAGTAGTAGATGCAGGCAGGAGTCGGTCTACTTGTCTCGGACATGATGCCTATATACAAGATCATTGCCTTGGATATCGTCATGATTATTTGCTTTTCTATCAATTGCCCAACAGTAATTTGTCTACCCACCGTATGCTATTTTCTTGAGAGAAGCCTCTAGTGAAAACTATGGCCCCCGGGTCTATCTAAATCATATTAATAAAACCCTAAAAATACTTGTTGCACTTTTTCTTTATTTATTTTATTTTGTATTTTTGTTTCTATCTATCTATCTATCATATACAATTTAATCTTGTAATTGACCGCCGAGGGATTGACAACCCCTCATTGCGTTGGGTGCAAGGATTTGTTGTTTGTGTGGAGGTACTGCTAACGAGGTGTTGCGTGATTCTCCTACTAGATTGAGAACCTTTGTTTCATAACTGAGGGAAATACTTACCACTGCTGTGCTGCATCATCCCTTCCTCTTCGGGGATAATACCAACGCAAGCTACAAGTAGCACCCACGAGGCTGCTCGTGCCTATGACATGGCGGTGTGGCGTGCCGAGAGGCCGAAGAAGGACCTCAACTTCCCAGAGATTGAGACCCGGGTGGATGTGGAGTTGCTCGTGCCGAGGGACATCGATATGGAGGAGATGCCGGCGAAGAAAAGGAAGAAGATGAAGATGAGGCCCGCCATTGTCGTTAGTCCCGGCGATAGCGATGAGGCGGCGATGGCGAGGTTCGCGCGTGAGCATCCCGAGTATGTGCAGGCCGAGCAGGAGTTCTTCTGGAAGCGCGACGTCAAGCAAAAGAAGAAGAAGAAGGGGGTGAAGAAGGAGGATGAGGCCGGCCCCTCGATGGGGATCCCCGTCGAGTCCTCGGAGGAGGAGTGGGGTGACTCGGAGGAGGAGGACGAGGGGTGCGACGACCCGGACAAGGATGAGTTCTGGGATCAGTTCAAGAGCTCCGACGATGAGGAGTAGTTTTATCTTTGATGATGTAGTTGAAGCAGTAGTTTGAACTAGTAGTAGCACTAGTAACTTGATGAATGTAGTGGGTCGAACTAGTAGTAGTTGAACTAGTAGTAGTTGAGTTTGCTATGTTTTTAATTAGAACTATGTTTAATTATTATGTTTGAAATGAAGTAGTAGTTGAATTTGCTATGTTTGAAGTATAGGTTTCAAATTAGTAGTAGTTGAAGTATAGTTTTACATCTCCATTTGCATCTTCTATTGGAGTTGCTGTTTTACATCTCCAATATACATCTTCTGTTGGAGTTGGCACTTTTTTGGAGATGCAAAAAGCACTTTTTGGAAATGTAAATTTTTACATCTCCTGTTTTACATCTCCAAATTTGCATCTTCTATTGGAGATGCTCTTTTATCTTTTGGAGTAGTTTGCCATTCACTCTTGTGCTTCACTTATATCCTACGAGTGAATTGTTGAAATGAATTGAATATCATAAATCTGAAATTATCCATGTTCCATATGCTTAGTTATCCATGTTCCATATGCTTAGTAGTAATTTCACATTGGGTTTATAAAGTAAAATCTATTGAAATTTGACAATCACAATATTGGTCATACAAGCAATTCATGAATGATTAGTATATGGAAGAGAACTTTCACATACAAATATATTATCTTGGACATCTTTTATGATTCTGAATACCCATTAATTATTTTCAAACTTGAGCAAATTAGTTGAAGTTGGACAAGGAAGACAACGTAATGAGTTATGTTTGGGTATATTTGCATAGAAGTTATATTGTTATGGATCCTCCAACATGTGGTGCTTGTTTAGAATCTTTTGCTAGCCAAAATTTCTGTACTAAGCGGGAATACTGCTTGTGCATCCAAAATCCTTGAGTCAAGTTTCTTCCATGAGTGTCCACCATACCTACCTATATACGGTATTACTCTGCCGTTCCAAGTAAATTTGCATGTGCCACCTCTAATCATTCAAATAAGCATCTGTTTTGTGTGCCCGTACCGTTCATGAAGCGGCAGTGGGTGGTCAGTATCTTCCATGCTAAGCGGGTTATTCTCATATGAGTGTTTATTCACTTGTCATTGCACAAGAGAGGCTGGTATTTGGGATGCCCAGTCCCGCAAAACAAAAATATATAATTAAACAAACTCCCCCGGAAAGTTGATTGTATGGAGGGCACCCGGGGATTTGGCTAGCCATGGCTTGTGTTTGAATGGATGAGGGGGGGTAAACTTTACCTTTCCGCTTGGGAATTGCCTATAATGTGTTTAGCATGGAAGATATTGAGAACTCTCGGTCGTGACGTTGACAGGAAAAGTACACCTCTCAAAATGTATTCATCTCTGATTTAAGCTTTGAGCTCTGGCAACTCTGCAAATCCCTGCTTCCCTCTGCGAAGGGGCATTCTATTTACTTTTATGTTATTTACTTTCATGTTATTTATTTTTGTTGAGTCAACTTCTTATTCCAACCTATTCTATAGTTGGCAAGCATCATGTGGTAGGGATAGATCCAGGCACATATGGCCATTCAAATATATTTGATCATGAATTATTATTGTTGACAATTATCTCTATGATAAATGAGTTGGGAGGCAAAACAATAGGCCCCTATCTTTCTCTGTGTTTGATGGATGCTATTTGTTCTAAAAATATGCTTTGAGTACTAGCAATCATAGAAGATTATATGATAATTGAGTATGTGGAGCTCTTACTTAGACTTTGTTGAAAATAAGATGCATTGAAATTGTTTGGTGACTCAGAACATAGCTTGTTACGTTTCAAGAGAATCTATTGTTTAAACCATGACATGTGAATTGATTGCTACTTGATCATGAGAAGTTTTATGAGAAAGAGTTGCTGTTTATGATGCTAGGAAAAGTGATTGAAATTATCATTGGTCAAACTTATGCACTATGCTAGCTTTCACACTTCATAAATTATTTCTTTTATCATTTACCTACTCGAGGACGAGTAGGAATTAAGCTTGGGGATGCTGATACGTCTCCAACGTATCTATAATTTATGAAGTATTCACGCCATGTTTATAACAATTTTATATGGTTTTGGTATGATTTGATTAGAACTTACCCGGACTGACGCTGTTTTCAGCAGAACTACCGTGGTGTTGTTTTTTTTGTGCAGAAATAAAAGTTCTCAGAATTGGACGAAACTTTTTGACTTTTTTTGGTACCAAAAGAGACCCGAAGCTTCGTGGAAGGACCAGAAGCCTCACATGGAGCTCACAAGGCAACATGGCGCGCCCTGGGGGGGCGTGTGCTGTTGCCTTGTGGGACCCTCGTAGCTCCTTTCCACGTGATTCCAACGCTGAAAAATCCTATAAATAGAGAAACCCCCAGAAATAAACCTAGAACTTCGACGCCGCCGCTGCAAGCCTCTGTACCGAAGAAATACCATCTGGAGCCATGTTCCGGCACCCTGCCGAAGGGGGGAATCATCACCGGAGGCCATCTTCATCATCCCGGCGGTCTCCATGACGAGGAGGGAGTAGTTCACCCTCGGGGCTGAGGGTATGTACCAGTAGCTATGTGTTTGATCTCTCTCTCTCTCGTGTTCTTGATTTGGCACGATCTTGATGTACCGCGATCTTTGTTAATATAGTTGGATCATATGGTGTTTCTTCCCTCTCTATCTTCTTGTGATGAATTGAGTCTTTCCCATTGAGGTTTCGTTATTGTCGGATTGAATATTTTAGATTTGAGAACACTTGATGTATGTCTTGCATGTGGATACCCGCGGTGACAGTGGGGTATTCTATTGGTTCACTTGATGTATGTTTTGGTGATCAACTCACGGATTCTTGTGACCTTGGGGTAATCTAGGCATAGGGGTTGATTGCATATTTTCATCTTCTTTTCAACGATAGAAACTTTGGGGTACTCTTTGAAGTTCTTTGTGTGGATTGAATATTATGAATCTGAAGTTGTTTGATGCATATCGAATAATCAACTCACGGATACTTGTGGTGACATTGGAGTATCTAGGTGACATTAGAGTTGGTTGATGCGTATCATATGGTGTTATTTTAGCACAAACTCTAGGGCTGTTTGTGACACTTATAGGGATGACTCAATAGATTGATCGGAAAGGATAACTTTGAGTGGTTTCGTACCCTACAACAATTTCATCTTATGTTTTCTGCTAATAAGAACTTTGGAGTGATTCTTTGTCGCATGTTGAGGGATTGTTATATGATTCAATTATGTTAGCACTGTTGAGAGATTGCACTAGTGAAAGTATGAACCCTAGGCCTTGTTTTCAAGCATTGCAATACCCTTTGTGCTCACTTTTACTAGTTGCTACCTTGCTGTTTTTTTATTTTCAGATTATAAAAACCTATATCTACTATCCATACTGCACTTGTATCACCATCTCTTCGCCAAACTAGTACACCTATACAATTTACCATTGTATTGGGTGTGTTGGGGACACAAAAGATTTCTTGTATTTGATTGCAGGGTTCTTTGAGAGAGACCATCTTCATCCTACGCTTCCCACGGATTGATAAACCTTAGGTCATCCACTTGAGGGAAATTTGCTACTGTCCTACAAAACTCTGCACTTGGAGGCCCAACAACGTCTACAAGAATAAAGTTGCGTAGTAGACACCACATAGCAATGCAAAAAATTAATTTGATCCCATAAGAGTTTCCCTTTTTGAGACAAGCGGTGTCGCACAAAATAAGCATGCTCATCTAATGATTTTCCCTCAACTAAGCTAGTTGGGTTTTCAGCACGAGCACAAAGGGATTGAAGATGATCCAAGTAAAAAGCTTTAGCAGAACGGTAGATTTTGGGTGGTTCCTCAACCACTGGGTTAGTAAGTACAACTAATTTTTTTGGTATTTTGCGTTTTCTACCCATAACTAAAGATAGAAAACAAGAGCACAAAATAAAATACTACTTACACTGCATTTGGATGTCTGTATTGGGCTCTCCGTATTGGATTTGGTATTGGGCTACCCCAATTCAGGTGTTTGGATGTACTCTGAAACAACGCATTGAAACGGTATCGAATACAGAGCAGTTTTCGTTCGCATGCACCCTCTCGTCCCACAATTCGGAGGCCTCCTGCTCCATTTTTGGCTGAATTGCCCTCGTCCCGCAAAAGATACCGGTCAACACAATTAATCCCTCCCCACGACCGTGAAACAGAAGGGAAGAAGGGAAGAAGGGAAGGAGAGGAGAACGGCGGCTCTCGGCGACGCAGGTATGCTCGCACGCCCTTCCCTTCCTTCTCCGCCGACCCTTCCCTTCCTCCTCCGCCGTTCCATCCCTTCCTCCCCGGCCCTCCTCTCGGCTCGGCTGCAGCTGCAGCTGCAGCTCGGTGACCCCACCGGTGCTCCTAGATCTGGTGACCCAGTTTGCGTGGTGACGCAGCCGATGCTCCCTTGCGTGTTGTCCGTCATTCCTGCCTTGCGATTCCTGAAAGGTGCCAATGTTTGTTCCTGATGTGTGGGCTGTGGGCAGCATGTGTGTTTGTGAGATGTATGCTCGTGATGTTCCTGGCTTGTAGTATCTTTGTTTTTTTTTTACGGGGTCCTGGCTTGTATCTTTTAGTTTCGTAAAGAGATTGATTCGATGCTTTGTACAGGTACACATAGGCATAGTTCTAGGCTACATCGGTTGTGCACTGCCCTCGGCTGTAAACAGAGGCATATATGTATTTATATACTTGCAGGTTTTGCTGAAAAATTCCCCGTGGAAAAAGTTTTACTGACAATTGGAATCACAAATTTTGTTTTGATGCATATAGAACAATGTATTATCTTGGTACTCATGTTACTATGCAATTCCATAGTTTGTCATCCAAACATGATTTGGTATTGAAACTTCACCGGATTCCATAGGCCAATTCAGTGAACATCCAAACAAGTGAATTTGTATTCATGTCCATTACAGTTTCCTTGTTGAATTGGTATTCCAACCAATTCAATACGGAGCCTTCCAATACAAACATCCAAACAAAGCGTTAGTGATAAAGCAAACAAGCACACATGAGAATATTCCCCCTACGCTATTGCTCCCCGGCAACGGCGCCAGAAAAAGGTCTTGATAACCCACAAGTATAGGGGATCAATTGTAGCCTTTTTCGATAAGTAAGAGTGCCGAACCCAACGAGGAGCTAAAGGTAGAATTAATATCTCTCAAGTTCTATCGACCACCGATACAACTGTACGCACACTTAACATTCGCTTTACCTAGAACAAGAATAAAACTACTTTATAGGAATAAAATTAGGAGTAATTTGCAAGATAATAAAAGTTAGTTGTTTAGTAGAAAGCTTTTTGTAGAACGATGAGAAAGATTGTCCATAGGCAATTGAATATAACATGATAGATACTTATATATGCAATGAGGGAGAAGCATATGCTAACATACTTTCCGTACTTGGATCACATGTTCTTATGATTGGGACTCTAGCAAGCATCACTGGTGCAGCGACCTACTATACAAACGGTTTTACCCCCTTTCCGCGACAGAGTTTTAAACCGTCGCCTTGCCTATGTGTGCGATAGGGGGGGGGTCATTCCCACACGACCCAGAAACCGTCGGCGATAGGGGGCCTCAGGCCACACACGCGGGGCAAAAAGAGCTCGTGTACGATCGGGCGAGCCATCGTAGACAATTATACTGGCCCAATCATTTCTGTTCATATGTACATCACACACAATTTTTATGTGGAAACGTTTGTGCAAGGTGGCCTAACGCAAACATTTGTCGGGCGGAAGTCGTGTGCGATTGTTCATTGATCCAACATGGCTACTTTCTAGAAACTGTGTGCGTTGTTTGAGGTCATCGCCCACGGTGTTGTCTGAGAAACCGTCTGCAATACAAAAACCCAATAAGCAGGCTAATTGGCCTATTATTGATAATGCATTTAGTAATCAAATTGACATTTCATATCAAACACACCATATGTTTCATAGCCGTATTACGGCAACCGGAATTTCATAGCTGAATTACATCAGAGTACAACATCACATAACTTTAGCACTCAGTTACACCATATAGGCATATAGCTAGCACAACAGCATGAAGTTTCACATGCAACATCTAAAACCTTTGGAAAGTAGCATCATATATGGTATATAGAGAGATGGATCTCATCTGGAAAACTGCTGAATCTGAAGGCAAATATTGAGCCTTCAATGATGTTGAATGTCCTTGCAACTTTACGCCAGTGGCTGCGGATGATTGCCCGCCGAGCATTCGTCCTCTTGAGGAAGACTTCAATATTGTACCGTGGGTGTTGAATGAGTACCTTCCTCGCCTCTTGACCATGGAGGTGGTTTGAGAGGTAATCATCGGTGAACTGATTTGGAAAGGACTGAAAACAAATATATGCACAAATATCTGTTCTAAATTTTGAAATGGCGCATAGGAAAAAACACAAGGTAAAAGAGTTAGTACCATCCTATAGTTGACTGATGTCTTCTTCATTGTGCAAACAAAGATCTTGTTGTTATTCAACGCTAGTTTCTTTATCCTAAAAATCTTTCTGAGTTTCTTGACTTGACTGATATTCATGTCCATCTCATTTCCCCATATGCAAAAAGGATCGAACAGTGGGCCTAAACCTCTGACAGCAGGACCTACATGTGCAAGAGCAAATTGTTAAAAACCTAAATATTAGAATGGTCCTGTAATTGCACAATAATGTGCTATTAGCCAAAGGTCCATGCATTTGCAAACCTCGATGGTAAACCTCAGTGCCTCCCATTGTTTCCCTGCAACACATATAAGGCAGATATTGATCAGTTTAAGTGAGAGTTGGCATACTATCAGTAGAATATATTAATGAAAACTTGTACCCACAACAAATGAACATCACACTGTAGAATTGAACCAAAAAGTTAACTGGACACCACAACAAATGAAGCAAGCAGTTAACTGAGAACCACATTGCAGAATAGAACATACACTAGAAGATCATACAGTTAACCAAGCCTAGCGTGCTTAAGAACTACTAGGAAATATAGCATTTGTGTATGTTTCTCATGTATAGAGTACATCCAAATTTGATTTTATTCCTCACATGTATAACAATAAAAAAATTGTACCCACAGGAATTGAACATCACATTTCAGAATTGAACCAAACAGTTAACTGAACATCACAACAAATGAACCAAACTCTTAACTGAACATCACATTTCAGAAGATCAGATTGCATATTAACATTACAGAGGACAATTCACTAGAAGGCACCGGAGGCGGCCTTTAGAAAACACCACGAACTGTCGTTTAAAGCAGCCAACCGCGTGGCGGCGTCCGCGCACGAGGGGTCGACGGTGGCCTCGACGGCAAGGTGCTCCTCCAAGATCTGGTGGTCAGCACGCATGGCAGCCATCGCGACCTCATCCGCGCGTGCGTCCACGATTTGCTTCACCGCTGCCAGATGCTCCTTGAGCTCCAGGCTATAATGCGTGCACCATGGCGATGGGCGGCGCTTATTTGGAGGATGGAGCAGTAATTTGGGTGGAAGATGTCGCGCCGGCGGTCGAGGCATGTGGGATGGAGAAGGAGGAGAAGGATGGGGGTGGGGTGTGGATTACCTGACTACATCGACGAGGCCGCGCAGCGGGAAGGAGCGCCGCCGGCGAGGAGGCGGCGCTGCAAAGCAAGCAGTGAAGGTTTGAACTTGGAAAGGACGGAGGAAACAGTGGAAATGTGGCTTTTGGTGGGGGGGGGCGGGGACCTAGATATTTCCGCGGTTGCCAAAAATTTACGAACGGTGCAGTGAAAAAATGGCGCGCAAGTGTGGTTGACGCGCGGCTGGTGGACTGTAGCCGACGAACCTTCTGGCGTAAGCCATACATGAGGGAGCCCCAAAATATTTTATACTTCATCGGACACGATTCTTGCTAATAAACTGTTTGTGGTGTACTTGATTTTTTCATTTTGATTTAAAAGACAAAATGGGGTTACGGCAGGAAAGGTCGCTGTTTGAATTGCTAGAACATTTATCTGCAGTGAACATGCAACTATAGGAGTGTCGTTCTAAACTTTGGAATTATTTCGGGTTCGTTTGGCATTTTTTATACATTAATTGAGTTTTCTAGGCATTTAATGTGCATAATTCAAATTTGAACTATAGGCACATGCTCCAGTGCACCAAAATGGGTTGAAAAATCGTATATGTGTCCTTGGGTGAATATTTAGGTCCCATACAAGAAATGGGAGTGAATTTCAAACATCTGGGCGTCGTGGCTCGGCCGAAAACATTGAGAAACTTGGTTTTTAAGTTCCTGCAAATCCAAAAATTGCCTAAAAATCACGGAACTTGGCATGGTGTCTTAACATGGCACCAACATGTTGTGGTAAAATTTTTGTTCGATTTGGGACAAGTTTTGGTATAAGCTTCTTACAAATCGGAGCTTTTCTCAAGAAGGATCATGGTTCCGATAGGGGATGTATCACCTTTGTGGGCGAAACGACATACGCTGCCTCTTCCTGTCTTGATTTTTTTACAGAGGCAACAAAGACCAATTGGAGTGTCATGCTAAAATTTGGAATTATTCCGGGTTCGTTTGGCCTTTTTTATACATTAATTGAGTTTCTAGGCATTTAATGTGCATAATTCAAATTTGAACTACATGCACATGCTCCAGTGCACCAAAATGGGTTGAAAAATCGTATATGTGTCCTTGGGTGAATGTTTAGGTCCCATGCAAGAAATGAGAATGAATTTCAAACATCCGGGCGTCGTGGCTCGGCCGAAAACATTGACAAACTTGGTTTTTAAATTCCTGTAAATCCAAAACTTGCCTGAAAATCATGAAACTTGGCATGTTGCCTTGACATGGCACCAACATGCTGTGGTAAAAATTTTGTCCGATTTTTTGAAGGCTCATAGATTAACAACCAACAAAGTCATTTTGGAACAAAGAGCTGCCATGTTACAATCGAAAACACAAGTGTTATTCAAACCGTGGGCATTGTACTAACCATTTACGTGCCGCCACGCGTCCCCATTTTTATTGGCTAGGAGGCGCCATGCGGGGTAGCTATTTGAGTAGACGGGAGGCGTGGAGCAGACCGCTGCGCAGGCTCACCGGGAGGCGAGCCCTTTGACCTCCGTCCGTCGCCCACCTCGCTCCCAACTTCTCCATTAATGGCGCCTGAACCCCTATTTTAATGGTGTGGCTAGGTCTCAGTTGACTGAGATTTAAGAGGGAGAAAAGAAAATCTGAAAAGAAAATTTTGCACGGATCTTGATGTAAGATCTCACGGACATAGCATCGACAGAGACTTAGCAAGACTGATATATATGACGACGATGGCAATGTATAATAATAATTGTCTTACATATTCAGGAAGATAATTAAAGATGCCACATGCGGCAACGCCCGAAAGACACAAGGGCAAAAGAAGAAGGAAGATGCAGACAACGATCTGGGTCGCTGCTCTCTACTTCACCTCGATCTACTCCGCCATCTTCGTCATTTCGTCCATATGTCGCAGGAGTTCTTGCGGCGAGTGGCGTTGATCTCTTTCACATCCTCAATACGTCACTTGAGAGCATCCACGGATTCCTCCACGAGCCATTCATGCTCGATGCGGAGCTTAGCATTCTCGTCCATAAGTTTCCTGACCATGACGGCCGTCTTCTTAAACACGACTGTTGTCTCCTCATGTTGCTTTGCCCTGCCGGCGATCTTCGCCCTCAGCAGGTCGCGCTCGGTGCGGAGCCTCACCTTGTCACCCCTTAGTCCCCGGATGACGCCGGTCGCCTTATCCAACGAGGCATAGCTCTTCTCCTGCAGCTTCGCCCAGCGGGAGATGTCATCCATCAGCTTATTGAGCATAGCACGCATGCGCCTGTGAGGGCCCTCGACTGCCCGCGAGAGATCCATCCAGGCCGCTGATACGTCCATTTTGCATCATGTTTTGCTACTGTTATTTATAGTGTTTTTAATCAATATAACACTTTGTGGAGCAATTTTAATGCCTTTTCTCTCTTAATATGCAAGATTTACACAAGGAGGGAGATTGCCGGCAGCTGGAATTCTGGACCTGAAAAAGCTATGTCAGAGATACCTATTCTGAAGATCTCCAAATGAGCTGAAATTTCACGGAGATTTATTTTGGAATAAATAAAAAATACTGGAAGCAAGAAGTACCAGAGGGGGTCACCCAGGTGCCCACGAGGCACCAGGGCGCGCCACCCCCCCAGGCGCGCCCTGGTGGCTCGTGGGGCCCCTGGCCAGCCTCTGGCCCCCATTTTCTGGTATATAAGTCCATTTACCCTAGAAAAAATATAGAGAAGACTTTCGGGATGGTGCGCCACCGTCTCGAGGCGGAACTTGGGCAGGGGCACTTTTGCTCTCTGGCGGAGAGATTCTGCCGGGGATACTTCCCTCCGGGAGGGGGAAATCGTCGCCATCGACATCACCAACGATCCTCTCATCGTGGGAGGACCAATCTTCATCAACATCTTCACCAGCACCATCTCATCTCAAACCCTAGTTCATCTCTTGTATTCAATCTTTGTCTCAAAACCTCAGATTAGTACATGTGGGTTGCTAGTAGTGTTGATTACATCTTGTAGTTGATGCTAGTTGGTTTATTTGGTGGAAGATTATATGTTCAGATCTATTATGCTATTCAATACCCCTCTGATCTTGGACATGATTATGATTTGTGAGTAGTTACTTTTGTTCTTGAAGACATGGGAGAAGTCTTGTCTTAAGTAATCATGTGAATTTGGTATTCGTTCGATATTTTGATGATATGTATGTTGTTGATTCTCTTAGTGGTGTCATGTGAACGTCGACTACATGTCACTTCACCATCTTTGGGCCTAAGGGAATGCATTGTGGAGTAGTAATTAGATGATGGGTTGCTAGAGTGTCAGAAGCTTAAACCCTTGTTTATGCGCTATTCCGTAAGGGGCTGATTTGGATCCATATGTTTAATGCTATGGTTAGAGTTATCTTAATTCTTCTTTCGTAGTTGCGGATGCTTGCGAGAGGGGGTAATCATAAGTGGGAGGCTTGTTCAAGTAAGAACAGCACCCAAGCACCGGTCCACCCACATATCAAATTATCAAAGTAGCGAACGCGAATCAAACAAACATGATGAAAGTGACTAGATGAAATTCCCATGTGTCCTCGAGAACGCTTTACTTATTATAAGAGATCGTTCCGGCTTGTCCTTTGCTACAAAAAGGATTGGGCCAACTTGCTGCACTCTTTGTTACTATTGTTACTTGTCACTTGTTACAAATTATCTTGCTATCAAACTACTCGTTACCGATAATTTCAGTGCTTGCAGAAAACACCTTGCTGAAAACCGTTGTCATTTCCTTCTGCTCCTCGTTGGGTTCGACACTCTTACTTATCGAAAGGACTACGATTGATCCCCTATACTTGTGGGTCATCAAGACTCTTTTCTGGCGCCGTTGCCGGGGAGTGAAGCGCCTTTGGTGAGTGGAATTTGGTAAGGAAACATTTATATTACGTGCTGAAATTGACTGTCACTTGTCACTATGGAAAGTAATCCTTTGAGGGGTTTGTTTGGGGTATCTTGACCTCGACCGGAAACACAAATAGTTGCTCCTCAACCTACTGCACCTACTGAAAATATTTATTATGAGATTTCTCCGGGCATGATAGAGAAACTGCTAGCTAATCCTTATGCAGGAGATGGAACGGTACATCCTGATATGCACTTGATCTATGCGGATGAAATTTGTGGACTATTTAAGCTTGCAGGTTTATCCGAAGATGGAGTTAAGAAGAAAGTATTCCCTTTATCTTTGGAGGTAAAGGCATTGATATGGTATAGGCTATGTGATGATACTGATACATGGGACTGGAACCGATTGAAACTAGAATTCCATCAGAAATTTTATCCAATGCATTTGGTTCATCGTGATCAGAATTATATATATAATTTTTGGCCTCATGAAGGAGAAAGCATCGCTCAAGCTTGGGGGAGGCTTAAGTACATGATGTACACATGCCCCAATCATGAGCTCTCAAAAGAAATTATCTTACATAATGTTTATCCTCGGCTTTCTCATGATAATCAAACCATGCTTGATTCTTCTTCGACTGGCTCCTTTATGAAGAAAACTATTGAATTCAGATGGGATCTTCTGGAAAGAATTAAACACAACTCTGAAGATTGGGAACTCGACAAAGGTAATGAGTCAGGTATAATACTTGAGTTTGATTGTCTTAAATCTTTTATGGCTGCCGATGCTTTTCATAAGTTTAGCACTAAATATGGACTTGACTCTGAGATAGTAGCTTCCTTTTGTGAATCATTTGCTACTCATGTTGATCTTCCTAAGGAGAAGTGGTTTAAATATCATCCCCCTGTTAAAGAAAAGATTGAGGAACCCGTTCGTGTTAAAGAAGAAACAATTGTTTACCATGTTGATCTAGTTGTGCCCACTGCTTATATTGAGAAACCACCTTTTCCTGTTAGGATTAAGGAACATGCTAAAGTTTCAACTGTGGTTAACAAAAGTAATGTTAAAACACCTAGACCCTCTGAACAAATTAAAGTTGAACCTGATGTTGCTATGGTTAAAGATCTCTTAGTCGATAATATAGATGGGCATGTTATTTACTTTTGTGATGAGGCTGCTAGAATTGCTAAACCTGTTAGAAATGAACGAGATATGTTAGACAAGAACAAGCCCGTAGTTGGCATGCCTGTTGTTTGTGTTAAGATTGGAGATCATTGCTATCATGGTTTGTGTGATATGGGTGCTAGTGTGAGTGCTATTCCATTTTCTTTATATCAAGAAGTAATGCATGATATTGCACCTGTTGAGATTGAAGATATTGATGTTACTATTAAGCTTGCGAATAGAGATACTATAACACCACTTGGGATTGTTAGAGATGTTGAAGTCTGGTGTGGTAAAATCAAATACCCTACTGATTTCTTAGTACTTGGTTCACAACAAGATAATTTTTGTCCCATTATATTTGGTAGACCTTTCTTGAATACCGTTAATGCTAAGATTGATTGTGCTAAAGAAAAGGTTCGAGTTAAGTTTGGTGATATATCTCATGAGTTCAATTTCTCCAAGTTTCGTAGACAACCTTATAATAAAGAATTGCCTAGTAAAGATGAAATTATTGGTCTTGCTTCTATTGCTGTACCTCCTACTGATCCGTTAGAACAATATTGGCTAGACCATGAAAATGATATGCATATGAATGAAAGAAATGAAATAGATAAGATATTCTTTAATCAACCACCTATCCTTAAACACAATTTGCCTGTTGAAACTCTTGGAGGCCCTCCTCCAACTAAAGGTGATCCTGTGTTTGAATTGAAGCAATTGCCTGATACTTTGAAATATGCTTACCTTGATGAAAAGATAATATATCATGTTATTATTAGTGCTAACCTTTCAACGCATGAAGAAAAGAGATTGCTAAAAACTCTAAGGAAGCACCGAGCTGCTATTGGATATACTCTTGATGATCTTAAGGGCATTAGTCCCACTCTATGTCAGCACAAAATTAGTATGGAGCCTGATGCTAAACCAGTTGTCGACCACCAACGACGATTAAATCCTAAGATGAAAGAGGTGGTTATTCTGGAAGCAGGTATAATCTATCCCATAGCTGATAGTAGATGGGTAAGTCCCGTTCATTGTGTCCCTAAGAAAGGAGGTATTACCGTTGTTCCTAATGATAAAAATGAACTCATTCCTCAAAGAATTGTAACTGGTTATAGGATGGTAATTGATTTTAGAAAATTAAACAAAGCTACTAGAAAATATCATTACCCCTTACCTTTTATTGATCAAATGCTAGAAAGATTCTCTAAGCATACACACTTTTGTTTCCTAGATGGTTATTCTGTTTTTTCTCAAATACCCGTATCACAACCCGATCAAGAGAAAACCACCTTTACTTGTCCTTTTGGAACTTATGCTTATAGACGTATGCCTTTTGGTTTATGCAATGCACTTGCTACCTTTCAAAGATGTATGACTGCTATATTCTCTGACTTTTGTGAAAAGATTTTTGAGGTATTCATGGATGATTTCTCCGTTTACGGAACTTCTTTTGATGATTGCTTAAGCAACCTTGATCGAGTTTTGCAGAGATGTGAAGAAACTAATCTTGTCTTGAATTGGGAGAAGTGCCACTTTATGGTGAATGAAGGCATTATCTTGGGGCATAATATTTCTGAAAGAGGTATTGAAGTTGATAAAGATAAGTTGATGCTATTGAGAAAATGCCACGCCCTAAATATATTAAAGGTATAGGAAGTTTCCTAGGTCATGCTGGTTTCTATAGGAGATTTATTAAAGACTTCTCTAAAATTTCTAGGCCTCTTACCAATCTTTTGCAAAAAGATGTTCCATTTGTTTTTGATGATGATTGTCTAGAAGCCTTTGAAACACTTAAGAAAGCCTTAACCACTGCACCTATTGTTCAACCACCTGATTGGAACTTGCCTTTTGAAATTATGTGTGATGCTAGTGATTATGCTGTTGGTGTTGTTTTAGGACAGAGAGTTGATAAGAAATTAAATGTTATCCATTATGCAAGTAAAACTCTAGACAGTGCCCAAAGAAATTATGCTACTACTGAGAAAGAATTTCTAGTAGTTGTGTTTACATGTGATAAATTCAGATCTTAGATAGTTGATTCTAAGGTAACTATTCACACCGATCATGCTGCTATTAAGGATGGCAATGGGTAGGGTATGGTGCGGGTACAATAATCCCATACCCATACCCATGTTTCTCATGGGCGTTAAATCGTACCCATACCCTACCCATCGGGTAAATATCCATGCCCATGCCCATACCCTATGGGTATATGTGCCCAACGGGTACCCATCGGGCTGCTCAACACAATGTCGATGGGTAGTGGCGTAATTGCTAATCCATTGTGTGGTGGAGATTCCAGGCACCGAGAGGTTTCTATGGTTGGGGAATTGGTTGTTGGGAGGAGGATGGGGTGAGAAACGAAACTAATTGCATACAAATACTCGGTAGCTTAGTATTTATTACACATGTGACACACCGGTAAGATAATCGGGTAGGGTATGGTCATACCCGTGGGCACAAAATCGCACCCATGCCCTACCCACGACTAGTCCGGTAGGGTTTGGGCACTGCCCATGGGCACGAAAATGTGCCCATATCCTATCCGTGCGGGTCGGTTACCCACGGGTATCCATGCCCATGGGTAAAATTGCCATCCTTAGCTGCTATTAAATATCTTATGGAAAAGAAAGATGCTAAACCTAGACTCATTAGGTGGGTTTTATTGCTACAAGAATTTGACTTGCATATTATTGATAGAAAGGGAGCTGAGAATCCCGTAGCAGATAATTTGTTTAGAATGGAAAATGTTCTTGATGACCCACTACCTATTAATGATGATTTTCCTGATGAAAAATTAGCTGTCATAAATGCTTCTCGTAATACTCCATGGTATGCGGACTATGCTAATTATATTGTTGCTAAATTTATACCACCTAGTTTCACATACCAACAAAAGAAAAAGTTCTTCTTTGATTTAAGACATTACTTCTGGGATGACCCACATCTTTATAAAGAAGGAGTAGATGGTGTTATTAGACATTGTATACCTAAGCATGAATAGGAACAAATCCTACGGAAGTGTCATTCCGAGGCTTACGGAGGACACCATGCGGGAGACAGAACTGCACACAAGGTATTACAATCTGGTTTTTATTGGCCTACTCTTTTCAAGGATGCTCGTAAGTTTGTCCTATCTTGTGATGAATGTCAAAGAATTGGTAATGTTGGTAGACGCCAGGAAATGCCTATGAATTATTCACTTGCTATTGAACCATTTGATGTTTGGGGATTTGATTATATGGGACCTTTTCCTAAATCCAATGGGTATACACATATTTTAGTTGCTGTTGATTATGTTACTAAGTGGGTAGAAGCTATTCCAACTAGTAGTGCTGATCATAACACTTCTAATAAAATGCTTAAAGAAGTTATTTTCCCAAGGTTCGGAGTCCCTAGATATTTAATAACTGATGGTGGTTCACATTTTATTCATGGTGCATTCCGTAAACTGCTTGCTAAATATGATGTCAACCATAGAATTGCATCTCCCTATCACCCTCAAACTAGTGGTCAAGTTGAATTGAGCAATAGAGAAATAAAATTAATTTTGCAAAAAACCATCAATAGATCTAGGAAGAATTGGTCTAAGAAACTTGACGATGCATTATGGGCTTCTAGAAGTGCTTATAAAAATCCTATGGGTATCTCTCCTTATAAAATGGTTTATGGAAAAGCATGTCATTTACCTCTTGAGTTAGAACATAAAGCATATTGGGCAATTAAAGAACTCAATTATGATTTTAAACTTGCCGGTGAGAAGAGGTTATTTGACATCAGCTCATTAGATGAATGGAGAACCCAACCTTATGAAAATGCCAAATTGTTTAAAGAAAAAGTTAAAAGATGGCATGATAGAAGAATTCAAAAATAGGAATTTAAAGTGGGTGAGCAAGTTCTATTGTACAATTCTCGTTTGAGATTCTTTGCAGGAAAACTTCTCTCCAAATGGGAAGGACCGTATATCATCGAAGAAGTTTATCGCTCCGGAGCCATCAAAATAAACAACTCCGAAGGCACTAATCCGAGAGTGGTGAATGGGCAAAGAATTAAGCACTATATTTCAGGTACTCCCATTAATGTTGAAACTAATATTATTGAAACAATTACACAGGAGGAGTACATAAGAGAGACCTTCTAGAACCCTCCAGAACCCTGAAAAGGAAGAGGTACGTGATACAGTAAGTAAACCGACTCCAAAAATTCCATAAAAATACTTTCTGTCAGTTTTGGAATATTAGAAAAAAATACAAAAATAAGAAACAGCCGAGGGGACCCACTTGGTGCCCACGAGGCACCAGGGCGCGCCACCCCCCCAGGCGCGCCCTGGTGGCTCGTGGGCCCCTCGTGAGCCTTCCCGACTCTGTTTTCTTCTGGATTACTTGTTTTGCAAGATAAAAAATCTTTATATATACTCCCGGATGTTTTGACCACCGTATCGCAGAAATCTCCTCTGTTCTTGTTTCGTGCTATTTTTCTGACAGATCCGAAAGTATGTCGTCTCAAGACTCAGATGGAGAGAGCTTCATATCACATTATGTTACAAATCCAAGGATCTATGGGGATATAGATCCCTATGGATGGTCTGCGGAGGAGGAGCGAGATGTCAACATGAAGGGAACGGAAGACGCGAGCTCGGATGAAGACGATGCTCCTCTACCTCAACCCGGAGATATGCATGTGGAGTTCAAGAAGTCGAGCCTACCAAGCACAATAAACAAATCTAAGATTCAATTTATCCCTTTCCTTCTTTTACAGGAAAACAAGAACGTATTGTGTGAGAAGATAGTGGAGCTTGAACAAGAAATTAGCAAGTTGACGGAAGAAAACTATGTTCTCAAGCGGAAACTGAAGGACAAGCCCATCACTTCATCACCACCACCATCACCGAAGAAGGAAACTTGAGTACATGGGTATGGGCACTCCCCTTGGCTTGTGCCAAGCTTGGGGGAGGTGCCCCGGTATCGTATCACCATCACTTTTATTATCTTTACCTATTTTTAGTTCGATCCTTAGTTATTTCATGATCTAGTTGAATAAAAGTTTAGTATGATCTATTTTTGAGTGTTAATTTCGTGATCTATCTATCTATGTAATCGAGTTGAGAGTTATATAATAAAGAGTAGTTTGAGTTTTTGCTTCTCTACTTTCATGTTTCAATTCTAGCAATGATAATAATGAAAAAGATCATATTCTAATCTTATGGAAAGTAATGACATTACATAAAGAAAAGTATAAGTGGTAAAATTTATTGGAAGTTAACAAACATAGCATTAGTCAATGATGCAATTCATGAAAAAGTTAATAGGGAAGAGAAGATTCACATGCAAACATACTATCTTGGACATCTTTTATGATTGTGAGCCCCCATTAAATATTTTATGTCAAATTGTTGACGTTGGACAAGGAAGACAACGTAATGAATTATGTTTGTTCATATTCACATAGAAGTTATATTGTTATAGATCCTCCAACATGTGGTGCTTGCCCAATATCTTTGCTAGCCAAAAAATCCGCACCAAGTAGAGATACTACTTGTGCATCCAAAACCCTTAAACCCAGTTTCATGTCATGAGAGTCCACTATATCTACCTACGGATTGAATAAGATCCTTCAAGTAAGTTGCCATCGGTGCAAAAAGCAATAAAAATTGGCTCTAAATTTGTTTGAACTTTTATTGTAAGGGAAATAAGCTTTGTACGAACTTGTGATGGTAAAGAAATAAAAGCGACAGACTGCGTAATAAAGGTTGCTATCATAAGGGGCAATCTAAAGTGACGTTCCTTTGCATTAAGAGCTTGTGCATCCAACAACAAAAAGCGCATGACAACATCTGCTTCCCTCTGCGAAGGGCCTATCCTTTACTTTTATGTATTTACTTTTTATGCAAGAGTCAATAGTGTTCTCCTCTACTTCCTTTTTATTTTTCTCTTTTGCAAGCATCATGTGGTGGGGAAAGATCTAGGCATATATATATACAGTTGGATATGAGTGATCATGATTTATTATTGTTGACATCACCCTTGAGGTGAATAAGTTGGGAGGCGAAATCACAAGCCCCTATCTTTCTATGTGTCCGGCTGAAACTTTTTGCTCCATATATATGTCGTGAGTGTTAGCAATCATAGAAGACTAAATGATGGTTGAGTATGTGGACTTGCTAAAAAGCTCCTACATGAGACCCTTCCTGAAAGTATGATGAATTGCAATTGCATTGTTAACTGAGAACATAGTTTGTTAGTTTTCAAGAAAGTTTATGCCTTATACTCCATTGTTGTGATGAATTGTTACTTGCTCATGAGAAGTTTTATGATAATAAATATTGCTGTTATAATAATGATCATGATGCTACTATGTCCGTATTTTGTTTTTATCGACACCTCTCTCTCTAAACATCTAGACATGATTATCGATATCGGCTTTCGCTTGAGGACAAGCGAGGACTAAGCTTGGGGGAGTTGATACGTCCATTTTGCATCATGTTTTGCTACTGTTATTTATAGTGTTTTTAATCAATATAACACTTTGTGGAGCAATTTTAATGCCTTTCTCTCTTAATATGCAAGATTTACACAAGGAGGGAGATTGCCGGCAGCTGGAATTCTGGACCTGAAAAAGCTATGTCAGAGATACCTATTCTGCACATCTCCAAATGAGCTGAAATTTCACGGAGATTTATTTTGGAATAAATAAAAAATACTGGAAGCAAGAAGTACCAGAGGGGGCCACCCAGGTGCCCACGAGGCTCTTGTGGGGCCCCTGGCCAGCCTCTGGCCCCCATTTTCTGGTATATAGGTCCATTTACCCTAGAAAAAATATAGAGAAGACTTTCGGGATGGTGTGCCACCGTCTCGAGGCGGAACTTGGGCAGGAGCACTTTTGCTCTCCGGCGAAGAGATTCTGCCGGGGATACTTCCCTTTGGGAGGGGGAAATCGTCGCCATCGACATCACCAACGATCCTCTCATCGTGGGAGGACCAATCTTCATCAACATCTTCACCAGCACCATCTCATCTCAAACCCTAGTTCATCTCTTGTATTCAATCTTTGTCTCAAAACCTTAGATTGGTACCTGTGGGTTGCTAGTAGTGTTGATTACATCTTGTAGTTGATGCTAGTTGGTTTATTTGGTGGAAGATTTTATGTTCAGATCTATTATGCTATTCAATACCCCTCTGATCTTGGACACGATTATGATTTGTGAGTAGTTACTTTTGTTCTTGAGGACATGGGAGAAGTCTTGTCATAAGTAATCATGTGAATTTGGTATTCGTTCGATATTTTGATGATATGTATGTTGTTGATTCTCTTAGTGGTGTCATGTGAACGTCGACTACATGACACTTCACCATCTTTGGGCCTAAGGGAATGCATTGTGGAGTAGTAATTAGATGATGGGTTGCTAGAGTGACAGAAGCTTAAACCCTAGTTTATGCGCTATTCCATAAGGGGTTGATTTCGATCCATATGTTTAATGCTATGGTTAGAGTTATCTTAATTCTTCTTTCGTAGTTGTGGATGCTTGCTAGAGGGGGTAATCATAAGTGGGAGGCTTGTTCAAGTAAGAACAGCACCCAAGCACCGGTCCACCCACATATCAAATTATCAAAGTAGCGAACGCGAATCAAACAAACATGATGAAAGTGACTAGATGAAATTCCCATGTGTCCTCGAGAACGCTTTACTTACTATAAGAGATTGTTCCGGCTTGTCCTTTGCTACAAAAAGGATTGGGCCAACTTGCTGCACTCTTTGTTACTATTGTTACTTGTCACTTGTTACAAATTATCTTGCTATCAAACTACTCGTTATCGATAATTTCAGTGCTTGCAGAAAACACCTTGCTGAAAATCGCTTGTCATTTCCTTCTGCTCCTCGTTGGGTTCGACACTCTTACTTATCGAAAGGACTATGATTGATCCCCTATACTTGTGGGTCATCAGTCACCGCGGCGTGGCAGGACCTCTCTGCTGCTTCCGCGGCGCGGCCGGACCACTCTGCTGCTTCGGCGGCATGGCGGGACCTCAGTGCTGCTTTGGCGGCGCGGCGGGACCTCTGTGCTGCTTCGGCGGTGCGGCGGGACCTCTTGGCTGCTATCGCGGCGAGGCGGGACATCTCTGTTGCTTCGCTCGCTGCTCCGTGGTCATTTCTCGACCAAGAACTCCTCCCACGGGCCATGGCAGACGCAAGGAAGGACAAAGACTTGTTTATTTGTTGATGAGGAATTGAGGAGGAATGTGCAGTCATTTTCGAGTAGGTTGTATTTATAACCTAGTAATAAGCTGCTAAGTGGGAAAAAGTTTAGGTTTTGATCAGTGTGAATAGGTTTGCAATTAAATATAGTGTGGTAATTTGGAATGTGACAGGAAACAAGCTCAAAATTATTTGACGGTTCTGGTTTCGAAGTGCGGCACGATTCCCGGATGGTATAATTAATGTGGGTAAGCGTTCTTGGATGCGTACATGGCGTGTGCACCGCAATCGGCGATGTCAGCACATGACTTGTTCCATCAACCGTGTGCGCTTGTTATTACCATCGCACACAATTCTTTTAATTAGAATGTGTGCCCGTATATCGCAGACTCCTTGATCTGGCTAACCATTTCTGTTGTTTTGGCTCATCGGAAATAGTTCATCCGAGTGAACTGTTTGCCGTCTATCGCACACACCTTGATCTGGCTGACCGTTTCTGTTATACTGGATCGTCGCAAACAGTTCATCCGAGTGAACTGTATGCCGTCTAGCGCACACACCTTGATCCGGTTGGCTGTTTCTGTTGTTCTGCCTCATCGCAAACGGTTCATATGGATCAACTGTATGCCACGTACCGCACACGCAATTCTAATCTAAATCGTGCGTGATGTCTTCGCCATCGCACACAGTTCATATTATTGGTGACGGTTTTAGTACGACACCGTTTTCGATTAATGCATCGCACACAGTTTGGTCGCGGGGTCTCTAATGCATGTGTCGCGTTAGGACCATCCTGCAGTAGTGCATTCACAACTACTAAAGATCATTAAGGTAAAACCCAACCATAGCATTAAGTATAAAGTCCCCTTTACTCCCATACGCAACAACCCCCTTACTCGGGTTTAAGCTTCTATCACTCTCTGATACGTCTCTAACGTATCTATAATTTTTGATTGTTTCAACCTATTATATTATCATTCTTGGATACTTTATATGCAATTTTATATCATTTTTCGGGACAAACCTATTAACTCAGTGCCTAGTGCCAGTTGTTGTTTTCTGCTTGTTTTTGGTTTTACAGAAAATTTATACCAAACCGAGTCCAAACGCTACGAAACTTTTTGATGATTTTTTTCTGGACAAAAGAGACCTTGGAAGCTTCGGGGGAGGGCCAGAAGATCTACGAGGAGACGGCAAGGCAACCGGGCACGCCCTGATGCCTTGTGGGCCCCATGTGGCTCCATCTGACCTAATTCCACTTCTATAAATTCGCAAATATTCCAAAACCCCCAGAGAGCTAGACGATACAATTTTTCCGCCGCTGCAAGCCTCCGTTCTTCCGTGATCCCATCTGGAGGCCTTTTCCGGTACTCTACCGGAGGGGGAATCGACCACGAAGGGCTTCTACATCAACCTTGCTGCCCCTCCGATGATGTATGAGTAGTTCACCACAGACCTATGGGTCCATAGCTAGTAGCTAGATGGCTTTCTCTCTCTCTCTCTCTCTCTCTCTCTCTCTCTCTCTCTTTGATCTTCAATACAAAGTTCTCCATGATCTCCATGGAGTTCTATCCGATGTAATCTTCTTTTGCGGTGTGTTTGTTGGGATCCGATGAATTGTGGGTTTATGATCAGATTATTCATTGAAAGTAATTGAGTCTTTTCTGAACTTTATTATGCATGATTATTATAGCTTTGTATTTCTCTCCGATCTATCCGTTTGGTTTGGCCAACTAGATTGATTTATCTTCAGTGGGAGAGGTGCTTTGTAATGGGTTCAATCTTGCGGTGTCCTCACCCAGTGACAGAAGGGGTAGCAAGGTACGTATTTGTATTGTTGCCATTAAGGATAAAATGACGGGGTTTATTCATATTGCTTGGATTTATTTTGTCTACATCATGTCATCTTGCTTAAAGCGTTACTCTGTTTTTCATGAACTTAATACCATAGATGCATGCCTGGATAGTGGTCGATTGGTGGAGTAATAGTGGTAGATGCAGGCAGGAGTCGGTCTACTTGTCACGGACGTGATGCCTATATACATGATCATTGCCATGAATAACATCATAACTACTATGCGCTTTTCTATCAATTGCCCAACAGTAGTTTGTCTACCCACCGAATGCTACTCTTATGAGAGAGATGCCTCTAGTGAAAACTATGGCCCCCGGGGCTATTTAAATCATATTACTAAAACCTAAATTTCCTTGCTGCAATTATTTTACTTTTCAATTTATACTTCTACCACTACCAGAATTGATCCTTGCAAATAACGAGTACAAGGAGATTGACAACCCTCTTGCCCGCGTTGGGTGCAAGTATTTGTTTGTGTGTGTGCAGGTACTGTTTGACTAGGGTTTGCTTGGTTCTCCTATTGGTTCGATAACCTTGGATCTCACTGAGGGAAATACTAGCCACTACTATATTGCTTCACCCTTCCTCTTCGGGGAAAATCCCAACGCAGCTCACAAGTAGCACTCTCGCAGCCCACTATAAGCGAATCATGAATGTATTGCATAACCCTACATCGGTAATCCCACACGCTTGCGCGACATGGAGGGCACCATAGGACAGCACCATATTAACATGCAACTCATATCAATCACACCATACCACAATTAACCCGTAGGACAAAAAAAATCTACTCAAACATGATAGGATTGACACACATCATTCGATAATAATATATGGCATTAAGCACCATGCTTAAGTAGAGATTACAACGGGAATAGAGAGGTTACACCGCTGCATAGAGGGGGAGAGAGTTGGTGATGGCGGTAGCGAAGTTGTTGGTGTAGATCGCCGTCACAATGGTTCCCCCGGCGGCGCTCCGGCGCCACAAGAAGAGAAGGGGAGAGAGCCCCCTCCTTCTTCTTCTTCCTTGGCCTCCCCCCTAGATGGGAGGAGAGTTTCCCCTCTGGTCCTTGGCCGTCATGGCTCCCGGAGGGTAGGAGCCCCTCCGAGATTGGATCTCTCTCTCTGCTTCTCTTCTGTTTCGCGTCTCTGTTTCTGGCCGAAATCCGTTTCTTATATTCCTGGAGATCCGTAACTTCGATCGGGCTGAAATTTTAACACGATTTTCCCCCGATATAATCTTTCTTGCGGCCGAAGAAGAGCTCCAACCGTTACGAGGTGGTCACAAGGCAACCCCATGCGCCCTTGGGGGTGGTGGCGCCCTGATGCCTTGTGGAGGCTGTGGGCCTCTGTTTGTGTTGATTCTTCCTCCCAAAAATCACATATATTCCAAAAAATAAACCTTCGTAAAATTTTATCGCGTTTGGACTTCATTTGATATGGATTTTCCGCGAAACAGAAAACATGCAAAAAACAGGAACTGACACTGGGCACTGATACGTCTCCAACGTATCTATAATTTTTGATTGTTCCATGCTGTTATAATATCAATCTTGGATGTTTTTATAATCATTTACAGCAATTTTATATCATTTTTGGAGACTAACCTATTAACCTAGTGCCTAGTGCCAGTTGCTGTTTTCTGCCCTGTTTTTGTTTCACAGAAAATCAATATCAAACGAAGTCCAAATACAGTGAAACTTTTTGGAGATTTTTTCTTGGGCAAGAAGAATACCAGAAGCTTTGAGGGGAGGCCAGAAGACCTTGGTGGGCCCCACAAGCCACCAGGGCGCGCCTGGGGGGGCAGGCGCGCCCTGATGCCTCATGGGCCCCACCAAGCTCCGTTTGACCTAATTCCAGCACTATAAATTCCAGAAAAATCAGAAACCCTCAAGAGAGTTCACAAAATACTTTTTACGCCGCCGCAAGCCTCTGTTCCAGAGAGATCCCATCTGGGGTCCTTCTCCGGTAATCTGCCGGAGGGGGAATCGATCACGGAGGGGCTCTACATCAACCTTGCTGCCTCTCCGATGATGCGTGAGTAGTTTACCACAGACCTTCGGGTCCATAGGCAGTAGCTAGATGGCTTCGTCTCTATTTTTGATGTTCAATACAATGTTCTCCTTGATGTTCTTGGAGATCTATCCAATGTAATCTTTCTTTGCGGTGTGTTTGTTGGGATCCGATGAATTGTGAGTTTATGATCAGATTATCCATGAATATTATTTGAGTCTTCTCTGATCTCTTTTATGCATGATTATTATAGCCTCGTATTTCTTCTCCGATCTATTGATTTGGTTTGGCCAACTAAGTTGATTTATCTTGCCATGGGAAGAGGTGCTTTGTAGTGGGTTCGATCTTGCGGTGCTTAATCCCAGTGACGGAAAGGGACATGACACGTATGTATCGTTGCTACTAAGGGTAAAAAGATGGGATCTATTCATTGGGTTTATTAATTCGTGAGTTTGTCTTGTCTACATCATGTCATCGTTCTTAAGGCATTACTCCGTTCTTATGGACTTAATTCACTAGATGCATGCTGGATAGCCCATCGATGTGTGGAGTAATAGTAGTAGATGCAGGCAGGAGTCGGTCTACTAATCTTGGACGTGATGCCTATATACATGATCATTGCCTTGGATATCGTCATGATTATTTGCTTTTCTATCAATTGCCCAACAGTAATTTGTCTACCCACCGTATGTTATTTTCTCGAGAGAAGCCTCTAGTGAAATCTATGGCCCCCGGGTCTATCAAAATCATATTACTAAAACCCTAAAAATATTGCTGCCATTTTATTTTATTTATTTTATTTAGTATTTTTGCTGCAATCTATCAAATACAATTTAATCTTGCAATCTTACCGCCAAGGGATTGACAACCCCTTGTTTGCATTGGGTGCAAGGATTTGTTGTTTGTGTGCAGGTACTGCTTACTAGGTGTTGTGTGATTCTCCTACTGGTTCGATAACCTTGGTTTCATAATTGAGGGAAATACTTATCTCAACTGTGCTGCATCATCCCTTCCTCTTCGGGGAAATACCAACGCAAGCTACAAGTAGCAGGAAGAATTTCTGGCACCGTTGTCGGGGAGACATCATCAACATTTATCAAGTACCTTTGCACAAACTCTTATCTCCTTGCATTTACTTTATTTGCCATTTGCCTCTCGTTTTCATCTCCCCCACTTCTAAAACGTTTTTACAAAAATACAAAAATATTTTCCTTTGCCTTTTTGCCTTTTTTCTAGTTTGCTGGTTTGCTTGTTTGCTATTTTATTTGCGTAGCCACGATGTCTCAAGAAAATACCAAATTGTGTGATTTTTCCAATACTAATAATAATGATTTTATTAGTACTCCAATTGCTCCTCCCGCCGCTAGTGCGGAGACTTGTGATATTAATGCCGCTTTGCTAAATCTCGTTATGAAAGATCAATTTTCCGGTAGTCCTAATGAAGATGCCGCATCCCATCTTAATACTTTCGTAGAATTGTGTGACATGCAAAAGAAAAAAGATGTGGACAATGATATTGTGAAATTAAAATTATTCCCGTTCTCATTGCGGGATCGTGCTAAAATTTGGTTCTCATCTTTACCACGAAGTAGTATCGATTCTTGGGATAAGTGTAAAGATGCTTTTATTACTAAGTATTTTCCTCCCGCGAAAATTATTTCTCTAAGAAATCAAATTATGAATTTTAAACAACTTGATCATGAACATGTTGCCCAATCTTGGGAGAGGATGAAATTAATGATAAGAAATTGCCCTACTCATGGTTTAAATTTATGGATGATCTCACAAAATTTTTATGCGGGATTGAATTTTGTCTCTAGAAATCTTTTAGATTCCGCCGCGGGTGGTACGTTTATGGAAATTACTTTGGGTGAAGCTACTAAATTGCTTGATAATATTATGGCAAATTATTCACAATGGCATACTGAAAGAACTCCTACTAGTAAAAAGGTGAACTCCGTTGAAGAAATTAATACTTTGAGTGATAAAGTTGATGCTCTTATGAAATTGGTTGCTAGTAAAAATGCTTCTATTGATCCTAATGATGTGCCTTTGTCCACTTTGATTGAGCAAAGTAATGATCCCGTAGATGTGAATTTTGTCTCACGAAACAATTTTAATAGTAATGCTTATAGAGGTAATTTCAACGCTAGACCATTTCCTGGAAATTCCTCTAATAATTATGGCAATCCTTATGGTAATTCCTACAATAATAATAGGATACCTTCTGATCTTGAAAGTAATATTAAAGAATTTATTAATGCTCAAAAAGTTTTCAACACTACGATAGAAGAAAAATTGAGTAAAATTGATGATATGTCTAGGAGCATCGATAGAATTATTCATGATGTGGAAAATCTTAAGACTAAAATTTTGCCACCTAAAATTGATATTAGTGAATCAATCAAAGCTTTATATGTCTCCATGGATGAAAGTAAGAAACGAACCGCCATGCTAAGAGTTAAACGAGAATTTTTAGAAAAAGCGATTCCTCCCGGTTTCTATCGTAATAATGATGAGGATATTAAAATGATTGGTGTTTCATCTATTGACTCTTTATTTAGCAATATTAAACTTGATGAAAAAGGGACTGAAGAAGAGTCAACTTTAGATAAAGAGCGTCCCTATAATTCGGAGGGTGAAAATCTTGATAAGAAAATTACTAAAAGTGGGTTTGGAGAGGTAAAAACTTTAAATAGTGAAGTGCCCACTGTTTTGGATTACAAAGATTTTAATTATGATAATTGCTCTTTGATTGAGTGTATTTCTTTGTTGCAATCCATGTTAAATTCACCCAACGCTTATGAGCAAAACAAAGCTTTTACTAAACATATAGTAGAAGCCATGATGAAAGCGTTAGAAGAGAAGCTTGAACTAGAAATTTCAATTCCTAGAAAATTATATGATGAATGGGAACCCACCATTAAAGTTAAGATAAAAAATTATGAGTGCAATGCTTATGTGATTTGGGTGCTAGCGTTTCCACAATTCCAAAATCTCTATGTGATGTGCTAGGTTTTACCAATATAGATGAATGCTCTCTTAATTTGCATCTTGCGGATTCTACTATTAAAAAGCCCTCGGGAAGAATTAATGATGTGCTTATGCTTGAAAATAGAAATTATGTGCCCGTTGATTTTATTGTTCTTGATATTGAATGCAATTCTTCTTGCCCTATAATACTTGGTAGACCGTTCCTACGAACTATAGGTGCCGTTATTGATATGAAAGAAGGGAATATAAAATTTCAGTTTCCATTAAAGAAGGGTATGGAACACTTCCCTGGAAAGAAAATTAAAGCACCATATGAATCAATTATGAGGGCCACTTATGGAATCAACTCCAAAGATGACAATACTTGAAATTATGCATTATGCCTAGCTAGGGGCATAAAACAATAGCGCTTGTTGGGAGGCAACCCAATGAATAAAATAAATTTTTGTTATAAGTTTCTGTTTTGGTGTGTTTTTACTGTCAGGCTACTGGTATGATAGTATTTTTATGTTTTTAATTAGTGTTTGTGCCAAGTAAAGCCTTTGGGATGATTTGGAAGATAGTATAATTGATGCTGTTTGGAAAACAGAAAGTTTTGCGTCCTGTGCCCGAATTTTTTTTCTGTACTGAAGCGTCAGAAAAATCTTAAATTTTTACACAGTATTGGTATATGAATTGTACACGTTGTCCTGATTTTTCAGAATTTTTGGAGTTACAGAAGTATGGCTTTTAAATAGATTTCTACAGACTGTTCTGTTTTTGACAGATTCTGTTTTTGATGCACTACTTGCTTGTTTTGATGAATCTATGGATTGTATCGAGGGGTATAAGCCATGGCGAAGTTAGAGTACAGTAGGTATAATGCAAAAATAAAATATGAATGGGTTTGCAACAGTACTTATAGTAGTGATTTGTTTTGTTATACTAACGGATCTCACGAAGGTTTTGTTGAGTTTTGTGTGATTGAAGTTTTCAAGTTTTGGGTGAGATCACGATGGATGAAGGAATACGGAGTAGCAAAAGCCTAAGCTTGGGGATGCCCAAGGCACCCGAAGGTAATATTCAAGGAAGACTCAAGCGTCTAAGCTTGGGGATGCCCCAGAAGGCATCCCCTCTTTATTCTACCGACCATCGGTAATTTTACTTGGAGCTATATTTTTATTCGTCACATGATATGTGTTTTGCTTGGAGCGTCTTGTATGATATGAGTCTTTGCTTTGTTTACTTTTTAGTTTGTCACAATCATCTTTGCTGCACACACCTATTTTGAGAGAGCCACACGTTATCATCATAATTTGTAGAATACTCTATGTGCTTCACTTAAATTTTTTGAGCTAGGCAGTTGCTCTAGTGCCTCACTTAAATCCTTTTGAGCACGGTGGTGGCTGAAATTTTGTAGAAATAAACTCTCATGCTTCACTTATATTATTTTGAGAGTTGACTGAAATTTTGTAGAAATAAACTCTCATGCTTCACTTATATTATTTTGAGAGTTGATTAAATTTTGTAGAAATAAACTCTCATGCTTCACTTATATCATTTTGAGAATTGACTTGATTAAAATTTTGAAGAAATGAATTCTCATCCTTCACTTATATTATTTTGAGAATTGTTAAGACTGAAATTTTGAAGAAATATTTGCACTCTCATGCTTCACTTAAATCTTTTTGAGAGATGATGATAGTAACGGTAATTTGCACATGTTATGCAATTGGTCCCAAAGTGATGAATATTCAAGAGGGATATAGATAAAAACTTTCATATAGTTCATTGGATATGACAAGTGTGATTCCTTGCAATAGTTTTGCGATATGGAAATGATGATATGTGATGCCATGTTAGTGAGTAATTGTGCTTAAGTAAGAATATTAGTGTTAAGGTTTGTGATTCCCTATGCAAGCACGTTAAGTTAGTAGTTATGCAATGAAGTTATATCCTACTATGGTGCATTATTCGGTGTTAGTTATGTTCAATGCATGTTTATGACCGTTTTCGTTTTTTGGTTGGTTGCTTCTCAATCTTTTGCTAGCCTTCATTTGTACTAAGCGGAAATACTGCTTGTGCGTCCAAAATCCTTAGAACCAGTTTTGCCTTATGAGTCCACTGTATCTACCTATATACGGTATTCCAATGCCGTTCCAAGTAAATTTGCGTGTGCCAACTCTAAATTTCAAAATAATTTTTCTGTTTTGTGTGCCCGTACCGCTCATGAAGCGGAAGGGGTAGCCAATATCTTCCATGCTAGGTGTGTTATTCTCAAGATGAGTGTTTATTCACTTGTCATTGCACAAGAGTGTGGTGGTAATAGGGATGCCCATCCCGAATTGTTAAATTGCTAAAATGCCAAAATTGCAGTAATGCAAAAATAATGAAAGCAAAAGCAAATCTCCCTCGGAAAGAAATAAAAAAATCTTAATGAAGGGGAGTACTCTCGCGGAAAGAAAAATCATAATGAAGGAGAGTATAATTTATTTTCTGTTTGGGAACCGCCTATGATGTATGTAGCATGGAAGATATTGGGAATTCTCATTCGTTTTCGTTGACAGGAAAAGCATGCCTCCCAATTTTTTTTATCTCTTTAATTTCAGCTTTGAGCTCTGGCACATTTGACAAATCTCTGCTTCCCTCTGCGAAGGGCCTATCTATTTACTTTTATGCAAATTTTATTTTTCTTGAGTCTCCATCTTCTCTTACAAAAGCACCAACTAGAGAACACTATTGTCATACTTGTGCATTGGTTGTAGCTAATATTTGAGTGTGTTTCATAAATGGATCAATGATTGAGCATAATGGGCTAGGGATAACTTTATTTAGCGTTGATATTTTGAAAGACATGGTTGCTTGTTAGTATGCTTGAGTATCTATGTTTTCATGTCAAATTATAGACTATTGCTTTGAATCATATAAGTCCGATGTCCATGCTACAAAAAGAAAAAGAATATGTGATAAATATGTTAGGCAGCATTCCACATCAAAAATTCTGTTTTTATCATTTACCTACTCGAGGACGAGCAGGAATTAAGCTTGGGGATGCTGATACGTCTCCAACGTATCTATAATTTTTGATTGTTCCATGCTGTTATAATATCAATCTTGGATGTTTTTATAATCATTTACAGCAAATTTATATCATTTTTGGAGACTAACCTATTAACCTAGTGCCCAGTGCCAGTTGCTGTTTTCTGCCCTATTTTTGTTTCATAGAAAATCAATATCAAACGAAGTCCAAATACAGTGAAACTTTTTGGAGATTTTTTCTTGGGCAAGAAGAATACCAGAAGCTTCGAGGGGAGGCCAGAAGACCTTGGTGGGCCCAATGAGCCACCAGGGCGCGCCTGGGGTGGGGGGGCAGGCGCGCCCTGATGCCTCGTGTGCCCCACCAAGCTCCAATTGACCTAATTCCAGCACTATAAATTCCAGAAAAATCAGAAACCCTCAAGAGAGTCCACGAAATACTTTTTACGCCACCGCAAGCCTCTGTTCCAGAGAGATCCCATCTGGGGTCCTTCTCCGGTAATCTACCGGAGGGGGAATCGATCACGGAGGGGCTCTACATCAACCTTGCTGCCTCTCCGATGATGCGTGAGTAGTTTACCACAGACCTTCGGGTCCATAGGCAGTAGCTAGATGGATTCTTCTCTATTTTTGATGTTCAATACAATGTTCTCCTTGATGTTCTTGGAGATCTATCCAATGTAATCTTTCTTTGCGGTGTGTTTGTTGGGATCCGATGAATTGTGAGTTTATGATCAGATTATCCATGAATATTATTTGAGTCTTCTCTGATCTCTTTTATGCATGATTATTATAGCCTCGTATTTCTTCTCCGATCTATTGATTTGGTTTGGCCAACTAAGTTGATTTATCTTGCCATGGGAAGAGGTGCTTTGTAGTGGGTTCGATCTTGCGGTGCTCAATCCCAGTGACAGAAAGGGACATGACACGTATGTATCGTTGCTACTAAGGGTAAAAAGATGGGATCTATTCATTGGGTTTATTAATTCGTGAGTTTGTCTTGTCTACATCATGTCATCGTTCTTAAGGCATTACTCCGTTCTTATGGACTTAATTCACTAGATGCATGCTGGATAGCCCATCGATGTGTGGAGTAATAGTAGTAGATGCAGGCAGGAGTCGGTCTACTAATCTTGGACGTGATGCCTATATACATGATCATTGCCTTGGATATCGTCATGATTATTTGCTTTTCTATCAATTGCCCAACAGTAATTTGTCTACCCACCGTATGTTATTTTCTCGAGAGAAGCCTCTAGTGAAATCTATGGCCCCCGGGTCTATCAAAATCATATTACTAAAACCCTAAGAATATTGCTGCCATTTTCTTTTATTTATTTTATTTAGTATTTTTGCTGCAATCTATCAATCTATCAAATACAATTTAATCTTGCAATCTTACCGCCAAGGGATTGACAACCCCTTGTTTGCGTTGGGTGCAAGGATTTGTTGTTTGTGTGCAGGTACTGCTTACTAGGTGTTGTGTGATTCTCCTACTGGTTCGATAACCTTGGTTTCATAATTGAGGGAAATACTTATCTCTACTGTGCTGCATCATCCCTTCCTCTTCGGGGAAATACCAACGCAAGCTACAAGTAGCAGGCACTAGATCAATATGTTAGTCCCAAAAAAAATATAAATGTTGCCAAAAATATGTGAAAGTTGTAGAATATTGGCATGAAACAATCAAAAATTATAGATACGACGGAGACGTATCACTCCAACATAGACCTTTAGAGGAGATTGTCCATGCAAGTTTATCAACCACAAAGGGGTGATATGGCTAAGCATTGACTTCTTTGGATCCCATGCTTGGATGGGCCGCAGAGGAGAAACATCACCATAGTTTGCTTGCTGCTGGGACCATAGACCGGAGTGAGCCAAATGCCACTGGGAGAGTAGAAATCGACCTAGAGTTCCTTCAGTACTCTGGCCAAGATCAGTTACTGGATCAACAATTGGTGAGGAGTGTTTACTTGATGTGAGATCATCTGAGAAAGAGTTGTAGCTTTTGCGAGATGCTCCTCCTTGAGTAGGATCTACTTTTTCATAGTAACTAGGATCGACCACCAAACTTGCTTGATATCAAACCAAAGTGCATTGTCAAAAATGTGAGCATTCCTAGTATTCCAAATGCAAGATATAGCATAAGCACATGTAGAATTGAGAACTACATGTAACGCCTCTATGTAAAGAGCTACAGTGATCCTCATGTTAATGCTAAGCTACTTTGTTTTGCAATGAATGATCACAGTGGATTCATATCTCATTTCAAATTCCACCACTGAATTCAAATTAAATTGCAAGTGAAATTTAAAGTTTCACAAACATGTCTGAAAAATAGTTCATGATTTAGCAAATATTCCATATGTAATTAATGTGGAAGAAAACCACACAACTTGTTTGCTCATTTGGAATCTAGAAGCTAAAACAGTACCCAAAACAACTCATTTAATCCCTTTCTCTTTAATACAAAATCCAAATGAAATTATAATGCCCTCAAACTTTTTGTGGCAGTGCCTAAAAATGCTAGGAATTTATGTGGCCTAGTCCCACATTTTTCTGAAGTGTTTTGTAGCCCAAAATATTTCCTAATTGTCTCTGTTTTAATTAAAAGGTAAAACAGAAAAACAGAAAAGTAGAAAAGGAGAAAAAGGCTTACCTGGCTTACCTGGCCTCTGGCCCAGAGCTACAGCACTGGCCCAGCCCACCAGAGCCTCCCCTACCTGCTCCCGCCTCGCTGTCACGCGCGCCATGGCCGGAGCTCGCCTTCGCCGCCGTTCCTCGACGCGTGTGGCCACAGTGGTGACGGAAGGCGATAAGGCCGACACTCAGCTGCTCCCTGATGCCACCCTCACCATTCTTTCCTCCTCCCTCGAGCTCCCCTTCTCTGTTCCTCCTGGTCCGAGCGGGCTCGTCGACGCGCCGCTACAACCATCGTGGCCACCGGCATCCACCCGTCACCGCGACCTGTCCTGGAGCTTCGCATGCCTCCTCCACGTCGGCTACGGCAAGCCACTTGAGCCGGGCGCATTTACATCGATCGGATCGAGTCGATCCTTTTCTTCGGTCGCCGCTGCTCCGCCGCCTCGATCCACCTCGTTCGGCGCTACTGAACCCCTAGCGGCCGCCGTGTGCCTCACCGTGAGCATCTGCCTCTTCCCCCTCCCTCTGGTTGCCCGCGCTCTTGCTCTAGCTAGCTACTTCTACGTTGCGCCGTCACTGTGTCTCGGCTGCCGCCATGGGCGGTGCTTACCGCGGTCCCCGCGCTCCCCCTCGTTGACTGAGTGTGTCGCCGTGCTCCTGGAACTCCAGGGAGGCGCGTGCGTGCATCAGCTCGTCTCGGGCGAGCTCCTATGCTCGAGACCGAGCACGACCGGCTCTGTCCGCCGCGGGTCGCCATTGCAGCTCCAGCTCCGGGGCTCCCCGCGACGCTCCAGTGCCACCGCTAGCCTCGCCGCAGTTCCAGCAACCCCTTAGACATCTCCGTGTCGCCGGCCGTCGCCTGTGCTCGAAGTCCGCCGGCCACCCGAGCCGCCCAGGCGTGCCGCGCGTGCTCTGGAGCGCTCTGGCACTGTTGAAGTGCCGACATCACTGTAGCATGGGGCCCAGCCGTCAGAAATTATGTTAGTGGCTAATCACACTTAATTAAGTTAGCCCTAACACTAATAGTGGCTGACGAGTGGGCCCGGGGTTAAAATAACCCTTCGGTTAATAACGAGTCGTTGACACGCAGGCCCCGCCGGACCCGCTGACTAGTCAAAGGTTGACCAGTCAACTGCTGCATTAGCAGTTGACTGGCCCCACCTATCGGCCACTGGTGCACTACACCGGGTGCACCTGGCCCTTTTCTGCCTGGTGTAATTCGAATTTAATAAGTCCAGTGATTTTCAGAAAATGTTTAAAACTTTGTTACTTCGTAGAAATTCAACTGTAGCTCGGATGAAAATGTTTTATATATGAAAAATGATCAGAAAAATAAGACAAATCCGAATATGCCATCCACATACCTGTCACATACCTCCAACGCTACAAACATGGAACCTTTCCCTTCGGTTCATCTGTCTGACAGATGCCTAAAACCGGGAAAATATTCCCAGATATTTTCCCGCTCCGGCTGTAAGGCTTAGCACTGCGTTAGGTCACCCCTATCACAGCATATTGCCATGTCATGCATCTGTGTTGCATTTGTTTGCTATGTATTTATTTGTTTCCTCCCCCTCTTCTCTCCGGTAGCCCCCGAGTCTGACGTGACCCCTGAGGACTGCTACACCACCGATGACCCCTCTTTCACCGCAGAGCTTCCAGGCAAGCAAAACCCCCTTGATTATTCCTATATCACCCATTCTTTCTCTCTCGTGCTTGCATTAGATTTTGCTACTGTTGTTTGATAGCTCCTATTCTGATGCATAGCCTGATTTTGTAACCTGCTGTTGATACTTTATCTGTTGTCCTATATGCTTAGTATAGGCTGGTTAGTGATCCATCAGTGGCCCCGCACCCTTGTCCGTGTTGCCATGCTTTGCTTCTGGATGTTTCGATCAACGTGATCGATGAGCAGAGACCGACACAGCACCGCACACCCCCTTAGTTGTACGACTCTGCAGAGCTACTATCGAGTGCCGAGGGTGATACCTCCTACCTCACTCCTGATGATATCTCTGTAGCGTAGCTAGTCGGTTGTGGGTGACCGAGGGTGATTCCTCTTTACCACCTCCGATGATGCCTCTGTCGTGCAGCCCCTCAAGTGTGAACCCATCGAGGGTGATTCCTCCAAGTTCACCTTGATGGATACATTGTGAGGGAATCCATCGAGGGTGATTCCTTGGATTTCCCCTTGATGTTATGGACACACGGTTACCATGTTTTTACCTCAGTACCTTGTTGAAGTCAGGTCGACCCCGAGGGGTACCCGTGAGAGCTGTGAAGTCGGGTTGACCGTGAGGGTACCCACGAGATAATTACGCGGCACGGCCGGGCAGGCAGACTGCCCCAGGAGAGGGATGGGCCTGACCCTTGCCGTAAGTCCGTGAGACGGGGCGATAGGAGAACTGATCATCACCGCGCGCTCCCAACGCACTAATGGGTTAGGATATGTGATCTGAGTAGGCCTCTGGCCTTTTCGCACTAACCACCACGCGGGAATAAGTATGGGCACTCGGCGTCGTACGATTCTTCCGAAAGCTCTCAGACGTCAGCAGTTGAGCGGAACGCGCCGGGTTGGACTGGGTATGCCCGCTTGTGTATATAGGGGGCTAGGTCTGCTCCCGACCGTCCTCGCAACGCACAGGAGTGCAAAGGGCGATGGGCCCAAGACCCCTGAGCACTTAGGATGTAGACCGGCGTGCTGACCTCTCTGCTGAGCCTAGGTAGGATTACGGCGTGTCAATCAGCCGAGGCCGGTCATAACCCGGAAAAGTGTGTCCGGCCAGAGTTAATCGAGCATGTTGGGTAAGTTGGTGCACCCCTGCAGGGAAGTATATCTATTCGAATAGCCGAGTCCACGGTAACGGACGCTCAGAGAGTATCCCGATCTACTACAATTAGAACTGGATACTTGAGTTACCAAACTGATATGATGGCTCTGGGATCACTTTCTCGCAGGGAGTCGAGGAAGGATCTCTAAGCATTCCTATTATATAATTATTGCTTTATTATATGCTAATCTACACTCTTCTAATGCAGCAAGACGCTGCAAGATGCTAGTCTTTGATAGGCTAGGCCTTCCCCTCTATTCTGGCATTTCTGCAGTCTGGTCCACAGATACTGCCCCTTCCCTTTGATATCGGTGCATACTTAGCATAGATCTGATGTAAGTCTTGCGAGTACTTTGGATGAGTACTCACGGTTGCTTTGCTACCTCTTTTCCCATACCCGATTGCTGCGACCAGATGACGAAGCCCCGAAGCCAGCTGACCCCGTAGACGACCACTACTACCACACCGACGGTGCTTACTACTACATGGAGACCGATGACCAGGAGTAGTTCGGAGGCTCCCAGGCAGGAGGCCTGCGCCTTTTTGATCTAGATGTCGTTGTTTTGCTCAGCCTTCTTAAGGCAAACTTGTTTACCCTTTATGTCTGTACTCAGATGTTGTTGCTTCCGCTAACGCTTGCACTCGAGCTTATGTATTCGAGCCCTCGAGGCCCCTGGCTTGTAATATAAAGCTTGTATTATTTTATTTTGTGTCTAGAGTTGTGTTGTGATATCTTCCCGTGAGTCCCTGGGCTTGATCGTGCGCATTTGCGTGTATGATTAGTGCACGGTCGAGTCGGGGGCGTCACAAGTTGGTATTAGAGCCGACTGCCTGTAGGAAGCCCCATTCCAACTCCTTGGCCAAAGTTGAGTCTAGTCTTTGGAAAACTGTTTTACTAACATGGCTGTGTGGCTTACGGGCCCACATCGCTAATGGATGGGTTTAGGATCTTTTATTCCTCTCCTTTACTCTGGGACTCTGATCTCTCTTCTATTCGGGTTAAAGATTTTGCTAACTCTAACATTAGGTTCTCGTGTTCACATCCACCCGGAGAGCTGGATTATCTGCAATTATTCCTTTCCATGTATATCATATGCTTCACACACTGTCTTTTGACATCTTTGAACTCCTTGAGCTTAAGGAGGAAATCGATAAATCACTCCGCAAGGTTTCATTCGTCCAAGTTCCTCTGCTTGGGGAGCACCTTCTCTCTTTGTCAAGAAGAAGGATGGTATGAACCGGTTGGTCCAAGATTACCGACCTATCAACCAGGCAACAATTCAGAACAAGTACCCGCTTCCCCGGATCAATGATCTGTACGATCAACTTGCTGGTTCCTCAGTATTCTCTAAACTCGACTTGAGATTGGGTTACCACCAGATCCGAGTCCGTGAAGAGGATATTCCGAAGACCGCTTTTGTTACTCGATATGGCTCTTACGAGTACACCGTCTTGTCCTTCGGCTTAACCAATGCTCCAGCAACGTTCTCTCGATTGATGAACTATATCTTCATGGAATACCTCGACAAGTTCATCGTGGTTTATCTGGATGATATCTTGGTATATTCCAAGAATAAAGAAGAACATGCTGAACATCTTCGTCTTGTGCTGGAAAAACTTCGGGAGCATCAGCTATATGCCAAATATTCCAAGTGTGAATTCTGGTTATCTGAAGTGACCTATCTTGGTCATGTGATTTCCAAGGATGGTATTGCTGTCAACCCAGAACGAGTTCAGGCCATTCTTGACTGGACTCCTCCGAAGAATGTCAAGCAAGTGAGAAGTTTTCTCAGACTCGCCAGCTATTGCGGCCATTTTGTCGAGAACTTTTCCAAGATTGCCAAGCCTCTGACTAATCTGCTTCACAAAGGCGTTAAGTTTGAGTGGACAGACAAATGTCAGGAAAGTTTCCAAACACTCAAGGACAAGCTGACATCTGCACCAGTGCTTGCTCCTCCGGATTCTCACAAGGAATTCGTCATTTATTGCGACGCATCTCGTCAAGGATTAGGCTGTGTCCTAATGCAAGAGTGCAAAGTGATTGCTTATGCCTCAAGACAGTTGCATCCTCATGAAGAGAATTACCCAGTTCATGATCTCAAACTTGTTGCAGTTATTTATGCACTAAAGTTATGGCGACATTACCTTCTCGGTAATCGATGCGAGATCTACACGGATCATCAAAGTCTGAAATATCTGTTTACTCAGCCAGACTTGAATCTCCGTCAACAAAGATGGATGGAAACAATTACAGACTATGACTGCGGTATTACATATACCCCTGGTAAGGCTAATGTTATGGCCGATGCTTTAAGTCGCAAGTCATATTGCAACAATCTCAGGTTCAGCGAGCTCAACCCCTTCTTCATGAAGAACTTCGCAAGTTGAACCTCCACATCATTCCACATGGTTCTCTTAATACCCTTGTTTTGGAACCAACTCTCGAGAAAGCTATTAAGTCTGCGCAAGCAAAAGACGCTGAAGTTGATCTGATGAAAAGGGATCTTGCTTTTGAGAAAGCCAGAGATTTCTCGATTGCTGAAGATGGAACCTTGTACTTCAGAGATCGCCTTGTGGTACCTCGGTTCGAACTTATGACAGATAAAGTTATGAAGGAAGCACATGATACACCACTGTCTATTCATCCGGGTAGCACCAAGATGTATCAAGACCTTCGTCAGAGGTACTGGTGGTCTAATATGAAGCAAGACATCGCTCGCTATGTTGCTGAATGTGACGTTTGCCGTCGTGTCAAAGCAGAACATCAAAAGCCTGTTGGACTCCTGCAACCGCTCCCTATCCCTGAATGGAAATGGGACAAGGCTCAGATGGACCTCATTACTGGCCTTCGCAAGTCGCAGAAGGGTCACGATGCTATTCTTGTCGTCATCGACCAATTCTCCAAAGTTGCACACTTTCTGCCAGTCAAGGAGACGATCACTGCTAGTCAGTTAGCAGACTTGTATATCTCCAGAATTGTGACACTCCACGGTATTCCGAAGGAGATCAGTTCAGACCGTGGCAGCCTCTTCACCTCAAAGTTCTGGGAAAGTTTCCAGCAAGCTACGGGAACTCATATAACCTGGAGCTCAGCTTATCACCCCCAGTCCCAAGGCCAAGTTGAACGAGTTAATCAAGTGCTTGAAGATATGCTGCGTGCTTGTGTCATTTCATTTGGCAAGAAATGGGAGGAATCTCTCCCGTATGCTGAATTCTCATACAACAACAGCTATCAAGCTAGCTTGAAGATGGCACCCTTCGAGGTGTTATATGGACGTAAGTGTCGAACCCCTCTGAATTGGTCAGAAACTGGGGAACGACCGCTCATCGGCCCGGATATTATCCAACAAGCTGAAGAGCAAGTCCGTATTGTCCGGGAAAATCTCAAGGCGGCCCAGTCCCGTCAGAAGAGCAACTATGACCGTAAACACTGGGGATCGATCTATCAACCTGGTGAACAAGCTTATCTGCGTGTCACTCCTATGAAGGGCACTCATCGTCTTGCTACATTGGGCCCTTCTACATTCTCGCAAAACATGGATATGTGGCTTACAAATTGGAATTGCCACCGCAGTTTTCTCATATCTACGATGTTTTCCATGTCTCACAACTTCGTCGTTGCTTTAAGGATCCACACCGTGCAATGGATCATGAAATGCTCGAATTGCAAGATGATCTCTCTTATAAGGAGCATCCGATCCGCATTCTTGATCACGCTGAACGTCGAACCCGTCAGAAGGTAATCAAGTTCCTTAAAGTGCAGTGGTCGAATCATACTGAAGATGAAGCCACTTGGAAACGTGAGGATCGCCTTCGTGAAGAATACCCCGATCTTTTCCCTTCTACCTCTTGAATTCTCAGGACGAGAATTTCTTTTAGAGGAGGAGAATTGTAACACCTCAATGTAAAGAGCTACAGTGATCCTCATGTTAATGCTAAGCTACTTTGTTTTGCAATGAATGATCACACTGAATTCATATCTCATTTCAAATTCCACCACTGAATTCAAATTAAATTGCAAGTGAAATTTAAAGTTTCACAAACATGTCTGAAAAATAGTTCATGATTTAGAAAATATTCCATATGTAATTAATGTGGAATAAAACCACACAACTTGTTTGCTCATTTGGAATCTAGAAGCTAAAACAGTACCCAAAACAACTCATTTAATCCCTTTCTCTTTAATACAAAATCCAAATGAAATTATAATGCCCTCAAACTTTTTGTGGCAGTGCCTAAAAATAAAAGGAATTTATGTGGCCTAGTCCCACCTTTTTCTGAAGTGTTTTGGTAGCCCAAAATATTTCCTAACTGTCTCTGTTTTAATTAAAAGGTAAAACAGAAAAACAGAAAAGGAGAAAAAGGCTTACCTGGCTTACCTGGCCTCTGGCCCAGAGCTACAGCATTGGCCCAGCCCACCAGAGCCTCCCCTACCTGCTCCCGCCTCGCTGTCACGCGCGCCATGGCCGGAGCTCGCCTTCGCAGCCGTTCCCCGACGCGTGTGGCCACAGTGGCGACGGAAGGCGATAAGGCCAACGCTCAGCTGCTCCCTGACGCCGCCCTCACCATTCTTCCCTCCTCCCTCGAGCTCCCCCTCTCTGTTCCCCCTGGTCCGAGCGGGCTCGTCAACGCGTCGCTGCCGCCGTCGCGGCCACCGGCGTCCACCCGTCACCGCGACCTATCCTGGAGCTCCGCACGCCTCCTCCACGTCGGCTACGGCAAGCCACTCGAGCCGGGCGCGTCTACATCGACCGGATCAAGTCAATCCTTTTCTTCGGTCGCCGCCGCTCCGCCATCTCGATCCACCTCGAACGGTGCTACTAAACCCCCAGCGGCCGCCGTGTGCCTCACCGTGAGCATCCGCCTCTTCCCCCTCCCTCTGGCTGCCTGCGTTCTTGCTCTAGCTAGCTACTTCTCCGTCACGCCGTCGCCGCGTCTCGGCCGCCGCCATGGCCAGTGCTTACCGCGGTCCCCGTGCTCCCCCTCGTTGACTGAGTGTGTTGCCGTGCTCCTAGAACACCAGGGAGGCGCGTGCGCGCATCAGCTCGTCTCGGGCGAGCTCCTATGCTCGAGCCCGAGCACGACCGGCTCTGTCTGTCGTAGGTCGCCGTTGCAGCTCCAGCTCCGGGGCTCCCCACGACGCTCCAGTGCCACCGCTAGCCTCGCCACAGTTCCAGCAACCCCTTAGACATCTCCGCGTCACCGGCCGTCGCCTTTGCTTGAAGTCCGCCGGCCACCCAAGCCGCCCAGGCGTGCCGCGCGTGCTCTGGAGCGCTCTAGCACTGTTGAAGTGCCGGCGTCACTGTAGCATGGGGCCCAGCCGTCAGAAATTATGTTAGTGGCTAATCACACTTAATTAAGTTAGCCCTAACACTAATAGTGGCTGACGAGTGGGCCCGGGGTTAAAATAACCCTTCGGTTAATAACGAGTCGTTGACCCGCGGGCCCCGCCAGACCCGCTGACCAGTCAACTGCTGCGTCAGCAGTTGACTGGCCCCACCTGTCGGCCACTGGTGCACCTCTGGGTGCAATGCACCGGGTGCACCCAGCCCTTTTCTGCCTGGTGTAATTCGAATTAAATAAGTCCAGTGATTTTCAGAAAATGTTTAAAACTTTGTTACTTCGTAGAAATTCAACTGTAGCTCGGATGAAAATGTTTTATATATGAAAAATGATCAGAAAAATAAGACGAATCCGAATATGCCATCCACATACCTGTCACATGCCTCCAACGCTACAAACATGGAACCTTTCCCTCCGGTTCATCTGTCTGACAGATGCCTAAAACCGGGAAAATATTCCCAGATATTTTTCCGCTCCGTCTGTAACGCTTAGCACTGCGTTAGGTCACCCCTATCACAGCATATTGCCATGTCATGCATCTGTGTTGCATTTGTTTGCTGTGTATTTATTTGTTTCCACCCCCTCTTCTCTCCGGTAGCCCCCGAGTCTGACGTGACCCCTGAGGACTGCTACACCACCGACGACCCCTCTTTCACCGCAGAGCTTCCAGGCAAGCAAAACCCCCTTGATCATTCCTATGTCGCCCATTCTTTCTCTCTCGTGCTTGCATTAGATTTTGCTACTGTTGTTCGGTAGCTCCTATTCTGATGCATAGCCTGATTTTGTAACCTGCTGTTGATACTTTTTTTGTTGTCCTATATGCTTAGTATAGGCTGGTTAGTGATCCATCAGTGGCCCCGCACCCTTGTCCGTGTTGCCATGCTTTGCTTCCGGATGTTTCGATCAACGTGATCGATGAGCAGAGACCGACACAGCACCGCACACCCCTTTAGTTGTACGACTCTGCAGAGCTACTATCGAGTGCCGAGGGTGATACCTCCTACCTCACTCCTGATGATATCTCTGTAGCGTAGCTAGTCGGTTGTGGGTTACCGAGGGTGATTCCTCTTTCACCACCTCCGATGATGCCTCTGTCGTGCAGCCCCTCAAGTGTGAACCCATCGAGGGTGATTCCTCCAAGTTCACCTTGACGGATACATCGAGAGGGAATCCATCGAGGGTGATTCCTCGGATTTCCTCTTGATGTTATGGACACACGGTTACCATGTTTTTACCTCAGTCCCTTGTTGAAGTCGGGTCGACCCCGAGGGGTACCCGCGAGAGATGTGAAGTCGGGTTGACCGTGAGGGTACCCGCGAGATAATTACGCGGCACGGCCGGGCAGGCAAACCGCCCCAGGAGAGGGATGGGCCTGACCCTTGCCGTAAGTCCGCGAGACGGGGCGACAGGAGCACTGATCGTCACCGCGCACTCCCAACACACTAATGGGTTAGGATATGTGATCTGAGTAGGCCTCTGGCCTTTTCGCACTAACCACCACGCGGGAATAAGTATGGGCACTCGGCGTCGTACGATTCTTCCGAAAGCTCTCAGACGTCAGCAGTTGAGCGGCACGTGCCGGGTTGGACTTGGGTACGCCCGCTTGTGTATACTGTAGGAGATATGCCCTAGAGGCAGTAATATAAGTTACTTTTGTATCTCAGAGTTTGTAATGAATGTTTATGTTCCATGCTATAACTGCAATGATTCTCGAGTCTACAAATTAAACGAGGCTTGGAGGGAAACACATGTGCACGTGTGGTATAATAAACGGTAAATTGTATTCCTAGTCTTGCCTCTAAGACTGGCTCAAGTATTGCATGATGATCCTGTTTTCCTGATCATGGGCATGGCTATGCCGGCAATTTTGAGGGCACGATGTTGGTAGAACACTTGTGTTGAATCGATCCGTATTGATGTTATGCTATGAGATACATTCGTCATAAGTTAATGGTTAATAACACAGAGAAGTTAATGTTTGCATAATTCCTTAGACCATGAGAGTATCGAGTTTCTTCATGCTTGCTTCATGAACTTTGGGGTTTGTTAAACGTCATCCGTAAATGGGTGGCTATTACGGCGGCTTACGGGTTCATGGAAAAGTATGTCAAGTAACTTAATAGCTCAAGATTGGGATCGGTGTTACGGTATCCATCATCGTCTGGCCAGACACTTTGTGATTTGATCACGAGGATGCCGGAACACGGGAACGAGAAAAGAGAACAATACCGGCAACGAGGTAACTGGCATAGTGGACAAGTTGTTGATCCACGGTGATGCCAACATGTCTCACCTCGGGTAATTGTAACATATCGTGAAGCAACAGGAATAGCACACGGCAACTGGAGGTTCACTCGAATATTCATTCGTGTGGGTATAAGGGTCAATATGGGTGTCCACGGCTCCGATGTTGATCATTGATCGGAAGGGGTTCCGGGTCATGTCTATACTTCAGCGAACCTATAGGGTCACACACTTAAGGGTCATCTATCTGCTGAATTCTAGACGGGAAGTTTGAGAGAAAGTCACCAGAAAAGTTTCGGTGACGACGGAAGAGTTCCGGAGAGAGAACACCGAAAGAGTTTCGGTAAAACCGAAAAGTTGTTTCGGAATATATGATTAGGCCAAAATGGTTCCGGCACTCACCTGGAAATTCTTAGAGGGTCTCAGAATTGGTGTGGGAACTTCTGGGATTTTTTCGGAGAAAAAACCCGGAAATGTTCCGGAGCCGCCGGGACTGCTGTTGTTGCTTTTCGCTGATGAAAACCACCACACCGGATATGTTTCGGCATGAGCCCAGAATTATTTTGGAGGGTACCAGAAATGTTCTGGGACCGTCCGGGATTTTTTCAGAAGAAACGATCGCGGAAAAACATCTTGTCTCAGTACGAGGGGACAAGATCCCACGAATCGGGGGTTGCATGTTTGGTGGCTTTTTGTCTAGGGAACACCCATGTTTCTAGGAGACATGTTGGTGGCTTGTTGGGGGGTCCCCCCCATGGGGGGGACAAGGTTGTGGCCGGCCAAGGGGTGCCCCCTTTGGTGTCCCCTTGGTGGCCCACTTGCCTTGCCTTTTTGCCTTACATGTGGGACATGTTGCTAGGGCATTTTTGGTATTTCCTCCTCCACCCCACCCCTTGCCTTGGCCTATAAAAGGAGGAGAGTTTGCTGCCATTTCTCCTCATCCCTTGTGCTCTCATACACATGCTTTGCTTTGCATGCTCTCTCTCTCCCTCCCACGAAAAGAGTCTTTCGTAGAGCCGAAAGGCTGTCTGGGTTTCGGCAGGAACTAGTTCTGGACGGCGAAGCCCTGCCGGATAGATGACACCGTATGTGTGCAACCCCGTAGAGAGGTCGTAGTTTCGATCTTTTGCCCGAAGGGCTGTCCGAGTCTCCGTTCGAGTTTCGAGGGTCCTCCCGAAGGGCTGTCCGCGACATCGTCCGGGGGACTGTCCGACCGCCTTCCGAAGGGCTGTCCGACGAAGGAGTACATCCTCGCGGTTGGGAGGTTGTAAAATCCTAGCTGCGGGGATCTGCACCAACGATCTCCACCGACTCTTCTTCCGCTGCGCTTCGAGTCGGTACGGATCAGATCAAACCTTGTATGCAATCTCCATAGTGGTCCTGGGCGTGCTCGCTATACCGGAAATTTTTGTTTTCTGTCGCGTTCCCCAACATATACAGGGGGCTAGGTCTGCTCCCGGCTGTCCTCGCAACGCGCAGGAGTGCAAAGGGCGATGGGCCCAAGGCCCCTGAGCGCTTAGGATGTAGACCGACGTGCTAACCTCTCTGCTAAGCCTAGGTAGGACTACGGCGTGTCGATCAGCCGAGGCCGGTCATAACCCGGAAAAGTGTGTCCGGCCAGAGTTAATCGAGCGTGTTGTGTAAGTTAGTGCACCCCTGCAGGGAAGTATATCTATTCGAATAGCCGAGTCCACGGTAACAGACGCTTAGAGAGTATCCTGATCTACTACAACTAGAACTGGATACTTGAGTTACCAAACTGATATGATGGCTCTGGGATCACTTTCTCGCAGGGAGTCGAGGAAGGATCTCTGGGCATTGCTATTATATAATTATTGCTTTATTATATGCTAATATGCACTCTTCTAATGCTGCAAGACGCTGCAAGATGCTAGTCTTCGATAGGCTAGGCCTTCCCCTCTATTCTGGCATTTCTGCAGTCTGGTCCACAGATACACCCCCTTCCTTTTGATACCGATGCATACTTAGCATAGATCTGATATAAGTCTTGCGAGTACTTTGGATGAGTACCCACGGTTGCTTTGTAATATAAAGCTTGTATTTTTTTTTTTGTCTAGAGTTGTGTTGTGATATCTTCCCATGAGTCCCTGGGCTTGATCGTGCGCATTTGCGTGTATGATTAGTGCACGGTCGAGTCGGGGGCGTCACACTACATGTTTTTATTAGCAGGCCATGAAAAAAATAATTAGAGCTTAGTGATTTGCCAAAAAATGGAGATTAATTCCTAAACTCTTGGCTACCACACAATCAAAATGAAATGCCGAATAGTCTCCGTATAAAAACGCAGTCTAATGGCTTACCCATATTTCCTTTCTAGTGATTTGCCAAAAAATGGAGATTAATTCCTAAACGCAGTCTAATCATCTTTGGAGTGAAAAATCAGAAATCCAATTCTGCTCTTGGAAGCATATGCTCCCGCGGACCAAAAATGTTTTTTGCAAATGGCATTTTGTTTTGAAAAAATAGATGTGTTCATTGTCACACCCAAATGCTACCTACAAATTTTTAGGGGGGAAGCTTAAGCATTTTGACCTTTGCAAAAAAAACAAGTCAAACGCCAAATGTTACCTCCAAATGTTATACTCCCTCCGTCTCATAATATAAGACGCTTTTTGACACTACATTAGTGTTAAAAAACGTCTTAAATTATGGGACAGAGGGAGTACTTATTATTAACGAAGCACTGCTATCCCGCTTCGCAAGAAAATTGTCAAGCACGCTTGTTACACCAATAGTAAGAACATCTACAAAAAACATCCGAATCTTTAAATTTATTTATTATTTACTTTGAAATTACTGTTCATTAGGGAGCATATGCACCTGAGAGCCAAAACGGACCTCCCCTAAAAAATCTTCAAAATGTAAGCATAATGGTACTGCTATCCTAGAACTCAGCTACAATAGCACAACGATGATGGCATATAGAGCAGAGGGGCCAGAATTGAACAAATAGGATAGAGGTACGAAGCCAGGTATCGTCCCAAACTCTAACTTTTTTCCCATTACCAACTACCCATCTATACCTAAGTTTGAGAGCTTTATCGACCCATAAAACACCTTGCCAGAATTTTGACAGGTTTGAGCATCTATTTAAGGTATTTTTCATCTACGATTCTCTTCCAAATCTTGCCCTTATCAGCAATGTATCTTTTGACCCAGTTGCCTAACAAGCATAAATTGACATCGCTGAGATTAGGAATCTCTAGTCCACCATGGCTCTCTTAGCCATACAGACTGGGTGCCAGTTTGCTAAACACAATTTTCTATTACTCTCATAGTCACTCCCGAGACAATGAGCTAGTTGGGTATGGATCACGTCTAATGCCCATTTAGGGAACTTAAAGAAAGAGAGGAGATAAACATGTATACTAGCAAGACAAGATTTAGTGAAGGTAAGCCTAGTTGAATAAGACATGAGCTTCCCTCATGCTTTTAAGAATCCTATCTATAATGGGTTGAATATCCCCCCTTCCAAGCTTATCAGGCTAGTCATAGTGGGGAGTAACTTAGACTACCTTCATAGTGCAAAGTAACATAGAACTAGTATCATAGATAATTGCATTTATTAGATTGTAAACTCATTTTGCTTCGGGTTGCGTTATGTTAGAGTAACATAAACACCTCTCTCCTCATTAACTAGAGTTAATGAGGAAAGAGATGTTTAGAGTAACATATTACTACCTTCGTCCAGGTTTATTGGGCCCATGAGCCAACTAGCCGCGTATGTTTTTTTAAGGCCCCTCGATCCCATTCCACTGGCTATGCGTCCAATTGGTTAAACTTTCGTATCTCAAAAAAAAAAAAAATTGGTTAAACTTTCTCGCAATTAGTTGCATGCGAAGAGGCGCAGGAAATCGGGTATGCAATAACTGCTGCTAGCGCTAAACGTAGCGCGTGATTGGCTAAATACGAAGGGGAAACATGCAACCGGCTGGATGCCATAACTACTTTAAAATCTGATTGGTTGATGCCCCGCTCGGAAATCAAACGCCATTAGCTTCCATTAGCTTTAATGTTTTGCCTTGGTCTCTGAGGTGGTGTTTGGTTACAGGGACTTTTTGGGACTAGGGACTAAGTCCCAAAAAAGTCCCTCCTGTTTGGTTTGCTAGGGACTTTTTTGGGACTTTTTCAAAGAAGCTCCTCCTTGAGGGACTTTTTGGGACTTTTTTGGGACTACAAAAAGTCCTAGGACTAGAGAACCAAACACCCCCTGAGTTTTGGCCAGAGATGAGTATTATATAGCATGGCCAGAGATGAGTAACTCGGACTTGCAACTTCACCACCATTTCCAAATGCAAGTTTGTTGGGAAGTCAAAGTCATGCGCTAGGTTGAGAGGAGGGGAGGCATCCGGCAGAGAGAAAGGTTATCTCAGTGTGGCATCGAGGTCATAAGAGAATGTTTGTTTAACTACCATAGTTTCATGTCCTTTTCTACTCCATAGCAACACACAGTTATCTTATTAGAATTTGTATACGGGTGTTATTACTTGGTAGAAACAAGTGGGAATACCACAATTAATTGGGAGAAATTTCATGATTGAGATCTTTATATTTCTTCTGGACAAAAAGCCAACATCTTTGTTGAGGTTGAAGAAAACGGGAGATAAACTTGCCTTAGCACAACATGCATCTTTCATTAATTGTAAATAAGAAATTCAATTCGCCGTCATCTCTCTGAGGTAGTGATAACCATCTCATTTTCCAATTAGATATATAATACGCCATCATCTCTTGGAGTATGTGAGGACATTTTCATAGATTTGCTAAAGTCTAGAAAAGATGCCAAGCAATGGTATGGTGAGATGACATACCTTTGAAGAGACGACAATGCTACATGCTGCTTTGTCTTTTTCAAGAGTGGGTGGTTAAGGAGGCATGTGGACTCTCAAGGAAATAAGTGGGAGAGAGAATTGATATTTGTAGCTATATGAATAGATATTACAGACTTCATGTTTGACATATATTTTCTGAATTACGAGTGCGTATATTTTTCGGTTATGCCATGGCAAAGCACGAGCACTTAGCTAGCAGCATTCAGCATACATGTATATTTTTTAATATATGTTTATATGTTGACTTTTGTAGGTCTGAGATAAAACTGGTGGCTTCGGATGATGCTTTGAAAATGTCCATTGATAAAGTCACTGACATAACTATGATGGACGGGACTCAAAACTCATCGAGTTTTACACAATGAGATGCATACAAATAATTGTTCTTCCTTGTACATATGTTGCACATGATAATACAAAAGGTTTATTTCTATGTATGTTTATTTTTGCAGAGTATCAAAGAGATGGAGAGGGATTATGTCGATGTTCAAAAAGAATCCATAGACAAGGGTCCCGAGGCAATGTCGTTGGAAGGGGCCGAAAATTTTCTGAGCTTTATACAACAATATTGGATATGCAATCAGAAAAAAAAAGGCTAAGGCTCCCTTTCGTTAATAGGATTGGAATAATAATAGGAATATAAAACTTGTAGCAAAAGAGATGTCATGTATCTCAAATCCTATGAATAGTAGTAGGAAAAGAGATGTCCTTTCATTCATATCATAGGATTTTTTCCATTGAGTCTAGGTTAATATTATTTTCATATGAAATGTGAAGGATAGGAAGAATTTTCTCCATAGGAATATGATTCTATTCCTACAAACCAAAGGACTTTAAATATATTTTTTCTATAGAAATCCTATCCTATAGAATTCCTACAAAATTTCTCCAAACCAAAGGAGGCCTCAAAGGCCCGTAGCAACGCACGGACATTCTACTAGTTAGCTTTAATGTTTTGCCTTGGTCTCTGAGTTTTGGCTAACGGGCCCAATAAACCCGGACGGACGGAGTATGTTACCATCACATAGCGTTTTCCAAGAAAAAATGAGTTACAAGCTAATAAATACAACCATATATGACACTACTTCTATGACACTTTGCACTATGAAGTTAGTAACATAGAGTAGTGTCATATGCATGGCACTAGTCTAAGTTACTCCTCACTATGACTAGCCTGACTACCCTCAAAATGCATGGGAAGTCCTAAATATTTAATGGGGCGCACATCTAGAGAGCGCCCAAAAATCTTGGTGCGGAGAGCTATTCTCCCTTCACTAATACCAAGAGTAATGAGCTCAGTCTTCTCATAGTTAATTTTCATACCAGAAATTTTCTCAACAAACTAGGGTAGTCTTCATATTCTTGGCTGTGTCCAGATCATCTTCTACAAAAAAGGATAGTAATTCTGCGTACTGAATGCAGATGACAACTCCAGAAATTAAACTAGAGCACAACCCTCTAAACAAATTATGTTGGGAAGCGTTAATAAGCATTTTAGAGAGAACATCAACTACCAGGTTGAAGAGCATGGAGAAATTGGCTTTCAATCTCGACTATTTGGTCTGCTAATATGCATGTCCTTTGGGATTGTCTTATACCTAAAAAAGTAGCTTTTTTCCTAAAAAAATACAAGAGTATATACTAACTAAATTACACTTTTGAGCGGAAAACTTAAACATAACACAAATCTTAGATTATGGAAAATGATAACTAGAGGTCCGAGGGAACGCCCCCATAGCCATTGGATCCAGATCAGTGGATGAGCTACTGCAAGGCTACATGGGACATGGCCCGCCCAGCTTTGTAGCATTTGCCTATAATACAGTCAGCCCATGGACCGAGAAAAGTCAGCTAATAGCATTCTTTTGCACTGTGGCCTGCCCAATTGTTTGCTGCAAGCTCCGCCATTGATCCAGATCACGCGGATGACATTAAAAAAATCACTGGCATTTTTTTTATGTTACATGAAAATTTTCATTTCCGACCATGGCAAATCTTATACTCCCTCCGTCACGGTTTAGAAGGCACAGTTAGATTTGCGTGCGTTTCCAAAATAGACAAGATTTAAGGCGCCAATGCAATTACTCCTAGCTAATTAATAATCCGCTCTACTCGACCGTGTATGCATGCGACCGTGGGAATCCTACGCTGCTCACGTCGGGGTGTAATTGATGCATGCATGGTGTGAACGTGTGTGTAAAAGCTAGTTCTGCATGCATGGTGTGAACGTGTGTGTAAAAGCCAGTGAGAACGTGGCCCGTGGGTGGAAAGCTGCAGTTCCACTCGGGCTTTTCTTCTTCTTCCTTCATCTATATAAAGGTCCATCTTGTGCACAAAGAACACAAGCGATGGCTCAAGGTGAGGAGGGTGCAGACGCTGTGGTGGTGGCGGACCGGACCAAGCGATTCAAGCCCACCGCACTGATCGACGTTAAGCAATCAACGTGCGAGGGATGCATACATCCATGGGTGTGCACCAGGTGCGGCGTCCGCGGTGATCGTTCAATTTTTCTTGATGAACTAGATAAACAGTGGGAGTACATGATCTAATTCGTGATGTACAACTAGGAAAACCAGATAAACAGAGGGAGCACGTGATCTAGACACATTAGGGTTTACTGTTTACCTATTGTGCTGCCACCAATGGCACCACTGGATGAACTCTCTCCAATTCGTATGCCACCAGCGCCGCTTCTGAAGTTGAAGCCCATGGACTCGCTGCCGCCGAACGAGATTCCCCCGCCATCATTGAGGAGACTGAACCCCACGAAGGAAGATCGTCCGCCCCCGCCCATCCCGTCACCGCCGACGGAGGTACTCCAATTCGATGAACCGGCCTCATTAGGTGCAGGAGGGCGAGATGGGCGTGACAGTCCGACGCGTCGTCGGGGCAAGACAGATGGAGGAGGAACCGGCTCGAAGCCAGCCGTGCCGATGGAGAAAGAAGGCAGTGGTGCGCGTCCGGCAAGACCAAGAGGTGGAAGTCCTCCAGGCGGCGGCGATCTGGATTGGAAGGCGAGTCGCGAAAGGCCACGAAGGCAAAGAGGAGGAGGCCGGCGACCTTCTTCACCTTGCTGCGGCGGCGCCATTGGATCGAGAAGGAGGAGGATAAGAGAATGAGTGCCGGACGCAGTGCCTCCATCGGCTTAGGTATAAATACGAGCTGAATTTTCGCGGCTGTTCGTTTTGGATTTGGGAGCGGGGATCATTGGCGCGAGATTTTTGGAGCTGAATTGGCGCGGCTAAATTTGCTTTGGATGGAAACTGCGCGGGGAGAAAAGGAAGGAGAGCGCGAAGAAGAAGGAAGGAGAGCGCGGGAAGAAAAGGAAGGAGAGCACGAAGAAGAAGGAAGGAGAGATCGATCCGCTGGAATCGGTCTCCACCAGTGCATGCGGGAGGACTCCTCGTTTAGTGGCTCTGGGGTTTACTACGCATTAAAATCTCAACTAATTAGGCGCTGGGGAGTTACTGCATGGAATTTTTTTCAGTCACGCCCAAAGGAAAGCAGGGCCAATCGGGATTCACCTTGGTCCCAGCGATTCCTGATGTGCGCCCTCTAAACCGTGAAGGAGGGAGTAAAAGTTGTCATGATAATGGCGTGTTCGCTGAGAAAACGCTCCAAGGAAACGTTCTCCAGATATTGCGGTCATAGATTATACTCCGTACTTAGCATTTAACAAAACCAAATATCTTCTTCTCAAAAGGCGAAGGTGCCGCTCTCAAATTATCTTCCACCTCAACATGCATCTCGAGTGCATCACCAATCAGCACGCACCAACGGAAAAGAAACGACCACCATGCCCCGAACCGTCGCTGCGGTCGCCGTCGCCGTCCAGCAGGCAATAATGAGAAGTGAAAAGCAACAAAGCTGAACGGAAACTGGGGCAGCCCTGGCTGGCAGCTCTCGCCGGTAACCGGCCACACGCAGCCGCGCCTCCCGTTTCACCAGCGTACGTGCCACTCTCACACCCACAATGCCGACTGACAAGTAAGCTATATATAGGCCTAGCCCGCGGCCTTGAGCTACAACTGCAAACCACTTCAAACCAAGAAACCTCCTCTAGTCAGCTTTAATCCTCGCAACGTTCGATTGTTATATGATGGCGGAGACCAAGGCGGTGGCTGCTGCGGTGGAGGCGAGTCCGGTGGAGGTGGAGGTGGAGGAGGGGAGGAGCAAGACGGTGGCTGCTGCGGTGGACACGAGTCCGGTGGAGGTGGAGGAGGGGAGGAGCAAGACGGTGGCTGCTGCGGTGGAGGCGAGTCCGGTGGAGGTGGAGGAGGGGAGGAGCAAGACGGTGGTGCTGGTTGCCGTGGACGACAGCGACGCAAGCTACTGTGCGCTCGAGTGGGCCGTGCGGCACGTGGCGGCGACGGCCGGCATGGCCGGCGCCGGGGCGGTGGAGCTCGTTGTCGTCCACGCCAAGCCTCCCACTTCCACCGCCGTCAACATGGGCGGCCCCGGTGCGTTAGCCTCCTCTTTAATGCTTCAGAACTCTGGACTGGAGCAAGCTCTGACTGAATTCTGGGGATTTGTTTCAGGCGTGGCTGGCGACGTGGTGGGGTTAGTGGAGGCGGACCTGCGCAAGAAGGCCGAGGGCGTCGTTGACAAGGCGCGCAGCCTCTGCGCCGCCAACTCGGTAACATAACATCCACTACCAAACTCTCCGCTCGTCGCGTTGCTCCATGGACAGATCACAGATATAGAGAAGATATCAGTAACAGAGACGATCACACATTGCATGGCTGTACGTAACTCGTGCTGCTTATACGAAACCGCAGGTGCAGGGCGTGGTGGATGTGGTCGACGGGGAGCCGAAGCACGTCCTGTGCGACGCCGTCGAGAAGCACCACGCCGATCTGCTCGTCGTCGGCAGCCAGGGCTACGGTGCCATCAGGAGGTCCTTGATTTTCTCCTGCAGCGTACGCTTTCACCGCGAGACTGAAACTAATGGCGACTGTCTCTTGTCTGAACTCCTCTTCCTTGCAGGGCATTGCTTGGGAGCGTGAGCGACTACTGCGCCCACCATGCGGACTGCTCTGTGATGATAGTCAAGCAGCCCAAGTCCAAGAACTGATCGCCATTTCCGGTGTTGGGATTGTGCCATTTGCGTGCCTACACAATGTATCCGTACTTAATTATTTCTACTCCAACGTCTCTACTTTGTACTTTTTTTTTATTTACTCTGCATATCAGCAGTCAAGCTTTGTAAACTTTGATCAAATTTATATTAAAAAATTTAACATCCACAATACCCAAGCACACTACTAGAAATACTGGCATGAACGACGGTGCCTAAAAACTGCTGGTCGTTGAACACCCGAGTGGAATCCCCGCGTGGTGGAAACCAGTCTACGTATACCTTCAACAACCACGGGTCTGCCCGTCGCTACATGAGCGGTCGTTACTGTTGTGATATGGTTTGCATGTACGTACAACTCTAACAAACTTCCTCTCCTTGCGTTCAAAAAGAAAAAAAAAACTCGCCTCTCCTTTATCTCTCCCCTGCAAACAGCCCAACTAATGTTGGCGGGTTCTCCAAATATTGGCGCTAAGTGTTGGCAATTTCCACTAGATAACCCTTCGTAATAACAGGGAATAACTATGTAATCTGTTAGGATCTCATCTCCCTGCGCCTCTTTCTCCTCTCCTCCCCTCCCCTCCCCTGCTCAATCGGCGATACCTCCATAGTCCATAGATCACATCTCCTTTCTGTTCTACGCCTATCCGCACTACAGCCCCCACCTCGCTAGTCGCCTCGACCCCGGCGCCTACGCGATGCTGCCTGCACGTCGCCGGTAGCCTCGACCCGGTACGCCCCCGCTGCCGCCAGCACATCGCTGGTCGCCTCGACGCCGGCGTGCCCGGGCTGCCGCCTCCACGTCGCCGGTTAGCCTCGACTCTGGTGCGCTCGCGTTGCCGCCTGTACATCACCGGCCGCCAACGCAACTCCGCTGCAGGTTGGTTCGTATTCCTCCTTGCTCTGTTTTTTTCTGTTGCCGGACCTTCAAGCACTGTTGCTGATCCTGATTACTAAATATGTAGGTAGAATTTCGTTCTGGCTAGCCAAGTTTCTCAAGTGTTTTTTGTTAAGGACAATCTTATAAAAGGATGGCACACAGTTGTGAAAAATCCATCACGTCATGCTTACAGTGTACCACATGGACAGTCTGATGATGAAGCCTCTGAAGCTGAATTTGACAATGGCGATGAAGACGACATGCTTCAAAACTCGATAACAACATCACGTAGAAAGAGAACAACATGATGACACTAGTTTATGCAGCTCTTAATCTGTACTAATCGATTTTCTTCATATTTTAGCTTTTACCTTCTTAATAAACAGTGACACAAGTAGTTCTGTACTTACTTTATTTGATTTAGCATTCAGTAATTCATTTTCAGTACATCAACATTGACTTATTTGATTACTTTGTATAGCCTTTGTGCACACTTCAAACTTGACAACATTAGCTCGGGAAAGATGCCGCTCACAGCTGAATAAGTCTGGACTGGTACACCAAGGTATTGCTAGGCGGACCTTGCCGGAGAAATCAAGTCAAATAGCAGATTTTAGCAGAAAAAGGGTTACTCACAGGCCTCATTTGCAAGATTAGGAACTGTGGAAAAAGTACGAGTTAGCTACAAAAGGTACTACGCAAACATAAAATTATTATTCAAGCTATCTTCTATTGGATGATACAATGTGGTTGCTTGTTTTGATAGATGGAAATGATGCGCCAACAAATACACCAATCTTGTTTACTACAAATTGGGATGCTGATGATTCCGAAAGTGAGTTTCTAAGTATCATGTACTGTACCAAGAATTGTTTGTACGCTTTATTGTCTTCAAGTAACTCATAATATATTGCAGCTATGAATGATGAAGTTGATGCCAGCAATAATGGTGACATGGATGAATTTTATGGTATGAAAATTATCAATTTTTCATTTTTCCTGCATCCACTGTGCTGACCGATTGGTTGTATATTTTCAGACGCTACAAATGGTGTAGATGAATTAATGGGTAATAAAAATCTGGAAAGTGAAGAATCGCAGGGTAACCATGGCCTTGCAGCTACCTCAAAGACTAGTAAGCACAAAAATGCAACTGGATTAGTTGATGAAAATCTGGAAAGTGAAGTGCAGGGAACCATGACCTTGCAGGGACATGGTACACGCTTTAACTTCTCTTGTTTTTCATTTCCAATAATATAAGCTCAGTGACTTGTCTTGCCATTTTATTTCAAAAATAATAGTCACTTGCCTATTTTGGAACAGGGAGGAAAGGAAAACAAGCCACCAAGTATGGATAAACTATTTTATTTCAGTTGAATCCTGGTCCTTCAAATGATGAAGTCATGCAGAAATGTGATACATCTAAGTGGCGTGGTCGCATAGTTGGCTTTGGTGGTGGAATTAGAGCAAGAGGTTTGCGAGGACCAGCATTAAGTAAGGCTGAATTGGTTTCTAAACTTCAAGCTTCTGAGCAAGTGAAACAAGTACTCGAAGAAAAGATCAATGGTATGGTGCAAGAAGTGTCAGAAATTCAGTGTCTTCTGTCCGGTAGATCTCTAAGTGATGGTTCTCATGAACGCCAACATGATCAAGTAAGTTGTTCGCATACATTGATTTTATATGTCATTATACTTTGAGACCATTTATTTACATGGACCGACTTTCATAAACTACTCAACATTTTGTAGGACTGATGGTCCACCATAATATAGAGAAGCATAAGGAGGCATTGTAATCGCCGATGAAGATCAAACAACGATGGTGTCCCTCGATTGAAGATTAATAAACATTATCAATTATCTTTTCTAGTTGTCTCGTTTTCTAGATAGATATGATCAAGTGCATTGGTAATATAAGGAGTGCTTTTGACTCAAATTTCTTACATGATATTTTAATTTCAGAATTGTATGTGAGAATATTGGTATTTCTATTAATAAAAGAGGCTATGATCCTTTCAATTCAAATTCTTTTGTTTCTATATTAATGTGGATGTTAATATTGAAATGTTGGATGTTGCATAAAGTGATCGCTAAACAGAATGTTATACTAAATATAAGTGGTTCTGAAGGATATTAAAGTGTGACGAGAGTGCTCGGTAATGATACTTTGGCTAGCATGATAACATTATTAGCGACGACAAAAGTGGTCGTTAATGCTACAATTGTGGTCGTTATTGCCTTGGGATTAACGACGACACACCATCCCGTTGTTACAAGAATAACGACCACAAAAGGTATGTGGTCGTTATACTTTTAACGACGGAGCCTACTACGACCAACAGATTGTGGTCGTTAATGACCTTTAACGACCACAATTAGACTTTTAACGACCACATACACCGTCGTTAAAAACCGTTTTCCTAGTAGTGGCAGCACACTAAATTCATCAATGAAATACATTTTCACATTAAATATACTTGGTTTTGTAAACGTTCGTATTGTTTTTCTATAAACTTAGTCAAACTTTATACTGTTTGACTTACGACAGAGATAATATGCAGAGTAAATAAGAACGGAAAAAACGAAAGTGCTATTCTGTGCTGGAGCACACATGCACCTGTTGCTACAGTAAAATCGAAAAAAATTCAAAAATGTTTCCAAAAATCTGAATTTTTTTTGTGGCAAACATTGACAAATGTTCTTAGTGCTTGCAAAGTTTCATCGCGGAATGACATCCATGTGAGTCGTGGCAAAAAAAACAAAATCAGCACTCCAAAATGCTTCCAAAAACAGTCTTTTTGGAGCATCGATTTTGTTTTTTTTGCCCATACCTACACGAATGTGATTTCGTAGCGAAATTTTGCGCGCATGTAGAAAAAACATCAATGTTTCTCACGAAAAAAATTCAGAATTTTTTGAATTTTTCTACTATTTTATTTGATTTTACTGTAGCAACGGGTGCATGTGTGCTCCAGCACAGAAGCACCGCGTCCCGGAAAAAGTTCTTTCAGTGCCATACATGATGCTTTGGGTGTTCATCCTCCGATATCATCATCAATTTGCCCTTCTTCGAGAGACTTACCATTCAATGATCCCTCTCCTTTGTTGCATTTTTATGTAATCTTTTGGTTTCTAGTGGATCTGCTTTTTGCTTTTTGCGTCTAACGTGTTGTCAGCTAGCGCAGTCGCTCGTGGGCACTACATTGAATAATTGCTTCGACGTCTGTTCGTTATCTCTCCTACTATTTTATATACTTAAATAAATAACACGTAAAGTTCCGTCACACATTCTGTTGAAAAAACAGTAGTATCAGTTAAAAAAGGAAATATTTTCTATTAGTGTTTACTTGCATAAGACAACTATATTTATGTTGAAAATAAACTTAGGCTAAAAATCTTGTTAAATAATTGCTTCATGTTTTTATTAGTGTTTACTTGCATAAAACAACTAAAAAAAGATTGTTGCAGACTTGACAAAAATGGCATTCACTTAGCCTAAAAATCTACTACACTCTGTCGGAAAAATACAATAGTATGAGTTCAAAAAATGGAATAGACACATTCCAACAATGCAAGAGAGCCGGACCAAAATACCGTAAACCCCATATGATAATGTAGTTGATTCCAAACTTTGGGAGAACGGAGGCTCGCACTGTGGTCTGGCTCCGTTCTAGCCCTGATAATATCCCTAGGTTGTGTAGGGAGGAACTCCTCTCGGAACTCCTTTGCTCTTGAGTAATATAAACTCCTTTTACCCCCGCAAAAAAAATTGTACACATTGGTGTAGTTTTTTTTCAATCAACACTAGAGTAAAAATACAATAGATACTAATGCAAAATGCAATCAAGAAAAAGGTTAATTCAGAGGAATCTTGCTGAAACCAACACAATGTGAAAGACTGAAGCAGATTCCAAATTGGATGCTCCATCTAATAGTAGTGACTTTTTGAAGCACTTGAACCATCTTCTGCTCGCTTTAATTATTTTCCTTTTGCATCGGTGGCGCCATGCAGCCACCGGGATGCGTGGCGGTGCGAGCCGTGGTGCTAGACAATGACGGGCGCTATGAGATATCCTCTAGCCTGTCGCCTTCTTCATTGTCCACTTGGGTACGTGTGCTCAAACATGAGGGGTTAGATGTTGGATGGGAAGCTCGAGCCACGTAGCGGCATGGTGAAGAGTGAAAATGTGGAAGTGGTCCTGTTTAACTGACATCTTCATCTTGATTTACTTGTGTCGCGTGATGCCGCTTGTGGTGTCAGCCCCGAGGGTGCCACTGGTTTCAGTAGTTTTTGTGCTGTTTTAGCTGTTAGTCCCTTTTCTTCTACTGTTTTTGAACAATGTATCATACCTGTTTCGCGGGCTTCTTTCCAAGTAATGGAGCCGGGGAGCTCCTCCCTGTTGATCTAAAAAAAAGCGGCATGGTGAAGAAAGAGATGAAAACGAGCAAAATTCATGATCTTGTTGTTGTCCAGAACTACGATTGCTTCTACAGCCCCCCTTGCGCTCCCTGCCTAGGTGGCGCGGCCACCCACCTGCCCTTGTGGGCCCTCTGTGGCTCTTCTGCAGTACCTCTTCGTTCCAGCATTTTTTTATTCAAAAATAATTCTCTAAAAATCCCTGTCCAATTTCGAAAACTTTTATTTCTGCACAAAAACAACATCATGGCAGTTCTACTGAAAACAACGTTAGTCTGGGTTAGTGAAAGCACGTTTGCTCCTTTAGTGGTTTTGATAATTCATAACAACATATATCTCATTGAACTAATGTCCATTCAAGTTAAAGATTTCAGGATGTTCAATGATTGGCATGGCATAGACTAGAGATGTGGACCCCTCAAAATGCTAAGGACAAGGATTGGCAAAAGATCAAGACTCTACATTTTTGGTTTAGTGATCCAAGATCACATTGAGTCCATAGGAAAGCCAATACTATTAAAAGGGGATGAGGTGTTGCTTAATGGTCTTTTTGCTCAAGTGCTTAGTGACAGTACTCCTAAACACTCAACCACTCTCTCTACCCCAAATATGTCCAAAACCTACATTCCAACTCGGCCCCACCGAAATTTCCTATCCGGAGCCACCGAGTTCACCTAGACTTAGCCACTGCCAAAACCCTAACAAATCGGATCCACCGATATGGATCTCGGTCTCACCGAGATGGCCTTGCCAACTCTCTGTAATCGTTTGCACTTACTTCGGTCTCACCGAGTTTTGCAAATCGGTCTCACCGAGATGGCTTGCCAACTCTCTGTTGCCTTATTGCTTCACTTCGGTCCAACTGAGTTGATGCAATCGGTGCCACCGAGACAAGGTTTGCCCTAGCCATTGCACTTCGGTCCATTCGAGTTGTTTCTATCGGTCCCACCGAGATTCCTAACGTTCATATCTTTTACACAGTTCGGTGCTACCGAGATTATGGTTTTGGTGCCACCGAGTTGGGTCAAAAGTGTGTAACGGTTGGATTTTGTGTGGAGGCTATATATACCCCTCCACCACTTCCTTCTCTGTAAGGAGAGCCATCAGAACGTGCCTACACTTCTACCATACATTTTCTGAGAGAGAACCACCTACTCATGTGTTGAGATCAAGATATTCCATTCCTATCATTTGAACCTTGATCTCTAGCCTTTCCCAAGTTGTTTTCCATTCAAATCCTTCCTCCACCATAGCCAAATCTGTGAGGAGTTATTTGAGTGTTGGGAAGACTATCATTTGAAGCACAAGAGCAAGGAGTTCATCAACAACACACCGTCTATTACCTTTTGGAGAGTGGTGTCTCCTAGATTGGTTAGGTGTCACTTGGGAGCCTCCGACATGATGTGGAGTTGAACCAAGGAGTTTGTAAGGGCAAGGAGATCGCCTACTTCGTGAAGATCTACCCCGAGTGAGGCTAGTCCTTCGTGGACGTAAGCCATGGTGGAATAGACAAGGTTGCTTCTTCGTGGACCCATTGTGGGTGGAGCCCTCCGTGGACTCGTGCAGCCGTTACCCTTCGTGGGTTGAAGTCTCCATCAACGTGGACGTATGATAGCACCACATATTGGAACCACGCCAAAAACCACCGTGTCTTCATTGCGTTTGAAATCTCCGATCCCCTCCTTTATTTACATATGCAATTGTATACTTTCCGCTGCTATACTCTTAGAATTGCATGTGTAGGGTGATGCTTGACATGTATGATTGCTAAAATCTGCCTACAACTAAAATTGGGAAAAGGTTAGGCTTTATTTGGTCAAGTAGTCTAATCACCCCCCCCCTCTAGACATACTTTTGATCCTATAGTTAGTTTCACTTAAATCATGCAAATTAGAGGCCAAAACAAGAGCAAAAGTGTTTGGAAAAGTAGATACGTTGGAGACATATTAACAAGTCCGCATGCCCATGCCTATTTTTATTATAAGTGTTTGCAGTTCAACTTGATTTCAATCTGGTCAAAAGCTAAAATCAATACTCTTGCCAAACATTGGTAGAAACCCTTGACTTTAAGTGCCTTCCTCTCGTGGGTTCAACAACTCAGGATCACCTCTGGGGGAAATAAGTGAGAATCCTTTCTGCTCCTGTGCCGGATCACTAAAGGGACTAATCATACCGCCCCATGGCCCGCTGCACCCTACCCTCTTCGCCACGCCGTCGAGGAGCACCTTCTTCCGATCCATGGCCAAGAGTTGCCACTCCGGCTTCTGCTATCCTATGCACCTCCAGAGTGGCAGCAGCGCCACTGCCACATAGGAGTGGCCTCAAATTAGTGGCGGGCGTGGCTAGGGACCCGCCACAGCTATTTTGGGAAAATAACAGTGGTGGGTAGCAATAACTGCATGCCACTGCTGTCAGCACACTAGTGGCGGGCGCAAATTACCACCCGCCACTTTTAAGCTCTTCCAAATTTGCTCGCAGGCAAAATCATCAATGGCAGGCGCAGAGATGGGGCAGCCACTACTGTGGGTCACACCAGTGGCGGGCAGAAGTAACGGCTCGCCACTCATAAACCTTTCCAAATTTGCTCACGGGGGCAAAAGCATCAGTGGCGGGCAATAGAATCTGCCCGCCACTCATGTTTTTTGGCTTCAGTGGCGGGCAGTAAAAGGGCCCGCCACTGCATTATTTGAGAGAACCGCACCATTTTTCAAACATTGCAGGAGTTAGTAGTGGCGGTCACTGGGGTCCACCCGCCACACATATGGTAAGTCTGAAAAACCTTAAAAATCAATCTTTCCAAACCAAGAAAGTATCACAATTGTGCATGTGGCTTCCAAAAGTGTGTTTGAAGTTCCAGAGATATAAAAAAATATGGAGTTCTGTGTGAAAATGCGGCGGTTTCCTTTCGAAACCCTGACACATCGGAGGAGAGTGTCCGTTTTGTACACGAGATGCATCTAGTTTTTTCCGTAATGCTCTCATTCCAACACACCCTACATGGGTAAGATGTAGACACCATGCAAAGTTTCAACATTTTCGGAGATCGTTTGCACGTTGTTTCCTGTCGAACATTGTTTTGTCCCTTTTAGTGGCCAAAAAATCAGTTAATGCCTCGAAAATAGCAGACCTACTCAAAAATGGACATTTTTCATCACGTGGCTTTGTATGGTGTTTATTAATCGTACAAAAATTTTGAAGTTCCATAGATATAAAAAAAATATGAAGTTCTGTGCGGAAATGCGGTGGTTTCCTTTCGAAACCATGACACATCGGAGGAGAGTATCCGTTTTGTACACGAGGTGCATCTAGTTTTTTCCGGAACGCTCTCAATTTTCTAACACACCCTACACGGGTGAGATGTAGACACCATGCAAAGTTTTAGCACTTTCAGAGGTCATTTGCACGTTGTTTCCTGCCGAATAGCGTTTTGTCCCTTTTAATGGCCCAAAAATAGGATAATGCCTCGAAAATAGCTGACCTACTTGAAAAGTGGCCATTTTTCATCATGTGGCTTTGTATGGTGTTTATTAATCGTACAAAAAGTCTAAAGTTCCAGAGATATAAAAAATAGAGTTATATGCGGAAATGTGACGGTTTCCTTTCGAAACCCTCACACATCGAGGGAGAGTGTCCGTTTTGTACAGGAGGTGCATCTAGTTTTTTTCGTAACGCTCTCAATTTTCTAACACACCCTACACTGGTGAGATGTAGACACCATGCCAGCACTTTCGAAGGTCGTTTGCACGTTGTTTCCTGCCGAACAACGTTTTGTCCCTATTATTGGCTAGAAAATCAGATAATGCCTCGAAAACAGCAGACCTACTCGAAAAGTGGCCATTTTTAATCACATGGCTTTGTATGGTGTTTATTAATCGTGCAAAATGTTTGAAGTTTCTGAGATATAAAAAAAATATGGAGTTTTGTGCGGAAATGCGACGGTTTCCTTTCGAAACCCTCACACAACAGGGGAGAGTGTCCGTTTTGTACACGAGGTGCATCTAGTTTTTTCATTAACGCTCTCAATTTTTTAACACCCTACACGGATGAGATGTAGACACCATGCAAAGTTTCAGCACTTTCGGAGGTCGTTTGCACGTTGTTTCCCGCCGAACAGCGTCTTGACCCTTTTTATGGCCAGAAAATCAAATAATACCTCAAGAATAGCAGACCTGCTCGAAAAGTGGCAATTTTCCATCACGTGGCTTTGTATGGTGCTTATTAATCATACCAAAAGTTTGAAGTTCAAATGGTCTGGAAAAGTAATGAAGAAATGTTGGGTATACGTAAATAAGGTTAGCGGTGGCGGTCGCTGACTAGTGCCCGCCACGGAGAACGTTTGCGGTGGTGGGCATTTTGCGTTGCCCACCACATGGACACACCAAAAACAGTTGCCCCCTTAGACAGTTTTCTACTTTCAAGTCTCGCCACTCGTCTCTCTCCTTTCGCCTGCTCCCGATCCCCGAATTCGCCTGCCGCCGCCCCATGCCCGTACTCGCCCGCCCTACTTGCTCGCCTCCGGTGCCGCCGCCGCCACAACCCCCACCACCGTCCTATGTTCTCCTACGCTGCCGCCTCCGCCACCGCGTCCTCCTACGAACACAGTAGTCGGCCCCTCTCCACCACCATCGCCGCCGCCCCCTCGCCTCCAACACCGGTGTCGGCCCCTCTCCTCCAACACCGTGTCCGGCCCTCTCATTCGTCGCCGCCGTCACAACAAGCTGTCTCCTCCCAAGGTATGTCGCCGGCCCCATTTTTTCTACTCCATACACACCACTCTACTGTGGAGGAATGCAACATGTTCGATGAAATGCCTACACCGTAGTTACATGTTGTTAGATGTACTCGTACACAAAATATTGGTTACAAACTATAATGGTGTCGGTCAATGTACAACCATAAAGTTGTGGGTTCATTTGCAGGACTTCATATGAGTGCCAATGTTTTGACGAAAGGTCGATTTGTTTCCGTTCGTCAAATTTCTGGCACTCAATATGCCCTACTTTTAGCAAAGGTCATGCCGAAATTTTTGGTCGATATACCGTTTTTATGTTTTTTTCATTACTCTTGGTTACAAACTATATTGGTGTCGGTCGATGTACAACCACAAAGTTGTGGGTTCATTTGAGGGGCTTAATATGAGTGCCAATGTTTTGACGAAACGTCGATTCGTTTCCGTTTCGTCAAATTTCTGGCACTCAATATGCCATACTTTTAGCAAAGGTCATGCCAAAATTTTCCGTCGATATTTCTTTTTTATCTTTCGATCATAACTCTTTGTCACAATTATGCAGTTCGACGAATGGATCCCCATGCCGGAACATCATCTCAAGAGGAACCGAACTACACCAACCCTGACGTCAAGATGGGCGCCCCTGACATAGATACAAGCAACCCTGACGTAGAGATGGGCGAGGACCAACATGAAGAACCGACCACCGGTCGAGGGGAAACGAGCCACACAGACGGCACTTAATCCAGCACCGCCGCCACAAGCAAGAGCAAAAGAAAGCCTAAGGATCCAAACAAGCTTCACGTAGGTATCATTAGAATCACTGAAGTTGGCCCAAAAGGCGAGCCCGTCACCCCAGCTGACGCAACAAAAACGTATAGCAAAATGCTAGGTTGCATCTTGCGAAATAACGTCCTGATCGGTTGCAAGAATTTGGGCGGAGAAAGGGAGAAGCTACTTGAAGCGTTACACCGTAGTTATGAATTTTCTCCTGACTACAAAATAAAAGCAGAAGAGTGTGCCCTCTCAAAATGGCCAAAGATGTTTAGGGACTGAAGAGCAGGGCCCATTGCAATCTAATGGGTAAGGACTTCGAGACCGCTAATCGGTTGATTCCTACTATGGATCCCGAAGACTGGTCGAAGTTTTGTGAATCCTCCGAAAGCGAGTCAAACAAGGAGGCCAGCGATCATTTCCGTAATTTACGAAAACAGCTGCCAGGTAACCACCATCTGGGCCCTGGTGGTTACAAAGTTGTAGTACCCAAGTGGGAGAAGGAGGCCGCGGACTTTGAAGCCGCGGGTAAACCTCCTCCATTATCGGAGCATCGAGATCGTGCTCGTGACTTCCGTTTCCTCAGGGCCCATGCAGTCCAGGACCCAGATACTAAGGAGTTGGTCCTCTCGACGCCAAAACTTCGCTCGACGGAGGAAAACCTGGTAACGTCAATCACGAATAATAATTTAGTACTAATACATTTGTTACCTTATTAACCTTTTACCACAACATATGTATATTTTGTAGAGAAAAATAAAGCAGGAATTTGGGCCCGGTCCTCAAGAATCTCCCTAAGACCATAGGTATGACGACCCTCTTACCCGGGCAGTGAATGAGGCTTTGGGGTTAACAGGAAGCCCAAGCCTGGGCGTGTGTTGGGCGCAGGTAAGATCTTGTGGGACGAGGCCTATCCCCAAATTAAAGAACTAAAAAAATACAGAAGGAAAAACAGGGTTGATGACAAGATACAAGCCAAAGTAGATGCAACAATTCAAAAAAAGTTAGCTGAACTATTTCCGCAAGGAACGCCGAGTCCTACCCAGCAGCATATGTATAGTACCATCAAATAGCCATAAGCATCGCACTTTGTTTCATGCTGGCTACACGGCAAAGCGAACGGCGTGATGACAAGGGTTGCAAAGGGGCAAATCATCCTGTTTACCGATGGTACTAGAATGATGCACGGGGTCATCCCGCCACCCAACATGATGAGGGTGCTGGTGCATGAGGTAATGACGGGCTTTGAATCATGGTCGTTGCCTAATCCGCCCGAAGAGGGCGTCACTATGTTAGGACAAGTGACCCAGGGCACCTGCTTAAGTGGCCACTGAGTGATATAGAGGAGATTCCCCGCATAATCTCTGCTACTGACGGCAATCCCGCCTTCGCGAACCTTTCCCCCCTTTTCAACTTTGTCGTTACTAGAGACATATCCCAAGATATTCCGCAATCAGCGAAGAAGGATGTACGTGCCAATTGTGGACCATCCGCAGACAAACCACCTATGCCCATTGTCTTCCCCGAAAGACGGAAGGTGCATATGTATAAGCCCGGTCAACCATCGCTATCGGACTATACATTGAGGACCCTCTCGACAAATCCGAATGTTCTACACGACAACGTGGTACATAGATCAAAAGAAGGTCAACATGGTTACATGGCCAAGGTTATTGAAGGTTATAATTTCGTCCATGAGTTTTCCGGCCGATAATATTGACCTCACCTTTGATGAGGTGATCCATTCAAATATCTTCTATGTCAGCGCACTCTCCCAGGAGTTAATGAGGCTTTGGGCACTTCATCGAGCTTCAAATCCCTTACTCCGGCACGGTAAAGTAGCCTTTCCTGATCCATTTTACATGCACTGTCACAACCTGGAATCCACAATTAGCCAGGAGCCCATCTCAGACTACCTGTACCCGTGCATGATTGCGAGTCATCCGCATAAGGACAATAATTCTTTTATAGGCCTAGATCACTACTAGTGGCGGGCCCCAAAAGTGCCCGCCACTGCTGCTACGCATAGTAGTGGCGGGCAGAGAGGAATGTAGCAATTGCTAGCTATAATAGTTGTGGCGGGCACTGCAATTCGCCCGCCGCTACAATAGACACAATAGTGGCGGGAGGTCAGTGGCGGAAGCCCCAGAGAGCCTTGCCCGCCAATGCTGGGCTTTTTTCGCCCGCCACTGCTAGGCATTCCCGCAGTAGTGGCCGCCCCATATCCTCGCCTCGAGCAGACAGCGCCAGAGGGACCGAGCTAGGCGAGACTGCCCAGATCCATCGATCTCCTGAGGTCGCACAAACCACACAATGCCGGTTACCCGACGCACTAGCCACACCGGCCAAACCAGGAAGACAGGCTGCCACCCTGCCGTACCCAGCCGGTCGTGCTGCCGGGATGAATCCGCACAACCTGCTACCACCACAACACCGAGGGGCCGCCACACCGCCGGAGACATGACGCCGGAGTCTGTGCTGCAAGTTGGAAGAGATTCGAGCCTCCCCATCCCCGCAGCTTCGGACACCGCCGCAAAACAGAATGCCACCACGCGTAGCAGATCCCACCGCTGTCGGCCACCCGCTGGGTTTGCCCGCCAACGAGGGCCGACGGCGGCGAGAGGGAGGGAGAGGAAGGTTGGGTGGCGGTGGCAGCGATTTAGGTCAACCGCCCGAGCCGCCCGTGGGACGACGCGGGGGTCAGGATCTCACTTGGCTACATAATTAAGTTTGGATAATGCCAACAAATTTGTAAAACTTGGTTGGAGAGAAATGAGTGAGACTATTTGGGTCCACTCCGCTAATATACACGTCCTTGAGGTTTTTCTTGATGAAGCTTATATCTACGTCAATTTAGAAAATTGCAATTGCATTTTTGATGAAGTTGTTTTTTTCTACAAAATGTACAAGAGTACACTAAAATTACACTTTCCAGCAGGAAACTTAGACATAAAACGATTCTTAGATTACTTCGGATTTAACAAAACCGAATATCTTCTTCCCAACCCATCAAAACAAAACAACTTCTACACGCAGCTGCCGTCTCCTCCAAAAAAGCTAGGGTTCCTTTGTCTCCGCCGGCGCTGTCGCCAGTCCGCCTCGCCTTCGGTGGCCCTAGAGCCATGGGGGCGTTGTGTATCCTGGCACTTGCCGCTGAGAGGGCTTCTTTTAGATGTTTTTTTTTGGTTTTGTTAGAGTTTGTGTGCTGCTCAGGAAGACGAAACGGCGGCGGGTCCATGAGGATGAAATAAGATTCTCCCAGCCTAGCCCCCGTTCCGGTGGTGCATCTAGCATCATCGGAGGCGTGTGGAGGTGTTTCTCTGATAGATCTCGCGGGATTCGGTCGGTGGTTGTCTTTGGTGGATCTACTCGGATCCGGTCTTCATTCGTCTACGTTTGTATGTCTTCAGGTTGGATCCTTCCGATCTACGCATCTCTTCACCGGTGGCGGTTGTTGTTCTGGTGCGCTGGTCTTATGGGGCCTTAACACGATTACTTTCCGACTGTCTACCACAACAAATTTTGCCCGGCTCCGGAAAGGGAGGGGTGATGACGGCCTGCGTCTTCGGCTCGCTTCAGTATTTGTAGTCTTCACTAGGTGATCTACGAATCTTGATGTAAATTTTATTATTTCTGATGGTCGTTGTACGATTGAAGATGAATAGAGTACATCGAAAGTTTTTTTTTTTATAAAACATCTTCTTCTCCAAGACGAAGGTGCCGCTCTCAAATTCTCTTCTATCTCAAATCTCAACACGCATCTCGAGTGCATCAGAAGTCAGCATGCACAGAAGGAAAAGAAACGGCCACCATGCCCCGAACCGTCGCTGCCGTCGCCGTCCCCATCCAAGCGGTCAGATGATGAGAAGTGAAAAGCAACAGAACTGAACGGAAACCGGGGGTGCCCTGCCGTCATCAGCTCCCGCCGGTAACAGGCCACACGCAACCGCGCCTCTGGTTTCGCCACCCTACGTTCCACTCTCAGTCTCTCACACCCCCAATGGCGACTGACAAGTAAGCTATATATAGGCCTAGCCCGCGGCCTTGAGCTACAACTGCAAACCACTCCAAACCAGGAAACCTTCTCTAATCAGTTTTAATCCTCGCATCGTTCGATTGTTATATGATGGCGGAGACCAAGGCGGTGGCTGCGGCGGCGGAGGCGGGTCCGGCGGAGGAGGGGAGGAGCAAGACGGTGGTGCTGGTCGCCGTGGACGACAGCGACCACAGCTACCGCGCGCTCGAGTGGGCCGTGCGGCACGTGGCGGCAACATCCGGCGTGGCCGGCGCCGGAGCGGTGGAGCTCGTCGTCATCCACGCCAAGCCACCCCCTTCCCCCGTGGTCACCATGGGTGGCCCTGGTGCGTTGTTAACCTCCTCTTTAATGCTTCATGGTTTCGTCCTCCGGAATCGGAGCGAGCTCTGACTGAATTACGTGGATTCGTTTCAGGCGTGTCCGGCGACGTGGTGAGGTTAGTGGAGGCGGACCTGCGCAAGAAGGCCGAGGGCGTCGTCGACAAGGCGCGCCGCCTCTGCGTCGCCAACTCGGTAACATCCACTACCAACTCCGCTCGCGGCTCGTCGCATTGCCCCATGGACTGAGATAGAAAAGATATCAGTAAGGGAGACGATCACACACTGCATATCTGTAACCTGTTGCTGCTTGTCCGAAACCGCAGGTGCAGGGCGTGGTGGAGGTGGTCGACGGGGAGCCGAGGCACGTCCTGTGCAACGCCGTCGAGAAGCACCACGCCGATCTGCTCGTTGTCGGCAGCCATGGCTACGGCGCCATCAAGAGGTTCTTGATTTTCTCCTACAGTGTACGCTTTCACCGCGAGACTGAAACTAACGGTGACGGTCTTTTGTCTGAACTCCTCTTTCTTGCAGGGCATAGCTTAGGAGCGTGAGCGACTACTGCGCCCACCATGCGCACTGCTCTGTGATGATAGTCAAGCAGCCCAGGTCCAAGAAATGATCACCATTTCCGGTGTTAGATCGATCGTGCCCAGTTCCAGTGCTGGGATTGTGCGATTTGCGTGCCTACACAATGCATCCCTACTTAATTATGACTACTCCAACGTTTGTAGTACTCCCTTTCTTATTTACTCTGCATATTAGCAGTCAAGCTGTGTAAACTTTTGATCAAATTGATAGAAAAAGTTATTAGCATCCGCAATACTAAACCCGTATGTCGGTGTAAAAACCGGCAGACCTCGGGGTAGGAGGTCCCGAGCTGTGGATCTCGGATCGGTGGTAACAGAGACAAGGTAGACGACGTTTTACCCAGGTTCGGGCCCTTTTGATGGAGGTAAAACCCTACGTCCTGCTTCTGTTTATATTAATGGAGATGTATAAAATACAGAGTTGATCTACCTCGAGATCGTAATATGTGTCTAACTTCTAGGGCTAGGTGAGCGATATTGTGTTGATGTCCCCCTTACGGGCTAAACCCTATGGCTTATATACACGCCAGGGAGGGTATCTAGGGTTACAAAGTCGGTATCTTAGGAGAGAGGCGGCAGGAGAGATCTTGGAGTATACGTCAAGTCTTCGGGAGAGACAGTCTTAATCACGCTTCCTGTGTACAGCCTCCGGAATCCATCTTGATCACGTACGAGGGCCCATCGGCCCAACCGAGGAGACGGGCCGGCAAGGTTACCACCCCCTAATCCAGGACACCGCCAGTAGCCCCCGAACTGGTCTTCTATGCCGAGGACGACTTTCAGAAAACATCACCTCGGATCCGGAGTCCTTGGCTTGACAGACGAGTTCCCCTTCATACTTCATTCATTATAGCAGGACAAGGATATCCGAGGTTCATCCGAGCCCGCACCATGTCCGAAGAGGACAGATATCTTAGCCTCGAAGGCCTGTCGTTCGGGTATGAACGGTCCAATCCGGCCTGACAACTTTGTCGAAGAGGCTTGCCCCACGACGGGCTGAGCAGTTACTACCTTCCCCTCAAATCGTGGTTCGAGGCAGCCTTTTCACTCGCACGTCCCCTCGAGGCAGAGATCGTGCCCGCTTTCTTAGGGATATCATCAAGATTTTGTTTCCCCCATATGCTTCAACGGCATTTTTGATGGCAACAGCGAATTTATCGGCGCAGCGAGGGGGACTCTTGGCCTTTCATAGGCTTATAAGAGCAAAAGGGAGGACAGGCAATCGCCCACGCTCCCATTCTCCCCCACTACTGCTACTGCTTCGTCTAGCTCCAGCGCCCAGATCCAACCAGCCCGCCTTTCCCCTTCGCAAGCCCGGCTTCCACAACCAGCCATGGCCGACACCCTCAAGGGGCACTGGGGCGGCTCCATTTTGACGGCCGCGACCATCTCAGAGCTGCGCAGCGCGGGGTATCTGACCCCCGCCATCGCCGCCCGCGCTCCAGCGGCTGGCTAGCTAGTGCCCGCTCCCAACGCCGGGGAGCGGGTGGTCTTCGTCCCCCACCTCATCCGAGGCCTGGAGTTCCCGCTGCACCCCTTTGTGCGTGGGGTAATGTACTACTACGGGTTGAATTTTCACCACCTGGCCCCCAACTCCGTTCTCCACCTCGCTGCCTTCATCACGGTCTGTGAGGCCTTCCTCCGCTGCGAGCTGCACTTCGGCTTGTGGCTGAAGCTCTTCGGGATTTAACCGAAGTCCAGCGGCTCGGATCTCGCGGAGTGCGGAGGAGCCATGATCAGCAAAAACCAGGGGGCCACCTGGTTCAAGGGCACCTTCATCGAAACGGTGAAGGAGTGGCAAAGAGAGTGGTTTTACATCACCGAGCCACTCGCCCCTGGTCAAACCGAGGTCCCGGCCTTCTCAGCCGGGCCTCCCAAGAAGCTCAAGTCCTGGAAGGAGAAGGGTGTCGCCTGGGGGAAGCCAGAAGAGGTGGAGACCCTGATCAGCAGGATCTTGTGGTGGTCCACCACGGGGAAGGTCGAGCTTGCCGACGTCATCAACGTCATGCTCAACCGCCGCATACTCCCTCTCCAACTTCGGGCAACCCCGATGTGGGCACAGAAGCCCGAGGACATGGACACCATCACCTCCTTCTTCCGCTCCACCTTGGCCGCCATGTGGACGAGACTCATGAAGCTGGCCAAGGACAAGATCCCCAAGGAAGGGGAGGACCGCGGCCTCGAACACGGCTATGAGGCCTCCCCGGTAAGTGGTTCCGCCCCCCAATCATTGTTCTTTGCTCATTGTACTAAGGAGTAGAGTTTTTACTTGAATAGTCGTGTTTGATGTTTTGCAGAAGTGGTTGGCCTGAGTACAAGGAGTACGATGCCCGGCCCCACTGCCAGAGCAGCCTCCAACTCCCCTGCTCTCGGCGCTTCTGACCGAGGAGCCGCATGTGGTGGCCCCCAAAGGGATGAACTCCCAGAAGGGGAGGTCAAGTGCTCGGACTCGGGAGACTTCGGTCACCCGGTCCGAAGAGACCCACACCTCCGCCGCCCAAGATGGCGATGCCGAGGAGGGTGAGGAGGAGGAGGTCTCCCCCCCCCCCCCGAAGGGGAAGAGGTCAGCGTTAGAAGACGCCGACGTAGGCATGCCGCCGAAGGGCCCAAAGAGGCCGAGGCGGATCTCGCCCGGGGCTGCCAACAAGTCGTCGGAGAGGGCCGAGCTCTCCGGCGACTCAGAAGAAGACCTCCTCGCTGGGGGGAGGAAGAAGCCGGCACCCCGAGGGTAAGCCGTCGTCTTTGCATCCCGCCTGTTAATATGACAAGTCATTTCCAGGCAAGGGGAAACTTACAAAGGCATCTTTTCTTATGCAGCCCACCGAGGGTAATCCCCAGTGGTTCCTCAAGCGGGTTGCCATCCGCCAGCGGGACTCCGGAGCCCGTTGATCCTCCCCCGGTGCATGACGGGTTAGGGGAGGCAACATCCACCTTGGCCCCCGACGTTAACACGACGGGGGTCGACGAGGTGGCCATCATGGCCGAGGTCGACACCTCGGCCCAACAAGACCCGGGGGAGAAGTGCCTCGCGGTCATCAAAGAAGGGCTGGGCCAGTCATCGGCCCAGCCGACATCTACCTCGGCCCCGCCGCCCCAAGTGGAGGATACCCAGATAAATGTATCCAAGGTCGGGCTGGTGCGGGGTGGACCGAAGAGATGGAGGACGCCCTGAAGGGCTCCTCCATCAAGGAAGAGCACCGTGCCTTGATAGGCGCGGCGCTACAGGGCTACCGGTCCGCAGGGACCAGCCTGCATGAGGTTTTCAAGAACCTCGTAGCAGGTTTTGAGGTACGCTTTCTGTCTGCGCATCCAGTTTAATTCGTTTATTTGAGCGTTTATGAGTTATGAATTTGTCCGAGGACATAAGAGTACAGCCTGCTAAACGGCTTAGTGAGTGAGTAGCCCCCGAGCCCGAAGTCGGTTTCAAGAAACCGGCATTGGGGTCGTTTGATTAAGTAGGAGCCCGTTAAGTTGCCCCGAGGGCGCTGTTTGAGGCAGCCGTCCTGGAGCCTTTTAGTGGTTTAACTTTCCCTTTGTAATAAGGATCTCTTTTTTTTGTGCCAGGTTTCGACCTCGGTTCCGGACTCCGTCTCCGAGGAGATCGCGGAGATGAGCCGGAAACTTGAGAGGTCCCAGGAAGAGCTCATCCTGGCGAACCAGAAACTCGAGCAGTCTCAAGGTAAGCAAGTTTAAACTTGCCCTGTACTTTGGATGAAGGAGGTATGACATGTTTTGTTAAAGAAAACAACTAAGTCCGAACTGTTTTGACGACAGCAGCGTTAGCGGAGGTGGAGACGCTCAAGGCCGAGCTCGAAAGGGCTCGAAAGGAGGTGCGGCAGCAAGAGGCTGCTGCCGCCGCGGCCGAGAAGGCCCGGGCCGCCGAGAAGGCAGCTGGGGAGAAGCACCAAGCGCGGGTGCTGGAGGTTGAGGAGACCCTGAAGGGCGTGTTCGAAGCACGCGACAAGCTTCAGGAGGAGGGGCAACGAACGAAAGAGGAGCTCGAGAAGCTTCAACTTGCCCACTCCGAGCTCAAGACCTCGGCCCGAGCTGACCAAGAGGTGCCCCAACAAGTGGAGCAAATCACCTCGGGTAAGATATTTTTGCTGCAGTGTTCGTTTGGCAGCAAAGGGTATGTCGAGCTCACCCAGTTATGGCGTTCCGCAGAGGTCTTTGTGGATCTCCCGCAGAGCGCGGCGGATGCCGTGGCATACTTCGGCCAGCTGGCGGGCCACGAGGCGGAGAAGGCCTTCTGGGGGCAGTTCCCGGGGTCGCCGTCCGCACAGCTGCTGAATCATCGAGTGAAGCAGCTGGTGGAGTCGTTTCGCATGACGAGACCGGCGCTCCAGGACCTCTGCATCACGTAGTGGTCTCCTGAAGCCATGCCGAGGAGCCTCTTCGGCCTTACGGCCCATCTCCGAGATGCCGTGCCTTGCGTGGATCGCTGGAAGAGGTCCACGTGCTTTGAAGGGGCGCAGAGGGCGTACGCTTGCGTGAAGACGCACTTCCGCAAGGTTGATGCGGAGACATGTGCCGCGGGCCCTCCTGCCGACAAGCCGCGCACCGCCGAGCAGTTCTTCGCCGAGGTGGAGGCGGGAGCTCGGACCACAGAAGCCCTGTGTCCCAAAGACACTATGTATTTCTAGATGATACTTCGGAATGCCGGAGTGTACGATGTAAAACTTTATCTTTTGGTTGAATGAAAATGGCTTTAAATTCCATGTATGTTGTTTTATAATTAATTTTTCCTCCGATATGACTGTTTTAAAGTGAGAGTGGCCAGTCGTCGGCTTCAGCCCCAGTGTAGGTCATACAAAGGGTGTTCCTTAAGGCACACTGGACCCTTAGCCGACGTCTCGGTACCCGGAGGCGGTCGGTGCCTCATAGGAACTAGGCAATCGGACTATAGTGGCTTGATATCTTTCACTTAGTCATAGGAGTTTGACTGTGGGGGCTGATGACTAGCCCCCGGTGTGGGAAGTGTTCGGCCAAGTCGGCCGAGGTCTAGGCCAAAGCACACTTCGGCTAGGAATGAAAGCCCTTCGTTTAACACGGGTGATCTCTATCGTCACATCACTTGATGCGGTATTCGGATGGCAGACCAGTTTACGCATACCTAGATAGTCAGTTTTCGGCTTTCTCGACTGAGGCGCCATGCCAATTGACCTGGCAGCGCAATCGCAGTGGTTCTCCCATTACGCCCTTAGCCGAATTCATCGGAAACGTAAGGGGTACACGTAGGAGCCGGGCAACCCAACTATTGACCAAAATCTAGGTTCGAAACTGATGCATATAAGGCCAAAATCCGAGACGCTGAATACTTCAGACTTGTTATACAATTGCATCTTTTTTAGAGAACTTCTTTGTCCCACAGGGGCTATGCTGATAAAGAAATATGATAGAGACCTTGAAGGGGCACAGTTTCTTTATTTCATAATATCAATCGTGTACATGCCCAGCTGCGGCGAGAGTAATTGAAAGAGTACAATGTAAATGGTAAAGAAGAAAGAGGAAGAAACAGGGTGGATAATTGCTAACGGATTTTAAAGAATCTGGGCCACTACCTGCCGCACGTCTGCGTTTCCGAACTGTTGACCAGATGTTCACCATTGATGGTGAAGAATTTGTTAAGGTTGATGCCCTTCCGGCCCTTTATACACTTCAAGTGTTTGATTGACCGAGCTCCTTTAGAGGAGGCGTTGCCGAAGTCGCTCTGTGGTTAAAACCACATGGACGTAGTCATGTTTGGAAGTTTCTTTTACAGATACTTGCTTGTGCAGGGGCTCGAAGCCACGTCTTTGCTTGGTTGATCCGTGCCGACGTTTGGGTAGGTGTTCTGGCTCCTCGACGTCCCAGGGAATCTTTAGTGCGAAATTATGCACTCTGGGGATGTAGTGCCCACTCCAGAGAGGGCACGCGAGGAGCCCGCATCCCTATTTCGGGTGTGGGGGTACCTAGCCGAGGTCGATTTGTGCAGCCCGAGCATGCTTCAAAGAGCGGGCGGCGCGTTTATCGCTGCGGGCTGCCTCCTTGGACGCTTGAACCTCGGCTGCGAAAGCCACGGTCTGTTCCTCTGTCTGGAGTGAACGTTCGGTGTTACCGTTGACTGTGATAACGCCGTTAGGTCCCGGCATTTTGAGCTTGAGGTAGGCATAATGCGAGACTATGTTGAAACGCGCGAAGGCTGTGCGCCCTAAGAGCGCATGGTATCCACTTCGGAGGGGTACGATATCGAAGATTAACTCCTCGCTTCTGAAGTTCTCGGGCGAGCCGAAGACTACCTCTAGGGTGGCCGTTCCGGTACAGCGGGCTTCGACGCCCGGAATGACACCTTTAAAGGTGCTGGAGCTCGGCTTGATCCGAGATGAGTCGATGCCCATCTTCCGAACTGTGTCCTCGTAGATGAGGTTGAGGCTGCTTCCACCATCCATCAGGACGCGTGTTAGATGATAACCATCAACAATAGGGTCCAGGACGAGTGCCGCTGATCCGCCATGCCTGATGCTGGTTGGATGATCGTGCTTGTCAAACGTGATCGGGTAAGCCGACCATGGGTTATACTTCGGGGCGACGGGCTCCAGCGCGTATACATCCCGAAGCACACGCTTCCTCTCCCTTTTAGGGATGTGGGTGACATAGATCATATTGACCTCTGTTACCTCGTCAGGAAATTTCTTTTGGCCTCCATTATTGGGCCGCCGAGGTTCATCCTCGTCTTCACTGCGGTGTTGGGTTTTACTTTGACCCTCTGCCGCTATCTTGCCGGCTTGTTTAAAGACCCAGCAATTCCTATTAGTGTGGGTTGCTGGTTTTTCCTGAGTACCATGAATCCCACATGGGCGGTCCAGGAGCCTATCAAGCTGGCTAGGTCCGTCTTTGTTCCCTTTAAAGGGTTTTCTTTTCTGCCCGGATTTAGGTCCGGTGAACCCTGCGTTGACCGCGGCGTCTTCAGTGTCGCTTCCGCCATTTTTATACCTGCGCTTATTTTTATTACGCTTGGGTTTTCCATTGGCGTCGCGAGTTTCTGAGGTGCCTGCCTCGCCGTTATGAGTACTGCGGGCAAGCCAGCTGTCCTCTCCCGCACAAAAGCGAGTCATTAGTGAGGTCAGGGCCGCCATGGTCCTCGGCTTATCTTGGCCGAGTTGGCGAGCCAACCATTCATCTCGGATATTGTTTTTAAAGGCGGCGATGGCCTCGGCTTCGGAGCAGTCTATGATCTGGTTCTTCTTGGTGAGGAACCTGTTCCAGAATTTCCGGGCTGATTTGCCTGGCTGCTGGGTGACACGGCTGAGGTCATCAGCGTCCGAAGGTCGGACATATGTGCCCTGGAAGTTTGCTCGAAAAGCGTCTTCTAGGGCCTCCCAGCTGCCGATAGAGTGAGGAGGGAGGATGTTAAGTCAATGCCTCGCCGGCCCCTTTAGTTTGAGCGGCAGGTATTTGATGGCATGGAGATCATCTCCATTGGCCATATGTATGTGCAGGAGGAAATCTTCAATCCAAACTGCTGGGTCCGTGGTGCCATCGTATGACTCTATATTGATGGGCTTAAATCCTTCCGGGAATTGATGTTCCATCACCCTGTCTGTGAAGCAGATTGGGTGAGCCGGTCCTCGGGATCGAGGAGCATCTCATCGGAGGTCGGGAGAAAGCCGTGAGTAGGCTTGATCTCGGGCACGACTGTTCCTGTCCACCCAGGCATCGTAGCCGTCGAGCCTAGCGGGCGCGCGTCTCCTTGATCCATAGATGGACCGAGGGGGAGCCCTGTTTTCCTCAATGCAACGTCTAGCGTCGTGAGGATCTAGGTAATCCACGGGGTCCTTGCCATAACGGCGTGGAGGTGGCCGTTCACTGGGGTCTTCTCGTCTTGGCCTGTCCCGGCCTCTGGGGGCCGGTCGAGGTCATCAGCGAGCTCCTCGTCGAACTCCGGCAAGAGACGCCTACGTGGGTATGATTTCGGCGCACTATGGTGCCGGTTCTCCATGTCTTGCTCGGCGGAGAGCACTTCGATCCACTTTTCATTGGCCTGCAGCTGCTGCTGCTTGCGCTTTATGCTCCGGGCCGTCGCAACGAGGCGTCGCCGGAAGCGCTCTTGTTCAAAAGGGTCTTCGAGGACGATGTAGTCCTCGGTACCGAGGCTCTCCTCCTCCTCGGATTCCGGCATGTAGTTGTCGTCGGCCCCTTCGAAGAGGTCATCGGGATCTGAGTCCCTAAGAAGTCGGTCCGGTGTGCCGTTCCTTACTGGGGAGGCTTGAACGTCCTCTTCATGGTTACCGGCATCGCCGTCCTCTGCGTCGCCATTATTGGCTGTCGCGTCATTACCACTGGGTTCCCCATTATTGCCCCTTCGGCGCCTTCGCCGACGTCTTGGAGGGGATTTGGGGGTGTCCACCATGTAAACATCGTAGGTGGACGTGGCGGTCCACCTGCCCGCGTTTACCGGGGGCAAGGTGTTCTCAATGGGGCCATCAGCATCTTCCTCCATGTCTGAGGCCTCGCCATAGTCCAACACGTCGGTTAAATCATCGATCGTGGCGACTAGGTGGGTGGTGGATGGGATGTAAATTTCCCTATCGTCGGCTTTAAGTCCGATCTGATTGTAAACCGAAGTCTTGCCGTCCGAGATGGACATGCTCCGGATGCGGTCAAGCATCTCATCGAGGTGAGATAACTCTTCGGGATTCATTGATGCTCCATAGGCAGGGCTGACTCGAAGTACGCCCGGGGTGTAACCGGATGTGTTTTCGGTGCGAAGGAACCTGAACATAATTCCGGGTAATGCGCCGAAGTCAGTTCTAGCACCGGCGTAATTTCGGGAGTGGGAGCCGGATCTATCTCCGGACTGGCGATTGGGGAGAAACTGGCCGGAATGGTGGTGTCAGGGGGTCTCAAGAGGCGCTGTGACAGAGTTCGGTTCCGGAGTCGAGCCTCCAGAACCGGCCGAGCTCTCGATCCGGCCGGGGGTCCATCCTGATAGGATGAGTTCACCACGGGAATCCGCAGTGTATTTGAGGCCACCGAAGGTCACAATCCGACCTGAGGCGTAGTTCTCGACAGAGGTCAGGTGACCCGTCAAGTCGGGGCAAAATACCATGCTGCCGAAGACAAAAAGCTGGCCGGGGGCATAGACGTCCCCGTGGCCGTTGGCGCAGTTGATCTACAGGTGAGCCATCGATCCTTCTGGCGATCACGCAGCGGAACTCTCAATGAAAGCACCAGTGTCGGTGTAAAAACCGGCAGACCTCGGGGTAGGGGGTCCCGAGCTGTGGATCTCGGATCGGTGGTAACAGAGACAAGGGAGACGACGTTTTACCCAGGTTCGGGCCCTCTTGATGGAGGTAAAACCCTACGTCCTGCTTCTGTTTATATTAATGGAGATGTATAAAATACAGAGTTGATCTACCTCGAGATCGTAATGTGTGTCTAACTTCTAGGGCTAGGTGAGCGATATTGTGTTGATGTCCCCCTTACGGGCTAAACCCTATGGCTTATATACACGCCAGGGAGGGTATCTAGGGTTACAAAGTCGGTATCTTAGGAGAGAGGCGGCAGGAGAGATCTTAGAGTATACGTCAAGTCTTCGGGAGAGACAGTCTTAATCACGCTTCCTGTGTACAGCCTCCGGAGTCCATCTTGATCACGTACGATGGCCCATCGGCCCAACCGAGGAGACGGATCGGCTAGGTTAGCACCCCCTAATGCAGGACACCGTCACCGTACGTCAAATTCATCATTGAAATATATTTTGACATTATATATGCTTGTTTTTTAAACGTTCGCATTGCTTTCCATAAAATTGGTCAAACTTTATACAATTTGACTTACGACAGAGCTAATGTGCAGAGTAAATGAAAACGGAAATAATACTATCAGTGCCACACATGATGCCTGGGTGTTCATCTTCCCATATCATCATCATTTTGCCCTTCTTCGACAGACTCACCATTCATCATTCAATGATCCCTCTCCTGTGTTGCATATTTAGTGTAATTTTTAAGTTTCTAGTGGAACTACGTTGTGTGTCAAATGCGTTGTCAGCTAGCGCAGTCACTCGTGGGCACTACATTGAATAATTGCTTTTGCGTCTATCCTTAAATAAAGGACACGTAAAGCTCCGTCTTACATTCTGTCAAAAAATACTGCAGTACTAGTAACAATGGAAAAATGAAATAACTGCTTCATGTTTTTTTAGTGTTTACTTGCAGAAGACAACTAAAAATTATTGTCGTAGACTTAACAAAAATGACATTCACTTAATCTTAAAATCTACTACCCTCTGTCCAAAACTACAGTAATATCAGTTCAGAAATGGAATAGACACATTCCAACAATGCAATAGAGCGGGACAAAAATACCATAAACCCATTCTGATAATCTTGTTGATTCCAGAACAACAGTACTCATTAGTGTAATTTTTTTCCAGCCAACACTAGTGTAAAAGTACAAGAAAAAAGTTAGTTCCGAGGAATCTCGCTGAAACCAACACAATGTAAAAGCAGATTCCAAATGTGATGCTCCATCTAAAAGTAGTGACTTTTTGAAGCACTCGAACCATCTTCTACTCGGTATAATAATTTCCTCGTGCATCGATGCGCCATGTGGCCACCAGCAGTGGCGGATCTAGAATTCAACCAGTGTGGGGGCAACCTTACAAAGGTTTGAAGTGTTGGAGTTTTTAGCCTGCACAAAATTTAGTATAATGGATATATGCATATGCATGCACCAGTAAAAAAAACATTTTGCAAGATGTTTCGGGCGGCGCGGGGGGGGGGGGGGGGGGGGGGGGGGTGGCCCCCATGACCCCCACATTGGATTTGCCCAATCCGTGGGGCTAGACAATGACGGGCGTGAAGAGATATCCTCTAGTCAGTCGCCTCCTTCTTCATTGCCCACCTGGGTGCGTGTGCTCGAACATGAGGAGCTAGATTTTTTTATTGAACACACTACAACGTAGATGCTCACATACACTCACTTCTATGAACGCACGCATGCACACCCTATCCCTATGAACACCTCTGAGATACTGAGCCGACACAACATGTTGAGATTGACGACACCATCATATGCGCCTTCATAGTTGACGAGAACGTCTCCTTGGATGGGAAACTCGAGCCAAGTAGCGGCATGGTCAAGAAAGAGATGGAAACAGCCAAAATTCATTTTTTTTTTGCTGTCTAGAACTATGATTGCTTCTACTACCTCCTCCACCCCTTGTGCTCCTTGGATCCTCTCTTTCTACAATTCAAGGGACCGAAATTCACATATCTCGCAATTAATTAATGATTATTAGTTAGTGTGAAGAAAATGGGTTTTCTAATGGGTATCATTAGGCTAGTCCATAATATAGTAAATAGTTCACTAAATAATAGGATATATAGTATGCGAGTAAAATTTAAAAAAGTCGATATATTTGCAACGTATCAATAGTGTGGGGGGGTGTGAGTCGCGGCGATGGCGAGAGTAGTAGGTGGGTAGTGGCGATGACATGCCCGATCTGCCAGAGTAGAAGGGGATTGGGTATTTAGGCAACATAGGGATTTGTGCACGCGTGCGCGAGGTTTTGCCACCGAGCAAGAGCGAACTAAACTCTATCAAGAGTTTCTCCCCGTTACACTTGGCAGAGAAAAAAAAAACTTGGTAAACCAAACCCTTCTGTCCAAACTCCGTCATCTGCTGCTCAAAATGAGACGTGGCCATTTTTGTCAAGTATAAAAATGGTACCGAGTGTGAAAAGAAACACTTGGTAAAATAATTTTGAATCAGTATGTTATATGTATTGAGTTTGAGTATTTCTTTATGTACTCGACAAATTTTCAGTCGGTCCATTTTTATTTTAGTACACCAAATTCAAGTTTCCGGGTAGTGGAGTGGTAGAACCAGCTGCTAATTGGATAATATCGATGGACCGAAACCTAGCACGACCCTTTTTTAGGGTTATTTTCTTTTCTTTTCTGTACGCCCGAAGAAAATGCAACAGAACGCTCAAATCCCTAGCGGGTAGACTGTCATTTCTTTCTCGCGCTCAAATCCCTAGCGGGTAGGAAGGGCCGAATGCTGTTTCTTAGATTCGCAGAAAAAGGCACCATTGTTTATCTTTTCAACTCATACAGGAGTGCACACTCATCTTAAGATAGGAGTGCTTCTTCAGAAAACTCTGGTACCAATTTTTCTGTGTGAATCTCAAAGAGACACACATTGTAATTCCTATTCACTCACATGCATCTTTCCAAAGGAACGACGCAAACGTACGCTGTCCTACACGAACGACTCGGTGTACAACAACGACGCCCTATTAAGTAGCATGACAATTACTTATAAACATGTATGAAACTCCTCTGTAGTATGGCAATTTGGCATGTTGCAGCATGCCAAATTCTGAAACATGTGGGTAAAGTTTCTCTTTTTTAGCCTGTCAATTCTCAATGTTGCATCATGGCAAATTTCCGAGCACAAATTACTCTGTTGCAGTATGACAAACTTCTGACAATTGTTTCTTCTAACATGATGAATTTTTTTTTCAACATGACAAATTTTTGTGTAATAGCAGCGGGATGAATCTAAAAAAAAGTTTGATGGGGTCATATATATATGGCAGTGGGTTCATCTTTCTTTAAATGTTAGTGATTAGTACTAAATTAGTGAAGTATTTTCAAATTTCGTTGGGGTCAATTGACCTCCAATGCCTATAAGGCAGCTCCGTCCCTAATAGCATATCAAATATATTTGTTATAGCATGACAATTTCTGAGCGTCGTTGTACTCCCTAAGAGCATCTTCAATAGAAGATGTATATTTGGAGATGTAAAAGTAGGTGATCACCAAAAAGTGTTTTTTACATCTTCAAAAAAGTCTCAACTCCAACAGGTGATGTATATTTGATAATGTAAAACTTCAACTCCAACAGATGATGTATTTGAAGATGTAAACTAGTTCAACTATTGCATCATTTCAAACATAATTCAAACAAAGCAAGTTCATTTGAATCAAACATAGTTCTAAATTAAACATAATTCTAATTAAAACATAATTAAACATAGTTCAAACTACTTCATCCATCAAACTACTACCACTCCAACTATTACTACCAGTTCAAACAACTACTTCAACTACATCGAAGATAAAACTACTCTTTATCGAAGCTCTTGAACAGCTCCCAGAACTCGTCCTTGTTGGGGTCATCGCACCCCTCATCCTCCTCCTCCGATTCACCCCTGCCCGTGGAGGGGCCAGCCTCATCCTCCTTCTTCACCGCCTTCTTCTTCTGCTCGGCCTCGCGCTTCCAGTAGAACTTGCGCTCGGCCTTGACGTACTCCGAATGCTTCTGCGCGAACCTCGCCATCGCCGCCTCATCACTATCGCCGGGAGCAACGAGAATCGTCGGCTTCTTCCTCCTCTTCTTCTCCTCCTTCTCTTCCATCCGTCGGATGTTGATATTCTTCGGCCCGATTAGCTCCGCGTCGCCCTGAGTCTCTATCTCCGGGAAGTTCATCTCATGCCTCGGCCGCCCGAAATGCCACGCGGCAATGTCGTATGCACACATGGCCATGTCGTCGGAGTCGAACGTGCCGACCCAGTGGCGATAGCCATCGCACTGGAACTCCACGTTGTAGTTCCCGAACGGCTTCTTCCGCACCCCGAAGAAGCCGGTCTTGCTCTTCGAGATCTTCTTCGGCGGCATGGCTGCGGAGCGAACGACGGTGCGGCGCGATTCGGCCGATTTGGTGGCGGGCGGCAGCGGAGCAACGGCAGAACCGGCGACGGGGGCGGTGGAGCGGCCGGATCTGGTAACGAGGGGCGGCGGCGTCGCGTGGTGGGCCAGGCAACGTGGTGGCGGGAAAGCGGACGATTTGGTGGCGGGCGGCGGCGGAACCGGCGGCAGGGGCGGTCTGGCGGCCGGATCTGGCGGCGGGGCGGCGGCGCGCTGGAGGCAGGCGGTCGTCAGGACGGGCGAGTGGAAATGAAATGAACTGGCGGTTGGGCGTTCGCGCGCAGCCGGCCGTTTTACATCACCAGTGGGGTGGGGATGCAAATTTGCATCTCTAAGTGTTGTATTTTACATCATTTTAGAGGAGGTGATGTAATTTTATTTTTTATTTTTTTGCATCTACATCCCCTGCTGTTGAAATTGCAACTTTAGGCCTTCGTGATGTAAAATTTAGTTATTTTTGCATGTACATGTTTCATTGGAGATAATGACGCGTTCGCTCAAACAATTATGCTGTAGAGAACGTTCGTTCACTCAGGTGGCCTCGTTTTGGCGTAAAAAAAAAGAGTGCCCGCTATGGAATTCGCTTCTACTACCTCAACACGCATCTCGAGTGCATATTATAAAACAAATGAGGGTCAAAGATTCTGAAAGAAGCTGGGAGAGGTCAGATTCTGGAGAATCACCATGCCCCGCGCCGTCGCTGTCGTCGCCGTTGCCATCCAATCGAGCGGGAAGATCACGATCGAGAAGTGGAAAGCCAGAAAACTAAACGGAAACCGGGGCAGCGTGCCGCCAGTATCCATTATCTCCGGTCAGTCAGCGGCCACACGCAATTTGGCGTCCGCGGTTTCACATCCCATACGCCGATGGCAACGAGTAGCATCCAGCTCCAGCTCACATATATAGACCGCGGCCTGCAGCTAGGACGGCAAACCACATCAGACCGAGCCAAGAGACCTTCTCTCATCATTTTTAATCCTCGCGTCGTTGACTGTTGTATATGATGGCGGAGACCGAGGCAGCGTCTGCGGCCGCGGCGGCGGAGGCGGGTCCGGCGGAGGAGGGGAGGAGCAAGACGGTGGTGCTGGTCGGGGTGGACGACAGCGACCACAGCTACCGCGCGCTCGAGTGGGCCGTCCGTTACGTGGCGGAGACGGCCGGCGCCGGGGCCCCGATGGAGCTCGTCGTCGTCCACGCCAAGCCGGCCGTGTCCTCCGTCGTCACGCTCGGCGGCCCCGGTACGTGCCGCCCGCGATCCCCTCCCTAGTAATTCTTGGTTATCTGAACCGGCCGGAGGCCTGATTTCTGTGGATCGATCGATTTCAGCCGCTGCCGGGGACGTGGTGAGGTACGTGGATGCGGACTTGCGCAGGAGGGCCGAGGAGGTCGTCGACAGGGCTCGCCGGCTCTGCGCCGCCAACTCGGTAACATCCACTACCAATTCGAGAAACGAGTAACAAGATCACGCCGATTGCTGCTCTGCTTAACAGTCACATACGGAATGGATTGCAGGTGCAGGGCGTGGTGGAGGTGATCGACGGGGAGCCGAGGTACGTCCTGTGCAACGCCGTCGAGAAGCACCGCGCCGACCTGCTCGTCGTCGGCAGCCATGGCTACGGCGCCATCAAGAGGTAGTTGATGAGATTTATTTATCTCCAATCTCCCCCGTGCTGCAGAGCTAGTGGTCATGGATTTTGCCTGAACCTGGATGCTTCTTGCAGGGCATTTCTTGGGAGCGTGAGCGACTACTGCGCCCACCACGCGCACTGCTCGGTCATGATAGTCAAGCAGCCAAAGCCCAAGGAATGATCGCCATTTCCAGCTCCAGTGTTGGCATTATGCCATTTGCGTGCCCACGCACTGCACTGTACCCCTGTCTAATTACTGCTCTGTTTGTTGGATCCTCCGAATGTTTGTACATCAGTGCCTCACATGATGATTTGGGTTCATCTTCTGCTATCATCGCCGTTTGCTGCACTTGTTTGCATCATTAAGCCGGTAAGTTGAAAGATTGAGTGTACATTTATCTCTTCGGTTGTCATTTCGGGCCATTGCACCATTGATAACAAAGATTTTTTTTTGAAACTATGATGATTTTTATAGCAAATTCGGAAAATGTACGTCCTAAAGCAATGTTTTCAGAACTATGACCCCGTCGGCTTGTAGGAGGCCGAAGAGGTAGTTTTCGGTCAACCGGAGGCCGAAAAGAGCTCTTCGGTTTGCTATTGGCCGAAGAGGGGGGGAGTGGGCCGAAGAGGTCGCTGTCGGGGGGCTGCCGACCGAAGGGACACTCTTCGGCCAGCCAGCGGCCGAAAAGGGGAGTCTTCGGCCAACCAGCGGCCGAAGAGGTCGGGCTTATCCCAAACGAGCCCGAACGGCCTCCATCTTCTTCCTTTGTTCGTTCATCCTATTTCTCTCGTTTCTCTCTCTTTGTCTCGCAACCCCTCGTCGATCTCCTCGCTGGTCCATCCATTTTTGCATCCAACCCACAGAAAGAGTAGATCGTAGCCAACCCCGGCGGCCTACGGTATTTTTTTTTCAATGGGATATATTTTTTTCTCGTACAAGTGAGGTGAAGAGGAGCCATGGTGGAGGTGGTTCAGCCATGGTGGAGGTGGTGGTGAGGAGGTGGTGCTGCTGGGGAGGAAGAGGTGGTGAGGAGGAGGAGGAGGTGCGGCTGAGTTGAAGAGAGGAGCAAGAAGCAGTGGCACACGCGTCGAAGGTATAACTATGTCGTCACAAATTTCTCTGAGTTGTAGAGTTTAGTTAGTGTAGATAAGTCATATTGCGTACTTCGAGTGTTAATTTGTCTGTGCTGGCATTTTAGCGGTTAGTTAGTGTAGCGGGTAATCTTTTTGTTCATCGTGATTAATGAGAAGATGAAAATGTCTGACAGATGAAAATGTCTGAATAAGTAAATTTGTCTGTGCCGGCATTTTAGCGGTTAGTTAGTGTAGCGGGTAATATTTTTGTTCATCGTGATTAATGAGAAGATGAAAATGTCTGACAGATGAAAATGTCTGAATAAGTAAATTTGTCTGTGCCGGCATTTAAGCGGTTAGTTCGTGTAGCGGGTAATAATATTTTTCGTTGTGATTAATGAGAAGATGAAAATGTCTGACAGGTGAAAATGTCTGAATCAGTAAATTTGACTGTTTACTATGGCCCTGGTAATGTTCGATACAATGAGTTTGGGGTTGATCTAAGCGAGTATAAAAATGGCGTCATGACACTGGCAGACCCGGACAGACTGGACATTAGACAGTTGAAGTACTGGTTGACTACTAGTTTTGGGCTGGATCCTGAAGTATGTTCCGTCAGTATTCATGCATTGTGGACCAAATTCTGTAAAAATGTCAAGTGGGAGTTGATGCCGATAGATAGGAGCCAGCATTGGTTGACGCTGTTAAGTCGTTGCCGAGACCGAAGAATCCACCCATATGCCCTAGTGCAACCTGTGGCGAAAGAGGAGAATACCGTACAACTCCACGTGGGGTATGAACCCGGCCAGGGCAGTGAAGTGGCTAATGAGATTTGTTTATCCGGGTCACAGCCACTGGATGTGGATGGTAGCCAACCTGAGAAAGAGTCAGACTACGTGCCACACAATGTGTGTGGTCATGATACTGGACAGAGTAGTCAGTCGATAATATTGGTGGAGGATCTGGATTCTGATGGGGATGAGGAAGAGGAGGAAATGCTGAGGGTGATGGAGGAAGAGGACGAGGATGGATTGGCGGAGGATCTAGATTCTGAAAATTCCGAGGATGAAGTGGAGGTACCGATTCCTTCTGCATGGGATCAGGACATATCCACCGGCCTAACGGTCAACGATGGCCATGAGGCTCCATGGCAGTATAATCTGAACCAAGTCCAGATAGGGGTTATGTTTGATACAAAGAAAAAAAAATGAAGTATGCGGTGATCAAGTGGGCTATGTCCACGCAGAGGGTTTTTCGGACACACATTTCAAGTCCAACAAACTATACCGTGAAATGTGTTGAAACAGATTGTCCTGGGAAGGTGCACGGGCACGTGCCGAAGTATAACATCCACTGGGTTGTGACCGATGTCGTCCCACATAATTGTGTGAGAAAAAACCTTCTGGTGAATCATCCAAACCTGACTTCAACTCTCATTGCGCAACTCATGTATACTGAGATAGTGCAGAAGAAAGATATGGAAGCAAAACACATCCAAACAGCAGTGAAGGTCAGATGGAATTATGACATTCCTTATGGGAAGGCTTGGAGGGCTAAGCAGAAGGCTATGGAGGAAAGGTTTGGGACGTTCTTCGACTCATATGATAATGTTGTCCGTCTCCTTGACATACTGAAGGAGAGGAATCCCGGCACTTATGTTAACGTACAACACACGAGGTTGGCAAGTATACTAGATTTCAAGGTGTTGAAGCGAGTATTCTTCTCTTTCGCTATGTGCATCGAAGCTTTTCGGCATTGTCCTCCTGTGATGTTTGTGGATGGTACATTCCTGACTGGTCAGTACAAAGGGCAAATCCTGACTGCTATTGGTGTGGACGGGAACAAACAAATCATCCCACTTGCCATGTCATTTGTGGAGGGTGAGAACTTTCCGAGCTGGGTATGGTTCTTCCGGCAAATGAAAATTGCCATCGTGAAGGACCGACCAAACGTGTGTGTCATTCATGACAGACATGCTGGTATATTGAAGGCCGTGAAGACACTAAGGAATCCAACAGAAGACGAACGAACACCTTGGAAGGACTTGCAGAGCCGGTGGTGCATGCGCCATCTTGGGGCTAATTTTTTCTCATAGTTCAAGAACAAGCGGTTGATGAACTTGTTCAAAAAATTATGCAAGCAGAACCAGCAGCGTAAATACCATTTTATTTGGTCAAAACTTGATGAGTTTACTAAGAAGCAGGTCGGTGCCAGGAAGAAAATGGAAGAAGATCAGGCTAAATTAGCAACACTCATGGCGGAGCTAGAGGAGCCAGTAGGTCTTTGTGACTTGCCAGCAATTGACCCTCCTAATACTAAGAGAAAGAAGGGGAGGGCAATAAAGAGTTTTACTCAGTGGATAGAGAAAGAGCCTCCCGTGAATTGGTCTTTGATGCATGACACCCATGGAGCTAGGTATGGCCACATGACAACCAACCTTGCAGAGGTGTATAACTTTGTATTCAGAGGGAATAGAGCACTGCCACTCACAGCTATTGTGGAGGCTGTATTCCATGGCACTTTGAGATATTTCAGAGAAAGACACGAGTTAGCAAAGAAGCATATTGCAGATAATCCCAACACACCTTATTGTAGCCGTGTCATGGAGTACATGGCAAAGAAGATAGAGAAAGCAAAGAAGCACACTGTCAGACTCATAGGTAATCAGGAAAGGAGGTGTGAGGTTCAGCTACCTACCGATGGTTTTGGTTCTGCAAATGAGGTGAAGACGCACGAGGTAACAATTGGAACGAAATTTCATCCAACGTGTGAGTGTACATGCAACAAACCGAAGTTGTTGCACCTGCCTTGCTCACATGTGTTGGCTGCCTGTGGCCAGATTGAGTTGGACGCCATCTCCTTCGTGTCCCCATACTATTCAAAAGAGGCAGTTCTCAACACATGGACCGGTGAGATGACAGGGTTTAGAGTCGTTGGCAATTTCAACAAGGTAAACGGCGGTGAGAGAGTATACATCCCGGATCCAGATCTTCGGTGAACAAGTATGGGTAGACGTAAGGTCTATCGCATCCGAAATGATATGGACCAATCTGAAGCTGGTGGAGCAACCAGACAATGTTTGCTATGCGCGGCTTATGGGCATAGGATGAAATATTGTCCCGACCTGAAGAAAGACGGTGCTTCCACATCGACGAGTGCGACAACAGGAGCAAGAGGCGGACGTGGTCAAGGCCGTCAAGGACGAAGGGGAGGACGAGGAAGAAATAACTCACAAGCTATATAATTTGTGAGGACTAGGTGATAGTTATTATTATGTGTCGGACTATGTTTTAATTTGTAATATGTCTGGACTATGTTTTAATTTGTAATATGTCTGAACTATGTTTTAATTTGTAATATGTCTGGACTATGTTTTAATCTGTAATATGTCTGAACTATGTTGTGATTTGTCATATGTTTGGACTATGTTTTAATTTCTAATATGTCTGGACTATGTTTTAATTGCATGTTAGATTTGTTGTTTTAATTGCAGATATGTCTTTGTATCCGTTGCTTGATGGTAAGATTGATAGAGCTCACTGGGCTGCACTTATGCAAGCGGGCAGGAACTTAGACGTGTTGGTCACTCGCACACCAAGGACTAACTGGATGATACACCCTTTATGGGTTAATAGGTATGTGTGTACATATAATGACTTACATTATTCATATACTTTTGATACCCACTAACTGTATGCTACATTCTCTTTATTTTGTAGGTTAAGTTGGGCTGGACTTCTACCCTTGGCACGGCTGGTTGAGGGTACATTGGATGAGTGGGTTGAACATCCGGACTTGGATGCGGAAGGTGAACCAATGCAGTTGCGCATACACAGGTTAGGGGCTGCTACCCGTCCTTCACGGCGCAGTTTGATAGTTTGCACGAGGATCAAGTTATCTGGGAGCCATACTCGCATCAGGCTATATCATCCAGGTATCCAGTTGGGATATCTGGAATGTGCACTAGAGATCGGCACTACTGGATGACCAAGGCCAGAGTGGTGTTCGACATGACGGTTGAGGAGATGGCTCTTCATAGGGTGATGAGATAGTTCGGTCTATGTCAAGAGCCTGATATTCCAGTTATTCCACACATACCAGCACACGTGCACAAGTAAGTAATTGTAATTTAGTTCTCAACATTGCATTCCGAACATAGCTAACCATGTAACACGCATGTCAATCTCAGGGAAAGCCGCGTAGGAGGAAACAAGTCCATGGCTGTTTGGCTTGAGACCATTGGCCCTTACGTTGAGGAATGGGCTACCGCGCCGACAAATATCTGGGATGAGGTTCGGTCCTTTGACTGGGACAAGTTCGGGTTGTATCAGCGACGTTACCGGCATAGCACGAGGATCTACTTGGTTCCATCAGCTGCTCCTGATCAGATGGACGATCCTCTCACCAGCGATATGTTCCCAACTGCCTCTGTTGTGGGAACCAGACACCACGCGGTACGTGCCATGGTTCTCATATGTGTAGGTTTTTCATAATCTGAACATATACAATTGGTTAACTCTTCATGTACAGAGTGACTTGACAGTCGAGGCGCGAGAGGAGGTTTCCGCTTTAATGCGGCGGGTTGAGAGGGGGGATACTATCTCACAGCCAGAGCACCTCTCATGGTTGAGGCGTTTTGATGAGAAGCTACGAGGGATTTACGCAGCTGTTACGTGTAGACGATCTTCGGATGTTGCGGTTCCTCGTCCAGCACATCGTCCCCCACGTCCCTCTGTGCAGCATTCAGAACCACGACACTCTGTGCAGCGTTCAGAGCCACGCCACTCCGTGCAGCGTTCAGAGCCACCTCCTTCACAACCACGGAGCTCGTCCTGGCAGCACCCACCTCCTTCACAACCAAGGAGCTCGTCCTGGCATCAGCCACCTCCTTCACAACCAGGGAGCTCGTCCCGGCATCATCAAATGGAACTAGGTAACACAACTTTGTACATTCTTTTAAGCATTGTAGTTTCGCTCATCAATTTTACATGTTTTACTATACTGCAGGCGGCAACCAGTTGCAACAGTTCATGCATTCAGTGCGGTCACCGATACTTAGTGGTGCTGGATGTGGATTAGAGGGCTACGGCGATGACGATGACGATGCTGCAAACACTTATGACTTCTCTCAGACAGTGTTTCACACTCCACCACCACCACCGACGCAGGAGACACAGACCGTGTCAGACGATGTTATCTACGGTCGTGCTTACCGTGAGCATCGCCCACCGCCTCAGCGCTTTTCGCCTTCCGGTCCTCGCCCGAGGAAGACCCAGATTCGTCGTCGTCCCCAGCAGTGATATGGTTATCTATGTATGAGTCATTATCTATGTTAGTTTCAGACTTTTCTCATGTGTGAGTCATTATCTATGTATGAGACATGCTTCATGTATGTGTTACTATCGCACTTGCTTCTATCTGATCAGGAGACATATATCTACCTATGTATGCGAGAGACATATTACTATTAATTCGCATTGTTATTCCAGTTACATTTCCAAAGAGACTGCAACAGATAATTAAGATACAAGTACATCTGAATTAAACGGTACGGCTGAACTTAAAAAATACAGCTTACAAACTACATGAAGGCATCATCGTCATCCTCCGTCGATGCAGCACTCTTGCCCTTCGACGATGCGGTACTCTTGCCCTTCGACGATGCGGTACTCTTGCCCTTGGTGCTCGGCATGAAAAGATCATCTTCGTCCTCGCTGTCTTGGGTCCATAAATAAGTATGTTCTGCTGCAGCCTTTAGGAATGCTTCACCCTTATGTTGTTGCTTCTTCCACCTTCCATGCAACCTGAGAAGTTCTTTTCGTATCTCCTCAAAGGTCCTTGCAGGCCACCCGGACCTACTTAATGCGTGAGCCAACTCATTCAGTAAGGTGTCACTACTGAGGAGTTCGTCCCATGGAATTATCCTATTGTCTATCTCGAAATTGGCGACTAATCTCAGAAGACGTTTCGACATACTAGGGTGAAAACTACGATCGAAAGGATAACCGGACATCTTGACGAGACTACACTGGCCTGCTTACCCTCCTTAGTGTGGAGGGGGTTTTATAGGTGGAGAAGAGAAGATGGCGGGAAAGAAGATGGCGGGAGAGAATGGCGGGAAAGAAGATGGCGGGAGAGAATGGCGGGAAAGAAAATGGCGGGAAAGAAGATGGCGGGAGAGAATGGCGGGAAAGAAAAAGGCGGGAGAAAATGGAGGGAAATAACGGCGGGAGATGTGGCGGGAGAGAATGGCGGGAGAAAATGACGGCAAAGTATGGCGGGAAACAGAATGGCGGGAGAAAATGGAGGGAAATAATGGCGGGAAAGAAAATAGAGGGAAAAATATTGCGGGAAAGTACATTACTTTCATGTATAAAACGGCAATGGTTGTACAGGATTTATAAGCCACTTTTAAATATAAAAAAACTCTTCGGCCAACGATTGACCAAAGAGCATGCATCTTCGGCCAACGGTTGACCAAAGAGCACTCTTCGGCCAGTGGTTGGCCGAAAAGGCCCTCTTCGGCCAACACGCGATTGAAGTTACTATTTTCGGCCCAGCTAGCCACTCTTCGGCCAGCGGTTGACCAAAGAGCACTCTTCGGCCAATGGTTGGCCGAAAAGACCCTCTTCGGCCAACATGTGGCCGACGGGGTCATAGTTTTGATTTTTATGCTTTAGGGTGTATAGTTTCCGAATTTGCTATAAAAATCATCACAGTTTCAAAAAAAAATCGATAACAAACACCTGGACAGAGATGAGCTTGATACCTAAGAGGATATTACATAACGATAATGCATTCAAGAGAACCTTAAGCTAATAAGGTGGAGTGAATTGCAAAAAACCACCACATTCTAAGTTCAATTCCGAATTTACTACCTTGGGCGCCAAAAAAGTCAACCTATTTTCGTACTAATATTTTCAATAAACATTGATGACTGATTTGGGGCAAATTAATCCAATTTCTGACATACCAGGCCTGCTGGTCAGGTCATATGGTCAACACAAATGACAATGACTGTTAAATTAACGGAGGGCCCACTTGTCAGGGTCCCATCCACCCTCGTCCACCTTCTTTCCTCACTGCCGCACCTCTCCTTCCCGCACGCACCCGCCGCCATGGATTGCCGCCGATGCTGCTCGCTGCCAGCGCATACTCTATCGCTGCTTCTCGCTGATGACTTGCTCCAGCGACGGGTCAGAGGCCACCCACCACATGCGCTGCGCCCGTGGGTTGCCGAGACGGCGCCGCTGCCTCTCTAGCAGCGCGGCCCGGGCTGCTCCGACTGGCGCTGGCGCTCACCATCTCCTGCAGGTGGGAGGCGGAGAGTAGGACATGCGGCCGCCCCACTCCTCCCAGTCGTCGCTGCCCCGCATGGCCATGCTCACCCTCCTATCGCCCCACCCAATCAACGACGAGGTGGTTGTGAACGGGACAAGGCCACTGCGCCGTCGTCTCACTGCTCTTCGCGCGACTGCGTCGACCACCCCATGCTGCCCGATGGCCTTCCCTGACGTCTGACCACCCACCTCTGCCCATGCACCCGGGTGTTCGTTGGAATGCCCTCAAAGAGAAGAAGGTCTGAGAGAGATGACCGTGCTGACGGGTGGGCCCTCCGTCCAACTTAACGATCAACAAAACGGTGCGACCAATCTGTGACATGTCAATGCTTATGGAGGGCCCGTCGCTGATCTCTCGGATCTGTGTGTTGGCTTTTATAGCCTTACACGATGCAAAGCAAGGAGAAGAAAAGAAATTGTAAATGAGCTAGTGCTAACAGGGAGAACTGAACCGCTGGGAGCCCGATGGACGATCTGCGGTTGCAGTTGAAGATGGGGAGGCGACTAAGTAAGTTGCTCTTCAACCGTAAGATGCAGATCGGACGACAGACGATGTCCCCAGTTGACAGGAAATAACACAGAACTTCAGTCTTCAAGTGTTACTGTCATATTCTCCAGTTTCATCAGGTGATGGTACCTGACACAACATTCCAATCTAGACAACCGGTTCCGGCCAACCCAACTAGACAAAGTTGGCATCTTAGCCTGCATCAACGCCATGGAGAGGACAAGAAGTTAAAGCCGATTCAGCGACTGTGAGTGCCACCGAGATTAAAGACGCTACATCAGGCGACCAACAGAACAACACCACCCTCTGTGCACTAGATGGCCGCTACAACTGGTTAATGTTTGGGTGAGAGGGATCGAATATACACCTACGTTCATACTACTACCATCCAGTTCAAAGAATGAAAAATAAGGTAAATGTTCGAAGAACATCTTGCTGACGAGCATATCCAACAAACAAAAGTGTATAGTAACACAGTTTAGCTAAATGACAGTCGACTGATTTTCGAATTGGGGTCAGTCGATTTTTGAGAGTTCGCCGGAGTGAGCCAGAGGGAAGGAAGGAGAAGGAAGGGGCTCGCCGGAGGGCTACCCCATTATCTATCTTAGGGTTTAGGGTGGGGGCGGTGGTGCACTTCGCCGGAGAAAAAACCCAAACGCGGGCGAGGCTATAGGGATGGCCGGGGGTTGCGGCTAGACCGGCGGTGGGGGGCGGTTCCAGGGAGGGCGGGGCGGCGAGGCGGTCGCGGGCGGCGGTGGCCGGCGGTTCGGCCGGCGACACGTTTGGCTGTCTATGAAGAAGAAGAGGTGAGGAAGAAGAAGGTCCAGGCGCCATACGATTTTCATCCAACAGTCCACAACCGTCGACTGACCCTAATTGAAAAATCAGTCGACTGAAGTGTAGCCGCACCGATAATACTACATCCACAGAAGACAACAGACTTTTACGGGCACCCTTCACACTGAATTAAACCCCCCCCCCCCCCCACCCCCCATTTTCAGGGGAGTGGGCCCCTCCACCCTCCCTAATCTAATAAAAAAGGTCCAACTAACGTCAATCCGTACACTCTGTAAAACCTACCCCGTGAATCTAGCATTACTTGTAGCCGCACCCATAGTAACATGCTATATAACAGCAATACACCATGTCCTTGAATATTGGGAGTGTACGTATTTGTCATCTCGCACTCTGATTCTTGCAAGTATGAAATCAATTCGCGTCGATCTTTACACGGGTGGCCCAAGATTTTCTTGACATCTAGTCCAAAGTTGTAGTATTGAGAGAAAATCACCCAAAAGTTCTGGTCAATTATTATTTCTTTGTCCCCATACAAGAACAGTTCTTGCACGAGACATGCATGTGCATCATAAAGAAAGACATATTGATCTAGCTACTGTCGTTCTCGCAATTCTCCGGGGCAAAGTAGAGTCGATTGTGGTCGATGTCAAAGGTGAAGCGCGTGTCCACCTGCTGCGCGGCGCCAAGAACAGTCCTCTTCTCGTCTGGAAAGATGAGGAAGCAGGCGTGCTGGGCTCCATGGTGCATTTTTGTCACAAACAGTAAATCCCACTTCGTAAGCTCGGCGCCACCTCTCAGGTAGAGCGTGATGCTTGGGAGCTTCTGGTAGATCCCCTGTATCGACACGATGAAGCAGAGGCGGGAGCCCGGTACACGGTATCCGGCACGGCTCACCCCGAGGCGATGGTGTAGGTCTGCGATGACTGCGGCCTCCAGGATGTCATACGCCGCACGGATCATCCGGGTCGTGGGTGTCCCGACATCGACGATGGTGCCGCCGCGATTGCTCGGCAGGTCGCGCTTGAACATACCTGGGTTGATTCTCGTGAGCATCTCCCCGTTCAGGCCAACACCTTCCATGCCAATGTAGTATAACGGTGTCTCATAGTACATCAATGGCGTGCTGTGGGCGTGGTCGTGGTTCGGGACATCGCTGCCGAACCTGAGGAAGCCATGCTTGGCGCTGGATTGGCCGTGGTAGAAGAGGCAGTAAGAGAACTTTGAAGTGGCCATGCCGCGTGCGGCAAGCTGGTGCTTGAACGACGTCAACTTTTTGTTCAAGCTCATGGCACCAGCAACAATGCCGTGGTTCCAGAACTCATCTGCTCTATGCGCGCACCCGAATACGAGTCCCTCCATGCTCTTATGACCAATGTTTTAAATAGCGGGCTATGAAAAATAGCGGCGGGCCTAAAAATCAGTTATAGCGGAGCTATAGCGGGCTATTTGTGAAGGTGACCATTTAGCGGCACCCTGCTGAAAAGGCTATAGCGGGCTATAGCGGAGCTATAGCCGGCTATTTAAAACTATGCTTATGACCGGTGCCGGTGTCGCCAAAGGTGAACACGTCGATGGCCAGGTACCCGTGCGCGGCAGCGAGCGAAGTGGTGGCGGAGAACCTGCACTTGTCACCACGGTGGCCGATGAAGGGGGGCTTGCAGTAGACGCTCGTTGTGTAGACAAACATAAACTTTGGGGAGACGGCGGCGTCAAAGATTGGGCCCTCCTGCTGCTCCTCTGGGGTGCAAGGCTTACACCGGATCCATGTGAGGTTGCCGACCAAGTCCAGCGCGAGCTTATAGAAGTGCTGGCCTCTGCCGGTGCCGACTCCGACAACGACACTGAACATCGGCCAACCAGCGGGGGCTACCTTGGGTCGTATGCTCGTGGGGTTTGCATCACCCTCGGGCAGCAGGAGCTCCCCGATTTCACCGGTTGTGTGGTTGAGCTTGTGGTGACTGGACACGAGAGGCAGGCTGAATCCCGCAGCGCCGGCGGCGGCAGTGAGGCTAGCTAGAGTTAGCAAAGCAAGGAGGAGGCAGATCATGGAAGCAGATAAACGGGACATGGCTGATGACTTATGACTGTAAGCCGAATAGAGAGAGCAGACATGGATCATTCCCTCGGAGGCCCTGCCTTAAATAGACTCCTACTACACTCTAATTTAATGTGTCAAATTGTGTATGGGTGGAGTAGTTTGATACTTGTCGATAAATGAGAGTATCAAAATTGGATGTTTTTGCATCCATTCTATGATGCCTACTACACTCCAATTAATGTGTACTCGTCCATAAATGAGATACATCTCATGCTCGGGTGCAAGAATGCCGAAAATGGATGTGCTGCATTTATGTTCCTTATTAGTAGTAATGAGAGTGACATCTCTTAAAATAGAAGTCTATTGCACTCCAATTAATGTGTCGAATTATGCATTGAAATAGTTTGATACTCATTCATAAATGAGATACATCATACTCGGGTGTAAGAATGTCGAAAATGGATGTGTTACCTTTGTGTTCCTTATTAGTAGTAACGAGAGTACAACCCTATGGTCCAAGAATGCCTAAAATGTATGGGTTGCATTAAATGGAATCTATGTGCTCTATGCTCCAATTAATGTGTCAAATCGTGCATGAAAATAGTTTAATACTCGTCCATAAATTAGACACATCATAGTGCAAGAATGTAGAAAATGGATATGTTGCATTTATGTTCATTATTATTAGTAATGAGAGCACATCGATATGGTGCAAAATGCCTAAAATATATGTGTTGCATTAAATGGAATCTTCGTGCTGTCTCGGAGAAAGATTTTTTTTAACTACTTTGATTATGAATAAACCCTCAAATCACAACAAAATATAACTTCGCATAGTAGATTTTTTTATTTTTTAACACGGGGTGGGTGCTCACCCGAGGGGTAAACCAGAACAGATACACTGACACCTCCAGATCATGATCATCATGTTCCGGTTATTGGACGCAGACGTAAACTCTTTTGACATCTATATGTTTGTTATAAAAGAAAATAGAGTTAATTCCATTTTTACCCCTAAGATTGACCCTTGTGATAGAAATTACCCCCAAATCGGAACCGGTCACATTTTTACCCCTAATTTAAAGATTCCTTCCGCATTTTGCCCGATTCAGGTTTTTCCCCAAACGAGTTCTGACTAGGTGATGGTGTCCTGGATTAGGGGTCATCCACCACGTCGTCTCCCGGCCAGGTGGGCCGGACTGAGGACCCCCCATGGTGGTTCATCAAAGGGCCATCCTAAGAAGGCCCATGGCGATCTACAAGAAAAATCAAGAAGCCTCAGCGTTCAAGACAAGGTATCCTTGCGAATAATTATGCACCTTGTCTTGGCAGTACATGATAGGTGATTTATATTTATGTGTACGAACCCCTCTAATAAGTTTTGCGAAGTTTTGTGTGAATGAAGTTTTTAAGATCGAGGGGAGACATTGAAATGAGAGAAACAACGAGAGACAAGAGTTCAAATTTGGGGATGCCCAAGGCACCACAAGTAAATATCCAAGGAGACTCAAGCGTCTAAGCTTGGGGATGTCCTGGAAGGCATCCACTCTTTCTTCATCAACAACTATCGGTTTGTCTCGATTGGACCTAAGTTTTTTTGTGTGCACATGATATGTGCTTTGCTTGGATCATCGTTTACTTTTGTTTTTTGTTTTGTTTGCTGATCATTGCAATCATTATGTTCTGGTCACACACCTTGAGAGAGATAGACATGAGTCATAAATTTTTAGAATGTTGTATGCACTTCACTTATATCTTTTGAGTCGAGGTAAATTATAAAATTGCTCTAGCACTTCACTTATATATGTTAGAGCACGGTGGAGAAACATGCTTTTGTAGACAAGATTAGGGCTCTCTTGCTTATCTTTTTAGAGAGTTGAATAATAATTGATTGTTTGCATTCATTATATGTTGGTCCTAAAAATGTTAGGTATTCATTGGTGGTATAGATAAAAGGGATTTCTATTTATGTGCCCCTCATCGCTTAGTTCTCCTCAGTGTTGCCCACGCTCTTTGGCAGTCCTCACTTTTCCCCTCCACCGCGTGGCCCACCCTCGCAAAAGCCCAAACGGGGGTTTGCCGTCTGGTCAAAGTCTTTGACCGTTACTGGGCGTGGTTACTGACGCATGGGACACCCCTGTCAGCGGCTGCCCGGTCGTAGATGGTGGGCGCATATACTGACTTGTGGGACACCTCTGTCAGCGGCTGCTCGCTCGTAGACGGTGGGCGCGTATTCTGACTTGTGGGACACCTCTGTCATCAGCTGCGTGGTCGTAGGTGGTGGGCGCAGTTACTGGCCTGTGGGACACCTTTGTCAGCGGTTGCGCGGTTGTAGGTGGTGGGCGCAGTTACTGACGCATGGGACACCAACGGCGGGTCCATCTGTCAGCTGGTCCGCGGTGGTTTGTGGGCAGAATGCCTGAAAAAAAGAGGTGGCTTATGAAACCATTTGGTGTGGCGGATGCACTTGAGTCAACCAAATTAGTCTAGTCCTAAATATTGGTATATTCCATACATGTAGTTGAGTTTCAGTGAATTATCAGGAGAGGCCCAAATTTGCACTATAAGTGTGACGTAGTTTGGTTTTGAAAAAAAAAGAAAATGATAAAAGGCTCAAAATCCATGATAACATGCCCAAATTTGGCACAACTAGTGGTGTTACCATTGTGGACAATGTTGCATAGGAATTTGCAATTATTTTGTAATAAAAAATAAAAATTTCATTTTCCAAGCCCAGAAATGACTTTTTTTGTGAAGGGAGTGCCTCAAATAATTTTGAAATTTATTCCATTTCATTTTTCATCAAAAGCAGGCCACATTGGATGGCCACTGACCAAGTTTCAGCAATTTCAGAGTAATATTGCTATATTCCATACATTTAGTTGAGTTTCAGTGAATTATTAGAAAAGACCCAAATTTGCACTACAAGTGTGACGTAGTTTGGTCCTGAAAATTTTCAAAAATCATTTTATGCTCCAATATTGGTGGTGAATGAACTTGGGACAATAAAAGTAGGAATTCCAAACCATTTTGTATGAATGGTCAACACTACAAGTTTGACCCCAATTTAAAAAAAATGAAAAAAGGCTCAAAAATTCAAATGCCTTTGCATTGAGCCATCTTATGTGCACTAGTTTGTGGGAAAAATATTAAACTTGCAATACAACAAGTTTGAAAAAAAAACTTCGCAAAATGACCTATCTAGTATGGACTTGTGTTGATTTCAAGGCATATGCACATGGAAATAGCCACATACATGGCAAAATCCATGATAACATGCCGAAATTTGGCACAACTTGTGGTGTTACCATTGTGGACAATGTTGCATAGGATTTTGCAATTATTTTGTAATAAAAAATAAAATTTCCATTTTCCAAGCCCCAGAAATAACATTTTTTGTGAAGGAAGTGCCTCAAATAATTTTGAAATTTGTTCCATTTCATTTTTCATCAAAAGCAGGCCACACTAGATGGCCACTCACCAAGTTTCAGCAATTTTAGAGTTATATTGCTATATTCCATACATTTAGTTGAGTTTTAGTGAATTATCAGAAAAGACCCAAATTTGCACTACAAGTGTGACGTAGTTTGGTCCTGAAAATTTCCAAAAATCATTTTATGCTCCAACATTGGTGGTGGATAAACTTGGGACAAGAAAAGTAGGAATTCCAAACCATTTTGTATGAATGGTCAACACTACAAGTTTGACCCCAATTTGAAAAAAACAAAGAAAATGAAAAAAAGGCTCAAAAATTCAAATGCCTTTGCATTGAGCCATCTTATGTGCACTAGTTTGTGGGAAAAATATTAAGCTTGCAATACAACAAGTTTGAAAAAAAACCATCACAAATTTGGCACTGTTTGATTGAAAACACCCAATTATTTTAGCATCTTAATGAAATTTGGGTCACCATGTGTCACACACAAGCAAACAAGGCACAACTTGGACATTCAAACATGCATAGCTACTGACATTCAAATTGGACATTCAAACAGCACAATTTTCATTTAAAGTTTATCATTTGTACAGACATGAACTCTAAACAAAGCTACTGATCGTCGTCGTCCACGTCGGAGCCGCTGCCGCCGCCGAAGAAGTCCTCGTCGTCCTCCTCCTTCTTCTCGTCCTCGTCGTTGATGAGGTCGATGGTGACGTCAGCCACCGAGGCGACGATCGCCTGTCGCAGCCCCGGCGAGTCCACCGGGTCATCGGGGTGGCGCTGCGGCCCCTTTGTCGATTCGCGCAGCGCCTAGAGGAGCCCCGACAGGTCTGCAGGGTCGCCAGGCTCGCTGGCCACCACCCCCCTGTACTCCGCCAGCAGCGGCGGCTCCGGCTCCGGCTTGGGGGGGCGCCATAGCCCGTCCCAGGCTCGGGCTTGGGCACGAGCAGAGGGACGCGCGAGCTTGTCCCGGGCTCGGGCTTGGGCACGAGCAGGCGGGCGCGCGAGCTCGTCCCCGGCTCCGGCTTGGGCACGAGCAGGGGGGCGCGCGAGCTCGTCCCCGGCTCGGGCTTTGGGATGCGCAGGAACGGCTCGGTGGAGCTCGTCCCCGGCGTCGCTGGCTCCGGCTTAGGAACGCGGAGGCCCCGGCTGCTGCTGGCACCGGCGCCTCCTCCTGCAGATGTGGGCGTGGCCCGCATCATGGATCGAGCCGTCGCACGCCGCGGCGAAACCCGGTCGCCCTCGTCCAGGCCGAGCTGGACGCGGCACGCAGCCTTGACATTGGGGAAGGTACGCCCTTCCTAGAAGGCGTACCTCTCGTCGATGTTGTAAGGCGACGGCGATGGGTAGCGGCCGTCGTAGCGCTGGATACGAGCGGCATTCTCCGCCGCCAGGATCTCCGGCCACCGCGGGCTGCTGGTCGCGTAGCGCTGCGTCAACTGCTCCTCCGGCGGCAGGCTTTGCCGAAAGTCGCGTATTGCGCGCGACATGGCCGGCGTGCTGACGGCGGGGACAGGCTCCACCAGGAGCCCCCCGGTGCTCAGGTGCCATCCGGCCAGCAGGCTTTGCCGAAAGTCGCGTATTGCGCGCGACATGGCCGGCGTGCCGACGGCGGGGACAGGCTCCACTGGGAGCCCCCCGGTGCTCAAGTGCCATCCAGCCAGCAGGCGTGTGTCCGGCGACACCATGATGCCGCAGCGGGCGAGGAGCGACGCCTCGTCAACCCGTAGGGCGCGTGGCAGGCTGGGAATGACAAACGCGCGACGTCGCTCCCGGCAGCTGCTTCCCGCCTCACCATCGTGGCTGGCCATTGTTGCGGCTGTGGATGGGGAAACGGCTAGGGTTTGGTGGAGGTGGCTAGGCTTTGGTGGAGGCGCACGACGGAGAAGGCTGTGGGGCGGCGACGGGAGGGGAGGGGATTGGGACAGGAGTGGGTGCACGACGGTGTGCCCCGCGCGACTATAAAATGCATTAATAGATGCATGCCGGGCACGCCGGCGACGCGACTCCTCGCATGGGAAACCGTGCGGTGCGTACTCCCCGTGTGTGAAAGCACCGACGTGACCGCGATGTAACTACTCATGCATGCGGGCACGCACACCGCCGATTGTGAGAACGCCACCTGGCACGGTGTGCCCCACGCGTCAGTAACAGCGCCGGCTAACAGTCAACTCCCTTGACCCATGGCAAACCCCCGTTTGGGCATTGGTGAGGGTGGGTGGCGCGGTGGAGGGGGAAAGTGAGCAAAATAAGTGTGCTTGGGCAAAACTGAGGAGGACTAAGAAATGAGGGGCGATCCCTAGATAAAAAATTGCATGAACTTGTAAATCATTGAACTTGATAAATGGTGGGACAGATGAACTTGCAAATTATTGAACTTGATAAATGGTGGGACAGATTTTCTTACGTCTTCAAGCATAGTACAGTAGCAGGAACGTGCATTTCCTGCTCAAATATATCTAACTACTAAAATATGCACCAAATAGGGAGCCGAATTGCATTTCCGCCAAATAGGGGACAATCTTATGTTCAAGCATGAATTGTACAGTGGCAAAGTAAATAAGGCGAGAGCACACATATGTTTCTTCCACCAGCTCAGCAAGCCTTTCGGTGATGCTCTAGTACAATGTCATCATAGGCAAGAGGGGAGAAACACACAAAGTAAATTACCAAGCCACAACAACTATGTAAGTCACTCCCACCCACTGGGTCATTTCTTCGAACACCTTCGGTGTGAACATTGTCATCCTCTTGAGTAGCAGATAACAGTAAATGGGCAAGCAAGCGAGTGGCGTGCAGGTGCAGCTTCCATTCCCGACGAGTACATTACTTGCTCCCTCGTTACAGTTCCCCATCGTTACCTTAGCTTGTGATTAATAATTGGTTGCCGCTGCTAGATGTTGCTACCAACTGCTGTAGTTGAAAGCGGATCAAGAAATCCACACAGAACTCAGTCTCTTGTAAGGCAACAAATCCAGTGATTGTACACAGAATTGTATCAAAGATAAACTGAAAAAATTATCACATAATTGCTGTACAAATATAGTGAGAACTTATCGTACCTTTCAACGTATAATGTTGCAGATTTGTTTTGTGTTCAGAGTAATTTCTTCACAGTTGCCTGACCTAGGATCCAAATATGAACAATTAGTGGAAATACCTATCTTGGCCCTCTTAGGCAAAGCAATTGTGATAATATCTCAAGTTTCAGTAGAAAACAAGAAAAACACTGTTAACTGATAGGTTTCACTACTCTATTACTCTGAAATCTAGACTCTCGAGCACTGAAATCAGCAGGCATACAACACAAACAAACAATGGGCTTGCTGAAATGTAAGTAATGAAAAATACAAAATTTAGATGCTTCTCAAAAGTGATCAAACACAATCTATTGCAACAATTTCACAGCAGATTGAAACTAAATGATCATGTACAATTGTACATATTACATGTTACGCATTAGCTCAACCGGAAAATTACTCTGGGGGCACTGTACATTTTTTGACAAAATTGAACTGGGAATAATTTGTCACGTCAGATTGCAGGTTGTCAAGGTCCATAAAGCGTAAAACAATGACCCCGGTACACCATCAATTACACCAGACGCCCTAATAACTCAATGGCTACAGCTAGCTAAGCTAATCTCAGCTAAGATGAATATGGAACGACAAATGGCATCCCTAGTTGGCGGGAAATGGTACAGAGCTTCGGTCTTCGAGTGTCAGTGTCAGATTCTTCAATTTTGTCAGGTGATGGCGCCTGAAACCGCGCCACAATCTGGACAAGCGGGTTCCAGCCAACCCAACGAGACAAAGTCGGATCTTAGCCTGCATCAACACCATGAAGAGGACAACAATAGAATGGCTCACAGTTAAAATCAATTCAGCGACTGTGAGTGCCACCGAGATTAAAGACACTAGATCAGGCGGCCAACAGCACCACCCTCTATGCGCTAGATGGCCGCTAGAGCTGGTTAATGTTTGGGTGAGAGGATCGAATATACTACCTTCTGTTGACACCAAATCTTTGCATTGGCAAACACTCAATTAGGATGGCCTCTAATGAAGTCTCATTGAAACGGTCGATTTTGATATTTAAATAGTCTTAATCCGAGGTCATGTTCCAAGAATGAAAAATAAGGTAAATGTTCGGAGAACATCTTGCTGACAGGCATATCCAACAAACAAAGGTGTATAGTAAACAGCAATACAGCATGTCCTTGAATATTGGGAGTGTACGTATTTGTCATCTCGCACGCTGATTCTTGCAAGTATGAAATCAAATCGCACCAATCTTTACACGGGTGGCCTGAGATTTTCTTGACATCTAGTCCAAAGTTGTACTATTGAGAGAAAATCACCCAAAAGTTCTGGTCAATTATTATTTATTTGTCCCCATGCATACAGTTCTTGCACCGACATGTGCATCAGAAAGAAAGACATATTGATCTAGCTACTGTCGTTCTCGCAATTCTCCGGGGCAAAGTAGAGTGCTCTCTGGTCGAGGTCAAAGGTGAAGCGCGTGTCCACCTGCTGCGCGGCACCAAGAACCGTCATCTTCTCATCCGGAAAGATGAGGAAGCAGGCGTGCTAGACGCGGTCGTGCATTTTTGTCACGAACAGTAGTTCCCACTTGATCGTAAGCTTGGCACCACCGCTCAGGTGGAGCGTGATGCTTGGGAGCCTCTGGTAGATCCCCTGTATTGACACGATGAAGCAGAGGCGGGAGCCTGGTACCCGGTATCCGGCACGGTGCACCCCGAGGCGATGTTGTAGGTCTGCGACGACCGCGGCCTCGAGGATGTCGTACGCCGCACGGATCATCCTGGTCTCGGGTGTCCCGACATCGATGATGGTGCCGCCGCGATTGCTCGGCGGGTCGCGCACGAACATGGCATGGTTGATTCTCGTGAGCCTCTGTCCGTTCAAGCTAACACCGTCCAAGCCGATGTAGTACAAGTGTAAGCTGTGGTATTGCAACAGCGTGCTCTGGGCGTGGGCGTGGTTCGGGACGTCTCTGCCGAACCTGAGGAAGCCGTGCTTGGCGCTGTGCTGGCCATGGTAGAAGAGGCAGTAAGAGAACTTTGAACTGCCCATGCCGCGCCCAACAAGCTGGTTCCTGAACGACGACGGGTGTTTGTTCAAGCTCATGGCACCGGCAAGGATGCCGTGGTTCCAGAACTCGGCTGCTCTGTGCGCGCACCCGAATACGAGTCCGTAGACGCTCTTATGACCGGTGCCGGTGTCGCCAAAGGTGAACATGTCGCTGGCCAGGTACCCGTGTGTGGCAGCGAGTGAAGTGGTGGCGGAGAAGCTGCACTTGTCAGGACCGTGGCCAATTTATGTTCCTTATTAGTAGTAAACTAGTAATGAGAGTACATCGTTATGTCGAAAGAATGCCTAAAATGTTCGCTCCATGCTCCAATTGATGTGTCAAATCTTAGAGAAAGATTTTTAGCTACTTTGATTGTAACTAGCAAATGAGCCTCTCGACAGATCATCCTATGGTCACTTCTTGGTGGAGATTAAAGGTTTAATGGAAAATAGGGTGTTTTCAGTAAAAGTTTCTCGTGATAAGAACAGGGTTGCACATTGTTTAGCAAACTACGGTATATGTGGGGATAGCACTGCATGCTGGCTTAGCCAATCCTCCCCTTTATTTCTGAACTTGTTGCTAAACATTGTAACTCTGTGAGCTTGGAATGAAATACCCTATTTCCCTTGCAAAAGTAAAAAGAGAGTAGTAGTTTGGTTGCAGTCGGGGAGCTATTTATCGCACCATGACACCTACTAATGTTCCACATGAGAGTATCACCGAACAGGTACATGGCCGGTAATCCAATTTCTAGGTCACCCACCCAGTTGATCCCATGTCAGATGTGATTCACTTGTGTCACTGTACATTCCCAAGCAACTCTCATCTTCCCCACCAAACCCTAGCTCCTTTATATATACTAGCAGGAAAAAGGCGCGGCGGCATGTCGCGCTCGTGAAAGTGCCTGCGAATGCCTATTGTTGGTCTGGCTAAATAAAGGAAGCAATTGACTATATTGCATCTCAATGAAAAAAATAACAAAAATTGCATGAAAATGTCTCGTCTTCAAGGAAGCAGAACAGGTAGTACACCATTGTCGTATCACTGCTATTCAGCAACTAATCTATTAGTACTTCAATGCATTCTTTGCTCACTGGTACACGGTGAGAGGTGGCATGAAAAGAAGCAAGAGATGACCAATTTTTTAGCAAAAAACTAAGAGGGCTCATCCAACAGTTGGTTATGAAGATAATATTCAAGCACTCCATGACTTGGATTACCAAGTGCCAATGACACCTTATATCATATACCTTCCACCATACTCCATGGAATCTTTGGCAAAATTCCAATAATTGTTTGTTCCCCTCTATTTTATGGATCCGCTTCACCATCTTATGCTTTGGCCCATCGCAGTCCTACAAAGCCATGGAAATCAACCCATAGGAAATGCAAATGCCAATTTCTTATGAATACTTAATTCTTTATACTCATGAGAAACTCCTCATTGACTAAATAAGTAATTATGTGTCAACGCTTTTCACCAATTTAGTTATAACATGATCATTGATTTCTCAAATTTGAGGGAAAATGTAGCTGAATAGTTTATGTTGGAAGAATGGGTACGTACGCAAGAGCCTTAGTCCTTGTGCCATTCTGATACGTCCCAAACGTATCTACTTTTCCAAACACTTTTGCTCTAGTTTGGACTCTAATTTGCATGATTTGAATGGAACTAACCCGGACTGACGCTGTTTTCAGCAGAATTGCCATGGTGTTATTTTTGTGCAGAAATAAAAGTTCTCGGATGGACCTGAAAATTTACGGAGAATTATTTCAGAATATATAAAAAATACTAGCGCAAAGATCTACCAGAGGGGGGGCCACCAGGCGCCACAAGCCTGGGGGGCGCGCCTGGCAGGCTTGTGGGCCCCTGGCAGCTCCGTTTGACCTACCTCCAACGCTATAAGTACCTATTCATGGAGAAAAAAATCAAAGAGAAAGAATCATCGCGTTTTACGATACGGAGCCGCCGCCACCTCCTATTCTTCATCAGGAGGGCTGATCTGGAGTCCGTTCGGGGCTCCAGAGAGGGGGATTCGACACCGTCGTCATCATCAACCATCCTCCATCACCAATTTCATGATGCTCACCGCCGTCGTGAGTAATTTCTTCGTAGGCTTGCTAGACGGTGATGGGTTGGATGAGATTTACCATGTAATCGAGTCAATTTGTTAGGGCTTTGATCCCTAGTATCCACTATGTTCTGAGATTGATGTTGCTATGACTTTGCTATGCTTAATGCTTGTCACTAGGGCCCGAGTGCCATGATTTCAGATCTGAACCCTCTATATTTTCATGAATATATTTGAGTTCTTGATCCTACCTTGCAAGTTATATGCATCCTGTTACGTGTCATGATCCGCATACCCCAAGGTGACAATAATTGGGATTCTTTCCGGTGATTGTCGTAGTTTGAGGAGTTCATGTATTCACTATGTGCTAATGCTTTGTTCCGGTTCTTTATTAAAAGGAGGCCTTAATATCCCTTAGTTTCCTTAAGGACCCCGCTGCCACGGGAGGGTAGGACAAAAGATGTCATGCAAGTTCTTACTATAAGCACGTATGACTATATACGGAATACATGCCTACATTACATTGTTGAATTGGAGCTATTGAAATTCATCTCGGATGGCTCTCTTCCTCTCCCCCACACTCTCCCTCCACCTCCACCTCCCCACCATTGGAGATCTCTAGCTCTACCCACGATGGAGGGATTACTTCATTGGGACTTTGCACCGGGCATTGCCCTGGAGGATTAGGTGAGACGCAGGTTTGGCTCAACGGTTCATTTCTCCCCTTCTCGGGACATCAAGGAGTTCTTTCTGGTGGTCTCATTTTCTTCGGCCTCTTTCCCTCTCACGGTGGATTCGGTTGGCATTGCTCTCCATTGTTGCATTGGTGGCGTAAGTTCTGGTTTTAAGGTGGTCCAGATCAATTCTCGTTCATTCAGATTTTCAGTGGCCAACAACAAAGTGGGGCACTTCATCTATGGTTTGAAAGATCGTATTTGGCCAGATTTTGTTTGCCACTTTCATCTGTATAATGGCCAGTTTACTCGAGCTCCCATTTCTGACTCATGTTGGCATGCTGATGAGGAAATGTTAGACATCTCAACCAGACGCCCTATAGCGATCAAATCCCATTTGGGTCCCTCACAAGTGAATCCTACCTTGAACACCGCATCGGCTACCGAGTTAAGCAAATTTCAGCTTGCTCCCATCGATCACATGGTTTTCTCGAACAAGAATTTTGCTGAAGCATCTACTTCCTGCCCGACAATTGGAAGCTCCAAGGATCAAGAACAGACGCTGGATCATCCAGGTTTGAATTCAACGGCCATTAATGCGAATTATACAAATTCTAATTCATTATTGGAGCATTTTCTCAGGCAGGAGAAATTTGAGGCAAATCAATCGGCTGAGTATCTTCTCCTGGGCAGCTTTAAATGCACAATTAAAGCCCAATATCCATCACCGCCACAATGTTTCCTCGCCTCAACGTTCAAATATGCTCCTCCTCATGTGGACTGGCCCCCTTTGCTTGAAACTCGTCACAAGGCCGACCTGGCCCAAGCCCACTATTCTGCTGAGGAAATTTTGGATTTAGCCAACAATTGGGCCTCTTTATGCTCGAGATGTCTCCAATGGGGTCACAAAAAGATTTCTTGCCAAGCCAGGCTCATTTGCATTAACTGCTCCGGGCCTGATCACAAGGCCCTTAATTGCCCTATGAAAATTAAGCAACTGTCCAATTTTGGTCAAAAAACTGCAGCCCCCGGGAATCACCTCAATCACAACGGTACTTTGGCATCTGCCGCCCCATGTCGCCGTAATCAGAGGCAGCGTCCTACAGTGCGATGCACTAATTGTGGATTTTATGGACACGTGGAACGATCCTGCCATCGGCGGTACAGAGAGTCTAGATGGGTTTGGGTCCCAAAATCACCTCCCAATGACACTACTACCCCTCACGCTCCATCTTTCACCTCGATTTCCCAAACGCCTCCTTCCTGCTCCACTCCCACCCCCCCATTGACGACACCACTTTCACTGCCACCATTGACGCCACCTCCACCCCCACCATCAACCATGGCGAACTACCCCCTCAACCCCGTGCCCTTTCTGCCGCCGGGCTTTGCGGTGGAAGCAGGGCCCGCGGATCGACTGGTGCGGTCGGGCATGGTAGTTGGACCTATTGCGCCGCTCAATCGCGACTTCTTGGCCATCGCTGAAGCAAGCCACCACGTTCCGCTTCACCGCCGGGCCGCCATTCGCACGATGGTCGAAGGTTTGCTCCATGAAGCCCAGCTTTTTACTACTGAATCTAGTGACCATCCGTTTGGCATAGGGGTTTTTGGATTTGCGGATTCTTTCATGCGCGATTCTGCTGTTGCCACCCCCATTGAACTTGAAGAGGAGGATTTACTGATCACCTTTGTCCCTCACAACGAAGCATTGAATAGGCGTACCACCTCTTTCGGTCCAGAGATTTGGCTTATGTTTTTTGGATTTCCTTACGATTACCAAACGGAATATTACATCAACAAAGCTTTGGGGGGTTATGGTTCTTTGGTGTCATGGTACAACCCACGGCAAGATAGGCGATTCATCCTACTCAAAGCCCGTGTGATTTTCCTGAACTTGATTCCTAAGAGTTTCGTGGTTTGGCAATTGGGTGGAGCGCGTGACTGCTGGACAGTCCAGATCACAATCCTCCGTAGCAATGACTGGAATGGATTGCTACCGGAAGTGCCATCGGCTGGCGAAGAACCACCTCCACCTGATGGTAATCCACACCCGCAGTTCGGTCCGGATCTTACTGCTGAACAGTTATATCAACAACAAGTTCATAATTGGTTAGTTCAGAATGCGGCACCCTCCAATGGTGCGCCACATGGCAATGCTGCTCCCAATGTTGCTCCTGCTCACAATGTGGGCTGGGGAGCTTGGCCTGAACCCCATGTTCCCCCCATGCCACCTCACCTAGTGAATTATCAAGCATGGCTTGCAGCTCAAGGTCTCACAGTTCAGCATGGGATTGTTCCTGAGAACAATATTTCTGACAATCCAGTTCAGGCCTGGAATGATTCCATCACAGTTTTAGATGATAGTAGTTCTGCACATTCAGATTTGGTCATTATTCCTCTTCATGCTCAGACATTAGATACTGCATCCTAGCCCAGTCACATATCCCTGCCCTCTGAAGAAGTGTTAACTGTCTCCGTGGATATCCACAGCCATGGATTGCAGTTTGGTCTGTCTGCTCAAGGTGATGCTCTGTTGTCAATCTTACTGTCTGATCCAATACCTCATCAGCAGCTCAATAATGTCTTGCTTGATGCGCTTCGCCCTCTTATTGTTTCGATGGGCCCCTGTTCTTCTGGTTATGGCTTCATACAAGACAATCTTCATGTTGAGGTTCAGGTTTCGGCAGGTACTGGTGGTCTTCAGTTCACTCAACTAGCCCTCCCAGCACCTGTGATAGAATCCTCGGTGACCATCGAGGAAATTGATGATAATATGGCCACTAACTCTTCTATGGTGACTGAGATGCAACCTGTGAATGTGGAAAATTCTGAGATACCTGACACTTATATCACTCCTGCTCAGTCTGCTGCTGAAAATGAATCTTCTCAGGTTGGTTCTATGTCTGAAAATTCTGGAGCCCATGAAGGTTTGTTGCTGCTACTGCTTGTGGCAGGTTCAGAACCTACTCTCCCTGAAGGTTCTGTTTCTAGAAAGCGCAAGGGGAAGATGCAGGCCCCAGTTAACACTGCCACACTCAGGAGCAGTAACCGCTCTAACAAATATGATGGCTTCTATGTCAGTACGCTCTCTGAAGCTCATCCCAGCAAGTCCAAAATGAAGCCACGGGTGACATCCTCTGCTGTTACAAACACTCTCACTGTTGCTTCGAATATGCATGAGCATACTGACTCCGTCCCTCCACCCACTACCATCACCACCATGCAAGCCATTGGCACACAGCTTTGTGCCATTCCAGAGGAGGAGCTCTCCATCGCCGCGCTCACTGAAGACAAGTCGGGCTCCTCTGCCTCTACTTAAGAGTTGCGCTTTACTTTATTTCAGTTAAATGGTACTTTTGCAGAACTGGAATGTCTTATGTTGGAACATTCGTGGACTTAATTCCTCTAAAAAACAATTAGCGTTGTCGAATGCAATCCAAGATAGTGGATGCTCTATTATTTGTTTGCAAGAAACGAAAATGACAACGTTTGATTCCTCCATCCTTAAGTCAGTATGCCTTAAACGCTTCGACAGATACGCATTCATCCCATCTATTGGCGCTTCGGGGGGTATTGTGACGATCTGGAATAGCAATATATTTACTGGTACTGTGATAATTGAAGAACAATTCGCGTTAGGTATCGAATTTATCTCCACCCAAAATGCGCATCGCTGGAAATTGGTGAATGTTTACGGCCCGTGCCAAGGGGTACAACGGGCCAATTTTACCCAATGGTTATTTGACCTTGACATTCCCTCTACTGAGGATTGGTTGCTTCTGGGAGATTTCAATTATATTCGATCACCTGATAATCGTAACATGCCTGGAGGAAACACACAGGATATGTTCACTTTTAATGATTTTATATGAGCTCAAGAACTCACTGAGCTACCTATCAAGGGAAGGGCTTATACGTGGTCCAACATGCAACAAAACCCTCTGCTCGAGCAGCTTGACTGGTTCTTTACAACGCTTAACTGACCACCTCCTTCCCCAATACAATGGTAAACCCTCTGGGACGTCCAGTATCTGATCATATACCCTGCACTATTGTTATTCAGACCAAGATACCTAAAAGCAAAATATTCAGATTTGAAACATACTGGATCGCTCACCCAGGATTCATGGAAGTGGTGGATCACGCTTGGAACAAGCCAATCAAACATGGGAAAAATAATAATGCAGCATCCATAATCTGTCAGAAACTCAAGGCGGTACGTCAGGCATTAAGTCACTGGAGCAAGAAAATATCTCGATTAAAAGTGGCCATTGAAAACACGAATAAAGCCATTCTGGAACTAGACTCCATCGAAGAACGCCGAACCCTAACCATACCCGAAGGCAACTTTCGGAATATTCTCAAACATCACCTCATCAGAATGCTCCAATATCAGAAAGAGTATTGGAAGAAAAGATGCACAATCCGATGGATTAAATTTGGCGACGAGAACACTAAATTTTTCCAGACTGTTGCCACTGAGAGATACAGGCGTAACTGCATTGCAACCCTGAAGACTGCCAATGGGGTTCTAGTTGATGACCACGCGGGCAAAGAATCCATCCTCTTTGAAGCATTTAAACAACGCATGGGTACAAGCACAACCCCGACCATGAAATTCAATCTTTCGGCTCTTCTCAGGCGGAATGTAGACTTTGACAGCCTCACCACACCCTTCTGGCATGCTGAGGTGGACGTGGTGATCAACGAGATGCCCCCTGATAGGGCCCCAGGCCCTGATGGCTTCAATGGGGCATTTCTCAAAGCGTGCTGGCCCACCATCAAACATGACTTCTATAGACTATGTGATGAATTTCATAAAGGTGAGCTTAATCTGGAATGTCTGAACTATGGATACATCACATTAATACCCAAGAATAATGTGCAAGAAACGGTCAACGACTTTCGCCCGATCACACTACTCAACTGCTGTATTAAAATGATCACCAAACTCTTGGCCAACCGCCTCCAGAAAATTATTCTGCAACTTGTTAATCGTAATCAATACGGCTTTCTACGCGGGAGATCTATACATGACTACCTGGCGTGGGCATTCGAGTACATACACCAATGACAGGCATCATAGAAAGAGATAGTTCTGCTTAAACTTGATTTCGCCAAAGCGTTCGACACTATTGAGCACTCTGCCATGATTCAAATTATGAAAAACATGGGCTTCAATGACAAGTGGATCCAATGGATTCAGTGTATTTTCTCTTCGGGCAAATCCTCAGTCCTATTAAACGGGACCCCGGGCAAAATCTTCCACTGCAAGTGTGGCGTCAGACAAGGCGATCTGCTGTCCCCTCTGATCTTTGTTCTGGCCGTGGATCTTCTTCAAACGGCAATCAACGAAGCGCTGCACAGGGATCTACTAGATTACCCCATTCGTTCTTCCGACAATGGAGACTACCCTGTCATCCAATACGCGGACGACACTATCATCATCATGCCGGCTTGTCCGGACCAAGCCCATAAGATCAAAGAGATCCTAGCTGATTATGCCGCGTCCATTGGGCTCAAGATTAATATCCATAAGTCAACATTGGTGCCGATCAACACCCCACCTGACAAATGCAATAGTCTCGCCGCCCTGTTTGGTTGCACTATTGCCACCATGCCATTCACTTACCTGGGGCTCCCACTGGGCACTACGAGACTGTCAGTTCAGGACATGACACCTCTGGTTTGTAAAGCAGAACGAAACATCACGACGGCCTTGTCCTTGATGTCGTACACTGGCAAATTATCCTTGATGAACTCCTTGATCACCTCACTAGCTATATTCTCCATGGGCACCATTAAGTTACCTCCAAAAATAATCAACTGGATAAGATCAGAAGACACTGCTTGTGGAGAAAAAAGACTGATGATGGTATTAAGTGCAACTCGCTCGCGGCTTGGGATATGGTGTGTAGACCCAAGAAGAGCGGAGGTCTGGGGATCATTAATTTGCGAGTACAAAACGATGCCCTGCTGCTCAAATTCCTACATAAATTTTACAACAGACTGGATATTCCATGGGTGACTTTGATTTGGGACTCTTACTATAGTAGCTCAGTCCCGCATGCGGCTGACCCATGTGGATCCTTTTGGTGGAAAGATCTGGTCCACCTTATGCCCATCTACCGAGGGGTGACCAAAATTCAAATTGGCAATGGCTCTTCAGCCCTATTTTGGAAAGATAATTGGAATCAGACAATTTACGCTGAAGCTTACCCAAGGGCCTTTTCATACACTGTAATTGAAGACGCCTCGGTCAAGGATTTTCTTGCTACTACTGACCTGCACGCAGCCTTCCATCTTCCCCTCTCAGTACAAGCGCATGATGAAGTGAGAGAAATCCAAAACGGAGTGACCGACATTAATCCATCAGAATCACATGACACCTGGACGTGTGTTTGGGGAGGTGAGAAGTTCAAAACCACCGCATACTACAGATTCTACTTCAGAGAGGTGATTGCTCATGATGCCTTCAGATGGCTATGGAAGGCTAAATGCATGCCCAAAATCAAAGTCTTTGGATGGTTTCTATTAGCTGACCGCCTTAATACCAGAAACATGCTCAAACGGAGACACTACAATATTGGCAGCAACCTTGACTGCCTGCTGTGTGGCGAACACATTGAGGAAACGGTGGAACACTTATTTTTCCATTGCAATTTTAGCCAGGAATGTTGGAGAACCCTTGGTATTCATTGGACCCCCCATGATCATAGGCTGGAACTAATAAAACAACAGAAGACTCTTCACCCCCGCAAGATGATGATGGATATATTTTTGGTGTCTGCATGGAGCCTGTGGAAAGAACGCAATAATAACTATTTTAGGAAAGTGAGTCCTACTACGGCGTCCTGGAAACAAATATTCAAGACTGACTTCTCCAATCTAAGACATAGGGTCCACCCCAACAAAGCGCAGTTTATTACTGCCTTTTTAGACACCATACCATAGCTGACCTACTCTTAGTACAGGGCTCTTCTCCCTAACAGGACTCTCTCTGTTCAAAAATGTAACTTGTATATTGGATATCTTGGTAATATATATGTAGTAGGAACCTCCCCTACTGTTTTCACTGTCAAAAAAGTTTTTGGAGCTATTGTGTATCGCCCTAGGTTGTGACTGTTACATGATGAATGTCATCCAACATAATTATCCATCACTGATCCAATGCCTACGCTTTTCGCATATTGATCTTTGCTAAGTTACTACCGTTGTTGCTGCTGTTACAATTACTACAAAACTGCTTCTGTTACTATTGCTACCGTTACTACTGCTATTGAAACTATCATACTACTGTGCTACTAAACACTTTGCTGCAGATATTTAGTTCTCCAGGTGTGGTTGAATTGACAACTCAACTGCTAATACTCGCAAATATTCTTTGGCTCCCCTTGTGTCGAATCAATAAATCTGGGTGAAATACTACCCACGAAAACTGTTGCGATCCCCTATACTTGTGGGTTATCAAGACCTTTTTCTGGCGCCGTTGCCGGGAAGCATAGCTCTATTTGTTGAGTCACTTGGGATTTATATCTGTTGATCACTATGAAGAATCTTAAAGACGCTAAAACCAAGATCGTTCCCTCTAAGACGAGGGGAGGTAAGGAACTGCCATCTAGCTCCGCACTTGATTCACCTTCTGTTTTGAGTAGGCTTGCGACACCACCACCTGTTATACATTCTGAAATGTCACAAGTTATTGATGATACTACTTCTGCTATGAATGATACTTATGATGATGCTAGTACTATGCTTGATAATACTGTGCCACTTGGTGAATTTCTTGATGAACAAATTGTTAAAGCTAAAGAAACTGAAAATGTTGAAACTCTTGAAAATTATAATTCACCTATTATGCCTAGCTCTCCTACTAAAGTTGAAATGCCTGAAACATCTGATGGTTATGTTTTTGATAGGGAGACAGCTAGGGCAATTCTTGCTTGTAATGATAGAGATGAGGTTATAAAATTGCTTGCTGAGTTGAAAGAAAAATCTATGAGGGAGAGAATGAAATATGATCCTAAGTTTGCTACTTCTCCCATATTTGTTACTGATAAGGATTATGAATTCTCTGTCGATCTTGAGTTAATTACTTTGGTTGAATTTGATCCTTTTCATGGTTATGAAACTGAAACTGTTGTGGCACGCCTTACTAAGTTGAATGATATTGCCACCCTATTTGCTCATGAGGAAAAAATTCGCTATTACTATATTCTTAAGTTGTTTCCTTTCTCATTAAAGGGTGATGCTAAGAAATGGTTTAATACTCTTCCTCCTGGTTGTGTGGTAGTCCCCAGGATATGATATATTACTTCTCTGAAAAATATTTTCCTGCTCATAAGAAACAAGCCGCCTTACAGGAAATATTTAACTTTGTGCAAATTGAGGAATAGAATCTCCCTCAAGCTTGGGGAAGGCTTCTCCAACTACTTAATGCTTTGCCTGATCATCCTCTTAAGAAGAATGAAATACTTGATATCTTTTATAATGGACTAACCGATGCTTCTAGGGACTACCTAGATAGTTGTGCTGGCTGTGTTTTCAGGGAACGAACTGTTGGACAGGATGAAGTACTATTGAATAATATATTGAGAAATGCCGATGATTGGACCCTTCCTGAACCACTGATGACCCACAAGTATAGGGGATCAATCATAGTCCTTTTAATAAGTACGAGTGTCGAACCCAACGAGGAGCAGAAGGAAATGACAAGCGGTTTTCAGCAAGGTATTTTCTGCAAGCACTGAAATTATCGGTAACGAGTAGTTTGATAGCAAGATAATTTGTAACAAGTGACAAGTAGCAATAGTAACAAAGAGTGCAGCAAGATGGCCCAATCCTTTTTGTATCAAAGGACAAGCCGGAACGATCTCTTATAATAAGTAAAGCGTTCTCGAGGACACATGGGAATTTCATCTAGTCACTTTCATCATGTTTGTTTGATTTGCGTTCGCTACTTTGATAAGTTGATATGTGGGTGGACCGGTGCTTGGGTGCTGTTCTTACTTGAACAAGCCTCCCACTTATGATTACCCCCTCTCGCAAGCATCCGCAACTACGAAAGAAGAATTAAGATAACTCTAACCATAGCATTAAACATGTGGATCCAAATCAGCCCCTTACGGAATAGCGCATAAACTAGGGTTTAAGCTTCTGTCACTCTAGCAACCCATCATCTAATTACTACTCCACAATGCATTCCCTTAGGCCCAAAGATGGTGAAGTGTCATGTAGTCGACATTCACATGACACCACTAAGAGAACCAACAACATACATATCATCAAAATATCGAACGAATACCAAATTCACATGATTACTTATGACAAGACTTCTCCCATGTCCTCAAGAACAAAAGTAACTACTCACAAATCATATTCATGTCCAAGATCAGAGAGGTGTTGAGTAGCATAATAGATCTGAACATATAATCTTCCACCAAATAAACCAACTAGCATCAACTACAAGATGTAATCAACACTACTAGCAACCCACAGGTACCAATCTGAGGTTTTGAGATAAAGATTGAATACAAGAGATGAACTAGGGTTTGAGATGAGATGGTGCTGGTGAAGATGTTGATGAAGATTGGTCCTCCCACGATGAGAGGATCGTTGGTGATGTCGATGGCGATGATTTCCCCCTCCCGGAGGGAAGTATCCCTGGCAGAATCTCTCCGTCGGAGAGCAAAAGTGCTCCTGCCCAAGTTCCGCCTCGAGATGGCGGCGTACCATCCCGAAAGTCTTCTCTATATTTTTTCTAGGGAAAATGGGCCTATATACTAGAAAATGGGGGCCAGAGGCTGGCCAGGGGCCCCACGAGGTACCAGGGCGCGCTTGGGGGGGGGGGTGGCGCGCCCTGGTGCCTCGTGGGCACCTGGGTGGCCCCCTCTGGTACTTCTTGCTTCCACTATTTTTTATTTATTCCAAAATAAATCTCCGTAAAATTTTAGCTCATTTGGAGATGTGCATAATAGGTACCTCTGACATAGTTTTTTCAGGTCCAGAATTCTAGCTGCCGGCAATCTCCCTCCTTGTGTAAATCTTGCATATTAAGAGAGAAAAGGCATTAGAATTGCTCCACAAAGTATTATATTGATTAAAAACACTATAAATAACAGTAGCAAAACATGATGCAAAATGGACGTATCAACTCCCCCAAGCTTAGACCTCGCTTGTCCTCAAGCGAAAGCCGATATCAATAATCATGTCCACCTGTTTAGAGAGAGAGGTGTCGATAAAAACAAAATACGGACATAGTAGCATCATGATCATTATTATAACAGCAATATTTATTATCATAAACTTCTCATGAGCAAGTAACAATTCATCACAACAATGGAGTATAAGGCATAAAATTTCTTGAAAACTAACAAACTATGTTCTCAGTCAACAATGCAATTGCAATTCATCATATTTTCAGGAAGGGTCTCATGTAGGAGCTATTTAGCAAGTCCACATACTCAACCATCATTTAGTCTTCTATGATTGCTAACACTCACGACATATATATGGAGCAAAAAGTTTCAGCCAGACACATAGAAAGATAGGGGCTTGTGAGTTCGCCTCCCAACTTATTCACCTCAAGGGTGATGTCAACAATAATGACTCATGATCACTCATATCCAACTGGATATATGTGCCTAGATCTTTCCCCACCACATGATGCTTGCAAAAGAGAAAAATAAAAAGGAAGTAGAGAAGAACACTATTGACTCTTGCATAAAAAGTAAATACATAAAAGTAAAGGATAGGCCCTTTGCAAAGGGAAGCAGAGGTTGTCATGCGCTTTTTGTTGTTGGATGCAAGAGCTCTTAATGCAAAGGAACGTCACTTTATATTGCCTCTTGTGATAGCAACCTTTATTATGCAGTCTGTCACTTTTATTTCTTTACCATCACAAGTTCGTACAAAGCTTATTTCCCTTACAATAAAAGTTCAGACATATTTAGAGGCAATTTTTATTGCTTTTTGCACCGATGACAACTTACTTGAAGGATCTTATTCAATCCATAGGTAGATATAGTGGACTCTCATGACATGAAACTGGGTTTAAGGGTTTTGGATGCATAAGTAGTATCTCTACTTGGTGCGGATTTTTGGCTAGCAAAGATATTGGGCAAGCACCACATGTTGGAGGATCTATAACAATATAACTTCTATGTGAATATGAACAAACGTAATTCATTATGTTGTCTTCCTTGTCCAACGTCAACAATTTGACATAAAATACTTAATGGGGGCTCACAATCATAAAAGATGTCCAAGATAGTATATTTGCATGTGAATCTTCTCTTCCCTTATTAACTTTTTCATGAATTGCATCATTGACTAATGCTATGTTTGTTAACTTCCAATAAATTTTACCACTTATACTTTTCTTTATGTAATGTCATTACTTTCCATAAGATTAGCATATGATCTTTTTCATTATTTTCATTGCTAGGATTGAAACATGAAAGTAAAGAAGCAAAAACTCGAACTAATCTTTATTATATAACTCTCAACTCGATTACATAGATAGATAGATCACGAAACTAGCACTCGAAAATAGATCATACTAAACTTTTATTCAACTGAATCATGAAATAACTAAGGATCGAACTAAAAGTAGGTAAAGATAGCAAAAGTGATGGTGATACGATACCGGGGCACCTCCCCCAAGCTTGCCACAAGCCAAGGGGAGTGCCCATACCCATGTACTCAAGTGTCCTTCTTCGGAGATGGTGGTGGTGATGAAGTGGTGGGCTTGTCCTCCGGCTTCCATGGCATAGGTTCCCCATCATAAAAAGATGAATGAGTCTCCGGAGTCCTGAAACTTGCAGCTAAACTCATACCTTTGAATCTTGCCTCATACTCAAAATTTTGGTTTTGGAGATCATAGATTTGGCCTTGGAGATAGTTGATTCGTTCATTAAGCTTGAAGATGATGTCCCCCATCGATTGGCCCTCCACCTTGTGATTACGGGTGAATTCCGTGATCATGGAGTGGTTGGCGCTGAGTCCACGTCCCACCATCCCTTGGCACTTGAAGATCTCCTGCTCCACTGCTTCGAGCCTGGACTCCACGCTCCCGCTCTTCTTGGACCCTTGAACATCCCGGATGTGAAGGACCCCCTCACGCATCTCAATGGCTTGAGGGTGTTTCATCACCTCCGGTAGGTAGGGGTTGATGACCTTCTCATAGAACTTGTCCTTGGAAAAGCTTGGTGGAGCCATAGCGATCTAGATCTGTCAGAAAAATAGCATGAAACAAGAACAGAGGAGATTTCTGCGATACGGTGGTCAAAACGTCTGGGAGTATATATAAAGATTTTTTTCCTTGCAAAACAAGTAATCCAGAAGAAAAACGGAGTCGGGAAGGCTCACGTGGGGCTCACGAGCCACCAGGGCGCACCTAGGGGGGTGGCGCGCCCTGGTGCCTCGTGGGCACCAGGTGGGTCCCCTCGGCTGTTTCTTATTTTTGTATTTTTTCTAATATTCCAAAACTGACAGAAAGTATTTTTATGGAATTTTTGGAGTCGGTTTACTTACCGTATCACATACCTCTTCCTTTTCAAGGTTCTGGAGTGTTCCGGAAGGTCTCTCTTATGTATTCCTCCGGTGTAATTGTTTCAATAATATTAGTTTCAACATTAATGGGAGTACCTGAAATATAGTGCTTAATTCTTTGCCCATTCACCACTCTCGGATTAGTGCCTTCGGAGTTGTTTATTTTGATGGCTCCGGAGCGATAAACTTCTTCGATGATATACGGTCCTTCCCACTTAGAGAGAAGTTTTCCTGCAAAGAATCTCAAACGAAAATTGTACAATAGAACTTGCTCACCTACTTTAAATTCCTGTTTTTGAATTCTTCTATCATGCCATCTTTTAAGTTTTTCTTTAAACAATTTGGCATTTTCATAAGCTTGGGTTCTCCATTCATCTAATGAGCTAATATCAAATAACCTCTTTTCACCGGCAAGTTTAAAATCATAATTGAGTTCTTTAATTGCCCAATATGCTTTATGTTCTAACTCAAGAGGTAAATGACATGCATTTCCATAAACCATTTTATAAGGAGACATACCCATAGGATTTTTATAAGCAGTTCTATAAGCCCATAATGCATCGTCAAGTTTCTTAGACCAATTCTTTCTAGATCTATTGACGGTTTTTTGCAGAATTAATTTTATTTCTCTATTGCTCAATTCAACTTGACCACTAGTTTGAGGGTGATAGGGAGATGCAATTCTATGGTTAACATCATATTTAGCAAGCAATTTACGGAATGCACCATGAATAAAATGTGAACCACCATCAGTCATTAAATATCTAGGGACTCCAAACCTTGGGAAAATAACTTCTTTAAGCATTTTAATAGAAGTGTTATGATCAGCACTACTAGTTGGAATAGCTTCTACCCATTTAGTAATGTAATCAACAGCAACTAAAATATGAGTATACCCATTGGATTTAGGAAAAGGTCCCCTATAATCAAATCCCCAAACATCAAATGGTTCAACAGCAAGTGAATAATTCATCGGCATTTCCTGACGTCTACCAACATTACCAATTCTTTGACATTCATCACAAGATAGGACAAACTGACGAGCATCCTTGAAAAGAGTAGGCCAATAAAAACCAGATTGTAATACCTTGTGTGCAGTTCTGTCTCCCGCATGGTGTTCTCCGTAGGCCTCGGAATGACACTTCCGTAGGATTTGTTCCTGTTCATGCTCAGGTATAGAACGTATAATAATACCATCTACTCCTTCTTTATAAAGATGTGGGTCATCCCAGAAGTAATGTCTTAAATCAAAGAAGAACTTTTTCTTTTGTTGGTATGTAAAGCTAGGTGGTATGTATTTAGCAACAATATAATTAGCATAGTCTGCATACCAAGGAGTATTACGAGAAGCATTTATGACAGCTAATTGTTCATCAGGAAAATCATCATTAATAGGTAGTGGGTCATCAAGAACATTTTCCATTCTAGACAAATTACCTGCTACGGGATTCTCAGCTCCAACTCTATCAATAATATGCAAGTCAAATTCTTGTAGCAATAAAACCCACCTAATGAGTCTAGGTTTAGCATCTTTCTTTTCCATAAGATATTTAATAGCAGCATGATCGGTATGAACAGTTACTTTAGAATCAACTATGTAAGATCTGAATTTATCACATGCAAACACAACTGCTAGAAATTCTTTTTCAGTAGTAGCATAATTTCTTCGGGCACTGTCGAGAGTTTTACTAGCATAATGGATAACATTTAGTTTCTTATCAACTCTCTGTCCTAGAACAGCACCAATAGCATAATCACTAGCATCACACATAATTTCAAAAGGCAAGTTCCAATTAAGTGGTTGAACAATAGGTGCAGTGGTTAAGGCTTTCTTAAGTGTTTCAAAGGCTTCTAGACAATCATCATCAAAAACAAATGGAACATCTTTTTGAAAAAGATTGGTAAGAGGCCAAGAAATTTTAGAGAAGTCTTTAATAAATCTCCTATAGAAACCAGCATGACCAAGGAAACTTCTTATACCTTTAATATCTTTAGGACATGGCATTTTCTCGGTAGCATCAACCTTAGCTTTATCAACTTCAATACCTCTTTCAGAAATTTTATGCCCCAAGACAACGCCTTCATTCACCATAAAGTTGCACTTCTCCCAATTCAAGACAAGATTAGTTTCTTCACATCTCTGCAAAACTCGATCAAGGTTGCTTAAGCAATCATCAAAAGAAGTTCCGTAAACGGAAAAATCATCCATGAACACCTCAACAATCTTTTCACAAAAGTCAGAGAATATAGCAGTCATACATCTTTGAAAGGTAGCAGGTGCATTGCATAAACCAAAAGGCATACGTCTATAAGCATAAGTTCCAAAACGACAAGTAAAGGTGGTTTTCTCTTGATCGGGTTGTGATACGGGTATTTGAGAAAAACCGGAATAACCATCTAGGAAACAAAAGTGTGTATGTGTAACATCCCCATGTATTAATCACAGTGATCACCTCTTGATCGGGCCAAGTCATCATGCTTAACAGTGCTTGATCATCATTTGGATCATATCTCATTTCAAATTCCAAATTCAAATTGAGAGTTCGAATTTAAAGTGAATTTAAAAGTTGTTCAAATCCAGCAACTAAATAGTTCATAATATTGCAAATATTCCCAAGGTAATTATAAAAATAAAATCAACATTATTTGAATTATTTAAATGACTCTAGCATCATGAAACAGTACCAAAACAGCACTGATTAATCCATTTCATTTAATCCAAAATTCAAATGAAATCATTTTGTCACCAAACCTTTTTCTGGCAGTGGTAAATATTGCATAGTATTTATTGGGCCAATTCACATATTTTACAAAAGTCACATGGTGACTAAACATTTTTCAAATGAGAGAAAAGAATAAAGCAGAAGAAAAAGAAAAGGAAATGGGAAAAGTGCACTGTGCACTTGGCCCACTCGACCCAACTGTGTGGCCCGACCCATTTGGGTCGGCCTTTCCCTAACCTCCCGCCGCGCCAGAGAGGCCGAGCGCGCCCTGGCCGTCCACGGCGCCGGATGCGCGTTGTCGAGCATTCGCGGCTCCCTCTCGTTGATAAGGCCACCCCGGGCTCCCTCTCTCTCCCCCGCGAAACCCTAGCCTCGCAGCTCCCCCTTTTGCCCTCTCTCTCTCTCTCTCTCGATTGCATCGATGTCCGAGCGCCACCATGGATGCCATGCGTTGAACTTGCGGCCACCGTAGCCCCTGCGCCTCGCCACCATGCCGGATCGCTCCGCCGCCATCCGCTACCCCTTCCCGTGCCACTGAACGACGACGGGCAGCTCTACAGCGAGCACTACGACCCCATCCTCCCCTCTCGGACGCCGTGGATCGCCGCCGCCGATCTGCCACCACCGGCCTCCCCCGAGCCCGCTAAGCACCTCTGCAGGACCGCTGTAAGCTGCTGCTTCTCTCCCCTCTCTTCGCACCGTCGTGTGCTAGCTCTAATGAGCATATTCACCATGGCCGAGCTAATCGCCGCGGGAGCTCGTCGTCAGCGAGCTTCCGGTGACCATTTGGTCACGCGGCTGTGCCCGTTAGCTTCGCCGCGCCGCGTAGATCCTCTCTAGCCGCTTCTTTTGCTCACGCGCGCGCCGTAGCAATGAGACCAAGCACCACCCGAGATCGCCGCCGCCCGCCGTCGTCGCCGCGGTCGACTCCGGCCGTCTCAGGTCGCGAGACCACCGCCGTTGGATGCGGCACTCCATGGCGGTTCGAACGGCACCGGCCGCTTCCATTTTGACCCACCACAGCAAAATCCCGATGCTCGCCGGAGTTCGCCGCTGCGCTCGGGCTCGCCGGAGTAGCTCCGGTGGCCGGCGCTGACCTGGCGCCGATGTGGCACCACCCTGGGCCACTGACCTGTGGGCCCAGTGGGGCCATTGACCTGGTTGACCTGGTCAAACCTGCTGACTGGGTTTGACCATTCACTGATAGGTGGACCCCGCGTCAATTAAAATGATTTTATAAATAAATAAAATGTTAATTAATCTATTAATTAAATTAATTAACTAATCAGTCACTGACTAATGGGGCCCACCTCCTAATTAAGCTTTAGTTAGTTTAATTAATCTCTAATTAGTCCACTGAGTATGACATGTGGGACCCACTGGTCAGGTTTGACCTGGACCAGCCGGATTTGACCGATGACATCACTCTGACGTCATGCTGACGTCACAGAACACTGTTTCGGATAATTCTAATTTAGTAATTAAAATAATTCCGGAAATTCAATAAAACTTTGAAAAATCATATAAAATAAACCGTAACTCGGATGAAAATAATTTATATATAAAAATGATTAGAAAAATATGACGAATCCGAATATGCCACCCACATACCTGCCACACCTCTCTAACAGGATGAACATGGAACTTTCCCCTCTAGTTCATCTGTCCGATAAATGCCCGGAGCTGGTAAAACACCTCCAGATGTTTCCCGCTCCGACTAACTTGCGTAGTACTGCATTAGGACACCCCTCGAATAACGTGCTTCCATGCCATGCATCTGTGATTGCATTTGTTGGTTGTATTTATTGTTTCTTCCCCCTCCTTCTCTCCGGTAGACTTCGAGACTGACGCTGCTGCCGAGTACGACTACGTCACCGACAACCCTCCTTCCTTTTCAGCAAAGCTTCCAGGCAAGCAAGCCCCCTTGACGCATGCCTATATCACCTATTCTTTCTCCTTCCTACTTGCATTAGAATTTCCTACTGTAATTGATTGCTCCTATTCTGATGCATAGCCTGTTTTTGTAACCTGCTGTTGTCATTTTACCTGTCATCCTAAACTGCTTAGAATAGGTTGGTTAGTGATCCATCAGTGACCCCTCTTCCTTGCTCTAGTTGCCCCGCTTTGTTACCAGTGCCTCGATCTATGTGATCGATGTGCCGAGACCAGCACAGCACCGCACACCCCCTAAGGTGTTTGACTCTACAGAGTTATCCTCGAGTGACGAGGGTGATACCTCTTAACTCACTCCCGATGATGCCTTAGTAGCACAGCTAGTCGGACGTGGATTACCGAGGGTGATTCCTCTTCCTCCACCTCCGATGAGGCTTCTATCGTGCAACCCTGCAAGTGTGAATACCATCGAGGGTGATTCCTCCGGGTTCGCCCTGACGGGTACATCGAGTAGGAATCCAACGAGGGTGATTCCTCGGGTTCCTCCTTGATGTTCTGAACACACAGTTACCGAGATTTTACTACATTTACTTAATAAAGTCGGGTCGACCCCGAGGGGTACCCGCGAGAGATACGAAGTCGGGTTGACCGTGAGGGTACCCGCGAGACAATTACGAGGCGCGGCCGGGCAGGCAGAGACCGCCCTAGAGAGGGATGGGCCTGACCCTTGTTGCACTTCCTCATGACGGGGTGACAGGAGTACTGATCGTCACCGCGAGCTCCTAATAAGTCACTAACGGATTTGGGTATTAATCTGAGTTGGCCACTGGCCTATACGCACTACCACCACGTGGGATAATGGTTTAATGGGGCCCTCGGCGCCGTATGTATCAGCCGAAAGCTCTGTCAGACGTCCAGTTCAGTATTGCGGCACGGCAGGATCAGCGCCATCCAGGACAGAGGTGGTGCCTGGATCTAACCATGTGCGCAACGACCCGGAGTGCAAAGGGCGATGGGCCCAAGACCCCTGCGCACTTAGGATGTAGACCGGCGGGGACCTCTCTGCTGAGCTCTAGGTAGGGCTACGGTGTGTCGATCAGCCGAGGCCGGGCATGACCCAGGAAAGTGTGTTCGGCCAGAGTTAATCGAGTGTGTTGGGTAACAGTAGTGCACCCCTGCAGGGAAGTTATCTATTCGAATAGCCGTGTCCACAGTAACATGACGCTCAGTGTTGTATCCCGATCTACTACTACTTGAACTGGATACATGTTAATTAATTGTAAGCTCCGGGATCGCTTTCTCGCAGGGAGTCGAGGAAGGATCTCTGGGCTTTGCTTCTACATGCTTGTTACTTTATATTATGCTAATCTGCACTCTTCTAATGCTGCAAGATGCTGAAGATGCTAGTCTTCGATAGGCTAGGCCTTCCCTTCTGTTCTGGCATTTCTGCAGTTTAGTCCAATGATATAGCCCCATTCCTTTGATACCGATGCATAATTAGTATAGTTCCGATGTCAGTCTTGCGAGTAATTTGGATGAGTACTCACGGTTGCTTTGCTACTCTTTTTCCCCCATACCCGATTGCTACGACCAGATGACGGATCCCAGGAGCCAGCTGCTACCGCCGACGACCGTTACCACTTCCGGTGCAGCCTACTACGACGTGGAGATCCCCGACAACCAGGAGTAGATTCGGAGGCTCCCAGGCAGGAGGCCTGCGCCTTTTCGATCAGTGTCGTTGTTATGCTAGCCTTCTTAAGGCAATCTGTTTAACTTTGTGTCTGTACTCAGATATTGTGTTTGCTTCCACTAACGCTTGATCGCGAGCTTATGTATTCGAGCCCTCGAGGCCCCTGGCTTGTAATATTAAGCTTGTATGCCTTCTATTTGTGTTTAGAGTTGTGTTGTGATATCTTCCCATGAGTCTCTGATCTCGATTGTGTGCATTTGCGAGTATGATTAGTGCACGGTCGAGCAGGGGCGTCACAGTATGCTTAGACAATCTTTCTAACATTTGATCAATAAAAGGTAAGGGGTAATGATCTTTTCTAGTAGCTTTGTTTAATTTTCTAAAATCAATTACCATCCTATAACCAGTTACAATCCTTTGTGGAATGAGTTCATTTTTATCATTAGGAACAACGGTGATACCTCCCTTCTTAGGGACACAATGAACGGGACTTACCCATCTACTATCAGCTATGGGATAGATTATACCTGCTTCCAGAAGCTTTAATATTTCAGTTCTTACCACTTCTTTCATCTTAGGATTTAATCGTCGTTGGTGGTCAACAACTGGTTTAGCATCAGGCTCCATATTAATTTTGTGCTGACATAGAGTGGGACTAATGCCCTTAAGATCATCAAGAGTATATCCAATAGCAGCTCGGTGCTTCCTTAGAGTTTTTAGTAGTCTCCTTTCTTCATGCGCTGAAAGGTTAGCACTAATAACAACATGATATATCTTCTTTTCATCAAGATAAGCATATTTCAATGTATCAGGCAATTGCTTCAATTCAAACACAGGATCACCTTTAGGTGGAGGAGGGCCTCCAAGAGTTTCAACATGCAAATTGTGTTTAAGGATAGGTGGTTGATCAAAGAACATCTTATCTATTTCATTTCTTTCATTCATATGCATATCGTTTTCGTGGTCTAGCAAATATTGTTCTAACGGATCAGTAGGAGGTACGGCAATAGAAGCAAGACCAATAATTTCATCTTTACTAGGCAATTCTTTATCATGAGGTTGTGTACGAAACTTGGAGAAATTAAACTCATGAGATATATCACCAAACTTAACTCGAACCTTTTCTTTAACACAATCAATTTTAGCATTAACGGTATTCAAGAAAGGTCTACCAAATATAATGGGACAAAAATTATCTTGTTGTGAACCAAGTACTAAGAAATCAGTAGGGTATTTGATTTTTCCATACAAGACTTCAACATCTCTAACAATCCCAAGTGGTGTAATAGTATCTCTATTCGCAAGCTTAATAGTAACATCAATATCTTCAATCTCAACAGGCGCAATTTCATGCATTACTTCTTGATATAAAGAAAATGGAATAGCACTTACACTAGCACCCATATCACACAAACCATGATAGCAATGATCTTCAATCTTAACAGAAATGACAGGCATGCCAACTACGGGCTTGTTCTTGTCTAACATATCTCGTTCATTTCTAACAGGTTTAGCAATTCTAGCAGTCTCATCACAAAAGTAAATAACATGCCCATCTATATTATTGACTAAGAGATCTTTAACCATAGCAACATCAGGTTCAACTTTAATTTGTTCAGAGGGTCTAGGTGCTCTAATATTACTTTTGTTAACCACAGTTGAAGCTTTAGCATGTTCCTTAATCCTAACATGAAAAGGTGGTTTCTCAACATAAGCAGTAGGCACAACTGGATCAACATGGTAAACAATTGTTTCTTCTTTAACACTAACGGGTTCCTCAATCTTTTCTTTAACAGGGGGATGGTATTTAAACCACTTCTCCTTAGGGAGATCAACATGAGTAGCAAATGATTCACAAAAGGAAGCTACTATCTCAGAGTCAAGTCCATATTTAGTGCTAAACTTATGCAAAGCATCGGTGGCCATAAAAGATTTAACACAATCAAACTCAAGTATTATACCTGACTCATTACCTTTGTCAAGTTCCCAATCTTCAGAGTTGCATTTAATTCTTTCCAGAAGATCCCATCTGAATTCAATAGTTTTCTTCATAAAGGAGCTAGTCGAAGAAGAATCGAGCGTAGTTTGATTATCATGAGAAAGCCGAGCATAAAAATTATGTAAGATAATTTCTTTGGAGAGCTCATGATTGGGGCATGTGTACATCATGTACTTAAGCCTCCCCCAAGCTTGAGCGATGCTTTCTCCTTCACGAGGCCAAAAATTATATATATAATTCTGATCACGATGAACCAAATGCATAGGATAAAATTTCTGATGGAATTCTAGTTTCAATCGGTTCCAGTCCCATGTATCAGTATCATCACATAGCCTATACCACATTAATGCCTTTCCCTCCAAAGATAAAGGGAATACTTTCTTCTTAACTCCATCTCCGGATAAACCTGCAAGCTTAAACAATCCAAAAATTTCATCCACATAGATCAAGTGCATATCAGGATGTACCGTTCCATCTCCTGCATAAGGATTAGCTAGCAGTTTCTCTATCATACCCAGAGGAATCTCATAATAAATATTTTTAGTAGGTGCAGTAGGTTGAGGAGCAACTATTTGTGTTTCTGGTCGAGGTGAAGATACCCCGAACAAACCCCTCAAAGGATTACTTTCCATAGTGACAAGTGACAGTAAATTTCAACATGTAATATAAATGTTTCCTTACCAAATTCCACTCACCAAAGGCGCTTCACTCCCCGGAAACGGCGCCAGAAAAGAGTCTTGATGACCCACAAGTATAGGGGATCAATCGTAGTCCTTTCGATAAGTATGAGTGTCGAACCCAACGAGGAGCAGAAGGAAATGACAAGCGGTTTTCAGCAAGGTATTTTCTGCAAGCAATTAAATTATCGGTAACGAGTAGTTTGATAGCAAGATAATTTGTAACAAGTGACAAGTAGCAATAGTAACAAAGAGTGCAGCAAGATGGCCCAATCCTTTTTGTAGCAAAGGACAAGCCGGAACGATCTCTTATAATAAGTAAAGCGTTCTCGAGGACACATGGGAATTTCATGTAGTCACTTTCATCATGTTTGTTTGATTCGCGTTCGCTACTTTGATAATTTGATATGTGGGTGGACCAGTGCTTGGGTGCTGTTCTTACTTGAACAAGCCTCCCACTTATGATTACCCCCTCTCGGAAGCATCTGCAACTATGAAACAAGAATTAAGATAACTCTAACCATAGCATTAAACATGTGGATCCAAATCAGCCCCTTACGGAATAGGGCATAAACTAGGGTTTAAGCTTCTGTCACTCTAGCAACCCATCATCTAATTACTACTCCACAATGCATTCCCTTAGGCCCAAAGATGGTGAAGTGTCATGTAGTCGACGTTCACATGACACCACTAAGAGAATCAACAACATACATATCATCAAAATATCGAACGAATACCAAATTCACATGATTACTTATGACAAGACTTCTCCCATGTCCTCAAGAACAAAAGTAACTACTCACAAATCATATTCATGTCTAAGATCAGAGAGGTGTTGAATAGCATAATAGATCTGAACATATAATCTGCCACCAAATAAACCAACTAGCATCAACTACAAGATGTAATCAACACTACTAGCAACCCACAGGTACCAATCTGAGGTTTTGAGACAAAGATTGAATACAAGAGATAAACTAGGGTTTGATATGAGATGGTGATGGTGAAGATGTTGATGAAGATTGGTCCTCCCACGATGAGAGGATCGTTGGTGATGTCGATGGCGACGATTTCCCCCTCCCGGAGGGAAGTATCCCCGGCAAAATCTCTCCGTCGGAGAGCAAAAGTGCTCCTGCCCAAGTTCCGCCTCGAGACGGCGGCGCACCGTCCCGAAAGTCTTCTCTATATTTTTTATAGGGCAAATGGGCTTATATACTAGAAAATGGGGGCCAGAGGCTGGCCAGGGGCCCCACGAGGTACCAGGGGGCGCCTGGGGAGGTGGCGCGCCCTGGTGCCGCGTGGGCACCTGGGTGGCCCCCTCTGGTACTTCTTGCTTCCAGTATTTTTTATTTATTCCAAAATAAATCTCCATAAAATTTAAGCTCATTTGGAGATGTGCAGAATAGGTATCTCTGACATAGCTTTTTCAGGTCCAGAATTCCAGCTGCCGGCAATCTCCCTCCTTGTGTAAATCTTGCATATTAAGAGAGAAAAGGCATTAGAATTGCTCCACAAAGTATTATATTGATTAAAAACACTATAAATAACAGTAGCAAAACATGATGCAAAATGGACGTATCAACCACCACCTAAGCCAACTCCAAAGAAGAGAGGTATTCTATTCCTCAGTCCAGAAGATATGCAAGAAGCTAAGAAATCTATGAAGGAAAAAGGTATAAAAGCTGAAGATTTAAAGATTTTACTACCTATTGAAGAAATACATGGGCTCGACATCCCGACACAGGTAGTGGAGGTAAATTCTCTCACTAGATTCGATGAAGGTGATATTCCGTATTATAAATCTGCTAGTCAATGCCTGTATGAGTTCGATAATTACATCATTAAACAGGAGCACTTTAATATGTATGTTAGCAATCAACTAAAACGGAATGCCATCATGATTGATCGCTTGAGTGATTTGATGTTTAGAACTACTAATGATGTTAAATGCTTGAGTAAACAGTCTTCTATGATCCAGACTCAGTTAGAACAAATTGCTATGTCACAAAATGATTTGCTTGATGAAATGAATAATAAAAAGAATGATCATGCTGTTAGAGTTGTTACTAGAGGAGGTAGCATGACTCAGGATCCTCTATATCCTGAAGGTCATCCTAAAAGAATTGAACAAGATTCTCAAAGAAATAACATTGATGCACCTAGTCCATCTAAGAAGAAAAAGAAAAAGAAAAGTGATAGGACTTTGCATGCTACTAGTGAACCTGAGATAGAAAAACCTCCTGAGAATCATAATGATGTTTCTATTTCTGATGCTGAGACACAATCTGGTAATGAACATACACCTAATGATAATGATAATGATAATGTTCATGTAGATGCTCAACCAGATAATATTGTAGAAATAGAACCTCCTGTTGATCTTGATAACCCACATCCTAAGAACAAAAGATATGATAAAAGAGGTTGCTAGAAAACATGGAAAGGAGAGAGAACCATGGGTTCAAAAACCTATGCCCTTCCCTACTAAACCATCCAAAAATAAGGACGATGAAGATTTTGAGCGCTTTGTTGAAATGCTTGGACCTGTCTTTTTTGCGTACTCGCTTGATTGATATGTTGAAAATGTCTCCCTATGCTAAATACATGAAATATATTGTCACAAATAAAATAAAAATACCGGAAGCTGAAATTTCCACCATGCTTGCAAATTATTTTTTTAAGGGTGGAATACCTAAGAAGTTAGGAGATCCAGGAATACCTACTATACCATTCTCCATTAAAAGAAGTTATGTTAAAACTGCTCTATGTGATTTGGGAGCCGGTGTTAGTGTTATGCCTTTCTCTTTATATAGAAGACTTGATTTGAATAAACTCACACCTACTGAAATATCTTTGCAAATGGCTAATAAATCCACTGCTATACCTATTGGAATTTGAGAGGATGTTCCCATTGTAGTTGCAAGCGTTACTATCTTGACAGACTTTGTTATACCTGATATGCCTGAGGACGACAACATGTCGATTATCCTTGGTAGACCCTTTTTGAATACTGCAGGGGCTGTTATTGATTGCAACAAAAGCAAGGTTACTTTTCATGTCAATGGTAATGAGCATATGGTTTATTTTCTGAAGAAACAAACTTCAGTGAATGGTATCAATTGTATTGAAAAAGTTTCGACAATCACTATTGGAGGTTTCAAATTTCCTCTTCCTACTGTCAAAAAGAAATATGAAATTATTATTGTTGGGGAGATGCATATCCCCATTGAGGTAACTTAGTGTTATACGAAAATTCTTCGGTTTCATGCCATTCGGAAATAGTTTGTTAATAAGACTTGATCAACCTTATTAATGGATTCTTTTTGAGGGGCATGTGGTCGATGAATTTAGTAAACACAACTTTTTGTACCCACCTTTTGTTCTCTGTTATTTTTAGCAGAATAAAATAAAATGCCATGATTATCCTGTTTTCTGAATTATCCGTGCAATAAAAAATGGCCCAAAAAAAAAAGTTCTCAGAATGCCATGAAAATTTAGTATGATTTTTTCTAGAATATTTAAGAATTTTTGGCACTGAACACATCTTAGGGGGGTGCACCTGTGGGCCACAAGCCCACAGGGCGCGCCCAGCAGGCTTGTGGGTCCCACAGGGACCCACTCACCTATGCCAGCCACCCATCTCCTTCTTCTTCCTCCAGAAAAAATCAAACTTGCTCCCAAGCCCGTGTTCTTACTCATTTTGTTGTGGTTTTCGATCTCCTTGCTCAGAACTCCGTTTCCAAAACTGTTTTGAGGAATTACTCCTTGGTATGTGACTCCTCCAATGCTCCGATTAGTTTTTGTTCTACTGCTTTATACTTTGCAAATTTTTGCTGCTATGGTGACCATGTTTATGAGCTTGCATGTTGAATTTAGATGGTCCAAAGTAGTTTTGATGCATGATATAGCTTCTAGATACATGTGGGAGTAGTTGGTATCAATTTTGTTGAGTTTCATTAACCTTTATTTTGAGTTACTAAAAATTTCAGAAATTTTTCAGAGAAAAGAGAATGTTTAGGAAGATGTTCCACGGTGGTTCCTCGAGCAAGAGTGCTCCTAGGCCCGCAATACGCTAGCAGGATACCGAACCGCCGTGAGAGGCCGCGGTGCTACCATGCGAGTGGCCGTCGGATGCCTTCATGATTCGAGCCGGCATCAAAGAAGAGTTTGATATGTATGTGCGCAACGCCGAGCTCACAGAGTTCCTGGCAGACAGGTGCCCGCAATACTATGACCTCACTGACTCCTTTGTGTGAAGATTCAAGTATGTATATCAGCGCACTTCACATGATGTTATTTTCAACCTTTATAAAAACCCTTTTCGCATGTCCGTTGAAGAATTTAGTGAAGTATTCAAAATTCCATTCTGGGGGACTTGCACTGAACCTCATAAATCTGATTGCAATGAATTCCTCATGAACATTACTAAGGGTGAAACCAGAGGCATCACACAAGCTACTATGGGGAGCATTCATTTTCCTGCCATACACTATTTTGCTCTGTTCATTGGTAGATGCATTAATGGTAACAATGATCATAGTCATCTTTGCACCCCTGACCTGAGCATTCTTAAGAGTGCGGTTCTGGGAGATAGACAATTTAACATGGGGGTTATTGTTGCACGTCATTTACATAACAATGCCTTAGTTGGTGATTTCTTTGGTGGAATTTATGCCACTCGCTTAGCTACCTATCTTGGTGTGCCCATTAAACAAAATGATACCCTTTTGCCACCTAGTTTCCTTGATTATGATGCTATGGAACGCCACCAGTTCCTTGAGAGGGGTCTTCCCCCATTCAGATACAGGCTAATTTTTTACAGACGTCATGTTTTCCATATTGTTTTGCCTGCTCCTGCCTTCTTTGATTTCCAGGGAGGCTGAGGAGTATGAGAGGGCAGCAGAGACTGAGCACCTTAATGAGGCAGCTCGCCAAGCTGTGGCATCTGCATTTCAGTACAACCCAAACTATCACCACGGGCACTATCCAGGCCAGGAGTGGCCGTAGACCAACTTAGGCCAAAAGCCTAAGCTTGGGGGAGTACGTGTTTCTCACCGACATTACATTCATGTTCACACACTCATTTTAGTTGTCGGTGTTCATCCTTTTTCATTGTATATCCATGTTAGTTTTATTTTTGCTTTCTTCTTGTGTGTTTGGAAAACTTTTGAAAATCCAAAAAAATTAGTTGTAGTTTCTTTCTTGTTTAGTTAATTCATAGAAGTAAAAGAAAACCCAAAAAGATTTCTCGTTTCTTCTTTTACTTGTTGGGAGCTTTCTCGTGTAAATAGTTTTTCTCGTTTTTCGTTTTTCCTTCGTTAATTTGCCTTTCTTTAGAAAAACTAAAAACTCCAAAAATATTTCAGTGTATTTCTCTGAATTTCTTTTCTTGTCGTTAAGTCGTTGCAAGGAGAAGGACCACGATGAAAATGTTGAGTGGCTCCCATATGCTTTATTTTGATCTAACAAAGAGCCACTATTACTTTGTTTTCTCCTTTGAATAAATGTTTGCAGATTCCAGCTTAGTCCACGGCACACTTGCACCATTCTTATTATTATCACATCATTCGGTCGTGCAAGTGAAAGGTAATAATGACGATTTTTGACGAAGTGATTGCGGTGAAGAAAAGCTGGTATAACTCTTCTTGTTTTTGTCTTTGTAAATATGTTTAGCTCAGTATTCATGATTCAACATTATTATGAGTAAACATCTTTATGATGACAATTAGAGATTATAGTTGCTCATGCCATGCTTAAATAGCTAGGAGTGGATAATGATTTATCTTGAGTGTCAACATGCATTAAAATGGTTGTGATGTAGTATGTTAGCATGGTATCCTCCTCTGAGTAATTCGAGTGGCTTGACTTGGCACATGTTCATACATGTAGTTGAATCAAAACCAACATAGCCTCCATGATATTTATGTTCAGGGTGTTGATATCCTACTCATGCTCGTGTTCAATGTTAATTATTCGCAATGCATGTCTATGACCGTTTTCGCTCTCTGGCTGGTCGCTTCTCAATCTATTTGCTAGCCTTTGCCTATACTAAGCGGGAATACTGCTTGTGCATCCAAATCCTTAAACCAAAGTTATTCCAGATGAGTCCACTATATCTACCTATATGCGGTATTACTCTGCCGTTCCAAGTAAATTTGGAAGTGCCACCTCTAAATATTCAAACGAACATCTGTTTTGTGTTCCCGTACCGCTCATGGAGCGACAGGGGGGGCGGTCAGTGTCTTCCATGCTAAGCGTGTTACTCTTAGATAAGTGTTTATTCACTTGTCATTGCACGAGAGAGGATGGTAATCGGGATACCCAGTCCTATGCTCAAATCGAAATCATATAATGCAAACAAACTCCCCCGAAAAGTTGTTGGTATGGAGGGCACCCGTGAATTCGGCTAGCCATGGCTTGTGTTGGTACGGTGGAGGGGTAGTAAACTTTACCTTTCCGCTTGGGAACTGCCTATAATTTGTTTAGCATGGAAGATATTGAAAACTCTCGGTCGTGACGTTGACAGAAAAAAGCATACCTCCCAAAATTATTTTCATCTCTAATTTAAGCTTCGAGCTCCGGCACCGCTGCAAATCCATGCTTCCCTCTGCGAAGGGCCTATCCATTTACTTTTATGTTATTTTATTTTTATTGTTGAGTCATCACCCTCTCATTTAAGCACTAGTTGGAGAGCACTATTGTCATTTTTATGCATTGAGTATAGTTAATGTTGGGTGTGACCATGACTGGATATCCTCTAACCTGAATTACAATGTTTAGTCATTGCTTGAATCTCAGAGGTGCTCTGCATTTATGTTTTGCAGTCTCAGAAAGGGCTAGCGAGATACCATGTTATCATATTATATCATGATTGTTTTGATAAAGGGTTGGCATCCGAGATATCTTATTATTGCTCGCTAGTTGGTTATGTTATTGCCATGAGTAAATGTGAGACCTAAGTGTTATCATCAATATGGTTAGTTCATAATCTTTGCTGAAAACTTGGATGCTAGTTAAGTATATACAGACAACAAGAACAAAAGAGTTTGTAAAAGTTTTTCTTTATCACTTTCAATTTGTCAACTGAATTGCTTGAGGACAAGCAATGAGTTAAGCTTGGGGGAGTTGACATGTCCCAAACGTATCTACTTTTTCAAACACTTTTGCTCTAGTTTGGACTCTAATTTGCATGATTTGAATGGAACTAACCCGGACTGACACTGTTTTCAGCAGAATTGCCATGGTGTTATTTTTGTGCAGAAATAAAAGTTCTCAGATGGACCTGAAAATTTACGGAGAATTATTTCAGAATATATAAAAAAACTGGCGCAAAGATCTACCAGAGGGGAGGCCACTAGGCGCCACAAGCCTGGGGGCGCGCGCACCACCCAGGGCACGCCTGGCAGGCTTGTGGGCCCCTGGCAGCTCCGTTTGACCTAACTCCAATGCTATAAGTACCTATTCGTGGAGAAAAAAATCGGAGAGAAAGAATCATTGCATTTTATGATACGGAGCCGCCGCCACCTCCTGTTCTTCATCGGGAGGACTGATCTGGAGTCCATTCGGTGCTCCGGAGAGGGGGATTCGACGCCGTTGTCATCATCAACCATCCTCCATCACCAATTTCATGATGATCACCGCCGTGCATGAGTAATTTCTTCGTAGGCTTGCAGGACGGTGATGGGTTGGATGAGATTTACCATGTAATCGAGTCAATTTGTTAGGGTTTTGAACCCTAGTATCCACTATGTTCTGAGATTGATGTTGCTATGACTTTGCTATGCTTAATGCTTGTCACTAGGGCCCGAGTGCCACGATTTCAGATCTGAACCTGCTACTTGTGATCTGCGTTGGTTTTTCCTCGAAGAGGAAGGGATGATGCAGTACAGTAGAGATAAGTATTTCCCTCAGTTATGAAACCAAGGTTATCAATCCAGTAGGAGAATCACGCAACACCTCGTTAACAGTACCTGCACACAATATAACAAATCCTTGCACCCAACGCAAACAAGGGGTTGTCAATCTCTTGGCGGTTAATTGCAAGATTAAATTGTATGGTGATAGATAAATAGATCGAACAAAAATACAAAATAAAATAAATAAAGTAAAAGTGCAGCAAGGTATTTTTAGGATTTTTAATATATGATAGAAGTAGACCCGGGGGCCATAGTTTTCACTAGAGGCTTCTCTCATGAAAATAGCATACGGTGGGTGAACAAATTACTGTTGGGCAATTGATAGAAAAGCAAATAATCATGACGATATCCAAGGAAATGATCATGTATATAGGCATCACGTCCGAGACAAGTAGACCGACTCCTACCTGCATCTACTACTATTACTCCACACATCGACCGCTATCCAGCATGCATCTAGTGTATTAAGTCCATAAAGAACGGAGTAACGCCTTAAGCAAGATGACATGATGTAGACAAAGTAAACTCACGCATGAATAAACCCCATCTTTTTACCCTTAATAGCAATGATACATACGTGTCATGTGTGGGGGAACGCAGCAGAAAACAAAAAATTTCCGACCTACGCACCAGCCCAGGACCACTATGGAGACTGCATACAAGGTTTGATCTTTTTCGTTACGGACTCGTAGCGCAGCGGAAGTAGAGTCGATGACGATCGGCGGTGCAGATCCCCGCAGCTAGGATTTACAACCTCCCAACCGCGAGGATGTACTCCCTCATTTGCCCCTCGGACAGCCCTCCGGGAGGCAGTCGGACAGTCCCTCGGACGGTGTCGCGGACAGCCCTTCGGGAGGACCTTCGAAACTCGGACGGTCACTCGGACCGCCCTTCGGGAGGACCCTCGAAACTCGGACGGTCACTCGGACAGCCCTTCGGGAGGCACTCTTGAACTAAGACCGAAACTACGATCTCTCTACAGAGTTGCACACATACGGTGTCATCTATACGGCAGGGCTTCGCCGTCCAGAACTAGTTCCCATCGGAACCCAGACAGCCTTTCGGCTCTACGAAACTATTTCGCTGGGAGGGAGAGAGAAGCCAGACAAGTCAAATGGCATGTGTATGAGAGCAAGCATGAGGTTTGGGGCAGCCCCCTCACCTCTATTTATAGGAAAGCCAAGGGGTAGGGTGGTTTTACAATAAAACCCAAAATGCACATGAAGGAAGTCCTTCACAAGGGCATAAAGGTGAACCCATGGGACATGTGGGGCTCCATGTGGGAGTACCACATGTGGCCGGCCACTTCAAGGGCCCCCCCCCCCCCCCGCACATGGGGGGCTTCCTTGGCTCCCAAGTCCTCTAGAAGACTTTTGGGAAATATCCCAAAAGGTGCTTTCCAAAAAAATATTCAAAAAGCGCTTTCACTATTCACGAAGACATTTTTCTGCGTCCGTCAAATCCCAAATTATTTCTGTGTGCCTAGAACAATTCCAGTACCCACTAAAATAATTTTGAACGCATTCCGAAACAATTTCGGAACAATGTTTCTTCAGCGAAAAGCAACCAAAGCGGTTCCGGCTGCTCCGGAACATTTCCGGTTTTTATCCCGGAAAATTCCCAGAAGTTTCCAGAACACTTCTGGCATCCTCCAAGAATTTCCAGGCGTGTGCCAGAACCAATTTGACTTAATGGAATACCCTGAAACAACTTTTCAGTTTTACCGGAACTATTCCGGTGTCCTCTCCGGAACGTTTCCGTTTCGTCCGAAACTTTTTCGGTGTTTTTCTCTCAGACTCCTTGTCTAGTATTCAGCAGATAGATGACCCTTAAGCGTGTGACCCTATAGGTTCGGTGAAGTATAGACATGACCGGAACTCTTTCCGATCAATGATCAACATCGGAGCCGTGGACACCCATATTGACCCCTATACCCACACGAATGAATATTCGAGTGAACCTCCAGTTGACGTGTGCTATTCCTGTTGCTTCGCGATATGTTACAAATACCCGAGGTGAGAAATATCGGCATCCCCGTGGATCAACACTTGTCCACTATGCCAGTTACCTCGTTGCCGGTTTTGTTCTCTTTTCTCATTTCTGTGTTCCGACATCCCTGTGATCAAATCACACTTATGTCTGGCCAGACGATGATGGATACCGTAACACCGAGAGGGCCCAGAGATATCTCTCCATCATCGGAGGAGCAAATCCCAATCTTGAGCTATCAAGTTACTTAACCTACTTTTCCATGAACCCGTAAGCCGCCGTAATAGCCACCCATTTACGGATGACGTTTAACAAACCCCAAAGTTCATGAAGCAAGCATGAAGAAACTCGACACTCTCATGATCTAAGGAATTATGCAAACATTAACTATCTCCGTGTTATTTACCATTAACTTATGACGAATGAATCTCATAGCATAACATCAATTCAGGTCGATTCAACACAAGTGTTCTACTAACATTGTGCCCTCAAAGTTGCCGGCATAGTCATGCCCATGATCAGGAAAACAGAACCATCACGCAACACTTGAGCTAGTCTTAGAGGCCAGACTAGGAATACATTTTACCGTTTATTATTCCACACGTGCATATGAGTCTTCCTTCGAGCCTCATGGTTATTGCAGACTCGAGAACCATAGCAGTTATAGCATGGAACATAAACATAATTATGAACATGGAGATAAATAATAACATTTGTTATTGCCTCTAGGGCATATCTCCTACAGACTCCCACTTGCACTAGAGTCAATAATCTAGTCAATGCTAATGCATATTACACCTATGGCATACCGGTGTAAAAAATGCTTCGCATGTGGTATAGCCTGATGTCCAACGGATCTGACAACTTCAGTTCCATGTGTATCTTTGCATGTCCTCGCGTTTTCACGCTTTCACAAAATTCATATTTTGTGTGGACTTGGCTTCGTATATATGTGAATCACTGGTCAAACCTTGATTCCTCAGACTGAGCTATGGAGCAACTATCTTCAATAGTGTTCCATTGACCAAAGCCATCTTGGAATCATACTAAGTTCATGAACGAACTGTATGATTCAACATCTTCTATGTGGCTTCGAAAGCGGCAACATACTTAGCCTTAGTTATAGAATTCGCCACAGTTACCTGTTTGGAACGATTTCCAAACACCGTGCCACCATATTGTGTATTACACAAAACCCTTAACTTAAATTGAAAATCGCATGGAGTATTGATGAAGACTGTATCGATGCAATTACTTACAACGATCACTTCATAATCTCTGCTTGCGAGAAAAACATGTCATCAGTGCTACTCTAGTACACAATGACATTTTTCACTGTTGTCCCATGATCAGTACTTTGATCACTTTGGTATCTATACTCGCAACTCCTTGGGAGTACTGGACATATCTGGTTGTTTTACATACCATGGAATACATGATTAATCCAAACACGAAAGTGTGTGGAATCTCCATCATGTATTTCGCTCATCAGTGTTTTGGGACACCGAGTCTTGCAAAAACTCTTTCCATGTGACTTCGACAAGAATCACTCCTTGGCGTTTTAATGCTAAAATGTTTTAGCATCTTGTCAATATGTATTTTTTTTTGCTTTAGCCTATTAGGCAATTCTATCTCGTAGATAAATATGCCTAATGTCAAGGCTATTTAGCCCAAGCACTTCATTGAAAAACTACTTTTAATGAAGTCCTAATTCGTGTCAAGAAATTTCCAATCAACAATGTGTCAAGCACACAAAGTTCTTAGAAATATTATTATGCTCCCACTTACTTTCTTGAAACCACAAGCATGTTCGTTATCCATTGATGAAAACAAACTGTTTTGACTATTTCATCAAAAACGAAGATTCCAACTCCATTTTGCTCTCTTCTGTCCATTGCTGGATCTCTGAAGTTTGCATACTTACTAGCATCCTCTGGATTGACAAAATACCTCGGACTGTACCACATGCAAGTCCTAGGTTGCATTTCCATCATATGGAAATCCTTTTGGCATCCATGTTACATATCTCATGATTGAAATGTTTTAACCCGGTCTGACTTTAAGCATCGCTACGGTGAGACAATCTCATCTTAGTCAACTCCTTGAACTTGTTATTGCAACAAGTCGTGCTTTATGGATAAAACATTTTATCCACATCAGTTTATAGCTCCATTAATGTTCGTTAGACTCTAAGTCTTCCGATGGGTTTATCAAGATATAATCTTGATTCATTTATGGAAACTATTTCGGATTATATTGGCATTTAGCCAATTCCAGAGTCAGGGCCCATCAAAGCTTCCTTGTGTATCGTAGGTATACTGTTGTCTAACAACAATATCTCGCTTGCGCACCTGAGAGGTTTGCACGAGTTTTGCCTACGTGGTTCAGTTGCAAGTTCGACCGAAGTCCATACATCTTATGTAGAGGCTTCCGTATCAGTCGCAGTAGGAAACTCTGGAATTTCTTCCAAGGTTCCTTTACTTTGATCTGATGACGAAGATACTGCTTATCTCGTCGAGTTGCACTGTTCTCCCACTCACCTTTTTGCAAGAACCATTCCTTTTAAAAGCATACCGTTTTGTGGCAAAACCTATTGCCTCGGTATTGTGGTGGGGGAATACCCAACATCTTGGGATAACCTACAAAGTAGCTCTTGTCTGATTTGGAATAGGTTTGTAACCTTTTACACAAGCCCCATATTCCCAATGTTTAAGAAAATATGCAACATGGTTGGGCGTACCATACCATGGCATCATTTCAACAGACCTGATGGTGCTCTTTTCAGTGTAAAAGCCGCGGTCTCTAAAGCATTACTTTTAAAAGGGATAATGGCAAATTGATTTATGTCATCTTTGATCTTACCATGTCGAAAATGGTTTGATTACATCTTCACAGACATACCACACACAGTGGTGTTCCGGGAGGTGTAAGTTATGAAACTCCTTTCACAACTCATCAAACATTCGCTAAACTTGTAACTCAAATATTCCTTTCGGCAATCTAGTTTGCAGAAACATATTTTTCTTGTTACAATAATTTCTACTTCATTTTTTGAAAACCTTATGAATGATTTCAAAAGATCTAGACTTACGTCTCATCAAGCAAATATCCATATATCTACTTGAGTCATTTTGAAGATAGACAAATCCACTACTAGCAATAACCTTTTTGGACTACATACATCAAAATGTATGATCACCAATAAGTTCATTGCTCGTTCCTTATGGCCTATGAATGGTATTTCAGTCACTTTTCTTTTCGGAGGAAAGTTGCAAGTGTCAGATGATTTATAATCAAACGACTTCAAAATCCATCATCATGGAATTTCTACATGCAGGTTTCTCCAATGTGACCAAATGCAGTGCCACACATGTGTGGTATTCCCTTAGTCTTGCGACATTTAGCGTCAGTGTTATGGATGTATCATATTACCATCAATATTCATAACATACATCCCATCCATGATGGAAGCATGGCCCTTATGTTATTCATAATCCTGAACAACAATTGTTCTTTTATGAACAACACCCTTGCAACAAACATTATGCAAATGGGCTAGAGTGTATAAAACTCTAAAATGATTTATGAAAGTAAATAAATACAGAGGTAAAGTATTATTATCAATATTCATAACATACATCTCATTCATAATGAAAGTATGGCCCTTATGTTATTCATAACACCGAACATCAAAAGTTCTCTTATGAACAACCTTCTTGCAAGATACCTTATGCAATGGGCTAGAGTGTGTAAAACTCTATAATGATTTATGAAAATAAATACATAGGTAATACACCGATGGAAGGTATAGTAACTTTTACTATATTCCCAGCGCGTATCTGAACCTCACTCTGGCAAGTCTTTTAGGCCGTAGTAGTTCTTGCATCGAATTGCAACGGAAAGCAATCGAGCGGGCATCTCTATGATTAACTCACAATACCCAAGAATCAGTGATTAACATGTTTAATCATAATTCTCAAGAACTATTTCTTTTGACCAGCCTTCCATACATCAATAACTTGTATGACATTCATACATGAGCTGGATATTCCAGTCTTCTCTCTTTTTGCCTTTATACTTCTAACAGTTTAACTTTCAGTTTTTCTTCTACTCTCAGAAGAAGCATCCAACTTAAGAGTGGCGTTAGCCCCGGATTTCCTAGGCGTGAAAGTCTTACTAACACCCTTCGGACATTTCCTTTAAGTTGTTGTTTTATTCACCTTCATCATATGACAGGCGTTCTACTGGATCCATCTGTCATTAGTCAAATGCATAGTAAACACCTTTTACTAACAGTTTGCAAAACAAACATTGCTTTGGATATCCCATATCTTTTAGCCTTTGTTTGTGTCTGAAAAATGATTTTTAGTTCCATGAATATCACATAGCTATCCCAAACTTTTGAAGTCCGGGTCTCATGGAAGCAAACATATTGCACTTGACCGTAACGGAATTCTAGCTTTTGGATCGAAGGACGAGAGTCACATTATCCATAGCATTAGCGGGATAATACTAAAAGCATGCGATAGGACAAAGTCCTTCTCGGCACTCTTAAGGACAATCCTCACATTACGTTACCAACCGTAAAGTTTTAACCAGATATTTAACAGCTAATTCAATTTTAATAGGGAAGGTGGAAATGCGAGCCATTATTCCACAACTATTTATGCAAATTTCACTTAGGCAAAGTTCATAATTAATTGCACTAAGAATTAAAAGAATTAATTCTAAAGTGCGCTCCCACTCAAATCAATATCTCTCATAATTGATTGTGAGTGATTCAAGACCCGCATTTCCATTCAACACCATTGTTCGAGATGAACACTGATGGTGCCAACTTCAATCGGTAGGCAAACTTGCCGATCACATCTCTATGCGAATCTTGTTCATCATTCAATGCGTGTGTTCCGAGCTCATGACTTTCATGCCTGAACGTCAAGACAACCAAGTGATCTCGCTGTGAGGTCTCAACTCACCCGCCTCACACTTCCCTAATCGTTTGTACTCATGTGGACATGACGCACTCTGAGAAGTTAGGTGCCGTGACGATGCTACACTTGGGAGAACACTAACTACTTGATATTTTTGTGAGAGATCACCCTAATAAAAAGCGACTACCGCGCAATCAAGAAGGGTGCATCATAAGGGATAAATATCTCAGGCAATTCATAATAGCATGATATGGTATAGCCCTTTCTGACGGAGAAGTCTTGTATTTCTTCGTCTTCGGCATTCGCGTCGGTGTTCACCTTCGCGAAGATTGCCACCACCTTGTCGATGCACGAGATAATATTGCTATCTCTATAGCTAATAAAATAAGTGCATTACTTAAGGTTGACACGCAGGTCATTAAAGTGACACTCATATGGCTCCAGCCATCATGCCGAATCATGACACGCAGGTCATGTTAATTTACATCATATAGTCATCTCATACATAATCAAATTAATATGAGCACTGCTATACCACATCATATGCACATGCAAACCATCCTGCAAAACCAAGTTAGACGCCTCTAATCGGTTTATGCAAATTTTCATTTTACGTGGCTTCTAAGGTTTCGAACAAACCGCAGCTACCAACGTTTAATCATCAAGTATGATTATTCAAGTCGCTAGATTAACATCGCGGGGTGTATGAAACACGAGATAATTAAATCTCGAGCCCCATACTAAACTTCGTCATACGCATGACCCCCGTGCAGATCATATCTGCATTGCCCTTTCGTCTGCGAAATTTCATCTTTCTTTTTAACTATGGTGGAATTCAAAGAACTGTTAGCACTTCGTTGATCAATCAGGATCGCGGATTGCCAGAACTTTGAAACTCCACCATGCTGTTATCAAGATCAGAAATATGCAAATTCCAGGGAAGCAACAAGAACATCGGGTAACAGATTTCATCTGCTACCCGCACAAATAATTATCAGCAGTAGAACTCATCTACTACAAATTATATTGTGCAACACCCATACATCTCTATGTATTCTAGATCGCAACCTGCATCTACGCATAGCACGGCTCATGATGCCACTGTAGGGGAACACAGCAGAAAACAAAAAAATTCCGACCTACGCACCAGCCCAGGACCACTATGGAGACTGCATACAAGGTTTGATCTTTTTCGTTACCGACTCGTAGCGCAGCGGAAGTAGAGTCGATGACGATCGGCGGTGCAGATCCCCGCAGCTAGGATTTACAACCTCCCAACCACGAGGATGTACTCCCTCATCTGCCCCTCGGACAGCCCTCCGGGAGGCAGTCGAATAGTCCCTCAGACGGTGTCGCAGACAGCCCTTCGGGAGGACCTTCGAAACTCGGACGGTCACTCGGACAGCCCTTCGGGAGGACCCTCGAAACTCGGACGGTCACTCGGACAGCCCTTCGGGAGGCACTCTCGAACTAAGACCGAAACTACGATCTCTCTACAGAGTTGCACACATACGGTGTCATCTATCCAGCAGGGCTTCGCCGTCCAGAACTAGTTCCCACCGGAACCCAGATAGCCTTTCGGCTCTACGAAACTATTTCGCTGGGAGGGAGAGAGAAGCCAGACAAGTCAAATGGCATGTGTATGAGAGCAAGCATGAGGTTTGGGGCAGCCCCATCACCTCTATTTATAGGAAAGCCAAGGGGTAGGGTGGTTTTACAATAAAACCCAAAATGCACATGAAGGAAGTCCTTCACAAGGGCATAAAGGTGAACCCATGGGACAAGTGGGGCTCCATGTGGGAGAACCACATGTGGCCGGCCACTTCAAGGGGGCCTCCCACATGGGGGGCTTCCTTGACTCCCAAGTCCTCTAGAAGCCTTTTGGGAAATATCCCAAAAGGTACTTTCCAAAAAAATATCCAAAAAGCACATTCACTATTCACGAAGACATTTTTCTGCGTCCGTGAAATCCCAAATTATTTCTGTGTGCCTAGAACAATTCCAGTACCCACTAAAATAATTTTGAACACATTCCGAAACAATTTTGGAACAATGTTTCTTCAGCGAAAAGCAACCAAAGCGGTCCCGGCTGCTCCGGAACATTTCCTGTTTTTATCCCGGAAAATTCCCAGAAGTTTCCAGAACACTTCTGGCATCCTCCAAGAATTTCCAGGCATGTGCCGGAACCAATTTGACTTAATGGAATACCCTGAAACAACTTTTCAGTTTTATCGGAACTATTCCGGTGTCCTCTCCGGAACGTTTCCGTTTCGTCCAAAACTTTTTCGGTGTTTTTCTCTTAGACTCCTTGTCTAGTATTCAGCAGATAGATGACCCTTAAGCGTGTGACCCTATAGGTTCGGTGAAGTATAGACATGATCGGAACTCTTTCCGATCAATGATCAACATCGGAGCCGTGGACACCCATATTGACCCCTATACCCACACGAATGAATATTCGAGTGAACCTCCAGTTGCCGTGTGCTATTCCTGTTGCTTCGCGATATGTTACAAATACCCGAGGTGAGAAACATCGGCATCCCCGTGGATCAACACTTGTCCACTATGCCAGTTACCTCGTTGCCGGTTTTGCTCTCTTTTCTCGTTTCTGTGTTCTCGCATCCCTGTGATCAAATCACACTTGTGTCTGGCCAGACGATGATGGATACCGTAACACCGAGAGGGCCCTGAGATATCTCTCCATCATCGGAGGAGCAAATCCCAATCTTGAGCTATCAAGTTACTTAACATACTTTTCCATGAAACCGTAAGCCGCCGTAATAGCCACCCATTTACGGATGACGTTTAACAAACCCCAAAGTTCATGAAGCAAGCATGAAGAAACTCGACACTCTCATGGTCTAAGGAATTATGCAAACATTAACTATCTCTCTGTTATTAACCATTAACTTATGACGAATGAATCTCATAGCATAACATCAATTCGGGTCGATTCAACACAAGTGTTCTACTAACATTGTGCCCTCAAAGTTGCCGGCATAGTCATGCCCATGATCAGGAAAACAGAACCATCATGCAACACTTGAGCTAGTCTTAGAGGCCAGACTAGGAATACATTTTACCGTTTATTATTCCACACGTGCATATGAGTCTTCCTTCGAGCCTCGTGGTTATTGTAGACTCGAGAACCATAGCAGTTATCGCATGGAACATAAACATAATTATGAACATGGAGATAAATAATAACATTTGTTATTGCCTCTAGGGCATATCTCCTACATCATGTCCCTTTCTGTCACTGGGATTGAGCACCGCAAGATCGAACCCATTACAAAGCACCTCTCCCATTGTAAGATAAATCAATCTAGTTGGCCAAACCAAATCAATAGATCGGAGAGAAATATGAAGCTATAATAATCATGCATAAAAGAGTTTAGAGAAGACTCAAATAATATTCATGGATAATCTGATCATAAACTCACAATTCATCGGATCCCAACAAACACACCGCAAAAAGTGATTACATCGGATAGAACTCCAAGAACATCGAGGAGAACATTGTATTGAAGATCAAAAAGAGAGAAGAAGCCATCTAGCTACTAACTATGGACCCAAAGGTCTGTGGTAAACTACTCACGCATCATCGGAAGGGTGGCAAGGTTGATGGAGAGCCCCTCCGTGATCGATTCCCCCTCCGGCGGAGTACTGGAAAAGGTCTCCAGATGGGATCTCTCGATAACAGAAGCTTGCGGCAGCGGAAAAAGTATTTCGTAGACTCCTCCGTTGGTTTCTCGATTTTAGAGAATTTATAGTGGTGGAATTAGGTCAAACGGAGCTGTGTGGGCCCCATGAGCCACCAGGGCGCCCCTCCCTGGGGCGCGCCATGATGCCTCGTGGGCCACTGCTTCATCTTCTCATCTCCTCCCGAAGCTTCTAGTGTTTGTTATGTCCAGAAAAAAAAATCCAAAAAGTTTCGTGGCATTTGGACTTCGTTTGGTACTGATATTCTGGAAAACCAAAAACAGGCAAAAAACAGCAATTGGCACTGGGCACTAAGTTAATAGGTTAGTCCCAAAAAATGATATATAATTGCTGTAAATGTATATAAAAACATCCAAGATTGATATTATAATAGCATGGAACAATCAAAAATTATAGATACGTTGGAGACGTATCAAGCATCCCCAAGCTTAATTCCTGCTCGTCCTCGAGTAGGTAAATGATAAAAATAGAATTTTTGATGTGGAATGCTACCTAACATATTCATCATATATTCCTTTCTTTATAGCATGGACATTTTGTTGGGGAACGCAGCAGAAAACAAAAATTTCCGGAACTGCGAGCACGCCCAGGACCACTATGAAGACAGCATACAAGGTTTCGATCCGATCGTTACCGACTCGTAGCGCAGCGGAAGTAGAGTCGATATAGATCATCAGTGCAGATCCCCGCAGCTAGGATTTACAACCTCCCAACCGCGAGGGTACTCCGTCATCAGCCCCTCGGACAGCCCTTCGGGAGGCGGTCGGACAGTCCCCCGGACGGTGTCACGGACATCCCTACGGGTGGCACTCACAGAAACTCGGACGGTCACTCGGACAGCCCTTCAGGAGGCACTCTCGAACAGCCCCTCGGGCAAAAAAGATCGAACCTACGACCTCTCTATGGGGTTGCACACATACGGTGTCATCTATCCGGCAGGGCTTCGCCGTCCAGAACTAGTTCCCACCGGAACCCAGACAGCCTTTTGGCTCTACGAAACTATTTCGCGGGGAGGGAGAGAGAAGGCCAGATCATGCATGGCATTTTATGTGAGAAAGAGTGAGTGTGGAGAGTGCCTCTCCACCTCTATTTATAGGAAGACCCAAGGGGTAGGGTGGAACTCAAAATACCAAAATGCCCATGAAAGGTGTCCTTCACAAGGGCATAATGGGGAGGCTTCCAAATAATGTTGCCTGCATCACCATGCCTGCATCATCCCCTAATAGTGTTTCCACTATATGCATATTGTGTTTCCACTATTCAGAATAGTGTTTCCACTATTCATGAAACATTTTTCCGCAACCGTTAAATCCGAAAATATTTCTGTGGGTCTTAGAATAATTCCAATACCCACTAAAATAGTTCTGGATGCGTTCCGAAACATTTTCAGATCAATGATTTTCATCAGCGAAAAGGAACCAAAGCGGTTCCGGCACCTCCGGAACATTTCCGGTTTTTTCCCCGGAAAAATCCCAGAAGTTGCCAGAACAATTATGGCACCCTCCAAGAATTTCCACGCGTGTGCCGAAACCAATTTGACTTAATGGTATACTCTGAAACAACTTTTTAGTTTTACCAAAACTCTTCCGGTATTCTCTCTCCGGAACTCTTCCGCTGTCTCCGAAACTTTTCCGGTGACTTTCTCTCAGACTCCCTGTCTAGTATTCAGCAGATAGATGTCCCCCTTAAGCGGGTGACCCTATAGGTTCGGTGAAGTATAGACATGACCGGAACACTTTCCGATCAATGATCAACATCGGAGTCGTGGACACCCATATTGACCCCTATACCCACACGAATAAATATTCGAGTGAACCTCTAGTTGCCGTGTGCTATTCCTGTTGCTTCGCAATATGTTACAAACACCCGAGGTGAGACTTATCGGCATCCCCGTGAATCAACAACTTGTCCACTATGCCAGTTCCCTCGTTACCAGTTTTGTTTTCTTTTCTCGTTCCCGTGTTTCGGCATCCCCGTGATCAAATCACAATGTGTCTGGCCAGACGATGGTGGATACCGTAACACCGAGAGGGCCCAGAGATATCTCTCCATAGTCGGAGGAGCAAATCCCAATCTTGAGCTATCAAGTTACTTGACATACTTTTCCATGAACCCGTAAGCCGCCGTAATAGCCACCCATTTATGGATGACGTTTAACAAACCCCAAAGTTCATGAAGCAAGCATGAAGAAACTCGATACTCTCATGGTCTAAGGAATTATGCAAACATTAACTTTCTCTTTGTTATTAACCATTAACTTGTAACGAATGTATCTCATAGCATAACATCAATTCGGGTCGATTCAACCACAAGTGTTCTACTAACATTGTGCCCTCAAAATTGCCGGCATAGTCATGCCCATGATTAGGAAAACATAACCATCATGCGACACTTGAGCTAGTCTTAGAGGCTAGACTAGGAATACATTTTACCGTTTATTATTCCACACGTGCATATGAGTCTTCCTCCGAGCCTCGTGGTTATTGTAGACTCGAGAACCATAGCAGTTATAATACGAAATATAAACTTAATTTTGAACATGGCGATAAATAATAACATTTATTATTGCCTCTAGGGCATATCTCCTACAGACTCCCACTTGCACTAGAGTCAATAATCTAGTCAATGCTAAAACACTTTACACTAATGGCATACCGATGTAAAATATGCTTCGCTTGTGGTATAGCCTGATGTCCAACGGATCTGACAACTTCAGTTCCATGTGTATCTTTGCATCTCCTCGCATTTTCATGCTTTCACAAAATTCATATTTTGTGTGGACTTGGCTTTGTATATATGTGAATCACAGGTCAAACCTTGATTCCTCAGACTAAGCTATGGAGCAACTATCTACAATAGTGTCCCATTGACCAAAGCCATCTTGGAACCATACTAAGTTCATGAATGAACTATATGATTCAACATCTTCTTTGTCGCTTCCAAAGCGTCAACATACTTAGCCTTTGTTATAGAAATCGCCACAGTAACTTGTTTGGAACAATTTCCAACTACCGTGCCACCATATCGTGTATTACACAAAACCCTTAACTTAAATCGAAAATTGCTTGGAGCATTAATGAAGACTGTATCGATGTAATTACTTACAACGAGCACTTCACAATTTCCACTTGCGAGAAAACATGTCATAAGTGCTACCATAGTACTCAACGACATTTTTCACTGTTGTCCTATGATCAATACTGTGATCACTTTGGTATCTATACTCGCAACAGCTTGGGAGTATCGAACATATCTGGTTGTTTTACATACCATGGAATACATGATTAATCCAAACATAAGAGTGTGTGGAATCTCCATCATGTATTTTGCTCATCAGTGTTTTGGGACACCGAGTCTTGCAAAAACTCTTTCCATGAGACTTCGGCAAGAATCACTCCTTGGCGTTTTAATGCTAAATTGTTTTAGCATCATGTCAATATGTATTTTTGGCTCAGCCCTATTAGGCAATTCTATCTCGCAGATAATTATGCCTAATATCAAGGCTACCCAGCCCAAGCACTTCATCGTAAAACTATTTTTCAATGAAGTCCTAATTCGTGTCAAGAAATTTATATTATTTCCAATCAACAATGTGTCAAGCACACAAGGTTTTCAGAAATATTATTATGCTCCCACTTACTTTCTTGTTACCACAAGCATCTTCGTTATGCATTGATGAAATCAAACTCTTTTGACTATTTCATCAAAAACGAAGATTCCAACTCCATTTTGCTCTCTTCTGTCCATTGCTGGAACTCTGAAGTTTGCATACTCACTAGCATCCTCTGGATCGACAAAACACTTTGGACTGTATCACATACAAGTCCTAGTTTGTATTTCCATTTCATGGAAATCCTATTGGCATCCATGTTTCATATCTCATGATTGAAATATGTATTAATTGCTAGTTTAACCCGATCTGACTTTAAGCATCGCTACGGTGAGACAATCTCATCGTAGTCAACTCCTTGAATTTGTTATTGCAACAAGTCGAGCTTTATGGATAAATCATTTTATCCTCATCAGTTTATAGTTCCATTAATGTTCGTTAGACTCCAAGTCTTCTGAAGGGTTTATCAAGATATAATCTTGAATCATTCATATGGAAACTATCTCGGATTATATTGGCATTTAGCCAATTCCGGAGTCAGGGCCCATCAACGCTTCCTTGTGTATCGTAGGTATACTATTGTCTAACAACAATATCTCGCTTGCGCACCTGAGAGGTTTGCACGAGTTTTGCCTATGTGGTTCAGCTGCAAGTTCGACCGAAGTCCATACATCTCATGTAGAGGCTTCCGTATCAGTAGCAGTAGGAAACTCTGAATTCACTTTCAAGGTTTCTTTCCTTTGATATGATGACGAAGATACTGTTATCTCGTCGAGTTGCACTGTCCTCCCACTCACCTTTTTGCAAGAACCATTCTCTTTAAAAGCATACCGTTCTTTGTGGCAAAACCTTTGGCCTCGGTATACTGGTGGAGGAATTCCCAATAAATTAGGATAACCTACAAAGTAGCACTTGTCTGATTTGGAACAGGTTTGTAAATCTTTTACACAAGCCCCATATTCCAAATGTTAAGAAAAGACATAACATGGTTGGGGTTACCATACCATGGCATCATTTCAACAGATTTGATGGCGCTCTTTTCAGTGTAAAAGCCGCAGTCTCTAAAGCATAACTTTAAAAGGGATAATGGCAAATTGATTTATGTCATCTTTGATCTTACGATGTCATAAATGGTTTGATTACATCTTCACGGACATTCCACTAACAGTGGTGTTCCGGGAGGTGTAAGTTATGAAACTCTTTTCACAACTCATCAGACATTCGCTAAACTTGTAACTCAAACATTCCTTTCTGCAATCTAGTTTGCAGAAACATAATCTTTCTTGTTACAATAATTTCTACTTCATGTTGAAAACCTTTTGAATGATTTCAAAAGATCCAGACTTGCATCTCATCAAGCAAATATCCATATGTCCACTTAAGTCATTTCTGAAGATAGATAAATCCACTGCTAGCAACAACATTTATCGGACTACATACATCAAAATGTATGATCACCAATAAGTTCGTTGCTCGTTCCTTATGGCCTGTGAACGGTATTTCAATCACTTCACCTTTCGGAGGAAAGTTGCAAGTGTCAGATGATTCATAATCAAATGACTTCAAAATCCATCATTGTGGAATTTCTCCATGCGGGTTTCTCCAATGTGACCAAAATGCAGTGCCACACATGTGTGGTATTCTTTTAGTCTTGCGACATTTAGCGTCAGTATTATGGATGTATCAGGTTACCATCAATATTCATAACATACATCCCATCTCTGATGGAAGTATGGCCTTCTATACATCAATAACTTGTATGACATTCATACATGAGCTGGATATTCCAGTCTTCTCTCATTTTTGCCTTTATACTTCTAACAGTTTAACTTTCAGTATTTCTCCTACTCTCAGAAGAAGCACCCAACTTTAAGAGTGGCGTTAGCCCCGGACTTCCTAAGCGTGTAAGTCACACTAACACCCTTTGGACATTTCCTTTCTCTTTAAGTTGTTGTTTTATTCACCTTTCATCATATGACAGGTGTTCTTCTGGATCCCTCTCTTATCAGTCAATGCATAGTAAACACTTCACTAATAATTTGCAAAACAAACATTGCTTTGGATATCCCATATCTTCTAGCCTTTGTTTGTATCTGAAACTAATTTTCAGTTCCATGAATATCACATAGCTATCCCAAACTTTTGAAGTTCGGGTCTCATGGAAGCAAACGTTTTGCACTTGACCGTAACGGAATTCTAGCTTTTGGATCGAAGGACGAGAATCACATCATCCATAGCATTAGCGGGAGAATACCGAAAGCATGCGATAGGAAAAAGTCCTTCTCGGCACTCTTGAGGACAATCCTCACATTACGTTACCAACCGTAAAGTTTTAACCAGATATTTAACAGCTTATTCAATTTTAACAGGGAAGGTGGAAACGCGAGCCATTGTTCTACAATTATTTTGCACATAACACTTAGACAGTGTCCATAATTAATTGCACTAAAAATTAAAAGAATTAATTCTAAAGTGCACTCCCACTCAAATCAATATCTCTCATAATTGATTGTGAGTGATACAAGACCCGCATTTCAATTGTTCGCCATTGGTGTAACACTACTGATGACGAAAATCTCAATTGGTAGGCCAACTTGCCAATCACATCTCTATGAGATTCTTGTTCATCTTTCGATGGGCGTGTTCTGAGCTCATGACGGTCATGCCTGAACGTCAAGACAACCAAGTGATCTCGCTGCGAGGTCTCAACTCACCCGCCTCACATTCTCTAATCGTTCGTACCCTTGTGACACGGCGCACCTCGAAAAGATAGGTGTCGTGATGGTGCTACACTTGGGAGAACACTAACTACTTGATATTTTAAGTGAGAGATCACCCTAATAAAATGCGACTACCGCGCAATCAAAAAGGGTGCATCATAAGGGATAAACATCTCAGGCAATTCATAATAGCATGATATGGTATAGCCCTTTCTGACGGAGAAGTGTTTAATTTCTTCATCTTCGGCATTCGCGTCGGTGTTCACCTTTGCGAAGCTTGCCACCACCTTGTCGATGCACCAGATAATATTGCTATCTCTATAGCTAATAAAATAAGTGCATTACTTAAGGTTGACACGTAGGTCATTAAAGTGACAATCATATGGCTCCAGTAATCATGCCGAATCATGACACGCAGGTCATGTTAATTTATATTGTATAGTCATCTCATACATAATCAAATTAATATGAGAACTGCTATACCACATCACATGCACATCCTGCAAAACCAAGTTAGACGCCTCTAATCGGTTTATGCAAAATTTTATTTTACGTGGCTTCTAAGGTTTCAACCAAACCGCAGCTACCAACCTTTATCATCAAGCATGATTATTCAAGTCGCTAGATTAACTTTGCGGGGTGTATGAAACACGAGATAATAAAATCTCGAGCCCCATACTGAACTTCGTCATATGCATGACCCCCGTGCAGATCATATCTGCATTGCCCTTTCGTCTGCGAAATTTCATCTTTCTTTTAACTATGGTGGAATTCAATGAACTGTTAGCACTTCGTTGATCAATCAGGATCGCGGATTGCCAGAACTTTGAAACTCCACCATGCCGTTATCAAGATCAGAAATACGCAAATTTCAAGGAAGCAACAAGAACATCGGGTAATAGATTTCATCTGCTACCCGCACAAATAATTTTCAGTAATAGAACTCATCTACTACAAATTATATTGTGCAACACCCATACATCTCTATGTATTCTAGATCGTAACCTGCATCTACGCATAGCACGGCTCTTGATGCCACTGTTGGGGAACGCAGCAGAAAACAAAAATTTCCAGAACTGCGAGCACGCCCAGGACCACTATGAAGACTACATACAAGGTTTCGATCCGATCATTACCGGCTCGTAGCGCAGCGGAAGTAGAGTCGATGTAGATCGTTGGTGCAGATCCCCGTGGCTAGGATTTACAACCTCCCAACCGCGAGGATGTACTCCCTCGTCAGCCCCTCGGACAGCCCTTCGGGAGGCGGTCGGACAGTCCCCCGGACGGTGTCATGGACAGCCCTTCGGGAGGCACTCACAGAAACTCAGACGGTCACTCGGACAGCCCTTCGGGAGGGACTATCGAACAGCCCCTCGGGCAAAAAAGATCGAACCTACGACCTCTCTACGGGGTTGCACACATACGATGTCATCTATCCGGCAGGGCTTCGCCATCCAGAACTAGTTCCCACCGGAACCCAGACAGCCTTTTGGCTCTACGAAACTATTTCGCGGTGAGGGAGAGAGAAGGCCAGATCATGCATGGCATTGTATGTGAGAATGAGTGAGTGTGGAGAGTGCCTCTCCACCTCTATTTATAGGAAAACCCAAGGGGTAGGGTGGAACTCAAAATACCAAAATTCCCATGAAAGGTGTCCTTCACAAGGGCATAATGGGGAGGCTTCCAAATAGTGTTGCCTGCATCACCATGCCTGCATATAGTGTTTCCACTATTTGGAATAGTGTTTTCACTATTCATGAAACATTTTTCCGCGACCGTTAAATCCAAAAATATTTCTGTGGGTCTTAGAATAATTCCAGTACCCACTAAAATAATTCTGGATGCGTTCCGAAACATTTTCAGATCAATGATTTTCATCAGCGAAAAGCAAACAAAGCGGTTCCGGCAGCTCCGGAACATTTCCGGTTTTTTCCCCGGAAAAATCCCAGAAGTTCCCAGAACAATTCTGGCACCCTCCAAGAATTTCCAGGCGTGTGCCGAAACCAATTTGACTTAATGGTATACTCTGAAACAACTTTTCATTTTTACTGAAACTCTTCCGATGTTCGCTCTCCGGAACTCTTCCGCTGTCTCCGAAACTTTTCTGGTGACTTTCTCTCAGACTCCCTGTCTAGTATTCAGCAGATAGATGACCCTTAAGCGTGTGACCCTATAGGTTCAGTGAAGTATAGACATGACCGGAACACTTTCCGATCAATGATCAACATCGGAGCCGTGGACACCCATATTGACCCCTATACCCACACGAATAAATATTCGAGTGAACCTCCAGTTTCCGTGTGCTATTCCTGTTGCTTCGCGATATGTTACAAACACCCGAAGTGAGACTTATCGGCATCCCCTCGGATCAACAACTTGTCCACTATGCCAGTTACCTCGTTACCAGTTTTGTTCTCTCTTCTCGTTCTCGTGTTCCGGCATCCCCGTGATCAAATCACAATGTATCTGGCTAGACGATGGTGGATACCGTAACACCGAGAGGGCCCAGATATATCTCTCCATCGTCGGAGAAGCAAATCCCAATCTTGAGCTATCAAGTTACTTGACATACTTTTCCATGAACCCGTAAGCCGCCGTAATAGCCACCCATTTACAGATGACGTTTGACAAACCCCAAAGTTCATGAAGCAAGCATGAAGAAATTCGATACTCTCATGGTCTAAGGAATTATGCAAACGTTAACTTTCTCTGTGTTATTAACCATTAACTTGTGACGAATGTATCTCATAGCATAACATCAATTCGGGTCGATTCAACCACAAGTGTTCTACTAACATTGTGCCCTCAAAATTGCCGGCATAGTCATGCCCATGATCAGGAAAACAGAACTATCATGCAACACTTGAGCTAGTCTTAGACGCCAGACTAGGAATACATTTTACCGTTTATTATTCCACACGTGCATATGAGTCTTCCTCCGAGCCTCGTGGTTATTGTAGACTCGAGAACCATAGCAGTTATAGCACGGAATATAAACTTAATTACGAACATGGGGATAAATAATAACATTTATTATTGCCTCTAGGGCATATCTCCTACACATTTGGACTTGAATGATTCAAAGCAATAGTCTATAGTTTGACACGAAGATATAAATACTCAAGCATACTAGCAAGCAACCATGCCTTTCAAAATATCAATGCTAAAGAAAGTTATCCCTAGCCCATTATGCTCAATCATTGATCCATTCATGAAACACACTCAATATTAGCTACACACAATGCACAAGTATGACAATAGTGCTCTCTAGTTGGTGCTTTGTAAGAGAAGATGGAGACTCGAAATAAAAATAAAAATTGCATAAAAGTAAATAGATAGGCCCTTCGCAGAGGGAAGCAGAGATTTGCAAATGTGCCAGAGCTCAAAGCTTAAATTAGAGAGATAAAATTATTTTGAGAGGCATGCTTTTCTTGTCAACGAAAACGACCGAGAATTCCCAATATTTTCCATGCTAGACACATCATAGGCGGTTCCCAAAAGTTTATTTCCTTTCCACCATTCTTTCACAATCCATGGCTAGCCGTATCCACGGGTGCCCTTCATACCAACACTTTCCAAGGAATTGTGTTGTTATTAATTTTTGATTCATTGTGGGACTGGGCATCCCTATTACCAGCCACTCTCTCGTGCAATGACAAGTGAATAAACACTCATCGTGAGAATAACACACCTAGCATGGAAAATATTGGTCACCCCCTACCGCTTCATGAGCGGTACGGGCACACAAAACGGAAAATTATTTTGAAAAATTTAGAGTTGGCACATGCAAATTTACTTGGAACGGCATTGAAATACCGCATATAGGTAGGTATGGTGGACTCATTTGGCACAACTTGGGTTTAAGGAGTTTGGATGCACAAGCAGTATTCCCGCTTAGTACAAATGAAGGCTAGCAAATAAATTGAGAAGCAACCAACCAAAAAGCGAAAACGGTCATAAACATGCATTGAACATAACTAACACCGAATAATGCACCATAAGTAGGATATAATTTCGTTGCATAACTATTGACTTAGTGTGCATGCATAGGGAATCACAAACCTTAACACTAATATTCTTACTAAATCACAATTACTCACTAACATGACTCACATATCATCATCTCCATATCGCAAAACTATTGCAAGGAATCACACTTATCATATCCAATAATCTATATGAAAGTTTTTATTATATCCCTCTTGAATATTCATCACTTTGGGACCAAATTCATATCTTGTGCAAATTACCATTACTATTATCAACTCTCAAAAAGATAAAGTGAAGCATGAGAGTGCAAATATTTCTTCAAAATTTTATCTTATCAACTCCCAAAATAATATAAGTGAAGCATGAGAGTGCACATATTTCTTCAAAATTTATCAACTCTCAAAATAATATAAGTGAAGCATGAGAGTTCAAATATTTCTTCAAAATTTAGCCACCGCCGTGCTAAAAAAGATTTAAGTGAAGCACTAGAGCAACTGCCTAGCTCAAAAAATTTAAGTGAAGCACATAGAGTATTCTAACAAATCATGATAAACGTGTGGCTCTCTCAAATAGGTGTGTCCAGCAAAGATGATTGTGAAAAACTAAAAAGCAAACAAAGCAAAGACTCATATAATACACGACGCTCCAAGCGAAACACATATCATGTGACGAATAAAAATATAGCTCCAAGTAAAATTACCGATGGTTGGTAGAAGAAAGAGGGGATGCCTTCCGGGGCATCCCCAAGCTTAGACGCTTGAGTCTTCCTTGAATATTACCTTGGGGTGCCTTGGGCATCCCCAAGCTTAGGCTCTTGCCACTCCTTATTCCTTCATCCATCGTGATCTCACCCAAAACTTGAAAACTTCAATCACACAAAACTCAACAAAACCTTCGTGAGATCCGTTAGTATAACAAAATAAATCACTACTTTAAGTACTATTGCAAACCCATTCATATTTTATTTTTACATTATACCTACTGTATTCTAACTTCTCCAAGGCTTATACCCCCCGATACAATCCATAGTTTCATGAAAACAAGCAAGCAGTGCATCAAAAACAGAATCTGTCAAAAACAGAACAGTCTACAGAGATCTATTTAAAATCCATAGTTATGTAACTCCAAAAATTCTGAAAAATTAGGAAAACGTGGGCAATTCATATACCAATACTGTATAAAAAGTTCAGATTTTTCTGACGCTCCAGTACAGAACTAAAATTCCAGCACTAGACGCAAAACTTTCTGTTTTCCAAACAGCATCAATTATACTATCTTCCAAATCATCCCAAAGGCTTTACTTGGCACAAACACTACTTAAAACACAAAAACACAATCATAACAGTAGCATAATTGTGTAAACACACAAGAATAGAAACAAAAACCAAAAATTTACTTTATTCATTGGGTTGCCTCCCAACAAGCGCTATTGTTTTATGCCCCTTGCTAGGCATAATGCAAAGTTTCAAGTATTGTCATCCTTCTTCTTCTTATCCAAAGATGTACTTTTATCAGAGGGTTTTTCAATGTTAATATGAAACACATCATCCATAGAAATTTTAGCATTAGCAAGTTGTCCATCTGTAAATTCCTCTTGATTACCGGCTACAATCCAAGAGTATTGTCTATTAACACTATTGAAAACTTGTTGGATTATATTCAAAGTAGGGACTTCCTTTATAATATTTTCATCAAAGATGTGGTCATTGCAGAACAAATACCTCAACAAGTAGTCATTATTATAAAGGATCTCGTCTATTGTCGGTTTTTCATGGTTCATACCATAAAAATCAAAGATCTCCCTAGCTTCTCGCACTATGTGATCAAATTCATTCATGAGGACAAGGGTAGCTATTTTCTTAGCTCTAGAATTTTTTATAACTGGTAACTCATAAAACAATATTTGCAAAGTAGGATGGGTGCGAATAAACCTTCTTTCCAATTTAAGAACAAGTGCAGAAATAGCATCGGCATAATTTTTGGTTTCCTTAAGTATAGGAGCATCATCACAAGCCAAGGTCCCAATGCAATTAAAGAATTCTTGGATGACACTTTTCCCTATCACATTCCCATGTCCCAACACAAAAAAATTAGCATCAAGATTGGTAGAACTTTCAATTTTAGGAGTTCTACCATCATCAGTTTCAGCCATGCCAAAATCACTCATGATAACAATCTTCAAGCAAGCGAACAAGAAAACACGCAAAAAGGCAAACGGAAAATATTTTTGTATTTTTGTAAAAACTTTTTAGAAGTAGGGCAGATGAAAACGAGAGGCAAAGGCAAATAAAATAAATGCAAGGAGATGAAAGTTTGTGCGTAGCTACTTGATAGATGTTGATGATGTCTCCCCGGCAACGGTGCCAGAAATTCTTCTTGCTACTTGTGATCTGCGTTGGTTTTTCCCCGAAGAGGAAGGGATGATGCAGTACAGTAGAGATAAGTATTTCCCTCAGTTATGAAACCAAGGTTATCAATCCAGTAGGAGAATCACGCAACACCTCGTTAACAGTACCTGCACACAAAATAACAAATCCTTGCACCCAACGCAAACAAGGGGTTATCAATCCCTTGGCGGTTAATTGCAAGATTAAATTGTATGGTGATAGATAAATAGATCAAAAAAAATACAAAATAAAATAAATAAAGTAAAAGTGCAGCAAGGTATTTTTAGGATTTTTAATATATGATAGAAGTAGACTCGGGGGCCATAGTTTTCACTAGAGGCTTCTCTCATGAAAATAGCATACGGTGGGTGAACAAATTACTGTTGGGCAATTGATAGAAAAGCAAATAATCATGACGATATCCAAGGCAATGATCATGTATATAGGCATCACATCCGAGACAAGTAGACCGACTCCTGCCTGCATCTACTACTATTACTCCACACATCGACCGCTATCCAGCATGCATCTAGTGTATTAAGTCCATAAAGAACGGAGTAACGCCTTAAGCAAGATGACATGATGTAGACAAAGTAAACTCACGCATGAATAAACCCATTTTTTAACCCTTAATAGCAATGATACATACGTGTCATGTCCCTTTCTGTCACTGGGATTGAGCACCGCAAGATCGAACCCATTACAAAGCACCTCTCCCATTGCAAGATAAATCAATCTAGTTGGCCAAACCAAATCAATAGATCGGAGAGAAATACGAAGCTATAATAATCACGCATAAAAGAGTTCAGAGAAGACTCAAATAATATTTATGGATAATCTGATCATAAACTCACAATTCATCGGATCCCAACAAACACACCGCAAAAAGTGATTACATCGGTAGAACTCCAAGAACATCGAGGAGAACATTGTATTGAAGATCAAAAAGAGAGAAGAAGACATCTAGCTACTAACTATGGACCCGAAGGTCTGTGGTAAACTACTCACGCATCATCGGAAGGGCAGTAAGGTTGATGGAGAGCCCCTCCGTGATCGATTCCCCCTCCGGCGGAGTACCGAAAAAGGCCTCCAGATGGGATCTCTCTAGAACAGAAGCTTGCGGCGACGAAAAAAGTATTTCGTGGACTCCTCCGTTGGTTTCCCGATTTTAGAGAATTTATAGTGGTGGAATTAGGTCAAACGGAGCTGTGTGGGCCCCACGAGCCACCAGGGCGCCCCCCCTGGGGCGCGCCATGGTGCCTCGTGGGCCACTGCTTCATCTTCTCATCTCCTGAAGCTTCTAGTGTTTGTTATGTCCAGAAAAAAATCTCCAAAAAGTTTCGTGGCATTTGGACTTCGTTTGGTACTGATATTCTGGAAAACCAAAAACAGGCAAAAAACAACAACTGGCACTGGGCACTAAGTTAATAGGTTAGTCCCAAAAAATGATATATAATTGTTGTAAATGTATATAAAAATATCCAAGATTGATATTATAATAGCATGGAACAATCAAAAATTATAGATACGTTGGAGACATATCAGAACCCTCTATGTTTTCATGAATATATTTGAGTTCTTGATCCTATCTTGCAAGTTATATGCACCTGTTACGTGTCATGATCCGCATACCCCAAGGTGACAATAATTGGGATTCTTTCCGGTGATTGCCGTAGTTTGAGGAGTTCATGTATTCACTATGTGCTAATGCTTTGTTCCGGTTCTCTATTAAAAGGAGGCCTTAATATCCCTTAGTTTCCTTAGGGACCCCGCTGCCACGGGAGGGTAGGACAAAAGATGTCATGCAAGTTCTTACTATTAGCACGTATGACTATATACGGAATACATACCTACATTACATTGATGAATTGGAGCTATTGTGTATCGCCCTAGGTTGTGACTGTTACATGATGAATGTCATCCAACATAATTATCCATCACTGATCCAATGCCTATGCTTTTTGCATATTGATCTTTGCTAAGTTACTTTTGTTGCTGCTGCTGTTACAATTACTACAAAACTGGTTCTGTTACTATTGCTACCGTTACTACTGCTATTGAAACTATCATACTACTGTGCTACTAAACACTTTGCTGCAAATATTTAGTTCTCCAGGTGTGGTTGAATTGACAACTCAACTGCTAATACTCGCAAATATTCTTTGGCTCCCCTTATGTCGAATCAATAAATCTGGGTGAATGACTACCCGCAAAAACTGTTGCGATCCCCTATACTTGTGGGTTATCACATTCCGATTATACTTGTGCCCAAAAAGGATGGTTCGTGGCGAATGTGTTCCGATTGTCGACCCATAAACAACATCCTTGTTAGGTATAGACACCCTATTCCACGTCTAGATGATATGCTTGATGAATTGAGTGACGCCACTATCTTTTCATTGATCTTAAAAGTGGTTACTACCAAATTTGTATGCAAGAAGGAGACGAGTGGAAAACTGTTTTCAAAACCAAATTTAGTCTATATGAGTGGTTAGTCATACCTTTTGGTTTATCACAAGCTTCTAGCACCTTTATGTGATTGATGGATCATGTGATTAGAAAACTAATAGGCAAAAGTGTAGTAGTCTACTTCGATGACGTCCTTGTTTTTAGTGAAACCCTTGAAGATCATCTGAAAACATGTTAGAGAAGTGTTGCAAATCCTTTGCGATGAAAAACTTTATGCTAATCTTGATAAGTGCACCTCTGGTGTAGACAAACTCATTTTCTTAGGATTTGTAGTGTCTTCAGGGCATCGAAGTGGATGAATCTAAAATTGACGTTATTAAAACTTGGCCCCAACCTACAAACTTAATTGAAGTGCGTAGTTTCCTTGGACTATCCGGTTTTTACCGTCATTTCGTCAAAGATTTTAGCACGATTGCTTCGCCTTTGCATGCTTTGAGTAAGAAAAATTCACCTTTCATATGGGGAGCTTCACAAGATAAGACGTTCAATGAGCTTAAATTTTTTCTAACTCATGCACCATTGCTTGCTTTACTCATTTTTTATAATACCTTTGAAGTGCATTGGGATGCTAGCGGTAATGGCATAGGTGGTGTGTTAATGGAAGAGAAGCGACCGATAGCCTACTTTAGTGAAAAACTATTTGGTGGTCAATTGAACTACCCCATATATGAGGAATTGTATGCCTTACTGCGTGTTTTCCATGTTTGGGAACATTACCTTAGGCATAGAGACTTTTTCATACATTCCTATCATGAGCCTCTTAAGTACCTAAGAGGCCAAACTACGTTGAATAAATGACATGCTAAATGGAGTAAATTCACAGAATATTTTCCTTATGTCATTAAATACATTAAGGGTAAAGAGAATGTTGTAGCGGATGCTCTTTCCAGCAAATGCATGTTTCTTACTCAACTAGAGCTTAATGTCATTGGTTTTGAGCATATCAAAGATCTATATGAGCATGATCCATTCTTTGCGCTTCCTTTTACCAAATGTCAAGCTAATACTTATTGAGAGAGATAATATATGAAAGATGGATATCTTATGCATGCTAACAAGCTTTGTGTTCCCGAGATCTCTTTGTGTTTGTTGCTTTTGCAAGAGTCACATAGTGGAGGCCTCATGGGACATTTGGGCCACCACAAGACTTTCGCCACTCTTGCCAACAACTACTATTGGCCAAAGATGTTTCTGATGTGAGCTGCTTCACTAGCCATTGCTCCACATGCTGCAAATAAGTCAAAATCCCAATCCCATTGATTATACATGCCTTTACCAATACCATATGCACCTTGGAAGGATAAGCATGGATTTCATACTTGGTTTTCCTAGGACTAGAAATGGCAAAGACTCAATATTGTCATTGTGGATCGCTTTTCTATAATGGCACATTTTGTTCCATGCAACAAGATAGACGATGCTTCACATGTTGCAAATCTCTTATGTAGGGAAATCTTGCGTCTTCATGGAGTGCCTAAGACGATTGTCTCCGACCGCGATGTCTAGTTCTTGAGCTACTTTTGGAAGATTCTATGCGCCAAGCTAGGAATCAAGCTGATGTTCTCTTTGGCCTATCCTCCTCAAAACGATGGCCAGACCAAGGTGGTCAACTGAATGCTATCTATACTTCTTCGAGTGCTCATTAAGAAGAACATCAAGTGGGAGGAGTGCTTACCCATCGCCCAGTTCGCCTACAACCATGCAAGACATTCGACTACGAACAAGTCTCCATTTGAAGTGGTGTGCGGCTTCAACCCTTTGTACCCATTGGACATTCTCCCACTTCCACTCCAAGAGCGCACTAACTTGGATGCAAGTGCACGAGCCACCTACATGAAGAAGTTGCACGAAAACACAAGGCTCACCATTGAGCATCAAGTGCAACGACCTGCGTCCAAGATCAACACCAACAAGAATCCCATGGTATTCAACCCCGAAGATCTTGTATGGCTTCACCTTTGCAAGGACCGCTTCCCCAATGAACACAAATCAAAACTTCTACCCCGAGCCGATGGTCCCTTCAAGGTGCTACAATGTATCAACAACAATGCATACAAGATCGACATACCCAAAGTACTCTGTGAGCGGCACGTTCAACGTCATCGACTTGGCCCCTTACCATGGTGGTGAGGATCACGATCTCAGAGCGGATATTTCCCAGGGGGGGAGATGGTGAGGAGAACCCTACGATCATCGCTATGGACACTACACAAACTCCCCAAGTACCAAGTGGACCTATGACAAGAGCTCGCGCACATGCGCCATTGAACATGAGGTGAACTCGCTCATAAGTGATTCCCCTTTCCATTCATGCGAGACATGGTTACTACCTAAAACAGAAGTGCTATGTGTGCTTAGGTACCAAGAGAACAACCATGAAAGAGCCCAAAGCAATGGACAAGATGGCACGGAAGCGGAGCAAATGGAGCAAGAGTAGAAGCTGCTAAACTGCTTCAGCCACCGGACATCCGGTGGATGCAACGGATATCCAGTGCAATATGAAGGGCAACGACTAGAAGACCCAGTCGAAGATGAAGCCTACAATGACCGGCTATCCGGCATGCCCCGAGCGACCGGACATCTGGTCCTTACCGGAATCCGATGCCACCTATCCAGAAAGGAAATTAACGGAATTATGGTGCCTACAGGACATCCGGTCCCCCGGAAGCCATCGAACATCCGGTACCCCATGAACCATCGGACATCCGGTACCCCAGGAACCACCAGACATCCGATAGCCACCAGACATCTGTCACTGCCTGCGCAACCAACTCAGGTTCTGGCCCATGTATCCCTATCTCTCCTCTTAGACTATATATACCCATTCCCTTGGATGAATTAGGGTTAGCAAAGCATAGATGAAGACCTAGAGAGAGCTTTGCTCATATCTACCCCTCTCCTTAATTTGGAGATCAAGGCCTCCTTTGGAGATGATCCCTATGGATCATCAAGATCTCCTCTTGTGGAGAAGAATCCCCATCATAGGATTATCAAGCCCTCATCTCCTTCATGGATTTGAGATGAACTTTAGCCTTGTTCCTATTTCTATTGGATTGTTTATGTATGCTTGTGGATATCCTGTGTTTGCTTATCTAGTGGATGTGTGATTGGACTTGTCTTGAGTGATTTCCCCTTTGTTTTGAGTGTTCCTCTTGATTCCCCCTCCAAGTTGTGAAAGATTGCGCTACCTAGGATTCTACCCTACATCACATGTCCTCATCTGTAAATAATCTCTAGTAAAAGTAGTGGCCTAGATGATCCCCAACTATGTTATGAGTGTGATCAAACTTTAGTATTCGGCTTGATGATCTAACTCGTATGATTATGCAGTATTGGTGGGGCATGGAGAAGGCAGGAGAAAGATGGCTTGGATTTCTTAGGATAAGCGGCTCTCCCAAAGTTAAAAGGCAGTATTGGTTTGAGAGATATGCGCACATTCGATCAAGCATTGTTGGCTAAATAGGCATGAAGTCTGCTATACCAACCAGAGAGTCTCTGTGCATGTCTACTGAGATCTAGGTACCATCCTAATGGCAATCTTGTGGACATGGTGCTCATAGGGAACACTTAGATGATTTAGCGAGGAATGGAACATGGTTTAGAATTATTAAAGCGGGGCCTTATCCGACCTGTGGGTAATGTCACACCAATTCAGACATGGCAGGACCCATGGATCCTTAGAGGCATGACATTCCGCCCTACACTCCGAAGTGCCAGCGCATGCTTAACAAAGTTTTGGATTTTCTTGATAATAATGGGTTCTGGAAGTTTTATCTCTTGCAGCAACATGTCGAGGCAATAAGAAAAATACACACTTTGTTGCACTAACAACAAGACTTTCTTGCATGACAACCTGACCCCCAAGGGGTGCCTTAGCGTTTGAAGTGCATATAGGCTCATGATGACGTAACATGAGGAGAGCTTCACGCATTTCATGACTAGTTCTCGGTCAGATGGTGCAAGAGCGTCATGGAACCTAATCTGGTAGGGTAATGTGCCGCACAAGATGTGTGTTAATGCATGGAAGGGGATCTATGACACATTGGCTACCCCGAATTGCCAAAAAGAGTGATACTTTGTCACCCTAGTGACTTGCCCATTATGTGGGACAACCGACGAGGACGCCTACACGGTTTGATCATAGGTGAAGCATGGCCCATACCCCAAACAAATAAATCACCTACATTAGGAATGAATGGTTATTGCATCTACTCATCAATCATTCCAGTGAGGTGTCTGGTATCATCATCTTGCTCATTTTGAGAAGTTGGAGTATGGGCAATGACTTGGTTCACGGAAAAAGTATACCCCCAACAGAATCATCGAATGATTTCGCGTGTAGCTATTTGAGCTCCTTATGTAACACTCACCAACGTAGTGTAGAGCTTATTACAAAGGCAAGGCTCGTATTGAAGGACCTTGTACCATTAGCGACTCGACAAGCCGTCCACCAAAACCGTCATGGTAGCCACCGCCGATGGACTGGCTGGCGCTCTCGGTCGATGGATTTCTTGCCAATGGGCGGCCTGGCTGGTGCAAGTGTGGTACTCAGAAGCAGCGCATGAGAGGTCATATTTGCCCCTCTTTATTATTGTTCTATTGTAATGATGCACCCGAATTAGAGATATATGCGATAATGGGAGATATGACATTGGCTCTTCAATGGTCTAATCTTCCAGTCTGGTGCAATCGGATTTCGTTGGAGCCCTAGCTGCTCTGTGTGATGCTTCTCTCGTTGGATCACGACATGATCACCTGATCAATGAAATCAAGATGCTCATGGATGAACGGGAGTTTGTTTCGGTCAAAATATCTTTATTATAGAATATAGATGTTCACATTGGGTTGCTCGTACGGCCCGCAACACCGCTTGTTTGGTTACAACAAGGGCTTTCATTCATCATCTTGTAATAGCATATTATAACCCTCAAACTATGGGGAAAACGCGAGGCTTCGTGTAACACCCCCAGATTAAAGTCCAGTCATTAACCAGAAATAATGTGCCATGTCATCATGATCATTTTCATTAAATTGCATTAGGAAATAATTCAACTTCAATTCAAAATTCAAAATGCAAGTCAAATAATTATTTCTTCAAACTACAAAACTAAATAGTTCATCATTTTGCAAATAATCATTAAGTATTTGAAAATCAGAAACTAACATTAATTGAATTATTTAAATGGCCATAACCTATTTAAAACAGTGCCAAAACAGCAACATTTAACCCATTTATTTTTAAACCAAATGCAAATGGATTCATTTAAATCCCAAACTTATTGTGGCCGTACAGTATATTGCAGAGTATTTATTGAGACTAGTTTCACATTTTACAAAAGTCGTTTGATGCTAAAAAGAAAGGCAAAATAGTAGCTATTTAATTTGCAGAAAAGAAAATGAGGAAGTAACACTATGCACTTAGGCCTAATGCTACAGTGCGAGAACCAAGCCCACCCTCAGGCCTTTCCTCCTTCTCTGTACAGAGGGAAGGCAGAGGCCATGGCGTGGAGGCCATCCACGGCCACCACGGCTAGATGGCTGCCACGCACGCGACAGTACCTCCTCAACCCTATAAACGCGTCCCCTGAAAACCCTAGCCGGCTCTCGATCGATCCCCTCACTTTCCCCATCGAACCGCCTCCTCCTCGGCTCGAAATCGAGCTCAGAATCTCGCACGGTGACCGCGCACATCATCGCCATTGCCGTGGCCAACGTGCTCCCCGCGCGGCTGTAGATCCGTCCAGGAGGACCGCCGCCCTCGACTTCGTCTTCCCCGAGCAACGAATCGAGTCGGGACGACCCGTGTGCTCGCCATCTAGCTCGTCTTCGTCGCGTACGTCGTCGTCGTTCATCGTCGTTTGCCGCTGCTCCGGTCCACCCCGACCCTCCCCGAGCACGCCAACAGACTCACCGTGAGCTCCTCCCTCGGATCCCCCTTTTTCCCCTTCGATTTGGACGCCGTAGGCCGCCGTCACCGTCGTGCCCGAGCGTACGCGTACTGCTGCTGCTTGCTACGATGCCGCTGCTCTGCTTCGCTGCTGCTCTTGCGCCACTGCTGCTCATGCTGCTGTCGCTCTTGCTACTGCCGCTGCTGCTGCGCTGCTTGCTGCCGCTGCTTATACTTTTGCTGCTGCGCTGCCGCTCGCTGCCACCGCCCCCTGCTGCCGCTGCTCACCCGCGTCGCCCTGCGCCTAGCCGCGCACGCCAGCACACGAGCTAGCGCGCTCGCCCATGCCTGCGCCCACCCGCGCATGGCCACTGCCAGGCGTGCAGCCGCAGCCGCCGAGCGCCCGTGCGCACGCGCGTGTGCATGCCCAGCCACTGGAGGCTCGTTGTGCCTCTTGCCAGCCCTGTGCAAATTAGATTAGGGGCTAATTAGTAGTTAGGTTAGTTGCTACCCTATGACATGTGGGACCCCTCTATTTAGATTAAAGTAAGTCCATTCGAAAATTGTTAAAATCTTGACATGTGGGACCCAAACACTGTTCACCGTTGACCCAGTCAACGCTGACTGGGCAGTTGACTAGGTCAACTGGCCCCGCTGTCAGCCACACATGCACACTGCTGGGTACACTTCTGTGTACTCATAGCAATTTGGCTATTTAATATTTCGAAATTAAATAATTCCAGAAAATCCAGAAAATCATTAAAACTTTGAAAAATCATATAAAATAATCCGTAACTCGGATAAAAATAATTTATATATGAAAAATGATCAGAAAAATAAGGCGAATCCGAATATACCATCCACATACCCGTCACATGCCTCCAACACTACAAACATGGAACCTTCCTCTCCGGATCAATATACCGATAAGCACCTGGAGCTGGGAAAATATTCCCGGATATTTTCCCTCTCCGTCTAAAATAATTAGTGAAGCATTAGAGCACATAGTCAACCCATGTTGCCCTGCCTTGCATCTGTGTTGCATTTATTTGCCGTGTATTTATTTGTTTCTTCCCCCTTTTTCTTCTCCGGTAGACCCTGCGATTGCTACCGAAGCCCCTGTGATCGAGTACGTCACCGACAACCCTTCTTCCTGTTCAGTAGAGCTTCCAGGCAAGCAAACCCCCTTGATCATTCCTATATCACCTATTCCTTCTTCCCCGTGCTTGCATTAGAATTTGCTACCGTATTTGATTGCTCCTATTCTGATGCATAGCCTGATTTTGTAACTGCTGTTGATACTTTACCTGCTATCCTAAATGCTTAGTATAGGTTGGTTAGTGATCCATCAATGGCCCCACACCCTTGTCCTTATTGCCATGCTTTACCACCGGTGACTCGATCAGCATGATCGATGTGCAGAGACCGATCACAGCACCGCACACCCCCTTAGTTGTACGGCTCTCCAGGGATACTATCGAGTGCCGAGGGTGATACCTCCTGTTGGAAATATGCCCTAGAGGCAATAATAATTTAGTTATTATCATATTTCCTTGTTCGTGATAATCGTTTATTATCCATGCTATAATTGTATTGATTGGAAACTCAAATACATGTGTGGGTACATAGACAACACTGTGTCCCTAGTAAGCCTCTAGTTAACTAGCTCGTTGATCAAAAGATGGTGAAGGTTTCCTAGCCATGGACATGAGATGTCATTTGATAACGGGATCACATCATTAGGAGAATGATGTGATGGACAAGACCCAAACTGTAAAACGTAGCATATGATCGTGTCAGTTTATTGCTATTGTTTTCTGCATGTCAAGTATCTGTTCCTTTGACCATGAGATCATGCAACTCACTGACACCGGAGGAATACCTTGTGTGTATCAAACGTCGCAACGTAACTGGGTGACTATAAAGATGCTCTACAGGTATCTCCGAGGGTGTCTGTTGAATTGGCATGGATCAAGACTGGGATTTGTTACTCCGTGTGACGGAGAGGTATCTCAGGGCCCACTCGGTAATACAACATCACTATAAGCCTTGCAAGCAATGTGACTAAAGTGTTAGCCACGGGATCTTGTATTACGGAACGAGTAAAGAGACTTGCCGGTAACGAGATTGAACTAGGTATAGAGATACCGACGATCGAATCTCGGGCAAGTAACATACCGATAAACAAAGGGAACATCATACGGGATTAACTGAATCCTTGACATAGAGGTTCAACCGATAAAGATCTTCGTAGAATATGTAGGAGCCAATATGGGCATCCAGGTCCCGCTATTGGTTATTGACCGTAGAGGTGTCTCGGTCATGTCTACATAGTTCTCGAACCCGCAGGGTCTACACACTTAACGTTTGGTGACGATATAAGTATAGTTGAGTTGTTATGTTGGTGACCGAAAGTTGTTCGGAGTCCCGGATGAGATCCCGGACATGACAAGGAGCTCTGGAATAGTCCGAAGGTAAAGATTGATATATGGGATAATAGTGTTTGGTCTCCGGAAGGGTTCCGGAATTCACCGGAAGGAGTTTCGGATGTTTCCCAAAATGTTCGGGTACGAGAACACTTTATTTGGGCCAAGGGGTAAAGCCCACGAGGCTTTAGGAAGGTGCAAAAGGAAGTTTTGCGGAGGCCAGGGGCCAGACGCCAGGGACCCTGGCGTCTGGGGCCAGACGCCGAGGACCCTGGCGTCTGGTCCTGGAGTCCGAGCAGGACTCTTGCCTTGCGGGCCAAACCGACTTTGAGGAGGCTCTTTCTCCAAGTTTCGACCCCAGGGCTCAACATATAAATAGAGGGGCGGGGCTAGCACCCGGAACACATCAAGATTTCCCCAAGCCGTGTGCGGCAACCCTAACCCTCTAGTTTCTACGTCATAATCTCCGTAGCGCTTGGCGAAGCCCTGCAGAGATTGTTCCTCACCACCATCACCACGCCGTCGTGCTGCCGGAACTCATCTACTACTTCACCATCGCTCGCTGGATCGAGGAGGTGAAGGCGTCATCAAGCTGTACGTGTGTTGAACGCGGAGGTGCCGTCCGTTCGGCACTAGTTCGTGATCGGTTTGAGGGACGACTTGCGATTTGGATCGCGGAGACGTTCGACTACATCAACCGCGTTTCTTAACGCTTCCGCTTAGCGATCTACAAGGGTATGTAGATTCACTCTCCCTCTCGTAGATGCTCATCACCATGGATAGATCTTGTGTATGCGTAGGAATTTTTTTTTGTTTCCCATGCAACGTTCCCCGACAGTGGCATCCGAGCTAGGTCTATGCGTAGATGAGATCTCGAGTAGAACACAAACGAGTTGTGGGCGTGGGTGTATACATATTGCTTGCCGTTACTAGTTGATACTTGATTCGGCGGTATTGTGAGATGAAGCGGCCCGGACCGACATTACGCGTACGCTTACGCGAGACAGGTTCCTTCAACTGACATGTAACTTCGTTGCATAAAGATGGCTAGCGGGTGTCTGTCTCTCTCACTTTAGTTGAATCAATTTCAATGAAGAGGGTTCTTTTAGAAGATCAAAAAGCAATCACTACACCACGTTGTGGTTTTGCGTAGGTAAGAACGGTTCTTGCAAACCCGTAGCAGCCACGTATAATTTGCAACAACAATTAGAGGACGTCTAACTTGTTTTTGCAGGGTATGTTGTGATGTGATATGGCCAATTACATGATGAGATATATGTGATGTATGAGATGATCATGTGTTGTATAGAATATCACGACTTGCATGTCGATGAGTACGGCAACTGGCAGGAGCCATAGAGTTGTCTTTAATTATTGTATGACCTGCGTGTCAATCATTAAGCGCTATGTAATGCTTTACTTTATCGCTAAACGTTAGCAATAGTCGTGGAAGCAACAGTCGGCGCGACAACCTCATGGTGACACGTTGATGGAGATCAAGATGATGGAGATCATGGTGTCATGCCGGTGACGATGGAGATCATGCCGGTGCTTTGGAGATGGAGATCAAAAGCACGAGTTCATGGCCATATCATGTCACTTATGATTTGCATGTGATGTTAATCCTTTTATGCATCTTATTTTGCTTAGGACGACGGTAGCATTATAAGATGATCCCTCACTTAAATTTCAAGATAAATTGTGTTCTCCCCGAGTGTGCACCGTTGCGAAAGTTCGTCGTTTCGAGACACGCCGTGATGATCGGGTGTGATAGACTCTACGTTCACATACAACGGGTGTAAGCCATGTTGCACGTGCGGAACACTCGGGTTAAACTTGACGAGCCTAGCATGTACAGACATGGCCTCGGAACACAAGAGACCGAAAGGTCGAACATGAGTCATATAGTAGATATGATCAACATGAAGATGTTCACCATTGAAACCACCTCAACTCACGTGATGATCGGACTTGAGTTGGTGGATTTGGATCATGTGACACTCGAATGACCGGAGGGATGTCAATTTGAGTGGGAGTTTTTAAGTAATATGATTAACTAAACTCATTATCATGAACATAGTCAAAGTGTCTTTGCAAATTATGCTGTAGATTACTAGATCGCGCTGTAGCTCCCTTGAATTTTTATATGTTCCTAGAAAAATAGATTTGAAAGATGATGGTAGCAATAATGCGGACTGGGTCCGTGATCTGAGGATTGTCCTCAATGCTGCACAGAAGGCTTATGTCCTTAATGCACCGCTCGGTGCGCCACCCCCTCAAGCGTCGTCTGTAGATGTTGTGAACATCTGACAGGCACGTTCTGATAACTACTTGATAGTTCAGTGCGTCATGCATTACGGCTTAGAATTGAGGCTCCAAAACGTTTTGAACGTCACGGAACATATGAGATGTTCTAAGAGCTGAAATTGGGATCTCAGGCTCGTGCCCGTGTTGAGAGGTATGAGACCTCCAACAAGATTCTTTGCCTGCAAGATGATGGAGAATAGCTCAATCGTTGAGCATGTGCTCAGATTGTCTGGGTACTACAATTGCTTGAATCGAGTGGAAGTTGATCTTCCAGATAAGATAGTGATTGGTATAGTTCTCCAAGTCACTGTCACTAAGCTACTAGAGCTTCGTGATGAACTATAAAAGGCCAGAGATGGAAATAATGATCCCTGAGCTATTCGCGATGTTTGACCCCGCGAAGGTAGAAATCAAGAAGGAGCATCAAGTGTTGATGGTTAGTAAAACCACTAGTTTCAAGAAGGGCAAGGGCAAGGAGGGATACTTCATGGATGGCAAGCCAGTTGCTGCTCCAGTAAAGAAACCCAAGGTTGAACCCAAACCCGAGACTGAGTGCTTCTATTATGAGGAGAACGGTTGCTGAAGTGGAACAACCCTAGATGCTTGGTAGATAAGAAGGTTGGCAACGTCGACAGAAGTATATTTGATATACGTGTTATTGATGTGTACCTTACTAGTACTCCTAGTAGCACCTGGGTATTAGATACCGGTTCGGTTGCTAAGTGTTGGTAACTCGAAATAAAAGCTACGGAATAAACGAAGGCTAAGGGTGAGGTGACGATGAGTGTTGGAAGTGTTTCCAAGGTTGATGTGATCACCATCGCGCGCTCTCTCTACCTTTGGGATTAGTGATGAACCTAAATAAATGTTATTTGGTGTTTGCGTTAAGCATGAACGTGATTAGATCAAGTTTATTGCAATACGGTTATTCATTGCAGTTAGAGAATAATGGTTATTCTATTTACATGAATAATACCTTCAATGGTCATGCACCCAATAAGAGTGGTTTATTAAATCTTGATCGTAGTGATACACATGTTCATAATATTGATGCCAAAAGATACAAAGTTAATAATGATAGTACCACATACTTGTGGCACTGCCGCTAAATGTCATATTGGTGTAAAACGCATGAAGAAACTCCATGCTGATGGATCTTTGGACTCATTCGATTTCGAATCGGTTGAGACATGCGGACCATGCCTCATGGGCAAGATGACTAAAACCCCGTTTTCCGGTATGATGGAGCGGGCAATTGACTTATTGGAAATGATACATGTTGATGTATGCGGTCCAGTGAGTTTTGTAGTGGGCGGTGGATATCGTTATTTTCTTACCTTCACTGATGATTTGAGTAGATATAGTGTATATTTACTTAATGAAACACAAGTCTGAATCGTTTGAAAGGTTCAGAGTGAAGTTTGAGATCATCGTGACAAGAAGATAAAATGTCTACGATATGATCGTGGAGGTAAATATCTGAGTTACGAGTTTGGTATATAACTTAAGACAATGTGGAAGTTGTTTCACAACTCACGCCACCTGGAACACCATAGTGTGATGGTGTGTCCGAACGTCGTAGTTGTGCTCTATTAGATATGGTGCGAACTATGATGTCTCTTATCGATTTACCACTATCGTTTTAGGGTTATGCATTAGAGACAACCACATTCACTTTAAAAGGGGCACCATAAGTCCGTTGAGATGACACCGTATGAATTTTGGTTTGGCGGAAACCTAAGCTGTCATTTTTTAATGTTTGGGGCTGCAACGCTTATGTGAAAAAGGGTTTTCACCTAATGAGCTCGAACCCAAAGCGGACAAATGCATCTTCATAGAATACCCTAACGTAACAGTTGGGTGAACCTTCTATCTCAGATCCAAGCACAAAGTGTTTGTTGCTAAAACGGGTCCTTTCTCGAGAAAAAGTTTCTTTCGAAAGATTGAGTGGGAGGAAGATAGAACTTGATGAGGTTGTTGAACCTTTGTTTCAACCAAAGAGTAGCACAGCGCAGAAAGTTGTTTCTGTGGAGCCTACGTTAGTTGAAGAGGAAGTTAATGATGATGATCATGAAACTTCGGATCAAGTTACTATCGAACCTCGTGGGTCGACAAGGACGCGTACTGCTCCTGAGTGGTACGGCAACCCTGTCTTAGAGGTCATGTTGTTGAACAACGATGAACCTACGAGCTATGGAGAAGCGATGATGGGCCCGGATTCTGAGAAATGGTTAGAGGCCATGAAATCCGAGATGGGATCCATGTAAGAAAACAAAGTATGGGCTTTGGAAGTATTACCTGAAGGGCGAAAGGCCATTCAGAACAAATGGATCTTTAAAAGGAAGACAGACGCGGACGATAATGTCACCGTCTATAAAGCTCGACTTGTGGCAAAGGGTTTTTCACAAGTTCAAGGAGTTGACTACGATGAGACTTTCTCACCCGTAGCGATGCTAAAGTCTGTTGGAATTATGTTAGCAGTTGCTGCATTTTTCGATTATGAAATCTGGCAGATGGATGTCAAAACAGAGTTTCCTTAACGGTTTCCGTGAGGAAAGGTTGTATGTGATACAACCAGAAGGTTTTGTCAGTCCTAAGGATGCTAAAATGTATGCAAGTTCCAGCAATCCTTCTATGGACTGGAGCAAGCAACTCGGAGTTGGAATATACACTTTGATGAGGTGATCAAAGTTTTTGAGTCTATACAAAGTTTATGAGAAACTTGTATTTACAATAAAGTGAGTGGGAGCACTATAGAATTTCTGATAAGTATATGTGGATGACATATTGTTGATCGGAAATGATGTAGAATTTCTGGAAAGCATAAAGGGTTGTTTGAAAAGGAGTTTTTCAAAGGAAAACCTGGAATGAAGCTACCTAAATGTTGGGCGTCAGGATCTATAGAGATAGATCAAGACGTTTGGTAAAACTTTCAATGAGTACATACCTTGACAAGATTTTGAAAGAGCCTGATTTGTAAGGTGTGGAGTTGAGTGAGACTCAAAGCTCGACCACGGCAGAAGAAAGAGAAAGGACGAAGGTCATCCCCTATGCCTTATCCATAGGCTCTGTATAGTATGACATGCTGTGTACCGCACCTGATGTGTGCCTTGCCATGATTCTGTCAAGGGGTACAAGAGTGATCCAGGAGTGGATCACTGGACAGCGGTCAAGATTATCCTTAGTAACTAGAGGACTAAGGAAATATTTCTCAATTATGGAGGTGATGAAGAGTTCGTCGTAAAGGGTTACGTCAATGCAAGCTTTGACACCTATCCGGACGACTCAGAGTAGCAGTCAGGATACATATAGTGGAGCAGCCATTTGGAATAGCTCCAAGTGGAGTGTGGTAGCAGTGTCTACAGTATGACATAGAGATTTGCAAAGTACACACGGATCTGAATGTCGCAGACCCGTTGACTAAAGACCTCTCTCACATGCAAAGCATGATCGAACTCCAGAACTCATTGGGTGTTAGAACAATGTAAATCACATGGTGATGTGAACTAGATTATTGACTCTAGTGTAAGTGGGAGACTGTTGGAAATATGCCCTAGAGGCAATAATAATTTAGTTATTATCATATTTCCTTGTTCGTGATAATCGTTTATTATCCATGCTATAATTGTATTGATTGGAAACTCAAATACATGTGTGGGTACATAGACAACACTGTGTCCCTAGTAAGCCTCTAGTTAACTAGCTCGTTGATCAAAAGATGGTGAAGGTTTCCTAGCCATGGACATGAGATGTCATTTGATAACGGGATCACATCATTAGGAGAATGATGTGATGGACAAGACCCAAACTGTAAAACGTAGCATATGATCGTGTCAGTTTATTGCTATTGTTTTCTGCATGTCAAGTATCTGTTCCTTTGACCATGAGATCATGCAACTCACTGACACCGGAGGAATACCTTGTGTGTATCAAACGTTGCAACGTAACTGGGTGACTATAAAGATGCTCTACAGGTATCTCCGAGGGTGTCTGTTGAATTGGCATGGATCAAGACTGGGATTTGTTACTCCGTGTGACGGAGAGGTATCTCAGGGCCCACTCGGTAATACAACATCACTATAAGCCTTGCAAGCAATGTGACTAAAGTGTTAGCCACGGGATCTTGTATTATGGAACGAGTAAAGAGACTTGCCGGTAACGAGATTGAACTAGGTATAGAGATACCGACGATCGAATCTCGGGCAAGTAACATACCGATAAACAAAGGGAACATCATACGGGATTAACTGAATCCTTGACATAGAGGTTCAACCGATAAAGATCTTCGTAGAATATGTAGGAGCCAATATGGGCATCCAGGTCCCGCTATTGGTTATTGACCGTAGAGGTGTCTCGGTCATGTCTACATAGTTCTCGAACCCGCAGGGTCTACACACTTAACGTTTGGTGATGATATAAGTATAGTTGAGTTGTTATGTTGGTGACCGAAAGTTGTTCGGAGTCCCGGATGAGATCCCGGACATGACAAGGAGCTCTGGAATAGTCCGGAGGTAAAGATTGATATATGGGATAATAGTGTTTGGTCTCCGGAAGGGTTCCGGAATTCACCGGAAGGAGTTTCGGATGTTTCCCGAAATGTTCGGGTACGAGAACACTTTATTTGGGCCAAGGGGTAAAGCCCACGAGGCTTTAGGAAGGTGTAAAAGGAAGTTTTGCGGAGGCCAGGGGCCAGACGCCAGGGACCCTAGCGTCTGGGGCCAGACGCCGAGGACCCTGGCGTCTGGTCCTGGAGTCCGAGCAGGACTCTTGCCTTGCGGGCCAAACCGACTTTGAGGAGGCTCTTTCTCCAAGTTTCGACCCCAGGGCTCAACATATAAATAGAGGGGCAGGGCTAGCACCCGGAACACATCAAGATTTCCCCAAGCCGTGTGCGGCAACCCTAACCCTCTAGTTCCTACGTCATAATCTCCGTAGCGCTTGGCGAAGCCCTGCAGAGATTGTTCCTCACCACCATCACCACGCCGTCGTGCTGCCGGAACTCATCTACTACTTCACCATCGCTCGCTGGATCGAGGAGGTGAAGGCGTCATCAAGCTGTACGTGTGTTGAACGCGGAGGTGCCGTCCGTTCGGCACTAGTTCGTGATCGGTTCGAGGGACGACTTGCGATTTGGATCGCGGAGACGTTCGACTACATCAACCGCGTTTCTTAACGCTTCCGCTTAGCGATCTACAAGGGTATGTAGATTCACTCTCCCTCTCGTAGATGCTCATCACCATGGATAGATCTTGTGTGTGCGTAGGAATTTTTTTTGTTTCCCATGCAACGTTCCCCAACACCTCCTACCTCACTCCTGATGATATCTCTGTAGCATAGCCAATCGGTCGTGGGTTACCGAGGGTGATTCCTCTTTCACCACCTCCGATGAGGCCTCTGTCGTGCAGCCCCTCAAGTGTGAACTTATCGAGGGTGATTCCTCCGAGTTCACCTTGACGGTTGCATCAAGTGGGAATCCATCGAGGGTGATTCCTTGGATTACCCCCTTGATGTTACGGACACACAATTACCTTTAACTGTTGCCCCCATGTACTATTATTGCGGGACTGAAGGGACAGGCGGTACCACCCTGGTAGAGGTGGACCTGAGTTCCCGACAGTCTCTTGGGAAGTCGGGTTGACCTGGAGGGTACCCGCGAGATAGTTACGTGGCACGGCCGGGCAGGCAGACCGCCCAGGAGAGGGATGGCCCTGGCCCTTGCCGTAAGTCCACGAGACGGAGCGACGGGGTCACATGATCGTGGATCTCTGCTCGTCTCCGCGAGCTCTTAATAATTCACTAACGGATTTGGGTATTTGATCTGAGTTGGCCACTGGCCTATACGCACTACCACCACGCGGGATAATGGTTTAATGGGGCCCTCGGCGCCGTATGTATCAGCCGAAAGCTCTGTCAGATGTCCAGTTCAGCATTGTGGTACGGTCGGATCGTGCCATCCAGGAGAGGGGTGGCGCTGGTATCCACCCTGCTCACAACGACCCGAAGTGCAAAGGGCGATGGGCCCAAGACCCTGAGCGCTTAGGATGTAGACCGGCGGGGACCTCTCTACGGAGCCTAGGTAGGACTACGTCGTGTCGATCAGCCGAGGCCGGGCATGACCCAGAAAAGTGTGTCCGGCCAGAGTTAATCGAGCGTGTTGGGTAACAGTAGTGCACCCCTGCAGGGAAGTTATCTATTCGAATAGCCGTGTCCACGGTAATAGGACGCTCAGTGTTGTATCCCGATCTACTACAACTTGAACTGGATACTTGTGTTACTTATTAATTTGATAGCTCCGGAATCGCTTTCTCGCAGGGAGTCGAGGAAGGATCTCTGGGCATGATTACTATTATAATTGATACTTATTACTTTATAGTATGCTAACCTGCACTCTTCTAATGCTGCAAGACGCTGCAAGATGCTAGTCTTCGATAGGCTAGGCCTTCCCTCTATTCTTGCATTTATGCAGTCTAGTCCATAGATACAACTCCTTCATTCGATACCGATGCATAAATAGAATAGTTCTGATGTAAGTCTTGCGAGTACTTTGGATGAGTACTCACGGTTGCTTTGCTACCTCCTTTCCCCATACCCAATTGTTGCGATCAGATGACAGAGCCCTAGAGCCAGCTGATCCCGTCGATGATTACTACTACCCCGACAGAGCCTACTACTACATGGAGACCGACGACCAGGAGAAGTTCGGAGGCTCCCAGGCAGGAGGCCTGCGCCTTTTCGATCTAGTTGTCGTTGTTTTGCTCAGCCTTCTTAAGACACCCTTGTCTAATTATGTCTGTACTCAGATACTATTGCTTCCGCTAACGTTTGTTCTCGAGCTTATGTATTCGAGCCCTCGAGGCCCCTGGCTTGTAATATAAAGCTTGTATTGTTTCATTTGGTGTCTAGAGTTGTGTTGTGATATCTTCCCGTGAGTCCCTGGGCTTGATCGTGTGCATTTGCGTGTATGATTAGTGCATGGTCGGACCGGGGGCGTCACACTTCGAGACGCCCCTGTTGAGAGTTAAGCAAGAGAAACTCGTCCCGGCCCGATCCCCAATCTTCCCCGGCGGCGATGCCGGCTGGAGGAGAGAAGGGAGAGGAGCACGGAGGAGCTCTGTATATATTAGGTCTAGGTTGAGTCTTGCCCCTGTGGCGTCTGGCGCTATGCCGAGGTGGAGCGTGCCACCGCCGCGTTCGAGCAGCGGCCGGTGGTTAGCGGTGGCTGCACTCCTGGCTGTGCTGGTCTACCAGTTGCTTGCGAGGAGTGGGTTGCCGGCGAATCCACGAATAAGCTCGTTTGGTCCGCTGATCTGGAGGATGTCCTTATTTTCCTCTACTTCCAAGGTTGCCATGGTGGTGAAGGAGGAAGAGAGGGAAGATGGAGATCCAGTTCGGGTTCGAGCTCATCACCGACGGAGACCATGGATGGCCTATGGCTCCCGCTGTTGCGGTCGATGCCGGCCGTCGCCGTCGAATCCTCTGACTGAATGGCGGTCTTTCTTCTTCCTCCCGGGCAAGAGCCAGATGGGAGGCACTGCAGCTTCATCCTGGAGTTCATGGCGTGGTGCCATGGAGGGCTCGCCGCACCAAGTGGTGCCGTCCCCGGTGAAGACGAGTCAAGTTTCAGGCTGGAGATGCCAGGGACCCGATTGCTTTTTTCATCAATTTTCTGGGGTCCTCTTTGTAATAGTCAGGGACCAGTTAGTGTTTTCCTTTTTCGTTCAGGGTCATGTTGTAAAAGCGTTGTGTACTACTACTTTCTAGTCAATGCAGCTTCGGGGTCCTTCTGGGCCCTTAGTTTGTTCAAAAAAAAAACTATGGGGAAAAAAACTCCTTTATTCCCCGAAATAAAACACGATTTGCTTCATAAGGTAGGAGTGAATGGTATTTTTGCTATTGTAATCAGTTTCCTTAAAACATGGTAAATAAAATCAAAACCGAAGCGTGCTTATCTTCGAGCAGTTATAAGTTCAGAAATATTTGTAGTCAGAGAGATGGGCCGTGGCCCTCACGCACGCGTGCGATCTGGAAACTCCAAAATACTGCAGCCTCGCGTGTGCGGCTTGGTTTCTTCTTTCTTCATCTCGAAGAAAAAAAGAGATTTGGAAACTCCAAAATAAAAAGAAGCCCCACAGCCTCCTCCTATCTCCTCCTCGCGCACACGCCAAGCGACCAAATCGCCGCCGCAGTCGCCTAGGGCTTCACCGCCGTCGCAGATCCCTACTTCCGGTTGCTGCTGCGTCCGTCTGCTGCGGGTCCTCCGTGTTCGTGATTGCTGTGTCGGCGCCGACAGAAACTTTCCTGCCGTTAGGTATCGCTTCCAGCACAGTCGTCTTTCGTTTTGGGGGTCGGTCGAGTTTTCCCTTGTTGGCCGCCGATTCGTACGGGCGCGGTGACCATGCTGGTGCTACTTTCGTGCCGGTTGTGCTAGTCGTAGGGCTCTCGGCTGGGTTGAATTTCAGCACGGATCCTAGTTTTTTGCTCATCAAGAATCGATGAGCTTAATTGAAATAGTAGATGGGTTGGAGCAAGCTACATCCGTTTGGTTCCTACAAGGAATTAATCAGCTGGTGACGCAGTGTTTAGCATCGGCCTAGGTGCAGAATTTGTTTGATTTGTTTCCTGTCCAAGTAAAAATCAGATTAGTGTTGGTACCCAGTGGAAAATAGACGAGCCGCAAAGATTAATGACATGACCGTGGTGTTACCCAGTTTGGTGCATGCCAAGGAAGGAAGTCCTGTTTTTAGACTGATCTTGAAATGACTTTGGTGCCTGCCCAGAATAGCAGTGTGCACATGTGGTAGGTACAGTAAGCCAGCTCTGGTACCTCGCTTAGTACTGGAAAAGGAATAAGCAGGTTGTGATATTCTGTGTGTTCATCAAATTGGTGATATGTGCTAGCTGGGTAGTAATAAAGATTCAGCTAAACAAATTTGGACCTTACTATATGTATATACACCGATGTACATAGACATATTTCTCTGGAGCCCTAAGAAACACGGATACTACCAACGAATCCGAATCGGATACGGTATACATAGAAATATTTCTCTGGAGCCCTAAGGAACACGGATACTACCAACGAATCCATATTGGATACGGTATACATAGAATTATTTCTCTGGAGCGCTAAGAAACACTGATACTACCAACGAATCCGTTTCTGATACGGTATACATTGAAATATTTCTCTGGACCGCAAGTTCTAATAATTGGGGCCGCATTTTGTCTATTCCAGAGAGCCCAATTGTGACAATTCGGTATACCGAGGTTTTGTTTTTCTGTTCAGAGTTTATCATCTAAATTTATGTTTATGCATTTTAGTATTTACAGAAGTTAGACAGTGTTGGAATGAATTTGATGTTGGTGTGTGTGTGTGTTTTGGGGCAGGGTAATTTGTTCAAATGTTAATTTTGTTTAAAAGGTCGCATATAGCAATTTAGGAAGATAATTGATATGATACATAATTGCTGATTCCTCGTGTTTTGAACAGATTTTGTGAGTGTTCGTTACCAACTTCTGCAATGGGTGGAAGCAACTATGATGACGACTGGGTGTTGCCCAGTGCTGACATCACTCTTGTTCTTGTTGGAAAACTTGGCTATGGCAAGAGTGCAACTGGCAATAGTATCCTTGGACGGGAAGCATTTGTATCAGAATACTCTCATGCCAGTGTGACAAACACTTGTCAAATGGGAAGCACCATGCTGACGGATGGCCGCACCATCAATGTTATTGATACACCAGGTAAGAGTGTTTTGGATCTTTTGAATTTGCTTATTTTATTTTGTTTCTCCAATGAGGATGTTTTGAACCCATGATGTCTATATAGTATGTTGCATCTTGTGTACGAAACGATCTCAATTTTTTTTTTTTGGTTATGCTAAGTTGTTTGATGTAGTATCTTTGGATGTTTGGCCTTCATCCACCCATCCTTTGTTGAATAACATCTAATAGAGAAGCCATCTGCTGCACTCATTCTTAACAAAACAAAAGTACCGTAGCACCCTTAGTGTATGGTGGTCTGTTTGCAATCCCACGTCCTCCCATCCACAATTTCCTGAGTAATGATCCATGATTTCCACTATTTTTTAGGGGTTGCAAAATATGTCGTATTTTATGGTTTTGCTATTTATAGATTGTGTTGTTTATTCTAATCCCATGTCAATTTTTGTGGCCATGGATTTGTACTGAGACTCCGCCACATGATTAGATTATCTTCTTAGTTCCATAGCAATGCACGGGCATTCAGCTAGTTGATCTTAAACTAGAGGATTCAAAGTTTTGTAATTACATGGTGAATCTCATTTTGTGAATTACAAATTTATTGCTCCTTATTTTGACTTTTAAGTTATCGCAATTGGAGCGTTGGATGTTGTATTGGGAACGTCACTGAAATGTAGGAGAGCAAGATATTTGAATTGCACATGCATGTTTTATATTTTGCAGCTGTAACGTCACATGTCTTAACATATTCATCCATCTTCCTTCGTTTCTTTCATGCATGTAGGTGAAAGCAGCTTCGTAAAGAAAACAATATTTTTCCTAAATAAAGATAAAGAAATGCTAATCGTGTTTTTAGGAAAATGTTCATGTATTTTTGTATATCACCAATGTGGAAACTAGGGAACCGGTAAATTTATCTTCCTTGCTGCAAAACTGATCCCGTTATTTTTTCCTTAGGTCGTCATGTTTATTACGTTTTGCTAATCATCCATTTCATTGACTTGGATAGGATTATTTGACATGACCGTAACCCCTGAGGATGCTGGCAAAGAAATTGTTAAGTGCATGAACATGGCTAAAGATGGGATACATGCTGTGTTGATGGTTTTTTCTGCTACATCTCGATTTTCTCGAGAAGATTCTAGTACAATTGAGACTATCAAAGTGTTTTTTGGAGAGAAAATCGTTGATCACTTGGTCTTAGTTTTCACTTATGGAGATTTAGTTGGTGAAAATTTATTGAAGAACATGTTAAGTAATGCCCCAGAGTATCTGCAGGTATATACTTTTTTACCTTCCGTTGCCAAACTTGAGATGTGCACGGCTCTTGAATCATATGAGCTTTGGTTCAAATAGTTACATTTGTATGTTCTGTCTACAGAAAGTTGTTCAGCTATGCAAAAATAGAGTGGTTCTTTTTGATAACAAGACCAAGGACCCTAGGATTCGAACTAAGCAGCTCGAAACGTTGCTTGATGTGGTTGATTCCGTTAGTGCAAATAATGGAGGAAACCCATTTACAGATCAAATGCTCAACCGCCTTAAGGTAATGTTGTTGGAATATAGTTTGTGATTGTCATCTCTAGCTTTTATTTTGTAATTCTTATGCTTATCTCATCTTGTAGGAGGTGCATGATAGAGAGAAGGAGGTTCATGATGTTCTGGGATATTCAGAGGACCAAATATCTGAATTGAAGAAGGAGATCCACAGAACTCGGGATGAACAGCTTGCAAACATTACTGCCATGGTAACAGATACTATTTTATCTCTAAAAAATAATCTCACATTTAGTTATGTTACTTTTAATTAAAATAAAATCGTGTTCCAGAAACTTATCCCCTTCTTTATAAGGCATATCTGCATATGTTCCATTACATATAATCTCTAATGATGCTATATTAGTTGACAGTACTTCTAATTTATAGAACATATTTATGCTACTTCCCTTTTTACAAGTTATATATTTTTAGAGAAGGATATTGAAAACCCCATCCTCTGCATCATCGCGATGCACACAGCCATACTTCCCTTTCTACATAAGTTGATATTTTACGAAACAGGCATGTGTTTTTGTTGTTGGAAAAAGTACTAGGACATATCTATAGTTCTGTTTACACATAGATTGTTTTAACTTTCCCAGAGTTATCTAAATAGCTGCCTATCTACATGGATGTGTTTCCAAGTTATAAACTGTATTGACTCTGTGACATAACCATAGGTGGAGGAAAAGCTGAATATCACGGTGGAGAAGCTGCAAGTTCAACTTATGGAAGAACAGAATGCAAGGCTAGAAGCAGAGAGGGTGGCGGCGGAGGCCAGGCTGAAATCCGACGAGGAGATCCGCAAGCTCAAGGAGAGGCTTGAGAAGGCTCAGGAGGAAAACGAGGAGTTCCGGAGGTTGGCGGCGACGAACAAGTGCGCTATTCTGTAAACAGTTGTCTCTTGGGAAAAGTTATCGGATGCTTTGTTAATAGGAGGGTGGTGAACTCAAGTCTGTCTAGTAGTAACAGATATACTTGGTTGCATCGTCTCGTATATTAGTAGAACTTGAATGCCTGGGGAGTCGGAGAACTATATATTAGTGGCAGTTATACTTGGTTGCAATCGTCTCATATATTAGTAGTACTTGCGAGTATCATCTGGCAATCTTTTTTTGGTTTTGTTTTTGGGCGCTGCATCTCTATCCAGAGAATGCTCCGTGAAAAGGTCTTTCCAGCCAATGGGTTTATGCTTGTTTATCTGATCTTTTTTTGGAAACTCTTGATCCCTTGAAATCCTCGTACTGGTGCCAGATTTTTTTCAACTGCATGGGCCAGAGTTACCCTGTTCCAATCAAAATATAAACATCCGTGCACCGCCCTTCTCTGGAGTGAAAGCTGCTCACCTCGGCCCGCTTCTCGTAATTTTTGGGGGAATGTCCAGCTTCGTTGTCATAGATGCAATGTATTTTTTTCTCAAAAAAAAGAAAAAGAAAGAAAGAAAGATGCAATGTATTCAGTTTCCTACTGCCTATGTGCTTCCTTTTATTTACGTACGTGCTTCGGTATCATATGTGCCGTGTTTCCAACTCCTTTACACACGGTTCTTCAATAATTGACTTGAATAATTCGTCATGTTACCATGGGAAATCCCATTTCTGATAAATTCCTGTTCAAGTAAACCGAACATAGTGCCGAAATAGTATGTGACAAATCGTAACTATTAATCAAAATTTGACTACTGGTCTTCAAAGAATAGTTATTCAAGTCAATTTCAAATTTTATTGCTCCATGCTTATCTAAAATGAATTTTGAATTGAGGTAGCACGTCATACTTCATGTTACTAGAATGATACGAATTTATGCCACTAGTGGCGATCTCAAATTTGGTGTTCTTTAATGCCATGATAATTCTTCATGTCGCCATTGACGATCCCAATAGCACGTGGGCAATTATAACTGAAATAGCACGTGCCAATTCTAAATACTACTACAAAAATTCTTCATATCGCTGGAGGTAAATGCTACAATAAGCAAGACTAGCTTGCGTTGGCTCACTGGCACATAAAATGCATCACACGTAAACACAATGTGTTTCCTATAACATGGTATGTGCTTGTTCCTTACACTTACATTTTCATTCTTCAACCACAATCAAATTGTGCTTCAAAATACAATGTGTGCTTCAGAGTAGAAAACAAACCATGACAATGCTTTGAGAAAAATGCGACTATAAATTATGAAGCATGGATTGTAGTGCCGAAGTATGTTTACCGTATGAAGGAATGAAAGGAAGCATCATGCATATATAGAAACATATGTGATTATAGGTACCTCAAGTGGATATCGGAAGCATATATGGAAGAGGTGTGATTAAATGAAGTTTGTAAATATTATGAAAACATATTTTATATTAAACTAAAGCAAACCAGATCGAAGCAAACTTCGGTAGCATCTGAGTAACAATGGAATTGAAACATTCTTCATGTCATGGAAAAATGAAGCAAATTTTGTTTAAAAGCAAAACAAATTGTTACATTAAGATATCAACGTCTTGACAACGTGTTTCCTATAACATAGCATTGGAGTGCCTTGACAAGATCTAAAGATTCAAGTTTATACATCCATAATGGGCAAACCACTAGCTAATAGTCTTGAAAAGTACTCAACAAACTCACGAACTACAATAACAAGACACCAAGAATTCAGTATTTATTAGGACAGTCGCGAAAAACATGAGTGGGATCATCACACTGTGTGCATTTTCCATAGCTTGTCCACCCCGAATATTGGGTTGGACGAAAAGGGCAGTCTCTCGGACGATGTTCCTCATTGCATACCAAGCACATAGGGATCTGAAACTTGCCTTTGGACGGGCAATCGGATACCCTGTGTCCAAAGCCACCACACGTCGGGCACCTTGGTCCTCTGCGGAAAACAGGGCTCTGGCTGAAGCAAGTGCTTCGCGTGTGAAGCGTTCCCCCCACAGTTGTGGCAGGGTAGGCTGGGGCAATCTTCGGTTCCATGGCTCGGATCCCGGCACCGATCGCAAGCCGCGGGCGATTCGCTGCCGTCGCTAGCACCGTCACCGTCTTGGACTTGGTCATGGGGCAAAAGGGTCGGCGACAGTCGCTCAGACGACATGATGTTGTAGATCGGAGCGCAAGGGTCTGCTTGGGTCCGCTCAGTTGATCTCCGGCTTCGGTGACGTGCTCCTCGCGTCGCGGTGCTCGACTGAAGGTGCGGCGGCGATGATGAACTCCGACGAGTGCTCCCTGGTTCGATCTGGTGCGTCTCCGTGTGAGGTTATTTATGTCACTTGCGCGAGGGGCCTAGATCATGCCAAATCGAGGAGTTGTCAGGATCGGGTGCGGCGGAGGTGGCGTGTTCGGTCCGGACTCGAACGGGGGACGGGGGGGGGGGGGGGGGGGATGGGGACGGGGATGACGCGTTGGGTCTGGATGTCAGCGACAGTCGGACAGAGGAGGAACATGCGATGCTGCTGGCCGTCAGATTTTAGTATGCTCTGACGGCCGCGGTGAGCGTACCGATCGGGACGGCTGAACAGGCTGTGGGCCTAAAGCCTGAGCGGGTCGGGATCTGAATTTACTGGGGCGGGCGCTGTTCGGTTTAGAGAAAAATAGGCTTTCCTTATTTAATAAGTTAACGAAAATTGATTTGGCTCGAAAATAATCCAAATCCTGCAAAATTAGGTGAATCCATTGCTGAGACTAGTCAGAAATGGATATAATTAAGGCCACTAAGCTTGGTAAACTCAAAAGGTTTCATAGTGATCATCCTGACATGCTTCCGCCACGTGTTATTGATATCGCCCGTGAAGAATTCGTTAGTACTTTTAGCTCTAATTTTAATGTTGTTGCACCTTCCTCTGCATCCCACATTATTGGTGATGATGGCCCCCACTTTTGGGTGGAGGTATCTAGTAGAAGGAAAGGTTGTAGAAAATCTCTATCCACTAGCTTAAAATGGTAGTTGGTCTAATCTGGAATGTCACAGGCTTAAATAAGCCTGAAAAGCTTGAGCTCATTATAGAAAAAAAACTAATTCATTGGTTTTCCTGAAACTAAGAAAGTAGATTTCTCTACCTCTCAAATCTAAATATTAAATAAGTTTGGTGAATTTGAGTGGAATTGGCTTCCTGGTGATTACACAGCTGAGCGTATCCTAGTTGGCATAAAAAAAAGGAATGTTTTGAGGTTATTGCGCTTAATGCTATGATTTTTTTTATTTCTTGGATGATTAAGTGCAAGAAATATTCAACTGTTTGGGGGTTTATTTTTGGGGGTTTATTTCTGGTTGTGGTTCTCCTTATGATGAACATAAACTTGAGTTATTAATGAGTTGCATAATGCCCTGGCCTATTAGTATGGACCACCTGTAGTTAGGGGAGATTTTAACCTTGTTAGGCAAAGTAGGGACAAGAATAATGGTGTCAAAACTTTGGGCTAATTTGTTCAATGATTGGATTAACAAGTTTGACTGTATTAAAAATAAGAATGTTGGTACGAGATTTACCTGGGCCAATAACTAGGACAACCACACCATGGCCACCATAGACAGAGTTCTTATTTCTGCAGAATGGGAAACTTTATTCCCTGTTGTCCAAATGAAAACGATGCCTGGGGTTGGAAGTGATCGTACACCCCTGGTTATTGACACTGGTGCTATATTTTTTTTAGAGAAAAGGTGATTGCCCCACTTTTATAAATAAAGCCACGAGTTCAACAACAGGTTCACAGACACAGATAACACCGGCACGACGGGCCCCACGATAACACCACAACACAGGATAGAAATAGCGGCACACAGGCCAAAACCCTAAGACGAAATAGCCCAAAAGGAAAACAGAAGGATCTACTGTCCCGTCGTCTAAACCCTCGGAGATAAGGAGGTCGCTGTAGCTTTGACTCGCGAGATCAGAACGTCAGTAGCATCCATGTCCCCACTCTTAACCAGAGGCTCCCACTGCTGCATGAAGGCAAGTGATTTGAAAATAATGTCAGCCGCCTTGTTAGGAAAAACATGTTCAATCATGAATTTGTTACGAGTAGTCCAAAGAGCCCATCGACAGCAGCAAAACCAAACCAAAAGACACGCTTCAATTGGCCCGAAAGGTTGTTAGCGAGGGCTAACAAATGGGCGAAAGAGGATGGGGCCCAATTCTCTTACCACATGAAAATAAGCAGTCTAGATTTGATAAGTGGTGGTTGCAGATTGAGGGTTTCAAGGATATAGTTTATAAGACTGGAATGCCCCCTGCAACATCAATACACCAATTGTGAGATGGTAATTCAAAGTGAGGAGGCTGGGGAAGCACCTCAAAGGGTGGATTGCTAACTGTGAAGCTGTTAAAATTTGAATTTAAGTAAAAACTTGACTTATACAAGGTATTTGCAAAGTGCATTGTTGTGACCCTTTGGTCTCTGCAGTAGTGTTAGAAGCATACACCACTCATCTTCTATATATGAATTTCTTGAGTACCTCCTGTAATCATCCCTTGATATTCGTTTCTCCCTTAGGCCTAGGTCGATAGATGTTAAGGTGAACTTGTTGGAGTTCCAGAAGGACCAAAGGAGAAGATACCACCTGGAGGGGAAGGACTACAACGACTACGAAGGACATGAAGATGTGGATCCATGATTGTAGTGCACCATGATAGAGTTATTGAGCCGCAATACTAGTGTCGGGGGGATGACCCCCGGGTAGGCCCAAGACGGCGAAACGACACTTCAAAACTTTGCCAGGGGAGCGTCCCCTCGCATGATGGCGACCCGTCCGGCTCGCCGCCCCGCGTCCCGTCCGGCTCGCCGCCTCGCGACCCGGCGACCTGCCTGGCTGGCGGCCGACTGGCTTGAGCCCGGAAGGCGGCCGGCTGGCTTCAGCCCGGAAGACGGCCGGCTGGCTTCAACCCGGAAGACGGCCGACTGGCTTGAGCCCGGAAGACGGCCGGCTGGCCACCCTGCAACTCGTCCGGCTGGCAACCCTGCAACCCGTCCGGCTGGCCACCTGGAGCCAACTGGCCTGCCACTCGAAGTCAACCACAACGTCCCGTCGGACTGCGCGGACGAGACGGCCACGCTCTACAGTAGAGCACTGTAGATTTAGCGGCTGGCACTGTAGACGGACAGCCGGCACTGTTCACACGTCTCGTGTCCCTGTCCCCCCAATAGTGTAGTGGGCATGTGGGCCACCCCTTGTCCCCTGGGCTCCCCTTTATAAGGAGCACTAGGGGAGGCCTCACAGACGACGACCACAAGGCCAGCCACGCTCTCACTCTCCCTCTCGTTCTCACTCTCACAGGAGAAGAGGAGAGCTCAGTGCCTCCTTCTTCCTCCTCCAAACAGCTCCAGGAGCAACCATGTACTACCATATACTCCACATATACATCAGACATGCAGGAGTAGGGGTGTTACCTCCCACGGAGGGCCCCGAACCTGGGTAAACCACCGTGTACAGTTGCCCAAACCCGTCCCGGATCTCCACTGCAGCCTTGCCCTCACCTCAAGCCATCCCATGGCATCTGCCGTGACGCGGCACCCCCCGCGAGAATACCACGACAACTAGCTTAGACCAGTAGTCATAGCTATCACCTTATAGTTAGGCTTTTTTTACAAGTTTTGTTAGCACTTGTATAAAGCTTATAGTTCAGTTCTTGTAAGTGGAAGATTGTACTATCTTGGCATGTAATGTAACTATGTAATGCAAATGGGCCATTCACTACTACTATTGTACTATTCTGATGGGCGTCTGATAACCCACAAGTATAGGGCATCGCAACAGTTTTCGCGGGTAGTATTTCACCCAGATTTATTGATTCGACACAAGGGGAGCCAAAGAATATTTGCAAGTATTAGCAGTTGAGTTGTCAATTCAACCACACCTGGAGATAAAATATCTGCAGCAGAATATTTAGTAGCACAGTAATATGATAGTTTTGATAGCAGTACCAACAGTAACAATAGTAACGGCAACAGTAACAGTAATAGTTTTGTAGCAAGTGTAAAGCAGTAGCAACAAAGTAACTTGGCAGAAACCAACATGAGAAAGTCGTAGGCATTGGATCGGTGATGATAATTATGTTGGATGATATTCATCATATAACAGTCACAACCTAAGGCGATACACAATAGCTCCAATTCATCAATGTAATGTAGGCATGTGTTCCGTATATAGTCATACGTGCTTATAATAAGAACTTTCCTGACATCTTTTGTCCTACCCTCCCGTGGTAGTGGGGTCCTTAAGGAAACTAAGGGATATTAAGTCCTCCTTTTAATAGAGAACCGGAACAAAGCATTAGCACTTAGTCAATACATGAACTCCTCAAACTACGGTAATCACCGGAAAGAATCCCAATTATTGTCACCTTGGGGTATGCGGATCATAACACGTAATAGGTGCATATAACTTGCAAGATAGGATCAAGAACACAAATATATTCATGAAAACATAAAGGGTTCAGATCTGAAATCATGGCACTCGGGCCCTAGTGACAAGCATTAAGCATAACAAAGTCATAGCAACATCAATCTCAGAACATAGTGGATACTAGGGATCAAAGCCCTAACAAATTGACTCAATTACATGATAAATCTCATCCAACCCATCACCGTATAGCAAGCCTACGAAGGAATTACTCACGCCCGGTGGTGAGCATCATGAAATTGGTGATGGAGGATGGTTGATGATGACGATGGTGTCGAATCCCCCTCTCCGGAGCCCCGAACGGACTCCAGATCAGCCCTCCCGATGAAAAACAGGAGGTGGCGGCGGCTCCGTATCGTAAAACGCGATGAAACTTCTCCTATTTTTTTCTTGGGGAAAGTGAATTTATAGCGTTGGAATTAGGTCGGACGGCCGCTTGTGGGCCCCACAAGGCATCAGGGCGCGCCCTAGGGGGGGTTGCGCCCTGTTGCCTTGTGGGCAACAGGTGGCCCCTCTTCGGTTGATTCTTGCGACAGTAATTTTTATTTATTCCATAAAAAATCTCCAAAAAGTTTCGTCCAATTCCGAGAACTTTGATTTCTGCACAAAAACAACACCATGGTAGTTCTGTTGAAAAAAGCGTCAGTCCGGGTTAGTTTCATTCAAATCACGCAAATTAGAGTCCAAAACAAGAGCAAAAGTGTTTGGAAAAGTAGATACGACGTAGACGTATCAACTCCCCCAAGCTTAGCTCATTGCTTGTCCTCAAGCAATTCAGTTGACAAACTGAAAGTGATAAAGAAAAACTTTTATGAACTCTTTTGTTCTTGTATCCGAATATAAGCTTAAATAGTACCCAGGTTTTCAGCAAAGATCATGAACTAACCATGCTCATAATAACACTTAGGAATTATATTTACTCATATTAATGGCATAATCAACTAGCGAGCAATAATAACATATCTCAATTGCCAATAATTTGTCAAAACAATCATGATATAATATGATAACATGGTATCTCGCTAGCCCTTTCTGAGACCGCAAAACATAAATGCAGAGCACCTCCAAAGTTCAAGCAGCGACTAAACATTGTAATTCAGGGTAGAAGAGATCCAGTCATGATGCATACAACATTAACTATACCCAATGCATAAGAATGACAATAGTGCTCTCAGGATTGGCGCTTAGTGCAAGAAGGTGAGACTCAATAATAAAAATAAAATAGCATAAAGTAAATAACATAAAAGTAAATAGATAGGCCCTTCGCAGAGGGAAGCAGGGATTTGCAGCTGTGCGAGAGCTCGAAGCTTAAATCAGAGATGAAAAATAATTTTGGGAGGTGTACTTTTCCTGTCAACGTCACGACCGAGAGTTTTCAATATCTTCCATGCTAAACACATTATAGGTCGTTTCCAAGCGAAAAGGTAAAGTTTACTCCCCCTCCACCATACCAACACAAGCCATGGCTAGCTGAATCCTCGGGTGCCCTCCATACCAACAACTTTCCGGGGGAGTTTGTTTGCATTATGTATTTTTGATTTCGAGCATAGGACTAGGCATCCCAAATACCAGCCTCTCTCGTGCAATGACAAGTGAATAAACACTCATCTCGAGAATAACCCGCTTAGCATGGAAGATACTGACCACCCCCACGGGCACACAAAACAGATGTTTATTTGAATGATTAGAGGTGGCACATGCAAATTTACTTGGAACGGCAGAGTAATACCGCATATAGGTAGATATAGTGGACTCATCTGGAACAACTTTGGTTTAAGGATTGTGGATGCACAAGCAGAATTCCCGCTTAATACAAGTGAAGGTTAGCAAATAGATTGAGAAGCGACCAACTAGAGAGCGAAAACGGTCATAATCATTCATTGAGAATAATTAACATTGAACACTAGCATGAGTAGGATATAAATACCCTGAACATAAATATCATGGAGGCTTTGTTGGTTTTGAATCAACTACATGTATGAACATGTGCCAAGTCAAGCCACTCGAAACATTCGGAGGAGGATACCATATTAACATACTACATCATAACCATTTTAATGCATGTTGACTTCCAAGATAAATCATTATCCACTCCTAGCTACTTAAGCATGGCATGAGCAACTATAATCTCTAATTGTCATCACAAACATGTTTACTCATAATATGCTGAATCATGGGTACTGAGTTAAACATATTTACAAAAATAAAAACAAGAAGAGTTCATACCAGCTTTTCCTTGCCACAGTCACTTCATCAAATCATCGTCATTATTGCCTTTCACTTGCATGACCGAATGATGTGAAAATAATAATAGTGCAAGTATGCCATGGACTAAGCTGGAATCTGCAAACATTTTATTCAAGGGAGAAGACAAGGTAAAATTGGCTCCTCGTTAGATCAACAATAAAGCATATGAGAGCCACTCAACATTTTCATCGTGGTCTTCTCCCTACGGCGACTCAACGAAAAGAAAAGAAATTATGAGAAACACACTGAAATATTTTTTGGGGTTTTTAGTTTTTCTAAAGAAAGCAAATTAACGAAGAAAAACAAAAAGCGAGAAAAACTATTTACACGGGAGAACTCCCAACAAGCAAAAGAAGAAGTGAGAAATCTTTTTGGGTTTTCTTTTAATACTACGAACTAACTAAAGAGAAAGAAAAACCAAAAAGAAACGAGAAATATTTTTGGGTTTTCGAAGTTTTTCAAACACACAAGAAGAAAGCGGAAATAAAACTTACGTGGATGATACAATGAAAAAGGATGAACACCGACAACTGGAATGAATGTGTGAACATGAATGTAATGTCGGTGAGAGATACGTACTCCCCCAAGCTTAGGATTTTGGCCTAGCTTGGTAATCACCACCCGTAGTATCCATCAGGACCAGGCGGATAGTACTAAGGCGGAGGAACTTGAGCGTCCCACTGTTGGACCTCGTCCTCCGCTGCGGCCAGCTCGTTCCTGTAAGCTGTGATGTCCGCCGGCATGATGGTGTATCCGTTCTGGCATGAGAGTCAAACAAAGAGGGTGCAGGTAACGAAATAATATCGCGAGTTCTCTCGCTGAAAATCAGGTCATAACGAATATACTGAGGAGGTTCAGGTTCATCAATAAAGTGGTGATTGATCATGCACTGTTGGTCTAGATAAACCTTGGGCAACAAGTAGTCATTTGGGCGGATGGCAACATTAAAATGTTTCGCAAGACGCGAAGCATAAATACCGCCATGGACTTTACCCTTAGTCCTGTTGGTGTGCAGACGGCATGCAATGAGAGCGCCCAAACTAAAAGTGTTATCACTGTGAATAGCACGACGCAAGATGGTGAGGTCAGGGGCACTGAGCGTACCACCTTCCTCTCTAGTAGTCAAACATTTCCCTATAACTAAAGCAAAGTAGTGCACAGCAGGAAAATGCAAGCTAGTAACACGGGCTTTCGACACGCCCCTAAATTCCCCCACAGTCAAAGTGCGAAGGAAGTCCTCGAACTCCTCAGGCTGAGGCTCCCTCAAATCCCTATCAGAAGGGATCAAGCATATCTCACAAAACTCATCTAGCGTTAACTCATGATGCTCATCATATAAATCAAAACGCACCATGGGGATAGAAAGCCTAGGCATGAAATAAAAAATTTGCACGAAGGAATTTGTAAGGATGTGGTGCTGGTCACACTCATCTGCGAGGAAGTCGGTTAGCCCGGCGTTCACAACAAATTGTGCGAACTCTTGACGGAACCCGGCTTCAATCATGAAGGTGTTGTGCGGCCATGATGACCCACAAGTATAGGGGATCAATCGTAGTCCTTTCGATAAGTAAGAGTGTCGAACCCAACGAGGAGTAGAAGGAAATGACAAGCAGTTTTCAGCAAGGTATTTTCTGCAAGCACTGAAATTATCGGTAACGAGTAGTTTGATAGCAAGATAATTTGTAACAAGTGACAAGTAGCAATAGGAACTAAGGTGCAGCAAGATAGCCCAATCCTTTTGTGGCAAAGGACAGGCCGAAACGATCTCTTATAATAAGCAAAGCGTTCTCGAGGATACATGGGAATTTCATCTAGTCACTTTCATCATGTTTGTTTGATTCGCGTTCGCTACTTTGATAATTTGATATGTGGGTGGACCGGTGCTTGGGTGTTGTTCTTACTTGAACAAGCCTCCCACTTATGATTAACCCCTCTCGCAAGCATCCACAACTACGAAAGAAGAATTACGATAAATCTAACCATAGCATTAAACATATGGATCCAAATCAGCCCCTTACGGAATAGCGCATAAACTAGGGTTTAAGCTTCTGTCACTCTAGCAACCCAACATCTAATTACTACTCCACAATGCATTCCCTTAGGCCCAAGGATGGTGAAGTGTCATGTAGTCGACGTTCACATGACACCACTAAGAGAATCAACAACATACATATCATCAAAATATCGAACGAATATCAAATTCACATGATTACTTATGACAAGACTTCTCCCATGTCCTCAAGAACAAAAGTAACTACTCACAAATCATATTCATGTTCAAGATCACAGGGGTATTGAATAGCATAATGGTCTGAACATATAATCTTCCACCAAGTAAACCAACTAGCATCAACTACAAGATGTAATCAACACTACTAGCAACCCACAGGTACCAACCTGAGGTTTTGAGACAAAGATTGAATACAAGAGATGAACTAGGGTTTGAGATGAGATGGTGCTGGTGAAGATGTTGATGAAGATTGGTCCACCCACGATGAGAGGATCGTTGGTGATGTCGATGGCTTCAATTTCCCCCTCCCGGAGGGAAGTATCCCTGGCGGAATCGCTCCGCCGGAGAGCAAAAGTGATCCTGCCCAGGTTCCGCCTCGAGACGGCGGCGCTCTGTCCCAAAAGTATTCTCCTTATTTTTTCTATGGCAAATGGGCTTATATACCAGAAAATGGGCACCGGGGGCTGGCCAGGGGCCCCACAAGCCACCAGGGCGCGCCTTGGGGGGGGTGGCGCGCCCTGGTGCCTCGTGGGCACCTGGGTGGCCCCCTCTGGTACTTCTTTCCTCCAATATTTTTTATTTATTCCAAAATAAATCTCCATGAAATTTCAGCTCATTTGGAGATGTGCAGAATAGGTATATCTGACATAGCTTTTTCAAGTCCAGAATTCCAGCTGCCGGCAATCTCCCTCCTTATGTAAATCTTGCATATTAAGAGATAAAAGGCATTAGAATTGCTCCACAAAGTGTTATATTGATTAAAAACACTATAAATAACAGTAGGAAAACATGATGCAAAATGGACGTATCAACTCCCCCAAGCTTAGACCTCGCTTGTCCTCAAGCGAAAGCCGACATCGATAATCATGTCCACATGTTTAGAGAGAGAGAGGTGTCGATAAAAACAAAATATGGACATAGTAGCATCATGATCATTATCATAACAACAATATTCATTATCATAGAACTTCTCATGAGCAAGTAACAATTCATCACAACAACGAAGTATAAGGCATAAACTTTCTTGAAAACTAACAAACTATGTTCTCAGTCAACAATGCAATTGCAATTCATCATATTTTCAGGAAGGGTCTCGTGTAGGAGCTTTTAGCAAGTCCACATACTCAACCATCATTTAGTCTTCTATGATTGCTAACACTCACAACATATATATGGAGCAAAAAGTTTCAGCCAGACACATAGAAAGATAGGGGCTTATAATTTCGCCTCCCAACTTATTCACCTCAAGGGTAATGTCAACAATAATAACTCATGATCACTCATATCCAACTGGATATATGTGCCTAGATCTATCCCCACCACATGATGCTTGCAAAAGAGAAAAATAAAAAGGAATAGAGGAGAACACTATTGACTCTTCCATAAAAAGTAAATACATAAAAGTAAAAGATAGGCCCTTCATAGAGGGAAGCAGAGGTTGTCATGCGCTTTTTGTTATTGGATGCACAAGCTCTTAATGCAAAGGAACGTCACTTTATATTGCCCCTTGTGATAGCAACCTTTATTATGTAGTCCGTTGCTTTTATTTCTTTACCATCACAAGTTCGTACAAAGCTTATTTTCCCTTACAATAAAAGTTCATACATATTTAGGAGCAATTTTTATTGCTTTATGCACCGATGACAACTTACTTGAAGGATCTTATTCAATCCATAGGTAGATATAATGGACTCTCATGACATGAAACTGGGTTTAAGGGTTTTGGATGCACAAGTAGTATCTCTACTTGGTGTGGATTTTTAGCTAGCAAAGATATTGGGCAAGCACCACATATTGGAGGATCTATGACAATATAACTTCTATGTGAATATAAGCAAACATAATTCATTACGTTGTCTTCCTTGTCCAACATCAATGATTTGACATAAAATACTCAATGGGGGCTCACAATCATAAAAGATGTCCAAGATAGTGTATTTGCATGTGAATCTTCTCTTCCCTTATTAATTTTTCATGAATTGCATCATTGACCAATGCTATGTTTGTTAACTTTCAATAAATTTTACCACTTATACTTTTCTTTATGTAATGTCATTACTTTCCATAAGATTAGCATATGATCTTTTTCATTATTTTCATTGCTAGGATTGAAACATAAAAGTAAAGAAGCAAAAACTCAAATTACTCTTTATTATATAACTCTCAACTCAATTACATAGATAAATAGATCACGAAACTAGCACTCGAAAATAGATCATACTGAACTTTTATTCAACTAAATCACGAAATAACTAAGGATCGAACTAAAAATAGGTAAAGGTAATAAAAGTGATCGTGATACGATACCGGGGCACCTCCCCCAAGCTTGGCACAAGCCAAGGGGAGTGCCCATACCCATGTACTCAAGTTTCTTTCTTCGGTGATGATGAAGTGGTGGGCTTGTCCTTCAGTTTCCGCTTGAGAACATAATTTTCTTCCTTCAACTTACTAATTTCTTGCTCAAGCTCCACTATCTTCTCACACAATATGTTCTTGTTTTCCTGTAGAAGTCGGAAAGGGATAAATTGGATCTTAGATTTGTTTACTGTGTTTGGGAGGCTCGACTTCTTGAACTCCACATGCATATCTCCCGGTTGAGGTAGAGGGGCATCTTCTTCATCCGAGCTCGCGTCTTCCGTTCCCTTCATGTTGGCATCTCGCTCCTCCTCCTCGGACCATCCATAGGGGTCTATATCCACATAGATCCTTGGATTTGTAATGTAGTGTGATACGAAGCTCTCTCCATCTGAGTCTTGAGACGACATATTTCGAATCTGTCAGAAAAATAGCACGAAACAAGAACAGAGGAGATTCTTGCGATACGGTGGTCAAAACGTCCGGGAGTATATATAAATAATTTTTATCTTGCAAAACAAGTATTCCAGAAGAAAACGGAGTCGGGAAGGCTCACGAGGGGCCCACAAGACACCAGGGCGCGCCATGGGGGGTGGCGCGCCTTGGTGCCTCGTGTGCACCTCATGGGTCCCCTCGGCTGTTTCTTATTTTGTATTTTTTTTCTAATATTTCAAAACTGACAGAAAGTATTTTTATGGAATTTTTTGAGTCGGTTTACTTACCGTATCACGTACCTCTTCCTTTTTAGGGTTCTGGAGTGTTCTGGAAGGTCTCTCTTATGTGTTCCTCCGGTGTCATAGTTTGAATAATGTTAGTCTCAACATTAATAGGAGTACCTGAGATGTAATGCTTAATTCTTTGCCCATTGACCACCTTCGGATTAGTGCCTTTGGTGTTATTGATCTTAATGGCTCCAGAGCGATAAACTTCCTCAATGATATACGGTCCTTCCCATTTAGAGAGAAGTTTTCCTGCAAAAAATCTAAAACGAGAATTGTACAATAGAACATACTCACCCACTTTGAATTCCCGTTTTTGAATTCTTTTATCATACCATCTTTTAACTTTTTCTTTAAACAATTTGGCATTTTCATAAGCTTGGGTTCTCCATGCATCTAGTGAGCTAATATCAAATAACCTCTTTTCACCGGCAAGTTTGAAATCATAATTGAGTTCTTTAATTGCCCAATATGCTTTATGTTCTAACTCAAGAGGTAAATGACATGCTTTTTCATAAACCATTTTATAAGGAGACATACCCATAGGGTTTTTATAAGCAGTTCTATAAGCCCATAATGCATCGTCAAGTTTCTTAGACCAATTCTTTCTAGATCTATTGACGGTTTTTTGCAAAATTAATTTTATTTCTCTATTGCTCAATTCAACTTGACCACTAGATTGAGGATGATAGGGGGATGCAATTCTATGGTTGACATCATATTTAGCAAGCAGTTTACGGAATTCACCATGGATAAAATGTGAACCACCATCAGTCATTAAATATCTAGGGACTCCGAACCTCGGGAAAATAACTTATTTAAGCATTTTAATAGAAGTGTTGTGATCAGCACTACTAGTTGGAATAGCTTCTACCCACTTAGTAACGTAATCAACAACAACTAAAATTTGTGTATACCCATTAGAGGAAGGAAAAGGTCCCATATAATCAAATCCCCAAACATCAAATGGTTCAATAACAAGTGAATAATTCATGGGCATTTCCTGACGTCTACTAATATTACCAATTCTTTGACACTCATCACAAGATAAGACAAACTTACGAGCATCCTTGAAAAGAGTAGGCCAATAGAAACCAGATTGTAGTACCTTATGTGCAGTTCTGTCTCCCGCACGGTGTCCTCCGTAAGCCTCGGAATGACACTTCCGTAAGATTTGTTCCTGTTCATGCTCAGGTATACAACGTCTAATAATACCATCTACTCCTTCTTTATATAGATGTGGGTCATCCCAAAAGTAATGTCTTAAGTCGAAGAAAAACTTTTTCTTTTGTTGATATGTAAAGCTAGGTGGTATAAATTTAGCAACAATATAATTAGCATAGTCTGCATACCAAGGAGTATTATGAGAAGCATTTATGACAGCTAATTGCTCATCGGGAAAACTATCATCAATAGGCAGTGGGTCATCAAGAACATTTTCCAACCTAGACAAGTTATCAGCTACGGGGTTCTCAGCTCCCTTCCTATCAGTAATATGCAAGTCAAATTCTTGTAGCAACAGAACCCACCTAATGAGTCTAGGTTTAGCATATTTCTTTTCCATAAGGTATTTAATAGCAGCATGATCGGTGTGAACAATTACTTTAGAATCAACTATGTAAGATCTGAATTTATCACACGCAAACACAACTGCTAGAAATTCTTTCTCAGTGGTAGCATAATTTCTTTGAGCACTATCTAGAGTTTTACTAGCATAATGGATAACATTTAATTTCTTATCAACTCTCTGTCCTAGAACAACACCAACATCATAATCACTAGCATCACACATAATTTCAAAAGGCAAGTTCCAATCAGGTGGTTGAACAATAGGTGCAGTGGTTAAGGCTTTCTTAAGTGTTTCAAAGGCTTCTACACAGTCATCATCGAAAACAAATGGAACATCTTTTTGCAAGAGATTAGTAAACTTCTTATACCTTTGATATCTTTAGGACAAGGCATTTTCTCAATAGCATCAACCTTAGCTTTATCAACTTCAATACCTCTTTCAGAAATTTTATGCCCAAGGACTATACCTTCATTAACCATAAAGTGGCACTTCTCCCAATTCAAGACAAGATTAGTTTCTTCACATCTCTGCAGAACTCGATCAAGGTTGCTTAAGCAATCATCAAAAGAAGTTCCGTAAACGAAGAAATCATCCATGAAAACCTCAACAATCTTTTCACAAAAGTCAGAGAATATAGCAGTCATACATCTTTGAAAGGTAGCGGGTGCATTACATAAACCAAAAGGCATACGACGATAAGCATAAGTTCCAAAAGGACAAGTAAAGGTGGTTTTCTCTTGATCTTCAGGTGATACAGGTATTTGAGAGAAACCAGAATAACCATCTAGGAAACAAAAATGTGTATGCTTTGACAATCTTTCTAACATTTGATCAATAAAAGGTAGGGGGTAATGATCTTTTCTAGTGGCTTTGTTTAATTTTCTAAAATCAATTACCATCCTATAACCAGTTACAATTCTTTGTGGAATGAGTTCATTTTTATCGTTAGGAACAACAGTAATGCCTCCTTTCTTAGGAACACAATGAACGGGACTTACCCATCTACTATCAGCTATGGGATAGATTATACCTGTTTCCAGAAACTTTAATATTTCAGTTCTTACCACATCCTTCATTTTAGGATTTAATTGTCGTTGGTGGTCGACAACTGGTTTAGCATCAGGCTCCATATTAATTTTGTGCTGACATAGAGTGGGACTAATGCCCTTAAGATCATTAAGAGTATATCCAATAGCAGCACGGTGCTTTCTCAGAGTTTTTAGTAATCTCTTTTCTTCATGCTCTGAAAGGTTAGCACTAATAATAACAGGATATATCTTCTTTTCATCTAGATAAGCATATTTCAGTGTATCAGGCAATTGCTTCAATTCAAATACAGGGTCACCCTTAGGTGGAGGAGGACCTCCAAGAGTTTCAACAGGGAAATTGTGTTTAAGGATAGGTGGTTGATCAAAGAACATCCTATCTATTTCATTTCTTTCATTCATGTGCATATCATTTTCATGGTCTAGCAAATATTGTTCTAACGGATCAGTAGGAGGTACGACAATAGAAGCAAGACCGATAATTTCATCTTTATTAGGCAATTCTTTATCATGAGGTTGTCTACGAAACTTGGAGAAGTTAAACTCATGAGATGTACCACCAAAATTAACACTAACAGTTTCTTTAGCGCAATCAATCTTAGCATTAACAATGTTTAAGAAAGGTCTACCAAATATAATGGGACAAAAATTATCTTGTGGAGAACCGAGGACTAGAAAATCAGTAGGGTATTTTATTTTTCCACACAAGACTTCAACATCTCTAACGATCCCAAGCGGCGCAATGGTATCTCTGTTTGCAAGCTTAATAGTAACATCAATGTCCTCTATTTCAATATGTGCAATATCATTCATAATTTCTTGATATAAGGTAAACGGAATAGCACTCACACTAGCACCCAAATCACATAAGCCATGGTAACAATGATCTCCTATTTTAACAGAGACAACAGGCGTGCCTACTACAGGTCTATTTTTATCTTTAGGATCTGGCTTAGCAATTCTAGCTGCTTCATCACAGAAGTAAATAACATGCCCATCTATATTATTGACCAAGAGATCTTTAACCATAGCAACATTAGGTTCAACTTTAATTTGTTCAGAGGGTCTAGGTGCTCTAATATTACTTTTGTTAACCACAGTTGAAACTTTAGCATATTCCTAAATCCTAACGTGAAAGGGTGGTTTCTCAATATAAGCAGTATGCACAACTGGATCAACATGATAAACAATTGTTTCTTCTTTAACACTAACGGGTTCCTCAATCTTTTCTTTAACAGGGGGGTGATATTTAAACCACTTCTCCATAGGGAGATCAACATGAGTAGCAAATGATTCACAAAAGGAGGCTACTATCTCAGAGTCAAGTCCATATTTAGTGCTAAACTTATGAAAAGCATCGGTATCCATAAAAGATTTAACACAATCAAAATCAAGTGTTATACCTGACTCATTACCTTTGTCGAGTTCCCAATCTTCAGAGTTGTGTTTAATTCTTTCCAGAAGATCCCATCTGAATTCAATAGTTTTCTTCATAATGGAGCCAGTCAAAGAAGAATCGAGCATGGTTTGATCATCATGAGATAACCGAGCATAAAAATTCTGTAAGATAATTTCTCTCGAGAGCTCATGATTGGGGCATGTGTACATCATGTACTTAAGCCTCCCCCAAGCTTGAGTGATGCTTTCTCCTTCACGAGGCCAAAAATTATATATATAATTCCGATCACGATGGACCAGATGCATAGGATAAAACTTTTGATGAAATTCCAATTTCAATCGGTTCCAATCCCACGTTCCAATATCATCACATAGCCTATACCATGTCAATGCCTTTCCCTTCAAAGATAAAGAGAAAACCTTCTTCTTAACTTCATCTTCGGGTAAACCTGCAAGCTTAAATAATCCACAAACTTCATCCACATAGATTAGGTGCATATCAGGATGTAGTGTTCCATCTCCTGCATAAGGATTAGCTAGCAGTTTCTCTATCATACCCGAAGGAATCTCATAATAAATATTTTCAGTAGGTGCGGTAGGTTGAGGAGCAACTTTTTGTGCTTCCGGTTGAGGTGAAGATACCCCGAACAAACCCCTCAAAGGATTACTTTACATAGTGACAAGTGACAGTAAATTTCAGCACGTAATGTAAATGTTTCCTTACCAAATTCCACTCACCAAAGGCACTTCACTCCCCGGCAACGGCGCCAAAAAAGAGTCTTGATGACCCACAAGTATAGGGGATCATTCGTAGTCCTTTCGATAAGTAAGAGTGTCGAACCCAACGAGGAGCAGAAGGAAATGACAAGCAGTTTTCAGCAAGGTATTTTCTGCAAGCACTGAAATTATCGGTAACGAGTAGTTTGATAGCAAGATAATTTGTAACAAGTGACAAGTAGGAATAGTAACTAAGGTGCAGCAAGATAGCCCAATTCTTTTGTGGCAAAGGACAGGCCAAAACGATCTCTTATAATAAGCAAAGCGTTCTCGAGGACACATGGGAATTTCATCTAGTCACTTTCATCATAATTGTTTGATTCGCATTCGCTACTTTGATAATTTGATATGTGGGTGGACCGGTGCTTGGGTGCTGTTCTTACTTGAACAAGCCTCCCACTTATGATTAACCCCTCCCGCAAGCATCCGCAACTACGAAAGAAGAATTAAGATAAATCTAACCATAGCATTAAACATATGGATCCAAATCAGCCCCTTACGGAATAGTGCATAAACTAGGGTTTAAGCTTCTGTCACTCTAGCAACCCATCATCTAATTACTACTCCACAATGCATTCCCTTAGGCCCAAAGATGGTGAAGTGTCATGTAGTCAACGTTCACATGACACAACTAAGAGAATCAACAACATACATATCATCAAAATATCGAACGAATACCAAATTCACATGATTACTTATGACAAGACTTCTCCCATGTCCTCAAGAACAAAAGTAACTACTCACAAATCATATTCATGTTCAAGATCACAGGGGTATTGAATAGCATAATGGATCTGAACATATAATCTTCCACCAAGTAAACCAACTAGCATCAAGTACAAGATGTAATCAACACTACTAGCAACCCACAGGTACCAATCTGAGATTGATAGCAACTACTCATACAAGTGCCTGGAGGCTATATCAAGCATTCAAACTACTTAGAACTCGAAGAATTTAACATGCAAGCTCATTTTCAGTAGCACCAATAGCAGTAATTTATGCAAAATATAATCCACTAAAGCAAAAACTAATTGGAGCAATGGGAGAGTCACATACCAAGGAGCAATCCCTCAAAACAGTTTCGGAAACGGAGCTCCAAGCAAAGAGATCGAAAATCTTAGTTTGGGAGCAAGAACACGAGAGAGAGAGAGCTACCACGATTTTTTTTGGAGGTAGGAGATGAAGTGGGCTGAATAGATAAGTGAGTGGGTCCCTGTGGGACCCACAAGGCATCTTGGCGCGCCCTTCGGGGGTGGCCGCGCCCTGTTGCCTTGTGGGCAACAGGTGCACCCCCCCTGGGTTGTTCTCAGTGCCAAAAATTCTTATATATTCCAGAAAAAATCATGTTAAAATTTTATTGCATTCTGAGCACTTTTATTTTTGAGTCATTTTTTTATTGCTTGGAAAATTCAGAAAACAGGATAATCATGGCATTTTCATTTTATTAACAGAGAGCAGAAGGTAGGTACAGAAAGTGGTGCTTACTAAATTCATCGACCACATACCCCTAAAAAAGAATCCATTAATATGGTTGATCAGGTCTTATTAACAAACCATTTCCGAGTGACATGAAACCGAAGAATTTTCGTATAACACTGATGTCTACTACACAACTTATTCTTGTAGACTCGTGTTGGGCCTCCAAGCACAGAGTTTTGTAGGACAGTAGCAATTTTCCCTCAAGTGGATGACCTAAGGTTTATCAATCCGTGGGAGGCGTAGGATGAAGATGATCTCTCTCAAACAACCTTGCAACCAAATACAAGAAATCTCTTGTGTCCCCAACACACCCAATACAATGGTAAATTGTATAGGTGCACTAGTTTAGCGAAGAGATGGTGATACAAGTGTAGTATGGATAGTAGATATAGGTTTTTGTAATCTAAAAATAAAAAAACGGCAAGGTAGCAAGTGATAAAATGGAGCACAAACGGTATTGCAATGCTTAGAAACAAGGCCTAGGGTTCATACTTTCACTAGTGCAATCTCTCAACAGTGCTAACATAATTGAATCATATAACAATCCCTCAACGTGCGACAAAGAATCACTCCAAAGTTCTTATCTAGCGGAGAACATAAGATGAAATTGTTGTAGGGTACGGAACCACCTCAAAGTTATCCTTTTCGATCAATCTATTGAGCTATTCCTATAAGTGTCACAAACAGCCCTAGAGTTCGTACTAAAATAACACCATATGATACACATCAATCAACTCTAATGTCACCTAGATACTCCAATGTCACCACAAGTATCCGTGAGTTGATTATACGATATGCATCAAACAACTTCAGATTCATAATATTCAATCCAACACAAAGAACTTCAAAGAGTGCCCCAAGATTTGTACCGGAGAAAGTAGGATGAAAACGTGCATCAACCCCTATGCATAGATTACCCCCAATGTCACCTCGGGAATCCGCGAGTTGAGTGCCAAAACATACATCAAGTGAATCAATATAATACCCCATTGTCACCATAGGTATTCATATGCAAGACATACATCAAGTGTTCTCAAATCCAACAAAGTATTCAATCCGATAATAATGAAACCTCAAAGGTAAAAACTCAATTCATCACAACAAGATAGAGAGGGAGAAACATCATACAATCCAACTATATTAACAAAGCTCGCGGTACATCAAGATCGTGCCAAATCAAGAACACGAGAGAGAGAGCGATCAAACACATAGCTACTAGTACATACCCTCAGCCTCGAGGGTGAACTACTCCCTCCTCGTCATGGAGACTGCCGGGATGATGAAGATGGCCTCCAGTGATGATTTCCCCCCTCCGGGAGGGTGCCGGAAAAGGGCTGTAGATGAGATCGTGGAGGTACAGAGGCTTGCGGCGGCGGAGTCGAAGTTCTAGGGTTATTTCTGGGGGTTTTGGTATTTATAAGAATTTTTGGCGTTGGAATCACGTGAATAGGTGCCACAGGGGGCCCACGAGGCACCAGGGCGCGCCCAGGGGGGTGGCGCGCCCATGTGGCTTGTGGGGCCCCTGTGGGTCTTCTGCTGCTCCCCCAAAGCTTCCTGGGTCTGTTTCCTTCCAGAAAAAATCGTCAAAAAGTTTCGCTGCATTTGGACTTCATTTGATATGCATTTTCTGGAAAACCAAAAACAAGCAGAAAACAGCAACTGGCACTGGGCACTAGGTCAATATGTTAGTCCATTAAAATCGTATAAAAGCCATTAAAAGTGCACCAAAATCATACAAAACTATAATAAACATGGCATGAATACTTCATAAATTATAGATACGTTGAAGACGTATCAGCATCCCCAAGCTTAATTCCTGCTCGTCCTCGAGTAGGTAAATGATAAAAGAAATAATTTATGAAGTGTGAATGCTAGCATAGTGCATAAGTTTGATCAATGATAATTTCAATCACTTTTCCTAGCATCATAACAGCAACTCTTTCTCATAAAACTCATCATGATAAAGTAGCAATCCATTCACATGTTATGGTTCAAACAATGCATTCTCTTGAAACTTAACAACCTATGTTCTTAGTCACCAAACAATTGCAATTCAACTTATCTCAACAAAGTCTAAGTAAGAGCTCCACATACTCAATTATCATATAGTCTTCTATGATTGCTAGTACTCAAAGCATATTTTTAGAACAAATGGCATCCATCGAACACAGAGAAAGATAGGGGCTTAATGTTTCGCCTCCCAACTTATTTATCAGAGATAATTGTTAACAATAATAATTCATGATCAAATATATTTGAATGGCCATATGTGCCTGGATCTTTCCCCACCACATGATGCTTGTCAACTAAAGAATAATTTAGGTTGAAATGAGAATGAATGCTTATTGACTCTTGCATAAAAGTAAATACATAAAGTAAAGAGATAGACCCTTCGCAGAGGGAAGCAGAGGTTGTCATGCGCTTTTTATTTTTGGATGTGCAAGCCCTTAATGCAAAGGAACGTCACGTTATATTGCCCCTTGTGATAGCAACCTTTATTATGCAGTCCGTCGCTTTTATTTCTTAACCATCACAAGTTCGTACAACGCTTATTTTCCCTTGCAATAATAGATCATACATATTTTAGGAGCAATTTTTATTGCTTTTTGCACCGATGACAACTTACTTGAAGGATCTTATTCAATCCATAGGTAGATATGGTGGACACTCATGGCAAGAAACTGGGTTTAAGGGTTTTTGGATGCACAAGTAGTATCTCTACTTAGTATGAATTTTTGGCTAGCAAAATATCCTAAGCAAGCACCACATGTTGGAGGATCCATAACAATATAACTTCTATGCAAATATACCCAAACATAACTCATTACGTTGTCTTCCTTGTCCAACTTCAACTAATTTGCTCAAATTTGAAAATAATTAATGGGTATTCGCAATCATAAAAGATGTCCAAGATAATATATTTATATGTGAAAGTTCTCTTCCTTATACTAATCATTCATGAATTGCTTGTATGACTAATATTATGATTGTCAAACTTTAATAGATTTTGCTTTCTAAACCCAATGTGAAGCTACTACTAGGTATGATACAAGCATATGAAACTCATATTATTTCAACTTCAGGATATTTAATTTATTCAACAATTTACTCATAGGATATAAGTGAAGAACAAGAGTAAATGACAAACTACTCCAAAAAGATATAAGTGAAGACCAAATGAGTAGTTAAGTAAATAGGTAGCTATGTGAGGACTCTCTCTCATTTAAAAATTTCAGATCTTAAGTATTTTATTCAAATATCAAAGAAAACAAAATAAAATGACATTCCAAGAATAGCACATCTCATGTGAAGAAGCAAAAACTTAGGCTCAACCAAGACTAACCGATAATTGTTGATGAAGAAATGTGGGATGCCTACCGGGGCATCCCCAAGCTTAGATGCTTGAGACTTATTGAAATATTAACTTGGGATGCCTTGGGAATCCCCAAGCTTGAGCTCTTGTGTCTCCTTAATTCCTCTCATATCACGGTTTCTCTAAATCTTAAAAACTTCATCCACATAAAACTCAACAAGAACTCGTGAGATAAGTTAGTATAAATCAATGCAAAACCTTATCTGCCTCTGCATATTTAATACTCCTATCCTCAAATAGAATCATTAAACAAGCAACATATGCAAACAATGCAACTATAACCGAAATCTGTCTAAACAGAACAGTCTGTAAAGGGTGAATAAGAATTCATAATTCCCTAACTCCAAAAATTCTGAAAAAATACCACGTGACAGAGAACTCATGCATTCTTACTGTGTAAAAATTTCAGATTTTTATCATGTTCGGACTATTCAGTAATATTCTGGACATAACAGAAAACTTTCTGTTTTCAAACAGCAACACATAAACTTACAAACTGATCATGGTAAAGGCTATACTTGGCATTTTATTGAAATAAAAGATACAAAACATTATTCTAAATAACAGAAATCAAATCCAACTAAATAAAATGATGCTCCAAGCAAAACTCATATTATGTGACGAATAAAAATATAGCTCCGAGTGAGGTTACCGATAGTGTTGAAGACGAAAGAGGGGATGCCTTCCGGGGCATCCCCAAGCTTAGACGCTTGAGTCTTCCTTGAATATTAACTTGGGGTGCCTTGGGCATCCCCAAGCTTAGGGTATTTCCACTCCTTATTCTCCTCATATCAATATCTCACCCAAAACTTGAAAACTTCAATCACACAAAACTTAACGGAACTTGTGAGATAGGTTAGTATGATAAAAATAAATCATCCACTTAGGTACTGTCAAGACAAGATTCATAATTGTTCTCACATAATTCCTACTGTATTATATCATTTCCACAATTTATAGTGCTCAATATAAGCTATGGAAACACTAAAACAAGCAAACTATGCATCGAAAACAGAATCTGTCAAAAACAGAACAGCATGTAGTGAGCGATTTAAAAACCATACTTCTGTACCTCCAAAAATTCTGAAAAATTAGGAAAATGTAAAAAAATTGTAATCCAATGCTCTGTAAAAATTTCAGAATTTTCTAACACTCCAGAACATAATAGAAATTCCAGCACTGGACGCAAAAGTTTCTGTTTTTGCACATAATTGAATCAACAAGTATCCACACTATCCCAAAGGTCTTACTTGGCACTTTATTGAAAGAAAACATATGAAACATGATTAATACAGTAGCTTAATCATGTGAACACAATAAAAACAGTAGGTATAAATATTGGGTTGTCTCCCAACAAGCACTTTTCTTTAATGCCTTTTAGCTAGGCACGATGATTTCAATGATGCTCACATAAGAAGAACATAAAGAGAGCATCATGAATCATATGACAAGCAAATTTAAGCCTAACCCACTTCATATGCATATGGATTTTGTGAGCAAATAACTTATGGGAGCAAGAATCAACTAGCATAGGAAGGCAGAACAAGCATGATTTCAAAACTTTCAACACATAGAGAGGAAACTTGATATTATTGCAACACCTACAAGCATATGATCCTCTCTCACAATAATTTTCAGTAGCATCATGAATGAATTCAACAATATAGCTATCACATAAAGCATTCTTTTCATGATCTACAAGCATAGAAATTTTATTACTCTCCACATAAGCAAATTTATTCTCAACAATAGTAGTGGGAGCAAACTCAACAAAATAACTATCATGTGATACTTGATTGGCATAATACAATTGAAAATTAAAATCATGATGACAAGTTTCATGGTTATAATTATTCTTTATAGCATACATGTCATCACAATAATTATCATAGATAGCAACTTTGTTATCATAGTCAATTGAAACCGCTTCCAAAATAGTGGAATCATCACTAAATAAATTCATGACCTCTCCAAATCCACTTTCATCAATATAATCATCATAAATGGGAGGCATGCAATCATCATAACAAATTTGCACATCAAAACTTGGGGGACTAAAAATATCATCTTCATCAAACATAGCATCCCCAAACTTATGGCTTTGCATATTATTAGCATCATGGATATTCAAAGAATTCATACTAACAACATTGCAATCATGCTCATAATTCAAAGATTTTATGCCAAACATTTTATTGAATTCTTCTTCTATCAATTGAGCACAATTATCGGAATCCTTATTTTCAAGAAACACATTATAGAGATGAAGCATGTGAGGCAACCTCAATTCCATTTTTTTGTAGTTTTCTTTTATAAAACCAAACTAGTGATAAAACAAGGAACTAAAAGATTCGATTGCAAGATCTAAAGATATACCTTCAAGCACTCACCTCCCCGGCAACGGCGCCAGAAAAGAGCTTGATGTCTACTACACAACTTATTCTTGTAGACTCGTGTTGGGCCTCCAAGCGCAGAGTTTTGTAGGACAGTAGCAATTTTCCCTCAAGTGGATGACCTAAGGTTTATCAATCCGTGGGAGGCGTAGGATGAAGATGATCTCTCTCAAGCAACCCTGCAACCAAATGTAAGAAATCTCTTGTGTCCCCAACACACCCAATACAATGGTAAATTGTATAGGTGCACTAGTTCGGCGAGGAGATGGTGATACAAGTGTAGTATGGATAGTAGATATAGGTTTTTGTAATCTAAAAATAAAAAAACAGCAAGGTAGCAAGTGATAAAATGGAGCACAAACGGTATTGCAATGCTTAGAAATAAGGCCTAGGGTTCATACTTTCACTAGTGCAATCTCTCAACAGTGCTAACATAATTGAATCATATAACAATCCCTCAACGTGCGACAAAGAATCACTCCAAAGTTCTTATCTAGCGGAGAACATAAGATGAAATTGTTGTAGGGTACGAAACCACCTCAAAGTTATCCTTTCCAATCAATCTATTGAGCTATTCCTATAAGTGTCACAAACAGCCCTAGAGTTCGTACTAAAATAACACCATATGATACACATCAACCAACTCTAATGTCACCTAGATACTCCAATGTCACCACAAGTATCCGTGAGTTGATTATACGATATGCATCAAACAACTTCAGATTCAGAATATTCAATCCAACACAAAGAACTTCAAAGAGTGCCCCCAAGATTTCTACCAGAGAAAGTAGGACGGAAACATGCATCAACCCCTATGCATAGATTACCCCCAATGTCACCTCGGGAATCCGCGAGTTGAGTACCAAAACATACATCAAGTGAATCAATATAATACCCCATTGTCACCACGGGTATTCATATGCAAGACATACACCAAGTGTTCTCAAATCCAACAAAGCATTCAATCCGATAATAATGAAACCTCAAAGGTAAAAACTCAATTCATCACAACAAGATAGAGAGGGAGAAACATCATACAATCCAACTATATTAACAAAGCTCGCGGTACATCAAGATCGTGCCAAATCAAGAACACGAGAGAGAGAGAGATCAAACACATAGCTACTAGTACATACCCTCAGCCTCGAGGGTGAACTACTCCCTCCTCGTAGTGGAGACCGCCGGGATGATGAAGATGGCCTCCGGTGATGATTTCCCCCCTCTGGCAGGGTGTCGGAAAAGGGTTGTAGATGAGATCGTGGAGGTATAGAGGCTTGCGGCGGCGGAGTCGAAGTTCTAGGGTTATTTCTGGGGTTTTTGGTATTTATAAGAATTTTTGGCGTTGGAATCATGCGAATAGGGGCCACAGGGGGCCCACGAGGCACCAGGGCGCGCCCAGGTGGCTTGTGGGGCCCCTGTGGGTCTTCTGCTGCTCCTCCGAGGCTTCCTGGGTCTGTTTCCTTCCAGAAAAAATCGTCAAAAAGTTTCGCTGCATTTGGACTTCATTTGATATGGATTTTCTGGAAAACCAAAAACAAGCAGAAAATAACAACTGGCACTGGGCACTAGGTCAATATGTTAGTCCGTAAAAATTATATAAAAGCCATATAAAAGTGCACCAAAATCATACAAAACTATAATAAACATGGCATGAATACTTCATAAATTATAGATACGTTGGAGACGTATCAAACACTAAGTTACCTCAACGGGGATATGCATTCCCCCAACAATAAGGATCTCATATTTCTTTTTGACAGAAGGAAGAGAAAATTTGAATCCTCCAATAGTGATTGTAGAAGTTTTCTCAATAATATTGATACCATTCACCGAAGTTTGTTTCTTCGGAAAGTAAACCGTATGCTCATTACCATTGACATGGAAAGTAACCTTGCTTTTGTTGTAGTTAATAACAGCCCCTGTAGTGTTCAAAAAGGGTCTACCAAGGATAATCGACATATTGTCGTCCTCAGGCATATCAAGTATAACAAAGTCCATTAAAATAGTAACATTCGCAACAACAACAACAACAACAACAACAACAACAACAACAACAACAATAACAACAACAACAACAACAACAACAACAACAACAACAACAACAACAACAACAACAACAACAACAACAACAACAACAACAACAACAACAACAACAACAACAGGCACATCCTCGCAAATTCCAATAGGTATAGCAGTTGATTTATCAGCCATTTGCAAAGATATTTCAGTAGGTGTGAGCTTGTTCAAATTGAGTCTTTTGTATAAAGAGAAAGGCATAACACTAACACCGGCTCCCAAATCACATAAAGCAGTTTTAACATAACTTCTTTTAATGGAGCATGGTATAGTAGGTATTCCCGGATCTCCTAACTTTTCAGGTACTCCACCCTTAAAAGAATAATTTGCAAGCATGGTGGAAATTTCAGCTTCAGGTATCTTTCTTTTATTAGTGACAATATCTTTCATGTATTTAGCATAGGGAGACATTTTCAACATATCAATCAAGCGAGTGCACAAAAAGACAGGTCTAAGCATTTCAATGCAGCGCTCAAAATCTTCCTCATCCTTGTTTTTAGATGGTTTAGTAGGAAGAGGCATAGGTTTTTGAACCCATGGTTCTCTTTCCTTTCCATGTTTTCTAGCAACAAAGTCTCTTTTATCATATCTTTTATTCTTGGGAGGTGGGTTATCAAGATTAACAGCAGGTTCTATTTCTACATCATTATCTGGTTGAGCATCAACATGAACATCTTCACTATCATTATCATTGTCATTAGGTGAATGTTCATTACCAGTTTGTGTCTCAGCGTCAGAAATGGAAACATCATTATGATTCTCAGGAGGTTTTTCTATCTCAGGTTCACTAGAAGCATGCAAAGTCCTATCATTTTTCTTTTTCTTTTTCTTCTTAGATGGACTAGGTGCATCAATATTATTTCTTTGAGAATTTTGCTCAAGTCTTTTAGGATGACCTTCGGGATATAGAGGATCCTGAGTCATTCTACCTCCTCTAGTAACAACTCTAACAACATGGTCATTCTTTTTATTATTCATCTCATCAAGCAAATCATTTTGTGACTTAGCAATTTGTTCTAACTGAGTCTGAACCATAGAAGCATGTTTACTTAAACACTTAACATCATTAGCAATTCTAAACATCAAATCACTCAAGCGGTCAATCATGATGGCATTCCGTTTTAGTTGATTGCTAACATACATATTAAAGTGTTCCTGTTTAATGATGTAATTATCAAATTCATCCAAGCACTGGCTAGCAGATTTATTATAGGGAATATCACCTTCATCAAATCTACAGAGAGAATTTACCTCTACTACCTGTGTAGGGATATCGAGACCATGTATTTCTTCAATAGGCGGTAAATTCTTAACATCTTTAGCTTTAATACCTTTTTCTTTCATAGATTTCTTGGCTTCTTGCATATCTTCTGGACTGAGGAATAGAATACCTCTCTTCTTCGGAGTTGGCTTGTGCGGTGGTTCAGGAAGTGTCCACTCATTATCATTCTTCAATATATTATTCAATAGTTCTTCAGCCTGTCCAACAGTTCGTTCCCTGAAAACACAACCAGCACAACTATCTAGGTAGTCCCTAGAAGCATCGGTTAGTCCATTATAAAAGATACCAAGTATTTCATTTTTCTTAAGAGGATGATCAGGCAAAGCATTAAGTAGTTGGAGAAGCCTCCCCCAAGCTTGAGGGAGATTCTCTTCTTCAATTTGCACAAAGTTAAATATTTCCTGTAAGGCAGCTTGTTTCTTATGAGCAGGAAAATATTTTTCAGAGAAGTAATATATCATATCCTGGGGACTACGCACACAACCAGGAGCAAGAGTATTAAACCATTTCTTAGCGTCACCCTTTAATGAGAAAGGAAACAACTTAAGAATATAGTAATAGCGATTTTTTTCCTCATGAGCAAATAGGGTGGCAATATCATTCAACTTAGTAAGATGTGCCACAACAGTTTCAGTTTCATAACCATGAAAAGGATCAGATTCAACCAAAGTAATTAACTCAGGATCGACAGAGAATTCATAATCCTTATCGGTAACAAATATGGGAGAGGTAGCAAACTTAGGATCATATTTCATTCTCTCCCTCATAGATTTTTCTTTCATTTCAGCAAGCAATTTTATAACCTCATCTCTATCATTACAAGCAAGAATTGCTCTAGCTATCTCTCTATCAAAAACATGACCATCAGATGTTTCAGGTATTTCAACTCTAGTAGGAGAGCTAGGCATAATAGGTGAATCATAATTCTCAAGAGTTTCAACATTTTCAATTCCTTTAGCTTTAGCAATTTATTCATCAAGAAATTCACCAAGTGGCACAGTATTATCAAGCATAGTACTAGCATCATCATAAGTATCATTCATAGCAGAAGTAGTATCATCAATAACTTGCGACATATCAGAATAAATAACAGGTGGTGGTGTCGTAAGTCTACTCAAAACAGAAGGTGAATCAAGTGCAGAGTGTGATGGCAGTTCCTTACCTCCTCTAGTCATAGAGGGGACGATCTTAGTCTTAGCGTCTTTCAGATTCTTCATAGTGATCAACAGATATAAATCCCAAGTGACTCAACAAATAGAGCTATGCTTCCCGGCAACGGCACCAGAAAAAGGTCTTGATAACCCACAAGTATAGGGGATTGCAACAGTTTTCGCGGGTAGTATTTCACCCAGATTTATTGACTCGACACAAGGGGAGCCAAAGAATATTTGCAAGTATTAGCAGTTGACTTGTCAATTCAACCACACCTGGAGATAAAATATCTGCATCAGAATATTTAGTAGCACAGTAATATGATAGTTTTGATAGCAGTAGCAACAGTAACAATAGTAACGACAACAGTAACAGTATCAGTTTTGTAGCAAGTGTAAAGCAGTAGCAACAAAGTAACTTAGCAGAAACCAATATGAGAAAGTCGTAGGCATTGGATCGGTGATGATAATTATGTTGGATGATATTCATCATATAACAGTCGCAACCTAAGGCGATACACAATAGCTCCAATTCATCAATGTAATGTAGGCATGTATTCCGTATATAGTCATACGTGCTTATAATAAGAACTTGCCTGACATCTTTTGTCCTACCCTCCCATGGCAGCGGGGTCCTTAAGGAAACTAAGGGATATTAAGGCCTCCTTTTAAAAGAGAACCGGAACAAAGCATTAGCACTTAGTGAATACATGAACTCCTCAAACTACGGCAATCACCGGAAAGAATCCCAATTATTGTCACCTTGGGGGTATGCGGATCATAACACGTAATAGGTACATATAACTTGCAAGATAGGATCAAGAACACAAATATATTCATGAAAACATAAAGGGTCCAGATCTGAAATCATGGCACTCGGGCCCTAGTGACAAGCATTAAGCATAGCAAAGTCATAGCAAGATCAATCTCAGAACATAGTGGATACTAGGGATCAAAGCCCTAACAAATTGACTCGATTACATGATAAATCTCATCCAACCCATCATCGTCCAGCAAGCCTACGAAGGAATTACTCACGCCCGGTGGTGAGCATCATGAAATTGGTGATGGAGGATGGTTGATGATGACGACAGCCTCGAATCCCCCTCTCCGGAGCCCCGAACGGACTCCAGATCAGCCCTCCCAATGAAGAACAGGAGGTGATGGCGGCTCCGTATCGTAAAACGCGATGAAACTTCTTCTCCTATTTTTTTCTTAGGGAAAGTGAATTTATAGTGTTGGAATTAGGTCAGACGGCCGCCTGTGGGCCCCACAAGGCATCAGGGCGCGCCCTAGGGGGGGTCGTGCCCTGTTGCCTTGTGGGCAACAGGTGGCCCCTCTTCTATTGGTTCTTCGCCAGTAATTTTTATTTATTCCATAAAAAATCTCCAAAAAGTTTTGTCCAATTCCGAGAACTTTGATTTTTGCACAAAAACAACACCATGGTAGTTCTGCTGAAAATAGCGTCAGTCCGGGTTAGTTTCATTCAGATCACGCAAATTAGAATTCAAAACAAGAGCAAAAGTGTTTGAAAAAGTAGATACGACGGAGACGTATCAGCGTCGTGTTGGTGGAAAGTTGGTTCCTAACGATATTCCAAAGACTAGCACACTACACCATGTAGTTGTGTGCGTAAGTCTCTACACTGGGTCCCTCCCGGATATGTGGGATTTTGGGTCTCTAAAAGATCTCGCGAGCGTGTTTTGCATATTACGCCCCCGACGAGGATCCTTGAGCAACATGTTTCGTTTCTCTTATATAGTACCACCTCGCTTATTTACACACAATACCACCAATTTATATACTTCTGCGAGTTGAAGTCAATAAGTCGTCTTGAGAATTACAAATAAGGAGGGGAGGGTAAATAGTGGGTATGTTTATCCCTACTAGGAAGGAAAGGAAAGACCCGAGATTCGTGAGAGACATCCATGGTGGAATTAATGGGGAGCAAAAGAGTGGGCCCGTTTACCATAGAGACATCTATGGTGGAATTAATGGGGAAAAAAGACCTGATGAAGACCTGATTAAATCGGTGAGATGATCCCTCCTTAATTAAATGAGGGCGTACTTGGGCAAAGACCCGATGAAGACCTGATTAAATCGGTGGAGCTGCATCGAGAGAGACCGACGACCACAGCCCTACGCTGCACATGCATGATGATCCCTCCTCTTAATTAAAGGAGGACTTATATGGGCGCTCATATAACATATATTGTTACCCTTTGATTGTATGCTAGACTTGGCTTAATTCTAACATATGTAATGATATTAAGCACTTCTAAGTTTCTTGTGTGCTCTGTCTTTCCTAAAACAAAAAAATCTCATATACTACTTTTAAATAAAAAAATTAGGATATTTCTACATCCAATATGTATTTCTTATCGAGGATAAAACCAAATGTTGCATGTTTTAATACTAATACTAGCAAAAGGGCCCGTGCGTTGCAACGGGAGAAAAAAATCATAATCTCCAATGGCCATGACCACATTTTGCTGTGTCACCGAGATACACTATCACTCTTAATTTCGTGAAATCATGAACATTTTTTTAAACTCGTGAACATATTTGAAATCGTGAAATTTTTCAAATTTGCGAACACTTTTACAAAATTTTGAACATTTTCTAAAATAAATAATATTTTTTGAATTCATGAACATTTTATACTATTTGTAAACATTTTTAAAAAATTATGAACTTTTTTGAAACAATTTTCTTGAATCGGCGAACATTTCTAGAATCGACGAACATTTTTTTTGGAAATTGGTGGAACAATTTTTGAAATTAACGAACATTTTTTTGATTTAACAAACATTTTTGGAAATGCATGATCATTTTTTGAATCAGTGAACATTTTATGAATGAATAAACTATTTTGTATGCCACGAACAGTTTTTGAATTTTTAGGATTATTTTCCATTCATGAACATTTTTTGAATTGGCAAAATTTTGTTCGATTTCATTAACATTTTTTAATACATGAACTTTTTAAAAAATGATGATTTTTTTTGATTTCCCGAACATTTGTTGAATTTCGAATATTTTTTGAGTAAGCAAACATTTTTTTACAAAATTGCGAATATTTTTTGAATCCACAAACATTTATTATCTTTATTTCAAAATTCTCATTTTTCTTAATTTTCGGAACTTTTTTAAAGTCCCAAATTATTTGAAGTAGAAAAACGAAAATCAAAAAGAAAAAGAAAAATGAAAAACGAAATTAAAAAATAGGCCGCCCGGACATGGGCCGGCCCCAACAGGCGCACTACGGCTTCTCCCAGCGCGCAGAGCACAGTATAGGAGGTCTCTAGTGCATGGGCCGGCCCAGTCTGGATATTTCCTTGTCAAACATTTTTTTATCACTTATAGATGGCATTGATGGGTAATATTTTGCAACTTTTGATGGCAATTTCAGTGAGGTACCACCAGAAGCAATAGCCCCTTTATTATTAGTGGCATAATGGGGATTTCCTTTATAGAGTAGGCAATCGGTGTTGAGCCGCTACAATTTCAAATGTATATATACTAACATACTAACCAGATGCTTCATTTAGTTTGTGTATTATTGGATTAGAATGTACTCCGTATTTTTTTTCTTCCGATTTGCTAGTATACTCCTATATAGGATTCTGCTTTTTTTTCTTCCGCAAAAAAAGGATTCTGCTTTTTGCGGGTTTCTTTTTAGAAATTTCTGCTTCTTGCGTGGACTCCATAATTTTTTCCTCATCCAAAGCCTTGCATCGGAGTGTTTTGTGCTTTCTTCGCGCTGGGCCTGGCCCATCTATCCGGTCCCTGTGAGCGATTCACCGCTACAGGCGATGCATATCACTATATCAGTAATTCTTTGTCTAAAAAAAAAACTATATCAGTAATTCTAAAAAAAAACCCAGTATATCACCTCCAACATCCCCCCGCAGATCATAAAAAAAGAAAACTCCCCCGCACAAACGGCCTTCACACAGGACGAACAAGAACCCTAATCCCCAAATCCTCGAGCCCACTCTCAAATCTGGAGACCTGATCCCTAAATCGAACCATGGATTGACTATGCCCACTCTCAAATCTGGAGACCTGATCCCTAAATCGAACCATGGATTGACTATGCGGCAGCATGGCTTGAGACCCTGTCGGTCCCGGATGTGGCGGGCAGCGGCGGCGAACCGGGACGAAGCGGCGGCGGTCCGGAAGCTCGCCGGCACGACAGGACAAGCGGAGGTTGAGCAGCGGCGTCTGAATTACTAGGTACGACATCTCGTTTCTTCGTTTCCAGTAGTTTTCCTCTAGCCTTAGGATCTGTGTGGAAGTTACAGATGTATACTCAGTCGCAGAAATGCAAGCCAAGTGACTCGATAAAAATTCTAAAAGGATTCTCGTCAAAAACATTTTTAAAAAAAGGAGCCTGTAAAATTCTAGTAATACCGTATACACCCATTGAAAAGGCGGTGTATCTGCAGATGTGACGACTAGTGGCTCGGACGGAACCATCAGCCTCACCATCCTTAGTTATGAAATTTCAGTATAATAGTTAGTTAGCTGGACTACGTGTTTGAACTTGTAATTGATGGAGCGTTTGTAGAACAAAGATGTCACAATGTTAATGCATGTTGGTCTAGTTTGGTTGCTGCGCTGGAGCGATTTGCCTGAGCCTCAACGTTTCGTGTTTGGTTGCTACACTGAGATGGCGCCTGACTCAGGCACGTCCCTCAGGCTCAGGCGTCCGACTTGCAGCCCACCGTGCCTGGTGCTCCATCCTCCGAACGGTCATTGGTGAGAACGAAGGAACCGGTGAAAACGAAAGACTGCCTTTACGTTTCAGCTTTCACAGTGTGTACTCAAGTCTTGACGTTTTGTCCTCAAGCATCGAGACGAGGGTCGATCCGTTGTTGGCCCGATCTTTCACGGCACAAACCTCCATGCAGCAAGTAATCGTAGCAGGTTTACAAAGATGTTCGCAAATCCCGCCAAAACAACACGCTAACCCCTAGATCGAAAGGAATAACTAACATGGACTAACCGTATAGGCTCAGCTTGTAATCTCCTACGCACCGCGTCGCAGGAACTCACACTCGGTAGAGATTTTTTACAAGATTTCTCTAAACTCGATAATGGCCGATGGCCGGAACACCCATAGTGTCTAATTCATCTGAAATAACCTGACTTACAATGGCTCGTATCCTGGCTTTATAGAGTAGCCGACAAAAACTTAGACGACAAGAAAAGGCACGTACGTAAAAGCGAACCAAACTCTTATCTATACTAGACGATACCCCGCGCGTTGCTGCGGGAATGCAAAGATAAATATCTGTAGATTTATACAACAATTATAAAATATTGAGTAACATAGTATAATATAAAGAAAACCACTTGGTAGGTTCCTCGTGGATTGCCGCAGGTGCACAATGAATCGCATGCATAAGAAGTCTCAAATACAAAGGAAATGAACTAAGTATCCATGTACAAAAGTGGTTCGACTACTTCTAAAATGTGGCTCAATGTTAGAATTTGTCATAGTCCTTGGCCGTCCCTATGAAGAAGCATCCCATCAATGTGGAAGTTGTCTGTTATCTATAGAAGAGCAAAAAGTTCGGATAGGAACTTGGAATCGATACCACTGACAACCACAACTAATTTGGAACTGCTTTAAACCAAAAATGACTATATTTAGGTTTGCAACTAAGTTCTACAAAAAAATGTGGAATCAAATTAATAAAAACGATCACATAATAATATATGGAAGTATGATAACAAAACTAAGAGATACAATACTTTTTACAACTAAACATATTCAAGTGTTTCAGCTGTGAAGCATGACATAGTGTAAAGCAGCGAGCCGTTGTTTAATCGCATTGTATAATCTATAATGATCATGAGAACTTATAGATATATAAACATTGAGATTAAAATTGCCCATGTAGTTAAAAATGGAAACCACATGAAGCAACTAACCAATAAGCATAGAGGGTATCTTGACATACTTTTAGTTATGCGGCAGATTTTTCATTTTAGGCCACCAAGGCCAAAGAGCACTCCCTGCAGATTATTCATGAAAAGAATACACTAATTTAAAAAGAGCATGAGAACTTAGAGATATATAAACACCAAGATTAAAATTGCCCATGTAGTTAAAAATGGAAACCACATGAAGCAACTAACCAATAAGCATAAAGGGTATCTTGACATACTTTTAGTTAAGCGGTGGATTTTTCTTTTGAAGCTAGCAAGGGCAAAGAGCACTGCAAAATGGAGCTCCCTGCAGAATATTCATACAAATATTACACTAATTTATGCAAGCTGATAAAAGTACGATATGATAATGTGGATTCCATTCGTTATTTAGCATAAATTTGGTAAGTGGTCACACGTAAGCTAACTGCATCCCATATTTTTTAGCAACTTGCTCTCTATGGACTGCATTGATAACCATCCAGGAGAAAAGAACACATCACTAATGCGAGAAAATGGGTTACTTATCTTTTTCTTACCAGAAAGTGTGAGGGTCTAGACTGCATCCTTTCTTCCCACCTTACTTAACACAATATCAGCAAATCGATAGACATTAGACACGAAGATATGGACAGGTGGACTGTTCCTGGAAGTACAGGTCAAAACTTATCTGAACAAATGCAGCAGCACAGAACATTCAATCCTAATATGTGATGGTTAATAATAGTGACCTTCAGATTCGATAATGTAAAAGGAATTGAGGAAAGGGTCATGGATTATTGTATCCCATTTACCTTGCTGAGTGGAAGATTGACGCCAATGATAGAGGAGTTCAGCTTGCACATTACAATGAAATTCCACAAGCTTCCGGTTGTCCTATTGATATTGGGGAAACAAAAGATACATCTGTAAGGAAATGAGTTTGGTAGAAGCAAGCATAGACCAATTGCCAAAAGCTCCTCTTGTTCCTCTCGCACAACACTAAACGCGGACCGGCTTGCCGCACTCTAGGCATGAACAAAGGGAGGAGGGTCTGAGAGGCTGCAGTAGCGACAACGCCAAGGTTCTTTGTGGTGCCGCGACGGCGTGGGGTGGGGTGTTGATGGCAGCCTCGACCGGGTGAAGGTCATACGGATGGTCGGCCAAGCGAAGACGATGCGGGGTACCAACGACCCGCTGCAGGCGTGCCGCGGTTCCGTCAGGCATGCTGCCGTGGCGCAACATGTGGCCCATCTTGCCGTGATGGCGGGTGGCATGCTTAAGAGCTTGATCCCGGCGGCTGCAATCAAGAATTATTGTAAATATGAGATGTGAGGCGATGGCTGCCTAGGATCTAGCACTTACTTCCGCATTTGTAGGGTAATTGGGGGGGGGGGGGGTAATGAGATGTGGTGAATGCTGCCGTTTCATGAGGGGTCGTGGCGTCATCAAGCAGAAGACAAAGCGGCGGGGAAGACGAACCCTCATCGACCTACTGTGATAAGCCGAGTAGATTTCTTTTTGAGAGAAATGATAAGCAGATAGATTGATCAGATGCGTTAGTTACATGGGCTGTAGGACGAATGACCAAGCCCATCTAGATGGATGGCACACCTACAACACCAAAAAGCCTCACAATAACTGGCCCGTGGGACATTAGGTGCAAAAAATCTAGCTTTGTGCAGCCGTGGAGAAAATGAATCGACTACATACCGTTCCTTTTTTACAGGAAAACGGTCGTTCATGCAGCAGCGGGAGAATTAGCGATTAGTGAGACGTGGCTGCACCAGGGCTGTATTTGATCGATTGTTACGGCTAGAAACGGAAATACAGACTGGAACGGGGCTGCTGACGTGGCACACATGTGATGTGGTGGGATGGCTGCATGCCAGGAGAAATAAATTAGTGGACCTACTTGATGATGTTGATAACTTGCATGTTAGGATAAATAGAATAGTGGGGATGAGTCTCTTAGGTATGTAGGATTCGGTAGTGCAAGCCTTTTACATCTCGGCCACACCTAAACTAAACAACTCTATCCTAATATATTAGCAACCGACATCATCTCGAAGCATGCAGGTGGCCCCCATCCAACAGCACAAAGACTCAACACATCACGTATGGAGATACATCCCCACTTTCTTTCTCTGCGTGGTAGGAATAGGAATAGAAATATGATTACTAGCCTCTACCATTTATACCATATAAGTGCAGCAGATAGGTCATCCACTTTAATTAGTTGGTTTGTAAAATAATAATGTCTCCATCCATCTATCTCTCTCACGTAATCATGCAAAATAATAATACCTGTACGGCTTGCCTCCAAATATGTACGTCTAGAATCTGGCCTCTCCACAAGTACTATTATTGCTCTCTCGTTTATTTCCTGTACTAAATATCTCACTTTGGTCCATACCCCTTCCGTTCTGCAAAACATGAACAGCATATATGGAACGGTAACTAGCTCATCTGCGGCCTCGTAGCTCAGTCGTAGATTTGTCGGAACATATACACCGCCAGCTGTGACCTCTAATGGAGCAGTGATAGCTTGGTCCAGACCAGCAGCTTGTGTGTCGTCAATATTTGTACGACTAGAACTATAATTGGTCATATCATTTTTTGCAACCAATAAGATTCAAATAGTATTAGCAAGCTTGTTGCACGTTGCTATCAATAGCTTGTCCTATTTTGATTTATTCTTTGTTGTTTGGCATTTTATTCGACTATCTGAGCCACTGTAACTATTGTTCCCAGCCGCCAGCCACAGAACCACCGTTGATAGCCACTTCCATTGTTGCCGCTCCCTGCTAAAGTAGACTGGTATGTCTGTTCTGCCTCTATGTTCTTCCTTCCAGCCTTTCATTCTGTCCTGCACTGATATTTGATCTGATTATTTTTGCTTTCCTTCTCAACTTGTCAGAATGGCTTGCACACAGATGAAATGCTCCAAGAACGGGGCAACCTCCTCTGCTGACTTTCCAGATGACCTTATCGTCGAGATTCTGTCCCTGCTGCCTGTCAAGTCAGTGTGCCGATTCAAGTGTGTCTCCTGGCTCTGGTACCGCCTCATCTCCCAAGACCGCAAGAAGCTGCCCAAGACCCTGTCCGGCTTCTTCTACCCCAAGTACAGGCTCAACGACGAGGATGATTTGATAAGATTTCCCACTTTTGATGGTATTTCGGTGGACCAAGAGCAGCTATTCCCTGATTCCTCGTTGCCCTTCTTGACGGGATACAAGCAAATTTTGCCAGAGGACTGCTGCAATGGCCTTATTTTCTGCCTCTGCTGGAAGGACTCAATAGATGAAGCCGATTATGTGGTATGCAATCCTGTCACTGAGGAATGGGTAGTCCTGCCTGATGCTGGCCATGAAAGCAATCCATTGGCATACTGTTTGGGTTCCGATGCAGCCATGTCACCCCACTTCCATGTGTTCCAGATCCTAGAGGGTGATGAGGACTCTGGATATATCTCAGGCGTTAATATCTACTCATCAGAGACAGGAGTCTGGAGTTACAAGGAAAATGGTTGGGGCGACAATGAGATTCGGATAGTTAACAGGAGAATTGTCTTTTTCAATGGAATGATGCACTTGCTCACCTGCGAGTTTAAGATACTAGCAGTTGACACTGAGGGTAAAACATGGAGGACCATTTCTTTGCTGGAAACTATGTGTATGAGAAACACTTCTTTAGGTCCTCTTGCTTTTATTGGTCAATCTCAAGGGCGATTGTATTTTATAAATATGAGCGACAACGAGGGCTCCAAATTATCAGTCTGGATTCTTGAGGACTATCATGGTAATGAATGGATCTTTAAGTACAACATCAGCACTTCACAACTTTTCGGGGTGCTTTTTGGGGAGAAGGATCCTACGTTAAAATGGGACTATGCTGATCTCATGCTGCAAAGGGACTATGCTTTGATCGCAATCCATCCTGAATGCAATTTGATATTCTTTGTTTGGAGGTGCGAGGATGTGCTACTGTCATATGACATGGACCGTGGTAAAGCTTGTGTTATCTGCAGTCTAAAAGGTCGCTTGTATAACACATTTCCTCCATTTCTTCCCTATGTTCCATCTTTCTCACGCATTGGCAGACTCTTCTTTTTCCTCTGCGGTTTTTGCTTTTGCTTTGATTTAGTCCTGATATATCTATGAAATGCTTTCAGTCATTAAGATCCTGTAAGTTGACTTGACTTTGATTATTTATGAAGTCTGCTTGTTTTGGAGTGACATGATTATATGTGCTAGTCATTGGTTTCTTGCCTGCTCATTTCTCTTCCAGCATATCTTATCCATTGAAAAACCTTGAGTTAGATGTATCCTTAAGGAATAATGAAAAAGAATATATGTATATAAGAACAAATCGTTGCTTTCTCATCATCTCATGCTAATAGAGATAAAGCAACTTACAATGGAATATATGGACATTGTAGCTCGGTATGCGTCGAGTTAAAGTATATGCATTAATAGATCTCTCTACAATTTATCTGCAACCCATGGAGGCCACAATGCGACTCGTGGTTTATGGGAGACTGTGTGATGCCTTTACGAAATGTGCTTCTTATACGTGAATCCTGTCCATATTTCCCATATATGTTGACTGCTACTTATATCAATCTTGGTAGAGACAACATGAAGCTGCGCTACCTTTGCGAGTTTTTGCCTGACCTTAATGGTGTCTCTGTAAGGCCAAGAGCGTGTATGCCTCCGTTTTTAAAGATCACATGAAAAGTCTATTTTTAAACCTTAAAGTTGTATGTGTGGTCGGTATTAATCCCTGAAATCGGTACCCTCAGTTTCAACCCTAGATACGTTTGCCGCACCAGAGAAAGAAAGATCCCGACCAGGATCACTCACTTCTCTAAAGATTCATCCAATGGAATCCCTCTCACTTACTATGTGGGCCTACATGCCATATTCATTTCTTCCAAACTGAATAAAACTCGACCTGCAGTACGAACGGGTACTACTAGTAGGACACATCGACATGGATCTAGCTACGCGACGAATAGACTAATACGAGTTTCTTGCTTAGCATCCATGCCTCGACGAATACTGCAAGGCATCGAGCTTGCTTAGCATCCATGCTGCTGTCTTGTCCTCCGCCATCTCCCGCCTCCCCCGCGCTCGTCGCCGCCACGTTGGCGAGACCGCTGAGCGCCGGCTCCGTCGTCTACGTCCGCTCCAGGGAGAGCGCCAGGAGCATGCACATGGCGCTGCCGGTGGCCACGCCCCGGACGTGCTTGAGCTCCCAGTGCCCGGTGCCGATGACGGGTATGAAGGCCCCAGAAGTGCTTGAGCACACAGAAGCCGGACATGCTAGACGTCCTGCCCACGTTTTTGGACAACGTAGTGAGCTGCCCGGACCGAAGAACGTGACCCCGACGCCACAGTGCCACGCAGCTACCGAGACCCCGGCAAGATGATGGCCACGGTGGCCCACTTGTCCCGGGAGGATCCGGCGCCGACGCCGCCGTCAGGAGCGCGAGATCGAGCCCTCGGAAACCTCTCTCGTCTCCAACCTACTGCTGCAATTCTGCACAAGGACCTCCCTACCCACCACCATTCTGTCGAACAGGTGGTGTGCATGCACTCCCCTGCAGCTCACCTCGCCTCTGAGCTCGCTTCGACCGCGGTGACCATGAATTCGTGTTCGAAACTGGCCAACTCCCCTAGCTGCGCGCATATGCCTCCATCTGGGGTACGTTGGTGCCAGACAGTGGACATGACGCGGCAGGTTGCGGTGGCTCCGCTGGACTTGTATAGCAGTGACCGGTGATGCTGGACAGAAGGGCACGACTATGACTATGACATGTGGACCCATATAGTCAGTGATCCCGGCCGGGATTGTTCTTTTTCTAGCCTGCCAAATTAGTCTACATGGATATAGGGTCGGGATTGACAGGGATCGGTGAGTTTAGAGTATCAATTTTACGGGTTAAAAGTTCATGGTTCAATTCCGACAACCCTTACGAACTCAAGGTTTAAAATAGACTTTATTCCATGAAATGATGTGGGATTACTAGTTAATATTCTAGGGATTTGCGTTCATTGGAAGTTTTTTTTTCTGTGTGGTTTTTTGTTTTGGTTTTTTCTTTTTCTTTTTTTTCTTTTTCTCTTTTCAGATTTGGTTTTTCTTCTAGTTTTTCTGGGGTTTTTTTTGCACATTTTTTTGCAATATACGGTGATTTTTTTTTTCAAATACACACTGAACTTTTTTAGTATACAGAGAACATGTTTTAATATACGTTGAACATTTTAAAATATATGATGAACTTTTTGAGTTATACTATGAACATTTTTTATATGCATTCAACATTTTTTTAATATACAACAATCTTTTCTGTAAAAAACATACTGAACAATTTTCTAAAGAATATTATTAAAATTAATAGGTTTTCAAATATGTAACTCCTAAAAAACAACAACCATTTTTTGGGAGGGTGAGAAACAACCTAAAAGACTGAAGATATTTTTTTTTTAAAATCGCTCACGGGCAAACCGTGCCGCTGACCTACTCTTGCTCTCAGCGAAGCTTGCGGGTGGTAAATAAGAGCTCTCAAGAATGGGGTGAACTAAGCGGTACCCCCTGGGAGGAGCTCCTAGCGGGCACGCATGGGCGAACCGCGTGGTGCGGTCAACCGCCACCACGTGTCGCGCTTTGGGCGCACTCGTGGGAGCACAATTTTTTTTATCTCCATGCATTTGGGGGGGGGGGGGGGTTCGGATTTTGCTTGCTATTTCATAGGTTTTCTTGACAAAAAAGATCCACTTTTTTGTTTTTTTGTGTTTTCCTCGCGTGAAGCACACCATGTGAAAAGCACGTATGTGCTTCAAGGTGAAGCACAACTATGCTTCCCGAAAAGTGAAGCACACAATGTGTTTTTAATTTTTTATTTGTTTCCTTTTTTATTTCCATTTTTTTAGTTTCAGTCGGAACTCGGGCTCCGAGGACCCTGGTTCGAACTCTAGGTGCTGCTTGCTGCCTAACCACTCGACGGTGACCACGGCGAGGCTACGGCGAGCGGAGCACGGCGAGAGCGCGCACACACACAAGGCACGGCAGGGACACGAGAGCTACCCAGGTTCGGGCCACCGTGCGGTGTAAAACCCTACTCCTGCTTGTGTTGGGATTACTGTGGGCAAGAGAGTTCTCGCATACAGGGTTGAAGACGGTGGGATCGATCCTTTTCTATGGTGGAAGCACTGCCCCTTTTATAGCCGCCTTGGTCCTCTTCCACCGAAAATATTGGCGGGAAGGGTAGCCACACAACGGCGGTTTGAAGGGGGACAGGCGCCCAGGCTTATCCTGACAAAAGGCGGTCTTCGCCTGCAAAGATGCTATCCATGACGCGCCGGTGGGCTCGGTGATGACCTCCGCCCTGCGCGCCCTATTTTCCTGGTCTTCATGCACCAAACGGGCAAGCTTTGGGACTTGCTTTGCAGGAGGGCAGCTGGTGCTGCTCCTTTATCACCAAAGAGAAAACCCCTCCTGACCGCACCTGCTGGTACGGCCCTGCCGCTGTCGTCTTGCGGGGGTGCGTCACCCATGTGGCGGGCACGTGACCGCCAGGCTGGCGCCAGGCGGCGCCCTGCTCGAGTGGCTTCGGGGGGCTGCCTCGGGAGGCCACCTGCGAGGCTTCCTGTTGATGCTGAGTCTTCGGTGGGTCCGCCCCTTGTGAAGGGGGTCCTCGTGAGGCCGGTGCCTCGCGAGGCGTCTTGCTTCGCGGCCCCCGTGGCCGGGCCGCCTCTTGGGCCTTCGTCAGGCGTGGCTTCCTGGGCCACAGGCAGACGGCCCGTGGTACCCTGGTTTCCACTTGTCCGACAGTAGCCCCCGGGCCCGCGACGCGCACGTTCCGCCTGTTGGGAACGAAATGGCGCGGGGCCCAAACTGACTGCCGGGCCTAGGCAAGGACGCATGGCGCACGATGGGACGCGGGGATGCCCCCACTTCCCCACGATGCCTAGGTAACTGCCCGCGTTGCCATAAAGCAGACCCGCGCGAGGCGCAGGCCATCATTGCCTTCCTTCGCGCTCCACTCCTTGCCTCCCTTCGTCTTCCTCGCACACTGCTTCTTGCGCCTTCCTCCTCTCCTCGATCCGAAGCTCCCCTGCGCATCCATGGCGCCGCCTGGCAAGAGGGGTAGGGCTGCTACTTGTAGACTGCGTTGGTATTTTACTCGAAGAGGAGAGGATGATGCAGTATAGTAGAGATAAGTATTTCCCTCAGTTAAGAACTAAGGTTATCAATCCAGTAGGAGAACCACAACAAAATCCAGTGAGCAGCACCTGCACACACAAAAGCAAACACTTGCACCCAACGCAAATAAGAGGGTTGTCAATCCTCTTAGCGGTTATTTGCAAGGATTAAGTCTGATAGAGATAAATTGATAAAATAAATTACTAAACTAAATAAAAGTAAATAAATTGCAGCAAGGTATTTTTGGTTTTTTTATATATGATTGAATAGACCCGGGGGCCATAGTTTTCACTAGAGGCTTCTCTCTCGAATAGATAGCATACAATGGGTAAATGATGACCCACAAGTATAGGGGATCAATCGTAGTCCTTTCGATAAGTAAGAGTGTCGAACCCAACGAGGAGCAGAAAGAAATGACAAGCGGTTTTCAGCAAGGTATTTTCTGCAAGCACTGAAATTATCGGTAACGAGTAGTTTGATAGCAAGATAATTTGTAACAAGTGACAAGTAGCAATATTAACAAAGAGTGCAGCAAGTTGGCCCAATCCTTTTTATAGCAAAGGACAAGCCGGAACGATCTCTTATAGTAAGTAAAGCGTTCTCAAGGACACATGGGAATTTCATCTAGTCACTTTCATCATGTTTGTTTGATTCGTGTTCGCTACTTTGATAATTTGATATGTGGGTGGACCGGTGCTTGGGTGCTGTTCTTACTTGAACAAGCCTCCCACTTATGATTACCCCCTCTCGCAAGCATCCGCAACTACGAAAGAAGAATTAAGATAACTCTAACCATAGCATTAAACATATGGATCCAAATCAGCCCCTTACGGAATAGCGCATAAACTAGGGTTTAAGCTTCTGTCACTCTAGCAACCCATCATCTAATTACTACTCCACAATGCATTCCCTTAGGCCCAAAGATGGTGAAGTGTCATGTAGTCGACGTTCCCACGACACCACTAAGGGAATCAACAACATACATATCATCAAAATATCGAACGAATACCAAATTCACATGATTACTTATGACAAGACTTCTCCCATGTCCTCAAGAACAAAAGTAACTACTCACAAATCATATTCATGTCTAAGACCAGAGAGGTGTTGAATAGCATAATAGATCTGAACATATAATCTTTCACCAAATAAACCAACTAGCATCAACTACAAGGTGTAATCAACACTACTAGCAACCCACAGGTACCAATCTAAGGTTTTGAGGCAAAGATTGAATACAAGAGATGAACTAGGGTTTGAGATGAGATGGTGCTGGTGAAGATGTTGATGAAGATTAGTCCTCCCACGATGAGAGGATCGCTGGTGATGTCGATGGCGACGATTTCCCCCTCTCGGAGGGAAGTATCCCCGGCAGAATCTCTCTGCCGGAGAGCAAAAGTGCTCCTGCCCAAGCTCCGCCTTGAGACGGCGGCGCACCATCCCGAAAGTCTTCTCTATATTTTTTCTAGGGCAAATGCACTTATATACCAGAAAATGGGGGCCAGAGGCTGGCCAGGGGCCCCACGAGGTACCAGGGCGCGCCTGGGGGTGGCGCGCCCTGGTGCCTCGTGGGCAGCTGGATGGCCCCCTCTGGTAGTTCTTGCTTCAAGTATTTTTTTATTTATTCCAAAATAAATCTCCGTAAAATTTCAGCTCCTTTGGAGATGTGCAGAATAGGTATCTCTGACATAGCTTTTTCAGGTCCAGAATTCCAGCTGCCGGCAATCTCCCTCCTTGTGTAAATCTTGCATATTAAGAGAGAAAAGGCATTAGAATTGCTCCACAAAGTGTTATATTGATTAAAAACATTATAAATAACAGTAGCAAAACATGATGCAAAATGGACGTATCAACTCCCCCAAGCATAGACCTCGCTTGTCCTCAAGCGAAAGCCGATATCGATAATCATGTCCACATGTTTAGAGAGAGAGAGGTGTCGATAAAAACAAAATACGAACATAGTAGCATCATGATCATTATTATAACAGCAATATTTATTATCATAAACTTCTCATGAGCAAGTAACAATTCATCACAACAATGGAGTATAAGGCATAAATTTTCTTGAAAACTAACAAACTATGTTCTCAGTCAACAATGCAATTGCAATTCCTCATATTTTCAGGAAGGGTCTCATGTAGGAGCTTTTCAGCAAGTCCACATACTCAACCATCATTTAGTCTTCTATGATTGCTAACACTCACGACATATATATGGAGCAACAAGTTTCAGCCAGACACATAGAAAGATAGGGGCTTGTGAGTTCGCCTCCCAACTTATTCACCCCAAGGGTGATGTCAACAATAATAACTCATGATCACTCATATCCAACTGGATATATGTGCCTAGATCTTTCCCCACCACATGATGCTTACAAAAGAGAAAAATAAAAAGGAAGTAGAGGAGAACACTATTGACTCTTACATAAAAAGTAAATACATAAAAGTAAAGGATAGGCCCTTCGCAGAGGGAAGCAGAGGTTGTCATGCACTTTTTGTTGTTGGATGCAAGAGCTCTTAATGCAAAGGAACGTCACTTTATATTGCCCCTTGTGATAGCAACATTTATTATGCAGTCTATCGCTTTTATTTCTTTACCATCACAAGTTCGTACAAAGCTTATTTCCCTTACAATAAAAGTTCAGACATATTTAGAGGCAATTTTTATTGCTTTTTGCACCGATGACAACTTACTTGAAGGATCTTATTCAATCCATAGGTAGATATAGTGGACTCTCATGACATGAAACTGGGTTTAAAGGTTTTGGATGCACAAGTAGTATCTCTACTTGGTGCGGATTTTGGGCTAGCAAAGATATTGGGCAAGCACCACATGTTGGAGGATCTATAATAATATAACTTCTATGTGAATATGAACAAACATAATTCATTACGTTGTCTTCCTTGTCCAACGTCAACAATTTGACATAAAATACTTAATGGGGGCTCACAGTCATAAAAGATGTCCAAGATAGTATATTTGCATGTGAATCTTCTCTTCCCTTATTAATTCTTTCATGAATTGCATCATTGACTAATGCTATGTTTGTTAACTTCCAATAAATTTTACCACTTATACTTTTATTTATGTAATGTCATTACTTTCCATAGGATTAGCATATGATCTTTTTCATTATTTTCATTGCTAGAATTGGAACATGAAAGTAAAGAAGTAAAAACTCAAACTACTCTTTATTATATAACTCTCAACTCGATTACATAGATAAATAGATCACGAAGCTAACACTCGAAAATAGATCATACTAAACTTTTATTCAACTAGATCACGAAATAACTAAGGATCGAACTAAAAATAGGTAAAGATAATAAAAGTGATGGTGATACGATACCGGGGCACCTCCCCCAAGCTTGGCAGAAGCCAAGGGGAGTGCCCATACCCATGTACTTAAGTTTCCTTCTTCGGTGATGGTGGTGGTGATGAAGTGGCGGGCTTCTCCTTCAGCTTCCGCTTGAGAACATAGTTTTCTTCCTTCAACTTGCTAATTTCTTGCTCAAGCTCCACTATCTTCTCACACAATACGTTCTTGTTTTCCTATGGAAGACGAAAAGGGATAAATTGAATCTTAGATTTGTTTACTGTGTCGGGGAGGCTCGACTTCTTGAACTCCACATGCATATCTCCCGGTTGAGGTAGAGGAGCATCTTCTTCATCCGAGCTCATGTCTTCCGTTCCCTTCATGGTGGCGTCTCGCTCCTCCTCCACGGACCATCCATAGATTCTTGGATTTGTAACATAGTGCGATACGAAGCTCTCTCCATCTGAGTCTTGAGACGACATACTTCCGGATCTGTCAGAGAAATAGCACAAAACAAGAACAGAGGAGATCTGTGCGATACGGTGGTCAAAACGTCCAGGAGTATATATAAATAGTTTTTATCTTGCAAAACAAGTAATCCAGAAGTAAAACGGAGTCGGGAAGGCTCACGAGGGGCCCACGAGCCACCAGGGCGTGCCAGGGGGGTGGCGCGCCCTGGTGCCTCGTGGGCACCAGGTGGGTCCCCTCGGTTGTTTCTTATTTTTGTATTTTTTCTAATATTCCAAAACTGACAGAAAGTATTTTTATGGAATTTTTGGAGTCGGTTTACTTACCGTATCACATACCTCTTCCTTTTCAGGGTTCTGGAGTGTTTCGGAAGGTCTCTCTTATGTATTCCTCCGGTGTAATTGTTTCAATAATATTAGTTTCAACATTAATGGGAGTACCTGAAATATAGTGCTTAATTCTTTGCCCATTCACCACTCTCGGATTAGTGCCTTCAGAGTTATTTATTTTGATGGCTCCGGAGCGATAAACTTCTTCGATGATATACGGTCCTTCCCATTTAGAGAGAAGTTTTCCTGCAAAGAATCTCAAACGAGAATTGTATAATAGAACTTGCTCACCTACTTTAAATTCCCGTTTTTAAATTCTTCTATCATGCCATCTTTTAACTTTTTCTTTAAATAATTTGGCATTTTCATAAGCTTGGGTTCTCCATTCATCTAATGAGCTAATATCAAATAACCTCTTTTCACCGGCAAGTTTAAAATCATAATTTAGTTCTTTAATTGCCCAATATGCTTTATGTTCTAACTCAAGAGGTAAATGACATGCTTTTCCATAGACCATTTTATAAGGAGACATACCCATAGGATTTGTATAAGCAGTTCTATATGCCCATAATGCATCGTCAAGTTTCTTAGACCAATTCTTTCTAGATCTATTGACCGTTTTTTGCAAAATTAATTTTATTTCTCTATTGCTCAATTCAAATTGACCACTAGTTTGAGGGTGATAGGGAGATGCAATTCTATGGTTGACATCATATTTAGCAAGCAATTTACGGAATGCACCATGAATAAAATGTGAACCACCATCAGTCATTAAATATCTAGGGACTCCAAACCTCGGAAAAATAACTTCTTTGAGCATTTTAATAGAAGTGTTATGATCAGCACTACTAGTTGGAATAGCTTCTACCCACTTAGTAACGTAATCAACAGCAACTAAAATATGAGTATATCCATTGGATTTAGGAAAAGGTCCCATATAATCAAATCCCCAAACATCGAATGGTTCAATAGCAAGTGAATAATTCATAGGCATTTCCTGACGTCTACCAACATTACCAATTCTTTGCCATTCATCACAAGATAGGACAAACTTACGAGCATCCTTGAAAAGAGTAGGCCAATAAAAACCAGATTGCAATACCTTGTGTGCAGTTCTGTCTCCCGCATGGTGTCCTCCGTAAGCCTCGGAATGACACTTCTGTAGGATTTGTTCATGTTCATGATCAGGTATACAACGTCTAATAATACCATCTACCCCTTCTTTATAAAGATGTGGGTCATCCCAGAAGTAATGTCTTAAATCAAAGAGCTTTTTCTTTTGTTGGTACGTGAAACTAGGTGGTATGTATTTAGCAACAATGTAATTAGCATAGTCTGCATACCATGGAGTACTACGAGAAGCATTTATGATAGCTAATTGTTCATCAGGAAAATCATCATTAATAGGAAGTGGGTCATCAAGAACATTTTCCATTCTAGACAAATTAACTGCTACGGGATTCTCAGCTCCCTTTCTATCAATAATATGCAAGTCAAATTCTTGTAGCAATAGAACCCACCTAATGAGTCTAGGTTTAGCATCTTTCTTTTCCATAAGATATTTAATAGCAGCATGATCGGTGTGAATAGTTACTTTAGAATCAACTATGTAAGATCTGAATTTATCACATGCAAACACAACTGCTAGAAATTCTTTCTCAGTAGTAGCATAATTTCTTTGGGCATTGTCTAGAGTTTTACTAACATAATGGATAACATTTAATTTCTTATCAACTCTCTGTCCTAGAACAGCACCAACAACATAATCACTAGCATCACACATAATCTCAAAAGGCAAGTTCCAATCAGGTGGTTGGACAATAGGTGCAGTGGTTAAGGCTTTCTTAAGTGTTTCAAAGGCTTCTAGACAATCATCGTCAAAAACAAATGGAACATCTTTTTGCAAAATATTGGTAAGAGGCCTAGAAATTTTAGAGAAGTCTTTAATAAATCTCCTATAGAAACCAGCATGACCAAGGAAGCTTCTTATACCTTTAATATCTTTAGGACATGGCATCTTCTCAATAGCATCAACCTTAGCTTTATCAACTTCAATACCTCTTTCAGAAATTTTATGCCCCAAGACAATGCCTTCATTCACCATAAAGTGGCACTTCTCCCAATTCAAGACAAGATTAGTTTCTTCACATCTCTGCAAAACTCGATCAAGGTTGCTTAAGCAATCATCAAAAGAAGTTATGTAAACGGAAAAATCATCCATGAACACCTCAACAATCTTTTCACAAAAGTCAGAGAATATAGCAGTCATACATCTTTGAAAAGTAGAAGGTGCATTGCATAAACCAAAAGGCATACGTCTATAAGCATAAGTTCCAAAAGGACAAGTAAAGGTGGTTTTCTCTTGATCGGGTTGTGATACAGGTATTTGAGAAAAACCAGAATAACCATCTAGAAAACAAAAGTGTATATGCTTAGACAATCTTTCTAACATTTGATCAATAAAAGGTAAGGGGTAATGATCTTTTCTAGTAGCTTTGTTTAATTTTCTAAAATCAATTACCATCCTATAACCAGTTACAATTCTTTGTGGAATGAATTCATTTTTATCATTAGGAACAACGGTAATACCTCCTTTCTTAGGGACACAATGAACAGGACTTACCCATCTACTATCAGCTATGGGATATATTATACCTGCTTCCAGAAGTTTTAATATTTCAGTTCTTACCACCTCTTTCATCTTAGGATTTAATCGTCGTTGGTGGTCGACAACTAGTTTAGCATGAGGCTCCATATTAATTTTATGCTGACATAGAGTGGGACTAATGCCCTTAAGATCATCAAGAGTATATCCAATAGCAGCTCGGTGCTTCCTTAGAGTTTTTAGTAATCTCTTTTTTCATGAGCTGAAAGGTTAGCACTAATAATAACAGGATATATCTTCTTTTCATCAAGATAAGCATATTTCAATGTATCGGGCAATTGCTTCAATTCAAATACCGGATCACCTTTAGGCGGAGGAGGGCCTCCAAGAGTTTCAATAGGCAAATTATGTTTAAGGATAGTTGGTTGATCAAAGAACATCTTATCTATTTCATTTCTTTCATTCATATGCATATCATTTTCATGGTCTAGCAAATATTGTTCTAACGGATCAGTAGGAGGTACGGCAATAGAAGCAAGACCAATAATTTCATCTTTACTAGGCAATTCTTTATCATGAGGTTGTCTACGAAACTTGGAGAAATTAAACTCATGAGATATATCACCAAACTTAACTCGAACCTTTTCTTTAACACAATCAATTTCAGCATTAACGGTATTCTAGAAAGGCAAATATAATGGGACAAAAATTATCTTGTTGTGAGCCAAGTACTAAGAAAACAGTAGGGTATTTGATTTTGCCACACAAGATTTCAACATCTCTAACAATCCCAAGTGGTGTAATAGTATCTCTATTCGCAAGCTTAATAGTAACATCAATATCTTCAATCTCAACAGGTGCAATTTCATGCATTACTTCTTGATATAAAGAAAATGGAATAGCAATCACACTAGCACCCATATCACACAAACCATGATAGCAATGATCTCCAATCTTAACAGAAATAACAGGCATACCAAATAAAGGCTTGTTCTTGTCTAACTTATCTCGTTCATTTCTAACAGGTTTAGCAATTCTAGCAGCCTCCTCACAAAAGTAAATAACATGCCCATCTATATTATCGACTAAGAGATCTTTAACCATAGCAACATCAGGTTCAACTTTAATTTGTTCAGAGGGTCTAGGTGCTCTAATATTACTTTTGTTAACCACAGTTGAAGCTTTAGCATGTTCCTTAATCCTAACAGGAAAAGGTGGTTTCTCAATATAAGCAGTAGGCACAACTGGATTGACATGGTAAACAATTGTTTCTTCTTTAACACTAATGGGTTCCTCAATCTTTTATTTAACAGGGGGGGTGATATTTAAACCACTTCTCCTTAGGGAGATCAACATGAGTAGCAAATGATTCACAAAAAGAAGCTACTATCTCAGAGTCAAGTCCATATTTAGTGCTAAACTTATGAAAAGCATCGGTGGCCATAAAAGATATAACACAATCAAACTCAAGTATTATACCTAACTCATTACCTTTGTCAAGTTCCCAATCTTCAGAGTTGCGTCTAATTCTTTCCAGAAGATCCCATCTGAATTCAATAGTTTTCTTCATGAAGGAGCCAGTCGAAGAAGAATCAAGCGTAGTTTGATTATCATGAGAAAGCCGAGCATAAAAATTCTGTAAGATAATTTCTTTTGAGAGCTCATGATTGGGGCATGTGTACATCATGTACTTAAGCCTCCCCCAAGCTTGAGCGATGCTTTCTCCTTCACGAGGCCAAAAGTTATATATATAATTCCGATCACGATGAACCAAATGCATAGGATAATTTTTTTGATGGAATTCTAGTTTCAATCGGTTCCAGTCCCATGTATCAGTATCATCACATAGCCTATACCACATCAATGTCTTTCCCTCCAAAGATAAAGGGAATACTTTCTTCTTAACTCCATCTCCGGATAAACCTGCAAGCTTAAACAATCCACAAATTTGATAGAGATAAATTGATAAAATAAATTACTAAACTAAATAAAAGTAAATAAATTGCAGCAAGGTATTTTTGGTTTTTTTATATATGATTGAATAGACCCGGGGGCCATAGTTTTCACTAGAGGCTTCTCTCTCGAATAGATAGCATACAATGGGTAAATGATGACCCACAAGTATAGGGGATCAATTGTAGTCCTTTCGATAAGTAAGAGTGTCGAACCCAACGAGGAGCAGAAGGAAATGACAAGCGGTTTTCAGCAAGGTATTTTCTGCAAGCACTGAAATTATCGGTAACGAGTAGTTTGATAGCAAGATAATTTGTAACAAGTGACAAGTAGCAATAGTAACAAAGAGTGCAGCAAGGTGGCCCAATCCTTTTTATAGAAAAGGACAAGCCGGAACGATCTCTTATAGTAAGTAAAGCGTTCTCGAGGACACATGGGAATTTCATCTAGTCACTTTCATCATGTTTGTTTGATTCGCGTTCGCTATTTTGATAATTTGATATGTGGGTGGACCGGTGCTTGGGTGCTGTTCTTACTTGAACAAGCCTCCCACTTATGATTACCCCCTCTCGCAAGCATCCGCAATTACGAAAGAAGAATTAAGATAACTCTAACCATAGCATTAAACATATGGATCCAAATCAGCCCCTTACGGAATAGCGCATAAACTAGGGTTTAAGCTTCTGTCACTCTAGCAACCCATCATCTAATTACTACTCCACAATGCATTCCCTTAGGCCCAAAGATGGTGAAGTGTCATGTAGTCGACGGTCACACGACACCACTAAGGGAATCAACAACATACATATCATCAAAATATCGAACGAATACCAAATTCACATGATTACTTATGACAAGACTTCTCCCATGTCCTCAAGAACAAAAGTAACTACTCACAAATCATATTCATGTCTAAGATCAGAGAGGTGTTGAATAGCATAATAGATCTGAATATATAATCGTACACCAAATAAACCAACTAGCATCAACTACAAGGTGTAATCAACACTACTAGCAACCCACAGGTACCAATCTGAGGTTTTGAGGCAAAGATTGAATACAAGAGATGAACTAGGGTTTGAGATGAGATGGTGCTGGTGAAGATGTTGATGAAGATTAGTCCTCCCACGATGAGAGGATCGCTGGTGATGTCGATGGCGACGATTTCCCCCTCCCAGAGGAAAGTATCCCCGGCAGAATCTCTCCGCCGGAGAGCAAAAGTGCTCCTACCCAAGTTCCGCCTCGAGACGGCGGCACACCGTCCCGAAAGTCTTCTCTATATTTTTTTCTAGGGAAAATGTACTTATATACCAGAAAATGGGGGCCAGAGGCTGGCCAGGGGCCCCACGAGGTACCAGGGCGCGCCTGGGGGGTGGCGCGCCCTGGTGCCTCGTGGGCACTGATGTCTACTACACAACTTATTCTTGTAGACTCGTGTTAGGCCTCCAAGCGCAGAGTTTTGTAGGACAGTAGCAATTTTCCCTCAAGTGGATGACCTAAGGTTTATCAATCCGTGGGAGGCATAGGATAAAGATGGTATCTCTCAAACAACCCTGCAACCTAATACAAGAAATCTCTTGTGTCCCCAACACACCCAATACAATGGTAAATTGTATAGGTGCACTAGTTCGGCGAAGAGATGGTGATACAAGTGTAGTATGGATAGTAGAAATAGGTTTTTTGTAATCTGAAAATATAAAAACAGCAAGGTAACTAGTAACAAAAGTGAGCACAAACGGTATTGCAATGCTTGAAAACAAGGCCTAGGGTTCATACTTTCACTAGTGCAATCTCTCAACAATGCTAACATGATTGGATCATATAACCATCCCTCAACGTGCGATAAAGAATCACTCCCAAGTTCCTATTAGCGGAGAACATAAGATAGAAATTGTTTGTAGGGTACGAAACCACCTCAAAGTTATCCTTTCCGATCAATCTATTGAGCTATTCCTATAAGTGTCACAAACAGCCCTAGAGTTCGTACTAAAATAACACCATATGATACACATCAACCAACTCTAATGTCACCTAGATACTCCAATGTCACCACAAGTATCCGTGAGTTGATTATACGATATGCATCAAACAACTTCATAATCATAATATTCAATCCACACAAAGAACTCCAAGGAGCACCCCAAAGTTTCTATCGGAGAAAAGATAATGAAAACGTGCATCAACCCCTATGCATAGATTACCCCAATGTCACCTCGGGAATCCGCGAGTTGACTGCCAAAACATACATCAAGTGAATCAATATAATACCCCATTGTCACCACGGGTATTCATATGCAAGACATACATCAAGTGTTCTCAAATCTGAAATATTCAATCCGACAATAACGAAACCTCAAAGGGAGAAGATTCAATTCATCACAACAAAGATAGAGAGGGAAGAAACACCATATGATCCAACTATATTAACAAAGCTCGCGATACATCAAGATCGTGCCATATCAAGAACACTAGAGAGAGAGATCAAACACATAGCTACTAGTACATACCCTCAGCCCCGAGGGTGAAATACTCCCTCATCGTCATGGAGACTACCGGGATGATGAAGATGGCCTCCGGTGATGATTTCTCCCTCCGGCAGGGTGCCAGAAAACGGTTGTAGATTAGATCGTGGAGGTACAGAGGCTTGCGGCGGCGTAAAAACTCATCTAGGTTAACTTTCGGGGGTTTCTGAATATATATATATGATTTTCCAGCGTTGGAATCACGCAAAGTGGTGCCACAGGGGGCCCACGAGGCACCAGGGCGCGCCTAGGGGGGGGGGGCAGGCGTGCCCAGGTGGCTCGTGGGGCCCCTGTGGCTCTTCTGCTGCTCCTCCGAAGCTTCCTAGGTCTGTTTCCTTCCAGAAAAAATCATCAAAAAGTTCCGCTGCATTTGGACTTCATTTGATATGGATTTTCTGGAAAACCAAAAACAAGCAGAAAACAGCAACTGGCACTGGGCACTAGGTCAATATGTTAGTCCATGAAAATCATATAAAATCCATATAAAAGTGCACCAAAATCATACAAAACTATAATAAACATGGCATGAATACTTCATAAATTATAGATACGTTGGAGACGTATCAGCATCCCCAAGCTTAATTCCTCCTCGTCCTCGAGTAGGTATATGATAAAAGAAATAATTTATGAAGTGTGAATGCTAGCATAGTGCATAAGTTTGATCAATGATAATTTTAATCACTTTTTCTAGCATCATAACAGCAACTTTTTCTCATAAAACTCATCATGATAAAGTAGCAATCAATTCACATGTTATGGTTCAAACAATGCATTCTCTTGAAACTTAACAACCTATGTTCTTAGTCACCAAACAATTGCAATTCAACTTAATTTCAACAAAGTCTAAGTAAGAGCTCCACATACTCAATTATCATATAGTCTTCTATGATTGCTAGTACTCAAAGCATATTTTTAGAACAAATGGCATCCATCAAACACAGAGAAAGATAGGGGCTTAATGTTTGGCCTCCCAACTTATTTATCATAGAGATAATTGTCAACAATAATAATTCATGATCAAATATATTTGACTGGCCATATATGCCTGGATCTTTCCCCACCACATGATGCTTGCCAACTAGAGAATAATTGAGGTTGAAATGCGAATGAATACTTATTGACTCTTGCATAAAAGTAAATACATAAAAGTAAATGCATAAAAGTAAAAGATAGGCCCTTCGCAGAGGGAAGCAGAGGTTGTCAAGCGCTTTTTATTTTTGGATGCACAAGCCCTTAATGCAAAGGAACGTCACGTTATATTGCCCCTTGTGATAGCAACCTTTATTATGCAGTCCGTCGCTTTTATTTCTTTACCATCACAAGTTCGTACAACGCTTATTTTCCCTTACAATAAAAGATCATACATATTTTAGGAGCAATTTTCATTGCTTTTTGCACCGATGACAACTTACTTGAAGGATCTTATTCAATCCATAGGTAGATTTGGTGGACACTCATGGGAAGAAACTGGGTTTAAGGGTTTTTGGATGCACAAGTAGTATCTCTACTTAGTATGAATTTTTGGCTAGCAAAAGATCCTAAGCAAGCACCACATGTTGGAGGATCCATAACAATATAACTTCTATGCAAATATACCCAAACATAACTCATTACGTTGTCTTCCTTGTCCAACTTCAACTAATTTGCTCAAGTTTGAAAATAATTAATGGGTATTCACAATCATAAAAGATGTCCAAGATAATATATTTATATGTGAAAGTCCTCTTCCTTATACTAATCATTCATGAATTGTTTGTATGACCAATATTGTGATTGTCAAGCTTCAATAGAATTCACTTTCTAACCCAATGTGAAACTACTACTAGACATGATACAAGCAGATGAAGCACATATAATTTCAACTTTATGATATTCAATTTATTCAACAATTTACTCATAGAATATAAGTGAAGAACAAGAGTAAACGAGAAACTACTCCAAAAAGATATAAGTGAAGACCAAAGGAGTAGTTAAGTAAATATGTAGCTATGTGAGGATTATATCTCATTTAAAAATTTCAGATCTTAAGTATTTTATTCAAACATCAAAGAAAACAAAATAAAATGACATTCCAAGAATAGCACATCTCATGTGAAGAAACAAAAACTTAGGCTAACTGATAGGTGTTGATGGAGAAAGGTGGGATGCCAACCGGGGCATCCCCAAGCTTAGATGCTTGAGACTTCTTGAAATATTATATTGGGATGCCTTGGGCATCCCCAAGCTTGAACTTTTGTGTCTCCTTAATTCCTCTCATATTATGGTTTCCCTAAATCTTAAGTACTTCATCCACACAAAACTCAACAAGAACTCGTGAGATAAGTTAGTATAAATCAACTCAAAACCTTAACATTCTCTACTGTAGCAAATTACTAAAATTATAATTTAACATTGCATACTAAATGCCTCTGCATATTTAATACTCCTATCCTCAAATAGAATCATTAAACAAGCAAACATATGCAAACAATGGAACTATAACAGCTATCTGCCAAAACAGAACAGTCTGTAAAGGGGGATTTAAAATTCATACTTCCCTAACTCCAAAAATTCTGAAAAATTAGCACGTGATAGAGAACTCATGCATGCTAACTGTGTAAAAATTTCAGATTTTTATCATGTTCTGACAATTCACAAAAAATCAGGACATAACAGAAAACTTTCTGTTTTCAAACAGCAACACGTGAACTTGCAAACTGAGCATGGTAAAGGCTATAATTGGCATTTTATTGAACTAAAAGGTACAAAACATGATTATTTATAGCAGCAAGCAAATCTCAACAAAATAAAATGACGCTCTAACAAAACTCATATTATGTGACGAATAAAAATATAGCTCCAAGTGAGGTTACCGATAATGTTGAAGACGAAAGAGGGGATGCCTTCCGGGGCATCCCCAAGCTTAGGGTCTTTCCACTCCTTATTCTCCTCATATCAATATCTCACCCAAAACTTGAAAACTTCAATCACACAAAACTTAACGGAACTTCGTGAGATAGGTTAGTATGATAAAAATAAATCATCCACTTTCATACTATCAAGACAAGATTCATAATTGTTCTCACATAATTCCTACTGTGTTCTATCATTTCCACAATTTATATTACTCAATATAAGCTATGGAAACACTAAAACAAGCAAACTATGCATCGAAAACAGAATCTGTCAAAAACAGAATAGCGTGTAGTAAGCGATTTAAAAACCACACTTATGTACCTCCAAAAATTCTGAAAAATTAGGAAAACGTAAACAATTTGTAAACCAATTCCCTGTAAAAAATTCAGAATTTTATCACGCTCCAGTACAGAATAGAAATTCTAGCACTGGACGCAAAAGTTTCTGTTTTTGCCCAGAATCGAATCAACAAGTATCCACACTATCCCAAAGGCTTTACTTGGCACATTATTGAAGCAAAAGCTATAAAACATGATTACTATAGTAGCTTAATCATGTGAGCACACAAAAACAGTAGGGGTAAATATTGGGTTGTCTCCCAACAAACGCTTTTCTTTAATGCCTTTTAGCTAGGCAAGATGATTTTAATGATGCTCACATAAAAGTAAAGAATTGAAACACACACAGAGCATCATGAAGCATATGACTAGCACATTTAAGCCTAACCCACTTCCTATGCATAGGGATTTTGTGAGCAAACAATTTATGGGAGCGAGAACCAACTAGCATAGGAAGGCAAAACAAGCATAACTTCGAAACTTTCAACACATAGAGAGGAAACTTGATATTATTGCAACACCTACAAGCATATGATCCTCTCTCATAATAATTTTCAGTAGCATCATGAATGAATTCAACAATATAGGTATCACATAAAGCATTCTTTTCATGATCCACAAGCATAGAAATTTTACTACTCTCCACATAAGCAATTTTCTTCCCATTCATAATAGTGGGAGCAAACTCAACAAAATAACTATCATGAGATACTTGATTGGCATAATCCAATTGAAAATTAAAATCATGATGACAAGTTTCATGGTTATCATTATTCTTTATAGCATACATGTCATCACAATAATCATCATAGATAGCAACTTTGTTATCATAGTCAATTGAAACCTCTTTCAAAATAGTGGAATCATCATTAAATAAATTCATGACCTCTCCAAATCCACTTTCATCAATATAATCATCATAAATAGGAGGCATGTTATCATCATAATAAATTTTCTCATCAAAACTTGGGGGACTAAAAATATCATCTTCATCAAACATAGCATCCCCAAGCTTATGGCTTTGCATATCATTAGCATCATGGATATTCAAAGAATTCATACTAATATCATTGCAATCATGCTCATCATTCAAAGGACTCGCATTAAAAAAATTATTAAATTCTTCCTCTAACAATTGAGCACAATTATTGGAATCCTTATTTTCAAGAAAGACATTATAAAGATGAAGTATGTGAGGCAACCTCAATTCCATTTTTTTGTAGTTCTCTTTTTATAAAACCAAACTAGTGATAAAACAAGAAACTAAATTATTCAATTGCAAGATCTAAAGATATACCTTCAAGCACTCACCTCCCCGTCAACGGCGCCAGAAAAGAGCTTGATGTCTACTACACAACTTATTCTTGTAGACTCGTGTTGGGCCTCCAAGCGCAGAGTTTTGTAGGACAGTAGCAATTTTCTCTCAAGTGGATGACCTAAGGTTTATCAATCTGTGCGAGGCATAGGATGAAGATGGTCTCTCTCAAACAACCCTGCAACCAAATACAAGAAATCTCTTGTGTCCCCAACACACCCAATACAATGGTAAATTGTATAGGTGCACTAGTTCGGCGAAGAGATGGTGATACAAGTGTAGTATGGATAGTAGAAATAGGTTTTTTGTAATCTGAAAATATAAAAACAGCAAGGTAACTAGTAACAAAAGTGAGCACAAACGGTATTGCAATGCTTGAAAACAAGGCCTAGGGTTCATACTTTCACTAGTGCAATCTCTCAACAATGCTAACATAATTGGATCATATAACCATCCCTCAACGTGCAATAAAGAATCACTCCCAAGTTCCTATTAGCGGAGAACATAAGATAGAAATTGTTTGTAGGGTACAAAACCACCTCAAAGTTATCCTTTCCGATCGATCTATTGAGCTATTCCTATAAGTGTCACAAACAGCCCTAGAGTTCGTACTAAAATAACACCATATGATACACATCAACCAACTCTAATGTCACCTAGATACTCCAATGTCACCACAAGTATCCATGAGTTGATTATACGATATGCATCAAACAACTTCATAATCATAATATTCAATCCACACAAAGAACTCCAAGGAGCACCCCAAAGTTTCTATCGGAGAAAAGATAATGAAAACGTGCATCAACCCCTATGCATAGATTACCCCAATGTCACCTCAGGAATCCACGAGTTGAGTGCCAAAACATACATCAAGTGAATCAATATAATACCCCATTGTCACCACGGGTATTCATATGCAAGACATACATCAAGTGTTCTCAAATCTGAAATATTCAATCCGACAATAACGAAACCTCAAAGGGAAAAGATTCGATTCATCACAACAAAGATAGAGAGGGAAGAAACACCATATGATCCAACTATATTAACAAAGCTCGCGATACATCAAGATCGTGCCATATCAAGAACACGAGAGAGAGAGATCAAACACATAGCTACTAGTACATACCCTCAGCCCCGAGGGTGAACTACTCCCTCCTCGTCATGGAGACCGCCGGGATGATGAAGATGGCCTCCGGTGATGATTTCCCCCTCCGGCAGGGTGCCGAAAAATGGCTGTAGTAGAGCGTGGAGGTACAGAGGCTTGCGGCGGCGTAAAAACTCATCTAGGTTAACTTTCAGGGGTTTCTGAATATATACGATTTTCCAGCGTTGGAATCACGCAAAGAGGTGCCACAGGGGGCTGACGAGGCACCAGGGTGCACCTGGGGGGCAGGCGCGCCTAGGTGGCTCGTGGGGCCCCTGTGGCTCTTCTGCTGCTCCTTCGAAGCTTCCTGGGTCTGTTTCCTTCCAGAAAAAATTGTCAAAAAGTTTCGCTGCATTTGGACTTCATTTGATATGGATTTTCTGGAAAACCAAAAACAAGCAGAAAACAGCAACTGGCACTAGGCACTAGGTCAATATGTTAGTCCATGAAAATCATATAAAATCCATATAAAAAAGCACCAAAATCTTACAAAACTATAATAAACATGGCATGAATACTTCTTAAATTATAGATACGTTGGAGACGTATGAGGCACCTGGGTGGCCCCCTCTGGTACTTCTTGCTTCCAGTATTTTTTATTTATTCCAAAATACATCTCCGTAAAATTTCAGCTCATTTGGAGATGTACAGAATAGGTATCTCTGACATAGCTTTTTCAGGTCCAGAATTCCAGCTGCCGGCAATCTCCCTCCTTGTGTAAATCTTGCATATTAAGAGAGAAAAGGCATTAGAATTGCTCCACAAAGTGTTATATTGATTAAAAACATTATAAATAACAGTAGCAAAATATGATGCAAAATGGACGTAGCAGTAAACAAATTACTGTTGGGCAATTGATAGAAAAGCGAATAATCATGATGGATTCATTGTAGGAGATATGCCCTAGAGGCAATAATAAATGTTATTATTTATCCCCATGTTCCTAATTAAGTTTATGTTCCGTGCTATAACTGCCATGGTTCCCGAGCCCGTATATCCATGAAGGCTCTAAGGAAAACCCATGTGCACGTGTGGAATAATAAATGGTAAAAAGTATTCCTAGTCAAGCCTCTAAGACTGGCTCAAGTATTGCATGATGATCACGTTTTCCTGATCATGGGCATGTCTATGCCGGCAACTTTGAGGGCACAATGTTAGAAGAACGTTTGTGTTGAATCGACCCGAATTGATGTTATGCTATGAGATACATTCGTCACAAGTTAATAGTTAATAACACAGAGAAAGTTAACGTTTGCATAATTCCTTAGACCATGAGAGTATCGAGTTTCTTCATGCTTGCTTCATGAACTTTGGGGTTTGTTAAACGTCATCCGTAACTGGGTGGCTATTACGGCGGCTTACGGGTTCATGGGAGAGTATGACAAGGGACTTGATAGCTCAAGATTGGGATTTGCTCCTCCGACGATGCAGAGATATTCTCTGGGCCCACTGGTGTTATGGTATCCTTCATCGTCTGGCCAGACACAATGTGATTTGATCACAGGGATGCCGGAACGCGGAAACGAGAAAAGAGAACAAAACCGGTAACGAGGTAACTGGCATAGTGGACAAGTGTTGATTCACGGGGATGCTGATAAATCTCACCTCAGGTGTTTGTAACATATCGCGAAGCAACAGGAATAGCACACGGCAACTGGAGGGTCACTCGAATATTTATTCGTGTGGGTATAGGGGTCAATATGGGTGTCCACGGCTCCGATGTTGATCATTGATCGGAAAGTGTTCCGGTCATGTCTATACTTCACCGAACATATAGGGTCACACGCTTAACGGTCATCTATCTGCTGAATACTAGACACGGAGTCTGAGAGAAAGTCACCGGAAAAGTTTCGGAGACAACGGAAGAGTTTCGGAGAGAGAACACTAGAATAGTTTCGGTAAAACCGAAAAGTTGTTTCGGAGTATTCCATTAAGTCAAATTGGTTTCGGCACACACCTGGAAATTCTTGGAGGGTGCTAGAATTGTTCTGGGAACTTCTGGGATTTTTCCGGAGAAATAAACCGGAAATGTTCCGGAGCTGCCGGAACCGCTTTGGTTGCTTTTCGCTGATGAAAATCATTGATCTGAAAATGTTTCGGAACACGTCCAGAATTGTCTTAGTGGGTACTGTAATTATTGTAAGACCCACAGAAATATTTTCGGTTTTAACGGTCGCGGAAAAATGGTTTCATGAATAGTGAAAAGCACTTTTTGGTTGCTTTTTGGAAAGCCACTTTTTGGGGCTTTTACCAAAAGATCTTGGAGAAGGCTTGGGAGGGAAGGAACCCCTTTTCAAGGGGGGCCCACAAGGGGTGGCCGGCAGAGAGGGGGCTCCTCCATGGAGCCCCACTTGCCCCACTTGCCTTCTCATTTATGCCCTTGTGAAGGACATATTTTGGGGGCATTTTGGTATTTCCAAGTGTGCCCTACCCCTTGCCTTTTCCTATAAATAGAGGTGGAGAGGAGCTCTCCACACTCACTCTTTCTCTTGTACATTATGCCATGCAATGATCTGGCTTCTTCTCTCCCTCACATGAAATAGTTTCGTAGAGCCGAAAGGTTGTCTGGGTTCCGGTGGGAACTAGTTTTGGACGGTGAAGCCCTGCCGGATAGCTGACACCGTATGTATGCAACCCTGTAGAGAGGTCGTAGGTTCGATATTTTTGCCCGAGGGGCTGTTCGAGAGTGCTTCCCGAAGGGCTGTCCGTGTGACCGTCCGAGTTTCTGTGAGTGCCTCCCGAAGGGCTGTCCGTGATACCGTCTGGGGGACTGTCCGACCGCCTCCCGAAGGGCTGTCCGAGGGACGGTTCGAGGAGCAGATGAGGGAGTACATCCTCACGGTTGGGAGGTTGTAAATCCTAGCTGCGGGGATCTACACCGACGATCTACATCGACTCTACTTCCGCTGCGCTACGAGTCGGTAACGATCAGATCAAACCTTGTATGCATCTCCATAGTGATCCTGGGCGTGCTCGCAGTACCGGAAATTTTTGTTTTCTGCTGCGTTCCCCCATAGTGGCATCATGAGCCGTGCTATGCGTATATGCAGGTTACGATCTAGAATACATAGAGATGTATGGGTATTGCACAATATAATTTGTAGTAGATGAGTTCTATTACTGAAAATTATTTGTGCGGGTAGCAGATGAAATCTGTTACCCGATGTTCTTGTTGCTTCCCTGTTATTTACGTATTCTGATCTTGATAATGGTATGGTGGAATTTCAAAGTTCTGGCAATCCGCGATCCTGATTGATCAATGAAGTGCTAACAGTTCGTTGAATTCCACCGTTGTTAAAAGAAAGATGAAATTTCGCAAACAAAAGGGCAATGCAGATATGATCTGCACGGGGGTCATGCGTATGATGAAGTTCAGTATGGGGCTCGAGATTTTATTATCTTGTGTTTCATACACCCCGCAAAGTTAATCTAGCGACTTGAATAATCAGGCTTGATGATAAACGTTGGTAGCTGTGGTTTGGTTGAAACCTTAGAAGCCACGTAAAATAAAATTCTGCATAAACCGATTAGAGGCGTCTAACTTGGTTTTGCAGGATGTGCATGAGATGTGGTATAGTCTTCATCATACTTAATTTGATTATGTATGAGATGACAATATGATGTAAATTAATTAACATGACCTGCGTGTCATGATTCGGCATGATGGCTGGAGCCATATGATTGTCACTTTAATGACCTGCGTGTCAACCTTATGTAATGCACTAATTTTTATTAGCTATAGAGATAGCTATATTATCTGGTGCATCGACATGGTGGTGGCAAACTTCGCGAAGGTGAACACCAACGCAAATGCCGAAGACGAAGAAATACAAGACTTCTCCGTCAGAAAGGGCTATACCATATCATGCTATTATGAATTGCATGAGATGTTTATCCCTCTTGATGCACCCTTCTTGATTGCGCGGTAGTCGCTTTTTATTAGGGTGATCTCTCACTTAAAATTTCAAGTAGTTAGTGTTCTCCCAAGTGTAGCACCGTCATCGCACCTATCTCTTCGGGGCATCACATGATCTCCATGGGTGCGAATGATTAGAGAAATGTGAGGCGGGTGAGTTGAGACCTTGCATCAAGATCACTTGGTTGACTTGACGTTCAGGCAGGACAGTCCTGAGCTCGGAACACATGCATCGAAAGATGAAAAAGAATCACATAGAGATGTGATCGGCAAGTTTGCCTACCGATTGAAGTTCGCGCCATTTGTGTTCATCTCGAACCGTGGCGTTAAATGGAAATGCGGGTCTTGAATCACTCACAATAAATTATGAGAGATATTGATTTGAGTGGGAGCGCACTATAGAATTAGCTTGTTTAATTCTCTATGCAATTAATTATGAACATTGTCTAAGTGAAATTTGCATAATAGTTGTAGAATATTGGCTCGCGTTTCTACCTTCCCTATTAAAATTGAATAAGCTGTTATTTATCTGGTTAAATCTTTACGGTTGGTAATGTAATGTGAGGATTATCCTCAAGAGTGCCGAGAAGGACTTTGTCCTATCGCATGCTTTCGGTATTCTCCCGCTAATGCTGTGGATGATGTGACTCTCGTCCTTCGATCCAAAAGCTGGAATTCCATTACAGTCAAGTGCAATACGTTTGCTTCCATGAGACCCGAACTTCAAAAGTTTGGGATAGTTATGTGATAATCATGGAACTAAAAATTGTTTTCAGATGCAGACAAAGGCTAAAAGATATGAGATATCCAAAGCAATGTTTGTTTGCAAATTATTAGTAAAGTATTTACTATGCATTTGACTGATAAGAGAGGGATCCAGAAGAACGCCTGTCATGTAAATGAAGGTGAATAAAATAACAACTTAAAGAGAAAGGAAATGTCCAAAGGGTGTTAGTGTGACTTACATGCCTAGGAAGTCCGAGGCTAACGCCACTCTTTATGTTGGGTGCTTCTGCTAAGAGTAGGAGAAATACTGAAAGTTAAACTGTTAGAAGTATAAAGGCAAAAAGAAAGAAGACTGGAATGTCCAGCTCATGTATGAAAGTCATACAAGTTATTGATGTATGGAAGGCTGGTCTAAAGATATAATTCTTGGGAATTATGATTAAACATGTTAATCACTGATTCTTGGGTATTGTGAGTTGATCACAGAGATACCCGCTCGATTGCATTCTGCTGCAACTCGATGCAAGAACTACTACGGCCTAAAAAGACTTGCCAGTAATAAGGTTTAGATACGATTTGGGAACATAGTAAACATTGCTATGCCTTCCATCGGTGTATTACCTCCGTGTTTATTTTTCATAATTCGTTTTTAGAGTTTCATACACTCTAGCCCATTGCATAAAGTATCTTGCAAGGAGGTTGTTCATAAGAGAGCTTTTAATGTTCGATGTTATGAATAACATAAGGGTCATACTTTCATTATGAATGATATGTATGTTATGAATATTGATAATAATATATTACCTCTATATTTACTTTCATAATTCATTTTAGAGTTTTATACACTCTAGCCCATTGCATAAAATTTTTGTTGCAAGAAGGTTGTTCATGAGAGAACAAATTGTTCTTTGATGTCATGAATAACATAAGGGCCATACTTCCATTATGAATGGGATGTATGTTATGAATATTGATGGTAATATAATACATCCATAACAATGATGCTAAATGTCGCAAGACTAAAAGAATACCACATTTGTGTGGCACTGCATTTGGTCACATTGGAGAAACCCGCATGGAGAAATTCCATTATGATGGATTTTGAAGTCATTTGATTATGAATCATCTGACACTTGCAACTTTCGTCCGAAAAGTGAAGTGACTGAAATACCGTTCACATGCCATAAGGAACGAGCAACGAACTTATTGGTGATCATACATTATGATGTGTGTAGTCCAATAAAGGTTATTGCTAGCAGTGGATTTGTCTATCTTCTGAAATGACTCAAGTAGATATATGGATATTTACTTGATGAGACGTATGTCAGGATCTTTTGAAATCATTCAAAAGGTTTTCTAAATGAAGTAGAAATTATTGTAACAAGAAAAATTATGTTTTCTGCAAACAAGATTGCAGAAAGGAATATTTGAGTTACAAGTTTAGCAAATGTCTGATGAGTTGTGAAAAGAGTTTCATAACTTACACCTCCCGGAACACCATTGTGAGTGGAATGTCCGTGAAGATGTAATCAAACCATTTATGACATGGTAAGATCAAAGATGACATAAATCAGTTTGCCATTATCCCTTTTAAAGTAATGCTTTAGAGACTGCGGCTTTTACACTGAAAAGAGCGCCATTAGATCTATTGAAATGAAGCCATGGTATGGTAACCCCAACCATGTTATATCTTTTCTTAACATTTGGAATATGGGGATTGGGTAAAATATTTACAAACCTATTTCAAATTAGACAAGTGCTACTTTGTAGGTTATCCCAAGTTGTTGGGTATTCCTCCATCACTATATCGAGGCAAAAATGTTTGCCACAAGAACGGTATGATTTTGAAGAAAATGGTTCTTGCAAAAAGGTGAGTGGGAGGACAGTGCAACTCGACGAGATAACAGTATCTTTGTCATCAGATCAAAGGAAAGAAACCTTGGAAGTAATCCAGAGTTTCCTACTGCGACTGATACGGAAGCCTCTACATGAGATGTATGGACTTCGGTCGAACTTGCAGCTGAACCACGTAGGCAAAACTCATGCAAACCTCTCAGGTGCGCAGACGAGATATTGTTGCTAGACAACAGTATACCTACGATACACAAGGAAGCGTTGATGGGCCCTGACTCCGGAATTGGCTAAATGCGAATACAATCCGAGATAGTTTCCATAAATGATTCAAGATTAGATCTTGATAAACCCTTCGGAAGACTTAAAGTCTGACGAATATTAATGGAACTATAAACTGATACGGATAAAAATGTTTTATCCATAAAGCTCGACTTGTTGCTTATAACAAATTCAAGGAATTGACTACGGCGAGACTGTCTCTCTATAGCGATGCTTAAAGTCGGTTCGGGTTAAACTAGCAATTAATACATATTTCAATCATGAGATATGATACATGGATGCCAAAAGGATTTGCATGTGATGGAAATGCTACCTAGGACTTGCATGTGATACAGTCCAAGATATTTTGTCAATCCAGAGGATGCTAGTGAGTATGCAAACTTCAGAGTTCCAGCAATGGACAGAAGAGAGCAAAATGGAGTTGGAATCTTCGTTTTTGATGAAATAGTCAAAAGAGTTTGATTTCATCAATGGATAATGAAGATGCTTGTGGTTACAAGAAAGTAAGTGGGAGCATAATAATATTTCTAAAAACCTTGTGTGCATGACACATTTTTGATTGGAAATAATATAAATTTCTTGACACGAATTAGGACTTCATTGAAAATAGTTTTTCGATGAAGTGCTTAGGCTAGGTAGCCTCGATATTAGGCACAATTATCTACGAGATAGAATTGCCTGATAGGGCTAAGCCTAAATACATATTGACAAGATGCTAAAACAGTTTAGCATTAAAACGCCAAGGAGTGATTCTTGCCGAAGTCACATGGAAAGAGTTTTGCAAGACTCGGTGTCCCAAAACACTGATGAGCAAAATACATGATGGAGATTCCACACACTTTTGTGTTTGGATTAATCATGTATTCCATGGTATGTAAAACAACCAGATATGTCCGGTACTCCCAAACAGTTGCGACTATAGATACCAAAGTGATCAAAGTACTGATCATGGGACAACAGTGAAAAATGTCATTGAGTACTAAAGTAGCACTGATGACATGTTTTCTCACAAGCAGAGATTATGAAGTGCTCGTTGTAAGTAATTACATCGATACAGTCTTCATCAATGCTCCATGCGATTTTTGATTTAAGTTAAGGGTTTTGTGTAATACACGATATGGTGACACAGTAAGTTGGAACCGTTCCAAATAGGTTACTGTGGCGAATTCTATAACAAAGGCTAAGTATGTTGATGCTTTAGAAGCGACAAAGAAGATGTTGAATCATATAGTTCATTCATGAACTTAGTATGGTTCCAAGATGGCTTTGGTCAATGGAACACTATTGTAGATAGTTGCTCCATTGCTCAGTCTAAGGAATCAAGGTTTGACCTATGATTCACATATATATAAAGCCAAGTCCACACAAAATATGTATTTCGTGAAAGCGTGAAAACGCGAGGATATGCAAAGATACACACGGCCCTGAAGTTGTCAGGTCCGTTAGACGAAGACTATACCACAAGAAAAGCATTTTTACACCGGTATGCCATAGGTGTGAAGTGCATTAGCATTGACTAGATTATTGACTCTAGTGCAAGTGGGAGTCTGTAGGAGATATGCCCTAGAGGCAATAATAAAATGTTATTATTTATCCCCATGTTCCTAATTAAGTTTATGTTCCGTGCTATAACTGCCATGGTTCCCGAGCCCGTATATCCAGAAAGGCTCTGAGGAAAACCCATGTGCACGTGTGGAATAATAAACGGTAAAAAGTATTCCTAGTCAAGCCTCTAAGACTGGCTCAAGTGTTGCATGATGATCACGTTTTCCTGGTCATGGGCATGTCTATGCCGGCAACTTTGAGGGCACAATGTTAGAAGAATGTTTGTGTTGAATCGACCCGAATTGATGTTATGCTATGAGATACATTCGTCACAAGTTAATAGTTAATAACACAAAGAAAGTTAAGGTTTGCATAATTCCTTAGACCAAGAGAGTATCGAGTTTCTTCATGCTTGCTTCATGAACTTTGGGGTTTGTTAAACGTCATCCGTAACTGGGTGGCTATTACGGCGGCTTACGGGTTCATGGGAAAGTATGACAAGGGACTTGATAGCTCAAGATTGGGATTTGCTCCTCTGACTATGGAGAGATATTCTCTGGGCCCTCTCGGTGTTATGGTATCCATCATCGTCTGGCCAAACACAATGTGATTTGATCACAGGGTTGCCGGAACGCGGAAACAAGAAAAGAGAACAAAACCGGTAACAAGGTAACTGGCATAGTGGACAAGTGTTGATTCACAAGGATGCCGATAAATCTCACCTCGGGTGTTTGTAACATATCGCGAAGCAACAGGAATAGCACATGGCAACTGGAGGTTCACTCGAATATTTATTCTTGTGGGTATATGGGTCAATATGGGTGTCCACGGCTCCGATGTTGATCATTGATCGGAAAGTGTTCCGGTCATGTCTATACTTCACCGAACCTATAGGGTCACACGCTTCAGGGTCATCTATCTGCTGAATACTAGACAGGGAGTCTGAGAGAAAGTCACCGGAAAATTTTCGGAGACAACGGAAGAGTTCCGGAGAGAGAACACCGGAATAGTTTCGGTAAAACCGAAAAGTTGTTTCGGAGTATTCCATTAAGTCAAATTGGTTTTGGCACACGCCTGGAAATTCTTGGAGGGTGCCAGAATTGTTCTGGGAACTTCAAGGATTTTTTCGGAGAAATAAACCGAAAATGTTCCGGAGCTGCCGGAACCGCTTTGGTTGCTTTTCGCTGATGAAAATCATTGATCTAAAAATGTTTTAGTGGGTACTGGAATTATTGTAAGACCCACAGAAATATTTTCGGTTTTAACGGTCGCGGAAAAATGGTTTCGTGAATAGTGAAAAGCACTTTTTGGTTGCTTTTTGGAAAGCCACTTTTTGGGGCTTTTACCAAAAGATCTTGGAGAAGGCTTGGGAGGGAAGGAACCCCTTTTCAAGGGGGACCCACAAGGGGTGGCCGGCCAAGAGGGGGCTCCTCCATGGAGCCCCACTTGCCTTCTCATTTATGCCCTTGTGAAGGACATATTTTGGGGGCATTTTGGTATTTCCAAGTGTGCCCTACCCCTTGCCTTTTCCTATAAATAGAGGTAGAGAGGAGCTCTCCACACTCACTCTTTCTCTCATACATTATGCCATGCAATGATCTGGCTTCTTCTCTCCCTCACACGAAATAGTTTCGTAGAGCCGAAAGGCTGTCTGGGTTCCGGTGGGAACTAGTTCTGGACGGCGAAGCCCTGCCGGATAGCTGACACCCTATGCGTGCAACCCTGTAGAGAGGTCGTAGGTTCGATCTTTTTGCCCGAGGGGTTGTTCGAGAGTGCATTCCGAAGGGCTGTCCAAGTGACCGTCCGAGTTTCTGTAAGTGCCTCCCGAAGGGCTGTCCGTGACACCGTCCGGGGGACTGTCCGACCGCCTCCCGAAGGGCTGTCCGAGGGATTGTCCGAGGAGCAGACAAGGGAGTACATCCTCACAGTTGGGAGGTTGTAAATCCTAGCTGCGGGGATCTGCACCGATGATCTACATCGACTCTACTTCCGCTGTGCTACGAGTCGGTAACGATCAGATCAAACCTTGTATGCATCTCCATAGTGATCCTGGGCGTGCTCGCAGTACCGGATATTTTTGTTTTCTGCTGCGTTCCCCTAGTCTTGCTAATGCACTCCACTGTTGGAGAATGCAACAGAAAATAAAAAAATTCGGTACAGCGAGCACGCCCAGGATCACTATGGAGATGCATACAAGGTTTGATCAGATCGTTACCGACTCGTAGCACAGCGGAAGTAGAGTCGATATTGATCGTTGGTGTAGATCCCCACAGTTAGGATTTACAACCTCCCAACCGTGAGGATGTACTCCCTCCTCTGCCCCTCGGACAGTCCCCCGAACAGCCCTCCGGGAGGCGGTCGGACAGTCCCCCGTACGATGTCACGAACAGCCCTTCGGGAGGACCCTCAAAACTCGGATTGTAACTCGGACAGCCCTTCGGGAGGACCCTCGAACAGCCCCTCGGGCACAAGATCGAACCTACGATCTCTCTACGAGGTTGCACACATACGATGTCATCTATCCGGCAGGGCTTCGCCGTCCAGAACTAGTTCCCACCGGAACCCAGACAGCCTTTCGGCTCTATGAAACTATTTTGCGGGGAGGGAGAGAGAAGGCCAGATCATGCATGGCATTTGTATGTGAGAAAGAGTGAGTGTGGAGAGTGCATCTCCACCTCTATTTATAGGAAAACCCAAGGGGTAGGGTGGCACTTGAAATACCCAAAAACCCATCATATGGATTTTCCAAAAGGGCAAAATGGGAAGGCTAGAGGAGCTCCATGGAGGAGCTCCTCCTTGGCTGGCCACTTCAAGTGGGCCCCTCATGAGGGGCTCTCATCCATCCATGTCATCCCCAAGATATTTTGGAGCAAAGCCGAAAAAGGTGGCTTTCCAAAAAAGTAACCATAAAGTGATTTTCACTATCCATGGAAACATTTTTCCGTGACCGTTAAATCCGAAAATATTTCTGTAGCTCTTAGAACATTTCCAGTACCCACTAAAATAATTTTGGACGCGTTCCGAAACAATTCCGGATTAATGATTTTCATCAGCGAAAAGCAACCAAAGCGGTTCTGGCAGCTCTGGAACATTTCTAGGTTTTTTCTCCGGAAAAATCCCAGAACTTCCCAGAACAATTCTAGCACCCTCTAAGAATTTCCAGGCATGTGCCGAAACCATTTTGACTTAATGGTATACTCCGAAACAACCTTTCGGTTTTACCGAAACTATTCTGGTGTTCTCTCTCTGGAACTCTTCCGTTGTCTCTGAAACTTTTCCGGTGACTTTCTCTCAGACTCCCTATCTAGTATTCAGCAGATAGATGACCCTTAAGCGTGTGACCCTATAGGTTCGCTGAAGTATAGACATGACCGGAACACTTTCCGACCAATGATCAACATCGGAGCCGTGGACACCCATATTGACCCCTATACCCACACGAATAATTATTCGAGTGAACCTCCAGTTGTCGTGTGCTATTCCTGTTGCTTCGCGATATGTTACAAACACCCGAGGTGAGATTTATCGGCATCCCCATGGATCAACACTTGTCCACAATGCCAGTTACCTCATTACCGGTTTTTGTTCTCTTTTCTCGTTTCCGTGTTCCGGCATCCCTGTGATCAAATCACAATGTGTCTGGCCAGACGATGGTGGATACCGTAACACCGAGAGGGCCCAAAGAATATCTCTCCTTCGTCGGAGGAGCAAATCCAAATCTTGAGCTATCAAGTCCCTTGACATACTTTCCCATGAACCCGTAAGCCGCCGTAATAGCCACCCAGTCACGGATGACGTTTAACAAACCCTAAAGTTCATGAAGCAAGCATGAAGAAACTCGATACTCTCATGGTCTAAGGAATTATGCAAACGTTAACTTCCTCTGTTTTATAAACCATTAACTTGTGACGAATGTATCTCATAGCATAACATCAATTCAGGTCAATTCAACACAAATGTTCTTCTAACATTTTGTCCTCAAAGTTGCCGGCATAGTCATGCCCATGATTAGGACAACAAAACCATCATGCAACACTTGAGCTAGTCTTAGAGGCCAGACTAGGAATACATTTTACCGTTTATTATTCCACACGTGCATATGAGTTTCCCTCCGAGCCTCGTGGTTATTGTAGACTCGAGAACCATAGCAGTTATAGCACGGAATATAAACTTAATTAGGAACATGGGGATAAATAATAACATTTATTATTGCCTCTAGGGCATATCTCCTACACTCCACCTCCAGCCCAACTTCGTCCTTCTCCTCTCCATCTTCGCCTACTTCTGCGAAGCCTTCGTGGGCGTGATGCCCTCGGTGGCGCTCTTCCGCCACTTCTACAGCTTGAGGCTGACCGCGGCGAACCAGCGCTCAGGGTGCGCCTCGTTCCACAGCGTGGATGCGATGGCGGATGACACCATCAACATGAAGATCACCAACAAGGTGGAGGGCTACAGGCAGCGCTGGGTCTACGTGGACGCAGGCCAGTATAGCCCCCTGCTGCAGCTGCCGGCAACCCCTGCCGTGAAGAGCTCTGGATGGGAGCACGCCAAGCTCACCGACCCCAAGTTGGCGCCGTTATGGGGGGGATGGACGAGCTGAAGGCCGCGAAGGTGACGGGAGCGATGGTCATCTAGGAGTTCCTACGCCGGCGCATCGCCCCCCTCCAGAAGCGCTCCAGCCCGATGTGGGCCATTACCGGCTCCAAGGACCCGATGCGGCTGAGCGTCGACAACTTGAAGCCGGAAGTGGTGGATGAGGTGATGCATCTCCTGATGGGTGAGGAGGCAGAAGACCCGCCCCAAGATGGGCTCCCCGTATATTGCTACAAGAACAGGGATGAGCTGGTCGAGGAGATGCCGCGCTTCGACTAGTGGGGCTTGATCCCGGAAGGTCACGGGGGGCCTCGCGACAACCCTCTCTTGGTGCTGCCCGACTCGGGAGGCCAGGATGAGGCCGAGGCCGAGGCAAGCGCCGCGGAGGAGAGCGACGCCGGGGCGGCCCCGCGGACCCGCCGCCAGCAGCTGAAAGAGCTCAGCGACGACGACGACGAGTGATTTGTGATCTCGCCCTCCCGGCCCACCCGCGCGGGAGGTGAAGGAAGCGCCAGCGTGGAGGCTGACACGCCCCTCGCGGAGAGGACCGGCACCGGCGGCGCGGCCGCCACGCCCCCTCCCGAGAAGACCGAAAACGGCGATGAGGCCACCGCGCCCCCTGCAAAGGAGACCGGCGCCAACTCGACGGATGAGGACCTCGGCTGGTCCCACACCGAGCCCTCCAGAGTGCACTCGAGCGAGCCGCGCGATGGTGGCACTGGCAGCCGCTCGCTGCCAAAATTGAAGAAGAGGAAGTGGGTTCCTAATGACGAGTAAGTCACCGCACCTTGCTTTCTTTTTCTCTCAAGTCTTGTTTTCTGCCTCCCGAAGTCCGGGGCTGAGCCCTTGGTTCACGCAGGGAGCCCACGAGGACGAAGAAGAAGAAGACCCCCAGCTCAAAGGGGGCCTCGGCGTCCTCCCCAGGCACCGAGGGACATGAAGAAGCCACCCGCCGCCCTGAAGCCGAGACGGGGCGCGTGGAAGTGGAGGGGGAGCACGCGGCGCCTCATGAGCCGCGCGTGGACTTACCTCCTGAGGCTGAGGCGAACGAGCCTCGGGAGGCGGCCTCCGGAGGCGGGGCCGTGCCTCCCGAGGCGCCCGGCGTGGGAGGTGATGCCACAATGGGGAAGGCTGAAGAGCCGATCCCCCCGTCGAGCTCCACCCCTGCCAAGGAGGCTGGCGCCACCGAAGGCGCCTCGGCGAGCCCCTAGCGGTCGCCAGCGCACGAGGCTCCCAACGCGGGCATGGCGGGCTTGCGGAGCGTGCCACCACGGCAAGACGAGGAGGAGACCCCGGCGAGCCCCCTGCTCCTGACGAGTGATGCGGCTCCCGAAGGGAGCACCGGCGCGGAGACCCAGAGGGGGTCCGGCACCGGGCCCCAGGCCGTGACGGCGGAGGGCGTCGCGGAGCCAAGCTCGGGCTGGGCCTTGCAGCTCGTGAGCAGCAACACCGTGCTCCAGCGCGGGGCCCTGCAGGGCGCTAGGGCAGCGATCGATCCCCTCGAAGCGGAACTGCAAGCAGAGGAGGCGCGCCTCGTCAGCGAGCGCCTGCGCCAGGCAGAAGGGTGGCGGCAGCTCAATGTCGCCATCAAGTTGGGCCAATGTCGGGATGAGGCCACGCGGGAGAAGTGTGAGAAGGCCGCCTTCGACGCCAAAGAGATCTTCGAGAGCGCCGTCCGGGAGGCCGACGCGTCCGACAGGCGCCGCGAGGCAGCGGAAGCCCAGGCGAAGGTGCTGCGGGAGCAGTCTGCCGCCCAGTCGGTTCTGCTGCAGGCGCGGGAGAACGCCATCACAACTCATGAGGAGGAGATCGACTCCCGCGAGGGCGAGCTTGACAAGCGCACTGAGGCTCTTGTAGGTCATGAGGCGGATGTCGTGATCCGCGAGCGAGAGCTCGCGAGGACGGCAACCGAGCAGGCCATGGAGCGCGAGCGCCTGGAGACGCTGGACCGCCAGGTGGCTGCCGCCCAGGCGTCCTATGACCAGCGCATGGCCCGCGCCAACGCCCAGCTGGAGGCCAAGGAGAAGAAGATCCAGGCGGACGCTGACGCGAAAACCGAGAGGAATCGCCAGGCGCAGGCCGCGGATTACACCAAGAAGCTGAAGCTTCAGGAGGACCGCTTCACCACGAAGCGCGAGGAGCTCAAGGCGGAGATCACTGGCCTCAAGGAGCTGCTGGCAGAGGCGGAGGGTAGCCGGAAGCGTGCGCTGAAGGCCAAGGCTGACGCGGAGGGGGAGCTGGCCTCCCTCTAGTAGTAGGTGGGCAGCGTCTCAAACGTCGTCGAGCAGGCCAGGGACGAGACGGCTCGGGCGCGGGGGCGTCAGCACGAGTGCGCCAAGATGTTCCACGCCCTCTCCATCCGAGCCCGCGGTGCCCTGACCACCATCTGCCAAGAGAGGCTTGGGGGGCCCCTCGAAGACAACGATGCCAGCTACCTGGACTTCTTCACCAAGCTTGTGGAGAAGCTGGAGCACGGGGCCAAGCGGGTGAACGGCATCATCGAGGATGAGTGTCGCGATCTCCTCGGCTAGGCGGCGACGCGCAGCTTTAGCAACCTCCTTCGCGCCGACGCCAACTTCGACTTCGACAGGGTGATGGCCCCTGTCCCTCCGGAGCTCCGCGACGGCCTCGGGAAGGCGGTGGAGGATCACGTGGACGCCCTGCTCGAGAAGTTCTCCCATGGCAGCGAGAGCTCCGTCGAGGCTGAAGATGGCGAAGGCGACGGCGATGGCGGCGATGATGCTTCGTCTTCTTAAGCCTTCTACCTTCTCCTTTGGCTCTGTATCCAAGCAAGTGTAGCCCCGTGGGGGCGTAAAGACATGATCTATACGATTAACTCAAGCATTTTGGCGTCTTTGCTTTAATTCGTGTTTCTTGCGAGGCATCCTCGTGAGGCTTATTTTTCTCTTCTTGTTTGCCTTGGTGCTCTACGTCATCAGGGCCCAGCCCCCGAGCGAGCTATGACCGTCGCTGGTATGTTAGGACGCGTGCCTAGACAAGGCCAGAGGGTGTAGGGCTCTGCGAGGTGGTAAGGGCTCCCGAGGCACGATGCTCAGGAAGCCCCCCTTTGACGTGCAAGCGGCTCGCGCGAGGGAGAAAACGTTAGCACTCAGCGAGGTTGCAAGGAGAGAAGAACTTGAGAGGCACTGAGAGCAGCTCGCAAGGCGTTTTCGAACCTAGCTCTTTCACGGAGTGTGGTGCTTGGCGAGCCGTAGCTTGTGGAGTGCGCCTCGCGAGGCTCTCGCTCGTGAGGCCTCCCACTGGTACTTGGCGAAGATGGGCGCCGCAGGCCGCCTCGCGAGGCAGCGCTTGTGAGGCTTCCTGTGGGCTTCTTGAGGAGGCGCCTTGCCGTGGGTTACTTCGCGAGGCAGTGCTCGCGAGGCCTTCTATGTGCCTTGTTCCTGTGACAACTGCATACCGACAAGTTTTGCAAGTATTGTAGCGGCGCGCGCTTGCTAGCTTGCTCATGGGTATCACGCGAGGAGAGAAGTACCAAGGACCTTGGTGAGGTGGCGTGCGCGGGAGCAGGCCCATGAGCCAGAGCTCAGTCACTTGGGTTTGATGGTGCTGCTGGGCCCAGCCCGAGCGTAGGCACCGTGTCCAGCCCCCGCTCGCGTGATACGCAGGAAGGAGATCACGAGCGCGCACAGCCTCCTGAAGTAAATTGCTTACCGAACACACATAATACTTAGGAAATAAAACTTTACTGCTGCATAAAATAAGCTTCATTACACAACCAAAAAGATGAGGCTGCCGTGACGGACACGGGTCAACTTGAGGATGGTGCAGCCACGTGGCGCCCTCGGTTTCACATCCAAAAAAGAATAGGCTGCCGTGACGGACACGGGACAGCTTGAGGATGGTGCAGCCAGGTGGCGCCCTTAGTTCGATCGTTCCACCAGCGATGAGCATGGGGCTTCCACTAGGTTGTGGGAGGGAGCTCTCGTGGCCTTAGCGAGCACCACACAGAGAGGCTCCGGGGCGTGTACAGACCCACTTCGTTCATGCCCATGAGGTCACGGGTAGAACTTGCGGAGATGCTGGATGTTCCATGTGTTGGGCACCGGAACACCCTCCTCCGTCTCCAGCCATGCCGCGTGATGACCCACAAGTATAGGGGATCAATCATAGTCCTTCCGATAAGTAAGAGTGTCGAACCCAACGAGGAGCAGAAGGAAATGACAAGCGGCTTTCAGCAAGGTATTCTCTGCAAGTACTGAAAGTAGCGGTAACAGATAGTTTCGGTAGCAAGATAATTCGTAACAAGTAACAAGTTTACTAAAGTGCAGCAAGGTGGCCCAATCCTTTTTATAGCAAAGGACAAGCCGGAACGAACTCGTATAATAAGCAAAGCGTTCTCGAGGACACATGGGAATTTCATCTAGTCACTTTCATCATGTTTGTTTGATTTGCGTTCGCTACTTTGATAATTTGATATGTGGATGGACCGGTGCTTGGGTGCTGTTCTTACTTGAACAAGCCTCCCACTTATGATTACCCCCTCTCGCAAGCATCCGCAACTACGAAAGAAGAATTAAGATAAATCTAACCATAGCATTAAACATATGGATCCAAATCAGCCCATTACGGAATAGCGCATAAACTAGGGTTTAAGCTTCTGTCACTCTAGCAACCCATCATCTAATTACTACTCCACAATGCCTTCCCTTAGGCCCAAAGATGGTGAAGTATCATGTAGTCGACGTTCACACGACACCACTAAAGGAAGCAACAACATACATCTCATCAAAATATCGAACGAATACCAAATTCACATGATTACTTATGACAAGACTTCTTCCATGTCCTCAAGAACAAAAGTAACTACTCACAAATAATATTCATGTTCAAGATCAGAGGGGTATTGAATAGCATTAAGGATCTGAACATATAATCTTCCACCAAATATACCAACTAGCATCAACTACAAGATGTAATCAACACTACTAGCAACCCATAGGTACCAATCTGAGGTTTTGAGACAAAGATTGAATACAAGAGATGAACTAGGGTTTGAGATGAGATGGTGCTGGTGAAGATGTTGATGAAGATTGGTCCTCCCATGATGAGAGGATCGTTGGTGATGTCGATGGCTTCGATTTCCCTCTCCCGGAGGGAAGTTTCCCCGGCGGAATCGCTCCGCTGGAGAGCAAAATAGCTCCTGCCCAGGTTCCTCCTCGAGACGGCGGCGCTTCGTCCCGAAAGTCTTCTTCTGATTTTTTCTAGGGCAAATGGCTTCATATAGCAGAAGGAGGGGGCCGGAGGCCTGCCAGGGGCCCCACAAGCTCGGGGGGCGCGCCCCCCCAGGCTTGTGGCTTCCTGGTGGGCCCCCTCCTGGTAATTCTTTTGCCAGTATTGTTTACATATTCCAAAATAATTCTCCATAAATTTTCAGGTCATTTGGAGTTGTGCAGAATAGCTATCTCTATTTCACCCCTTTCCGGTCCAGAATTCCAGCTGCCGGCAATCTCCCTCTTCATGTGAATCTTGCAAAATAAGAGAGAAAAGGCATAAGAATTGTACCGTGAAGTGAAATAATGATTAAAAACATATTAATTAACAGTAGGAAATCATGATGCAAATTGGTCGTATCACCGCGCCAGGCCGGGAAACGTGCACAACCTTGAATGTGGCTTCCCACATGGGTGAGAGTTTGTGGAGTCCTTCTCTGGAGAGGATCCTTCGCAGGACAAGATCGCCAGCTTCAAGCGTGCGGGGGCGTATGTTGCGGCTGTGATAGCGACGCAGCGCCTGCTGATACCGGGCGGCGTGGATGGCGGCTCGGCGACATGCTTCCTCAAGGAGGAGCTAATCAGCTTCCCGCGGGCCGTCCTGATGAGCCTCGTGGAAGGCGAGGACTCGCGGGGACCTATGCTTGAGCTCATGAGGGAGGACCGATTCCGCCCCTGTAACATCCCCATGTATTAAGCTACAGTGATCACCCTTTTGATAATGCCAAGTCATCATGCTTAACAGTGCTTGATCACCTTTGATCTCATATCTCATTTCAAATTCCACTTTGAAATGGAATTCAAATTTAAAGTGAATTTAAAAGTTGTTCAAATCCAGGAACTAAATAGTTCATAATATTGCAAACATTCCCAAAGCAATTATGAAAATAAAGCCAACATTATTTGAATTCTTAAATTGCCCCTAACCTAATTAAAGCACTACCAAAACAGTAGCATTTAATCCATTTCCAATTAAACAAAATTCAAATGGAATTGTTATGCCTCCAAACTTTTTGTGGCAGCACTAGATACTGCCTAGTATTTGTTTTGGCCAATTACACGTTTTACAAAAGTCAAATGGCATGAAAAGAAAAGGCAAAACAGTAATTAATAAAAGAAACAGAGAAATAAAAAGAAAAAGAGAGCCAGTGCACTGCTGGACTGGGCCTAAGTGGCGCACAGTGCGGCCCAGCCCACTGTGCTTGGCCTTTCCTTCCTCCTCCCGCCGCTCGCTTGCACGTGCACAACCGAGCCACGGTCGCCGTCGCAGCCGCGCCCACTCGCCTCCTCGCATCGCTACAGGGCGCCGGGATGGATAAGAAGGCCACCGCGGACACCCTGGACCACCCCCAGATCTTTTCCCCCTCTCCCCTCGCTCGCCTTCTTCCTCTCCCGCCATGGCCGATGCGGCCGTCGCTGTTGCGAGCTCGTCCGCGTAGCCACCACCACCGTATCGCCTCGCCACCATGGCAACAAACCGCCCCGTGCTCCTCTACGTCGACTGCTGGCACTCGCCCGTCCGGAGAAGCACCAATGCGCCGCCAGCTTCCTCTTCTTCCTCGGATCGCCGCCACCGTTCGTCGTCGATCCCGTCGCCATCGAGCCTCCCCCGCGCCCACTTTGCTCACCTACAGGCTCGCGGTGAGCCCCCTCATCTTTCCCCTCACTCTCCCGCCCGAGTCCGTCCCCGTAGCCTTCGCTGGCACCATCACCGGAGCTCGGCTCCGCCGCGTAGCTCACCGCCGTCGCTATAGCCGTTGTCATGGCCACCCGAGCACATGAACGTGCTCGGGGCACTTCTGTAATGCAGCCCGCACCTCCTGTTTGCCACCGTTCGAGCCGCTGCGCCGTTCCGTCGAAGCTCCCGTACGCGCCGCCGCCTGCCGTCGTCATGGCGCTCGATTCCGGCCGTCTCAGCTCCGGCTGAGGCCACCAATGGACGCGGCGCAGCCTCAGCTCTCGAACGCACCCAGCCGTGCTCCTCCCCGTGCCCTGTGGACGAAATCCGACGCAGCCCCGCCGCTCGCCGCCGCAGATTTGGTCGCCGGAGCAACTCCGGCGCCGGCGTCCGACGTGACCGCCGCGTGGCACCTCCTGGGCCACTGACTAGTGGGTCCAGTTGACTGGGTTGACCCAGTCAACTGTGCTTACTGGGCAGCCCAGACATTGACAGGTGGCCCCCATGATTAATAAAACGTTTTTATAAATAATTAATCTGTTAATTAGTCTGTGTCACTCACAGATGGGGCCCACCCTCTAATTAATCTTTAATTAGTTTAATTAATCCCTAATTAGCTCACTGTGTATGACATGTGGGTCCCAGTGGTCAGGTTTGACCTGGACCAGCTGGAGTTGACCGATGACATCACCCTGACGTCATGCTGACGTCACAGGTCACTGTTTTGGATAATTCGAATTTGATAATTAAAACAATTCCAGAAATTCAATAAAACTTTGAAAAATCATATAAAATAAACCGTAACTCGGATGGAAATAATTTATATATCAAAAAATGATCAGAAAAATAAGACGAATACGAATACGCTACCCACATACCTGTCAGCCCTCTCTAACATGGTGAACATGGAACTTTCCCCTCCGATTCATCTGACCGATAATCACCCGGAGCTGGGAGAACACTCCCGGATATTTTTCCCGCTCTGACCAAGATACCTAGCACTGCATTAGAACACCCCTAGCACTGCATATTGCCATGTCATGCATTTGTGTTGCATTGTTTGCCGTTATTTATTGTTTCTTCCCCCTCCTTCTCTCCCGATAGACCCCGAGACTGTCGACGACACTGCTGAGTACGACTACGTCGTCGACGACCAGACCCCTTCAGCAGAGCTTCCAGGCAAACAAGACCCCCTTGATCATCCAGATATCGCCTACTCTTTCTCTCTTATGCTTGCATTAGAATTGCTTCTGTTGTTGCTCCGATAGCTCCTATTCTGATGCATAGCCTGATTTCGTCGCCTGCTATTGATACCTTACCTGCTATCATATGATGCTTAGTTAGGTATGCTATATTTCATCAGCTGGCCCTTCACCCTTGTCCGTTTGCCATGCTTGTTATCGGGTCGTGATCACTCTGGGTGATGATCATGGAAATGTTACAATACTGCAATACTTTTAAACTGTTAAAGTCGGGCCGGCTCCAAGATTGCCCGCGAGATAATGGAACAAGACGGGTTGAACCCAAGGGTACCCGCGAGTGATATTGTGGCGGAACGACAGGGCAGGCGGAGACCACCTAGGAGAGAGGTGGGTCTGGTCCTTGGTTGTAGTCCGTGGATTACCAAGTCGGAGCGACAGGAATCCTGTTCGTCTCTGCGAGCTACTAAAACACGCCTAACGGATTTGGGTATTTGATTTGAGTTGGCTACGTGCCTATACGCACTACCACCACGCGGGATAATGGTTTAATGGGGCCCTCTACGTCGTACGTTTCTCTCGAAAGCTCTTCAGATGTCACAGTTCAGAGATGCGGGCTGATTGTTGGGGTGGGCTGGTTACGTCACTTGTGTATACAGTGTCGCGCCTGGGCCCCGGCCAGTCACGCAATGTGCAGGAGTGCAGAGGGCGATGGGCCCAAGACCCCTTCGCACTTAGGATTTAGACCGGCGTGCTGACCTCTCTGCTGAGCCTAGGTAGGACTATGCCGTGTCGATTATCCGAGGCCGGGCATTACCCGGCAAGTGTGTCCGGCCAGATGTAATCGAGCGTGTTGGGTAATAGTAGTGCACCCCTGCAAGGAAGTAATCTATTCGAATAGCCGTGTCCACGGTAACAGGACGCTCAGAGTTGTATCCTGATCTACTACAACTATGAATGGATACGGTTACAATGTTAAACTGTTACTACTGCTCTCGGGATCACTTTCTCGCAGGGTAGTCGAGGAAGGATCTCAGGGCATTGCTAATATATACTTGTTACTATATGGTGATGTGTTCTACTCTCTCCTGATGCTGCAAGATTGCTTCAAGATGCTAGTCTTCGATAGGCTAGGCCTTCCCCCCTCTGTTCTGGCATTTCTGCAGTTTAGTCCAAAGATATAGCCCCATTCCTTTGATACCGATGCATACTTAGTATAGTTCTGATGTAAGTCTTGCGAGTACTTTGGATGAGTACTCATGGTTGCTTTGCTACCTCTTTTTCCCCTACCCGGTTGCTGCGATCAGACGACGGAGTCCAGGAGCAGGAGATCCCCGGAGGCACCTACTACTATGTTGAGCCCGCCGACCAGGAGTAGTTCGGAGGCCCTAGGCAGGAGGCCTTCGCCTTTTCGATCAGTGTCGCTGTTATGCTAGCCTTCTTAAGGCAAACTTGACTAACTATGTTTGTACCCAGATAATATTTGTTCGTATGACCTATGTATTCGGGTCCTCGTGACCCCTGGTTTGTAATATGAAGATTTATGTGTGTTTAGAGTTGTGTTGTGATATCTTCCCGTGAGTCTCTGATCTCGATCGTGCACGTTTGCGTGTATGATTAGTGCACGGTCGAGCAGGGGCGTCACAGCCCCGTAGACGAGGAAGAAGGGTGTTTTGCCGGTAGGCTTGGTCGCTGTCGTGCGGATCGACCATAGCACGGACTGGAGCTCGTCGAGCCAGCCTTTGCCGCAAGCGTCGACCTTTTTCTTGAAGCTTCGTGTCTTGAGGCCCTTGAGGACCTCAGCGTTAGCACGCTCGGCCTGGTCGTTTCTTCGCAGGTGCGCCACGGAGGCGTAGCAGATCTACGTGCCAAGGTTGGCGCAGTATGACTTGAAGAGGCCGCTCGTGAACTGCGAGCCGTTGTCAGTGATGATGCGGTTGGGGACGCCGAAGCGGCTAACGAGGTTCTTGATGAACTTGAAGGCTGAGGCTGCCGGGATGATGCGGACGGGTTCCACCTCCGCCCATTTGGTGAACTTGTCGATGGCGACGTAGAGATAGCGGTAGCCGCCAGCCGCGTGAGGGAAGGGGCCCAAGATGTCCAGCCCCCAGACCGCGAAGGGCCACGAGAGGGGAATGGTCTGGAGGCCTTGCGCCGGCTGGCGGATTTGCTTGGCGTGGAATTGGCAGGCTTCGCAGGATTGGACCAGCTCGGTGGCGTCTTGAAGCACGATGGGCCAGTAGAAGCCGCTGCGAAACACCTTGCCGGCGAGCGTGCGCAATGAGGAGTGGTGGCCGCAGTCTCCACCATGGATGTCGGCAAGCAGCTCGCGCCCTTGCTCCTCAGAGATGCACCGTAGTGCGACGCCATTGGGGCGCCTGCGGTAGAGATCGCCATCCCTCAAGCAGTAGGCTGTGGCCTGGCGGGTCACGTGTTCGGCCTCTGAGTCCTTCTCTGGGAGGGTGCCGTCCTCCAGATAGGTCTTGAATTCGTTGGCCCAGCTGTCAGCTTGTGGCTCCAGTGCCAGCAGCAGGCGAGCGCCTGAAGATGGGCCGCAGTCGGGTGCGCCTGAGGGTGGTGCAAGAGGGAGCTCTTCATGAGGTGCCGTGAGGCTAGCGGCAGGTGGCGTAGCTGATGGCTTCAAGACGCTTTCCTCGAAGACGTCGGGCTTTTTAGTTTCTGATTTTTTTTCTGCTTTTTTCGGAAAAATTATCTGGCTGAATCTATTAACATGAGATCTAGTTTCGAAGATGTCAACGCGAGAAATGCAACGATTATAGTGGTTCATGATTCGCACAATTTGATAGATAAAAAGTAAAAAAAAAATGTACAAAAAATACAAGGTTGTGACAATTGTCGTACATGCAGTACGCTATTTATCATCACGAAAAGATGTGAGGAACTTTGCAAAGAGTATCCTTGACCAGTGATTTCACAACATTTACTACAGTTTTTTTTTTAGACAATCGCGAAGCTTTATTATGTCAGTCACAAGATTTTAGGGCCGAGTTTACTGCGGGCCAGTCTAATTTGGGCCGAAGCCCGTAGAGCGTCTTCTCCTTGCGTGACGCACTCCCCACAAAGTGACAAACGGCCTTCACAGTTCACAAAACGGCCTTCACACACACAGGACGAACAAGAACCCTAATCCCCAAATCCTCCAACCCTCTCTCAAATCTGGAGACCTGGTCCCTCAATCGGAGCATGGATTGAGTATACGGCAGCATGAATTGAGCTCCTGTCGGTCCCGGATTTGGCGGGCAGCGGCGGCGAACTGGAACGGAGCGACGGCGTTCTGGAAGCTCGCCGGCAGGACAGGACAAGCGGAGGTTGAGCAGTGGCGTCTGAATTACGAGGTACGACATCAAAACTATTTAGTTCAACTGCTATGGGTGGTCTCATTTCTTCGTAGCCAATAGCTTTCCTCTAGCCTTACGATCTGTGTGGAAGTTACATATGTATACTCTCACAGAAATGCAAGTTAAGTGACTCAATAAAAAAATCTAAATGGATTGTCGTCAAAAACAAAAAAGTGTAGGAGCCTGTAAAATTCTAACACCGTATTCACATGTGATGACTAGTGGGTCGGACAGAATCATCAGCCTCACCATCCTTAGAGTCATGAAATTTTGGTACTAGTATAATAATTAGTTGGCTGGACTTCGTTTTTTATCTTGCACCTAATGGAGCGTTTGTAGAACAAAGATGTCACAATGTTAATGCATGCTGGGCTAGTTTGGTTGCTGCCCTGGACCGATTTGCTTGAGCCTCAACGATTCGTGTTTTGTTGCTGCACTGAGATGGCGCCTGACTCAGGCACATCCGTCAGGCTCAGGCATCCGACTTGCAGCCCACCGTGCCTGGCGCTCCATCCTCCAGGCAGTCATTAGTGAGAACGAAGGAACCAGTGAAATCAAAAGACTGCCTTTACGTTTCAGCTTTCACAAAACTGTCCTCAGGCATTGTTTGCAACCAAACCATAGTAGCCTGGTTCGCGGGTCGATGGTGCGATCCCTGACCCGGGGTCGATCGACCCGGATCGAGGGTCGGGGACGACGTAGGGTCGAGCTGGTTCGCTGGATGGGTCGCGACCCCGATCGATGGGTGCTGATCCAGATTGGTATGGAAGAAGCAAAGAATATGTATGAAAAATTGTGAGGAATTGAGCCTTACCAGGGCACCAGGGCGATCCGCCACTTGCCTGCCAGCGGCCGGCCATGGAGCTGTCCGCTGCCGTATTCGGCCTCTCCCGTTCCGCTCCCGCCAAACATCGAACGAGATCGGCGACCCGCTTGAGAATCCGAGGCTGGAAGGTGGAGAGTGCTGGACGGCTGGAGGATTGGAGATGGATCCATGGCGGACTGGTTCACTAGAGCTTTGCCAACGAAGCGAAGAAGACGATAGAGGGATTGGAGATGGATAGTTCTGGTGCAGAACGCTTCGTGCGAAAGAGAAACAGGTACTAGTTGAGAAAGTCACGCCGAAGCAGCCGTCAGCTGATTTATGAGCCTTTAATGATGACAATTTAATGGAAAAAATTATTAGACGTGAAAATTCTGGGGGATTTAGGAATGTATCACCGCATATCCTAATTTTTTCGGGAGGGAAGGATAAGATCGACCCGGATTTGTCGACCCAGTTTTAGCGGGGTCGCGTCCCGTGATCCAAAATAGCGTCCCGAAGAAGAGTAGCCCTCTTCGACCCTCGATTTCAGCCGTCGCGATCCCCGTCCCGCGACCCCGTTCCTCGACCCGATCGACCCAAATTTCTGGCAACTATGAACCAAACACCTCCATCTTCCTTATGCCTGAGCAGGCAAGCAAACCGTGGTTGACCAGGCACCATTTCTCATCAGGCAACTCATCCAGGGCAGCAACCAAACTAGCCCGTTATGTACGTGTAGGCTGTTACCAATCTTTTTCATTTGCCTGGTTCTGCTTATAGGATGCTGTTCCATGCACTAAGTTTCAAATAGTATTAACAAACTTGTTACACGTTGCTATCAACAGCATGTCGTATTTTGATTTTATTCTTATTGTTGTTTGTCATTTTATTCAATTATCTGAGCACTGTAACTACTGTTCCCAGCCGCCAGCCACAGAACCGCCATTGATAACCACTTCCATCGGTGCCACTCCCTGCTTCAGTAGACTGGTATGCCTGTTCTGCCTCCGTGCTCTTCCTTCCATCCTTTCATTCTGCCATGAACTGATATTTGATCGTATTATTTTGCTTTCCTTCTCAACTTGTCAGAATGGCTTGCACACAGATGAAGCGCTCCGAGAACGGGGCAACCTCCGCTGCTGACCTTACAGATGACCTTATCATCGAGATTCTGTCCCTGCTGCCAGTCAAGTCAGTGTGCCGATTCAAGTGTGTCTCCCGGCTCTGGTACAGCCTCATCTCCCACCCTGAACACCGCAAAAAGCTGCCCCAGACCATCTCCGGCTTCTTCTACCCCAAGCACAGACTCAACGATGAGGATTGTTTGATAGCATTTCCCACTTTTGATGGTATTTCAAGGGATCAAGAGCAGCTATTCCCTGATTCCTCGTTGCCCTTCTTGACAGGATACAGGCAGATTTTGCCAAAGGACTGCTGCAATGGCCTTATTTTCTGCCTCTGCTGGAAGGACTCCCCAATAGACGAAGCCGATTATGTGGTATGCAATCCTGCCACTGAGGAATGGGTAGTCCTGCCTGATGCTGGCCATAAAAGCGATGCAATGGCATACCGTTTGGGTTTCGATGGAGCCATGTCACTCCACTTCCATGTGTTCCAGATCCTAGAGGATGATGAGGACTATGGATATATCTCAGGTGTTAATATCTACTCATCAGTGACAGGAGCCTGGAGTTACAAGGAAAATGGTTGGGGCGACAATGAGATTCAGATAGTTGAGATGAGAGGCGTCTTTTTCAATGGAATGATGCACTTGCTCACATGTGAGTTTAAGATATTAGCAGTTGACACTGAGGGTAAGACATGGAGGACCATTTCTTTGCTGGAAACTATGTGTGTTGAAAACATTTATTTAGGTCATCTTGCTTTTATTGGTCAATCTCAAGGGCGATTGTATTTTATAAACATCAGAGAAAACGATAGCTCCAAATTATCAGTCTGGATTCTCGAAGACTATAATGGTAATGAATGGATCTTTAAGTACAACATCAGCACTTCACAACTTTTCGGGGAGCTTTTTGGGGAGAAGGATCTCACGTTACAACGGGACTATGCTGATCTCATGTTGCAAAGGGACTATGGTTTGATCGCAATCCATCCTGAATGCAATTTGATATTCTTTGTTTGGAGGTGCGAGGATGTGCTACTGTCATATGACATGGACCGTGGTAAAGCTTGTGTTATCTGCAGTCTAAAAGAGCACTCGTATCACACATTTCCTCCATATCTTCCCTATGTTCCATCTTTCTCACGCATTGGCAGACCAAGAGTGCAAGCATGACTCTAGGGTGGAGGCTGACAGTTATTACCGACTATTATATGGAGTCTTTTACAAGTGTTGGACCTTCAGTTATCACAACTAAACCATAGGGCTTAGTATCCGTTTTTAAAGTTTTTCCTCCAGGCAGTCATTACCGACTATTAGTTGTTATGCGAAACCTTTGCAAGTTTTGCCTTAATGGTGTCCTTGTACTTGTAACGCCAGGAGCGTGTGTATCCGTTTATAAAGATCACATGGATTCTGTAGAAATGTTGTGGGATTATTTGACAGCTTGAATGTCCATTTTTTCAGTGATGTAGCACCTCTGAGACAAATTACGCCTATTCTTTATTTCGACGCAGCGCCATCCCCGCCATTGATGTAAGTTGCCATATCTTTATTAGCATGAGAAGTTACCGTTTTTCATTGAGAAGTTATTTCGACGTGGCGCCGTACCAGCCATTGATGTAGCACCTCTGAGACAAACTACGCCTACTCTATTCGTACCGGAGAGAAACTGCCAGGGTCCCCGCCCACTCTCGCCGCCGGAGCGGCAGACGGAGAGGATGAGGACCCATGGTGTCACCGGTGTTTGACAGCAGGCAAGAATGTCACCTACCGATCGCCTCCCAGAAGCGGTTCCAGGAGCGGTTGACCACATTAGTACTAAGAACTGGATTTTTTTCCCCCAACCTGTACGAAATAAAGAACCGAGTCCATTTGTATGCATGTGTCCTGGAACAGGTGACGAGCTCGAGCACTTTGGCACGGACAAATGTATGCTGCTGCTTGTAGCCTTCGTTTCTGCAACCGTGTTATTACTGACCGCTGCAATAATGGGAAGTGTTGCTAAAAAAGAGGCGAGAGCATGTGAGCTCGGGGTCAAAAGAGCACTTTCGCACTATGTGGGACCTTCTTTTTTTCTTTTCTTTTTATGCAAAAAAAAGACTGTAATCTTCTTTGGTGTACAACATAAAATAAAGCGTGTGTGGGCTGTGTGTTCAAAAAAAAATAAGCGTGCGTGTGCTGACCAGTATTATCTTACTATGCTTTTGGCAAATCACAGGTTTCGGGAGCAGAAGCTGAAAAACTAACGGTCAGCACGCACTGGCTGAGTGGCTGGGCTGTTGCTGCTGTACTATAGCGGGTCGTTATCCAACAGCCGCAGGACGGAAGTTGCAAAGCTGGAGCTAAAACCAACAGCGAAACGAAAACCGGGGGGCACCTTGCCGTGCCGCCACCAGTATCCATCCATCCATCCTTGCCGTGCCGCCACCAGTATCCATCCATCCATCATCATCCACTCTTGGCCCGCCTCCACCCCCTATGGTTTTGGCCGTGGCCCTATATATACGCCCCTCGATGGCGCTGCTCATCAGCTCATACACAACACAGCAAACCTGCCAACCAAAACCAAGAACATCCCAGATCAGTTTCCTGGCAATGGCGGAGACACAGGCTGCGCCTGCCGCGGAGGATGGCAATGGGAAGAAGACGGTGGTGCTGGTCGCCGTGGACGACAGCGACCACAGCTACCGCGCGCTGGAGTGGGCCGTGCGGCACGTGGCGACGGCCGCCGTGGCGGCCGAGCTCGTCGTCGTCCACGCCAAGCCGCCCGCGTCCTCCGTCGTCAGCTTCGGCAGCCCCGGTGCCGGCCGTAAACCCCATTGATTTCCAGCTTGGTTGCGTCTCTCTGTTCAGAATTTGCACTGGAGCTAACTCTGCTTCGGAATTTTCAGCCGCTGCCGGGGACCTGGTGAGGGTCGTATCAGCGGACCTGCGGAAGAGGGCCGACGACGTCGTAGACAGGGCGCGCCGCCTCTGCGTCGCCAACTCGGTAACAGCCACGACCCCCATTGGCCGCATTGCTCGATCACACAGGCATTTGGTGTAACGTGTACTGCTCATGTCAAATCGCAGGTGCATGGTCTGATAGAGGTGATCGAAGGAGAGCCGAGGTACGTGCTCTGCGACGCCGTCGACAAGCACCACGCCGATCTGCTCGTCGTCGGCAGCCATGGCTACGGTGCAATCAAGAGGTAATTGATGATTTGTTCGCATGCTGCTGGCTAATGGCCATGGGTTTTATCTTAACATGGACGCTTCTTGCAGGGCATTTCTCGGGAGCGTGAGCGACTACTGCGCCCACCACGCGCACTGCTCCGTCATGATTGTCAAGCAGCCCAAGTCCAAGAAATGATGGCCAATTCCAGTGCTAGATCGCGTCATTGTGTGCCAAGCTTGTTGCATCTCTTAATAAAACTCAGTTTTTGTGTGCGTGCAAATGATGTCAAACAGATATATGTACAGTGTAGCGAAAATTGAACCAACACGTACGTCAAATCCGGGTCATATTTTGAGCATTACAAACAGCAATGTTGCTGCATTCAAATGTCTTCCAACTTTTCCAAGTCAACGACCAAAGATAATAATCCAAGTAAATGCTCACATGAAGAGAGTACATAAATTTCAATAATCCATCCAAACAAGTTTTACAGAAACATCAAGGAACCTAGAATAACCGAACAGAGATATAGTACTATAACAGCGGAGTTGGCAAAGACAAAATATGAAGAATTTGAAGCCCATGGCTCCGCCTCTCACCGCCCCTAACCTCGCATCTGTTTTACTCTGATTTGGCCTGAAAATGCAATTGAATACTTGGTAAGAGCAATGAATACTTCCCAATCGACAATAAGTCAATAATAAAAGTTATATTACATCAGGAGACCGGGAACGTGATGGGCTCCTGCTTGGGTCCCTCTTGGGGCTTGCTGCTTCACCATTGACGACGGGCTGAGCAAAAACAACTAGGGTAAGTTTCATAAACAGATATTGCAAAAGCAAGACTGAGAATACTTACAGATGCAGCGACAGGGGATCGGGATTTTGCTGGTGATCTGCAAAAAGTTCCAGAAAACAAGAGAATTCAATATCCAGAATGGAGCTTTAATAGCTTGCTTCCAAGAACCTCCATCCTCCCCAGCATTTCAATCGCCAAATGCAAGTAAAATGGGCTCATAGAAATTAAAAGCAATCAGTTCCTTGTGTCAAAAAACATGCAGTACTGAAAGTGTTTTGTGTCAGTGTTACGGCATATACGCTAAAACAGCCCTCCAATTTGAAGCCTGTGAAGGAGCCAGTCCTCGCGTACTCAAATCTGAGCAAATACCATTGTGCCGTCATAGTCCAAACCGTCAATCCTTAATGCTCTACTTCCAGAGTTCCAAACCTCTATGCCCAAGCTCTGATGTAATCAGTTACAGTCCATTAGGTAAAGAAAAACAATAGATGATTTTTAGCTTCCAGTTCAACTCCCAGTTTATTACCATACCTCGGTCAACCAATGGAGCTGGTGCAAACTGACCAAATCCCCATCCTCAATTTCCTAATACGCAATCCCTAGATCGCCGCACAATCCCTCATCTAAGGAAGAAATGATTCGAGGCTTTAAGAAACACCGGACACTAGCCAGTTCAGTTAGACAAGAAACATGTGACACCAGAGTGTGATAAAACTTGTGACAGTTTCCAAGCAATCAGATAGATAAGAAGTATGCAGTTTTCCATTTAACACTAGGGAAAATCAGCATGTTTAACTAGAACATCATACATAAACCCAACAAGCCAATGCAAGAGGGTTGTCAGTGTATTGCCACCTGGCAAGATGGACATTCAGATGGATTGATGCAATCTTATTAGTGGTCAGTTGCATCTTTTGTTGATAAAGATTGCATCAATGAGAAATAATATTTAGGATTTTCCAGACTATTATTTTCAAGTTTCAACCAGAACATACTTTTGTATAGATGTGTCAACATATCAAGCAACATTTGGTTATAAAAATAATAATTGCAGTAATGTCTATACTTGTTCCATCGCTCTTTTTCTTTTTCTTGGGGCAGGAGGAGGAGGTAAGCAGGCAATAGGAGCTCAGTTACCTTGATGGAGAGCGTCCCTTTGACGGTGACCTTGAATGGGAAGAAACTGATCTCGACCGAGATCTTGATGCTGAGCGGCGTGATGGTTTTTTCTTAGGAGACTTGCTGAAAGCATATCCAAATTTGGTCAGTGGTCAGTTACATTATACAGGACCAACAGAATTGATCGAAACCTGACCTCAGACTCCTGCTGTAGCTGCCACTTCGGCTTCTGCTACGGCTGCGTGAATAGGAGCGGCTACTTTTGCCAGCATACTCCTTCACCTTCAGAAAACAATAAGATGGTGTGTTAATTAATTTCAGCACAAATCAATGCCCAAAATTGAACTGCAAATAGACATCTCAGTGTACCCTTATAGGCGCTCGAGAGAAGGCATTTTTAAATTCAGTATCATCAAGCTTCCTTATCTGCAAAAAGGTTAATTCCAGCAAATTATTTCTCCACCTTTACAAAAAAAAAAGTAAATGCAGCTAGAAAACCACATACAAGATTATACGGGTGTAACGAAATTCAGCATTCCATGCACTGAAAATTAGCAAGAAAGCAGAAGTGGTGCCAAAAAGGAGAAGCAGAAGAACTTACAGCATACTTCATATCATCATAGTTTGTATAATCAACAATTCCAATAGTACCTATAGCAAACAATGATGTAGGTCAAAAAAGGTGGCAGCAACATAGCCAAGATGACTTCACAGAAAGAACGATTGTTACAACAGCTTCTTCATTAAAACGTTAAGTGTTGAAAAATGGGCAATTTAAATGTGCTGACAATGAGTTCTCTTTTATACTAAGCTCATCAATGAACATGTTGGGCGTATTAAAGGCATAGTGCTATCATTGGCCTCAAATACTAGAGTAACCAGAGTAGTGAATACATTTTAAATCTCTGTAATGTGATATGAAGGCATCAGTATTATCACCATTTACTAAAAATAAGTAATAGCAGAACTACCATAAAATATAAATCAGGCAATAAAGCAAGTGAAGAGATTTATCTAATAATGCAACTTCCGACAATCGCTGGTGAATATAATGGAAACAGTGAGAAGAAAACTGCAGCAGGGACCCAAACTAACTCACCACCACCCTCACGATACACCTCAGAGAAACAAACATCACCAGCCTTTCTCATATGATCCTGATAAAAAAAATGAAGCTTCAGAGTGGGAAGGGTGAAAACATGGTAAGGCAGAAAAGAGCAGAAAAGTTGACAGAAAATATCGTCTTGTACTCTTCCAGCAGACCTTTAGATCTTGCCATGAGGCAGAAGAAGGTAGTCCAGTAACCAGAACTGTCAAAAGGCGGGCACACAAGTTCAGTTTATAGACGGAGAATTTGAGCAATCCATATTCTGTTTAGATATAAATTTTGCGTACCACGATACTCTGTATGCCTAGAGACACCACCACGGCGTCCTCCACCACCATAGCTGTTCGGAAGGGATGAAGAGTTGGCCCTCCCGCCATGTGCAAGTTCGACCTGTGCATAGTAAGGATTAGAAATGTGAACTGAGAAGAGCAAGCTACAAGAAACCCATTGCACCTACCCTCAGACGATTCCCATCAAAGTTGTAGCCATCTCGGCCATGAATCGCATCTTCAGCATCACGGGGATCTTCAAACTACACACATCAAGTAGTTCTTGGTGACCTCCAACAAATCTAACAGTAATCGATCGAGAGAAAAGGCAAATATAAAACATATTCAACAAGTTACCTCAACAAAAGCAAAGCCAGGTGGCCTTGGGGGGACCTTCAAGTCAATTTCCACTATCCGTCCATACTGCAAGAAATACTTTTAACATCAGGTCTTCCCACAGAATCTGGGTATAAAATTTCAAATTGCAGAGCAAAGTAGGAACTGTGTGTTATTTTCTTAATAGCCATGGCGCAACCATAATGTTATCTTATACCACTCAAAAGATTGAAATTGACTGAAATATTATTACATCAAAACTAAACCATATCAAATGTTCCAGGATACGTTAAACACGCCAGAGTCATAAGTATTTTACAGTCTAGCATGTCACCATTCATTACCTTCAACATAAGTATTTTACAGTCTAGCATGTCACTATTCATTACCTTCAATGTAAACAGAAACATATATAATGGAACTGGGAATACCGACCTTGTAGAACAGATCCTCCACCTCCCGCTCCCTGATATCCCCTGGGAGGTTCCCAACGTAAATGGTCCGGCTCCAGCGCCTACTCATCCTTTCTTGCTTACCGCAACCTATCGCGCAGATGAGCACAGCACAGGTATTACTACTAGAAAGAAGAGTGGCAGGAGCATCTGAATTCAGATACAGCAAACACAAAACAGCCAACGCAGCTACGAGCAAATTTACACGACGAACAAACACAATGAGAAATCGCTGGCCTACTTCAGGCCAGTAAAAGCACGGACAAAACTTTAGGTCGAAATTTCCCGAGAAAAACAGCCTGAGATTTCCAATCCCCAAGGGGGCGTTCAAGGCGCGAGGGATCCCCGCCGTCCTGCCACACCCGCACCCACAAACCCTAGAACACCGAGATTCTTCAGAGGAAATCATGACCGCTAGAGGGCGGAGGCGCGACTGCAGATCCGCGCGCCCACACCAAACCCTAGACGAACAAAGCACGCCCCCAAGTAAAAACCGCCAACGAATTCAGCGAAGGAACACGGCAATCGGCGTGGGAAGTTGACGGAGGGGGCGCGGGGGGGGGGGGGGGGGGGGGGGGTGGGGCGTACCGGAGGAGGGGCTGGGTCGTCGCCGGCCGGGGACGAAGGGGAACAGGAGAAGATAGGGTTTACGGGCGGACGGCTTGACCTCCCGAGCGGCCGAGCTATAGAACAAGCAGCGTGCGGGTTTGGTCGGTCCGCGTCTCTATGCCTTTTTTTTTTGAGGGGTGCGTCTCTATGCATATGGGTCCCCCTGATGTGGGCCCGGCATAAGGCGTAACGGGCGCGGGCCGGAGTCTAGTCGAGCTCGGAGAGTCTCCTCTCCGTAGCTCACGATTGGGCCTAACGGGCTACTAACAACGAGAATCTCACGTGGACGTCAAAATATCTCAAAAAAAAACGTGGACATAAAAAAACAAATGATAAGTGTCACACGTGTGGCACGAAGCACTCAGACCTGACGTTTTCTACAATTAAAGTTGTCATCCGAAAATAAAAACAAACCCAAAAGATAAACTGATAAACTGAAACACGAAAATTGCCATGCTTGACAACTAAAGTTGTCATCCTCGCGTCACTAAACTTGGCATAAAAAATGTCCGGAGTTCCCATGTGTTCGTGTCATACGTGTGGCACTTACCATGGTAAAAAAAAATGAGAATCTCGCGTTCTTTTCCAAGCTTCCAAGGGGGCTTTTGTTAGAACTCTTTTTAGAGCAATTCTACAGAACCCGCAAAAACGCGTAGTGTACAATTCCCTCCTAAAACGGATTTGCGGTATGATTTGTATGTCGACAGAAAAGATCCCGTATAAACCAACAAAATCCCTGCAAAATAGCACAAAGTACCCTCACACATAAAAAAGAAAAGCAATTGGATCCTCTCTGTATGAACTACTGCTCTCCCGCTTGCTTCCGTTGCGTAGGAGAAGTCCTTTCTAATTTGCGTACGCCTCGCTACCTTTTTGAATTCAGGAACATTTTTGCTAATTTGTTTCTAATTTGTGAACATTTTAAAATTCACAAACATTGTTTAAAATTCATAAACATCTTTTTGCGTCAATATGTTGTGCTCAAAGTAATACAATATACAGTTTACTTTAATGTGTTGTGTTATGTTTTCAGGGGACGGATACACTACATGGGCACTCACTATTTAGGGCACACACTATGCGTAGCCTTGGACCTAGTGCCCCAGATGTAGCTAGGTTCGGATGCAACGGTGATTAAAAAAGTATAGTATGCATGTGCCTGATGAAGCCTGCAGCAGAGGCAGGTTCCTCGCCGAAAAAACTAAAAAAAAACTAGGATCAATAATGAAGTATGAGAAGAGAGAGAATCTGTGTAGGGTCCACCTAATGGTAGCCCCATATCTCTCCATTAGGGAGATAAAAACAAAAAAGAAAAAAAGAAAGGCACGAAAAGTCACTCACATCAATAGGGTGCCTAAAAATGGGGCCTGCTAGGCGTTGTCCGGGTGTAAAACACCAATTAACAACCGCCTCCCCCAACCATCCGATCTGCACGTCTCAAGCCACCAGATGAAGCGACAACGAGCTTTCTCTTAGTACTCTCTATCACAGTCACAACACGTGACACACGTAGCGTGATGTTAGCTTTGTTATTCCCTACTATCGCAAGCCAACATCCGTCACAACACCAGTGTTGTCGCGGCAATGTCGGACACTTTGTCCTCGTAGAAAAGAGCGACCTCCGGATGCTGCAATACAAACATCGTTGTGGCCATCGCGGCATTGCCTCCACACTTTGCCGGCCGATCGCCGCTGCAGTAGCAGCTCTGCCCAATCCTCAACAGCATCGTCATGCGAGCATGACCGCCTCGATGGTCAATGTCACAGCATCCCGATGATCGTCGCAGTAGCAGCATCGCCGTGGTCGTCGACGCCGTTGCGGCGCGGTGCATCGCTATGGCCGTCGAAGCATCACCACGTCGTCGACGCCGTTGCAGCATGCCTTGTCGACGTGGCCGTTGAAGCATGTCATGCAACATTTGGGAGTCACCTCGCAACATCGACGCTTCCTCCGGCAAGCGACCTTGCAGCATCCGATGCTTCCGGCGAGTGGCCTCGCATCATACGACAGTCTCCTCATAGCACTGGCGCTCCTGCTAGCGAGCGTCCTTGGAGCATGGGATGCTTCCGGCGAGCGTCCTCGCAACATTAGATGCTTTCGGCGAGCGGCCTCACAACATCTCAGGGGTGTCTCCATCGCAGCATGGGCGCTCCCCTCGTCTTACACCGCCGCTGGCCTCACAACATTTTGCTGTCGTAGCTTCTTCGTCTCACGTCACAGCATCACCGGCTTGCAACATGGACGCCAGCCTGCAACGCCTGCTCATAGTAGGCGCCCCGCCGTTGTAGCACCGACGACGTAGTTGCTTGCAGCGTTGACGCCGACCTGTAGCACCAGCTCGCGACAACCATGGTGGCTCAACATGTCGCACCTTCCCCTCACAACAACGTCGCCCGCCTTTGCAGCACCGGTGACGATGGGGCTTGCAACACTGGTGCCCTTCTACAGCATCGATGTCGGTTGATACGTCTCCAACATATCTACAATTTTTGATTGTTCCATGCTATTATATTATCAATCTTGGATGTTTTATATTCAACTTTATGCAATTTTATATCATTTTTTGGGACTAACCTATTAACGTAGTGCCTAGTGCCAATTGCTGTTTTTTTGCTTGTTTTTTGTCTTTTCAGAAAATCATTATCAAACGGAGTCCAAACGGAGAAAAAACTTTGGATTAATTTTTTCTGGACCAGAAGAGACCCTAGAAGCTTCGGGAGAAGACCAGGGGAGCTACGAGGGAGCGACAAGCTCAGGGGGCGCGCCCCAGGGGGGTAGGCGCGCCCCCAGGCTTGTGGGCCCCTTGTGGCACTTCTTGACCTATTCTTCCACTATAAATTCCCAAATATTCCCAAACCAACAGAGAGCCAGACGAGAAAACTTTTCCGCCGCCGCAAGCTTCTGTTCTTTCGCGATCCTATCTGGAGGCCTTTTCCGGTACTCTGCCAGAGGGGGAATCAATCACGGAGGGCTTCTACATTAACCTTGCTGCCCTTCCGATGATGTGTGAGTAGTTCACCACCGACCTACGGGTCCATAGCTAGTAGCTAGATGGCTTCTTCTCTCTCTTTGATCTTCAATACAATGTTCTCCTCGATGTTCTTGGAGTTCTATCCGATGTAATCTTCTTTTGTGGTGTGTTTGTTGGGATCCGATGAATTGTGGGTTTATGATCAAATTATTCATAAGAAATATTTGAGTCTTTTATGAACTCTTTTATGCATGATTGTTATAGCTTTGTATTTCTCTCCGATCTATCGGTTTAGTGTGGCCTACTACATTGATTTATCTTGCAATGGGAGAGGTGCTTTGTGATGGGTTCAATCTTGCGGTGTTCTATATCCCAGTGACAAAGTAGGGGACAAGACACGTATTTGTATTGTTGCCATTAAGGATAAAACGATGGGGTTTATTCATATTGCTTGAGTTTACTTTGTCTACATCATGTCATCTTGCTTGAGGCGTTACTCTGTTTTATACTTAATACTCTAGATGCATGCTGGATAGCGGTCGATGAGTGGAGTAATAGTAGTAGATGCAGGCATGAGTCGGTCTACTTGTCTCGGACGTGATGCCTATATACATGATCATTGCCTTGAATATCGTCATAACTATGCGCTTTTCTATCAATTGCCCAACAGTAATTTGTCTACCCACCGTATGGTCTGCGCTCGAGAGAGAAGTCTCTAGTGAAAAATATGCCCCCCGGGTCATTTATCATTATTATATAAACCAAATATCATAAAAATACTTTGCTGCACTTTATTTACATTTATTTTATTTTGTGTTTTACTTTATCATTTATCTACCACTACGAGATTTAATCCTTGACAACCCCCTTGTTCGCGTTGGGTGCAAGTATTGGCTTTTGTGTGTGTAGGTGCTGCTAAAGAGGTTTTGCTTGGTTCTCCTACTGGATTGATAACCTTGGTTCTTAACTGAGGGAAATACTTATCTCTACTGTACTGCATCATCCTCTCCTCTTCGAGGAAATCCCAACGTAGCTCACAAGTAGCATCGGCCTACAGCACGGGCCCATAGCATCCATCGGATGGTCGGCGCGCCACATCTTCCCCTCACGACCGGCGCTCGTTGTCTCAACACCAGTGACGATGGCGTGTTGCAGCACCGAGGGTGTCTCCAGCGTGAAGCATCACATCGCCGCCTTGCTGTAACGGTGGCAGCATCGCCAGGGCGAAAGGGAAAGCAAAGAAATCCAGATCAGAAAGGATGTGTTGGTTGACTCATGCGAAAGAAAGATATGCTAAGAGTAGTCGGTGGAAGGGATAAGGAGGAAAGAGAACATGCTGCCCGGGCCTAGGGGACACGTGGGGCACAAAGGAGGCGGCTGACGCGCGATTGATATACATCCGGCTGAAACGGATCAGTTTCCATTGGAAAAGACAATGGTAGGAAACAAAATGCTGGAAGTGAATTTCTTCTTTCCGTGCCCCTCTTGATTTCGGTGTCTCAAGAGGTGATTTGCTGCAATGCAAATACTGGGCACTATTGTCTATGGGTGTGCTTCAGTAGATAACTACAGTGATTGATACAAATCTTGGTTTGCTCCCTTGTGATTTCATTATCCTCATTGTTGTTTCCGATCAGCTAGTAAGCGTGCACGTGCAACGCACGTCTCGGTCAAAGCAACCTATGAAATTATTTCACGTGGGTATTGAATTTTGAATTCATCTTTAAATTAATTAACTTTCATGTAACAGAGTACCAAGCATGTACGTGTGTTGTCTCGATCAAAGCAGACTATAAAATTCATGTGAGTATTGAATTATGAATTCATATTCAGAAAATTGATATGTGAGGACCCGAAAAAAAATGACATGTGAGGTGGGGGTAGGGTGATGATCCCCACGTCTCTCATTGTCAAGTTTAATACAAACCACATCACTTATCTTTTGATGATGTCATGTGAAGTTCTAGTGCACAAGAAAATCCCAAACCAAGAAATCATAGTCGTATAGTAAAGAATGCAGGATGTCAAATTTCTTGTGTGAACCTGAAAGGAGTTATAATTGGTAAAGTCATTGTCCAAGTGAACATGACACAGATGTGCTACTTGTGAGCTGCGTTGGGATTTCCTCGAAGAGGAGAGGATGATGCAGTACAGTAGAGATAAGTATTTCCCTCATTTAAGAACAAAGATTATCAATCCAGTAGGAGAACCAAGAAAACCTCATTAGCAGCACCTGCGCACACAAAAGCCAATACTTGCACCCAACGCGAACAAGGGGGTTGTCAATCCCCTCGGCGGTTAATTGCAAGGATTAAATCTCGTAGTGATATATAAATTGATAAAGTAAATTGCAAAATAAAATAAATAAATAAATTACAGCAAAGTATTTTTAGGATTTTTGTTTATAAATAAATTACAGCAAACTAAACCCGGGGGCCATAGTTTTCACTAGAGGCTTCTCTCTCGAACACATAACATACGGTGGGTAGACAAATTACTGTTGGGCAATTGATAGAAAAGCACATAGTTATGACGATATTCAAGGCAATGATCATGTATATAGGCATCACGTCCGAGACAAGTAGACCGACTCCTGCCTGCATCTACTACTATTACTCCACTCATCGACCGCTATCCAGCATGCATCTAGAGTATTAAGTATAAAACAGAGTAACGCCTTAAGCAGGATGACATGATGTAGACAAAGTAAACTCAAGCAATATGAATAAACCCCATCATTTTATCCTTAATGACAACAATACAAATACGTGTCTTGTCCCTTTCTGTCACTGGGATATAGAACACCGCAAGATTGAACCCATCACAAAGCACCTCTCCCATTGGAAGATAAATCAATCTAGTTGGCCAAACCAAACCGATAGATCGGAGAGAAATACAAAGCTATAACAATCATGCATAAAAGAGTTCAGAGAAGACTCAAATATTTTTCATGAATAATCTGATCATAAACCCATAATTCATCAGATCCCAACAAACACACCGCAAAAGAAGATTACATAGGATAGAACTCCAAGAACATCGAGGAGAACTTTGTATTGAAGATCCATCTAGCTACTAACTATGGACCCATAGGTCGTAGTAAACTACTCACACATCATCGAAGGGCAGCAAGGTTGATGTAGAAGCCCTCCGTGATTGATTCCCCCTCTGGCAGAGTGCCGGAAAAGGCCTTCAGATGGGATCATGGAAGAACAGAAGCTTGCGGCGGCGAAAAAGTTTTCTCGTGTGGCTCTCTGTTGGTTTCCCAATATTTGAAAATTTATAGAAGTGGAATTAGGTCAAAAGGAGCCACGAGGGGCCCACAAGGCATCAGGGCGCGCCCCCCTCTTGGGCCGCACCCTGTAGCCTTGTGGCCTCATCGTGAGGCTTCTGGCCTCCTCCCGAAGCTTCCAGGTTCTCTTTTGTCCAGAAAAAAATCGTCGAAAAGTTTCGTGGCATTTGGACTTCGTTTGGTACCGATTTCCTGAAAAATCAAAAATAGGCAAAAAACAACAACTGGCACTGGGCACTAGGTTAATAGGTTAGTCCCAAAAAATGATATATAATTGCGTATAAAACATCCAAGATTGATACTATAATAGCATGGAACAATCAAAAATTATAGATACGTTGGAGACGTATCAAGCATCCCCAAGCTTAATTCCTGCTCGTCCTCGAGTAGGTAAATGATAAAAACAGAAATTTTGATGTGGAATGCTACCCAACATGTTTATTATGTAATCTCTTTATGGCATATAAGTTGTGAAATGATGAATTAACAATATCAACATAATAATATCCATGAACATAAGAAGCATAATCATTAACTTTCAAAATATACGATCCTTAACGAGTGTTATCCCTACTCACTTTCTCATATTAATCATGGCATGAGTCTATCTTCACCGCAAATATATAAATAGTGAGCACCCCGGTGTTAAACCAGGCAATTGAATCGTACTTCTAACGCGCTTCAGCATTTTCAACTCTCACGCAATACATGAGCGCAAGCCATGGATATAACACTAGGTGGAATAGAATGCGGTGGTAGGTATCAAATAATGAAAAGGAGAAGAAGAAAGTCTCGCATCAACTCGGCGGATCAACAGGCTATGGAGATCCCCATCAATCGATATCAATGCGAGGAGTAGGGATTGCCATGCAACGGATGCACTAAGAGCTATAAGTGTATGAAAGCTCAAACTGAAAACTAAGTGGGTGTGCATCCAACTTGCTTGCTCATGAAGACCTCGGGCACTTGAGGAATCCCATCATCGGAATATACAAGCCAAGTTCTATAATGAAAAATTCCCACTAGTATATGAAAGTGACAACATAGGAGACTCTCTATATGAAAAACATGTTGCTACTTTGAAGCACAAGTGTGGAAAACGATAATAACATTGCCCCTTCTCTCTTTTTCTCTCATTTTTTGTTGGGCTCTTTTTGGCCTCTCTTTTTTCTTTATTTATTTATTTATTTCCTCACTGGGACAATGCTCTAATAATGATGATCATCACACTTTTATTTACTTACAACTCAAAATTACAACTCGATACTAGAACAAATATGACTCTATGAATGCCTCTGGCAGTGTACCAGGATGTGCAATGATCTAGCGTAACATGTATGAAAAATGATGAACGGTGGCTTTGCCACAGACACTATGTCAGCTATATGATCATGCAAAGCAAAATGACAATGATGATGTGTGTCATATAAACGGAACGGTGGAAGTTGCATGGCAATATATCTCGGAATGGCTATGGAAATGCCATAATAGGTAGGTATGGTGGCTGTTTTGAGGAAGGTAAAAGGGGTTTATGTGTGAAAGAGCGTATCATATCACGGGGTTTGGATGCACCGGCAAAGTTTGCGCCAACTCTCGAGGTGAGAAAGGGCAAGGCACGGTACCGAAGAGGCTAGCAAATTACGGAAAGATAGGAGTGCGTATAATCCATGGACTCACATTAGTCATAAAGAACTCACATACTTATTGCAAAAGTCTACTTAGCCCTCGAAGCAAAGTACTAACCGCATGCCCCTAGGAGGAGGGTTGGTAGGAGTTAACCATCGCGCGACCCCGATTATAACAGCACTCAAGGATTTCATTTCAGACCTATAAATGCTCCAACTTCCTCGCCATGCCACAACTAATATTTAGGTGAATATGTCATAACAAACTTTAATACTGATATTTCTACTAACCAATGATCATGAACTTATATCCTTTCATGTTACGACATTAATAAAATTAACCATGCACTTCATACTTAGTGATCTACATGAAGGTTTTTATTATATCGCCCTTGGATGCCTTATTATATCAGGACCATTCTTTTAACATGTGCAAATTGCCATTACTATTTATTAGACTCTCAAAAAGATATAAGTGAAGCATGAGAGTGCAACTATTTCTTTAAAATATAACCACCGCCGTGCTCTAAAAGATATAAGTTAAGCACTAGAGCAACTTCCTAGCTCAAAAGATATAAGTGAAGCATGCTACTTGTAGACTGCGTTGGTATTTTCCTCGAAGAGGAGAGGATGATGCAGTAGATTAGAGATAAGTATTTCCCTCAGTTAAGAACCAAGGTTATCAATCCAGTAGGAGAACCACACAAAATCCCGTTAGCAGCACCTACACACACAAAAGCAAACACTTGCACCCAACCCAAATAAGAGGGTTGTCAATCCTCTTAGCGGTTACTTGCAAGGATTAAGTCTGACAGTGATAGATAGATAAAGTAAAAACTAAATAAAATAAAAGTAAATAAATTGCAGCAAAGTATTTTCGGATTTTTATATATGATAAAGTAGACCCGGGGGCCATAGTTTTCACTAGAGGCTTCTCTCTCGAGCGCAGAACATACGGTGGGTAAACAAATTACTGTTGGGCAATTGATAGAAAAGCGAATAATTATGACGGATTCATGGTAATGATCATGTATATAGGCATCACGTCCGAGGCAAGTAGACCAACTCCTGCCTGCATCTACTACTATTACTCCACTCATGGACCGCTATCCAGCATGCATTTAGAGTATTAAGTATAAAACGGAGTAACGCCTTAAGCAAGATGACATGATGTAGACAAAGTAAACTCAATCAATATGAATAAACCCCATCTTTTTATCCTTAATGGCAACAATACAAATACGTGTCATGTCCCTTTCTATCACTGGGATTGAGCACATCACAAAGCACCTCTCCCATTGCAAGATAAACCAATCTAGTTGGCCAAACCAAATTGAGAGAAATACAAAGCTATAATAATCACACATAAAAGAGTTCAGAAAAGACTCAAATATTTCTCATGAATAATCTGATCATAAACTCACAATTCATCGGATCCCAATAAACACACCGCAAAAGAAGATTACATCGGATAGAACTCCAAGAACATCGAGGAGAACTTTGTATTGAAGATCAAATAGAGAGAAGAAGCCATCTAGCTACTAGCTATGGACCCGTAGGTCGGTGGTAAACTACTCACACATCATCGTAAGGGCAGCAAGGTTGATGTAGAAGCCCTCCGTGGTCGATTCCCCCTCCGACAAAGTACCGGAAAAGGCCGCCAGATGGGATCGTGGAAGAACATAGGCTTGCGGCGACGGAAAAGTTTTCTCATCTGGCTCTCTGGTGGATATGGAATATTTGTGAATTTATAGTAAAAGAATTAGGTCAGGAGGTGCCATGAGGGGCCCACAAGCCTGGGGGCCGCGCCCCCTGAGCTTGTCGCTCTCTCGTGACTCCTCAGGTCTTCTCCCGAACCTTCTAGGGTGTCTTCTGGTCCAGACAAAATTAATCCAAAGTTTTTTCTGCGTTTGGACCTTTTTTGATAATGATTTTCTGAACAGACAAAAACAAGCAAAAAAAAGCAACTGGCACTAGGTTAATAGGTTAGTCCCAAAAAATGATATAAAATAGCACCAAGTTGCATATAAAACATCCAAGATTGATAATATAATTGCATGGAACAATAAAAAATTATAGATACGTTGGAGACGTATCAAGCATCCCCAGGCTTAATTCCTGCTCGTCCTCGAGTAGGTAAATGATAAAAACAGAATTTTTGATGTGGAATGCTACCCAACATGTATATTATGTAATCTCTTTGTGGCATATAAGTAGTGAAGTGATGAATTAACAATATCAACATAATAATATCCATGGACATAAGAAGCATAATCATTTAACTTTCAAAATATACGATCCTTAACGAGTGTTATCCCTACTCACTTTCTCATATTAATCAGGGCATGACTATATCTTCACCGCAAATATATAAATAGTGAGCACCCCGGTGTTAAACCAGGCAATTGGACCATACTTCTAACGCGCTTCAGCATTTTCAACTCTCACGCAATACATGAGCGCAAGCCATGGACATGGCACTAGGTGGAATAGAAGGTGGTGATAGGTTTCAAATAATGAAAAAGGAGAAGAAGAAAGTCTCGCATCAACTCGGCGGATCAACGGGCTATGGTGATTCCCATCAATCGATATCAATGCGAGGAGTCGGGATTGCCATGCAACGGATGCACTAAAGATCTATAAGTGTATGAAAGCTCAAAATAAAAACTAAGTGGGTGTGCATCCAACTTGCTTGCTCATGAAGACCTCGGGCATTTGAGGAAGCCCATCATCGGAATATACAAGCCAAGTTCTATAATGAAAAATTCCCACTAGTATATGAAAGTGACAACATAGGAGACTCTCTATATGAAAAACATGGTGCTACTTTGAAGCACAAGTGTGGAAAAAGGATAGTAACATTGCCCCTTCTCTCTTTTTCTCTCATTATCTATTCTTCTTTTTCTTTCTCTTCTTTTTTTTCTTTTTTTTCTTGGGCTCTTTTTGGCCTTTTTTATTTTTTTATTTTTCGTCCGGAGCCTCATCCCGACTTGTGGGGGAATCATAGCCTCCATCATCCTTTCCTCACTTGGGACAATGCTCTAATAATGACGATCATCACACTTTTATTTACTTGCAACTCAAAATTACAACTCGATACTAGAACAAATATGACTCTATATGAATGCCTCTGGCAGTGTACCAGGATGTGCAATGATCTAGCGTAACATGTATAAAAAATGATGAACGGTGGCTTTGCCACAAATACTATGTCAGCTATATGATCATGCAAAGCAATATGACAATGATGATGTGTGTCATATAAACAAAACGGTGGAAGTTGCATGGCAATATATCTCGGAATGGCTATGGAAATGCCATAATAGGTAGGTATGGTGGCTGTTTTGAGGAAGGGTAAAAGGGGTTTATGTGTGAAAGAGCGTATCATATCACGGGGTTTGGATGCACCGGCAAAGTTTGCGCCAACTCTCGAGGTGAGAAAGGGCATGCCACGGTACCGAAGAGGCTAGCAAATTACAGATAGATAGGAGTGCGCATAATCCATGGACTCACATTAGTCATAAAGAACTCACATACTTATTGCAAAAGTCTACTTAGCCCTCGAAGCAAAGTATTTCACTGCATGCCCCTAGGAGGAGGGTTGGTAGGAGTTAACCATCGCGCGACCTCGATTGTAACAGCACACAAGGATTTCATTTCAGACCTATAAATGCTCCAACTTCCTCGCCATGCCACAACTAATATTTAGGTGAATATGTCATAACAAACTTTAATACCAATATTTCTACTAACCACTGATCATGAACCTATACCCTTTCATATTACGACGTTAATAAAATTAACCATGCACTTCATTCTTAGTGATCTACATGAAGGTTTTTATTATATCCCCCTTGGATACCTATCATATCAAGACCATTCTTTTAACATGTGCAAATTGCCATTACTATTTATTAGGCTCTCAAAAAGATATAAGTGAAGCATGAGAGTGCAAATATTTTTTAAAATATAACCACCGCAGTGCTCTAAAAGATATAAGTGAAGCACTAGAGCAACTGCCTAGCTCAAAAGATATAAGTGAAGCACATAGAGTATTCTAATAAATCACGAATAATGTGTGTCCCTCTCAAAAAGGTGTGTCCAGCAAAGATGACTGTGACAAACTAAAAAGCAAACAAAGGCAAACAAACTATAGCACAAGACGCTCCAAGCAAAACACATATCATGTGATGAATAAAAATATAGCTCCAAGTGAGTTACCGATAGATCGTAGACGAAAGAGGGGATGCCATGCGGGGCATCCCAAGCTTAGACGCTTGAGTCTTCCTTGAATATTACCTTGGGGTGCCTTGGGCATCCCCAATCTTAGGCTCTTGCCTCTCCTTATTCCTTTATCCATCATGATCTCACCCAAAACTTGAAAACTTCAGCACACAAAACTCAACAGAAACCTCGTGAGATCCGTTAGTATAACAATCAAATCTTAAACTCTAAGTACTGTTGTAAATTGATTCATGTTTAATATTGGCATAATGCTACTGTACTCTAACTTCTCCATGACTTATACCCTCTGATACAATCCATAGATTCATCAAAATAAGCAAACTATGCAACAAAAACAGAATCTGTCTAAAACAGATCAGTCTGTAAAGATATGAATAAAAGTCATACTTATGTAACTCCAAAAATTCTGAAAAATTAGGACAAGGTGGACAATTAGTATATCAATCATGTGTAAACAATTCAGAAGGTTTTGACACTCCAGCGATTTTTAAGAATTTCTGCACTGGACGCAAAAGTTTCTGTTTTTGCATAGAATCAAGTCAACTATCATCCACACTATCCCAAAGGTATTACTTGGCACAAACACTAATTAAAACATAAAAACACAATCATAACAGAGGCTATAATTATGTAAACACTCAAGAACAGAAAGTAAAAGGAAAAAATTATTTTATTCATTGGGTTGCCTCCCAACAAGCGCTATTGTTTTATGCCCCTAGCTAGGCATAACGCATAGTTTCAAGTATTGTCTTCCTTCAAAGTTATCCCATAGGTGGCCCTCATAATAGATTCATATGGTGGCTTAATTCTCTTTCTAGGGAAGTGTTCCATTCCCTTGTTTAGTGGAAATTGAAATCTTATATTGCCTTCTTTCATATCAATAATAGCACCTATAGTTCGTAAGAAGGGCCTACCAAGTATTATGGGACAAGATGGATTGTAATCAATATCAAGCACAATGAAATCCACGGGCACATAATTTCTATTAGCAGGAATAAGCACATCATTTATTCTACCCAATGGTTTCTTAATAGTGGAATCCGCTAAATGCAAGTTAAGGGAACATTCATCTAGTTCGGTAAGGCCTAGCACATCACATAAAGATTTTGGAATAGTAGAAACGCTAGCACCCAAATCACATAAAGCATTGCATACATAATCTTTGATTTTAATTTTAATAGTAGGTTCCCATTCATCATGCAATTTTCTAGGAATAGAAACTTCCAACTCAAGTTTTTCTTCATGAGTTTTTATCATAGCTTCTACAATATGATTAGTGAAAGCCTTATTTTGTTCATAAGCATTCGGAGAGATAATCATGGATTGCAACATGGAAATACATTCAACTAAAGAGCAATTATCATAATTAAAGTCCTTGTAATCCAAAGTAGTGGGCACATCACTATTTAAAGTTTTAACCTCTCCAAACCCACTTTTTTCATTTTTATCATTAAGATCATCACCCTCCGAACGATTGGGACGCCCTCTAGCTAAAGTTGACTCATATTCAGTCCCCTTTTCATCAAGTTTTACTTTACTAAATAAAGATTCAATAGAGGTGACACCAATCATTTTAATATCTTCATCATTACTATGATAAAAACCGAGTGGAATAGCTTTTTCTAGAAATTCTCGCTTGGCTCTCAACCTAGCGGTCCTTTCTTTACTTTCATTAAGGGAGACATGGATGGATTTAATAGACTCATTTATATCAATTTTAGGTGGCAAAATTTTAATCTTAAGATTTTCCACATCATGAGCAATTCTATCCATGTTCCTAGACATTTCATCAACTCTATTCAATTTTTCTTCTATCGTAGCATTAAAATTCTTTTGAGAATTGATAAATTCTTTAATGTTGCCTTCAAGATCAGTAGGTATCCTATTATTATTATTATAAGAACTTCCATAGGAATTACCATAACTATTAGAGGAATTCCCGGGAAACGGTCTAGGATTGAAATTCCCTCTATAAGCATTGTTGTTGAAATTATTTCTAGAGACAAAATTCACATCGATAGCATCATTATTTTGCTCTGTCAAGGTAGACAATGGCACATCATTAGGATCAACATGAGCATTTTTACTAGCAAGCATTTTCATGATAGCATCCATCTTATCACCCAAAGTAGAAATTTCTTCAACAGAATTTACCTTCTTACCAGTTGGAGCTCTTTCAGTATGCCATTGAGAATAATTTGTCATAATATTATCAAGGAGTTTTGTAGATTCTCCTAATGTAATTTCCATAAAAGTACCACCTGCGGCAGAGTCTAGCAAATTTCTAGAAACAAAGTTTAGTCCCGCATAAAAAATGTGTATGATCATCCATAAGCTTAAACCATGAGTAGGACAATTTCTTATCATTAATTCCATTCTCTCCCATGCTTGTGCAACATGTTCTTGCTCAAGTTACTTAAAATTCATAATTTGATTTCTTAAAGAAATAATTTTTGCGGGAGGAAAATACTTGGCAATGAAAGCAACCTTACACTTATCCCAAGAATCAATACTATTGCGAGGCAAGGATGAAAACCAAGTTTTAGCATGATCTCTTAGAGAGAACAGAAATACTTTGAACTTACTAATATCATTATCCACATCTTTTTTATTTTGCATATCACATAATTCAACGAAAGGCAAAGGCAAATAAAATAAATGCAAGTGGATGATAGTTTGTGCGAAGGTACTTGATAAATTTTGGTGATGTCTCCCCGGCAACGGCGCCAGAAATTCTTCCTGCTACTTGTAGATTATGTTGGTATTTTCCTCAAAGAGGAGAGAATGATGCAGTATAGTAGAGATAAGTATTTCCCTCAGTTAAGAACCAAGGTTATCAATCCAGTAGGAGAACCACACAAAATCCCGTTAGCAGCACCCACACACACAAAATCAAACACTTGCACCCAATGCAAATAAGAGGGTTGTCAATCCTCTTATCGGTTACTTGCAAGGATTAAGTTTGATAGTGTAGGATCGAAAGTATGTCTAGAGGGGGGGGTGATTAGACTACTTGACCAAATAAAAATCTATCCTTTTCCCAATTTTAATTGTGGGCAGATTTTAGCAAGTACACCAAGTCAAGCAACACCCTACACATGCAATTCTAAGAGTGTGGCAGCGGATAGTAAGCAATTGCACATGTAAGTAAAGGAGGGGTTTGGAGATTTCAAACGCAATGAAGACACGAAGATTTTGGCGTGGTTCCGATAGGTGGTGCTATCGTACGTCCACGTTGATGGAGGCCTCAACCCACGGAGGGTAACGGTTGCGCAAGTCCACGGAGGGCTCCACCCATGAAGGGTCCACGAAGAAGCAACCTTGCCTATTCCACCATGGCTTACGTCCACGAAGGACTAGCCTCACTAGGGGTAGATCTTCACGAAGTAGGCGATCTCCTTGCCCTTACAAACTCCTTGGTTCAACTCCACATGATCTTGGAGGCTCCCAAGTGACACCTAACCAATCTAGGAGACACCACTCTCCAAGAGGTAATAAATGGTGCGTTGATGACGAACTCCTTGCTCTTGTGCTTCAAATGATAGTCTTCCCAACACTCAAGAACTTCCTCACAGATTTGGCTATGGTGGAAGAAAGATTTGAGTGGAAAGAAACTTGGGGAAATGCTAGAAATCAAGATTCAAGTGGTAGGAATGGAATAGCTTGATCTCAACACATGAGTAGGTGGTTCTCTTCTCAGAATTCGTGGGGTGAAAGTGTAGGCATGTTCTGATGGCTCTCTCTCTTGAAAAAAAGGTGGTGGAAGGGTATATATAGCCTTCACCTCAAATCCAACCGTTACAAGTATTTGACCCAACTCGGTGACACCGATATGAAGAACTCGGTGAGACCGACTAGTGTAAAAGACATGAACTTTAGGCTTTTCGGTGAGACCGATATAACCATCTCGGTGAGACCGAAGTGCAATGTCTAGGGCAAGACCAGGTCTCGGTGAGACCGAAGTTCCAACTCAAAAATTCCGAAGTGAAGTAACAACATTACAGCAAGTTGGTCAAGCCTTCTCGGTGGGACCGAGAGCCATTTCGGTGGCACCGATTTGTTAGGGTTTGCCATGTGGCATAGATTATAGTAATCTCGGTGGGTCCGGGTAGGAGTGGTTCGGTGGGACCGAGATCAACTTTTAGGGTTTTTGGATAGGAATGGAGTGGGGAAATACTTGAGAGTTTTGGAGCAATATCATTGAGCATTTGAGCAACCAGATCATTATCAAAACCTCATCCCCTCTTAATAGTATTGGCTTTCCTATGGAATCAATGTGATCTTGGATCACTAAACCAAAAATGAAGAGTCTTGATCTTTTGCCAACTTATCGTTAGCATTTTGAAGGGTCCACATCCCTAGTCCTTGCCATGCCAATCATTGAACTTCCTGAAAACTTTCACTTGAATATTTATTAGTTCAATGAGATATATGTTGTTATAAATTACCAAAACCACCAAGGGAGCAAATGTGCTTTCAATCTCCCCCTTTTTGGTAATTGATGACAACATATAGATCAAAGCTTCGATAGAGAATATAATCAATGAAGAGTATCATCGCTTTGAGAAGTATGTGATAAGTAAGAGCTCCCCCTAAATTTGTGCATTATTTAAGATTTGCATTTGAATGCAAATGCACAATCGATTAGGTTCATGGGTCACTCTTCCATGTCACATACAACTTGGTGGAGCGCACAAAATGATATGAATGGAATATTAGGCACTTATCACCAACAACACATGTGAATGATCATACATAGATAGAGATAAAGGGTGATCAATGTGCATAACATGAAGCATAGTATGGTCAAACACACAACCAATGTAGTTTCAAGCAACCATAACCAAAGTATCACGCACACATAAAATCTCTCAAAAGAAATCAACCGAAGCAAAAGGCAAGACGCTCTCTCTCTCAAAGCCTAAATGATCTATACAAATTCTCCCCCTTTGGCAACAAGTACCAAAAAAATTGAATAGGTATAGAGCTAGTCGTCACTCTAGGCACGATCTCCGACAGCTCCTGGAGGTGAAGATCTCTTGCTGGCGGCTCCAGTCTGCGTAGATGGCGTGGAGAGAACTGCATCTGCAAAAGCTTCAACTGACGTCTGCTGTGCTGGAGGAGTGGATACTGGTGGTGGAACTGATGGAGCTGTAGCTGGAGCAGAGATGGTAGTCCTGGTGATAGTAGTAGGCGTAGCACTCGTAGGGATAGTAGTAGACCTGGATGCCCTTGGCACTGTCTGAAATCTGTCAGTAGTATGCCTCTCATCCCCACTATCCTCATCAGATGCTGGCACTTTGACTTCATCCACATCCTTCTTGAGCTTCTCTATGGTTGTCTGGATCTCAGTGACTTTCATGTCAAGGTCATAGAACTTTGTTTCAATAATCCTCTCAAGGCTCTTTTGATTTGCAGCCATGTCAGCCAAACTCTTCTCAATTCTCTGAGTGGCTTGAAGAAGATATTGCATCTGGTCCTTGGTTTTCAATACTGGAGCAGGTGAAGCACTGGGCCTGGAAGTTCTTGCAGATTCTGCACTAGCACGTGCTGTAGCAGAGGTAGGATGTGATTCATCCATGACAACTGTATTGTCCTTGAACTCAGGTCTGAGTGGCAAGTGCTTACGGTCAAGCTGAAAAGACTCGTTTGCACCCTTGGAGTTGATGAGCATCTGGATGTGAGGGGCAAATCCACAAGATCTTTTCTGATCAGCAGCTGTCCTCTTGATTGTTTCAACAATGAGATCCATCACTTTTATCCTCTCATGTCTGTCTATGTGGTGAATCATGTTGATGGAGTGTCCTCTGATCACCCTCTCATCTCCTGACTTGGGCATCAATGTATGCCTCATGATGGTGTTGGATGTAGCAAGCCCTGCAAGCAGATAGTACGCAGAGCCAAACTTGTGGTTCTCCTTCTCCTTCTCTGGAATTGCAGTGTACATGTTTGCCATGGAATTGTGATCCATCTTGGGCTTGGCATAGACATCAATGTCATGAGCTTCTTCTTTTGGCACACCAAGCAATGTGGCCCATTCTTCTACACTGGATTGATACCTGACACCTTCTGTCATCCAGACAATTCTCCCATTGGGGTAGAAATGAGCTGTGGAGTAGAATTGCATGATCATCTCATCATTCCAACTAGTCAGCTTCTTTCCAATGAACTCATCAAGATCAATAGATTTGAAGTCTTCATGAATATGGGGAAAGTGATCTTCATTTGCATCAATGTATTTCCAGTCCACCCATCTCATATCACTGACAATTGGCTTCTTGTCAAGCAGAACTGTCTCATAGAAATCTTGTTGCTCTTTGGTGTGAAATCTGTAGTCAACTGGTGTTCTTCTCCTAACTGGATAGGGGTCTGATTCCCTCCATTTCCTGAGACCTGCATCTTTCCTTTTCTTCATGTTCTCAGCAACAGGGTGAGCATCATTGTGTTCTGGCAACTTGGGCCTCAGCTTCATGAGCACTTGGGCTCCTTCCTCTTCACTTGTTTCTCTCTCAGGCACTAGGGACTTGTTCTTCTCACTTGCTGGCACATCTTTTGTAGTCCTCTTGGGTCTTGTGGTTGTGGCTTTCTTTGGCTTGGAGGAGGTGCTATACTTCATTGCATCTGCCATGAGATTTTGTTGCTTAGCAGGAGGTGGGTTTGCTGGCTCTTCTTCCTCATCTGTAGCATCATCTCTCCTCATAGATGTTGGTTTGAAAATGGCATGTGCAGTTTGTTTTCTTTCCCTTTTCTTTCTGTAGTTGATGCTGGAACCTTTTTAGTTCCCTTCTTCTGTTGACTGCCCTCATATTCTTTGTTGACCACTACTGGCTTCTTCTTCTTGGAGGCAGCTTCCTCAACAGCAACGTCCTCCTCATCATCATCAGAATTCCTCTTCTTCCTGGACCTGGTAGCAGCCTTGGGCAATTCAGGAGAGCTTCTTTCTCCTTCATAAAAACTTCCCTCAGGGCTTGACCCTGCACTGAGCTCTGTTGACTGCTTTGACATATTCTGGCTGTCACTTGCATCAGACATCTTGCAAACAGACCCTGTCAAGAGAATAGGTAGAGGCAGAGTAGAAGAGTTATCACAAAATGCAGCTGATTTTTGAAAATTTTGAGTTCAAACTTCAGTTTCAAGTTTTCACTTAATGAATATCGGATCAACCGAGTTGAACATTTCGGTGAAGCCGAAGCATGAGACAGAGACTTGGCACACCACTTCGGTCAGACCGAGATGGGTTTCGGTCTTGCCGAGATGCTAGGGTTTCACATAAACTGCTTTTCGGTCTCACGGATTAGTACAACTCAGTGGCACCGAGGCGTACTAGTGCAATGGCCTAAGCCAAATCGGTGACGCCAAAAATTTCAAATCGGTGGGTCCGAGATTCGTTCTATGAAAACTTAACCCTAAATTTTTTGCTCAATTCTATTCTACAGAATCAATCTAGTGGACGGGAAGCTTTCATACGTAGCAAGAAACATGGCAAATCCCTAGTGCATAGAATCATAAAGTAGAAGCACGAGGGGGCGGGATTTTACCCTAACTTGGCGCAAATCCCCTACGGCGGCAATGGAGGGAAGGAAATCCGTTGACGACGGCGGAATCCAACGGCGAGGGCGCGCTGGATGCAAAGGCAAAGTCCGGAGATAGGGGCGACGGCAGCAGAGGGGGTGCAAGAACGAAACGTTTGAGAAAATTTCAACCGTACGGGCCCGCGGGATTATATACCCAACTGTTGTCGGTGGCACCGAGTGGAGCAGATCGGTGGCACCGAGACGTGTAACTGCGAGCGGTTACAGCAAATCGGTGACGCCTAGTTGGTCTGAATCGATTACACCGAGATTAAAAACTTAGATCAATCAAATAATTTCGGTGAGTCTGAATAGATATGGATTGGTCACACCGAAACACATTTGAAGGTTTTGAAGTTCAGCCCTTTCAAGTCGGTGACTCCGAGTGCGCCTCACCCGGAGGGTCCGAAAATGACTTGTTCAAATTTTGTGATATAGCATGAAAAGAATTTGAGACAAGAAAGAATAGATAGCTAGAGAAGGTGCTTAGGCATTCTTGTGCATCCACTCGGCCAGAAAACCAAGACAATCAAAACAACATGGATGTCCTCGAATGTAGAAATATGCATTTCAACATGCTCACACAATAAGATTGCAAATGAAATATGTGTCAAACATGCACAACCAATTCTAGCATCTATCAAACAATGGGCGATGACATAGTCATCTATATATGAGTATATTGGCTTAGGAGTCAAATGAGAACATTTGATCATAGGTCATACTCATCGTTTAAGCACAAGTGGGGTTACCATTTTTACATAATGCATTGATGTGTTCACACCATTAGAGTTTCTTTGACTCAAGTCTTAGAGTAAAGCTCCCCCTAGATGTGATATCCCCCCAAGGAGGGATGAACTAACCTTGGGTTTTGTTGATGATGACTTCATGTAGATGTTGAAGATGTGGATGCTCAAAGTTGATGTAGACCGTCAAGAGTTGGGGGCAATCCTTGAAGTTTTATGCTTTCAATACCTACATGGGTTAGTCCCACACAAGAAACATGCAAAGATATCCATGGACATAGAATGAAATGCAAGTGAGATGATGTCCATGAATGCATTTAATACCTTGTCCATTGCCTTACCAATAAGAGGGTTTGTGACTCCATGAACTAGTGCAAGATGTTGAAGTTGGTCGCACAAGTTCTTGCCATTGAAGAATGTGAGTGAAGTTTGTTGGCGGAGTCACCCTCAAGAACTCTCTAGTTCTTCTTCTTTGGGACCCACATCAACTTGATGGGAATCCTTGGAGTTGTGGTAGCACTTGATGAAGTAGAACTTGATGAAGCCTGTGGAACCCATTTGACCAAAGCTTGGGGTGGTTCTTCAAATGAGTCAATCTCCTCTTGAAGCTTGTCCTTGCCTTTTAGCTTGTGGTCTTGGGGTGGAAGATCATCTTGAGCTTGTGTCCCCTTGAAGGAAGTAGGATTATACTTCTCTTGTTGAGGAACAAACTTCGTCTTGGGGTATTGATTTTCTTCCCACTCAACTCCATTGGCATTGAACTTTCGTTCAAAACCAACACCTTGGTTCCTCCGGTGCCTTCCTTGCTTGCGTACAATTTCCTCAAATTGCTTACTCACGGCAAGGCTCTTGTAGACACCCTTTTCTATAATTCCTTTCAATAAATTGTTTTCTTGCTCAAGTGTAACTTGGCTAAGAGAATCATTAGTGGAATCAATAGAACTACTAGAAGCAACAACATTGGATTTAGCATTGTTATTGTTACTACTAGAGATAGAACCCTTTTTACCCTTGTTGCTAGTTTGCTTAGATTTAACTTGTGGCATAAAAGTAGACAAGAGTAAACGTTTGGCAAGATATGAAGAACTCTTCTTTCGAAGATCATCATTGATAGCTTTAAGAAACTCATGCTCTTGCTCTAAATTTAGCTTCTCGAAGCGTAGCTTCTCATGAGTTCTTAGAAGCTCTCTATGATCCTCTTGAGTTGTTTCATGAGCTAACTTAAGAGTGTTTAGTTCTTTAGTTAAGCGCTCAATCTCCTTCATAGCATTGTCATTCGTCTCCTCTTGACTATCATGATTACTAGCATTTTCATTGTAGCTCACATCACTAGCCTTATCAACAAGTAAATCATCATCACCAAGCAAATCATCCTCATCACTATCAAAGTCAAAGTACTCGGGGTGTGATACCTTAGGGCCATTTGCCATGAAGCATCTTCCAATTCCTTCGTTTGGTGAATCAAATAGATCATAGGAGTTGGAGAACACGAGAGCAAGTCCGGCAACACCCTCATCTTGACTATAGTCGGAGTCGGTGATAGCTTCTCTTGGAGTTGTTGTTGGAGTCGGAGCCGGAAATCCATTCACCAACATGAGCTTGATGTTTTCTTCTAGTATAGCTCTTGCATGACTTGTCCTTCCGTTCCGAATCTTTGCTCCTTCGAGAAGATCTTCATTCATAGCGATCATCCCTACTCCTTCTCTCCTTATGAGGTGATTCATCTCTTCTATATCTTCCTCTTGGTGATTCGTCTCTTTTCTTGTGGGGTGCCGTACACTCATTGGAATAGTGTCCGGGTCTTCCACAATTATAACAATTTCGGTCACGACTTGATGATCTCTTCTCATAGTGTCTTGAGCTTGAGCTTCTTTCTTTTCCTTTGTTCTTGTAAAACTTGTTGAGCCTTTTCACCATTAGGCTTATCTCTTCTTTGGATACTAGCTTGTCACTTGAAGTTGTGGGAGCATCGGTTGAGGCTTTGTAAGCACCACTTGACTTGTTGTGTAGCTCCTCTTTGTCCTTGAGTGACATTTCATGAGCAACAATCCTTCCAATGACTTCCGTGGGCTTGAGATCAATGTAATTTGGCATCATTTGGATCAATGTACACACGGTATCATATTTTCCATCCAAAGCTCTAAGGATCTTCTTGACGATGAATTTGTCGGTCATCTCTTCACTTCCTAAGCCGGCAATCTCATTTGTGATGAGAGCTAGCCTAGAGTACATTTCAGCGACTCCTTCACCATCCTCCATCTTGAACTTGTCAAGTTGACTTTGAAGCACATCCAACTTAGATTCCTTGACGGACTCGGTACCCTCATGCATATCGATCAAAGTATCCCAAATTTCCTTTGCATTCTCGAGGCGGCAGATTTTGTTGAATTCCTCGGGGCACAAACCGTTGAAGAGAATGTCACAAGCTTGAGCGTTGTATTGCAACATCTTCAATTCTTCCGCGGTTGCTTCACGATCCGGTTCCTTGCCATCCTTAAAGAACTCACCTTGCAAGCCAACACGAACAACAGCCCAAACGGCGGGGTTATGACCAAGAATATGCATTTTCATCTTATGTTTCCAACTAGCAAAGTTTGTACCATCGAAATATAGACCTCTACGGTGATAATTTCCCTCACTAGACGCCATACTCTCCTAGGTTGTGAAACTAATGCAATGGAGACAAATGCTCTAATACCACTTGTAGGATCGAAAGTATGTCTAGAGGTGGGGGGTGATTAGACTACTTGACCAAATAAAAATCTATCCTTTTCCCAGTTTTAATTGTGGACAGATTTTAGCAAGTACACCAAGTCAAGCAACACCCTACACATGCAATTCTAAGAGTGTGGCAGCGGATAGTAAGCAATTGCACATGTAAGTAAAGGAGGGGTTTGGAGATTTCAAACGCAATGAAGACATGAAGATTTTGGCGTGGTTCCGATAGGTGGTGCTATCATACGTCCACGTTGATGGAGGCTTCAACCCACGGAGGGTAACGGTTGCACGAGTCCACGGAGGGCTCCACCCACGAAGGGTCCACGAAGAAGCAACCTTGCCTATTCCACCATGGCTTACGTCCACGAAGGACTAGCCTCACTAGGGGTAGATCTTCATGAAGTAGGCGATCTCCTTGCCCTTACAAACTCCTTGGTTCAACTCCACATGATCTTGGAGGCTCCCAAGTGACACCTAACCAATCTAGGAGAACCACTATCCAAGAGGTAATAAATGGTGCATTGATGACGAACTCCTTGCTCTTGTGCTTCAAATGATAGTCTCCCCAACACTCAAGAACTTCCTCGCAGATTTGGCTATGGTGGAAGAAAGATTTGAGTGGAAAGCAACTTGGGGAAAGGCTAGAAATCAAGATTCAAGTGGCAGGAATGGAACAGCTTGATCTCAACACATGAGTAGGTGGTTCTCTTCTCAGAATTCGTGGGGTGAAAGTGTAGGCATGTTCTGATGGCTCTCTCTCTTGGAAAGAGGGTGGTGGAGGGGTATATATAGCCTTCACCTCAAATCCAACCGTTACAAGTCTTTGACCCAACTCGGTGACACCGATATGAAGAATTCGGTGAGACCGACTAGTGTAAAAGACAAGAACTTTAGGCTTTTCGGTGAGACCGATATAACCATCTCGGTGAGACTGAAGTGCAATGGCTAGGGCAAGACCAGGTCTCGGTGAGACCGAAGTTCCCAACTCGGAAATTCCGAAGTGAAGTAACAACGTTACAGCAAGTTGGTCAAGCCTTCTCGGTGGGACCGAGAGCCATTTCGGTGGCACCGATTTGTTAGGGTTTGGCATGTGGCATAGAGTATAGTAATCTCGGTGGGTCCGGGTAGGAGTGGTTCGGTGGGACTGAGATCAACTTTTAGGGTTTTTGGATAGGAATGGAGTGGGGAACTACTTGAGAGTTTTGGAGCAATATCATTGAGCATTTGAGCAACCAGATCATTATCAAAACCTCATCCCCTCTTAATAGTATTGGCTTTCCTATGGACTCAATGTGATCTTGGATCACTAAACCAAAAATGAAGAGTCTTGATCTTTTGCCAACTTATCCTTAGCATTTTGAAGGGTCCACATCCCTAGTCCTTGCCATGCCAATCATTGAACTTCCTGAAAACTTTCACTTGAATATTTATTAGTTCAATGAGATATATGTTGTTATAAATTACCAAAACCACCAAGGGAGCAAATGTGCTTTGAGATAGTGATAGATAGATAAAGTAAAAAACTAAATAAAATAAAAGTAAATAAATTGCAGCAAGGTATTTTTGGATTTTTATATATGATAAAGTAGACCCGGGGGCCATAGTTTTCACTAGAGGCTTCTCTCTTGAGCGGAGAACATACGGTGGGTAAACCAATTACTGTTGGGCAATTGATAGAAAAGCGAATAATTATGACGGATTCATGGCAATGATCATGTATATAGGCATCATGTCCGAGACAAGTAGACCGACTCCTGCCTGCATCTACTACTATTACTCCACTCATGGACCGCTATCCAGCATGCATCTAGAGTATTAAGTTTAAAACGGAGTAACGCCTTAAGCAAGATGACATGATGTAGACAAAGTAAACTCAAGCAATATGAATAAACCCCATCTTTTTATCCTTAATGGAAACAATACAAATACGTGTCATGTCCCTTTCTGTCACTGGGATTGAGCACCGCAAGATTGAACCCATCACATAGCACCTCTCCAATTGCAAGCTAAACCAATCTAGTTGGCCAAACCAAATCGATAGATCGGAGAGAAATACAAAGCTATAATAATCACACATAAAAGAGTTCAGAAAAGACTCAAATATTTCTCATGAATAATCTGATCATAAACTCACAATTCATCGGATCCCAACAAACACACCGCAAAAGAAGATTACATCGGATAGAACTCCAAGAACATCGAGGAGAAGTTTGTATTGAAGATCAAAGAGAGAGAAGAAGCCATCTAGCTACTAGCTATGGACCCATAGGTCGGTGGTAAACTACTCACACATCATCGGAAGGGCAGCAAGGTTGATGTAGAAGCCCTCCGTGGTCGATTCCCCCTCCGACAGAGTACCAGAAAAGGCCTCCAGATGGGATCGTGGAAGAACAGAGGCTTGCGGCGGCGGAAAAGTTTTCTCGTCTGGCTCTCTGGTGGATATGGACTATTTGTGAATTTATAGTGGAAGAATTAGGTCAGGAGGTGCCTGCTACTTGTAGTCTGCGTTGGTATTTCCCCGAAGAGGAGAGGATGATGCAGTACAGTAGAGATAAGTATTTCCCTTAGTTAAGAACCAAGGTTATCAATCTAGTAGGAGAACCAAGCAAAATTCCGTTAAGCGCACCTGCACACACAAGAGCAAACACTTGCACCCAACGTAAATAAGAGGGTTGTCAATCCTCTTAGCGGTTATTTGCAAGGATTAAATCTTATCGAGGTAAATAGATAAACTAAAACACTAATTAAAATAAACATAAATAAATTGCAGCAAGGTATTTTTAGGTTTTTTATATGATAAAAATAGACCTGGGGACCATAGTTTTCACTAGAGGCTTCTCTCTCGAGCACAGAAACATACGGTGGGTAAACAAATTACTGTTGGGCAATTGATAGAAAAGCGAATAATTATGACGGATTCATGGCAATGATCATGTATATAGGCATCATGTCCGAGACAAGTAGACCGACTCCTGCCTGCATCTACTACTATTACTCCACTCATCGACCGCTATCCAGCATGCATCTAGAGTATTAAGTTAATAAAAATAGAGTAACGCCTTAAGCAAGATGACATGATGTAGAGAAGCAAATTCAAGCAATATGAATAAACCCCATCTTTTTATCCTTCATGGCAACACTACAAATACGTGTCATGTCCCCTTCTGTCAGTGGGATTGAGCACCGCAAGATTGAACTCATCACAAAGCACCTCTCCCATTGCAAGATAAATCAATCTAGTAGGCCAAACCAAATCGATAGATCAGAGAGAAATACAAAACTATAACAATCATGCATAAAAGAGTTCAGAGAAGACTCAAATATTTCTCATGAATAATCTGATCACAAACTCACAATTCATCGGATCCCAACAAACACACCGCAAAAGAAGATTACATCGGATAGAACTCCAAGAACATCGAGGAGAACATTGTATTGAAGATCAAAGAGAGAGAAGAAGCCATCTAGCTACTAGCTATGAACCGTAGGTCTGTGGTAAACTACTCACACATCATCGAAAGGGCAGCAAGGTTGATGTAGAAGCCCTCCGTGATTGATTCCCCCTCCGGCAGAGTACCGGAAAAGGCCTCCAGATGCGATCGCGGAAAAACAGAGGCTTGCGGCGGCGGAAAGGTTTTCTCTTCTGGCTCTCTGGGGGTTTCCCAATATTTGTGAATTTGTAGAAGTGGAATTAGGTCAAACGGAGTCATGTGGGCCCCACAAGGCAGCACGGCGCGCCCCCCTGGGCGTGCCCTGTTGCCTTGTGAAGCCTCCGTGAGGCTTCTGGCCTCCTCCCGAAGCTTCCAAGGTTTCTTTTGTCCAGAAAAAATCTCCAAAAAGTTTCGTGACATTTGGACTTCATTTGGTACTGTTTCTCTGAAAAGCCAAAAACAAGCAGAAAACAGCAACTGGCACTGGGCACTAGGTTAATAGGTTAGTCCCAAAAAATGATATATAATTGCATATAAAAACATCCAAGATTGATACTATAATAGCATGGAACAATCAAAAATTATAGATACGTTGGAGACGTATCAAGCATCCCCAAGCTTAATTCCTGCTTGTCCTCGAGTAGGTAAATGATAAAAACAGTATTTTTGATGTGGAATGCTACCTATCATGTTTCATCATGTAATCTTTCTCTTATGGTATGAATAATAAGATCCAAATGATTCAAAGCAATAGTCTATAATTTGATATAATGACATCAATACTCAAGCATACTAATAAACAATCATGTCTTTCAAAATAAAAATGCTAAAGAAAGTTATCCCTACAAAATCATATAATCCTGTCATGCTCCATCTTCTTCACACAAAGTATTTATCATACACTACCCCGATGACAAGCCAAGCAATTGGTTCCTACTTTTTAACGCGCTTCAGCTTTTTCAACTCCCACTCAATACATGAGCGTAAGCCATGGATATAGCACTATGGGTGGAATAGAGTGTGGTGGTAGAGATAAATAGGAGAAGTCAAAAAATGGAGAAAGTCTCACATCAACGAGGCTAATCAACGGTGTAACACCCCAAAATATTTTCTTTGGATTTTCAAATCTTTTCTTTAAAAAGAAAATACTTTGAATTGTTATGGTCTTTTTCTTCTTCTGCTTCTTTTGTTCTGAAAATCTTTTTATTTTTAATTGGGTTTCAAAATCTTAAATGGTTCTGATTTGGAAGGTTTATTAATTGGGAAATTATTTTTGGAAGATCACAAAAATATTTTCATTTAGAAAAGTTTTGGACAATTAAAAATTTTCCATGGAAATGGCCATTTCACTCCTTTCAAGCACTTCTTAATTCCTCCAATAATTTTTCTGTCACCTCTAAATTATCCCTCAAGTCATTCCCACATTCTAGGACAGTGTCCAATACTTTCCCTCTCCACAAAAAATATTTCTCGTATATTAAATAAATTCCCAAGTTGGAATTTATATTTATCCTAGTTTCTTTGATTTACAAAGGAACTATATTTTTCATAATTCTTTTGAACCCACAAAAAAATATCTTAGCTACTAGATAGTACCTAAAACCCATTTCACCAAAAACATTTGGTTCCACAGTTCAAAATTTTCAAATTCTATCCAGTTCAAATTTGGACCAGATTCAAACTCCATGATCAAAACCCAATTTAAATTGCTCCAAAAATGCTGAAACTTTGCCAGACTCTCTTATATGCTTCAACACCTCACCACAAAAAATGTCACAAATTCCTAAAATTCCTAGCACCCTCTGGCATTTCATCATACACATGGTGGGCGTACTGTTCACACTGTCGAAAATTCAGTTAACTGAATTTGTTCAGAGGCGGGGGCGATCGATGCCGTGCACCCCTCACCTTCCTTCTCCTCCACGGCGTCGCCGTTGCTCATCAATGCTTCGACCCCTGGCCCACTCCCCAGCCTCTCATCGCCGATGAGCTGGCGACAAGCCGGTGCAACGGCCACCGTGCTCATCCACGGCGGACCGAAGAACCACCATGGCCACCGACGAGCATTCACTAGCCGCCCCACCCAAACCTACCTCTCTCTCCACGCGGCACCTCCTCCGCGACACCGGAGCACCGACCAAGCCACCCAGGGCCCGTTGTCAGTCGCCGGAGTTGGACGGCGTCCGCCGTGGCCGTACCAAGCTCATCCGTGGAGGGAATGGATAAAGCTCGGACTCGTCGCGCTGGCGTCTCCAGAGAGATCCATTGACCTCCTTGATCATTCACAGAACCTCGCCACCGTCCTTACATACCTCGTCGGCCGGATTAACTCCGGTGTAATCCACTCCGCCTCGACCGTCCTCGGATCGCCTATAAAAGGCCTCCCCGAGCCTCGCTGAGCACCCGCACCACTCCACCATCATCTCAATCGACCCCTACGCCACTCCCTTGACCTCGAGGAGGTCTTCTCCTTCCTCTCCGGCCGCCCAATCCGCTTCGGGACCCGAGAAGCTTCCGACGCCGTTAGGCCATCTCCACCATCCAAAATCCACGAGTCATCATCTCTTGCACCCACTCATCGATCCCGCACTTCAATTCCACAACCGGAGCCCTCCTCGGCAAGATCCAATCTCACCCGCCGCCGCTGTCCGCCAGAGACGACCTCGCCGTCGTTCTGGTGCTCGCCGGCGACCACTACCACCACCTACCGACGCGGAATTCCTCCCCGAGCACGTTCCGATCATCGCCGCCCACTGGAACCCCGGCGATCGTCGCCGGTGATTTCCGCTTCCTCTCTATACTCGTGCGCGAAGCGCGTTCAAATTTGAACGTGACGGGTGGACCCCACCCGTCAGCGTCTTTTTTTTTCTGGTTTTAAACCGAAAGCGTATTTTGCTTTGTTACGCTTTCTGCGCTGGAAAGCGCATTTTCGCCAAAGCATTTTCTGTTTAAACCGCACAGGGACCTACTGTTTTGCAGAAAAGCCCCTGGTTTTAAAAGTTTAATAACTTTTTAACCACAACTCTATTTGAGTTGATTCTTTTTTTGAAATTCTTATTTTTCATTCTAGTTTTTTTAGTATTTATTTGAAAATATTTTGAGACAACTTTTGGTACTGTTGCAAAAAAATTAGTTTGAATTTGAATTTGTATTTTCCAGAAAAAGAAGAGGGGAACTTTGCCGGGAATTTCGAGTGATCACTTTCTGACTACTTTGATCAAGGCAAGCATTTTTGAACTTAGGATATGGTGAATTGCATGGTTGCATCGGTTTGAAATTGCACCACATATGTAGTAATAGTGAGAGCATGCATTGGTCATGTCATCTTGTGCATATCTTGCATGCATTCAGGGAATCCATCTAACGTGATGTGTGTGGTGAGAATTCAGGAGTGTGTCTCCTGCCTTGGACGTGCTGGTGAGCACGGTCTCGTTATGACACGACGGTGTCACTACGACATGTGAGGCATGCCAGTCATAATAACAACGCCTCCGGAGTCGACCTAGATCGAGTCTTGTTCCGTCAAGCCTAGCTAAATACCGTGTTGCCACGGGTCTTCCTGCGAGGGGATTACGGTTTAGTAAGTTGCTAACCCCTGTCCGTGTGCACACCACATAGAGGGCCACGATGAGGGTTTCCACGGCCATGGACTAATGCCAGTCATCGGGTCAGGGGGCATGGGTGTATCCGGCTGGGCCGAGAGGGGGCACCCCATATAATCCGCGCATATGAATAGTGATCCCATGCTAGTCGAGACGATGGTCTCCCCGACTTAGAGTTTTTCTTGAACAATGCTTTGGGTGATTCCTGGCATCCGGAAATTTAATCTGGTGTGTGCTGGTCAGGCGTGTTTTCAACCCAAAGACCGTAATGGGAATTAGCCAGCGTCACGGTGCTGGCTAAAGAAATCTCATACACGTGGGTAAAGAGTACACCCTCTGTAGAGTTATATCTATTCGAATAGCCGTGTCCACGGTCAAGGACGTTAGTTGGGCAGGGTCAAGTGTCGGTCCCGGTGTTGGTCTTCGGAGGAAATAATTAAATTGACCATGATTCAATTTTGCAGGATAATTATTGTCACCACTGATGTTAGCATGAATATTATTGTCATCATAAATTGTAGGAACGAGGAGATAGGTCTAGAGGGGGAGTGAATGGACTCCTAACCAGCCAAATTAGCAGTTTTTAATTTCTCTTGGAACTTAGGCAGATTTTGGCACAATTTAAGATCATTCCAATACTTTCTACACATGCATATCTAGAGATTGAGCAGCGGAAATAGTAAAGCATGCAATAGTACGGAAAGTAAAGGGGTAGAGTATGGAAGATCAAACGCAATGAAGACACGGTGGATTTTTGGCGTGGTTCCGATAGGTGGTGCTATCGTACGTCCACGTTGATGGAGATTTCAACCCACGAAGGGTAACGGCTGCGCGAGTCCACGGAGGGCTCCACCCACGAAGGGTACACGAAGAAGCAACCTTGTATATTCCACCATGGCTTACGTCCACGAAGGACTAGCCTCACTCGGGGTAGATCTTCACGAAGTAGGCGATCTCCTTGCCCTTACAAACTTCTTGGTTCAACTCCACATCTGGTTGGAGGCTCCCAAGTGACACCTAACCAATCTAGGAGACACCACTCTCCAAAAGGTAATAGACGGTGTGTTGTTGATGAACTCCTTGCTCTTGTGCTTCAAATGATAGTCTTCCCAGCACTCAATCAACTCCTCACAGATTTGGCTATGGTGGAAAAGAGATTTGAGTGGAAAACAACTTGGGAAAGGCTAGAGATCAAGGTTCAAATGGTAGGAATGGAATATCTTGATCTCAACACATGAGTAGGTGGTTCTCTCTCAGAAAATGAATGGTGGAAGTGTAGGCACGTTCTGATGGCTCTCCTTACTGAGAAGGATGGGGTGGAGGGGTATATATAGCCTCCACACAAAATCTAACCGTTAGACACTTTTGACCCAACTCGGTGGCACCGAAACGATAATCTCGGTAGCACCGAGCTGTGTAAAAGATATGAACTTTAGGAATCTCGGTGGGACCGATACGAACAACTCGGATGGACCGAAGTGCAATGGCTTAGGGCAATCCTCATCTCGGTGGCACCGATTGCATCAACTCGGTAGGACCGAAGTGAAGCAATAAGGCAACAGAGAGTTGGCAAGCCATCTCGGTGAGACCGATTTGCAAACTCGGTGAGACCGAAGTAAATGCAAACGATTACAGAGAGTTGGCAAGGCCATCTCGGTGAGACCGAGATCCATTTCGATGGATCCGATTTGTTAGGGTTTGGCAGTGGCTAAGTCTTGGATGAACTCGGTGGGGCCAGATTGGAAATTTCGGTGGGGCCGAGTTGGACTTTAGGTTTAGGACATATTTGGGTAGAGATAGTGGTTGAGGGTTTAGGAATACTGTCACTAAGCACTTGAGCAAAAAGACCATTAAGCAACACCTCATCCCCTTTTAATAGTATTGGCTTTCCTATGGACTCAATGTGATCTTGGATCACTAAACCAAAAATGTAGAGTCTTGATCTTTTGCCAATCCTTGTCCTTAGCATTTTGAAGGGGTTCCACGTCCTCTTGTCCACGCCACGCCATTGTTGAACTTGTCTGAAATTTACTAGATAAAAGCATTAGTCCAACAACATGTATGTTGACATAAATTACCAAAACCACCAAGGGAGCAAATGTGCTTTCATAAATATTATTGTGGACTAACCCGTTTCTCTTATATGAATTTTCTGAGTGTCTCATGGGCTGGCTAGACTACCCGGGCACTCAGTTTTTATTTTCTTTTCTGAGTGTCTCAAGGGCTGGCTAGACTACCCGGGCACTCAGTTTTTATTTTCTTTTTTGAGTGTCTCATGGGCTGGCTAGACTACCCGGGCACTCAGTTTTTATTTTCAAGACCTCTCGAGGCGTCGCTTTTAGACACCCGTTTGGCATCTCTTTTCAAGACCTCTCGAGGCGTCGCTTTTAGACACCTGTTTGGCATTTCTTTTGGATTCTCGGGCGGTCCTGTCTCGCCCGATTCTCCATTAACTTTCTTTGTTTGTCACTAAAATTTTATTTTCATTCCTACGCATCATATTTATTTCTGTCATGCCATGATTAAATTTTGGTCAACACATGCATAACATTTAATCCAGCATGAGCATATGCATTCGGTATATCTTTCGTTCATAATGTTTGCGAGTACATTCCAACGTACTCACAGGCTTGTCCCTGGCTTGTTAATTTGGCTGGACCTGGAGGAAGACGAGCTTGTGGAGGACGAGTGCGTTAGCGAGCCCGACGCTTAGAGGTGTTCCCAGTCAGTCAGCCTGTGGTCATGGAGTCTACCACGTGTATCATCCATAATGCTTCCGCTTCACAAATAAAATAGTCAAGCCTCACACTGACGCTTGGCTCTACTTTATTGTATCAGTGTGTACCTTCACCACACCACTGTCTTATTCCGCCACCACCATATATTATCAAGTTTGTAATAAATTGTTGAGCACTCTGGCTCAACCCTGTGTAATATTATGTATGTACTGGTTATCTATATCAAGGAAGTCCACCAGTTGTTTTGATCTTGGGGCTGGTGTGACTTGAGGCTATTCTGTGATTTATTCCAGAAATGGGCCTGACAAACGGGCTATGGAGATGCCCATCAATTGATGTCAATGCAAGGAGTAGGGATTGCCATGCAACGGATGCACTAAGAGCTATAAGTGTATGAAAGCTCAACATGAAAACTAAGTGGGCGTGCATCTAACTTGCTTGCTCATGAAGACCTCGGGCATTTGAGGAAGCCCATCATCGGAATATACAAGCCAAGTTCTATAATGAAAAATTCCCACTAGTATATTAAAGTGACAGAATAGGAGACTCTCTATATGAAAAACATGGTGCTACTTTGAAGCACAAGTGTGGAAACGGATAGTAACATTTCCCCTTCTCTCTTTTTCTCTCATTTATTTATTTTTATTTTTTATTTTTTACGGATCTTTTTCACCCTCTTTTTTTCTTTTCTCTTTTTTTAGAACGATCTCATGGACCTCATCCCCACTTTTTCGAGGACTCATTAGTCTCCATCATTCTTACCTCACTGGGACAATGCTCTAATAATGATGATCATCACACCTCTATTTACTTACAACTCGATACTAGAACAAAATATGACTCTATATGAATGCCTCTGGCAGTGTACCAGGATGTGCAATGATGCTAGCATAACATGTATAACAATGATGAACGGTGGCTGAGCCACAAATACTATGTCAGTTATATGATCATCCAAAGCAATATGACAATGATGATGTATGTCATAAAAACGGAACTGAAAGCACAGGTTATCTCCAGGAGGGGGGGGTGAATGGGAGATTATTAGAAATTCGTCAAACTCTGATGAATTTGACGAAGATCAGAGTGAAGAAATAGAAACGCAAGGGAAACTAAGTCATCACAGAATCAGAGTACATGCGAACAGAATACATAAGGGTGAAGAACATGCAATCATACAATTATACACGCATGAAGAATATGAACTGAGGAAATAAACGATAGCATGATCAAATACTTCAGTTCAAATTCATCAGAGGATAGATCCCAAATTCTTCAGCAGCGGAATAAAGTAAGGGAGGGTGAGGAATATGAAACCAGGTTGGTTCGGTGAAGACAATGGAATTTGGTAGACCAGTTCCAATTGCTGTATCAACTGTACGTCTGGTTGAGGCGGCTGAGTCGCAACTCAGAGAACACTTAGTCCTCACCATATTCCTCTTGAGCTAAGGTCACTTAGACCTTGCCCAATCACTCGTGGTAAGTCTTCAAGGTAGACTTCCAAAACCTTCACAGACTTGTTCACCGGCACACCACAATTACTCTTGGGTGCTCAGAATATGACACCTAACCGTCTGGAGGAATGATAGTCCTCAAAGGTAACAAGCGTCGGATCACACAGATCAATCTCTTCAGTGATGCTCAGTCACTTAGGCTCTGGTTGGGTTTTTTCCTCACTTGGGTTCTCTCAAAGTCGTCAGAGGATGGGTTGCTCTCAAATGACAAGTGTAAAGTTCTCTTGGAGCAGCCAACCAACAAGTGGTTGTGGGGGCGGCTATTTATAGCCAGGGGGCAACCCGACATGAAATGTCATAAATGCCCTTCTCTGATTCGACCATTGTCAGGATAAGGATCCACTCGACAGCTGGCACGCGGCGCAGCAACGGTCTGAAAATTGAACTCTCAATTTCGTCGGGGCACTCAATTTCCTCACAGTAGGCAGATCGCACTGGCGAACTCCTAACTCCTCAGCCTGACCAAATTCATCATCGATCAGATGAACTTCGTCACTGTCGCTAGCAAATGCGTCAGCTGTACTGGAGATTTCCAAAGGCTTCACTCGAAGCGGCTTTTGTGTGTATAGGTTTGAGACGGTTTGAGCATCACTTTGGAAATGTGAAATATGTTTCAGCTAGACCCCCTTTAACAGTACGGTTTTTCCTATGGCTCAAATAAGAGTAAAAGAAACTACGGAAACCAAGGTCTTCAAGCTTCAAAGTCTTCACATCAATTTCTTCAAAGGCCGTACCAATTTCATCACTTGAAGAAATCTATTTTTAGGGGTCGTCTTCCATGTGTTAAACCAAATCTCCAGGGACTCTGTCTCCTGTGTATACTCACAAACACATTAGTTCCTCAACCTATTTGTCTTCAATACTCCAAAACCACTAAGGGGGCACTTGATGCACTTACAATCTCCCCCTTTTTGGTGATTGATGACAAATTGGTTAGGCTTTCAACGGGAGTAAAAATAATTGAAGTGTAAGTACATAGTTTGAAGAAATTGATTACAAGATATTGAGGAACTCCCCCTGAAGATGTGCATATGAGGAATTTGCTTTGGATTGCAAATGCACATGGCAGGTTGAAATTGTGGAGATCTCCCCCTATATCTTGGAATCCAATCATGCATGATCATAAGATATTTGAAGAATATGAATGCATGATGAAAATTGGTGTCTGACGAAATTATGCATGCATGAGCAGATATAGTTAAGATCAGAGCACGCATAATAAGTGTAGCAAAAGAGTCAGACGACCAACAGTTATTAAGTTACAACTCATCAAAGAGCAAATCCAATAAAGTTCAAGAGTTGCAACTTAAGCAAAAATAGCCCATATAACAGCCCGCTTGAAGACTAACTCACACTTCTCCCCCTTTGTCATTAGTGACCAAAAGGAGATGAAGCTGAGGACTAACGCCCCTGAAGAAAATCACGGAGAAGTCTAGGGAGCGCCAGCGTTGTTGGGGCCGCGAGATGTAGAAGGACCAGCCGCAGTGTCTTCAACCGCTTCATTTTCGTCAGTTGTGCGTGATGAAGACTCTGAACTTGGCATGAGAGGAGGAACTTGGGTTTTCTTGAACTTCTTCCTTGGCGGTTCTGCCCAGTCAAAGTTCATTTGGAAATCCAGATCAGCAAGTTCTTCATCGGTCTTGAGGTGCGAGAGGATGGCCCATGATCTGTCAACAATCTCGTGGAGATAATAGCGGTTTATTTTTTGCGGACGGCGTTATGCGTCACAGTCATGTTGGCTTGAATAGCTGCAAACTGATGCTTAACCCATCGGTGATTCTTGTCCACTTTCTGGTGCAGGCTAATGAGCAACTCATGGTCCGTCATGACCCGTGGTGCTTCAGGTGAAGAATTTGGCCTTGAAGCTTTTGCAGCGGTATCCTGGCTAGCAGATTCATCAGCATTGGAGCTGGAGATTGGTTGACGAAATTGTCCATCAAGGGGACGAATTCCTTCATCTACAGCAGCCTTGCCCTTGCCAAGAACTGAGGAGATGGTGCTCTAAAGAACTTCTACTTCAGGCAAATAGCTCAAATGATTTTGACTGTCAGCCTTGTAGTGAATTGCAGATCGGGATCTGATGAATCTCATGATCCATGGAGCATATGGCTTCAGATCAAAAGGCGACTGTGCCACAGTGACCAAAGTCCTCAGGAAGAAATCGTTAATGTTGATGGGAGTACCATGAATGATGTGGAACATCAGATTCTTCATAATTCCCACAATTTCTTCAGTATTGGAGTTGTGACCTTTAATGGGACTGAGGGTTTTGGACAGAATGCGATAGACCGTTCTTGGCACATACAGCAAATCCTTCACTAGGAAGGTTGTCTTTGGTGCTTCTTCTTCAGCGATTGGCTTCATAAGCACTTGCATCAGGTGGTTGGGCAGCTCAGTTTCTTCATAAATTCTCTTTGCTTCTTCATGGGGTGGTTCAACTGGGAGAGCTCGAAGAAGTTCTTCAATTGGTGCTTTGTAGTGAGTGTCTTCACTCATCCAGTCCAGAGCCCATGTTGCAATGTCGTCAGCGTCTCCAGAGAAATGCACTGTGGCGTAGAATTGAAGAATGAGTTCTTCATTCCAATCGCAGATGTCAGAGCAGAAGCTGAGTAATCCAGCATCGTGAAGAATAGTCAGAACTGGTCGAAAGCACGGTAATGACTCCATATCCACGTGAGGAATATGGCGATGCGGGAATACTTTGTCCGTGTTGAATAAAAGTGACGCATAGAAATTCATCTGAGTCCTGGTCCAGAAGCGCAGGCGCCTAATCTTGGCTGAGTCATATGGGGACTCACCAATGAAGAAGTTCTTCTCTTCGAAGAATTTGGCATTATCAAACTGAGGCCGCCTGAGGACTCTGCCAATCTTTGGCATCACAGGTACTGGTTGAAGGTTGTGCATCTTTTTACATACATCAAACACTGGTCATGGGGACCCAGTGGAATCATTCGGATCAGTCACGGCACGTGATTTGGCAATTTCCTCAGCAGTGGCAGTTGGAACTGTATCGGTATCTGCTGAAGGAATTGAGTCATTGCGCTGAGGGGATGTATTGATGACATCAACCATTGGCTCATCCTGAGCAACTTCATCAGCTGCTGCAGCTGGAATTTCTTCATCAATGGTCTGAAGAGACGGCTGATGTTCTTCAGATCCAGTGTGAATTTCTTCAGTAATAGCGGGTGACTGTGGCACTTGCGTCAGAGGAGTGGTGAGGGGCAAATTTGAATGGAAAGCTTCCCAAAATTCGTCAATGATTGGAGGGGTAGTTGCACCGTCAATATCCACATCCTCTTCAGTTTCTTCACTACTTCCAGATGAAGCAGTGGCATTTTCTTCAGTCACCGGAACCTGTGAGGGCTTCCGAGACAAGATTTGGTGAAGCGAAGCATCATCTTCGACTTTAGTTTCTTCATCCACTTGCTCTGTGGTAGCAGCAGAGTGGGTTTCAGCGTGATCTTCATCAGCCTATGGGATTACATAATCCACCCCATACGGAACAATCTGACGATCATCATTTAAACGAGTCGGGGGCGCTGATGAAATAGGTGTAGCATCAATTGGAACGTCTGAAGACAATGGAGCCGTCTTCACTTTCTTCACTGTTTCAGTGATGGTAGGAGGGGCTGAAGCTTTTCTCTTTTTAGCTTCCTTCTCAGCAGCCTTGGTCTTTTTCACTTCTGATGCAGAAGGAAGGGTGATAGTCTTCACAGATGAAGTCGTTGGTGGTGCTGCTGCTGAGGCACTTGATGGTTCAATTACTTCAGGAACGACTGATGCAGTCGCCCTGGCTGTTTCTTCAGGCACAACATCGTCAGTTTCCCTGTCTTGCATTTGTAGAGATAAAGGCGCAGTCTCACTGGCCTGAGCTGTTGGTGGAGGAGCTGAAAAACTTGAGGGTGGCACTGTACCAAACTTGGCTACCTCTCGCTAGTTGTGGTCTTCAACAACCTTTTTGGTTGCAGTGATGAATCGGTCACGCACACCACAGCAGTGACTTGACTGTCGCTCAAATTCTTCAGACAGCTATTGAATCTCAGACTGTAAAGTCACAAGCTGCTGAGGAGATATAGAGAGCATGTTCTTCCGCAGCTCCTTCTCTTTTTGCAGTTGCTGTTTCCTCACCAGCTTTGCTTGAGCAATTTTGTGCTTCTCGTTCAGAATGAAAGCGGATAACACATGACTTGGGCCAGGAGGTAGATTCAATTCATCAAGAGGCATATCTGGCTTGGTGCACCAGATGTCAATGAAGTCCAGAAGCTTCTTGGGGTCCAGCATCATCGGAACTGAAGAATTTTTAGCAATAGCAGCTTGCTCTTGCTTTCTCTTGAGGAACTCCGCGAGCTCATCTTCGTTAGCCAGTCCATGTTCGTCAACCTGAGGCACGACGGCCTTGCTCTTGGGACTTGGCCTAGTTCCACGGCCAGAAGTGACCTTTTTCTTCAGCTTGGGCAGTGAAGACGATGGTTGCCCACTAGCTGAGGCACTTGATGCAACAATTGAGGCTGTTGGAAAGCCCTCGGTGCGCTAGCAAGATGCGAGCACGACCAGTGTTGAAGCTTTTGCTGCTACCATTGATGAATTTGAAGCAGGAGGAGGCACTGAAGATTTTGAGATCTTGGGTGCTGAAGCCTTTGAAGCTGCCGGCTGGGCCACTGAGGGCTTTGGGACAGACGGCTTTGGCTTGTTGGCAGGCTTCTTTTGCATAGCCTTCTTCGGAGCACTTGCACTGCCACTGGCATCTGCTTCAGCTGAGGCCTTTGTGGCTCTGTTGAATTCTTCAACAGCCTTCTTGGCTTGTTTTTGCAATTTAGCTTGTTGCTTTGCCCATTCTTTGGGGAATTCTTCACCCCTTCTGATGCTTGTAGGATGAGCAGCTTGACCCTCAGCAAGCGGTGGCCTATTGCACGGAGGCTTCACATCAAAATCCTTCATGTATTTGGAGGTGCCGAAATTGTAATCTCTCCACTGATAGGTCCAGTATCTCTTTATCTTTTGCATGCGCGTTTTGCGCTGCTCCTTGGTTTCCTTTCCATGGGTTTCTTCATCCGGAGTGCAATATCCTTCATACAGATCAGCTGGAATCTCGAAAGCTGTATGTTCCTCTTTCCTCTTGCCTCCCTTCTGAGGCCTTTTGCCATCAGCCATTTTCTTCAGCTGAGGTTTTTGAACTCGTGAGGACTCTGAAGATGTTTGAAGGTTTTCCTCAAGCAATGCTGCAAATGAATTAATTTGATGAGAACCTTGAGATTCGTCGGCAGACATTGTACCTGTGAATAGAGTATAGTTGTGAGGAAATAGGGAAGAGTCACATGCGTTCTCAGAGATTTTTCAAAATAAACCAGGTGAAGAAATTGACCCTTATCGTCTTGACGCAATTCACTAAGTGTTCTTGACATAGGTTCCAGAGTTGTACAGATTGAAGCAATTGCATAATTGAGGAATCTAATTGTTAAGTATAACTTAGATGAAAGTACTCAAGTCTGGCCAGAAGGAAGTGCTGAAGAATTGGAAGAGTAGTAAAAACAACACTTGAAGATTTTGTGGTAGTGAAAAGATCAAACTTGAGCGGTAAAAATAAATTTTAATTACCCCAAGGATGAACTCGATGAACTAGACGACAAGTCGAAGGAAATCATCAGTTCAGATCTTCCGTGCCCTAACTTGGCGACGAAAGACGTCTACGGCGGCAATGGAGGTGAAGAAATCCGTGGCCGGCGCGAGTACGACGGCGAAGAAGTCAAGGCAGTGAAGCTCTTCCTCTCGAGCGACGATGAGTTTCAGCGGTGGCGCTAGGGTTTGAGAGCGACAGGGGCGGGAGAGTGAAATGAGTTAGGGTTGACGAGGTCAAGCCTTTATATAGGCGCGGTAAAATCTGAGAGGTCTGAAGATTTTGGACGGATAAGCCCCATGCGTTTCGCATCTGAGTGATACATGTCACACATGCATTTTCACTTTTATCCATGTGTGTGAAGCGCGGGATGAAGTTACAGTGGCAACCGCCAGAAATTGATTAGGATATTTTCAAAATGTGTTCGCAATTTCTTCAGCTGTCAAGGACATAGTGAAGACTTTGAACAGTGTCAAGTAGAACGCATATGAAGAGATTGAGAACAGAGTGGTTTGAGTTTAGCACAGAGGGGATCGGTTCCGATCACATCCACATAGACGACGAAAAACACTGTTTGAAGAAATAGCTATATGTTGATGCTGTTGAGGACATGAAAAACTCAAATATATACATATAAACAATAAGCAGTGAAGAATAACCTCAAATGACGAATTTGAAAAGTTTGATGAAATTGCAAATGACGAAAAACTCAAATTTGAAGAATGACATAAAGAGGTGGTGGCGTTACCCACCGTATAAGAACTATGGTGATTTCAGACACCACGTACAATTGTCGTAGGGTTCTGAGAATCAAGTTCTTCATTAATTTCTTCACACTTAGAGGGTTAGTCTTCATTGATTGAAGAAAAACGTTACTTCGTGTGTTGTGCATCAAAGTCATCAAGAATGCATAAGCGTTAGGATGTGCACCCTTTTCAAAGGACATTCGAAGATTCTAAGATGTTTAGCTCACATCGCAACAAGCAAAACCTTCTCTCATCCAAGGGCTTAGTGAAGATATCTGCAAGAAGGTCTTCAGTCTTCACATGGTCGATGACGATGTCTCCCTTCAGCACATGATCACGAAGAAAATGGTGACGAATCTCAATATGCTTCGTCCTTGAGTGTTGCACTGGGTTGTGGGCGATCTTGATGGCGCTCTCATTGTCGCAGAAGAGTGGCACTTTCTTCACGTTGACGCCATAGTCCTTGAGGGTTTGCTTCATCCATAGTAACTGAGAGCAGCAGGCGCCAACAGCAATGTACTCAGCCTCGGCAGTGGAAAGTGAGACGCAGTTCTGCTTCTTCGAGGACCAACATACAAGAGATCGTCCGAGGAAATGGCATGTGCCTGATGTTGACTTGCGATCCACACGATCACCAGCATAATCAGAATTGGAATATCCAGCAAGATCAAGTGAAGAGCCCTTGGGATAGCATAATCCAAGCGTTGGGGTGTGAGCCAAATATCGAAGAATAAGTTTCACAGCCTGGTGGTGTGATTCCTTCGGTGACGCTTGAAAGCGGGCACACATGAAAACGCTAAGCATAATATCTGGCCGAGATGCACATAGGTAAAGCAACGAACCAATGATGGAGCGATATACCTTCTGATCGAAATCTTTACCATTTTCGTCAGTGTTGAGCTGGCCATTTGTTGGCATTGGTATCTTGAGGCCTTTGCAATCTTGCATTCCAAATTTCTTCAGGCAGTCTCTGAGATATTTCTCCTGAGATATGAAGATGCCATTGGGTTGTTGACGAATTTGAAGCCCGAGGAAGAATTTCAACTCCCCCATCATAGATATCTGATATTCTTCTTGCATCATATGAGCAAATTCGTCACTGTATTTCTTGTTAGTGCAACCAAATATAATATCATCAACATATATTTGGCATATGAACAGTTCACCATCATGAGATTTAGTAAAAAGAGTTGGGTCAAGAGAACCGGAATTGAACCCCTTTTTCTTCAGGAATTCCTTCAGTGTATCATACCAAGCCCTAGGGGCTTGCTTGAGGCCATAGAGTGCCTTGTTGAGTCTGAAGACTTTGTCAGGATGCTTTGGGTCCACAAAACCTGGTGGTTGAGCAACATATACTTCTTCCTCAAGCTTACCATTGAGGAATGGACTTTTCACATCCATTTGATATAAAAGGATATCATGATGGTTAGCATATGCAAGCAATATACGAATGGCTTCAAGCCTAGCAACAGGTGCAAATGTTTCATCGAAATCAATACCCTCAACCTGTGTGTAGCGTTGAGCTACAAGACGGGCCTTATTCCTCACCACTTGGCCATTTTCGTCTAGTTTGTTGTGGTAGATCCACTTAGTGCCGATGATATTGTTCTTGCGTGGATCAGGACACTTAACAAGCTCCCACACATTGTTGAGCTCAAATTGACGCAATTCATCTTGCATTGCTTGAATCCATTTAGGTTCCAGAAAGGCTTCATCAACTTTGGTGGGCTCTGAAATAGAGACAAACGCGTAATGCCCACAAAAGTTAGCTAAATGTGAAGCTCTTGAGCGAGTGAGGGGACCAGGTGCATTGATGTTGTCGAGAATCTTCTCAATTTGCACTTCATTTGCCACTCGTGGATGTGCTGGACGAGGGCCTTGTTGTTGTTGTTGCCGTGCAGAATCCTCAGCATCATTTTCGTCAGGATGTTCATTTTCTTCACGACGAGGAACAACCACTTCTTCATCCGGAGCTATTTCTTCACTGGGCACAGTTTCACCAGTGCCCATCAGCTTGATAGATTCCTCAGGAGGCATTTCATCTAGCACATGAGGCAGGTGCTCTCTTTGCGAGCCATTAGTTTCATCGAACCGCACATCTACAATTTCAACAACCTTGTGGTGGAAGGAGTTGAAGAGTCTGTAGGTGTGCGAGTCCTTTCTGTAACCAAGCATAAAACCTTCATGTGCTTTCGGTGCAAATTTAGAACTGTGATGAGGATCTCTAATCCAACATTTAGCACCGAAGACTTTGAAATAACTCACATTGGGTTTCTTGTCAGTGAGGAGCTCATATGAGGTCTTCTTGAGGAATTTGTGAAGATATACCCGGTTGATGATGTGGCATGCAGTGTCAATTGCTTCAGGCCAGAAGTGACGAGGAGTCTTGTATTCATCAAGCATAGTACGTGCCATCTCGATGAGGGTTCTGTTCTTGCGCTCCACGACTCCATTCTGCTGAGGCGTGTAGGGAGCAGAGAGCTCATGAGTGATACCCAGTTCATCAAGATAGTCGTCGAGGCAAGTGTTCTTGAACTCGGTGCCATTGTCACTCCTGATGTGCTTGATCTTGAGACCATAATTCGTCATGGCCCGATTGGAGAATCGTCTAAAGACATTCTGAACTTCAGTCTTGTAGGTAATGATGTGCACCCAGGTGTAGCGAGAGTAGTCATCAACAATGACGAATCCATAGAGAGATGATTCATTGGTTAGAGTGGCATAATGTGTAGGACCAAACAAATCCATATGAAGTAATTCAAAAGGACGAGTAGTGGTCATGATTGTCTTCGCCTGGTGCTTGGCTCTGGTCATCTTTCCAGACTCACAAGCACCACAGAGGTGATCCTTGACAAATTTGACACCCTCGACGCCAATGATATGCTTCTTCTTGACGAGAGTGCTCAAATTCCTCATTCCAGCATGTCCAAGTCATCGATGCCATAGCCAGCATTCCGAAGCTTTTGCCATTAGACATGTTGCAGGCTGAGGACCTGTAGAGAAATCTACAATGTACAAGTCACCTTTCCTAAAGCCTTCAAAGACTTTGGATTTGTCAGATTCCAACAGCACAATGGATCTATATTTGCCAAAGATGACAATCATATCAAGATCACAAAGCATTGAGACAGACATGAGGTTGAATCCAAGGGACTCGACAAGCATCGCCTTTTCCATGTGTCGATCCTTTAAAATGGCAACCTTACCTAGACCCAATACCTTGCTTTTTCCTTTGTCAGCGTATGTGATGTGCTTCAGATGAGACGGAGTAAGGGGAGCATCAGTGAGGAGATTCCTATCTCCTGTCATATGATTCGTGCAGCCACTATCCAAGACCCATTCAGTGGCTAAAGGTGTTTCATCCTGTAGAAGCATTAGTCTGACTTACAAATTCATATGCTTCAAAGTGAAGAATATGATAATGTTCAATTTAGTCAGTCAATTTCATCAAGGAATAATATCTAGCAGCATAAGGGATGTGTGAAATGAAGCATTCATTCCATCATGATTAGCCTGCATCCCAACAGGCATTTTGTCAGGTCTTCAGCAAATTCATCAGACATTTCGTTGTCTGAAGACCTGACCCCGCAGAAGAGATTAGTTCTTCTTCTTAACCATCCACATCTGAATGGGTGGCTGAGAAGCAATGTGACGAAGTGCATTAATGGAGAACTTAGGCATTGAAGAATATGCATTTCTCTTCACAGGAGGGTTATAGTAATTGAATGAATAAGCAGAGAAATTCCTCGAAGATTTGTGAACATAGTGGTTCGAAGAATAATGCTCATATTCATCAAAACCATGTATCTTTCCTTGCGAAACAGAGGCATTAGTTCGATCATATGTGGGTCTGCGTCCATTTGATGACTTTGATCCCTGTGAATAATTTTCCCTGGGAAGTTTCTTCTTCATCGGTGGTGTCATGATGACATTCACCTGAAGATTTTCCAGAAGGCTTTTGGGCACCCAAATTTTTTTCACAGGTGGACCGTTCCTGCAGTTAGTACCAATGAATTTGGCAAAGACCTCACCATTCTGATTCTTGAACAGTTTATAGTTGGAGTCAAATGACTCATCTGAAGAATATGAAGAATCACAAGTATAGCCAGATAAAGTGGATGGGTCTACTGGAGGTCCCTTTGCAGCAACCCATGTGGTTTTGGGATACTGCTCAGGCTTCCAATACGAACCATCAGCGTTGAACTTTCTCTCAAAGGCAATACCCTCTTTCCTAGGGTTCCCGTGAAGAATTTGCTTTTTGAGCACGTCACACAGGGTTTGATGCCCTTTGAGGCTTTTGTACATGCCAGTGACATACAATTCCTTCAGCCCTGCATTTTCATAAGTATTCCCGGTGGCTTCCTCAAGTGAGGGGTTAGGGGCCACCGTAGGAGTTGAAGCAATTGCAAAAACAGAAGCATTTGAACATTCAGCTGAAGAATTAGCATTATCACGTTCAAGGCATTTTAGGCATGGTGCAACAAATTCTTCCTGAGCGGTACTGATCTGTTGAGCGAGTAGTGAATCGTTTTCCTTTTGAAGATCATCATGAGACGCTCTCAGCTTCTCGAGATCTTGCTTCCTTTGAAGAGATTCATAGGACAGCTTCTCGTGTTCAGCTGAGAGGGACACATGACAACTTTCAAGTTCGTCATATTGAGACTTAAGCCTTCTGAGATCCTCAGACAAGGCTTGACTACTATCCATTTCCTCGTCCAACAGGTCATCGCTTTTGTCTAGCAGTTTTTGAATCTTTTCCATGGCATGTTGTTGCTCAGTTGCAATTTTAGCAAGTTTCTTATAGCTTGGTTTAGATTCACACTCTGAGTCATCATCGCTGGAAGTTTCAAAGTAAGCTTCTCGTGAGGTTACCTTTGCACCTCGAGCCATGAAGCAATAGGTGGGACTGCAGTCGCCAGCACCGTCATCATTGTTGGTGGAGATACCATTATCCTTAGTGTTAAAGATGGACTTGCTGACGTATTCAGTGGCGAGAGCAAGGCTAGCCACACCAGTGTCTGACTCCTCCTCAGATTCTTCAGCTTGCTGATCATCAGATTCTTCTTCATAATCCATTTCCTTCCCAAGGAATGCACGAGCTTTGCTAGAACTAGATTTCTTGTGAGATGAGGACTTTGATGAAGACTTTGAGGACTTTGATGAAGACTTTGAGGACTTCTTCTTTTTCCCATCAGACTCATCATCATCCCTGCTCTTCTTCTTCTTCTTCAGCCAAAAAGGGCAGTCGGCGATGTAGTGGCCTGGCTTCTTGCATTTGTGACAGGTTCTTTTGTTGTAGTCTCGAGCAGATGCTTCTCCAGTGTTCTTCGAGTCATACTTTGAAGATTTTCCAAATCTGTTCTTCTTGGAAAACTTCTGGAACTTCTTCACCAGCATAGCCAGCTCTCTGCCAATTTCCTCAGCACCGTCAGAACTGCTCTCATATTCCTCTTCTTCTTCAGATGAAGAAGTAGCCTTGGCTTTTGCTTTAGCCTTCAGAGCACGAGGGCGACCATATGGGTCCATACATATCTCTCTTTTCTGCTTGCTGAAATTCATGTGTGTTGAGCTTCTCAAGAATGTCAGCAGGATCCAGTGACTTGTAATCAGGGCGCTCTTGAATCATTAGTGCCAGAGTGTCGAAGGAACTGTCCAGACCTTAGCAATTTCTTCACTACCTCAAGATCGGTGATGTCAGCAGCACCAAGAGCTTGAAGCTCATTGGAGATATTAGTGAGGCGGTCGAAGGTTTGCTGCACATTTTCGTTGTCGAGTCTTTTGAACCGATTGAAGAGATTGCGCAGAACATCAACTCGGGAGTCACATTGAGTGGAAACACCCTCATTCACTTTTGAAAGCCGGTCCCAGATGAGCTTCGAGGTTTCCAGTGCACTCACTTTGCCATACTGTCCTTTGTTGAAATGACCACAAATGATGTTCTTTGCTTGAGAGTCCAGTTGCTTGAATCGCTTCACGTCAGCAACATTGATACTTGGTGAAATGGTGGGGACGCCGTTCTCGACGACGAACCAGAGATCGTTGTCAATAGCCTCAAGATTCATTCGCATCTTGTTCTTCCAGTAGGGATAGTCTATGCCATCGAAGATGGGGCACGCAGCGGAGACCTTGATCATACATGCGGTCGACATAACTAAAACTCCAGGTGGTTAAACCAAAATCACACAGAACAAGGGAGTACCTTGCTCTGATACCAATTGAAAGCGCAGGTTATCTCCCAGAGGGGGGGGGGGGGTGAATGGGAGATTATTAGAAATTCGTCAAACTCTGATGAATTTGACGAAGATCGGAGTGAAGAAATAGAAATGCAAGGGAAACTAAGTCATCACAGAATCAGAGTACATGCGAACAGAATACATAAGGGTGAAGAACATGCAATCATACAATTATACACGCATGAAGAATATGAACTGAGGAAATAAATGATAGCATGATCAAATACTTCAGTTCAAATTTGTCAGAGGATAGATCCCAAATTCTTCAGCAGCGGAATAAAGTAAGGGAGGGTGAGGAATATGAAACCAGGTTGGTTCGGTGAAGACAATGGAATTTGGTAGACCAGTTCCAGTTGCTGTATCAACTGTACGTCTGGTTGAGGCGGCTGAGTCGCAACTCAGAGAACACTTAGTCCTCACCGTATCCCTCTTGAGCTAAGGTCATTTAGACCTCGCCCAATCACTCGTGGTAAGTCTTCAAGGTAGACTTCCAAAACCTTCACAGAATTGTTCACCGGCAAACCACAATTACTCTTGGGTGCTCAGAACATGACGCCTAACCGTCTGGAGGAATGACAGTCCTCAAAGGTAACAAGCGTCGGATCACACAGATCAATCTCTTCAGTGATGCTCAATCACTTAGGCTCTGGTTGGGTTTTTCCTCACTTGGGTTCTCTCAAAGTCGTCAGAGGATGGGTTGCTCTCAAATGACAAGTGTCAAGTTCTCTCGGAGCAGCCAACTAACGAGTGGTTGTGGGGGGGGGGGGGGGGGGCTATTTATAGCCAGGGGGCAACCCAACATGAAATGTCATAAACGCCTTTCTCTGATTCGACCGTTGTCAGGATAAGGATCCACTCGATAGCTGGCACGCGGCGCAGCAACGGTCTGAAAATTGAACTCTCAATTTCGTTAGGGCACTCAATTTCCTCACAGTAGGCAGATCGCACTGGCGAACTCCTAACTCCTCAGCCTGACCAAATTCGTCAGCGACCAGATGAACTTCGTCACTGTCGCTAGCAAATGCATCAGCTATACTGGAGATTTCCAGAGGCTTCACTCGAAGCGGCTTTTGTGTGTATAGGTTTGAGACGGTTTGAGCATCACTTTGGAAATGTGAAATATGTTTCACCTAGACCCCCTTTAACAGTACGGTTTTTCCTATGACTCAAATAAGAAGAAAAGAAACTATGGAAACCAAGGTCTTCAAGCTTCAAAGTCTTCACATCAATTTCTTCAAAGGCCGTACCAATTTCATCACCAAATTCTTCACTTGAAGAAATCTATTTTTAGGGGTCGTCTTCCATGTGTTAAACCAAATCTTCAGGGACTCTGTCTCCTGTGTATACTCACAAACACATTAGTTCCTCAACCTATTTGTCTTCAATACTCCAAAACCACTAAGGGGGCACTTCATGCACTTACAGGAACGGTGGAAGTTGCATGGCAATATATCTCGGAATGGCTATGGAAATGCCATGATAGGTAGGTATGGTGGCTGTTTTGAGGAAGATATAAGGATGCTTATGTGTGATAGAGCATATCATATCACGGGGTTTGGATGCACCGGCGAAGTTTTGTGACGCCCCTGCTCGACCGTGCACTAATCATACACGCAAACGTGCACGCTCGCGATTAGAGACTCACGGGAAGATATCACAACACAACTCTAAACTCAAATTTAAACATAAATATTCATATTACAAACCAGGGGTCGCGAGGACCCGAATACATAAGTCATACCAACAAATAATATCTGGGTACAGACATAGTTAGTCAAGTTTGCCTTAAGAAGGCTAGCATAACAACGACATTGGTCGAAAAGGCGCAGGCCTCCTGCCTGGGGGCCTCCGAATCTACTCCTGGTCGGCTGGCTCAACCAAGTAGAACGTGCCTCCGGGGCTCTCCTGGTAGTAGTCTCCTGTGGTGGCGTCTGGCTCCGGGGCTCCATCAACTGAATTCATCAAGCGGGTATGGGGAAAAGAATAGCAAAGCAACCGTGAGTACTCATCCAAAGTACTTGCAAGACTGACATCAGAACTATACTAATATGCATTGGTATCAAAGGAATGGGGCTATATCTTTGGACTAAACTGCAGAAATGCTGGAATAAAGGGGGAGAGGCCTAGCCTATCGAAGACTAGCATCTTGAAGCAATCTTGCAGCATCAGAAGAGAATAGAGCAAGATAATATATATCAATCATAGTTTAGTAAAGCCCTGAGAGTCTTCCTCGACTACCCTGCGAGAAAGGTGAGGGTGTCCCGGACTAGGGGGTACTCGGGCTGCCGGCCTATCTCTCATGGGCCGGGCTGGTGGGCCGCTCTCTACACGTCGATGGAAGGCTCGATTGTGGATGACCCCGTATGATGGAAGGAAATCTCTGAAGTCTTGGCATCTCCTCCAAGGAATAGATGGCGTAACCGGCATGTTATCCCTGATGGTAACCGACCATATGTAACCCTAGGGCCCCCCTGGTGTCTATATAAACCAGGAGGTTTAGTCCGTAGGGGAGAAGACTCATAATCTAGGGTTTAGCCCATCTGATCTCGAGGTAGATCAACTCTGTAACCTTCATACAATCACATCAATACACTCAAGCAGGACGTAGGGTTTTACCTCCTCGAGAGGGCCCGAACCTGGGTAAATCGCTGTCTCTACGCTTTCTGTTACCATCGACTCCTTGACCCATAGTTCGGACCCCCTACCCGAGATCTGCCGGTTTTGGTACCGACATTGGTGCTTTCATTGAGAGTTTCGCCGTGGGACATCAAGGATCAATGGCTCGCCTAATCATCGGCAACAGCGCTAACCGCAGGGACACTTTTGTTCCCGACCAGCTCTTCGCGTTTGGAAGCGTCGTGCTACACGCCGATCCGGCCGGTCACCTTGGCCGGGTCGACAGCTTCACCGCCGATCAGGAGATCAGGTTTGGAAGCTTAGAATTCGTCACCGACTCCCGGGGAGATCTTATCGTCACGGGGTCCTCAGCTTCGCCTGACGGACCCATGAATCTTGAAGCACCGGCTTCGAATACGGCCAACCCCGCCGCCAAGACGGCGGCCGCTGTAGATTCAACCTTGAGCCCGGATCTGACCTCCGTGCTCGGTTGTCGAACTGCAGCCTCGGCAGAACGTAACTTCGGGACAAATTCTGACACCCCCGTCACGGCCATACCGCGGGTCGACCCCGCAAATTACCCGAACCTGGAATCAACCGATCTCTCGTCATTAAACGGGATACTAGATTAGATCCAAGCTCTGGGAATCGCCGATGGCCAGTCCTCGGTATACGATCTGGTCGGGCTTAAAACCGACGGTAGGGAAATTTATACCCCCGCCACTGCTCACTTGGTCGCCACTATCGAAGGCCCCTCAGAGGCCTCACCCGTTACCCCCGAACCAAAAACGCATGAGGTGCGGGTTTTCGACCAGCAGGCTTCGCCTTCCAGCTTGGCAGCCGAATTCCGCTCCGGAGAGGGTTTAGAGCTGGAGTCCGGCTCAACATGCAAGTCCGGATCCGCTCACCCGCGCCTGGTTAATTATCCAGGTCTCAGCGAACCGGATTCCACCACAATCCAGGACACGGCCCCCAAAACTCCGGACTCACACTCCGCTGGGATCAAGTTTTTTATCCCGCCCACCCCCACATTGAGTATTGTCCGGATAACACAGGACGTCCCGACATATGGGACCTAATGTACGTTAAGCAGCAGCCCGGAGAGACAGCCCGGCACTTCTGGGCCAGATTCCTTATCACCAAAACTAAGATGACGGACGGCTGCGACAAGGACATTCTAGAGATCTTCCGGCAAAACTACAGAGACAAGGGCGTCTTAAACGCCCTCGCCCACCGCCACATCCAAAATTTCTCTGATTTATCGGATCTGGTGTCCAAATACTGCGCCATGGAGTACGCTTGGCAGGCCCAGCTTGAGCAAAGGGAGTCAACTTGCACAGAGGAACTAAACCAAGCTTGGGCGAAACACGCGCTCCCTCATCGGACACGCCACTATGAGCCGTCCGAGAAAAAGATGAAACCCCTGACGAGGTCCAAAACGGTCCTTGACGGAATACTGGATAAACCATGCCCCATACACTCTACAAATCCAACCCACAGCCTTCGAGCTTGCTGGGTGGTCAGGCAAGTCGCCAAGAGCGGCGAGGCCATTCTCGGAGGCCCGCACTCCACTAAAAGTCCAGTTATGCCCCTTGACGACGACGCCGAAATCTTGACAATCTACGAGACTTACTCTTCAAAGAATCAGAGGAAGAGAGCCCTTCGAGAGCTCGCCCAAATTCACCACGTGGCAGAGACAGACTCCTGGACAGATACACCCATCACTTTTAGTGAACAAGACCAGCCAAGATCCTGTCCTACTCGAGCCGCTGCCACCCTTGTCCTTGACCCCATAGTGGATGGATTCCGACTACAAAAGGTGTTGATGGACGGCGGCAGCGGGCTCAACCTCATCTACGAGGATACCTTGGATAAAATGCAGTTCGACAGATCCCGCATAGAGCAAAGTCACACCACCTTTCGAGGGATTATCCCCGGAAAGGAGGCGCGTGCCAGTGGCCGCGTGACTCTTGATGTGGTCTTCGGAACTCCCGAGAACTACCGGTCCGAAGAACTGCTTTTCCACATCGTGCCCTTTTGCAGCGGGTATCATGCCTTACTAGGCCGCGATGCCTTCGCACGATTCCATGCTGTGCCACATTACGGGTACATGAAGCTTAAAATACCAGGGCCAAACGGTATAATCACGGTAATAAGTGATCCGGACAGAGCCCTGCGAGCCGAGAATAAGACGGCATCGCTCGCCCTCGAAGCGTTGTCCGAAGCCCTCGCGGCCGAAGAATTGACCGCGCTCCGCTCAACGGTGGACAAGGACGATGTCATCCTTGATAAAAGGCAAAAATCCACGTCCTTTAAACCAGCAGATGAAATCATTAAATTCCAAGTGCACCCAACGGATCCGAACAAGACGGCGTCCATCGGAGCCAAGCTGGACCCCGCGGTTGATGAAGAATTGCGCCAATTTCTACGCGCAAACTGGGATATCTTCGCCTGGCACCCTTCAGACATGCCAGGGATCCCGCGTAGATTAGCCGAGCACAGCCTGAACATAATCAAAGGTTTCAAGCCAATTAAACAGACTCTCTGTCAGTTTTCCGAACCCAAGCGTCAAGCCATGGGTGAGGAACTGGCCAAGTTGCTCGAAGCCGGATTCATCCGGGACATCAAACATCCTGAGTGGTTGGCCAACCTGGTCATGGTGCCGAAGAAGGATAAGTCCTGGCGATTGTGCGTCGACTTCAAGGATTTGAACAAAGCCTGCCCTAAGGATCCTTTCCCCCTGCCGCGCATCGACCAGATCATTGATGCCACCGCCGGGCACGACTCGCTATGTTTCCTTGACGCTTACTCTGGATACCATCAAATCAAAAGGAAGGAGTCCGACCAGGCGGCCACCACATTCATCACTCCCTATGGACCATTCTGCTTCAACACAATGCCCTTCGGTTTAAAGAACGCAGGGGCCACATACCAGCGCATGATCCAAATGTGTCTAGAGAAACAAATTGGCAAAACAGTCGAAGCTTATGTTGACGATGTGGTTATCAAAACCAAACACGTCAGCCAGCTGGTGGACGATCTCCGGCAAACCTTTGACAATCTTCGAACTTTCGATATACGACTTAATCCGGAAAAGTGTGTCTTCGGAGTGCCGGCCGGCAAGCTGCTCGGCTTCATAGTTTCCCATAGAGGAATAGAGGCCAACCTAGCGAAAATCCGGGCACTGTCCGAGTTGGCTATCCCCACTGAGCTCAAACATGTCCAGAAACTGGCCGGTACTGTTGCAGCCCTAAGCCGCTTCATCTCGCGCCTCGGCGAAAAGGCCCCGCCGCTATATAAATTGCTCAAACGAACGAAGAACTTCGAATGGACTAGCGAAGCGGCGGCGGCACTCGAAGAAATAAAAACTCTACTGGCCAGCAACCCGATTTTGACGGCACCCAGCCCGGCCGAGCCAATGCTGCTATACATCTCGGCGACGAATCAGGTGGTCAGTGCGGTTCTCGTTGTCGAACGAGAGGCCGAGGGTCACAAGTTCCAGGTACAGAAACCTGTGTACTATGTATCCGAAGTGCTTACCCCGTGTAAAACAAGGTACCCGCATTACCAGAAGATCGCATATGCAGTTTTCATGGCATCCCGAAAACTCCGCCATTACTTCCAGGAGTGCTCGGTTACGGTAGCGTCCGAAGTACCATTGAATGACATAATCAACAATCATGACGCCACAGGGCGCATAGCCAAATGGGCTATAGAACTTCTCCCCTTCGAAATCATCTATCGACCTCGCCGAGCTATTAAATCTCAAGTTTTGGCTGATTTCGTGGCGGAATGGACGGAAGCCGAACTCCCTAGGGAGTACGGCACATACTCACATTGGACGATGTACTTCGACGGCTCCAAAATGCTCGCAGGACTGGGGGCTGGAGTGGTCCTCACATCCCCCACTGGCGACAATATTCGGTACATACTCCAGATCATGTACACCGACTCCAACAACGCAGCCGAATACGAGGCTCTGCTGCACGGACTTCGAATGGCAGTGTCAATGGGCATACAGTGGCTCGAGGTACGGGGGGATTCTAATCTTGCCATCTCTCAAGTTAACGGCGAATTCGACGCAAAAGACCCAAAAATGACAGCATACCGCAACGCCGTCCTGAAGATCTCCGCCCGCTTCGAAGGACTGGAGTTTCACCATATACCTCGTGACAGCAATCAAGCTGCGGATATCCTGGCTCGAATGGGCGCTAAGCGCGACCCCGTCCCCGAGAACACCTTCTTGGAACGACTTTTCAAGCCGTCCGTGGTGTGGCAGGAGAACGCCCAGGGTTCGGACACCGCTACCCCAGGAGGGTTCGTCCCTCTGCCTATTGATAATGGAATTATCGGGGGCTCGGCCATCGCAATGACAACTTCGGCTCACGAAGTCATGGCGGTAATCGCGCCATGGACCGAGGCTTTCCTCGCCTACCTCCTCCGCCAAGAATTACCGGCTGACCAGACTGAGGCCAGGTGTATCCTTCGACGATCTAAAGCCTATAAAGTCCACGAGGGAGAGCTATATAAGAAAAGTACTACTGGCGTCCTCCAGAGATGTATCTCCGAAGATGAGGGAAGGCAGCTTCTGGCCGAGATTCACGCTGGCATGGGCGGTCACCACGCGGCAGCTCGGGCCCTGGTCAGCAAGGCTTTCCGAGCATGGTTCTTTTGGCCCACTGCCCGAAAAGACGCCCAGACATTGGTCCAACATTGCGTTGGATGCCAGCTCTTTGCAAATCAGAGTCATATGCCCCCCACGGCCCTTCGGACGATCCCAATTACTTGGTCTTTCGCGGTTTGGGGGCTGGATATGGTTGGACCACTTAAAGGGGGGACCAAGAAAAAGAAATATCTACTCGTCATGGTAGATAAATTCACTAAATGGATCGAGGCAAAGCCGGTCACTTCAGCCAAGTCTAGGCCGGTCATCGACTTTATATCTGGCGTCGTACACCGCTATGGTGTTCCCCACAGCATAATAACGGACAACGGATCCAACTTTACCGCCCAGGAAGTCAAAGATTGGTGCGCTAATTTAGGCATTAAGCTCGACTACGCCTCGGTGTATCACCCACAGTCTAATGGATAGGTCGAGAGAGCGAACGGCCTGATCTTGAGCGGCATTAAACCTCGTTTGGTCCGATCTTTGCAAGACTCCGGCTGCCATTGGGTTGAGGAGCTCGACTCCGTACTGTGGGGCCTACGCACCGCTCCTAATCGATCCACGGGCTACACACCATTCTTCATGGTATATGGGGCAGAAGCCGTCCTCCCCTGCGACCTTATTCACGACGCCCCTCGAGTGCGTATGTACGAAGAAAAGGAGGCCGAGCTGGATCGGCAAGATGACATGGACACCTTGGATTGCGAGCGCGACATAGCTCGGGCTCGTTCTGCTTTTTATCAGCAGTAGGCCAGACGTTATCAGAGCAGGGAAGTACGGGCAAAGGCCTACAACGTTGGCGATTTAGTCTTGCGCCTCCCGGAGAACCAGAAGCATAAGCTGGCGCCCAAATGGGAGGGGCCCTTCATAATCGACCAAGTACTCACGGGCGGGGCGTACCACCTCCGCGACCCGACGGACGATCGCCTCGAACCAAACCCATGGAATGCAGCTCGGCTGCGATGTTTCTACGGCTAGTCCCGCAAACTTACCTTGTTTGATTTATCCTTTTCGGATCTTCATCTTTCTAGTCAATAGTCTCTCCCGGGTTGTGTTTGGAAATGCCGAATTACGTTAAGTTCTTCTTTGGCAAACATCTTTGAATGTACCACACTTTGTTACCTGGGGGCTTCTTTTACGAAGCTCGTCAAATTTCATTTATACCATCATCCGTTTTTTACGTATTTGCAACCTTCCTGTATCGTTCTCAAGCCACTATATGCATCAACTTGACTTAAGATTTGGCCAAGCTGGGTTGCCTCGCTCCTGTGTTTACCCCCTACGTTCCCGATTGTTCGGCTAGGGAGTAAAGGGAGCACCTCTGCGATTGTTACATCCGGATTTCCCGGGTACGTACCTCAGACGGGTGAAGCCGAAAGCTAGCGTCTTAAGACAACAAGTTGGTCGGCCATGGGGGGAAGTGAAAATAATTGATACCTCTCACGAAGTTTCCGGGGTATTTTCCCGAAGTAACCGTCCCCGTCTACATTCGGGTACTAGGTTATTCGTCAACGGATAACGTGGTCACCTGACGAAAGGAACCCATAGCGGAACTATTTTCGTCGGAAGATGTTTCTTACGTTAATCAGTAATATAACATAACTCCCCGAGCACGTTTTTGTCAGTTTGCACCAAATGGCCGGATTGCCTGGTTTTCCGAAGTATCTTTCTGATGTTCTCGGGTTACATAGTAGGAAAACACTCCTTGGCTTCTGGTCGAGGAGGCGGAAGCCGATGGCCGGTTAAGACAACGTTTTTTATGCACGGTTTGGAGACTATCCGATGTAAAGTACATAGGTACATAGAATCGACCTATCAATCTTGATCTAGACCATCTATTATGGTCTCCAGAGCACAATCTGCTTGGGACAGCCGAGCTGCGGGCATAACCTGGTCATATACCAGATGCACGGGCACTTCCTGCCCATCTGGCCCTACCGGCCCAACTCTCGCTAAATGCTCCGGTTCCAGCTTGGTGAATCGGGTCTTGATCATCGCCCACACTTCCCGTGCTCCTTCATGACAAGATGACATCTTCCATAACTCAAAGCGGCGCCGAGCTCCTTTGAAGCGACTTGCGAGTTCGGCCATCCCTTCCGGAGCCACTTCGCCAGGCCACAGTGCTTTGAACATGCTCTTCATGGCTCTCCGGGCCCGCTCATGTACAGCAGATAGCTCCTTCAGCAGGTCCCGCCCGAAGTAACCGGCTTCCTCTTCGGGACGCCCGGTCAGCAGAACTACAATAAGATGGGGCGTTGTTCATCTCGCTACCATATACGTTCAGTTATTGAACGGACGAGTTAGATTGCACTTACCGAACATGCCTGCTTTCAGTCTTTGGTTCTCCTCTTGGGTTACAGTCAGTCGAGCTTTCAAGCTTTTGATTTCTTGGACCTGTTGTTCGCCTTCCGCCTTAAGCTTATCCCTCTCCTCATGACTTCGGGACAGCACCCGGTAGCCAGCCTCTTGCTGTGACTCCGCATATCTTCGGGCTTTCCTGGACATATCCAGGTCCTTCTGCAGCTGATTTATCGTCTCGGCTGCTATGGAAACATTTTTCATTAGTGGAGGTGTTCCACCCCATTTTCTCTTTATTGAACTTTAAATTCAGGCACTTACCATGTGCCTCTCTGGTGAATGTTTTCACCCCCTCTAGCTCGGTTTTCACAGACTTTAACTCTGTTTGAGCCAGCTTGAGGTCCTCGGACAGCTTTTTGTTCTGCTCCCGAACAGTCTGCACAAAAAGCAGGGCAGCATGGATATCAGACCCTTAACTTGGCCGTCCCGCCCAAATTAAGGCTCGGGGGCTACTGGGTTAGGTACTAGTTTTCAAAACTATTACTATACCTGCATATTTGTAGACATGAGCCTCACTGCACCTTCAAGTCCCGTTCGGGCAGCGCCGAGGTATGCATCTACCGAGCTAAGAGCATTGACCTCCTGATTAGACAACGCGGTTTGCCGAAGTGATGCCTTGCGCCGCCGATGATTCATCACACTTTCAACTTCGGAATTAGTGACCGAGATGTCTCCCGAGTCCTCGGGATTTTGGTCCTCGGTAGTGGCTCCCGGAGTAACTCCGGTTACAGCTGGCGACCTCAGATTTGAGTCACCCCTTGGCACCTTCTCAACATCCTCGGCCGCGCGGGGTTCCACACATCGTCTATCGAACACCATGGAACAAATTATTGACATATGCGGTGGATGTTGAAGATAGAGGCCATAACAGTACGGTGAATACATTACCTCTTCGGGCAGGGCGCCGATGATGTAGCTCCCGTTGGGGCCACGCGTGGGGTCACCCCATGACTACTTGTCGTCGGAGCCGCTGGCGCCGCTTTTGCGGTTGTTCGGTGCATCGTGCGACGGCCCTTGGGAGTAGGTGTCTGTGTGTTCGGGCCTGCAGCGGCTGATTGTTTCTTTCGAGAGGAAGCCCGTTGACCACTTACCACGGAGGAGGGAAGTGCCCCGGGATGATCGGCCAACAGGGCCACCTTGGAGCCATCAAGGCTCTCCTGGTAGAAGACCCCGTCGTCGAAAATAATCGATGTTTCAGGGTCGTCATGAAACCCAGGATCGTCATCGCGAGAGTAATTCTCCGGTTGAGGAGCCGGGCAACTCACCGTTTCGATCCATCGCCTCCAACTCTGTTCGGACAAGATGAATATCCGATTATGAAAAATCTGGGGAAATATCCGAACTATAAAAGAGTGGTCGAACTCACCATTTCGATGGGCTCATATATCGAGAAGCCTTTCTTGAGCTATAGTCGAGCGAACTCTTGCTCTTCCCCCTTGAACAAATCGGCTAGTATGGCGGCTATCACCGCCTGGTTGGCAGGCCCCTTCTTGGTGTACCGGGCGGCGTCGTCCTCCCCATTGTAGTTCCATAGCGGATGAATTCTCTGTTGGAGAGGCTGGACACATCGAGCAATGGCTATTGCCATCACATCAACGATGGTTAGTCCGTTATGAGCTAACCACCTCACTTGAGCAGCCAGACGAGCTACTTCGGCACTTTCCTCTTGAGAAGGACTCTTCGGGCGCCAGTTGAACCGCTTCGTTGGAGAAGCCAATGAAAATTCCGGTAGACCCCTTCGAACTGGATCGAATAAAGGGACGTCTTCGATATAAAACCATTCCGAAGTCCACTCTTCGGCATCCTTCTTCGGAGTCCCAACGGGGTATCCGGTCCCGGCAATGCGCCATACTTCGGCCCCGCCGACCTCGTAGATGACCCCTTCCCGGGTGCGAGGGACCAGGCAGAAGAATTTCCTCCACAACTCAAAGTGCGCCTCGCAGCCCAGGAACATCTCGCATAAAGCGACGAAGCCCGAAATATGGAGGATCAATCCGGGGGTAAGGTGGTGGAGCTGAATCCCGTAGAACTCTAGTAAACCCCTCAAGAAGGGATGGATGGGAAAACCCAGGCCTCGCAGCACGAAGGGCATGAAGCAAAATCTCTCCTCCCCGTGAGGGGAAGGGAAATTCTCCGCAAGGGCCTTTCCGTCTGCGGAAGTTAATCCGGGGCGGGTGGATGTGAGATCTGAGGCGGGTAGATACCCCTGCGCCTCAAGCCTACGTAGTCGCATACAAGATATGGAGCATCCCGCCCAATCACCTTGACGGGGGCCATGAGGGCGTGAGGAAGAGCCTGGGGCGCTTGCCATTGTTTGTTGACTTTGGCTTTGCGAGGATGTGGAGAAGAATGGCAGGGGGTGGGGTGCGTTAACCTCCACGCCCTTGGCCTATTAAAGGGACATTTTTGTAAGAACCCATCGGGCCGCTCGCATTCCGTGGGCGCGCAGAAATCGAGGGTCGTCACTTAATTCTCTCTCTGAAGATACCTCGGTAACCGACTTATTGGTGGCCGAATTATTGTTAATCCAAATATAAGTAACGGGAGGAACTCGCCATCCAAGCCGAAGACTTCTGAAGCATGAAGCTGCCGAAGACCGTAGACCTTGGCATTGAAGGCTAGTTCGGGGGCTACTGAGGGTGTCCCGGACTAGGGGGTACTCGGGTTGCTGGCCTATCTCTCATGGGCCGGGCTGGTGGGCCGCTCTCTACACGTCGATGGAAGGCTGGATTGTGGACGACCCCGTATGATGGAAGGAAATCTCTAAAGTCTTGGCGTCTCCTCCAAGGAATAGATGGTGTCACCGGCATGTTATCCCTGATGGTAACCGACCATATGTAACCCTAGGGCCCCCCTGGTGTCTATATAAACCGGGAGGTTTAGTCCGTAGGGGAGAAGACTCATAATCTAGGGTTTAGCCCATCTGATCTCGAGGTAGATCAACTCTGTAACCTTCATACAATCACATCAATACACTCAAGCAGGACGTAGGGTTTTACCTCCTCGAGAGGGCCCGAACCTGGGTAAATCGCTGTCTCTACGCTTTCTGTTACCATCGACTCCTTGACCCATAGTTCGGACCCCCTACCCGAGATCTGCCGGTTTTGGTACCGACAAAAGGGATCCCGAGAGCAGTAGTAACAGTTTAATATTGTGACAGTATCCATTTGTAGTTGTAGCAGATCAGGATACAACTCCGAGCGTCCTGTTACCGTGGACACGGCTATTCGAATAGATAACTTCCCTGCAGGGGTGCACTACTGTTACCCAACACGCTCGATCACATCTGGCCGGACACACTTGCTGGGTAATGCCCAGCCTCGGGAGATCGACACGACGCAGTCCTACCTAGGCTCAGCAAAGAGGTCAGCACGCCGGTCTAAATCCTAAGCACGAAGGGGTCTTGGGCCATCGCCCTTCGCACTCCTGCACGTTGCGTGACTGGCCGGGGCCCAAGCGCGACTGTGGAAGCACCACAGACGTAACCAGCTCACCCCAACAATCAACCCGCATCCCTGAGCTGTGACATCTGAAGAACTTTCGGCTGATACTACGACGTAGAGGGCCCCATTAAACCATTATCCCACGTGGTGGTAGTGCGTATAGGCACGTAGCCAACTCAGATCAAATACCCAAATCCGTTAGGCGTATTTAGTAACTCGCAGAGACGAGCAGGGCCCCTGTCGCTCCGACTTGGTAAAACATAACACGCGGGTGCTCTTGGAGCCGACCCGTCTTTAATGTTATTCTCTCGTGGGCACCCTTGTGGCCAGCCCGACTTTAGCAATTTAAAGTATGACAGTAATGTAAACATTTCCGTGATCATCACCCAGAGTGATCACGGCCCGGTATCAAGCATGGCAAACGGACAAGGGTGATGGGCCACAGATGAGACATATCATACCTAACTAAGCATATTAGGATAGCAGGCGATGTATCAATAGCAGGCGACAACATCAGGCTATGCATCAGAATAGGAGCTATCGGAACAGTAGCATGGGCAATTCTAATGCAAGTATAAGAGAGAAATGAATGGGCGATATCTTATGATCAAGGGGGTTTTGCTTGCCTGGAAGCTCAGCTGAAGGGGTCAGGTCGTCGGCGACGTCGTCGTACACTGCAGTGTCGTCGGCAGTCTCAGGGGCTATCGGGAGAGAAGGAGGGGGAAGAAACAATAAATACACGGCAATAATACAACAACGATGCATGACATGCCTAAATGTTATGCAGAGGTGATATATTGCCTATCTAACTGTATTAGATAATTTAGGAATTTATTTGGATTTATTTTATTAAAGTTTTGCACTATTCATTTATCAAATACGGGCAAAAAGTTCCATGTTCAGTATGTTAGAGGGGGTGGCAGGTATGTGGATAGGATATTCGGATTCTTCATATTTTTCTGATCAATTTTCCTATATAAATTATTTTCATCCGAGTTACGGTTTATTTTATATGATTTTTCAAAGTTTTAATCATTTTCTGGAATTTCTGGAATTATTTTAAATTGGAATTATCCGAAACAGTGTAGGCTAACGTCAGCATGACGCATGCATGACATCAGCAGTCAACCCAGTCGGCTGACCAGTCAAAGTGACAGGTGGGGCCCACAAGTCATACTCAGTACTAATTAACAGAGGGTTAATCTTAACTAATTAACCTAATTAGCTAGTGGGACCCACTGTCAGTGACTGATTAATCTAACAGTTTTAATTAACAGATTAATTAGTAGTTTAATTATTTTTAAAAATGTTTAAACTAGGTGGGGTTCACATGTCAGTGGCCCAGTCAGCCCAGTCAGCAGGCTGAGAGGGGATGACAGGTGGGGCCAGTCAACTGCCCAGTCAGCAGTTGACTGGTCCACGGTTGACCAGTCAAAGTCCAGGGGGACCCACATGTCATTCTCTCTGGTTTTTAACTAACAATTTTATTTAATCTAAACCGGTTTAATTAGCGGCCTGGGGCCCGCAGTGAGTGACTGTTAGCAGGGGTTTAATTAGCGCTAATTACGACCACGTCAGCCCGACGGCAGCTAGCCGCCGGTGGCCACAGAGCGCGGTGGAGGCTCGCCGGAGTTGCATTCCGGTGGCCATTTGGCCATCTGCGAGCAGCTACGGGTCGAGCACGTCGGCGAGCATCAAACGGTGCAACTGGCCGGAGCAGCGGCTGCCGGGAAAGTGGCCGGCGACGAGCGGAGGCAGAGGCAGGGGCTCGGGCTCGTCGGGGGTATGGGCTACGGGCGACTAGAGGGGGAAAGGACGGGCGCAATCGGCGTAGTGGCTCACCGCGGGACCGTAGTGGGTAGGCAATGGGCTCGGGGAGGTCCAGGGCGGTCGGAGATCGACGGAGGCAGCGGCGGCGTCCGACGGGGAAGACGGCGCGATGGCGACGTTCCGGAGCAGCTCCGATCGAACGCGGGCGTCGGCTCGATGAGGACGAGGACGGGGGAGCTTTCGGGCAGCCCGCGACGGCGAGGGGCGGTCGGTAGCCGCGTCAATGGCGCGGCGCGGCCATGCGCGCGCTCGGGCAGAGAGAGGGGAACGAGGCAGGGAGAGGGAGAGAGTGGCGAGGGAAATATCCGGGGCGGCTAGGGTTGCGCGGTGGCGTACTTATCCCTCCCCATCTCCTGTAGCGACGCGAGCTAGCCGGGCGCGGCGGGAACAGCTCGCCGGCGACGACGCGGTCGGGCGCGGGCGACCGTGCGGTGAGCAGTAGAAGGAGGAGGACGAGGTGGGCTGGGCCGTTTCCTGTTTTGACTAGAGCCCAGTAGCGCGGCCCTTTTCCATTTCTTTCTTTTCTTTTCTGTTTTCTGTTTTTAGTTTTCTGTTTTGCAAATAGTTAGGCCCCAAATGGAGTTTTGTAAAATAAGTGACTTGGCCCAATAATTAATATGCAATATATGGTACTGCTAGAAAAAGGTTTGGTGAGCAAATGATTTCACTTGAATTTTAATTAAATAAAAAGGTATTAAAAGTTGTTGTTTTGTTACCGTTTTAGGGTGTTAGGCTCATCTAGGTATTTTTGGTGATGTTGTTTTTCTTAACACAATTAGTTATAGATTATTTGCTATTTAATGAACATTTTTGTTTTCAAATTTGAATAACTTTTATTTTCACTTTAAATTTGAATTTCAATTTGATTTGGAATTTTGAAATGAGATATGATGCAAATGATGATCAAGCACTGTTCAACATGATGACTTGGCATTATCAAAATGGTGATTACTGTTGCTAATACATGGGGGTGTTACAAGTTTGCACCAACTCTCGATGTGAGAAAGGGCAATGCATGGTACCGAAGAGGCTAGCAAATTGCGGAAGGGTGAGAGTGCGTATAATCCATGGACTCACATTAGTCATAAAGAACTCACATACTTATTGTGAAAGTCTATTAGCCCTCGAAGCAAAGTACTACTACGCATGCCCCGAGAGGGATAGATTTGTAGGACAAGGTCCATCGCTCGTCCCCGACCGCCACTCATAAGGTAGACAATCAATAATAAATCATGCTCCAACTTCTTAGCATAACGACAGATCATACGTGCATGCTTCGGGAATCACAAACCTTAACACAATTATTCTTATTAAACCACAATTATCTACTAATACCTCCGCCATATTACCATCTTAATATCGCAAAACTATTTCAAGGAATCAAATTTATCATATTCAGTGATCTACATGAATTTTTTTATTATATCCCTCTTGAATACCTATCATATCAGGACCAAATTCATAACCCGTGCATATTACCATTGCTATCATGAGACTCTCAAAAAGATATAAGTGAAGTGTGAGAGCGCAACTATTTCTTTAAAATATAACCACCGCCGTGCTCTAAAAGATATAAGTGAAGCACTAGAGCAACTGCCTAGCTCAAAAGATATAAGTGAAGCACATAGAGTATTCTAACAAATCACAAATAATGTGTGTCCCTCTCAAAAAGGTGTGTTCAGCAAAGATGATTGTGACAAACTAAAAAGCAAACAAACTATATCACAAGACGCTCCAAGTAAAACACATATCATGTGATGAATAAAAATATAGCTCCAAGTGAGTTACCGATAGATTGTAGACGAAAGAGGGGATGCCTTCCAGGGCATCCCCAAGCTTAGACGCTTGAGTCTTCCTTGAATATTACCTTGGGGTGCCTTGAGCATCCCCAAGCTTAGGCTCTTGCCGCTCCTTATTCCTTTATCCATCGTAGTCTCACCCAAAACTTGAAAACTTCAGCACACAAAACTCAACAGAAACCTCATGAGATCCATTAGTATAACAAACAAATCTTTCACTTTAGGTGCTATAGTAAATTGATTCATATTTAATATTGGCATAATGCTCCAACTTCTCCATGACTCATACCCCCCGATACGATCTATAGATTCATCAAAATAAGCAAACTATGCAACAAAAACAGAATCTGTCTAAAACAGAACTATCTGTAAAGATCTATTTAAAAGCCATACTTCTGTAACTCCAAAAATTCTAAAAAATTAGGACAACGTGGGAAATTCATATACCAATACTGTGTAAGAATTTCAGATTTTTCTGACGCTCCAGTACAGAAATAAAATTTTATGTTTTCCAAACAGTATCAATTATACTATCTTCCAAATCATGCCAAATGCATTACTTGGCACAAACACTAATTAAAACATAAAAACACAATCATAACTGAAGCTATAATCATGCAAACACTCAAAAACAGTAGGTAAAAGCAAAAATTTATTTTATTCATTGGGTTGCCTCCCAACAAGCGTTATTGTTTTATACCCCTAGCTAGGCATAATGCATAGTTTCAAGTGTTGTCATCCTTCAAGTTAATTCCATAAGTAGCCCTCATAATGGATTCACAGGGTGCTTTAATTCTTTTCCTAGGGAAGTGTTCCATCCCTTTCTTTAGTGGAAATTGAAATCTTATATTACCTTCTATCATATCAATAATAGCACCAATAGTTCGAAGAAAAGGCCTACCAAGTATTATGGGGCAAGAAGGATTGCATTCAATGTCATGAACAATAAAGTCCACGGGCACATAATTTCTATTTGCAAGAATAAGCACATCATTTATTCTACCCAATGGCTTTTTAATAGTGGAATCCGCAAGATGCAAATTAAGGGAACAAGGATCCAAGTCGGTGAGACCTAGCACATCACACAAAGATTTTGGTATAGTGGAAACGCTAGCACCAAGATCACAAAGAGCATTACATTCATAATCTTTAATTTTTACTTTAATAGTAGGTTCCCATTCATCTTGTAATTTTCTAGGAATTGATACTTCCAACTCAAGTTTTTCTTCATGTGCTTTCATCATGGCTTCTACAATATGTTTAGTGAAAGCCTTATTTTGTTCATATGCATTTGGTGAATTAATCATGGATTGCAACAAGGAATTACACTCAATCAAAGAACAACTATCATAATTGAAGTCTGATACGTCACCAACGTATCTATAATTTATGAAGTATTCATGCCATGTTTATAACAATTCTATATGGTTTTGGTATGATTTGATTAGAACTAACGCGGACTGACGCTGTTTTCAGCAGAACTACCGTGGTGTTGTTTTTTGTGCAGAAATGAAAGTTCTCCAAATGCAATGAAACTTTTTGACGATTTTTTTGGACCAAAAGAGACCCCCGAAGCTTCGTGGGAGGACCATAAGAGCCACGAGGTGTGCCCACGAGGCACATGGGCGCGCCAGGGGGGTGGCGTGCCCATGTACCTCGTGGGCCCATCTTAGCCCATCTTGACGTGATTCCAACGCTGAAAAATCCTATAAATAGAGAAACCACCAGAAATAACCCTAGAACTTCGACTCCGCCGCCGCAAGCCTCTGTACCTTCGAAATACCATCTACAGCCCTTTTCCGGCACCCTGCCGGAGGGGGGAAATCATCACCGGAGGCCATCTTCATCATCTCGGCGGTCTCCATGACGAGGAGGGAGTAGTTCACCCTCGGGGCTGAGGGTATGTACTAGTAGCTATGTGTTTGATCTCTCTCTCTCTCGTGTTCTTGATATGGCACGATCTTGATGTATCGCGAGCTTTGTTAATATAGTTGGATCATATGGTGTTTCTTCCCTCTCTATCTTTGTTGTGATGAATCGAATCTTTTCCCTTTGAGGTTTCATTATTGTCGGATTGAATATTTCAGATTTGAGAACACTTGATGTATGTCTTGCATATGAATACCCGTGGTGACAATGGGGTAATATATTGATTCACTTGATATATGTTTTGGCATTCAACTCGCGGATTCCCGCGGTGACATTGGGGTAATCTATGCATAGGGGTTGATGCACGTTTTCATTATCTTTTCTCCGATAGAAACTTTGGGGTGCTCCTTGGAGTTCTTTGCGTGGATTGAATATTATGATTATGAAGTTGTTTGATGCATATCGTATAATCAACTCACGGATACATGTGGTGACATTGGATTATCTAGGTGACATTAGAGTTGGTTGATGTGTATCATATGGTGTTATTTTAGTATGAACTCTAGGGCTGTTTGTGACACTTATAGGAATAGCTCAATAGATTGATCGGAAAGGATAACTTTGAGGTGGTTTCGTACCCTACAAACAATTTCTATCTTATGTTCTCCGCTAATAGAAACTTGGGAGTGATTCTTTATCGCACGTTGAGGGATGGTTATATGATCCAATTATGTTAGCATTGTTGAGAGATTGCACTAGTGAAAGTATGAACCCTATGCCTTGTTTTTAAGCATTGCAATACCGTTTGTGCTCACTTTTGTTACTTGCTACCTTGCTGTTTTTATATTTTCAGATTACAAAAACCTATATCTACTATCCATACTACACTTTTATCACCATCTCTTCGCCGAACTAGTGCACCTATACAATTTACCATTGTATTGGGTGTGTTGGGGACACAAGAGATTTCTTGTATTTGGTTGTAGGGTTGTTTGAGAGATACCATCTTCAACCTATGCCTCCCACGGATTGATAAACCTTAGGTCATCCACTTGAGGGAAAATTGCTACTGACCTACAAAACTCTGCGCTTGGAGGCCCAACACGAGTCTACAAGAATAAGTTGTGTAGTAGACATCAAAGTCCTTGTAATCCAAAGTAGTGGGTGCATTACTATTTAAAGTTTTAACCTCTCCAAACCCACTTTTTTCATTTTTATGATCAAGATTATCACCCTCCAAGCAAGTGGGACTCCTTCTATCTAAAGTTGACTCTTCTCCAGTCCCTTTTTCATCAAGTTTTATGTTACTAAATAATGATTCAATAGGAGTGACACCAATCATTTTAATATCTTCATCATTACTCCGATAGAAACCGGGTGGAATTGCTTTTTCTAGAAATTCTCGCTTAGCTCTCAACCTAGCGGTCCTTTCTTTACATTCATTAATGGAAACATAGATAGCCTTAATAGACTCATTTATATCATGCTTGGATGGCAAAATTTTAGTTTTGAGATTTTCCACATCATGAGCAATTCTATCCATGCTCCTAGCCAATTCATCAACTCCATTCAATTTTTCTTCTATCATAGCATTGAAATTCTTTTGCGAACTAATAAATTCTTTAATATTACTTTCAAGATCAGAGGGCATCCTATTATTATTATTATAAGAACCATAAGGATTGCCATAATTATTAGAGGAATTTCTAGGAAACAGTTTAGGATTGAAATTACCCCTATAAGCATTGTTGTTGAAGTTATTTCTAGAGACAAAATTCACATCAATAACATCATTATTTTTCTCAATCAAAGTAGACAATGGCACATCATTAGGATCAATATGAGCATTCTTACTAGCAACCAATTTCAATAGAGCATCCATCTTATCACTCAAAGTATTAATTTCTTCAACAGAATTTACCTTCTTACCAGTTGGAGATCTCTCAGTGTGCCATTGAGAATAATTTTCCATAATATTATCAATAAGTTTTGTAGCTTCTTCTAATGTAATTTCCATAAAAGTACCACCTGCGGCAGAGTCTAGCAAATTTCTAGAGACAAAGTTTAGTCCCACATAAAATTTTTGTATGATCATCCATAAATTTAAACCATGACTTGGGCAATTTCTTATCATTAATTTCATTCTCTCCCAAGATTATGCAACATGTTCATGCTCAAGTTGCTTAAAATTCATAATTTGATTTCTTAAAGAAATAATCTTAGCGGGAGGAAAATACTTGGTAATAAAAGCATCCTTACACTTATCCCAAGAATCAATACTATTTCTAGGCAAGGATGAAAACCAAGTTTTAGCATGATCTCGTAGTGAGAACGGAAATAATTTTAGTTTGACAATGTCATTATCCACATCTTTCTTCTGTTGCATATCACAAAGTTCAACGAAAGTATTTAGATGGGATGCATCATCTTCATTAGGACTACCAGAAAATTGTTCTTTCATAACAAGATTAAGCAAGGCAGCATTAATGTCACATGACTCCGCACTAGTGGTGGGAGGAGCAATAGGAGTACTAATAAAATCATTATTATTAGTATTGGAAAAGTCACACAATTTTGTATTTTCTTGAGACATCGCGATAAAGCAAGCAAACTAGCAAATTTTTTTTTGTGTTTTTGTAAAAAAAAATTAGAAGTGGGGGAGATGAAAACAAGAGGCAAATGCAAATAAAATAAATGCAAGTGATTGATAGTTTGTGTGAAGGTACTTGGTAATTTTGATGATGTCTCCCCGGCAACGGCGCCAGAAATTCTTCCTGCTACTTGTAGTCTGCGTTGGTATTTCCCGAAGAGGAGAGGATGATGCAGTACAATAGAGATAAGTATTTCCCTCAGTTAAGAACCAAGGTTATCAATCCAGTAGGAGAACCAAGCAAAATTCCGTTAAGTGCACCTGCACACACAAGAGCAAACACTTGCACCCAACGCAAATAAGAGGGTTGTCAATCCTCTTAGCGGTTATTTGCAAGGATTAAATCTTATCGAGGTAAATAGATAAACTAAAACACTAATTAAAATAAATGTAAATAAATTGCAGCAAGGTATTTTTAGGTTTTTTATATGATAAAGATAGACCCGGGGACCATAGTTTTCACTAGAGGCATCTCTCTCGAGCACAGAAACATACGGTCGGTAAGCAAATTACTGTTGGGCAATTGATAGAAAAGCAAATTACTATATATAGGCATCACGTCCGAGACAAGTAGACCGACTCCTACCTGCATCTACTACTATTACTCCACTCATCGACCGCTATCCAGCATGCATCTAGAGTATTAAGTTAATAAAAACAGAGTAACGCCTTAAGCAAGATGACATGTGATACGTCTCCAATGTATCTATAATTTTTGATTGTTCCATGCTATTATATTATCAATCTTGGATATTTTTATATACATTTACAACAATTTTATATCATTTTTTGGGACTAACCTATTAACTTAGTGCCCAGTGCCAGTTGCTGTTTTTTGCCTGTTTTTGGCTTTCCAGAATATCAGTACCAAACGAAGTCCAAATGCCACGAAACTTTTTGGAGATTTTTTTCTGGACATAACAAACACTAGAAGCTTTGGGAGGAGACGAGAAAATGAAGCAGTAGCCCACGTGGCACCACGGCGCGCCCCGGGGGGGGGGTGGGCGCCCTGGTGGCTCGTGGGGCCCACACAGCTCCGTTTGACCTAATTCCTCCACTATAAATTCTCTAAAATCGGGAAACCAATAGAGGAGTCCATGAAATACTGTTTCCGCCGCCGCAAGTTTCTGTTCTCGAGAGATCCCATCTGGAGGCCTTTTTCGGTACTCCGCCGGAGGGGGAATCGATCACGGAGGGGCTCTGCATCAACCTTGCTGCCCTTCCGATGATGCGTGAGTAGTTTACCACAGACCTTCAGGTCCATAGTTAGTAGCTAGATGGCTTCTTCTCTCTTTTTGATCTTCAATACAATGTTCTCCTCGATGTTCTTGGAGTTCTATCCGATGTAATCACTTTTTGCGGTGTGTTTGTTGGCATCCGATGAATTGTGAGTTTATGATCAGATTATCCATGAATATTATTTGAGTTTTCTCTGAACTCTTTTATGCATGATTATTATAGCTTCATATTTCTCTCCGGTCTATTGATTTCGTTTGGCCAACTAGATTGATTTATCTTGCAATGGGAAAGGTGCTTTGTAATGGGTTCGATCTTGTGGTGCTCAATCCCAGTGACAGAAAGGGACATGACACGTATGTATCATTGCTATTAAGGGTAAAAAGATGGGGTTTATTCATGCATGAGTTTACTTTGTCTACATCATGTCATCTTGCTTAAGGCGTTACTCCGTTCATCATGAACTTAATACACTAGATGCATGCTGGATAGCGGTCGATGTGTGGAGTAATAGTAGTAGATGCAGGCAGGAGTCGGTCTACTTGTCTCGGATGTGATGCCTATATACATGATCATTGCCTTGGATATCGTCATGATTATTTGCTTTTCTATCAATTACCCAACAGTAATTTGTTCACCCACCGTATGCTATTTTCATGAGAGAAGCCTCCAGTGAAAACTATGGCCCCCGAGTCTACTTCTATCATATATTAAAAATCCGAAATATACCTTGCTGCAATTTTACTTTATTTATTTTATTTCGTATTTTTATTTGATCTATTTATCTATCATCATACAATTTAATCTAGCAATTAACCGCCAAGGGGTTGACAACCCCTTGTTTGCGTTGGGTGCAAGGATTTGTTATTTTGTGTGCAGGTACTGTTAACGAGGTGTTGCGTGATTCTCCTACTAGATTGATAACCTTGGTTTCATAACTGAGGGAAATACTTATCTCTACTGTACTACATCATCCCTTCCTCTTCGGGGAAAAACAAACGCAGATCACAATTAGCAGGAAGAATTTCTGGCGCCGTTGCCGGGGAGACATCATCAACATCTATCAAGTACCTATGCACAAACTTTCATCTCCTTGCATTTATTTTATTTTCCTTTGCCACTCGTTTTCATCTCCCCCACTTCTAAAAAGTTTTTACAAAAATACAAAAATATTTTCCGTTTGCCTTTTCCTTGTTTGCTTGTTTGCTTGCTTGTTATCTTGTTTGCGTAGCCACGATGTCTCAAGAAAATACAAAATTGTGTGATTTTTCCAATACTAATAATAATGATTTTATTCGTACTCCAATTGCTCCTCCCGCCGCTAGTCCGGAGACTTGTGATATTAATGCCGCTTTGCTAAATCTTGTTATGAAAGAACAATTTTCTGGTAGTCCTAATGAAGATGCTGCATCCCATCTTAACACTTTCATAGAATTGTGTGATATGCAAAATAAAAAAGATGTGGATAATGATATTGTGAAATTAAAATTATTCCCATTCTCATTGCGGGATCGTGCAAAAATTTGGTTTTCATCTTTACCATGAAATAGCATCGATTCTTGGGATAGGTGTAAAGATGCTTTTATTACCAAGTATTTTCCTCCCACAAAAATTATCTCCCTTAGAAATCAAATTATGAATTTCAAGCAACTTGATCATGAACATGTTTCCCAATCTTGGGTAAGGATGAAATTAATGATAAGAAATTGCCCTACTCATGGTTTAAATTTGTGGATGATCATACAATTTTTTTATGCGGGATTAAATTTCGTTTCTCGAAATCTTTTAGATTCCGCCGCGGGTGGTATTTTTATGGAAATTACTTTGGGAGAAGCTACTAAATTGCTTGATAATATTATGGCAAATTATTCACAATGGCATACTGAAAGAGTTCCTACTAGTAAAAAAGCGAATTTGGTTGAAGAAATTCGTACTTTGAGTGATAAAGTTGACGCGCTTATGAAATTGGTTGCTAGCAAAAATACTCCTATTGATCCTATTGATGTGCCTTTATCCACCTTGATTGAGAAAAATATTTATCCCGTAGACATGAATTTTGTCTCGCGAAACAATTTTAATAATAATGCTTATAGAGGTAATTTTAATCCTAGGCCGTTTCCTGGAAATTCCTCTAATAGTTATGGCAATTCCTATGGTAATTCTTATAATAATAATAATATGATGCCCTCTGATCTTGAAAGTAATATTAAATAATTTATTAATGCTCAAAAAGTTTTCAACACTACGATAGAAGAAAAATTGAGTAAACCTGATGATATGTCTAGGAGCATTGATAGAATTATTCATGATGTGGAAAATCTTAAGACTAAAATTATGCCACCCAAAGTTGATATTAATTAATCAATTAAAGCTTTATATGTTTCCATGGACGAGAGTTAGAAAAGAACCGCTATGCTAAAAGCTAAACGAGAATTTTTAGAAAAAACGATTCCTCCCAGTTTCTATCATAGTAATGATGAGGATATTAAAATGATTGGTGTTTCATCTATTGATTCCTTGTTTAGCAATATAAAACTTGATGAAAAGGGGACTGAAAAAGAGTCAACTTTAGCTAGAAGGCGTTCCCATAATTCGGAGGGTGAAAATCTTGATATTTTTTTTGATAAAAGTGGGTTTGGAGAGGTAAAAACTTTAACTAGCGATGTGCCCACTCTCTTGGATTACAAAGACTTTAATTATGATAATTGTTCCTTGATTGAATGTATTTCTTTGTTACAATCCATGTTAAATTCACCCAACGCTTATGAGCAAAATAAGGCTTTTACTAAACACATCGTAGAAGCAATGATGAAAGCGTTAGAAGAAAAGCTAGAATTAGAAATTTCAATTCCTCGAAAATTATATGATGAGTGGGAACCCACCATTAATGTTAAAATTAAAAATTATGAGTGCAATGATTTATGTGATTTGGGTGCTAGCGTTTCCACAATTCCAAAATCTCTATGTGATGTGCTAGGTTTTACCAACATAGATGAATGTTCTCTTAATTTACATCTTGCGGATTCCACTATTAAAAAGCCTTTGGGTAGAATTAATGAGGTTCTTATTCTTGCAAATAGGAACTATGTGCCCGTTGATTTTATTATACTTGACATTGAATGCAATCCTTCTTGCCACATAATACTTGGTAGACCGTTCTTACGAACCATAGGTGCCGTTATTGACATAAAAGAAGGGAATATAAAATTTCAGTTTCCATTAAAAAAGGGTACGGAACATTTCCCTAGGAATAAAATTAAAGCACCATATGAATCCATTATGAGGGCCACTTATGGAATCAACTTGAAATATGACAATACTTGAAACTATGCATTATGCCTAGCTAGGGGCATAAAACAATAACGCTTGTTGGGAGGCAACCCAATGAATAAAATAAATTTTTAATTTTTGTTTCTGTTATTGTGTGTTTGAAAAATTATGCTACTGATATCATTGTGTTTTTATGTTTTAATTAGTGTTCGTGCCAAGTAAAACCTTTGGGATGATTTGGAAGATAGTATAATTGATGCTGTTTGGAAAACAGAAAGTTTTGCGTCCAGTGCTGGAATTTTAGTTCGGTACTGGAGCGTCAGAAAAATCTGAAATTTTTACAAAGTATTGTTATATGAATTTCCCTAGTTGTCCTAATTTTTCAGAAATTTTGGAGTTACAGAAGTATGGTTTTTAAATAGATCTCTTAAGACTGTTCTGTTTTTGACATATTCTGTTTTTGATGCATTGCTTGCTTGTTTTGATGAAACTATGGATTGTATCAGGGGGTATAAGCCATGGAGAAGTTATAATATAGTAGGTATAATACAAAAATAAAATATGAATGGGTTTGCAACAGTACTTAAAGTAGTGATTTATTTTGTTATACTAACGGATCTCACGAAGGTTTTGTTGAGTTTTGTGTGATTGAAGTTTTCAAGTTTTGGGTAAGATCATGATGGATGAAGGAATAAGGAGTGGCAAGAGCCTAAGCTTGGGGATGCCCAAGGCACCCCAAGGTAATATTCAAGGAATACTCAAGCGTCTAAGCTTGGGGATGCCCCGGAAGGCATCCCCTCTTTCTTCTACCAACCAACGGTAATTTTACTTGGAGCTATATTTTTATTCGTCACATGATATGTGTTTTACATGGAGCATCGTGTATTATATGAGTCTTTGCTTTTTTTTGCGTTTTAGTTTGTCACAATCAACTTTGCTGGACACACCTATTTGAGAGAGCCACACGTTTATCATGATTTGTTAGAATACTCTATGTGCTTCACTTAAATCTTTTGAGCCAAGCAGTTGCTCTAGTGCTTCACTTAAATCTTTTTGAGCACGGCGGTGGCTATATTTTGAAGAAATATTTGAACTCTCATGCTTCACTTATATTATTTTGAGAGTTGATAAGATTAAAAATTTGAAGAAATATTTGAACTCTCATGCCTCACTTATATTATTTTGAGAGTTGATACATTTTGAAGAAATATGTGCACTCTCATGCTTCACTTATATCTTTTTGAGAGTTGATAATAGTAATGGTAATTTGCACAAGATATGAATTTGGTCCCAAAGTGATGAATATTCAAGAGGGATATAATAAAAACTTTCATATAGATCATTGGATATGATAAGTGTGATTCCTTGCAATAGTTTTGCGATATGGAGATGATGATATGTGGGTCATGTTATTGAGTAATTATGATTTAGTAAGAATATTAGTGTTAAGGTTTGTGATTCCCTATGCATGCACATAAAGTCAATAGTTATGCAACGAAATTATATCCTACTTATGGTGCATTATTCGGTGTTAGTTATGTTCAATGCATGTTTATGACCGTTTTCGCTTTTTGGATGGTCGCTTCTCAATCTATTTGCTAGCCTTCATTTGTACTAAGTGGGAATACTGCTTGTGCATCCAACTCCTTAAACCCAAGTTGTGCCAAATGAGTCCACCATACCTAGCTATATGCGGTATTTCCATGCCGTTCCAAGTAAATTTGCATGTGCCAACTCTAATTTTTCAAAATAATTTTCCATTTTGTGTGCCCGTACCGCTCATGAAGCGGCAGGGGGTGGCCAATATTTTCCATGCTAGGTGTGTTATTCTCACGATGAGTGTTTATTCACTTGTCTTTGCACGAGAGAGTGGCAGGTAATAGGGATGCCCAGTCCCGAAATGATTTTTTTTAATATGATGATAATAATAAATTCCTTGGAAAGTGTTAGTATGGAGGGCACCCGTGGATACAGCTAGCCATGGATTGTGAAGGAATGGTGGAAAGGAAATAAACTTTATTTTCTGTTTGGGAACCGCCTATAATGTGTCTAGCATGGAAGATATTGGGAATTCTCGGTCATTTTCGTTGACAGGAAAAGCATGCCTCTCAAAATAATTTTATCTCTCTAATTTATGCCTTGAGCTCCGGCACATCTGCAAATCTCTGCTTCCCTCTGCGAAGGGCCTATCTATTTACTTTTATGCAATTTTTATTTTTTATTTTGCGTCTCCATCTTCTCTTACAAAGCACCAACTAGAGAGCACTATTGTCGTACTTATGCATTGTGTGTAGCTAATATTGAGTGTGTTTCATGAATGGATCAATGATTGAGCATAATGGGCTAGGGATAACTTTCTTTAGTGTTGATATTTTGAAAGACATGGTTGCTTGTTAGTATGTTGAGTATTTATGTCTTCATGTCAAACTATAGACTATTGCTTTGAATCATTCAAGTCCAAATGTCCATGCTACAAAAGAAAAGAATATAAGATGATTATGATAGGTAGCATTCCACATCAAAAATTCTGTTTTTATCAATTACCTACTCGAGGACGAGCAGGAATTAAGCTTGGGGATGCTGATACGTCTCCAACGTATCTATAATTTTTGATTATTTCATGCTATTATATTATCAATCTAGGATGTTTTTATATACATTTACAACAATTATATATCATTTTTTGGGACTAACCTATTAACTTAGTGCCCAGTGCCAGTTGCTGTTTTTTGCATGTTTTCGGTTTTCCACAATATCAGTACCAAACGAAGTCCAAATGCCACGAAACTTTTTGGAGATTTTTTTCTGGACATAACAAACACTAGAAGCTTCGGGAGGAGACGAGAAGATGAAGCAGTGGCCCACGAGGCACCACGGCGCGCCCCAAGGGGGGGCGCCCTGGTGGCTCGTGGGGCCCACACAGCTCCGTTTGACCTAATTCCTCCACTATAAAGTCTCTAAAATTGGGAAACCAACAGAGGAGTCCACGAAATACTTTTTCCACCGCCGCAAGTTTCTGTTCTCGAGAGATCCCATCTGGAGGCCTTTTCCGGTACTCCGTCGGAGGGGGAATCGATCACGGAGGGGCTCTACATCAACCTTGCTACCCTTCCGATGATGCGTGAGTAGTTTACCACAGACCTTCGAGTCAATAGTTAGTAGCTAGATGGCTTCTTCTCTCTTTTTGATCTTCAATACAATGTTCACCTTGATGTTCTTGGAGTTCTATCCGATGTAATCACTTTTTGCGGTGTGTTTGTCGGGATTCGATGAATTGTGAGTTTATGATCAGATTATCCATGAATATTATTTGAGTTTTCTCCAAACTCTTTTATCCATGATTATTATAGCTTCGTATTTCTCTCCGATCTATTGATTTGGTTTGGCCAACTAGATTGATTTATCTTGCAATGGGAGAGGTGCTTTGTAATGGGTTCGATCTTGCGGTGCTCAATCCCAGTGACAGAAAGGGACATGACATGTATGTATCATTGCTATTAAGGGTAAAAAGATGGGGTTTATTCATGCGTGAGTTTACTTTGTCTACATCATGTCATCTTGCTTAAGGCGTTACTCCATTCTTCATGAACTTAATACACTAGATGCATGCTGGATAGCGGTCGATGTGTGGAGTAATAGTAGTAGATGCAGGCAGGAGTCGGTCTACTTGTCTCGGACGTGATGCCTATATACATGATCATTTCCTTGGATATCGTCATGATTATTTGCTTTTCTATCAATTGCCCAACAGTAATTTGTTCACCCACCGTATGCTATTTTCATGAGAGAAGCCTCTAGTGAAAACTATGGCCCCCAAGTCTACTTCTATCATATATTAAAAATCCTAAAAATACCTTGCTGCAATTTTACTTTATTTATTTTATTTTGTATTTTTGTTCGATCTATTTATCTATCACCATACTATTTAATCTAGCAATTAACCGCCAAGGGATTGACAACCCCTTGTTTGCGTTGGGTGCAAGGATTTGTTATTTTGTGTGTAGGTACTGTTAACGACATTTTGCGTGATTCTCCTACTGGATTGATAACCTTGGTTTCATAATTCAGGGAAATACCTATCTCTACTATACTGCATCATCCCTTCCTCTTCGGGGAAAAACCAACGCAGATCACAAGTAGCAACATGATGTAGAGAAGCAAATTCAAGGAATATGAATAAACCCCATCTTTTTATCCTTAATGGGAACAATACAAATACGTGTCATGTCCCCTTCTGTCACTGGGATTGAGCCCTGCAAGATTCAACCCATCACAAAGGACCTTTCCCATTGCAAGATAAATCAATCTAGTAGGCCAAACCAAATCGATAGATCGGAGAGAAATACAAAGCTATAACAATCATGCATAAAAGAGTTCAGAGAAGACTCAAATATTTCTCATGAATAATCTGATCATAAACTCACAATTCATCGGATCCCACCAAACACACCGCAAAAGAAGATTACATCGGATAGAACTCCAAGAACATCGAGGAGAACATTGTATTGAAGATCAAAGAGAGAGAAGAAGCCATCTAGCTACTAGCTATGGACCCGTAGGTCGGTGGTAAACTACTCACACATCATCGGAAGGGCAGCAAGGTTGATGTAGATGCCCTCCGTGATCGATTCCCCCTCCGACAGAGTACCAGAAAAGGCCTCCAGATGGGATCGCGGAAGAACAGAGGCTTGCGGCGGCGGAAAGGTTTTCTCTTCTGGCTCTCTGGGGGTTTCCCAATATTTGTGAATTTATAGAAGTGGAATTAGGTCAAACGGAGTCATGTGGGCCCCACAAGGCAGCATGGCGCGCCCCCCTGGGGCGCGCCCTATTGCCTTGTGAAGCCTTCATGAGGCTTCTGGCCTCCTCCCGAAGTTTCCAAGGTTTTTTTTGTCAAAAAAAAAAATCTCCAAAAAGTTTCGTGGCATTTGGACTTCATTTGGTACTGTTTCTCCGAAAAGCCAAAAACAAGCAGAAAACAACAACTGGCACTGGGCACTAGGTTAATAGGTTAGTCCCAAAAAATGATATATAATTGCATATAATTGCATATAAAAACATCCAAGATTGATACTATAATAGCATGGAACAATCAAAAATTATAGATACGTTGGAGACGTATAAGTGCCACGAGGGGTCCACAAGCCTGGGGGCGCGCCCCCTGAGCTTGTCGCTCCCTCGTGACTCCTCAGGTCTTCTCCCGAACCTTCTAGGGTCCCTTATGGTCCAGAAAAAGTTAATCCAATGTTTTTTCTGCGTTTGGACCTTTTTTGATAATGATTTTCTGAAAAGATAAAAACAAGCAAAAAACAGCAACTGGCACTAGGTTAAAAGGTTAGTCCCAAAAAATGATATAAAATAGCACCAAGTTGCATATAAAACATCCAAGATTGATAATATAATAGCATGGATCAATCAAAAATTATAGATACGTTGGAGACGTATCAAAGCACATAGAGTATTCTAACAAATCAATAATAATGTGTGTCCCTCTCAAAAAAGTGTGTTCAGCAAAGATGATTGTGGCAAACTAAAAAGCAAACAAAGAAAATAAAACTATAGCACAAGATGCTCCAAGCAAAGCACATATCATGTGATGAATAAAAATATAGCTCCAAGTGAGTTACCGATAGATTGTAGACGAAAGAGGGGATGCCATCCGGGGTATCCCCAAGCTTAGACGCTTGGGTCTTCCTTGAATATTACATTGGGGTGCCTTGGGTATCCCCAAGTTTAGGCTCTTGCCACTTCTTATTCCTTTATCCATCATGATCTCACCCAAAATTTGAAAACTTCAGCACACAAAACTCAACAGAAACTTCGTGAGATCCGTTAGTATAATAAATTCATCCAAACATTTAGGTACTGTTGTAAATTGATTCATATTTAATATTGGCATAATGGTACTGTACTCCAACTTCTCCATGACTTATACCCCCCGATACAGTCCATAGATTCATCAAAATACGCAAACTATGCAACAAAAACAGAATCTGTCTAAAACAGTACAATCTGTAAAAATTGAATATTTGACTATACTTATTTAACTCCAAAAATTCTGAAAAACTAGGGCAACGTAAACAATTCGTACTCCCATACGGTATAAAAAATTCAGCAATTATTGATGTTCCAGCAAAGAAAAACAATTCCCGTACCGGTCGCAAAAGCTGCTATTTTCAAACAACATCAATAATACTATCATCCACATCATCCTAAAGGCATTACTTGGCACAAACACTAATTAAAATATAAAAACACAATCATAAGAGTAGCTAAAATTGTGTGACACAAGAAAATAAAAAGATGCAATAAAAATAAATATTGGGTTGCCTCCCAACAAGCGCTTTCTTTATAGCCATTAAGATAGGCTTGGGATAATAATGACGCTCACATAAAAAACAAGAATTGAAGCACGAAGAGAGCATCATATAGAAGGTGACAAACCCATTTAAGTCTAACATACTTCCTATGCATAGACAGCTTATAGGAAAACAAATTATCAAGAAAAACAATATCTAGCATATGCAATCATTGCAATCATGCTTTTCATTCAAGGAGCTATCATGAATTAATTTATAAATTTCTTCTTTTAACACTTCATCACAATTTTCAGATTCATGATTTTCAAGCAAAACTTCATAAAGATAATCAAGTGCACTCAACTCACCAGAAATTGGTGCATCATAATTGGATTGCCTGAAAACATTGGCAAGTGGATGAGGATCCATATGTCTTTATTTTTACTTTTCTTGAATCACACAATCATAGCAAGCAAGCAAACGAGCAAAGTAACATATTTTTGTGTTTTTGTAAAATATTTTAGAAGTGGGGGAGATGAAAATGAGAGGCAAATGCAAATAAAAAGACAAATAAAATAAATGCAAGTAAGGGATAGTTTGTGCGAAGGTACTTGATAAGTTTGGATGATGTCTCCCCGGCAACGGCGCCAGAAATTCTTCCTGCTACTTGTGAGCTGCGTTGGGATTTCCTCGAAGAGGAGAGGATGATGCTGTACAGTAGAGATAAGTATTTCCCTCAGTTAAGAACAGAGGTTATCAATCCAGTAGGAGAACCAAGCGAAACCTCTTTAGCAGCACCTGCACACACAAAAGCCAATACTTGCACCCAACGCGAACAAGGGGGTTGTCAATCCCCTCGGCGGTTAATTGCAAGGATTAAATCTCGTAGTGATAGATAAATTGATAAAGTAAATTGCAAACTAAAATAAAATAAAGTAAATAAATTGCAGAAAAGCATTTTTAGGATTTTTGTTTATATAATAATGATAAATGACCCGAGGGCCATAGTTTTCACTAGAGGCTTCTCTCTCGAACACATAGCATACGGTGGGTAGACAAATTACTGTTGGGCAATTGATAGAAAAGCACATAGTTATAACGATATTCAAGGCAATGATCATGTATATAGGCATCACGTCTGAGACAAGTAGACCGACTCCTGCCTGCATCTACTACTATTACTCCACTCATTGACCGCTATCCAGCATACATCTAGAGTATTAAGTATAAAACAAAGTAACGCCTTAAGCAAGATGACATGATGTAGACAAAGTAAACTCAAGCAATATGAATGAACCCCATCGTTTTATCCTTAATGGCAACAATACAAATACGTGTCTTGTCCCTTTCTGTCACTTGGATATAGAACACCGCAAGATTTAACCCATCACAAAGCACCTCACCCATTGCAAGATAAATCAATATAGTTGGCCAAACCAAACCGATAGATCGGAGAGAAATACAAAGCTATAACAATCATGCATAAAAGAGTTCAGAGAAGACTCAAATATTTTTCATGAATAATCTGATCATAAACCCACAATTCATCGGATCCCAACAAACACACCGCAAAAGAAGATTACATCGGGTAGAACTCCAAGAACATCGAGGAGAACTTTGTATTGAAGATCAAAGAGAGATAAGAAGCCATCTAGCTACTAACTATGGACCCGAGGTCGGTGGAAACTACTCACACATCATCGGAGGGGCAGCAAGGTTGATGTAGAAGCCCTCCGTGATCGATTCCCCCTCCGGCAGAGTGCCGGAAAAGGGCTCCAGATGGGATCGTAGAAGAACAGAAGCTTGCGGTGGCGGAAAAGTTTTCTCGTGTGGCTCCCTGTTGGTTTCCCAATATTTGAGAATTTATAGAAGTGGAATTAGGTCAAAAGGAGCCACGAGGGCCCCACATGACATCAGGGCACGCCCCCTGGGGCCGCGCCCTGTTGCCTTGTGGCCTCCTCGTGAGGCTTCTGACCTCCTCCCGAAGCTTCCAGGGTCTCTTTTGTCCAGAAAAAATCATCAAAAAGTTTCGTGGCGTTTGGACTTCGTTTGGTAGTGATTTCCTGAAAAACAAAAACAGGCAAAAAACAGCAACTGGCACTGTGCACTAGGTTAATGGTTAGTCCCCAAAAATGATATATAATTACACATAAAAATCCAAGATTGATACTATAATAGCATGGAACAATAAAAAATTATAGATACGTTGGGGACGTATCAAGATGCATACTTTGAATAAAGACATTGAAAACCCGAGGCGAGATGTATCGGTATCCTCTTGAGTCATTCTCCTGCTCACTATACCGTTCTCCTTGTTACCGGTTTTGTTCTTCTTTCTCGTTGATGTGTTCCTGCACCCCTGTGACATAGTCACCTATGTCTGGCCAGACGATGATGTATGCCGTCACACCGAGAGGGCCCTACGAATATCTCTCCATTGTCGGAGGAGCAAATCCCACTTTTGAGCTATCTAGTCCCTTGACAAACTTTTCGATGAAACCCTAAGTGGTCGTTATGATCGCCCTGTTACAGATGACGTTTGAGCAACCCAAAGCCTATCGTACGGTAAGAAGAAACTACGATACTCTCATGGTCTGAGGAACTTAAGCATATGCTAACTCTCTGTGTTATAAAAGTTGACTTGTGACGATATAATCTCAAAGTATAACAAACAAGTTTTGGGGCGATTCAATATGATCATTCTTCTAACATCGTATTCTCAAAGTTGTTTTAGGACTATCCTTACACTTAACGATATCCTAAGATCCGGAAATCATGATCACCAACAACACTTGAGCTAATCTTAGATGCGAGACTGGGAATACTATTTTACCATTTATCATTCCACACGTGCATATGAGTTTTCCACTGAATTGCACATTCCAGGATCATAACAGTTATAGCATAGAATATAAACTCTTAATTATGACTATGGAAATATAATAATACAATATTATTGCCTCTAGGGCATATTTCTAACAATTATTTGCCTAGTTTGGCACTCGACAGTATCAAGTCCAATAAGGGACTGCGCGTGGCAGTGCCTTATTGCCGTGTTCCATATTTCGTCAAGTGCACGTTCAACGCAGCTGGGCAAACTATTTGCCAAGTTTCTTGCAGAAAAAACTCGCTAAAGGTTTGTGTAACACCCCCATGTAATATGCTACAGTGATCCTTCATTATTATGCTAAGTCACCTTGATTTGCAATGCTTGATCACAATGGATTCACACCTCATTTCAAATTCCACCACTGAATTCAAATTCAAAATTTCAAGTGAATTTAAAGTTGCACAAAAGTTGCTCCATAATAGTTCATCATTTAGCAAAAATTCCAAAACATTTTATTGTTAAGGAAAACAACATCACTTCTAAGCTAAGATGGACTATAACAATTAAAACAGTGCAATTCCAGCATTTTAAAATGCTATTTTCTTTGTGAAAAATCCATTTGAGTTCAGTTGCCTCTCAAAATATTTGTGGCAGTGCCAAATATTACTAGGGATTTATGTGGCCTAGTTCCACATTTTCACAAGTCATTTGGTGGCCCAAGTAAATCATTTTCTGTCTCTGTTTTTTTAAAAAGGAAAAATCAGAAAAACAGAAAAACTAAAGGGCTTACCTGGCACCTGGCCTGAGGCCCAGCCGGCCCAGCCCGCCACCACCTTCTCCTACCTAGTCCCTCCCCTCGTGTCGCCATGGCCGTGGCCGCGCTCTCCTCGCCGGAGGATAAGGGCGACGCCCAACCACTCCCCTGGCTCTCCCTCACCCACCTTCCCCTTCTCCCTCATCCTCTCCATCAATCTGGAGGGGAGGCCGATGCGGTCGCCGCCACGCCCGCTTCGATCCCGCGGTCGCCGAGCTCCTCCCGCCTTTTCAAGCTGTCCACGCGCTCCGCCTCAACTTCCTCGACCTTCTCGCCGAGCCATGCAACGCCGGACGGCCCCGAACGCTGTCCCCGTCGTCTTCTTTGACCTCCGGCCTTCGAGATCGCCGGCCAAGCCACGTCGCCGTCCGACCTCCCCCGAGCTCGCTGAGGCCACCATCCGAACCGCGGTGAGCTACCACGCCATCTCCCCCTCTTTTTTGTTCATGTGCGACGCGTAGCTGTCGCTTCCAACGAGCCCGAGAGCTCTTTGCCGCCAGCCATGTCGCCACCATGGCTAGACCACCCGCACGCCGCGCCTGAGCACATAGATGCGCTCAGCGCTTCCCCAGGAAGCCGCAGACCCCACCAGCTCGACCCGAGCTACACCGTAGCGGCTAACCCGACGATGCCCGAACTCTGACCGCTGCGCAAGTGGACGCCGCCATCATCTTAGGTCACCTCCGGCAAAACCACCTGTACTAGTCGACGTGGACGGGTCCCCTCTATCCGTAGATGGCCTCAGCCGTCGATTTGGTCGTAGGAGGCCATTTTTCGAGGCCCTCCGCCGTCCCTGGTTCCGCCGGCGATGAGCCGCGGGTCAACTCCGGCGAGTTTGACCCCGGTTGACCCAGTTTGACCTCCCCCTGGGTCTATAACTGGTGGGGCCAGCCCCTGATAATTTTTTGGATTAGTCAAAATTTAAACACTAATTAGCCCTGAGCTTATGACATGTGGGTCCCAGTGGTCAGGTTTGACCTGGACCGGCTGTGTTGACTGATGATGTCACCCTGACGTACTGCTGACGCAATAAAGTATTTACTATTATTTTCGAATTAAAATGAATCCAGAGATTTTCAAAAATTGTTTAAAACCTTGGAAATTCGTAGAAATTCAACCGTAGCTCGGATGAAAATAATTTATATATGAAAAATGATCAAAAAAATCTAACGAATCCGTTTATGTCATCTACATGCATGTTAGAATCCTCTAAGTAGCTGAACCTATAACTCTAGGCCTATTTCTGGCAGATGAATAGTGCCTGGCTAGCGGTAATTAATTCCTAAATTGTTTAAAATTGCCTAGAGATGCATTAGGTCACCCTTGCATTGCATTTTGCCATGTCATGCTTTGTGATTGCATTTGTATGCTTGTATTTATTTGTTTCCTCCCCCTCTTCTCTCCGGTAGACCTCGAGACCGTTGATGATCCGGTGATCGTCCACTACGTTGAAGATCCATTTTTGTCTGCAGAGCAACCAGGCAAGCAAAACCCCCTTGATCATTCCTATATCGCCCATTCTTTCTCTCCCATGCTTGCATTAGATTTTGCTACTGTATTTGATTGCCCCTATTCTGATGCATAGCCTGATTTTGTAACCTGCTGTTGATACTTTACCTGTTGTCCTATATGCTTAGTATAGGCTGGTTAGTGATCCATCAATGGCCCCACACCCTTGTCCGTGTTGCCATGCTTTGCTTCCGGATGTTTCGATCAACGTGATCGATGTGCAGAGACCGACACAGCACCGCACACCCCTTTAGTTGTCTGACTCTGCAGAGCTACTATCGAGTGCCGAGGGTGATACCTCCTACATCACTCCTGATGATATCTCTGTAGCGTAGCTAGTCAGTTGTGGGTTACCGAGGGTGATTCCTCTTTCACCACTTCCGATGATGCCTCTGTCGTGCAACCCCTCAAGTGTGAACCCATCGAGGGTGATTCCTCGAAGTTCACCTTGACGGATACATCGAGTGGGAATCCATCGAGGGTGATTCCTCGGATTTCCCCTTGATGTTATGGACACACGGTTATCATGTTTTTACCTCAGTCCCTTGTTGAAGTCGGGTCGATCCCGAGGGGTACCCGCGAGAGATGTGAAGTCGGGTTGACCGTGAGGGTACCCGCGAGATAATTATGTGGCACGGCCGGGCAGGCAGACCGCCCCAGGAGAGGGATGGGCCTAGCCCTTGCCATAAGTCCACGAGACGGGGCGACGGGATCACTGATCGTGCATCACTGATCGTCTCCGCGAGCTCCCAATACACTAACAGTTTGGATATGAGATCTGAGTAGGCCTCTAGCCTTTTCGCACTAACCACCACGCTCAATGTCATACGATTCTCCCGAAAGCTCTGTCAGATGTCCAGTTCAGCATTGCGGCACGGCTGGGCCGGCGCCACCCAGGAGAGAGGTGGTGCCTGGACTCGCCCTGCACGCAACGACCCGGAGTGCAAAGGGCGATGGGCCCAAGACCCCTGAGTGCTTATGATGTAGACCGGCGGGGACCTCTCTGCGGAGCCTAGGTAGGACTATGGTGTGTTGATCAGCCGAGGCCGGGCATGACCCGGAAAAGTGTGTCCGGCCAGAGTTAATCGAGCATGTTGGGTAAGTTGGTGCACCCCTGGAGGGAAGTTATCTATTCGAATAACCGTGTCCACGATAATGAACGCTCGGAGTAGTATCCCGATCTGCTACAACTAGAACTGGATACTTATGATACTAAACTGGTATGATGGCTCCGGGGTCGCTTTCTCGCAGGGAGTCGAGGAAGGATCTCTGGGCGTTACTAATATATACTTGTTACTATCTTATATTTTACGCTACTCTCTTCTGTTGCTGCAAGACGCTGGAAGATGCTAGTCTTCGATAGGCTAGGCCTTCCCTTCTGTTCTGGCATTTCTACAATATAGTTCACAGATACATCCCCTTCCCTTTGATACCGATGCATACTTAGCATAGATCTGATGTAAGTCTTGCGAGTACTTTGGATGAGTACTCACGGTTGCTTTGCTACCCTTTTTCCCCATACCCGATTGTTGCTATCAGATGACAGAGCCCCGGAGCTAGATGATCCCGTCGACGACTACTACTACCACACCGACGGAGCCTACTACTACGTGGAGACCGACGACCAGGAGTAGTTTAGGAGGCTCCCAGGCAGGAGGCCTGCGCCTTTTCGATCTAGATGTCGTTGTTTTGCTCAGCCTTCTTAAGGCAACCTTGTCTAATTATGTCTGTACTCAGATACTGATGCTTTCGCTGACTCATGTGTAACTCGAGCTTATGTATTCGAGCCCTCGAGGCCCCTGGCTTGTAATATAAAGCTTGTATTATTTTATTTTGTGTCTAGAGTTGTGTCGTGATATCTTCCCGTGAGTCCCTGGGCTTGATCGTGCGCATTTGCGTGTATGATTAGTGCACGGTCGAGTCGGGGGTGTCACAAGTTGGTATCAGAGCCAATTGCCTGTAGGAAGCCCCTTTCCAACTCCTTGGCCGAAGTAGAGTCTAGTCTTTGAAAACTATTTTACTAACCTTGTTGTGTGGCTTACGGGCCCACATCACCAATGGGTGGGATTAGGATCTTTTATTCCTCTCCTTTACTCTGGGATTCTGATCTCTGTTCTTTTCAGGTTAAAGATTTCACTAACTCTAACTCTAGGTTCTTGTGATCACATCCACCCGGAGATTTGAATTAACCCTTCTTCGAGTTGAGGGCCAGGTTTTGCTTCACAGAGTTCACGGACCGCAGGATCCTTTTATCGAGGGCACCCTGCGTTGTCACTTGCAGATTCCTCGCTCCAATGGTTTTCTCCGACGTTGATGTAGCCATTGCTATGTCTCGTTATTGTATCTCTCCACCGCGTGCCTGCGTGCCGCCTAGTTTGTCTAGCTGCGGGTGTTTCCGGACTCATGCTTCCCATTTGTAGCCAAATCTATGCATGGATCTGTATGTCTTTAATGACTGCTAATATGTATCTAATGCACTTCTTGTTCTTTGCTCATGTTACATCATGAATGACTCCATACACTTGCAGTTGATCTTGCTAAACTACCCCTTTCATTTTTAGCAGGATGGCTGACGATCCTCCGCCTCCACCCTATATTGCCGCAATGATGCAGCAGTTTGAGCTGAACCGTCAGTTCATGTCCGGGCTAATGAACCAATTCCCAACCCATAATGCTCATCAACAGCCTGCCCCAATAACACTGCAAGAATTCGTGCGCCTCAACCCATCCATTTTCCGCAACTCCACCAATCATATGGATGCTGATGATTGGCTTCATGACATCCTGTTTGAGATGGAGTCAGCTAATGTTGCCCCTGACAGTTATGTCACCTTTGCGGCATTTCATCTGAAGGGTCCAGCTGCTCAATGGTGGGAAAGCCACAGGCGTATGCTGCCTATTGGGACAGTAACCACTTGGCAGGAATTTCAGTCAGCCTTCCATGCACGGCACATTCCTCAAGGTCTGATGGACCAGAAGAAGAAGGAGTTCCGCAAACTCACACAGGGCAAAATGACTGTGGATGAATATCAGAGGAAATTTCTCGACATATCCCGCTATGCTGAGGATGATGTCTGCACTGACGCTCGCAAGCAGGAGAAATTTCGTGAAGGACTGCGTCCTGATATAAAGCTCGCACTTGTTGTCCATGATTGCGTAGACTTTGCGACGCTTGTCAGCCAAGCTTTCCGAGCTGAAACTGGTCTAACTGAGTACCAGGAGTCACTCAAGCGTACTCGAGATGTTGGCCCATCCTAGGGTCAGCCTGCTCAGAAACGTCAAGTCTGGATCCCGCATAATGTTTATCACCGACCTGCTCCAACACCAAGGTCGTCTTATGTTGCACCTCGTCTGCCTCCGCCGCCGAGACAGCTAGCGATTCAGGCTGGACAGCCCAATGCTAGGGCTCCTCCCCATAATGATGGTTTATGCCGCAAGTGTGGACAGCCAGGGCACCTTGCTCTCAACTGTTGCTAGGGTCAGCCGCAGAATGCATCACGTCCTCCTGTTGGCCGTAAGAAGGGCCGTCGAAACCATCATAGCACCAGTTGTAGTGCCAGGCCGCCTGCGATGAGTTGTGGTCAAGTCACCCATGTCAAGATTGAAGAAGCTCGTGAGGCCCCAAAAATCATGATGGGTACTCTTCACGTTAATTCAGTGCCAGCCTCTGTTCTCTTTGATTCAGGAGCATCGCATGCCTTTGTGTCCCAACAATTTGCTTAGTTACATGAGTTAGACATGGAAAAATTACCCACTCCTTTAGCGGTTCAATCTCCGGGATCCAAGTGGCAAACCACAATGGTAAGCCCTCACAACCAAATCGAAATTGGAGGTCTACTTTTTCCGGCTTCCCTCACTGTGCTCGGACCTTCCAACATAGACATCATTCTTGGTATGGAATGGTTGACAACCTATAATGCTTTGATCGACTATGCCGCCAAGACAGTCCAGCTCGCACACCCTTCTGGCCAGGGGATCAACTACTCAGCCCAGATAATCCAGAATGCCGAGAACCAGATATATGCTCTGAATGCATTGAATGCTTCACCTCTTGAGGGAATAGAGAACATTCGAGTTGTTCGTGAATTTCAAGATGTCTTTCCAGAAGAACTTCCAGGAATACCCCTTGCTAGAGCAGTCGAATTCGCCATAGACTTGAAACCGGGCACTACTCCTATTGCCAAGCGCCCATACAAGATGCCGCCGCATGAACTCCTTGAACTTAAGGAGGAAATTGACAAGTCACTTCGTAAGGGTTTCATTGGCCCCGGTTCTTCTGCTTGGGGAGCACCTTCTCTCTTTGTCAAAAAGAAGGATGGTACAAATCGTTTGGTCCAAGATTACCGACCCATCAACTGGGCAACAATTCAGAACAAGTATCCGCTTCCCAGAATCAACGATCTGTACGATCAACTTGCTAGTTCCTTAGTATTCTCTAAACTTGATTTGAGATTGGGATACCACCAGATCCAAGTTCGTGAAGAGGTTATTCCAAACACTGCTTTCGTTACTCGCTATGGTTCATACGAGTACACCGTCATGTCCTTTGGCTTAACCAATGCTCCAGCAATGTTCTCCCGATTGATGAATTATTTCTTCATGGATTACCTCGATAAGTTTGTCGTGGTTTATCTGGATGATATCTTGGTATATTCCAAGAATAAGGAAGAACATGCTGAACATCTTCGTCTTGTGCTGGAAAAGCTTCGGGAGCATCAGCTATATGCCAAATATCCCAAGTGTGAATTCTGGTTGTCCGAAGTGACCTACCTTGGTCATGTGATTTCCAAGGATGGTATTGCTATCAACCCATAGCGAGTTCAGGCTATTCTTGACTGGACTCCTCCGAAGAATGTTAAGCAAGTCAGGAATTTTCTTGGACTCGCCAGCTATTGCCGCCGTTTTGTCGAGAACTTTTCCAAGATTGCCAAGCCCCTGACTAATTTGCTTCACAAGGGCATTAAGTTTGAGTGGACAGAAAAATGTCAGGAAAGTTTCTAGACACTCAAGGACAAGCTGACATCTGCCCCAGTGCTTGCTCCTCCGGATTCCCGCAAGGACTTCATGATTTATTGTGACGCATCTCATCAAGGATTAGGCTGTGTCCTGATGCAAAAGCGCAAAGTGATTGCTTATGCCTCACGACAGTTGCGTCCTCATGAAGAGAACTACCTAGTTCATAATCTCGAACTTGCTGCAGTTATTTATGCATTGAAGTTATGGCAACATTACCTTCTCGGTAATTGATGTGAGATCTACACTGATCATCAAAGTCTGAAGTATCTGTTTACTCAGCCGGATCTGAATCTTTGTCAACAGAGATGGATGGAAGCAATTACAGACTATGACTGCGGCATTTCATATACCCCTGGCAAGGCTAATGTTATGGCCGACGCCTTGAGTCACAAGTCTTATTGCAACAACCTCATGGTTCAGCAAGCTCAACCCCTTCTTTATGAAGAACTTTGCAAAATGAACCTCCATATTGTTCCACAGGGTTCTCTTAATACCCTTGTCCTGGAACCAACTCTCGAGAAAGCTATTAAGTCAGCGCAAGCAAAAGACGCTGAAGTTGATCAGATGAAACGGGATCTTGCTTTTGAGAAAGCCAGAGATTTCTCGCTTGCTGAAGATGGAACCTTGTACTTCAGAGATCGCCTTGTGGTACCCCGGTTCGAGCTTATGACAGATAAGGTTATGAAGGAAGCACATGACACACCTCTATCTATTCACCCGGGAAGTACCAAGATGTATCACGACATTCGTTAAAGGTAATGGTGGTCTAAGATGAAGCAAGATATTGCTTGCTATGTTGCTGAATGTGACGTTTGTCGTCGCGTCAAGGCAGAACATCAAAAACCTGCTGGACTTCTGCAACCCCTTCCTATCCCTGTATGGAAATGGGATAAGGTTCGGATGGACCTCATTACTGGCCTACCCAAAACAAAGAAAGGTCACGATGCTATTCTTGTCGTCGTCCACCAATTCTCCAAAGTTGCACATTTTCTGCTAGTCAAGGAGATGATCACTGCTAGTCAGTTAGCAGATTTGTATATCTCCAGAATTGTGACACTCCACGGTATTCCAAAGGAGATCAGTTCAGACCGTGGCAGCCTCTTCACCTCAAAGTTCTGGGCAAGTTTCCAAGAAGCTATGGGAACTCATATAACCTGGAGCATAGCTTATCACCCCCAGTCCCAAGGTCAGGTTGAACGAGTTAATCAAGTGCTTGAAGATATGCTACGTGCTTGTGTCATCTCATTTGGCAAGAAGTGGGAAGAATCTCTCCCGTATGCTGAATTCTCCTACAACAACAGCTATCAAGCTAGCTTGAAGATGGCACCCTTCGAGGTACTATATGGTCGTAAGTGTCGAACCCCTCTGAATTGGTCAGAAACTGGGGAACGACCACTCATTTGTTCGGATATTATCCAACAAGCTGAAGAGCAAGTCCGTATTGTCCGGGAAAATCTCAAGGCGGCCCAGTCCCGCCAGAAGAGCAATTATGATCGTAAACACTGGGGATCGATCTATCAACCCGGTGAACAAGCTTATCTGTGTGTCACTCCTATGAAGGGCACTCATCATTTTGGAATCAAGGGCAAGTTAGCTCCTCGCTACATTGGTCCCTTCCGCATTCTCGCCAGACATGGATATGTGGCATATAAATTGGAATTGCCGCCGCAGTTCTCTCATATCCACGATGTCTTCCATGTGTCGCAACTTTGTCGTTGCTTCAAGGATCCACACCGTGCAGTGGATCATGAAATGCTCGAATTGCAAGATGATCTCTCTTATAAGGAGCATCCGATCCGCCTTCTTGATCAAGCTGAACGTTGGACCCGTCAGAAGACAACCAAGTTCCTTAAAGTGCAGTGGTCGAATCATACTGAAGATGAAGCCACTGGGAACGTGAGGATCGTATTCGCGAAGAATACCCCGATCTTTTCCCTTCTACCTCTTAATTCTCGGGACGGGAATTTCTTTTAGAGGAGGAGAATTGTAACACCGCCATGTAATATGCTACAGTGATCCTTCATTATTATGCTAAGTCACCTTGATTTGCAATGCTTGATCACAATGGATTCATATCTCATTTCAAATTCCACCACTGAATTCAAATTCAAAATTTCAAGTGAAATTTAAAGTTGCACAAAAGTTGTTGCAAAATAGTTCATCATTTAGCAAAAATTCCATAACATTTGATTGTTAAGGAAAACAACATCACTTCTAAGCAAAGATGGACTATAGCAATTAAAACAGTGCAATTCCAGCATTTTAAAATGCTATTTTATTTGTGAAAAATCCATTTGAGTTCAGTTGCCACTCAAAATATTTGTGGCAGTGCCAAATATTACTAGGGATTTATGTGGCCTAGTTCCACATTTTTCACAAGTCATTTGGTGGCCGAAGTAAATCCTTTTCTGTCTCTATTTTTTTAAAGAAAAAGTAGAAAAACAGAAAAAGTAAAGGGCTTACCTGGCGCCTGGCCTGAGGCCCAGCCGGCCTAGCCCGCCACCACCTTCTCCTACCTGGTCCCTCCCCCCGTGTCGCCATGGCCGTGGCCACGCTCTCCTCGCCAGCCGGCTCGGCGACGCGTTGTGCCACAGTGGCCTCGTCGGAGGATAAGGGCGACACCCAACCACTCCCCTGGCTCTCCCTCACCCACCTTCCCCTTATCCCTCACCCTCTCCATCAATCTGGAGGGGAGGCCGACGCAGTCGCCACCGCGCCCGCTTCGATCCCGCGGTCGCCGAGCTCCTCCCGCCTCTTCAAGCTGTCCACGCGCTCCGCCTCAACTTCCTCGACCTTCTCGCTGAGCCACGCAACGCCGGACGGCCCCGAACGCCGTCCCCGTCGTCTTCTTTGACCTCCGGCCTTCGAGATCGCTGGCCAAGCCACGTCGCCGTCCGACCTCTCCTGAGCTCGCTGAGGCCACCATCCGAACCGCGGTGAGCTACCACGCCATCCCCGCCTCTTTTGTGTTCATGTGCGACGCGTAGCTGTCGCTTCCAACAAGCCCGAGAGCTCTTCGCCGCCAGCCATGTCGCCACCGTGGCAAGACCACTCGCGTACAAGGTAGGAGAAGGAGTCGACGGAGCTAGGTCTGGCCGGGTCCCTACCACGATGGCAGCACTATCTCCTTATACCTGGCTTGGTCCTCTTCCCCCTCAAAACTTAGGCGGGAAGGGTTGCCACACTTGGCGGGTTTTGAAAGGGGACAGGCGCTTAGGCTGTCCTGACTAAAGGCGGTCTTCGCCTGCAAATGCATGATCTGTGACGCACCGGTGGGCTCGGTGATGACCTCCGCCCTGCGTGCCCGCCGTCTCGGTCTTCCTCCGCCGATCGAGCAACCTTCGGGGTCGCTTTGGGAAGCGAACGGCTGGCCTTGCTCCTTAACACAAAAGAGGAAACCATCTTCATCCGCGCCTGCTGGCACGGCCTCTGCCATCGCTCGTCACCGCGCGCGTCACCCACGTGATGGGCTCGAGACCGCGCAGCTGAGCCGAGCAACCTTCATCTTGAACGCCTCTCGGCAGGAAGCCTCGGGAGGTCGCCTCGCGAGAGAGCCTCGCGAGGCTGCTGGTGAAGATGCCGAGTCTTGTTCGTCACTCCCTGAGGAGGGGTCCTTAAGAGGCCAAGACCTCACGAGGGGTCTTGGTGAGATGCTTGACGAAGAGGGCCTGCTGGGCCCACGCCAAGCGTTGCTCCCTGGGCCAAAGGCAGACGGGCCTGGATACCCTGGGTTCCATGGGCCCAACAGTAACCCCCGGGCCCATGGCGCGCACGTTCCCGCCTACTAGGGGGCGAAACAGAGCGGGCCCTAACCGTCTGCGGACCAGGCGCGATGCATTGCACATGATGTGGTGGGGGACGCCCCCACTTCTCCCACGACACCTCGGTAACCGCCCGTGCTGATATAAAGCCTGCCGCGGGCGACGCGCAACCATCATTGCCTTCCTTCGCACATTACTGCTGCTTCGATTCCCGAAGTCGGAGAAGGCGGAGCGACGAGGAGAGCCCCGCGCCGAGCATAAAGAGGGGGAGAGGGGAGTCGAAGCCCTCCGCCCGTCTTCTTCTTCCTCCAACCTTCCTTTCTTCGTCTTGCCAGAGCCGCCGCAGAGATGGCACGGGGAAGAGGGCGCGCCCGTGCTTCCGCTGCTGCATCCAAGGTCCCGCCCCGGGGGCGGGGGCGCTTCCCGGCGGCTGCCGGCGCCGGTCCCAGTGGCCATGGAAGGGGAGTTGCCTGCGGGCGCGGAGGGCGCGGCGCGCGCGCCCGAGGTGGCCGTGGCGGGGCGGCCACCCTACCTCCCCAGGCGGGGAGCCATTCGGCAGAGGGGGCTCACGAGTTCATCGTGAACATGCACCGCAGCCCCTGCACCTGGCTCCGACTCCCGGACTCCTTCGCGGGGGCAATGGCAGACCGCGCGCCCTTTGGCTTGTGGGTGCAGGCGGACGGCTGCTGCAACGGCCCCCCTGGGTGGCGACGGAGTTCACCCCTTCGGGCTTCATGTTCTTGAAGCAGGGGTGGAAGTTGTTCGCCCTCGCCCGCGGCCTGAAGCGGGGGCACGTCCTCCAATTTAAGTACGACGGGGCCGCCACGCTCTTCGTGAAGATCTTTGGTATCTCTGGCAGCCATCTGGAGTGCTACGCGGAGAGCGAGGACGGCAGCTACAGCGGCTCCTCCAGCGAGGACGACAGCGGCAACGATGCCACCCCCTCTGGCGGAAGTGGAAGCGGCGGCAGCTCCCCCTGCGTCAAGTGCGAGGATGAGGACTCCGACTAGGCGCGGGCGGCGACGATTCCGAAACCCCTGGGGGCGGGCACCATGCGCACGGTGACGGAGCCGCACTTGCCTGCAGCGCCTTCTTGGGGACGTGCGCGGCGTCCGTGTTGGAGTCTTGGGGGTGACGGCGCCCAGCCTAGGCCTTTTCTTTTATTCTCCTGCGCTGAATCGATGTAGCCCCGCGGGGGTGTGAAAACAATATCTTTTAAGTTTTAATTTAATGCTCTGCGGTTTGGGATGCACGCGTTCCCTCCCGAAGTTCTCTCGTGAGGCCGGTTTTTTTCCTTGTTCGCATCAGCGCTCTACGCCGTCAGGACCCAGCCCCCGAGCGGACCTCAGCCGCCGCTGGTATGTCCGGTCGCGATGCCAGGACAAGGCCAGGAGGTGAGGGGCACCGGGAGCTAGTGAGGGCTCCTGAGGCGCGATGCTCAGGGAGCCCCCTTTGGCGTGCAAGCAGCTCACGCGGAAGAAAAAATGCTAGCACTCAACGGAGTCACGAAGGGAGAGAGCTTTGAGTGACGGCGAGGGCGTTTCATGAGGTAATTAGATTTAGCTTTTGGCGGAGAGCAGTGTCGGGCGAGCCACAGCTCATGAGGGGTGCATGCGGCTCACGAGGCCCGCTTCGCGAGGCTTGGCCTTCGAAATCTCCGTCTTGCGAGGCCTTCTGGTTAGGCGACCGCCGCAGGCTGGCTCGCAAGAGGCCGCCCTCGAGGTCCTCGTGCGGCTTGCCTCCTGAGGGACTGCATGTCGACAAATTTCACAATGGGGGAGCGACGCGCGCTTGCTAGCTTGCCCGTGGCCGTTGCATGAGGAGATAAGGCACCAAGGACCTTGGCGAGGTGACGTGCACGGGAGCAGGCCCGCGAGCCAGAGCTCAGTCGCTTGGATTCTGCGGCGCTGTAGGGACGGACCCGAGCACAGGCGCCGTGCCTAGCCCCCACTCACAGAATCGGTCAGGGGAGGGGTCGTGAGCGCGTGGTGCTCCCGGGACGGCATCGTACTCAACACGCAATTAAATAGGCAACATAAACTTTTCAGAGCATAATCAGCAAAATTCATTACACAACCAAAAGGAGCAGGGCGAGGCTGCCGTGTCCGGCACGGGTCAGCTTGAGGTTGTTGCAGCCCGTGGGGCGCCCTCAGTCACGTTAAACCAAATCACCTTGGCGGAAAGATTCTGGGAGCGAAGGTGCGGGAGGCGCGGCGAGAAGGAGTATGGGCCGCGCGAGGTGATGCTTCGGACGCACCTGGCAGGACTGCTATGGGGAGTCGTTAGACCGCCTGGTGAGGCGTGCCAAGGAAGACCGCTCCACCGGGACCAGGGGGCTCGCGAGGCCCTGGGTGCTCGCGAGGAGCAGGGGGCTCACGAGGCCCTGGCACGAGGGGCGCCAGCCTCTGGAAGGAGGCGCCGGCGTTCCTCAGGCCGAAAGGCATGCGCATGCCGCCGACGGCGGGGCCAGCGCCCTGACCGACTCACAGCACCTGGAAGGGGTCCTGAGGGCCAGCCTTGTTGAGGCTGGTGAAGTTAACACACATGTGCTCCTTGCCACCTTTCTTGGGGACGACGACTGGGTTGGCGAGCCATTCGGGATGGCGCACCTCTCGGATGACCCCAGCTTCTTGGAGCTTCTGAACTTCCCTGACGATGAAATCTTGCTTTTCTGGTGCTTGGCGCCGTGCTTTTTGCTTGACGGGGCGTGCATTGGGGCACACCGCTAAGTGGTGCTCGATCACCTCCCTCGGCACACCGGACAAGTCAGATGCTTTCCAGGCGAAAACATTCGAGTTTGCCCGAAGGAAGGTGACGAGCGTGCTTTCCTATGCGGGAGGGAGGCCAGCGCCGATGGTGAAGGCAGGGCCGGAGCCGCTGCCGTCCACCGACACCTTCTTCGTCTCGACACGGTCCTAAGAGAACAGCTGCTTCTTCTTCGTGGGCGCGGCCTCAGGAGGCTCGACCGCGTCCTTGTCAGCCGGATGCGCGACAGCGGCAGCCTTGTAGGCGTGCTCTAGGGAGCAGATCACGTCCTTCTCGTCGTAGGCGACAGTTATGATGCCGCTGCAGCCAGGCATCTTGAGGACATTGTAGGCGTGGTGGGTTGCCGCCATGAACTTGGTGAGAGCTGGGTAGCCCAAGATGGCGTTGTAAGGCAGGCCGATGTGCGCCACGTCGAAGTCGATGAGCTCGGTATGGTAGTTCTTGCGGGTGCCAAAGGTGACGGGGAGGCGCACTTGTCCCAGAGGGATGGTGGAGCCATCGGTCACTCTGGAGAAGGGCCTGGTCGGCATCAGCTAGTCATAGGGCACTTGGAGCGTATCGAAGGTATCGATGGAGATCACGTTGAGGCCGGCGCCTCCGTCGATGAGGGTCTTGGTGACCGCCACGTTGCTGATGGTGGGAGTGCACAGCATGGGGAGTGCGCCTGCGGAGGCCATGGACTTGGGGTGGTCCTTGGAGTCAAAGGTGATGGCGTACTGCGACCACTTGAGGGGCCGCGCGGCCTCAGGCCTCGGGAGGGCGGCATTCACCTCACGAGAGAGCTGCTAGAAGTGGTGGTTGGACATGGGGGCCTGAGCCCCGCCAAGAATGCAGGCGACCATGCGAGGCTCCTGGTAGCCCCCAGCACCTTCATCAGGCTGGTTGACGTCGTTCCTCCGGGGTGGCGGCGGCAGCGGCGGGAGAGCGGCATTGGCCTGAGGGTTCGCCTCGCGAGGCTGGTCGCGTCAGGCGGCCTCACGAGGCTGGTCGCGCCAGCCCTGGCAGAAGTTGCCGCTGCCATTGCGGCCGTCCCAGCGATTGCCACCGCGGCCACCTCCGCGTCCAGCACCGTGGCCATTGCGGTCGTCTCGGCGGCCCTGGCGCTCGTGGCGGAGCAGCTTGAGCTCCTCGCAGTCCTCGGTGCTGTGGGAGCGCACGTTGTGGTAGGCGCAGAGTGGCCGGCCGTCTTTCCTGGGCTCATCGCGGTCATGGCCGCGCTTCTGCTCGGGCTCCGCCGCAAGCACGGCAGGGCCCTTACGTTTGATGTCCTTGTTCTTGGTCTTGGCGGCCTCGAGCGCCGCATCGGGATCGTTGTGGACAAAGAGGCGACCTTCTTCAGCCTTGGCGCACTTGTCGGCGAGGTCGAATAGCTCAAGCACTGAGTCAAGCTCGTCGTTGATGGCGAGCTTCTCGCGCATCTTGACGTCCGTGACGCCGGTGGAGAACGCAGAGATGACTGCCGCGTCGGAGGCGTGCGGGATCTTGTTGCGCACTTGGCTGAAGCACTGGATGTACTTGTGGAGGGTCTCGTCTGGGCGCTGCCGCACGTGCCGCAGGTCGTTGATGGTGAGGGAGCGGTCTTGCATGCCCTTGAAGTTGGTGACGAACTGACTGCAGAGCTCGGCCCACGATGAGATGTACGCCTCGGGGAGGTTCATGAGCCAGGAGCGCGGGCCGTCCTTGAGTGCCATGGGGAACCAGTTCGCCATGACTTTGTCGTTGCCGTTCGCCGCCTCGACATTCAGCGCGTAGAGCTGAAGGAACTCCGCAGGGTTGCGGGTGCCGTCGTAGCACGGAGGCCGCTCAGGCTTGAACTTCGCGGGCCACACCACCCGGCGCAGCTCGCGGGTGAAGGCACGGCAGCCCACACCGCTCGAGGGAACGCCGCCGGCGAGGGCGGCGCGGTTCTGGCGCCCTGCCGCCGCAACCTCCTGGACGGCCTGGTCGTGGCGCTGGCACTGCCGCTCGAGGAGCGCTCGCGCGTCGGGGGGCGTGCGTCGGATGATCTGGCAGCTGGCCTCATCACGGGCTATCGGGGATGCGCCACGGGGCGGCTCGCGCGCCCGCGCGTTGCGATGGGGCCCGCCGAGTTCATCGCGCAGAGGAGGCGGCGGGGAGCGCCATGCGCCAGGTCCCCAGCGCGAGATGGCGGAGGGCGAAGTGAGTGGGAAGGCGCCGAAGCGTCCCTGACGGCGTTGACGAGCTCAGTGATACGACCAAGCCAGGCGTCATAGCCGAAGTCAGCTGGACGGTAGCGGAGCAGGTCACGCGCCATGAGTAGCGCGGCCTGTGCGTTCGGTAGCCCACGGGGGGCGAGGGAGGAAGAAGCCGTGGCGGTGTGGCCATTCGCCTGCACGGAGGGGTGCAGGGAGGAGTCCTGCTACTCGCGGGCCGCGGGGTCAGTGGCGGCAGCAGCCTCGACTGGATGGCGGCGGTTGCCGCGGGCCACCAGCTCCGTCTGAGCCACGCGGCCGGCCTTGCGCTCGGCGCGCTCGCGACGTGCGTCGGCCATGAGGCTGGTGGAACGGAGGGTGGAGTGGAAGAACAGTAGCGCACCCCTACCTGGCGCGCCAAATGTTGGAAGTGGGGCTCCGGGGACCCAAAGATTCAAACACTGGGGTGAGCTTGTTCCTACCTCTTCGTCCCCTACCACGGCTAAGCTACGGCGAAGCTACGGTGGGAGCACGCTAGCGAGGAGCGGACCGTGGACTCAGCGGTTTTACCCAGGTTCGGGCCACCTTGCGGTGTAAAACCCTACTCATGCTTGGTTTTGATTGCAATGGGCAAGCGAGCGTTCTCGCGTACAAGGTAGGAGAAGGAGTCAACTGAGCTGGGTCTGGCCGGGTCCCTACCACAATGGCAGCACTATCTCCTTATACCTGCCTTGGTCCTCTTCCCCCTCAAAACTTAGGCGGGAAGGGTTGCCACACTTGGCGGGTTTTGAAAGGGGACATGCGCTCAGGCTATCCTGACTAAAGGCGGTCTTCGCCTGCAAAAGCATGATCCGTGACGCGCCGGTGGGCTCGGTGATGACCTCCGCCCTGCGCGCCCGCCGTCTCGGTCTTCCTCCGCCGATCGGGCAAAGTTTGGGGTCGCTTTGGGAAGCGAACGGCTGGCCTTGCTCCCTTAACACAAAGAGGAAACCATTTTCATCTGCGCCTGCTGGCGCGGCCTCTGCTGCCGCTCGTCGCCGCGCGCATCACCCACGTGATGGGCTCAAGACTGCGCAGCCGAGCCGAGCAACCTTCGTCTTGAACGCCTCTCGGGAGGAAGCCTCGGGAGGTCGCCTCGAGAGGTCGCCTCGTGAGAGAGCCTCGGGAGGCTGCTGGTGAAGATATCGGGTCTTGTTCGTCGCTCCCTGAGGAGGGGTCCTTAAGAGGCCAAGACCTCACGAGGGGTCTTGGTGAGATGCTTGACGAAGAGGGCCTGCTGGGCCCACGCCAAGCGTTGCGCCCTGGGCCAAAGGCAGACGGGCCAGGATACCCTGGGTTCCATGGGCCCGACAAGTGCAAAGGGCGATGGGCCCAAGACCCCTGAGTGCTTAGGATGTAGACCGGCGGGGACCTCTCTGCGGAGTCTAGGTAGGACTACGGTGTGTCGATCAGCCGAGGCCGGGCATGAACCGGAAAAGTGTGTTCGGCCAGAGTTAATCGAGCGTGTTGGGTAAGTTGGTGCACCCCTGCAGGGAAGTTATCTATTCGAATAGCCGTGTCCACGGTAACGGACGCTCGGAGTAGTATCCCGATCTACTACAACTAGAACTGGATACTTATGATACTAAACTGATATGATGGCTCCGGGATCGCTTTCTCGCAGGGAGTCGAGGAAGGATCTCTGGGCGTTACTAATATATACTTGTTACTATATTATATGTTACGCTACTCTCTTCTCTTGCTGCAAGACGCTGGAAGATGCTAGTCTTCGATAGGCTAGGCCTTCCCTTCTGTTCTGGCATTTCTGCAGTATAGTCCACAGGTACAGCCCCTTCCCTTTGATACCGATGCATACTTAGCATAGATCTGATGTAAGTCTTGTGAGTACTTTGGATGAGTACTCACGGTTGCTTTGCTACCCTTTTTCCCCATACCCGATTGTTGCTATCAGACGACGGAGCCCCGGAGCCAGATGATCCCGTCGACGACTACTACTACCACACCGACGGAGCCTACTACTACGTGGAGACCGACGACCAGGAGTAGTTTAGGAGGCTCCCAGGCAGGAGGCCTGCGCCTTTTCGATCTAGATGTCGTTGTTTTGCTCAGCCTTCTTAAGGCAACCTTGTCTAATTATGTCTGTACTCAGATACTGATGCTTTCGCTGACTCTTGTGTAACTCGAGCTTATGTATTCGAGCCCTCGAGGCCCCTGGCTTGTAATATAAAGCTTGTATTATTTTATTTTGTGTCTAGAGTTGTGTTGTGATATCTTCCCATGAGTCCCTGGGCTTGATCGTGCGCATTTGCGTGTATGATTAGTGCACGGTCGAGTCGGGGGCGTCATAGTTAGCCCTTTGCCGAGTTGCACACTCGGTGAAGATTGTCAGTATCTACATCTGATCCTTGCTTCGCTGAGTTCCGCAACTCGGTTTTTTCTAGGTCAGTCTTTTTCCGAGCTCTGGTACTCGGTAAATGTCCCCTATCAGGTCGACCGAGAACAAAATATTTTGTTAAAGATCGACCTTGCACAGAATATCAATATATATTGTTCACCACAACAATCTAATCAGCACACATACATCATAGATCCAAACAACAATACTGATATAAATATGTTCATAATCTTTTTCTTTTTTCTTTTAATTCAATTATTCAATTGGCTGTTATATCAAATGTAAACATCAATTGCCTTGTACGTTTTATATTAGTTTCTTCCGACTTTTCCATACAGGACAATGATAGGGTAGGGCTCCACAATGTCTATCTCGTAGCTAGTTTTTGTTATAAACGACAATTAATTATGTGTCGACGAGGTGAAGGAGGCTAGAAAGCATGCATCGGCAACGATCTCGATCTGCGAAGATGACGTGATGTGTTTGTATGATCTGCGTATGGTCAACACATGTGGCTTGTTTATCGCACCGTTAACTCGTAAGTGATTCAGCAAGTTACTATTGAGTGTTGATGTTTCTGTAATAAGTTTTGCACTCACTACAATACTTGATTCTACGGAGGGCCCTGCTACTTGTAGACTGCGTTGGTATTTTCCCGAAGAGGAGGGAATCATGCAGTATAGTAGAGATAAGTATTTCCCCAAGTTAAGACCCAAGGTTATCAATCCAGTAGGAGAACGACGACAAAATCCAGTGAACAGCACCTACACACACAAAAGCAAACACTTGCACCCAACGCGAATAAGAGGGTTGTCAATCCCCTTAGCGGTTACTTGCAAGGATTAAGTCTGATAGAGATAAATAGATAAACTAAAATACTAAATAAAATAAAAGTAAATAAATTGCAGAAGGGTATTTTTGTGTTTTTTTATATATGATAAGATAGACCCGGGGGCCATAATTTTCACTAGAGGCTTCTCTCTCGAATAAATAGCATACGGTGGGTAAACAAATTACTGTTGGGCAATTGATAGAAAAGCGAATAATTATGACGGATTCATGGCAATGATCATATATATAGGCATCACGTCTGAGACAAATAGACCGACTCCTGCTTGCATTTATTGCTATTACTCCACTCATCGACCGCTATCCAGCATGCATCTAGAGTATTAAGTACAAAAAAGAGTAACGCCTTAAGCAAGATGACATGATGTAGAGGAGTAAACTCAAGCAATATGAAATAAACCCCATCTTTTTATCCTTAATGGCAACAATACAAATACGTGTCATGTCCCTTTCTGTCACTGGGATTGAGCACCGCAAGATTGAACCCATCACAAAGCACCTCTCCCATTGCAAGATAAACCAATCTAGTTGGCCAAACCAAATCGATAGATCGGAGAGAAATACAAAGCTATAATAAATCATACATAAAAGAGATCAGCAAAGACTCAAATATTTCTCATGAATAATCTGATCATAAACTCACAATTTATCGGATCCCAACAAACACACCGCAAAAGAAGATTACATCGGATAGAACTCCAAGAACATCGAGGAGAACATGGTATTGAAGATCAAAGAGAGAAAAAAGCCATCTAGCTACTAGCTATGGACCCGTAGGTCGGTGGTAAACTACTCACACATCATCGGAGGGGCAACAAGATTGATGAAGAAGCGCCCCGTGATCGATTCCCCCTCCGGCAGAGTGCCGAGGAAGTGCTCCAGATGGGATCATGGAAGAACAGAGGCTTGCGGCGGCGGAAAGGTTTTCTCATCTTGCGTTCTGGTATATTGGGAATATTTTGGAATTTATAGAGGTGGAATTAGGTCAGGAGGTGCCACGAGGGGCCCACAAACCTGGGGGGGCGCGGCCACCCCCCTGGGGCGCGCCCCCTGAGCTTGTCGCTCCCTCGTGACTCCTCTGGTCTTCTCCCGAACCTTCTAGGGTCTCTTCTGGTCCATAAAAAATTAATCCAAAGTTTTTTCTGCGTTTGGACCTTTTTTGATAATGATTTTCTAAAAAGACAAAAACAAGCAAAAAATAGCAACTGGCACTGGGCACTAAGTTAATAGGTTAGTCCCAAAAAATGATATATAATTGCACAAAGTTGCATATAAAACATCCAAGATTGATATTATAATAGCATGGAACAATCAAATATTATAGATACGTTGGAGACGTATCAAGCATCCCTAAGCTTAATTCCTGCTCGTCCTCGAGTAGGTAAATGATAAAAATTAAATTTTTGATGTGGAATGCTACCCAACATGTATATTATGTAATCTCTTTGTGGTATATAAGTAATGAAGCGATGAATTAACAATATCAACATAATAATATCCATGGATATAAGAAGCACAATCATTAAACTTTCAAAATATACAATCATTAACAAGTGTTATCCCTACTCACTTTCTCATATTAATCATGGCATGACTCCATCTTCATTGCAAATATATAAATGGTGAGCACCCCGGTGTTAAACCAGGCAATTGGATCATATTTCTAACGCGCTTCAGCATTTTTCAACTCTCATGCCATAGAGCGCAAGCCATGGACATAACACTAGGTGGAATAGAAGGTGGTGATAGGTTTCAAAGATTGAAAAAGGAGAAGAAGAAAGTCTCACATCAACTAGGCAGACTAACGGGCTATGGAGATGCCCATCAATCGATATCAATGCGAGGAGTAGGGATTGCCATGCAACGGATGCACTAAAGAGCTATAAGTGTATGAAAGCTCAAACTGAACACTAAGTGGGTGTGCATCCAACTTGCTTGCTCATGAAGACCTCGGGCATTTGAGGAAGCCCGTCATCGGAATATACAAGAAAAGTTCTATAATGAAAAATTCCCACTAGTATATGAAAGTGACAACATAGGAGACTCTCTATATATGAAGAACGTGGTGCTACTTTGAAGCACAAGTGTGGAAAAAGAAGATAGTAACATTGCCCTTTCTCTCTTTTTCTCTCATTAACTATATTTTTTTCTTTTTCTTTTTCCTTTTCTCTTTTTTCTTCTTTTTTTCTTGGGCTCTTTTTAGCCTCTTTTTTTTTCTTTCAATTTATTTTATTTTATTTATTTCCTCACTTGGGACAATGTTCTAATAATGATGATCATCACACTTTTATTTACTTACAACTCAAAATTACAACTCGATACTAGAACAAATGTGACTCTATATGAATGCCTCTGGCGGTGTACTGCTACTTGTGAGCTGCGTTGGGATTACCCCGAAGAGGAGGGGAAGATGCAGTATAATAGAGATAAGTATTTCCCTCAGTTATGAAACCAAGGTTATCAATCCAGTAGGAGAATCACGCAACAACTCGTTAGCAGCACCTACACACAAAATAACAAATCCTCGCAACCAACGCGAACAAGGGGTTGTCAATCCCTTGGCGGTTAATGCTACTTGTAGCTTGCGTTGGTATTTTCCCCGAAGAGGAAGGGATGATGCAGCACAGTAGAGATAAGTATTTCCCTTAGTTATGAAACCAAGGTTATCGAACCAGTAAGAGAATCACGCAACACCTCGTTAGCAGCACCTGCACACAAACAATAAATCCTTGCACCCAACGCAAACGAGGGGTTGTCAATCCCTCGGCGGTCAATTGCAAGATTAAATTGTATGTGATAGATAGATAGATTGAAACAAAAATACAAAATAAAATAAATAAAAGAAAATGGCAGCAATATTTTTAGGGTTTTAGTAATATGATTTAGATAGACCCGGGGGCCATAGTTTTCACTAGAGGCTTCTCTCGAGAAAATAGCATACGGTGGGTAGACAAATTACTGTTGGGCAATTGATAGAAAAGCAAATAATCATGACGATACCCAAGGCAATGATCATGTATATAGGCATCATGTCTGAGACAAGTAGACCGACTCCTACCTGCATCTACTACTATTACTCCACACATCGACCGCTATCCAGCATGCATCTAGTGTATTAAGTCCATAAAGAACGGAGTAACGCCTTAAGAACGATGACATGATGTAGACAAGATAAACACACGTATGAATAAACCCCATCTTTTTAACCTTAATAGCAATGATACATACGTGTCATGTCCCTTTCTGTCACTGGGATTGAGCACTGCAAGATCGAAACCCATTACAAAGCACCTCTTCCCATGGCAAGATAAATCAATCTAGTTGGCCAAACCAAATCAATAGATCGGAGAAGAAATACGAAGCTATAATAATCATGCATAAAAGAGATCAGAGAAGACTCAAATAATATTCATGGATAATCTGATCATAAACTCACAATTCATCGGATCCCAACAAACACACCGCAAAAAGTGATTACATCGGATAGAACTCCAAGAACATCGAGGAGAACATTGTATTGAAGATCAAAAGGAGAGAAGAAGCCATCTAGCTACTAACTATGGACCCGAAGGTCTATGGTAAACTACTCACGCATCATCGGAAGGGCAGCAACGTTGATGTAGAGCCCCTCCGTGATCGATTCCCTCTCCGGCGGAGTACTGGAGAAGGCCTCCAGATTGGATCTCTCGAGAACAGAAACTTGCGGCGGCGGAAAAAGTATTTTGTGGACTCCCCTCAGGGTTTCTGATTTTTTCTGAATTTATAGTGGTGGAATTAGGTCAAACGGAGCTGAGGTGGGCCCATGAGGCACCAGGGCGCGCCCTGGTGGCTCGTGGCCACCTCCTCTGGCGTATGGTCTTCTCCCGAAGCTTCTAGTGTTTATCTTGTCCAGAAAAAAATCTCCAAAAAGTTTCATGGCATTTGGACTTCGTTTGGTATTGATTTTCTGTAAAATAAAAATAGGGCAGAAAATAGCAACTGGCACTGGGCACTAAGTTAATAGGTTAGTCTCCAAAAATGATATATAATTGATGTAAATGCATATAAAAACATCCAAGATTGATAATATAACATCATGGAACAATCAAAAATTATAGATACGTTGGAGATGTATCAGTTAATTGCAAGATTAAATTGTATGGTGATAGATAGATAGATCGAACAAAAATACAAAATAAAATAAATAAAGTAAAATTGCAGAAAGGTATTTTTGGGATTTTTAGTATATGATAAAGGTAGACCCGGGGGCCATAGTTTTCACTAGAGGCTTCTCTCTTGAAAATAGCATACGGTGGGTAAACAAATTACTGTTGGGCAATTGATAGAAAAGCAAATAATCATGACGATATCCAAGGCAATGAACATGTATATAGGCATCACGTCCGAGACAAGTAGATCGAAACTATTCTGCATCTACTACTATTACTCCACACATCGACCGCTATCCAGCATGCATCTAGAGTATTAAGTTCATAAAGAACGGAGTAACGCCTTAAGCAAGATGACATGATGTAGACAAAGTAAATTCACGCATGAATAAACCCCATCTTTTTACCCTTAATAGCAACGATACATACGTGTCATGTCCCTTTCTGTCACTGGGATTGAGCACCGCAAGATTGAACCCATTACAAAGCACCTCTCCCATTGCAAGATAAATCAATCTAGTTGGCCAAACCAAATCAATAGATCGGAGAGAAATATGAAGCTATAACAATCATGCATAAAAGAGTTCTGAGAAAACTCAAATAATATTCATGGATAATCTGATCATAAACTCACAATTCATCGGATCCCAACAAACACACCGCAAAAAGTGATTACATCGGATAGAACTCCAAGAACATCAAGGAGAACATTGTATTGAAGATCAAAAAGACAGAAGAAGCTATCTAGCTACAAACTATGGACCCGAAGGTCTGTGGTAAACTACTCACGCATCATCGGAAGGGCAGCAAGGATGATGGAGAGCCCCTCCATGATCGAATCCCCCTCCGGCAGAGTGCCGGAAAAGGCCTCCAGATGGGATCTCTCGAGAACAGGAACTTGTGGCGGCGAAAAAAGTATTTCGTGGACTCCCCTGTTGGTTTCCCGATTTTAGAGTATTTATAGAGGTGGAATTAGGTCAAACGGAGCAGAGGTGGGCCCACGAGGCACCAAGGCGCGCCCTGGTGGCTCGTGGCCTTCTCCTCTATCTTCTAGCCCTCTCCCGAAGCCTCTAGTGTCTCTTATGTCCAGAAAAAAATCTCCAAAAAGTTTCGTGGCATTTGGACTTCGTTTGGTACTGATATTCTGAAAAACCAAAAATAGGCCAAAAAACTGCAACTGGCACTGGGCACTAAGTTAATAGGTTAGTCCCAAAAAATGATATATAATTGCTTGTAAGTGTATATGAAACATCCAAGATTGATACTATAATAGCATGGAACAATCAAAAATTATAGATACGTTGGAGACGTATCAAGCATCCCCAAGCTTAATTCCTGCTCGTCATCGAGTAGGTAAATGATAAAAACAGAATTTTTGATGTGGAATGCTACCTATCATATTCATCATATACTCTTTTCTTTTGTAGCATGGACATTTGGACTTGAATGATTCAAAGCAATAGTCTATAATTTGACATGAAGACATAAATACTCAAGCATACTAACAAGCAACCATGCCTTTCAAATTATCAACGCTAAAGAAAGCTATCCCTAGCCCATTATGCTCAATCATTGATCCATTCATGAAACACACTCAATATTAGCTACACACAATGCACAAGTATGACAATAGTGCTCTCTAGTTGGTGCTTTGTAAGAGAAGATGGAGACTCAAAATAAAAATAAAAATTGCATAAAAGTAAATAGATAGGACCTTCGCAGAGGGAAGCAGAGATTTGCAGAGGTGCCAAAGCTCAAGGCTTAAATTAGAGAGATAAAATTATTTTGAGAGGCATGCTTTTCCTGTCAACAAAAACGACTGAGAATTCCCAATATCTTCCATGCTAGACACATTATAGGCGGTTCCCAAATAGAAAATAAAGTTTATTTCCTTTCCACCATTCTTTCACAGTCCATGGCTAGCCGTATCCACGGGTGCCTTCCATACCAACACTTTCCAAGGAATTTATTATTATCATCCTATCAAAAAAATTCATTTCGGGACTGGGCATCCCTATTACCTGCCACTCTCTCGTGCAATGACAAGTGAATAAACACTCATCGTGAGAATAACACACCTAGCATGGAAAATATTGGCCACCCCCTGCCGCTTCATGAGCGGTACGGGCACACAAAACGAAAAATTATTTTGAAAAATTAGAGTTGGCATATGCAATTTAATTGGAACGGCATGGAAATACCGCATATAGGTAGGTATGGTGGAGTCATTTGGAACAACTTGGGTTTAAGGAGTTGGATGCACAAGCAGTATTCCCGCTTAGTACAAATGAAGGCTAGGAAATAGATTGAGAATCGACCAACCAAAAAGAGAAAACGGTCATAAACATGCATTGAACATAACTAACACCGAATAATGCACCATAAGTAGGATATAATTTCGTTGCATAACTATTGACTTTATGTGCATGCATAGGGAATCACAAACCTTAACACCAATATTCTTACTAAATCACAATTACTCACTAACATGACTCACATATTATCATCTCCATATCGCAAAACCATTGCAAGGAATCAAACTCATCATATCCAATGATCTATATGAAAGTTTTTATTATATCCCTCTTGAATATTCATCATTTTGGGACCAAATTCATATCTTGTGCAAATTACCATTACTATTATCAACTCTCAAAAAGATATAAGTGAAGCATGAGAGTGCAAATATTTCTTAAAAATTTAATCTTATCAACTCTCAAAATAATATAAGTGAAGCACGAGAGTTCAAATATTTCTTCAAAATATAGCCACCGCTGTGCTCAAAAAGATTTAAGTGAAGCACTAGAGCAACTGCCTAGCTCAAAAGATTTAAGTGAAGCACATAGAGTATTCTAACAAATCATGATAAACGTGTGGCTCTCTCAAATAGGTGTGTCCACCAAAGATGATTGTGACAAACTAAAAAGCAAACAAAACAAAGACTCATATAATACATGATGCTCCAAGTAAAACACATATCATGTGATGAATAAAAATATAGCTCCAAGTAAAATTACCGATAGTTGGTAGAAGAAAGGGGGGATGCCTTCTGGGGCATCCCCAAGCTTAGTTTCTTGAGTATTCCTTGAATATTACCTTGGGGTGCCTTGGGCATCCCCAAGCTTAGGCTCTTGCCACTCCTTATTCCTTCATCCATCGTGATCTCACCCAAAACTTGAAAACTTCAATCACACAAAACTCAACAAAACCTTCGTGAGATCCGTTAGTATAACAAACAAATCTTTAACTTTAGGTAATGTAGTAAATTGATTCATATTTAATATTGGCATAATTCTACTGTACTCCAACTTCTCCATGACTCATACCCCCCGATACGATCCATAGATTCATCAAAATAAGCAAACTATGCAACAAAAACAGAATCTGTCTAAAACAGAACAGTCTGTAAAGATCTATTTAAAAGCCATACTTTTGTATCTTCAAAAATTCTTAAAAATTAGGACAACGTGGGAAATTCATATACCAATACTGTGTAAAAAATTCAGATTTTTCTGACACTCCAGTACAGAATTAAAATTCCAGCACTGGACTTAAAACTTTCTATTTTCCAAACAGCATCAATTATACTATCTTCCAAATCATCCCAAAGGCATTACTTGGCACAAACACTAATTAAAACATAAAAACACAATCATAACAGAGGCTATAATTATGTAAACACACAAGAGCATACATAAAAATCAAAAATTTATTTTATTCATTGGGTTGCCTCCCAACAAGCGCTATTGTTTTATGCCCCTAGCTAGGCATAATGCATAGTTTCAAGTATTGTCATCCTTCAAGTTGATTCCATAAGTGGCCCTAATAATGGATTCATAGGGTGATTTAAATCTTTTCCTAGGAAAGTGTTCCATCCCTTTCTTTAGTGGAAATTGAAATCTTATATTCCCTTCTTTCATGTCAATAACGGCACCTATAGTTCGTAAGAACGGTCTACCAAGTATTATGGGACAAGACGGATTGCAATCAATGTCAAGTACAATAAAATCAACGGGCAAATAGTTCCTATTTGCAAGAATAAGAACATCATTAATTCTACCCAAAGGTTTTTTAATAGTAGAATCAGCCAAGTGCAAATTAAGAGAACATTCATCCATATTGGTAAAACCTAGCACATCACATAGAGATTTTGGAATTGTGGAAACGCTAGCACCCAAATCACATAAAGCATTGCACTCATAATTTTTAATTTTAACTTTAATGGTGGGTTCCCACTCATCATATAGTTTTCTAGGAATTGAAATTTCTTGTTCTAGCTTTTCTTCTAACGCTTTCATCATCGCTTCTACGATGTGTTTAGTAAAAGCCTTATTTTGTTCATAAGCATTGGGTGAATTTAGCATGGATTGTAGCAAAGAAATACATTCAATCAAAAAACAACTATCATAATTAAAGTCTTTGTAATCCAAGAGAGTGGGCACATCACTAATTAAATATTTTACCTCTCCAAACCCACTTTTATCAAGATTTTCACCCTCCGAATTATGGGGACGCCTTCTAGCTAAAGTTGACTCTTCTTCAGTCCCCTTTTCAACTAGTTTTATATTGCTAAACAAAGAATCAATAGATGAAACACCAATCATTTTAATATCCTCATCATTACTACGATAGAAACCGGGAGGAATCGCTTTTTCTAAAAATTCTCGTTTAGCTTTTAGCATAGCGGTTCTTTTCTTACTCTCATCCATGGAGACATATAAAGCTTTAATTGATTCATTAATATCAATTTTGGGTGGCAAAATTTTAGTCTTAAGATTTTCCACATCTTGAATAATTCTATCAATGCTCCTAGACATATCATCAAGTTTACTCAATTTTTCTTTTATAGTAGCGTTGAAAACTTTTTGAGCATTAATAAATTCTTTAATATTACTTTCAAGATCAGAGGGCATCCTATTATTATTATTATAAAAATTACCATAGGAATTGCCATAATTATTAGAGGAATTTCCAGGAAACGGCTAGGATTAAAATTACCTCTATAAGCATTACTATTAAAATTGTTTCGCGAGACAAAATTCACATCTACGGGATCAATAGTTTGCTCAATCAAGGTGGATAAAGGCACATCATTAGGATCAATAGGAGTATTTTCTCTAGCAACCAATTTCATAAGCGCATCAACTTTATCACTAAAAGTACTAATTTCTTCAACAGAATTCACTTTTTTACTAGTAGGAACTCTTTTAGTATGCCATTGTGAATAATTTACCATAATATTATCAAGCAATTTAGTAGCTTCTCCCAATGTAATCTCCATAAAAGTACCACCCGCGGCAGAATCTAAAAGATTTCTAGAAACAAAATTTAATCCCGCATAATTTTTTTGTATGATCATCCACAAATTTAAACCATGAGTAGGGCAATTTCTTAGCATTAATTTCATCCTTTCCCAAGATTGGGCAACATGTTCATGATCAAGTTGCTTGAAATTCATAATTTGATTTCAAAGGGAAATAATTTTCGCGGGAGGAAAATACTTGGTAATAAAAGCATCTTTACACCTATCCCAAGAATCGATACTATTTTGTGGTAAAGATGAAAACCAAATTTTTTCACGATCCCGCAATGAGAACGGGAATAATTTTAATTTCACAATATCATTATCCACATCTTTTTTCTTTTGCATATCACACAATTCTACTAAAGTGTTAAGATGGGATGCAGCATCTTCATTAGGACTACCAGAAAATTGTTCTTTCATAAAAAGATTTAGCAAAGCGGCATTAATATCACAAGTCTCCGCACTAGCGGCAGGAGGAGCAATCGGAGTACTAATAAAATCATTATTATTAGTATTGGAAAAATCACATAATTTTGTATTTTCTTGAGACATCGTGACTACGCAATCAAGATAACAATCAAGCGAAGAAGCAAACAAGAAAAAGGCAAACGGAAAATATTTTTGTATTTTTGTAAAAAAAAATTAGAAGTGGGGGAGATGAAAACGAGAGGCAAAGGCAAATAAAATAAATGCAAGATGATCAAAGTTTATGCGTAGGTACTTGATAGATGTTGATGATGTCACCTCGGCAACAGTGCTAAAAATTCTTCCTACTACTTGTGAGCTGCGTTGGGATTTCCCCGAAGAGGAGGGGATGATGCAGTACAGTAGAGATAAGTATTTCCCTCAGTTATGAAACCAATCTTATCAATCCAGTAGGAGAATCACGCAACAACTCATTAGCAGCACCTACACACAAAATAACAAATCCTCGCACCCAACGCGAACAAGGGGTTGTCAATCCCTTGGCGGTTAATTGCAAGATTAAATTGTATGGTGATAGATAGATAGATCGAACAAAAATACAAAATAAAATAAATAAAGTAAAATTGCAGCAAGGTATATTTGGGATTTTTAGTATATGATAAAGGTAGACCCGGGGGCCATAGTTTTCACTAGTGGCTTCTCTCTTGAAAATAGCATACAGTGGGTAAACGAATTACTGTTGGGCAAATGATAGAAAATAAAATAATCATGACGATATCCAAGGCAATGATCATGTATATAGGCATCACGTCCGAGACAAGTTGAAAGTGCTAGTTATCGACTAGAGGGGGGGTGAATAGGCGATTTTTATGAAAGGCTTCGAAAACAGGCAATGTCTTCGAAGAAAGCGGAAGCAGGATGAGAACTAGCAGATCCTATCAATAAGATGAACGAATATGACAAGCATAGACATCATGCATACAAGCATGCATTGAACATAAACACAAGAAGCATGAAGATAAATGAGTAAACAGATGAATGGCTTCAGGGAATATCTTCAAACACAAACAAGCATGCAAAGGCTTCACAGTTCAAAACAGTAAGTAAGGAAGAGTAAGGATAGAACCAGGAGCTCGGGGAAGACAATAATTTGTTTGACCAGTTCCAACTGCTGTGACAGTTGTACGTCTGGTTAGGGAGGCTGAGATTGAACTCAGAAGACCACGTCTTCACCTTATTCCCCTTGAGCTAAGGTCACTTAGACCTCGCCCAATCACTCTAGTAAGTCTTCAAGGTAGACTTCCAAACCTTCACAGACTTCGTTCACCGGCAATCCACAATGACTCTTGGATGCTCAGAACGCGACGCCTAACCGACTGGAAGATCACAGTCTTCAAGTGTAATAAGTCTTCAGTTCACTTAGAACAGAATGTCTTCAGTGATGCTCAATCACTTTGGGCTCTGGGTGTTTTGGGTTTTGTCCTCGCAAGGTTTCTCTCTCAAAGGCTTCGAGGTGGGTTGCTCTCAAACGACAAAAGCCGTGCACTAACTCGGAGCAGCCACCAACTTATGGTGGAAGGGGGTGGCTATTTATAACCAGGGGGCAACCCGACGTGATATGTCCGAAATGACCCTTGGTCATTTAGGAACTGACACATGTCCAATGGTCGAAATTTAAACCCACGCGGCAACTTTACTTGGGCTACAAGCAAAGCTGACTCAACCAACTCTGGAAGAGATTTTCTCTCATTTGTCTTCGCTTGAAGACATAGGATTTTAGGTTGAGCATCACGTCAGTTTCTGACTTCGTTTACCTCGACCCCACTTGACAGTTCGGTGGTTCCTATGACTCAAGAAAATAAGAAAATGAAACTACCAAAAGACGATGTCTTCGATGAATGTCTTCATGAACCATTATCTTCAGCACGAATGTCTTCGTGACTCACCATTGTCTTCAATGTCTTCATACATTTTTAGGGGTCATCTTCGATGGGTAAACCGAATCAATAGGGACTTCTACCTGTGTTCTCCTGTGAATCTCACAAACACATTAGTCCCACAACCAAGTTTGTCTTCAATACTCCAAAACCAACAAGGGGTGGCACTAGATGCACTTACAATCTCCCCCTTTTTGGTGATTGATGACAAACTAGTTGAACTTTTCAATGGGGATAAAAATAGGTGATGTTAAGGTACATATGGTTTGGCTTCATGAAGTGGGAGGGGCTCCCCCTGAAGATGTGCATATAAGTAATTTGCCTTTGAATGCAAATGCACATGGCAGGTTTAACTTTGTGGAGATCTCCCTCTATTCATGAAGTCACAACATGTGCATACAAAATATATTGAAGATAATGACATGCACAATGAAATATGGGCGTCTGCAAAATGACTTCATACGCATAATATCAAGGTTAAGTAGCGCACAAACAGTAGCAAAAACAGCGAATGTAGCAGACGTCCATCAAGACTTAAGTTTTACAACCCAAAAACCAAATGTTCAAGAGCGAGAGTTGTAAACTTAGCAAAATATATCAAGCCCAGCCCAATTTGCCCACTTGAAGACTATCAACCCATATGCTTCTCCCCCTTTTGTCAACAAGTGACCAAAAAGGTGTGAAGACATAGGGTGTCTACACATCCCTTGGAGGCGATGAAGATGTTGGGGCAGCCGGGTCGATGTTGGTGTTGGGCGGTGCAGACAGGCCGGATGCAGCATCTTGATGCAGTGAAGCCATTGGTGGAGAAGTAGCATCATCCTCTTCATCAACCACCTGAGCATAAACTGTGGGGGCGGAAGATGAGAAGTCTGAATCTTCAAGCGATGGCGTAGCACGCCACTTCTCTGTAGCAGGAGGCTTGGAGTCGAATTTGAAGCCTTCCTTGAAGCCATCGGCAGCAAGATCATCTTCAGAGTAGAGTAGTGTGAGACTCTTCCAAGCCCGGCGGCTGGCTTCATGTGCAACAAACGCATTCTTGGTGGAAAGGTTTCGCACTCTGTTGAGATCAGTCATGAGGCTCCTCATTTGCCTTTTGAGCCAGGCATGATGCTTGTCTTGCTTCTGATGAAGAGAAACAAGAAGCTCTCTGTCGGATAAGACTCGCGCTCGCTTTTGAGGTCTTGGAGGCACAGTGCTTGTGGTGGCTTCGGTATTGGCTTCAAGTGGCTGGCGAAACTGACCAGTGAGATGGCCAGCTGAAGTAGCACTGGGTATATGTATGGTTTCAACATGAGCAGCACCGCTGTGAGAGCCAGGAACGTCCACCAATGGGGTCTTGGCAGCAACTGGATATACGTCTTCAACAGGAGCAATCTCAGGCAGAAAGATATGATGGTTTCGGCCTGATGGTTGATATTGCATTGAAGAGCGAATCTTGATGAGGCGCATTATCCAAGGAGCATAAATCTTGAGGCCAAATAAGTCCATGCCAGAAGCAGCTAACTGTCTGATGAAGAAGTCGTAGGTGTTGAATCTGATGCCATAGATGATGTTGTAAAGCATTGTCTTCATAGCACCTTCAACCTTGCTCGGCGGGGAGTGCCCTTTGATAGGCCATAAAGTATGCCTTAGGATATGATAGATAGTGCAAGGCAAGTACTGGAGCTCATTGACAAAAAACTTCTTGGGACAGTCAGCTTCAGCAGGCAATGGCTTCATCATGGTGAGCATCTGAGTCATGTTTGGCTCAGGCTTCTGAAAGATACTCTCCACAGCTCTATCATAGGCTTCACAGCCAGGTTCATAGATATCACCAGGAGCAGGCAGGTTTGTGAGCTCTAGAAGATCTTGAGCAGAGGCTTCATGGTGTGCATCACCTGTCATCCAGTGAAGGGTCCAAGTCTTGATATCCTTATGGTATCCAGAGATGTGGAGGGTGGCATAAAATTGCAGTAGCAGCTCCTCGTTCCAGTGCTCTTTGTCTGTCACAAATGGAAGCAGACCTATATCACGAAGACAATCAATGGCTTCATCCAGACATGGCAGATCAGTCATAGCTTCAAATTTGAGGCGCTTGTGAGGATGAATCCGGTCTTGATTGTAGAGGACACTCATGTAATAGCTTCGTTGTTGGTAGCTCCAGAACCTGTCAGAAGATATCCTTGGCTTGGTGTATGGGTTCTTGGAGCGGTCAAAGAAGGTATTATCGTTCCTGAAGCTAGTGACACTGAAGGTGCATTCGGTGGATGCAGCTCCTCGAAGCCTTGGCAGCCTAGGCATTGGCTTCTGAACAAGAGGCCGATTGTCAACATGAAATTCATATTGTGGGCCAGGTCTTTCAGGTGATGCAAGACGAGGCCAGTTGACAGGCACAAGTTCTCCAGCCCTGTTGTATGCCATGACAGTATTGGCGTCAGAGAGCACAATGGCTTCAGAGGTGGCAGGAGCTTCGGTAGTGGCAGTCAGATTTCCTTCAGTGGCTTGGACGTCAGACTCAGGGGCCACATTTGTATCAGCAGCAACAGTGTTAGACACAGGAGGCTGCTCTTGAATGTCTTCGGCTGATGTAGCCGGTATGACTTCATACTGAGGAGCTTCTTGCTCAGGTTGGGCTTCACCAGATTTAGGTTGTACCGGATCAGCTTGCTTGTCTTTAGCCGGTATATCTTGAGAAGCAGAGGCATCTTGATGCACTGCCTCCTCAGAGATGCTGGACATCCGCGGGCCACGACGAAGCCTTCGGAAGATGGGCGACGCCTTTGGAGAAGAATTGTCTTCAACCATGGCTTCAGGAGTATCTGGCAACATTTGCTCATCTGTGGTTGCGGCTTGAGGAGGAGGAGTGCGGGGTATGACTTCATCACGATCCATTGGCGTTATAGGGCGTCCAATGCTGATCGGTTCACTGTGCTCAGGAACAGGCGATGATACCACGTTCTCGGTGAGCTGAGGAAGGACTTCATCATCATCATTTTGCACATTGGCATCAGTACCAATGTCTTCAGCTGCGGTGGGGTCAGCAGCTAGAATCTCTTCAGTGACTGGAACCTCTGTGGTAGCAGGTTCATGCACGATGACTCTTCTGTCGGTGTTTCCAGAGGGAGGGGGAGCAACAGAGATCGGCATCACAAGCAGTGGCTCTTGAGAAGCTGATGGAGCATTTTCTGCTTGAGGCTTGCGCAAAGCCTTTGAAGACTTCATCTTCTGACGCTTTTGAGACAGAGGTGTAGCAGAGGCATTAGATTGCTTGCGCTTGCGAGCTTCAGCTTCAGCTTGCTGTGTCTTCTTCTTCTCAGAAGCAACTGATGGAGCGGATGGCTTCCAAGCAAGCATGGATGGTGGGAAGACAATCCGAGGCTCATCTTGCCTTGGGGCCTCATCAGCTTGGGTCTCGGGCTTCTTCTTCTTCTTCTTGATCAGCTTGGGATCAATGGCAGGGCGACCAAGTGCTTTTCTCTTCAAGCCCTCATTGTAGGCTTGCACTGTTTTCTCAGCATAGTGCTTGAGACGTTCTCTGGCACCTTTGGCATCATCACGAAGCTTTTGAAATTCCTCTTTCAGCTCGGCCATCATCTTTTTGTAGCCTTGAATTTCTGTGACGCTGAATTTGGACAAGTGCTTCTTGAATAGCTGCTTCTCATATTCAATCTTGTTTTTCTGTTCGAGCACTTTCTAGACAACCGCAAGTTCGTTTTTGATGAAGCCTTGGAACGTGACACTGATGTCAATTGGGAGCTGCAAGTCGTCAATCAACAGAGACGGGTTACGAAACCATTCGTCAATGAAGTCGTTGAGAATATCATGGTCGAACAGAGGCAAGTTTTTGAAGATATCAGCCTCTTCCTGCTTGTTCTTGATGAGGAGCTCAAGGGCATCATCATCAAACTCATCATCTGATAAATCAAATATGGCGTCGTCATCCGTCGACGTGGTTGTTGGTTTGGGGCCTCGCCCAGCAGGTTTCTTTGTCTTCGGTGTGTTCCGAGACACATCTTCAGACTGCACACTGTATTCAGGAGGTGCATCTTTCACAGGCTTCACTCTAGAAGCAGTTGGAGCAGCAGCAGACTTGGCAGATTGCCCCTCTTTAGCTTTGGAGCTCTTTGGCTTTCTTTGTGTCTTGGGGGAGGCAGGAGCAATGTCTTCAGCATGGACTTCTCTGCGTGCAGCAGCGGCGGCGGTATGAAGAGCGTTGATATGCTCAACATATGCATGAAGACCGTCCCATGGCCCAGTCAGATTGGGATCTGCATGATGGGAGCCATCGGCTCTTGGTTCTACTGGACCAGGGTTGAAGTTCACACCAAACTCCTTCTTGTTGGCATCTGCTGAAGCCTTTGCAAACTGATAATTGGCTTCAAACAGATTATCTTCACGACACCATCTAATACTAGATGGGTCAGCATCTTCGGGCATCACACCTCGTACCATGCAAGGATAGAAGTTCTGGGCAATGGCTTCAGCCTTTGTCTTCGGAATAAGCTTCCGGTATACAACATCCACCCATGGTGGCCTGGCAGCATTCTTCTCAGCATACTCTTGTGTAACAAAATGACAATGGAACCATTGTTCTGCCCAGTATCGGCGAATCCATTGCACACGAGATTTGCGTTCACCATAGGTTTCATCAGGATCTGATTTGTACTGCTCATACAGATCTGGAGGGAGGTCAAGAGCAGTGTTGGCTCGTCGTTGCCTTCCTCCTTTCTTTGCAGATTTTCCACTGGCCATTGGCTTCACAGGATTGATTGGCTTCAGGAGAGTCGAGATGAAACTGCAAGAAGTCTGCAAATGAATTCAAACTATAAGAACCAAGTGACTCGCCCACGGACATGTACCTGTGACAGCATTAGAGATGCGAGGGAAGGAGGAGAGGTCATATGCATTCTCAGAAAATTTTGAATTCAACTCAGTTTGAAGACAATGACCTCACAATGCGAAGACATTCACTTATAGAGAGATGTTGGTTCCAGATTTGTGCGAATCCGAAGATAGGTACAAGTGAGGAATCATCACTATGCAGTATAAGTGAAGTAACTTGGCAAGATATGAGATGCGTGAAACAGAAGATGAAGATTTGGAAGTGAAAGAAACAAGTTCTGAAGATATTCTAAAAGATTTTGGATCTAATAGACGGTAAAAAGTGACTTTTATTTACCGCACGAAGAACAGCTCAATGAGACGAATGGAGACTGAGCAGTTCGATCTCCCACACCCTAACTTGGCAATGGAGGACGACTACGGCGGCGGCGGTGAGAAGATGTCCGCGGCCGGCGTGAGTACGGCGTCGAAGAGGTCGCGGCAGCTAAGCGCTTCTCCTCCGGCAACGATGAAGTTAGCGGCGGCACTAGGGTTATATGAGGGCGACGGTGACAGGGGTGAAGAACATTTATGGAACCAGGGGCGAAGTATTTATAAGAGTTGGCCTGGTCTGGGGGATAAGACAGACATGCCCCTGGCAATACATATCTAGGCGACGGGTGGCATGCCTCGACCCCACGACCAGCTGTTTTGGCGGGAGGTCGTTCCACCTTCTGCGGATGCAGGTAAATTGGATATAGATGAAAAATATTTTAATTTTTGTCTCAAAATCTTCGACTGGCAAGGACACAATGAAGACAATCGACGTGTGTCAAATAGAATGCATATGAAGATTTAGAGAGACTGGACGAGATAAGCACAGAAGGGGGTAAGGGTCCGATCACATTCACGTAGTTCAAAAACACAGGTTGAAAACATAGCTATAGGTGAATGCTGTTGAGGACAAACTCATCTATATCAGGAAGATAAAACCATTCGTGAAGACAATCCAAATCAGGAAGATAATGCAATAGATGTGACGCCAAATGAAAATCTTCAAGAAAAGTTTGGTGGCGGCATTACCCACCGTATAGGAAATATTAGACCCAGACACGGCGCACCATTATCGTGGCGCTCTGAAGTCAAAATCCATTTTAATATCTTCACACTCAGAGTGTATATCTTCATGAATTGAAGACATACGTTACTTCGTGTGTTGTGCACCAAAGTCATCAAGAATGCATAAGTGTTTGGATGAATGCCCTCTCACAGGACATTTGAGGATTCTAAGATATTTAGCTCACACCACAACTTGCAAAACCTCGTCTCATCCAAAGGCTTCGTGAAGATATCTGCCAGCTGATCTTCAGTGTTGACGTGAATGATGTCAATGTCTTCTTTGAGCACATGATCACGAAGAAAGTGGTGTCTAATCTCAATATGCTTCGTCTTGGAGTGTTGGACAGGATTGTGAGAAATCTTGATTGCACTCTCATTGTCACAGAATAGCGGAACCTTCTTCTTGTTGATGCCATAATCCTTGAGAGTTTGCTTCATCCAGAGAAGCTGCGCACAACATGATCTAGCAGCAATGTATTCGGCTTCAGCAGTAGAGAGTGATACACAGTTCTGCTTCTTTGAAGACCAACATACAAGTGAACGTCCAACAAAGTGACAAGTGCCTGATGTGGATTTTCAATCCACCCTGTCTCCAGCATAATCAGAATCGGAGTAGCCAACCAAATCAAACTCTGAGCCCTTTGGATACCATAATCCTAGTGTTGGGGTGTGAGCCAAATATCTAAGAATTCGCTTCACGGCGAGGTGATGCGATTCCTTTGGTGCCGCTTGAAATCGGGCACACATGCAAACACTAAGCATTATATCTGGCCCAGATGCACATAAGTACAATAAAGAACCAATCATGGAGCGGTATACCTTTTGATCGAACTCTTTACCATTGTCGTCAGTACTCAGATGACCATTGGTTGGCATTGGCATCTTGTAGCCCTTGCAATCTTGCATTCCAAACTTCTTCAGGCAATCTTTGAGATACTTCTCTTGTGATATGAAGATGCCATTGCTTTGTTGGCGAATTTGAAGACCAAGAAAGAATTTCAGCTCTCCCATCATGGACATTTGATATTGCTGTTGCATCATATGACTGAACTCATCACTATATCGTTTGTCAGTGCAGCCGAAGATAATGTCATCCACATAGATTTGGCACACAAACAGTTCACCATCATATGATTTGGTGAAGAGAGTGGGATCAAGTGAACCAGGTTTGAAGCCTTTGCTTTTCAGGAATTCCTTGAGTGTATCATACCAGGCTCGTGGAGCTTGCTTGAGGCCATACAATGCCTTGTTGAGCCTATAGACCTTGTCAGGGTGCTTTGGATCTTCAAACCCAGGTGGTTGAGCAACATAGACTTCTTCAATTTTGCTGTTTAGAAAGGCACTCTTCACATCCATTTGATACAGAAGAATATCATGATGATTTGCATAAGCAAGAAGTATGCGGATGGCTTCAAGTCTAGCCACAGGAGCAAAGGTTTCATCGAAGTCAATTCCTTCCACTTGTGTGCATCCTTGTGCGACTAGACGAGCTTTGTTTCTGACAACTTGACCATGTTCATCTTGCTTGTTGCGGTAGATCCATTTTGTTCCAATGATATTGTGCTTACGAGGATCGGGACGCTTGATAAGTTCCCACACATTGTTGAGCTCAAATTGCTGAAGCTCTTCTTGCATAGCTTGAATCCATTCAGGTTCCATGAAGGCTTCAATGACTTTGGTGGGTTCATTGATGGAGACGAAAGCGAAGTGCCCACAAAAGTTTGCTAGCTGTGTGGCTCTTGAACGAGTGAGAGGACCAGGTGCATTGATGTTTTCGATTATCTTCTCGATCTAAACTTCATTGGCCATGCGAGGATGTACAGGACGAAGATTTTGCTGTTGCTGAGCATTGTCTTCAAGCTCAGCATTATCTTCAGTCTGATCATTGTCTTCACGCTGGACTGAAGTAGGTATCACAACCTCTTCATCTCTGAGTTCCTCGGTGGGTATTATTTCTCCAGTACCCATTTGCTTGATGGATTCACTAGGAGGGGGTTCATCTATCACAGTTGGCAGGTGCTCTCTTTGCGAGCCGTTAGTCTCATCGAACCGCACATCTACAATTTCAACCACTTTGTAGTGAAAGAGGTTGAAGACTCTGTAGGTGTGCAAATCCTTTCCGTAACCAAGCATAAAACCCTCATGTGCTTTCGGTGCAAATTTGGAAGTGTGATGTGGATCTCGTATCCAACACCTGACACCAAATACTTTGAAATAACTTACATTTGGCTTCTTACCAGTGATCAGTTCATAAGATGTCTTCTTGAAGAACTTGTGAAGATATACTCTATTGATGATGTGGCATGCAGTATCAATGGCTTCGGGCCACCACTTGCGTGGTGTCTTGTATTCGTCAAGCATAGTGCGAGCCATCTCAATGAGAGTCCTGTTCTTGCGCTCCATGACGCCATTCTGCTAAGGAGTATATGGAGCTGATAACTCGTGAGTGATGCCAAGAATGTCAAGATAAGTGTCGAGCCCAGTGTTCTTGAACTCGATGCCATTGTCACTCCTGATGTGCTTGATCTTGACACCATAGTTGGTCATTGCACGGTTGGCGAACCACCTGAAGACATCCTGCACTTTAGTCTTATACAGGATTATATGCACCCATGTATATCTAGAATAATCATCAACAATTACGAAGCCATATAGATGTGCAGATGTAGTAAGAGTGGAGTAATGAGTAGGGCCGAATAAGTCCATGTGTAGCAGCTCAAAGGGACGAGTGGTCGTCATGATTGTCTTCGAGGGGTGTTTCGCCCTAGTCATCTTCCCGGCTTCACATGCTCCACATAGGTGATCCTTCTTGAACTTGACGCCCTCGATTCCAATGATGTGCTTTTTCTTCACAAGGGTGTGCAAGTTCCTCATGCCAGCATGTCCTAGCCGTCGATGCCAAAGCCAGCATTCTGAAGCTTTTGCTAGAAGACATGTGGCCATCTGTGGTCCTGTGGAGAAATCTACCATGTACAAGTCACCTCTTCGATAACCTTCAAAGACTTGAGTTTTGTCAGAAGCCATTAGCACAAGACAGTGAAATTTGCCAAAGATGACAATCATATCAAGATCACAAAGCATTGAGACTGACATGAGGTTGAATCCAAGGGATTTGACAAGCATCACTTTATCCATGTGCCGATCCTTTGAGATTGCAACCCTACCTAGACCCAATACCTTGCTTTTCCCAGTATCAGCAAAAGTAATGTGCTTTTGAGTAGATGGACGAAGTGTAGAGTCCATGAGTAAGCTTTGGTCACCAGTCATATGGTTGGTGCAGCCACTGTCCAGGATCCATTTAGTAGCTTTTGGAAGTGAACCCTACAGTAAAGTTAGTGCGATAGGCTTCACGATGACAATTTGTGAAGATAAAGCATGTGATCGCAGATACTTCATGCAAGATTAGTTTCATGACAGATACAGAAATGTAATCATCAAGAAATTATGTTGAGTCTTTTGTTCCATAGCATTTTGGGCATTTTAACTTGTGCGCCACAAGTTTATTCAGGTCCCCAGCATTGTCTTTAGAACCCAATGCTTTTCAGCTGGAGACCTGACCCTGCAAGAAAGAGATCAGTTCTTCTTAACCACCCACATCTGAAGGGGTGGCTTAGAAGCAATAAGTCTAAGTGCAGCATCTGAGAACTTTGGCTTTGAAGCCCTAGCAAATAGCTTCACAGGGGGGTTAGAGTACTCATATGAATAGGCAGAGAAATTCTTTGATTTGTGAACATAATGGTATGAGGAACGTCTCTCATATTCATGAGTCTGATCATTGTAACCCTGCAAAACATTGGCGTTAGGGCGATCATACGAAGACCTTTGTCTATATGAAGATTTTGGTCCATATGAAGCTTTTGCTCTGGGGTTTATCTTCTTCCCTGGTGGTGTCATGATGACATTCACGGGAAGCCTTTCCAGAAGACTTTTGGGAACCCAGATCTTCTTCATAGGTGAACCATTCCTGCAGTTAGTTCCAATAAACCTGGCAAACACTTCACCATTCTGGTTTTTGAACAGTTTATAGTTTGAGTCAAAAGACTCATCAATGATGATAGGGTTAGCACAGTTGTAACCAGATAAGGTGGATGTATCCACTGATGGCCCTTGTGCAGCAACCCAGGTAGTTTTGGGGTACTGCTCAGGCTTCCAGTAAGACCCATCAACATTGATTCTCCTCTCGAAGCCAATACCCTCTTTCCTAGGGTTTCTGTTCAGGATCTGTTTCTTGAGGACATCACAAAGAGTCTGATGCCCTTTGAGACTCTTAAACATGCCTGTCTCTAGCAGTGTCTTCAACCTAGCATTCTCATCAGTAATAGCAATGGCTTCCTTAGATGAGGAGTTAGTTGCCACAAGAGTAGTTGAAGATATTGCAGTTTCAGAAATAGTAGAGCATTCAGCAGAAGAATTGGCGTTATCGCGCTCAAGGCATTTCAAGCAAGGTGGCACAAATTCATCCTGAGCGGTACTGATCTGTTGAGCGAGTAGTGAATCATTTTCAGTCCGAAGATCATCATGAGACGCTCTCAGCTTCTCAAGCTCTTGCTTCCTTTGAAGATATTCATAGGAGAGCTTCTCGTGATCAGATGAGAGGGTATCATGACGACTTAGGAGCTCTTCATACTTAACTTGAAGATTTTTTATGTCTTCAATTAAGGATTGACTTCGATTCATTTCCTCGTCCAATAGATCATCACTTTTGTCTAGTAGTTTTTGAATCTTTTCCATAGCAGTTTGTTGCTCAGTTGCAATTTTAGCAAGTGTCTTGTAGCTAGGTTTGGATTCACATTCAGAGTCATCTTCACTTGAGGTTTCAAAGTAGGCAGCGCGTGAAGTTACCTTAGCGCCTCTTGCCATGAAGAAGTAGGCAGGAGCAAGGTCGTCGTCCATAGTGTCGGTGACGTGACCATTGTCTTCACTGAAGCCAAAGCCAGGCTTGCCACGCCTGGGTCTGACTCTTCCTCTGACTCCTCCACTACCTCCTCAGTATCAGATTCCTCCTCTGAATCCATCTCCTTGGCAATAAATGCACGAGCTTTGCTAGAAGAACTTGATTTGCGCGATGAAGACTTTGATGAAGACTTTGATTGTTTCTTCTTCTTCTTGTCGTCAGAGTCATAATCCTTGCTCTTCTTCTTCTTTGATTCCTTCTCCCATTGAGGACAATCAGCGATGTAGTGACCTGATCTCTTGCATTTGTGGCAAGTTCTCTTCTTGTAGTCACGAGTGGAAGCCTCATCTTTCTTGGAGTCATACTTTGAAGACATTCCAAAACGGTTCTTCTTGGTGAACTTCTGGAATTTCTTCACAAGCACTGCGAGCTCTCTGCCAATGTCTTCAGCACTATCAGGACAGCAGTCAGAGTCTTCAGACGAAGATTCAGCCTTTGCTTTCAAAGCACGCGATCGTCCATAGCTAGGACCATAGATATCTCTCTTCTCAGATAGCTGGAATTCATGTGTATTGAGCCTCTCAAGTATATCGGCAGGATCCAATTGCTTGAAGTCGGGGCGCTCTTGGATCATCAGTGATAGGGTGTCAAAAGAACTGTCCAGAGACCTCAGTAGCTTCTTCACAACTTCATGCTTGGTGATGTCAGTGGCGCCAAGAGCATGAAGCTCATTGGTGATATCAGTGAGACAATCGAAGGTGAGCTGGACATTTTCATTCTCGAGCCTTTTGAAGCGATTGAAGAGATTGCAAAGAACATCGATTCGGGAGTCCCGTTGTGATGAGACGCCCTCGTTGACTTTGGAAAGCCAGTCCTAGACAAGCTTCGCGGATTCCAAAGCACTCACACGTCCATACTGTCCTTTGGTCAGATAACCACAGATGATGTTCTTGGCGGTGGAGTCCAATTGCGCGAACCTCTTCACGTCAGCAGCGGTGACACCTTCACCAACCTTGGGGACGCCCATCCTGACGACATACTAGAGGTCGTTGTCAATGGCTTCAAGATGCATGCGCATCTTATTCTTCCAGTAGGGATAGTCAGTGCCATCGAAGACGGGGCACGCAGCGGAAACCTTGATTGTCCTTGCAGTCGACATAGCTAAAACTCTGGGTGGTTAAACCAAATCACACAGAACAAGGGAGCACCTTGCTCTGATACCAATTGAAAGTGCTAGTTATCGACTAGAGGGGGGTGAATAGGCGATTTTTATGAAAGGCTTCGAAAACAGGCAATGTCTTCGAAGAAAGCGGAAGCAGGATGAGAACTAGCAGAGCCTATCAATAAGATGAACGAATATGACAAGCATAGACATCATGCATACAAGCATGCATTGAACATAAACACAAGAAGCATGAAGATAAATGAGTAAACATATGAATGGCTTCAGGGAATATCTTCAAACACAAACAAGCATGCAAAGGCTTCACAGTTCAAAACAGTAAGTAAGGAAGAGTAAGGATAGAACCAGGAGCTCGGGGAAGACAATGATTTGTTTGACCAGTTCCAACTGCTGTGACAGTTGTACGTCTGGTTAGGGAGGCTAAGGTTGAACTCAGAAGACCACGTCTTCACCTTATTGCCCTTGAGCTAAGGTCACTTAGACCTCGCCCAATCACTCTGGTAAGTCTTCAAGGTAGACTTCCAAACCTTCACAGACTTCGTTCACCGGCAATCCACAATGACTCTTGGATGCTCAGAACGCGACGCCTAACCGACTGGAAGATCACAGTCTTCAAGTGTAATAAGTCTTCAGTTCACTTAGAACAGAATGTCTTCACTGATGCTCAATCACTTTGGGCTCTGGGTGTTTTGGGTTTTGTCCTCGCAAGGTTTCTCTCTCAAAGGCTTCGAGGTGGGTTGCTCTCAAACGACAAAAGCCGTGCACTAACTCGGAGCAGCCACCAACTTATGGTGGAAGGGGGTGGCTATTTATAGCCAGGGGCAACCCGACGTGATATGTCCGAAATGACCCTTGGTCATTTAGGAACTGACACGTGTCCAACGGTTGGAATTTAAACCCACGCGGCAACTTTACTTGGGCTACAAGCAAAGCTGACTCAACCAACTCTGGAAGAGATTTTCTCTCATTTGTCTTCGCTTGAAGACATAAGATTTTAGGTTGAGCATCACGTCAGTTTCTGACTTCGTTTACCTCGACCCCACTTGACAGTTCGGTGGTTCCAATGACTCAAGAAAATAAGAAAATGAAACTACCAAAAGATGATGTCTTCAAGCTTCATTGTCTTCAACGAATGTCTTCATGAACCATTATCTTCAGCACGATGTCTTCGTGACTCACCATTGTCTTCAATGTCTTCATACATTTTTAGGGGTCATCTTCGATGGGTAAACCGAATCAATAGGGACTTCTACCTGTGTTCTCCTGTGAATCTCACAAACACATTAGTCCCACAACCAAGTTTGTCTTCAATACTCCAAAACCAACAAGGGGTGGCACTAGACGCACTTACACAAGTAGACCGAAACGATTCTGCATCTACTACTATTACTCCACACATCGACCGCTATCCAGCATGCATCTAGAGTATTAAGTTCATAAAGAACGGAGGAACGCCTTAAGCAAGATGACATGATGTAGACAAAGTAAACTCACGCATGAATAAACTCCATCTTTTTACCCTTAATAACAATGATACATACGTGTCATGTCCCTTTCTATCACTGGGATTGAGCACCGCAAGATCGAACCCATTACAAAGCACCTCTCCCATTGCAAGATAAATCAATCTAGTTGGCCAAACCAAATCAATAGATTGGAGAGAAATACGAAGCTATAACAATCATGCATAAAAGAGTTCAGAGAAAACTCAAATAATATTCATGGATAATCTGATCATAAACTCACAATTCATCGGATCCCAACAAACACACCGCAAAAAGTGATTACATCGGATAGAACTCCAAGAACATCAAGGAGAACATTGTATTGAAGATCAAAAAGAGAGAAGAAGCCATCTAGCTACTAACTATGGACCCGAAGGTCTGTGGTAAACTACTCATGCATCATCGGAAGGGCAGCAAGGATGATGGAGAGCCCCTCCGTGATCGAATCCCCCTCCGGCAGAGTACCGAAAAAGGCCTCCAGATGGGATCTCTCGAGAACAGGAACTTGCGGCGGCGGAAAATATATTTCATGGACTCCCCTGTTGGTTTCCCGATTTTAGAGTGTTTATAGAGGTGGAATTAGGTCAAACGGAGCAGAGGTGGGCCCACGCGCGCCCTGGTGGCTCGTGGCCACCTCCTCTGTCTTCTGGACCTCTCCCGAAGCTTCTAGTGTCTCTTATGTCCAGAAAAAAAATCTCCAAAAAGTTTCGTGGCATTTGGACTTCGTTTGGTACTGATATTCTGAAAAACAAAAAATAGGCAAAAAAACAGCAACTGGCACTGAGCACTAAGTTAATAGGTTAGTCCCAAAGAATGATATATAATTGCTTGTAAGTGTATATAAAATATCCAAGATTGATACTATAATAGCATGGAACAATCAAAAATTATAGATACGTTGGAGACGTATCATGTACCAGGATGTGCAATGATCTAGCGTAACATGTATGAAAAATGATGAACGGTGGCTTTGCCATAAATACTATGTCAGCTACATGATTATGCAAAGCAATATGACAATGATAATGTGTGTCATATAAACGGAACGGTGGAAGTTGCATGGCAAAATATCTCGGAATGGCTATGGAAATATCATGATAGGTAGGTATGGTGGCTGTTTTGAGGAAGGGTATAAGGGGTTTATATGTGAAAGAGCGTATCATATCACGGGGTTTGGATGCACCGGCAAAGTTTGCGCCAACTCTCGAGGTGAGAAAGGGCATGCCACGGTACCGAAGAGGCTAGCAAATTGCGGAAAGATAGGAGTGCGTATAATCCATGGACTCACATTAGTCATAAAGAACTCACATACTTATTGCAAAAGTCTACTTAGCCCTCGAAGCAAATTATTTCACCGCTTGCCCCTAGGAGGAGGGTTGGTAGGAGTAAACCATCGCGCGACCTCGATTGTAACAGCACACAAGGTTTTCATTTCAGACCTATAAATGCTCCAACTTCCTAATCATGCCACGGCTAATATTTAGGTGAATATGTCATAACAAAATTTAATGCCAATATTTCTAATAACCAATGATCATGAACCTATACCCTTTCATATTACGACATTAATAAAATTAACCACACACTTCATTCTTAGTGATCTACATGAAGGTTTTTATTATATCCCCCTTGGATACCTATCATATCAAGACCATTCTTTTAACACGTGCAAATTTCCATTACTATTTATTAGACTCTCAAAAAGATATAAGTGAAGCATGAGAGTGCAACTATTTCTTTAAAATATAACCACCGCCATGCTCTAAAAGATATAAGTGAAGCACTAGAGCAACTGCCTAGCTCAAAAGATATAAGTGGAGCACATAGAGTATTCTAACAAATTCCGAATAATGTGTGTCTCTCTCAAAAAGGTGTGTCCAGCAAAGATGATTGTGACAAACTAAAAAGCAAACAAAAGCAAATAAACTATAGCACAAGACGCTCCAAGCAAAACACATATCATGTGATGATTAAAAATATAGCTCCAAGTGAGTTACCGATAAATTGTGGACGAAAGAGGGGATGCCATCCGGGGCATCCCCAAGCTTAGACACTTGAGTCTTCCTTGAATATTACCTTGGGGTGCCTTGGGCATCCCCAAGCTTAGGCTCTTGCCTCTCCTTATTCCTTTATCCATCATGATCTCACCCAAAACTTGAAAACTTCAGCACACAAAACTCAACAGAAACCTCGTGAGATCCATTAGTAGAACAAATAAATCTTGTACTTTAAGTGTTGTAGTAAATTGATTCATATTTAATATTGGCATAAGGGTACTGTACTCTATCTTCTCCATGACTTATACCCCCCGATACAATCCATAGATTCATCAAAGTAAGCAAACTATGCAACAAAAACAGAATCTGTCTGAAACAGAATAGTCTGTAAAGATCTGAATAATGACTATACTTCTGTAACTCCAAAAATTCTGAAAACTTAGGACAACGTGGGAAATTTGGATATAAATAATTTTTAAAAAGTTCAGAAGGTTTTAACGCTCCAGTGATTTTTAAGAATTTCTGGACTGGACGCAAAAGTTTCTGTTTTTCCACAAAATAAAGTCAACTATCATCCAAACTATCCCAAAGGTATTACTTGGCACAAACTCTAATTAAAATATAAAAACACAATCATAACAGAGGCTATAATTATGTAAACACACAAGAAGGAAAAGGCAAAGATAACTATTGGGTTGTCTCCCAACAAGCTCTTTCTTTGTAGCCATTAATATAGGCTTGGGATATTAATGATGCTCACATAAAAGACAAGAATTGAAGCACAAAGAGAGCATCATAAAACATGTGACAAACACATTTAAGTCTAACATACTTCCTATGCATATGCATTTTATAAGCAATCAAATTATCAAGACAAGAAATATCTAGCATATGCAAGGAGGAAGAATAAAGCACTGACAATCTCAACATAATGAGAGGTAAGTTAGTAACATGAAAATTTCTACAACCATATTTTCCTCTTTCATAATAATTACATGTTGGATCATAATCAAATTCAATAATATAGCTATCATATAAAATATTCTATTCATGATCCTCATGCATAAAAGTTTTATAATCTTCCAAAATAGTGGGATTGACATCAACTAAAGTCATGACCTCTCCAAACCCACTTTTATCAAAAATTTCATAAGATTGAACACTCTCCAAATATGTGGGATTCTTTTTACCTAGAGTTGAAACTCTTCCAAACCCACTTTCAATATTATTGCAAACATAATTATCATATTCATCATGAGGATTGAATAAATTTCCAAGATCATAAGAAGCATTATCACCCCAATCATGATCATTGCAATAAGTAGTGGACATAACAAAATTATCATCCCCAAGCTTGTAGCTTTGCATATCATTAGCACAATTGACATTAATAGAATTTATACTAACATCATCGCAATCATGCTTTTCATTCAAGGAGCTATCAAGTATGGGTGCTATAGCAATAATTTCATTTTTGACATAAGGAACTATAGCAAGTTCGTTTCCATAAGCATCATAAATATTGGCATCGTGGCCATGAGAATAGCAAGCATCACATTCATCAAGAGGGGATATTTCAATCGAATCAACGGAATCATAATTATCTATATATTCATGCATATCATTATTCTCTTCCAAAGTAGCAGACATTCTCTCAATAAATTCATTAACATAGGCATTAGGAGCATAGTTTTCATAGCAATATTTAAGTATGTCAAAATTTTCAGATTTGTAGAGAGTAGCATCATACTTTTCAATCAAAGAACCAACTTCATAAGCACCCTTAAAAGCAACAAATTCTTCAGTTTGTTCGATATCATAGTAACTATAAACACCCTTGGTATAAGAAGATAAAATTTCATTATCATTAAACTCACATAGGTAGGGAAGGTGTTTTTAAGGGTTCTTAGAGCAACAAGTAAAATCATAAATTTCACATAGATTCCAAGCATAACATAGCAAACAATTTATTTGATGCCATAAGAGTCTCCCTTTTTTAGACAAACGGTGACGCACAAAATGAGCATGCTCATCTAATGATTTTCCCTCAACTAAACTAGTTAGGGTTTTAGCACGAGCACAAATGGATCGAAGATGATCCAAGTAGAACACTTTAAGTGGATCCATAGTGATTTTAAATTTTTGCTTTTACTTTCTGTTCTTGTGTGTTTGAGATGAAGGCAATAAAAGCAAGCAAGCAGGCGAAAAATATTTTTGGTGTTTTTGTAAAAAAAAATTAGAAGTGGGGGAGATGAAAATGAGAGGCAAAGGCAAATAAAAAGGCAAATAAAATAAATGCAAGTGATTGATAGTTTGTGCGAAGGTACTTGATAAATTTTGGTGATGTCTCCCCGGCAACGGTGTCAGAAATTCTTCCTGGTACTTGTAGACTGCGTTGGTATTTTTCCGAAGAGGAGGGAATGATGCAGTATAGTAGAGATAAGTATTTCCCTCAGTTAAGAACCAAGGTTATCAATCCAGTAGGAGAACCACGACAAAATCCAGTGAACAACACCTACACACACAAAAGCAAACACTTGCACCCAACGCGAATAAGAGGGTTGTCAATCCCCTTAGCGGTTACTTGCAAGGATTAAGTCTGATAGATATAAATAGATAAACTAAAATACTAAATAAAATAAAAGTAAATAAATTGCAGCAAGGTATTTTTGTGTTTTTTTATATTTGATAAGATAGACTCGGGGGCCATAGTTTTCACTAGAGGCTTCTCTCTCGAATAAATAGCATACGGTGGGTAAACAAATTACTGTTGGGCAATTGATAGAAAAGCGAATAATTATGACGGATTCATGGCAATGATCATATATATAGGCATCACGTCCGAGACAAATAGACCGACTCCTGCCTGCATCTATTACTATTACTCCACTCATCGACCGCTATCCAGCATGCATCTAGAGTATTAAGTATAAAATAGAGTAACGCCTTAAGCAAGATGACATGATGTAGAGGAGTAAACTCAAGCAATATGAAATAAACCCCATCTTTTTATCCTTAATGGCAACAATACAAATACGTGTCATGTCCCTTTCTGTCACTGGGATTGAGCACCGCAAGATTGAACCCATCACAAAGCACCTCTCCCATTGCAAGATAAACCAATCTAGTTGGCCAAACCAAATCGATAGATCGGAGAGAAATACAAAGCTATAATAAATCATGCATAAAAGAGATCAGCAAAGACTCAAATATTTCTCATGAATAATCTGATAATAAAATCACAATTCATCGGATCCCAACAAACACACCGCAAAAGAAGATTACATCGGATAGAACTCCAACAATATCGAGGAGAACATGGTATTGAAGATCAAAGAGAGAAAAGAAGCCATCTAGCTACTAGCTATGGACCCGTAGGTCGGTGGTAAACTACTCACACATCATCGGAGGGGCAGCAAGGTTGATGAAGATGCCCTCCGTGATCGATTCCCCCTCCGGCAGAGTGCCGGGGAAGGGCTCCAGATGGGATCGTGGAAGAACAGAGGCTTGCGGCGGTGGAAAGGTTTTCTCATCTTGAGTTCTGGTATATTGGGAATATTTTGGAATTTATAGAGGTGGAATTAGGTCAGGAGGTGCCACGAGGGGCCCACAAACCTGAGGGGCCCAGCCACCCCCCTGGGGCGCGTCCCCTGAGCTTGTCGCTCCCTCGTGACTCCTCTGGTCTTCTCCCAAACCTTCTAGGGTCTCTTCTGGTCCATAAAAAATTAATCCAAAGTTTTTTCTGCGTTTGGACCTTTTTTGATAATGATTTTCTGAAAAGACAAAAATAAGCAAAAAAACAGCAACTGGCACTGGGCACTGAGTTAATAGGTTAGTCCCAAAAAATGATATATAATTGCACAAAGTTGCATATAAAACATCCAAGATTGATATTATAATAGCATAGAACAATAAAAATTATAGATACGTTGGAGACGTATCAGGCCCCAGAACGTCTGTTCGTAGATTTTCGTGTGCTCGTATCTTTTCGGCGATAATCATGTCATACTACACACGCAAATACCATAAGACCAGTGCATGCATGCATAAATATATAAACAATAACCATGTCATACACGCAAATAAACATAAAACCACTGCATGCATGCATCGATATATAAACAATAACCGTGTCATACTACTAGTAGGACTACAACCATGCACATAGCTAGTAGGGCTTCACAAGTCGGACCCTCAAAATAAGTCAGGTCGCCATCGTCGTCATCGATGTCCTCCTCGTCCTCCTCCGACTCGGGTAACTACAAAACTCTGAGTCGGTGAGTCCTCCGTCCCCTCCATGCGCTCGATGATGTCGGGGTCGTCAAAAGCGGGATGGGGGGGCTGCGACAGCGCACCTGAATCCTCGCTAGAAGCGCCCCCATATAAGTCAGGCAAGATGTCATATACTAGCTAGTTACAAATAAAACACTAACGTCCAAACTAGGGTTCCACAACTCGGACCCTCAAACTGAGCCTGGTCGTCGTCGGTGGCAGCGGACTGATCACTGTCATGGTCATCGTTGGCGGTGGACTCATCGTCGTGCTCCTCCTCCGTCTCGGGATACTCCAACTCTGAGTCGGTGTCCTCTGCCACCCCCTCCTCCATGCTCTCAATGTCGTCCTCGCCGAGAGTGTCATCTGGAATGGGGGACGACGAGCTGACACCCGAATCCTTGCTAGAATCAGGAGGGGCGACCTTCTCGCTGGAGAAGGGGACAACCCATGGCCCATCCTAGTACATGATCGGGCTGCATTTTTTGCACAAAGAATAAGTTGCAAATATCTGGTCTAAAGATTAATTAAGAAACTAGCTAGCTATAACTAGCATTTGCTACACTATAACCATTTTTATCAATTTTCTAACAAATAACCAATCATGCATGCATCATCTATACATATACTTAATGATTTTAACAAATAAACAATTTGCTTCAATTTAATTAACTAGCAAACTCAAAACAAATAAACATTATAATTAGATCTGTAACGTGCATTTTAATAGATACACAATTTACTTATAACAGATACACAATTTACTTTTAATTTAACTAACAACATTTCCACAATTTCCCCGAATCTGCTACGTACACACATGCATGCACATTTTCCCAAAAGAGGAAAAAAAGGTGAAGAAGCTCACCTCTCGCGCTCCTCCTGTGCTTGCGGACGCCGGTGCCAATGCGACGAGGAAGGAGGCGGCCGCCGTCGATTGCGGCAGAGGCATCCATGGCCACGGCGACGAGCATGGCAGAGCAGGCTCCCATGGTCGCAGCGGCACCCATGGCTACGGATGCGGCGGCGTCCGCCGATTCGACGGCGGCGGAGCCGGGGACCACGGCATCCGCCGATTCGACGGCGGCGGAGCCGGGGACCACGGCTCGGACGGAGGCAGGTTACGTGGCCGCGGCTGCGAGGGATGCAGCGTCCGTCAGCGTAGCCGTTGCGGCAACGTCCACGGCGGCCGTCAGCACTGCGGATGACTGCTACTTGTAGCTTGCGTTGGTATTTTCCCCGAAAAGGAAGGGATGATGCTGCTCAGTAGAGATAAGTATTTCCCTCAGTTATGAAACCAAGGTTATCGAACCAGTAGGAGAATCACGCAACACCTTGGTACCAGCACTTGCACACAAACAACAAATTCTTACACCCAACGCAAACAAGGGGTTGTCAATCCCTCGGCGGTAATTGCAAGATTAAATTGTATGTGATAGATAGATAGATTGAAACAAAAATACAAAATAAAATAAATAAAAGAAAATTGCAGCAATATTTTTAGGGTTTTAGTAATATGATTTAGATAGACCCGGGAGCCATAGTTTTCACTAGAGGCTTCTCTCAAGAAAATAGCATACGGTGGGTAGACAAATTACTGTTGGACAATTGATAGAAAAGCAAATAATCATGACGATATCCAAGGCAATGATCATGTATATAGGCATCACGTCCGAGACAAGTAGACTGACTCCTGCCTGCATCTACTACTATTAGTCTACACATCGACTGCTATCCAGTATGCATCTAGTGTATTAAGTCCATAAAGAACGGAGTAACGCCTTAAGAACGATGACATGATGTAGACAAGATAAACTCACGTATGAATAAACCCCATCTTTTTATCCTTAATAGCAACGATACATACGTGTCATGTCCCTTTCTGTCACTGGGATTGAGCACCGCAAGATCGAACCCATTACAAAACACCTCTTCCCATGGCAAGATAAATCAATCTAGTTGGCCAAACCAAATCAATAGATCGGAAAAGAAATACGAAGCTATAATAATCATGCATAAAAGAGATCAGAGAAGACTCAAATAATATTCATGGATAATCTGATCATAAACTCACAATTCATTGGATCCCAACAAACACACCGCAAAAAGTGATTACATCGGATAGAACTCCAAGAACATCGAGGAGAACATTGTATTGAAGATCAAAAAGAGAGAAGAAGTCATCTAGCTACTAACTATGGACCCGAAGGTCTGTGGTAAACTACTCACGCATCATCGGAAGGGTAGCAAGGTTGATGTAGAGCCCCTCCGTGATCGATTCCCCCTCCGGCGGAGTACCGGAGAAGGCCTCCGGATGAGATCTCTCGAGAACAGAAACTTGCGGTGGCGGAAAAAATATTTCGTGGACTCCCCTGAGGGTTTCTGATTTTTCCTGAATTTATAGTGGTGGAATTAGGTCAAACGGAGCTGGGGTGGGCCCACGAGGCACCAGGGCGCGCCTCCCCCCAGGCGCGCCCTGGTGGCTCGTGGCCACCTCCTTTGGCGTCTGGTCTTCTCCCGAAGCTTCTAGTGTTTATTTTGTCCAGAAAAAAATCTCCAAAAAGTTTCGTGGCATTTGGACTTCGTTTGGTATTGATTTTCTGTAAAACAAAAACAGGGTAGAAAACAGCAACTGGCACTGAGCACTAAGTTAATAGGTTAGTCTCCAAAAATGATATATAATTGATGTAAATGCATATAAAAACATCCAAGATTGATAATATAACAACATGGAACAATAAAAAATTATATATACGTTGAAAACGTATCAATGACTCGGCCGTCGAATCGATGCGACGGCGGCTTCGAGATGGAGAGGCGGTGACGCGGCTGGGAGAAGTGAAGGAGGCGGTGCGGCGGCGGTCCATCGTCGGACGAGAGTGAGCTAGGGTGATAGCTCGTCGGAGAGCTAGTGAGGGTTTTCGTTTGGACCAAGCCCTCGCTCGTTCCCCATTTAAAACGAAGGGCCATCGTTTGCCGAGTTTTGGAACTCGGCATAACGAGACGCACGGTTAGCTGGTGAACCGCACGTGACTCGACGGCCCACCTGTCAGAGTTTATCGAGTTTTCCGGAGACAACACTCGGCAAAGTCGACTCCTGGCATTCCGATTTTTAAAAAAGGAAAAAATGTTTACCGAGTCTGGTCCGGCCAAAACTCGACAAAGATGTGACCCTTGGAATTCCTATTTAATAAAATGAAAATTGAAAATATTTGCCGAGTCTCCGTTAGACGAAACTCGGCAAACAAAGACCGCCGTCACGCGGCGAACTTGAGATTCTACCGAGTTTATTTAGTTCGCCGAGTCTTTTTTTCGCTGGAACTAGGCAAAGTCATAGCTCTGTCGAGTTGCTTATCACTGCCGAGTCCAATATTTTGAATCAAATTCGGCAGGCAAAAGTTTGTCGAGTTCACGATAGAATGAACTCGGGACAAAACCATATTCTAGTAGTGTAGGTTTGCTAAGTTCTTTTTTGAGACAAGGTTAGCCAAGGTTAGTTTTCCTAAAAAAAATGTATAGAGAATCCAGATCCCACACAAGGCTCGAAAACATCCACAGAAATCAACCAAGCAAGAAACCTCGGAAAGCTAGACGAGTTCCGCGCTCCACGACCGAACTAGGTTTCCTTAGATTGATCCGTGAAACAAGGGACGCGCACCAAACCGGAGATCCATCTCCATGGAAGGCTCGAGGAAGGGCGCCAGGCGTGCCGGCGGCAGCGCCGACGACCGGCTGAGCGACCTGCCGGACTGCCTCCTCCATGACATCCTGTCGCGCCTCAAGGCCCGGCAGGTCGTTCAGACGTGCGTGCTATCGCGGCGGTGGCAGCACCTCTGGCCAACGTCCCCGTGCCTCGACGTCGATATCGGCGAGTTCCGCCCCCATGCGACTATAAGTCCCCGCCCGTGGCCGCTGAGCCCCGCCCAGTGCGCTAACTTCGGGCAGGACCCGGACGAGTTCGCCGACTTCGAGGATTTCGCCGACAGCCTTCTGGTCCATCGGATTCGGAGCGCCGGCGCTGCGCCCCTGCAAACCCTGCGGCTGCACATCCCGCCGTGGTGGTTGAGCGTCCCGTCGATGTACGGCGGCGAGATCTACGCGACCAAGTACACGAGGTGGGTGCGTCGCGGCCTCCAGTGCTCCCCGGCGGCGCTCGACGTGCGCGGCTCCGTCAAGCTGCCCCCTCTAGCCTCCTCCGGCACCCACCGCCTCACGAGCCTGCGCCTCCACCAGGTGATCCTCCACTGTGATTTCGCGGAGCACCTCGCCTCCGGGCTCCCCGTGCTGGAAGACCTGCAGATCACCGGCACCAGGTTATCAGCGCTCCCGAGGATCGCGTCTGGCACGCTTAAAAACCTCGTGGTCGAATCCTCCACCCTGAACAGCGAGAGCCTGACCTTCACCATCGCAGCCCCTCGACTCGCGTCGCTGCACCTCGCCGTTAACTTCCCGCTCCTCATCTCCTTCGCCGTCGTCCTCGAGGAGGCGCCTTGCCTCGTCCAAGCATCCATCCGCCTCGTAGGGAGGCCTGAGCTTCAGCAGCACAAGGATGTGCTTAGGGCTCTGTGCAAGTTCATCGGCTCTCTGTCTCACGTGGGCACCTTGAAGCTGCACGGCTTCCGCGACATGGTGATCGATCTATACTGCTCTCGCTCTTGCTCAATCTGTATAATTAATATCTATTTTACTGCATAAAATTCTGATTTATTAACCATACAATGCGATGCAGAAAGTAGTCGAGCAACATATTCCTCTACCTCCTGGACCTGGAGCTGAATACTTTCCATATCTGCTGGAGATGCCGCAACATTTACCTTTTGTTCCACTTCCTGGAGCTCCATTCCTTCCATATCAGCCGGCGATGCCGCGACTGGCCAAGGACAAGTTCCCGCGTCCAATGTTGCAGGCGATGCTCGACGAGGAGCACCACGGATTACCTGTGTTTGGCAGCATGAGGACCTTGGTCCTTGAGGATTCCGAGATGGGCGGCCATGCTCAGACGCTCTGGCGTTTTCTGCATAATGCTCCTGTCCTAGAGAAGCTCACTCTAAAGAACTGTCAGGTACACCCGCTTAATTAATCCTGCTTTCTCAGAAATTTTAGTTACCTCCTAATTAATAATTGTTCTTCTTGCTTACAGTGCCATGAGTTCCCAAACAGTTCAATGATGGAGCTACCTCGGACCATATCCCTCACCCCCAACCTGAAATCAGTGGAAATCATCGAGGGCAACAGGGATGGGGATGATGGGCGTGGAGGCACAGACGCGGAGCAAACAAACGAGGTCTTGACGTCCATGATGTTAGGTAAACTGCCGGCAACTACGGTGATCCAAGTTACCAAATTCGGAGGAAGGAATTAGGTTTGGTTTGTACCCTTCTCATTTCGGTAGCTTGTGAGATGCTTTATCCTTGGATTAAGCTGTAGAAATTCTATGACACTAGTGGCAGACGCTATTTTTGTTCATCTGAACTCGCTGTTGAATTAATTTCTACACACACAAAAAAAACTTGCTGTTGAACGCCGACTCTGATAGTCTGATTTTGCGTATGATGATGTAAGGCTCATATTGTTGGAATATTCTCAGAGTATAAGACACCAAAGGAGAGTTTTCACTTAAGAACATGACACTGAACAAAAGGAGAGAGATTCCACTTTAAAACATGACAATAGAAATGGCTTGACATGAAAAGCGTGTCACACACCACGTTCATGCAATTTAGGTCTATTGAAACCACAATCTACATCTGTCTATTAAAAATAACAATCTTGTAAAAAAAGGACCATAATCACACACAAGTACCCTGTACTTAAACCTACGTCAATCGACCTTTTATAAGATATACTGAACCATATACCCTTTTAGAAGACACCGAACCAAATACCTAGAGAAATTTAAGTCTTGGGAAGTTAGCCAACAAACTGGAATATGCCTGGTTATTTTAAGCCCATGTTTCGGTATGATACATGTGGGAAAGGGTGGACACGCTTAAGAACTCAGTTGAAGCTTCTTGGAAGAAGAAATGTACAGTCGGTACTCTCTTGGAGGTAGGATCAAAATTATTAGGACCCTGATAAGTGCCACACATGTGGCACGAAGCAATTCGCCCTGACGTTTTTTGATGGCAACTTTAGTTACCCGAGGATGCCAACTTTAGTTGTGAAGCATGACAACTTTCTGTTTGATGGCAAGTTTCAGTTTTTTTTGGGTTTTGTTTTTTTCGGATGGCAATTTTAGTTGTAAAAATGTCAGGGCGGTGTTACTTCGTGTCACACGTGTGGCACTTATCATTTGGAAATTATTAACCATGCAGTAGAAGTTGGGAAAATAAAGATTCCGGTTACTGAAACAAACAGCGAAATCAAGTAAAAAATCTATCTAAAGAATTGGACGAGCCCTTGCTCGGAGAAGAGATGATGCAGGAACACTAAGTATTTCCAAAGCAAAGCCTCATGGAGGAGAAAAAAGAATGCCATTACAAGATTAAAAGACGAAGAGGGTAAATGGATCGAGGAAAAAGAGGGTATCCAGGAGCTTGCTACAGATTTCGTCAAGGGATTATATGCAAAGGATGATGATGTGATCCCCCATGAGCTTATTGTTCCTATGCCCAGACTCGTAATTAAGGATATTAACACCAAGCTGACCAAACCGTTCATAGCAGAGGAGATGAGTGACGCCCTATTCCAAATAGGCCCTCTAAAAGCCCCCCGGTCCGGATGGTTTCCCGGCTCGTTTCTTCCAAAGGAACTGGCAATTTTGAGAGCGGATGTGGTGAATGTTGTTCTGCATTTTTTTTACACTGGTCTGATGATTGAAGGAATAAACGACACGGTGATACTCCTCATACCCAAAGGAAATACTTCTGCCCCATAAGCTTATGCAATGTGATTTACAAAGTTGTCTCCAAGTGTTCGGTCAATAGACTTAGGGCCTTCCTGGATGAGATCATTGTAGAAACGCAGAGTGCATTTGTTCCTAGAAGAAGGATCACTGATAACGTCATCATCGTGAGTGTTTTCATAAAATTCAACATAGTAAAAACCCGCGAGATACTCATTGTGCCTACAAACTTGACCTCGCCAAAGTGTATGACATGGTTGATTGGAGATTTCTGAAGGAGGCTTTAGAAAAGATTGGATTCAGCCGGAGATGGACGCACTGGGTCATGCACTGTGTGGCATCTATTAGATTCTTCGTTAAGCGTAATGGAGAACACCTGGATTATTTCAAGCCAACGAGGGGTCTTTGTCAAGGTGATCTACTCAGCTCATACCTATTTCTCTTTGTGGCAGATGGTCTGGTTAATTTTCTTAACAAGGAGGTGGCTGGTGAAAGGATCACACCAATCAAAGTGGCTCGCAATAGCCCGGGTGTCTGAAACCTCCTCTTTGCGGATGACAATATGCTATTTTTTAAAGCCTCGGTGGACCAAGTTGTTACGGTTAAAAATGTCCTCCAAGTGTTCCACGGGTGCACCGGTCAGCTTCTCAGTTCGAGCAAGTGCTCGATCCTCTTTAGTGAACAGTGTTCGAGTCAAACCAGAGAGGATATTAAACCGGTGTTGGAAGTGGAAGCTTCGACATTCGATAGCAAATATCTTGGTCTATCGAGACCAGAAGAAAGAATGAAAGATGAGAACTTCCAACTGATCATGGATAGAGTCGGGAAGAGATGCAATATTTGGAACGAGAGATTAATGTCTTATGTTGCAAAAGAGGTTCATATCAAATCGGTGGTTCAAGCCCTACCCACTTTTACCATGGGGGTGTTCCTGCTGTTCAAGGGTTTCTGTGAAAAATATGAAAAGATGATTCATGATTTCTGGTGGGGAGATGAGGAGGCCATAGGAAGTTGCACTAGTTGTCTGGAACCGAGTAACCGACTGGCCAAACCGAAAAGAGCTGGAGGCATGCATTTTCTTTAATCAAGCATTGTTGGCAAGACAGGGATGGAGGCACATCCAAAACCCGGACAGCCTGTGTGCAAGAGTCCTTAGATCTAAGTATTACCCTAAAGGAGATCTTCTGAGCACTGTGTTTTCTATGGATGCCTCACCGGCTAGGAGAGGAATTGAATGCGGACACGAGCTGCTCCAGAAGTGAATTATCTAGTGTGTGGGAAATGGAAAGAGCATACAAATTCAGATGGACCAATGGATACCGAGGAAAGAAAGATTAAGAACAACAAATCTCGTTAAAATATCATGTTTGAGATGGGTTAATCTGTTAATCAACCCGAAGCCGAGGACTCTACCCTTTTGATGCCGAGGAGATTTGTAGAATTAAGATCCCTTCAGTCGAAATGGGGGATGGTGTGGCTTGGCATTACGGAAAAAATGACATGTTCACCGTTCGAAGCAGCTTGACAGCTTGCTCCATCCTTAGAATGCAAGTCTACCATAGATGCCTCTAACTCCGCTATTGATGCCGGGGATCGGAGTATTTGGGATGTCATTTGGAAAATGAATATCCTAGAGAAAATAAAGATATTCGGATGAAGGGTTGCTACAAGCACTTTGGCCACAAAAAAGAACAAATGTAAAAGAACATTAGTGCATGACAGTGTGTGTGATATCTGTGGTAACGGAGACAAGGATGAACATCATGCGGTTATCTCTTGTACAGAAAGCAAAACACTAAAGGTTTGATATGAGGGCGATCTGGGAGTTGCCTGAAGAAAAAGAATTTTGGTACACTGGCAGGGATTGGCTGCACTTTTTTATAGATAAGTGTAATACTGAAACTAGAGTAAAAGTTTTGTTGTTGTTCTGGACGGCTTGGTATCTACTATGTGATAATGTTGTGCATAATTATGGCAAGGAACTAATCTCGAGATCAGTGCAGTTCCTAACCAGATTCGAGGAGGAAATCAGAATCCTGACTATGTCGATTGAAGATGGTAAGGGCAAAAGCGTGTGGTCCTGGTCGAACAACTTTCCCAGACCCCAACCAGTGCTTCCATATGATGGAGCGTTGAACCCTACAATCGGATGTCTCTCCACTCCTTTCCCCTCCCCTTTCCCTCCCCTTTGCTCCGCGGCGCGGTGCCGACCGTCGTGCCCATCCTTCCCCCTCCAGGTCTCCCCGTCCAGTCGCTCCCTCCTCCCCTCCTCCTTCTGCCCTTCCGCTCCTGGGCCGGTGGGGGTCGGAGGCTGCTCCGGTGTCGCTGGTGATCCCCGCCAACTGCTTTTGGGCGCTCAACGCAGATGAATCTGACTCCGAGGCCGAGGACGCTGCTGGCTCGCCAACTGGGGCGCATCAACCCTCCCCTGCCCCTGTGGCCGGGAAGCTCAGGAAGTTCACGCCGGGCGGGCACGGGCGCCTGGCTTCGTGCTTGTCCCTGGAGCCAGGCTAGACGTGCGTGCAACGGCGCGGCCGTAGATCTGGTAAGTTTGCTTCCTCGTCCCCGGCCGGTGGCTTGGTTGGGCCTGCTCCGGCTCTCCTCTGTGGCCTAGAGGCTGTGTCGACCTCTCCTCCCTCCCCTGTTCCTTCCCTGGGCTAGCCGTCGATGGGTGGTGGCGCCCGTGGCTGCTGATGTTCTAGGCTCTAAGGTTGTTCCTGAGCCGCAGGTGGGTTTTGCTGCTGCTGGCCAGGGCACACCCTTCTTGGGTGTGTGTTCCAATGTACCTACCCGCCATGCCTCTCCGTCGCTGTCCGAGATTGTGGATGTTCCTCCGCCGCTAGATCCGGAGGTCTCGGGTTCGGTTGCCAAGAAGAAATCTACTGTCAAAAAGCACTAGGCTAAAAGTTGGGCGTCCTTTGGCTCCAAGCACTCGGTGGCTGGGCTGTGCAGGCGGCTGGAAGCGGATCTCGGTGTTGCGGTGGCTGGTGCCTCGGTTGGTACTGTCACGCCCTCGTCTGCTCGCTCCTTCCCCGCTCGTTCTCCTGTTTCCATGGCTCGCAAGAGCCGGCGCACCAAGGATGACGAGGTGCCCATGGCTGAGAAGGCGGCTCGCCGTGCGGCGGCCAAGGACGCCATTCCGTCAGGTACTCCTGTTGTCCACTTTTCGGTTCGTTTGGTTCTTCCGTCTTTGCCCGATAGCCATTTAGTCAATGTTTCGTCCGATTCGGGGATTGTTTTCGATTTGAATGTTGGTTCTCCTTCTTCCCTCCTTTCTGTTATTCGTGTGAATGAGGTGGCCCAGGCTGCCATTGCTAAAGCCATGGAGTGTGTGGCTGCTGCCAAAGCCAAGGGGGCTTCGGTAGGTGTTGTTGTTAGTGACCAGGTTGGGGCTGTGGAGGTTGATGGTGGCCAACCTGCATCTGTGCCGTCGAAACGGGGCGCATCCAAGCGCGCTAAATCCTGTCCGTGAAGGTCGAGCCTTCGCATCAAGAACCTGTCTTATAAATGAAAGCTCTTTTCTAGAACATTAGAGGTTTTGGTGCTAGGGGGCGCCGGGACCAAATTAGGGATTGTGTTAGAATGGTAATGTTGATCTAGTTGGTCTGATCGAGACTTTCAAAGATTCTTTCTCTAATAATGAACTCTCTGCGATAGCTAGGGCTGATCGCTTAGCTTGGCGGTGCTTGCCGGCGTCAGGTCATTCTGGTGGTATTCTCATTGGGGCTAAGCTTGATGTTTTCAATAAAAATACGTTCAAAACAAATATGTTGTAGAAGAATTTCTATACCAAGCTCCTCTCAGAGAATTAGGTTCTCTTTTTCATTCCCTAAATGACACATCTAGGATGAATCTGGCATGTGTTTTGTTACACTTCTACATGTTTCTGATTCCCTAACCCGACGAATCAGTAATACCTATTGTGCATGAGCAAAGCAAAAGTGTTACACTGAAGGTTACCATATTGGGTCCATAAATCATTATTGAATGTTTGAAGCACTGTAGGCACGAATGTAAATTCTTTTAATGCTAAAGTTGAATGTCTATATGCAGTGCAACACTCAGACGATGCAACTCTAGAGACGACTATAAAGCATCATATGAAAATACAGGGATGTTAGAAAGGCCACACCAAGAAGCCCCCCCCCCCCAAATGTATGGCTCCTTTTCGAACCATATTCTTTGAATCTGAAATCTTCAAAACAGAGGGTATAAGAAAGGAGGTGCTCGCACTTGCTAGTGCATTCTCTTTTGCTTCACTATTGATGGGGCGTATGTTTATTGTTATGAACGAGCTACACAAAAATCTTTTTAAAAGAAATATCACAATAGTTAGATGAATGCATAATCTAAACAACTAGGTAGGAAGTGCGGCTTGCCGCACCCGGCAGCGGTGCTGCCGGGTATAAGTCATATCCAATCCGGTAATACAGTCATCGAAGCATTGCAAATATAAAAAATAGCATGATATTGGTTCAGTAAAAAAAATTAGACAACTAAGATGCCTCTATTATGATGGAGTGCGGCCTGCCGCACCCCTGCCGGGTGCAATTATATCCAACCCAATAATAAAACAATTGGACCATTGCATACAACTAAAACATAGCATGATATAACTTCTACAATACACCCCAAGCATTAAGAATAAGAATAGCACTTGTAGCCAAAGATCTTAGTAAGCAAATGGCAACAATTTTATTATTCTGTAAGTATAGCACTTTGCAGCTTCGTTTGATAAATCATGCTTATGTGGTTAGCTAACCACAAATGCAATAAATTTCAAATGAACAACGGTTTAAGTCTGATAAAAAATGGATTCATAATGAGCAAACCAATCAACAAAATATTATACAGCTTGTCTGATAGCATTTAGGTAGGACACAAAACTACCTAGATTACAGTAGCCAAGGGGTAGCAGTCTTACAGACATACATTGTCTAATATTGTCCGCCTAGTGCACTGGCTCATTCTTCTAATGAAACATAATGTACAGCAAGGGCAGGATAGGTGCATATTTGCACTAATTCATAACACCCTTATAGAGGCATTCAACCTAAGTACAATATCTTAACAAAGTCTGCTGATAAAAAGGGCCTCATCTTCTCCTTGTGGCTGAGGTATCAAGTCCTGCATATATAAATTTCCAAACACAGATCAGTAGGAGCTCATCACAAGAGTCATTCAAGTAAGCATGGGGAAGATCAGACAGACACACCACAAGGGCGAGCACTTCACAACATTCGGCCTACTCGCTTGGCTTTCTTGATTTTATTGGCCACTGCCTCATAAGCTGATGGCGTCTTCCTTAGTGCACTTCGAAGAGGGAAAACAGTCAAACACACATACACAGTTGGCAAGTAGAAGCAGATACCTTAAAGTACTATCACCGACCAGTGTTGCATTTTCTAAAAGAGTTTATTAGATAGCTCTAGAATGTGGATACAAATAATACATAGAAATAATGAAACAAATATATAATTGCTTGGAAGCCACAACAATGCAAACCATGATAGGATCATTAAGTAAATTAACAATCAACATAATAGGTGCAGGTTCAGGACATGCTATGAATAACCTTTTTAAAGGTCTATAAGGTTAAAGTAGTGTACACCTGAGTAACTGATCCTGCGTGTATACACATATGTAAAATGTAAACATTACATTCGCATATCCAGAGGTAATTAAGTTCACATTAAGTTGTCGCGGGAGATAGATGATAGGTAGTCAAGTTGTTAAACACAAAACTAAATAACACAGAAGAGTCGAGTTGAAATCTTTGATGCATCTTTTGAATCCATCAGTTTTCCGTTGAGAAATCTATAGATTTCTACAAAAATATAAACAACAAAAGATGATGGCAGATGTTGAAGCAACTTGAGTGAAACAGGGTGATGAATCCTCACCACTCCTTAGATGTCAAAACAGATGCACTTTAAGCATCTGGGGTTACCTAGCAAGACAAATGTAATTAAAAGTAGAACCTCACTATATAAAAGTAAAAGACTATGCACATCACTCCCCAAACATCAATTGGAAGAGTTTTCACTTCCCAACAAACATTTTTTATATTGACAACAAATAATAATTGGTAAGAAAATGAACATTTTCAGTAAAGTGAAATAGGTGAGTTTGATCAGGTATCAACCAAGACTGCAGTCATTCTGTCTTGTATCTAAATAAACATTGTACATGCAGATGAGTAGTGCTACTGCCCCAAGTACATGTAACAGGACAACCATAGCTCACATAGCTAACAGAAGTGCATATCCAAAAATAGGGAGCAAGGTATATTTCTAATCATTTGAGAACTGAAATGTATCCCTTTCGCTATTCTCCCAAATTCAACAAAATAAAAATCTGCGGCAGCAACTAAAACAACAACTTTGTAGCCAGTTGGAGAAACATTAAGAGGGACATCCAAAATCGAATAGTGAGGATGAGTGACTATTTTAGTCTACAAATCTACAATATAGGATTTTATGATTTGCTCGAGACAGCAAACCTTAGAATTTACACCAATTGGTCGAAGCCACTCAATCAAGGGAACAGAGGCTGTGATGTCCTAGTTCAGGGGAGGAAAATAAAAAAACGAAGGCCAACAAAAAAATGTGATCATGTACATGAAAGATTCCCCATTTCGATGAACCTTTATTATTAGACTTCTACCGTTCTACTTACCTAAGTATATCTAATTACTGATAAACCCTAGCTTAGGATTTAGGTAGTGTTAATATTACTGACAAGCAAGATCACTCAAGAGATAGCTGGAAAATATTTGGTAACTTTTTCGTTTACACAAAACCATATAGCAGGCGGCGAAGATCTAAATATAGTTCATGCTTCTTAAGCCAAAAAAGGGTATAAATATGTACTTGCAAGATAACATGTCCGTCCCTATAAATTCAAACGCCTAGGCCAAATACTTCGTAACCGAATCCCAAATGGTAACTACAATAAAGGAAATTATAGGAAAGAAGACAAACATACCCTGCAGGATTGATACAAATGAGCGCCCTAAGCCGAGTCGGCGACAGCAAGGAGAAACAGGGCAGCGGTGATGTGATGCACTCTCCCATCCTTGTCCTTCCGTCATCTCCCAACGACCTCCTCTTTTGTCCCTCCTGAGCTTCTCTTTTGTCCCTCCCAAGTTTCCATATTGTGTTCTTACTGGTTAGGAATTTGTATGCTTGCTAAGTGGAGCTTATGAGAACCTAGGGAATAATACACATAGGGCCCAAAATTTGATGACAAATCTCCTCACACCCTCTTTCAGAATTGCAATCACTTGCCATTCAGTGCTATAGTCATCATGAAACAAAAAGATAATAAAAAGGATCAGAAGAGAAACTGAAAAAAAAACGAGACGGGGAGGGGAATTAGAAGCCACCCCCCGCTTCGCTTTATAGGAGAAAACTCCGAGAGTGGGACGTCGAACCCTGGCCGGAGACATCAACCACAGTGCTGTCTACCATTGAGCCAGGGCTTACATCCCAGAAGAGAAACTGAGAAAGTGTCATTTGTGTGGACAACAATAAATCTCAAGATCCTCACAACCTCGTCCCATCCACTGACAGTGGGTCATACAGAAGTATTAGTTAATGGCCAGATTAGACGAATAGGATGAAATGCAAAACAAACACGCCTGTGGTATTAGAAGAGTGGCAAAAAAGGAACAACGAAAAGGTATTTGGCAGGAGTCATTTGACTAAGAAAAGGTATTTAGCACGTCTAAAAAGGATAAGACCAAAATAACTGTATGGATCATGTACGCACTATACTCTCAATGACTACATTTCCATCCAATGTAACTACCTGATGATGAATTATGTGGTAAATTAAGATTGAGCAAAGAGCGTAGAATTATACTTGCGATATCATTGACACAGCAGCAACATGAATGCAAGCACGTGATCAGCTCAACCAGCACCGCGGCGCACTTCTGTGACGGACAAATCTGAGGAAGGGGCACGCAACCGTGAACTGAGCCAAAAGGAGGAAATAAATGTAGGAGAGGAGAGGATTGGGATGTAATGTAAACTCATTGATGCTCCAGGGTTAACACATACGTTTCTGTCAGCTGACTGTATCTCTGCATCTGTGGAATAAAACACTTTTACCCCCGCCAAAAAAAACATACGTTTCTGTCACCTAATCTGCTACCACACGTCAACATGAACTTGAGATAGAAAAGGTAGATCCATGGTCTGTAAGAACATGCGACGCAAAAATTATTCCATACCTAATCTCTCAAAAGATCCACAATCACTGTTGGGGATCGTGTCCGTTGGCCGCCTGTGCTGACTACGGATGTGATTATTCTTAGTGGCATCATGAGGAGCTCCTGCTGGAGTACCACAAGTTTGACCACTGTCGTGATGCAGACTGCCCATGTCCTGGTGAATTCTGTAGGGAATTCCACGCAGACCTAGTATAGAGAATATAAATCAGTGTGCTGCAAAATAAAATTGGCCAGTAATAACAAAGAATTGTTCTATTGGAAGATGAAAGAAAAAATCATGTAAGAAAACAACTATGCAATGGATCTTCCTGCTCTATCCCAACACGAAACAAAAATCTAATCCTTCACCTTCTCACACAATGAACGAATTATCGTGCAACCACCACTACAACTGAAAAAAAATAAGCAACCACATCCAACAAAGTCCAATTCCATGGTATGAACGAAATTGAGGCATAAAGCAACTAAAGTTCTATTTATATTACCTTGCATGTAGCCAGATGTAAACTCAGAGTCGGAACATATAGATTGACGCTTAGGACCAGCATCACCTTTGTTGCTTCATACTCAACTATTCTCTGAAACAAAAGATATAAGTTCAGCGCTAACTGAATACTTTCTAGCTTTGCAATTGGTTACATTTTTCTGTTCCAAGAGGAGAGTAAGAAATCATCAGATGACACCAAAAAGGATCAGTCGTAAAACAATTGAGGGGAGAAAGTTGATCTAACACCCATTAGTGAATCAATACATTCTAGTAATCTAGTTCAGTTCGGCCACTGGTTTTATATGGGAGTCTACTACTTGTTGCTATGGATCTAGGAATTGCAACTTCATATCATAAGAAATGACGTGCCAAGAACATTAGGCCTTGATCTAGGAATTGCAACTTCAAATCAAAATTGGGTTACATACAAATAATCCGGTATTATTATAATATAGTTATTTCGGACCGATGGCAGTGGGCACCACATGTCCATATCTAATCAGCCTTCCAGTGCATGCATATTTGTATAACACTATCAACATCATTTAGGCCTTTCGCAATCCATCAATTGTGCAACACATATGCTGCTCGGCCAGATCCAACTAAATATATAACACATGTATCTATTTGAGCCATCACCACTAACAATAAAAATAGAATCTATCTGAACCAGCAGAAAGGCAATCGTTGATTCTTCTGTAAAAAGAAAGACATGAAGAAGAAAATCATTTACCTGTTAATAACAAACAGCCACCACCAACAAACCATGGTAGGATTTGCTCACCTGATAGAGATTGCAATCGAGTCCCAATATACTTAAGAGGAATGTTGGTTAACAAAATCTAGGCATGAGCTCAGAAAAGGGGGTCAGAACTGAGAGAGAGAAGGAGAGGAACCTGAGAGCACGCCTAGGCCAAGAGCTGTCGCGTGATGAACGACGTGGGCGCAAGGAGTTGTGCCGTCGTCCTGGTGAAGCCGAGCAGCGTGGATGCGGACCGGCCTGACGACGACGGCGGCGGCGCCCTCCTCGTCGACCTTCTGCAGGAGCGCCTCGCCAGAGCCGGAGATGCAGCGGGCCTGGGACGGTTTTTGGCGGCGGATCGATCCACTGGAGCCTGTCGGCGTCGCCTAGGGCGCAGCCGGTGGCGACGGCGCACTCCGCCTGGCTTCCTCTCGTCGACGGCGCGACGACCCACTCCTCCGGGCAGGCCAGCGACGGGGGCGCGGCGGAGGGCGAGGGAGAAGATCTGGTCGCCGGAGGGGCGCTGGCGGTTCTTGAACTTCTCCCGTCGATGGGGATGCGCCAGGACCGTCGGTCGCTCTCCTCCCGATGATGGCGACGGCGAGCTCGCCGACGGGAGAGGAACGGAGGAGGAGAAAGCGCGGGAGAGTGACGGCGTGGCGGGTGGGCGATGGAGATGGTGGCGGCGGCGTGATGATGCATCTCGCACGCGCGTGAAGGAGGACTGCGAAGGAGAGAGTGTCGGCTAGGGTTCTGAACCAATCGGTCGCTCTCCTCTCCTTACGCAGCCGAGCCATCTACGAAACGCCACGCAACGGCCACGACGTGAAATCCCGATTTTGCCCTCGGCGGCCACCCAAATTTGCACGCGGTGGCACGACGCCCGCGCCCATAAGAACCAGCACCGGACGCGCGCGGCTCCGCAGTCACTGACAACAGCGGACCACCGACCACTCGGCCTACCAATCAGTGGGATAAGCAAAAAAAAAACCCGAAGTGAGAAAGAATCAGCACTATTCATTGCTAGTCACATCACAGAGATCCAACGGCCAGGATCATCTCACAAGAAGATCCGACGGACCGGATCGTTTTGGACACACTATCGGACGGTACAGAATCGTGACGCCCTGAGGAGGCTCGCTACAGCTCCAGACTCTAACAATGTGATGTGATGTAGAAAATTTGAATAAATATATTGCACAACTAATTCGACATGATACCTATAACGCAAACACATATTTTTATTGAAGAAATATATGGGAGTGAAGATTAAATAAGAAACTCACATCAATTTGATGGAATTGTTATTGTTCATGAAACTATTTGCATCCAAAAAACAGAGAGAATTCCTTAGTTAACCCTAGATAGTAACGTGCTTCCTTATTTGGTTATGAGGAAAAAAAATCCCTGTCAGACACTCGGTCTAAATTTATTACTAATAGGACACTTCCTCAATGTTGGCTAATAACGGTGTTAAATGGTAAATCAAAAGATGGTTTTGCCCATGTTGTCTCGCTGATGAGGCAGTTCAACCCTGATAATGTTTTCAGTGTCATGCCAAAATATATATATCCATTCTCTCTGTATCTCTCGTTTCCCTCCACCACCACCAGGGTTCCATCGCTGGCCTACTACGTCGAGACCAGGGGCGATTTTACCGTAGGGGCACCCCGGGCACGTGCCCGGGCTCGACCGTGCCAATTATCTGCACTTTTACGATCAGTCGGAGCAATCACAATCACCTCAATCGCTAAAAACTACGAAAGCTTCACGACTTGGGCTAGTTTGGGCGTTTTCTTTGTCTTTTGGGCTTACTCACACCAACCAGGACGAGGCCCATCAATTCATTTCCTTACATGGGCCACAAGAGGCTAGGCAGCTCGTGGGAACACGAACTTGATGAATCAATTGTGCCAAAGAAACGTGAATCGATCGATCTGGTTGCATCGCTCGTCTGTTCCGCTGCCTCGCTTGGTTTTCGTCTGCGCGCCGCGCGACGTGCCTATGCCCTAGGCCCTAGCTACTCTGTCGTGGAGGCGCGCGGCGAGGTGGACTAGTAGAGCACCGACGACCGGCAAGCCCGCAAGAGATGGCGCACAGCCGGGCCTCCAATCGACTCCGGCCGGCGGCGATTGGGATTGGAAGCGCAAGCGCGGGAGCCTCGGCGTTCCTAGTGGGAATTTCACTCCGGCTCATGGTGGCTCGTCCGCCGTCGGATCTCCAACGAGCACTAGCCAGCAACCCGCCAACGACGAGGGCCATCTGCGTCAAGCGACGGTTAGGTGAGGTATTACCTATAATTTATCGAGAAATTATGCAATTGAACACTGATTGTGTCGATTATGTTTATTCAGTTTCACAATTATTTGTTTGGTTGCGTGGCTATTGTTTAGCGAGTTACTACTTGGTACTTACATCTCATATTTTTCTGTACTTTTGTAATCTATATTAAATGTTAGCGTTTATATTACACACAACATTCATCCAAATATATGATACTTGTGATGTTTGCTAGATCAAAGAAAACTGTAGCTTATGGTGTGCCCAGGCTTTGGAAATTCGCTAGCTCCGCCACTGGTCGAGGCAGATAACCATGGTGTCAATGAGGTTGATGAGTGCGCCACGGATCCGGAGCACGAGCGTTGTCTGTGTGAACACCACATCACCACCACATCATGCACCTACACCCATATCGTGACGCCAATGTGTGGTAATGGGAGGTACTTTTGTCCATGAACGGTAGTCGGCCACCTCCGCCCACCGATTCTTCCTCGTCTCGCTGTTTTTTTCCCACATCGGATGGCAACAGACGTTCATTCCGTAAGATAAGAATCAAACATTGGATTCAAGATTTTTTGATAAAAGCTGAAAAGGAGTTGCATTGGTTGGTACTCCCTCCCTTCCAAATTAGTTGAAGTTATGGTTTTGTCTAAGTCAAACTTCTTCAAGTTTGACCAGGTTTATAGATTTTTTTTCGAATATCTACAACATCGAATATATTATGTATAAAAGTATCTCTTATGATGGATCTAATGAAAGTAATTTAATGGTGGGAATGTTGATATATTTTTCTATAGATATGATCAAATTTAAAGAATTTCCTAGTCCCCTATTAATTCAGACGGGATAGAGGTTCCTCCGAAATTCTCACCCATAATTCCCACCACACATCAAAAAGGAAATTGAGACTAAAACTCAAATTCTAATTCCCAAGTCTAATCTCTAGACAAACTCCCACCCCTCAGACTGCCAAGCACGCTGCAAGTAATTTGGAAAGGAAGGGGGGGGGGGGGGGGGGGTAGCTTGGGAAGTAAACAAACATTCAAGTACTGGATACAGCCCGCAAGCATCAGTTTAAGCAGACGAACCAGAGTATACACAGCCATTAATCAGAACTCCACTGTCATGGATCTCTTCTACGTACAGAGTCTCCGAATAAAACACAGCAAGAGATTTATCGAGATACAAAGCGAGCCGACGGACGGACGTGCCCCGCGCGGGGCGATCAGGTCCTCTTGACGGGGTCGAAGTTGGAGACGGCGACGACTGCCCCGGCGATGCCGGCGAAGACGACCCCGCCGGAGACGATGCTGAGCAGGAAGTTCTTGAGCGACGGGGACAGCCCCGGGGACGCGGCCTCCGCGACCTCGGGCAGCACCAGCGCCGCCGCCACGGCCGCCGCGGTCAGCCCGGCCGTCAGCTTCTCCTGCACGGACGCCGACGACGCCCGGACGACCGTCATCCTCGCCGCGGGCCTCGCCCTGACCGACAGGGGCCGGAACGACCCGGCGCCGAGCGGCTTCTTGAGCCCGGCGACGGACAGGGGCGCCGCGACGGCAGACAAGGACGCGGTGGCGGCCATGGCGTGCGTGCGTGGGTGCGTCTTCTTCTTGGCTTGGCGCGCGGCGTGAGGTGTGTGGGGGACGGGATGGTTGGCGCGGAGAAGGTTAAAGTAGGGCGTGTGGAGGCGGGGGCGGGATCGCGGCGTGCCAGGTCGGCGCGCGAGTCCGACGTGGGGAGCTCTGGTCGCGCCGTGGAGGGATAACGTTATCCTCGGAGGTGACATGTGGCTGGGCTGCTCCAGCTCCCGATTTTCGGTTCGGATCTGATTGGCTGAGGCCCCCCCTCTCCGTGTTATTTTTCAGGTCGGGTAATGCGTGAAAGCGTATGTATTTTTTTTTAAACACAATACAGACGCAAGCGCTCATACATACGCGCATACACTCACCCCTATGAACGCACACACACACATCCTACCCCTATGAGCACTTTCGAGAGACTGAGCTGGCATATCATCTTGAGATTTACGAAGTCACCGTAGGCGCCTCGTCGTCGACGGGAACGTCTCCTCCCACTGAAAGCACATCGCCGGAAATCCTGAAATAAATCCAGGAATAATGCGAGCACCAGGACTTGAACCCTGATGAGCTGGAAATACCACTGTCCCTCTAACCATCCAACCACAGTTTGGTTCGCATGAAAACATATGTATGTACTGGTGATGTGACGCGGCATTTGGAGCAGAGCGAGAGGATAATACTTTTTCACTTCGTTCATACAGTACATGTTTATTTTGCATTCAGTGCAATCGTGCGTTGCAAATTTGTTGTTGATTTTCTCCTTTGAAAATACGTGGGTGCACCCGGCACCGTGTGGGTTTGACTACACAATGGTCCAGAAAATTCTCACAAACTTTCGTGTATTTACGTTTGTGTGACGAAGCGAAGCAGAAAAATGAAATAATAAGAAACTTTAAATGAGTTCTGTGGTATGGTTACGTTTCTCCAACCATCTAGACTCATGACGAAGGATTGCAAGCATGCATTGCATGTCAGTGCTCTACAAATTTGCTGTTGATTTTCTCGTTGGAAATAAATACGTGGGTGCACCCGGCACCGCGTGGGTTTAATTACACACAAGGTCCGGAAAATTCTCAGAAAATTGGTGTGTTTACATTGTGTGATAGAGTGTGAAGCACATAACTTAGCAAGAACATGTCTCTTTGTGTGTCGAGATAATAAGTTGTGCATACAATTACCCTCCATCTTTCCTTTTATAAAGCGTAAATATTTGTTGTACATCGTGTTTTGGATGCCTATCGAGTCCAACATCTTCAGAACTTTCAGTACATTGTAAGGCCCTGTTTGATAGCTCTGTATTTTCGAAGTATTCTGGAAACACTATAGTTTTCAGGATTGCCATGGTTTTAATTACTTTGAGCTGTTTGATAACCACTAAAAACTATGGTAATAATACTACTACAGTTTTTCTAGTACTATGGTATTTTATCTGTTTTGGAAAAAGAACCTCGGACCTCTTTTTATTAAACCGAGCATGCGAAAAGAACAAGCTCATCGTTATCTTCGCTCGCTCCCAAGCCGACGCCCTATTGTCTATTGTCCGTGGAGGTCGTCTTGATCGGGCGGCCATGGACAGATCAAGGAACGGCAGTACAGTGCAGTGCGAACTGCCATGGTCGATGGGGCGGAGCAAGCTGCTAGACTTGTCTCTTCCCACGGCGACAACTACCTCGACGGTAACGCGGATGAAGGCCAATCTGTTTCAGTTCACGAGCAGCTTGGCCGCATGATCCACTGCCGGCACCGCTGTCTTGCGGAGCTTTAGGTCGTGCCTCCACGCGCAGCTCCTGATTATCCCAGACGCGAAAGAAAACCAAGCTGCTTCGGGCAATGTGCAGCTCCGCCGTTGACTGCCTCCTCCTATTTGTTACTTTGGTAGGTGTGACACCGAGATTGTGCATGGCGCATTTAGCTTGGCCAATCAGGTAGTTCATGATCGTACGTTGGTGCTCTGTGCACGGCCGTTCATCAGTTCGCAGGTGTCTACTAGCTGAACGCACCGTTCGGAACTGCTTCAAATGGCTCTTGCCAAACGGGCCCACTGTATTCTAAATACTTCAAAATACTCTGTTATGGCAAAACCGTGGTATTGTGTACTTACGGACTAAATTACTGTAGTTTTCAATACTTCGGTTTTTATAATACTTTGTTATCAAACAGGCCTAAGTGTGCCTACGATCAGGATAACTTTTTTTTTCCCTCTCGCAAAGCGACTAGAAAAGCCTTTCTCCCTTCGATCTCCGCCGGCGAGCCCGTGGATTCACCTCCCCTCTGCATGCCGCTCCGGCAGCCGGTAGCGGGGAGGGTATTCCTGGTGCCTCGGCTTAGATAGGTAGGGTTTTAGTGCTCGCAAGGGCGGTGCTCGGACGGATGGCGGCGCTTCTTCTTCGAGTTAGTCTTCCGGGTTTCGATCCTCCTCAAGTTCGTTCGTCGGGACGGATTAGACAAAGATCCGGCGTAGATTCCTGCGAGCTCCTCGGAGCGGCGAGGTTAGAGTTTCTCGTCGTGCGTACGCAACGGCGGGATTTGCTGTGAGATTCTTCAGATCGATTCAAGGATTCAATGGCGACGACTGCGGCTCCCGAACATTGGTCCTTAGGGGCACGTGCACGAAGACTTCCCGGCTGTCATCGACAAGGTCAAGACGGCTCCGGTATGGGAGCGGCGACAGGGGCGCGTCGGCAGCTCGTTCTTGCAGCGGCAATGGTCGTTTGGTTGTCCATGAACCTCGATGTAATTTTTATTATGTTTGAGGTGCTTTGTACTTCTGGTGAATCTTTATAATAGATTTGATGTTTTCGCAAAAAATAGTAAGTGTGCATTTTTTAAGGGGAAGTCTGCATTTGATTTGTTTTTAAGCAAAGGATATGCCCTTATTAATTAAAAAACACATAAGCTCGCTAAAATAAAGACAAGCTATCTGATGTCTACATAAAGAGACGCGTGAGACTTAGCGTGTAGAATTTGCAAGAGACCAATTCTACATAATCTACTATATCACTAAGCTTCCTAAGATTGGAGGCCTCTCATTCAATTGAGGTCACCAATTTGAAATTGGGTCATCGATTTTGACCGGGTCAACAATCTCTCACTCAATTCTTTTAACTCACTATGCTCTCTACTTTTAGAAATTCAATTGGATTTGGTTCATGATTTTGATTGGGTCAACAATTTTTCAAATCAATCAGAAGCAGCCGGCCTATAAAAACATATCAACCCCGCGCACCCTCCCATCATCACCTAGAAAAAAGAAGACTCAACATGTGATACTTTAGCACCAATATAGTACATGCAGTCACCACCGCAGAAAATTTCCCCACATAAGTATGGATTGATTAGCAGACAACACAAAATCACACCGCGAAAGGCCCACCAAAACACCGCGTTATATGAATAAAAAAGAAAACACACTCCATCATCTTCCCCACTAACCAAACTAAATATTCACTTCGTTCCAAAATATAAGCTGTATTAGTTTATTGAAAAAGTCAAATTTCTTTAACTTTGACCAAGTTTAGAGCCAAAAATATCGACATCCACAATATTAAATAAATAAAATATGAAAATTCATTTCATAATGAATCTAAAAACCAGATTTGATATGATGAATATTGATATATTTCTACACAAATGTGGTCAAACTTAAAAAGGTTTGATTTTTCAAAAAACTAATATACCTTATATTTTAAAATAGATGGAGTAAAAAAATTATAAAAATCCAATAACATCAATGGCGCAGCAAAGCGCGCCCAACCCTTCTAGTCTAGACTAACCTTGAGGATTTTGAAAGATTGGTTGAACAACCCAAATAAAGTGAAAACATAAGGTTGTCGAAAGCATTATAGTCAGGGGCGCGTCTATTGGCGTATTCTTTCTTCCCGAGAAAGAAAGCTTCGCAGGGGCACCGCCACCGATCTGCCTGGGCTTAGGGCCATGGAGGCATGGCGGATCTCGGTCCTTCCCGGCGGGAGGGCTCATACTTCATTTTAGGTGCTTTTTTAGTCTGTTTAGGAATTGTGTCATGCTCAAGAAGGCGAGGTGGCGGCGGTTTTCTGAAGATGGAATAAGATTCTCCCCGCCTGTCCCGACGGTGCGTCCTACGTCGTCAGAGGGCGTGTCGAGGTGTGTCTCCGACGGATCTAGCGAGATTCAGTTAATGTTTGTGTTTGGCGGATCTACGTGGATCCGCTCTTCGTTCGTCCGCGTTCATCTGTCTACTGGTTGAATCCTTTTGATCTATGATTCTCTTAATTGGCAGCGGTTGTTGTATTGGTGCGCTGGTCCTTTAGGGCCTTAGCACGACGACTTCCTGATTGTCTACTATAATAAGGTTTGACCGGCTCCTGTGAGGGAGGGGCGATGACTGCAGCGTGCCTTTGGATCGCTCCAGTGATTGTAGTCATCGTTATGTGGTCTAAAGACATGGATGTAATTTTTGTTACTTCTCGTGCTCTTTGTACCGCCATGATGTTTGATGAATAGATCGATATTTTTTTCCGCCAAAAAGGGACACGTCTCTCGAATGGCAAGTTGTCAAACCGTTGAGTTGTCAGGAAAAAAATCATTTCACACAATATCATCGCCAACACAACTACCCTAAGGAGCTCCGGATGACAAGTTGCGGGGTTGGAAGCCAACGATCCAGGGAACCAAAACATCACATGTTCTCCAATTTTGGCGACTTTGACAACGACAACTCCAAAATATAAAAAATAACTCATGAGATTTTTATCCCAAGCGGTCTCATCTTCGCTAGCGAGACCATTGCCACAAAAAACACACAAAATCAAGTTGGTACAAATTAGAACTACACACTAACAATGATATACACTTCTTCCAGTCTCCTGGTGAGGCTGCCTGAAGATGAGAGAACCCGAAGAACATGAGCGAAAAAGAGATTGTTGTATTTGGCAGCAGCTAAATGTGTGTTACAACACTATTTTCTTGGCCACAATAAATGTGTATTTAGTCAATGCATTTGTTTTGTGTTTTTGTTTGTAGGGGAGTGCATTTGTTTTGGGGAAACGTTTAGATTCAACCAACAGACCGTATGCACCAAATTGCATGTGACTGCTGCGTGTCTCCAGCTCCTCTACCTTATATCTTTTCTGGAACTGGTTCTCGAATTGGGCATCTAGTTCGTCTTCCTTGCTAGCTTTCCCCGTGCATATCCTTGCTCTCCCCTCGCTTCACCACTTTTACCCCTTCCTCCAAATTAGGGCCAACATCGTCAAGCTGGCCACACCACCGCTGCAACCTTCCTCTTCCCCTTGGCACGCATCCTCGGGGGATCACCCGTTTGTTGCAGCCTCTACCTCCTGCCCATTTCCACCAGTTGGGGAGCCGTCACTAGTAGAAAACAGGGCATCAGTCCCGGTTCCAGAGGGCCTTTAGTCCCGGTTCTGCAATCGGGACTAAACAATCGGGACTAAAGGCCCCCACTTTTAGTCCTGGTTGGGTTACGAACCGGGACTAAAGGAGCTCCACGTGGCTGCTGTGGGCGCCCAGGCAGGAGGACCTCTAGTCCCGGTTGGTAACACCAACCGAGACTAGAAGGCAGCCACGCGTCAGCAACTGCCAGGCGCTGGGGTTTTTTTTTTGAAAGAAGGGGTTTAGGGGTTTCATATTGTGTTTCCCCTTTTCTTTTTGTGTTTACCATTCAATTCCTTTACATTTAGGGTTGTCATTTTTATTTTATGCTTTTCATTCAACTCGACGCTAGCTACTACATATAGCAATGAAGGAACCATTACACAACATCGTCATGATCAATATATAGAGAGAAGTGACCTCTCTTTCTCCGTGCTTGGTCGAACAACAAGTTTTCGTATATCTATTCGACGCTACTACATATAGTACACGTTCATGCATATATACAATATAACATCTCTTACGATCCCTAATATCTAATTACCAATATCGCATTGCAAATCCCGATGGTATTCTCCGTATGTAGGTATGACATGCTCAACAAAGAATCCCGCCAAATCCTCTTGAATTGCTCGTATGCGATCAGTTGATAGGAGTTCGTCCCGCTTCCGCCAGATCTAATTTAAAAAAGGGGGTCAATATATATATATATATATATATGAATGAATGAAACTCAACACAATTGATGGTAATAAAATAAAAATATGAATATTGTTTACGTACTTCAAATTGTTCTAAAGATCTGCCCCACTCAGAGATCTTGTGGCGAATGTACTCGCAAACGTAGTATCCACATAAATTATTTCCGGGTTCCTGCCACAAGAACTTTACGAGAATAGAGTTCAATCAAAATGATAATCAAGCATGATAATGGTATTGAAACTAGAATCAACGAGAGATGCGCGGAACTAGCTAGCTAGTAGTACTTACTTTGGGGTGTGAAAATCGCAGCTCCTTTTTCCATTCACCCCTAACCTGGTTGGTGAACTTTTTCCAAACCCTGTCCGGCAAAGAAAATGATTACTTGATATCAGGAAATGAACGAAAGTTGCCGATATGGTGCGATAATGATTGAACTTACTTCTGGAGCATTTGACTCAGGTCCGCCCACTCCTTAGGCTCTTTACGTCTCGAGTCCAAGACAATTACTAGTCTCGCGTCAAGCTGAATGGCTAGCAGAATATGGTGGAACCTGCGCACGCATAACTCATCAATTACACTTAACCTCGAATAAGCGAAACAGAATTTGCACAAAACAGTAACACTCACTTGAAGTTGTAAGGAAATAGTATTTCCCTTTTGTTTTATTGTCCAAGTAACGCCTTTAGCAAGTTTTTCTCTGTATCATCGGGGTTTTTTTGTACCGTATATTCATTTACGGTATTTGGGTTAATGAACCCAATGTCATAGATTTTTCCTCTGCATTCGAGGATCTTCAATCTGCATAATATAGTGTGAGGATAATTATACATGCAATGAATGAGCTGAGCTAGTGACTTAATTAAAACATACATTGAAACTAAATACAACTATGTAAAACATTTAAATGCAACAACAAATGCGATCAAAATCGCAACTAAGATAACAATTGATCCAACAGCATAATGATACCAAGCCTCATTATCAATGGCATATTTTCTAATCTTTCTAATCTTCAAGCGCATTGCATCCATCTGGATCTTGTGTAGATCGACGACATCGGCAACATGCAACTCCAATTTCATCTTCTTTTCTTCAACTCTTTTCAATTTTTCTTTCAAATAATTGTTTTATTTTTCAACTAAATTTAACCTCTCGACAAGAGGGTCGGTTGGAATTTCCGGTTCACATACCTCCTAGATAAAGACATCTATGTCAAGTTGGTCGGCATAATTGTCATAAACACTAAATGAAACAAATAGTTATAAAAGATAATATACCACATCCGAATCATAGACCGGACGAGAGCCGACAGGGGCGGATACCAAAACCATGGCACTATATAATAACAAACAATAATACAAGTAAGAAAATTATACAAGTAACTATATAAATCATACACATGTGCAAACTAAGAAGTTAATTTGAGCTCAAATTGTGCATCTAAATCAAATAAACTCACACATACACTCCTCCATGAAAACCCACAAACCACACTACTTCTAGAGCATTTGAAATGAGCTAAACTAGCAGTGAGAGATGAAAGGATGAAGTTGCTAACCTTTTTAGAACACTTGGATAGTTGGTGCACCGCCAAACCTAGACAAATCTTGGGGAAAATGAAGCTTGGAGGTCGAGCTTGGAGGAAGAACAGAGGAGAAAGCTTAAGTGTGGCTCCGGCATTTCATCGAACACCTCATGTGCATATATAGGCAAAAAACAGAGTAGCCCACACCTCCACCCTTGCACGGCCAAAAAACAGAGGAGATGGAGGGGGGGCGTGGATATATATAGGCAAAACTTTAGTCCCGGTTTGTGTATAAAACCGGGACTAATGGCCTACCCTTTAGTCCCGGTTCCATCCACCAACCGGGACTAAAGGGCAACCCCTTTAGTCCCGGTTGGTGGATGGAACCGGGACTAAAGGTCCCAGCCGAACCGGGACTGATGCCTGTCGAGGCCCGGCCGGCGTCCTAGCCTCTCGAACCGGGACTGATGCTCCCATTAGTCTCGGTTCGTAACACGACCGGGACTAATGCTCTGATCTGGCCAGGACCAAAGCCCTGTTTTCTACTAGTGCGTTGTCGCAAGGCTTGGCCTACCATCACTCATCGCTGGCAATGCAAGTGGGGAGACAAAAATTGGTGTTGCATGCGTCCTTCCTTGAGCTATTGCAAAGGAGGGGAACCGCTGCCATGCTGCCAGGCCGTCGCCAATGTTGCAAGCTCGCCGAGGTACGCCACTCGCTGGGTGCTGGAGTTGGTCTTGTGGAGGACGTCAGAGACAACAACATGGATGATGAAGGGGGGGGGGGTCTCACCGAAGATGCTTTGCAACGGGGGTCGTGCTGCAATGGGGACTCACCTGCAGTGCTTGCAATAGGGGTCGTGCTGAAGAGGGGCTCACCGGAGGTGCTTTGCAATATGGGTTGTGTTGGGGAGTTATCGAAGATGCTTTTGCAACATGAAGCGTGTTGCAACAAGGTTTGAAACATGAATCATGCTGCAATGAGCTTTTGCAATATGTGGCATGTTGCAATGAGGAGAGGGGCAATCACACATTAGGCATCACACGCATTGTATGGCTCGTGACCTGGCTGATCTTTTGTCACAGATCAGCCGGCCTACACGTAGGGCGAGGCTTTTGGGAAGAACCCATTATAAGTCCACTCTGGACTAGCCCACGTTTATGTTCCCAAAACGTTAGCCCATGTCAGCCCAAAACTTGTATGCTTCTCTTGGGCTGGGAGCCCGGAAGAAGAGAGTGACGAGCCTCCGTCGTCAAACCAGCCGTGCTCGAGTCGTGCACAGACTCTTCTCAAAAAGAAAAAAAAAGTCGTGCACAGACGCATCATCCTTCTCCCCCTCTCATCCCCAACGACGACGGCGAGCCATGTCCGCCGCATCCGCCTCTTCGCCCCAGTCGCCGGAGGCCATCCGCGGAACCCTCATCCCCGTTCTGCCCGACGACCTGGCCGTCCAGTGCATCGTGCTCCTTCCGCGCGCCGCGCACCCAACCCTCGCCCTCGTCTCCCGCGCTCTGCACGCCCTCCTTTGCCTCCATCCGGAGCCCCTCCTCGCTGCCCGGCGCCGCCTCTGCCGCTCCGACCCCCACATCGTCATCTCGGTCCGGCCGCCCTACTCCGCGTCCCCTCGCTTCTTCCTCCTGCTCCCGCATCCCGGGTGGCCCCCTCTGCCTCTCCCCTCCCCTCCGATCCCCGTCTCCTCCTCGTCGGCGGTCACCGTCAACGGGCATCGGCTCTACCTCGTCGGCGGATCCGTGTCCGGGATCCCCGCTTCATCGGTGCAAATCCTGGACACCCGCACCAGATCCTGGTCCATCGGCCCGCGCCTCTCCTCCCCGCGGGAGTTCGCTGCCGCCGCGGTCCTCCCCGGCGTGCTATTCGTCGCCGGGGGCTGTGTTCCTTCGTCCCCCTTCTGGGCCGAGTCTCTAGACCTCGCCTCCCCACGCGCCAAGTGGTCCCCGGTCCCCAGCCCGGACCACCTCAGGGAGAAGTGGATGCACGGCTGCGTGTCGCTCGCCGGGAAGGTCCTTGCGGTGGCCGACCGCGGCGGCTTGGTCTACAACCCGGCGGTGCCACCTGGTGAGGCGTGGACGCCGGTCTCTCCGGTCCTTGACATGGGGTGGAAGGGCCGTGCTGCTGTGGTCGGTGGAATCCTCTATTCCTACGATTACATGGGACAGGTCAAGGGCTATGATCCAGACACTGATTCCTGGAACACGGTGGAAGGGTTGGAGAAGGAGCTGCCGAGGTTCCTTTGTGGTGCCACTCTTGCCAATGTCGGCGGATTGCTCTACCTGATCTGGGAAGGGAAGTGGAAAGGGAAAGCTAGTAAGGGAGAAGGCAAAGTGAAAGACATGGTGGTGATTGAATGGGCTACCATTGAGGTGACGAGGGCCGAAGAGGGGCGGTTAATTGGGAAGGTAATATCCAGGGATACTGTTGTGTTCACAGACATGCCGAGGGGTTCTGCGATCACACATTGCATTTCATTGGATCTATGACATGGTTGCTGCAGATGCAAAGCAAGGAGCATGCCTGTTTCAAAAGGTAAAATATGAGTTGTTGATTTGTTGTACATGTCTTTTTGTGCCAATTGTAATCATGCTGTTTATGTTGTTTAACAGATTGAATAACTACTAACTAGCAATGTTTATATTTGGCTTCGTTGCTGTTTCAGATTCACTGTTGGCTGAGACTTGAAAAGCTCGGTATTGTGTGCAGTACAGCGTGACATCCGTGAGGAATGCTTCACTGGAGGTAGGCATATGTTCTTAGAAGTTAGAAGTATCACAATAGTCAGTAAATTACTTGGCAATAACTCATAGGTTACTATGTTGAATAAGGACTCTGTATTAGTAAGGGGCGCAGGGAGTGCATTGTTTGAGGTGAATGTGACTGTTTAGCTATTTTGTGTGAGTCAGTAACGGTCATAACTCGCAAATTCTGTATGAAGTCGCTTTATGTGAATACAATCCTGCGTGTAGCTTGGGCCGATTGCATAAGAGATAGGGCTTGCTGATAAGCTAGTGAACTGGCGATGCATTTTGCGTTCAGTTTCGACTTATATATCAGATCAACATGGTGTAACGTGCAAGGGAGTTTGGTTTCGTCAGTTTTGTGGAAGTAAATAAATTTGACAAATAAAAGCAAGATTGGCAATGATGCTGTTCACATGAATCTTATTTCCAGTTAAATGCCTTCTAATATTGAGCGTTGACATACTTGACAAACATATTGTTGGGTTTGAGTAATCAAGATACAAATCTTTTGTGCAATTGCAAGGGTAGCTTATGGCATGAAAGCTCATGAGATTATACCGAAAAAGGCTTTCGCCCCGCTTTATATATAAAGCAACGATCATCATCACCAACCCGATACAAACACACACCACCAAAACACACGCACACACCCAAGGCAGGATACATAGGAGAGCTTAGCGCAGCAACACCACCCCTGCCACTACAAGAGCTACCGCGAAGAGACGAAGCCGCATACGACGAACCATGAGCTCCAAGGCGGCCAACACTCACCACCACCGGCATATGGTACGGACGCCGCACCACCGCCATCGGACGTCACACCCCGGCCACCACGCCGCCCACACGACCATGGCCACCGGGCAGCACCCGAGCCACGGGCCCCGCCCACGAGCACCGCGCTCCCACCACCAGGGCCGCCGCCCCGGCATCCAAGGCCCCGACGCCACCTCACCCGAGACACGCCGCTACACCGACCAAAGAGACGAGCGGAAAGGTCCCTCCTTTCCCACCCCTGGGCGGCCACGAGCGCCGAGACCCGCCTAGGCCGGCCAGATCTCGTCTCCATCGCCCCGTCCTGCCGCTCCCGGGCACGGGACGAGCTCCCCGGTGGCGCACCACCACCAGACGGGAGGCAAGGATGATTCCGCGGCCACCCCTAGCGGCAGAATCATCCCTCAACGATGGACAACAACTAGGAGAGGACCAGCCCTTCGACGAATGCAGCACCCGGCCTACGAATGAGCCGACGCCGGGACATGCCAGCCGCCGCCGCAGTCGACCCGCCGAACTGCTGTGGAGCCAGCGCGCCGAATGGAGGCCACCACCTCGCCGCCGCCGCCCACGGCCGGAGCAGCAGCCACGCGGGGCCGCTGCCCCAACCCGCGCCGCCCGGCGGAATCACTGCCAGATCCGGCCGGCACGCTCCACCCGGAGAACCAGCTCCGCTCACCACCGCCGGCTGTCACTGCCGCCCCGGGAGCAGCAGCCACCACCGGCCCATGCCGCCCACGACCCGCGCCACCAACCTTGGTCGGCCGCCAGATCTGAGCGGAGCTCAGGCCGCCGCCACGACCACTACCGGCCCGCCTCACCACCAGGCAGCCCGCCGCACCACCGATTCCGCCTGACGCCTGCGCCTGGAGGAGCTCCGCCGCGCCGCCGCGACCCACCAGAACGCGGCGCCCAGGCCCGTCGAAGACGGCCCGCACCAGCCCCACTCACGCGGAGGCGAGATGTTCCGTCGGCGCCGGCGCCGGCCGAGCGACACGCCCTGTGGCGGCCGTGGGGGAGGGGAGAGGGCGGGAGGGGGGAGTTGGTCAGCGGCGGCTAGGGTTCCCTCCTCGCCGCCTGCGGGAGGGCTTGAGGGGGGGCTCAGGGTTTTGGATTCCGGCCCGGACGGATCGTACCTATGGCGGGAGAGAGCAGAGGAGGGAGCAGCGGCAGGGAGTGAAGGTGGTGGTGGGGCGGCGCGGAGGAGGCAGAGCAGGGGTGGGGGTGGGGGTGTTCAGCTCATGAGATTATACTGTCTGTTTGGTGCAACCAGCCATATTATCCCACCTCATGGATGACATCTTGGCACCGTTTAGTCAGGTCAAATGCATCGTTTCAGTACCAGCAGTGATTATTATACCATAAATGTTTCCTCACAATATTTGACCTTGGCACTGAAGGAAATTTGACATATCACCAAATGACGAAACAATATTTCTATCTTATCATATCATGGTGACTGCTCTGGTCCTTAGGATAGGGGGGAATATTTATAAGAACGACAAATGCATATACTGCTCCACAGTATCTTTTGTACGCATCATAATCAGTCTACACAGTGTTAGTTTCTAGGTTAATTTTGGTTACAGTTGCTTGCAGGGAAACAGAGCAATAATAAATCTGTCCTGATGGTACCACGATTCAAGATGAGCTTGATTCTGGCCATTGTGGGTCAGGTCCTTTTCCTTGAGAGGCAGGAAGCTAGAACTGCGCAACAGGAGGTCTGCATTGTGATTCCATGGTTCTTTCCCTCTGGCTGGATGTGTTTCTCCCGCAAAATAGTGTACACTAAAATGAAGTGAGACAAGGCAAGCAAGACAGCCATGTCGCAAGGCTGTATATGTTTGGCTTGAGCCATCTTACAAGCAATGAAGAACTGTTGCTGTGTTGTTTTCTTTGTGGGCAGCGTGCAGAAGAATTCACTGAGAAAGTAAAGCATGAAGAAGACTTTACTAAGAAAAAGTTAAGTGAGGTATTTGGCCAGTTGGATGGCGGTATGCTGACGCATCGTTGTCATGAACTCTGCCAAGAAATATGATCAACTGGAGCAGCACAGACAGTAGAAACACATCCATTGGTGCTGCAAAGCAGCTTCGCTTTCCAGAGAACATAGTTATTTTCATAATTTTTGACAAAGAAGCTGCAGGCTGCCAAGCAGATGCACAGATGTACTTGTACTCCATCTCCCAGGCTGCGGTGCTACTCACCATTGCTGGCGTCACTGCAGAACGGCAAACATGTAGTAGTACAGCATGAGCAAGATGAGCAGCCCCCCCAAGCGGCGGATGGTGTCTGGCGAGCCGCTGAAGGCGAAGATGCTGCCGAGTCTGTGGAGTCCTGCCATGGCCTTGGTTACTACCCCAGCACAATCGCCGAGGGAGTTGCCCTGCCACCACTATCACCCTCAGCCCCTACACCTCCCCCCTTCCCGCCATCTTTTCTCCGATGCCGGGCGAGGCTAAGTTGAAGACAGGCGATGTAGGATGCCTGACTACAAGAGGAGGACCATGTACATGTGTTGGTTCGGCCTTCAGCCATTGACAGCGCCACATCGCTGATACTTATTCCACCTTCGATCACTGGCTGTGTTAATTGCCATCGATGTTTAGTTCAAAATACATACATAACTTGAAATACAAGAGTTTGGGGGACCCGTTTAATAAGAGACTAGCAGAAAGAAGCTTGGTCTTCCGTTTCCATTTGTTGGCAGCGTTAACAAACATTCAGTGAGAGCAAAATGGTCTTTGTTTGGATTCTGTCGAACATTGCTTTCATTCCATGGGTAAATAAACCAAGAAATACATGTTTAGCTGGAACAGCAGACTCACCATCAGAGCAGGTACCACGGAAAATTAATTGATGTTCAAAGCTTCCGGCGAACAAAGGGCCTCTTTGATGTGCACGCAAACATCGAAATGAATGGCTGCCTGTTTGATTGCGTGCATGAAAGACGTAGAATTCGTTTTCAAGAGGTTAAGGTGGATGGAAATTTTGCTATAAAACCTACAAATAAATCTTGTAACAACCGAAAAATATTGTATGGTTTGCAATCCTATGAATCCAAGAACTCATGTAGAAAACATGCCTAAGGATTAGAACCCTCTAAATATTCTTTGAATCAAAGAGGCTCAATGTTATTTTTCTGCCGATTACAACTAAGCAGCAGGCCGCCGATCGAGCACATGCATCACACATGCAAACCCGCACCGCACGCCCCGCCTCGCCGGCCACAGCCCACGCCAGCTACTCGTCGTCGCCGCCGAACGGCGACCACGACCTGTAGTACACCGCGAGCAGGAAGAGCAGCAGCGCGATCACGACCCCCACCGGCGATCCCCGCCCGGAGCGGTAGACGGCGTCGAGCGAGTCGCCCACGGCGAAGCCGAAGACGTCGCCGAGCCGGAGGCCGGAGGAGAGGACGCGGATGAGGACGACGAGGCTGAGGGGGAGCAGCGGGAGCCCCACGGGCCCGAGGAGCTCCGTCAGGGCCTCGCGCACCGCCTCGCCGCCGTCCCCGACGAGCAGCGGCCCCGCCACCACCGCCCCCATCACCACCGCCATCAGCAGCCCGTGCGGCGCTCGGTAGTCCTCCCACTCCCCTCTCCTCTCCGACATCATCGCCCGCTCCGGCCTCCGGTCCGTCCCGAGCTCGCTAGCCGGTTGCAAATGGCATATGCTCTCGTTTGGTCCGCCATTGACCCGCGGCGCATTGCCGATTCTTATCGATCCCACTCCCACGTTCCCAACTGCGGTCGTTCGTTCGGTGCGCATTGTATATTTGGAAGTGACAGCGAGACGATACCGGCGACCTTGACCGGGCTCCCCTCGTAGCCACAACAATCTACACTTTGCTGACGAGGTGTATGGCTCCTCCTTGCCATTGGAGATATATTATGCATGTATGGTACACTACGTCTTCACGTTTAACATTGTAGTACACGGGAGTGACGTACAGTGGAGCCAAACGCACACACTTAGAATATGACGAGGGAGCTTCGTCTACCGAAGACACGGCGTCCGTCCAATCCGGAGCCATGGATCGCAGGAAGAGGAAAGTGGGTGGAAGCACGTCGCGTTGCATGCCGCCCCGTGCGTGCGTACGCGGTTGCTGGGTTGCTGCGAGGCGACACGGATGTGTTGTTCCGAGAGCCCGGTCGCCGCGCTGGTTGCCTCTTCACCGGTGGTCGTGGTGGAGGGGCTTTGTGGTGGTTGGCTTCAGCATGGTGGACACCGGCGGCCTGGCGGCGTAGGAGACGGCGACCTGGAAGGCCTCGCGGGAGGCGGTCCGGAGAAGCTCAATGACCACCCTCCTCGCCGGCATTTCTCGGCGAAGAGGACGGCTCTCGGGTCGGACGGTGGTCGGAACGTGGGAGGGAGGTGCGGACGGACGACGCTCCCATGTGCAAGGGAGCGGTGCTTTATGAGGGAGAGGGTTCGCCGAGCCTAAATTTGGGGCAGGAGGACGGTTACGTACGAGGGGCTGGTGATTTCCCAAGCCTGAAGCTTATTGCTGGCTACTGATTTTAGAATGGCAATGTCCTGTGCAAATTCAGAGCTTTCTGTCTAGGTCACGGGACATAAGTTTTAGTTTCCTTTTTCAGGAATACTAGCAAAAGGGCCCGTGCATTGCAACGGATTTTTTTTTTCATAATCTTCAATGGTCATGACAACATTTTACTGCATCAACGATAACATTTTGGCGAACATTTTGTTCAATTTCATTAACATTTTTTAATACATGAACTTTTTAAAAAAATCATGAACATTTTTTTTATTTCCAAAACATTTGTTTCAAAATTGCGAACATTTTCTGAATATGCGAACATTCTAAAAAATTACGGGCATTTTTGGAATCCACAAAATTTTTATGATTTATTGAACATTTTATTTAAAAATTCTCATTTTTTTAATTTCCGGAACTTTTTTGAAGTACCAAATTATTTAAAGGAGGAAACGAAAACAGAAAATAAAAAAGAAAAATAAAAAAATGAAATTTAAAAACAGGCCGCCAGCACATGGGCCGGCCCAAATGGGTGCGCTGCGTCTTCTCCCAGCGCACAGAGCACAATATAGGAGGTCCCTACTGCGTGGGCTGGTCCAGGTGGGGGGATTCCGCCATGTGAAACATTTTTTTGTCACTTATAGGTGGCATCGGTGGGTAATATTTTGTAACTTTGGGGACAATTTATGTGACGTACCGTCAGAAGCACTAATGACTTTATTATTACTAGTAGAATGCCCGTGCGTTGCAACGGGCTAAAAATATCGTAAAACCTGCTCCGTGTGACAGTACGCGTCATTTCTTATATCCAATTCCGATAAACATCGGTAATAAGTTTATAATGTTATTGCTTTTCGGAGTATGACGCGTGGAGGTAAAGAAGCCACCCTAATATCTTTCATCTGATGGAAAAGTAGTGGTGCATGGAATAGTCTAGTACTCGGTTTTACTTTTTACTTTTCGAAAAACACAAATGTTGCTTTATTTTAAAATAATTAAAGAATTTTGAAAGTTTTAATCTTTTTATTATAATTGAAACATGTTTCGAAGAACAACATTTTTTGAACACATGGAATAGTGATGCATTGTCTAATCATGATGTTTGTTTCTTTTTAGTTTTCGCGTCCTAGTAGCCAATCAGTACAAGTTTGTGAGGGGCGCAAATAAAGTCTAATTCGACCTTTAAAAAATATATGTAGCACCAATCTGGCAAGTGTGCATAGTTTGGAGGTTTTTACCGGTCTGTGAAGATCAACTAACATGTCCGTGAGATGGAGATTTTTACCGGTCCATGAAGATCCAAACCGCACCTTGCCTCCATTGCAAATATGCCCATGCGTTGCAACGGGAAAGAAACATATCGCACTCCTCTAGCCAATAGACACCCACATCAATTTTTCTGAAACATGATACTGGTTTTGGAGAGTTAATCTATATCTATATACCTACTAATAAAGGGGCTATTGTTTCTTACCACCATAATTTCGTCCGTTTTTCGTCCGTCCGTCGTCCGTCCACTTCGCCTATATTATTTTCTATATCTAAGGGGTACTAATTTTACGCTTCGTACGTCGCCTGATCGAGCACGTGATCGAGCATCCTCCCGTCTCATACGTCTGGCCCACCTTGACCTGTCCACGAAATCAAGTAATTCAGGCCTCTTCTTTTCACGTCTCACGCATATGGGCCAAGTTGGGCCGTCGCTCGAGGCCTAAGTTGCTTCCAAAAAAAAGATGCGGCAGCGAGAATCAAACTCGCGACCTGCGTTTGGATAAAATTACATGGTCTCATCGTTGTGAAAACAACAGGGTCTCAGTTTTTTATATATAGTACCACCTCGCGTCTTTACCTGCAATAACACCAGTTTATATCTCTACTCCTAATGTTTCACTTGGTAGGATAGCCTCCACGGTTTTTTTTCGTCTGATTTGTTTTCATCTGGTTTAGTTTCGTCTCACCTTCCATCATCATATCCTCACGTTGATTTTTTCACCCTCCTAATAAAAACTTTCTTAACATTTGCAAACTTTCCTAACCAGGCACGTCACAAACGGACAGGTACTGATATCACATTACAAACAATAAAACCCCATTTTCATGGAAATCAATTCAAAATCCTAACTTTCCTAACGCATCGATTCTTACCCTTCCTATGTACGTCGTTGGTACCCCATCGATGCCCCCTCCCACCAAACGTACGTTGTTTCATCCGCACGATCCCCTCGAGCCACCGTCAAAGTAAGGAAAAAACCAACGCCTTCCATCTTGTCTTTCCCGATTTACCTCCCCCTCTGCAGACCCCTCGTGCTCTCCCTCTCTCGACCCGCCAGGGTTTCTCCGGCGGCGCCGCCGATGATGCAGAGGAACATATAGAGGCCAAAGAATTGTCAGCGCAACGGGGAACTTGGTCGGGATGGGTGTCACGCGAGGAAGAAGCAACGCCCTGCCAGGCCATGTCCTGCGCAAGCGCCACACCAACGCTTCCACGAACGCCGGCGAGCGCTACATGGCGTTGCCGTCAGGTGGGCGCCAGTGTCACGATGTGCTCGGGTGCTCGGCGTACAGCCGTCGTGGCGATGGCACAGTTGAGTCTGAGGTGGAGCATCCACGGCGGCGTGGCCGCAGCCTCATCTGGTTGTGTTGACTCGGACGTTGATGGAGGTTGAAGGACGGGCATAAACTGCATCTCTACATCACCCAACTCCCATGTACGTACATGACTCTTTGATTTTGTTCTTCTAAAGCTGGATTATCTAACAGATGTGTAAGTTGATTGTTTACTTGCCTCGTAGGCCTGACCTTTGCGTCTTGTCGTAATCTATAAATCGTGCCCAAAAGTGACGTTCTAATTTTTTTTGTTCGTCGGCATAGCGTCCTGTTAGCAAATTGTAGCTATTCGGAAGAAAAATATGATCTATTTTATGCACGTCATCAGCTTTCTGTTATGTAGATTTTTAGAATTTTATCATTTATCTTTAGATGTCATAGCTTTTAGAGTAGCAGAATAAGTTCAGTGCTAATACGTTCATTCTCAAAATTCAGCTTTTTCTCACGTAGTCAGGACATTGCCCTGCTTCAGAGCTGATATTTCGGGGACCAGAGTGGACACCGTCAACTAGATATGTTCAGCTGTTCTTGTTGAGTTGCCTCTTGGACAGGTGTGTCTCTTTTTATGATGTTTTGTTAGATTTCTTTTCGCCTCCACACTAGCAGATTACTTGGAGTTTGGGCTAATCATTTTCTTATCACTCAATATTCTCATCATTTTCTTCTTAATTAGTTCGGACTTTGTGTGTACCGGACATGGTTATCACTCTATCCGTTGAGGGTGCAATAACATTGTTCTCTGTCTGTATTGTATTCCCTTTCTTGCATCGTTGGTGTTTCTTTATTGGATACATTGTCCTTTGGTGTTATATGGTCTTGTTATCCTTTTTTGGTTTTGATCATTTTGTGACTGTAGATGACGATAAAGACAAAAAAATGGTCTGTGCACATTGGCATTATTATGGAGGGATCAACAAGGGGCCAATCTAGCGTGCTGACTTGGTGGTGTTCGATACAAAATTTGGTTTCGCTTCATGCTACATTCCTCTCTATGTAACTTTGCACAACCAATTGTTGTCTTTTCCTCGCCTTGTTTCTTTTCATTTCAGCTAAGTTTTACATATGCTGTCTGCTGGGAAATCAAGTATGTGAGAGCAGATACCTCCCAAACCAGCAAAGCACAAGTTGGTATGTCAAGAAACTACATACTTTCCCTGTAGCATGGGTGAAGGGCAGAAACATTTTTCATTTCGGTTTGTAATCAATATACCCCTTCTATCAATCTTTTTTTTTTGATGTGGAAGCATTATATGTTGTTCTATACAAATAAGACTGCACTATTCTCTCTTTCTATATTCATCAGAGTTAATGTTTCTTTTCATGTAGTTCTAAGGTACCACTTAAATCCATATCTTTTGAGAAGATTATTTAGCAATGTTGGATCAATTGTGCTGCTGCTGCTGCTGGTGGTGGTGGTGGTGGTGGGGTGTGTGTGTGGGGGGAGGGGGGTTAAATTGTACTTTTTAGTATAAAACCTATAGGTACACTTTGATTATCTGATAGTTCCTTTGACATGAATTCAGTTCTTGAAATGTCAGTTATTCTGTACAATGTTTTTATTTGAGGAAGACAGAGCTCGTAGATGGTTCGCTTGTTTATTCAACTCACCCATTGTCTGATGAAATCAAAGGCTTATTCTTAGAAATTAATTGTTTGTGAGGAAATTTTGATAAAGGACAAAATTAACAGACTGCAGTAGCTTGAAAAACACATGTAAACATTTAACCTATTGCAAGATAGATATTTGTGTGAACCTACATGCAGGAGTGGAGGCTAGCCGGACTCTCTTTCGGTGTCGGCACCTACTGCTCGAAGCAGTCAGTGGACGGCAGAAGAGCCCTGTCGCCGTGAAGCCTAGAGGGGGAACGCGACACCCTTGACACCAGAAATCGGCCTGGGATGGCCAAATCGGCGGCGCAGTGGCGGAGAGAATGAGTGAGAGGGTTGAGAGAGTGAGGGGTGCGTGGGGTGAGAGAGTGAGATGGGTGGGTGTGGTGAGAGAGAGCCTGAGGTCAGGATAAGGCTGGGTAGGTATGCTCAAAAAAATTGGGTAGCTAGAAAAATAATTTGGTTTGCCTCATGTCTATTAATATAAAATATCATTTATGTATGTTTATATATTCATATGTAATTAGGGGTACCTAGTTTTCTTTGCAAATAAAAACAGATGTGTTAGTCTTACTTTTGTTTTAATATATTATATATGTTACACGTAATGGATCTACAATTTTGTGTAAGTTATCATAATCATATTTCTTCATTCAGTATCATTACTATCAACATGTTTTAAATAGTTTTCTTACCCAGTCCACGATGTTAGATTTAACATGAGATCAAAAGTTCTGCGTGAAGGAAACTATTCACATGTTGGCAACACCGTTTGATAGCTGCCTGTAGTAGACGACTACATCTCATCGTGCAACATGGTAAGTAAGGTCTTTTGTACATTGTTGTCATGATTTATTGTTTCTAATAGCTAGCAATTGTAGAATTATCTTTCATATGCATTCATCGGCCGATACATCTTGTACGTCATCGACAAACATGCATGCCGTGTATATATCTGGACCCTATCCATACATCACTGACGCCAGAGTTTTAGTTAAATTACAAAGATTTGCGAGGGAATTCAACGACACACTCAAAATAAAGAAAACCGGTTGGAATTCCGATATATCTAGATGACAACGTTTATTTCCGCCTGCTATTCCAACGAGCATAGATGGGTAAATTTATATTTTTCATTATCATAACATTTTCACAATACAAATATTTATTTTTTATCACTATATTCAAGATAATATTAATTTAGGAAATTGCAGGGATGTGCCTAGCTATTTTGTTTTTCATATTATGCTCTGGTGGAACGGTAAAGAATTGGTTCATCCAGTTTGCATGGTGTTACACATTTTAAGATGTTGAACGTGAAGTATTCGTGCTAATTAAATATATTGCTTGTGCAGGATGAGTAAGAGTTGAGGAACAAGTTTTTATTATACTTGATCAAATATCGTGCGAATGTAGTTAAAAACAACATTCCTGATATTGTGCGAGAATTTTTTAAGCGCATCAACTAGACCATAATTTGTAACATATTTTTAGTTGGATAATCGCTCTATATGTATACATCATCAAATAGCCTTTTTGTTATCAATTTACATTGCAAGTGAAGTAAATTTTAATCATTACCCGATTGTGCCCGTGCTATCTTTTCGCCACATGTGAAATTTAACATGCACTATGTTTATATAATTTCAGAAAAATATTTCAAAAGCCCGTGGCAACGCACGGGCATTCTACTAGTACATCTACGAATTCAAATCAATAAGCCGCCTTGAGGATTAAAAAGGAGAAGAGGGTAAACAATGGGCCCGTTCTTCCCTAGAAAGAACCAAGAGACTTGAAAAGGAAGACCCGGTCACCTGCGTGCTTTAATGGGAGAATTAAGAAGGCCCTGAAAAAGAAGGAAAGAGATTAATGAAAGATCCGGGATTGATGGAATTATTGGAAGATTAAAAGACTCGATGGGCTGCGTGCGCGTGCATGGGAGATTATAAGAAAGTCCTCAAAAAGAAGGAAAGTAATTAATATTCAGGATTGATGGAATTCTTGGGAGATTAAAAAGACCCGATTAAAATAGGCATGCAGCCACACCGTTGATGAAGGTAATTAGTGGGAAAGAAGAACCCGGAATTCTGGCATGCATGGCGGCAAATAATACGCAGCCTGATGGAAATATGCCCTAGAGGCAATAATAAAGTTGTTATTATTTTATATTTCCTTATTCATGATAAAGGTTTATTATTCATGCTAGAATTGTATTGACCGGAAACTTAAATACATGTGTGAATACATAAACAAATACCGTGTCCCTAGTGAGCCTCTACTAGACTAACACGTTGATCAAAGATGGTTAAGGTTTCCTAACCATAGACATGAGTTGTCATTTGATAACGGGATCACATCATTAGGAGAATGATGTGATGGACAAGACCCATCCGTTAGCTTAGCATATGATCGTTCTGTTTATTGCTACTGCTTTCTTGAATGCCAAATACATGTTCCTCAGACCATGAGATCATGCAACTCCCGGATACCGGAGGAATACCTTGTGTGCTATCAAACGTCACAATGTAACTGGGTGATCATAAAGATGCTCTACAGGTATCTCCGAAGGTATCCGTTGAGTTGGCATGGATCGAGACTGGGATTTGTCACTCCGTGTTTCGGAGAGGTATCTCTGGGCCCTCTCGGTAATGCACATCATAAGAAGCTTGCAAGCAAAGTGACTAAGGAGTTAGCTACGGGATAATGTATTACGAAACGAGTAAAGAGACTTGCCGGTAACGAGATTGAACTAGGTATGGAGATACCGACGATCGAATCTCGGGCAAGTAACATACCGATGGACAAAGGGAATTACGTATGTTGTCATTGCGGTTCGACCGATAAGATCTTCGTGGAATATGTAGGAACCAATATGGGCATCCAGGTTCTGCTATTGATTATTGACCGGAGAGGCGTCTCGGTCCTGTCTACATCATTCCCGAACCCGTAGGGTCCGCACGCTTAACGTTCGTTGACGATATAGTGTTATATGAGTTATGTGAATTGGTAACCGAATGTTGTTCGGAGTCCCGGATGAGATCCCGGACGTCACGAGGAGTCTCGGAATGGTTGAGAGGTAAAGATTTATATATGGGAAGTCATATTTTGGGTTTCGAAAAAAGGTCAAGTTTTTTCGGTATTGTACCGGGAAGCTTCCAGAAGGTTTCGGAGAATTCCGGAGGGGTCCGGAAGTCCACAAGTGGGTCCACCACGTCCCAAGGGCTGGCATGGGCTAAGGGGAGGCGCCCTGGCCTTATTGGGCCAGGCGCACCAAGTCCTCAAAAGCCCACGCAGCTAGGGAAGGAAAAAGGGAGAGTCCTAGTAGGAATAGGATTGGACTTTGGAGTCCTAGTCCACGTGTGTACTATTCACGGTTACTGTTCACGTGGCACTATTCCTTCTATTCCAAGCCCCTACAGATATATAAATAGAGGAGAGGGGGCGCCCCAAAGGAGACACAACATTGTCTTAGCCATGTGCGGCGCCCACCTCCACAGTTCCGTCCCTCGGTCATATTTTCGCAGTGCTTGGGCGAAGCCCTGCGGAGATAGCATCACCATCACCGTCACCACGCCGTCGTGCTGCCGGAACTCATCCACTACCTTGCCGTCTTGCTGGATCAAGAAGTTGAGGACGTCACCGAGCTGAACGTGTGCTGAACGCGGAGGTGCCGTACGTTCGGTACTCGGTCGGTTGGATCGTGAAGTTGTTCGACGATATCAACCGCGTTGTTCTAACGCTTTCGCTTACGGTCTACGAGGGTACGTAGACACACACTCTCTCTCGTAGCTATGCATCTCCATGGATAGATCTTGCGTGTGCGTAGAATTTTTTTTGTTTTCCATGCAACGTTCCCCAACAGTGGTATCAGAGCCAGGTCTATGCGTAGATGATATGCACAAGTAGAACACAAAGAGGTGTGGGCGGTGATCGTCATACTGCTTACCACCAACGTCTTATTTTGATTCGGCGGTATTGTAAGATGAAGCGGCCCGGACCAACCTTACATGTCCACGTACATGAGACCGGTTCCACCGACAGACATGCAACTTGTTTTGCATAAAGGTGGCTGGCGGGTGTCTGTTTCTCCTACTTTAGTTGAATCAAATTTGACTACGGCCGGTCCTTGTTGAAGGTTAAAACAACAAACTTGACAAATCACCGTTGTGGTTTTGTGGCGTAGGTAAGAACGGTTCTTGCTAGAAGCCCGTAGCAGCCACGTAAAATTTGCAACAACAAAGTAGAGGACGTCTAACTTGTTTTTGCAGGGTGTGCTGTGATGTGATATGGTCAAGACATGATGTGATATACTTTATTGTATGAGATGATCATGTTTTGTAATTTATCGGCAACCGGCAGGAGCCTTATGGTTGTCTCTTTATTGTATGAAATGCAAGCGCCATGTAATTGCTTTACGTTATCGCTATGCGTTAGCAATAGTTATAGAAGCAATAGTTGGCGAGACGACCACGACGCAACGATGGAGATCAAGGTGTCGAGCCGGTGATGATGGAGATCATGACGATGCTTTGGAGATGGAGATCAAAAGCACAAGATGATGGCCATATCATGTCACATATTTTGATTGCATGTGATGTTTATTCTTTATGCATCTTATTTTGCTTAGAACGACGGTAGCATTATAAGATGATCCCTTCACTAAATTTCAAGATAAAAGTGTTCTCCCCGAGTATGCACCGTTGCTAAAGTCCGTCGTTTCGAAGCACCTCGTGATGATCGGGTGTGATAGATTCTACGTTCACATACAACGGGTGTAAGCCAGTTTTACACAAGCAGAATACTTGGGTTAAACTTGACGAGCCTAGCATGTACAGACATGGTCTCGGAACACTGGAGACCGAAAGGTCGAACATGAGTCATATAGTAGATATGATCAACATGGAGATGTTCACCATTGATGACTATCCCATCTCACGTGATGATCGGACATGGGCTAGTTGATTTGGATCATGTATCACTTAGTTAACTTGAGGGATGTTAATTTAAGTGGGAGTTCATTAGTAATTTGATTAATTGAACTTAATTTATCATGAACTTAGTCCTCATAGTCTTTACAAATTATGTTGTAGATCAATAGCTCGCGGTGTAGCTCCCCTGTTTTTGATACGTTCCTAGAGAAAGCTTAGTTGAAAGATGATGGTAGCAATTACACGGAATGGGTCTGTAACTTGAGGATTATCCTCATTGCTGCACAGAAGGATTATGTCCTTGATGCACCGCTAGGTGATGGACCTGCTGCAGGAGCTGCTGCAGACGTTGTGAACGCCTGGCAGGCTCGATCTGATGACTACTAGATAGTTCATTGTGCCATGCTCTAGGGCTTAGAACCAGGACTACAAAAGCGTTTTGAACGCCATGGAGCATATGAGATGTTCCAGGAGCTAAAATTGATATTTCAAGCTAATGCCCGGGTTGAGAGATATGAAGTCTCCAGCAAGTTCTTCAGCTGTAAGTTGGAGGAGAACAGTTCTGTCAGTGAACACATATTCAGAATGTCTGGATACCACAACCACTTGACTCAGCTGGGAATTGATCTTCCAGTTGAGAGTGTTATTGACAGAGTTCTTCAGTCACTGCCACCAAGCTATAAAGGCTTCGTGATGAACTATAATATGCAAGGGATGGAGAAGACAATTCCCGAGCTCTTCGCGATGCTGAAATCGGCGGAGGTAGAAATCAAGAAGGAGCATCAAGTGTTGATGGTTAAGAAGACCACTAGTTTCAAGAAAAAGGGCAAGGGAAAGAAGGGAAACTTCAAGAAGAACGGCAAGCAAGCTGCCGCTCCCACGAAGAAACCCAAAGGTGGACCCAAGCCTGAAATTGAGTGCTTCTACTGCAAAGGAACTGGTCACTGGAAGCGGAACTGCCCCAAGTATTTGGCGGATAAGAAGGGTGGCAAAGTGAACAAAGGTATATTTGATATACATGTTATTGATATGTGCCTCACTAGTGCTCGTAGCAGCGTCTGGGTATTTGATACCGATTCAGTTGCTAATATTAGTAACTTGAAGCAGGAGCTGCAGAGTAACGGAGACTAGCTGAGGGCGAGGTGACGATATGTGTTGGAAGTGTCTCCAAGATTGATATGATCAATATCGACACACTCGTAATACCTTCGGGATTAGTATTAAACCTAAATAATGGTTATTTGGTGCTTGCGTTGAGCATAAAACATTATATCTGGATATTGTTTATTGCAAGACGGTTATTCATTTAAGTCAGAGAATAATGATTATTCTGTTTATATGAATAATATCCCTCGTGATCATGCACCCTTGTGAATGGTTTATTCTTGTTGAATCTCGATCGTAGTGATGCACATATTCATAATATTGATGCCAAAAGATGCAAAGTTGATAATGATAGTGCAACATACATGTGGCACTGCCGTTTAGGTCATATTGGTGTAAAGCTCATGAAGAAACTCCATGCTGATGGACTTTTGGAATCTCTTGATTATGAATCATTTGATACTTGCGAACCATGCCTCATGGGCAAGATGACTAAAACTCCATTCTCCGGAACAATGGAGCGAGCTACTGATTTGTTGGAAATAATACATACCGATGTATGCGGTCCGATGAATGTTGAAGCACGCGGCGGGTATCGTTATTTTCTAACCTTCACAGATGATTTGAGTAGGTATGGGTATATCTACTTGATGAAACACAAGTCTGAAACATTTGAAAAGTTCAAAGAATTTCAGAGTGAAGTAGAGAATCATCGTAACAAGAAAATAAAGTTTCTACGATCCGATCGCGGAGGCGAATATTTAAGTTACGAGTTTGGCCTTCATTTAAGAAAATGTGGAATTGTTTCACAACTCACGCCACCTGGAACACCACAGCGTAATGGTGTGTCTGAACGTCGTAACCGTACTTTATTGGATATGGTGCGTTCTATGATGTCTCTTACCGATTTGCCACTATCGTTTTGGGGTTATGCATTAGAGACAGTTGCATTCACGTTAAATAGGGCACCGTCTAAATCTGTTGAGACGACACCATATGAACTGTGGTTTGGCAAGAAACCTAAGCTGTCGTTTTTTAAAGTTTGGAGATGCGATGCTTATGTGAAAAAGCTTCAACCTGATAAGCTCGAACCCAAAGCGGAGAAGTGCGTCTTCATAGGATACCCTAAAGAAACAATTGGATACACCTTCTACCACAGATCCGAAGGCCAGGTCTTTGTTGCCAAGAATGGGTCCTTTCTAGAGAAGGAGTTTCTCTCAAAAGAAGTGAGTGGGAGGAAAGTAGAACTTGATGAGGTAATTGTACCTTCTCTCGAATTGGAAAGTAGCTCATCAGAGAAAACCGTTCCCGTGATGCCTACACCAATAAGAGAGGAAGATAATGGTGAAGATCATGAAACTTCAGATCAAGTTAGTACTGAACCTCGTAGGTCGACCAGAGTACGTTCCGCACCAGAGTGGTACGGTAATCCTGTTCTGGAAGTCATGTTGTTAGACAACGGCGAACCTACGAACTATGAAGAAGCTATGATGAACCCAGATTCCGACAAATGGCTTGAGGCCATGAAATCTGAGATAGGATCCATGTATGAGAACAAAGTGTGGACTTTGGTGGACTTGCCCGATGAACGGCAAGCCATTGAGAATAAATGGATTTTTAAGAGGAAGACGGATGCTGATGGTAATATCACTGTCTACAAAGCTCAACTTGTCGCGAAAGGTTTTCGACAAGTTCAAGGGGTTGACTACGATGAGACTTTCTCACCCATAGCGATGCTTAAGTCTGTCCGAATCATGTTAGCAATTGCCGCATTTTATGATTATGAAATCTAGCAAATGGATGTCAAAACTGCATTCCTTAATGGTTTTCTCAAAGAAGAGTTGTATATGATGCAACCAGAAGGTTTTGTCGATCCTAAGGGTGCTAACAAAGTGTGCAAGCTCCAGCGATCCATCTATGGACTGGTGCAAGCATCTCGGAGTTGGAATATACGCTATGATGAGGTGATCAAAGCATATGGTTTTGTACAGACTTACGGTGAAGCCTGTATTTACAAGAAAGTGAGTGGGAGCTCTGTAGCATTTCTAATATTATATGTGGATGACATATTATTGATTGGAAATGATATAGAATTTCTGGATGGCATAAAAGGATACTTGAATGAAAGACCTCGGTGAAGCTGCTTATATATTGGGCATGAAGATCTATAGGGATAGATCAAGACGCTTGATAGGACTTTCACAAAGCACATACCTTGACAAAGTTTTGAAGAAGTTCAAAATGGATCAGTCAAAGAAAGGGTTCTTGCCTGTCTTGCAAGGTGTGAAGTTGAGTCAGACTCAATGCCCGACCACGGCAGAAGATATAGAGAAAATGAAAGTCATTCCCAATGCCTCAGCCATAGGTTCTATTATGTATGCCATGCTGTGTACCAGACCTGATGTGTGCCTTGCCATAAGTTTGGCAGGGAGGTACCAGAGTAATCCAGGAGTGGATCACTAGACAGCGGTCAAGAATATCCTGAAGTACCTGAAAAGGACCAAGGACATGTTTCTCGTTTATGGAGGTGACGAAGAGCTCGTCATAAAGGGTTACGTCGATGCAACCTTCGACACTGATCCGGATGACTCTAAGTCACAAACCGGATACGTATTTATATTAAATGGTGGAGTTGTCAGTTGGTGCAATTCCAAGCAGGGCGTCGTGGCGGGATCTACGTGTGAAGCGGAATACATAGCTGCTTCGGAAGCAGCACATGAAGGAGTCTGGATGAAGGAGTTCATATCCGATCTAGGTGTAATACCTAGTGCATCGGGTCCAATGACAATCTTTTGTGACAACATTGGAGCAATTGCCATAGCCAAGGAGCCCAGGTTTCACAAGAAGACCAAACACATCAAGAGACGCTTCAACTCCATTCGTGAATATGTCAAGAATGGAGACATAGAAATTTGCAAAGTGCACACGGATCTGAATGTGGCAGACCCGTTGACTAAGCCTCTTCCACGAGCAAAACATGATCAGCACCAAGACTCCATGGGTGTTAGATTCATTACTATGTAATCTAGATTATTGACTCTAGTGCAAGTGGGAGACTGATGGAAATATGCCCTAGAGGCAATAATAAAGTTGTTATTATTTTATATTTCCTTGTTCATGATAAAGGTTTATTATTCATGCTAGAATTGTATTGACCGGAAACTTAAATACATGTGTGAATACATAAACAAATACCGTGTCCCTAGTGAGCCTCTACTAGACTAGCTCGTTGATCAAAGATGGTTAAGGTTTCCTAACCATAGACATGAGTTGTCATTTGATAACGGGATCACATCATTAGGAGAATGATGTGATGGACAAGACCCATCCGTTAGCTTAGCATATGATCGTTCTGTTTATTGCTACTGCTTTCTTGAATGTCAAATACATGTTCCTCAGACCATGAGATCATGCAACTCCCGGATACCGGAGGAATACCTTGTGTGCTATCAAACATCACAACATAACTGGGTGATCATAAAGATGCTCTACAGGTATCTCCGAAGGTATCCGTTGAGTTGGCATGGATCGAGACTGGGATTTGTCACTCCGTGTTTCGGAGAGGTATCTCTGGGCCCTCTCGGTAATGCACATCATAAGAAGCTTGCAAGAAAAGTGACTAAGGAGTTAGTTACAGGATGATGTATTACGGAACGAGTAAAGAGACTTGCCGGTAACGAGATTGAACTAGGTATGTGTTGGGGAACGTTGCATGGAAAACAAAAAAATTTCTACGCACACGCAAGATCTATCCATGGAGATGCATAGCTACAAGACGGGGAGTGTTTCTACGTACCCTCGTAGACCATAAGCGGAAGCGTTAGAACAACGCGGTTAATGTCATCGAACAACTTCACGATCCAACCGACCGAGTACCGAACGTACGGCACCTCCGCGTTCAGCACACGTTCAGCTCGGTGACGTCCTCGACTTCTTGATCCAGCAAGACGGTGAGGTAGTGGATGAGTTCCGGCAGCACGATGGCATGGTGACGGTGATGGTGATGCTATCTCCGCAGGGCTTCGCCCAAGCACTGCGAAAATATGACCGAGGGACGGAACTGTGGAGGGGGGCGCTGCACACGGCTAAGACAATGTTTTTTCTTCTTTGGGGCGCCCCTCTCCTCTATTTATATATGTGTAGGGGCTTGGAGTAGAAGGAATAGTGCCACGTGAACAGTAACACGTGAACAGTACCACGTGAATAGTACACACGTGGACTCGGACTCCAAAGTCCAATCCTATTCCTACTAGGACTCTCCTTTTTTTTCCTTCCCTAGCTGCGTGGGCTTTTGAGGACTTGGTGCGCCTGGCCCAATAAGGCCAGGGCGCCTCCCCTTAGCCCATGCCAGCCCTTGGGACGTGGTGGACCCACTTGTGGACTTCCGGACCCCTCCGGAATCCTCCGGAACCTTCTGGGAGCTTCCCGGTACAATACCGAAAAAACTACACCTTTTTCCGGAACCCAAAATATGACTTCCCATATATAAATCTTTACCTCTCGACCATTCGGAGACTCCTCGTGATGTCCGAGATCTCATCCGGGACTCCGAACAACATTCGGTTACCAATTCACATAACTCATATAACACTATATCGTCAACGAACGTTAAGCGTGCGGACCCTACGGGTTCGGGAATGATGTAGACATGACTGAGACGCCTCTCCGGTCAATAACCAATAGCGGAACCTGGATGCACATATTGGTTCCTACATATTCCACGAAGATCTTATCGGTCGAACCGCAATGACAACATACGTAATTCCCTTTGTCCGTCGGTATGTTACTTGCCCGAGATTCGATCGTCGGTATCTCCATACCTAGTTCAATCTCGTTACCGACAAGTCTCTTTACTCGTTCCGTAATACATCATCCCGTAACTAACTCCTTAGTCACTTTGCTTGCAAGCTTCTTATGATGTGCATTACCGAGAGGGCCCAGAGATACCTCTCCGAAACACGGAGTGACAAATCCCAGTCTCGATCCATGCCAACTCAACAGACACCTTAGGAGATACCTGTAGAGCATCTTTATGATCACCCAGTTACGTTGTGACGTTTGATAGCACACAAGGTATTCCTCCGGTATCCGGGAGTTGCATGATCTCATGGTCGGAGGAACATGTATTTGACATTCAAGAAAGTAGTAGCAATAAACAGAACGATCATATGCTAAGCTAACAGATGGGTCTTGTCCATCACATCATTCTCCTAATGATGTGATCCCGTTATCAAATGACAACTCATGTCTATGGTTAGGAAACCTTAACCATCTTTGATCAACGAGCTAGTCTAGTAGAGGCTCACTAGGGACACGGTATTTGTTTATGTATTCACACATGTATTTAAGTTTCCGATCAATACAATTCTAGCATGAATAATAAACCTTTATCATGAACAAGGAAATATAAAATAATAACAACTTTATTATTGCCTCTAGGGCATATTTCCATCAGTCTCCCACTTGCACTAGAGTCAATAATCTAGTTCACATCGCCATGTGATTAACACCCAAGAGTTCACTAGAGTTAATAATCTAGTTCACATCACCATGTGATTAACACTCAAAGAGTTCTAAGGTGTGATCATGTTTTTCTCGTGAGAGAGAATTTTAGTCAATGGGTCTGCAATATTCAGACCCATGTGTACTTTGCAAATCCTTATGTCATACTGTAGATGCTGCTATCATGCTTTACTTGGAGCTATTCCAAATGACTGCTCCATTATACGTATCCGGTTTGCTACTCAGAGATATCCAGATTGGTGTCAAAGCTTGCATCGACGTAACCCTTTACGACGAACTCTTTATCACCTCCATAATCGAGAAACATTTCCTTAGTGCTTTAGTTACTAAGGATAATTTTGACCGCTGTCCAGTGATCCACTCCTGGATCACTCTTGTACCCCCTTTGCCAGACACGTGGCAAGGCACACATTAGGTGTGGTACAATGCATGGCATACATTATAGAACCTATGGCTGAGGCATAGGGAATGACTTTCATTCTCTCTCTATCTTCTGCCGTGGTCGAGCTTTGAATCTTACTCAACTTTACACCTTACAATACAGGCAAGAACTCCTTCTTTGACTGATCCATTTTGAACTCCTTCAAAATCTTGTCAAGGTATGTACTCATTGAAAGTCTTATCAAGCGTCTTATCTATCTCTATAGATCTTGATGCCCAATATATAAGCAGCTTCACCGAGGTCTTTCATTCAAGTATCCTTTTATGCCATCCAGAAATTCTATATCATTTCCAATCAACAATATGTCATCCACATATAATATTAGAAATGCTACAGAGCTCCCACTCACTTTCTTGTAAATACAGGCTTCACCGTAAGTCTGTACAAAACCATATGCTTTGATCACCTCATCAAAGCGTATATTCCAACTCCGAGATGCTTGCACCAGTCCATAGATGGATCGCTGGAGCTTGCACACTTTGTTAGCACCCTTAGGATCAACAAAACCTTCTGGTTGCATCATATACAACTCTTCTTTGAGAAAACCATTAAGGAATGCAGTTTTGACATCCATTTACCAGATTTCATAATCATAAAATGCGGCAATTGCTAACATGATTCAGACAGATTTAAGCATCGCTACGGGTGAGAAAGTCTCATCGTAGTCAACCCCTTGAACTTGTCGAAAACCTTTCGCGACAAGTCGAGCTTTGTAGACAGTGATATTACCATCAGCATCCGTCTTCCTCTTAAAAATCCATTTATTCTCAATGGCTTGCCGATCATCGGGCAAGTCCACCAAAGTCCACACTTTGTTCTCATACATGGATCCTATCTCAGATTTCATGTCCTCAAGCCATTTGTCGGAATCCGGGCTTATCATAGCTTCTTCATAGTTCGTAGGTTCGCCGTTGTCTAACAACACTTGATACTCCTTCTTGATTTCTACCTCCGCCGATTTCAGCATCACGAAGAGCTCGGGAATTGTCTTCTCCATCCTTTGCATATTATAGTTCATCACGAAGCCTTTATAGCTTGGTGGCAGTGACTGAAGAACTCTGTCAATAACACTCTCAATCGGAAGATCAATTCCCAGCTGAGTCAAGTGGTTGTGGTACCCAGACATTCTGAGTATGTGTTCACTGACAGAACTGTTCTCCTCCATCTTACAGCTAAAGAACTTGTTGGAGACTTCATATCTCTCAACCCGGGCATTAGCTTGAAATATCAATTTCAGCTCTTGGAACATCTCATATGCTCCGGGGCGTTCAAAACGCTTTTGCAGTCCCGGTTCTAAGCCGTAGAGCATGGCACACTGAACTATCGAGTAGTCATCAGATCGAGCCTGCCAGGCGTTCACAATGTCTGCAGCAGCTCCTGCAGCAGGTCCATCACCTAGCGGTGCAGCAAGGACATAATTCTTCTGTGCAGCAATGAGGATAATCCTCAAGTTACGGACCCAGTCCGTGTAGTTGCTACCATCATCTTTCAACTTAGCTTTCTCTAGGAACGTATCAAAAATAGGGGAGCTACAACGCGAGCTATAGATCTACAACATAATTTGCAAAGACTATCAGGACTAATTTCATGATAAATTAAGTTCAATTAATCAAATTACTAATGAACTCCCACTTAAATTAACATCCCTCAAGTTAACTAAGTGATACATGATCCAAATCAACTAGCCCATGTCCGATCATCACGTGAGATGGGATAGTCATCAATGGTGAACATCTCCATGTTGATCATATCTACTATATGACTCATGTTCGACCTTTCGGTCTCCAGTGTTCCGAGACCATGTCTGTACATGCTAGGCTCGTCAAGTTTAACCCAAGTATTCTGCTTGTGTAAAACTGGCTTACACCCGTTGTATGTGAACGTAGAATCTATCACACCCGATCATCACGAGGTGCTTCAAAACGACGAACTTTAGCAATGGTGCATATTCGGGGAGAACACTTTTATCTTGAAATTTAGTGAAGGGATCATCTTATAATGCTACCGTCGTTCTAAGCAAAATAAGATGTATAAAGGATAAACATCACATGCAATCAAAATATGTGACATGATATGGCCATCATCATCTTGTGCTTTTGATCTCCATCTCCAAAGCATCGTCATGATCTCCATCGTCACTGGCTCGACACCTTGATCTCCATCGTTGCGTCGTGGTTGTCTCGCCAACTATTGCTTCTACAACTATTGCTAACGCATAGCGATAAACTAAAGCAATTACATGGCGCTTGCATTTCATACAATAAAGAGACAACCATAAGGCTCCTGTCGGTTGCCAATAAATTACAAAACATGATCATCTTATACAATAACGTATATCACATCATGTCTTGACCATATCACATCACAGCATACCCTGCAAAAACAAGTTAGACGTCCTCTACTTTGTTGTTGCAAGTTTTACGTGGCTGCTACGGGCTTCTAGCAAGAACCGTTCTTACCTACGGCACAAAACCACAACGGTGATTTATCAAGTTTGTTGTTTTAACCTTCAACAAGGACCGGCCGCAGTCAAATTCGATTCAACTAAACTAGGAGAAACAGACACCCACCAGCCACCTTTATGCAAAACAAGTTGCATGTCTGTCGGTGGAACCGGTCTCATGTACGTGGACATGTAAGGTTGGTCCGGGCCGCTTCATCTTACAATACCGCCGAATCAAAATAAGACGTTGGTGGTAAAAAGTATGACGATCACCGCCCACAACTCTTTGTGTTCTACTCATGCATATCATCTACGCATAGACCTGGCTCATGATGCCACTATTGGGGAACGTTGCATGGAAAACAAAAAAAATTCTACGCACACGCAAGATCTATCCATGGAGATGCATAGCTACGAGAGGGGGAGTGTGTCTACGTACCCTCATAGACCGTAAGCGGAAGCGTTAGAACAACGCGGTTGATGTCGTCGAACAACTTCACGATCCAACCGACCGAGTACCGAACGTACGGCACCTCCGCGTTCAGCACACGTTCAGCTCGGTGACGTCCTCGACTTCTTGATCCAGCAAGACGGCGACGTAGTGGATGAGTTCCGGCAGAACGACGGCGTGGTGACGGTGATGGTGATGCTATCTCCGCAGGGCTTCGCCCAAGCCCTGCGAAAATATGACCGAGGGACGGAACTGTGGAGGGGGGCGCCGCACACGGCTAAGACAATGTTTTTTCTTCTTTGGGGCGCCCCCTCTCCTCTATTTATATATGTGTACGGGCTTGGAGTAGAAGGAATAGTGCCACATGAACAGTACCATGTGAACAGTACACACGTGGACTTGGACTCCAAAGTCCAATCCTATTCCTACTAGGACTCTCCTTTTTTTCCTTCCCTAGCTGCGTGGGCTTTTGAGGACTTGGTGCGCCTGGCCCAATAAGGCCAGGGCGCCTCCCCTTAGCCCATGCCAGCCCTTGGGACGTGGTGGACCCACTTGTGGACTTCCGGACCCCTCCGGAATCCTCCGGAACCTTCTGGAAGCTTCCCGGTACAATACCGAAAAAACTGCACCTTTTTTCGGAACCCAAAATATGACTTCCCATATATAAATCTTTACCTCTCGACCATTCCGAGACTCCTCGTGACGTCCGGGATCTCATCCGGGACTCCGAACAACATTCGGTTACCAATTCACATAACTCATATAACACTATATCGTCAACGAACGTTAAGCGTGCGGACCCTACGGGTTCGGGAATGATGTAGACATGACTGAGACGCCTCTCCGGTCAATAACCAATAGCAGAACCTGGATGCTCATATTGGTTCCTACATATTCCACGAAGATCTTATCGGTCGAACCGCAATGACAACATACGTAATTCCCTTTGTCCGTCGGTATGTTACTTGCCCGAGATTCGATCGTCGGTATCTCCATACCTAGTTCAATCTCGTTACCGGCAAGTCTCTTTACTCGTTCCGTAATACATCATCCCGTAACTAACTCCTTAGTCACTTTGCTTGCAAGCTTCTTATGATGTGCATTACCGAGAGGGCCCAGAGATACCTCTCCGAAACACGGAGTGACAAATCCCAGTCTCGATCAATGCCAACTCAACAGACACCTTCGGAGGTACCTGTAGAGCATCTTTATGATCATCCAGTTACGTTGTGACGTTTGATAGCACACAAGGTATTCCTCCGGCATCCGGGAGTTGCATGATCTCATGGTCGGAGGAACATGTCTTTGACATTCAAGAAAGCAGTAGCAATAAACAGAACGATCATATGCTAAGCTAACAGATGGGTCTTTTCCATCACATCATTCTCCTAATGATGTGATCCCATTATCAAATGACAACTCATGTCTATGGTTAGGAAACCTTAACCATCTTTGATCAACGAGCTAGTCTAGTAGAGGCTCACTAGGGACACGGTATTTATTTATGTATTAACACATGTATTTAAGTTTCCGGTCAATACAATTCTAGCATGAATAATAAACTTTATCATGAACAAGGAAATATAAAATAATAACAACTTTATTATTGCCTCTAGGGCATATTTCCATCAGTATGGAGATACCGACGATCGAATCTCGGGCAAGTAACATACCGACGGACAAAGGGAATTACGTATGTTGTCATTGCGGTTCGACCGATAAGATCTTCGTGGAATATGTAGGAACCAATATGGGCATCCAGGTTCCGCTATTGATTATTGACCGGAGAGGCGTCTCGGTCATGTCTACATCATTCCCGAACCCGTAGGGTCCGCACGCTTAACGTTCGTTGACGATATAGTGTTATATGAGTTATGTGAATTGGTAACCGAATGTTGTTCGGAGTCCCGGATGAGATCCCGTACGTCACGAGGAGTCTCGGAATGGCCGAGAGGTAAAGATTTATATATGGGAAGTCATATTTTGGGTTCCGGAAAAAGGTGCAGTTTTTTCGGTATTGTACCGGGAAGCTTCCAGAAGGTTCCGGAGAATTCCGGAGGGGTCCGGAAGTCCACAAGTGGGTCCACCACGTCCCAAGGGCTGGCATGGGCTAAGGGGAGGCGCCCTGGCCTTATTGGGCCAGGCGCACCAAGTCCTCAAAAGCCCACGCAGCTAGGGAAGGAAAAAGGGAGAGTCCTAGTAGGAATAGGATTGGACTTTGGAGTCCAAGTCCACGTGTGTACTATTCATAGTTGCTGTTCACGTGGCACTATTCCTTCTACTCCAAGCCCCTACACATATATAAATAGAGGAGAGGGGGCGCCCCAAAGGAGACACAACATTGTCTTAGCCGTGTGCGGCGCCCCCCTCCACAGTTCCGCCTCTCGGTCATATTTTCGCAGTGCTTGGGCGAAGCCCTGCGGAGATAGCATCACCATCACCGTCACCACGCCGTCGTGCTGCTGGAACTCATCCACTACCTCGCCGTCTTGCTGGATCAAGAAGTCGAGGACGTCACCGAGCTGAACGTGTGCTGAACGCGGATGTGTTGTACGTTCGGTACTCGGTCGGTTGGATCGTGAAGTTGTTCGACGATATCAACCGCGTTGTTCTAACGCTTCCGCTTACGGTCTACGAGGGTACGTAGACACACTCCCCCTCTCGTAGCTATGCATCTCCATGGATAGATCTTGTGTGTGCGTAGAATTTTTTTTGTTTTCCATGCAACGTTCCCGAACACAGCCAACCACCCGGATTGATGGAAAATTAATAGAAAAGACAGACCCGAATTAAATATATATTTGATGGAATTGTAATGGATGGAAAAAAGAGATAGGCGATTTTAAAGAGTAATTTCTCAAATGTTCACCTTTGCAAGGATTGCGTATGTATTTCCTTCCTGCTGCCCCCACACCCTAATCTCGCATGCATAGTAACGGGACGCCTTCCTTGCACACTTCTAAGTGGACACTTACACACCACATGTCCTCCAAGTTTGACAGAAGTTTCCTTCATATTTGAATATTCAAACTTTTTCTATATCTTCAGGTCATTGGAGTCGTAGTTTTCAGATCATCTACACATCACACAAGTTGCTAAAAGCAAGAAAACGTATTATTTTTCCTCCATTTTTGAATCTAGATATTTGTATTTTTTTTATATTTTAGTGAAACAACTTTACTTTCATAATAATGTTACTAGAGATGAGAGTAACCGTATTTGTCACGTTTGTTGGAGTTGGATATAAAAAATGGCACATAATGCCACACGGTGCAGATTTTGTGTTTTTTTTTACCCGTTGTAACGCACGGGCATTTGGACTAGTCTAAAGCTTATATGTGGTTCTCAACTTTTTCCTGGTTCCTTTCTCCTTCCCCCGACTCCGCTGAGTTCTTAGCCTGAAGCTTATTGTTTTTGCTCCATTCAATTCCACCGTTTTAGAATCTTCGGTAGCAAGAAAAGTTTAGTTTACCATCGAGAATCGTCTATTCAGAAAAAAAATGTACAAGTCAAAATTCGGCCACTCTTTAAATTTATCTTGTCGATACAAAAAATTGTGATGTGTGCAAAAGAACAATACAAATTATAATTTTCCTAAAAAACGGTGAGGTGCAAAGTGAGTAGAAGAATTGTCTTCTAACAAATTGTATAGTCGTGTGTGTAGTGTACATCCCTATACAGAAGAAGGTTCATAGTTACATAGACCATATATATAATTCTGCCCTTTTTTGTATGTGGGAACATTTCAGCTCCAAACTCGGTTCCACGATTACAGAACATGGTTTTGACATGCACCTGGTTGAATATATGGCCTGCTCGGTACGCTTCAGAGCTTTGTTGAATATATGGTATGCTCGGTACGCTTCCACGAACAATTCTGCAAAGCACAATGGGAATATGTTGGATATATTATCCCACGGAGGGCCGCGGATTTTTTGATTTCTCCGAGCAAGATCCATACTTAGTCCAGCATTACAACACCTAGTTGACTCTAGCTGTTCCTACAACTGCTGATAATCATAATTTGTTTCATCTCAAAACATATTTTCATACTCTACAAACCTTTCTCAGTACAGGTACAACACAACTATATGTTCAGTTAAGGTTTCTGCTCCTCTCTTTTTTGTGAAACTGGACTTTCACTGATTAACCAGGGCTGTTTACAATCCAAATTTCAGAGAGATTGAATTTCAGACAAGGTTTCTGCTCCTTTCCTATGAACTATAATATTTAATTTATTTCCGAGATCACAGTCACATGAATATAAGCATATGGCTTACTAAGTTGGAACGGTTGCCATCAGAGTGCAAGTGTGCCAGCTCGGTACAGTCAAATAATCACAGTGTGCCAATGTGAGAAGGGTGGGGGGAGCAAAAGGAGTTCAATCACAGGGCACTGAGAAAACACATTAGCAGAATAACCATTTCTTGGAACGCCATGAACAATCGCATATAAATCCAACGGATGAGCACCGAAAACAAAAATTGTAATCAGTGGTGCCAGCACGCATAGCGTCTAGCAGCTTCCAGTCGGTGCATACAGCAACAACAAATGATTAAAAAAGGGGTATGCTAAATCTCAGTCGACTGAGATTTAACGAAGTCTCTGAGATTGCTTTATTATCCACGCTACTAATTGTTTCACCTCGAGTCAGCCTGTTAAGGCGTCTGAGCAGCCCCCTTTTTTTTTTGTGTGTGTGTGTCGGGGCATGGCACGTGCGGTGGGCTGGGCGAGTTGGGTGGCCTTTTCCCGTTGTCTGTTTCCTGTGTGTGTACAGGAAGCATTATTGGGGCAGCCCACTATGTGTATGTACGTGCACTTTTTCACTTTTTTTTACCTTTTCCTTTTTCTATTTTAGTGTATTAATTTATCATTTTATTTGTATCAAGCTGTTTTACTTGTATTTCTAATTTTTTTATTTCTTATTTGTAAAATATGAAACATCTAAAATTTGTAGAACGACACGCATGGAGGATTTTTTACTCTCACTTGTTGATGTCTTTTCTTCTTGATTTTTTTGTTTATTTGTAAGTTGCCTATTGTTTTTTATCATTTTACTTTGTTTCATTCATGTATTATCCAAAAATATATTTTCATCATGTTTAGCAAGAATAATGTCGTTTGCACGAAAAGATTTGGAAATAGCAATAAAAAAGATAAACTAAAATGGACACACCATCAACTGGAACATTTACAGGAAAACCATCCAAATGCATACTCCACTGGATCTCAACTTCCGCGTTGATGGGAAAGAAGAAAATACAAAAAATATATTCATAAAATGCACAATATCATGCATATTCCCATCTCATCGCCACACACTCGTCATCGAAGTTGTGGACATGTCGTACCCCTTGAAGTTGCACATGGATTTGGATGCATGCAGTTACGTATGCATTGTAGCTTTGTAGTTGCATCTCGGTTCCGATAATTACAGTTGTGCGTAAGGGATACGAGATATTTTGTAGTGAATAAAATAAAATAAAAGCAACTCTCTGGCTTAGAAAAAAATAAGGCATATAAACATGATGAAAATATATTTTTGGATAATACATGAATGAAACAAAGTAAAATGATAAAAAACAATAGGCAACTTACAAATAAACAAAAAAATCAAGAAGAAAAAACATCAACAAGTGAGAGTAAAAAATCCTCCATGCGTGTCGTTCTACAAATTTTAGATGTTTCATATTTTACAAATAAGAAATAAAAAAATTAGAAATACAAGTAAAACAGCTTGATACAAATAAAATGATAAACTAATACACTAAAATAGAAAAAGGAAAAGGAAAAAAAAAGTGAAAAAGTGCACGTACATACACATAGTGGGCTGCCCCAATAATGCTTCTTGTACACACACACGAAACAGACAACGGGAAAAGGCCACCCAACTCGCCCAGCCCACAGCACGTGCCATGCCCCGACACACACAAAAAAAAAAACAAAAAAAAGGGGCTGCTCAGACGCCTTAACAGGCTGACTCGAGGTGAAACAATCAGTAGCGCGGATAATAAAGCAATCTCAGTCGACTGAGATTTAGCATACCCCATAGGCCAAATCCTCCCCCCCCATTCCCCCCTCCTCCCACCAAATCCCCACCTAGCGCACCCACTGCGTGTCCCTTCTATTGTCCTCACCCAGCGCCGCTCCGCTTCCATCGTCCTCCTCCTCCTGCAACCTCACCACCAAGCGCTACTCCTCCTCCTCTTCTCCATCCATACACCTCACCACCAGCGCTGCTCTCCTCTTCTCTATCCAGCGCGTCCACTACCGGCTTGGCGCGCGTTGCCCCATCCTTCTCCCTCCTACCGACGCATGGCCGTGCTCCACCCCACAACAACCGCCCGTGCTGCGCCGACGATGCACTCCACACTCCTGGAGTGCACGGCCGCGGTGGCTGGCCAGAGCCACTTCCCGGCTGCCAAAGGTGGGGTGGAGCGTCGGCGTGTGTGTTTGTTGCTGCGGCTGGGGCGACGACGGCGGCTTGCTCGTCGGCGCAGGGAGGCCTGGGGTCCCCATGCCATGGTGGTGGAGCCCCTGCCGGTGAGTGGCTGGTGACGACGGGGGGCTGCGGTGCCGGTGTGCAGTGGCAGCTCGGTTGCTCGCCAGATCTGGCGGCTGGCCAGCACGCGCAGGGGCTGGCTGGGCCTGTGGCGGAGCGCGGAAGGCGGCCTGGTGGGGCGGCTCGGGTGAAAGCCCCCAGTTTTCTCTTCCGTTTCTATGCCCGCTCGCCCATGGCGCCATTGCCGCTGCTCTGCTGCTGATCCTCAGCCCCGCCGAGCAGCCGCCTCCCCCGCTCGTACTGGCGGCGCCGGATAGGCCACAGGGATCGTGGGTTGAATAGAAGTAAATGTTGGAAATATGCCCTAGAGGCAATAATAAATTGGTTATTATTATATTTCCTTGTTCATGATAATCGTTTATTATCCATGCTATAATTGTATTGATTGGAAACTCAAATACATGTGTGGGTACATAGACAACACTGTGTCCCTAGTAAGCCTCTAGTTGACTAGCTCGTTGATCAAAGATGGTTAAGGTTTCCTAGCCATTGACATGAGATGTCATTTGATAACGGGATCACATCATTAGGAGAATGATGTGATGGACAAGACCCAAACTGTAAACGTAGCATTTGATCGTGTCAGTTTATTGCTATTGTTTTCTGCATGTCAAGTATCTGTTCCTTTGACCATGAGATCATGCAACTCTCTGACACCGGAGGAATACCTTGTGTGTATCAAACGTCGCAACGTAACTGGGTGACTATAAAGGTGCTCTACAGGTATCTCCGAGGGTGTCTGTTGGGTTGGCATGGATCAAGACTGGGATTTGTTACTCCGTATGACGGAGAGGTATCTCAGGGCCCACTCGGTAATACAACATCACATTGAGCCTTGCAAGCAAAGTGACTAAAGAGTTAGCCACAGGATCTTGTATTACGGAACGAGTAAAGAGACTTGCCGGTAACGAGATTGAACTAGGTATAGTGATACCGACGATCGAATCTCGGGCAAGTAACATACCGAAGAACAAAGGGAACAACATACGGGATTAACTGAATCCTTGACATAGAGGTTCGACCGATAAAGATCTTCGTAGAATATGTAGGAGCCAATATGGGCATCCAGGTCCCGCTATTGGTTATTGATCGTAGAAGTGTCTCGGTCATGTCTACATAGTTCTCGAACCCGCAGGGTCTACACACTTAACGTTTGGTGACGATTAGTATAATTGAGTTATTATGTTGGTGACCGAAAGTTGTTCGGAGTCCCGGATAAGATCCCGGACATGACGAGGATCTCCGGAATAGTCCGGAGGTAAAGATTGATATATGTGATAATAGTGTTTTGATCTCTGGAAGGGTTCCGGAGTTCACCGGAAGGGGTTCCGGATGTTTACCGAAGTGTTCGGGTGCAGCAACACTTTATATGAGCCAAAGGGATAAAGCCCACAAGGTATTGGAAAGTGCAAAAGTAGTTTTGCTGCCGCGTAAGCGGTACTACCGCTTGGTGAAGCGGTACTACCGCCCGAGCGGTACTACCGCTTGTGTGAAGCGGTACTACCGCCCGAGCGGTACTACCGCTTGTGTGAAGCGGTACTACCGCTTGTGCGCGGCTGTGCACGGTTCGGCAGGGATCCGAGTTGGACTCTTTCCCTGCGGGTCAAACCGACCTTGTGCGGGCAAAACCGACCCGGAGGAGGCTTTTACTCCAAGTTTAGACCCCAAGGCTCAACATATAAATAGAGGGGCAGGGCTAGCACACGGGACACATCAGGATTTCCCAAGCCGTGTGCCGGCAACCCTAGCCCTCTAGTTCCTCCGTCATAATCTCCGTAGTGCTTGGCGAAGCCCTGCAGAGATTGTTCCTCACCACCATCACCACGCCGTCGTGCTGCTGGAACTCAACCACTACTTCACCATCGCTCGCTGGATCGAGGAGGTGAAGGCGTCATCAAGCCGTACGTGTGTTGAACGCGGAGGTGCCGTCCGTTCGGCACTAGATCGGAAGGATCGTGATTGGATCGCGGGACGCTCGGCGATTTGGATCGCGGAGACGTTCGACTACATCAACCGCGTTTCTTAAACGCTTCCGCTTAGCGATCTACAAGGGTATGTAGATTCACTCTCCCTCTCGTAGATGCTCATCACCATGGATAGATCTTATGTGTGCGTAGGAAATTTTTTGTTTCCCATGCAACGTTCCCCAACAGTGGCATCTGAGCTAGGTCTATGCGTAGATGAGATCTCGAGTAGAACACAAACGAGTTGTGGGCGTGGGTGTATACATATTGCTTGCCGTTACTAGTTGATACTTGATTCCGCGGTATTGTGAGATGAAGCGGCCTGGACCGACATTACGCGTACGCTTACGCGAGACTGGTTTCACCGCTGCGTGCACTTGTTGCATAAAGGTGACTGGCAGGTGTCTGTCTCTCTCACTTTAGTTGAATCGGTTCAATGAAGAGGGTTCTTTTAGAAAGATCAAAAAGCAATCACTACACCACGTTGTGGTTTTGCGTAGGTAAGAATCGTTCTTGCTAGATACCCGTAGCAGCCACGTAAAATTTGCAACAACAATTAGAGGACGTCTAACTTGTTTTTGCAGGGTATGTTGTGATGTGATATGGCCAATTACATGATGAGATATATGTGATGTATGAGATGATCATGTTTTGTATAGAATATCACGACTTGCATGTCGATGAGTACGGCAACTGGCAGGAGCCATAGAGTTGTCTTTAATTATTGTATGACCTGCGTGTCAATCATTAAGCGCTATGTAATGCTTTACTTTATCGCTAAACGTTAGCAATAGTCGTGGAAGCAACAGTCGGCGCGACAACCTCATGGCGACACGTTGATGGAGATCAAGATGATGGAGATCATGGTGTCATGCCGGTGACGATGGAGATCATGCCGGTGCTTTGGAGATGGAGATCAAAAGCACAAGTTCATGGCCATATCATGTCACTTATGATTTGCATGTGATGTTAATCCTTTTATGCATCTTATTTTGCTTAGGACGACGGTAGCATTATAAGGTGATCCCTCACTTAAATTTCAAGATAAATTGTGTTCTCCCCAAGTGTGCACCGTTGCGAAAGTTCGTCGTTTCGAGACACGCCGTGATGATCGGGTGTGATAGACTCTACGTTCGCATACAACGGGTGTAAGCCATGTTACACGTGCGGAACACTCGGGTTAAACTTGACGAGCCTAGCATGTACAGACATGGCCTCGGAACACAAGAGACCGAAAGGTCGAACATGAGTCATATAGTAGATATGATCAACATGAAGATGTTCACCATTGAAACCACCTCAACTCACGTGATGATCGGACTTGAGTTGGTGGATTTGGATCATGTTACACTCGAATGATCGGAGGGATGTCAATTTGAGTGGGAGTTTTTTAAATATGATTAACTAAACTCATTATCTAAGAACAATAGTCTAAGTTGTCTTTGCTATATTTATGTTGTAGATCATGGCTCGCGCAGTAGCACCCCTGAATTTTAATGCGTTCCTAGAGAAAGCTAAGTTGAAAGATGATGGAAGTAACTTTGTGGACTGGGCCCGTAATCTAAGGATTATCCTTACGGCTTCCCAGAAGGCTTATGTCCTTGATGCACCGCTTGGTGATCCACCCGCTCCAGTTGAGTCTCTAGACGTTGTGAACGCCTGGCAGGCTCGTTCTGATGATTACTCAATAGTTCAATGTGCAATGTTGTATGGCTTAGAACCGGGACTTCAAAGACGTTTTGAACGTCATGGAGCATATGAGATGTTCCAGGAGTTGAAGTTTATCTTTCAGAAGAATGCCCGGATCGAGAGATATGAGATCTCCGATAAGTTCTATGCTTGCAAGATGGAGGAGAACGGGTCTATCAGTGATCATGTGCTCAGAATGTCTGGGTACTCCACCCGTCTGGCTGAGTTAGGGATGCCCCTTCCGCCAGAGGCTATCACTGACAGAGTTCTTCAATCATTGCCACCTAGCTACAAGAGCTTCGTGTTGAACTATAACATGCACGGGATGAACAAGTCAGTCGCCGAGCTGTTTGCGATGCTGAAAGCCGCTGAGTCTGAAATTCAGAAGGAGCATCAAGTGTTGATGGTCAATAAAACCACTAGTTTCAAGAAAAATGGCAAGGGTAAGAAGGGTAACTCCAAGAAGAGTGGCAAAGCAGTTGCTCCTCTCGTGAAGAAACCCAAGGCTGGACCCAAACCAGAAACTGTGTGTTTTCATTGCAAGGGAACTGGACACTGGAAGCGGAATTGCCCCAAGTATTTGGCTGACAAGAAGGCGGCCAACAACAAACAAGGTATATATGATATACATGTTATTGATGTGTACCTTACCAACTCTCGTTGTGGTGCCTGGGTATTTGATACCGGTGCGGTTGCTCATATTTGCAACTCAAAACAGGAACTGCGGAATAGACGGAGGCTGGCAAAGGACGAAGTGACGATGCGCGTGGGAAATGGTTCCAAGGTTGATGTGATCGCCGTCGGCACGCTCGCTCTTCGATTACCGTCGGGATTAGTGATGAACCTAAATAAGTGTTATTTGGTGCCTGCGTTAAGCATGAACATTATATCTGGATCTTGTTTATTGCGAGACGGTTACTCATTTAAATCAGAGAATAATGGTTGTTCTATTTATATGAGTAATATCTTTTATGGTCATGCACCCAATGTGAGGGGTTTATTCTTATTGAATCTCGATAGTAATGATACACATGTTCATAACATTGATGCCAAAAGATGTAGAATTGATAATGATAATACCACTTTCTTGTGGCACTGTCGTTTAGGTCATATTGGCGTAAAACGCATGAAGAAGCTCCATGCTGATGGACTTTTGGAGTCACTTGATTTTGAATCACTTGACACATGTGAGCCATGCCTCATGGGCAAGATGACTAAAACGCCGTTCTCTGGAACAATGGAACGGGCAAGTGACTTATTGGAAATCATACATACTGATGTGTGCGGTCCGATGAGCATTGAGGCGCGCGGTGGTTATCGTTACTTTCTCACCTTCACTGATGACTTAAGTAGATATGGGTATATTTACTTAATGAAACACAAGTCTGAAACATTTGAAAAGTTCAAACAATTTCAGAGTGAAGTTGAGAATCATCGTAACAAGAAGATTAAATTCCTACGATCTGATCGAGGAGGAGAATATCTGAGTTATGAGTTTGGCAGTCACTTAAGACAGTGTGGAATTGTTTCACAATTAACACCGCCTGGAACACCACAGCGTAATGGTGTGTCCGAACGTCGTAATCGAACCTTATTGGATATGGTGCGATCTATGATGTCTCTTGCCGATTTGCCACTATCGTTTTGGGGTTATGCATTAGAGACAGCTGCATTCACTTTAAATAGGGCACCATCGAAATCCGTTGAGACAACTCCATATGAACTTTGGTTTGACAAGAAGCCAAAGCTGTCGTTTCTTAAAGTTTGGGGATGTGATGCTTATGTCAAAAAGCTTCAGCCTGAAAAGCTGGAACCCAAAGCGGAGAAATGCGTCTTCATAGGATACCCAAAAGAGACAATTGGGTATACCTTCTACCTCAGATCCGAGGGCAAAGTGTTTGTCGCTAAAAACGGAACATTTCTTGAGAAAGAGTTTCTCTCGAAAGAATTGAGTGGGAGGAAGATAGAACTTGATGAGGTTGTTGAACCTTTACTTCAACCTGAGAGTAGCGCAGTGCAGAAAGTTGTTTCTGTGGAGCCTACATTAGCTGAAGAGGAAGTTAATGATGATGATCGTGAAGCTTTGGATCAAGTTGCTATCAAACCTCGTAGGTCGACAAGGACGCGTACTGCTCCTGAGTGGTACGGCAACCCTGTCTTAGAGGTCATGTTGTTAAACAACGATGAACCTACGAGCTATGGAGAAGCGATGATGGGCCCGGATTCCGAGAAGTGGTTAGAGGCCATGAAATCCGAGATGGGATCCATGTATGAAAACAAAGTATGGACTTTGGAAGTATTACCTGAAGGGCGTAAGGCCATTCAGAACAAATGGATCTTTAAGAGGAAGACGGACGCGGACGGTAATGTCACCGTCTATAAAGCTCGACTTGTGGCAAAGGGTTTTTCACAAGTTCAAGGAGTTGACTACGATGAGACCTTCTCACCCGTAGCGATGCTTAAGTCCGTCAGAATCATGTTAGCAATAGCTGCCTTTTTAGATTATGAAATTTGGCAGATGGATGTCAAAACAGCGTTCCTTAACGGTTACCTTAAGGAAGAGTTGTATATGACGCAACCAGAAGGTTTTGTCGATCCAGAGAATGCTGACAAAGTTTGCAAACTCCAGCGATCCATTTATGGACTGGTGCAAGCATCTCGGAGTTGGAATCTTCGTTTTGATGAGGTGATCAAAGCGTTCGAGTTTATACAAGTTTACGGAGAAGCTTGTATTTACAAGAAAGTGAGTGGGAGCTCTATAGCGTTTCTAATATTATATGTGGATGACATATTGCTGATTGGAAACAATATAGAAATGCTGGAAAGCGTAAAGGAATATTTGAACAAGAGTTTTCAATGAAGGACCTAGGAGAAGCTGCTTTCATATTAGGCATCAAGATCTATAGAGATAGATCGAGACGCTTAATAGGACTTTCACAAAGCACATACCTTGATAAGATTTTGAAGAAGTTCAAAATGAATCAGTCCAAGAAGGGGTTCTTGCCTGTTTTGCAAGGTGTGAAGTTGAGTAAGACTCAATGCCCAGTGACTGCAGAAGATAGAGAAAAGATGAGTGTCATCCCCTATGCTTCAGCCATAGGCTCTATCATGTATGCAATGCTGTGCACAAGACCCGATGTCAGCCTTGCCATAAGTATGGCCGGAAGGTTTCAAAGTGATCCAGGAATGGAACACTGGACGGCGGTCAAGAATATCCTGAAGTACCTGAAAAGGACTAAGGACATGTTTCTCGTTTATGGAGGTGATCAAGAGCTCGTCGTAAAGGGTTACGTCGATGCAAGCTTTGACACTGATCCGGATGACTCTAAGTCGCAAACCGGATACGTATTTATTCTTAATGGGGGTGCGGTTAGCTGGTGCAGTTCCAAGCAAAGCGTGGTAGCTGATTCTACATGCGAAGCGGAGTACATCGCTGCCTCGGAGGCGGCGAAGGAAGGTGTCTGGATGAAGGAGTTCATGACAGATCTTGGAGTAGTGCCTAGTGCGCTTAACCCAATGACTCTGTTTTGTGATAACACTGGTGCCATTGCTCTAGCCAAGGAACCAAGATTTCACAAGAGGACCAGACACATAAAACGACGTTTCAATTCCATCCGCGATTACATCAAGGAGGACGACATAAATATTTGCAAAGTACACACGGATCTAAATGTTGCAGATCCGATGACTAAACCTCTTCCAAGGGCTAAACATGAACAACACCAGAACTGCATGGGTGTTCGATTCATTACAATGTAAATCACATAGTGATGTGAACTAGATTATTGACTCTAGTGCAAGTGGGAGACTGTTGGAAATATGCCCTAGAGGCAATAATAAATTGGTTATTATTATATTTCCTTGTTCATGATAATCGTTTATTATCCATGCTATAATTGTATTGATTGGAAACTCAAATACATGTGTGGGTACATAGACAACACTGTGTCCCTAGTAAGCCTCTAGTTGACTAGCTCGTTGATCAAAGATGGTTAAGGTTTCCTAGCCATTGACATGAGATGTCATTTGATAACGGGATCACATCATTAGGAGAATGATGTGATGGACAAGACCCAAACTGTAAACGTAGCATTTGATCGTGTCAGTTTATTGCTATTGTTTTCTGCATGTCAAGTATCTGTTCCTTTGACCATGAGATCATGCAACTCTCTGACACCGGAGGAATACCTTGTGTGTATCAAACGTCGCAACGTAACTGGGTGACTATAAAGGTGCTCTACAGGTATCTCCGAGGGTGTCTGTTGGGTTGGCATGGATCAAGACTGGGATTTGTTACTCCGTATGACGGAGAGGTATCTCAGGGCCCACTCGGTAATACAACATCACATTGAGCCTTGCAAGCAAAGTGACTAAAGAGTTAGCCACAGGATCTTGTATTACGGAACGAGTAAAGAGACTTGCCGGTAACGAGATTGAACTAGGTATAGTGATACCGACGATCGAATCTCGGGCAAGTAACATACCGAAGAACAAAGGGAACAGCATACGGGATTAACTGAATCCTTGACATAGAGGTTCGACCGATAAAGATCTTCGTAGAATATGTAGGAGCCAATATGGGCATCCAGGTCCCGCTATTGGTTATTGATCGTAGAAGTGTCTCGGTCATGTCTACATAGTTCTCGAACCCGCAGGGTCTACACACTTAACGTTTGGTGACGATTAGTATAATTGAGTTATTATGTTGGTGACCGAAAGTTGTTCGGAGTCCCGGATAAGATCCCGGACATGACGAGGATCTCCGGAATAGTCCGGAGGTAAAGATTGATATATGTGATAATAGTGTTTTGATCTCTGGAAGGGTTCCGGAGTTCACCGGAAGGGGTTCCGGATGTTTACCGAAGTGTTCGGGTGCAGCAACACTTTATATGAGCCAAAGGGATAAAGCCCACAAGGTATTGGAAAGTGCAAAAGTAGTTTTGCTGCCGCGTAAGCGGTACTACCGCTTGGTGAAGCGGTACTACCGCCCGAGCGGTACTACCGCTTGTGTGAAGCGGTACTACCGCCCGAGCGGTACTACCGCTTGTGTGAAGCGGTACTACCGCTTGTGCGCGGCTGTGCACGGTTCGGCAGGGATCCGAGTTGGACTCTTTCCCTGCGGGTCAAACCGACCTTGTGCGGGCAAAACCGACCCGGAGGAGGCTTTTACTCCAAGTTTAGACCCCAAGGCTCAACATATAAATAGAGGGGCAGGGCTAGCACACGGGACACATCAGGATTTCCCAAGCCGTGTGCCGGCAACCCTAGCCCTCTAGTTCCTCCGTCATAATCTCCGTAGTGCTTGGCGAAGCCCTGCAGAGATTGTTCCTCACCACCATCACCACGCCGTCGTGCTGCTGGAACTCAACCACTACTTCACCATCGCTCGCTGGATCGAGGAGGTGAAGGCGTCATCAAGCCGTACGTGTGTTGAACGCGGAGGTGCCGTCCGTTCGGCACTAGATCGGAAGGATCGTGATTGGATCGCGGGACGCTCGGCGATTTGGATCGCGGAGACGTTCGACTACATCAACCGCGTTTCTTAAACGCTTCCGCTTAGCGATCTACAAGGGTATGTAGATTCACTCTCCCTCTCGTAGATGCTCATCACCATGGATAGATCTTATGTGTGCGTAGGAAAATTTTTGTTTCCCATGCAACGTTCCCCAACAGTAAATACAAGGACTTTATTGTAAGATTGAAAGGTTTTCTCAGATATGTTCACTTAAAAAGGACTGCGGGTTGAATTCTCAAAAACAGAGGGACTTTACTGCAAAAATGACAACGTCGTACGACCAGAAGCGATAGCCGCTTTATTATTAGGTAGAGATTAGGTATAGATAAATGCGTTAGAGCATGGGCATACAAGACTCGTAGCCCTAGATGCCACGCCACCGCCTCGGCCCCCTCATCTCTTTTGTCCGGCGGCCTCTCAGAGGAGTGGAACCCATCCATTTTGTTTCTCTTAGTTCTATTAGATCTTTGTTTCCATTAGATTTTCGGTTCCATGGGGAAATCAACGAGGTGGTGGCGATGATGGCGTGTTGGAATAAAATCTCTGCTTCTCAACACCTTAGACGATGTTTGGTCAAGCGTCGACGAAGGGCCTACTCTCCACCTTAGACGATGTCTGGTCAAGCGTCGACGAAGGAGTTGACTGGCCCTTGGTGTTGCAGCCACTTCGACCTCTTCGTTCGTTTTGTTTTGCGGCATGATCCGGTTTTCCCAACCCTCTGTACTGGTGGTGAAATATTGCAAGCTTGCAGTGCATAGGGTGAGGCCTCAATCGATGTTCCTTTATTAGATTTCGTTTCTAATGGTGAATGACTATTACGGCCTTCAAAAACTTCGTTTGATGAGGGCGTTTGCAGGCGCCCCTTTCCCTTACTATTGGTTCAATATATTTTCAACCTTCAAGGGCGGCGTACAATCAAAGAAAGATGATGACCATATGGTCTTTTGATGCAACCTTTTTTGCTAGTCATTTTGTGTTTTGTTGTCTTTGTTTTGCACTGGCTATTGTTTTCTTTGATATTTATCAGATATAAGATGTCTTTTCCAAGGAAGTATAAAATGTTTCAAATAGTGTAAAATTGCAAAAGAACCCTTCACGACACCATCGGTGCAATTCACCCCGTCGCCAACATCGAAGCAACACCAGACATGACAAAGACGAACACCTGCTATACCTAGATCCGCCACAACACCATCGCATGAACTGCTTTATGAGTTGTAAGTGCATCTAGTGACCTCTTGTGGGGTTTGAATGATTAATGGAAAAATGGTTAAGGGACAAATGTGTTTGTGAGTACACACAAGTGAAAGTCACTCGGAATTTGGTTATGACCCTAAAAGGGTTGTGGTAACATTCAATAATTTGGGTTGCCCTTTGAAAAGAAGCTTGAGGAATTGTAATTCTTTGTTACCATCCTTTATTCTTTTTCGAGTTATACTATTAAGGGGGCTCAAAGTGAAGCAAGATAGAAAGTCTTCATGTGTTCTCAGTCGAACCTATCTACACTTGTGAGTAAAGAACTCAAAACTCCTTTCATGCCAGATTTCTAGCTCTCATGTTGAAGGTGGTTCTTAGAAATATCCGAGTTAGAATTCTTTACTGAAGAGTTTAGAAACATGCCGTCAAGGTTCTCCTATGTTCCGAGGAACCCGATGAATTTGAGTTCGAATTTTTGATTGTTATGATAGCTGGCAGCAACACGTTGGTGGGTGTGTCCCGTACAACGGTCATATTGCCACCTAGTCGTGGGTCGTGGCAATAAATAGATCCCTACCCCCGTAGATAGCGGTGGTTGCTTGAGAGAAATTCTGCCAAGTGTTACAAAGTGAGCATCTCTCCTTGCAGTGATTTTGAGAGATCCTAAGCGAGGAAAAATCGCACAGATCCTAAAACAAAGTGATTGACCATCATCGAAGAATCTAATCTAAACCTAACTTAGACTTGTTACTCTTAAGGATTGTACATCCTCCAAATGGTTAGGAGTCGTTTTGAGCATCCAACATGCCGATCAGTCGAAGATCACCACAAGATCCACCCCCAAGTAATTGGGCGAGTTCTGAGGAACTTATCTCAAGGAGAACAATGCGAAGACTTGTGTGTCTTAAGAGCTATGACCTAGCCTCTCCAACCTAGACTTAGAACTGTGCCAGCAATTTGAACCGGCGTTAAAAAAAATCTTGTGCCTTCACCAAGCAATTCGGGTTCCAATTCTTCACACATTTACCTTTTGTAAGTTACGTCTTCTGAATAATTACTCATTTCCCCTTCTGTGAAGACTTCTCAAAGTACTTTCATATTCCGTTGTTTAGCTTCCAGTTAAGTTTTGTATTTGGTTACTTTGTTCTGAAGTGTATCTGTTTGCTTGCTAGTTAGTTATCTATCTATCTTTTTTTAACATAGTACAATTAAAGACCCTCACATACATGTACATACACTCATTCCTATGAACGCACACATGCATACTCTATCTCTATGAGCACCTTCGAGAGACTAAGCCGACACAACATCTTAAGATCGTCGAAGGCACCACAGGCGCCTAGTAGCCGATGGGAATATCTCCTCCCACTGAATGAACATCACCAGAAAGCCTAAAATAAATCCAGGAAAATGCGAGCACCAATGCCAAGTCTAGGAGTTGAACCCTAGTGGGCTGGTTCCACCACAAGGAACCTAACCATCTGAGCTACGCTCTGTTCGCAGTTATCTATCTATCTAGTTTGTTGCTGTTGGTTAACTTATAGTCGTTTTGCATTGCTTACCTCTGAGTTGGCTGCTGTCTAGCTTCAGTTTTCTTCATTATTTTTCTATTGTAGTTCTTTTGCACTATTTTTCTTCAAAGCACTGATGTTTTGAAGAAATTGTTAAACATTTCACATTCACCCCCACGTCGATACATGTGGTCCTACTCCTACATGAGCTGATTAAGCGACCCCTGCAAGCGGCGAGTCCAAGACCATTGTGGCATGTCGACGAGGTTCTATCCCCATGCTTGCCGGAGCGCGAGACTCTGTTCTACAATATGAGGGACAAGATTGAATTCACGTGCCTCCAACTCTCCAACAACATACCTTGCTTTGAAGCACCCGCCGTCCAAGATACACCATCACCGACGCTTTTGGAGAAGACGGAAATGTTCTTCTCAAACTCGCTGATGGTGTAGGAGCGCTTGCTATAGCAACAGAGCCAAAGATGGAGACCAAATAATGAAGCAATGTCGTCATTATCGCCTCGCTGGCATCACCCCACAATCTTAAGCCTGCCGACACGAAGGGGCAACGGGAGACACGCCCCCCTGTCTCCTGGGCGCCGCCATGAGTGTTGTTGAGATGGGACTTGAGGCCAAGCATGCTTATTGAAAAATGCCATCGTCGTGGCCACCAAAGCAGTGCCGCCAAACCCAAACCTAATCTACATTACCAGACTCTTCCCCACCTGCCACCGGAGAGGCCAAATGGGAGAGCAACCCACATCCGGCGCCAGTGGACGAGATATGTTTTAAATTTGATCACCAAAAACTTTTGGATCTCACAAAAAATACAAAAGTTCTAGAAACTTGGACACTCTTTCGTATTTCGATATAGTAAAATCTACTTAATTTTTCAACGCCGGAGGTCGGAGTGGTTCCTTTCGCTTCTGCTTCCCAAGCCAGAAAATGATGCGAACAAACTTCCCTTTTCCGTAGAAAAACTTCCCTTTTCCGACAAGGCTTCAAAGTCTCAACGAATTTTTTTCCGGTAATTTCCATGTGTATCGAAATATTTGTAACCTTGTAATTTTGGACCAGGTCCAAGCTATTCAAACAAAACTTAAATTTGGTGAATTAAAATTTGCAGTGACAAGGAAGGGCTGGCTGCTACTCGGGACAGCTCGGCGACCAGGCGGAACCAGCCGTAGCCGCCGGTAGGTGCCAGGTTCCATGTGCCGCTGGCCGCCGGGGTTACTGGTGGGGGTGGGTGCGTCCGTGCGCGTGAACGATCGCACTGCGAATTTTTCTTTGCACTAAAGCAAACAGCCGGGAGCCGTGCATCGCGAAACCGGGAGGCTCATTGGCTGGCTAGCTCGCAGGAAGCGCGGCCGCGGTTTTGGCCAAGGATTCCAAAACCAGTGTCTGCTTTTGCTTTATTTTAATCCCGGTTGTAACAAGTGAAGAAGCAGTGGGCCGTCGCCTGCCCATGGACAGCAGCTGCTCGGGAATGTCGAGAACCGCCGCCGTTCTTTGATCTGCTGTGCGCTTATATATGCGGTAGCATATGTGTTCTCCTTGATTTCCTTTGTTCCGATTTTTTTCGAAAACGTAGGTGGAAGAAGATTGCCTGGTCAGTTAACGGAAAGCATGGCAAAAAATCGTGGCATGCTTATTTACGAGAGGCTAAGAAGCAAAAGCCTAACACGATAAGTGGACTACTCCCAAATCATGAAGCAGCACGACAACAATAACTGACTGCCAAATGCATCCCCGACACACTACTCCTACGTACCCACAACATGTGAGTCGCAGCATCGCATAACTGCCCCATCGACTGGCCACAACTAGAGAAAATCACAACGATGACTCACATAACCAAAACAAAAGTTGATAATCTTCCAACATGAAATCGCGGATGCTGATTGGGAGCGGTGGGTGGTAAAGATGATGTTTGTGGGCGTCTGCGCGGATGGATCTCCTCAGCAGGGCGTGTCTCCAATACATGTGGTGGTATGAGATTATTTCTCTACCTACGAGGGTATCGTAATCTCTATACTCACCGGATTTCTATCTAACTAACCTTTAAAACTTTTGAACTTAACTAATAAATTGAGACAATTATCCTTTGTTAACCGAAAAACCCTACCATGTTCTTCCTTCTCGGCTAGCTTGCCGAAAAAAATCCATGCAAAGCAACAACCATTACACAAGACAATGGAAGGTATGATTTATGTGCACATCTTGTTTTTCTCGAATCTACCTTCTTGCTAAGCAAAATACGACAATGCCATCCAAGCAGAAAAAATGCGCCAAGACCTACGACCTGTGGTTTTTTGTGTGTTACCAAGGACGATTGTGAAATGATATGGAAGGTAATAAATATTCCCTCATTGAAAGCAATACAAAAAAATGCCACTGCAAAAACTAAAAATATCCAATGTAAGAATTGAATACTTCGTCAAATGCCATTATGACAAACAATGACATATATCTAATTACCTATTTTTGCATTGGTATTTTTGTGCGTAAGTCCTATCCTTTGCGGATACGTTTTTCGACGATCATAAAGTTAGTAGTGGCATAAACTAAATAAACCCAAAGTAAATCTAGCTTAGAGCTTCACCCGTCATACGCGAAAGCATTTTCTTTCCTTCCCCTCAGCGACTAGGACAAACTTGTCCCCTCCAGGCTTCATGGGCGAGTCCGTGGATTCGCCTCCCCTCTACCTGCCGCTCCGACGACTGATGGTATGGAGGGGAATCCCGATGCCTCCGCTCCTGCTAGTAGTTTAAGTTAGGAATTTTGGCCCTCGCAGATGCGGCGCTCAGACGGATGGAGCCGCTTCTGCTTCTTCGAGTTTTATCTTCTGGGCTCCGATCCTCCTTGAGTTCGCCTGTCTAGATATAGTGGATGAAGCTCCGTCGTAAATTCCACCATCTCCTTGGTGCGACGAGGTTAGAGTTTCTCGTCATGCATATGCGATGGCGAGATTTGGTCAGGTGCTTCTGATCAATTCAAGGGTTTAACAACGACGACTGCAGCTTCATGGCGCTGGTCCTTATGGCATGTGAACGAAGACCGCGTCTGTCATCGACAAGATCAAGCTTGCTCTGGTAGGAGGGCATCGACATCGTCGTGTCGGTAGCTCGTTCTTATGGCGGTTGTGGTCATTTGGTGGGCTAAGGATCTCATCGTAATTTTTGTTATGATTGAAATGCTTTGTGCTTTTTAACAGATTTGCATCTTCAAAAAAAAATCTAGTATAAAATTACTCAATCTAAAATCTGAATGTTGGATGGACGATGTGTCATCAGCAGCCACGGTTGGCAGGACCAGCAATTAGCGAACCAACCCATGGTTGGATGGTTAGGAGGACGGTGGTATCCCCAGCCTACCAAGGTTCAAACTCTAGACCTGACACCGGTACTTGTATTTTTCTATATTTATTTCAGGCATTCTAGCGATGTGCGTTAAGTGGAGGAGACGTTCCAGTCGATTACGAAGGCGTCTGTGACGACTTCGTCAATCTCAAGATGATGTGTCGGCTCAGTCTCTTGAAGGTACTCATAGGGGTAAGGTGTACGTGCGTGCGTCTATGGACATGAGTTTATATGCGTATGTATGAGCGTCTGTGTTTGTAGTGTGTTAAAAAAAACAGCAACCACAGGAGAGGACACAGACCATTCCCTCGCACGGCATCCGGCTCCGCGCCCGGTTCCGCCACGACGATCCCCAAAACCACGAGCCACGTGCTGGCGGCGCAGCCTCCACCGGCCATTGCGGACCGCGGTATCGTGCCGGCAGTAGACTGATTTCCCCCGCCCCGCCCGCCCCCACCAACAGAGCCCCAAACCCTTTTCCCCTCTCCTTCTTCTACTTCTAATTCCCCACCCAGCCCCCCGTCGCAGAAACGCGAGCGCAGACAGATTGGAACCGGAGAACTCGATCTGATAGTAGAAGCAAATTTTCCTCCTTTTAGCGGAATGGCGGAGGAGAAGGGGACGCTGCAGGCGATGAGGGGGTGGGTCGTGGACCACAAGCTCCGGGCCGTAGGTGCGCTGCGGGGGATTCCCCTTCCGCCGCCAGAGCTTCTCCTCTCTCTGTTCCGCGTCGTTCCTGCCGTGAGATTGAATCTGATCTTCTTCTTTTTTCGTCGTATGTGCTTGAAGGGACGCTGTGGCTCACGGGGATCGCGGGATCGATAGCGTACAACTGGTCCAGGCCCGGCATGAAGACCAGCGTCAAGCTCATCCACGCCAGGTTCGTTTCCTTTGTCTGGGGGAGGGGAACTGCTTGTAAAATATGCATTCCATCTCCGTTGATTGTGTCCAGTCCCGGGTAGAAATTCTATGTTGAAATCGGTATACGCTTGCTCTGCGTTAATTTCGTCTGCCAAGTTGTAATCGGTTTAGCTCCATCCGCAATGCCTGTGGAGTTGTGACTACTACTGAGTAGCTGCAGCGTTGTTGGTAACTTGGTAAACAACGTATATAGGTGTCTTCAGAAATGATGGGCTCCCTATTCAATCCTCGATATATCACAAGGATGGTAGCCTGTTCCCCTCGGATATAGGTGTCTTCAGAAATGATGGGCTCCCTATTTCCTTTGATGTTATATAGTAATACCTGTAGACGACATGATTAAACATTTTTTATCCACATGATAAAGGCTGAATTCGTGCGACAAGCTATGGTTATAGGTTGAACGGAGGAAGTGCAGGAGCAAATATTTATTTCCCTGTAATCAGTGGGCACTTCTTTCCTTGCGAATTTGTAGTGTCAAGAGTTTGACCCAACCAAATGGGAGGAAGGTGGAGCTGGCTCTGCTGGTGATCGCTGGAAGTGAAATTTTGCATTCTCGCGTGTTGGTTTTAGACAGAGCCTGGTTTCCCAACCAGGTTTCGTACTACACACACTGCATTTCGAAATGCATCCATTAACTTGATCTTGAGTTATTTATGCAACAATATCCTCAAACTGATAATGATGTGAATTTAGTAAAGGTGGTAACTGCTTTTATGTGCTCAGAGTCATATGTAGCTGCAGTTCTAATTTTCCGGTATGTCTTTGGGGTATAATGTCATGAAAGTTCTTGACAGTGCCAGCAGGGTTCCAGAACTGGCTAGGTAACTATTGACTACTCATAAAGTAGCGAATATGGTAACACACCAAGAGTGCACTCTGCCGTTTGCCCGAGCAATGCTCTTGCTTGTGCTCCTCACATCTCGGCACACGGGCAAGCTTGTAACATCAGGGTCTACGTGGTGTCAGTTGTCAACTAGCAGTAACCCAGATGGGTGCTTAGTATACTCATGAAAGGGGCTGTAGTCAGTCAACCTCACCACCCTGTTTCTTGTGATAGCGCCATTCTCTTCAGTTTCAGAAAACTACAGTATATCACTAGTTGGTTTTATCTTTTTAGGTGTCATAGAGTGACAGTACTAATTAGGTGTTTGGACACATGTCCACATAAACATTTCCAGTTATTCCACTAAAGATAATGCCGTGAGCTCAAAATGTTGAAGTTCAAGTTCACAACCCTAGTATGCTTACTCCAACATTTGGGGATCACGTGAAAGATTGTATTCCGGTTTATAGAAATGCCAGACCACCTATATTTACAAGAGGAACTCGCCGAGAATTTTCTTGTCCTTCGAAGATAATTTCTTTTAGAAGAGACATGCATTCAGTGATTCCATGAACATAAGATCTGTCCTCAGCAGTAGATTAAAAGAGACAGAACAACCCATAAACAATCTGTTGCCAAGGAGACTACCTGATGCTGAGTCAACTAAGCAGCCAAATAGATCTCTCTAATAAAAAACAAGCCAGGCATTGTGCTTCAACTGTACTAGTACAGAAACTTCCAGGGTGACAACTTATCCCAATTGGTGTCTTATCATGACACAAAACTTCCTTGGCAGAATGAATATTGGAATTCACATCCAGATTTATCTTAGGCCAGCCCAATAATACACTTCTGAACTAGTATTGGTTCTGACCTTTTTTTTTTTTGAGGGAGTATTATTCTGACTTGACACAGTCTTGAGCACCTCTGGATTTTCGTTTTGCCCAGATCTTATCAATGTCTTTGTGCCATTTTTTTCGTTCAAATAGAGGCTATATTCGTTTTTGATTCAATTCAACAGAGTAATATTCAGCGTCACCAGCAAACCCAAAATTCCCAATCGCACAATTTAGGATTATTACATCCCCACTGTTTGTTTGCATTGTTTACTTCGCCTTTCTGTGAAGTGGAATCTATCATGTTTTGACTGTACACATACTTACTCTTATTTGATTCTTCTACCTTGACAGGCTTCATGCTCAGGCCCTTACCTTGGCTGCCTTGGGTTGTTCCGCACTCGTGGAGTACTATGATCACCAGTCAGGTTCAGGGTCAAAGGTTCACGACTATGCAAAGCAGTTCCTTCCATCGGACAGAAACGCCAAAAAGGACTCTGTGTAGAAGAGGCAGCAATATATAGGCTTCCATTAGCTGATATGGAATTTGTTGATGTTATTTCCTGAGCAAACAACCTGGCATTTCACGTGCCGTTATCCAAGTTCTGCAGGCTTCCTGTTCTCTGTATAAGCTACTGAACCAGCATTTAGATGCAACCGTATGCAAGTCTGTGGTGGTGGAAATATGTATTTTCCTGAACCACCCATGAATGTAGTGAACGAAATGTTTTTACCTCTTACTACTGATGAAGTAAACTACCAAGAAAGTTCCATATTACGTGCTGCTGAGTTGGTGTGCAGAAGCTTCTGCTCAAGGCAAAAATCCTTACCGAGTGTTCATTTCTAAAACGTGACAATAAACATGATGTGTGTTGCGTTGGCTTTTCTCTTTTACTGCAAACGACGTTTGAGGGCGTTTAGATGGTCAGATATAGTCAGCAGCTGCTCATACTCTGAAGTCTACTTGTTTTGTTTAATCTCTTTCCTCTGAGCAAAATTCTCCCACTTCTCTCAAACCATAGTCGTTTGATTCTTGGTGAGATTCAAGAGGGAGACATTTCAAAGCAAGATCCACTCATTCCCTACACTTTGACTTATCATTTTTTTTGTTTGAGCAAAATTTAGATCCATGACTTATCATTTTTTTTGTTTGAGCAAAATTTAGATCCATGGCATTCTTTTGTTACCCTTGGAGGTTGGAGAATCTCAGACGGTAAGAGTCTTCGATGAGAAATCGATTTGTGATTACCACATTGTTTGTAAAGGTTTGGTGACCGTTTCAGGGTCTACCACGAGTGGCTGAGAATTGCCTTAATGGTGATATCTCAAGGAGAAAAAGGTGATCCATTGTGGTGTTGGATTCCCTTCGTGGAATTTCTGCCTCTCTAACGCTAATTAGCTTTCATTCGAGGGAGTAAACATCGGGATACATCTTTGTCTCCACGTGGCTAAATCGATTGATGGAGTTGAAATTGTTGTATCTAACCTATGTATTAATTTGTACAAGAGATAAGTTATTGTTTAAAAAAGGACACTCTCGACCTCTACATTGATCGATGGAGTTGGAACTTGCGGAGCGAACCGAGTGTCGGTGTAAAAACCGGCTGATGAGCCGTGCTATGCGTAGATGCAGGTTACGATCTAAAATACATAGAGATGTATGGGTATTGCACAATATAATTTGTAGTAGATGAGTTCTATTACTGAAATTATTTGTGCGAGTAGCAGATGAAATCTGTTACCCGATGTTCTTGTTGCTTCCCTGAAATTTGCGTATTTCTGATCTTAATAACGGCATGGTGGAGTTTCAAACTTCTGGCAATCCGCGATCCTGATTGATCAACGAAGTGCTAACAGTTCATTGAATTCCACCATAGTTAAAAGAAAGATGAAATTTCGCAGACAAAAGGGCAAAGCAGATATGATCTACACGGGGGTCATGCGTATGACGAAGTTCAGTATGGGGCTCGAGATTTTATTATCTCGTGTTTCATACACCCCACAAAGTTAATCTAGCGACTTGAATAATCATACTTGATGATAAACATTGGTAGCTGCGGTTTGGTTGAAACCTTAGAAGCCACGTAAAATAAATTTTTGCATAAACCGATTAGAGGTGTCTAACTTGGTTTTGCAGGATGTGCATGTGATGTGGTATAGCAGTGCTCATATTAATTTGATTATGTATGAGATGACTATATGATATAAAATTAATTAACATGACCTGCGTGTCATGATTCGGCATGATGGCTGGAGCCATATGATTGTCACTTTAATGACATGCGTGTCAACCTTAATTAATGCACTTATTTTATTAGCTATAGAGATAGCAATATTATCTGATGCATCGACAAGGTGGTGGCAATCTTCGCGAAGGTGAACACCGACGCAAATGCCGAAGACGAAGAAATACAAGACTTCTCCGTCAGAAAGGGCTATACCATATCATGCTATTATGAATTGCCTGAGATGTTTATCCCTTATGATGCACCCTTTTTGATTGCACGGTAGTCGCTTTTATTAGGGTGATCTCTCACTTAAAAATATCAAGTAGTTAGTGTTCTCCCAAGTGTAGCACCGTCCACAACACGTATCTTTTCGGGGTGCGCCATGTACACATGAGCACGAACGATTAGAGAGGTGCAAGGCGGGTGAAGGTCAGACCTCACTGCATGATCACTTGGTTGTCTTGACGTTCAGGCAGGACAATCCTGAGCTCGGAACACGCGCATCGAAAGATGGACAAAAGTCACATAGAGATGTGATTGGCAAATTGGCCTACTGATTGAAATTCACGTCATCAGTGATGAACCCGTCAATGGCGTCGAATTGAAATGCGGATCTTGAATCACTCACAATCAATTATGAGAGATATTGATTTGAGTGGGAGCGCACTTTAGAATAAAATTATTTATTCACTAGTGCAAATTAATTATGAACATTGTCTAAGTGAAATTTGCATAATAATTATAGAATATTGGCTCGCGTTTCCACCTTCCCTATTAAAATTAAATACACTGTTATTTATCTGGTTAAAACTTTACGGTTGGTAACGTAATGTGAGGATTGTCCTCAAGAGTGCCGAGAAGGACTTTGTCCTATCGCATGCTTTCGGTATTCTCCCGCTAATGCTATGGATAATGTGACTCTCGTCCTTCAATCCAAAAGCTAGAATTCCGTTACGGTCAAAGTGCAATATGTTTGCTTCCATGAGACCCGAACTTCAAAGGTTTGGGATAGTTATGTGATATTCATGGAACTGAAAATTATTTTCAGATACAAACAAAGGCTAAAAGATATGAAATATCCAAAGCAATATTTGTTTGCAAACTATTAGTAAAAGTGTTTACTATGCATTAGACTAATACAAGAGGGATCCAGAAGAACGCCTGTCATGAAATGAAGGTGAATAAAACAACAACTTAAAGAGAAAGGAAATGTCCAAAGGGTGTTAGTGTGACTTACATGCCTAGGAAGTCCGGGGCTAACGCCACTCTTAAAGGTTGGGTGCTTCTTCTGAGAGTAGGAGAAATACTAAAAGTAAAACTGTTAGAAGTATAAAGGCAAAAAGAGAGAAGACCGGAATATCCAGCTCATGTATGAAAGTCATACAAGCTATTGATGTATAGAAGGCTGGTCAAAGAAATAGTTCTTGGGAATTATGATTAAACATGTTAATCACTGATTCTTGGGTATTGTGAGTTGATCACAGAGATACCCGTTCGATTGCATTCTGTTGCGACTCGATGCAAGAACTACTATGGTCTAAAAGACTTGCTGGGAATGAGGTTTAGATACGCGCTGGGAACATAGTAAATGTTACTATACCTTCCATCAGTGTATTACCTATGTATTTATTTTTATAATTCATTTTTGGAGTTTCATACACTCTAGCCCATTGCATAAGGTATCTTGCAAGAAGGTTGTTCATAAGAGAACTTTTGATGTTCGGTGTTATGAATAACATAAGGGCCATACTTTCATTATGAATGAGATGTATGTTATGAATATTGATAATAATACATTACCTCTGTATTTACTTTCATAATTCATTTTAGAGTTTTATACACTCTAGCCCATTTGCATAATGTTTGTTGCATGAGTGTTGTTCATAAAAGAACAATTGTTGTTCAGTATTATGAATAGCATAAGGGCCATACTTCCATCATGGATGGGATGTATGTTATGAATATTGATGGTAATATGATACATCCATAACACTGACGCTAAATGTCACAAGACTAAAAGAATACCACACATGTGTAGCACTGCATTTGGTCACATTGGAGAAACCCGCATGGAGAAATTCCATAATGATGGATTTTGAAGTCGTTTGATTATGAATCATCTGACACTTGCAACTTTTCCCCGAAAAGTGAAGTGACTAAAATACCGTTCACAGGACATAAGGAACGAGCAAAGAACTTATTGGTGATCATACATCATGATGTGTGTAGTCCGATAAATGTTGTTGCTGGCAGTGGATTTGTCTATCTTCTGAAATGACTCAAGTAGATATATGGATATTTACTTGATGAGACGTCAGTCTGGATCTTTTGAAATCATTCAAAAGGTTTTCAGAATGAAGAATAAATTATTGTAACAAGAAAATTATGTTTCTGCAATTGGATTGCGGAAAGAAATTTTGAATTACAAGTTTAGCGAATGTCTGATGAGTTGTGAAAAGAGTTTCATAACTTACACCTCCCGGAGCATCTCTGTGAGTGGAATGTCCGTGAAGATGTAATCAAACCATTTATGACATGGTAAGATCAAAGGTGACATAAATCAATTTGCCATTATCCCTTTTAAAGTAATGCTTTAGAGACTGTGGCTTTTACAATGAAAAGAGCGCCATCAAATCTGTTGAAATGACGCCATGGTATGGTACACCCAACCATGTTATGTCTTTTCTTAACATTCGGAATATGGGGCTTGTGTAAAATATTTACAAACCTATTCCAAATCAGACAAGTGCTACTTTGTAGGTTATTCTAATTTATTGGGTATTCCTTCATCACTATACCGAGGCAAAAATGTTTGCCACAAAGAGCGGTATGATTTTGAAGAAAATGGTTCTTGCAAAAAAGGTGAGTGGGAGGACAGTGCAACTCGACGAGATAACAGTATCTTCGTCATCAGGTCAAGGGAAAGAAACCTTGGAAGTGATTCCAGAGTTTCTACTACGACTGATACGGAAGCCTCTACATGAGATGTATGGACTTCGGTCGAACTTGCAGCTGAACCACGTAGGCAAAACTCGTGCAAACCTCTAAGGTGCGCAGACGAGATATTGTTGCTAGACAACAGTATACCTACGATACACAAGAAAGTTTTGATGGGCCCTGACTCCGGAATTGGCTAAATGCCAATATAATCCGAGATAGTTTGCATATAAATGATTCAAGATTTGATCTTGATAAACCCTTCGGAAGACTTGAAGTCTAACGAATATTAATGGAATTATAAACTGATACGGATAAAAATGTTTTATCCATAAAGCTCGACTTGTTGCTTATAACAAATTCAAGGAATTAACTGCAATGAGATTGTCTCACCGTAGCGATGCTTAAAGTCGGTTCGGGTTAAACTAGCAATTAATTCATATTTCAATGATGAGATATGATACTTGGATGCCAAAAGGATTTCCATGTGATGGAAATGCTACCTAGGACTTGCATGTGATACAGTCCAAGGTATTTTGTCTATCCAGAGGATGCTAGCGAGTATGCAAACTTCAGAGTTCCAGCAATGGACAGAAGAGAGCAAAATGGAGTTGGAATCTTCGTTTTTGATGAAATAGTCAAAAGAGTTTGATTTCATCAATGCATAACGAAGATGCTTGTGGTTACAAGAAAGTAAGTGGGAGCATAATAATATTTCTAAAAACCTTGTGTGCTTGACACATTGTTGATTGGAAATAATATAAATTTCTTGACACAAATTAGGACTTCATTGAAAATTAGTTTTTCGATGAAGTACTTGGGCTGAGTAGCCTTGATATTAGGCATATTTATCTACGGAGATAGAATTAACTAATAGGGCTAAGCAAAAATACATATTGACAAGATGCTGAAACAGTTTAGCATTAAAAACGCCAAGGAGTGATTCTTGCCGAAGTCACATGGAAAGAGCTTTTGCAAGACTCGGTGTCCTAAAAACACTGATGAGCAAAATACATGATGGAATTTCCACACACTTTTTTGTTTGGATTAATCATGTATTCCATGGTATGTAAAACAACCAGATATGTCCGATACTCCCAAGGAGTTGCGAGTAAAGATACCAAAGATATCAAAATACTGATCATAGGACAACAGTGAAAAATGTCGTTGAGTGCTAAAGTAGCACTGATAACATGTTTTCCCGCAAACTGAGATTATGAAGTACTCGTTGTAATGCAATACATCGATACAGTCTTCATCAATGCTCCAAGCGATTTTTGATTTAAATTAAGGGTTTTGTGTAATACACGATATGGTGGCACGGTAGTTGGAAATTGTTCCAAACAGGTTACTGTGGCGAATTCTATAACAAAGGCTAAGTATGTTGACGCTTTGGAAGCGACAAAGAAGATGTTGAATCATATAGTTCATGCATAAACTTAGTATGATTCCAAGATGGCTTTGGTCAATGGGACACTATTGCAGATAGTTGCTCCATAGCTCAGTCTGAGGAATCAAGGTTTGACCTGTTATTCACATATATACAAAGCCAAGTCCACACAAAATATGTATTTTGTGAAAGCGTGAAAATGCGAGGATATGCAAAGATACACACGGAACTGAAGATGTCAGGCCCGTTATACGTAGACTATACCACATGGCGAAGCATATTTTACACCGGTATGGCATAGGTGTAAAGTGCATTAGCATTGACTAGATTATTGACTCTAATGCAAGTGGGAGTCTGTAGGAGATATGCCCTAGAGGCAATAATAAATGTTATTATTTATCCCCATGTTCCTAATTAAGTTTATGTTCCATGCTATAACTGCTATGGTTCCCGAGCCCGTATATCCATAAAGGCTCTGAGGAAAACCCATGTGCACGTGTGAAATAATAAACAGTAAAACATATTCCTAGTCAAGCCTCTAAGACTAGCTCAAGTGTTGCATGATGATCACGTTTTTCTGATCATGGGCATGTCTATGCCGGCAACTTTGAGGGCACAATATTAGGAGAACACTTGTGTTGAATTGACCCGATTGATGTTATGCTATGAGATACATTCGTCACAAGTTAATGGTTAATAACACAAAGAAAGTTAACGTTTGCATAATTCCTTAGACCATGAGAGTATCGAGTTTCTTCATGCTTGCTTCATGAACTTTGGGGTTTGTTAAACGTCATCCGTAAATGGGCGGCTATTACGGCGGCTTACGGGTTCATGGAAAAGTATGTCAAGGAACTTGATAGCTCAAGATTGGGATTTGCTCCTCCGACGATGGAGAGATATTCTTTGGGCCCTCTCGGTGTTATGGTATCCATCATCGTCTGGCCAGACACATTGTGATTTGATCACAGGGATACCGGAACACGGGAACGAGAAAAGAGAACAAAACCAGTAACGAGGTAACTGGCATAGTGGACAAGTTGTTGATTCACGGGGATGCCGATAAATCTCACCTTGGGTATTTGTAACATATCGTGAAGCAACAGGAATAGGACACGGCAACTGGAGGTTCACTCGAATATTTATTCGTGTGGGTATAGGGGTCAATATGGGTGTCCACGGCTCCGATGTTGATTATTGAACGGAAAGTGTTCCGGTCATGTCTATACTTCACCGAACCTATAGGGTCACACGCTTAAGGGTCATCTATCTGCTGAATGCTAGACAGGGAGTCTGAGAGAAAGTCACCGGAAAAGTTTCGGAGAGAACAGAAGAGTTTCTGAGAGAGAACACCGGAAAAGTTTCGGTAAAACTGAAAAGTTGTTTCGGGATATACCATTAAGTTAAATTGGTTTCGGCACACGCCTGGAAATTCTTGGAGGGTGCCAGAATTGTTCTGGAAACTTCTAGGATTTTTCCGGAGAAAAAACCCGGAAATATTCCGGAGCTGCCGGAACCGCTTTGGTAGCTTTTCGCAGATGAAAATCACTAATCCGGAATTGTTTCGGAACGCGTCCAAAATTATTTTAGTGGGTACTGGAAATGTTCTAAGACCTACAGAAATATTTTCGGATTTAACGGTCGCGGAAAAATGTTTCTATGAATAGTGAAAATCACTTTATGGTTACTTTATGAAAAGTCACCTTTTTGGGCTTTGTCCCAAAATATCTTAGGGATGACATGGATGGATGAGAGCCACCCTACCCCTTGGGTTTTCCTATAAATAGAGGTGGAGAGGCACTCTCCACACTCACTCTTTCTCACATACAAATGCCATGCATGATCTGGCCTTCTCTCTCCCTCCCCGCGAAATAGCTTCGTAGAGCCGAAAGGCTGTCTGGGTTCCGGTGGGAACTAGTTCTGGACGGCGAAGCCCTGCCGGATAGATGACACCGTATGTGTGCAACCCCGTAGAGAGGTCGTAGGTTCGATCTTTTTTGCCCGAGGGGCTGTTTGAGAGTGCCTCCCGAAGGGCTGTCCGAGTGACCGTCCGAGTTTCTGTGAGTGCCTCCCGAAGGGCTGTCCGTGACACCGTTCGGGGGACTGTCCGACCGCCTCCCGAAGGACTGTCCGAGGGACTGACGAGGGAGTACATCCTCGCGGTTGGGAGGTTGTAAATCCTAGCTGCGGGGATCTGCACCGATGATCTACATCGACTCTACTTCCGCTGTGCTGCGAGTCGGTAAGGATCAGATCAAACCTTGTATGCATCTCCATAGTGATCCTGGGCGTGCTCACTGTACCGATTTTTTTTGTTTTCTGTCGCGTTCCCTACAGTAGGCGGTCCCGAGCTGTGGATCTCAGATCAACGGTAACAGAGACGAAGGAGACAATGTTTATCCAGGTTCAGGCCCTCTCTATGGAGGTAAAACCTACGTCCTGCTTTTGATTATATTGATGATGAAGTATCGAGTACAAGCTTGATCTACCTCGAGATCGTCAGGAGAAGCCTAACCCTAGAGCTAGGTGGATGACAATTATGATTCCGTGTTATGTCATCTATCGACTAGCCTGGCCCCGGCTTATATAATGTACCGAAGGCCTAGGATAACAAGAGTCCTAGTCAGCTACGTCAGTGGAGAGGAGTCCTTGTCTTGATCACCAAGTCTTGTGGAATCTTCCTCGTATATGTCATGGGTTGCCCGAAGTGGCCCATTAGTGAACCGCCATGGGGATCCTCGGCCCGACCCACTGGTCGGGAGACGATGTGGTGTGTACCCCCTAGTCCAGGACACCATCAGTAGCCCCCTGAACCGGTCTTCAAGTTGGGGACGCTCCTCGGTTCTTCCGAATTGTTCTTCGTCTTCGGCCGTCGGTCTTGAAAGCTGGTTCAACAAATCTTCCCATCTCTGATCTTGAGGATTGCCGAGGTGTATCCGAAGAGTTCATACGTCAGGTATCCGAGGAGCCCCGTTAAGTTTTCGGCCTTTATCAATGCCTTGTTTTTTTTACGCCATACATCGGGTTCGAAGTTTTTCCCATTCGGCAGTGTCCTCTTGCAGCCGAGCTCCAAAGCGGGACTGCATCCGAGGTGTACTTTTGCAGCCGAGCTCCAACGCCGGTCTGCATCCGAGGTGTCATAGATTACCTCGGTCTTGAAAAAATTGAAGGAGTTCAACTAAGCTTAATGCTGGAAACGCTCTCTATGGAGCCAGCCATTCGCATCCGAGCTTTATGACGGAATGCTTCCGAGGTGGTGCACCACCTTGGCCTTGGGCTGATTTTTTGTGGATTATTTCAGTTGGTGCAATTTATTCTGTGCCGAGATGTATAACCAGTAGCCCTCAAGGTGTGTGTCGGCCTGAAATCCGGGATGCACCTGAAGGATAATATAAAACCGCTGACCCCAGTAGCCCCTGAGACTCAGGTCGGTTTGCGAAATTGGCCTGAGGATCAAGTCCTTGCTTGGCAGCATACTCTTAAGGACAGAAACGCGGTGTGCATAGTTCCCGAGACTCAGGCTGGGTGCGGCCGACCAAGCTGAGGATCGTGATCTCCTCGGAAATTGTTTTGCACTTTTAAAATTGACTGCATTGAATCATCAATGCAGTAGCCCCCGAGACTTGGGTTGGGCAACATGGCCGACCCTAGGATTGTATCTCCTCGGGAACTAGTTCAACTGCCATGTACGTTTTGACAACGCCGAGGTGCAGCTCGGCAGGAAAGATGCCGAACTACAGGTCGGAAAAGATTTTCCGAGCAAAACCATCACGCAGAACACCTCGATCAAGAGGATGTCCTGCCTCCTGAAAGAAAAACATAAAAATAGGTTAAAGGTGCCATAAGCTCGGAAAACCAAAAAACTTTAGGAAAAACTTTAGAGAGAAATCAAGCTATATCAGGCTATTGACCATATACTCGCGTCGGAAAAAGGAGTAGTAGAAAAAGACTTTGCAACGACTAAGAAGAAAACACTTATTATAAAGCGACACATATAAATTTAAGAGCCCCCAGTTAACCTGGTTAAAGGAAGTTATTTTTAACAAACATCGTTTTTTAACAAACTAAGTTTTTAACAAACAACGTTTATTTAACATAAACATAATGCTTGGTTGAACCGAGCAAAAATAAAAAATTTAAAAGGAAATTGAGCATGAAAGCGACTTAGCTGGTTAATGTGCTCGGTGTTGATGACACGATCCGGGCTTGAGGAGGGACGAGGACGCCCAGCGAACTTTTGACAGATCTGACATGGTACGTAGTTCTCAATTTGACCGAGGTCCCAGCCCCCAAGCCCGAGGTGACCGAGCGAGGAGCTCGGCTTGACAAAGTGACGACGCAGCACAGTCGATATGGCGAGGGAAGCCCCCGGTCCATCTAACATGACGAAGCTGGTCGGCTGATGACGCCGAAGTCCCCGGAGTAGGTTGATGAAGAGATGGCGAAGCCCCCGGTCTAGCCAAGGTGACGGAGCAGGTCGGTAAAGTGACGCCGGAACCCCCATGCCAGCTGAGGTGTCGAAGCAGGTCGGCGTGGTGGTCATCGGCTTGAAGAAGCGACGGCGCGGCGATGCCGACGCAGGTCAGAATTTATGATGCGGTCAATGCCGACTTGATGAAGTGACCGCGCGGCGATGCTGGCGCGCCTGACCCGTGCAATCCGTAGGGCGGCGATGTGGTTTTGGCGATTACTTAGCCTTCGCGATGCCGATCTCTTGGTCGGCTCGCCGAGGTGATGATCCGGTGAGGTTGACCTCGGCTCGGTGAAGCGACGACCTGTCTAGCGCAGGTCGACAGCCATGGAGCAACGTTGTTGGGCTGGTTTGACACCAACGCGACGGTGGAGATTACCTCGGAAAAGCCTTTAAAATTTATGGGCACGTGTTTGAGAACAACACAAAATAACCTAAGAAAAATTCCTCCAAAAAGGATGTTCAATACCCCGTTCATGAAAAAGATGAACTCGGGTCGGATTCGTTTTCGCGCAGAAAACAGATCCGAAAATTGATACACTCATCGTACGTTTCTCGGAGTTTGAACGGTCGGATCGAGCTGAAATTTTGAGGGGTGATCGATATGGGAATACCGCAGCCGATGAACGGTGGGATCTTCGAAACGATGTCCGAGCTGGACGCTGGACTCCTCGCCCTAAACTCGTCCAGATTCCCGTCCAGATTCGATAGGGCTCCGGTAGATCGGAGTTTGCCGGAGATTCCTCCATCAGAACGTGATGAAATTTTACAGGGTTGTTCTAGACTCAATTCCGCACAATTCCACCGAAGCAATCGTCAAAGCGACGCTCGAGGAGACGGGGACGGCGAACACAAATCCGCTGTCCAGAAAAAACTACTGTCAATCTGCAGATGAGCCATTGACCCTTTGCGATCACACAGCAGAACTCTTAATGAAAGCACCAGTGTCGGTGTAAAAACCGGCTGACCTGGGGTAGGGGGTCCCGGGCTGTTGATCTCGGATCAATGGTAACAGAGACGAAGGAGACAATGTTTACCCAGGTTCAGGCCCTCTCTATGGAGGTAAAACCCTACGTGTTGCTTTTGATTATATTGATGATGAAGTATCGAGTACAAGTTTGATCTACCTCGAGATCGTCAGGAGAAGCCTAACCCTAGAGGTAGGTGGATGACAATTATGATTCCGTGTTATGTCATCTATCGACTAGCATGGCCCTGGCTTATATAATGTACCGAAGGCCTAGGATAACAAGAGTTCTAGTCGGTTACGTCGGTGGAGAGGAGTCCTTGTCTTGATCACCAAGTCTTGTGCAATCTTCCTCGTATATGTCATGGCTGCCCGAAGTGGCCCATTAGTGAACCGCCATGGGGATCCTCGGCCCAACCCACTGGTCGGGAGACGACGTAGTGTGTACCCCCTAGTCCAGGACACCATCACCGAGCATATTTCACCTATCTTGCCCGTCTTCAAAAACAAAAGTGTCTTGTTGCTGGTGCGTGTGGCCGGTTGTTTGGCATACGCCGAAGTGTGTTTTGTGTGGCTTAAGTGGTGCCAGGTCCATTTGTGGTATGATGTGGCGAGTCGAAGTTACTTACTCGATGAGAAGTGGTGACGATGATGTTTGCAGGCAACCTCGATGGCGGTCATCTCTCGACAGCTTGTGGAGTGTGTTTTGGTAGTCAGGTCGGTCAAGGGTGCCTAGTGTGCTTGGGTGTGTTATTATAACGGTTTCTGCCAGGTTTCCTATTAATTAACTAGGTGATTCTCTTCTTCTTAATTAATAGATTGAGGCATTTATGCTCCCTTTTTAGATGTTCAATGTCATACGCTTCACTCGAGGCCGAATGCGGGGACGGTGTGAGGAGCGCCGACCACAGCGAGGTAGAGCGGTGTACGAGCGGGAGTCGGCGATAGCCAGCGGAGCGAGTAAGAAACTTAACAGGGGGTCGGGGGGGGGGGGGGGGTGGGGGGTGTCACCGGAGTTTGTTCATCAGGGCGAGGCTTAGAAGGATGGTCGGGGCGATGGCCAGCACGATGGTGGTAGGAGGTCAAAGGGGAGGGCAGGGCGGCAAGGTGGCGGTAGCCGCCAGTCGCCGGGGGCGGATGCAGGCGGTTAGGGCTGGGTCGGCCATCGGCTATGCGAGGAAGAAGAGGGAGGTTGAAGATAAACAGTGCATGATCTGTTTTCGGCCATACGATGAAGATCTAACGGTCCTGAACAAAAGCGACTGATGCAAACAAAATATTATGGTGCATGATGTATAGGCGCTCCTTTATTTTTCAGAAGTTGAATACATCCATCTCACATAAACGAAGGCCGGTGTGTTTGGTCAAGTCATAGCTTGCTTTGATCGAGCACGACAGCATTCCTTTGATTGATGTGAGGCCGTGTTTGACGTTGAGGTTGCCACCGTAATAGCCTGGTTCGTGTTCGTGACTCGTGTTCGTGCTCGTGGTCTCGTGACGCTGCCATTGCTTCCGGCCGGCGGTCAAGAGCCTATAAATGGAATCCAATATAATAAAGGCTTTGATGTGACGCTGCTGCCAGCTGAGACCTATATATCGTTCTATCACCAAACCATGGCTCCTGTAATCGTGTTCGTGCTCATGCTCGTGTTCGTGTTTCTTTGGACCCGGGTAGAAATTTCCAGTCTGAATAGAGAGAAAGGAATGGCCTGGAGCATCGCAGCTGACTATTTGTAATCATATCATGGTTTCGTCATTTCGTGTTCGTGCTCGTGCTCGTGTTCCCGTTGTCCCGTTCACCCTCTCGGCTATAAAGTCCATCCCCCCTCCGCCGTTCTTGCCACGCTCTGAAGCTCCAAACAGCTCTCCCCTCCACACGCTGCCAGCAGACCACTCACAAATCACAAGTAGTAGTAACTAGCCAGCCATGGATGTGGAGAGCAATGTGAGGGCCATAGCGGAGGCCGGTCGCGACTGCAACAAGCTTCCGCTGGCGCTGATCCCAGGAGGAGTTTTCCAGGCCGCGGCGGCGCTGCGGCTGTTCATCTTCAAGAAGCCCGACGGCATGTTCCTCCACCACGGCAAGGTGGCCTTCTACCTGTACTACGCCTTGCTGACGGCCGTGGCGCTCTTCGGTTTCACGGAGGCGTCGCTCGGCTTCTGGGTGGCACGCGACCTGCAGGATAGTCGCCGGCGAACTTATGGGAAGGTGGCCATGGTGGTTTCCGTCCTCTTCCTCGTCCTCCTTGGCGGCCTGGGTGGTTTTGCCATACCAAAGTAGTAGCCATGAGCCTATGATCACGGTGCTTTCCCTGTTTGGAATTTGGAAATAAGCTCATGCAGTAAGTTTGTCCATCGATCTACATAGGAATACTCTTGATCTACCGGATTATGTCATGTTATCTTTGTTTACACTATTATATGCTCTGTAAATTTATAATGGGATTATTTTACCAAGGTTTGTACTTTTATACTTTTTGATCACGGTAAATTCCATGGCTTGTAATAATTCGGCTGAATTTTGTTACACTTTGATCCATTCTTTCTGTAATGGAAAAGGGAATAATTGTGGCAGCTTTATGGTGGATGGATGTTTGCATTCCGTGTATGCATGCTGTAAGAGAAATAGGGCATGTTTAGTTGTCATCTGTGAATTTGCATTGCATATAAGTTTCAGTTTGGCCTGGCTGAGAGAAAACAGGTAAAAAATCAACATCTGCATATTGTATGGTTGCCCGCATCAAGGTTGCCTGCATTAGGGGATCGATTTTGGCATGTTGTTTAGTGTCCGACATTGTCTCCACTCACGCAACTACACGGTGTTTGGTTGCATACACGGGATATGATTAAGAGCTAACAATTACACTTAACACACATTGAGGTGGACGGTGATGGCAGCGCCGCGTCTGACACGACGAGCATGGAGTCACGGGCGAGCGTTCCTGCCCGTGTCGCGGCGAACTAGTTGCTAGCGCCATCGCCGCTGCAGAGAAAGCCCGTGCGGAGGAGCACTCAGGCAGAGGATGGGGGAGGAGAAATGCAGTGCCTGTCGGACCATGGTAACTGCGGTGGACGGTGGCCGCGGCGCCGCGTCCGACACGACGAGCACGGAGTCGTGGGCGAGCGACCCCGTCGGCGGCGTGGCGAACTAGTTGCTAGCGTCATCGCCGCAGAGAAAGTCCGCGCGGAGACAGAGGACAGAGGAGGAGAAATGCAGTGCGCGCGCCATGGCAGCGTCAGTGCAGTAGGACGAGGGAGAGGAGGCCGACATGAACGACTCCGAAGACGACTCCAGTGAAGTAGGACGCGGGCAAGGAGGTCAAGAGGAACGGGCAAGGGCTCAGAGGCAGAGGACAGAGGAGAAGAAATACAATGTGCGCGCCATGGCGGCGTCAGTGCAGTAGGATCTAGGAGAGGAGGCCGAGATGAACGACGGCGATGATGACGCCACTGCAGCAAGACACGGGAGAGGAGATCGAGAGGAACCACGCCGGCCTAGAGGAACGATTAAGCAGTGTCTTAAATCAGACAACACATATGCATATGTACAATCACGAGGAATATGTAGATCTTCTCGTCTACGATCGCCGAAACAGAAAATTTGCAACACGAAAGTCGTGTGGAACTGCGAGATGAAGCTACTGGTCAAAGAAAATTTCAAACGGTCAACCGTGAGTGACGAATTTGACAAAATTCGTCCAAAATAGCTCCAAATATGAACACAAAATTGAGCATTTAGGGCATCTCCAATGGCAATCCGCAAATTTCCTCCCGCATCGGACAGGGGGGACCAGTCCTCGGACACGGATGCGGGAGGACGCCATCCAACGCTAGCCGCATACATTTCAAACTCTTTTTCAACAAACCGAATGAAATTCATGCAAACACGGCCGGATTTCATACAAACATGACAGATTTCATACAAACACGGCGGGTTTTCATTAGATTTCGAACATCTAGAACAAAAAAGAAGACCCGCCCCTAAACCTATCCTACGGCGGTGGCGCCCGGCGTCCAAACCCGTGTCGTCCTCCATCCGCCGTCTTCATGACCACCGGCGATAAGACCCACGAAGTGAAGGTGCGGTCTCAGGCGAGGAAGAGTAGAACACGGGAGACGGACTGGCCCACATGGGACACCAAGCCCTGCCGCCTTCCGTGCCTTACTCATCATCGGAGGAGTCCGCGACCTGTCCGTCGTCGGTGGACGTGAGGTCCACGATGGAAATGGTGGCGCCGCCGCTGTCTTCGTCCCACCGGGCCGGCTGATGGTTCGCCAGTGGCGCGTAGGAGGCGTAGCTGGCGTTGTTCTCGTCCGCGATCACCTGCAGCTGCGCCACCGCGGAGGCCGCTTCCTGGCGAGCGGCGGCTTGAGCGCGGACGGCATCGTAGATGGCACGCTGCTCGGCGACGAAGTTCGGGTTCGCGGCGGCCATGGCCACCACAGCCTCCTCGCTCGCGCGCTCGTCGTAGATCTGGCCCTCCGCCAGCCGGTGCTGCTCGAGGAGGAACAGGTTGTACCGCTGTTCCTCCTGCACCCGCTGGAACGCCGACAGAGGTGCCAGCGTAGGCTGCACCTTCGCCATGGCGGCGTTGAAGTGCGCCTGCGCCTGCTCCATGGTGAAGCCGGCGTGCACAGGAGGCGCGGGAGCTGGGGCGGAGTTGTCGGAGCCCGTCTCCATCATGGTGTCATCCTCGTCGTCGGAGACCTCGGGCGAGCTAGCCGGCAACAAGCCAGCCTCGATCCGCCTGGCACGGCGGCTCCGCCAAGCGGCGGCAAGGGCGGCCACCTCGTGCTTCATCTCCGGCGACAGACTGTCCCACAGTGCTTTCCCGCTTGTGGTCATGGCGGATGTGGAGGAAAGCAGGAGGATGTGGAGCGGATGTGTTGTGCTGTGGAGATAGCCGGTTGTGGCCGCCCTTAAATAACGGATTCCGGTGAGGCCAGGCGTCAATGCGGGACGCCGGAGTGGGTTTCTCGGCCGACGAGCCTGCTTAATGGCGGTGTACGGACGGACAACGACATTGAACGGGCGTGGTAGATATCTGTCCCGTCCCGTCTAGTCACACGTCTCCGGCATTGAACAGGCGCGGACACCGGAGACGCGTCGCGGGCGGTGCCCTCGGCCGGCGCGCCGCTTCAATGGCGGAGGCAGTGAGAGGTCGCGTCCGCCCTGAACCGTCTTCAATGTTGAGCGGCGCGCTCTACAGCGGCATGAATGCGGGCAGGTGGCACCGGGCGGGAACGCGCGCGGGCGAGGGAGGAGGGGTTTTGGTGGGCTAGGGCGGTCAGAAGCGGGCATGGGATCGGTCCAGACTCCCGCAAACCTCCCCCACTTTTGTCTCCGGATTGCGGGAGAAATCGCGTTCGGACCGCTCCGCGGACCGATACAGGTCGGCGTTGGATGGCTCACGCGGTCCGGATGGATGAGGACGGTTTGTGGGTCAGCCTTGGAGATGCCCTTATGGTCGACGAAACTACAAACCGATCGCCTGAATGGAACGATAACATCGATGTGCATCTTTTTCTAGTAGAGCTTATCTCGAATCGAAGCACCATTGTGTAGATTAGAAGGGACAAGAAAGAAAGGAGATTAGAGAGGAGCTTACTGGAGGTAGAAGAAGATAGCACGTACAAGCTCTATACTAGCTCGCATCCCTCCAGCCTCCTCTCGTGCAACAGGGCCCATCATGTGTGCTCGATGTGCCTCACCTCAGCCTGGCTCGCTGGAAAGTGCCGATTTAAGCGTTCCCAGCGGGCCTGGCTGGGAGATGCTTTGAGGTCCGTGCGATGCAGGCTAAACAGTGAACGCAGGTAAGTAAACAACCCATTTTCTTCCTGCGCGGGCCTGGCTGGGAGATGCTTTGAGGTCCGTGCGATGCGGGCTAAACAGTGAACGCAGGTAAGCAAACAACCCATTTTCTTCCTGCGCGGGCCTGGTTGACCTATATGCAGGCTACGAAACTGTGTACGAGTGGGAGTCGGCAATAGCCGGTGGGAGCGAATAAAAAACTTAACAAGGGGGTCGGGGGTGCCAGGGAGGGGGTCACCAGAGTTGTTCACTAGGGCGGGGCTTAGAGGGATGGTCGGGACGGCGGCCAGCACGACGGTGGGGGGAGATCGAAGGTGGACAGGGCGGCGGTAGCCGCCGACCACGGGGTGCGGAGGCAGGCGGTTAGGGTTGGTCGGCCGGCGGCTACGTGAGGAAGAAGAGGGACGTTGACGATAAACAGCGCGCGATATGATTTCGGCCATATGATGAAGATCTAACGGTCCTGAACAAAAGTGACTGGTGCAAACAAAATTTTCAGGTGCCTGATCTACAGGCGCTCCCTTATGTTTCAGGAGTTGAATACAGTCATCTCATCGTAAACGAAGGCCATTCTGTTTGATCAAGACATAACTAAGTTTGATCGAGCACGACAGCATTCCTTTGATTGATGTGAGGCTGTGCTTGACTTTGAGGTTGCCACCGTAATACCCTGGTTCATGTTCGTGACTTCGTGTTCGTGAATCGTGTTTGTGCTCGTGCTCGTGATCTTGTGACGCTAGCTGCCATTGCTTCCGGAGGTCAAGAGCCTAGACATGGAATCCAATATAATAAGGCTTTGATGTGACGCTGCTGCCAGTTGAGACCTATCGTTCTATCACCCAACCATGGCTCCTGTAATCGTGTTCGTGCTCATGCTCGTGTTCGTGTTCGTGTTCCTTTGGACCGGTAGAAATTTCCAGTCTGAATAGAGAGAAAGGAATGGCCTGGAGCATCGCAGCTGACTATTTGTAATCATATCATGGTTTCGTCATTTCGTGTTCGTGCTCGTGCTCGTGTTCCCGTTGTCCCGTTCACCCTCTCGGCTATAAAGTCCATCCCCCCTCCGCCGTTCTTGCCACGCTCTGAAGCTCCAAACAGCTCTCCCCTCCACACGCTGCCAGCAGACCACTCACAAATCACAAGTAGTAGTAACTAGCCAGCCATGGATGTGGAGGGCAATGTGAGGGCCATAGCGGAGGCCAGCAGCGACTGGGGCAAGCTTCCGCTGGCGCTGATCCCAGGAGGCGTTTGCCAAGCCGCGGCGGCGCTGTGGCTGTTCATCTTCAAGAAGCCCGACGGCATGTTCCTCCATCACGGCAAGGTGGCCTTCTACCTGTACTACGCCTTGCTGACGGCCGTGGTGCTCTTCGGTTTCCTGGAGGCGTCGCTCTGCTTCTGGGTGGCACGCGACCTGCACGATCGTCGCCGGCAGGCTTACGGGAAGGTGGCCATGGTGGTCTCCGTCCTCTTCCTCGTCCTCGTTGGTGGCCTGGGTGGTTTTGCCATGCCTAAGTTGTACTAGCAGCTATGATCACGGCTCATGCATGAAGTTTGTCCATCATCCACATAGCCACATAGGTATACTGTTGGTCTAGCGGATGATGCCATGTATCCTTTCTCAAATATAAAAAGTCATATTATCAAGGTTTGTATCGTGTAATTTTGTTACAAGATTTCTTTTTACTGTGGTTTGCACTTTTTATACTGTCCTGGTCTGAACTGTATTCACTGTAAATTCCATGGCTTGTAATAATTCGGTCGAAATTGTTTGATTGAAACGCCTTTGCCATTTTCTATTTTGTTACACTTTAGTACGTTCTGTATCACTGTATGTAAATGGGAAGGGGCGAGGCCAGTTGAATTGAAGAAAAGAAAGAAATGCATACATGTTATTTAGAGCATTTCCAGCAGCTCAAAAAAAAAAAAAAATCCCCCAATTGTGTCCTCTCTAGTCTCAAACTTCGACATTGCGTCCTCTCTAGTCTCATCTCTAGCAACTAGTGCACCAACATCTAGCAAATTTTTCGCTATCAATAGATCAATGCATCCTTCCTACATACAATTTTGAGCAAACAATGAGTTCCAAATTACGACGAATCCAAAGGACAACCGTACAAAGTGGCATTCACTCCATCCTTTTCACACTTGTAGAAAAATTCATCCGAGATGTTTCGGCGTGCTCGAAACGAAGCGTAGCACCAGCCACTGGCAATGGTCACACTTGATGACTGGTAGACACGAGCCGACGAGCTGCTGGACGAGTGCTGAGCCCGTCAGACGTGGTTATGCCGGCGGTCGGTCGACTGGTCAAATGCGAGCGCCGAGAGGAGGAGGACATACCGTGAGGTTCGGTCCCCGTCGAATCACTCCAAAACGCGACGGCGCCGACGACCGGGTGCATCAAATCCCCTCGATGTTTGAGGCGGCGACGGACGTAGACCCCTCGATTTTGGCGCCGGTGACAAGAAGCGGCCGAATCAAGGTGGGGGGAAGAGCGTGGCGAGATGCGGCGGGTGCTACGCGGGGGAGGGGGGGAGACAAGTTAGGCGGCGCCGGAGTGGATGTGGCGCGTGATGGAGAGGGTGCGGCCGAGGTGGAGGGGGAAATTTTTACTCAATGGTTGGCGGCCGAATATATTTAACACGAAGGATAAATTTTACTCCTCTAAACATTATAAGGGATCGGTCAGATGTAGTTTAGAGGAGGAAAAGTGAAATCGTACTTCTCTAAAGCTTTTTAGAAGATCGGTTAGAGATGCTCTTATTAGGTTTCCCAATAAAACTTTTCTGATTATTGGGGTTGGAAGCTCCAGCATATCCTTAATAACCACACCTCCAATAACCAATTTGACATACATAACCCACTTATCAACCTGACATACGAGTATACACGTTGGCGACGACAGCGCGGCGAGGGTGGCAGTCGGCGAGCAGCGGTGCCGTGGGCGGTGGTCCGGTGACGTGCGGGGCGAGCGAGACGAGAGAAAATTGACGTAGCCGCTATTGAGGATTGGATTGCAAGAAGGCCAACTTGCCTTCCAAATAGGGAAAATGGGATATTTCTTTTTTTTAAAAAGAATTTAGGTAGTCAGTTTAACTAGCGAAACATGTATAATGTACCACAAAAAATATTTATTTAGAAACTTCATTCGACGATGAATGTAAAAATATGCTTTTTATGACAGACAATATTGTTTTTGTTAATGAAATCGAAGACCTAAAAACCATACCCGGTTTATATTCCCATCGGAAGGGAGTATGTGCATCACAATATAGAGACAGGTTAACATTCCTCTTAGGAAAAATTCAATCGACGCAGAGGCCGAAAGTCTCCTCCTTTTTGAAAAGGAAAAAACCTCTCTTTTTTTTTAAAAGGAAAAAACCTCTCTCCTACCTTTCCATGGGGCATGAGACGCGTTTGACTTCGAGGTTGCCACCGTGGTGATACGGTGATACCACTCGATCGGTCGTGTTCGCGTTCGTGCTCGTGCTCGTGCTCGTGCTCGTCGTCATGTGATGCTGCCGTTGCTTCCGTCAGAAGAGATTTGATGTGACTGCTTTTGCTTCCAGCTGGCAGTCAAGACTCAAGAGCCTAGAAATGGAACCCAATACAATAAGGCTTTGATGTGACGCTGCCTATTGAGACCTACAGTTTTAGCACCCAACCATGGCTCCTGTAATTCGTGCGTGCTTGTGTTCGTGTTCGTGCTCGTGCTCGTGTTCGCGCTCATTTGGACCTGGCCAGATATTTCCTGTCTCTGAATAGAAGAGAAAGGAACAGGTGGAGCTTCGCGTCTGAATAGACTATTGTAATAACATGCTCTCGTGCATTTTGAATTCGTGTTGTACCCGGCCCGTGTTGTTCATTCCACCCGCTCGTCTATAAAAAACCATTGGCCCCGTCGCCATTTTCCCCACGCTCTCAAGCTCCAAAACAGTTCTCCCTGCTACACGCTGCCTGCAAGCACACCACAACTAGTAACTAGGCAGCCATGGATGTGGAGAGCAATGCGAGGGCCATAGCGGAGGCCGGCCGCGACTGCGACAAGCTTCCGCTGGCGCTTATCCCAGGAGGCGTTTCCCAGGCCGCGGCGGCGCTGCGGCTCTTCGTCTTCAACAGGCCTGACGGCATGTTCCTCCATCACGGCAAGGTGCCTTTCTACCTGTACTACGCCTTGCTGACGGCCGTGGCGCGGTTTCGCGGAGGCGTCCCTCGGCTTCTGGGTGGCACGTGATCTGCACGATCGTCGCCGGCAGGCTTACGGGAAGGTGGCCATGGTGGTTTCCGTCCTCTTCCTCGTCTTGGTCGGCGGCCTTGGAGGTTTTGCCATGCCAAAGTAGTAGCTATGAGCACGGCGTGCTTTCCTTGTTTGGAAACTTTAGAAGCTCATGCATTAAGTTTGTCCATCATCCACATAGCCACATAGGTATACTGTTGGTCTAGCGGATTATGTCATGTTATCTTTGTATACTGTAATTTTGTTAGGAGAGTTTTTACCAAGGTTTGTATTGTGTAATTTTATTACAAGATTTTTTTTTACCATAGTTTGTACTTTTTATATTGTCCTGATATGAACTGTATTCACTGTAAATTCCATGGCTTGTAATAATTCGGTTGAAATTGTTTGAATTAAACACCTTTGCCGTTTTCCCATTTTGTTACCCTTTAATCCGTTCTGTATCACTGTATGTAAACGGAAAGGGGAGAGGCCAGTTGAATTGAGGAAAAGAAAGAGATGCATACACGTTATTTAGAGCATTTCGCCCAATTACTACTTAGCGTATCTCTAACCGATCCTCCATAATTTAGAGAAGGATACAACCGAGTATACTTTAGCTGAGGATATCTTTTTTTTAGAAAAGGAGGATTACCCCGGCCTCTGCATCTGAGCGATGCATGCAACAATTTTATTAATTATTCTCGGAGACCTTACAAAGCATTACATCAATAAACCTGAAGGCACCATCTTGGCGACACCTGTCGCTACTCCTATCCCCTTGATGCAGGGGTGCCGAATATCCGAGACTAATACCAAACAGACATCGCACCAAAACCTAACATCTAATGCCGGATGCCCTATCCCAGCCACATACCGGGAGTGGGTCACGCACCGGTCCGGCGCACTCACCGAGGCTACCGCCGCCGTCATCCACCCAACCATCTTCAGAGCAGGTACCGACGCAAATACCTTGCCAGGTCAGCTGTCGACGCCACCATGGCGCCAGACAGCGCCACCGCCCTGCGCTCGTCCATCCAGCCGCATCTGTCGTCGATATCCAGCTGCACCATGCCGCCAATACTCGTCGTCATCGACGCGGTAGAAACAACGCCGCACCTCCTGGCAACCTTCACACCGTCGCCGCTGCTGGAGCTACGCGGAGTCCATCACCCACAGTATCTCTCTGCCGAACAGCAGAACCTCCCAAGACGGCGCCTCCATGGAGGGTACGACGCGAAGGACGCCGCCGCCACCCAATCCAGACTGAATTTTGGACTTTTGTCCGGGAGGGGTTCGTAGGTGGATAGGAGAGACCTCGACATCGCCTCCACGGAGGGTAACGGCGTCGAGAGACGTCGCCGATGCAGGACCGAACAAGCCGATCAAAGTTTCCTCCGGTCCCCATCCTATACCACCAAACCTCCGTCGGCTCCGGATCCGGCAACGGACCACGAACCGAAACCTGCAGAGATGAGAGAGCCATGGGGCTCAACCCACCATGAAGGAGGATCGAGAAGAATCCATCGTAGATCTCCAGGCGCCAAATCCAGCGATCCGGCGTGGTCAGCGACGACCACCACCACCCCGCGGCGGCCGACGGCGTTCAAGCCCAAGACCCAGAATTGGATCCGATCTGAACCCGGCAGCGCCCGCGACCATCGATCTTGCCCACCACGCAGCCGTCACCACGCCGCGAGCAGGTCGCCGCCGCCGCCGCGCCGCGCACGACGTCGCCAAGAAACCCACCCGCCGCGCCGCCCGACCCCACGCTAGCCCGGCGCCCCGCCCGATTTGGCCGCCCCGCGCCAGCCGTGACGGACAAGGGGGAGAGACGCCCCGCCGCCGCCCAGCCGGCCAAGCTTTGCCCGGCGATGCTGCGGACGGCGGCGAGGAGAGGTGGAGGCGAAGGAGGGCCGAGAGGACGGCGGCTAGGGTTCCCCCCTGGGTCGCCCGCGGGGGCGACACGAGGGGGACGGCCGAGAGGACGGCCTTCAGATAGCGGAGGATATCTGTATTGGATATTTTGACCTAAAGGCTAAACCTGGGTCAATTATTATGGTTGCTACAGTGCAGCAACAGTGTTGCAACAGTAAGCCTATCCAGCACCTTCCACAAGTTCCAGCAGCAACAGGAAGGAGAAGAAAGAAGAAGGGCTTCACCCTGGTGAAGCACTAGTTGTATCTTCAGTGACTAACAAGATTGATCAGATGCATCTTCATTACTAAGGTGTGTTCAGTTCAATTTTTATCTCTGATGTGGCTCAAAACTTGAGCTTGATGATCCTGAGATCATCTATGAATTCTAACAATGGCACCAGAGCCTGCTTGCTCAAGATTGAGCCCTATCTAGCTCAAGATCATACTTGATCTGTTAGATTAAGTTAAAGTTTAAGGAGTTTTTTATGTTTATGCTTGATTTCAAGCTGTCCTTCATGTTTTAACAAAAGCTTGAATTCCTTGAGCCCTTCTTAAGCTCATCTTTATGTTTATATGCTGCTGTAAGGGGCATATGTTTTCTTCCATGTGTTTATGTTGTTATTAAGCTAAGGTGCATGCCCTAAATGCTCCTGTGCAAGCCTTTTATGCTCATGTTTAGTTGTTCATATGATTGAATCATGATTAGCTCATGCTTATGCTTGAACTAAGTTGTTCCCTCCTGGCAAGTTAAGGTGAATCTTGTTTAGCCCTAAATCCTTAAGAGATCAAGCCCTAACAGAGTAATTGAGGCTCTAGGGTTTCAACTTGATGATGATAAAAGGGGATTGAAGCATTTAAGCAAGTATTTAATCAAAGTCCCCAATTTTTTTTGAAACCCCAGAGATGATTTTCTCCTGCCTTCCTCCTAATTATGCATGAACACTAAAGATTTTCCCCAAATTCGAAACCCTAGCTTATGTAATTTCATGATTTACTCTTATTATTGATGTTTTGGTTTCGGTTAAAGTATGAACTAAAGTGGGAGTTGACTGATTTAAAGCAAATCCTAATGAAATCCCCAATTTCTGAAACCCTAACTAAAGAAATTCCAAATTAGTGGAACCCTAGTCCTAATCCTAATGAATTAAGAACAGTGGGTGCATACCTTACGGGTGAAGGTGCTCGTCGTCATACGGCGGCGCCGGAGCCACCACTTGAAGTTGGCAGGCGCGTTTGGGCTCGCGCCCGAGCGCCCTGCTCCCCACCGCACCAGCTGGTGGCTGCTGCCGCCCTCCTCGCGTGCTTGCCGTTGAGGGAGAGGCGCCGTGATGCTGGGTCCAGTGATGCACGTCGTCGCTGTCGCCAGGGCGCCCGCACATGGGACAACGGCAAGCCCCGCTTGACGGAGCCTCGCACAGGCCGAAGCCGCACGGGACCCCGGCGAGGGGAGCTCACCGGCGCCGTCCCTTTTCTAGGCTGTGGCTAGCCTTGTCACCGGTCGCTCTCTCACGCGCGCGTCTGCCATTGCAGTGGAGAAGCCGAGGAGGAGGGAAAGGGAAAATGGCTAGGGTTCGGGAGCGCTGCTAATACGTCTCCAACGTATCTATAATTTATGAAGTATTCATGCCATGTTTATTATAGTTTTGTATAATTTTGGTGCACTTTTATATAGATTTTATATGATTTTTATGGACTAACACATTGACCTAGTGCCCAGTGCCAGTTGCTGTTTTCTGCTTGTTTTTTGTTTTCCAGAAAATCCATATCAAATGAAGTCCAAATGCAGCGAAACTTTTTGTCGATTTTTTCTGGAAGGAAACAGACCCAGGAAGCTTCGGAGGAGCAGCAGAAGAGCCACAGGGGCCCCACGAGCCACCTGGGCGCGCCTGCCCCCCCCCAGGCGCGCCCTGGTGCCTCGTGGGCCCCCTGTGGCACCTCTTTGCGTGATTCCAACGCTGAAAAATCCTATATATTTAGAAACCCCCAAAAGTTAACCTAGATGAGTTTTTACGCCGCCGCAAGCCTCTGTACCAAGGAGATCCCATCTGGAGCCCTTTTCCGGCACCCTGCCGAAGGGGGAAAGCATCAACGGAGGCCATCTTCATCATCCCGGCGGTCTCCATGATGAGGAGGGAGTAGTCCACCCTCGGGGCTGAGGGTTTGTACCAGTAGCTATGTGTTTTATCTCTCTCTCTCTCATGTTCTTGATTTGGCACGATCTTGATGTATCGCGAGCTTTGTTAATATAGTTGGATCATATGGTGTTTCTTCCCTCTCTATCCTTGTTGTGATGAATCGAATATTTTCCCTTTGAGGTTTCGTTATTGTTGGATTGAATATTTCAGATTTGAGAACACTTGACGTATGTCTTGCATATGAATACCCGTGGTGACAATGGGGTATTATATTGATTCACTTGATATATATTTTGGCACTCAACTCGCGGATTCCCATGGTGACATTGGGGTAATCTATGCATATGGGTTGATGCACGTTTTCATTATCTTTTCTCCGATAGAAACTTTGGGGTGCTCCTTGGAGTTCTTTGTGTGGATTGAATATTATGATTATGAAGTGTTTTGATGCATATCGTATAATCAACTCACGGATACTTGTGGTGACATTGGAGTATCTAGGTGACATTAGGGTTGGTTGATGTGTATCATATGGTGTTATTTTAGTACGAACTCTAGGGCTGTTTGTGACACTTATAGGAATAGCTCAATAGATCGATTGGAAAGGATAATTTTGAGGTGGTTTCGTACCCTACAAGCAATTTCTATCTTATGTTCTCCGCTAATAGGAACTTAGGAGTGATTCTTTATCGCACGTTGAGGAATGATTATATGATCCAATTATGTTAGCATTGTTGAGAGATTGCACTAGTGAAAGTATGAACCCTGAGCCTTGTTTCTAAGCATTGCAATACCGTTTATGCTCACTTTTGTTACTTGCTACCTTGCTGTTTTTTATTGTTCGCACTACAAAAACCTATATCTACTATCCATACTACACTTGTATCACCATCTCTTCGCCGAACTAGTGCACCTATACAATTTGCCATTGTATTGGGTGTGTTGGGGACACAAGAGATTTCTTGTATTTGATTGCAGGGTTGTTTGAAAGAGACCATCTTCATCTTACACCTCCCACGGATTGATAAACCTTAGGTCATCCACTTGAGGGAAAATTGCTACTGTCCTACAAAACTCTGCGCTTGGAGACCCAACACGAGTCTACAAGAATAAGTTGTGTAGTAGACATCAAGCTCTTTTCTGGCGCCGTTGCCGGAGAGGTGGGTGCTTGAAGGTATATCTTTAGATCTTGCAATCGAATCTTTTAGTTTCTTGTTTTATCACTAGTTTGGTTTATAAAAGAAAACTACAAAAAAATGGAATTGAGGTTGCCTCATATTATTCATTTTTATAATGTCTTTCTTGAGATGGAGCGGAAAATTGTGCTCAATTGATAGAAGAAGAATTCAATAAAATGTTTGGCATAAAATCTTTGAATGATGAGCATGATTGCAATGTTGTTAGTATGAATTCTATGAGTATCCATGATGCTAATGATATGCAAAGCCACAAGCTTGGGGATGCTATGTTTGATGAAGATGATATTTTTAGTCCCCCAAGTTTTGATGAGAAAATTTATTATGATGATTGCATGCCTCCCATCTATGATGATTATTGTGATGACATGTATGCCATAACGAATAATGATAAATATGAAACTTTTCATCATGATTTTAATTTTCAATTGGATTATGCCAATCAAGTATCTCATGATAATTATTTTGTTGAGTTTGCTCCCACTATTATGAATGAGAAGGAAATTGCTTATGTGGAGAGTAGTAAAATTTCTATACTTGTGGATCATGAAAAGAATGCTTTATGTGATAGCTATATTGTTGAATTCATTCATGATGCTACTGAAAATTATTATGAGAGAGTATCATATGCTTGTAGGTGTTGCAATAATTGTAGGAAATATGCCCTAGAGGCAATAATAAAATGGTTATTATCATATTTACTTGTTCATGATAAAGGTTTATTATTCATGCTAGAATTGTATTGACCTGAAACTTAAATACATGTGTGGATACATAAACAAATACCGTGTCCCTAGTGAGCCTCTACTAGACTAGCTCGTTGATCAAAGATGGTTAAGGTTTCCTAACCATAGACATGAGTTGTCATTTGATAACGGGATCACATCATTAGGAGAATGATGTGATGGACAAGACACAACCGTAAGCTTAGCACCAGATCGTTTAGTTTATTTGCTACAGCTTTCTTCATGTCAAGTATCTGTTCCTTAGACCATGAGATCGTGTAACTCCCTGACACCGGAGGAATACTTAGTGTGTATCCAAACGTCACTTCATAACTGGGTGATCATAAAGGTGCTCTACAAGTATCTCCAAAGGTGTTTGTTGGGTTGGCACGAATCGAGACTGGGATTTGTCACTCCGTATGACGGAGAGATATCTCTGGGCCCTCTCAGTAATACAACATCATAAAGAGCTTGCAAGCAATGTGGCTAATGGGTTAGTCACGGGATCTTGTATTACGGAACGAGTAAAGAGACTTGCGGGTAACGAGATTGAACTAGGTATGGAGATACCGACAATCGAATCTCGGGCAAGTAACATATCGCCGGACAAAGGGAATTGCATACGGGATTAACCGAATCCTTGACTTCGTGGTTCAACCGATAAAAGATCTTCATGGAATATGTAGGAAGCAATATGGGCATCCAGGTCCCGCTATTGGTTATTGACCGGAGAGGTGTCTCGGTCATGACTACATGATTCCTGAACCCGTAGGGTCGCACGCTTAACGTTCGTTGACGCTAGAGTAGTATTGGGATATTTGATGATTGGTAACCGAATGTTGTTCGGAGTCCCAGATGAGATCCCGAACGTCACGAGGAGTCTCGGAATGGTCAAGAGGTAAAGATTTATATATGGGAAGTCATATTTTGGGTTCCGGAAAAAGGTGTAGTTTTTTCGGTATTGTACCGGGAAGCTTCCAGAAGGTTCCGGAGGATTCCGGAGGGGTCCGGAAGTCCACAAGTGGGTCCACCATGTCCCAAGGGCTGGCATGGGCTAAGGGGAGGCACCCTGGCCTTATTGTGCTAGGCGCACCAAGTTCTCAAAAGCCCTTGTGGCTAGGGAAGGAAAAAAGGGGAGTCCTAGTAGGAATAGGATTGGACTTGGAGTCCAAGTCCTCTCCCCCTTGGCTGCACCCTAGGGCTTGGAGGGGTTGTTCCCCACGCCCCTCCACCTATATATATAGAGGAGGGGGCGCCCCAAGAGGACACACCAAGCCCTTGGTGCCCCTCTCTCTCCTGTTACTCCGTAGCTCCTCCATCCTCGTTCTAGTAGCGCTTGGCGAAGCCCTGCTGAACTAGCTCCACCACCACCATCACCACTACGCCATCGTGCTGGTTGTGATCCCATCTACTTCTCCACCTTCTCTTGATGGATCAAGGAGGAGGAGACGTCATCGAGCCGCACGTGTGCTAAACTCGGAGGTGCCGTCCATTCGGCACTAGATCGGTTGGATCGTGATCGGATCGCGAAGAGTACGACTACATCAACCGCGTTATATACGCTTCCGCTTTTGGTCTATGAGGGTACATAGACACACTCTCCTCTCTCGTTGCTATGCTTCTCCTAGATAGATCTTGGTTGTTCGTAGGAATTTTTTTAGTTTTCATGCTTCGTTCCCCATCAGTGGTATCAGAGCTAGGTCTATGTGTAGATGTATATGCACGAGTAGAACACAAAAGTTGTGGGCGTTGATTCTCAAATTGCTTACCTCTCTTGTCTTATTTGGATTCGGCAGTATTATGGGATGAAGCGGCTCGGACCAACCTTACATGTCCTCGCACATGAGACCGGTTCCACCGACTAACATGCAACTTGTTTTGCATAAGGTGGCTAGCGGCTATCTGCCTCTCCTACTTTAGTTGAATCTAATTTGACAAAGGTGGTCCTTATAGAAGGTTAGAAGGCAACTTGATTATCACCGTTGTGGCTTTGCGTAGGTAAGAACGGTTCTTGCTAGTTGCCCATAGCAGCCATGTAAAATTTGCAACAACAAAGTAGAGGACGTCTAACTTGTTTTTGCAGCGCATGTTGTGATGTGGTATGGCCAAAACGTGATGTGATATATGTTGATGTATGAGATGATCATGTTTTGTAATAGGTTCACGACTTGCATGTCGATGAGTACGGCAACCAGCAGGAGCCATATGGTTGTCTTTAATTTATTAATCGCCATGTAATTGCTTTACTTTATCGCTATGCATTAGCAATAGTTGTAGAAGCAATAGTTGGCGGAGACGACCACGTGACGACATGATGATGGAGATCATGGTGTCATGCCGGTGATGATGGAGATCATACCGGTGCTTTGGAGATGGAGATCAGAGGCACGAGATGATAATGGTCATATCATGTCACATATTGATTACATGTGTTGTTTATCCTTTTTATGCATCTTATTTTGCTTAGGACGACGGTAGCATTATAAGATGATCCCTTCACTTAATTTCAAGAAATTGTGTTCTCCCTAAGTATGCACCGTTGCGAAAGTTTGTCGTTTCGAAGCACCTCGTGATGATCGGGTGTGATAGACTCTACGTTCGCATACAACGGGTGTAAGCCAGTTTTACACATGCAGAATACTTGGGTTAAACTTGACGAGCCTAGCATGTATAGACATGGCCTCGGAACACAGGAGACCGAAGGGTCGAACATGAGTCATATAGGAGATATGGTCAACATGGAGATGTTCACTGTTGATGACTACCCCATCTCACGTGATGATCGGACATGGGTTAGTTGATTTGGATCATGTGTCACTTAGACAACTTGAGGGATGTTGATTTAAGTGGGAGTTCATTAGTAATTTGATTAACTGAACTAAAATTATCATGCACTTAGTCTTAGTTGTCTTTGCAAAAATTGTGTTGTAGATCAATGCCCGCGCTGTAGTTCCCCTGATTTTAATGCGTTCCTAGAGAAAGCTAAGTTGAAAGATGATGGAAGCAACTATGCGGACTGGGTCCGTAACTTGAGGATTATCCTCATTGCTGCACAGAAGGCTTATGTTCTTAATGCACCGCTAGGTGACACACCCCCTCCAGCGTCGTCTGTGGATGTTGTGCACATCTGGCAGGCACGTTATGATGACTACTCGATGGTTCAGTGCGCCATGCTTTACGGCTTAGAACCGGGGCTCCAAAGACGTTTTGAGAACCACGGAGCATATGAGATGTTCCAGGAGCTAAAATTGGTATTTCAAGCTCATGCCCAGGTCGAGAGGTATGACATCTCCGACAAGTTCTTTAGCTGTAAAATGGAGGAGAACAGTCCTGTTAGTGAGCATATACTCAGAATGTCTGGGTTGCACAACCGCTTGACTCAGTTGGGAGTTAATCTTCCAGATGACTCGGTTATTGACAGAATTCTCCAATCACTGCCACCAAGCTATAAGGGCTTTGTGATGAACTATAATATGCAAGGGATGGAGAAAACACTTCCCGAGCTCTTCGCAATGCTTAAGGCCACGGAGGTAGATATCAAGAAGGAGCATCAAGTGTTGATGGTTAAAAAGACCACTAGTTTCAAGAAAGGCAAGGGAAAGAAAGGGAACTTCAAGAAGAACGGTAAAGCAGTTGCCGCTCCCGTGAAGAAACCCAAGGCTGGACCCAAACCTGAGACTGAGTGCTTCTACTTCAAGGGGAATGGTCACTGGAAGCGGAACTGCCCCAAGTACTTGGCATATAAGAAGGCTGGCAACGTCAACAAAGGTATATTTGATATACATGTTATTGATGTGTACCTTACTAGTGCTCGTAGTAGCGCCTGGGTATTTGATACTGGTTCGGTGGCTAATATTTGTAACTCGAAACAGGAGCTGCAGAATAAACGAAGACTGGCTAAAGACGAGGTGACGATGCGCGTCGGAAATGGTTCCAAGGTTGATGTGATCGCCGTCGGCACGCTACCTCTACATCTACCTTCGGGATTAGTTTTAAACCTAAATAATTGTTATTTGGTGCCTGCATTGAGCATGAACATTATATCTGGATCTTGTTTATTGTGAGACAGTTATTCATTTAAGTCAGAGAATAATGGTTGTTCTATTTATATGAGTAATATCTTTTATGGTCATGCACCCCTTGTGAATGGTTTATTCTTGTTGATACTCGATCGTAGTGATACACATATTCATAATATTGATGCCAAAAGATGCAAAGTTAACAATGATGGTATCACATATTTGTGGCACTGCCGCTTAGGTCATATTGGTGTAAAACGCATGAAGAAACTCCATGCCGATGGACTTTTGGAATCTCTTGATTATGAATCATTTGAGACATGTGAACCATGCCTCATGGGCAAGATGACTAAAACTCCGTTCTCCGAAACAATGGAGCGAGCTAGTGACTTATTGGAAATAATACATACTGATGTATGCGGTCCGATGAGTGTTGAAGCACGCGGTGGATATCGTTATTTTCTTACCTTCACAGATGATTTGAGTAGATATGGGTATATTTACTTAATGAAACACAAGTCTGAAACATTTGAAAAGTTCAAGGAATTTCAGAGTGAAGTGGAAAATCATCGTAACAAGAAAATAAAGTTTCTACGATCTGATCGTGGAGGTGAATATTTGAGTTACGAGTTTGGTATGCATTTAAGACAATGTGGAATGTTTTCACAGCTCACGCCATCTGGAACACCACAGCGTAATGGTGTGTCCGAATGTCGTAATCGTACTCTATTGGATATGGTGCGTTCTATGATGTCTCTTACCGATTTGCCACTATCGTTTTGGGGTTATGCATTAGAGACAGTCGCATTCACTTTAAATAGGGCACCGTCTAAATCCGTTGAGACGACACCGTATGAGTTGTGGTTTGGCAAGAAACCTAAGCTGTCATTTCTTAAAGTTTGGGGATGCGACGCTTATGTCAAGAGGCTTCAGCCTGATAAGCTCGAACCCAAAGCGGAGAAGTGCGTCTTCATAGAATACCCTAAAGAGACCATTGGGTATACCTTCTACCACAGATCCGAGGGCAAGATCTTTGTTGCCAAGAATGGGTCCTTTCTAGAGAAGGAGTTTCTCTCGAAAGAAGTGAGTGGAAGGAAAGTAGAACTTGATGAGGTAATCGTACCTTCTCTCGAATTGGAAGGTAGCGCATCACAGAAAACAGTTCCCGTGATGTCTACACCAACCGAAGAGGAAGCTAATGATGATGATCATGAAACTTCAGATCAAGTTACTACTGAACTTTGTAGGTCGACTAGGGTACGTTCTGCACCAGAATGGTACGGTAATCCTGTCCTGGAAGTCATGTTGTTAGACAACGGCGAACCTACGAACTATGAAGAAGCTATGATAAGCCCAGATTCTGACAAATGGCTTCAGGCCATGAAATCCGAGATAGGATCCATGTATGCGAACAAAGTATGGACTTTGGTGGACTTGCCCGATGATCGGCAAGCCATTGAGAATAAATGGATCTTTAAGAAGAAGACAGACGTTGATGGTAATGTCACCGTCTATAAAGCTCGTCTTGTTGCAAAGGGTTTCCGACAAGTTCAAGGGGTTGACTATGATGAGACTTTCTCACCCGTAGCGATGCTTAAGTCTGTTAGAATTATGTTAGCTATTGCCGCATTTTATGATTATGAGATCTGGCAAATGGACGTCAAAACGGCATTCTTTAACGGGTTTCTTAAGGAAGAATTGTATATGATGCAACCAGAAGGTTTTGTCGATCCTAAGGATGCTAACAAAGTATGCAAGCTCCAGTGATCCATCTATGGACTGGTGCAAGCATCTCGGAGTTGGAATATACGCTTTGATGAGGTGATCAAAGCTTTTGGTTTTATACAAACTTACGGAGAAGCTTGTATTTACAAGAAAGTGAGTGGGAGCTCTGTAGCATTTCTAATATTATATGTGGATGACATATTCTGATTGGAAATGATATAGAATTTCTGGAAAGCATAAAAGGATATTTGAATAAGAGTTTTTCAATGAAAGACCTCAGTGAAGCTGCTTATATATTGGGCATCAAAATCTACAGAGATAGATCAAGACGCCTAATAGGACTTTCACAAAGCACATACCTTGACAAAGTTTTGAAGAAGTTCAAAATGGATCAGTCAAAGAAAGAGTTCTTGCCTGTATTGCAAGGTGTGAAGTTGACTAAGACTAAAAGCCCGACCACAGCAGAAGAAAGAGAAAGGATGAAAGTTATTCCCTATGCTTCAGCCATAGGCTCTATAATGTATGCCATGCTGTGTACCAGACCTGATGTGTGCCTTGCCATTAGTCTGGCAGGGAGGTACCAATGTGATCCAGGAGTAGATCACTGGACAGCGGTCAAGAATATCCTGAAGTACCTGAAAAGGACTAAGGACATGTTTCTCGTTTATGGAGGTGACGAAGAGCTCGTCGTAAAGGGTTACGTCGATGCTAGCTTCGACACAGATCCGGATGACTCTAAGTCTCAAACCGGATACGTATTTATATTAAATGGTGGAGCGGTCAGTTGGTGCAGTTCCAAGCAGAGCATCGTAGCGGGATCTACATGTGAAGCGGAGTATATAGCTGCTTCAGAAGCAGCGCAAGGAGTCTGGATGAAGGAGTTCATATCCGATCTAGGTGTAATACCTAGTGCATCGGATCCAATGACTATCTTTTGTGACAACACTGGAGCTATTGCCATTGCCAAGGAGCCCAGGTTTCACAAGTGAACCAAGCACATCAAGCGCCATTTCAACTCCATTCGTAATTATGTTAAGGATGGAGACATAGAACTTTGCAAAGTACATACGGATCTGAATGTAGCAGACCCGTTGACTAAACCTCTTCCACGGGCAAAACATGATGAGCACCAGGACTCCATGGCTGTTAGATTCATTACAATGTAAACTAGATTATTGACTCTAGTGCAAGTGAGAGACTGTTGGAAATATGCCCTAGAGGCAATAATAAAATGGTTATTATCATATTTCCTTATTCATGATAAAGGTTTATTATTCATGCTAGAATTGTATTGACCGGAAACTTAAATACATGTGTGGATACATAAACAAATACCGTGTCCCTAGTGAGCCTCTACTAGACTAGCTCGTTGATCAAAGATGGTTAAGGTTTCCTAACCATAGACATGAGTTGTCATTTGATAACGGGATCACATCATTAGGAGAATGATGTGATGGACAAGACCCAACCGTAAGCTTAGCACTAGATCGTTTAGTTTATTTGCTACAGCTTTCTTCATGTCAAGTATCTGTTCCTTAGACCATGAGATCGTGCAACTCCCTAACACCGGAGGAATACTTAGTGTGTATCCAAACGTCACTTCGTAACTGGGTGATCATAAAGGTGCTCTACAGGTATCTCCAAAGGTGTTTGTTGGGTTGGCACGAATCGAGACTGGGATTTGTCACTCCGTATGACGGAGAGATATCTCTGGGCCCTCTCAGTAATACAACATCGTAAAGAGCTTGCTAGCAATGTGACTAATGGGTTAGTCACGGGATCTTGTATTACGGAACGAGTAAATAGACTTGCGGGTAACGAGATTGAACTAGGTATGGAGATACCGACGATCGAATCTCGGGCAAGTAACATATCGCCGGACAAAGGGAATTGCATACGGGATTAACCGAATCCTTGACATCGTGGTTCAACCGATAAAAGATCTTCGTGTAATATGTAGGAATCAATATGGGCATCCAGGTCCCGCTATTGGTTATTGACCGGAGAGGTGTCTCGGTCATGACTACATGATTCCCGAACCCGTAGGGTCGCACGCTTAACGTTCGTTGACGCTAGAGTAGTATTGGGATATTTGATGATTGGTAACCAAATGTTGTTCAGAGTCCCGGATGAGATCTCGGACGTCACAAGGAGTCTCGGAATGGTCGAGAGGTAAATATTTATATATGGGAAGTCATATTTTGGGTTCCGGAAAAAGGGGCAGGTTTTTCGGTATTGTACCGGGAAGCTTCCAGAAGGTTCCGGAGGATTCCGGAGGGGTCCGGAAGTCCACAAGTGGGTCCACCACGTCCCAAGGGCTGGCATGGGCTGAGGGGAGGCGCCCTGGCCTTATTGGGCTAGGCGCACCAAGTCCTCAAAAGCCCATGTGGCTAGGGAAGGAAAAAAAAGGGGAGTCCTAGTAGGAATAGAATTGGACTTGGAGTCCAAGTCCTCTCCCCCTTGGCTGCGCCCTAGGGCTTGGAGGGGCTGTTCCCCATGCCCCTCCACCTATATATATAGAGGAGGGGGCGCCCCAAGAGGACACACCAAGCCCTTGGTGCCCCTCTCTCTCACGTTACTCCGTAGCTCCTCCGTCCTCGTTCTAGTAGCGCTTGGCGAAGCCCTGCTGAACTAGCTCCACCACCACCATCACCACCACGCCGTCATGCTGGTTGTGATCCCATCTACTTCTCCGCCTTCTCTTGATGGATCAAAGAGGAGGAGACATCATCGAGCTGCACGTGTGCTAAACTCAGAGGTGCCGTCCGTTCGGCACTAGATCGGTTGGATCGTGATCGGATCGCGAAGAGTACGACTACATCAACCGCGTTATATACGCTTCCGCTTTTGGTCTATGAGGGTACATAGACACACTCTCTTCTCTCGTTGCTATGCTTCTCCTAGATAGATCTTGGGTGTTCGAAGGAAAAAATTTGATTTTCATGCTTCGTTCCCCATCAATAATATCAAGTTTCCTCTCTATGTGTTGAAAGTTTTGAAGTTATGCTTGTTTTGCCTTCATATGCTAGTTGATTCTTGCTCCCATAAATTGTTTGCTCACAAAATCCCTATGCATAGTAAGTGGGTTAGGCTTAAATGTGCTAGTCATATGCTTCATGATGCTCTCTTTGTGTTTCAATTCTTTACGTTTATGTGAGCATCATTGAAATCATCATGCCTAGCTTAAAAGTCATTAAAGAAAAGCGCTTGTTGGGAGACAACCCAATATTTATACCTACTGTTTTTATGTGTTCACATGATTAAGCTACTATAGTAATCATGTTTTATATGTTTTCTTTCAATAATGTACCAAGTAAAGCCTTTGGGATAGTGTGGATGCTTGTTGATTTGATTCTGTGCAAAAACAGAAACTTTTGCGTCCAGTGCTGGAATTTATATTCTGTACTGGAGCTTTAAAAAATTATTAAATTTTTACAAAGTATTGGGTTACAAATTTTTTATGTTTTCCTAATTTTTCAGAATTTTTGGAGGTACAGAAGTATGGTTTTTAAATCGCTCACTACATGCTGTTCTGTTTTTGACAGATTCTGTTTTCGGTGCATAGTTTGCTTGTTTTAGTGTTTCCATAGCTTATATTGAGTAATATAAATTGTGGAAATGATAGAATACAGTAGGAATTATGTGAGAACAATTATGAAACTTGTCTTGACAGTACCTAAGTGGATGATTTATTTCTATCATACTAACCTATCTCACAAGATCCGTTAAGTTTTATGTGATTGAAGTTTTCAAGTTTTGGGTGAGATATCTATATGAGGAGAATAAGGAGTGTCAATACCCTAAGCTTGGGGATTCCCAAGGCACCCCAAGGTAATATTCAAGGAAGACTCAAGTGTCTAAGCTTGGGGATGCCCCGGAAGGCATCCCCTCTTTCGTCTTCAACATTATCGGTAACCTTACTTGGAGCAATATTTTTATTCGTCACATAATATGAGTTTTGCTTGGAGCGTCATTTTCTTCTGTTGATATTTGCTTGTTGTTATAAATAATCATATTTTGTATCTTTTAGTTCAATAAAATGCCAATTATAGCCTTTAGCATGCTCAGTTTGCAAGTTCATGTGTTGCTGTTTGAAAACAGAAAGTTTTCTGTTATGTCCAGAATATTCGTGAATAGTTAGAACATGATAAAAAACTGAAATTTTTACACAGTAAGCATGCATGAATTCTCTGTCACGTGGTAATTTTTCAGAATTTTTGGAGTTAGGGAAATATGAATTTTAAATCCCCTTTTACAGACTGTTCTGTTTTGGCAGATTTCGGTTATAGTTGCATTGTTTGCATATGTTTGCTTGTTTAATGTTTCTATTTGTGGATAGGAGTATTAAATATGCAGAGGCATTTAGTATGCAATGTTTAATTATAATTTTTGTGATTTTCTACAGTAGAGAATGTTTGGGTTTTGAGTTGATTTATACTAACTTATCTCACGAGTTCTTGTTGAGTTTTGTCTGGATGATGTTTTTAAGATTTAGGAGAAGCCATGATATGAGAGGAATTAAGATGACACAAGAGCTCAAGCTTGGATATGCCCAAGGAATCCCAAGTTAATATTTCAAGAAGTCTCAAGCAACTAAGCTTGGTGATGCCCCGGTTGGCATCCCACCTTTCTTCATCAACACCTATCGGTTAGCCTAAGTTTTTGCTTCTTCACATGAGATGTGCTGTTCTTGGAATGTAATTTTATTTTGTTTTCTTTGCTGTTTGAATAAAATACTTAAGATCTGAAATTTTTAAATGAGAGAGAGTCCTCACATAGCTACCTATTTACTTAACTACTCATTTGGTCTTCACTTATATCTTTTTGGAGTAGTTTGTCATTTACTCTTGTTCTTCACTTATATCCTATGAGTAAATTGTTGAAATGAATTGAATATCATAAAGTTGAAATTTATATGCTTCATATGCTTGTCTCATGGGGAGTAGTGACTTCACATACAAGAAGTATAAGTGGTAAAATTTAGTGAAAGTTAACAAACATAGCATTGGTCACTTGAACAATTCATGAAAGAATTTTGAAGGAAGAGAAATTTCACATATAAATATACTATCTTGGACATCTTCTATGATTGGGAGCCCCCATTAATTATTTTCAAGCTTGATCAAGTAGTTGACGTTGGACAAGGAAGACAACGTAATGAGTTATGTTTGTTTATATTCACATAGAAGTTATATTACCATGGATCCTCTAACATGTGGTGCTTGATTAGGATCTTATGCTAGCCAAAAATTCGTACTAAGTACAGATACTACTTGTGCATCCAAAAACCCTTAAACCCAGTTTCTTGCCATGAGTGTCCACCATATCTACCTATGGATTGAATAAGATCCTTCAAGTAAGTTGTCATCGGTGCAAAAAGCAATAAAAATTGCTCCTAAAATATGTATGATCTTTTATTGCAAGGGAAAATAAGCGTTGTACAAACTTGTGATGGTAAAGAAATAAAAGCGACTGACTGCATAATAAAGGTTGCTATCACAAGGGGCAATATAACGTGACGTTCCTTTGCATTAAGGGCTTGACATCCAAAAATAAAAAGCGCATGACAACCTCTGCTTCCCTCTGCGAAGGGCCTATCTTTTACTTTTATGCATTTACTTTTATGTATTCACTTTTATGCAAGAGTCAATATTATTTCTTCTCGTTGTAACCTCAATTATTCTCTAGTTGGCAAGCATCATGTGGTAGGGAATGATCCAGGCACATATATCCAGTTGAATATAGGTGATCATGAGTTATTATTGTTGACATTATCCATGAGATAAATAAGTTGGGAGGCAAAACATTAAGCCCCTATCTTCCTATGTGTTTGACTAAAACGGTTTGTTCTAAAAATATGCTTTGAGTGTCAGCAACCATGGAAGACTAAATGATAGTTGAGTATGTGGAATTTGCTAGATCAAAGCTCTTACATAGACCCTTCCTGAAAATAAGATGAATTGCAATTGTTTGATGACTGAGAACATAGTTTGTTAGTTTTTAAGAAAGTTTATGGCCTATACTTTAATCATGTGAATAGCTTGCTACTTGATCATGAGAAGTTTTATGAGATGAGCTACTGATTATGATATGTATTGATGCTAGAAAAGGTGATTGAAATTATCATTGATCAAACTTATGCACTATGCTAGCATTCACACTTCATAAATTATTTCTTTTATCATTTACCTACTCAAGGACGAGCAGGAATTAAGTTGGGGATGCTGATACGTCTCCAACGTATCTATAATTTATGAAGTATTCATGCCATGTTTATTATAGTTTTTTATGATTTTGGTGAACTTTTATATGGATTTTATATGATATTTATGGACTAACATATTGACCTAGTGCCCAGTGCCAGTTGCTGTTTTCTGCTTGTTTTTGGTTTTCCAGAAAATCTATATCAAATGAAGTCCAAATGCAGCGAAACTTTTTGTCGATTTTTTTTGGAAGGAAACAGACCCAGGAAGCTTCGGAGGAGCAGCAGAAGAGCCACAGGGGCCCCACGAGCCACCTGGGCGCGCCTGCCCCCACCCAGGCGCGCCCTGGTGCCTCGTGGCCCCCCTATGGCACCTCTTTGCTTGATTCCAATGCCGAAAAATCCTATATATTCAGAAACCCCCGAAAGTTAACCTAGATGAGTTTTTACGCCGCCGCAAGCCTCTGTACCAAGGAGATACCATCTGGAGCCCTTTTCCGGCACCCTGTCGAAGGGGGAAAAGCATCACCGGAGGCCATCTTCATCATCCCGGCGGTCTCCATGACGAGGAGGGAGTAGTCCACCCTCAGGGCTGAGGGTTTGTACCAGTAGCTATGTGTTTTATCTCTCTCTCTCTCTCGTGTTCTTGATTTGGCACGATCTTGATGTATCGCGAACTTTGTTTATATAGTTGGATCATATGGTGTTTCTTCCCTCTCTATCCTTGTTGTGATGAATCGAATCTTTTCTCTTTGATGTTTCGTTACTGTTGGATTGAATATTTCAGATTTGAGAACACTTGATGTATGTCTTGCATATGAATACCCGTGGTGACAATGGGGTATTATATTGATTCACTTGATATATGTTTTGGCACTCAACTCGCGGATTCCCGTGGTGACATTGGGGTAATCTATGCATAGGGGTTGATGCACGTTTTCATTATCTTTTCTCCGATAGAAACTTTGGGGTGCTCCTTGGAGCTCTTTGTGTGGATTGAATATTATGATTATGAAGTTGTTTGATGCATATCGTATAATCAACTCACGGATACTTGTGGTGACATTGGAGTATCTAGGTGACATTAGGGTAGGTTGATGTGTATCATATGGTGTTATTTTAGTACGAACTCTAGGGCTGTTTGTGACACTTATAGGAATAGCTCAATAGATCGATCGGAAAGGATAACTTTGAGGTGGTTTCGTACCCAACAAGCAATTTCTATCGTATGTTCTCTGCTAATAGGAACTTGGGAGTGATTCTTTATCGCACGTTGAGGGATAATTATATGATCCAATTATGTTAGCATTGTTGAGAGATTGCACTAGTGAAAGTATGAACCCTAGGCCTTGTTTCTAAGCATTGCAATACCGTTTATGCTCACTTTTGTTACTTGCTACCTTGCTGTTTTTTATTGTTCGCACTACAAAAACCTATATCTACTATCCATACTACACTTGTATCACCATCTCTTCGCCGAACTAGTGCACCTATACAATTTGCCATTGTATTGGGTGTGTTGGGGACACAAGAGATTTCTTGTATTTGATTGCAGGGTTGTTTGAGAGAGACCATCTTCATCCTACACCTCCCACGGATTGATAAACCTTAGGTCATCCACTTGAGGGAAAATTGCTACTGTCCTACAAAACTCTGCGCTTGGAGGCCCAACACGAGTCTACAAGAATAAGTTGTGTAGTAGACATCAGCTGCCGCTGTGCGAGTTGGTTTTGTTCCAATTGCACGTGGTCCTGACCGTCGGACTTGATCTGACGGCTTCTAATGGCCAGCGGTGCAGCAGATGGGCCGGCCCAAGCGGCTGGCCTGGAGGTCAGGGGGAGCCAGAGGGGCTGGCTGGGTTGGCTGGAACCTGTCTGGCCCAGCCCAGTAGTGATTTTTTAGCTCAAGAAAAAAAATATGTATTGGGGTAAATTCTCTGTTATGGGCAGAATTACTTAGGAAAAATAATGGTTGAATTTTATGTGATAAGGTGAACATTTTTTTTAGGGCTAAATTTGATACAGGGATTATTATGTTATTTTGGTAATTTATTCTTTAGGTATTTTAATTCATGTTATATATATTTTAATATGTCATATTATGCCATGCTAAAAATATTTATGTTATTATGTTTAGTTATTTTTCCTTTATTGTATTTTACGATCATAATAATTATTACTATATCCTTATGCCATATTTAATGATTATTATGGTATTATATTATCTTTAATGTTTTCTAAGGTGATTATGTTATAATTAATTATTTCAAGGCATTTTGTCATGTCTTGATCTGAGTATAATGAGTTTATGATGTGCTTCTCTAATTAATTTCCATATTAGAGAACTTTAAGGTTTTAATTTTAATGTGGTCTCAATTAAATAATATTTTGAGCAATCAAATTAAGTTGGGGCTTTTATGCTCTTTATGAGCAATTATGTTAATTATGATTATAGCCCTAAAGTAACTAAAGATTGTTGCTCAAAATATAATGTGTCTTTTTGAATAAGGCCTTTATGATAAGTGGTTCCCCAAAATTCAATTAATGGTTGATTTATCTGAAGAAATTAAGTGGCCTTTTGATTTAAGTTATGATTAAGTTTTGGGCATAATGAATACCTAATGTTGACTTTTCATGGATATATTCAACCAAATCATGGATTGTCATAACTTATTGCCCATTAAAGAATTTTGTCCTTAAAGCCATGAATATTTAATCATGTTGTTAAATGTCTCTGATTAATTAAGGGTGGTATGTATTTACCATTCTAGCCAAAGCTGATTGGTGGGTACATGACTACAAAATTTTATTGTTCTTGTCCACTTCTAACCAAAGTTGATGCGGACTAATTCAATAAAAGAAGAATAAGGAGACATGATTTCAATTAAGTGTGGTTGATGCTTGTCATCCTGGCCAAAGCTGGACGAATATCTGACTGCAAAATATTTTACTACTCTTGCTCACTTTTGGCCAAAGCTGATGTGAGTTGGATCAGTAAAAGAAGTTTGAAGAGGCCATAAAGTGTGACTGGTATTTCTTATTCTGGCCAAAGCTAACTAATGAATACTTGATCACAAAATTTTGTTGTTATGAAACACTTCTGGCCAAAGCTGATGTGGATCATATCAACAAAAGAAGTTTACGATCTGGGAAAAGAATTCTCATGCATAAGGCTTTTGGACAAAATTTTGAAATAGGCCACAAATATTAAAGTACTTTGGGGAATTAAACTAAAGACATAATCAATTAATTGATTGTTAAGTAGTTGTAGGTTTTATACTTACAATTGACTTGTTTGCTTCCGCTATTAAGTGCCTCTGATTAATGTTTGATTCATGGCTATATTTGAATCAACTAAGTTTTAATTATAGCCATGAGTCATTTAATTAATTCCTAGATCAATTAATTCTTGGAGCTATAAGCTTCTGCGATTATTATCATGATCACTAAGTTGTCTTTCAACTAAGTTGTCTCCAATTAAGGTGGAACCAAAGGGAAACTTTGGTTGGAGACTTAATGTTATTTTGGGTTAAGTTGTGGTACGTGAATTCATTCTGGCCAAAGTTGATTGGATACATGTACCATTCCCTAAAGATTAATGTTTACATGAGGAATTATGTTCTGCATGATCACTATAAAAGTTTGTGATCATACACTTTTATTATCCCTATTGCTAATGTTTACAATTCAGCCATAAGCTTTTTGGCTGATTTAATGTTTTTTATGAGTAATGATTTAAGGTTATGATTCAATCTATCATTGTTTCATGAGGTCATGCATAATGAAAATTAATGAGCTCCCATTAAAGAAGCTTTGACTGCTAAAGCATTGACAAGAATTCAATAAATTTCTTGTCTATTAATATCAGTTGAGAGCAAAACCCAGTAAAAGGTCGGGGGGGTATGCCAGTAAGGATCTGGGGGAGTAATTCCCTAGTTCACTCATAATAAAGTTATTTCTGGCATTAATGAAGTAGCTTAAAAGCTTCTTAAAATCTTAGGAGATCATGTTGATCATAAGAAAACTTAAGATTTAAAGTTTGAGACATGGTGAGTTTATGGAGCTTTTGAGTTCACTTTATTATGTTATTTACGATAAAGCCTATAAAGTGAACTGGAATTAAGCTCAAATGAACTTACATCCATAAGAAAAATTGGATATTATCAGTATGACCTCATGGACAAAGATTGTTTTGAGGAGAAATTTTAAAGTTGGACTGGAGGCTAATGTTAAGGCTAATGGAAGTTTTGCATTAGCACAAAATATAAAGTTTCCTATCCTCCATTCCTATAATGTGATTTATGTTATTAGTCTTATGAATTTCTCCTCCAAAAGTGAGATACTTATTATGGAAGTTCGTCGAAATGTTGAGTAGTAGCTCCGTCCACATTTCGAGGGGGAGCAATTGAACTTCCAGGTATGTTTAAATTCCACTTCTATTTACTTCTATTTTCTGTCATCATTTCAAGTAAGGCTAAGTGTGAAATTATGAATGAAAGTTGAGTTTTTGTTAAAGTACCACTTTTAGTCAAAAAATTTCTTAAGTTTTATTAGAGTTTCATCTCTTAAAGGTATTATTACTACCTCAGTGTATGATGATTATGGTGTTAAGGAACAATTATAAATTGCCCTTTTAATGCTAATGCCATATGATTAGTCATTATGTTCCTTGTAATGATTATGTCATATTAAGTGATAAATCTTGCATAAGTTTTTCTCCTAAGCAAGATAAAAGATTTAATTATGCTCTCCATAATGATCCCCCTAAAGTAGTAAAGGAGGATAATGAAAATTATGATATTCTATTTTGATACTCTAAAATAGAGTATGATATTGAAAAACTAAAGGGAGAGCAGTTAAATCATAAGAGTTTTATGGCAATTAAGTGCTCCATTGTTGATATTGAAAGGCAGCTATTCCTAACTCCCAGATAGCCAAGGTAATCCTTGGTAAAGTCCCTATTAAGTTTAAGCAACACGTCTTGTTGAAAGACTTGTTTGAAAAGATTTAATGTGACTAGGAGTTTGAGGGAATAAATTATGAAAAGGTGACGTGTGATCACCATTTTAAAGATGGAAATTTCATAAAGGTTTTCCTTATGCATAATAAGGAATCAGTCATGATGATTAACTAATTTTGAGGCAACGAGTATCTGACAGTGGTACAAAGCTCAATAAGAAAATAAGTTCAATAAGGAATTTATGATTGGTCAATATTATGTTTATTGACCATAAGAAATAGGGATATTACACAAGACCTGAGGTTTTTCCTCGGGGTATTAAGTTAATCTTAGTGATGTTCATTGCGTCTTTAAAGATTCACTAAGATTGGTCCATAAAGGAGAGTATTAAGTTTATTCTAAAGTTTTATGTCTAGTCCCTCAAAGGGCAATAAGTTTTCCTCATGTTGTCACTAATGCTTAAGTTATTATGTGCCCTTTTTTTTAAGTTCTGAGACCGGGATAACTGGCAGACAAAAGTCTAGGACTGGACCCCTGGAATATTATTAAGAAAAGCTTTGCCTTGTTGGCATAAGTACTAAAGTAATTATGTGTGTGATAACTCACACTAAGGGAATTGCATGCTTATGTTTTAAAATATAAGGTGACCACCAAGTTGTGGACTGTTAAGGTAATTGGCAAGGTGTTAATTTGCAAAAAAATTATCCACAAAAGTTTCACCCATGCAGGGGAGTTGATAACCCACAAGTATAGGGGATCAATTGTAGCTTTTTCGATAAATAAGAGTGTCGAACCCAACGAGGAGCTAAAGGTAGAATTAATATTCCCTTCAAGTTCTATCGACCACCGATACAACTCTACGCGCACTTAACGTTCGCTTTACCTAGAACAAGTATGAAACTATTTTGTAGGTGATAGGATAGGTTTGCAAGAATAAAACTAGAAGTACTTTGCGAGAATAAAACTACGAGTAATTTGAAAAATAATAAAAGCTAGTTGTTTAGTAGAAATTTTTGTAACACAAGAGAATGATTTGTCCCTAGGCAATCGATAACTAGACCGGTAATCATTGTTGCAATTTTATATGTGGGAGAGGCATGAGCTAACATACTTTCCGTACTTGGATAATATGCACTTATGATTGGAACTCTAGCAAGCATCCGCAACTACCAAAGATCATTAAGGTAAAACCCAACCATAGCATTAAGTATCAAGTCCTCTTTACTCCCATACGCAACAACCCCCTTACTCGGGTGTAAGCTTCTGTCACTCTAGCCGCCCACCATAAGAGAATTATGAACGTATTGCAAACCCTATAGCGGGAATCCCCCATGTGTGCGCGGCACGGAAGGCACCATAGGACAGCACCAAAAAACGTACAACTCAAACCAATCACGATCATCAATCAACCCATAGGACAAAACGAATCTACTCAAACATCATAGGATAGCCATAAATCATTGGATAATAATATGTAGCATTAAGCACCATGTTTAAGTAGAGATTACAGCGGGGAGAAGAGGTGTTACACCGCAGCATAGAGAGGGAGAGAGTTGGTGTTGACGGCGGCGAAGTTGTTGGTGTAGATCGCCGTCACGATGTTTCCCCCGGCGGCGCTCCGGCGCCACCGGAAGAGAGGGGGAGAGAGCCCCCTCCTTCTTCCTCCTTGGCCTCCCCCCTAGATGGGAGGAGCTTTTCCCCTCTGGTCCTTGGCCTCCATGGCACTCGGAGGGGCGGGAGCCCCTCCGAGATTGGATCTCTCTCTGTTCTCTTCTGTTTCGCGTTCCTGTTTTCTGGTCCTTCACCGTTTCTTAAATTCCCGGAGATCCATAACTCCGATTGGGCTGAAATTTTAACATGATTTTCTTCCGGATATTGTATTTCTTGCAGCGAAAGAAGGGAGTCAACTGACTTACGAGGTGCTCACGAGCCACCAGGGCGCGTTTGCCCCCCCCCCAGGCGAGCCCTGGTGCCTCGTGGCCACCTCGGACACCGTCTTGCGTTGATTCTTCTTCCCAAAAATCACATATATTCCAAAATAAATCTCCGTGAAATTTTATTGCATTTGGACTTCGTTTGATATAGATATTCTGCGAAACAAAAAACATGCAACAAACAGGAACTGGCACTAGGCACTGGATCAATATGTTAGTCCCAAAAAACAATATAAAATATTGGCAAAAGTATGTGGAAATTATAGGATATTGGCATGAAACAATCAAAAATTATAGATACGACGGAGACGTATCAGCATCCCCAAGCTTAATTCCTGCTCGTCCTCGAGTAGATATATGATAAAAAAGATAATTTTTGATGTGGAATGCCACCTAGCATAATCTTGGTCATAAAATTTAATCATGGCATGAATATTAAGACACGAGTGATTCAAAGCAATAGTCTATAATTTGATATAAAGACATCAATACTCAGGCATCCCAACAAACAATCATGTCTTTCAAAATATCAACGCTAAAGAACGTTATCCCTAGCCCGTCATGCTCAATCATTGATCCATTTATGAAACACAATCAATATTAGCTACACCCAATGCACAAGTATGACAATAGTGCTCTCCAGTTGGTGCTTTATAAGAGAAGATGGAGACTCAAAATAAAAATTGCATAAAAGTAAAATAGATAGGCCCTTCACAGAGGGAAGCAGAGATTTGCAGAGGTGCCAGAGCTCAAAGCTTAAATTAGAGAGATAAAATATTTTGAGAGGCATGATTTTCCTGTCAACGAAAACGACCGAGAGTTCCCAATATTTTCCATGCTGGACACATCATAGGCGGTTCCCAAACAGAAAGTAAAGTTTATTTCCTTTCCACCATTCTTTCACAATCCATGGCTAGCCGTATCCACGGGTGCCCTCCATACCTACACTTTCCAAGGAATTTTGTTGTTATTAATTTTGATTCATTGTGGGACTGGGTATCCCTATTACCTGCCACTCTCTCGTGCAATGACAAGTGAATAAACACTCATCGTGAGAATAACACACCTAGCATGGAAAATATTGGCCACCCCCTGCCGCTTCATGAGCGGTACGGGCACACAAAACAGAAAATTATTTTGAAAAAAAAATAGAGTTGGCACATGCAAATTTACTTGGAACGACATGGAAATACCGCATATAGGTAGATATGGTGGACTCATTTGGCACAACTTGGGTTTAAGGAGTTTGGATGCACAAGCAGTATTCCCGCTTAGTACAAATGAAGGCTAGCAAATAGATTGAGAAGCAACCAACCAAAAAACGAAAACGGTCATAAACATGCATTGAACATAACTAACACTGAATAATGCACCATAAGTAGGATATAACTTCGTTGCATAACTATTGACTTTATGTGCATGCATAGGGACTCACAAACCTTAACACCAATATTCTTACTAAACCACAATTACTCTCTAGCACAACCCACATATCATCATCTTCATATCGCAAAACTATTGCAAGGAATCAAGCTTATCATATTCAGTGATCTACAAGTTTTATGTAGGATTTTCTGATTAACCATGTGAATGACCAATTCCTGTTGACTCTCTAAATAGATATAAGTAAAGCAAGAGAGTTTAATTCTTTCTACAAAATACCATGCTCTAATAAATATAAGTGAAGTAAAAGAGCATTCTACAAATAACGGTTTTCTATATGAAGAGAAACAGGCATCCAAACTTCAAATGATATAAGTGAAGCACATGAAGCATTCTATAAATCAACCAAGGACTATCTCATACCAGCATGGTGCATAAAAGAAAATGGAAAAATAAACACAAAAGACGCTACAAGAATTTACGCATATCATGTGAACAAAACAAAAACCGAGACATACCGATAATTGTTGAATAAAGATGGGATGCCTTCCGGGGCATCCCCAAGCTTAGACGCTTGAGTCTCCTTGAATATTTACTTGGGGTGCCTTGGGCATCCCCAAGCTTGAGCTCTTTCCTCTCCTCATTCTTCTCATATCAATACCTCATCGATCTTTGAACACTTCATCCACACAAAACTTTACAAAACCTTCGTGAGATCCGTTAGTATAATAAAGCAAATCACTACTTTAAGTACTATTGCAAACCCATTCATATTTTATTTTTGCATTATACCTACTGTATTCTAACTTCTCCATGGCTTATACCTTCCGATACAATCCATAGTTTCATCAAAACAAGCAAAACAATGCATCAAAAACAGAATCTGTCAAAAACAGAACAGTCTGTAGTGATCTGAACATTGACCATACTTCTGTAACTCAAATTTTTTTGAAACATTAGGAAAAAATAAAAAGTTTGCATAGCAGTACTGTGTAAAAATTTCAGAATTTTTGCATGTTCCAGTAGAAAATGTAAATTCACGCACTACAACAAAAGTTTTTGTTTTTGCACTGCACATACCAAACAAGCAATTTAAACATCCTAACGGTAAATCTTGGAACATTATTTTTATAATACAATGGATTTGTACTAGGGGATAATTATTTTTGTTGAAAATTTTCTGTAATTCAAGATTCACAAAGTTTCCTTGGGCATGAACAAAGTTCAAGGAGCTCCCGCACTTCAACGGTGCTAGTCTTTCTTACTTTTACTTTCCTTTTTGAAAAAGTTTTAGGTTCCCCTCTATATTTTTTTGTTTTTAAATTTTTTTAAAAGCACACAATAGAAATAAATGACTATCTAAAACTTTCGGGTTGTCTCCCAGGCAGTGCTTTCTTTAAAGCCATTAAGCTAGGCATAAAGTGCTCAAGTAATTGATCCACCTGGATCCCAAGGTATATCGAAGCCAATTTTAATTAACAATGATTTGTAATTTAGTAGTGAGCACAAAGCAATATATATCATGTAACAACGAAGTCTAGCTCTCTTCCTGTGCATCGGCATGTCATAAAAGAACAATTCATGCACATCAAATAAAGGCCAATGCATAGTATAAACAATTTCTTGTAATTTTATCGTATTGGAAACATAGAGAGGTGGAGTTGTAGTTCCTCTCTCATAATAATTGCAAGTAGGAGCAGCAAGCACATGCATATTATATTCATCAAAATCATCATGTGCAACGGTAAAATGCAACCCATCAATATAATCCGTAATAAGCACAAACTTCTCCGATATAGTGTAGTTGGGAGAATTCAAAAAGATAATAGGACTATCATGTGTGGGTGCAATAGCAACAATTTCATGTTTAACATAAGGAACTATAGCAAGTTCATCCCCATAAGCATAATTCATATTGGCATCATGGCCACAAGCATAGCAAGCATCAATTTCATCAAAAAGGGATATTTCAAATGAATCCAAGGGATCATAGCAATTATCATAGCATTCATCCTTCGGTAAACACGAAGGGAAATTAAACAATGTATGAGATAAAGAGTTACTCTCATCAGAAGGTGGGCACGGGTGATCAATCCGCTCTTCCTCCTTTTGTTCTTCGCTCTTCTCATCATCTTTTTCATCTAATGAGCTCACAGTTTCATCAATTTCTTCTTCCATAGGTTCCTGCAAAATATTAGTCTCTTCTTGGACAGCGGAAGTGTCCTCAATATATTCTTTCACATAAGCATTAGAAACATAGTTTTCATGGCAATATTTTAGTATGGCAAAATTTTCAGATTTGTAAAGAGTAGCATCATACTTTTCAATCAAAGAAGCAATTTCATAAGCACCCTTAAAAGCAACAAATTCTTCAATTTGTTCAATATCATAGTAACTATAAACACCTTTAGCATAAGAAGATACGATTCCATTATCACTAAACTCACATTGGTAGGGAAGGTGTTTCTTAGGGTCTTCAGAACAACAAGTAAAATCATGTATTTCGCATAAATTCCAAGCATAGCAATGCATAGTATTAATATGATGCCATAAAAGTTTCCCTTTTTGAGATAAGCGGTGTCGCACAAAATGAGCATGATCATCTAATGATTTTCCCTCTACTAAGCTAGTTGGGTTTTCAGCACGAGCACGTAGGGATCGAAGATGATCCAAGTAGAAAGCTTCGGCAGTATGATAGATTTTGGGTGGTTCTTCAACCATTGGTTTAGTAGGTACAACTAATTTTTTTGGTATTTTACGTTTCCTACCCATAACTAAAGATAGAAAACAAGAGCACAAAATAAAAACTACTTAGTGATAAAGCAAACAAGCACACACGAGAATATCAACCCCACGCTATTGCTCCCCGGCAACGGTGCCAGAAAAAGGTCTTGATAACCCACAAGTATAGGGGATCAATTGTAGCTTTTTCGATAAATAAGAGTGTCGAACCCAACGAGGAGCTAAAGGTAGAATTAATATTCCCTTCAAGTTCTATCGACCACCGATACAACTCTACGCGCACTTAACGTTCGCTTTACCTAGAACAAGTATGAAACTATTTTGTAGGTGATAGGATAGGTTTGCAAGAATAAAACTAGAAGTACTTTGCGAGAATAAAACTACGAGTAATTTGCGAGATAATAAAAGCTAGTTGTTTAGTAGAAAGTTTTTGTAACACAAGAGAATGATTTGTCCCTAGGCAATCGATAATTAGACCGGTAATCATTGTTGCAATTTTATATGAGGAGAGGCATGAGCTAACATACTTTCCGTACTTGGATCATATGCACTTATGATTGGAACTCTAGCAAGCATCCGAAACTACCAAAGATCATTAAGGTAAAACCTAACCATAGCATTAAGTATCAAGTCTTCTTTACTCCCATACGCAACAACCCCTTACTCGGGTGTAAGCTTCTGTCACTCTAGCCGCCCACCATAAGAGAATTATGAATGTATTGCAAACCCTACAGCAGGAATCCCCCACCATAGGACAGCACCAAAATAAAACGTACAACTCAAACCAATCACGATCATCAATCAACCCATAGGACAAAACGAATCTACTCAAACATCATAGGATGGCCACAAATCATTGGATAATAATATGTAGCATTAAGCACCATATTTAAGTAGAGATTACAGCGGGGAGAAGAGGTGTTACACCGCTGCATAGAGGGGGAGAGAGTTGGTGTTGACGGCGGCTGTGACATCCCCAGGTATTAAGCACAGTGATCACCTCTTAATCATGCCAAGTCATCAAGTGAAAATAAAAGTTGTTCAAATTTGAAAACTAAAATGTTCATAATGTGGCAAATAATCTAGAGGCGTTTATAAAAATATAATCAACATTTTTTGAATTAGATAAATGACCCCATCATCCACAAAACAGCACCAAACAGAAGTATTTAATACCTTTTTAGTTAATAAAAAATCAAATGAAATCATGTGGACTCCAAACCTTTTTATAACAGTGCTAAATATTTCACTGAATTTAATGAGCTAAGTCACATGTTTTTCAAAATTCAAATTGGGGCCATACATTTTTGCAAAACAGAAACTAAAAGAAAAACAAAAGGTAAAAAGAAAAATAAACAAAAAAATAAAATAAAACCAAAGCCCCCCTGGGCCTCGGCCAGCCAGCCGGCCCAGCCGGCCCACGTCGCCCGCTGGCCTATATGGCCCTTCCCTCGCCTCCCCACCCGAACCCTAAACCAAATTCCCCCTCCCCCTCGTCCCCGCGCCGTCGCCGCCACCCCGTCGCCTGTCGCCCGACCCCGCCGCCACGCCGTCGCCGCCGCCTCGTCCTCGCCCTCGCCCTCGCTCGTCGCCGTCCCCATCTCCTCCCCAAACGGCTTCATCAAGCCTCGCCGCCCCCTCTCCCCACGACGTCGGTGAGGCCCCGGCCTCTGCCTCCGTCTCCCCTCTCTGTCGCCGTCGCCGCTCGCCTCGCCGCCGGCCGTGGCCTCGCCGCTGCTGCCGCCCGCGCCGCGCCCCGCCTCATCTGACTCCCGCGAGCGGTGGCCTCGCCCGCGCTCGGCCGCCTCCGTCCGCTCGGTCGCCTCCCACTGCTGTTGTTGCTGCTTCTGCTGCGGCTGCTGCTACTCACCCCTGCGCCGCCGCCGCGCGCAGCCACGGCCTCATCCGCGCCTCGCCGCTGGCCACGGCCATCGTGTCCGCCCGCGCGCGCACACGCTTTGCCGGACACGTCCGGTCCCCTGTGTGCCCGCGCACACGCGAACCGCGGACATGTCCGGCCCCCGAACGGGCACGGACGCGGACATGTCCGGCTGTAGACACTGACCGCTGGGGCCCAGCCCCTGTTTTAAAACGAAAAAGAAATTAAAAAATAAATAAATAAATAAAAGAATTAAAGAATTAAAATAAATAAATAAATAATAATTAATTAACTAATTAATTAATTAATTAACTTAATTAATTCTGTTTAATAAAACTAATTATTTAATTAATCTAATTAATCTGTCATTAAATTAATTAAACCCTAATTAGCCTAATTAGATGCTGACAGGCGGGACCCGCATGTCAGGTTGACTTTGACCTGTCAGAGTTGACTGCTGATGTCACAGTGACGTCATGCTGACGTCAGCCTGCACTGTTTCGGATAATTCTAATTTAAATAATTAAATTAATTCCAGAAAATGATTAAAACTTTGAAAATTAATATAAAATAAACCGTAACTCGGATTAAAATAATTTATATATGAAAAACGATCAGAAAAATATGACGATTCCGAATATGCACTCCATTCATCTGTCACGTGCCTCTATCATAGCGAACATGGAACCGTCCCCTCCGTTTCATCTGACCAAAAAACGCCAGACTTCGGGAAAACATTCCCTGATGTTTTCCCCCTTCACCTGTATCGCGAAGTACTGCGTTAGGTCACACCTAGTACTGCATATTGCCATGTCATGCATCCCTGTTGCATTATTGCCATGAATTTATTGTTTCTTCCCCCTCCTTCTCTCTCGATAGACGCCGAGACCGCCGCCGACGCAGTTGAGTACGACGACGCTCCGGACGAGCAGCCTTCTGCCGACCAGCCCCTTTCAGCAGAGCTCCCAGGCAAGCAAACCCCCTTGACGCATGCCTATATCACCTATTCTCTCTTCCTCCTGCTTGCATTAGAATTTGCTGCTGCTATTGTTTTATCCTATTTTGATGCATAGCCTGTCCTTGTAACTGTTATGGATACCTGCCTGCTATCCGAGATGCTTAGTATAGGTTGGATGATAAACCATCTGAGGCCCCTCTTCCTTGCTGTAGTTGCTCCGCTTAGTACCTGTGCCCCGATCGATGTGGTCGAACGGGTTGAGAACAGCACATCACCGCACCTTCCCCCTTAAGTTGCTCGACTCTACAAAGCTACCATCGAGTGCCGAGGGTGAATCCTCTTATCTCACTTCCGATGATGCCTCTGTAGAATAGCTATCCGGTTGTGGGAAACCGAGGGTGATTTCTCTTTCATCACTTCCGATAAAGCTTCCGTCGTGCAACTCCTCGAGTGGGAATCCATCGAGGGTGATTCCTCGGATTCCTTCTCGATACTTTGGACACACAGATACTTTGACCTTTATTACAGGCGGGTCGACCCCGAGGGGTACCTGCGGGGAAAATGTGAAGTCGGGTTTGCCAGGAGGGCACCCGCGAGAGATTAATGTGGCGGAACGACAGGGCAGACGGAGACCACCCTGATCGATATCCGTGTGTTACCAAGTCGGAGCGACAGGTAGTCTGATCGCCTCTACGAGTTACTAAATACGCCTAACGGATTTGGGTATTTGATCTGAGTGGGTCATTGGCCTTATACGCACTACCACCACGTGGGATAATGGTTATGGGACCCTCTACGTCGTACGTTTCTCCCGAAAGCTCTTCAGACGTCACAGCTCAGAGATGCGGGCTGATTGTTGGGGTGAGCTGGTTACGTCTGTGGTGTTTCCACAGTCGCGCTTGGGCCCCGGCCAGTCACGCAACGTGCAGGAGTGCGAAGGGCGATGGCCCAAGACCCCTTCGTGCTTAGGATTTAGACCGGCGTGCTGACCTCTCTGTTGAGCTTAGGTAGGACGCTGCTTCGTGTCGATTACCCGAGGCCGGGTATTACCCAGCAAGTGTATCCGGCCAGATGTAATCGAGCGTGCTGGGTAACAGTAGTGCACCCCTGCAGGGAAGTTATCTATTCGAATAGCCGTGTCCATGGTAACAGGACGCTCAGTGTTGTATCCCGATCTATTACTACTATTTGAAATGGATTTATGTTAATTAATTGTAAGCTCCGGGATCGCTTTCTCGCAGGGAGTCGAGGAAGGATCTCTAGGCTTGCTCCAACATGCTTGTTAATTTAAATATGCTAATCTGCTCTCTTCTAATGCTGCAAGATTGCTTCAAGATGCTAGTCTTCGATAGGCTAGGCTTCTCCCCCTCTATTCTGGCATTCTGCAGTTCAGTCCAAAGATATAGCCCCATTCCTTTGATACAGATGCATATTAGAATAGATCTGATGTCAGTCTTGCGAGTACTTTGGATGAGTACTCACGGTTGCTTTGCTATTCTTTTTCCCCCATACCCAATACTTGCGACCAGATGCCGGAGTCCAGGAGCCAAACGCCACCACAGGTGACTACTACCAGGAGAGTCCCGGAGGCCACTACTACTACGTTGAGCCAGTCGACCAGGAGTAGTTCGGAGGCTCCCAGGCAGGAGGCCTTGCATTTTCGATCGATGTTACTTTTGTGCTAGCCTTCTTAAGGCATCTTGTTTAACTTTGTGTCTGTACTCAGATGCTTTTGCTTCCGCTGATGCTTGTATGACTCGAGCTTATGTATTCGAGCCCTCGAGGCCCCTGGCTTGTAATATAAAGCTTGTATGTCTTTTAATTGTGTTTAGAGTTGTGTTGTGATATCTTCCCGTGAGTCTCTGATCTCGAGCGTGAACGTTTGCGTGTATGATTAGTGCACGTGTCGAGTAGGGGCGTCACAGCGGCGAAGTTGTTGGTGTAGATCGCCGTCACGATGTTTCCCCCGGCGGCGCTCCGTCGCCACCGGAAGAGAGGGGGAGAGAGCCCCCCTCTTTCTTCTTCTTCCTTGGCCTCCCCCTAGATGGGAGGAGGTTTTCCCCTCTGGTCCTTGGCCTCCATGGCACCCGGAGGGGCGGGAGCCCCTCCGAGATTGGATCTCTCTCTATGCTCTCTTCTGTTTCGCGTTCATATTTTCTGGCCCTTCACCGTTTCTTAAATTTTCGGAGATCCGTAACTCCGATTGGGCTGAAATTTTAACACTATTTTCTTCCGGATATTATATTTCTTGCGGCGAAAGAAGGGGGTCAACCGACTTACGAGGTGCTCACGAGCCAAAAGGGCGTGTTTGCCCCCCCAGGCGCGCCCTGGTGCCTCGTGGCCACCTCGGACACCGTCTTGCGTTGATTCTTCTTCCCAAAAATCACATATATTCCAAAATAAATCTCCGTGAAATTTTATTGCATTTGGACTTCGTTTGATATGGATATTCTGCGAAACAAAAAACATGCAACAAACAGGAACTGGCACTGGGCACTGGATCAATATGTTAGTTCCAAAAACTAATATAAAATGTTGCCAAAGTATGTGGAAATTATAGGATACTGGCATGAAACAATCAAAAATTATAGATATGACGGAGACGTATCAGGAGTCATATTGTGGAATGGCTTTACCCAATTTTCTTAAGGCATCGTCAAGGATGCAAACTAAAGTTGCGGCATGCTCTTAATTCCCTAAGCCTTTAAGATATGGATTTATGTCCATGATCCATATAAATTTAATAATAAGGAGTTACCCTAAAGAAATTTATCCCAGAATTCATCATGTAAGAGTGCAGATTATTCGAGTAACATGTCAAAAGGGTATCTGTCAGACCTATGACATTGTGAAAGATTAATTTCAGAATCAAACATGTTCAAGGCCTTGATAAATTAAGTTTTATGGCTCAACAAATAAGTATTAAATCTAAGGTATAAGTGTTGAGCATCACTTAAGTTTAATATCATGATGATGAATTTATAAGTGTTATGCTAAGGTATTAAAGCTAAACATTATATTTCAATAGGCTTGCCTTCTAATGTTGCCGGCATAAAGATTAAATGGTAGCCTATTGTTAAGGGACAAATTATGATTCTAGAAACAAAACATATTTCTCTTCTTTTCAAAAGCGCGCGCATGAGGATATGCACAAGAACATATGAAGAGAAACTGTACTCTTGGGACCATTGCAACACCATCTCCCCACAAACCTAAGGGGGTTTGTTTCTTCGATGGAATGATGTACTGTGGTCAATTAGATCAATGGTACTTAATTGACCATTGCATCTTATTGGCTCTGTATAAGTTCCAACAAAGAAATGAGCTCATAAGTTTTTCAAATAAGAATTAAGTTAATGGAGCTCCTAAGCTAAAGAAGTTCCATTTCGAGATGAGGTGGTATATCGTAGTAACTGGGTTCTACGGTACTAACGGACCGTTGCAATCCTTTTATCTCGTATGCCATTTTATTTAGAAGTGGGCTTATGAGTTTAGCCTTACGATCAAGGGGGGGGGGATATTGGATATTTTGACCTAAAGGCTAAACCTGGGTCAATTATTACAGTTGCTATAGTGCAGCAACAGTGTTGCAATAGTAAGTCGGTTTGCCCTGATTGGGGGCACACACAAATATCATCTGACTGGTGGGTCCTCCTGTGGCACTGTGCTTATAAAGTATATAAGAGGAGAATTCCCTATGGGACACGAAGTGAGATGGTGCATATGCATATCTCCTCCTCCACAGCTGCCCAATCCAGCAGATGCACAGCAAGCCATGGGAAGGGCCTATCCAGCACCTTCCACAAGTTCCAGCAGCAACAGGAAGGAGAAGAAAGAAGAAGGGCTTCACCCTGGTGAAGCACTAGTTGTATCTTCAGTGAATAACAAGATTGATCAGATGTGTCTTCATTACTAAGGTGTGTTCAGTTCAATTTTTATCTCTGATGTGGCTCAAAACTTGAGCTTGATGATCCTGAGATCATCTATGAATTCTAACAATTTGCTCCTACAAAAAAAGTGATGTTTCTAACCGATCCCTTAAACTTAACTCCCTAAAAAAAATTGGGCCAAATTCGTTTATTTTGGGCCATCGAGTTAAACTTCGTTACTCATTTATTTTATTAAACGACATCTTGGTTACATACTTCACCGGTTCTTCGCTAAGAGAACTGATCCAGAGAAATCTACAAGAAAAATTTACACACTTCAGTAGAACCAACATTTCCCTAACTGCTCCTACTAGGCCGATCAAACCTTTTTCTATCTCTTCATTGCCTATACTGTTGCTTTTTCTCTATTGGCTTCTCAAGCTTGCACACTTCTTTTTTCTCCGCCTTCTCAAACTTGGACGTTGCGTCCTCTCTAGTCTCAAACTTCAATATTGCGTCATCTCTAGTCTCATCTCTATAGAACTAGTGCACCAACATCTAGCAAATTTCTCGCTATCAATAGATTAATATACTCTTCTTGCCAATACCAAAACTTGCATCCTTCCTACATACAATTTTGAGCAAATAATGAGTTTCAAATTGTGATGAATCCAAAGAACAACCGTACAAAGTGGAATTCACTCCGTCCTTTCAGCACTTGTAGAAAATCCATCCGAGATGTTTCGGCGTGCTCGAAACAAGGCGCAACACCAGCCACGGGCAATGGTCACACTTGATGACCGGTGGACACGAGCCGACGACCTGCCGGGCGAGTGTTGAGCCCGGCGGACATGGTTGTGCTGGCGGTCGGTCGACTGTTCAGATACAAGCGCCGAGAGGAGGAGAACATACCAAGAGGAGGCGCGGAGCTGTTGAGGGGGCTGTTGATAACCCACAAGTATAGGGGATCAATTGTAGCTTTTTCGATAAATAAGAGTGTCGAACCCAATGAGGAGCTAAAGGTAGAATTAATATTCCCTTCAAGTTCTATCGACCACCGATACAACTCTACGCACACTTAACGTTTGCTTTACCTAGAACAAGTATGAAACTAGAAGTACTTTGTAGGTGTAATGCTAGAACTACTTTGCAAGAATAAAATTAGGAGTAATTTGCGAGATAATAAAACTACGAGTAAATTGCAAGATAATAAAAGTTAGTTGTTTAGTAGAAAGTTTTTGTAACACAAGAGAATGATTTGTCCATAGGCAATCGATAACTAGACCGGTAATCATTATTGCAATTTTATATGAGGGAGAGGCATGAGCTAACATACTTTCCGTACTTGGATCATATGCACTTATGATTGGAACTCTAGCAAGCATCCGCAACTACCAAAGATCATTAAGGTAAAACCCAACCATAGCATTAAGTAACAAGTCCTCTTTACTCCCATACGCAATAACTCCCTTACTCGGGTGTAAGCTTCTGTCACTCTAGCCGCCCACTATAAGAGAATTATGAACGTATTGCAAACCCTACAGCGGGAATCCCTCACGCTTGCGCGACACGGGGGGCACCATAGGACAGCACCAAAATAAAACATACAACTCAAACCAATCAGGATCATCAATCAAGCCATAGGACAAAACGAATCTACTCAAACATCATAGGATGGCCACACATCATTGGATAATAATATGTAGCATTAAGCACCATGTTTAAGTAGAGATTACAGCGGGGAGAAGAGGTGTTACACCGCTGCATAGAGGGGGAGAGAGTTGGTGTTGACGGCGGCGAAGTTGTTGGTGTAGATCGCCGTCACGATGGTTCCCCCGGCGGCGTTCCGGCGCCACCGGGAGAGAGGGGGAGAGAGCCCCCCTCCTTCTTCTTCTTCCTTGGTCTCCCCCCTAGATGGGAGGAGAGTTCCCCCTCTGGTCCATGGCTGCCATGGCGGCGGAGGGGCTCCTTCCCCTCCTAGATTGGATCTCTCTCTCTGTTCTCTTCTGTTTCGCGTTTCTGTTTTCTGGCCCTTCACCGTTTCTTAAATTCCCGAAGATCCGTAACTCCGATTGCTCTGAAATTTTAACACGATTTTTTTCCGGATATAAGCTTCCTTGCAGCCGAAGAAGAGCCCCAACCGACTTACGATGTGCCCACGAGGCACCACCGCGCACGAGGGGGGGCTCGCGCCCAGGTGGCTTGTGGAGGCTGCGGGCCTCCGTCTGCGTTGATTCCACCTCCCAAAAATCACATATATTCCAAAATAATTCTCCGTAAAATTTTATTGCATTTGGAATTCGTTTGATATGGATTTTCTGTGAAACAAAAAACAAGCAGAAAACAGGAACTGGCACTGGGCACTGGATCAATATGTTAGTCCCAAAAATAATATAAATTGTTGCCAAAAGTATATGGAATTTGTAGAATATTGGCATGAAACAATCAAAAATTATAGATACGGCGGAGACGTATCAGCTGTGCGGTTCGGTCACCGTCGAATCACTCCAAAACGCGACGGCGCCAACGACCGGGTGCGTCAAATCCGACGACGACGGCGACAGACGTAGATCCGTCGAATTTGGCGCCGTCGATAAGAAGCGGCCTAATCAAGATGGGGGAAGAGCGCGGTGAGATGCGGCGGGTGCTACGGGGGGCCGATGGAGGCAAGTAAGGCGGAGTCAGAGTGGATGCGGCGCGGGGTGGGGAGGGTGCGGCCGCGGGAAGGGGGAAATTTTTACTTCGCGGTTGGGCGGCTGAGTATATTTAAGAGTCAGGTGGCCGCGGAGTATAAATCATACTCCTCTAAACCTTTTTGGAGGATCAGTTAGAGATGCTCTTATTAGGCTCCCCAATAAAACGTTTCTTATTATTGAGGTTGGAATCTCCAGGGAATCCCTAATAACCACACCTCCAATAACCAATCTGACATACATGACTTACTTGTGAACATGACATAAGAGGATACACGTTGCTGGTGGCGATGGCGGCGCGCGGCGGACTGTGACGCGCAGCGGCGCGGTGAGGGTGGCAGTCGGCGAGTGGAGGTGGCGCGGTGCGGCGTGGGTGGCGGTCCGGCAACATGCGGGGCGAGAGAGACGAGAAAAAGTTGACGTGGCCACTGTTTAGGATTGGATTGGAAGAAGGCCAACTTCCCCTCCAAATATGAAAAAATATTTCTTTCTTTTGAAAGAATTTAGGTAGTCAATTTAACTAGCGAACATATATAATGTACCACAAAAAAAATTATTTAGAAACTTCATTCGACGATGAATGTAAAAATATGCTTTTTTTGACAGACAATATTGTTTTTGTTAATGAAATCGAAGACCTAAAAACCATACCCGGTTTATATTCCCATCCGAAGGGAGTATGTGCATCACAATGTAGAGACAGGTTAACATTCCTCTTAGGATCCTTCCGATCTACGTTATTCTTCATCGGCGGCGGTTGCTGTTCTGGTGCGCTGGTCCTATGGGGCCTTAGCACGACGACTTCCCGACTGTCTACTACAACAAGTTGTGCCCGACTCCGGCGATGGAGGGGCGATGACGGCGGCGCGCCTTCGGCTCGCTTCAGTACTTGTAGTCGTCGCTAGGTGGTCTATGAATCTGGATGTAATTTTTATTATTTCTGGTGTTCGTTGTACTGTCATGATTGAAGATGAATAGATCGGAAGCTTTCTCGCAAAAAAAAAAAAAAAACATTCCTCTTAGGAAAAATTCAATCGACGCAGAGGCCGAAAGTCTCCTCCTTTTTGAAAAGGAAAAAACCTCTCTCCTACCTTTCCATGGGGGCATGAGACGCGTTCCCTCTCTTCATCAGAAACGAAGGCTGGCGTGTTTGGTCAAGACATGTCTGTCCAGCTTTGATCGAGCACGACAGCATTGCTTTGATGTGAGGCTGCGTTTGACTTCGAGGTTGCCCCCGTGGTGATACGGTGATACTGTAGTTTTATATACTGTCCTGATACGAACTGTAATCACTGTAAATTTCCATGGCTTGTAATTCGATTTAATTTGTTTGAATGAAACGGTCTTGTTTTCCAGCTTGTTACACTTTGATCCGTTCTGTATCTTTATCTTTCTTTACCTACTAATAAAGCACGCATTGCTTCTGTCGGTTCACCGTCGTCCGGTCACCGTATAGTATTATTTTCGCTATCCGAGGTGGTACTAATTTCGTGGAATTTTTATCCTTCGTTCGTGCGCTAAGAAAATTTAGTCCGAAGGCCGCTACGCGCCCAACTGGCTGGGCCTCGACCTGAAGTTCCGCACGCCACCTGGGCCACATCGTCAAGATGAAAAAACAATTCCTGATGGGCCGGCTCCTGCCACCGTCAGGACGGAAAAAAATGAAAAACTATTTCAATTATGTATCGAACTCTCAACCTCGGCTTTCATCTATAGGGAAGTAGCCAGCCCACTATATTGGTACTTTGATAGCATGAGATTCGATTTCTATTAGTCCCGTATCGCTTCTTTAAATAAAATCGCACCAATTTATAAGACACGTGAGTTGTGATAGAATCAGCAAAGAGAGACCCGATAAATCCCACTCAAAAAGAATCAAAAGACCACATAGGCAGGGAGGGGCCAATCCGGACGCGACGGACGTCGGGATTCGACGGTCGGCGGGCATCTCGTGCTGCCGGCAACGAACACACCACATGGAGGCAGGGAGGGGCAGGGGCAGGGATCGAGGGAGACTATGTCGGCGGCGGCTGCACATCGGGACCGGCGACCAGGAGGGTGCGGCGGCTTGTGTTGATGGGGACGGCAGATCCGGAGTGGAGTCCAACTCCGGACGCGGCCTTCCATGCCGCAGACAGCCGCGGACTTTGCTGGTGGGGCACGCCCAAGGGGAGGGAATGAAGGGACGTGAGAGAGGGGATGAAGCAGGTCGGGGGAAAACGTTATGGATGATAAGCTCTCAAGCGGTGGGCCTGCTACAACGAGGTGTACTGATGGCCGCTCGATACCGTCCGATGCGTGTGTTGTTTATCAGCCGGCAGATTTTTTAATCCTTTTCCTATTAAAAAAGGAAGACATGCTTGTCTCAAATTAAACGGGATTTCTTTTGTGGGTGAAATATGTGTCATTCATTCATCAGCAGAATTACATACCCACAGGTAGCAACCATCAAAAGGTGTCCAAAACATCGCCGGTACAACACTTTGTAGGAAGACCCCATGAATAAAATGCAAAGAAACTCTTGGGGTCCTAAAAGCAAAACAACCAATTGTCTTCGCCGTATGCCATCGTCGTCCAAGCTTCATCAACAGAGAGGAGACCCCCAACTTATTCAGGATAGAATTAGCGCCATAACAGACAAAGATGCATTGTGTGCTGATGAATCAGGTTGCCGCACCACCAGGATGCTGTCGTGCTGTGGTGGTGCATGTTTTGGTGGACACATCAATTTTCTCTCCTGTTGCAACGCACGGTCATATGTGCTAGTGTAATGGAAAAGGGGCGACGACAGTTTTTTTTTTTTTTTTTTGTTGAGAATCATAGTTTTTTTTTTTGGAATGAAAAGGGGCGACGCCAGTTGAGAAAAGGAAAATATTGTGGCGCAGGGAGTGGTCTGCACCTATACAGGCCACGGTCTCGATTATTGCTGATTACACTTGCGGCCCAGACTCCCCTCAAAAAACAAATCTCGCGGCCCAGCCTGATCTGCTTAAGAGGGAGATCCCCTGGCCTTCCCTGTAAACCGCTCTCCCATTCAACGCTGCACACCTCCCCATCCACCTACCTCCTGCTTGCTTCCGCCGTTGACCATCGCCTGAGCAGAAGCTCTGATGGAGGAAGAAGCTCTGAGGGAGGCGATGGAAGACACCTTTCTGGAGGACGCGGTTCAATGGCGAGCGGAAACCATCCTTCAGACCCTGCGGATGGACAAGCTGGAGGCGTGGATCCGCGGAGCGGGGCTTGCAGATGATATCGAGGCGCTCAAATCTGAGATCGATGAAGTCACGTCGACGGTCTCTTATGTCAAGGGGAGGGCGGTAGGCAACATGCGGCTGGCTAGGTCTCTCGCCGCGCTCAAGCAGAAGCTGTTCGACGCCGATGACGCAGTCGACGAGTTCGACTACTACAGCCTTCGACATCAGGTCGTCGAGGTTGAAGGAGGTAATTTGATTTCTAGAAATGGTTTCGATTCAAATTCCAGTGAAACTACAATTTTAATCATTCCAGTTATACAATAAAAAAAATCGACGTAAATTCCACATTCTACCCCGCATTTGAACTCCAATTTCGATTTTTTTTTTTCACATTCTGTCAACCTGGTTCCACTTGTACGTCTGTGGTGCCGCATGACTTTCCTTAGGACTCAACTTTTTTTTTGACATCAAAGTACCTTTTATTGCAAGGTGATCGTCATATTATCTTTTACAAGAGTATTAACAATCTCTAAGGGTGGATCTTTCATCCACCCCGCACATACCTTACTTCTATCTAGTTTGGCTAAATCATGGACATCACAATTATTCTCTCTAGGAGCATGCTCAAAAATATAACATCAAAAACTGCCGCCGATAGACCAAAAGAGCGACCTCCATTCTTCATTGTCTCTATTACCTCGATGTTGTCGGAGTTCACCTCTATGCGGTTACACCCGACTGTAGTTGCCAAATTGAGACCGAACCGTAAGGCCAGTGCCTCGGCCATAAGCCCATCTCCACACCAATCGATTTCTCCATTTCCTGCCGCGATGAATCTACCATTCGAGTCTCCGATGACAACGCCATACGAGCCCTTGAGTAAGTCTGGATCAAAAGCCATCCACATTTAGCTTCACATAGTTGCTCCTTGGTCATTCACAGCCATGTCGCTTGACCGTCACCTTTGCATCACTCGCCATAGTATAGTTAGCAACCAAAGTTCTGATTGTCATTGCTATGAACTTAAGTTCCTGGACCTTTTAATTATGCACTAACTTTCTCCTCTCCCACAATAAATACCAGGAACCAATAGCAATTGCTTTCGTTGAATTTTCCAGACCAAGGACCACACATTCTTCAGCTAGTTGTAGCAATAAATATTCTAGCACAGCTTCTCCCGCATGATCCACAACACATGCTTTATCAATAGCAAAGTCCAAACCCAGTAACTGGCATACCTTTTTAGCTTTTGCACAAGTGAATAACAGGTACTTGGTATCCTCCGCTCCTATACCGCATGTAGGACATTGCCCACTGACTTTTATATGTCTGTTAGCCAAAGTCACCCGACATGGTAGCGATCCTAACAAAGTTCGCCAGAGGAAAAATTTAATCTTGGCAGGACAGCCTAAGCTCCAGATCGTCCCCCATATTGGTGAATTCCGTGAGGGTCTGACCGTATTTTCTCCTGATATTTTATGTCCATATTGGCAGTGCCACTCCACAAAGTATGCCAATCTCACTGAGAATCTCCCGTTTTTGCACTAGTTCCATGCTACGAAGTCCGACATATCAAATTCAGGCAACGAAATCGCAAGGATCCGCGCCACATCAACTTGCGAGAATGTTTGAGAAACCAACTCTTCATCCCAACGACCTGTAACAGGGTCAATGAAATCACTTACTTTTGATAGCAAATTGCCTCCACGAGCCATGATCACTTTCCGGTAGATGAGTTAGGGATCCATTCATCATCTCAAACATTGACCGACTCAACCTATTAATGAAGAAGATAATTGCACGGTAAAGTAATGATGAAAACCCGTGCTAAAACTGGCACAGCCAAACTGGCTACCCAAAGAGAGGAACGCCGTTGATGTTGTCAGCGAACTATCATCACCTCTAGGTGCCACATCACCTCTATCACCATGGGGTCTTTCTCCCGCGTGCCGAGGAAGGAGGGCACTGCCGCTGCCCCTCATACGGCATGGCGGCATCCTGGGAAAGTATCTGGTCCACCGAAGCATTGGTGCTACTGGTGCACCCAACCACCGTAACTTTCTTTAGAAGCATTGAAAAAATACAAAATTCTGTGAGCATGTGAGTACAATACATATGTACCATGGTATAAAATTTTAGATCCAAAATCAAAATATTTATCTCAAAACAAAAAAGACAAATCACGATGTGAATAATAACTAATGGCAAACTAGGCCTTCAATTCAACCCATTTTCTTTATCATCAATGAATTTGTAATTTTTGTTTCTCATACCACTGTTTTGAATTTGCATCTGAAAATTTGTGGTATGACAACTTCTTCTAACTACTACGACATAATTTGTTTTCAGAAAGTTTCAATATTCGTAAATAAAAGTTTTACTGTGCTATATGGTGGTTGCTGAAGAAATTGAGTCCAGCGCTAATCTATAGAACATTAAAAAAAAATTGAATTCAGAATTCAAATTCAAATTTCGTCCGAAATTTTTCCGGGATTTCGCGGTTACCACGGTAACCGAGAATTTCGGTGCCCCACGAGAAAAAACGTGCACTCGGGATCCAAATCCTTGGTCACAACCACAGTAGGTGGAAGCACTGCCCCTACTTCATTATGCCGTGTGCTACCCGCATCTTGTGTGAGCCACCGTTAGAGTTTGATCTTTTGATCTTCATCTTCAAAACTGGTATATCCTATATGAAATCATATTGAAATATAGTGAAAAAAAATATTATTATGTACGATCACATGCATGTAACTTATTTGGAGCCATCAAGGCTCATGTAAAAGGAAAGATATAAATGTGTATGTTATCACAGAAATTTGTGAAAGAATCATCTTAAACTAACGTTAGTTTAACGTACAAGTGGATGTATCCGCCATTCTAGTTTCTCAATTTATGTGATCACGTTTTTTTTTTCAACATTCCTATTAACAAAGGAGGAACATTTTCTTTGAAGTCTTGATTTTAGCCAAACATAACATCGTTTATTGCAGTATCAGTACAATAAATCTCTATTTTATCTATAAAAATAATTTATCCCAATGAATTTGGGAATAAATTAATTCAGATCGGGAGAGCTTTGTTCATCGACAAGATCCACTGGCACCTCTTGGCTCCGATACCATGTAGAAGTGCATGCTCTAGCCAATGCAACCGAAATACCGATCTGATGGAAGAGACTAGACAATACATTTATACGTCAACAGGGATCGACATGCTTACTTGTTGACAGCACCTTGATTGCCACCAATCATTGTGACAGTCGGTCGATTAGAGTGGATTAAAGGCCTAAAACAGCAGTTTTTTTGTGGAATTAGACATTTATTGGGATCGACTAGAGTTGCCCTTAGAATTCAAAAAAATTGGGTTGTCGAACACAAGCCCTTGACGTGGTTGATCACATCAAGCATCAAATTAGCTCTGTTTCAGTCACCAACACCAAGTCCATCTCCCAACAGGCCAACAACCTCTACCTTCTTTGTCCAACATGTACTATCGCTACGCCTCCGATGGTATTACCATCAGGACTGATCACCACGCTAATAGCGCTCTTCTTTTGGTGCAGTTACTTCGCACGAGCCTGAAGGCATGCATGAAGCAGCGCGAGTAGATCATGGCACATCGAGCGGGGTTAATAATATACCGCCGAGAAGCGGTCGTGGCAAAAAACGGTCCAAGGCATGGGATGATTTTGACGACATAAAAGATGGTAATGGAAAGACCGTGCAGGCAGAATGTAGACACTGTAAAAAGAGAGTTCAATACAAAGGTACACAAGGGACAAGAGTCTTGACAACTCATGTCGATAGTGCCGAGTGTCAGAAAATGCGTGAAGCACGTTCCCAGCTGCCAAGCCATTCAAGGTACGATTTCAAAATTAAAATACATTTCTTCATTTACTCACGTCACACCAGCACATCTTATTCTACATCTTTGCAGCTGTAGTTTATTAGTTGCGAAGGCGAATTACATTTTAATTGCTTTAGGATGCAATTAAATTTACCTCATGAAAGCAGGAACATTGTAAGCCTGATTCTACGTCGATGCACATCTCCTCTTATTCTTTGATAGGGTTTACAGAAAAAGGCTTTCGCCCCGCTTTATTTGATAGGGTTTACATGCATCTGCTTAACAATCCCTTGCCGTTCTCATTCTAATAGCCAATCCACCATCTTTTTTCTTGTTGTAGTGTAGATGATGCTACTGAAAATGCTATTCCAGTTCCTGCCAGTAATTCACCCAATAGACAAAGGGTGGGAATGAATCAAGAGTCAATACAAATCACCGCAACTATTACTCACCCTTGGAGTAAGGACGAAATTTGCAGTACGATTCGAGAAATAACTCATCAGTTGCAAGGCATCCGAGGGGATGTGACAAAGGATCTCAACATGCTTGGGTCACACTCTGGTGCAAGTTCAGCTCACCATCAAAGTACAGCCTCAGATCCAAGCCGAAGAACATCAAGTCTTCTTCAAGGAAAAGTGTATGGGAGAGACGCAGAGAAGAACTCCATCATAAACCGGATGACAGCTGGCAAATCTGACAGTGTAACTGTTCTGCCTATCGTAGGCATTGGAGGTACAGGGAAGACAGCTCTCGCACAATTTGTATATAATGATCCGAATGTGCAAAACCAATTTGACCACTGCATATGGGTTTGGGTGTCTAACAGTTTCGATGAAATGAGAGTCTCAAGAGAGATGTTAGATGTTGTCCCTCGAGAAAAGCATGAAGGGTTATGCAGCCTTGACAAACTTCAGCAGGTCTTGAAAACTCATATTGAATCAAAGAGGGTTCTACTGATTTTAGATGATGTATGGGATGACATGAACAACGGCAGAATGGACCTAATACTAGCTCCTTTCAAGTCCGACAATGCAAAAGGCAATGTGATCCTTGTGACGACTAGATATCTCTCTGTTGCAAAAAGGATAGGAACAGCTGAACCAGTTGTGTTACGTCCTCTGGGAGATGCTAATTTTTGGTTATTGTTCAAAGCACGAGCATTTTGTGATGAGAACTATGAAGGGCATGGAAAGCTAACAAACATTGGACGGGAAATAGCATGCAAGCTAAAAGGCAACCCATTAGCAGCAGTAACTGCAGGGGAACTTTTAAGAGTTGATCTTACTGTTAATCATTGGAATAAAATTCTCAAGGACGAAGACTGGAAGTTGCTGGGGCTCAGTGGAGGCATCATGGCTGCTTTGAAGCTTCACTATGATCAGCTGCCATACCATTTACACCAATGCTTCTCGTATTGTTCTATATTCCCCAACAATCATCGGTTTCTTGGGAAGGAGTTGGTCCATATTTGGATTTCGCAAGGATTTGTCAAGCAGGCCCATCCAAATAAGAGATTGGAGGAGATAGGAATGGACTATTTGGCAGATTTGGTGAACCTGGGTTATTTGCAGCAAGTTGGAAGAACAGATTCATATGCTGTGAATGGTCTCATGCATGATTTTGCAAGGATGGTTTCAAGAACTGACGGTGCAATTATAGATGGTCTTCAATGCAATGATATATGTGCCCATGATATACTGTCAACTGTACGACATTTGTCAATAGTAATCAGCTATCAGCATAAAACCATACATCACAATAACAAGTTTGTAGAACAATCACGAAAAGCAGTTGCATCAGTAGTTACAAAATTGAGGTCATTGGTGTTAATTGGGCAGTATGAGTCTTCCTTCTTCCAATCCTTCCAAGATATATTCCAGAAGGCACATAATTTACGTCTGCTGCAAATGTCTGCAACATTAGCTGATTTTCATTCTGTGTGCAGTTTGGTAAATCCTACTCATCTCCGCTATCTAAAAGTTGTTGATGATTATCGGTTTGACAGGGATTTTCTTCAAGTTTGGAGCAAGTTTTGCCATCTCCAAGTAATAGATGTCGGCCCACACACTGGTCTTAGTGTGCCTAATGGCATAAATTATCTTGTCAGTTTGCAGCATCTTGTTGCAGAAAAGAGAGTGTACTCTTCCATTGCTAGAATTGGGGAATTGACCTCAATTCAAGAACTACATGATTTCAGTGTTGAAGATTCTATCGGTTTTGGGATAATAGAACTTCAATCCATGAATGAGCTTGTAGAACTTGGCATTTCTCAACTTCAATATGTTGAAACTCGGGAAGAGGCTTATAGAGCAGGACTGAGATATAAACGACACTTAGAAAAGCTGCACTTATCCTGGGAAGATATCAACCTGAATATTTCAGATGATGAATATGACTCGGATGACAGTGATGACTTTGAGAACATCACGAGCTCTGAACCTTCGACCAGCAAAGAAACAGAGGAGTGCTTGCCAACAGAGGTACTTGAGGGTCTTGAACCACATAACAACCTAAAGCATCTTCGGATATCTGGGTACAATGGTGCTACCTCTCCATCTTGGCTCGCCAGCAATATCTCCATTACCTCTTTACAGACTCTGCATTTGGAGGACTGTGGAGAAATGCGGATACTTCCATCTCTTGAAGGGCTTCCGTTTCTTGCGAAGTTAAGCTTGAGCAACATGCCAAAAGTAAAAGAAGTATCCATTCCTTCGTTGGAGGAGTTGGTGTTAATTAAAATGCCAAAGTTGGAGAGATGCTCCTGCATTTCCTTGAGGGACTTGAACTCTTGTTTAAGGGTTCTGACGATTGAGAAATGCCCTGCACTGAAGGTATTTGATCTGTTTGGGAATGGCCATAAATTCAAAATTGAGCAGAAGTCATGGTTGCCACGCCTGTGTGAACTCACTATCAAGAACTGTTGTCATTTGGTGGTACCACACCCTTTACCATCTCCAAGTACTTCTTGTAGTATTTCCATGAGCAGACTCTCGAAATTTCCAAGAATAGAGGCATCATCCAGCGGAAGTTTAACCATTGGCGAGTATCTGGATGAGGATCATTTTGAGGAGTGTCCTGATGAGCTGTTAGTGTTAGATGGAAAGATTTTGGCATTCCATAATCTAAGGTTTCTGACACGCCTGATAATAGGTTATTGCCGAAACCTAACGTCTATTTCATTCAATGGATTAAGTCAACTTGGATCCTTGAAGACACTGGAAATAGAGGGCTGTCCAGAACTTTCCAGTTTCGATGGTCCACTAGAGCGTACCCATGAAGATTTGACAGCTGCAAATTGCAATGCCCTCCCAGCTCTCGAATATTTACGGATTGTATCATGTGGAATAGCGTGGGAGTGGCTATCTCTGATTCTGCAACATGCGCCAGCACTAACAGAATTGTATTTATGGTACTGCCCAAAATTGGAATCTCTACAACTGAACTCCTACACGGCACTGGAAAAGTTGAGTGTATATGATTGTGAATCTCTCAGCATGCTAGTGGTCTTGCAATCCTGCTCCCTCAGGGATATGCAAGTAAGAGTAGTCCCAAATTTGAAATCTCTACAGCTGCACTCTTGCACGGCACTGCAAGAGTTGGTCATTTGTAACGCTGGAGTCTGCGTCCTAGAGGGCTTGCAATCACTCAGGAGGTTGGAACTCCGCAACAACCAGTACTTGAAATCTGTACAACTGTACTCCTGCACGGCACTAGAAGAGTTGACAATTAATAGATGTACACCACACTTTACACTAGAGGGCTTTCAATCCCTTGGCAGCCTCAGGCATTTGTTTCTACATGAATGCCCTGGCCTGCATTCATGTTTGGAGGATTTGCCAGTGCAGGACTACGAATTATGCCCTCGACTGGAATATCTTTATATCAGTGACTTCTCTTTCCTTGCCACATCGTTCTGCAAGCAACTCACGTCACTCCAGCGCCTAGTTATTTGTGGTTCGTTGATAGAAACGGCAGCAGAAGGACTAACAGATGAGCAAGAGAGAGGGCTTCTCCTCCTTGGTTCCCTCACAGAGCTCCAATTTGGGAGTTACAGCCATCTCAAATATCTTCCTGCGGGCCTGCACAGACTTCGATCCCTCCGGGTGTTGGAGATTTTGTATTGTCCGAGCATTTCAGGGTTGCCAGGCCTCCCGCCTTCTCTAGAGCAGTTGAGAATCCGCAATGGCAGTGAGGAGCTAAAACTTCAATCCAAATCGCTAGCATCAAGCAAGTTAAAGGTCAGAATTGACTACCGATATGTGAACTGATTACTCGGTGGCTTGTTAAGCACACGTGCACAGGAGATATAGTTGTACACTTGTACTGGTTATGAGGTATACTTCTATCATAGATCATGTTATATACAGAATTGACATACTGAAGTGCTATTTTTTTTTGTAAGTATCAAAAACCGACTTTATGCCATTTCCTGGACAGGTTTGCTTTCACTTCAGAACCTCGTCCCCATGTGATCTACTTTGCTGCAATGTCAACTGGTATGGCTGCGGGGCGTTGAGCCCGGAGACCTGGCCGCAGGCGCAGGGTGCTACGATCACGTCCCAGTGGAAGGCCATCATTATCGTGCGGAGCCAGCAAATGCAAAGGGGGTCCGGTCCATGCTGATACTCATTTCCCGGGAGATATGGGCCGAACGAAATAGCCGTGTCTTCAGGAGGAAGCTGGCATCAGTAAACGATGTCGTGGGCTCGATCCAGATGGCGCTTCATCAGTGGCGCATCCCCGGCGCAACTTGGCTGCAGCCCCCGTTCGGGGATGGTGCCGTGAGTTAGCTAACTAGTGGCATCTGGCCCCTGTTTGGCCTCTGTTTTTTCTTGTGTTCTTCTTCTTAGTTTCTCCTTCTTGATCATCCTCTGGTGATCGTCTGGTACTATGGTCCCCCCCCCCCCCCCCCCCCCCCCTGCTTAATACATGAACACGCCAGCATTTGCTGGGTCTTTCAAAAAAATGTCAACTGGTAGAATCAATTTCCCGTCCAAAAGAAAAACACTGATGGCTGTCAAAAGGTAAACCAGTCTGTTTCGCTGTTTGATATTCACCTAGTCTTGTGAATTGACAAAGATTATTAGGTATTTTTCATTTCCTTGACATCCCAAGGCAATCAAAGACGCAATTTCTAGGGTGCATTGTTCTGTTCATCACAAGTTGGCCTGAAGAAGCTTATCCGAAACTTCCTCGAAACACTACGAGAAATTCTCCGCAGCTACAAATAATACACTTTGTATTTCTAAACCCCGCCTCTTAGCCAGCCTATGTTGCCCATAGATCGGAATATGCGACCTTGCTGGGTTGGCTACAAATTTTGCTCATTGTATGTAAATACGCTCTAAGGAATTTATTTTGTTTTGGGGTTTCTTTTGTGGCGCCACAAGGCCAACATGTTGTGCTTCAGAACGCACTTGGTTATTCAGACAGTTTTGCATCAGACTACCTGTAGAGGAACAAATCTTGTTGAATCAACACTATTCTGAACGAGTTGCTCGCTCCTTTGTGCCTATGTTACAGGCTGAAGGCGACTTTGTGTCTCCAAATTCCTCCTATCGGCTTCAGTTCGCCTTCCATTTTTGCGTTAAGGCATAGACAATATTCAGTTTCTTCATCCATCAGAGTAATATCTCGGGTTTTTACGTCTCTTCTCTTTGTTTGTATTGTTTACTTGCCTTTCCATAAAGTCGAATCTTATATGTTTTGACTGCAGTAGGTGTTTGCAAGCGCATGGATTTTTACAGAGCTAGGCTGTTGTGGCAAGAAAATATTGATAAGAAAAAATACCATTTAATTAAATGGTCTGAGGTTTGCAGACCAAAAGACATGGGAGGGTTGGGAATACAAAATCTACCTTTGATGAATGAAGCTCTTTTATGTAAGTGGTGGTGGAAACTTTTTAATACAGATGGACTGTGGCAAGAGATTATAAATAACAAATACAAAAAACAGCAATGTTTAAATGCAGTAACATTTAGACAGGAGGACTCCCAGTTTTGGAGTGAAATTCTTAAACACAAGGAACACTTTCTTTCCCTTTGCAAATTTAATGTAGGGAGAGGAGACAATGTGAGATTCTGGGAAGACTGGTGGATTGGACCCAAATCATTGAAATACAGCTTCCCCAGGCTATATAACATTTGTTTTGATAAAAACAAATCTGTTAAAAATATATTGAGCACTGGTTTAGACAATGTGAGATTCAGGAGAACTTTGATTGGAGATTCTCCTGAACTTTGGAATCACATTAGGAGGTCTGTGCCTCAGTCGTACTAGATAATAATAGGGATGAGGCCAGATGGACTCTAACAAAAAATGGCATATACACTGTTAAGTCCTACTACATGCATCTAATTGAAAATGGAGTTAAATATCCACACTTTTTCATGTGGAAGGTCAAAATGCCTCCTAGGGTGAAAGTATTTATGTGGTTAACTTTGAGAAATAGTATTTTTACAAAAGACAACCTGCTCCGCAGAGGATGGAAAGGGGATAAAAAATGCCCTTTCTGTGGAAGAGATGAAACTATCAATCATTTATTTTTCACCTGCTCTGTTGCACGGTTACTTTGGAATGTTTTAAAATGCGCTTTTAATCTTACTAATGTGCCTGCTGACATAAACTCCTTGATAGGGAATTGGGTACGAAAGTTTAATAAAATTGAGAAAGAACTGGTGATGATAGGGATCTCAGCAGTGTGCTGGACCCTGTGGAAATTACGTAACAATGTTATAGATAATAACAAGGTGAATGATCCTTGTACTCCTGTCAACTTACTTTTAAAGTGGCTTCATGATTGGAACATTTTGCAGAGAAACCCCGTAAGAAGTAAGCTGATGGCTGCAGGTGTGAGGCAAGTTGGAAGAGTTGCTGAAGAAGTCTTCATGGCGGTGCGAGGGTGGCAACCAAATGGGAGAAGAATTACAGCGGGCTGATGGCTACTGTGATCCCTCTCTTAGGGGTTTGCTACAGCTGCTTCTACGGATCTCCTTCTGACTGCTCTCACACCAAGGCTGCTGTATTAAGTAAAAGTAGAATTATCCCTGAACCTGGATATGTCTATGTTTGTAGTGATCTGGATAATTATTTTTGCGGGTTCGGGGTCGATTTCGAACCCAGGCTTTAGGTCTGTTTCCTGACGGGGGGTTGGGAGGGGAGGGATGGCTCCTTTCTTCAACCCCCCTTAGATAGGGAAATAGATGCATCGTTTGGCAGTGGCCTTTCCCTTTTATTTTGCTTTCTTTGGTTTCCTTGTAAGACATTGTGGTTTCTGGTAATAGAAATCGGAGAGTAAAGCTCTCTTTTATCATATATATATATATATATATATATATATATATATATATATATATATATATATATATATATATATATATATATATATATATATATATATATATATATATATATATATATATAGAAAGTCTATTCATCACCCAGGGTGCAGAATAAGTTATTCTTCACCCGAGGTAATCTTACGATCATTTCATAAATAAATTACATTTGAAATACAAATAATTACATTCATATTAATTCATTGCGTAAAAATTGGCATAAGGAAAAAAATATAGGTCATAAAACCAAAAAAATTACATTTTATGTACATTTTAAACTATCTTTTTACATTTGTAATTTTACGAAACATAAAATATTTTTTACGGTGATTATATATTTTCTTATGTTCTCTTTTTACGTCTGAAATAAGACAAAATTTACGGAACGTAAAATTACGGTGAATTGACGTTAAAATAGAGGGGGGTGAAGAATAACTATTCCTCACCCAGGGTGACGAATAGTCAATCCCTATATATATATATATATATATATATATATATATATATATATATATATGTTTTGACTGCAAAGAAACCTGAAAAAATGCATCATTACCGCTGCTGCATGATGAAGCTACACATGCTTAACACTATTAGATTCTTTTACCTTGGCAGGCTTCATGCTCAGGCCCTTACCCTGGCTGCCTTGGGTTGTTCTGCACTGGTGGAGTACTATGATCACCAGTCAGGTTCAGGGTCAAAAGTTCACGACTATGCAAAGCAGTTCCTTCCATCTGACAAGATTCCCAAAAAGGAGTAGGATACACTGTGTAGAAGAGGCAGCAAATTATATGCCTCCATCAGTTGATATGGAATTTTTTTATGTTATTTTCTGAGCAAACAATCTGGTATGTGATGTGCTGTTATCGAAGTTCTGCAGGCTCTCTGTTTTCTGTATAAGCTACTGAACCATGGACAAGACGCGCACAGTGCTTCGAACAAGACGCGCACAGTGCTTCGAACCCAGACTGACGGGACAAGACCCGTCACGATGCCCGCGCCAGGCAGGTGCGGCGCACCTGGCGACCCGGCACCCGGCGACCCGGCATCCCGGCATCTGGCAACCCGGCGACCCGGCGACCCGGCCACCGGATCCTGGTCAATGACACCAGGGGCCCGCGCCTCTGGTACGTTACCGTTGTAACCCTGGGGGTCGGCCTATAAGACCCCCGGGAGGCCTCCGTGCAGGGGGATCGGGTTTTAGTGGCTGAGAGCTCGAGTTAGTACGGTAAGATCAGTTCTCACCCTAGCTAGCTCTCTCCAGATCACGAACACTCGCACGGGAGAGGCAGAACGGTGGCTTCGCCCCTTCTCCCTCCTCCGTCTAAACAGCTCCAGGAGCGACTCTGTAACCTCTGTGCTTATCAGCTCACACGGCAAGAGTAGGGGTGTTACCTCTCCAGAGGGCCCCGAACCTGGGTACGTCTTGTGTCCCGCACTCGCTCGTGCCAACCTCGCCTCCGGAACCCACCGGCGTCCTATCGTAGCCCCACCTCATAAGCCATCTCATGGCATTTGCCGTGAATCACGCACCCCCTGCGAGAATACCACGACACATGTGGATTTCACAAGGATTTGTCAAGCAGAGCCATCCAAGTAAGAGATTGGAGGAGATAGGAATGAACTATTTGGCAGATTTGGTGAACCTGAGCTATTTCCGTCAAACTGGAAGCGAAAAATTCTCTCTAGGCAGTCAAAATTCATTTTTTTCCGATGAAGACAGTCAAATTTCATATGTTGTGTCTGGTCTTATGCATGATTTTGCAAGGATTGTTTCAAGAAATGAGTGTGGAATTGTAGATGGTCTGCAATGCAATGATATGTTGTCTATTGTACAGCATTTGGCAATAGTGTACGAGAAAGATCAGCAGGAGAACATGTTTTTGAGTAGCAAGTTTAAAGAAGATTTGCGAAATACAGTTACATCCGTCAGAAAACTGAGGACACTACTGTTAATCGGGCAATATGATTGTTCCTTCTTCCAGTCCTTCGAAGACATATTCCAGAAGGCACTTGATATACGTCTACTGCAAATATCTGCAACATTTGCAGATTTTAATTCCCTCGTGTGCAGTTCTGTAAAACCTACCCATCTTCGCTATCTAAAACTTACAGTCAATGAGGTGCAGGGAGTTTTGTCTCAGGTTTTGAGCAACTTTTGCCACCTTCAAGTATTAGATGTCGGCTCACACACTCATCTTAATGTACATCATGGCATCAATAATCTTGTCAGTTTGCGGCATCTTGTTGCAGCTTCCATTGCTGGAATTGGTAAATTGACCTCACTTCAGAAACTAAACAATTTCAGCGTACAAGATTCTAATGGCTTTAAGATTATAGAACTTCAACCCATGAACGATCTTGTCCAACTTGGGATTTCTCAACTTCAAAATGTTAAAACTGGGGAGGCTTATGGAGCAGGACTGCAAGACAAGCGACACTTAGAGAAGCTGCACTTGTCCTGGAATATGTCATATCATGAATCTGACTCGGATGGCAGCAATGAACCTGACTCGGATGGCAGCAATGAATCTGACTCGGATGCCAACGATGAATCTGACTCGGATGGCAGCTATGAATCTGACTCGGATGCCAACAATGAATCTGACTCGGATGGCGGAAATGAATCTGAGAATGTCATGAGCTATGAACCTTCTACCAGCAAAGAAACAGAGGAGTGCTTGCCAACAGGGGTACTTGAGGGTCTTGAACCACATAACAACCTAAAGCATCTTCGGATATCTGGGTACGATGGTGCTACCTCTCCATCTTGGCTTGCCAGCAATATATCTGTTACCTCTTTACAAACTCTGCATTTGGAGGACTGTGGAGAATGGCAGATACTTCCATCTCTTGAAGGGCTTCCGTTTCTTGCAAAGTTAAGCTTGAGCAACATGACAAAAGTAAAAGAAGTATCCGTTCCTTCGTTGGAGGAGTTGGTGTTAATTAAAATGCCAAAGTTGGAGAGATGCTCCTGCATTTCCTTGAGGGACTTGAACTCTTGTTTAAGGGTTCTGACGATTAAGAATTGCCCTGCACTGGAGGTGTTTGATCTGTTTGGGGACGGCCATAAATGCAAAATTGAGCAGAAGTCATGGTTGCCACATCTTCGTGAACTCACTCTAAAGAACTGTCATCTTTTGGTGGTACCACACCCTTTACCATCTTCAAGCACTGCTTGTAGTATTTCCATGTGCAGAGTCCCGAAATTTCCAAGAATAGAGGTATCGTCCGGCGGAAGTTTAACTATCGGCAAGGATTTTGATGAGTATGATTATGCAGAGGTTCCTTTCGACAAGTTATCTGATGAGCTGTTCGTGTTAGATGGAAATATTTTGGCATTCCATAATCTAAGGTTCCTGACACAGTTGACAATATGTTTTTGCCGAAAACTAACGTCCATTTCACTCAAAGGATTAAGTCAACTTGAATCCTTAAAGACACTGGCAATAGTGTGCTGTCCCTGGCTTTCCGGTTTCGATGCTCCACCAGAGCATGCCCTCCCATCACTCGAATATCTAGAGATTGGGTCATGTGGAATAGCGTGGGAGTGGCTATCTCTGATTCTGCAACATGCGCCAGCACTAACGGCATTGAATTTATCTGACTGCCCAAAATTGGAATCTCTACAGCTTAACTCCTGCACGACACTGCAAAAGTTGAGCATATATATGTGTGAATCGCTCGGCACACTAGAGGTCTTGCAATCCTGTTCCCCCAGGGATATGGAAGTAGAGCATGTCCCTGAATTGAAATCCCTACAGCTGCACTTTTGCACGGCATTGGAAGAGTTGGCCATCTGTGGAGCTGCAGTCTGCGTGCTAGAGGGCTCGCAATCACTCAGGAAGTTGGAACTCCGTGACAACCAGTATTTGGAATCTCTACGGCTAGACTCCTGCACGGCACTGGAAGAGTTGGATATTCAGAGCTGTACATCACTCTGTACACTAGAGGGCTTTCGATCCCTTGGCAGCCTCAGGCGTTTGTATCTACGTGAATGCCCTGGCTTGCATTCATGTTTGGAGGATTTGCCAGTGCAGGACTACGAATTATGCCCTCAACTGGAATGCCTTGAAATCAATGACTTCTCTTTCCTTGCCACATCGTTCTGCAAGCAACTCACATCACTCCAGCGGCTAATTATTAGTGGTTTTGTGAAAGAAACAACAGCAGAAGTACTAACAGATGAGCAAGAGAGAGGGTTTCTCCTCCTTGGTTCCCTCACAGAGCTCCAATTTAATTGTTACAGCCATCTCAAATATCTTCCTGCGGGCCTGCACAGACTTCGCTCCCTCCGGGTGTTGGAGATTTCGTATTGTCCGAGCATCTCAGGGTTGCCGAACCTCCCGCCTTCTCTAGAGGAGTTGAGAATCTTCAATGGCAGTGAGGAGCTGAAACGTCATTCCAGATTGCGGGCATCAAGCAATTTAAAGGTCAAAATTGACTACAAATATTGGAACTGATTACTCGGTGGCTTGTTAAGCACAACATGCACAACAGTTATAGTTGTACATTTGTACTACTTTCGAGGTATACTCCTGCACGGCACTGGAAGAGTATACCGCAGTTGTTTTTTTGTGTGTGTGTGTGTGTGTGTGTGTGTGTGTGGAAGCAACAAAAACTGACTTCAGGTTCCTCCACAGGTTTGCTTTCCCCTCAGTACCTCATCCTGATGTGATCTGTTTGCCGACCTACAGATATAGTTGCACAGCCATCCCTCCCTCGAGAGGTTGGAGATCCGAAGATGACGGAATGTGTCAAGGCTGCTGGAAAAGGGCCTCCCGCCTTCGCCGGAAGAGTTAAACATCTCACTTTGCAGCGAGTGGCTAAATGATCAAGCTAAGGGTCGGCATTAATTTACAATATGTGATTGGTTGCGCCTGTACGGCTGTACCTGCACGAAGAATATCGATGTATTGCTTCTACCATAGATCATGAAGCATGTACAGAATTGACATACTGAAGTGCTATTTTTTCTGTAAATATCAAAAACTGTCCTTATGCCAGTTCTTGGACAGGTTTGCTATCACTTCAGAACCTCATCCTCATGTGATCGACTTTGCTGCCATGTCAACTGGTAGCAGTCAATTTCCTGTCCAAAAAAAAAACTGATAGCAGTCAACAGTTAACAGGTGTTTGCTACAATGATGCAGTTTTTATTTCAGAACTCCACCTCCTAGCCAGCATATATGTTGCTCCACCAGAATTCAGGACGCGTCAGCAAACACCTGATTTGTTCACAGATTTCAATATGCGACCTTGCTGGGTTGGTTACAATTTTTTTTTTTTTTTTTTTTGAAATTTGGTTGGTTACAAATTTTGTTCACTGTAATACTACGTTCTAAGGAAATCGTTTTGTTTGGGGTTTCTTCTGTGATGCCACAAGGCCAACGTGTACGGGTCACTCGAGGCCGGATCCTCCCCTGCGGCCGCCGAGGCCGGATCCGGTGCCCGTGCTCTGCTGCGTGCCTCATGTGAGGAGATGGGCGTCTCCCGTTCGCGCACGCGGGTGGGCGCGCGGCGCCGCCGCCCGCTTCTTCCTCGGCCGTCCTTCGGTGCAGCGGCCTCGTCCGGTCACTGCTGCTCCGCCTCGACCTCCGTTCGCTCTGCGTGTGGCGGCCAGGCTCCGATGCCTCCTCCCCCGCAGGTCTCTTCTCCGGCGGCCGATTCGCGGCGAACTTCGGGCCCGCCTCGCCCTCCTGCTGCTCCGACGATGGAAGCCGCCCCGGCCACTCTGGCTCCTCCTGCTGCCGGCGTCGCCGCCGCCATCTGCGCGCGGCCTCGCCGCGGCGTCCCTCGCCTCCCACAAGGCTGATCCAACCGTGCAGGGACGGCTGGTCTCGCACGAGTCGCCGGCGAGCTCCAATCTGGTCCACGGACGCCAACACCTACTGCACCGCCCGACGTTGCTGCTGGAGACGGCGGTCATGTCTCTGGGCCCTCTTCCGACCTGCGGGCTGGAAAGCTGCTGGATGCCTCGGGTGCTTCTGATGCGTTGGCTACGGACACGGTGCGGTCTTCGTGGAGCTCCCTCGACGACGACGATGACGAAGATGATGATGGCGTAGAGCTGGCCCTGCAAACGCCGCTGGCTACCAAGTGCTCCAACGGGGTGAGCGCTGAGCGTGAGGCAGCTACCTGCGAGGGTTGGCAGGAAGTGCGGCCGCGGCATGGTCCGCATCGTCTGGGGTCTCCAGCTCCGGCTTCGTCCCCTCGTCCCATCCCCGCATGGCTCCATGGTCGATGCTGCAGGTGCCTTCTGGACATCGTGCGGTGGAGTGCGGGGATCCCTTTCGGTGCTCTCATTGCTTGGGGAACAACCATCGGCCGTGAGTGTCGGAACGCTTGGCGTCCGCTCAGCTTGCTCGATAACCCTACTGCTTCGTCATTGTCCCGCCTCGACACCATCCATCATCTTCATCCACCTTCATGTCAGGCCCAGTCTGATGCCACGCTTCCCTCCAAGGCGATCCGACATGACTCCTGGGCGTCGGTTGTTTCTTCTTCTGCTGGTTCTGCAGCCTCGGCTGAGGTGGCGCTTCAGTCTGTCTTTGCTGCGCAAGCCGAGCTACTACGCTCTGAGATGCAAGGCATGGTTTCCTTACAGATGGTGGAGGCGATTCAGCCTCTGCGTGAGGCGATTCAGCCTCGGTGTGATGTGGTTGATTCAATGCACGGATGGCTGCTGCGGGCTAGGAGCCTTCTAGAGCGTGCGGAGGTTGCTTTGGGCAGGCTATCTCCTGTGACGGCTGAGGAGGCACTCCCTCCTATGTCGCCTCCTCTGCCAAAGCTGGTTGTTGACTTCGAGGGCGACAAAGATGTGGATCTCTATGGCTACTTATCCCCTCGTGCTTCGGGCTTCTCGCCTCGTGTTGGGTCTAATTCGACGCCCCATGTGTTGCCGGACTTCGAGGGTGAGGCCTCCACCGAGGTTGTCTCTGGTGCTGCAGATCATGCCCGAGCTGCAGGTGTTGTGTGAGGAACCTGTTTCGCCTTTGTCGATGGAGCAGCTCAAGTTGGACTCTCTCCAGGCTTCGGAGGTGGACCCGCTGTCCTCACCACCTCCCATGGAGCCTTGTCAGGCATCAAACAACCTACCTCCTGGCGTCATGGAGCGCGGAGTTTTAGATGTTGTCGCCATTCCCTCGTCTGTGACCATCAGGCAGGTGATGCCTGTGAGTGGCATGACCATTGAGCCACTTGTGTTGGCACCTACTTCAAATTCAAATGCTCTCTTTGCGAAGGAACTTTGTGACTTGCTAGCCAGCGTGGAGGTTGCTAGACCTGGTTTGGGCAGGTCGATTGCTTGCCTCCTGACGGGGACGCCAATAAGGGACAAACAAAAGAAGGTGGGCAAAGGCAAGAGTGACGCCATGTCATCGCCCCTACTCTGTCTGGCGATGCAGAACATCACAAGGAAGCGTCCAAGGCCGCGGCAAGCAACAGTGGGTGAATTCAAATTCAAGCGTTGGGCCAAAACCCTTCATATGGGCCGTGGGCCGTGGGTAAGTGTAGTGGTGTGTGTGGGTGAGAAGCTGTATATAAGCTCTCCAGCCTGTAGCCATCCGGCATCGACGATTATATGAAATGAAATAGTCTTTCCCCTTTTCCCCTGTGCTGTGTCTTCTCTCTCCCTTATCTTCTTCTTCTCCAAGTCGCCACCAACCCCGCGAGTCCCAAATCCTAGGGTTCATCCCCAAGGCAAGGACGTGACAGTTGGTATCAGATTGCCTTGTCGATCCGTTGTTCCCCGCTTCCTCGAGATCGGACTGTAACATCGACCGATCGGTTGTCCAGCTACCTTGGTGGCCGCCTGTAAATCCGAGATCGGCGTTGGTCTGGTTCAGAGAGGGTGACGACGGCTCCGTTCAAACCAAGCGCGCAGACCAGGCATCTCGTGGAGGTCATGGCGACGTTCGAGGAGCGCGTCCTGCAGGAGCTGGCAGCCCTCAAGGGGATCGGCGAGAAGGTGTCGCGCATCGACGAGATCAGCGCGCGGCTCGACGGCCTCGACGCGAAGTTTGCTGAGCAAGTCCAGCGCCTGGATCAAGTTCAAACCAAGGTGGATCTCTCGGTCACTTCAATTGGCGAGATTCATCAGGAGCAAGTTCATGTGGCGCGCGTGATCAAGGAGTCCCATAGCACCCAGGACGCGGATCTGGACCTACTGGCACAACCCGGGTGTTTTGCGGCGTCTCCGACTGCCGCTCAAGCTGCGTCTGCTGCTCAAGCACCGCCGCCGCTTCGTCGCCCGTTCGACCCAGGAAGAGCACCGCCGTCTCTGCGGCCTCCTGATGAACAGAGCTCCAAGCGGCCATGCATGCCGAAGATGGAGTTTCCCCGTTTCGATGGCGACGGGGTTCGCATGTGGTTAGACAACTGTGAGGTCTACTTCCAGCTCTATCAGATTCCGGATGGCTTCAAGCTCATGTCAGCCTCTCTGCATCTGCAAGGTAACGCTGCCCATTGGTATCAAGCGTGTAAACACACGGATGCATGCGCAGATTGGCCTCGGTTCAGAACAGCTATTCTGTAGGAGTTTGATGTAAACGTGCACCGCAACTGTTTGAGAGAATTACTGCTGCTGAAACAAGAGGAATCAGTACAGCAGTATCGCAATATGTTCAATCAATTGGTCTACCAAGTACGGTTGTATGATGCAGCTATCAGTGAAACGATGTTGGTAACTCAATTTGTGCTTGGCTTGAAGGATGAGATAAGATCGGCTGTCAAAATTCAATTGCCTCCGTCAGTGGTCTTGGCAGCTGAATATGCACTGGTTCAGGAGGCTCTGTTAGAGCGTCAGAAACTACAGGCCCCAAAAGTTCAGAAACAACCCGGCCAGACAAAATTTGTAGCACCTCGCCAAGAGAATTCCTCACGTCCTCAGTTTGCTGCTGGTGATCTCTGGCGTGCCAAGCAATTAAAAGAGTTTCGAAGAGCAAATGGTCTTTGCTATAGTTGTGGAGAAAAGTATAGCCAGGGCCATGTGTGTGCCAACAAACCACCATTGCAACTCAAAGCACTAGAAGCACAAGAAATTGAAGGCAAGCTTTTAGATGAGATACTGAATGCTATTGCTGCTAAAGAAGCAGTAGAGAAAGTAGCAGCTTATTTGTCTGTCAATGCTATAGCAGGATCTGCTGACAGCAAGACCATCCGACTTAGAGCTCTTGTGGAAAACAAAGTCATGTTGCTTTTGGTAGACTCTGGCAGTTCCCATACCTTTATTGACAGGCAGTTAGCTGACAAGCTCTCACATAAAGCCACTAGGTTGGAAAAGGCTATGAAGGTGAAAGTGGCCAACGGAGAGCAATTACAGTGTGATACTGAATTATCAGGTCTGAAGTGGTGGATTAGTGGACATACTTTTACCTCAGATATGAAGGTGGTAGATCTGGGGGGTTATGATGCCATTCTGGACATGGATGGCTGTCTCAATGGGGAGCTATGACTTGTCACTGGGAGGAGAAGTGGCTACAGTTTGATAAACAAGGCCAGCAAGTAAAATTACAAGGCATTGTGGAGAAACAGCAGACTGAAATCTAGGCCATTACCATGGACCAGATGCTTAAGTGGCAAAAAGGGAATGATATCTGGGCCACTGTTGTGTTATCCCCTTCTTTAGAAACTGAAAACCATGAAGTGCCAGAGTGCATTGCCAAGACCTTAACAGACTTTGCTGATGTTTTTGAAGACCCAAAGCAACTTCCTCCACATAGGATGTTTGACCATGGCATATCCCTGGAGCCTGATAGTGCACCTGTGAATGTCAGGCCCTACAGATACAATCCTCAACAAAAAGATGAAACTGAGAGACAAGTTAATGACATGCTTGCTTCTGGTTTGATTAAACCCAGCATGTCACCATTTGCATCACCAGTACTTTTGGTCAGGAAGAAAGATGGGACTTGGAGGTTCTATGTAGATTACAGAAGATTGAACACTTTGACAGTAAAGAACAAATTTCCCATGCCTGTAGTAGAGGTGTTGTTGGATGAGATTGCTGGAGCCAAGTGGTTCTCCAAGTTGGACTTGAGGTCTGGATATCATCAGATCAGAATGGTTGAGGCAGATGAAGAGAAAACTGCTTTCAAGACACACAATGGGCAATATCAGTTCAGAGTCATGCCCTTTGGGCTGACCAATGCACCTGCCACCTTTCAATGTCTGATGAACACCATCTTCAAAAGATATGCCAGAAAATTTGTCCTAGTATTTATGGATGACATTCTGGTGTTTAGTGGCACTTTGGAAGAACACCAGGAACATCTGAAACAAGTGTTGCAAACATTAAGGGACAATGAGCTATATGCAAAGATGAGCAAGTGTTGTTTTGCTACACAACAATTGAGCTATCTGGGCCATGTGATTTCTGACAAAGGAGTAACTACAGATCCTGAGAAAACCAAGGCAATTGAGCAGTGGCCTCAACCTACCTCATTCACTGAGTTGAGAGGATTTCTGGGGCTAACTGGGTATTATAGGAAATTTGTCCCTCACTATGGCATCCTGGCAAAACCACTCACTTCTTTGCTTCAGCTCAAGACCTTTCAATGGACAGAGGTAGCTCAGCTGGCTTTTGAGAAAATGAAAATTGCCATGTCCTCTACTCCAGTGCTAGCACTACCTGATTTTCCCAAGCCATTTACAGTAGAAACTGATGCATGTGACACTGGAATTGGTGCTGTGTTATGTCAGCAAGGACACCCAGTGGCTTATTTCAGTAAAGCTTTGGGAGTACAGAATCAGAAACTACCTACTTATGAAAAGGAATTTATGGCAGTAATGATGGCAGTAGAATGGAGAGCCTACCTCGGCAGAGGACCATTTGTCATCAAAACGGATCATAAAAGTCTCTGTAATTTGGAGGAACAGGTGCTTCATACTGACTTGCAAAAGAAAGCTATGGCCAAATTAGTAGGACTACAATTTAAATTCCAGTATAAGAAAGGGAGTGAGAACAGGGCAGCTGATGCTCTCTCCAGAGTGGGCCATGTGTTTGCAGTACAAGTAGTGTCTACTGCCCAACCAGTCTGGGTCGAGGAAGCAGTGGTTAATTCATATGCAGTGGACACTAGAGCCTAGGAATTGCTCACCAAATTAGCTGTAGTACCTGATGCTGAGCCTGGATTTTCTCTGACACAAGGGCTGCTCAGGTTTCATGGCAAAATATGGGTGGGCTCCAATGCAGGGCTACACACTAGACTGATTGAAGCTTTTCATGCATCACCTATTGGTGGACACAGTGGTATGCAAGCTACATATCAGAGCGTAAAGAAACTTTTTCACTGGACTGGTATTAAACAAGATGTGCAGAATTTTGTGCAACAATGCCAGGTGTGTCAACAAGCAAAGCATGAACATTGCAAATACCCAGGTCTGCTCAATCCTTTGCCAATACCAGCTAGAGCATGGGAAGATGTGACCATGGACTTTGTAGAAGGCTTGCCTAAGTCAAATGGATTCAGTGTCATCTTAGTGGTGGTGGATAGATATTCCAAATATAGTCACTTCATTCCTCTCAAACATCCATACACTGCTGCCACAGTAGCTCAAATGTTCATGCAACATGTGGTCAAATTGCATAGCATGCCCTCACAATTACTTCAGACAGAGACACAATATTCACTAGCAAGTTCTAGAAGGAGCTTCTAGCCATTTGGGGACCTAAGTTACAAATGTCCACTGCTAGGCATCCTCAAACAGATGGGCAAACAGAAAGAGTAAACCAATGCTTGGAGATGTATCTCAGATGTGCTGTGCATGACTCTCCTACTGAGTGGCACAGTTGGCTTCCATTGGCAGAATTGTGGTATAATACTACTTACCATTCCTCTCTGGGTTGCACACCTTTCATTGCCTTATATGGTCAGGAACCACACATGGGGCAATTCCTCAGACCCCCTATAGATGCTTCTCCTGATGTGCAGCAATGGTTGAAGGAAAGGCAAGCTTATGCTGAACATTTGAAGCAACACCTCCAGAGGGCTCAGCAAAAGTTCAAAGCAGATGCAGACAAACATAGATCTCCAAGAGAATTTGCAGTAGGAGAGGCTGTCTTTCTAAAGTTGCAGCCCTATGGACAGCTCTCCTTGGTCAACAGACCATGTCCTAAACTTGCATTCAAGTACTTTGGACCCTTCACAATCCTGGAGAAGATTGGTCCTGCAGCCTACAAACTGGATCTCCCTCCTGACGCCCAAATTCATCCGGTGTTTCATGTTTCCCAGCTCAAGCAGCAGGTGCCAGATCATACACCGGTGTTTCAGTCCCTACCTAAATTGCCCCGTTTGGACACTGAAGACTTAATGCCCACAGAGATCTTGGATCGTCGGCTGGTCAAGAAAGGGAATGCAGCTCTACTACAAGTGTTGGTGAGATGGGGTGATCTACCAGCAGAATTTGCTACCTGGGAGGATCACACTTCATTGCAGAAGAGGTTTCCACATGCAGTAGGTTGGGGACAAGCTGCATCTCAAGGGGAGAGCATTGCCATCGCCCCTACTCTGTCTGGCGATGCAGAACAGCACAAGGAAGCGTCCAAGGCCGCGACAAGCAACAGTGGGTGAATTCGAATTCAAGCGTTGGGCCAAAACCCTTCATATGGGCCGTGGGCCGTGGGTAAGTGTAGTGGTGTGTGTGGGTGAGAAGTTGTATATAAGCTCTCCAGCCTGTAGCCATCCGGCATCGACGATTATATGAAATGAAATAGTCTTTCCCCTTTTCCCATGTGCTCTGTCTTCTCTCTCCCTGATCTTCTTCTTCTCCAAGTCGCCACCAACCCCGCGAGTCCCAAATCCTAGGGTTCATCCCCAAGGCAAGGACGTGACACGACAAAGGCTAGACGTCTCTGCCTGCTTGATTGGGTTGTTGTTGTGGGTTGGGAGGTGCCTCAGGGTTTGTGGATGTTGTGTATTCGGCGAGTGTGACGGGCCGCATGTGCGGTTGTAGGGTTTCATGCCGTGTGAGTAGTTCGTATGTGCTCCGTCTGTATTGGTTTTTGCCAGGTTTTTCGTTAATTAACTGGGCAATTCTCTTCTTCTTAATTAATCGACGAGGCAAAACTTTTGCCTCCGTTTCAAAAAAAACAAGGCCAACGTGTTGTGCTTCAGACCGTGCTTGGTTATTCAGACAGTTTTGCTCCAGACCTTTAGTGGAACTAAATCTTGTTGAATCGACCCGATTCTGAACAGAGTTGTTCGCTCCTTTGTGCCTTTGTTACAGGCTGAAGGCGACTTTGCGTCTCCCAATTCCACATTTTTGTTTCAGTTCGCCTTCCATTTTTGCGTTAAGGCATAGACAATATTCAGTTTTTTTTTATTCATTACAGTAATATCTCGGGTTATTACATCTCCACTCTTGTTTGTATTGTTTACTTGACCTTTCTGTAAAGTGGAATCTTATATGTTTTGGCTGCAATCAAATTATAGGATACACTGTGAAGAAGGGGCATCAAATTATAGGCTTCCATCAGCTGATATGGAATTTTTTGATGTTATTTTCTGAGCAAACAATCTAGCATGTGATGTGCCGTTATCGAAAAAAAATCTGCAGGCTGACTATTTTCTGTATAAGCTACTGAACCAGCATTTAGATGCAGTCTTATGCAGATCTGTGGTAATGGAAATATGTACTTTCCTGAACCACACATGAATGTAATGAACGAAATGTCGAAAGTGCTCTTCTGAGCGCGAGCATAGGTGCTCGCGATATCCATCCCGCCCGTGATCTTCGAGATTCCCATTCTGACGCGTACAGGCCCCACGTATTACTGCCGTATGTCTAATAATGAACATGAACAGTTTTACTGGCCCACTTCTGGCAAACGGCCATTGGTACGGCGTCACGGACTGGGCCGCTAACTCGCTGATTCTGGACCAACGACGGCAGCTATCTCATTTATTTGCGCCCCACCGTTGCACCTGCCCACAAATCTTGCCTCGACACCTCAAAAAAAAAAAAAACCAATCTTGCCTCGGGTCGCCGCACGCCCCAGCCGTAGACTGCTCGCCGTCTTCAAGCTCGGCAAGCTCACACAGCAGCCATTCATGCTTTTCCGGATCGTGTTCTCTGCACCGTTCTTCCACCACGCGGAGCGCCTGCATATGCACTTCGTCCTGCAGGCCCATCTCTTATGTCTCCAGATCTGCGGTTGCATGGCCTGTCTCCTGCAGGAAACTCGTCAAGATAAGCAAATTGGAGAAAAATCAGGAACTGAATTGCCCATCCAGCAGGCAAAGATAACCAGATTGTCTCAAGTTAAAAATTCAGCCAACAGAAACCATGTTGGCAACGGGAAATGCAGTTCACAGAATCATAAGACAGATAAACAACCATATGTACACCACTCTGTATGCACGAGGGTACTGTCAAAAAATTCAGAAATCACCCCACCATTCCGCAAGCAGATATACACCATTCATACTAGATTGATATCAGGTTCAACAGACATCCGAAGGAGTTTTTTTCTAACTCATAAACAAGCCAGGTTGCCATTACCATGACTACAGCATACAAAGACAGACAATACGCCTGAAAACAACATACAACTAATAAGTGCATAATTGCCACACACATTTTTAATTCTACAACACCATGGTCTTAAGAAAACCAACAAACAAACACATACATTAGCAACACAAATCACTGTCGTCGCACATCACATGTTGTTTATCCGCAGATCACCTACTTTGTGGCAGTTGTTTCGATTGTGACCTTCAACGCCGCAGTTTTTGCGCCGTGCTGGTTTAGATATCCCCCCCCCCCCCCCCCCCCCCCCCCCCCCCCCCGCACGGTCGGGGCAGGTTGTCCTCTTGTGCCCCTGCTGGTGACATATCGTGCAGAACCTTGTCCGTTTGCTGAGCCCCTCGTACGGCGCCTTCTCTCGGCTAGTTGTTGAGTGACCCATCTCTTTTCACTTCTTTGGCGCCAACAATCCAGCGAGCCTGTTCCCAGTCTCATTTGCCGAAGTAGCATCATCGTTCTGGTTTCCAATGGTTGCATCTCCACTTGCAAAAACTAATGGCCCTTGTTCTCGTAGCTTATTGATGATGGTCTTCCTTAGAGGTCTTGTACACAACAGTGGTGATGCTCCCAGTTACCAAGCGTATTCCAGCCATACCGTCCCCCGCGATCTGCAGACTGGAACCTACCTTGAATGGTAATTTATGTGATGCCCCGTGGGATACATACATCTGATAAAAAGAGAAAAAGAAAAATAAGGTGTCAGCCGGTGAGCAACAAAACTAGGACTGCTGTTAAAAGATGGAAGTAGTAATGACTAGCCGTAGCAGATACAGAAAAACTAGATAGGACTAACCATATCAGATCCAAATCAAAAACAGAAAACTGACAGCAAAACTAGGCTGCAGTTTGAGAGCTGAAAAGGTGGAAAAAGTGTAGTTGTGCTGCTAAGGTCGCCTTTTCGGAATGAAAAGAACAAAGAAATGTAGTAAGAGAAAAAATAATGTACTGAAGCAAGAAATACTGACAAAAAGAATGAAGACTGAAAACTGAGACTTGGGTGCCGATCCTTATGGGTACTGAGAACTAACATTTCTCTGTTTTTCTCAATCAGCACTGACACCTCATTCAATAATCTACTGAAAAGAAATACTCAAAAACAATGTTTTTGGCCTATCCAGAAAAGCAGAGTAGATTCGTAAAAGCTGAAAAGTTGTACCTAAATTTCAGGTGGTTAGTGACAGAGAAACATAGTGTGCGCTATAGACAGAAAAATTGGACCAAAATTTTAGGGTGATGGTTGACCTTAGCCTCACATTTTTTTAAACGCACACGTACACGTCATGGTGATGAGCTCTATTGTTATTGAGATGCTTACCAGCTTTGCCATTAGAATATAGAGGGCTTTTGGTTTTTTTTTTTCGAAATGGAGAGCTTTTGGTTTTTGGCTGCTATAGCCACTGAAAGTGACACTGCTTGAGCCACGCCGCAGGCTTGTTGGCGCCCCCACGCAAAATATGATTTCACAGCATGCATCTGATCATGGTGCAATTCGACGCCACTGAAACCTCATTCAATCCACGGGATCAGAATGATGAAGAAAACAATATGAAGATTTTAAAACTGAAATGATAAAGTGAATAATAGACTGAAAACTGACTGAAAACACATAAACTGAATATAGACTGAAGAAACAACAATACTGACAACGACTGATCAACTAAAAGAAAAATATGACTAAAAGAAGAACAATGAATTAAACTAAAGAAATCTAAAAAAGAAAAAATACTGATATTTAGGCTCTGTATCAAAAGTTTACTAACAATTCGAAAAAAAGTTTACAGAGTGCCAGCTATTATGTTATCCCATTTCGAATCATGCATGTGAGGTTGCAACGTCCTTAAAATCCAAAGACAAGAACGCTCTGCGTCAAACGATTGCTAAGGAAAATATCTGAACCAAGAGATTACTGCTCAACTTCTCCCCTCTCCCTCTGATGTTGACAGGCTCACTGATGAGCATGCAGTATAAACTGCCGAAAAAGGAAAAAGTGAGGGACCGAACATGGACTAATGAATAAAGAATGATGACTGAGAGAGTTCGCTCATGTAAATTGCAGATAGAGCAATGAACATAAAAACTGAACACTAACAGAAATGGGTGACTGAATAAATAGGAACGAACAATTAGAGCCTAAAATATCTGAAAGGGACTAACTATGGTCATACAAAAAATGAAGAGAATAACTAAAAACGGCAGATACTGAAGACGTAAATTAAAAAAAATGAGATCGCAGTCCTCTTGAAGGAAATAAATGCGCGTTGCCTCTCGCACCTCACAACTGCATGAGGGCACGTCCAACTTGACATGATGAAGCAGGAATCGAAAAACCTTATTTAAGCTGGAGGCACCCTATCGAACCTGAATTCTCAGTAAGCCCGTCACTCTCTAGTTTCAAGCTCCCAACTAAGCTTATGACAGTTGTTGATTTCATTTGACGCACTTTTATCTGCGCTAACTTATGACTTTTATGTCAAGCAGACTCTGGTGTTCTCCGATTCTGAATCTTGCACACGGTGTCAATACAGAAGCAGTTATCTGCTGACTCGCTGAAGTACAACGTAACATCATCTCAAATGGTACACAAGGACAACACACCTGTTTTACCGTGCTTTCTGGATGATATCCACCTACATGTACACACAAGTCATATGCTTTGCCCAAAGAGTCGAAACTAGTACCAAGAACCGGCAGCACCAATCCTAAGCCTGCAAACACAGGCATACATTGCATAAATTTTCTGAATGCACAGAGCAATCAGCCTGCAGACACAGGCACATGTAGCATAAATTTTCAGAATGCAGAGAGCAATCAGCCTACAAACACAGCACATATAACATGAATTTTCAGAATGCAGAGAGCAACCAGCCTGCAAACACAGGCACGTATAGCATGAATTTTCAGAATGTAGAGAGTAATCAGCCTGCAAAAACAGGCACATATAGCATGAAATTTCTGAATGCAGAGAGCAATCAGCCTGCAAGCACAGTATAACATGCTTTTTCTGAATGCAGAGACCAATCAGCAATTGCTCTAACTGTAGAATTTCTTCTGTCATGACTAGTTTAACTTCCTAAATCCCTGAATCTATGATGTGATGCAAGTTGCCCTTCACTAACCTCTTGTTACACCCCTGCGCTTGGGGATTCATCTCCCCCATTGATAGCATAGGAAACATTTAAGCATTTCAATGATTTGGGAAATATGTGCAGGAAGTTTGGGATAAAGCACAACAAAGCTTAACTGATGTTGTCATTTTGTCTCTGGTCTTGTATTGGATTGTATGAACTAATATATTTTTATTTGGGTAGTATGAATTGAAATATAATGTTGTTATCTTGTTGCAATTAACTGACGAACAAGCCAAAATGAATAAACCATGGTTCAAAAAAGCGCTATTAGGCGCTCGCCTAGGCATGCTTAAGCGCTGGGCGTTGGCATAACGCCTCGCTTTTGCCCTGGGCGCTCCAAAAAGCGGCCGGCGAGGTTCTCCGGTGAGGAATCACGATTCTCAGGGGAGAAATCAATCCCTCCGGCGAGGATTTGACACGAACAATTCCTATGCAATTCCCCCACACTATTATGATATTCCAATTGTTCTGTACTCTGCTATCTACAACCAATCACACATGTGCAGTCTCAGACCCTCCAGATTTGCACAAAGAAATTTTGTACTATGCTTTTTTGAATCGTAACATACCTGCGGGTTCATCCTGGAGCTCTAGGATCCACCTTCCCTATGGATTGTGATGAAGCTTGCGGCAAATCCTCCCTCTGACACGCAGCCCGTGCCTCCGCCGCACAAAACTGCCCGTCGTAGCTCTCTGCGGGCGGTTGATTGTGCTCCATCCCCGCAAGCAGCGCACTCACCAGGTAATGGAGGGGCTCCATCGGTACGTCACTATCATTAACCTCCTCCCACAACGTAAATCTGTCCAGCAATACCAAGAAATTTCGGATCGACACCATGCAAACCAGATCGAAAGCAAATACGGCGGGTGACCAGCTATCTGCTGCCTTACCTTTTAATCGGCTGCATTAGGCACTCCATCTCCACCCATAGATCTGGACTTACTAGTAGAATCTCTTGTCCCCAAGCTCGAATGCTCTATCTATTCGAAAAATTCCAACCGCCAGAGGTAGGAGACGACTCCTCCAATCGTACTCATTTACTCCTCCGTCTGCTGAGTTAACGAAAAGAAAATTTCCTGATCCACGGATCAGGAAGAACGTGGACGTCCTGAGCCACGGTGTTGACACACGAACGCGTCACACGTACCCGCGGCGCCGAGGAAGATGCTCCGCAGCTCGCACCGTGGGAGGCCTGCCGGAAGCGCGATACGCAAGACAATCCGGTCGGCGCTTTTGACACCAGACGCCCCGGTTACTCGGGAGGGACCCCGTCAGAGTACCCGGCGACGATTGGCTGCTCCAAGTCGTCCTGAACGCCCCTGGAGCCTCGTGGATCGCTGCCCTCCTTCACGAAGAACGAACGAAGAACGAGAAGAAAAGATACAAGGGAGAAGATAAAAGTAGGGTAAAAGATGTATATGTGTTTGTTCGATTGTGTGTGTTTCAATCGGCCATCACCTCTTCTATTTAAGAGGGGGTTGGACTTCCCGTACAAGTCATGGATTCATCTAGGCCTTCCTTACAAGATAATTACATCAATTCACGTCCTAGAGTCCTAGCTCTAGCCTAACTCGGATTCAAACCGAACCTGCCTGAACCTGTGCGTCGACAAGCGGTAGTACCGCTCTAGGCAAGCGGTAGTACCGCTTCCAGCGGTAGTACCGCCCTGGAGTGCCGCGCCACTTCCGCTTGGGGTCTCGGGATTCCAGAAGTATTTTCGTAAGCGGTAGTCGATGCGGTAGTAAAACACGGTAGTACCGCCCAAGCGGTAGTACCGCTTACAGGCGGTAGTACCGCTCTAGAAGCTGTCTTGATGAGCCGGCAGGTCCATCTTGATTCTCGGTCTTCGACAGGCTGCTGCCTTACCGGGAATATCATCAGGGTATCATGTCGGGTCGCTTCGCCGGATCGTCCTTGCCGGATCACCTCCTTGCCGGACCCTCTCCTTGCCGGATTGCCTCCTGCCAGATCATCTTCTTGCCGGGCCGTCTCCTTGCCGGATCGCCTCCTGCCGGGTCATTTCCTTGCCGGGCCGTCTCCTTGCCGGGCCGTTTCCTTGCCGGATCGCCTCCTGCCGGGTCATTTCCTTGCCGGGTCGTCTCCTTGCCGGGCCGTTTCCTTGCCGGATCGCCTCCTGCCGGGTCGTTTCCTTGCCGGGTTTCCGTATTGGCAAGCCTCTCGCTGGCAAGTCTTTCACACCGGCAAGCTTTTACTCGGGCGGTAAGATTCCATGCCGGCAAGCCTTTTATGCCGGCAATATGAATTTTCTCGTATAGAAGATCTTGCCGCTTGAGTCCACCTTTACTGTATTTTGCACCGTGCCAAAATCAGGTGTCAACACATGCCCCCCTGTTTTTCGGCAAAGCGTGTGTGCCGAAAAATAATTTGCATTAGGTTTGTTCTAAGGACGATGTCAACACTCCATCGGCCATGTATATGCGCTTTAGGGCAATAATTATATATCGGCCATTGCTCATTTAGGCATCTTGCCACACACTTGGGTGGTATTTCTTCAAATATTTGCCATTAAGAGCTCGAGGTAGCAATGTTCCTTGCATGGATTCCACCAAATATGAATTTCCGGGAACTATTCTTGCAATCTTGAAAGGACCTTCCCAGCTTGGAGACCACTTCCCGAACTTTCTGTCCTTGGAACCAATTGGTAGAATCACCTTCCACACAAGATCACTAATCTGAAAATTCTTCAACTTGACCTTCTTATTGTAAGCTCTTGCTACCCTCAACTTGTCCCTTTCTATGGCTTTTAATGCAGTCAAACGTTTATCGGCAACCTCATCAACGTTGTCCATCATCAAGTTATAAAAGTCCACTGCCGATAAATCATTTTGTTTGGCTATTCTCAAAGCATTCAAATTCACCTCTACCGGTAAAACGGCTTCTTGACCGTATACGAGCTCATATGGAGTTACCTTCGTCGCACCATGCCTTGAGATTCTATGCACCCATAAAGCCTCGGACAATAATTCATGCCACCTTCTTGGATTATCTTCAATCTTCTTTTTGATGAGCTTGATCAAAATTTTGTTGCTAGACTCAGCTTGTCCATTGGCTTGAGCATAATACGGGAAGGAATTGAGCAACTTTATCTTATATGATTCGGCAAATTCTCTAACTTGATGAGACATGAAAGATGAACCTTGATCCGTAGTTAATGTTTGAGGAATACCGAATCTATGAATAATGTGCTCACTTATGAATTGAATTACCTCCGTATGCGTCATATTCTTGAGAGGTACTGCTTCAGACCATTTAGTGAAATAATCAGTTGCCACCAACACGAACCGATGCCCCTTTTGAAGATGAAGGATGAATCTCTCCAATAAAGTCTAATCCCCAACCTCTAAAGGGCCACGGCTTGATAATAGGATGTAACATAGCAGCGGGAGCTAACTGAATATCACCAAACTTTTGACAAGCTTCACATCCTTTATAATACCTGAAGCAATCATTGATCATCGTCGGCCAATAAAATCCAGCACGTCGTAACAACCACTTCATCTTGGGGGCCGACTGATGAGTACCGCAAATTCCTTCATGAACCTCTCCCATAGCAACTCTTGCTTGATCCTCGTCCAAACACTTCAAAAGAACAATCTTCAACCGTTCGGCGATAAAGACCACCGTCTCTTATTGTATATTTGAAAGCCATGCGCCGAACAGCCCTGTCCACCCTTTCACTCGGATTGTACAAGTAATCAATAATGGGCTTTCTCCAATCATGATTTTCACCTGCACTAGATTTATTGTTAGTGACCGAATCAGTGGGCTCTGGTTCGGCCTCCCCTATATTAGCAAGACAAGACATCGGCTCTTGAGAGATATGAAACATGCCATGATTGACATGATAGCCAGATGCTTGCTGTGCTAACTAATTTGCTCTCCAATTATCATGTCTAGATATATGGGCAATGCTAAAATGATCCAAAGTAGAAATTATATCCAGACATTTATCAAGATAAACATTAAGTGATTCGTCTAAACATTGAAAAACTTTGGATACTTGTTGTACTACTAATAACGAATCACCAAAAGCCTCAATATGTGTAGCACCTATGGACAGCAACATCTCTAAGCCGAATAACAATGCTTCATATTCGGCTTGATTATTTGTGCAAAAATATTCTAAGCGGCATGAGGCTTCAAAAACAGCACCATGAGGAGATATATAAGCAATACCAATACCTTGGCCGTTGCTACAAACTGAACCGTCAAAATATAATCTCCATGGTACTAACGAGACAAGGTTTATATCAATATCTTGCTTGTCATTAATCCGATGCTCAACGATAAAATTAGCAACAATTTGGCCTTTCATGGATTTCAAAGAAGTATAAGCCAAATCATATTCAAACAAAGTATAAGCCCATTTACCAATTCTACCATGAATTGGTCGCAACATATTTTGAATGGCATCGGTCATAATGTCTCAACTCCATCGAAGCATAACATAGGTATAAGTATAAATTTCAATGAATATGTTCCTTGTCTCGGTATCCAACTGTGCTAAGGACGATGTTTAGAAAAACACACCGGCCACGTCTAGATAGATTCTTAGGACGATAGAAAAATATCGGCCATTACCATAAGTGACATGTAGAATTCATCCACCAAAGCATGTATAGCCGAAATAAACAAATGAAATAACAAATCAAATATTTCGGCCCTTTGAATCAGCAATAAACTTGTAGCTAATCAAATGTATAGTGATTTGGTAATACCCTCTTGTGATGTAAGAAATTGTATTGCATCCATGGATCAAAATAAGCCCATGGAGGGTAACCAATCATACCTGGGGATGAGTTCCATGGCATAGGCATCAATGGCATGTTTGATGAATATGGATGATGTGCTAACCGAAGATTTTGATGGGATGATGGAAACCTTCGGCTAGATTTCTTATAAGATTCTTTCTCCTTCTTCACCTTTGTCGTGCTTGTTACAATAGAAGCGTGCACATCATTTTCTGTTTGAGTGCTCTTCTTGGGAACCCATGCCATATTCTTCTTCTCAAGTTCTTGTGCACTTAGCTTTTGTAATTCCTTCCTTTGCCAATATGATAAGCCGAGTGGGCACCCCGGCTGCGATTTTGCTTGAAATGGCAATTCTTGTTTCTCCTTGTGCACTCTCAAGTTCTTTTCCTCAGATTTGGCACTTTGATCTTGAATTTTTATTTGCTTCTCTTCTTTGCCTTTTGTAGCCAATGTCAACACTTTAATTGGCTCTTGTTCATTTGAGATCAAATCTGAAGTAGCACACTTACGACCATCTTTCTTGATCCGGTATACCTGCTTGACCTCCTCTTTATTATTCCTTGAGCTCCGGACCGATTCCTTATGATTGAAACGGTCTTTGACATGTGATTGTTCACTGAACGTTGGACCTCTTGGAGCTGCATAATATTGGTGAGATGGTTTATAATAAGATGGAGAATGTGCCCCTTTATCACACGTGTCCCATGATGGATATGGATTTACGTGAGCATAGGGAGGCATCCACGACATTGGCATTGGCGGCCCAAAATAAGGATATGAATATGTTGCGTTGAAATTCTCACTTTGCCAATACCGATCCTCATATCTGCGCCTTGGGGGTGATCTTGGTTTCTTTGCATGATTTGGCCGATAAGCATTTTTCTCTTCACTCTTCTTTTGATATTTAGCTAGTAACTCTATGAAAGTGATTTTCGATCTCTTATCCTTATGCTTATTTCGGCCTTTGTTTTCTCTGGTTGTGCTTGCACTGATCTCTGAATTTGCTTGCTGCCCCCCAGTCCTTGGCGTGTTCACCGTAACTTTGATAGAACCATTGCCTTCAAGATTATACTCATTATGCTTTTCAACAACTTCTTTACTTGAAAGCTTGATCCCGTCACCTGCAGTTTTTACCTTCTCTTTAAATGGATCGGCTTGAAGCAACCGATGCAAAAACTTTTTGCCATCAGGACCAATCGGAATAGACTGGTCATCCTTTGGTGTTTCAACAAATCTCAATCGTGCTTTATCAATGGCCAATTTGACTATTTGACGAAACATGTTGCAATCTTCAAAAGTATGCTTGAACGAATCATGCAACTTACAATACATTCGTCCTTGGATAGATGGCTCAACGTGGTGATCACGAATTCTAATGTAATTATTTTTCAGCAACAAATCAAATATTCGATCACACATGCTTGAATTGAAGGTAAACTTTTTATTCCCTAGCCGATCTTGCAATGAGAACGGCTCTGGAGTTAAGCAAACGAATGGTTCAGATTTGGCATCACCCCATTCGGCTATGCATTGTGTCTCGCATTCTATCTCCGATGACTTTGGATAAGATATTGCAATAGCATCGGTTTTCTCAAAAGATTCAAATCTTGGCTTTATGTTTCTGAAATCAAAACTGTTATAACACATATGTCTCATTTGAGACCAAATGCAAGCCAAGTATGAAATAAGCAAAGCTACCCATGTATATATAAACTTTAAATAAGACAATGGGAAGTGCTTTGACTGCGATAGTAAGTCTTTATCGGTCTCTATGAATGGTGCAATGGGTTGACCGATATGCTCTATAACAATTTTGTTGCTAACAAGTAAATCACCCTTCTTCATTGGTCTTTCAAAATTATTTATGATAATTTTTCCAATAGATGCATCAACAATAAAGTTGTAACCAAATCTGAAAATAGGTAAATCACTTGGTAGACATACCTCTTCATACACGTTGGGAGAGTATGATGGTTGTATCACTTGAATAATACTTTGATCCACTTTTGAATGACTCTCCAACGCTTTATTGTCCTCTTTTTCTTGAACTGATTCGGCATATGTACTATTTGATTCGGCTTTTTCAATAACCGAATTTTCTTTGTTACCTGAATCAATACTTTTCTCTTTTTGAATTTGCAAGGCTTCTCGCTCTTGTCTAATTTTAGCCCACATCTCAGCTTGGCGAGCTTTAAATTTTTTCATCTCAATTTCCATCCAATCTTCATGAGATTGCCCCCCAATGCTTTGAGACTCTTTCGGCAATGAGATGTTGCCGAAATCCTGTAATTGTGTAGGGGAAACATGATATGCCACGGTAGTAGGTGAAGGCATTTGTGCCCCTGCTGAAGTTTCAGTTATTCGGCCATGACCGTGAAGGTGCGGAGCCGAATTATGGACATCAACAGTTGCGTATGGTGCCAAAAAATTAGTAGCATGGGGTGTAGCATATGATGTTTGAGGGTAATTGGCCAAATAGCTAGTAGTAGCATGGCCAATTCCCCTATCCACCGGCATGTTTGGATTGACATACTGCAAGTTATTTGCCGATGAATAAAAAGGTGAAACACCTTGTTGCATGCTATTGGAAGTTCCTACATGGGGTGTTTCAACTTGATTAACCGAACTCGTCATGTTGTTCATCGGCATATAGATTTGTGGGGTTGCCGATGCATGGGAGTTGGGATACATATGTTGCATGTTGCTAGAATTATACGAAGTTGAAGCATGGAGATTATTCTGAATCGGCTGTTGTACATAATTAGATGTATGATTGATAAGACTAGGGCTAGCCGATACATTATGCTCATTAAACGATCTAGCAACAACATATGCATTATTTGCATCTACATAAGTGAATTGGGTATTCATATTACCTTTGTAGATTGCAAACCGTAGATGACGATCTCTTCGTAGCAAGAACGGGCCGGAGACCGTTCAAAGCTTCGTTCCCCAGCGGAGTCGCCAAAAAGTGTGTTGACACACGAACGCGTCACGCGTACCCGCGGCGCCGAGGGAGATGCTCCGCAGCTCGCACCGTGGGAGGCCTGCCGGAAGCGCGATACCCAAGACAATCCGGCCGGCGCTTTTGACACCAGACGCCCCGGTTACTCGGGAGGGACCCCGTCAGAGTACCCGGCGACGATTGGCTGCTCCAAGTCGTCCTGAACGCCCCTGGAGCCTCGTGGATCGCTGCCCTCCTTCACGAAGAACGAACGAAGAACGAGAAGAAAAGATACAAGGGAGAAGATAAAAGTAGGGTAAAAGATGTATATGTGTTTGTTCGATTGTGTGTGTTTCAATCGGCCATCACCTCTTCTATTTAAGAGGGGGTTGGACTTCCCGTACAAGTCATGGATTCATCTAGGCCTTCCTTACAAGATAATTACATCAATTCACGTTCTAGAGTCCTAGCTCTAGCCTAACTCGGATTCAAACCGAACCTGCCTGAACCTGTGCGTCGACAAGCGGTAGTACCGCTCTAGGCAAGCGGTAGTACCGCCCTAGAGTGCCGCTCCACTTCCGCTTGGGGTCTCGGGATTCCAGAAGTATTTTCGTAAGCGGTAGTCGATGCGGTAGTAAAACACGGTAGTACCGCCCAAGCGGTAGTACCGCTTACAGGCGGTAGTACCGCTCTAGAAGCTGTCTTGATGAGCCGGCAGGTCCATCTTGATTCTCGGTCTTCGACAGGCTGCTGCCTTACCGGGAATATCATCAGGGTATCATGTCGGGTCGCTTCGCCGGATCGTCCTTGCCGGATCACCTCCTTGCCGGACCCTCTCCTTGCCGGATTGCCTCCTGCCAGATCATCTTCTTGCCGGGCCGTCTCCTTGCCGGATCGCCTCCTGCCGGGTCATTTCCTTGCCGGGTCGTCTCCTTGCCGGGCCGTTTCCTTGCCGGATCGCCTCCTGCCGGGTCATTTCCTTGCCGGGTCGTCTCCTTGCCGGGCCGTTTCCTTGCCGGATCGCCTCCTGCCGGGTCGTTTCCTTGCCGGGTTTCCGTATTGGCAAGCCTCTCGCTGGCAAGTCTTTCACACCGGCAAGCTTTTACTCGGGCGGTAAGATTCCATGCCGGCAAGCCTTTTATGCCGGCAATATGAATTTTCTCGTATAGAAGATCTTGCCGCTTGAGTCCACCTTTACTGTATTTTGCACCGTGCCAAAATCAGGTGTCAACACACGGCTCGACTCGTTGCCTTCGCCGACGTCGTCTCCTCCGTTTACAAGCTGGCCCACAGCCCAGGTGTATTCTTTCATTTCCTTATTTACGGAAGCACTCCTCTCTCTGCCAGCCATTTAATGGATCGCATCCCAACGTGCACCTCAACCGCTCCGATAAAGAGCACAGGTGTGCTCGCGATCAGAAACACCGCGTCCACGAAATGTTTCCTTCTTACTACTGATGAAGTAAGTAAACTACCAAGAAAGTTCCATATTACGTGCTCCTGAGTTGGTGCGAAGAAGCTTCTGCTCAAGACAGTCAAAAAAACTTATGGAGTGTCTATTTCTAAAACGTGACAACAAACATGACGTGTGTTGTGTTGGCTTTTCTCTTTTACTGCAAACGACGTTCGAGCGCGTTTTGATTGACAGATCTCCTCGGCAGCTGATCATATTTTGAAACTGAATACGTACTTATTTATTCTTTTTCTCGTGAGCTCGCGTGATATTTTTTCTGCACTGCCGGGCATCTATGCCCTTGTGCATTATGTGATCAGTTGAATGCTGCATGATTTATCTGAAGGCCTAATTTAGTTTTGTTGATTGTCCTCGCTAAGATGGATATGATAGCATAGAGTAGGAGTTAGATTAAAATGAGTGCCATATAGTCAAATGGTGTCACCTAGAACGCCCGCAGCCCCCGCGTCGTCCCCGCTAGGGCGACTCGGGCGGCGCCCAAACCCTAGCCGCCGGGGGCGCGAACTCCCTCCTCCCCTCCCTCCGCGGCCGACGGGCTAAGCCCGGGGGCCGACGGCGGTGGCGGGGGATCTCCTCCCTGACGCGCGATGGAGGGGGTGGGGCGGGACCTCCTCCCGCGAGGAGGCGCGGCCGCGATCTGGATCATGCCGGCACGACGGCTTGCTTCGGGCGGCGGCGTGGTCGTCTGGTGGCAGGCCGGTGGCGGCGGCGTGGGAGGACACCGTGAAGGACTTGGCTGGGCAGATCGGGCTGGGCATGCGGCGGTGGCCTCCGGTCATGGCTTGGCCGAGGTGGTCGCCTCGCTGCGCGGCTGCGGATTCCGGGGCGGCGGCCCCGGACAGTGGGGGCCAGTGAGGCCTAGGTCGTTCTCGGCGGCACAGCGCGGAGCTACCCATGTACAAGGCGGAGCTGCGCTGGCGGTCCGGTGGCTTCGTTCCCGGTTCCCGTGCGGTATAGAGACGGTGAAGAGTGTGCTTGGGACTCATCCTAACGGCTCTTCCGGCATGGCGCATGGGGTGGCAGCCCTCCCTCCATGTTCAGTGGTGGCGCCCTTCGGCAGTGGCCGGAGCGTCAGGGTTCACCGCGGTGGCAGTGCGGCTGTGGATAATCGTCGGATTTGGGTGGCCAGATCCGGGGCTTTGAAGGTGGTCTTGCAGATGCTCAGTTGTCGGTTGGAGTCTCGTGCGGCAGATCCGGGTGAAGATCTTGTCTTCGGCAGCTGGCCGAAGCCGGTGATGGCGACGCAATGGCGTCGTTTCCTTCTTGAAGGCTTCATCGAGGTGAAGCTCTCAACTCCTCCCGCTACCTCCGGGGGAAACCCAAGATCAGTTGATCGGATGACGACAGCGCCCTTGTGTCGTTCCCTCCTTGGGGCGAAAACATGTTTTAGAGCACCTGCACCCAGGCCCTTCTTATCTAGCCATCCATTCCACGCATCGCGATTCGTGCAAATACATTTCTCTTTTTTGTTTCTCTCATATAGAACATGTCTTGAAGTTCAAACCTTTGCAAAACAGCAAAGCTTTCTAACTAGAATCTAGGATAAAAAATTTAGATTTTTTGGTCCAGCATAAATATACAAAATAAGTTTTTTTGATTAAAAAAAATCTTATTTTTAGTATTTATGTCGGACAAAAAATTCTGAAAGATTTATCCTAGATTCTTGTTAGAAAGCTTTGCCGCGCTGCAAAGGTTTGAGCTTCAAGACATGCTCTATATGAGAGAAACAAAAAAGAGAAAATTTTATGTAGAAAGTTAGTTGTGTCTCACAGATCTTAAAGCGACATTGGAGAGCCAGGATAGCAGGGCCGGGGTGTAGGTGCTCTAAAAATCTGCGTCCCTCCTTGGGGGAGTCTTTTTTGGAGGTGTACATTGGCTTGAGGGACCAGTGGACGGTTGCAGCGGCGGAGCGGCGTTCCATATGATGCATCGACGACGTGGAGTCTCGGCGGCGTGGCGCTGCAGGGTCTCGGCGACGGATGTGTGATGATGGACGCGCGTTGGGAGGTGGTGTTGTCTGGCGCCGTGGTGGCGTCTACGGCAGGACTGGCAAAGTCGATGCGTCAGTACCTGCTCTGAAGATGGATCGGTGGAAGACGGCGGCGGCGGCGGCCTCTGAGAGTGCGTCGGACCGGTGTGTGCCCCAGACCCAGAATGCTGCTTGGTTGGGGCCTCCGACTTTAGATGTTAGGCTTTGGTGCGAGGTCTGTTTGGTATTCGGCTCGGACAATCGGCACCCCTTCATCAACTGGATAGGAATAGTTGTCAAGATGGTGGCTTCAGACTCATTGATGTATTACTTTGTATGGTCTTTGCGAATAATTAATAAAATGGCTGCATGCATCGCCTAGATGCAGAGGCCGGGGGTCATCCTCCTTTTCGAAAAAAAATGGTGTCACCTATGAAGACCCAAGAAGTTTGGTACCGTGGTATTGGCTTTGCTAATGCTAGTTTTTGTAAGCTGCAAAGCATTGAGAAAACACAGAGTCGAGCACACTGATTGTGTTAAGTCTACCAACTCTAGGTGTCACATGATTACTTATAATTTTAATGACCCTACCAAAAAAAAATTCTTGGCAAGCTTAAAAGTCTAGTATTAACCGTGAAGGGCCCACATATCAGAGACAGAGCAGGGCGAACGGGATTCGATCCTTCAACCTGAACCTTATGTGGCCCTGTTTGATCGTTCAAATTTAAATTTATTCGGATTTTTTTAGAACGGTAGGTTGGTTTTTCCGAAGGCGAAGGAAAAGACCGGTAATTGGTCGATTAAAGAAAATGCCGACCCAAAAGAATCTTGGTCCAGACATATCTTGCTTTGCTCGAGGACGACAGCATTGCTTTGACGTGAGGCTGTTTGACTTGGAGATTGCCACCGTGGTGATAGCACACGGTCGTGTTCGTGCTCGTGCTCGTGTTTGCCAGATATCCTTGTACGCCGCTTCACAGGAGAGAATAGTAGTCGGGGTTCGTCGCACTGGATGCCATGGACTCGTGTTCGTGTTCGTGTTAGTGCTCGTGCTCGTGCTCGTGTTTGCCAGACATCCTTGCCCGTCGCTTCGCACGAGAGGATAAATCAGGTTCTCACGCCATGGACTCGTGTCCGTGTTCTTGTTCGTGTTCGTGTTCTGCTTTCGTGGTCGTGTTGACTGTGCGCGTCGCACCAACGCCAGCGCGATTAGTACTATAAATCTAGCTCCCATCTCCCCGTCTTGAACACACACATTTCTCCCAAGCTCCGCCATTCCTGAACCTCCAAACACCACCTCTCCCTGCCACACAGTACACGCAGATCATCACAAGTCTCCAAGTAGATATGGGTGACCTGGAGAGCGCGGCAGGCGCCATGGCCGACGCAACCCGCAGCGGCGAGAAGCTGCCCTTCGCTCTGATCCTGTGCGGCGTCCTCGAGGCCGCGGCCGCGCTGTGGCTGCTATTCTACAGGAAGCCCGGGGGCGTGGTCGCCGTTGGGAAGGTCTTCTTGTGACTCTCCATTTTCCCTCTCGCCCTCGTCGCTGGCCTCGGTGGCATGGGCTTTGCCATCCCCAGGTACTCCCTCCGTTCCTAAATATAACACCTTTTAGAGATTCCACTACGGATGTCCACATGCTGCTTCATCAAGCGCTCGGGTGGTCTCACGTTTGCGTGCGTACGACCCGGTCGTACCAGATTTTTTCCCTCATCAAGCACTATTTATCATGCCTTCATTTTTTTTTGTCATGCCTTCATTAGTGTCTTGGATTGGATGATCGCGTTGTTTACTGTATTGTATTGTAATTTCCCATTTCAAGAACTCCATTCTCGCACTAATATATTTGTATTTTATTTATTTATTTTTTAGATATCGCACTAACATATTTGTAAAGACGACAATATATGTAAGAGCATGCATGAGTCAATTAATTTTATCTATCTCCACATTTCTGTCCATTAATTTTGAGAATTTCAGTATATTTGTTTGTTTATGCTCGTCATAGCATTGTCTCATGGCGCCTAGAACCAGAGTACGATTATGATGTCCCGTCAACGGCAGCCCATTTAGCTGAGCGGTGCGGCACAGCCCATTTTGCTTAGACCCGAGGTCCTGAGCAAACTTTACACTTTTCTTCCGAAATCACTAATTAAGAGGCACCCTTTCAAAGGGTCACTTCATATTTCTCTGTTGACAAGTGAAACAATGCATGGACGCCACATGTCGTAGTCGGGGAGTTTTCTCCTCTTTTTATAGAATCATTTTGTCAAAAGTGTTAATCTCCGTGCTTCCAAATCACGAACAGTTTTCACCATTGGATTTCTCGCGTCGAGATTTTTGAAACTAGATCTCATGTTAACAGATTTAGACGAACTTCTTTTAAAAAAAAATCAGAAATAAAATAAGGAAACGGAAAAAAACGAAAAAAGACTGAAAACCGGAACCGGAAAAAAAACTAGAACCAGAAGCACGGTTGTGCTTTTTTTCAAGAAAGAAAATAGAAGCACAGTCGTGATTCTCGTGGAAGCATAGGTTGTGTTTTTTTTTTCGGGAAGCATAGTTACGTTTTTCCCTTTTCGATAAGCACATGTTGTGCTTTTCCCTTTTTGAAAGCATTGGTTGTGCTTTTTATTTATTTTTTAGAATGCACAGATGTGTTTTTTCTTTTTCGGGAAGTACAATTGTCTTTTTTTGTCCTTTTTGTGGAAGCACAGATTGTGTTTTTCTCTCTTTCGGAAAAGCACAACAGTTGTGCTTCCCCTTTTTGAGAAGTACACTTGTGTTTCTCACAGAAGCACAGGTTGCATTTGTCCTTTTTTGGGGAAAGCACATTTGTATTTTGCTTTTTCGGAAAGCACAACTGTGCTTTTCCTTTTCAGGAAACCTGGTGCTTCTCGCGAAAGCACATGCTATGCCTTTTCGTTTTTCAGGAAGTACAAATGTGCTTTTCCATCTTTCGGGAAAGCATAGTTGTGATTTTTACTTTTCGGGAAGCACAGATGTGCTTCTCGTAGAAGCACATATTAAGCTTCTCACGGAAAAGCACGGCTTCCCAAAAAACAAAAACAAAAAACATCAACACCTAGAGAAAAATGTGAAAAAGCCAAAAAAAGAAAAACTCGTGCAAAAAACAAAATCTTGAGGGTGCGCACAACACTCGGCATGCTCCGAGGGCTCAAAAAGTGACGTCTACGGGTGCCCCCGAAGGGGTACCCGTTAACTAGTTGCTACATCTTCCATTGAAGCTATGGAGGACGCTTTCCTGTGCCAACGATTGCGTGGCTGGTGCAAACCATAATCGACACCCTAGGAATCCGTGAGTTGGATTCGTGGGTCCGCCAAGCTGGGCTTCAAAGATGCCATCGAGAACCTCAAGTCTGAGCTAAAGGTAGTCCACGTGGTGGTCTCGGATGTGAAGGGGAGGACAGTCCGGAGCGCGCGGCTAGCTAAATCCCTCGTTGACCTCAAAAAGTTTTTGGACGACGCCGACAACCTGGTTAACGAGCTCGACTACTGGAGGCTGATAACCCACAAGTATAGGGGATCGCAACAGTTTTCGCGGGTAGTATTTCACCCAGATTTATTGATTCGACACAAGGGGAGCCAAAGAATATTTGCAAGTATTAGCAGTTGAGTTGTCAATTCAACCACACCTGGAGATAAAATATCTGCAGCAGAATATTTAGTAGCACAGTAATATGATAGTTTTGATAGCAGTAGCAACAGTAACAATAGTAATGGCTATCGTGGTATTCTCACGGGGGGTGCCGCGTCATGGCAGATGCCATGGGATGACTTGAAGAGGTGAGGGCAAGGCTACAGTGGAGATCCGGGACGGGTTTAGGCAACTGTACACGGTGGTTTACCCAGGTTCGGAGCCCTCCGTGGTAGGTAACACCCCTACTCCTGCATGTCTGATGTATATGTGGAGTATATGGCAGTACATAGTTGCTCCTAGAGCTGTATTTAGAGGAGGAAGAAGGAGGCTGGGAGCGCTCCTCTTCTCTGCCTCATGCGTGTGTGTGGGTGTGTGTGGAGAACGAGAGGGAGTGTGAGCCTGAGGCTTGCTCGTGTGTGCCTGGGCACGAGAGAGCTCCCCGGGTCACTTTATATAGGAGTGCCCAGGGGACAAGAGGGGCCCGCGTGGCCTAACTACGCTGGTGGGGGGAACACCAGACGGGTGAACAGTGCCAGCTGTCTGTCTATAGTGCCAGCCGCTCATCTACAGTGCTCTTCTGTAGAGCGTGGCCGTCTCGTCTGCGCAGGTCCGACGGGACGTCTGAGGTTGACTCGGCCGGATTCCAGCCGGACGAGCTCCACCCGGACGGCTCCACCCGGACGGGCTCCAGCCGGACGGCTCCACCCGGATGGCTCCACCCAGACGGCATCACCCGGATGGCTTCACCCAGACGGCCCCACCCGGACGGGCTCCAGCCGGACGGGCTCCACCCGGAGGGCTCGACGGCTCCACCCGGATGGCTCTACCTGGATGGCTCTACCCGGATGGCTCCGCCCGGATGGCTCCGCCCGGATGGCTCCACCCGGATGGCTCCACCCGGCCAGGGAGAACAGTGCCAGGTTCCAGCCAGCCAGGCAGGTCGCCGGGTCGCGAGGTGGTGAGCCGGACGGGACGCGGAGCGGCGAGCCGGACGGGTCGCCAGCATGCCAGGGGACGCTCCCCTGGCAAAGTTTTGAAGTGTCGTTTGTCTCCTTGAGCCTACCCGGGGGTCATCCCCCCGACAACGGCAACAGTAACAGTAGCCGTTTTGTAGCAAGTGTAAAGCAGTAGCAACAAAATAACTTAGCAGAAATCAATATGAGAAAGTCGTAGGCATTGGATCATTGATGATAATTATGTTGGATGATATTCATCATATAATAGTCACAACCTAAGGCGATACACAATAGCTCCAATTCATCAATGTAATGTAGGCATGTATTCCGTATATAGTCATACGTGCTTATAATAAGAACTTTCATGACATCTTTTGTCCTACCCTCCCATGGCAGCGGGGTCCTTAAGGAAACTAAGGGATATTAAGGCCTCCTTTTAATAGAGAACCGGAACAAAGCATTAGCACTTAGTGAATACATGAACTCCTCAAACTACGGCAATCACCGGAAAGAATCCCAATTATTGTCACCTTGGGGTATGCGGATCATAACACGTAATAGGTGCATATAACTTGCAAGATAGGATCAAGAACACAAATATATTCATGAAAACATAAAGGGTTCAGATCTGAAATCATGGCACTCGGGCCCTAGTGACAAGCATTAAGCATAGCAAAGTCATAGCAACATCAATCTCAAAACATAGTGGATACTAGGGATCAAAGCCCTAACAAATTGACTCGATTACATGATAAATCTCATCCAACCCATCACCGTCCAGCAAGCCTACGAAGGAATTACTCACGCCCGGTGGTGAGCATCATGAAATTGGTGATGGAGGATGGTTGATGATGACGACGGCATCGAATCCCCCTCTCCGGAGCCCCGAACGGACTCCAGATCAGCCCTCCCGATGAAGAACAGGAGGTGGCGGTAGCTCCGTATCGTAAAACGTGATGAAACTTCTTCTCTTATTTTTTTCTCGGGGAAAGTGAATTTATAGCAATGGAATTAGGTCAGACGGCTGCCTGTGGGCCCCATAAGGCATGAGGGCGCGCCCTAGGGGGGTCGCGCCCTGTTGCCTTGTGGGCAACAGGTGGCCCCTCTTCTGTTGATTCTTGCACCAGTAATTTTTTATTTACTCCATAAAAAATCTCCAAAAAGTTTCGTCCAATTCCGAGAACTTTGATTTCTGCACAAAAACAACACCATGGTAGTTCTGCTGAAAACAGCGTCAGTCCGGGTTAGTTTCATTCAAATCACGCAAATTAGAGTCCAAAACAAGAGCAAAAGTGTTTGGAAAAGTAGATACGATGGAGACGTATCAACTCCCCAAGCTTAACTCATTGCTTGTCCTCAAGCAATTCAGTTGACAAACTGAAAGTGATAAAGAAAAACTTTTACGAACTCTTTTGTTCTTGTATCCGTATATAAGCTTAAATAGTACCCAGGTTTTCAGCAAAGATCATGAACTAATCATGCTCATAATAACACTTAGGAATTATATTTACTCATATCAATGGCATAATCAACTAGCGAGCAATAATAACATATCTCAAATGCCAACAATTTGTCAAAACAATCATGATATAATATGATAACATGGTATCTCGCTAGCCCTTTCTGATACCGCAAAACATAAATGCAGAGCACCTCCAAAGTTCAAGCAGCGACTAAACATTGTAATTCAGGGTAGAAGAGATCCAGTCATGATGCATACAACATTAACTATACCCAATGCATAAGAATGACAATAGTGCTCTCAGGATTGGCGCTTAGTGCAAGAAGGTGAGACTCAACAATAAAAGTAAAATAACATAAAGTAAATAACATAAAAGTAAATAGATAGGCCCTTCGCAGAGGGAAGCAGGGATTTGCAGCTGTGCCAGAGCTCGAAGCTTAAATCAGAGATGAAAAATAATTTTAGGAGGTGTACTTTTCCTGTCAACGTCACGACCGAGAGTTTTCAATATCTTCCATGCTAAACACATTATAGGCGGTTCCCAAGCGGAAAGGTAAAGTTTACTTCCCGTCCAGCATACCAACACAAGTCATGGCTAGCCGAATCTTCGGGTGCCCTCCATACCAACAACTTTTCGGGGGAGTTTGTTTGCATTATATATTTTCAATTTTGAGCATAGGACTGGGCATCCCAAATAACAACCTCTCTCGTGCAATGACAAGTGAATAAACACTCATCTGAGAATAACCCGCTTAGCATGGAAGATACTGACCACCCCCTTTCGCTCCATGAGCGGTACGGGCACACAAAATGGATGTTTATTTGAATGATTAGAGGTGGCACATGCAAATTACTTGGAACGGCAGAGTAATACCGCATATAGGTAGAAATAGTGGACTCATCTGGAACAACTTTGGTTTAAGGATTGTGGATGCACAAGCAGAATTCCCGCTTAGTACAAGTGAAGGTTGGCAAATAGATTGAGAAGCGACCAACTAGAGAGCGAAAACAGTCATAATCATGCATTGAGAATAATTAACATTGAACACTAGCATGAGTAGGATATAAACACCGGATACGTCTCCAACGTATCTATAATTTATGAAGTATTCATGCCATGTTTATTATACTTTTGTATGATTTTGGTGCACTTTTATATGACTTTTATATGTTTTTTATGGACTAACATATTGACCTAGTGCCCAGTGTCAGTTGCTGTTTTCTGCTTGTTTTTGGTTTTTCAGAAAATCCATATCAAATGAAGTCCAAATGCAGCGAAACTTTTTGACGATTTTTTCTGGAACATAAGAGACACTAGAAGCTTCGGGAGGAGGCCAGAAGACCCACAGGGGCTCCACGAGCCACCAGGGCGCGCCACCCCCCTAGGCACGCCACCCCCCAGGCGCGCCCTGGTGCCTCGTGGGCCCCCTGTGGCCCTTCTTCGCGTGATTCCAACGCCAAAAAATCATATATATTCAGAAACCCCCAAAAGTTAACCTAGATAAGTTTTTACGCCGCCGCAAGCCTCTGTACCTCCACGATCTAATCTACAGCCCTTTTCCGGCACCCTGCCGGAGGGGGGGATCATCACCGGAGGCCATCTTCATCATCCCGGTGGTCTCCATGACGAGGAGGGAGTAGTTCACCCTCGGGGCTGAGGGTTTGTACCAGTAGCTATGTGTTTTATCTCTCTCTCGCGCGTTCTTGATTTGGCACGATCTTGATGTACCGCGAGCTTTGTTAATATAGTTGGATCATATAGTGTTTCTTCCCTCCCTACCCTTGTTGTGATGAATCGAATCTTTTCCCTCTGAGGTTTCGTTATTGTCGGATTGAATATTTCATATTTGAGAACACTTGATGTATGTCTTGCATATGAATACCCGTGGTGACAATGGGGTATTATATTGATTCACTTGATATATGTTTTGGCACTCAACTCGCGGATTCCCGAGGTGACATTGGGGTAATCTATGCACCCTGAACATAAATATCATGGAGGCTATGTTGGTTTTGAATCAACTACATGTATGGACATGTTCCAAGTCAAGCCACTCGAAACATTCGGAGGAGGATACCATATTAACATACTATATCATAACCATTTTAATGCATGTTGACTTCCAAGATAAATCATTATCCACTCCTAGCTACTTAAACATGGCATGAGCAACTATAATCTCTAATTGTCATCACAAACATGTTTACTCATAATATGTTGAATCATGGGTATTGAGTTAAACATATTTACAAAAACAAAAACAAGAAGAGTTCATACCACCTTTTCCTTGCCATAGTCACTTCATCAAATCATCGTCATTATTGCCTTTCACTTGCATGACCGAATGATGTGAAAATAATAATAGTGCAAGTGTGCCGTGGACTAAGCTAGAATCTGCAAACATTTTATTCAAGGGAGAAGACAAGGTAAAATTGGCCCCTCGTTAGATCAACAATAAAGCATATGAGAACCACTCAACATTTTCATCGTGGTCTTCTCCCTACGGTGACTCAACGAAAAGAAAAGAAATTAAGAGAAACACACTGAAATATTTTTGGGGTTTTTAGTTTTTCTGAAGAAAGCAAATTAACGAAGAAAAACAAAAAGCGAGAAAAACTATTTACACGGGAGAACTCCCAACAAATAAAAGAAGAAGCGAGAATTTTTTTGGGTTTTCTTTTAATACTACGAACTAACTAAAGAGAAAGAAAAACCGAAAAAGAACGAGAAATATTTTTGGGTTTTCAAAGTTTTTCAAACACACAAGAAGAAAGCGGAAATAAAACTTACGTGGATGATACAATGAAAAAGGATGAACACCGACAACTGGAATGAATGTGTGAACATGAATGTAATGTCGGTGAGAGATACGTACTCCCCCAAGCTTAGGCTTTTGGCCTAGCTTGGCCTACTGCCATGGCTGTCCAGGATAATAATCGAAGTGGTAGCTCGTGGAGGCGTTCTGGGCCGTCTCCTCAGCCAGACGGGCAGCTTCAACTGCCGCGTTGTACTCGTGCGCCTCATTCTCATGAAGAAAATATCTCTGTTTGTTCTGGAAATCAAAGAGGACAGGAGCAGGCAAAATATCAAACACAGAATGATATTTATCGAATATCAAGTTATAGTCATATCTGTGAGTGTTGCGCTTAATAAACTCATGGTTCTGCATTGCCTCAAAATTCAAATATTTATCAGGTAAAAGAGGATCATTGGGCCTGGGCGAGACCCCTAGCCTTGCAGCTACCCGGGAGGCATAAATTCCTCCATACAAATCACCATTACCCGAGTTGCGGTGCAACCTACGTGCAACAATTGCCCCAAGATTATAATATCTGCTTCCTGTTAAGGCAGCGTGAATAAGGCTCAGGTCAGGAGCACAAAGTGCACTACAGTCTTGTTTACCAACAATGCATTTGCCATTAAAGAGTGCAAAATACCGAATAGAGGGAAAGTGAATGCTTTTTATTCTAGCTTGTGTAACTCCCCTATCCTCACCATTACAAAGGCCATTGAGGAACAGTTCATAATCAGATTGTCGCGGTTCACTGAGTGAACCCCAAAATGGAAATTTGCAGGCATCATAGAATTCTTCTAGAGGCATACTATAAGATCTATCATAGAGATGAAATGAAACTCTGGAAGTGCGAGAATGATTGCTACTTGTGAGCTGCGTTGGGATTTCCCTGAAGAGGAGGGGATGATGCAGTATAGTAGAGATAAGTATTTCCCTCTGTTATGAAACCAAGGTTATCAATCCAGTAGGAGAATCACGTAACAACTCGTTAGCAGCACCTGCACACAAAATAACAAATCCTCGCACACAACGCGAACAAGGGGTTGTCAATCCCTTGCCGGTTAATTGCAAGATTAAATTGTATGGTGATAGATAGATAGATCGAACAAAAATACAAAATAAAATAAATAAAGTAAAATTGCAGCAAGGTATTTTTAGGATTTTCAATATATGATAAAGGTAGACCCGGGGGCCATAGTTTTCACTAGAGGCTTCTCTCTTGAAAATAGCATACGGTGGGTGAACAAATTACTGTTGGGCAATTGATAGAAAAGCAAATAATCATGACGATATCCAAGGCAATGATCATGTATATAGGCATCATGTCCGAGACAAGTAGACCGAAATGATTCTGCATCTTCTACTATTACTCCACACATCGACCGCTATCCAGCATGCATCTAGAGTATTAAGTTCATAAAGAACGGAGTAACGCCTTAAGCAAGATGACATGATGTAGACAAAGTAAACTCACGCATGAATAAACCCCATCTTTTTACCCTTAATAGCAATGATACATATGTGTCATGTCCCTTTCTGTCACTGGGATTGAGCACTGATACGTCTCCAACGTATCTATAATTTATGAAGTATTCATTCCATGTTTATTATAGTTTTGTATGATTTTGGTGCACTTTTATATGGAGTTTATATGATTTTCATGGACTAACATATTGACCTAGTGCCCAGTGCCAGTTGTTTTCTGCTTGTTTTTGGTTTTCCAGAAAATCCATATCAAACGAAGTCCAAATGCAGCAAAACTTTTTGACGATTTTTTCTGGAAGGAAAGGGACCCAAGAAGCTTCGGGAGAGTACCAGAAGACCCATAGGGGCCCCACAAGCCACCAGGGCACGCCCAGGGGGGTGGCCGCGCCCTGGTGCCTCGTGGACCCCCTGTGGCCCCTCTTTACGTGATTCCAACGCCAAAAATTCCTATATATTCAGAAACCTCCAGAAATAACCCTAGAACTTCGACTCCGCCGCCGCAAGCCTCTGTACCTCTACGATCTCATCTACAGCCCTTTTCCGGCACCCTGCCGGAGGGGGAAATCATCACCAGAGGCCATCTTCATCATCCCGGCGGTCTCCATGACGAGGAGGGAGTAGTTCACCCTCGGGGCTGAGGGTATGTACTAGTAGCTATGTGTTTGATCTCTCTCTCTCTCGTCTTCTTGATTTGGCACGATCTTAATGTATCGCAAGCTTTGTTAATATAGTTGGATCATATGGTGTTTTTCCCCTCTCTATCTTGTTGTGATGAATTGAGTTTTTACCTTTGAGGTTTCACTATTATCGGATTGAATACTTTTATGGATTTGAGAACACTTGATGTATGTCTTGCATATGAATACCCGTGGTGACAATGGGGTATTATATTGATTCACTTGATGTATGTTTTGGCACTCAACTCGCGGATTCCCGAGGTGACATTGGGGTAATCTATGCATAGGGGTTGATGCACGTTTTTGTCCTACTTTCTTCGGTAGAAATCTTAGGGCACTCTTTGAAGTTCTTTGTGTTGGACTGAATATTATGAATCTGAAGTTGTTTGATGCATATCGTATAATCAACTCATGGATACTTGTGGTGACATTGGAGTATCTAGGTGACATTAGGGTTGGTTGATGTGTATCATATGGAGTTATTCTAGTACGAACTCTAGGGCTGTTTGTGACACTTATAGGAATAGCTCAATAGATTGATCGGAAAGGATAACTTTGAGGTGGTTTCGTACCCTACAACAATTTCTATCTTATGTTCTCTGCTAATAGGAACTTTGGAGTGATTCTTTGTCCCACGTTGAGGGATTGTTATATGATTCAATTATGTTAGCACTGTTGAGAGATTGCACTAGTGAAAGTATGAACCCTAGGCCTTGTTTTCAAGCATTGCAATACCGGTTGTGCTCCATTTTATCACTTGCTACCTTGCTGTTTTTATTTATTCAGATTATAAAAATATATTCCTACTATCCATACTACACTTGTATCTCCATCTCTTCGCTGAACTAGTGCACCTATACAATTTACCATTGTATTGGGTGTGTTGGGGACACAAGAGATTTCTTGTATTTGGTTGCAGGTTGTTTGAGAGAGACCATCTTCATCCTACGCCTCCCATGAATTGATAAACCTTAGGTCATCCACTTGAGGGAAAATTGCTACTGTCCTACAAAACTCTGCGCTTGGAGGCCCAACACGAGTCTACAAGAATCAGTTGTGTAGTAGACATCAACTATCCATACTACACTTTTATCACCATCTCTTCGCCGAACTAGTGCACCTATACAATTTACCATTGTATTGGGTGTGTTGGGGACACAAGAGATTTCTTGTATTTGGTTGCAGGGTTGTTTGAGAGATGCCATCTTCAACCTACGCCTCCCACGGATTGATAAACCTTAGGTCATCCACTTGAGGAAAAATTGCTACTGTCCTACAAAACTCTGCGCTTGGAGGCCCAACACGAGTCTACAAGAATAAGTTGTGTAGTAGACATCAACACCCTGAACATAAATATCATGGAGGCTATGTTGGTTTTGAATCAACTACATGTATGGACATGTTCCAAGTCAAGCCACTCGAAACATTCGGAGGAGGATACCATATTAACATACTATATCATAACCATTTTAATGCATGTTGACTTCCAAGATAAATCATTATCCACTCCTAGCTACTTAAACATGGCATGAGCAACTATAATCTCTAATTGTCATCACAAACATGTTTACTCATAATATGTTGAATCATGGGTATTGAGTTAAACATATTTACAAAAACAAAAACAAGAAGAGTTCATACCACCTTTTCCTTGCCATAGTCACTTCATCAAATCATCGTCATTATTGCCTTTCACTTGCATGACCGAATGATGTGAAAATAATAATAGTGCAAGTGTGCCGTGGACTAAGCTAGAATCTGCAAACATTTTATTCAAGGGAGAAGACAAGGTAAAATTGGCCCCTCGTTAGATCAACAATAAAGCATATGAGAACCACTCAACATTTTCATCGTGGTCTTCTCCCTACGGTGACTCAACGAAAAGAAAAGAAATTAAGAGAAACACACTGAAATATTTTTGGGGTTTTTAGTTTTTCTGAAGAAAGCAAATTAACGAAGAAAAACAAAAAGCGAGAAAAACTATTTACACGGGAGAACTCCCAACAAATAAAAGAAGAAGCGAGAATTTTTTTGGGTTTTCTTTTAATACTACGAACTAACTAAAGAGAAAGAAAAACCGAAAAAGAACGAGAAATATTTTTGGGTTTTCAAAGTTTTTCAAACACACAAGAAGAAAGCGGAAATAAAACTTACGTGGATGATACAATGAAAAAGGATGAACACCGACAACTGGAATGAATGTGTGAACATGAATGTAATGTCGGTGAGAGATACGTACTCCCCCAAGCTTAGGCTTTTGGCCTAGCTTGGCCTACTGCCATGGCTGTCCAGGATAATAATCGAAGTGGTAGCTCGTGGAGGCGTTCTGGGCCGTCTCCTCAGCCAGACGGGCAGCTTCAACTGCCGCGTTGTACTCGTGCGCCTCATTCTCATGAAGAAAATATCTCTGTTTGTTCTGGAAATCAAAGAGGACAGGAGCAGGCAAAATATCAAACACAGAATGATATTTATCGAATATCAAGTTATAGTCATATCTGTGAGTGTTGCGCTTAATAAACTCATGGTTCTGCATTGCCTCAAAATTCAAATATTTATCAGGTAAAAGAGGATCATTGGGCCTGGGCGAGACCCCTAGCCTTGCAGCTACCCGGGAGGCATAAATTCCTCCATACAAATCACCATTACCCGAGTTGCGGTGCAACCTACGTGCAACAATTGCCCCAAGATTATAATATCTGCTTCCTGTTAAGGCAGCGTGAATAAGGCTCAGGTCAGGAGCACAAAGTGCACTACAGTCTTGTTTACCAACAATGCATTTGCCATTAAAGAGTGCAAAATACCGAATAGAGGGAAAGTGAATGCTTTTTATTCTAGCTTGTGTAACTCCCCTATCCTCACCATTACAAAGGCCATTGAGGAACAGTTCATAATCAGATTGTCGCGGTTCACTGAGTGAACCCCAAAATGGAAATTTGCAGGCATCATAGAATTCTTCTAGAGGCATACTATAAGATCTATCATAGAGATGAAATGAAACTCTGGAAGTGCGAGAATGATTGCTACTTGTGAGCTGCGTTGGGATTTCCCTGAAGAGGAGGGGATGATGCAGTATAGTAGAGATAAGTATTTCCCTCTGTTATGAAACCAAGGTTATCAATCCAGTAGGAGAATCACGTAACAACTCGTTAGCAGCACCTGCACACAAAATAACAAATCCTCGCACACAACGCGAACAAGGGGTTGTCAATCCCTTGCCGGTTAATTGCAAGATTAAATTGTATGGTGATAGATAGATAGATCGAACAAAAATACAAAATAAAATAAATAAAGTAAAATTGCAGCAAGGTATTTTTAGGATTTTCAATATATGATAAAGGTAGACCCGGGGGCCATAGTTTTCACTAGAGGCTTCTCTCTTGAAAATAGCATACGGTGGGTGAACAAATTACTGTTGGGCAATTGATAGAAAAGCAAATAATCATGACGATATCCAAGGCAATGATCATGTATATAGGCATCATGTCCGAGACAAGTAGACCGAAATGATTCTGCATCTTCTACTATTACTCCACACATCGACCGCTATCCAGCATGCATCTAGAGTATTAAGTTCATAAAGAACGGAGTAACGCCTTAAGCAAGATGACATGATGTAGACAAAGTAAACTCACGCATGAATAAACCCCATCTTTTTACCCTTAATAGCAATGATACATATGTGTCATGTCCCTTTCTGTCACTGGGATTGAGCACTGATACGTCTCCAACGTATCTATAATTTATGAAGTATTCATTCCATGTTTATTATAGTTTTGTATGATTTTGGTGCACTTTTATATGGAGTTTATATGATTTTCATGGACTAACATATTGACCTAGTGCCCAGTGCCAGTTGTTTTCTGCTTGTTTTTGGTTTTCCAGAAAATCCATATCAAACGAAGTCCAAATGCAGCAAAACTTTTTGACGATTTTTTCTGGAAGGAAAGGGACCCAAGAAGCTTCGGGAGAGTACCAGAAGACCCATAGGGGCCCCACAAGCCACCAGGGCACGCCCAGGGGGGTGGCCGCGCCCTGGTGCCTCGTGGACCCCCTGTGGCCCCTCTTTACGTGATTCCAACGCCAAAAATTCCTATATATTCAGAAACCTCCAGAAATAACCCTAGAACTTCGACTCCGCCGCCGCAAGCCTCTGTACCTCTACGATCTCATCTACAGCCCTTTTCCGGCACCCTGCCGGAGGGGGAAATCATCACCAGAGGCCATCTTCATCATCCCGGCGGTCTCCATGACGAGGAGGGAGTAGTTCACCCTCGGGGCTGAGGGTATGTACTAGTAGCTATGTGTTTGATCTCTCTCTCTCTCGTCTTCTTGATTTGGCACGATCTTAATGTATCGCAAGCTTTGTTAATATAGTTGGATCATATGGTGTTTTTCCCCTCTCTATCTTGTTGTGATGAATTGAGTTTTTACCTTTGAGGTTTCACTATTATCGGATTGAATACTTTTATGGATTTGAGAACACTTGATGTATGTCTTGCATATGAATACCCGTGGTGACAATGGGGTATTATATTGATTCACTTGATGTATGTTTTGGCACTCAACTCGCGGATTCCCGAGGTGACATTGGGGTAATCTATGCATAGGGGTTGATGCACGTTTTTGTCCTACTTTCTTCGGTAGAAATCTTAGGGCACTCTTTGAAGTTCTTTGTGTTGGACTGAATATTATGAATCTGAAGTTGTTTGATGCATATCGTATAATCAACTCATGGATACTTGTGGTGACATTGGAGTATCTAGGTGACATTAGGGTTGGTTGATGTGTATCATATGGAGTTATTCTAGTACGAACTCTAGGGCTGTTTGTGACACTTATAGGAATAGCTCAATAGATTGATCGGAAAGGATAACTTTGAGGTGGTTTCGTACCCTACAACAATTTCTATCTTATGTTCTCTGCTAATAGGAACTTTGGAGTGATTCTTTGTCCCACGTTGAGGGATTGTTATATGATTCAATTATGTTAGCACTGTTGAGAGATTGCACTAGTGAAAGTATGAACCCTAGGCCTTGTTTTCAAGCATTGCAATACCGGTTGTGCTCCATTTTATCACTTGCTACCTTGCTGTTTTTATTTATTCAGATTATAAAAATATATTCCTACTATCCATACTACACTTGTATCTCCATCTCTTCGCTGAACTAGTGCACCTATACAATTTACCATTGTATTGGGTGTGTTGGGGACACAAGAGATTTCTTGTATTTGGTTGCAGGTTGTTTGAGAGAGACCATCTTCATCCTACGCCTCCCATGAATTGATAAACCTTAGGTCATCCACTTGAGGGAAAATTGCTACTGTCCTACAAAACTCTGCGCTTGGAGGCCCAACACGAGTCTACAAGAATAAGTTGTGTAGTAGACATCAAGCACCGCAAGATCGAACCCATTACAAAGCACCTCTCCCATGGCAAGATAAATCAATCTAGTTGGCCAAACCAAATCAATAGATCGGAGAGAAATACGAAGCTATAACAATCATGCATAAAAGAGTTCAGAGAAAACTCAAATAATATTCATGGACAATCTGATCATAAACTCACAATTCATCGGATCCCAACAAACACACCGCAAAAAGTGATTACATCGGATAGAACTCCAAGAACATCGAGGAGAACATTGTATTGAAGATCAAAAAGAGAGAAGAAGCCATCTAGCTACTAACTATGGACCCGAAGGTCTATGGTAAACTACTCACGCATCATCGGAAGGGCAGCAAGGTTGATGTAGAGCCCCTCCGTGATCGAATCCCCCTCCGGCAGTGTGCCGGAAAAGGCCTCCAGATGGGATCTCTCGAGAACAGGAACTTGCGGCAGCGGAAAAAGTATTTCGTGGACTCCCCTATTGGTTTCCCGATTTTAGAGTATTTATAGAGGTGGAATTAGGTCAAACGGAGCAGAGGTGGGCCCACGAGGCACCAGGGCGCGCCACCCCCCCTGGGGCGCGCCTTGGTGGCTCCTGGCCACCTCCTCTATCTTCTGGCCCTCTCCCGAAGCTTCTAGTGTCTCTTATGTCCAGAAAAAAATCTCCAAAAAGTTTCGTGGCATTTGGACTTCGTTTAGTACTGATATTCTGAAAAACCAAAAACAGGTAAAAAAACAGCAACTGGCACTGGCACTAAGTTAATAGGTTAGTCCCAAAAAATGATATATAATTGCTTGTAAGTGTATATAAAACATCCAAGATTGATACTATAATAGCATGGAATAATCAAAAATTATAGATACGTTGGAGACGTATCAATGATACTCAAATTTTTGAGTGAATGAATGAGTGAGGTTGTAGTGTTGCGGTGGCTTATCTGCGATGAAGGCGGAGAGCTCGGTGTTGTGTATATATTGGTCAAACTCTTCCTTGATGCCTGCACCTAGCATGAACTTGTTGCACGGCCATCGACACGATTTTGCTTCGGCACCTCACACTGAACTTGCCCTTGGTTCAACATATGATTGGCGTGCTGGGCTTTCACTCGATGATGCTTCAGAGGACCTCCTCCTTGAAGAACTCCTCCTGAAGATGTTCATATTCCTACAAACAAATTTCTGAAAAAATTTGGACCACAAAAAGATGTTAACAAAACTTCACCAAATTGATAGCAACTACTCATATAAGTGACTAGAGGTTATATCAAGCATTCAAACTACTTAGAACTCAAAGAATTTAACATGCAAGCTCATTTTCAGTAGCACCAATAGCAGCAATTTATGCAAAATATAATCCACTAAAGCAAAAACTAATTGGAGCAATGGGAGAGTCATATACCAAGGAGCAATCCCTCAAAACAGTTTCGGAAACGGAGCTCCGAGCAAAGAGATCGAAAATCTCAGGTTTGGGAGCAAGAACACGAGAGAGAGAGAGAGAGAGCTACCACGATTTTTTTCTTGAGGTAGGAGATGAAGTGGGCTGAATAGATAAGTGAGTGGGTCCCTGTGGGGCCCACAAGGCATCTTGGCGCGCCCTGTGGGGTGGCCGCGCCCTGTTGCCTTGTGGGCAACAGGTGCACCCCCCTGGGTTGTTCTTAGTGCCAAAAATTCTTATATATTCTAGAAAAAATCATGTTAAAATTTTATTGCATTCTGAGCACTTTTATTTTTAGGTCATTTTTTATTGCACGGATAATTCAGAAAACAGGATAATCATGGCATTTTCATTTTATTAAATTTAAATAACAGAGAGCAAAAGATAGGTACAGAAAGTTGTGCTTACTAAATTCATCGACCACATACCCCTCAAAAAGAATCCATTAATAAGGTTGATCAAGTCTTATTAACAAACTATTTCCGAGTGACATGAAACCGAAGAATTTTCGTATAACACTAAGTTACCTCAATAGGGATATGCATTCCCCCAACAATAAGGATCTCATATTTCTTTTTGACAGAAGGAAGGGGAAATTTGAATCCTCCAATAGTGATTGTAGAAGTTTTCTCAATAATATTGATACCATTCACCGAAGTTTGTTTCTTCGGAAAATAAACTGTATGCTCATTACCATTGACATGGAAAGTAACCTTGCTTTTGTTGCAGTCAATAACAGCCCCTGCAGTGTTCAAAAAGGGTCTACCAAGGATAATCGACATGTTGTCTTCCTCAGGCATATCAAGTATAACAAAGTCCGTTAAAATAGTAACATTCACAACAACAACAGGCACATCCTCGCAAATTCCAATCGGTATAGCAGTTGATTTATCAGCCATTTGCAAAAATATTTCAGTAGGTGTGAGCTTATTCAAATCGAGTCTTTTGTATAAGGAGAAATGCATGACACTAACACCGGCTCCCAAATCACATAAAGCAGTTTTAACATAACTTCTTTTAATGGAGCATGGTATAGTAGGAATTCCCGGATCTCCTAACTTTTTAGGTACTCCACCCTTAAAAGAATAATTTGCAAGCATGGTGGAAATTTCAGCTTCAGGTATCTTTCTTTTATTAGTGACAATATCTTTCATGTATTTAGCATAGGGAGACATTTTCAACATATAAATCAAGCGAGTGCGCAAAAAGACAGGTCTAAGCATTTCAACAAAGCGCTTAAAATCTTCATCATCCTTATTTTTAGATGGTTTAGTAGGAAAAGGCATAGGTTTTTGAACCCATGGTTCTCTTTCCTTTCCATGTTTTCTAGCAACGAAGTCTCTTTTATCATATCTTTTATTCTTAGGAGGTGGGTTATCAAGATCAACAGCAGGTTCTATTTCTACATCATTGTCTGGTTGAGCATCAACATGAACATCATCATTGTCATTATCATTATCACTAGGTGTATGTTCATTACCAGATTGTGTCTCAGCATCGGAAATAGAAACATCATTTTGATTCTCAGGAGGTTTTTCTATCTCAGGTTCACTAGAAGCATGCAAAGTCCTATCATTTTTCTTTTTCTTTTTCTTCTTAGATGGACTAGGTGCATCAATATTATTTCTTTGAGAATCTTGTTCAATTCTTTTAGGATGACCTTCAGGATATAGAGGATCCTGAGTCATTCTACCTCCTCTAGTAACAACTTTAACAGCATGGTCATTCTTTTTATTATTCATCTCATCAAGCAAATCATTTTGTGACTTAGCAATTTGTTCTAACTGAGTCTAAACCATAGAAGCATGTTTACTCAAGCACTTAACATCATTAGCAGTTCTAAACATCAAATCACTCAAGCATTCAATCATGATGGCATTCCGTTTTAGTTGATTGCTAACATACATATTAAAGTGTTCCTGTTTAATGATGTAATTATCAAATTCATACAGGCATTGACTAGCAGAATTATTATACGGAATGTCACCTTCATCAAATCTAGTGAGAGAATTTACCTCCACTACCTGTGTCGGGATGTCGAGCCCATGTATTTCTTCAATAGGTGGTAAATTCTTAACATCTTCAGCTTTAATACCTTTTTCCTTCATAGATTTCTTAGCTTCTTGCATATCTTCTGGACTGAGGAATAGAATATCTCTCTTCTTCGGAATTGGCTTAGGTGGTGGTTCAGGAAGTGTCCAATCATCGGCATTTCTCAATATATTATTCAATAATACTTCAGCCTGTCCAACAGTTCGTTCCCTGAAAACACAACCAGCACAACTATCTAGGTAGTCCCTAGAAGCATCGGTTAGTCCATTATAAAAGATATCAAGTACTTCATTTTTCTTAAGAGGATGATCAGGCAAAGCATTAAGTAGTTGGAGAAGCCTCCCCCAAGCTTGAGGGAGATTCTCTTCTTCAATTTGCACAACGTTAAATATTTCCTATAAGGCAGCTTGTTTCTTATGAGCAGGAAAATATTTTTCTGAGAAGTAATATATCATATCCTGGTGGCTACGCACACAACCAGAAGCAAGAGTATTAAACCATTTCTTAGCATCACCCTTTAATGAGAAGGAAACAACTTAAGAATATAGTAATAGCGAGTTTTTTTCTCATGAGCAAATAGAGTGGCAATATCATTCAATTTAGTAAGGTGTGCCACAACAATTTCAGTTTCATAACCATGAAAAGGATCAGATTCAACCAAAGTAATTAACCCAGGATCGACAGAGAATTCATAATCCTTGTCAGTAACAAATAAGGAAGAGGTAGCAAACTTAGGATCATATTTCATTCTCTCCCTCATAGATTTTTCTTTCAACTCAGCAAGCAATTTTCTAACCTCATCTCTATCATTACAAGCAAGAATAGCCCTGACTGTCTTCCTATCAAAAACATAACCATCAGATGTCTCAGGCATTTCAACTCTAGTAGGAGAGCTAGGCATAATAGGTGAATCATAATTCTCAAGAGTTTCAACATTTTCAATTCCTTTAGCTTTAGCAATTTGTTCATCAAGAAATTCACCAAGTGGCACAGTATTATCAAGCATAGTACTAGCATCATCATAAGTATCATTCATAGCAGAAGTAGTATCATCAATAACTTGCGACATATCAGAATAAATAACAGGTGGTGGTGTCGCAAGTCTACTCAAAACAGAAGGTGAATCAAGTGCAGAGTGTGATGGCAGTTCCTTACCTCCTCTAGTCATAGAGGGGACGATCTTAGTCTTAGCGTCTTTCAGATTCTTCATAGTGATCAATAGATATAAATCCCAAGTGACTCAACAAATAGAGCTATGCTCCCCGGCAACGGCGCCAGAAACAGGTCTTGATAACCCACAAGTATAGGGGATCGCAACAATTTTCGCGGGTAGTATTTCACCCAGATTTATTGATTCGACACAAGGGGAGCCAAAGAATATTTGCAAGTATTAGCAGTTGAGTTTTCAATTCAACCACACCGGGAGATAAAATATCTGCAGCAAAATATTTAGTAGCACAATAATATGATAGTTTTGATAGCAGTAGCAACAGTAACAGTAGCAGTTTTGTAGCAAGTGTAAAGCAGTAGCAACAAAGTAACTTAGCAGAAACCAATATGAGAAAGTCGTAGGCATTGGATCGGTGATGATAATTATGTTGGATGATATTCATCATATAATAGCCACAACCTAAGGGGATACACAATGGCTCCAATTCATCAATGTAATGTAGGCATGTATTCCGTATATAGTCATACGTGCTTATAATAAGAACTTGCATGACATCTTTTGTCCTACCCTCCCGTGGCAGCGGGGTCCTTAAGGAAAATAAGGGATATTAAGGCCTGATACGTCCATTTTGCATCATGTTTTGCTACTGTTATTTATAGTGTTTTTAATCAATATAACACTTTGTGGAGCAATTCTAATGCCTTTTCTCTCTTAATATGCAAGATTTACACAAGGAGGGAGATTGCCGGCAGTTGGAATTCTGGACCTGAAAAAGCTATGTCAGAGATACCTATTCTGCACATCTCCAAATGAGCTGAAATTTTGCGGAGATTTATTTTGGAATAAATAAAAAATACTGGAAGCAAAAAGTACCAGAGGGGGCCACCCAAGTGCCCACGAGGCACCAGGGCGCGCCACCCCCTCCCCCCCAGGCGCGCCCTGGTACCTCGTGGGGCCCCTGGCCATCCTCTAGCCCCCATTTTCTGGTATTTAAGTCATTTTGCCCTAGAAAAAATATAGAGAAGACTTTCGGGACGGTGCGCCGCCGTCTCGAGACGGAACTTGGGCAGGAGCACATTTGCTCTCCGGCGGAGAGATTCTGCCGGAGATACTTCCCTCCGGGAGGGGGAAATCATCGCCATCGACATCACCAGCGATCCTCTCATCGTGGGAGGACTAATCTTCATCAACATCTTCACCAGCACCATCTCATCTCAAACCCTAGTTCATTTCTTGTATTCAATCTTTGTCTCAAAACCTCAGATTGGTACATGTGGGTTGCTAGTAGTGTTGATTACATCTTGTAGTTGATGCTAGTTGGTTTATTTGGTGGAAGATTATATGTTCAGATCTATTATGCTATTCAATCCCTCTCTGATCTTGGACATGAATATGATTTGTGAGTAGTTACTTTTGTTCTTGAGGACATGGGAGAAGTCTTGTCATAAGTAATCATGTGAATTTGGTATTCGTTCGATATTTTGATGATATGTATGTTGTTGATTCCCTTAGTGGTATCGTGTGAACGTCGACTACATGACACTTCACCATCTTTGGCCCTAAGGGAATGCATTGTGGAGTAGTAATTAGATGATGGGTTGCTAGAGTGACAGAAGCTTAAACCCTAGTTTATACGCTATTCCGTAAGGGGCTGATTTGGATCCATATGTTTAATGCTACGGTTAGAGTTATCTTAATTCTTCTTTCGTAGTTGCGGATGCTTGCGAGAGGGGGTAATCATAAATGGGAGGATTGTTCAAGTAAGAACAGCACCCAAGCACTGGTCCACCCACATATCAAATTATCAAAGTAGCGAACGCGAATCAAACAAACATGATGAAAGTGACTAGATGAAATTCCCATGTGTCCTCGAGAACGCTTTACTTATTATAAGAGATCGTTCCGGCTTGTCCTTTGCTACAAAAAGGATTGGGCCACCTTGCTGCACTCTTTTTTACTATTGCTGCTTGTCACTTGTTACAAATTATCTTGCTATCAAACTACTCGTTACCGATAATTTCAGTGCTTGCTGAAAACACCTTGCTGAAAACCGCTTGTCATTTCGTTCTGCTCCTCGTTGGGTTCGACACTCTTATCGAAAGTACTACGATTGATCCCCTATACTTGTGGGTCATCAAGACTCTTTTCTGGCGCCGTTGCCGGGGAGTGAAGCGCCTTTGGTGAGTGGAATTTGGTAAGGAAACATTTATATTACGTGCTGAAATTCACTGTTGCTTGTCACTATGGAAAGTAATCCTTTGAGGGGTTTGTTCGGGGTATCTTCACCTCGACCGGAAACACAAATAGTTGCTCCTCAACCTACTGCACCTACTGAAAATATTTCATATGAAATTCCTCCGGGTATGATAGAGAAACTGCTAGCTAATCCTTATGCAGGAGACGGAACGGTACATCCTGATATGCACTTAATCTATGTGGGTGAAATTTGTGGATTGTTTAAGCTTTTAGGTTTATCCGGAGATGGAGCTAAGAAGAAAGTATTCCCTTTATATTTAGAGGGAAAGGCATTAATGTGGTATAGGCTATGTGATGATACTGATACATGGGACTGGAACCGATTGAAACTAGAATTCCATCAGAAATTTTATCCTATGCATTTGGTTCATCGTGATCGGAATTATATATATAATTTTTGGCCTTGTGAAGGAGAAAGCATCGCTCAAGCTTGGGGGAGGCTTAAGTACATGATGTACACATGCCCCAACCATGAGCTCTCAAAAGAAATTATCTTACAGAATTTTTATGCTCGGCTTTCTCATGATAATCAAACTATGCTCGATTCTTCTTCGACTGGCTCCTTTATGAAGAAAACTATTGAATTCAGATGGGATCTTCTGGAAAGAATTAAATGCAACTCTGAAGATTGGGAACTCGACAAAGGTAACGAGTCAGGTATAATACTTGAGTTCGATTGTGTTAAATCTTTTATGGCCACTGATGCTTTTCATAAGTTTAGCACTAAATATGGACTTGACTCTGAGATAGTAGCTTCCTTTTGTGAATCATTTACTACTCATGTTGATCTCCCTAAGGAGAAGTGGTTTAAATATCATCCCTCTGTTAAAGAAAAGATTGAGGAACCCGTTAGTGTTAAAGAAGAAACAATTATTTACCATGTTGATCCAGTTGTGCCCACTGCTTATATTGAGAAACCACCTTTTCCTGTTAGGATTAAGGAACATGTTAAAGTTTCAACTGTGGTTAACAAAAGTAATATTAGAGCACCTAGACCCTCTGAACAAATTAAAGTTGAACCTAATGTTGCTATGGTTAAAGATCTCTTGGTCGATAATATAGATGGGCATGTTATTTACTTCTGTAATGAAGCAACTAGAATTGCTAAACCAGATCCTAAAGATAAAAATAGACCCATAGTAGGCATGCCTATTGTCTCTGTTAAAATAGGAGATCATTGTTATCATGGCTTATGTGATTTGGGTGCTAGTGTTAGTGCTATTTTGTTTACCTTATATCAAGAAATTATGAATGATATTGCACCTGTTGAAATAGAGGACATTGATGTTACTATTAAGCTTGCAAACAGAGATACCATTACACCACTTGGGATCATTAGAGATGTTGAAGTCTTGTGTGAAAAAATAAAGTATCCTACTGATTTTCTAGTCCTAGGTTCTCCACCAGATGACTTTTGTCCCATTATATTTGGTAGACCTTTCTTGAACACTGTTAATGCTAAGATTGATTGCGCTAAAGAAACTGTCAGTGTTGATTTCGGTGGTACATCTCATGAGTTTAATTTCTCCAAGTTTCGTAGACAACCTGATGCGGAGCATCCTACGGACATCACCATGTCAAGAGTCCGTTCGGCAAGTGACACGTGCGACATCTACTTCACATACCCAAAGGTGAATCATCTCCTTTACACGTGTTCACTTGACCCCTTCGAGGATGGTATACTACTTGACACTCCACTTGTGTGCATACATAGGTATTGTCGGAGCTTCACGGACGTCGAGGAGGAGTGCAAGCGCCAAGGAACAACTACACCGTCCGCGAAGGAAGCATGGAAGCGGAGACGAAAGAAGACGGAGCTACGGGAAGCTACAGCGGCCGGACATCCGGGCCCCGGGCCGGACATCCGGCGTCTCCAGATCCAAGCCAGGAGCCACGTCCAGCACCTGCCGAAGCCCAGCGGCCGGACATCCGGCCGTGCCCCCGGACATCCGGCGCTACATGTCGGGCCAGACATCCGGCCTCCCTCCCAGAAATCCGGCGACTGGCAACAGAAGGTTGGCCATCTCCAGGCCGGACATCCGGCGCCTCTCGTGAGGCCGGACATCCTGGCCCCAGCCCGGACATCTGGCGCCGCCTGCGAGCGTGGACAGGGCCCGAGGCCCATGTATCTCTCTTTCCCCCTCCCACTTCGTGGCTAGACTATAAATACCCCTTCCCCTCCTCATTCTAGGGTTAGCTAAGATTAGAAATACACATTGGAGCTTAGCTCATGTACCTCCCCTTGTGGGATTCCTCTTGAGAGAGAGAAGATCCCTAGTGGATGCAAGACCTCCTAAGGGAGAAGGATCTACCTAGATCATCAAGACCTCATCTCCTTTTGGATTTGGGATGAACTCTATCTTGTACCGATTTCCCTTCGTTGTTCTTGTACCTTGTGATCTTGTGTGTTTAGTCTAGTGGATGTGTGATTGGACTTGTTCTTGAGTGTTCCTCTCGTGATTTCCCTCGTGTTCTTCGTGTTCTTCGTAGGATCCCCTCCAATTCATGAAAGATCGTCAATTAGGGTTCCACCCTACATCATCTTGGTATCATGAGCCATAATGATCACGAATTTGGAGTCCTACCCCCCACTTTCTAGCCTAATTTTGTTTGTTCTTGCCCAATTTCGAAAATCCCCACCAAAAATAGCCTCACCAATTTTTTTGCATTTTGTTGGTTCTTGTGAGATTTTGTTGTGTTTGATCCGTGATTTTGTTATTTGGCAAGTGGATCTAGCTTTCCCACCACGAAATCCATCCAAAAATTTCTTTTCCCCCATCAATTTTGACACCCAAATCATCAATTTCCGCCCCAAATCGAGTTTCGAAGTCCAAATCCCGATCTAGAATCGTCGGGCCGGACATCCGGGCCACCGGCCGGACATCCGGGCCATCGGGCCGGACATCCGGGTCCCCGGCCGGACATCTGGCTCCTGGAGCACAAAATCGCGCAAGTTTCTGGACATACAGCCCCGGATATCCGGCCTCACCCCCGGATGTCCGACCCCTGGGAATTTCAGCCAACACCTTTTCGGCCATAACTTTCACATCCGAAGTCCGATTTTGACGTTCTTTAGCTCGTTGGATAGCTATTGACATCCCCCATCCATCTAGGTAGGTTCCAACCCCATTTGACTCCATCATAATTTTTTCATTTTGGCATCTTTACCTAGGCCCTCCACCATATCATCCACAAAACCACCATAGCTTTCCGCAACCTAACCCATTTTGATCCCCATAGCATTTGAGGTTGTTTGAGTTGTGGTTTGTGTCTCCTAACGTGTTTCGGCTACTTAGGGACGGTGACTTCAACTCCACTTCCGCTTTGACGACTCCGAAACCACCACCGCTTTCCGCTACCATCATTTGACATTTGACATTTGAGATTTTGAGTTTGCGGTTTCTGTTTCCTAAGGTGTTTCGGCTAATTAGGAATGGTTCAACAACGACAGCACCGCCACTCATCATCGCCACGGACTCGACATCGACATTGTCCACTTCATCATCATCCGTCCTTGCTTACAAACGAGAACCCACCAACGGTAACTTCGACGACATCATTGTACATTTCCTTGCCATTGCATTGATCACCTTGAGCCTATTGCGTCACTTTCCTATCGAGACTAGCAAGTTGAGAATTGTCGGGCCACGCTCATTGTGCACCTTAGTGATCCGCTTAGGCCGCATAGCTACATTTAGCGTGCCATCATCTTGCTATCATCATTGTGCCATAAGTCTCTCCCGTGCATATTTTACATACTTGTCTCATATCATACCTGGCTCGAGCATCAAGCATTGTGGCAAAGCATACAAAAAAAGAGAGCAAAAGCTTTTAAGCAAAAGAGGAGATACAAAAGAGCTTGTAAGCAATAGAAATAGCATTGAGCCATCTTGCATAGTACATACTCTTGGAGCATACATACATATCATACTTGGGATTGAAGACGGCATGGTTACTCGCTTAGGTTTGTGCACAAGCGTATCTAGCCCATTTGAGCAATCGAGCTATTGTCTCTCTAGTATCCGTGCAACACAAGCTTTTTGCGTGGTAACACATTTTGTGCTCATTCCTTGGTTGCGCGGATCCCACTTATCTATCCGTGTGTGTGTTTCCTTGTGCTACTATAGCTATTGATCTATTTGCTTTACATTGCAATTTTGTGGATCTTCCTCAACATTTTCGATATTATTGACTAACACTTGCTTGAATTTTGTGCCACTTGTCCTAACCAAGCCACTTGATAAGCTTTACCTTGTAGGTGTGAGTGAACAAGTCCGGTACCAATTCCACTATTCTCTCAATTCACATTGAGTGACGCGGGATACATCCTCAACTTTGGGAAAAGGTAGCTTGGTATTTTTTATCTCATTTCCTACTCACCTTTGCTCGAGTCTTGTGATGGATAGGCAAAGCACATCTCCTTCGGTCTACAACAACAACGACGAGTTTGATGCTATGAAGAACCTCTTGGACGCCAAGATGGATGCTCAAATGGAGGTGCTAAAAGCCCTCATCAAGACCGGCAAGAGGTCTTCCTTATCTTCGAGAAGACGCGCAAGTGCACATGCTTCCGAGCTACCATCTCCGGCAAGACCACATCGGCATCGACAACATCAACGACAAGAACTTGAATGTCAAGAGCTCAACACCAACCACCGCTCTACGACTTCACCATCTACCTTGGCATCTTCGCCAAGCGACTTCAAGGCATCTTCGCCTTTGGACATGCGGCATCTTTGCCGACAAGCACCTCAAAATTACGCTCAAGAGAAGCTCCCCAAGCTCAAGTCCGCGACTTCCACGAGCTACTACGACTTCGACACCGACCATGAGATTCCTTTCTATGGGACTCAAGACCCCGAGGAGTATCTCGAGTGGGAGCGCAAGATGGACGACTACCTCAAGCTACATCAAGTCCCCTCCGAAGATCAAGTGACGTGCGCCACAAGTAACTTCCATGACTACGCGTCGACATGGTGGCTTCACACACCTTCGAAGAGCTTCAACATGAGTTGGCCCAAGACGAAGAAAGTGATGCGGCGAGAATTTGTGCCTTTCACCTACACGGAACATCTTCAACTCCAATTGGAGAACACCATACAAGGATCCAAGTCCCTCGATGAGTACTTCAAGGAGATGAAGAAAGCCTTGCGATGAGCCGGTGTGGACGACCCCACTTGGATGAAGTTCTACTTCATGATGGGATTGAACAACGACATCTCCAAGACTATCTTCCTCGACAACTACGAGTCCCTCGATGACATCTACTTTGGTGCTCTCAAGGCGGAACAAGAACACATGAAGGCCAAGGCTTCTCCACCCCAAGCACACTTCGAGAAGGCCAAGCTCCAAGACGGTGAGCATGAGGATAGTACCACCACGATGTCCAAGCCCAACGAGCTTCAAGACGATGCTCCCAAGTTTGACTTCACCGCCATCCCTCTTTGTGGCATTGATGATGCCGAGTATACCACGACTCTTTTTGAAGACGGCGTGGCGACGAGTACGATGACGGAGCCTCTCAAGGAACATGCTTTGGAGGCGAGCGACAAGGTGGCGAGCAAGGATGATGCTTCCATCTTTGGAGGCGAGAGTGATGATGAGCCATCTTCGGCCTTCATCCACGGCGACGGCGACGATGACTTGAGTGACATGAGCAGCAATATTGAGAGTGAGAGCGAGTTCACCACTAGCCCCATATATGATAAGATGCCCCAATTCCCATGTGAGGAGAGCCACAACCCCCACCACTTGAGTGAGATGAGTGACTCCACCATATGTGAGTTTGAGTGCGCCTATTTTGAGGGAGTGAGTGAGCCACCACATAGAGAGAGTGAGATAGTTTATAGGGCATGTGAGGCCATTTTGATTTCTAACAACTTAACATCTACCTCTATTGTGTCTTCTCATTTGGTGCTAGGTCCCATATCTGATGACGCGCCGATCCTCCACGACCTCGTCCCTCCTATGGACAAGACGATGGCCATGGTGGAATATGATGCACCCCCCACATGGTTCCATCACGATGAAGATGACCACGACTTGGTCTTTGCCACCTCACCTACACCACATGAGTGGAATAACAAAGGTAACATAGGTGAAGGTGATGAGCTAGTCCCACTAGTGGACATTGATTGCTTGCATGATGTTGATCCTCCTATTGACACGCTTCTTGCTAGTATGATTTCCCCATGCGATGATTTACCCATTTATGATGAGTTTGATGATTGCCATGAGGATTTTATTAGTTGTGATGCCATGTTGCATAGGATTTCTTGTGTGCATTCTATTGGCCACATCATGTTTGACGATCCGCTTGACTTGTCATATGCTATGCATGAGATCAACAGTATGTCCAATTTGCAATCTCATCGTAGTAACTATGCATATGCCATTAAAATAAACCCAATTTGCACATATGGCATAGATGACAAGCCCATGGTTATTGGCATTTGTTTTTCTTGTGATGATATTGATATGCTTCCTTTGCATCAATTCTCTCATATGCCATGCCATGACCACCTAGCTTCGGACATGCATTATTTGCCATGTTGTCAATTTTCTCCATACGATGTTTTCGCTATTGCTCATGAGGAGACCCCTATAGTTTCCTCATACATGTTAGGAAATTTTGATCGATCCCATCCATTGCATGATCCCAATGATTGTGTGCACCATATGCATCCCATGAATAAAACTGCTATTGATGTGCCATATACTTGCATGCTCAATTTGTGTCCCCATCATGTTATACATAACACCTATTCTTTCATGATGGATGACATGTTCATATACCATGGCTCAAATTTATTTGAGCATTGCTTGTTTTGTGCTAACTCTCACGTGCACATACACATCATGATGGATGATGTGTACATTTACCACGCACACACTTTGTTTCGTTTGCCTATTTGTTGTGTAGGTACCCATGCTTACTTGTCAACCTCGCAAGCGCACGAGTTGACGAAACGAGCTCTAGAGAGCAATGAAGATATGCGCCACCATGGAGTGCTTACCCTCCACCCACCCTCTACGCGACGAGCCTTCGCGCATTTCTTCTACATGGCCCTCACATGGTTATGGGTTATTGTCCATTATATATCCTTTGCCCATATTGCCATGTTCACTTTGCATGATATGCTCATTTCCATTTGGATGACATGCTTTGGTGACCCATGCTTTGCATTACACATGATCCATGATTCTAGTACTTGTATGTGTATTTGCAAGCTTGGTGGAGCTATTGATTGTTCTTGCCATGTTCCATTTCTCATTCATGCCTATGATCCTATTGATGCTTACCCCATTACTTGTCTTTCTTGCGATATGTCATGTGCATTGTCTATGTCTATTATTTGTTCACATGACATGATTGCCAAGATTCCCTCTAGTGTGTTGCATCTTCGCTCCACTAGTTTGCACGACATGATTGCTATGATTGCTAACCTTATTGAATAACCGATGACTCATACTTGCTCGTTTCATGCGGTTGATAGCACTTATTCCCATGCTTTGCACATGATTGATATTGCTTCTTGTCATATGTCTCCATATGTTGCCTCTCTCATGCTAGATGATTTGCCATGTATTGAGTGCAACTATGATTTTAGTCTTGCTAAAGAGATCGCCCCATAGCTTTCTCCCATATTATTGGAGCTTTTGACATCTTTCATGTGAAGCATGCTTGTCTTACCTCTTTGCACCATATGCATAGTGCCATGAACATTAAGATTGTTGCATCATATTACCTATGCACTTTTGCTACTAATGGTTATGTGCAAGAGACGAGAACCATCATGATGGATGATGTGTTTATCTACCATGCACGTACGTTCTTCGCTTTGTTGTGTGCATGTGTAGGATCCTTCGACATCGTGTCAACTTCCACTTCACGTGAGTTGACCATTCGAGCTCTTGAGAGCGAGCCACTTTCGACCGATGCGCTTCTACAACGCATTTGATACCAATTCGGCATTGTGAAGGACGCACAAGGACATGCTTTTGAGGTGATATCCTTCTCTTTCGAGAACACCAAAACCATGAGCATGAATATTGTTGATCATACTTCATGTGTTGCTTGCACCATGACACATTGCACACATGCTAGAGATCTTCATGTTTTGACTTGTCATTGCCACATTGCCATGCCTCATGATATATATGCCTTGTGTGTTGCATCGAACATGATTATCCCATGCTATTTCCATGTGTTTGATTGCAACAATGTCATTTCTTCACATATGCCATGTCCCATTGATTGCTACATGCTTGACTTGATTGCCTCACACATAATGAACATTTGCTCTTTCTATTGTGTTGAGTGCCACACTATCTTCACTACACCATATGCACATTATGCTTGGTTTGTCTTGCACTTGAACCATGTGTTTAGACACTTCATTTTATTTGGTGTTGTGAATGATTCTTATGCCTACCATAGACCATTTGTTGAACGCTTGATGCATGCTTGCTATGACCTTGAGGAAGATGCTTGTTATCTTGTCACACATATTTGCATCTCTACCTCCCATTTGCATGCTTGTTTCCATGATGATCTTGATTGTGCTCAATTTATGTGCTTACATGCCATGTCTCATTCCTTTGTCACACCTTATGCTATACATGACGACAACACTTGTTGGGTGAATCACCGCTTGAATGCTTGGTTTTGCACTAACGCTAACCACATTTGTTTTTCCAAGTGCTTGTTGTCCTTGTTCCTTTTGAAGGAATCACAAGTCGGTGCGACATTGGAGAGTGCACATTTCGAGCTTCAAGATGAAGAGCGCTTGGTGATCGTCCACTTCTACACGACGACGACATCTCTTTCCCATGGTGATTTGGATTTCGATCCGAGGACGGATCTTTTCCAAGGGGGAGGGGATGATGCGGAGCATCCTACGGACATCACCATGTCAAGAGTCCGTTCGGCAAGTGGCACGTGCGACATCTACTTCACATACCCAAAGGTGAATCATCTCCTTTACACGTGTTCACTTGACCCCTTCGAGGATGGTATACTACTTGACACTCCACTCGTGTGCATGCATAAGTATTGTCGGAGCTTCACGGACGTCGAGGAGGAGTGCAAGCGCCAAGGAACAACTACACCGTCCGCGAAGGAAGCATGGAAGCGGAGACGAAAGAAGACGGAGCTGCGGGAAGCTACAGCGGCCGGACATCCGGGCCCCGGGCTAGACATCCGGCGTCTCCAGATCCAAGCCAGGAGCCACGTCCAGCACCTGCCGAAGCCTAGCGGCCGGACATCCGGCCGTGCCCCCGGACATCCGGCGCTACACGTCGGGCCGGACATCCGGCCTACCTCCCGGAAATCCGGCGACTGGCAACAGAAGGTTGGCCATCTCCAGGCCGGACATCCGGCGCCTCCCGTGAGGCCGGACATCCTGGCCCCAGCCCGGACATCTGGCGCCGCCTGCGAGCGTGGACAGGGCCCGAGGCCCATGTATCTCTCTTTCCCCCTACCACTTCGTGGCTAGACTATAAATACCCCTTCCCCTCCTCATTCTAGGGTTAGCTAAGATTAGAAATACACATTGGAGCTTAGCTCATGTACCTCCCCTTGTGGGATTCCTCTTGAGAGAGAGAAGATCCCTAGTGGATGCAAGACCTCCTAAGGGAGAAGGATCTACCTAGATCATCAAGACCTCATCTCCTTTTGGATTTGGGATGAACTCTATCTTGTACCGATTTCCCTTTGTTGTTCTTGTACCTTGTGATCTTGTGTGTTTGTTAGTCTAGTGGATGTGTGATTGGACTTGTTCTTGAGTGTTCCTCTTGTGATTTCCCTCGTGTTCTTCCCTGTGTTCTTCGTGTTCTTCGTAGGATCCCCTCCAATTCATGAAAGATCGTCAATTAGGGTTCCACCCTACATCACAACCTCATGATAAAGAATTGCCTAGTAAAGATGAAATTATTGGTCTTGCTTCTATTGCCGTACCTCCTACTGATCCGTTGGAACAATATTTGCGAGACCATGAAAACGATATGCATATGAATGAAAGAAATGAAATAGATAAGATGTTCTTTGATCAACCACCTATACTTAAACATAATTTGCCTGTTGAAACTCTTGGAGGCCCTCCTCCACCTAAAGTTGATCCTGTATTTGAATTGAAGCAATTGCCTGATACATTGAAATATGCTTATCTTGATGAAAAGAAGATATATCCTGTTATTATTAGTGCTAAACTTTCAGCGCATGAAGAAAAGAGATTACTGAAAACTCTAAGGAAGCACCGAGCTGCTATTGGATATACTCTTGATGATCTTAAGGGCATTAGTCCCACTCTATGTCAGCACAAAATTAATATGGAGCCTGATGTTAAACCAGTTGTCGACCACCAACGACGATTAAATCCTAAGATGAAAGAGGTGGTAAGAACCGAAATATTAAAACTTCTGGAAGCAGGTATAATCTATCCCATAGCTGATTGTAGATGGGTGATACGTCTCCAACGTATCTATAATTTATGAAGTATTCATGCCATGTTTATTATAGTTTTGTATGATTTTGGTGCACTTTTATATGGCTTTTATATGATTTTTATGGACTAACATATTGACCTAGTGCCCAGTGCCAGTTGTTGTTTTCTGCTTGTTTTTGGCTTTCCAGAAAATCCATATCAAATGAAGTCCAAATGCAGCGAAACTTTTTGACGATTTTTTCTAGAACATAAGAGACACTAGAAGCTTCGGGAGGTGGCCAGAAGACCCAAATGGGCCCCACGAGCCACCAGGGCGCGCCACCCCCACCAGGCGCGCCCTGGTGCCTCGTGGGCCCCCTGTGGCCCTTCTTCGCGTGATTCCAACGCCAAAAAATCATATATATTCAGAAACCCCCGAAAGTTAACCTAGATGAGTTTTTACGCCACTGCAAGCCTCTGTACCTCCACGATCTAATATACAGCCCTTTTCAGGCACCCTGTCGGAGGGGGGGAATCATCACCGGAGGCCATCTTCATCATCCCGACGGTCTCCATGACGAGGAGGGAGTAGTTCACCCTCGGGGCTGAGGATTTGTACTAGTAGCTATGTGTTTTATCTCTCTCTCTCTCGTCTTCTTGATTTGGCACGATCATGATGTACCGCAAGCTTTGTTAATATAGTTGGATCATATGGTGTTTCCTCCCTCTCTATCCTTGTTGTGATGAATCGAATATTTTCCCTTTGAGGTTTCGTTATTGTCGGATTGAATATTTCAGATTTGAGAACACTTGATGTATGTCTTGCATATGAATACCCGTGGTGACAATGGGGTATTATATTGATTCACTTGATATATGTTTTGGCACTCAACTCGCGGATTCCCGAGGTGACATTGGGGTAATCTATGCATAGGGGTTGATGCACGTTTTCATTATCTTTTCTCCGATAGAAACTTTGGGTTGCTCCTTGGAGTTCTTTGTGTGGATTGAATAGTATGATTATGGAGTTGTTTGATGCATATCGTATAATCAACTCACGGATACTTGTGGTGACATTGGAGTATCTATGTGACATTAGAGTTGGTTGATGTGTATCATATGGTGTTATTTTAGTACGAACTCTAGGGTTGTTTGTGACACTTATAGGAATAGCGCAATAGATCGATCGGAAAGGATAACTTTGAGGTGGTTTCGTACCCTACAAACAATTTCTATCTTATGTTCTCCACTAATAGGAACTTGGGAGTGATTCTTTATCGCACGTTGAGGGATGATTATATGATCCAATTATGTTAGCATTGTTGAGAGATTGCACTAGCGAAAGTATGAACCCTAGGCCTTGTTTTTAAGCATTGCAATACCATTTGTGCTCATTTTTGTTACTTGCTACCTTGCTGTTTTTATATTTTCAGATTACAAAAACCTATATCTACTATCCATACTACACTTTTATCACCATCTCTTCACCGAACTAGTGCACCTATACAATTTACCATTGTATTGGGTGTGTTCGGGACACAAGAGATTTCTTGTATTTGGTTGCAGGGTTGTTTGAGAGATACCATCTTCAACCTATGCCTCCCACGGATTGATAAACCTTAGGTCATCCACTTGAGGGAAAATTGCTACTGTCCTACAAAACTCTGCGCTTGGAGGCCCAACACGAGTCTACAAGAATAAGTTGTGTAGTAGACATCAAGCTCTTATCTGGCGCCGTTGCCGGGGAGGTGAGTGCTTGAAGGTATATCTTTAGATCTTGCAATCGAATCTTTTAGTTTCTTGTTTATCACTTGTTTGGTTTTATAAAAAGAAAACTACAAAAAATGGAATTGAGGTTGCCTCATATTATTCGTCTTTATCATGTCTTTCGTGAAAATGATGGAAAGGGAAATTGTGCTCAATTGATAGAAGAAGAATTCAATAAAATGTTTGGCATAAAATCTTTAAATGATGAGCATGATTGCAATGTTGTTAGTATGAATTCTTTGAATACCCATGATGCTAATGATATGCAAAGCTACAAGCTTGGGGATGCTATGTTTGATGAAGATGATATTTTTAGTCCCCCAAGTTTTGATGAGAAAATTTGTTATGATGAAACCATGTCTCCTTTTTATGATAATTATAATGATAAAAGTGGATTTGGAGAGGTCATGAATTTATTTAATGATGATTCCACTATTTTGGAAGAGGTTTCAATGGATTATGACAACAAAGTTGCTATCTATGATGATTATTGTGATGACATGTATGCTATAAAGAATAATGATAATTATGAAACTTGTCATCATGATTTTAATTTTCAATTTGATTATGTCAATCAAGTATCTCATGATAGCTATTTTGTTGAGTTTGCCCCCACTATTATGAATGAGAAGGAATTTGCTTATGTGAAGAGTAATAAAATTTCTATGCTTATGAATCATGAAAAGAATGCTTTGTGTGATGGATATATTGTTGAATTTATTCATGATGCTACTTAAAATTATTTTGAGAGAGGAATATATTCTTCTACATATTTTAATAACATCAAGTTTCCTCTCTATGTGTTGAAAGTTTTGAAGTTATGCTTGTTTTGCCTTCCTATGCTAGTTGATTCTTGCTCCCATAAACTATTTTCTCACAAAATCCCTATGCATAGGAAGTGGGTTAGGATAAAATTTGTTTGATATATTTCTCATGATGCTCCCTTTACGTTTCAATTCTTTACTTCTGTGTGAGCATCATTCAAAATTATCATGCCTAGCTAAAGGGCTTTAAAGAAAAGCGCTTGTTGGGAGGCAACCCAATATGTATCCTTTCTATTTTTGTGTGTTCACATGATTAAGATACTGTAGTAATCATGTTTTATATGTTTTCTTTCAATAAAGTGCCAAGTAAAACCTTTGGGATAGTGTGGATACATGTTGACTCAATTCTGTGCAAAAACAGAAACTTTTTCCTCCAGTGTTTAATTTCCCAGATTTTACTGGGCATCAAAAAATTCTGAAATTTTTACACAGAATTGATATGAAATTTTTTGAAGTTTTCCTAATTTTTCAGAATTTTTAGAATTCCATAAGTAGGGTAGTTGATCAGATCATTACAGACTGTTCTGTTTTTGACAGATTCTGTTTTCAATGCATAGTTTGCTTGTTTTAATGTTTCCATAGCTTATATTATGAGATATAAATTGTGGAAATGATAAAATACAGTAGGAATTATATGGGAACAATTGTGAATCTTGTCTTGGACAGTACCTAAGTGATGGTTTATTCTTTATCATACTAACCGTTCTCACGAAGTTCCGTTAAGTTTTGTGTGATTGAAGTTTTCAAGTTTTGGGTGAGATATCGATATGATGAGAAAAAAGAGCAGCAAGACCCTAAGCTTGGGGATGCCCAAGGCACCACAAGGTAATATTCAAGGAACACCCAAAGAACTAAGCTTGGGGATGCCCCGGAAGGCATCCCCTCTTCCGTCTTCAACACTATCGGTAACCTCACTTGGAGCTATATTTTTATTCGTCACATAACATGAGTTTTGCTTAGAGCGTCATTTTCTTCTGTTGATATTTGCATTGTGTTATAAATAATCATGTTTTGTATCTTTTAGTTCAATAAAATGCCAATTATAGCCTTTACCATGCTTATTTTGCAAGTTCATGAGTTGCTGTTTCAAAACAGAAAGTTTGCTGCTATTGATTAAATTGCCCAGAAATGTCAGAATGTGATAAAATCTTGAAATTTTTACACAGTCAACTTTGATAAATTATTTGCAGTGTGGTAAATTTTCAGAATTTTTTGAGTTACATAAGTATGGATTCTTAATTATCCTTTACAGACTGTCCTGTTTAGGCAGATTGCTGTTATAGTTGCATTGTTTGCATATGTTTGCTTGTTTAATGTTTCTATTTAAGGATAGGAGTATTAAATATGCAGAGGCATTTAGTATGAAATGTTTAATTATAATTTTAGTGATTTTCTATAGTAGAGAATGTTAAAGTTTTGAGTTGATTTATACTAACTTATCTCACGAGTTCTTGTTGAGTTTTATGTGGATGAAGTTTTTAAGATTTAGTGAAACCGTGATATGAGAGGAGTTAATGAGACACAATAGTTCAAGCTTGGGGATGCCCAAGGCTCCCCAAGTTAATATTCCAAGAAGTATCAAGCATTCAAGCTTGGGGATGCCCCGGTAGGCATCCCATCACTTGTCTTCATCAACTATCGGTTAGTCTCGATTGAACCCAAGTTTTTACTTGTTCACATAATGTGTGGTATACTTGGTTGTGTCTTTGTTTTGCTTGCTATTTGAATAAAATATCAAGATCTGAAACTTTTTAAATGAGAGAGAGTCCTCACATAGCTACTTAATTGTTTCACTACTCATTGATCTTCGCTTATATATTTTGGAGTAGTTTGTCATTAATTCTCATGCTTCACTTATATCTTTTTGAGAGTTAATAATAGTAATAGTAATTTGCAGAAGATATGAATTCGGTCCCAAGATGATGAATATTCGAGAGGGATATAATAAAAACTTTCATATAGATCATTGGAAATGATAAGTGTGATTCCTTGCAATGAAAATAATGAAAGAGATCATATGCTAATCTTATGGAAAGTAATGACATTACATAAAGAAAAGTATAAGTGGTAAAATTTATTAGAGGTTAACAAGCATAGCATTAGTCAATGATGCAATTCATGAAAAAGTTAATAAGGGAAGAGAAGATTCACATGCAAATATACTATCTTGGACATCTTTTATGATTGTGAGCCCTCATTAAGTATTTTATGTCAAAGTGTTGACATTGGACAAGGAAGACAACGTAATGAATTATGTTTGTTCATATTCACATAGAAGTTATATTGTTATAGATCCTCCAACATGTGGTGCTTGCCCAATATCTTTGCTAGCCAAAAATCCGCACCAAGTAGAGATACTACTTGTGCATCCAAAACCCTTAAACCCAGTTTCTTCCCATGAGTGTCCACCATATCTACCTATGGATTGAATAAGATCCTTCAAGTAAGTTGTCATCGGTGCAAAAAGTAATAAAAATTGCCTCTAAATATGTCTGACCTTTTATTGTAGGGAAATAAGCATTGTACGAACTTGTGATGGTAAAGAAATAAAAGCGACGGACAGCATAATAAAGGTTGCCATCACAAGGGGCAATATAACGTGATGTTCCTTTGCATTAAGGGCTTGTGCATCCAACAACAAAAAGCGCATGACAACCTCTGCTTCCCTCTGCGAAGGGCCTATCCTTTACTTTTATGTATTTACTTTTTATGCAAGAGTCAATAGTGTTTTCCTCTACTTCCTTTTTATTTTCTCTTTTGCAAGCATCATGTGGTGGGGAAAGATGTAGGCACATATATCCAGTTGGATATGAGTGATCATGAGTTATTATTGTTGACATCACCCTTGAGGTGAATAAGTTAGGAGGCGAAATCACAAGCCCCTATCTTTCTATGTGTCTGGCTGAAACTTTTTCTCCATATATATGTCGTGAGTGTTAGCAATCATAGAAGACTAAATGATGGTTGAGTATGTGGACTTGCTAAAAAGCTCCTACATGAGACCCTTCGTGAAAATATGATGAATTGCTATTGCATTGTTGACTAGAATAGTTTGTTAGTTTCCAAGAAAGTTTATGCCTTATACTTCATTGTAGTGATGAATTGTTACTTGCTCATGAGAAGTTTTATGATAATAAATATTGATGTTATAATAATGATCTTGCTTTGAATCATTCAAGTCCAATGTCCATGCAACAAAAGAAAAGATTATATGATGATTATGATAGGTAGCATTCCACATCAAAATTTCTGTTTTTAATTGCTACTTTATCATGATGACTTTTATGAGAAAAAGTTGCTGTTATGATGCTAGGAAAAGTAATTGAAATTATTATTGATCAAACTTTTGCACTATGCTAGCATTCACACTTCATAAATTATTTCTTTTATCATTTACCTACTCGAGGACGAGCAGGAATTAAGCTTGGGGATGCTGATACGTCTCCAACGTATCTATAATTTATGAAGTATTCATGCCATGTTTATTATAGTTTTGTATGATTTTGGTGCACTTTTATATGGCTTTTATATGATTTTTATGGACTAACATATTGACCTAGTGCCCAGTGCCAGTTGCTGTTTTCTGCATGTTTTTGGCTTTCCAGAAAATCCATATCAAATGAAGTCCAAATGCAGCGAAACTTTTTGACGATTTTTTCTGGAACATAAGAGACACTAGAAGCTTCGGGAGGTGGCCAGAAGACCCTTAGGGGCCCCGCGAGCCACCAGGGCGTGCCATCCCCCCCCCCCCCCAGGCGCGCCCTGGTGCCTCGTGGCCCCCCTGTGGCCCTTCTTCGCATGATTCCAACGCCAAAAAATCATATATATTCAGAAACCCCCGAAAGTTAACCTAGATGAGTTTTTACGCCTCCGCAAGCCTCTGTACCTCGACGATCTAATCTACAGCCCTTTTTCGGCACCCTGCCGGAGGGGGGGAATCATCACCGGAGGCCATATTCATCATCCCGGCGGTCTCCATGACGAGGAGGGAGTAGTTCACCCTCGGAGCTGAGGGTTTGTACCAGTAGCTATGTGTTTTATCTCTCTCTCTCTCGTGTTCTTGGTTTGGCACGATCTTGATGTACCGCGAGCTTTGTTAATATAGTTGGATCATATGGTGTTTCCTCCCTCTCTATCCTTGTTGTGATGAATCGAATCTTTTCCCTTTGAGGTTTCGTTATTGTCGGATTGAATATTTCAGATTTGAGAACACTTGATGTATGTCTTGCATATGAATACCCGTGGTGACAATGGGGTATTATATTGATTCACTTGATATATGTTTTGGCACTCAACTCGCGGATTCCCGAGGTGACATTGGGGTAATCTATGCATAGGGGTTGATGCACGTTTTCATTATCTTTTCTCCGATAGAAACTTTGGGGTGCTCCTTGGAGTTCTTTATGTGGATTGAATATTATGATTATGGAGTTGTTTGATGCATATCGTATAATCAACTCACGGATACTTGTGGTGACATTGGAGTATCTAGGTGACATTAGAGTTGGTTGATGTGTATCATATGGTGTTATTTTAGTACGAACTCTAGGGCTGTTTGTGACACTTGTAGGAATAGCTCAATAGATCGATCGGAAAGGATAACTTTGAGATGGTTTCGTACCCTACAAACAATTTCTATCTTATGTTCTCCACTAATAGGAACTTGGGAGTGATTCTTTATCGCACGTTGAGGGATGATTATATGATCCAATTATGTTAGCATTGTTGAGAGATTGCACTAGCGAAAGTATTAACCCTAGGCCTTGTTTTTAAGCATTGCAATACCGTTTGTGCTCACTTTTGTTACTTGCTACCTTGCTGTTTTTATATTTTCAGATTACAAAAACCTATGTCTACTATTCATACTACACTTTTATCACCATCTCTTCACCGAACTAGTGCACCTATACAATTTACCATTGTATTGGGTGTGTTGGGGACACAAGAGATTTCTTGTATTTGGTTGCAGGGTTGTTTGAGAGATACCATCTTCAACCTACGCCTCCCACGGATTGATAAACCTTAGGTCATCCACTTGAGGGAAAATTGCTACTGTTCTACAAAACTCTGCGCTTGGAGGCCCAACACGAGTCTACAAGAAGAAGTTGTTTAGTAGACATCAATGGGTAAGTCCCGTTCATTGTGTCCCTAAGAAAGGAGGTATTACCGTTGTTCCTAATGATAAAAATGAACTCATTCCACAAAGAATTGTAACTGGTTATAGGATGGTAATTGATTTTAGAAAATTAAACAAAGCTACTAGAAAAGATCATTACCCCTTACCTTTTATTGATCAAATGTCAGAAAGATTATCTAAGTATACACACTTTTGTTTTCTAGATGGTTATTCTGGTTTTTCTCAAATACCCGTATCACAACCCGATCAAGAGAAAACCACCTTCACTTATCCTTTTGGAACTTATGCTTATAGACGTATGCCTTTTGGTTTATGCAATGCACCTGCTACCTTTCAAAGATATATGACTGCTATATTCTCTGACTTTTGTGAAAAGATTGTTGAGGTGTTCATGGATGATTTTTCCATTTACGGAACTTCTTTTGATGATTGCTTAAGCAACCTTGATCAAGTTTTGCAGAGATGTGAAGAAACTAATCTTGTCTTGAATTAGGAGAAGTGCCACTTTATGGTGAATGAAGTCATTGTCTTGGGGCATAAAATTTCTAAAAGAGGTATTGAAGTTGATAAAGCAAAGGTTGAAGCTATTGAGAAAATGCCATGTCCTAAAGATATTAAAGGCATAAGAAGTTTCCTTGGTCATGCTAGTTTCTATAGGAGATTTATTAAAGACTTCTCTAAAATTTCTAGGCCTCTTACCAATCTTTTGCAAAAAGATGTTCCATTTGTTTTTGATGATGATTGTCTAGAAGCCTTTGAAACACTTAAGAAAGCCTTAACCACTGCACCTATTGTCCAACCACCTGATTGGAACTTGCCTTTTGAAATTATGTGTGATGCTAGTGACTATGCTGTTGGTACTGTTCTAGGACAGAGAGTTGATAAGAAATTAAATGTTATCCATTATGCTAGTAAAACTCTAGACAGTGCCCAAAGAAATTATGCTACTACTGAAAAAGAACTTCTAGCAGTTGTGTTTGCATGTGATAAATTCAGATCTTACATAGTTGATCCTAAAGTGACTGTTCACACCGATCATGCTGCTATTAAATATCTCATGGAAAAGAAAGATGCTAAACCTAGACCTCATTAGGTGGGTTTTATTGCTACAAGAATTTGACTTGCATATTACTGATAGGAAGGGAGCTGAGAATCCCGTGGCAGATAATTTGTCTAGAATGGAAAATGTTCTTGATGACCCACTACCTATTAATGATGAGCTCCCTGATGAACAATTAGCTGTTATAAATGCTTCTCGTAATACTCCTTGGTATGCAGACTATGCTAATTACATTGTTGCTAAATACATACCACCTAGTTTCACATACCAAGAAAATAAAAAGTTCTTCTTTGATTTAAGACATTACTTTTGGGATGACCCACATCTTTATAAAGAAGGAGTAGATGGTATTATTAGACATTGCATACCTAAGCATGAACAGGAACAAATCCTACGGAAGTGTCATTCCGAGGCTTACGGAGGACACCATGCGGGAGACAGAACTGCGGATAAGGTATTGCAATCTGGTTTTTATTGGCCTACTCTTTTCAAGGATGCTTGTAAGTTTGTCTTATCTTGTGATGAATGTCAAAGAATTGGTAATGTTGGTAGACGTCAGGAAATGCCTATGAATTATTCACTTGCTGTTGAACCATTTGATGTTTGGGGATTTGATTATATGGGACCTTTTCCTAAATCCAATGGGTATACTCATATTTTAGTTGCTGTTGATTACGTTACTAAGTGGGTAGAAGCTATTCCAACTAGTAGTGTTGATCATAACACTTCTATTAAAATGCTTAAAGAAGTTATTTTCCCGAGGTTTGGAGTCCCTAGATATTTAATGACTGATGGTGGTTCGCATTTTATTCATGGTGCATTCTGTAAACTACTTGCTAAATATGATGTCAACCATAGAATTGCATCTCCCTATCACCCTCAAACTAGTGGTCAAGTAGAATTGAGTAATAGAGAAATAAAATTAATTTTGCAAAAAACCGTCAATAGATCTAGAAAGAATTGGTCTAAGAAACTTGACGATGCATTATGGGCTTATAGAACTACTTATAAAAATCCTATGGGTATGTCTCCTTATAAAATGGTTTATGGAAAAGCATGTCATTTACCTCTTGAGTTAGAACATAAAGCATATTGGGCAATTAAAGAACCGAATTATGATTTTAAACTTGCCGGAGAAAAGAGGTTATTTGATATTAGCTCATTAGATGAATGGAGAACCCAAGCTTATGAAAATGCCAAATTGTTTAAAGAAAAAGTTAAAAGATGGCATGATAGAAGAATTCAAAAACGGGAATTTAAAGTAGGTGAGCAAGTTCTATTGTACAATTCTCGTTTGAGATTCTTTGCAGGAAAACTTTCTCTAAATGGGAAGGACCATATATCATCGAAGAAGTCTATCGCTCCGGAGCCATCAAAATAAATAACTCCGAAGGCACTAATCCGAGAGTGGTGAATGGGCAAAGAATTAAGCACTATATCTCAGGTACCCCCATTATTGTTGAAACTAATATTATTGAAACAATTACACCGGAGGAATACATAAGAGTGACCTTCCGGAACACTCCAGAACCCTGAAAAGGAAGAGGTATGTGATACGGTAAGTAAACCGACTCCAAAATTTCCATAAAAAATATTTTCTGTCAGTTTTGGAATATTAGAAAAAATACAAAAATAAGAAACAGCCGAGGGGACCCACCTGGTGCCCACGAGGCACCAGGGCGCGCCACCCCCCTGGCGTGCCCTGGTGGCTCGTGGGCCCCACGTGAGCCTTCCCGACTCCGTTTTCTTCTGGATTACTTGTTTTACAAGATAAAAAATCTTTATATATACTCCTGGATGTTTTGACCACCGTATCGCAGAAATCTCCTCTGCTCTTCTTTCGTGTTATTTTTCTGACAGATCTAGATCGCTATGGCTTCATCAAGCTCTTCCAAGGACAAGTTCTACGAGAAGGTCATCAACCCCTACCTACCGGAGGTGATGAAACACCCTCAAGCCATTGAGATGCGTGAGGGGGTGCTTCACATCTGGGATGTTCAAGGACCCAAGAAGACCGGGAGCGTGGAGTCCAGGCTCGAAGCGGTGGAGCAGGAGATCTTCAAGTGCCAAGGGATGGTGGAACGTGGACTCGGCGCAAACCACTCCATGATCACGGAATTCACCCGTAATCACAAGGTGGAGGGCCAATCGATGGGGGACATCATCTTCAAGCTTAATGAGTGAATCGACTATCTCCAAGGCCAAATCTATGATCTTCAAAACCAAAATTTTGAGTATGAGGCAAGATTCAAAGGTATGAGTTTAGCTGCAAGTTTCAGGACTCCGGAGACTCGTTCATATTTTTATGATGGGGAACCTATGCCATGGAAGCCGGAGGATAAGCTCGCTACTTCATCACCACTACCATCACCGAAGAAGGAGACTTGAGTACATGGGTATGGGCACTCCCCTTGGTTTGTGCCAAGCTTGGGGGAGGTGCCCCGGTATCGTATCACCATCACTTTTATTATCTTTACCTATTTTTAGTTCGATCCTTAGTTATTTCATGATTTAGTTGAATAAAAGTTTAGTATGATCTATTTTCGAGTATTAGCTTCGTGATCTATCTATCTATGTATTCGAGTTGAGAGTTATATAATAAAGAGTAGTTTGAGTTTTTGCTTCTTTACTTTCATGTTCCAATTCTAGCAATGAAAATAATGAAGAAGATCATATGCTAATCTTATGGAGAGTAATGACATTACATAAAGAAAAGTATAAGTGGTAAAATTTATTGGAAGTTAACAAACATAGCATTAGTCAATGATGCAATTCATGAAAGAATTAATAAGGGAAGAGAAGATTCACATGCAAATATACTATCTTGGACATCTTTTATGATTGTGAGCCCCCATTAAATATTTTATGTCAAATTGTTGACGTTGGACAAGGAAGACAACGTAATGAATTATGTTTGTTCATATTCACATAGAAGTTATATTGTTATAGATCCTCCAACATGTGGTGCTTGCCCAATATCTTTGCTAGCCAAAAATCCGCACCAAGTAGAGATACTACTTGTGCATCCAAAACCCTTAATCCCAGTTTCATGTCATGAGAGTCCACTATATCTACCTATGGATTGAATAAGATCCTTCAAATAAGTTGTCATCGGTGCAAAAAGCAATAAAAATTGCCTCTAAATATGTCTGAACTTTTATTGTAAGGGAAATAAGCTTTGTACGAACTTGTGATGGCAAAGGAATAAAAGTGACAGACTGCATAATAAAGGTTTCTATCACAAGGGGCAATATGAAGTGATGTTCCTTTGCATTAAGAGCTCTTGCATCCAACAACAAAAAGCGCATGACAACATCTGCTTCCCTCTGCGAAGGGCCTATCCTTTACTTTTATGTATTTACTTTTTATGCAAGAGTCAATAGTGTTCTCCTCTCTTTCCTTTTTATTTTTCTCTTTTGCAAGCATCATGTGGTGGGGAAAGATCTAGGCACATATATCCAGTTGGATATGAGTGATCATGAGTTATTATTGTTGACATCACCCTTGAGGTGAATAAGTTGGGAGGCGAAATCACAAGCCCCTATCTTGCTATGTGTCTGGCTGAAACTTTTTGCTCCATATATATGTCGTGAGTGTTAGCAATCATAGAAGACTAAATGATGGTTGAGTATGTGGACTTGCTGAAAAGCTCCTACATGAGACCCTTCCTGAAAATATGATGAATTGCAATTGCACTGTTGACTGAGAATATAGTTTGTTAGTTTTCAAGAAAGTTTATGCCTTATACTCCATTATTGTGATGAATTGTTACTTACTCATGAGAAGTTTATGATAATAAATATTGATGTTATAATAATGATCATGATACTACTATGTCCGTATTTTGTTTTTATCGACACCTCTCCCTCTAAACAGGTGGACATGATTATCGATATCGGCTTTCGCTGGAGGACAAGCGAGGTCTAAGCTTGGGGGAGTTGATACGTCCATTTTGCATCATGTTTTGCTACTGTTATCTATAGTGTTTTTAATCAATATAACACTTTGTGGAGCAATTCTAATGCCTTTTCTCTCTTAATATGCAAGATTTACACTAGGAGGGAGATTGTCGGCAGCTGGAATTCTGGACCTGAAAAAGCTATGTCAGAGATACCTATTCTGCACATCTCCAAATGAGCTGAAATTTTACGGAGATTTATTTTGGAATAGATAAAAAATACTGGAAGCAAAAAGTACCAGAGGGGGCCACCCAGGTGCCCACGAGGCACCAGGGCGCGCCACCCCCCCCCCCCCCCCAGGCGCGCCCTGGTACCTCGTGGGGCCCCTGGCCATCCTCTGGCCCCCATTTTCTGGTATATAAGTCATTTTTCCCTAGCAAAAATATAGAGAAGACTTTCGGGACGGTGCACCGCCGTCTCGAGGCGGAACTTGGGCAGGAGCACTTTTGCTCTCCGGCAGAGAGATTCTGCCGGAGATACTTCCCTCTGGGAGGGGGAAATCGTCGCCATCGACATCACCAGCGATCCTCTCATCGTGGGAGGACTAATCTTCATCAACATCTTCACCAGCACCATCTCATCTCAAACCCTAGTTCATCTCTTGTATTCAATCTTTGTCTCAAAACCTCAGATTGGTACCTGTGGGTTGCTAGTAGTGTTGATTACATCTTGTAGTTGATGCTAGTTGGTTTATTTGGTGGAAGATTATATGTTCAGATCTATTATGCTATTCAATCCCTCTCTGATCTTGGACATGAATATGATTTGTGAGTAGTTACTTTTGTTCTTGAGGACATGGGAGAAGTCTTGTCATAAGTAATCATGTGAATTTGGTATTCGTTCGATATTTATCCTCGAACGGGACAAGTAAAGTCATGAAAAATGAGAAGATTCATCTTAATATATGTGATGCACGTGTTCCTTGGCAATGGAGTCAAGTCCATGGTGATGACTCACACCAGGTTAGGTGCTATATGGATAAGGTTTGAGGACACGTGGGTGGCTGTAGGGATGTGCCTAACATTGGGCGTACGACCAAGCTTGATCCGACAGTTGCACACCCAACGGACACCGCGCGTGGATCAGCTGGGTAGACATGAGTGTTTTTTTATTTTATTTATTTCCACATTTCTATTACAGAGAATTTCATTTTTTTACCCCTATTTCATATTTGTTAGAACATTTACCCTACTTAGCAGTTTCTTTTTATATTTTACCCAATTTACCACGTTCTCAGTGCTGATTGTGCCTGCCACATCGGCTGGTTTGTTTTCTCTGGTTACGCACCAAACCAAATAGAACCCGGACGCACCGCACCGCGCCGCACCAACCTGGTTGAGCCGCATCACACCAACCTGGTCGAGACGCACCGCTGGGCTAGGGCGGCCGCAGCAGCTGGGCCGGCGAAAGGGGGCAGCTTGGGGGACGGCGCGCAGGGCATCTGGTGCTGCTCCTGCTGTTGCCGCCATGGAACGCGTGCTTCGGGTGATGGTGGTGTTGCTGATGCAGGGCAGCGCCCGGCGAGGGCCAGAGAAGTGCTGCTTCGCGTCCTCACCGGCGAGCGTGAACGGGAGGCCGTGCCCCGCCTCCCATGAGCTGCGGCTGCGGGTGGTGGCGGGGGAGCATGCGGTCAACGTCAAGACTCAAGATCCGGGATGTCGTCGGCGTTGGCGGAGTCGGCGACCGCTCCGCTGATGATCCGGCCGAGGAAGGTGCTGTCCCGCGAGGAGGGCGGCGGGTGCTGCTGGTCCTGCATCCCGGCGGCGTGGGGTCCCCCCAGCCGACCATGTCGAGGGGCGGCAGGTCGTGGACCCGAGCGTCATCATCCCCTCCGGCCCGTCGTTGGTAGGACGAAATCACTGTTTTGACCCTTTGTGCTAACAAATTCCCGAATTGACCTCGATTGCAAAAAAAATTGAATCTGACCTTTTTAGGTGACGCCAACATCCCTGGCGTTCGGTTTGCACGGGTGACGCCATGGACCCTGGCGTCTGGTCCCTGGCCCGCACGACCCGCTGGCATGTTGACCGGCTGACATGGCAAAGGTCCAGACGCCGGGAACCCTGGCGTTTGGCTAGACACCGTAGACCCTGGCGTTTGGTCCTGGTAAGTGAATAACCCCACGGGAGAGTGGGTGGGACCCAACCCACTCACTCTCCCCAATCCAGCCCGAGCTGCAAGCACACTTTCTGGTCCCCCCCTCTCTCCCATCTCTCAAGCCCCCCCTCAAATCCTCCCCAAAAGGTGCTTCCCTTAGGTGGATCTTTCCATCACTTTGTTGCTTGTGGTAATCTCCCCCAAATCACCCAATTTTTTTGGTTAAATCTTGTTATTTTGCTAGCATTTTTTACATGTGGGTGGAACCCTAGTTCTATGTTTTTCCCCAAATTTTAGTGTGAATATCTTGTTTAACTTTGATAATATAGGGATATGCATAGTGTGTAGTATGTATGTTTGCTTGTTGAGTAGAAAGATTGGGGGTTAGGGTTAGTTTGTGTTTAGGGTAAACTTTGCTTAGTGTATGTTAATTAATGATACATTTTTGGACATCATCAATAATGTAGTGTTGATATGATTTTGATATAATGGATTGTTTTTGGATAACCAACAATTGTCATTGATGCCTTAAATGCATTCATGTTGTTTTTAGATGGGGAGACTTGTTAATGTTCATTATATGGACAAGGAGGCATTCTTGAGTAACAATGCCGACACGGGTGAGGAACCAATGGTTTTTGATACAAGCCCTAGCTATGAGGAGGTTGTTGCAAAAGTGAGACATGTCTTAAAGTGGATGGACCCCAATGATGATGTTAAGTTAATAGGAAGGTATGATGTTGGAGTTGGAGCCAAATCTCGCTTGAAAAGTATGCCTGTCACCTCGGATTTGCATTGGGATGTATACAAGGAAAAAGTTGCCCAATCGGAAGACAAGTCACTTGAATTGTTTACCACCAAGGTTGAACCTCCTCGGTTTACAATTGACTTGAACAGACATGCGTCTTCCCCAATGAATGACATGACCGAGAGGACAATCGTGCCCCTTGTTGAGCATAGGGTTGTGGTTGATGCCCCCAATGCTTATCGCCAACCACGTCCCCATCCACCAACTAGTGAAGCAAATGAGGTTGAGTTGTATGCCCCCAATGCTTCTAGCCAACCACCAACTAGCCAAGCAAATGAAGTTGAGGTGATTGCTAGTGACAATGTATATGAAGAGGATGGTGATGCTCATGGTGATGACGATGAGCAAGAGGAAGGTTTTCATGGTAATGATGTTGGTGACTTGGATGCGTACATAGCGCAAAAGGACATGGATCGTGATATGCCTTTTAGGCGTCAATATGCGTATGACTCGGACGACGAAGGTCCGGGGGAACAGTTGGACGAGGATGGATTCACAAAGGCTGAAAACCAAATGTACTTTGAGTTGACGGGCTTAGAAAAAAGAACTCACTTGTTTCGAGATCTTAGCCTTGCCCATAAAGCCGTAGTTGATGGTGGCATGAGAATGACGGCGATTGAGCCAGCACCATGCCCAGATCCAGGCAAACCAAGGGATAAGAACGAGGACGAGAATGCTTATTCGAAGAAAGGAGTGAAGTTTCTGAGCTTGGCTCGGCTGAAGGTTTGGTTGTCTGACTATGCCATTCGGAACCATAGGCCATATTATGTTGAGCACTCCGACATAAATTTGCGTTACACTATCAAGTGTGAGCAAGAAGGATGCCCATGGAAGGTTCGTGCAAGAAAGCTTGAAGAAACCGGAGAATGGGTGTTAACAAGTTGTGTTGCCACTCATAGGTGCAAACCGCCAAAAAAACGTCTTCGAAAGACACACCGTCAACTCACGTCTGAGTATCTCGGATACAAATTCATGAAAGACATAGCCATTGATCCCACTGTGAAAGTGAGGTTTCTCATGCGAACGGTGAAAAAAAAATTTGGTTATAAAGTCAAGTATGGGAAGGTATGGAAGGCAAAGGCAAATGCTATTAGGATGTTGTATGGTGGTTACGAAGAAGCATACAACCAGCTCCCGAGGTTGTTAGGCGCGATTGCACATAGGAACCCGGGCATGTATCATGTGGTCGATGATAACGAGGGAGTGTTCCACCGTGCCTTCTGGAGTTATGGACAATGTGTGGCGGCGTTTGAGCATTGTCGTCCGGTCTTATCTATATATGGCACCTTCTTGACAGGCAGATACAAGGGCACACTAATGGTAGCAATGGCACACTCCTCCAATGACAATGTGTTGCCAGTGGCATTTGCTTTGGTGCCTTCCGAGCATCAAGACAACTGGGAGTGGTTCATGGGTCATGTGAGGGAGAAGGTGATTGGGGCTAGGGAGGTATGCATCATATCGGACCGGCACCATGGCATACTCAAGGCAGTGGACATTGTAATTCCAGGCCTTCCAAAGCTTCACCACAGATGGTGCATGAGGCATTTCGTGGCCAACTTTTACCGGGCATGTAAGAGCAAGGAGCTCAGCAAAGACCTTACCCATGTATGTGTGGCCTTCACCACCGATGCTTTTGATGCTCGCTACAACAAACTCTTTGCAGCGGTGAACGAAGGGGGGAAAGATTTCTTAACACGGAATTTCGGCGAGAAGCACAAGTGGGCACGCGCTCATGACGATGGAGGTAGGCAATATGGCGACATGACGAGCAACCTGGTTGAATGCTTCAACAATGTGCTCAAGGGTGCCCGTTCATTGCCGGTGACTGCAATAGTGGAGTACACCTTCTTTAACCTTAATGATTACTTTCAGAAGCATTCGGAAGAGACAACCAAATGGATATGTGAGAAAATGGATTATCCGGAAAAGGTTGATGAATGGCTTCAGTTACAAGTAAGCAAGTCTTCGCAACAACAAATTATCACATTCGACAACACTGAAATGATCTATCAAATCGACGAGCCAGGTGGCACAACACGAGACGGTTTTTCATATGGTGGTGCCGCATTTGAGGTGCACCTGAAGACACGGTGGTGCCAGTGCGAGAGGCCTACTAAGTATCATTGGCCATGCTCGCATTTGATAACAGCGGCGAAGGCGAGACACATATCAGTTTGTGATGGGAAAACCGTGCGGATGCAAGAGTTCCACGTGGAAGCTACTAGGTTGACATGGGTGCCTCGGTTTCACCCTTTCTTAGATCAATCACAGTGGCCTGAGTATCATGGCCCCCATATTAAGCCATACCCTCTCCTGAAGGTGGAGACCAAGGGTAGAAGTAGAACTAAGAGGTTCCGGGGTGATATGGATGACCTGGCTGGATACACTGGCATGAAACAATTTGGTAGCGGTCATTTCATGGAGGCTCCTGACACTATCAATTGTGGGGGGTGCGATGAAGGGTGACACAATGCGCGGACATGCAAGAAAAGGAAAACGTCGAAGGGGGGCATTCCTAGCACTAGCCGTAGAGGAAGGACTAGTCGTGGAGGAGGATCCGGTGGTGAACGAGGGGGAAGAGGTGATGGTGGTGGTCGTAGAGGAAAGACTAGCCGTGGAGGAGGTTTCGGTGGTGAACGGGGTGGACGAAGTGATGCTGGTGGCCGTACAGGAAGGACAAGTGTTAGAGGAGGTGGTGGTGGTCGTAGAGGAAGCACAAGTGTTAGAGGTGGTGGTGGTCGTAGAGGAAGCACAAGTGTTAGAGGTGGTGGTGGTCGTAGAGGACGGGTTGATAATGGATCGACATTCGGTTATTTGCTTAATCCAGATGGTTGATAGAATAAGAATGGTATATTATGTGTTCATAAAATTCCTAGCATTTCTTGTTTTATTGTATTTACACATTTACTTTGTTCATGTCTTTTGCTAACAATTGTTCCTCTTGTAGGCATGGCTTCATCCGGTTCCATGACGAGGCCGCCGTGCGCCAACCGAGAGGACATGCCGAATACGTGGAGGGAGGCCAAGTTGGACAAGAATAAGGAGAAGGATGTGCCCACACCACCATGTTGGTGTGGTGATGTTTGCAAGGTGAAGGTGTCCACTGACCATAAAAAGTCATGGACAGAAGGTAGATGATTTTTCTTGTGTCCCAACTACGCACATGATCGTGCGCGGCCAACAAACGCATATGACCTACCACCGGTATGTTAGATGTGACATCCAAATAACTTCAATTTGTTTCAACTCATATTACTAATTCAAACATGCCTTTTATGTAGTCGCCTCCTCCACTTTGCAAGTACTTCACTTGGATAGATCACGAAGTACCTAAAGATGTCCAAGAGGACCAATATCGAGATTGCATGCGGAGGCAACGCCTGTTCGAGGAATCCTTTGCATGGGAGGAGGAGAGGGAGCGTCGTGAGAAGGAAAAGAAGGAGCGCAAGAAGCGTGAGGAGTTGAGGGCACACAAAGAGAAGGAGGCTCGTGAAGAAGAGAGGGCAAGAAAACTTGCAAGGGCTCGTGATGCACAAGAGGAGGATGAGGCACGCGACAAGAAGGGAAAATGGCCCCGTACTACTCAGTAAACAAAGGGAAAATTCCCTCTCTTCTATGATGGACTTTCGTGTCATTCGAGACTCTTTGTGTGTGATGAACTATTTATGTCGTTAGGAAACCTTGTGTGTCATGAACTTGTCATTCAAGATTATGTGAAAACTATGTATGTCATTCGAGATTAATTTGCTATGTTCACAGTTTTTGTGTGATTTGCAATGTTTAATGATGTGTGCAAAAAGTAGGTATGTCAAAGAAAATAGATCTGCCTCAGTGCCAGGAAAGTTTCTGCCACCCAAACGCCAGGGTCCCTGGCGTCTGGCAATCTGGGTGACGTGGCCCCTATTGCCAGACGCCAGGCACCCTGGCGTTTGGGTCTGTGCCAAAACAGCAGAAACTTCTGTTGTTTTGGCACAGACCCAAACGCCAGGGTCCCTGGCGTCTGGCAATAGGGGCCACGTCACCCAGACGCCAGGGACCCTGGCGTTTGGGTCCTTTGCAGTGGATAAGTAGCATTGGCCCCACCTCAAGCCTACTCCCTACCTCATTCTTCACCACTGCCCGAGCTGCTGCCCCCCTCACTCTCTCTCCACCACCCAAACTCCCCTCATATCTCTCACAAATCGGTCCCATTTAACCGTTGGATTGGAGTCATTTCCAACCATTGAGGTAAATCCATTGCACCCCCATGATTTGTTTGGTTCAATCCATCGTACTTAGTGGATTTTAGCAAACCCTAGTTTCGATTTATTTTAGCAAATCCTTTGCAAAAAATGGTAGAATATGGTGCTATATGTGGTGTTGTAAGCTTTAGACTAATAGATTTACTTGGTGCACTATGCATTCCCCCAAGAGTTATGCTTTGGATTAGGGTTATGATTAGGATTAGGATTACACTAGTTGTTATGCTTAGCATTAGGGTTAGGGTTACGTATTTTTTTACGATGTAAACTTATGATGTTGCACTTAATATTGCTAGGTCGTAGGAATGGCTGACGCCAACATGGTCTTCATTGAAAAATATATGGATGCGGCGGATGAACGTAACCGCCAACTCATCAAAGCAAAGATGGATATGTGGGTCAATTGTTGTGATGCCATGAATGAAGCTGCGAGGAAATGTGCACAGCTTTACTTTGGCGATTACACAGAAGATGTCATTGCTGAAAGGGAAAAGAATTTCAGTGAGCTGCAAACGACTGAACTAGAATATAGAAACGATCTAGCTAGGCAAATCAAATTTTACGCTACTATGGAAGAATATAATAAGATGGACTTGAATAGGCCTGGACAGATCATTGACTGTGCAATAAGGGAAGGAGCGTCCCCAATACCAAGCCAGGTTGCTCGCTGGGATTGGATTCTGGAAAGGAGGGATGTCATCTTTTGCAACCCTGGACCAAACAATGAGATTAAATTGAAACCTATCACGCTAGATGGGGACAATGCAGGCAAGAAAAAAAAGAGGGACAATGCATGCAAGAAAAATACAAGGGGTTGAACTACGTGATGAACTATGTCAATTGAACTCTAATGGCATCAACTTTCCTTCTATGATGAACTATGTAATGTTTATGTGTATTTGAATTATGTGTTGTTGTATGTCATTTGAGTTATGTGATGTTGTATGTCATTTGAACATTAATGGCATCAACTTTCCTTCTGTGATGAACTATGTAATGTTTATGTCATTTCAATTATGTGATCTTGTGTGGAATTTGAATTATGTGATGTTGTTGTTTATCACTTCCATAAATTCAAAGGAAACAGAGGGAACAAAACGCCTGTTTATAATATATCTTTACATCCCTCTGGTGCACCCCCAGACGCCAGGGACCCTGGCGTCTTGCTGCCCTGTTTCCACAACACAGGAACTGGTCGACATCCAGACGCCAGGGACCCTGGCGTCTGGATGCCCTGACTGACACCAGACGCCAGGGACCCTGGCGTCTGGTCCCCTGTACAGGAATTTTACTTTGTTGTTTTCTGACTTTGCTGTTTAACAGGAAACAAAAGATACAGCAATTGAAGATTTTAACAGGAATCAACATTTCACAAATACGTACAAATGACTGAGTTCAGCATTTAACCAACAAATTCATGTCATACATTCATAGCAAGTTCACGAATTCATGGCAAGTTCAAGACAACCTAAAAAGTTTTCACCACGACACAAAGTTCATGCAAACAACGACACCAAGTTCATGAAACGACTAGTTCACTTCTTCCTTAGTCTCTTCAGGGCATTTGTTAGCACCTCCTCTGAGCTAGCCTCTTCCTCCTCGCGGTCCTCCTCCTCTTCCTCGCTAGACTCCTCATCCTCGTTAGACTCATGTCTAGTCATTCCTTTAGGCAAAAGATGATGAGGATACTCAGGACTACGGAGGAAAGTGTTCCATGTCTTCTTTCTCCCTTTATCTTTTCCTTTACCTTTGCTTGGTGTCTTAGCTATGCCTTTGCCTTTCTTAGAGCGAGCTTTGCCTTGTGTCGGTTGTGTAGCCTGTGATGGCTGTGGAGCATCAATATCATACTCATGCTCTTGTTGTACCTGCTCCTCTTGCTGTGTTGGCTCCTCTTCATGGACCTCCTCCTCAGTCTCCTCGTCGCGTAGATAGCGGCGTCTAGCTCTGGCGGCGCGGGTACCAGGTGCACTCACTTCAGCGGCCTGAGCACCGTGGCAAGAAAGCATAGCTGCCATCTTGTGGAACCGCTTCTTGAACTTCTGCAACAACACAAAATATGATATGATATGAGATGCAAATAACTAATCCGCAAAGATAAGCTTTTCTAATAAATGGCTCATACCTCCATCGTGGTCCTAAGAGTCCTCTCAGATAATCCACCACCCAGGGGATGACTGAGTGCTACATTGGCATCGTTGACGCACATCAGCAACTCTCTGCCCTGCAATTCATGATCACACAAAACATTCATATTTGAATAAAGACAAGATAATGCAACTATAGGTTCATGAAACTACCAATTCGTCATGCATCGGTGCGTAGTCAACATGAGTCCCTCTGGTCTCTCTCACCACCATGTTGAAGGCATGATAACCTTCTGCAGCCCCTGGGTCTTCCGACACCAACTCCGACCACTCCTCCTGAGTCCAGCCAGGCTTTAGCTTTAACCGGTAACGCTTCGCATACCACACTTGATACTTCTGGAATGCTGACTGATTGTGGGGTCTATTCTTTGATTCCACTAACGTCTCTCTTTCATTCCAAATTTGTATCCACTGACGGTGCTTGTTCGCCCAATCCGATGTATCTTGATTGTTTCTTCGACTGAACCTACAAATGATGCACGGTACTAACAATTAGCAAACAATGACTTTGTTACTGCTCAACTACATATCTCAAAGACATGCTTGCTCACCGATGCAGAGATTGGATTGTCTCCTTGCTCTCCTCAACTGGAATACCTTGTCTTTTTCCAAATTGCCTGGCAACACGGTCTACGAAGTGCCACTTGACTGCGTAGAAGCATATCATTGGGCACCTCGCCCGCCAAAGATGCTTATCACGCGTGCACATCTCGTTAAGAGAGAAGTCACGATCTCCCACATAAGACAACCAGTGGACCTGCAACACAACGAGATAAATTGTTAGACACAAATTTCATTCGTGACTAAATTATGTCTGATTCAACTTCTCGGTACCTGCTCAGCAATCAAGGTGTCCAGCTCGTTCACATAGCACTTGTATCGCACATGCGAGCTTCCTGTGTACACCGCCACCCGTTCCCAACAATATGTAATCATGGGGCGCCGATATGGATCGGCATCATGAAGCCCTTCATGAAGCGGACGTGGGTTTGGGTGCTCGAGGTTTAGCGCATCGGGCCGTCCAACCGGCATCCGCTCCCACATCCACACGGATAGGCTCCAAACAAACCCGGCCAATGAGGATGTATTTTGCATCCTGCGACACCCCAGGTCAAGCTGCAATTGAACATACATGTTAGATATGGAGGCGCATGACAAATGCAAGATAAATGGTTGCAAATATTTGATACCTGACGATACAAGTATGCTAGTGCCACCGAACCCCAGCTATACTGAGTATCCCAGTTACTGAGTAGCTCCAAGAACATCCAGAGGGCTGAGTTCCCGGTTGAGTCTGAGAAGACTACCTTGGTTAGTACATACCAAAGATAGGCCCGAGCATACTGCTGCACAACCATCTCATTAGCATCCTTGGGGCACGGATTTGTTGCTCCTCTCACTTCTTTTAGTCAAGAATGCTTCACTTTCGGGGTATCGGCCTTGCCTGGGAGAGGGGGAGCGGGCTCAACACCAATTAAAACGCCAACCCGAGCTCGCCAATTAACGGCGCTGACATGACCGGTAACAGCTTGTCCGTTGATAGAAAGGCCGCTTATCATAGACATGTCCTCTAAGGTCATCGTCATCTCCCCACAGGGAAGGTGGAAGGAGTGTGTCTCTGGCCTCCAACGATCCAAAAGTGCGGTGAGCGCCGCGTGGTTCACCGGCGGAGGGTGTCGCTTGAACTGCAATACGAATGGGAGAAGGCCCAATCTCTGAATGTACGGCTCGTATCGCACGTCGTAAGGAAAGTCATCCGCACCATGACCCCTCATGCGCATAACAACTACAGGCTGCAAACAAAGTGAGTTTCGGATCAGTAAAAAACACAAATGGAATAACACCGAAAATTGATTAGTCTTGCTTCTTACCTTCCAGTTCTCAATGGCCCGAGCACGATGCTCCTTGTCGAACTCCTCGATTAATCCGTCGTACCAAGGTCCATCATCATCCGCCATCCTACCAAACAAATCACAAACATCTATAAGCACATGAACAATATCAAACAATACAATTTGCTTCTCCAAGTTATGCCATATGCACACATCATTCTTCTCAAACATAACCACATCATTTTTTTCTTCTTCATATGCACACATAATTCTTCTCAAACATACCAACATCATCTCAATCAAATAAATTTCTCAAACAATATGGTGTCACATACAACCATATGCGAAGTTTCATCATATGCAATATCTCTCTTACAACATTCCTATTGACAACATATGCAAATACATATCATCTAGAGTATCAAATTTCATCATCTCTTTTGCAAAAAATGTATGCCAACAATAGGATGATCTACACATAGATACATCATATATAAATTCAACCGTATTGTTGTACCACATACACACATCATCTATAATCAAACCAAATTATCAAACAAGTCTATTTTACATACAAAAATCGTGTATTCATCACCCCTCTTAGTAGGAAAAAAATTCCTATGGACAACATATGCACCAAACCGAATTGATTTTCCCTACATATTCAACTACACATCATCTACTACCTAGCAAGTCATCTATCAACTACAAACAAATTCCTAAAACAAAGAAACCATCTAATCATCTAACATCACCTAATGTTAAATAATGCATCAAAAAGAAGAGGACTCAGCCCAAATAAATTGGAGGAGACGGGGGAGAATACCTCAAGGATGCTTGGGGGGGTCAGATCCACGAATTTGACTGGAGGATGGAGTAGATCAAGAGGGGATTTGGTGTGAGGGAGAAGAGGGGCGAGGGAGAGAGCTCTCTGGTTCGGCGAGACGCCAGGGAGAAAGGAGATGGGGATGGGTGGGCTGGGCCCGCGCGCGTGAGTCAGTTACCAGGGCCAGACGCCAAGGACTCTGGCGTCTGGTCCCTTTGCCACATCAGCCGGTCAACGTGCCAGCGAGTCGTGCGGGCCAGGGACCAGACGCCAGGGTCCCCGACGTCACCCAGGCAAACCGAACGCCAGGTATGTTGGCGTCACCCAAAAAGGTCAGATTCGATTTTTTTTTGCAATCGAGGTCAATTCAGGAATTTGTTAGCACAAAAGGTCAAAACAGTGATTTCGTCCTCGTTGGCAGCCCATTTCGCTTAGCCGAGCGGCCCAGCCCATTCTGCTTAGACCCGAGTCAACATGGCACCCGCAGGGTTTGGGTATGGGTATTACGTGCCCAAACCCGCACCCGTCTCAAAAATTTCCGCCCATACCCGTACCCGTACCCGCACCCCGGGTTTCAAACTGTTCCCATACCCGTACCCGGCCGGGTACAGGTAATACCCGCGGGTAAAAATACCCAGCTAGGCGTGTATATGTGAGCATATATATTTCAGCATTTTGACAGCATTTCAACACATATATATTTATACAACATTTCAGCACATTTATACAACATTGTTAGCACATATATACAATATTTCTGCACATTTATATAACATTTCAACACACAACACCAAACCAACATGACACAAGTAGGGGGGTGGCGTATTTTGGATCGGGAATTCGGAGGGTTTGGGCGCGGCTGGGTGCCTAGTTAGCTTAGGGTTTTTTTTCAATCTATGTCAACGACATATGGGATCTACTTGACATGGTGTTTTATTTTACGGGTTTGCGGGTTCACGGGTATGGGTATTGCCTTCCCGTACCCGTACCCGCCATACCCGTTGGGTATAATTTTTTCCTATTTAGAAATCCATGGGTATTTTTATTTCCCATACCCTTACCCTAATGGGGTTTTTACCCGCCGGGTTCGCGGGTATCGGGTACCCATTGCCATGTTGAGACCCGAGCAAACTGCAGACTCTTCTTCCTTACCGCGTGTCCTCTGCTAGTCCACACCCCCTCGCGATCATTGAGTGGCTCACAAACAGCTGAAGCCATGGAGGACGCTTACCTTGTGCCGGCGATTTTGTGGCTGGTGCAAACCATCCTCGGCACCCTCGGAATCCGCGAGCTGGATTCGTGGATCCGCCAAGCCGGGCTTCAGGATGACATCGAGAACCTCAGGTCCGAGCTCGAGGTACTCCAGGCGGTGGCCTCTGATGCGAAGGGGATGGCGCTCCGGAGCGCACGGCTGGCTAAATCGCTCGCCGACCTCAAAAGGTTTCTGTACGACGCCGACGACCTGGTCGACGAGCTCGACTACTGGAGGCTCCGGCAGCAAGTCGAAGGAGGTATTGAATTTGAATCTTGGAAATCGATTGTATTTCTAATTCCTGTAAAAAAATGATTTACCGCAGTTAGAATTCGAAATTTTCGGGTTGGCCCTAGAGCACAAACTTTTGACGTGGTTGATCATTTCAAGCACCATAGTAGCTCTGTTTCAGTCACCAACACTGTATCCATCTCCCAACAGGCCAACACGCGCTGCCTTCTTCCTCCAACGACGCGTACAATCACTATGCCTCCGACGGTGTTACCCAGAATACCACAATGACTACCCCAGGTTAGTCACAGAACGACCTCCACTCAACCTTGGCAAAATCTTTTCCGGTCTAGCAGGACTTCGGAACTAATAGCCCTCTTCTTTTGGGGCAGTTACTTTGCAGGAGCCCGATGGCATGCATGAAGCAGCGCGAGTAGATCATGGCACATGGAGGGGTGATGATAATATACCGCCGAGAAGCGGTCGTGGCAAAAAACGGTCCAAGGCATGGGATGATTTTGAAGACATAAAAGATGATAATGGAAAAACTGTGCAGGCAGAATGTAGACACTGTAAAAAGAGAGTTCAATACAAAGGTGCACAAGGGACAAGAGTCTTGATAACTCATGTCAATAGTGCCGAGTGTAAGAATACGCGAGAAGCACGTCCCCAGCCGCCAAGCCATTCGGGGTACGATTTCAAACTTAAAATACATATCTTCATTTACTCACGCCATACCAGCCACCAACCAGCACATCTTATTCTACTTTTATTAGTTGCAAAGGGGAATTATTTGAATTGCTTTAGCATGCAGTTTAATTTATTACCTCATGAAAGCATCTGCTTAACAATCCCTTGTCGTTCTCGTTCTAATAGCCAATCTACCATCCTTTTTCTTTTCGCAGTATAAATGATACTACTGAAAATGCTACTCCAGTTGCTGCCGGTAATTCATCCAGCAGCAGATCAAGGATGGGAACGAATTTAGAGCCAACTCAAATCACCACAGCTATTGCTCAACCTTGGAATAAGGACGAAGTTTCCAGTAGGATACAAAAAGTAACTCATGAGCTGCAAGGCATCAGAGGGGATGTGACAAAAGATCTCAACATGCTTGGGTCACACTCTGATGCAAGTTCAGGTCACCATCAAATTACAGCCTCAGATCCACCCCGAAGAACATCAAGCCTTCTTCAAGGCAAAGTGTATGGGAGAGACAAAGAGAAGAACTCCATCATAGAGTTGATCATGGATAGCAAATCTGACAGTGTAACTGTTGTGCCTATTGTAGGCATTGGAGGTATTGGGAAGACACCTCTCGCACAATTTGTATATAATGATCGGAAAGTGCAAAACCAATTTGACCACGGGATATGGGTTTGGGTGTCTAACAACTTTGATGAAATGAGACTCACAAGAGAGATGTTAGATATTGTCCCTCGAGAAAAGCACAAAGGGTTATGCAGCCTTGACAAACTTCAGCAGGCCTTGGAAACTCATATTGAATCAAAGAGGGTTCTACTTATTTTAGATGATGTCTGGGATGACATGAACAATTACAGATTGAATCTAATACTGGCTCCTTTCAAGTCAAACAATGCAAATGGGAATGTGATCCTTGTGACGACCAGATATCTTTCTGTTGCAAAAAGGATTGGAAGGACTGAACCAGTAGTGTTAAGTGCTCTGGGAGATCGCGATTTGTGGTTATTGCTCAAATCACGAGCATTTGGTGATGAGAACTATGAAGGTCCTGGAAATCTGGCAAGCATTGGATGGAAAATAGCACGCAAGCTAAAAGGCAACCCATTATCAGCAGTAACTGCAGGGGAACTATTAAGAGTTGATCTGACTGTTGATCATTGGAATAAAATTCTCGAGGACGAAGATTGGAAATTGTTGGGGCTCAGTGGGGGCATCATGTCTTCTTTGAAGCTTAGCTATGATCAGTTGCCGTACCCTCTACATCAGTGCTTCTCGTATTGTTCCATATTCCCCGACGGTTACAACTTTCTTGGGGAGGAGTTGGTCCGTATTTGGATTTCACAAGGATTTGTCAAACAGAGCCACAATCCAAGTAAGAAATTAGAGGAGATAGGAATGGACTATCTGGCTGATTTGGTGAACCTGGGATACTTTCAGCAATGTGAAGAAGACTCCTCTCTAGGCAGTCGAAATTCATTTTCTTTCGAGAAAAGCAGTCAAATTTCATATGTTGTGTCTGGTCTTATGCATGATTTTGCAAGGATCGTTTCAAGAACTGAGTGTGGAATTGTAGACGGTCTGCAACGCAATGATATGTTGTCTACTGTACAGCATCTGGCAATAGTATACAAGAAAGATCAGCAGGGGAACATGTCTTGGAGTAGCAAGTTTAAAGAAGATATGCGAAGTACAGTTACATCCGTGAGAAAACTGAGGACATTAGTGTTAATCGGGCAATATGACTGTTCCTTATTCCAATCCTTCAAAGACATATTCCAGAAGGCACATGATATACGTCTGCTGCAAATATCTGCAACATTTGAAGAAAAAAAAACATATGAAGATTTTAATTCGCTCATGCACAGTTCTGTAAATCCTACTCATCTTCGCTATCTAAAACTAACGGTCAAGGAGCTACAAGGAGATTTACCTCAGTTTTTGAGCAAATTTTGCCACCTTCAAGTATTAGATGTTGGCTCAAATTACCTTAATGTACCTCATAGCATGAATAATCTTGTCAGTTTGCGCCATCTTGTGGCAGTTTCCATTGCTAGAATTGGCAAGTTGGCCTCACTTCAGACACTAAACAATTTCAGTGTAGATGATTCTAATGGCTTTCGGATTATAGAACTTCAATCCATGAACGATCTTGCCCAGCTTAGGATTTCTCAACTTCAAAATGTTAAAACTCGGGAGGGGGCTTGTGGGGCAGGACTGAGATATAAACGACACTTAGAAAAGCCACACTTGTCCTGGAATATGTCAGATAATGAATCTGAGAATGTCATGAGCTCTGAACCTTCTACCAGCATAGAGACAGAGGAGTGCTTGCCAACAGAGGTACTTGAGGGTCTTGAACCACATAACAACCTGAAACATCTTGAGATATCTGGGTACAATGGTGCTACCTCTCCATCTTGGCTTGCCAGCAATTTCTCGGTTACCTCTTTACAGACTCTGCATTTGGAGAACTGTAGAAAATGGCGGATACTTCCATCTCTACAAAGGCTTCCGCTTCTTACAAGATTAAAGTTAAGCGGTATGCCAAAAGTAGTAAAAATATCAGTTCCTTTGTTAGAGCAGCTGGTGTTAATAAAAATGCCAAAGTTGGAGAGATGCTCCTGCATTTCCATGAGGGGCCTGAACTCTTGTTTAAGGGTTCTGAGGATTAAGAGTTGCCCTGAACTGAAGGTGTTTGATCTGTTTGGGAACGGCCATAAATTTAAAATTGAGCAGAAGTCATGGTTGCCACGTCTTTGCGAACTCATTATACACAACTGTCCTCTTTTGTTGGTACCACACCCTTTACCATCTTCAGTTACCGTTTCTAGAATTTCCCTGCGCAGAGTTTCGAAATTTCCAAGAATGGAGGCATCGTCCCGTGGATATTTAACCATCGGCAAGGATTCTGATGATGAATATGATGCTGACGAGGAACGCTCTGATGAGCTGTCCGTGTTAGACGGAAAGATTTTGGCATTCCATAATCTAAGGTTCCTGGAAGGCTTGATAATATGTTGCCGAAAACTAACATGCATTTCACTCAAAGGTTTAAGTCAGCTTCAATCCTTAAAGTCACTGGAAATAGAGGGCTGCCCACAACTTTCCGGTTTTGACGGTCCACCAGAGCGTAACCATGAAGATTTGACATATGTGAATTGGAATGCCCTCCCATCTCTCGAATATCTACGGATTGATTCATGTGGAATAGCGTGGGAGTGGCTCTCTCTGATTCTACAACATGCGCCAGCAGTAACGAACTTGGATGTACAGAACTGCCCAAAACTGGAATCTCTACGACTGGACTCCTGCGCTATACTGCCACAGTTGCGCGTACAGACGTGTAAATCTCTCGCCACACTAGATGTCTTGCAATCCCGTTCCCTCAGGGATATGGAAGTAGAGTATGTCCCAAAATTGAAATCCCTACAGCTGCACTCTTGCACGGCACTCGAAGATTTGTTCATCCTTAGAGCTGCAGTATGCGTGCTAGAAGGCTCGGAATCACTCAGGAAGTTGGAACTCTTCAGCAACCAGGATTTGAAATCTCTACAGCTGCACTCCTGCACGGCACTGCAAATGTTGCATATTCGGAGCTGTACATCACTCTGTACACTAGAGGGCTTTCAATCCCTTGGCAGTCTCAGGCGTTTGTATCTACTTGATTGCCCTGGCTTGCATTCATGTTTGGAGGATTTGCCAATGCAGGACTACGAATTATGCCCTCAACTGGAATTTCTTGAAACCAGTGACTTCTCTTTCCTTGCCACGTCGTTCTGCAAGCAACTCACATCACTCCAGCGCCTAGTCATTAGTAGTCCTGTGGAAGAAACAGCTCAAGGACTAACAGATGAGCAAGAGAGAGGGCTTCTGCTCCTTGGTTCCCTCATAGAGCTCCGATTTTTCAATTGCAAGTATCTCAAAAATCTTCCTGCAGGCCTGCACAGACTTCGCTCCCTCCGGGTGTTGGAGATTTCATTTTGTCCGAGCATCTCAGGGTTGCCGGTCCTCCCGCCTTCTCTAGAGTTGAGAATCGACGGTGGCAGTGAGGAGCTGAAATTTCTATCCAAATTGCTAGCATCAAGCAAGTTAAAGGTCAGAATTGACGGCGAATATGTGGACTGATTACTTGGTGGCTTGTTAAGCACACCTACACAACAGATATAGTTGTACGCTCGTACTGCTTTTGAGGTATACTTCTATCATAGATCATGCTATGCCAGAGTTTACTATACTGCAGTGCTTTTTTTTGTGTGTGCGTGCATGCATGCGTGCGCGCACGCGCGCGCGTGTGCGTGTGCGTGTGTGTGTGTGTGAGCAACAAACACTGACTTTAGGCCAGTTCCTCGACAGGTTTGCTTTCAACTCAGAACATCATCCTGATGTGATCTGTTTGCTGACGTACAGATATAGTTGCACTACCATCCCTCCCTCGAGAGCAGTGGCGAATCTAGCAGGGGGGCTTCGACAGGCTCGAGCCCCCCCTCCAAAATTTGGAAAACAAAAATTACTAGTATTCGTATCAATTTTTTTACCTTATTTGGACTCAAGAATTGAGAGTTTTTGACTTTTTCTACACATAGTTAACTTTGAGCCCCTCCTTCATTTTCTTCCAAGATTCGCCACTGCTCGAGAGGTTCGATATCCGAAGATGTTTGAATGTGCCAAGGCTGCCGGGAACGGGCTTCCCGACTTAGCTGGAAGAGTTGACATCTCGCTTTGCAGCAAGGAGCTGAATGATCAACGTAGAATGCTCGCAACAAGCAAGCTAAAGGTCGGCATCAATTTCCAAGATGTGAATTGGTTAGTCGTTGTCTTGTTAAGCATGAGCATGAGCTTGTACCTGCACAAAGGATAACGCTGTACTGCTTTTGAGGTATACTTCTACCATATATCATGTTATGTACAGAATTGACATACTGAACTGCTATTTTTTTTCTGTAAGTATCAAAAACTGTCCTTATGCCGGTTCCTGGACAGGTTTGCGTTCACTTCAGAATTCAGGATTCAGGACGTGTCACCAGACACCTGATTTGCTCATAAATTTGAATATGCGGCCTTGCTGGGTTGGCTACCAATATTGTTCATCATAATACGTTCTAAGGAATTCGTTTTGTTTTGGAGTTTCTTTTGGGGTGCCACAAGGCCAACATGTTGTTCTTCAGACCGTGCTTGGTTATTCACACAGTTTTGCTCCAGACCTGCAGAGGTGCAAATCTTGTTGAATCGACACAATTCTGAATTGAGTCGTTCGCTCCTTTGTGACTTTGTTACAGGCTGAAGGCGACTTTGCGTCTCCAAATTCCACGGACCACAGACTTTCCGGGTCTGTCAGGAAGGCCTTGTTCCATACCTGCTGAGATCTACTTGTCGGTTGCAATACATCCAGAATGTGATTTGGTTTTCTTTACCGGCAGGGGAGGAAAGGCCATGGTTTATGTCATATGATATGTATAATAGGAAAGTGCCGCATATCGGCAGTTTTCAAAGACGCTGTGTACTCCCATGTCTGCCTTGCATCCCCTGTTTCGCGGAGTGGTCATTGAAATCAGGTGATATGGACCAGATTCCTTTTGAAGCAGTGGTTTGGACAACTTTGTCTAGTTGAATTTGCATATCTGTTGGTGATCAGGTGCATGCCGCTTTATCGATTGTTAGTCATGGAGACTTTGTACTAGGTAGTGTCTAGTTATGAACAGACCTACTCAGTTAAGCTATCTGCTCTCATTTACTTATTGTTCTTCTTACTTGTTTTTTTTTTTTTTTGCGGGGTGTTCTTCTCACTTGTTAATTGCATGTTCGTAATTATCCGCATTTTCAACTCTTCCGTCCCGTTTAATTTATGCAGGTGCCCATGGTATACAACTTCTTATCCATTGATGTTAAATATTGAGTTGTCCTGTTTTTATGCATTTGGATTTCGGAAGTATCGCCTGTTTATTTTTATTTGATGTGGTTATCCTTTTTGTGGTAATATAATATAATATATTGTGGATTGACTTCTCCATATTGTTAAGTATATACTTAGTGGCTGAACTGGTGTGAAGACATGGCATTGCAGGTTCCTTCAATGAGATCTGCATGGTCTTCCATTGATGGTTTCATACAACCTAGAGAACAGATTTCTTCCTTTCCTTTTTTGAGGGAAAGAGATCAACATAACTCACTCAACCAATCATGTGTTCAGTATATTTTTGTCCTAAACCTGGTAATCTGCTCCTTTAATTTGTGGAGTTAACAGCCTTCATACCACGACGCTTTATCACCCTGAAGATAATGGAAACTGGCTGCCGAATATGCAACTGTAAACACAACTACGTTCCAGCTTCCCCTACGCGCCCATATAAGCACAGAAATAACTCCATGATCCTTCAGGCCTTGGTCTGAACTGTGAACTGTCAACTATTGTGATCAGTGGATCAAGAGCCTTGATCAAACTGATATACTGCAGAACATATAGTAGCAAAGGTATATTCGTCAAAACCGGTTAGCATCCATAGTTGACAGTTCTACGATATATCATGTTATATCCAGAGTTTACATACTGCAGTTTTATTTTTTCCTGGAAAGATTGTGTCCGGAGTTTACATACCCTCTGTGTATGTATTCCATCTGGAGCATCTAAGTCTATCCAGGGAGCTAGTGAGTTGCACTTTGTGCAGCTCGGACCCTCCGAGCGAGGTGTTCGGTGTATCCAGGATGCTATGGAATACTACTATTTTCACGTTCGGTACCAGTGGCATTTGTCCGATACCTCCGACTCCGAGTCATTCAAAATTCCGTTCGGTCAGTCAGAGTGAGTTATATCCGGATGCTCCAAGATTATCCAGTCGCAAAATACCAGGATTACAGTATAGTTCGAACCATTTCGGACACTTCCTGCTGTTAAAAAGAGAAAAATAGACCAAGAGTCATTTTTATTAAGAAGGAACAACCCAGGCACGCACACCCTGTGGGCTCAAGTCATTGTATTTGAAGACTGATGCCTTATTGATGTATTTTGTGGCATTTTTGCGTTAAGGCATAGGCAGTATTCAGTTTTTTCATTCAGTAGAGTAATATCTCGGGTTATTACTCCTTTCTTTAGATGAAATCTCGGGTTATTACATCTGCACTCTTTGCTCGTATGGTTCACTTGGCCTTTCTGTGCAGTTGAATCAAACATGTTTTGACTTCACAGAAACCTGGAAAGTGCGTCATGATCGCTGCTGCACGATCAAGCTACACATACTTACTTTTATTTTTCTACCTTGGCAGGCTTCATGCACAGGCCCTTACCCTGGCTGCCTTGGGTGTTCTGCACTGGTGGAGTCCTATGATCATCAGTCAGGTTCAGGATTGAAAGTTCATTCCATCTGACGGAAACCCCCAAATGGACTAGGATATGCATCCATCAGCTGATATGGAGTTCACCGATGTTATTTTCTGAACAAACAATCTGTCATTTTGTGTGCCGTTATCAAAATTCTGCGGGCTGCCTATTTTCTGTATAAGCTACTGAATCAGCATTCTTATGCAGCCATATGCAGATGCGTGGTAACGGGAATATGTATGTACTTTCCTGAACCAAACATGAAAGTAATGAATGAAATGTTTCCCTCTTACTCCTGATGAAGTAAGTAATCTACCAAGAAAATTCCATATTACTTGCATGCCTCCTAAGTTGGTGTGCAGAAGCTTCTGCTCAAATCAGTAAAATTTCATTTCCCTTCCATTGGATCCACAGCCCCATATGATGAGATTCCTTCCCCTGTTTGAAATATAGTACTCGGTGGCAGTGTTAGTACATAGTAGAAGGCATTAATTAAATCACGTGATAATATGCTGCTGTGGAGATGATGGGTGAAACACTGAAACATCAGTGTTGCTTCTTTTTTGGTTTTTGTTCTGTGTGTGGACTTCTTTTGGCTGTGTGCATCTTAGTATGCAGAGGCCGGGTGTAATGCTTAAACCTTTTAAGTAATAAAGCGCCCCTTATCGAAAAATCAGTGTTGCTTCCTGCACTAGGTTCTTTGTGGTGGATCTGGTGGTGGGTTAGTTTATGGTCTCCAATTGGGCGATTAGTTCATACTTTCCCAAGTAGCGTTGTTTAGTTTGGACTTTGGACTAAACCTAAGCTAGCTGCATGGTCCGTGTCAGGCTCATGAATCTTTGAGTGTGCTGTAAGATACCTCTTTCTTCGAATCTGAATTCCTGGAGCTGGCAACTTGCAAGATGCCACACCTACACATTAAGTGTTTTTTTTTTCTGGACATAAGTGTGTGAAAGAAACACCAGTTTCAGCAACAAGCAAAAGATCTGCGTTATTAGGTGATGAGCATGACTGGACTTATAACTTATTAAAGCCTTTGGTTAGCAGAAGAAAAAAAGAGAAAAAAGAACGTCATAAACAGATCTGATGTAGATGTGTATTTTATCTTCTTCGAACACAAGGAGAAGATTTCTTTACTGTAGACACGGTCTGGCGTTGACCTCGATTGTGATCTCCATCTAGGAACTTGTAGATCTCTGAGTAATCGAATCTCCTCGAAACCACCACACCGTTTTATACAATCCAAAGTCTCCATAGCTTCTTCAGCGGCCCTCATAGAAAGTCTTGACACTCCAGACAAGGGAGTATAACACCGACTGTTTCAGACAATACAGTTTAATCTAATTCAGCGTGATCAGGAGTAGTAATGAATCACGAATCAGGAAATAATTGAGGGGCGTGCACGGCCTCGAGCAGGTCACCCTCACTGTTACTTACCACCAGCCCGTAACGACCTACTAACCCCCTTGTCTCTTCCTCAACTTGCCCACGCCTTTTTCTTGGCGCAGTGTGGTCTAATCATCAAACAAAACCGCACAAGGGCACACATGCTATGCCAAGCCAAGCTAGCTGCTACAAAAACTGAAGAAGAAAACAATAAAAAAATGTGAACTGGCACCATCACAAAATGACCATTACTTTCGGACATGGCACTTTTCAACTTTGAAAGTTACCAGTCTTCTCCAGCTTGGATTGGAATGACTCCCGCTGGCGGTTCCGTGATCATCGGTCAGTTAGGCATTTTGCAGCAGCAGCTAGCCGGGTATTGGTCAAAGCTGAAACGAGGTTCAGAAGAAAATGATGCTCCTGCTACCAAGTCTGAAAGTGATACGCACCATGCGAGCGACAAGTCATCCCACTCCTGCTCTGATATATCCCGGCGAACCGGGGATCCACACGCCATTGTTTAATTCCTGATGCCTCGCTCTCGGTCAAGCTGTGCACGCAACCTGGGCCGAACCTCCGATGAAAGATCCAGCGCAAGGGTCCGGGCAGGTCCAGGGCCGGAGGAGGAGGAGGACCCTGCACCTAACGGACATGGCCAAATCAAAGAGTCGTATAGAAAGCAAAACACATGACACATGAGGTTGGTTGTGCGCGCGTGATCTGCTCATGGCTTGGCTTCTTTACACCCTGGGTCTACCAGAAAGGAGTTTGTACGATACGATCTGGAGTTCTGGACTGCTCATCTTGATGTTGGTGGCACCGGCTTTCGTCTTTCTGGCCTTGGTGTAGCTGTTTATGGGCAGACACTGTGTTAAAAGAACAGGTTAATTTGTCTGTCGGTTTGTTTTGTGGGCGTCGAGCGTCAAAGCAATGCAGACATCGAGAAATGAGAATTGTTCTTTTCTATGTATTATTAGCGAAGAAGGGCCTCTTTGATTCAAAGGATTTTCATAAAAAAATTAAAGAATTTTTTTTTCGTTGGTCCTTTTATTCATAAGATTGAATCCTATAGGAATTATTCCTAAAGATTCCTTGTACTATATTACATAGAAATTTTAGCATTCACTCAAACCTCTTGAAAAAAAACTTTTGTTTTTTGGAAATGTTATGTACTTGACGTCCGCCCAGCCATTTGCGTGCGACACGATGAGAATGTTGTGCACGAATCCCCGCACATGGATAGTCGCCACATCGTCGTCCCCAAACCATCCGTTCGTGACGGCGACGGTACGAACACGGACGTGTGTGTGGGGTTAGTACCCACGTCGCCCTCACCCAGCTCTAACCAAATCTCATCCCCCCCTCCGATGCCTCTTCCTCTCCTCCACTCTCCAACGATTCTGTTGCTCCTCCCGGCGATTATGCATCCATCGTCGCACTATTGTCGTAGATTCGAGGTACGCTTCCATGACCAAGCTCTGATACTCGCTTCGCGCTAGGGATTCAGAGTTTGGGGGATTTGGTCGACACCACGATGACGACGGTGGGGACACTACTGCAGGAATGCCTAGCAGTGGCGGGCGCAAAAACGCCAGCAGTGGAGGGCCAGGCTCCCATGGGCGCCCGCCACCGACCTCCCGCCACTGCTATAACAGCATCAGTGGCGGGCGCCCGCCCGCCACTGGTAGAGGGTCTGCAGTGGCGGGCGCACATCCCTGCCCGCCAGTGATTAAAGTTAAAGCAGTGGCGGGCGTGTGTCAGCGCCCGCCACTGAAAGCATTGCCATGCAAATTAAAAATTCTGCAGCCACGACAGCATATTTGCTGCCATGGATACATTTTGCATGTCATAATTTGCAATACGCTACGATAAGAAAATACGATACATATTGCAGCATACGTTAACCACTAGCTAATTGTTATCAAGCAATAATATTGGTACAACATAAAGCAATAAACATATATATGTTCAACAACTCTCTAATAAAATAAGTGCATACAACATATATGTTCAAAAAAGAGCTATAGCTAGTCCCAGAAAGCAGTACATATGTATACGACATCGTGATCACCACCGAAAGTACGTACTAAGATGATTGTTGGACATCGTACCACAGATAGATTTTGTTGCCGCCCTCATGACCCTCGTCAAATTCGTGAAGAAAAAGTAAGAACGACTTCCCAGCTTGCATCCCGAATTGTGTGGCAATGTCAATCCAATTTTAACCATGGAAATACGTTCTCCCTCCCTCGTTGGTGAGAGTGAGGGTCAAGGGAATGCCATTTTTTAACAGCGTCATGTCGAACTGAATCGTTCAGTCCTCATCGATGGCCAGGTTGGCAACACGCATGAACTCCTCCCTTTCCCAATAAGGGATACGTTGAGCATGATAAAAAGAAAACATAAATTAGACAATTGTGGGCGCAACATTACCAAACCACAAGCTATAACACTAATTAAATGGAACATACCGCCCACTCCATAAAGTCCTCGTGAAGATCAACACAGATCTCATTGCAAAAAAAAAATTGCGGGTATCTCATTGCAAGTTAGGTGAACTTTGAAACATGCACCTAGCCTCCTGTCGCCACAGAAGTGGCATCCTTCGTTCATTGCCTACGTTCATGTTATGGAATAAATATGCATGTGAATATTGATACGGATAAGACATAGATATATAGAATAAAAGGCTACCAATTATGTAAATATATTAAACATCAACCGGTATTAAAGGCTATGGATGGACAGAAAAATTGGGCATGACTTATGCTAAAAAATGAAACATAGTGTATGAAATCTCACGAAACGGAAATTAATCAACGTTTTATGATATTTTCTACACTCTTTTGAAGCCCTGTATTGTTGGAGCACTCCAAATAAATATGCATGTGAATATTGATACGGATAAGACAAGGATAGACTAAAAGGCTACCAATTATGCAAATATATTAAAATTTAATCTATAAATGTGTGAATCAAATCTACTAATGTGAAGATCTACTAATGTGAGTCTGTACTAATGTGAATCTATAAATGTGTGAATCAAATCTACTAATGTGAGTATGCAGTAATGTGACTCTATAAATGTGTGAATCAAATCTACTAATGTGAATGTAAACACTAACATTCATTTACAATCTATAAATGTGTGAATCAAATCTACTAATGTGAAGATCTAAAGTTTATCTATGTCTAGAATTTATAAACACTAACATTCATCTACATACGTGAATCTAGTACTAAGTAATATTCAACTACAATCTGTAGATATGTGAATCTAATAGCTGTGGCGGGTGCCTCAGCTCGCCTGCCACTCATTAGGGCTCACCTATAAGCCATTTTCCAGTAGTGGGAGGGGGGATCCTAGTTTGTTGTGGTGTTGTTTTCTTCTCACACGGCGGTGGGGTTGCGGTTGGGGGCATCCGCGACCGCGACGGGATGGTATTGGCCTTTGGGGGTTCTCATCCGTCGCCGCGGGTGGTGCTTCTCAGGATGCGGCAAGGCGCATTAAATGCTGGTGGCGGCAGGTGTGGCCGTGTTTTTGAAGGGTTTGTTCGCCAGTGCAGTTGTGCAACGTCGCCGCGGTCTTCGGTCGGTAAGTTTTTTTCGAAGAGCATAGGCGATTTGTCTGGTTGATTATATGGCTTTGCATAGGAATCATGGGGTTGTCGTTGCCGTGTGCGAAAATCGAAGCATGCCAATTTTAAGGGGTTACTATGTTCATTTGCATGCTAAATTCGGGAGGGTATTGCAGATATTTTTGGGGGCTTTCTATGCATAGAAAATTCAGGGGATTTTCAATGCTTAATTTGTCATTTATGTGTATCATTTTGGCCATGTTTCATATGCCTGGCAAATTCAAGGATATGTGTTTGACATACAAGATGCTCTATGCATGGCAATTTTTAAGGGGTGCAATATGTTTCTTTTGTGTTGTGCATGACAATTTCAGGAGAATTTTGCCATAGTGGTTGCTCTTTGCACGGCAAATTCCAGGGATATAATTTGCCTTTGCTGAAGTGCTCTCAACTATTTTTGTATCATGTCCTATTTATTTTCGGAGCATACTTTTCATATATGTATGTATGTATGTATGTATGTATGTATAATTTCAAGGAGGGGGGCTTAATTTGCCATGTTTGTGTTCATTTGCCTGCAAAATGCAGGAGAATTGCCGCTATTTTTTGTATTTTTCAATGCATGGCAATTTTCAGGGGGATTTCAATGCTTAATTTGACATGTATGTGTTTTTTTTGCCATGTTTTTCATACGCATGGCAAATTCAGGGATGTGTATGGCATATAGGATGCTCTATGCATAGCAATTTTTAAGGAGACAAACTGTTTTTGATGTTGTACATGGTAATTTCAGGGGATTTTTTGCCGTAGTGGCTGCTCTTTTGCTCGCAAATTCCAGTGTATAACTTGCCTTTGTTGAAATGCTCCCAATTATTTCTGCATCAGGTGCTACCATTTCAGTAGATACTTTTCCATGTATGTGCGTATAATTTGCTTTGGTGAAATGCTCCCAATTACTTTTCCATGTTTCATAGGCATGGCAAATTCAGTGATAGTCTGCCATATAGGATGCTCTATTCATGGCTATTTTTTGAGGGGGATAATCTGTTTTTATGTTTGCGCATGGCAATTTCATGGAATTTGTGCTATAGTGGTTGCTATTTGAATGGCAATTCCAGGATATAATCTGTTTTTAATGTTGTGCATTAACTTTTTTTATGGGATTCCCTCATTTGTTGGATGCTCCATGCATGGCAAAGTTTAGAGGGATACACTGCGCTGATGGCATTTTTTAGCCAGCACATGTGCATACACATGGCAAAGTTTAGAAGAATGCATGCCATACTTTCTTCTACATGCCAACTACATACACATGCACATGGCAATTTTTAGATGTAATTACATGCCCTCTTCACATTGCACTACTTTTGGGCAGATCGCATGTTGATGCCATGGTAAATGTTAGTCCAAACACAAACATGGCAAATACTCGCACATTAATCTACATGGCATATTCACATTGCACTGCATGGCATATCACATGTTGATGCCATTGCAAATATCAGTCCAAACAATCTGATTTTCAAAATCAATTTGAGTAGCACATCATGCCATACATTCCTCTACATGGTAAATACATACATATATGCATGGCAATTTTATACATAATGTCATGGCAAATCTGACCAGTAGTTATCCTTTGCATAATAGAATCATATCATATCAAAGTTATGCCTTTTCTTTTCCTTCATTTTGTGTGTGTTTTCTACTCCCTCCGTCCCATAGTGTAGTGTCAAAAAAGGTCTTACATTAAGGGACGGAGGGAGTACTATTCAATGCTTGACATTCAGATGGCGTGGTTGCGGGGATCTCTAGGAGGGATTCAAAACCACTAGTTCTATCCCCCCCCCCCCCCCCCCACACACACACACACACTCTTTTCCCATGATATTCCCCTTGGCAATTTTCCATGTACCATGGCTCTGCTTCTTTTCACATCATCCTCGGAAAGTTCATCTTTGTCCTCAAATTTACATGGCAAATCTGTGAAAATAACCACTACCTACATAATATCTTCAACATCATCCAATTTTTTGGCCATGGCAAATCCTTGAAATTGCACCTAAATCTTGGATGCAACCTTTTCTCTCTTACGATTTGGAGGGAATCGAGGGGGATGTAGTGCAAGGGGTTGTTCTTCTATTGTGCGTGATTACCTCAATTCTCGTTGGATGTTTTTTCCCCGAGAAATCAAGCTTCGGGCAGCTGATTTGTTGCCATCTCGTCGATGCAGAGGAAGAGGAATGGGGACAATCAAGTGGAGATCGCGAGGAGAGGATGAGGGGTTCCTTTGCTTAGCCTCCAAGAAGGTGGGGTAAGGAGAGGGGGGTTTAGTTTGGGGGTAGGGTTTTTCTCACAAGTGGAGCGGAGCCGAATTCGCCATGACTCGTGCTCGCACTCATCGCACGGAGCAATGGTATGGGGCAAACATTCATGTTCGCATGGTTGATCATCTGTGCATGGACGTTTATTCGCTCCCAGGTCAATATGGAGGGAACGTTCCCACCATAAAACAAATCAACATCTTCTACAGAAAAAAAAAATGTCTTGTAAGATTCTTTTTTTCTTTTTGCGGGAGAATGTCTTGTAAGATTCATATAGCCATGACATTGCAATCATTTGTTTTTGAAATCCCGCGAATCAAAGAGACACGGAAAAAGGGCAAGGATGAATAGTAATTTAGTAGAGTTTTTTGAAAATATATATTTTGACAACATGCAAAATTTCATGAACATATGTCATATACTGTGATGTGAGGAGAAAATTGTACTCTAAAAATCATGTGTGCCCGGGCTCCTTTTTCAAGGTTGGTAGAAAGAGTCAAAGACTCAAGAGTACTTTGATTAGTAGAAAGAGCTCCGAGACTCTACGGTGCGGCTTGAGTTCAGTCGTTATCAGGAATAAGTACTAGACAAACCAGCCGCCTAATCATCCCTAACCAGCTCTATTTTCAGCAATGATGCTCGTTTTGAGGTGACGAGCCGCTCTCTGTTCCGTTCACCGAAACATTTTTCTGGCCATGGGGCCTATTTTGTCCTGCCTCCCCCTGCAAGTTGGGCGTACGCAGCACTCGTCGACCGATCGAGTCCCCGTCGCGTCGACCTAATTTGTTTGACGGAACCTCGTCAGAGGGCGGGGAGCTCCCGCATTGCATTATAGAAGAAGAAAGTTGATCCAGTTAAGCGTCGACCTAATTTCGGTTGCCGAATTTTCCTTGACGGGAGTGAAGAAGAGACCGACCTCCAAGAGAAAGACTGTTCTGCTTCTGTCCAGATTAATTAGGCCTCGTTTTCACGTCGCTGCGCCTTCGATGTTTCCATTCCATCTTGCCGCCTGCTCACCCTTTCCCGGCAGCGTCGTGTCAGCTTGCTAGCTTGGACTCGTGGGTGGCCAGCCTGATTTCCGGCCTGGAAAGGCAGCTTCGTTCGTCCTTGCAGCTGTGGACAACAGTTTTTTGTCAAACAAGATGGCACGATTCCGGCAAGAGCACTGGAGGTGGAGGAAAAAGGTGGCTGCCGTTTCTTGTCACGCGTGCATGGAACTTTCAGCGGGCGAGCGAGATCACCAGCTGACTAACTCTGTTGGGGCCTTTTCGAGAAAAGAAAAAACTCTGTTGGGGCGTCACTCTCTCCTCCCCAACTGTTCACCAGACTCATCGTGACTTTACTTGCGGCTGCGTGCACCTTCAGACACAAAATCCAGCTGCGTTTCATTTGTCATAACATAAAAAAAGTGGAGACTTTACGGAATGTAGCGTGAAGCAGAAACAACATCAGAGAAGAGAAAACTACAAGTTTGGGCGGTGAAGAGGCCAAGCCAGCGGTGCCAAACGCCGCACGTACGAGCGCCAGGATGGATCCACGATCCGCCCACCGGGAGGCCACGTCGACGTACGCGTGCGGCGCGGTGCGCACCGGATCGATCCGACCAACTTCGTCGTCCGTCAGCCGCGCTGGCCGCGCACGCTGGCACGCACCGACGGCCTGGCACGCGCGCTCCCGGTCAAATGTGCATCACGCGCGAGCGCAGCACGAGTTCGTTAGCCTGGCCTAGCCGGTGGAAGCTCAGACTTTTCGTGCCATGTCGATGCCAGCGGGACTGCCCGCTAGCCAGCCGACAAAGACCCACACGTAGTACGAGAGAGATAGCCCGCACGTTTCCACGCAGCGTACACGACGCTATGTGGCTGTGAACCGGAGGCGAACGCTCTGCAACAGACCATGACATGTGCACGGTGCACCGTAGCGTATCCTAAGGCTATGATGCGGCTATTAATTTGCTGGTTCAAACGGGAACCTGGCCTGGTTGAGCGAACCTGGGTATGCTTGGTAACGCCTTTTTTAGAACGAAGTTTTTTTTTTTTTGAAACGGAGGCAAAAGATTTGCCTCATATATTAAATAAAGAGAAGAAAGAGTTTGTTACAACACACACCCATGTTACGGCATGACAATTATTCTCGCAATAAAAAGGACCCTAATATCTTTACCCCGGCTTTGATCCAAAGGTTTGCCTCATCGACAATAATGTTGAGCAAAATTTGCGGAGGTGCGCTCTTTTGCCCGAACACTCTTGCGTTACGCTCATTCCAGATGACCCACGATACTAGCATGGTAATCGATGCCTTTGCTTTTCGGTCGGCGATGCCCACGGCGCATGTGCTCGCCTACCACGCCTGAACAGAGTCGAACAAGTGCCATGCGGATGTGTCCATGTCATGGATGCGAAATTTCTGAATAACCAGGTTCCAAAGCCTGAGAGTGAAGCGGCATCTGAAGAAAAGATGAGGACCACATTCCTGCACCCCTCCGCACAAGGGGCAAGGGCCACAGTTAGGCCAACCTTGCTTATCCAATCTGTCGGCAGTCCAGATCCTATCTTGAAGCGCGAGCCAAGCAAAGAACTTGACTTTCGGTGGGGCCCAAGTCTTCCAAACCATTTGGTCCATGGGGGAGAGGACCAAGCCCAAAAACTGTGCCCTGTAAGCAGAGGCCGCGGAGTAGTGTCCAGATTCCGTGTGCTTCCAAAGGATGTCATCCTCAGCAAGCTCATCAAGGTGCACCTCATGCAGTAGCATCCAAAGGGTGAAGAATTGCGCGACATGCTCGTCGGAAACCGATGCGGGCGGTCTGATTTTGAGAATCCACGCATTGTCCTTGAGGGCCTCCCGTACCTTCCAATGCTTCCGGGAGGAAGTCTCGTAAATGAGCGGAGCAATGTCTTTGGGCTTGCGTCCAAGAAGCCATGGGGAGTCCCAAAATGGAGTCCTCGCACCATTCCCGACCGTGATGGTGGTACAGGCATAGAAAAAGTTGAGGTCCTCCTCATCACACGGGTTCCCTCTCCCAACCCACAACTTTGTGGGCTCCTTTCACTCGTACCAAGGCCACCGCAAACGCAAAGCCCGCGCGAACTTGTTGGTGTTGAGGACCCCAAGTCCACCATAGGCAAGCGGCTGACTGACAATGTCCCAATTGACCTTGCGGTTTGCCCCGGTTGTCTTATCCGACCATGACCATAGGAAGGCCCGCTCAAGCTTGTCGATGTTTTGCAGGATGGCTCACTTACACCCTTATGTCCAAGAAGCCAAGGTAGAATCGAAGTGGCTCACTTACACGAGAATACACTCACTCTTATGAACGCACGCACGTACACCCTACCTCTATGAGCACCTCCGAGAGACATAGCCGGCACATCATCTTGAGATTGACGAAGTCGCCACAGACATTTTTGTAGTCGACAGGAACGTCTTCTCCCACTGGACGCACATCGCCGGAAGACCTGAAATAAATCCAAAAAAATGCGAGCATCAATGTCTAGTCTAGAACTTAAACTCTGATATGTTGGGATACCACTGTCCTCCTAACAATTCAAACACGGGTTGGTTCGCATGCTTGGTAAACGCTTGACACCGCCCCCGTTGACGAGTAACAACGATGTTATCACACGTGCACCCTTGACGTGCGCCCTCCCCAAAGCGCCAATCAACCGGTGGACCACGCCACGCCAAAGAGTGCGAACTAAGCACAGCACTTCGAACCCGTCAAAACCATCCCCACAAACCGTATTCAAGCGGTTTTCGAAATGGTCCTTTCCGTGTTAGCGGTGTTTACCCCGGCACGTAACGACCCGGCAACCAGCAGTTTCTCCTTTGTATTTTACTCGAGTATCCTTTCCTCGAAGCCTGCAGTCACCACGTAATTAAGCCGTTGAGAATGTGCACACTTGCTGCTGATCCTTTCATCATCATGAAATTAAAAAAAAACATCAGGACTCGGTCGGTGAATGCACACATGCTCTCAGTCAAACGGGGACGGTGGCAGGGCGGGGTAAATTTTGCTACATCGAGGGGCGGGCTGCGTGCGCGTCGGGCTCCCGCGAGACGGCGCCGATCGCGGGGCCACGTGGGCGGCTCCGCCCGCGCCCGCGATCCGATCGCACGGCCCACGCGTCGCCCGCGGTGAGCCCACCTAACCTCAACCTCCTCAAATACGCGCCACTCCTCTCCCTCTTCTCCCGCACACCCCCCCTCCGCGCGCACCAGCTCGCTCGATCAAGATTCACGAGTCGTAGCGATCCCATCGCATCGCCCGGGGCCCATGGCGTCCTCCGAGCTCACCTACCGCGGTCAGCAGGCGGCGGCGGCCGACGGCGCGCACGCAGCCGAGAGCAAGCCGCGGAACAGGCAGCTGCTGCCGCAGCCGCTCCGGTACGTGCTGGGCGAGCAGCGCCTGGTCTTCTCCTTCGTCGGCATGGCCCTCGCCACCCTCGTGTTCCTCCTCCTGTCCCCCTCCACCACCACCACCACGACGTCGGGCAGCGGTAGCAGCGTGGCGCACCTGGCGGCGGTGGGGCTTGTGTCGCGGCAGTACCAGTCGGGCGGCGCGGGGCGGATGGCGTTCGAGGAGGGCACCGGCGGCGGGCGGCACGGGCGCGTGCCGCTGGGGCTGAAGCGCAAGGGGCTGCGCGTGGTGGTGACCGGCGGGGCCGGGTTCGTGGGCAGCCACCTGGTGGACCGCCTCCTGGCGCGCGGGGACAGCGTGATCGTCGTCGACAACTTCTTCACGGGGCGCAAGGAGAACGTGGCGCACCACGCCGGGAACCCAAACTTCGAGATGATCCGGCACGACGTGGTGGAGCCGATCCTGCTGGAGGTGGACCAGATCTACCACCTCGCCTGCCCGGCCTCCCCCGTGCACTACAAGTTCAACCCCGTCAAGACCATCAAGACCAACGTGGTGGGCACGCTCAACATGCTCGGCCTCGCCAAGCGCGTCGGCGCCCGCTTCCTCCTCACCAGCACCAGCGAGGTCTACGGCGACCCCCTCCAGCACCCCCAGGTCGAGACCTACTGGGGAAACGTCAACCCCATCGGTACGTCACGTCACTCCGGCCATCATCACATCTCCTATCTGTCCTATCCTAGAGCCGCCATCGCCGTCGTCTTCGTCTATCCGCTGGAGCACACAGGATAAGACAGAAATGCTTGCATCGTCTTCTCTTCTGTTGGAACAGAAGTATTCAACTTGCTGTCTGAATTGTGTTGTGATTAATTTGTGCAGGTGTGCGGAGTTGCTACGACGAGGGCAAGAGGACGGCGGAGACATTGACCATGGACTACCACCGCGGCGCCAACCTCGAGGTTCGTGCCCGGCCCGCCGGCCGGCCCTGCTTTAATCATTCACCACTCACTCAGCAACCTCAACTTTGCTGGAAACGAAAGCATCCTCTTCTCCTTTTCTTTCCATTATTAGAAGAAAAAAAGACTATGGTGGCAGCTGAGTAGTAGCTAGCATCGGATCATCATGCAACTGCTGCAGTTAAAACTAAGCTAATTAGGGTAATTTCGCCCGGTTAACTGACTGTAACTAATCTTTGTGCTGGCAGGTGAGGATCGCTCGGATCTTCAACACCTACGGGCCGCGCATGTGCATCGACGATGGCCGGGTCGTCAGCAACTTTGTCGCTCAGGTAAGAAAGATAACCTACTACTACGGTAACTAATTATCCAGTGGCGAATCTAAGTGTGAGCTGTGGGGTCAACTGACCCCACAGGTTTTTTGCAAAATAGCCTAAAACACTGTACATATACTGTTCATTGTGAAGAAAAATTTCAGAAAAAATACCACTGACCCCACAGATTCTTGAGGCTGGCCTCGCCGCTGAAATTATCCATGCACAAGCATGCACGCTTCCACGTAACTTCCTTTTTTCCCGCTTTACTTGGCTTAGTCGTAGCTTATACTTCTACCACTAGCACTAATTAATCTAATATAATTTTTTCGATCTAGATCTACGATAGGAATTGATTAGTGCTATGCTACCTCGATCTTGTAATTTGTAAACTTCTATTCCCATCTAGCGCGCCGGTGAACCCGCAGCCCCACATGCAAGTCTACTGAGTCAGCACTATTCTAGTATTACTCTACTTCTGTTTTCTAGTTATTCATCATATAGCTTGGTTTCTTCTAGTTGTTCATTTGTGACATAATACTTCAAAAATAGTCTTTTCCAAAAGGTTGTGCATTAGTTAAGAAATAATAGAGTCATTACAGTCACGCGAGGCCAGATGCGTCACGCAAGGCGACATTGCACCTAGCAACACACCACCACACATGCTCCAAAAATAGTTTTCGATGATAACGTTTGTCGTCGAAGACATAAAACCTTCCCCCTTTCCGTTGGGGCCTTGAAGGTATCTTTGCGAGATCGCATTCCATGTGTCAGGGGTTTGCGGGTGTACCATGTTAAGAGCTTATGGAAATAATAGTCACTACAGTCAGTGATACTCCATCCGCTCAATGTAGCGCATATAAACTTTTGTTTAGGAGTGTCGTTTAGCGTGGAGGACACCCCCCCGCCTAGACTTTTGTTTAGCACGAAGATGAGTCACACAGCCACACACGGCTAGATGAAGAAACCAGTGATGCTTAGCTAGCGAAAGCGCGTAGACATGACACGATTTGTCGATTTGTCTTGGAGAAATTGATCAGTTGATGGGTGTAGGTAGCATCGGTGTATGTATGTATATGCACGGGGTGTACGTGAGCGATGTTAACAACTGCTAATGGTGACACTGCTTTGATTTGATTGATTGGCGCAGGCGCTGAGGAAGGAGCCCCTGACGGTGTACGGCGACGGCAAGCAGACGAGGAGCTTCCAGTACGTCTCCGATCTGGTAAGCCCTCCCTCTCACCAACGCACATCGCCACAAGTCAAGATTATTCATATATGCACACGCACGTTCCCTTGCTGGTGGCTCCGCATGCTTTTCCCTTCCATTACAAGCTCCAACAGCAGCACGGTTTTCATTAATCGGTTGGTTCATCGATCGTACATCTGAAGCTATATAAGCTAGTCCATTCGCCGTTGATTTCCATGTGCTCGATCATGTTAGTTACTCCCTCTGTCCCAAAATGTAAGACATTTTTAACATTCTCATAGTGTTAAAAAATGTCTTGCATTTCGAGACGGAGGGAATAGTATAGTTTGGTTTGCATTGCGACTTTTTCCTTTCCTTTTGCTGAAATGCCGAGTCGTTGCTGCATCCCATGCCAGCGCTACACCTACACGTGTTGGCGTCTCCAGTCCAGAGACGCGGATGCGTACGTGGGTGCTGTTACAGTCGTGTCCGATGCCCGTCCGTCCGTCGTCCGTGCTCACAACGGCACGGGTTGATTAGGTCGGGGTGGTCCAACCATTTCCATTTGGCGCTGGTGGCTGCCTACTCAAGTACAGAGTCACCGAGTTGCTAGCGTTTTGGCTTTGGTTTTGGACCACCCCTGGAGGCCGCTGATACGGGCCGAGTTGGCTCGATCATCAGCTGGGCCTCGACAGTAAATTAATGTCGGGTCGAGGCCCTGGACCTCTTGCATCGCCGTGCTACCCCTAGTGTGGTCTCTCTCCCGTACCGTACGTTGCTGCTTCGACGGGAAGCAATGTATAGATGAAACTGCACGAACGGTCGTTAACGGACGGTCGAGGCAGATGGTGCCGTACACATCGATCTGGACCACGCACGCAGGTTAAGTAGGTGCTGCCAACGAGCTTCCAAACTGGTTGGTGCACTGTTGCTGCCGCTGGGCACGTACGGCGGCGTCAAGTCAGTAGCTCTCCATCAGCCTTTTTGGCTCCCTGGAACAGCATGATCGAGCCACTTTGTCGTTGAACTTGAACCACGAGTCGCCACTGTTCCATCGACCAAGAGTGTCGTGTCATGTCCATGCCGTCGTCCTTGCCAGATTGGTACCTCTGTGTCGTGACATCCATGGGTGAATCTTCTGGTTTTACCAAGGAAGTGTTTAGTATCTAATACATATATATCCTGATGGTGCAGGTTGAGGGTCTGATGAAGCTGATGGAGGGGGAGCAAGTGGGGCCCTTCAACCTGGGGAACCCGGGGGAGTTCACCATGCTGGAGCTGGCCAAGGTGGTGCAGGACACCATCGACCCCAACGCGCGGATCGAGTTCCGGGCAAACACCGCCGACGACCCGCACAAGCGCAAGCCGGACATCACCAAGGCCAAGGAGCTGCTGGGGTGGGAGCCCAAGGTCGCGCTCAGGAACGGCCTCCCCCTCATGGTCCAGGACTTCCGCACCCGCATCTTCGGCGACCAGAAGCAGCAACAACCAGATGGCTCCGAGTAGTGATCACCCGCCGTCCGTCGATGCACCGCCGCGCCACCGGCCCGGCCGGTGCCATTTCATCATCTTGTTATGTAGGATTTGTCGAGGGGGAAGAAGAAACATGTGACAGTAACAGCAAGGATACCGGAAATGAATGAATGAAACCGGGAATATACACCATCATATCGACTGTGTAGTTTCTTAGCGTCATATATCATGGATGCAGTAGTTAGCTGGTTGCGCCAAGAGCAAGCCGTGACATTAACTACAACTGTGCCCGAAATTCGTTCGTTCGCATTCTTCTAATTTTTTTTTTTTTGAAACGGAGGCAAAAGCTTTGCCTCATCCATTAAATAAGAGAGAATAGAGTTTGTTACAAGACACCGAAATAGGATTACTCGCGCGCAATAAAAGACCCTAGTTTCTTTGCTCCGGCAATGACCCAAAGGTTTGCCTCGGTAGAGATGGACGAGAGCAAGATTTGCCTCTTCTAATTTTACATCATATTGGAGAATTTCCATGTTGATTTCTAGAACTAGTACAAAGGAGGGCACAAATCAGGCTCATTTACCAGCTCATGGATAATAGCATCCCCCTGTCTTGAGACTTTTCTGAACTTCCTGTCCTCGTGAAGGGCAGGGAGGAAATGGCATGCCAACTTTCTCTCCAATGCAAACCTGTAAATGCACGCAACAGCTACCCTACATTCGGTGTAACTCACTGGCCCCATGCTGGAGATTTGGTTGAAGATATATGGGTGTGCAAAGTTCAGGCAAGCAAAGATGCAGTAGAACCATGATATGCTTACTCGCTCACACCGTGATAATAATTATTACCAAAGATAACATTCACGCAGCATCGTAATTTGCATGGAGCATCGATAACATACGTTGGTAACACACATAATGCACTCCAGGGAAGACCAGAATAAGCGACTGGTGCTACAGAGAAGCCATTGTACCAATCCAGAGTCGTATTAGCGCCCAAAGAGTACATCCAGGTGGGAGGACGATTGGCATCCAAACGATCAGAGGCTCGGTATTGCCCTGAGTGAACTACAAGCACTGGTTATCCAGTAGATGACACGTTTACACCTTTCGGATGAGGAGGAACAGCCTTTGATCCAGCTCGAGGTTAGCAGCACTTGAAGGATCGCCTTTGAGCAACATCAGGAGGCCACCAAAAGATGCATAGATCTCCCTGGAGAGAGGAAAAAGTGGGTAAAATCATTAGAACAGTTGCACGAGTGAATTGGTCAAATCACTTGGTTGAGAAGTAGCCACTAGGTGTAAAAGGTGTAGGTCGGTTTGAGATATATAAAAATAGGCATTCTGAGCTGCACTTGTACTGCATGGTGTGAATCTGTGATTCACATAATACAACTAGCCAAGCATGCTTATATGGTTCAAAAACGAGAAAAGACCGTCAACACACCTATCAATAAATTTTGCTCCATCTGTTTCATAAGAAAAATGAGCTCCTTTTGCAAATATTTAAAGAATATTTCTAGTAAGTACAAACTATAAACGAGGAATATCAAATATGTAAAACCAAACCCTTCAATCAGCCCTTCAACAGATGGAACTTTGCTCTTTGTATGAGACTATGAGTTGCACCAAAGATCTCCACATGGGAACAGCCCATGGCATTATTTCATTTGTACTAACATTCATTTCGAGGGAAGGCAGCCGAGCTTCATCTTGGACCGTGTATATAGCATCAGGTTACTCAGTAACACTCAAATTAAGCAATCCCAAAACCAACCCCTTATCTTGGACCATGTATATACACCAGGTTACTAGATAACACCCACATCAAGCAATTTGAACTGCCCCGCCCCACCCACCCATTATCTTTGACCATGTATACATCAGGTTACTCAGTAACACTCAAAGGAAGCAATCTCAAACACCACCCCTTATATTAGAGTATATTCACCAAGATACTCAGTAATACGCGCATCAAGCAATCTCAACACCCCTCCCCCACTCACACAGGATTATATGGACATGCATTAAGAAGCCAGGATTAAGGAGCTGAAGGGCAAATACGAGAATCATTATGTACTCTCAAACTCATGAGCTTCAGCAACATGGTTATAGGGCAAATTCTTCATCGGCTATATGAAGGTAAGAAATCAATCTCACATTAAATCATATATTACTCAAACATATCGCATAAATCAAATCCTGCAAGATTAAAAACCCATACAAAATCACTAATCTAGAGTTCAGAGAAGTCATACACTTTAGTAGGTCCTTTATCCTTACTGGAAGTGTCCTCTGAAATCTTGTAAAGCTTTCCATGCATGACATAGTCATACTTGTCAGCAAGTGTTTTCCTACCAGCCTGAAAGAAGGAAAGAAATAACATGAGCTTCCTGAGTATCAGCCCCTAAACATGTGTCCTCCATGAAGACAAGTCCATGTAAGACAATAACAACATTTTAGGCAACTGTCACACATAATGAGCCACGTTCATGTCATTCAGTTGCCAAATTATTTCATGATCAACTTCTAAGAAGAATCAGGTCATGTTACCTGTGTATAGTAGCCAGTGTCTGGAGTCCCATCCAGATTCAGTGTAGGAGCTAAAACCATGGTGAACCTGTCACCAGTATGCATTGGGTAGACATCGGTAGCGACATCTAATTGCATGTACATGTCCAACTGCTCACTTCTAGCCTCAATGCGATTAACTGCACACCGATGTGGAAAGGTAAACGTTTCAGTTCAGTAATCATCTGCAGCTACGAGGTTGCACAAGTGTCGCTATGATGTTAAGTGTTAAACAGTCCAGGATCCAAACATTGTAGAGCACTGTGAACTGGGTAGGCATAAATTCCAAAAATAAAATCTCAAAAGGCCTAGCGCTTACTTGCACTTAATCTGCACATAATTGCGCATAAGCGTGTGCTTTGGTCAGAAAAACGCAAGGCGGTGGCAAAACGCACAATTAACGCCTAGCGCTTTTTTAAAACTATGATAAATTACGTTGCTACCTCACTGCTAGCAGCAACTCCAGGAGACGGACAGGCATAATGAGCAGCATGATTAGGCAGAGCAAAGCGCCGCATAGTAGAACTTGAAATTCACCATGCATAACAGCCAGGGCGAATTACCTCTGTCGAACTTCTTGCCATCGGGATCGATCCTGGTCACGGTGAAGTTGTCCTCAAAGAGATGCTCGGCCATTTTTCCTGCCCAAGATGGAGAGCACGAACTTTAGCTATGCAATAATAAACTTGCTAGGAGAGCACGGCAGCCCTAGCATCCCACCGATTGTTGGTTCTCAGATAATCCACACAAGTGAATCCTAACCCGCGTTCTCCAAACAAACAAACAGAAAACGTCCCCCGAATCCTAAATCAACAAGCGCGGCAGCCTAGCCCCCCCTAGAAGCCGGGAATAAGCACGCACGCACGCCTACGGATCGGTCGGGCCCGGCGGCGGCGAGGAGAGGCGAGGCAAACCGGGCAGGTAGAACGAGGGAGAAAGGGAGGGAGGGGGGGTCGACCTGAAGCGCCGGGGAGGAGCCGGTGCGGATCGCCTGGGCTGCGCTGCGGGGAGTTCCGCGGCGTGGGAGCGGAGGCGATGGGGGCTGGCAGGAGAGGAAAAAACAGAGGGTTTGAGCAGAGCTTCGGCCTTTGGGGTGTAGTGGAGCGAGACTGGTTGTAGGGTTTCTGGCATCGACGGGCCGCTCGTGGGCTAGGGCCTGGGCCCGTGCCGCTCTACGTCGCCCTGCCTTTGTTTTTTATTTATTGTTTCTATAAAATGTTTTTTTTTGAGGATTTTTCTATAAAATGTTAGTAGTATTTATTTATTTTTTTCTCAAAAAAAAATTATTATTATTGTCGTTTTTGGTCTAAAAATATATATTATTGTTGAATGACTCAAAAAAATTATTTTCCATTCTTCTCTTTCCTTTTCCAATAGTTTTTTTTTTGTTATGTCTATCCTTTTCTCTGTTTCGAAAAGTACTAAACATTTGCCACGGTATTTTGGATTGCTGGGCATGACATGGATGGGATTGCTTGGTTCACGGACAATTATTACTTCTGATGTTTGCATTACCCAATTTGGCAATTCTATGAAATTATCTCTGGCATGGTTCCTTTCTTCACTAGCTCGCTTGTTAATATTTTTGGAGAGCACACTGTGTGCAAGTTCGATGGCTAAAATTCCAAATTCCATGCCAATTTTCACGTCGAAATGAAACATGTCCACCATTCAGTCCATCTTTGTTTGTTTTGTGTGGCCACTGCCATAACATCTTTTGATGCTGCAAAAAATGGGTTGAGATCCACTGTTGTTACGTTCACTGTCACGTGGAACCTGACCCGCAAAAAACAAAGCTTTGAGATGCTTAAACTTCTCAGGGATTTTACCCCCAAAAAATTCACGATATTTTGGAAAATTTCACATGTCGCTAAGAGGGCCTTTTCATGCTTGGGCGCAAAAACAACAGTCTTAACAAAATTATCTGCCTTATATCATTTTTTTTTTGAGACAAGGCTTATATCATATATGCAGTATCAACATAGTTTACCTTGCAACTCAAAAAGAAACATAGTTTATACTTCACAAAAATAAATGAATGTCACCCGCAAAAAAATAAAAATAAATAAATGTCAACTGTAAATGGAAGTTTTACGCGAAAAATAACTATAAATGGAAGTTCAATATTTTTACATCTCATCGTCACATGGATAGTCAACGTAATCGTCACATGGATAGTCAACGCAAAAAAAAATCATTCTTAAGTCGGACTCTAAGAAGAGTTGGCCTCAATACACATGTACACTGCTCTGCATTCTTTTTAGATTTTTGTGATTGCTGGCCAACCTTTTCGCTTGGTGTTGTACACCGCCATGCTTAATGCCTTGGTGTTAATTTGCGACCTTAAAGGACACAACATTGTGGATGTCCCACGAAAACAGTTCATTGACCAGCAAAGGAGTAACCGAGGCACATCGTATGCATACTCAGATCACAAGAACTCTGTCAAACCAATCACGAGGAATCTCAACATTCCAGGCATTATATGATTATTATAGTTTCCAATTTACTTGTCAGGTGAAATACCTGCGAAGGCTGAACAATAAAGGCGCAACACAAAATAGGAAACCATTCATGTCAAACATTTAAACCTGAGAAATCACCCACCGGCTCAGGCTAAAAATAAAATCAAATGTATATGTTGGATGTTTCATACGAACATGCGTAACAGTATGCATCACAACTCACACAGCTTTGCTTCAATGCATATCTCCATCTCAGCAATGGATACAAGATTACAACAGAAACAATGAACAAATTCAGCACAGCTTGCCTGCTTGCTCTGAGTTCAGAGCTACTCCCTCGGTCCCATAATAGTGTCAAAAAAGCTCTTATATTATGGGACGGAAGGAGTAGTTCTATTGAGCAGCCTTTTGACCCCCTTCGACTCTCTTAGCACCTTCTGCTCTTTTGACACCTTGTTCTATGGCCTGAGCCTTTTCTTCAGCAGATCTAATATAGGTGGCCTTGGGTCCTTTCGCTTTCAGATAAGTGTATACAGGCTGCTGCAAATCGAAGTCGGTATTCTACGGTTGGACAGCTTCTAGGAGCTTCTCATAAACTTGCCGCGCAGACAAATCCTCAACCTAAAAAAAAGTCAAGGTGTTTTGTACAAGAGAACAATCAAAAGATGGAAATTGCTGGAAAATAAATGATGAACTTAATGTGAAATGTTGAGTCAACTGACTGCTAACAGAAAGCTCGGCACATTGGAAACCGATCTTAAATTAGCTTTATTCCTGTAGCACTAATATGTTCTCCACAATGAGACATGAGAAATGGGAACTCACAATGAGAAGCTTTGATTTATTATTCCATCCCCTTTGAAGGGTCATCTGACTCAATCTTAAGCCAAGCACCTGATGATTACATAAATTGTCAGTACAAACATGTTCAAGTGAGAAGTTTGAACAGCTTATTAGATTTATACCCATACAGGTACCAAGGTAAACGAATACTATATACATTTAAATATCTCAAATACTGCCAAGAGTTCAGATTGAAGAAAGTGACCTTGCCCATAAATTCTAGCAACTCGTTGTTAGCCTCCCCCCGAGCAGCAGGGGCAGCTACTGCTACTCGAACATCGTCAGCGTTCACTCCTGATAAGAATAAATACAATTGTCACGTCTTCTTTTCTTTTGGTAACTGAAATGATACTGATTCCTCTTAGTACTGTCCAATTTATTATGTTATAAAGGAGGGTGACGGTGCTTAGTTGCATTGGTTTAAACAACAAATTACTAAAAGATTAACATAACTTACTTGTTATTGCTGAACGTTGTGCTCGGTCTTCTACTTCAATGGCAACTTGGACAAGTCCACCCTGCAACTGTGTGATGCAAGGGGGTACAGGAGCATCCTACAGTTTTCATGGTCTGTTAGCTTACAAAATAGTAAAACAGATTGGAAAGATCAAAGAAAGTTCCATCACGCGTACATGTGGATTTGTCTCAGCCGCCACCGAACTCAGTGCTCCATCAACAACATATATATAAGGAGCAAGCTCCAAATCTTCCTCCGATCGGTAGCAAACAAAAAGGTCGCATCCCACGCAGGTCATGCGAAACTGCTTTTCAAGTTTTCCTTCTCCACTGTATCAGAGATACTTCCATTATATAATCAGCAAAATATGTAGTCCACTGCAACAATGGAATCACTTAAGACAAATGACCTTGGAGTGGTTACTACAAATGAGTATTCACATGAAAGCTGTGAATGGTGTAAAAGGATTCCCATATTTCAAAGTACAGAATAAATCTACAAATCTGAAACAGGGAAAATTGATTCTAAAAGTAGCACTAGCTCTATACTGATTGCAGGTCATAAATACTGACTCGCAAGAGTTGATATGTACATGCATGTGCTGTGTTGCAGGGTATGCCATTAAAAGAGATGATTTAAGTTAATCTACTACCCCTATAAAAGCACGAAAGGGCGGAGAACCAATACATCTACACCGTACACACACTGAAATCCAACGCTCGAGATAGCTCCCGTGTTTAGCACCAACCATGTTTTAGTGCAAAACACGGTTAGCGGCTTAGCGCAATCCCATCTGCAGTTTTACCCCACTAACCCCACGTACCCCACGCCCTCACCTCCCAGCGTCCAGATGCCCTATCTTCAACGCCTCGCTCTGCCCCCCAATATATGGCGTCGTCCGCACCGTCCACGGTCCATCTCGCCGCTGACCGCACCGCCACCTACCTGCTAGAGGTCGCCGCCGCCCGCGCCCCTGCACCACCACTTGCCCGCCTCAACTCCGAGTCACAGGCGCCTCACGTCGCCGGTGGCGGCTGACCCTCACGACTCTGGCCCGCAACGCTCCTGGTTCACTGATGCCCGGCCTCATGGCGCCGCCTGTCCTGCAGGACGTGGTGCTTCGGCCTCCGATTCGTAGCGCCGATACTGCTTCTGAGTAGACGCGATCCACCTCGGCCGACGAGACCGCTGATGCCGCGGGAGCCGCAGGTTTGTTCCTGCGAACAAATTTTTGGTTCGGTTCCATTAGGTTTGATTCAGATGGTGCAGGTTTGTGGAAGGAGAGCGTAATTGTTCCCAGTCAACCATTAAAATGACACTATTGATCAGTCTTGTTATGTCTGAAACTACTGTCTTGTGTCATCATTACTTTTTTCTATGGGTTAACTAACAGTGATAAAATGATGAACACGCAGAGCATCAATCCAGATGGATTGTGCAACGTTTGGATATAAAAGGAGATTTTGATAGAAGTGGAGGGGAAAGAATTAATAGGAGTATGAAAGAGGTACATGAGTCTTTACAAAACTCTTTCCTTTCTGTTCCATATTTAGTTATAGGCAATCATCTATCTCAATCCTTATCACTAGGCTACAGAGTTTGATTTTGTTTCGTACCGCCCAGTTGGGATTTTCTCTGCATTTTCTTGAAACATGCTTGTGTAAGTTTTTGATTGACCTTATGACAGTTAGCTTGCCTTGTCTAATTTGATCTCTTTTGACAAAGAAAATGGACACCACAAATGCTGATGAATTGTCTTGTACTGTGTAAATTTTACATGAAGCTACATGAGGGTCAATAGCCTTGTTCTCCTGCCTCTTCCACTTTTCATATGCTACAGATCTAAATTTATTTTAAAATTACCTTCATAATACTTTGTTGAAGTCCCCAAGTAGGCAAGAGGGTCAGGCAGATTAAAACTGTAACTACTGACAAAGCATTATTTCCTGTATCAACTGTGTTTGGATTTTGCTGCAATCAATAACTATTCAAAATTGGCGAAGGAGAAAGCCAATCAACCTTTATGTGAACAATTATGTGACTTTCATATACACAGTTTTTTCATCCGTGGAGGAAGGTGAAAACTAATGAACACTCAAGGTGTGTACTGTACATTTTTGTAACACAATGAGCATTCTTGCAGTTCATGTTAAACAATTAGGCTTTTCAGTTTTTTAATGCTTGGATCCCATGACTATTCGTTGATAGTATTATATGCCCTTGTTTTTATCTGAGAACCATGTATAATTCCCGTGAGCTTTGAAGTCTACTGGTGGTTTCATTGTCAAGGACAACACTATAGCTTATTTGAATCATTTGAAGGTATATTATTCAGTCAAATATTATGTTGTTTGAAGATGCACTGAACTATTCATATGTGGAATGGGTCTAACAGTTATCTATGTTTACATTAATAGGTTGGTGTTAGGTGTTATGCTACTACCTCTAATGCTAAAAGCACCATGACTCTGCTTCTGTTGGTAAGATGCATTTTATACTGTCTTTGATAATTTTATAGCCACTATTTATGCCATCAATGGTGATCACACATGTGTAGTTCCACACTTTTGCTTTTTTGATGAATCTGAAATTAGACTATTGTGCTTGTGTAATAGAACATTTCTGCATGTTGCGTATCGAAGTTTGGCCACGGTCAATAAGATTCATGCATGATTTTAACATTCGATTAATATATGCAACCAAGGTATAAATCATGCAAAAATTTCTGGATCAAGCTTCATCGTGAGCTCAAGGGTGTGCCTGCATTTCAAAGAAACATTGCTTTTTTGTTTCCTTTGGGATACCAATGTTTACTTAATATTGGGCCTTTGGTCTAAATCATTTTACTCTATTTAGATTTCAAGCATGGCAATGCATTTCTACTTTTTAAAATACTACATCTTGCCAATGCCATTTTTCTGAATATACAAGAGTTCATGTGTTCTAATGAATCAAGCTTGGAAAAGTTAGGTTCAATGCATACTTTCCTAATAATGTAGTATTTCTGAGTGATAAGCATGCATTTGGATTGGTAATTATGTTCATGTAGTACATCGCCGGGGATATGTGAGGTGCATGCCACCGCCTGTTCCGCAACTCCTCCGGCACAACCGTTATGCTACGTGCCGACGCGGTTATCAAGTGCACATGCCCTCTATGGACTAGAACTTGTTTCCACTTGAACGTTCACCGTAGTTTCTGGTCTTATTTGTTTAGCTATGGTCTTGTATCTATGTTGAATTCGCTTGCATGCTACAGCCAGACCTAGCTTGCTAGGACACCGCTTGTCAGGGGTATGATTATTAGAATTGATGATGATTATGGCATATGAGTGAACGACCACACTACACTGCTATATAAAATTTCAACGCTTTTATGTGTCCCAATTATGTTTTATTGTTTTTCTATCTACAAACTACAATCAAGTGTAAGCTGTGACTGATCTAAATTGTCGCAGGCTGGTTAAGTGCTCAAGTTACTACTAGAAAGGTACACAAGCTGATTATCATCTGCTATGACTTCGACCAGAAAATTAGCAACACGGTTTCTGCATAGCGGCTCCACTAATGGCTCACATGTGGCACAATGGAGATTTCCCTAAGACATGGAAATATATTCCTGGATTCGGCAAAGTTGCCTCGGGCTAAATCTTTAATATATGCAATATAGCCAATATACATGTCATGTTGTTCTTGAGATAGAGGTCAATTTCCCTTCTTTTTTTAACTGTCATTAACATCTATTGTTTTCCTGATAAGCACATGCTGAATTACAATAATTGTAGATATTTCTTGTGTTACAAGTTGTTGGATCAATATTGATGCTCCTACACCACTTTCCATTTACATGTTCGGCAGCTGCCTTCTCACCACACTTGCATTTGAAAGCCAACGCCAAGGGGGGAGAGTAGTTGGCAGAGAGGTTGTTTTATCTGGCCAAGACCACGGGAAAACATAAATGTTAAGGCATCTCAAATACTTGTGAGATAGTTGTTGGCAGATTTTGCCATATAGGATTTGGATGATGTGGTATAGAAGTAATGAGGAGACACAGCAAGGTTGTATGTGGGCGAACCAATAACCCATGCACAAGCTCCAATGTAGATTGAGATAGCAACCTTGTACATTCTCCCATCACCCACTAGATAAACTAGATACACTCTATTGGAGTACTTGTCCGGTTTTAGTTGGTGAGATGCTAAATTTACCAACGAACATATTATTGGAGATGCTCTGATCCCTTTCTCAATTTTGTCTTGCATGAATATAAAACCAGCATGAGTGTCATTCGTTTTGTTTCAGCATGTCGTCTTTATTGGTAAAAAGCACAATGTATAATTCAACTCAGTATTGCATTTGAAAGGAAATTTGACATAGACAATGCATCTTAAATTATACATCAGCTTAAACCTAAGAATGACTCAGAATGATTCAATGAGCCAGAAAAGGATTTGCTTTTCGCAAATACGTGCACACTTACTAGTTAGCAAAAAGGTAGTACATCATAAGGTCCTACTGCAGGTGTTGTTAATTGGTGTTTGAGAGATATAAGATGCTAAGATCTGTTGTGTTGATGTCTCCTCTTACCTTTTTTCTGGCAATTTTTTTTATAGAAGATTCAATCTTTAAATGTGTCCTCATCAAAATTATTCATTTGCAAGTTGGCTACTGTTGTGCAATAAAAAGTTGTGTAAGTTTACCCTGAGTTGATGCAGCTACCACTGGATTTTCTTCTCAAAAACAATTGTGCACACTTGAGATCGCACCACTCATATCATAGGTACATACTACTCCCTCCGTTCCTAAATATAAGTCTTTTTAGAGATTCCAATAAGGGACTACATACGGAGCAAAATGAGTGAATCTACACTCTAAAATATGTCTATATACATCCGTATGTAGTCCCTTATTGAAATCCCTAAAAAGACTTATATTTAGGAACGGAGGGAGTACGTGATAATAGATAAAGTGGCAAATTTCACCAGGGTAGTCAGCATACATAAGGACACCTTTCGATATTTGGGGTCAATGTTGCAGAAGGATGGGGATATCGATGAAGATGTGAACCATCGAATTAAAGCCGGATGGATGAAGTGGCGCCAAGCTTCTAGCATTCTCTGTGACAAGAGGGTGCCACAAAAGCTAAAAGGCAAGTTCAATAGGACGGCGGTTCGACCCGCAATGTTGTATGGCGCTGAGTGTTGGCCGACTAAAAGGCGACATGTGCAACAGTTAGGTGTGGCGGAGATGCGCATGTTGAGATGGATGTGTGGCCACACAAGGAAGGACCGAATCCGGAATGATGATATACGAGATAGAGTTGGGGTAGCGCCAATTGAAGAGAAGCTTGTCCAACATCGTCTGAGATGGTTTGGACATATTCAACGCAGGCCTCCAGAAGCCCCAGTACATAGCGGACGGCTAAAGCGTGCTGATATTGTCAAAAGAGGCCGGGGTAGACCGAACTTGACATGGGAAGAGTCCGTAAAGAGAGACCTGAAGGATTGGAGCATCACCAAAGAACTAGCCATGGACAGGGGTGCGTGGAAGCTTGCTATCCATGTGCCAGAACCATGAGTTGGTCGCGAGATCTTATGGGTTTCACCTCTAGCCTACCCCAACTTGTTTGGGACTAAAGGCTTTGTTTGTTGTTGTTGTTTGTTGTTGTAGTCAGCATACATAACATCGCGTTACCAAGGTGTAATATTGTCTATAAATTGAGCAATGATATTAGAATACATGAGATTTGACTCAAGTACCTAACAATAACAAAGTTACAAGGTATGATTAGTATACCGTTTCAACAAGATTTTTCCTGCATCTTTCACATTTAGCCTCGCAAGATGCTTTGTCTTATCTAGAACATGTGCTCTGTCGGTCTTCCTCTTTGGCATTTTCTGCAATAGGGTATCTTTATAACAAACACATCAGAACTGATTATAATAGCAGATACTTGAAGTATTAACAGGGCACACCGAATACGACAATCTTGAAAGTAGTCAATATCAGAAAGGAATAGCAACTTCAATTTAAAATTTCTATCAATAGCTACATATAACTGCTAATCATATGAAACAACACAATTATAAACAAGAAAAAATGACGAGATTCAAAGTGAGGGCAAAATAAATTTGATAGGCGAATCGTCCGATTAATCAGTTAATCGGCTACTCGGTGACCCTCCAAGGAGGGATTAATTGGCAGTTAATAGGCGGATTTTTTGGACAGTGCAAACAAGTTATTGTGGTTTGATCTGTAACAAATTACAAACATAGATCAGTACAGCTTTCTACTATTCCTAGGAACCATCTATGGCAACCTCAGCTAAGAGAAAACTCATGATTACTACTCGCTCCGTCCGGAATTACTTGTTACTCAAATGGATGTATTTAGTATTGATTAAGCTCAGAAGAACAAGCAAGGGTGAAATTCAAAGTTCACAATGCTGACACCCAAACGAAGAAAACCTTCTAGCAAGCCGAATTCCTTTAGCACTATGCTACTCATGTTCTTGATTAGTTCATAACAAGTAAGCAGGCAGAGATTGGATAAAAGCTGAGTTAGCCTCAGAGCATCGGAGGTTATGAACGATGCGGATCCTTGAGACGCAATTTCACCGCTGCTAAAGTCGGGGAGACCTGATCCCGCTCCTCCCACAGCGGTTTTGGTTTCCCTTACCCTTTGATGGTAGTGGCGATAGTGAGGTGGTTGTGCGGTGCTTGACATTGCATCTTTCATGCTTTGATTTGAAGTCTGCTGTGGTCTTCCCCCATCCCCCAGAGCAGGTCACATTGGATCTGTCTAACTCAGTGGTGAGTGCGGGTAGGGCACGCGGCGGAGACATTTTTTCGTTGGCATTCGTTAGTGGGGGGTTAGTACCTGTTGCATCTAGTTTTCGTGCAGTTTCCCTAAGGGCTCCTTTGATCCAGAGGAATTTCATAGAAAATTTTGCAGGATTTAGATCATTAGGAATTTTTCCTACATAGGTTTGATTCATGGGATTGGAATCCTTAGGAAAAAATCCAAAGGATTGCTTTGCCCTCTATTTTGGAGGAAAATTTCCATCCACTAAGACCTCCTTTTACAATTCCTTTGTTCTTGATGTGGCATCAAACACTCTTTTATCCAAATTCCTATAGTTTCCAAATCATGTAGGATTGAAGAGAGCATGCCACTCAAATTCTATATTTTTTTTCTTGCTATTCCTGTGTTTTGAAGATCCTGTGAATCAAAGAGGCCCTAATTAACCTCAATTATACTCTTCTTAATACAGAGGCAGGGCTCCTGCCGGGTTATCTAAGAAAGAAAAAAAGACTGCCACTTCCTTGACAAGAATCCCCACTCGGTGCTTCAGCTACAGAAAGAACAAAACAACAAAACACTCCTTCACTCCAGAGTTGTAACAAATTTTATTTTATTTTGCGGGTCCAGAGTGGCAACATTAGCCTAGAACTTGTCAGATCTGGTAAAACTAACCGAAGTCTCCATATAACGAAGAGGAACCAAGAAAGGGGGCGTGAGGGAGAAGGAGCCGACCAGTGATGAGGACGTGGGAGGCGCAGTGCTTGCAGTAGTAGACGAAGAGGTCGGACTCGGGGCCCTCCGGCAGCGCGTCCTCGCTCGAGTACGTGTGGGTCGTCCGCTTAGGCATCTTCCCTCTCGCTCGCTCGGCTGCTGCGGTCGGCGGCGAACCGGAGCGGCGTCAGGTCGCGGGGAATATGCCCCGGGGGTGACGGGCTCCCGAGCACGGCGGTTCAGGCGGAGGCAATCGAGTAGGGGGGGTCTCGTCGTTGGCGAAGGGGCGAGGGGAGAGATGACGTAGAGGCGGCGGGGCAGAGGACGGGAGGGGTAGGGGGCCGACGGGCGCGTTGTTGTCTCGGTCGGACAGGGGAAAGCAAATCGCCCGCACGGCCGCACCATCTTGCAAGCGCCCCACCTTTTTATGCGAATATCTGGCGAACGTTCGCTAGGGGGAAATTGCCAGCGAACGCCTGAGTTGCCACGCCAAAACAACTAAAAAATTGTTAGCTTGTCATCATGTACGAAAGGGAAAGAATGCCGAATGCAGTATAACTTTTTTTATAAAATTGTCATCCGTTTGATTTCGATCATAGGGCTATAGGGACGTTCACCCACTAGTATTTGTGTTTTTTAGTGCCCTATTATTTTCAGGGTAAATTCTATATGATCCTCACTGCGTTGAATTGTCGACCCTTCAAACAGGGATGAGCGCATCCAAAGAGTAAACTGGCTGGCCCATTTTAGCGATACAAAACTTATATTCTAAATACTTATATTCCAAAATTTAAATTACGGAAAAAATAAAACCGTAATTTCAAAAAAAAATTGGACGCAATGTAAAAAAATTATTAGCGTAATTTTAAAAAATGTTGATAGCATTCAAACAAAACTTTTGTCGCATCTAAAAATGTTCACGACTTTCAAAAAAATATGATACATTTTAATTTTTTATACAATGTAGAAAAATGTTTGCGTAATTCAAAAAAATTGTTACAATTAAAAAAAATGTCCACGCGTTTAAAAAAAATGTTCACAAGTGCCTGATGAGCGCCAAGTGGTGCGCCCAGCTACTGCCATGTGTCACACACGTTGGGTGGGATTACATTTTTTTTCTGCATGCATTTCGGGCTTTATTTGTTTATTGGGGTTTTGGCTTTTTCTTGGTTTGTCATAGGTTTTTGACAGTTTTCAGGTTTTTCGAGGGAAAAGCCCAGTTATGCTTCCATGTGAACCCCAGTCTATGATTCTCGAAAAAGGAAAAAACACAACCTATGCTTCCTGAAAAAGGGAAAAACACAGCCTGCGCTTCTGTGAGAAGTACAACTGTGCTTTCTGAAAAAGGAAAAGCATAATTGGGCTTCAAGAAAAGTGAAATAGCACAATCATGCTTTCAGATTCCGATTTTTTTTGTCTCTGTTTTTTTTTGTTTATCGGTTTTCCTTTTATTTGTTTTCGGTTTTCTTAGATTCCTGATTTTTTTTCTTGAAAAAAGTTTGTCGAAACCTATTAATATGGGATTTAGTTTTAAAGATCTCAACACGAGAAATTCAATGGTGAAAACAGTTCGTAATTTGGACGCACGATTCAAGAGATAAAAACATTTTGAATAAATAAGTCTACAGTGGGAGTGATCTTTGTAAGAGGTATCCCTTAATTAGGGGTTTCGGAGAAATAGCCCTGTCTTTTTTAAGAAAATCTCGCGAAGCTTTATTATGTTGTCATAATGTTTACAGGGATGAAGAGAAGATCACCTCCCAGTGCATTCGTTGCTCAATTATTTTATGGGCCGTAGGTGCCTTCCAACATCCAGCCTAAAGCCCAACCTATCCCACTAATTTCCAATCTGGCCGAGACCCAACGAGCCAGCCCAGTCACTTTCTACCCGAGAATGGCAGCCCACAAGGCCTATATATAGCGCGCGATCCCTCTCTCGCTCGCCCTTGTAACCCTAGCCGCCTGCGCGCCGCCACACAAACCCCCACCCAACCCGAGCACCGGCCGAGGAGGAAGAGAAGGGGAGATGGCTCGCGGCGCGACGGCGGCGGCGGCGGCTGCCAAGGGCAAGAAGAAGGGGTCCGTCTCCTTCGTGATCGACTGCACCAAGCCCGTGGAGGACAAGATCATGGAGATCGCGTCGCTGGAGAAGTTCCTCCAGGAGCGCATCAAGGTCGCCGGCGGCAAGGCCGGGAACCTCGGCGACTCCGTCACCGTCACGCGCGACAAGAGCAAGGTCACCGTCACCTCCGACGGCGCCTTCTCCAAGAGGTATACGCCGCGCGCCTTCCACGCTCCATCACCCCTTCCTTCCTGTACTCCCACCTGCAGTTCCTGAATCCATGATTGTCTGTGCGTAATAGATCTGAGAACTTCGTATGAGCTTTGATTGGTTCATTTTGTAGTGACGTAGTTGCGATTGATCAATATGCTGGTTGTTTCGGTTGTTGCTCTATACGCAAAAAATACTGATGTATATTGTTCTGCACTGTATAAGATACATGCCCAAGTTGTTAGTAGCTGCAGCAAGAAATATTTGTTCGGCACCCATAGTTTCACCATTGTACAGAGCGTTCTAGCTTTTCCTAAATGCAAATGTCTCTTCCTCAATTAGCTGAATATTTTTCGATTGTACAGAGTATTCGAAACTTAAATGCTACTACAAAAGATTATATATATCATGACCCTTGTATTAAGTGTATTGTTTGCACACTTTGTGTTTGTGCAGCTCCAGTGTTTGTAGATAACACTCTTGGAACATCAAACGTGGGAACTTGCTTTGTCTGAACGTTCAAACTTCTCATTTCTTTGTAGATAACACTCTTGGAACATCAAACACTCTTGACCTTGGAACTTATCTTTACCTTGTCTTAAACACTGAATATGTAGGCCAGTTATTCATTTCTTTATCCAAGATTGGTTGCTGTATATAAGTTGGATGATTGGTTATTTCTTTCTTGTCCAATATATGTTACCAGCGGCCATCTTTTGTTGCAATATAGTCTGATCACATCATTCTTCTGTCTTCTCAGGTACCTGAAGTACTTGACCAAGAAGTACTTGAAGAAGCACAATGTGCGGGACTGGCTTCGTGTGATTGCAGCCAACAAGGAGCGCAACGTGTACGAGCTCCGGTACTTCAACATCGCTGAGAATGAGGGCGAGGAGGAAGATTAGAGTGCCATTGTTATATTGTAGTGCTTGTTGAGTTTTGATACTTGGTCTGAGTACCTCCTAGTTATCCGCCTATCTTATGTTGTCCCCTGTTGAACATGGATGGTTTAATTTGAAGAATCCTTATATTTTGTCTACTGTGTATCCATATGTCTGAACCTATAGACAAGTATTATGGAGATTTGTTCCTGTTTTCACCGAACTGCTGTGCGAAGCAGTGGTGCATTTCACTCCTCAAGTTTTGTTCAGTCTGATTTTGAGCCTACTCCACTTGTGCAACTCCACCCTTCTCTCAACGGCGTCTTAGAACCGATTCAGAGCAGGCGTGACCGGCTGCCTGCCCTCATTCATGCCGGCTGATCGGCCGTCATCCTACTCAGCATTCACATCGGGGCGAAGCCCGAGACTCCGGCACTTTGCATTCAATCGGCCGCTTTGTCTGCCCCGGCTATTTAAGCCGGCCGACCACACCCCAAAACCCTGCTCCTACGACCTTCTCCCACCGTTCGAGCTGCCGTCCAACCACCCTTTCACATCCTCGCCCGCCGTCGCCATGGCTTGCTCCTTTGCTATGTGGTACAGGAGCTTGTTGAATTTTGATACTCGATCTGAGTACCTCATAGTTATCACCTATCTTATGTTGGGCTCTATTGAGTATGGATGGTTTAATTTGAAGAATCCTTATATTTTGTCGCCTCAACTATGGATCCAAGGCAAGTACTGAACTGCTGTGTGAAATGGTGCTGCTTTTCACTCTGAAGTTTTCTCCTGTCTGATTTTGAGACCTTCTGGTGATGGTCTGCAGTTGCCACTCAAGTGCTGGCCTGAGTTCTCTCCCATTCTCAAGATCCTGATACCATGTTTCGATAACGCTGACCTTCCAGGAATTTGAGCCTGATGTTTGCTGCTATCAAATTGACATACAAAATTTACAGTATTGATAGGGAAGATATCATTAGGCTAAGCTTTTATCCAAACAAAATGAATATTTTTGCATTGGTCCTAATTTCCAACATTTCATTGTTCATCATGCGCGACAACATTAACAGGAGATTAATATTCTATACAAACAACATGAAAGCCGTGAATTGGTCCTAATTTTCTTTCTGAGAGAAGCAGAAGCAATCTCCTTTGCTGGTATCATGGCAGGATTTGCGGACGAAAGGCTACTGACTCGGCATCCACCACCCCATTCTTCTCTCCCAAATTCCAAGACCTAGTTTCGGATTGCCCTCTTAATCGTAATGTTTAGCCTATCCACGTCTCGTCGAAATCTTGGTAGGTAACCGGTCCTTGCATAAGCCAGCAAACAATTCTTTAGGACAACCCTCCTGTGAGCTGAGTGAAAGTTCTGGTGCAAGTGCCAACACAAGACATGGTGCTTTGAATCTAGGAACTCTTTTTGTGTTGTTGGATCGGCTTATATGACATGATAGTATAGGTTGTCGCGTTGTTTATCTGAAGGTCTTGCTTTAAGGTGTTGAAGAACAATCTCGAACTACTTTTGCGCCGCACTTCTACTAGAATATTTATGCGCCGTTGCAACGCACAGGTAGTATCGTAACAATATCCGGCATGGCTTAGTACAAAGGGCAAAGAGATCGTGCGACAAGTTCAAGGAGGTCATGTTTTTCCAAATCCGGCCAAGTATCTCCCCTTGTGTTTGATTGTAAGAGGGATCTAGATATTGAAGTTCAGATAGATATCTAAGGGCACGGGCAACCTCCATGTAAGGGTGAAGTGGGGGCGGGACTGCTCGCTAAGCCGCAACCCCATCCCGCAACCAACCCACTTTAAGCCGCTGGACTGACCACATTAGGTGAAACGGACTCAGGCAGTCATCCCGCCGTGTCCAGTGGGCATCTCGCCATCCCGCATGTCCCGCTCTCACTAGAATTATTAAACAACTTGATTGATTGAGAGGCAGATAAAATTCGTCGGTGGAGGTGGGGAGGGGGCATTGCCCCCCCTAGCTCCGCCATTGGGAAGCTTGTTATATTTCCTCATTGGACACACCCAATTTCGGCGAGATCAGAACAACTCTTACGACGAGACATGAACTCCTAAACTTTGTGAACGTAAATAGAAAACAGATCGGGAGATTTTTGGTTTACACGAACACGGGATTAACTCTAACAACACTTACCAAAGCAAGTACTAACTAGATCTTCTGTGAAATCATCGTGTGCTACCAAGAATGCTTAGTAATGAAAGGCCACCAACCATGCATGTGAGGGAGGTGTGTTAAGCTTTGATACCGCGTATCAAAGTTTCCATTGGAGGTATACCCCCAACAGAGGTGGACGGGGGTGTTGATGACAAAGTTGTGCATCAAGGTTATTTTTCTCCAACTTGGCCACTGCCTCCCGTAGTGGGAGTATCATAGCAAGTATCATGCATGTTAACTAGACAATTTTGATGATGTGGCATAGAACTAAATGAAGAAAGAGATGGTTGAGAATCATAGAATGATCTCGTATCATGATCGTTGCGATATGCGGAGGTGGGCGGTGAATCTTGCCGGTGCTACTAAGCGGAGCATTTGAACCGGTGGTGCAAATATAGCCTAGCTACTGCCTTGGTTGCATCCCCATTTAAGGAAAATGTTTGAATACCAGGCATGTGATGCAGTCAGCCAGATTGTTGAGCCGTGCTTTGAATAGACCTTCTGAAGTGAACATACACACAACATAGAATTCCTAGCTAGGGGGTTGTAATGTGCGTGAGGTTTTGTACCATGTAACGTAGACCATACACACAATGACGGGGCTAGGGAGACCAATGCCCCCCTCCCACCTCCAAGATCGAGAAAATTCTATACATACCCTTGAAAGTTCCATATAAAATGGTTAAAAACTCCATCCACTTTATTGGTTCTCGGCTCCATCCATGGAGGTTGCCCAGTGCACTTAGATATCTACCTGAACTACAATATCTAGATCCCTCTTACATGGGAAGATACCTGGCCGGATTTGGAGAAACATGACCACCTTCAACCCGTCGCACAACCTCTTCACCCTTTGTACTAAGCCATCAAGTGTACTTCTCTTTGAAATTTTGGTATGCAACCGGTTCTTGCACAAGCTAGCAAACAATTCCTTAGAACACTCCCCTTGTAAGCCGTGTTGTTTATCCGAAGGTCTTGCTTTAAGGTGTTGAAGAACCATTTCCAGCTACACTTGCGCCGCACTTCAACCACTGCCATAGCAAACTAGGAATATACCCCCTCTGTAAACTAATATAAGATCTTTTAGATCACTATCTTATATTAGTTTACAAAGGAAGTACAATCATTTGGATGCAGTCAACGCCTGGCCCTTGTTATTTTCACTGTGACATCTTCCATGAAGCAAATGGTAGGTTTACAACCTTCCGGCGTATAGAAAGAAGTACAATTTACTCAAAGCACCACTGTTTAGGTTTAGATACAAACTATTGCATGATTGGTGTGTCTTCGCTCCCTGCCGTAGTCCCAAATCACACGATATTGCTTCAGCTCATCTCCGTAGACAAGCTTCAGAGCTCCCTCGCAGCCTTCATTAGCTTGATTCTGTTAGGCTTCGCATTGTACTCTTTTTTCCATTTTTGAGGCAAAAGACAGTGGTGCTGTCGATGTCGATGCATTTCAGAGGGAGACAAGTTACAGCAGCAGCTTAACAGTGTCTGTATTAGATGAAAAAGAGAAAAAAGCCTAGAGGCCAAAAGGAAAAACAAGAAAACGAGGGAGCCGCAGGGGGTGCACTCTTTTGTAGTCTTTGAAATGAGCTTATGGTCATCTTTCTCGTCATCTCTAAATGATTCAATGTAGTTCTTAGCAAGATAAGGAGCTTTCGTAGCCTTGATATGTCATTGTTTGGCACAAGTATATTCAGAAACATATCTCTCCACAAGTAAGCTTCTTGAGCTACTTAAGTTGCATAAAAATACCAAAGGCATCCATGAGCACGGTGCAGCTCCACCCTTGACCTCGAGGTCCTGCTCATGGCTACCCTATTTCTAATACTCACTCCGATCCATATTACTTGTCGCAGCTTTAGTACAAGTAATATGGATCAGAGGGAGTACTATATATTCATCAATGGCATCTCCCAGCTGCTTAAACGTGGAGAATATCATGTCCGATTTGAAACGAGGTGCAGCCATGTCAGCCTCTGGGAAAGATTTGAATCTGAACTTCATTTCTTTCTATTTCTCTTCATCTGAAGATGGTGGATCAAGTTGATCTTCTACAGGGTTCTTTGCATCCTCTTCTTCCACTTTCTTGCCCTTGCTAGGAAGTAGAACATCTTCAACATCCTCATCTACATTGGTAGCATAGATATCATCATCGCCTTCTGTGTATTTCATTGTCACTGTCATAGAAATCTTCATCAGAATCTACATTATCACTACCACTTCCATCAGATCCTTTGCACTTCCATCAGATATATGTGATTTAATATGTGCTTTTACATGCTATCTTAGGATTGTGGATTGTGCTCTTTTTCTCCTGGGCTGTTTCTTCTTTGTGGGGTTTCCATCTATTAGTGACCGTATCAGACTTCTCCTTAGGCTGATGGTTGTAAGCTCTGCATGGTTTTGTGGTTGTCAAATTCCTGCTTGATTTTTATCCATTTTTTTTCCTCTGTGTATTGGTGTTAGGTTTCTTAAGTTTTGTATGTTCCTACATGTTCATGCCTCACTCAACAGTTGCCCTTTAGTCATTGCATGCATATTGCTCTTTAATCATTGCACAATTGGTGCCTACATTTTTCTAGACAAAGATGGGCATGGAGTTCACACAAAAGCTAAAAGTTATATCCTGATGTAGGTTTTGGTTCCTGCTTTATGGATTAGCACAATAGGTTCTTATGCATTTTCTATATATCCTCAGAACCATGTAGTATTTCAATAACACATCGTCTAAAATTTGGAGGAAAAAAACAAGCTGTCTTGCATAATCGTACACTGGATTGTATTCTCAACTTTCAGAAATTCCTGGAACAATACAGGAGAGAATTTAACCGAGGTATAAATATTTGAAGAATACATCAGCTTGAACTTTAGAGGTAACAACAACTGCTATTGCATAGTTCTCGACTTCACTTCATTGCCCATCTTTCATACTCCCTCTGTAAAAAAATATAAGAGCGTTTAGATCACTACTTTAGTGATCTAAACGCTCTTATATTTCTTTACGGAGGGAGTAATTTTTTTGGGGCAACACAAGGGAGAAATGAACTGAGGAGTTATAGCACTGATGTTTAAACTTCTCAAGAATACACAATCCAAGAACGGGAATACGACATACTTAACTTGCTCAGGATTTGATTAGTCCTTGAGGCCGCCAGGGAGGCCTGCGCAACAGACGAGGTACTCTTGCAGGGTACAGGGGCGAGCAAGAGGCACTAGATTCAGCTCTGGTCCAGTGTCAAAAAAAAGATTCAGCTCTGGTCTGTTATGTCGGTGGTACCATTTCAGAGGTTCATCTGGAGCAGCTGGCCCATCGGTGGTGAACTCAAGCGGTGGATCCGCACTCTTGTCCGCCAGATACCGCACACTGACGGGAGGGTAGCGGGTACCGGTCGCCCCCAGGTACACCGCGTTCCCAGCCATGCACGGAAACGTCCTGGCTGAGAGGGAGAAGCATGCCGCCTCCCCGACAAACACCGCGCGGTGGCGGCCAATGTCCTCCACCGGGATGAGCCTCTTTCCGGCCACATTCACCTCGAACACCTGGATCAGGTTCCACCGCCACTCCTTCAACCTGTTCTCCACCCTGATCACCTCCATGTGCTTCCTTCTGCGTTTCATGATTCTCCGCTCATCAGCGCTGAGGTGATCAAGGTCGAGGTAGTAGCGCACCATGAGCATGCCGCCGCAGCGGTGGTCGTCGGGGGGGACAAGGTAGGAGGACACGTCCCCCCTGGTTTTGGGCTGGTTCACGACTACGGGCACCAACCGAGGCTCAGGACAGAGCCTCACTTGCATTATATTCCCCTCAAGAGTCGCAAAGTAGAAGCGCCCCTGCAGGGTTGACGCCGACGATAACCGATATGATGCGTAGCGATTGGGTCTCCCGATCTCGTTATGCTCAATCACAGCCCACCGCTGGTCGCCAGGCTTGGCGTAGACTATGGCACGCCCACGGTCAATCAGCAGGAGCACGACCGACGCTGGGGAGGTTTCTTCAGAGATGCCGGCGTAGATGAGGCGCTCCGAGGACTCCAACAGCGCCGTCCAGATGATGTACGCCCTGCCGAGGTCCGGGGTGATGGGCGGGAGGTTGGTGAAGGCCCTGGTGAGCGGGTTGAAGAGGCGCGCAGCATGGCTTGCCTTGCCGCGCAGGAGCAGGAGGCCCTCGGTGCTGGTCTCAAGGTGGTGGCGGGAGAGCTCCGGGAGGTCGACACATGCGCTGGCACCGGTGGAGAGGTTGAGGAAGCGACGGCCATCGCCCTCGGTGTGGTTGGACAGCATGATCCAGCGGCGGGGGCGGAAGCGACAGTCCAGACCGCCTCCCTCACGCGGATCATCGATGCAGTTCCTCCACTCCTTGCACGCAGCACGGAGGCGGATGTACTCGGCCACGTCGTAGAGGAGAAGCCGACCGGCGATATCGTCAAGGAGCACCGTCGGCAGGTTCGGTCAATCTCGCCTGCCGGCACAAGGATAATCATCAGAAATAGAAAAATAGGAGAAACTAGGCTAGAGGACGGGGAATTTTGAACTGACCATTCCTTGTTGTGGCCGCCTTTACGCAAAGGATGATCTCCTCCACAACATCGCAAGGAACCAGCAAGGTTACGATGGTTTCGCTTGCTCATGCGACCTGCCCCCCAGATCTGCGTCCTCATTTCTGACTGATGCTGGATGATGCGTGGCGGCGGCTAAACCCTCCATGGGCATGGAGCAATTCGGTGCCTATATATATTTTCCATTTTTAATACTTACTAAAAAGTTACATCATCCAGCATTAAAGCGCAGCTTATTACCTTCCATATATGGCCATCAACACCCAGAGTACAAGCGAGCAATGCTAAGCTGTGAGCTGCTACCTCTGTATCCCTACCTACCGTGTCCAACCTGTGCACGGTTCTTCATGTCTTGGATCAACATCATGTAAGAGCACCTGTTCGTCTCCTACAAAGTTGTTGACGGAATTAGCAATCTGAAGCCACCCTAATACAATCAAAACATCGGCGCTCGCAATAGTTTCCATTATATCAGGCTCTTTTGGTCGCGGCAGACAGCTGTGTCCGCTGCCATGGAATCGCCTCAGAGAAGAGCAGCGTCAGCGTTCAGTATCACCTCCCCTGGACCCAGCAAGATCCATCCCCTAATCCCGTGTTTTAGAGCTCCGCCATCACCAGAAGCAAACCGCTCTTCATAGATGAACTCCAGGCCAGCAGCATACAGTTAACAAGTCCGACAGTAGCATCAGTCCTTGTCAAAACGCTCTCACACCTTGCGACGCGCCAACAATACCACCCATGAAGTGATAAGTACCTTGGCCGTCTCACCTTGTGACATGCTATTACATATATGGAAACCCCAATGTCTTGGATCAGTGATTCACAGGCTTGCAAGCATCTCCATGAGATCTTCATCCAAAAGAGCCCAGGTGCACTTAGACATTGTAGAATAAAGTAGAGCATGCTCCCAAGTATCTTCATATGCATCACAAGACCTGACCTGACAGTGGCGAGCAATTGCAAAACTGGAGAAACCTGAAGACACTACATGCTGTCTTCTTTACTCTCCATCGGTTTCTGCAAAATTATGGATTTCAGTTGTTGGGTGAGTACTGAGTAGAGATGCACTTATAAAACATGTCAGATTTGTTATCGACAAGCTTATGTCAAGTGCAGCCAAAAATCAGTCATGTCAGTCAAGCTCAAGCCTTATTCTCCAATAGGTGGACAGGTTACCAGCTTTGCCGTTGTCACTAACTCGGCCTTCATTGACAGGTCCAAAATAACAATAAAAAATTAGTCTTCATTGCACAATGTTCTAATATGTGCCCCTTCTTTAAAAAAAAAAAGTATGTGCCCCTTCTACCATCAACACTTGTTCTTGTTCTAGAGCAAGCCAAAAACCCTTCTGGCTACTCCAGAAAGTGGTTCTCTTAGAGGTTGCTTATCCTGCTTGTTGAAGCCATCATCACTGATTGTATGATCCCTGTCCATTGTTGGTCCAACCACTGAATTGTCTATCAGATAGTTCTGCTCTTTTGCTGGCTCAGTAAGATCTGATGGGTTCTCAGTCATTTCTGGTGACCTTCCAGCTTCTTGAACCTTAGCTTCGTTGTTATTCTTGTATACTTCATCCAACTGTTCTGACGATGATGATGATGATGACAACGAAGGTATCTCATCTTTTGTCGAGACGAGAGGCTCTACTCTGTCATCTGCAGAACTTTGATCGACATGAAAAGTGGGGACCTGTTGCTCCTCCTCTTGTTCTTCATTGCCATAAAGGTGCAATTTCTCAAGAATCCTCCAAGTCACAGCGTCCGGTGAAAGGCCATTCCTTCTCATCTCCTTCACCAATTGATAAGCCAACTTCTTCAATCCCTGCTTGCAGGCAGTGTCAATGAGTATGTTGTAGCAGACAACACTGGGACAAACCCCAGAGTCTGCCAACTCATACAGGAAATCGCATGCCTGCTCCAGTTTCCCCAGTTTGCAGAGGCCTCTCAAGATTGCACTGTACACATAACCATCATGTATCCTTGATGGCCAGACCACATTGTCCCAGAATGCCTTTGCTTTCTCAAGTTGCCCCGCGTCGCACAACCCTTTGATCACCACAGTGTGACTCACAGAGTCGGCAGTGATGCTACTTGATTTCATTTCGTCGATGACCTGCATTGCTCTGTCAACTAGCCCAAGGCAGAACAATCCCTTGAGGACAGAATTGTAAGTGACAACATTAGGAGCGCACCGGCGCCTGGGCATCAAAGTGTGCAGCACATGGAGGGCTTCTGCATGCTCACCTACATTCAGGTATCCAGAAATGAGTGTGGTGAAGGTGACAACATCAGGAGCACAGAATTTCCCATTAATCATGTCGTCCAAAATCTTTCTAGCCTCCTGGGTACGCCCAACTTTGCAGAAGCCATGAACGACAGTGTTCATAGTGATCACATCCGGTTTGCAGTCCCCCTGCAACATGGACACAAGCACACTGAGCTGCTTGCTTGGGTTATCCACAGCACGCAGTGCCCCAAGGAACATATTGTATAGCCTAGTCCTGGTCTCCTCATCAGGCTTGTCATGCCCACATTGGGGCTGCAGCATCAGCTCCAGGACATCCTTGGCCTTGGCAAGCTCTTTCTCCCGGCAGAGCTCTTCGACAAGTACCTTGTATGTTACCTCTCTCGGCCGGTACCCGGAACGCACACCTTCCATCACCAGCTGGTACGCCCTCAGGCGCCCCCCGGGCTTCTGGCTGGTGCATAGCCCGTGAACAATGCAGTTGTAGGACAGGGTGCTTGGGCACAGGCCCCTCTTCCCCATGATGTACACTATTCTGGAGGCGCCATGGTGCTGTCCAGCCCGGCAGAGAGAGTCAATCATCTGGGCATAGGCAAACTCGTCTGGGACAAGGCAGCGCCGCTGCGGCATCTCCTCGGCGAGGCGGAAGACAATGTGGAAGAACCCCTCACCGCACAAGCACTGCACAAGGTTGGCAAACGCCGCGTTCTTGAGCCCCTGGTCCTCATCATGGCAGCGCTCCATGCTGGGCCAGAGTTGGTTGTCGACGAGGTCCATGGCCGCGCTGACGTCGCGGCTGCGGAGGAAGGCCTTGACGAGGAAGGTGCGCGCGAGGGAGCTGGGAGCGAGCCCCCACCGGGGCATTTCGTCGAGCAGCTTCTGGGCGGCACGAGGGTCCGCGGCGCACGCGTAGCCGTCCAGTAGCGCGGCGTAGGAGACGACGCTCGGAGGCACGCGCATGCGGAGGAGGAGGCGGTGCGCGAGGAGGAGGAGCCATGGTGCGGCGGCGGAGGAGAGCAGGGCAAGAAGGCGGTTGTAGTTGGGGAGCGAGGGCACGAACGGGGCGGCCTGGACGAGGCGGAGCGTGAGGAGGGGCGTGCGCGCGCGGAGGAGGCGGGCGAGGAGGCCGTTGGCGGTGGTCGCGTCGAGGCGGCGCGACGCGGATGCGGAGGAGAGGAGGAGCGCGACGCGGTGGTGCGCCTCGGCGGAGCGGCCGGACGCGCAGAGCGCGTCCACCAGTCCGCCCATGTTCGGCTGCTCGGGATGCGCTGCCGCCGCCATCGTGTCGGGGGCGAAAGGAGGCGCACGGTCGAGATGGTACCCGACGCCGTCGCACGCCTGCTCTAGTTTCGGCGATCTGCCACGCGCAGGTTGCCGCCGACGAGCATCGTATCGGGCCCAGCCTGAACTGCGGGTTGGTGCTAACTAACTGGGTGGCAATTCAGTTCAGACTACAGTGGTCTGAACTGAACTGTACCCGGTTCATGTGGCCATCTGAATATCTGATTCATGTGGATATGTAAATTTCTCTATTTCGTTATGTCACACAACAGAAATGATGTTTCTTGGCCAGTTAGAAATGCACCCGGTTCTAGGCGCAAGCAGCAGCCCTTGCTCCGTTGAGACGGAGACTCAGATGTGGCAACGAGCTTTGCTCACGGCGCACAGACAATGGATGTAGAAGGGATAAGGCCTCGACACCCCAAATAATTTAGATGTATTTTTCATTTTTATAAGAATGTTTTTATAAGGGTTTGTAGTACTTGTCATTTGCCTTGCCACAAAAAAATACAACCAGTTTATTCATGATAGGATGGTGATGGTAGGCACTAAAAAGATGAACTGCTTAATTTTCACCACAATTCAGGTAGCTAAGAAAGTGAGCGAAACTCTGGGTTTCGCCAGTGAATGTGAGAAAGCTGTTGTCTTTTTTTTAAGGACAAATGTTTCTCATATTTCTCACACAACGGTTTACATCACCCACATTCAGAAAAGAGAAAAAGAAAATATAATGCCTTGCGTCCTTTGTGTTACTTCTCATTCATGTTGATCTTCTCCCACACATGCTTTCTGTGTCTGTGAACATGGGGGCTGAGAACCCGTGCTTATTGCTTTCCCAACCACTCCAACTCCATGAAATTATCAATCCATACTACTCAGTTGTCACACCCTACATATATGAACTTCCTTTATCCTGATATCTGCAAGTAGCTCTAGGTTTTCGCAAAATCCAGCTTGTTGATTGCGAAAAAATAATTAAAAAGGTTGATGAGTTGCAAAAGAAAGTGTGATGTGCAAGTTATGAATGATTGTCATAGTTAAGGATACCACAATCAAGTCATGAGAATATAGGACATATGGAAGAAATCTCTTAGCCATCGCGAAGTGTCTCATTCACTTTTGGCACAAGATAGAACATTACTAGTTACACACTTGTGCTCATGTCACCAAAAACTTCGAAGTCGCATAGAAGATAACCGTTCTACTATTCTTTGCGTGGCCTTCATGGCTAGAAATAACTTCGTAGATGAGATTTTTGATGTTTTCGAACTCAGCTCTATGTGGCATCCACATATTAGTCAACTAGATGATACCCGCGCGTTGCTGCGGTAATTTATGCTTATAAATTTATTAAAAATAGAAAAATAACACCTGACTATATAAAATGGATAGCTCTTGGTTGTGGATGGCAGCGGAAATGATAAGTGAACAACTGTATAGAGCACCTTAATGTGAAAACAAATGGCACTGATAATGTGTCATTGTTGCGGAGTTCAACTGCAAGCACCAATATACTATATCTAAACATACCAAAATATTTATACTGCAAGTTATTCAAGGCAAGAAAATCAACCATGAAACAATATAGAAACTTATAAGATATTTAAGAGAGCTTGCTACGTGAGAAACACACCCAAATAACACTCTCGCCAACAAATTACTTGAACATTTGTTAGTTTGCTCCTTTGGATGTTGCCTACCACGTCTTTGCTTTTCTGGTTTGTTGTACTAATTTCCTGTGTATAAAACATCTTGCCAATGAGAAAGAAGCACATCTCTAACATTTATGTATATTAACATGTATGATTACAGAAATTATGCTTGTACAATATGTTTTAGCTTTCTTACATGAAACAATAGCCTTTAAATCACAAATTAAAAAATTGACTAATAATACATAACATATGTAGAAACAACATGATGGAGATGGGATTATTCTTTGATTACATTATAAAGATTTCACTGGTCCACCTCGCTTGCAGCATGTTTGAATTTTCATTAACTACCTTGTCGACATGACAAAACAAAGATCTGCACAAACAACATGAGAGTGGGTGACTTAATTTTAGTAGACAAATGCAGCTCCAACATGTTGGTATTATTACTCAAATCAAAACAAATAGTCAAAGAATAATCAAATTTTAAATAAGCAGCAGCAACACAAATCATACAAACAAATCTATGTCCAACCAGCAAAAAAGAAATTAGTGTTTGACAATGAGAATGCCTACGACGTGGACGACGGCTGGATCGTGTGTAAGGGATGGCGACCTGCTCACTCGCCAGTGCAACGGAGAGGACAGAGCGCATCATGTGATAGCTGATAAGGCATGCAGGTTAATTGTTCAGATAGAATAACATGCAAATTCAGAGATTTCAAGCAAATAGGATTCAGAGATCTACTTCACTCAAAATCATCAGATCGTTGATTACCTGGACCATCCTTAGAGCCAGCTTTTTTTAGGGGAAGGCCTTACGGCTAGCTTTATTAACTTCAAGCAATGCTTACATCATCCGCAAGTAAAACCGAAATGAAACTAGGGGGGGCATCCAACCACACCGACGGTGGAACATCCCGTCCCTGTTGAGCTAGCCTATGAGCAACCATATTGGACTCTCTATTACATTGCTGAAAAAAGACCTTCCCGAAATCCAAACACAACTGACAGCATTCATCAAGGATAGGGCCTGCCACCATCGATTGGCCAGAGTTATTTGCCATCGTCTCCACCACTGTAATGCTATCTGCCCGAGCAACGAGAGTATTTGCACCAATAGACCGAGCGAGTTTTAGTCCCTCCAAAAGTGCAGTCGCCTCCGCCGATTCTACATCCGCCACATGTTCTAATTTTGCCGTAGATGCCGCAACGAAAAAACCCGAATGGTCTCTTATAACAGCTGTTGGGGAACGTTGCATAGAAAACAAAAAAAATTCTACGCACACGCAAGATCTATCCATGGAGATGCATAGCTACGAGAGGGGGAGTGTGTCTACGTACCCTCGTAGACCGTAAGCGGAAGCGTTAGAACAACGCGGTTGATGTCGTCGAACAACTTCACGATCCAACCGACCGAGCACCGAACGTACGACACCTCCGCGTTCAGCACACGTTCAGCTCGGTGACGTCCTCGACTTCTTGATCCAGAAAGACGGCGAGGTAGTGGATGAGTTCCGGCAGCACGACGGCGTGGTGACGGTGATGGTGATGCTATCTCCGCAGGGCTTCGCCCAAGCACTGCGAAAATATGACCGAGGGACGAAACTGTGGAGGGGGGCGCCGCACACGGCTAAGACAATGTTGTGTCCTTTGGGGCGCCCCCTATTCTCTATTTATATATGTGTAGGGGCTTGGAGTAGAAGGAATAGTGCCACGTGAACAGTAACCGTGAATAGTACACACGTGGACTTGGACTCCAAAGTCCAATCCTATTCCTACTAGGACTCTCCCTTTTTTCCTTCCCTAGCTGCGTGGGCTTTTGAGGACTTGGTGCGCCTGGCCCAATAAGGCCAGGGCGCCTCCCCTTAGCCCATGCCAGCCCTTTGGGACGTGGTGGACCCACTTGTGGACTTCCGGACCCCTCCGGAATCCTCCGGAACCTTCTAGAAGCTTCCCGGTATAATACCGAAAAACTGCACCTTTTTCCGGAACCCAAAATATGACTTCCCATATATAAATCTTTACCTCTCGACCATTCCGAGACTCCTCGTGACGTCCGGGATCTCATCCGGGACTCCGAACAATATTCGGTTACCAATTCACATAACTCATATAACACTATATCGTCAACGAATGTTAAGCGTGCGGACCCTACGGGTTCGGGAATGATGTAGACATGACTGAGACGCCTCTCCGGTCAATAACCAATAGCGGAACCTGGATGCTCATATTGGTTCCTACATATTCCACGAAGATCTTATCGGTCGAACCGCAATGACAACATACGTAATTCCCTTTGTCCGTCGGTATGTTACTTGCCCGAGATTCGATCGTCGGTATCTCCATACCTAGTTCAATCTCGTTACCGGCAAGTCTCTTTACTCGTTCCGTAATACATCATCCCGTAACTAACTCCTTAGTCACTTTGCTTGCAAGCTTCTTATGATGTGCATTACCGAGAGGGCCCAGAGATACCTCTCCGAAACACGGAGTGACAAATCCCAGTCTCAATCCATGCCAACTCAACGGACACCTTCGGAGATACCTGTAGAGCATCTTTATGATCACCTAGTTACGTTGTGACGTTTGATAGCACACAAGGTATTCCTCCGATATCCGGGAGTTGCATGATCTCATGGTCTGAGGAACATGTATTTGACATTCAAGAAAGAAGTAGCAATAAACAGAACAATCATATGCTAAGCTAACGGATGGGTCTTGTCCATCACATCATTCTCCTAATGATGTGATCCCGTTATCAAATGACAACTCATGTCTATGGTTAGGAAACCTTAACCATCTTTGATCAACGAGCTAGTCTAGTAGAGGCTCACTAGGGACACGGTATTTGTTTATGTATTCACACATGTATTTAAGTTTCCGGTCAATACAATTCTAGCATGAATAATAAACCTTTATCATGAACAAGGAAATATAAAATAATAACAACTTTATTATTGCCTCTAGGGCATATTTCCATCAACAGCACCGCACGAACCTGTATGGTCATCCTCCAAAAAAGAAGCGTCTGTGTTCAAAACCACCTGGCCATTCAACGGTCTCGCCCATCTGTTAGTTCTTGGGGGAATCACCTTCGTTGTTGCTGCCCGAACAAAGTTAAGGGCTATAGCTAAGATGCCTTGGCTTGATCTTTCAATGTTCTGGACGTCCTCACCCTTCTCTATCTGCCTTCGTTGCCACCAGATATGCGAGCTAGTCACCGCAATCATCTCTGGTAACTCAATCACGTCCAAGTAGCTCTTCTGGCTCGCCTTATCACACAGGAGAAACTCTAGTATCTCAGCTCCCGATTTCCCTAGTAGTCTGGCTGCAGTTACTATTTCATGTAAGCCAAGAATAGACCAGATTTGTCCGGTCCGGTTGCATCCGAATAGCGCATGAGCAGCGTCTTCCGCGTGCTGCTTGCAGACCGGACATTGCGCCGACGTTGAGATGTGCCGATTAGCAAGCACACCAAAGCAAGGAATAGCATTATGTAATGATCGCCAAATGAAGATTTTCACTTTGTTTGGCACCTTGAGACTCCACAATTTCTTCCATATCGGGTGGGGCGTTGAACCACTCGAGAGGGAGCTCGGTTCAGTACTGCCATACGCATCTTCCCACTGTTTATAATAGGCAGATCGTACAGTGAAAATTCCCGTCTTCGTCAAGTGCCATGCCACATAATCCTCAGTATCATCCTGATGCAATGGAATTTGCAATATGCGATCAACATCAATGGGCCAAAAAATTTCTCTGATAAGATTCTCATCCCACTCTCCGGATACTGGATCAATAAGTTCATTAACTCGGGTAAGCACTCTATTTCCGCGTGTAGTGACAATTTTCCTGGAGGGGCTGTTCGGCACCCAGCAGTCCTCCCATATATTTATTGTAAGGCCATTACCCACCCTCCAAATGCTTCCTTTCTTGAAAGTCTGAGCTCCCGCCCAAATACTCTGCCACACATAGGAAGAACCTTTCTTCAAACTGTAGTTTAGTAATTCACCATTTGGGTAATATTTCGCATGCAAAACCCTCGCACATAGCGAGTCATGATGCTCAATGAGTCTCCAGCACTGCTTGGCTAGAAGCGCCAAATTAAAACTGTGTATATCACGGAAACCCATACCACCTCTTTCCTTCGGAATGCACATCTTCCACCAAGCGAACCAATGCATCTTTCGTTGGTTTTCCTCGTCACCCCACCAGTAATGCGAAATGGCATCAGTGATCCCCTTGCAGATTTTTTTCGGGAATTTGAATACACTCATCGCATACGTAGGAATGGCCTGGGCCACCGCTTTGATCAATGCTTCCTTACCACCATAAGATAGCATTCTTTCCTTCCACCCATTTATCATCTTCTGGATCCTCTCAATAATATGCTTGAAACAGTCGACACGGTCTACCCCAATCATGGAAGGGAGACCCAAGTACTTATCAGAGAGAGATTCTGTCATGATGTCCAATATCTGGCACACCTCCACTTTCCAATCAATATCAGTATTGGGGCTGAAGTATATCGATGATTTTGCCGCACTCACCAACTGTCCTGAAGCCGAACAGTACTCATCCAAAATCCTTTTTAAGGTGCTCGCATTATCCGCATCTGCTCTCATGAGGATCAAGGAGTCGTCAGCAAAAAGTAAGTGAGATATGGTAGGGGAGTCACGACACACCTGGACACCCTTGAGGTTACCCGCTGTTTCCTCGAAGGCAATTAAATTTGAAAGCCCCTCTGCACATAAGAGAAAGAGGTAGGGAGACAGGGGATCCCATTGTCTCAAACCTCTCGTGGGAGAAAAGGGTGCAGTCTCATTTGAGTTAAATCTCACTTTATACTCCACTGATGTCACACATGCCATAATAAGATCAACCCATCTTTCATCAAAACCCAGTCTGCCAAGTATGGCCTTTAGGAATACCCATTCGACCCTGTCATAGGCCTTATGCATATCAAGTTTTACTGCACAATTCCCAACCTTCCCCTTCTTCTTCTTTTTCATAGTATGGAGACATTCATATGCAACGATCACATTATCTGTAATGATCCGACCAGGTACAAAGGCACTTTGTGTCTCACTAATGATGTCAGGGAGGAATACCTTCAGTCTTGCTGCCAACATTTTTGCTATCACCTTATAAACAACGTTGCATAGACTTATAGGCCTGAATTGGGAAACCTTCTCTGGAACGTCAATCTTTGGGATTAGCACGATAGTTGTGGTATTCCAGCCTTCAGGTATAATTCCACTATTCACCGCCTCCAGCACTTCCTTTACTAAATCATCTCCCAACAGGTGCCAATTTTTTTTATAAAAAAATCGCGTGTAGGCCATCTGGCCCTGGCGCTTTCAAATCGCCAATGCTGAATAAGGCACGTTTCACTTCTTCCTCCGTATACGGTGCCAATAGAGCTTCATTCATATAGGGTGTAACACGCGGTGTCACTTTGTTAATCACATCCATGTTCAGTACATCAACCTCGGAAGTAAAAAGATTCTGAAAATAAGTATCTATAAGGTTTTTCATCGCCTCATTATCCTCTAGCCATCCACCATTGTCATCCATCAGCCGCCGAATATAATTTCTTTTCTTACGAGCTGAGGCAAAGTTATTAAAGAAATTTGTATTCCTATCTCCAAACTTCAGCCAATTAGTCCTGCTGCGTTGGATCCAATAAATCTCCTCTTTCTCCATGGTCTCTTCGATCTCAATCAGTAAACAACGCTGCCTATCCGCCGACTCGTCAGTGAGTGGCCCCGATCGCAGCGATTCCAGCTCCTCTTTTAGTTCCTTCAAGCGACGGTGAGGTGCTTTCAGGACTTCTCTATCCCATCTATGCAGGTCCTGGTGGACCGCCGCCGTGCGACGCGCGAGGCAATCGGACATGCACGTCCTCTCCCACGCGTCCGTAACCCTTTGCAACATCTCCTCCTCCTGTAGCCAACGAGCTTCGAATTGTTTTGGTCTCAAACGAGCTCCCTGGTCCAAACCCGCTGCACTTTCCAAGTCCAACACCACCGGCCGATGATCTGATTTTGTATGAGGCGCATTTGTAACTACAGCAGAAGGGAACAAACCAAGGAAGGCTCCATTACACACTACTCTGTCTAAACGTTCCCGCAATCTGCGTCTTCTCCAAGTGAATTGCTCGCCCACGAAACCCATGTCCTCGAGTTCACAGTCAACCAGTGCATCCCTGAAGTTTTGCATCATACTAACCGGCCTCGGTGCACCCCCCTCCTTCTCGTGCGAGTATAAAATCTCATTGAAATCTCCCACAACAACCCATGGAACTTAGTTCTGTTGATGCAAACCACGTAAGTAGCCCCATGACAAGTGTTTATCTTCCCATTTAGGCTCACCGTAAAATCCTGTGAGTCTCCATTGCTCTTCCGATGGCCCTCCCACCATTGCATCAATGAAATTTTTTGTCTTATCATTTATGTGGATCACCACGGGATTACGCCAAAACAGGAGCAGTTCACCGCTAGCACCCACGCTTTCCACTACCTCCACCCGATCCATCTTCAACTTCCTCATAAGCTTGTTTGCCCTAACTGTGTTCAGATGCGTCTCGGACAAGAAGACCACATCCGGCCCCCACTGCTTCTGGATATCCAGAAGAGCCCTTTCTGCCGTGGCACTGGCCATGCCACGGCAGTTCCAGCTTAGGGTTTTCATTGTGCCTGGCGATCCTCCTCGAGGGAGGTCGCCGATTGCTGTGTTGCTCCATCCACTGCCGTACTGGGATCAGCAAACCACACACCAGCACAAGGCTATGGTGATCCACGGATCAGAATAATACTAGACAGCCTGGTGGAACAAGCCGACTAGGAAAACAAGACGACACCCTGGTCATGAAGCAACGTTCACGGAGGAGTTGTCAGGACCGGTTTTCCAGGATATTAATTTCCCAGTAAATGGTCCTTGTGCTCACCAGCCCCAGGATTATTGTTAGCTAATGAGGCACAATCTTGATACAGAAATTCCAAGCAAAATACAAAATATGTAGTACAAGACCATTCTGGTCTATGAGTACAACAAAAGGTTTCTAGTGGTTGATGGCGGAAGCGGTTCGGGGTCATCAGCGTCTATGGGACTCCATTTCCCACAGGAACAGCTGACCTGGATAACTCCTATCTTCGCGTGGCTGCTATCTTCAGTGCCTAGGTTCCGGGGCTGTCGTCATTGCGCTCCTCTCCAAGCAAGAAATCTGGCCAAGACAATAGCCAGGGACAAGTCAGTGAGTACTTTGAATGTACTCGCAAACATCATGAAAACAGGTACAATATAGCAGGTGATAAACATGTACTGAAACAATCCACGATCGCTTAGTCAGTCTCAAAATAAAATTCATGATGCACGCAACCAGGTCATTCATATTAAACAGGAATAAGCAATCAGAGAATAAAAATAAAATAAACCAATCGGGTGTCTGAAGCGACGCCTCGAAAGGATAATAATATAAAGCATGCCTCAGTCGGGCGTCTGAGCGACGCCACATAAAGGGCTTATAAGGGAAATAAATAACAAGCATGCCACAGTCGGGCGTCTGAGCGACACCACATAAAGGGCTTATAAGGAAAATAAATAACAAGCATGCCACAGTCGGGCGTCTGAGCGACACCACATAAAGGGCTTATAAGGGAAATAAATAACAAGCATGCCACAGTCGGGCGTCTGAGCGACACCACATAAAGGGCTTATAAGGAAAATAAATAACAAGCATGCCACAGTCGGGCGTCTGAGCGACACCACATAAAGGGCTTATATAATAAAAATCACCATAAGTATCCAGGAGGTAGAACCGTCCCAAGAATACTCAATAATACAATTATTAAAAATGGTTAGTTCACAATAATAATAGTCATAATCATCATTGGTCACACGTCATGATCAAGGTTCCGGTTTAGAAGTTTTTCCTCCGAAGACCGACACTAAGACCGACACTTGACCCATCCCAGACTGTAGTCCTTAACCGCGGACACGGCTATTCGAATAGATATAAACTCTGCAGAGGGTGTACTCTTTACCCAAGAGTAACGGATTCCGTTAGTCCATCGGGACTAATTCCGTTTACGGTCTTTGAATTGAAAACACACCTAACTCGCACACACCAGCTTAACTTACCGGTGTCTGGAATCACCCACAACACTCGTTAAGCAAAACTCTAAGTGGGGAGGCTCCAACCTCGATTAGCATGGGATCAAATTTATATCGCGCGCTCTAAGGGGTGCCCCCCTCTCGGTCCAACCGGAAACACCCATGCCCCCGGACCAGGTGGCATGCCTACCGGCTGCAGCTGGTATCTTCCACCATGGCCTCTCTGTACGGTGTGTGCTAAGAAAGGGGTTGACAACTTACTGGACCGTACCCTACCTGCGGCAGGGACAAGTGGTAGCACGAGACAAGTATGGGGGTTACTGGAACAAGACTCGATCTATGGTCGACTCAGGAGGCTTATGTATTCCCTGCATGGTTAGCACAACAATGCTTTTCACAGTTTCCTGACAGGGCCACCACCCTCATGCTCCATCATGCCTCACTGCACATCCCCGACACAACGAGATGTCAGTTACGTGGTTGTGTCCACCGGAACACAACCCTCTTTCGGACATCATCCGAACTATCACCAGGCATATGTGGCATGAGAAGTGGCTACTGTCATCAATATCACATGTATAGCAGAAAGTATTTTCGCCATATGCTTATATGCATGAGTATGTTTTTCCACATGAAATAATGGTACTCCACTTTAGCATAATGATGAACTTCAAATGTTCTAGCAAGCAACACATGACTTGCATCATATCTGAGTTCAAGATGCTTGCCTTTCAGGTGCAGAGGTGTAGGGTGCACCACAAAACTTTTGAAAGTTTTCTTCTCTCTCCGTTTCCTATTTTTGAAAATATTCAAATCAACACGCAATTCAAAAACAGTACAAAAAGTTGTCTTGGAAAATTTTCAAATAAATATTAAAATAAACTAGATAAAATTTGAGAGAGGTAGGAAAAAGAATCAATTCGATTGGAGTTTTATTTAAAAAGATATGCCCAGTCAAAGTTTAGTCAAAATCCTGTTTTTAATTAAAACAGAAAATAGAAAACGGTTCAGACGGAATACGCCTTCGGGAGAAGAAAACGTACTTCGGTAGGGTTTACGCTTTCTGAAAACAGTCGCGCACTTCCTGGAATACGCTTCCTCTCGAAGAAAACGCACTTTCGGGGAAGACGCCATCGGACCAGGGCTTGACTCGCCGACAGGCGGGGCCCGCCTGTCGGGTTCCTCTTCTTTCTCCCGCGCGCAGGGGGCAGGGCCAGAGGCGAGCTCCGGCGACGATTGCCGGCGCTAGGAGGCACCTCTCCCGGAGCTGTGCACACCGGCGTGCTCAGGTGGGAGGGCCCCATCCTCTGGAGGGCAAAAGGATCGTCGGGGAGCTCGGGGGTGAGCACCCCTTCATCAATGGCGGAAGAGGCTTCGGCCATGAGAGGGAGCTTGGCACTTGCTGGCTCCCGGGCGAAATTGGAAGAGGGAATGGATCTATGGGGTCGAAGGTGAGCTAATGGTGAAGAAAGAAGGGGACGGAAGGCTTTGCTTTGCTTGGAATCATCCGGATCGAGGCGGCGGGTGCTCGGCCGGAGACGGGGAAGACGGGCTCCTCCGGATGTCAGGCTACTTTGGGAGCTTCACTACGGGACTAGGGAGGGGGATGGAATGGCTGGACGCGCTCGGGGCTCCCTTTATAGGCGAATCGAGGTCGGTTCCGCGGCAGTGGATAAGAACGCCGGCGAACCGCCGTTCTGTTGCTTGAAGCGCGACGTGACGGCGATGGCGCTAGCTGACGAGCTCGCGGATGAGCTTGGCCTGTTCCAGAGGGCAGCTGGCAGGCGAGGGTGGCTCGGGCGGCGCTGCCATGGCAGAAGCTCTGGCGGCGGCAGTGGCGGCTTGCGGGCGACGCTGCAGGGCTCGTGGGGGAAAGGCTGGTCGGGCTTGGCGCTACGCAGCGGGCAGCAGGGGACGGGATAAGCTCGGGGAGGCAGTAGGTGGGCGCGGCGGCTCGGGCGTCGCACGAGCAAAACGTGCGCTCTGGACGCGCCCAGCGCACGCACGGCACCTGCTCGACGGAATGCCAGGGAGGCTAAACTTGCTTGGATGCAAATGGGAAATAACAGGACTATGGTTTAGGGTTAAACATGCCTAGAAGACATGCTGGTTTGGCTAGGTAAGCTGGTTACTAATACAATCATAGCACCATGCCAATTCTGGCCATGCTCCAAAGGTGTTTGACAAAATGCCAAGGCCAACTAGGAGACTTTGCTGGCCACCAAAATTACCAGGTTGGGGTCTCTTTAGATGCACACTAGAATGGCAAGTTTAGTTTGGCAAAACCAAAAAGTTGTTAGTGCAAGTTTTTGAGAAAACCAATTCTGGACAGAAACTAGAGTGCATTATTCCATGGCCTTAAAATACTGCAATGGTCCCAAACTCTTGGACTTAAGAGTTTGGTAGGGTTTTCTGCAATCATGAAAAATCCCAATGCAATTAGGGCAAAATAAAATAGGGTTGCAGTACAAACTGCCAAACTGGACCAGAATGCAAATGAGGATGGTTTGCTCAAAATTTTCAAAGAACCCAAATGGATTTTTGCATAAACATGAGTTATATACCTCTACTGACATCCCCAAATTTTTATGGAATTTTTAAAGAAATATTTAAATAGGCTGCAGTGCAAACTACAAACTGAACCAGATTTAAAAGCTTGAAGTGGAGCTCAAAATTTACAAATGGTCAAGCTGGGTTTTTGCATAAAAGTGATCCAGGGACATCACATGCCATTTACAAATTTTTGTGGAATTTATAGATGAAGTTATAAAATAGTTGTAGTGCAAATGAGGCTCTTAAAAGGGGTAAAATGCTATTAAATGAATTAAATCTTTACAAATTTTATTTTAAATTTTTTTCCACTGGTTTTAATGAATGTAATAAAATGATTCAATAAAACATTCAAGTCCCACCATATTATTCAAAAGTTTCAGATAAGAGGGAAAAAAATTGAAATCCAGAGAAAAGAAGTGGCTCTGAAATCCATAGAAAAAAAAATCCAGAAGGATAGAAAATAAATACTCCTGGCAAAATTTTAATTAATAAAACATGATTAAATTTTTGGGGTGTTACAGGAGTCGGAGAAAAAACAGCCGAACTGACGAGCAAACGGGCTGGAGATGATGACGATCCACCTGCCGCACAGCAGAGGGGTCGGACTGGCCAGCTAGTTATACCTTCCGCACAATGTAGAACCAAAAGTAGTACTGACTCTTTTTTAATTAGGCTGCTCCTCCTGAGTCCTTCCTTATCTCAAAGCCCCTCATGTCCAGGAAAACTTTCCCATTAGCATCCATAAACTGCAAAAAAAACATACATACTCTAGCTTAAGATAGATTCACTGGAACAAAATAACTGCACACCATCTCCTTATAGAAACTTTATTATGTCTAGTACATGTTGTTATGATCTTTCATTTAGTAGAATAGGAACCCGTTGCAAAGATACCAGTTGGAGTGGTATACTCTTCAGCCTTATAGGTGTATAAGGGCATCTCCAACGGCAACCCGCAAATTTCCTCCCACATCCGTCCGTGGATAGGGGGGACCAATCCACGAACATGGATGCGGGAGGACGCCATCCAACGCTAACCGCATACATTTTGACAACAACTAGAACCAACCGGACAAAATTTGTTCAAACATATCCGGATTTTATATAAACATGACGGATTTCATTACATTTACATCAAACCGGCGCTAGTCCGGCTCTGGAGGTATAATTAATACCTAATCTAAATGGTCGCCGACGCCCGTTCCCCGTGTCCGGCCATGAGCCCCGAGAACTGAAGCTTCGCCTTCTCCAGCCCCGCCTCCGGAGCCCCGGAAAATGAAGCTGTCCGCCTGCACGTCGCCGCCAAGAGACTAATCGGCCGCCGATGCTGATCCCACCAAGCTTGGCGTCGATGGGAGGGGAGGCGCGGTGGCCTTCCTGGGACACGAGCGGCGGCGACCTACTATGCACTACTCTTCCTCGCTGCCGGCGGCGCCAGCGGACGTGCCGGCTTCGTGGTTGTCGCGACGGGGCGCGGCCTCGGCGACGTCCTCCTCGTCGTCGGTCTCACCAAACACCGCCTCGCCCGCGTCGTCGCTCTCCTTGTAGGCGGCCGCCACCTCCGCCACCCGCTGGCGGTACCGCCAGCGGGCGAGGCGGATCTCGCGGGCGGAGCGGTAGGACTCGAGCAGCGCCTCCTGCTCTGTCAGGTCCACGTCCGCGCGACCGCCCTGCCGACGGCGAGCTCCTCCTCCGCCTGCACGTGCTCCTGGAGGACGTGGTTATTGTAGGCGGCGTCGGCCTGCGCCTCCCGGAACTGCTCCTTCTGCACCATGTCCATGTAATGGGCACATGCCTCGCCGATGGTCATGGTGAAATGCACCGGCGAGGGTGGCGTGGGGGAGGATGAGGGCGGCACGGAGGGGAAGGGTGGCGTCGGTTCGTCGTTGGCAGCGTCCTCCATTGGGACGTCGTCGTCCTCCGGCTGCCTGCCGGCCAGCTAGCCGGCAGCAATGGCGGCCATCTCCTTCTTCTGGTCCGAAGTCAGCCCGTCCCAGAGAGCTTTGGCGGGGAAGGAATCCATGATGGGAGTGGTGCGGAGATGGATCAGAGGTGGATGACTGCGGCTATGGCCGGGGCAGCGGTTTATATAGCAATGGTGTGGGCGGTGATACGTCCATTTTGCATCATGTTTTCCTACTGTTATTTATTATGATTTGGATCATTACTTCACTTTATGATACAATTCTTATGCCTTTTCTCTCTTATTTTGCAAGTTTCACATGAAGAGGGAGATTGCCGGCAGCTGGAATTCTGGACCGGAAAGGGGTGCAACAGAGATAGCTATTCCGCACACCTCCAAAAGACCTGAAAATTTACGGAGAATTGTTTTGAAATATATAAAAAATATTGGCTGAAGAAATACCAGAGGGGGACCCACCAGGAAGCGACAAGCCTGGGGGCGTGCCATCCGAGCTTGTGGCGCCCTTGACAGGCCTCTAGGGCCCATCTTCTACTATATAAGGCTATTTGCCCTAGAAAAAAAATAAAGAGAAGACTTTCGGGACGAAGCACCGCCGTCTCGAGGCGGAACCTGGGAAGGAGCAATTTTGCTCTCCGGCGGAGCGATTCCGCCAGGGATACTTCCCTCCGGGAGGGGGAAATCGAAGCCATCGACATCACCAATGATCCTCTCATCGTGGGAGGACCAATCTTCATCAACATCTTCACCAACACCATATCAAACCCTAGTTCATCTCTTGTATTCAATCTTTGTCCCAAAACCTCAGATTGGTACCTGTGGGTTGCTAGTAGTGTTGATTACATCTTGTAGTTGATGCTAGTTGGTTTATTTGGTGGAAGATTATATGTTCAGATCCTTAATGTTATTCAATACCCCTCTGATCTTGAACATGAATATGATTTGTGAGTAGTTACTTTTGTTCTTGAGGACATGGGAGAAGTCTTGTCATAAGTAATCATGTGAATTTGGTATTCGTTCGATATTTTGATGATATGTATGTTGTTGCTTCCTTTAGTGGTGTCGTGTGAACGTCGACTACATGAAACTTCACCATCTTTGGGCCTAAGCGAAGGCAATGTGGAGTAGTAATTAGATGATGGGTTGCTAGAGTGACAGAAGCTTAAACCCTAGTTTATGCGCTATTCCGTAAGGGGCTGATTTGGATCCATATGTTTCATGCTATGGTTAGATTTATCTTAATTGTTCTTTCGTAGTTGCGGATGCTTGCGAGAGGGGGTAATCATAAGTGGGAGGCTTGTTCAAGTAAGAACAGCACCCAAGCACCGGTCCACCCACATATCAAATTATCAAAGTAGCGAACGCGAATCAAACAAACATGATGAAAGTGACTAGATGAGAATTCTCATGTGTCCTCGAGAACTCTTTGCTTTATATAAGAGATCGTTTCGGCTTGTGCGTTGCTATAAAAAGGATTGGGCCACCTTGCTTCACTTTATTATACTTGTTACTTGTTGCTTGTTACGAATTATCTTGCTATCGAAACTATCTGTTACCGCTACTTTCAGTACTTGCAGAGAATACCTTGCTGAAAACTGCTTGTCATTTGCTTCTGCTCCTCATTGGGTTCGACACTCTTACATATCGAAAGGACTACGATTGATCCCCTATACTTGTGGGTCATCAGGCGGCAGAGGGACGGACGGGTGGCGCCGGAGGAGACGCCTCGGCAACCGTGTGCCATCAGTGTGGGCGGCAGACGGACGGACGGGCGGCCGTCGTGTCGTTTGAACGCGTGATACGTCTCCAATGTATCTATAATTTTTGATTGTTTCATGCTATTATATTATCAATCTTGGATGTTTTTATATACATTTACAACAATTATATATCATTTTTTGGGACTAACCTATTAACTTAGTGCCCAGTGCCAGTTGCTGTTTTCTGCCCTGTTTTTGTTTTACAGAAAATCAATACCAAACGAAGTCCAAATGTTGGCAATCTTGGAAGTCCAAATGCCACGAAACGAAGTCCAAGTGTCATGTCCCTTTCTGTCACTGGGATTGAGCACCGCAAGATCGAACCCATTACAAAGCACCTCTCCCATTGCAAGATAAATCAATCTAGTTGGCCAAACCAAATCAATAGATCGGAGAGAAATACGAAGCTATAATAATCATGCATAAAAGAGTTCAGAGAAAACTCAAATAATATTCATGGATAATCTGATCATAAACTCACAATTCATCGGATCCCAACAAACACACCGCAAAAAATGATTACATCGGATAGAACTTCAAGAACATCGAGGAGAACATTGTATTGAAGATCAAAAAGAGAGAAGAAGCCATCTAGCTACTAACTATGGACCCGAAGGTCTGTGGTAAACTACTCACGCATCATCGGAAGGGTAGCAAGGATGATGTAGAGCCTCTCCATGATCGATTCCCCCTCCGGCAGAGTGCCGGAAAAAGCCTCCAGATGGGATCTCTCGAGAATAGGAACTTGCGGTGGCGGAAAAAGTATTTCATGGACTCCTCTGTTGGTTTCTCGATTTTAGAGAATTTATAGAGGTGGAATTAGGTCAAACGGAGCAGAGGTGGGCCCACGAGGCACCAAGGTGCGCCACCCCCCCGGGGCGCGCCCTGGTGGCTCGTGGGCACATCCTCTGTCTTCTGGCCCTCTCCCGAAGCTTCTAGTGTCTCTTATGTCCAGAAAAAAATCTCCAAAAAGTTTTGTGGCATTTGGACTTCGTTTGGTACTGATATTCTGGAAAACCAAAAACAGGCAAAAAAGTGCAACTGGCACTGGGCACTAAGTTAATAGGTTAGTCCCAAAAAATGATATATAATTGCTTGTAAATGTATATAAAAACATCCAAGATTGATATTATAATAGCATGGAACAATCAAAAATTATAGATACGTTGGAGACGTATCAGGACTCATGCGGGAGGTTTGCGGGCCGGTGTTGGAGATGCCCTAAGGCTCCTGCTGAGGGTTGAATGTCTGGAGCGTCACCATCTTAATCTCAATTACAAAACGAAACCGGGTTATTTACAGATAACATATAGCCTAGCTTGCAGTCAATGAACTAATTTCTTACTGAACATCCTAAGTAGGAAGAAGGAAGGAGAGGAAGTAGGAGCAAGTACCATGGCCTTTTTCTTGCGAACGGCGACGGGTCATCTCCTGCTTCGCCTCACGGCCAGGTGCTGACGGATAGCACTTTGTTGGACGCTATGTCCCCGCAAGGTTTAGGTGGGATAGCTCGGCGGCGGTGGCGTGGAGGAGCGCCTGCAAGTCCACGTCCACGGCCAGTGCCTCATCGTAGGGGCGGTGGTGGAGATGCCACCCTTGGTGCTAGGTGAGGTGCTGTTCCAGCGTGTCGCCGGCGCTGGGGAGGAAGAAGATGTAGCCTCCTCATGGTGGCGGCATGGGCTCCAATTCATCCCGTCACCGGAAGGAGATGAGCAATAAAATTCCTCGACGGGTGATGAAGCCGGATGCTCGCATGCCGGCATTCGTTTCATGTGTGTTTATGATGGGGAGATCAGGGGATTGGTAGGGAGGGATGGAAGGAGAAGAGGATGGCCCATCAATTGGGGAAGTTGAAAAGGAAAGGATAGGTGCGTGTTCTAGGGAGGCGAGGAGACGACGGAGGAGTCAACCGGAGGGTCGTGGCGCATCAACACTTGCGCTACAGATCAGAGCCACCTATGATCAATCCCGTTTGAAAAAAAATATGATGACGTGGATGCATGAGAGCGCAGAGAAATCAGGTAGTGGGGAGCTCCTATTTAGATATAGTAGATATATTTGTCATGTTGTGGTATATAAGTCTGTGGTGGTACCACGACATCATAAATATATTGGCGAATATGTGAGTGGCAAATATGTGGATGTTCGCATATTTAGTTTGTGCACATCCACATATTTGAGTTAGACAAACAATATAGCCCAAACAAGTAAACATAATCATATATGGACATGACGACTACACAAGGAGTGATCCAATTTAGCAGTACCATATGAAATCTATTTGGTTACAATCTGTTTCAATGCAATTGTAGTTATCACTTGTGTGCTTGGGTGTTTTCTTACTGTTTGTTTAATTGAGTGACATGAGATAGAAGACATATCTGTAGAACATGAAGAAAAAATAGAGTTGTAATTAATTTCTACGATCATAGCCAGTATTTGTGGAACCCATGTGGCATAGAGTTGGTGTCCAGATAACTCTATGGAACTGGGCTCACTAATTTACTATGGATTGGCCAAACAATTGATACAGTTGTCATATTGCACTCTTGTTTTTGCTTTTCTTTTGTGAACGGAAATATGACTTTTTTGTCTCAAAATTTTCTCAAGTTGGTGCTTTGTCCCAACCTTTTTTATGAGCAACAAAATAACAATATGTTTAACTCTTGTAAAACTTTTCAATGATCTTAAAAACACCCATGCGCAAAAAAAATCCATTGGTCATTTATTTTCTATAAACTATGGTAGCTAATAATTTCTCCTTTATATCTAAATGTATGTCCAAGATACTTTATCAGTTCTTAAATTGTAACTCACTCCTTTGGGATCTTGTGTTGTTGTGCAGTTTTCATTATTTGATACTATCAAGTCCATGTCCTAATTCTTGTAGATTTAGGTGTTTTTCATATTTACCCATCTATATTAGAATAAAAAGAGCTCCGTTGACACTTATTTATCAACAACCTAAGAATAATTATCAACATATTCCCCCTCTTTAACACTGAGAAATTTTTTGCGTAATCAGTTTCGCTTCTCCGTCTCGTTCCTCTTTTCTCGGAGGCGAAAGGAAAGGCGACTTGTTTTCCGCCAATGATTCCTCCGCCCTCCTCCCTTCTGTGCCGTCGGCGGGCGGGGGGGGGGGGGGAGGGGGTTGAATCTCATGGCGGATCTGTGTACAACTAGTCTTAGTTAGCTAGGTTGTTAGGCTTTGGGGTGTTTCCCGGCGCCGCTGCATTTTGGCGGGTGGCGATGGTGACGGTGATGCCCGCGAATAATTTGGCCCGAGATCTTCCCCAGCCATGGCGTCTTGTGGTGGCTAGTTGCGGATCTAGGTGCCTGTTGCTCATTTCGTGCTTCGTGCGATGGCGACGACGACCTTGAGGTGAGCTTTTGTACCCCGGCTTCGCCGTCATGGCAACGAGCGCTCCAGCGTCGTCACGAAGCCGAGGTGTTTGTACAGGAGCTTGTCCATTGCAGATCTGCGTCAAGTCTTTCTCCTTTTTTGTCGCCGGCGAGGGAGATGGAGTATTGATTCCGGTGGTTCTTTGACTCGATGCTTCTCCTACGTGCTAGTTCTTCTGAACTGAGGCTGACGCTTCCCGTCCGCGGAGATCCCGTCCGCACTAAGCAAGGTTTCGCCGGCTCCGTGTGGGAGCGGCGGCAGTGGCGCGGCGGCGCGCCATCAGCCCGCGTTGGTGCTTGTTTTGGGTTGGTTACCCAGGGACCCGAATGTAATTTATATTCTTTGTGGGGTCTTGTGTACTGCTGGATATCCTTTTTAATAGATCTGAGGTGATTTCGCAAAAAAAACATATTCCCCCTCTCTCACGCACTCACAATGTCATGTACATGTACTATGAGCTTTGCAAGTTAAGATTGACCGGTGAGGCGACTGATATTCATATATTGTCCGCCCAATATATAGATAATAAAATAACATCATGCATGTGCAGCCTGCAATTACTTCCTCCCCCTCCCCCCTCCCACGCTATTATATATACCAGGCCCATTACGATATAGATTCATCTATATATGTAGGAGTATCATTCATAATTGTTATTTTGTGAATATTTTTTTTGGTCTACGCTCTACGTTTGTATCTTGGCACCAGTATACTAGGTTCGAAGGCGGGAGTTGGACAATACATTATAACAAAAAGATAATGCGATATTTATGGACTGCCAAATATTGCGTCATGTTGAAGAAAACATGACAAGGGGTTTTGAGAATGAAAGGCATCGGGAGCAAGTATATGAGGTGGGGATACAAAGTAAGTTGCTCGCAACTAGACTCAAACTAATTTGTACATGGTTGCAAACCACTTCCGTGCATGATCTAATACCGCCTTTTGCAGCATTGTATGTCTAATCAATGTTTGATCAGCGGAAGGTGTCACATGTGTACAGGTAGTAACCAAAACATCAACTGCCTTAGTAGCTACAAGCTAGATGATGATGACGTGAAGTCTTTCAGACTCGCTAGCATTCTGGCAGCTACTTCCTCTTAGACGTGTTGTATATGGTTTGTTACGATGTACCGAGTGTTGTATCGTGGCTTTGTCCATATCTTTCTAGATTGTAGGATCTAGAGCATGTGTGTGGTGTTATCCCGAGAGTCTATTTCTTTCCGCCCTGTATGTAAACTCTATAATCATGGAAGGCAACCAATACAGAAAAATAGTCATCATGTTTTTTGCCACAGAAACATAGATATCCAACTTGGTACCCGAACCAACTTCTATCCCATGACAAAATCGCAAGTCATCCTGTTTTTTGCCACAGAAATATAGTCTCCGGAGACTTTGTCGATAATCCATAAATATTAACCCATTTCTTTTGGATTTCATACTGTTGTTTTTGTGGGTAGTCTCTGTTATTTAATATTGGCAAGTCCATGTCCTAAATGTTATAGATTTAGGCATTTTTCATGTTTTCTCCATCTCTACTGCAATCCAAAAAGCTCTCTCGCACTTATTTATCAACAACCCTGAGAATAATTATCATCATATCCCCGCCCTCTCACCCACTCACAATTCCATGTACATGTACCATGAGCTTTATGAGTTGAGATTCTCATATATTTCCCACCTAGTACATAGATAATAAAATGTATCATGCATGTGCCTATGTATCATAGTCTACATTACTTCCTCACTCACCTCTCCCGGCTATTATATATACCATATCCATTACAACATACACTCATCTATGTATCATTTGCACATTGTTAGTTTGTGATGGTCTTAGTCTATGCTCTACATTTGTATGCTAGCACCAATATACTACTCCTTCCGTCCGAAAAAGCTTGTCCCAAGCTTGTCCCTCAAATGGATGTATCTAGCACTAACTTGGTGCTAGATACATCCATCTGAGGGACAAGCTTTTTCGGACGGAGGGAGTAGATTTGATAGGGGAGGGTGGACAATTGATTACAACAACAGATAATGCAATATTTATTGACTTCCAAGTATTGGGTCATGTTGAAGTAAACATGACAAGGAGGTTTGAGAATGAAAGACATCAGGATAAAGGCTATGAGGTGGGCATACAAAGTAAGTTCCTCGCACACCATACTCTCTACTAATTTGTACATGGTTACAAACAAATTTCATGCATAATCTATTATTGTCTTTTGCAGTGTCATATGTCTAATCGATGTTTGATCACTCTGTCGGAAGGAGTGAGATGTAAACTGGTACTAACCAAAACGTTGACCCCCTTAGACCTTGTACAGTGCTAGGTGCTTAGGGAGGTGCTTAGAAAAATAAACCGGGTTTTTTTGAAGCACCAGTGCCTATTTCTACAGGAGAGACGCCTAATTAAGCGTCTACCATGTACAAATAAGCACCGGTGCTTAAGGAAAGCCTGGTTTATTTTTCTAAGCACCTCCCCTAAGCATCTTGCATTGTACAAGGCCTTAGTGGCTATGGGCTAGATGAAGGTGACATGAAGTCCTTCATGCCCGCTAGAATTCCGATTGCGACTTCCAAGATTGGTAGAACTTGTATGTATAATGTATTGTAGATGCATCTATCCCAAGATCTCATAAAGTCCAATATACTATGCCCTATATACACTGCACCCAAAGGGCAAGCCATCATGATAAATGTTTCCGACCAGCTATAATTTATCACCCCCTTTATAATGACAGTGGTGTGAGAAAATTAGCAGCATATTGATACGTCTCCAACGTATCTATAATTTTTGATTGTTCCATGCTATTATAGTATCAATCTTGGATGTTTTATATGCTATTTTATATAATTTTTGGGAACTAACCTATTAACCCAGTGCCCAGTGCTAGTTGTTGTTTTCTGCTTGTTTTTGGTTTTTCCAAAAAATTAGTACCAAACGGAGTCCAAACACTACGAAACTTTTTGACGATTTTTTTCTGGACATAAGAGACCCTAGAAGCTTCAGGAGGAGACCAGGGGATGTACGAGGAGATGGCAAGGCAACCTGGCGCGCCCAAGGGGGGCTGCGCCATGTTGCCTTGTGGGCCCCTCGAGGCTCCGTCTGACCTAACTACACTTATATAAATTCTCAAATATTGGGAAACCAACAGAGAGCCACCCAAAACAACTTTTTCGCCGCCGCAAGCTTCTGTTCTTCCGCGATCCCATCTGGAAGCCTTTTCCGGTACTCTGCCGGAGGGGGAATCGATCACGGAGGGCTTCTACATCATCCTTGCTGCCTTCCGATGATGCGTGAGTAGTTCACCACAGACCTACGGGTCCATAGCTAGTAGCTAGATAGCTTCTTCTCTCTCTCGGTGTTCTTGGAGTTCTATTCGATGTAATCTTGTTTTGCGGTGTGTTTGTTGGGTTCCGATGAATTGTGGGTTTATAATCTGAATATTCATGAGAAGTAATTGAGTCTTTTCTGAACTTTATTATGCATGATTGTTATAGCTTTGTATTTCTCCCCGATCTATCCGTTTGGTTTGGCCAACTAGATTGATTTATCTTCAGTGGGAGAGGTGCTTTGTAATGGGTTCAATCTTGCGGTGCTCTATATCCCAGTGACAGAAAGGGACAAGACACGTATTTGTATTGTTGCCATTAAGGGTAAAACAATGGGGTTTATTCATATTAGTTGAGTTTACTTTGTCTACATCATGTCATCTTGCTTGTAACACCCTGTTGACACCAGATTTTGGCACGATGCAAAATGCAGTAAAGGTGGACTCGAGGCAAGGAGGCAACCTAAGCAAGATACCTCGACGATAGTTCGTGAAGGTGGCAGCCCGTTGAAGACCGAAGATCGAGATGGACGCGAGGAGACAGAAGCTCAAAGTGACACCAGATTTTGGCATGGTCAAAAACATAATTAAGAAGGCCTCAAATGGAAAAGTGCTCAAAGTGAGAAAGTTCCGTATCGTCGAAAGGAAAAACTTTGATATTTGGGCCATAGCCATCCGAGCTCAGCTTTAAGGCCGAAGTTGTGTTCGAAGTACTGGGATTTTATATCCAGAACACTATTCGGCTGATTACGCCCCCAAGACGGCCTCATATGAGAAGAGTCTCTACACGGATTGTCTTCGTCTCGTCGAATCGGTCGATTTGGATATAAAAATCGTCTCAATCCGAGATCGTATGCAAAAGTTACGGCCGTTACAAGATTGTTGTTACAGCCAAGAACGGTACTACCGCTCCAATAAGCGGTACTACCGCTTGAGCGGTACTACCGCTCCTACTACCGCGTCTACTACCGCTTACGAAAAAGTTTCTGGCATCCCGAGACCCTAAGCGGTACTAGAGCGGTACTACCGCCCAGAATGGTACTATCGTGCCCAGAACGGTACTACCGCTTGCCTATAGCCACACAGGTTCGGGTAGATCGGAAAATCCGAGTTTGACTACGTTTTTTGACCCTTTGGAAGGAAATCTGAGTTCTTTACATGTACGGGAAGACCAGCCGCCCTTTATATATGTTGGGGTGATGGCCGATTAAACACACAATCGATCTATCAATACAATCTACTTTTCATGTAACTTTTCTTTCTTCTTTCTACTTTTCTTGCCAAGCTCTAGAAACCCTAGGGTGCGGTTTATCTTTGCTGCTTTGCGCTGAAAAGCAGTCGTCTCTCCTCTCCGAAATTGAGGAACCCCTTTGTTGCTTTGCTCGGAAAGCATCCGTCCCTCGCCACGAAAGCGCGAGGATTATCCCTTTGTTGCTTTGCTCGTAAAGCATCCGTTTATCGTACACGAAAGTACGGTTGGCGACTCCGTTATTCAATACATTGCGCGGTGCAATTTTGTGTTGCGCGTTGACAAATTTCTTCGCCAACACAAATTGGCGACTCCGCTGGGGACGAAAGCTTTGAACGGTCTCCGGCCTGTTCTTGATTCGAAGAGATCGTCATCTAGGGTTTGCAATCTACAAAGGTAACATGAATACCCAATTCCATACTGTAGATGCAAATATCTCATATGGTGTTACTAGATCATTCAATGACTATACTTTATCGGCCAGCCCTAGTTTTTCCAATCATGCATCTAATCACGTGCATAGGCCGATTCAAAGTAATTTACATGCTTCAAGTTTTTACGATACTAGTAACATGCACCATATATACTCCAACTCTCATGCATCGGCAACCCCACAAATCCATATGCCGATGAACAACATGATGGGTTTGGTTAATCAATTTGAGCATAATGAGCATAATGTATCGGCTAGCCCTAGTTTTATCAATCATGCATCTAATTATGTGCAAGGGCCGATGCGAAATAATCTTCATGCTTCAAATTCTTATGATACTAGTAACATACACCATATGTATCCCAACTCTCATGCATCGGCAACCCCACAAATTCATATGCCGATGAACAACATGATGAGTTCAGTTAATCCAGTTGAAACACCTCATGTTGAAATTTTCAGTAATATGCAAAAAAGTGTTTCACCTTTTTATTCATCGGCAACTAATTTGCAATATGTGAATCCAACCTTGCCGATGGATGGGAGAATTGGCCATGCTAGCCATTCGGCCGGTTACTCTCAACCATCATATGCTACACCCCATGTAGGAACTTCGAATAGCATGCAACAAGGTGTTTCGCCTTTTAATTCATCGGCAAATAACTTGCAGTATATTAATCCAAACAACTCGGAGACTATGCTGCCAGCTGCCAGTACCGGGACTCCATACGGGCCGGTACTTGATTCACATGTTAATGGTCTTCCGTTGCAAACTTCATATGCTCAAACATCTATGCCGGAGAATCCACCACGTGTTGCTGTTCCACAAACCTATGTTAGTGTGAAAGATCAGGTAGTTGCCATACTTGGAAAGTACGGTTTAGCACCAAAAGGAACACACGTGCCGTCATCTAATACTATAGCATATAATGCATGCTCTACGCAATTCGAGAGTTTCGATAACATCTCATTGCCGAAAGAATCTGAAAGTATTATGGGACGAAGAACGTCGAGTACTTCTAATCTACTGGGCGACAAGAAGAACATGGGCAACATCCACTCGGACGAGATGAGCACCGATCTCAACAATAACAGCGACCTCAATCCAGACGACATCATCCCTGTCACCATGGAAGATCTCTCGGAGGAAGATCGGCTGAGAATTGAACGTGTAATTGAAGAGCGGAGGAAGATGATGCTGGCAGGATTCCAGAAGACTCAGAACGGTGTCGTCAAGAAAGTGGCTACGCCAAGCGTTATGCCGAGTGTTTCAGATCCACTCGGCACTGAGGTAAAACAATCAAACGAAGACCTTGCTCCTCTAATTAATGCACCCCCTACACAATTACAAAATTTCGGCAACACTAACAATTCATTGCCGAAAGATCCTAAAAGCATTGGGGGGCAAACTGATCTAGAGCGGGCTGAAATTGATAGGGAATTGGCTCAAAGAAAACAAGACTTGCCAATTTGTAGAATCATTGAAAAGAAGGATGATTCGGAACATAAAAGTGCTTCGGTTGAAAAAGCCGAATCAAGTAGTATATATGCCGAGTCCATCAAATCCACAGAGGCAAGTATTATTGAGAAAGGGTGTGAAACAGCTGTGTTTGATTTTTCTGAGGAACCCTTTTTCCTGCCCTATGAGTTCCGTGCCAAAGAAATTGATGAGCATCAAGAACAAAGTGATATGGCTGAACAAAGTTTGGTTAATGATGAACATCAAGAACACAAGTGTGCAACTGAGAAAAGTTCACTTGATAATCATTCGAGGGACGATGCACGGAGTCAAGAAAAAGATGATGACAAGGCATTGGGGAGCCATCCAAAGACAGAGCAAGATATTGTTCAAGTTACAACACCATCATGCTCTCCCAACATATTTAAAGAGGTATGCCTAGCAAGTAATTTACCTATTTTCAGATTTGGTCACAATTTCATAGTTGATGCATCTATTAGAAAAATCCTCATAAGTAATTTTGGAAGACCAATGATGAGAGGTAATTTACTTGTTGGCAATAAAATTGTTATAGAACATATCGGTCAACCTATTGTGCCATTTATAAAGACCGATAGTGACTTATTATTGCAGCCAAAGCTAATCCCATTGTCTTATGTGAAGTTTATATCTAAGTGGGTAGCTTTGCTTGTTTCTTACTTGGCTTATACTTGGTCTCAATTGAGACACATGTGTTCTGACTATTTTCATTTCAGAAATTTAAAGCCAAGACTTGAGTCTTTTGAGGAAACCGATGCTATTGCAATATCTTATCCAAAATCATCGGAGATAGAGTGCGAGACGCAATGCATAGCCGAATGGGGTGATGCCAAATCTGAACCATTCGTTTGCTTACCTCTAAAGCCGTTCTCACACAAAGATCGGCTAGAAAACAAAAAGTTTATTTTCAATTCAAACATGTGTGATCAGATTTTTGATTTTTTGCTGAAGAATGATTATGTTAGAGTTCTTGATCACCTTGTCAAACCATCAATCCAAAGACGAATATATTGTAATTTGCATGATTCGTTCGGGTATACTTTTGAGGACTGTACCATGTTTCGACAAATAGTTAAATCGGCCATTGATAACGGACGATTGAGACTTGGTGAAACACCAAGGGATGATCATGCTATTCCTATTGGTCTTGATAGCAAAAAGATTTCGCATCGGCTGCTTCAAGTCGATCCGTTTAAAGACAAGAAGATAAAAACTGCAGATTCTATCAAAGCTACAATGAAGACGCCAAGCACTGGGGGGCAGCACGAAAATCCAAAGATCGATGCATGCAAAATCAAGGAAAGCAAAGGCCGAGGTAAGCACAAAAGCAAAAAGCCGAAAGTCACTTTCGCGCAGCTATTGGAAAAATACAAGAAGATGAATGAAGAGAAAAGTGCTTATCGGCCAAGTAATTCAAAGGCATCAAGATCAATCCCTAGGCGCGAATATAAAGACCGGTATTGGCAGAAGGGGAATGTTAATGCGTCATATTCATATCCTTACTATGGGCCGCCAATGCCAATGTCATGGATACCTCCTTGTGCTTATGCTAATCAATGTTCGTCATGGGACAGGTATAATTCGAGGGCACATTATCCATCTTATTTTGAATCATCTCATCAAGATTATGCAGCTCCTATAAGATACACATCTGATGAAAAAGAGCATAACAAAGACCGTTTCAATCATAAGGAATCGGTCCGGAGCTCAAAGAATAAGAGAGAGGTGGTCAAGCAAGTATATCGAGTCAAAAAAGATGGTCATATGCGTGCTAGTTCAGATTTGGTTCCAAATGAAAGAGAGCCAATTGAGATGTTAACATTGGCTACTAAAGGCGAAAAGGTCGAGCAAGCAAATGTTCAAAATCAAGATGCCAAATCTGAACAAAAGAAGAGTGAAGAGAAAAATGCTTATCTGCCAAATCATGCAAAGAAACCAAGATCACCTCCAAGGCGCAAATCTCCAAGAAGATCAACACTCGATGAACAATTACATAACCAAGACCGTTTCACTCAAAAGGAATCGGTCCGGGGCTCAAGAAAGAAGAAGGAGGTGATTGAGCAAGTTTACCGCGTCAAAAGAGATGGTCGCAAGAGTGCTAATTCAGATTTGATCTTTAAAGATAAAGAGCCAATTAAAAGGTTAGAATTGGCTACAAAAGGCAAAGAAGTAAAGCAATCAATTGTTAGAAATCAAAGTGCCAAATCTAAGGAAAAGAACTTGAGAGTGCACAAGGCCAAAAAAGAATTGCCATTGGTCAAAACAAAATCACAGCCGGGGTGCCCACTCGGCTTGTCGTATTGGCAAAAGAAAGAATTACAAAAACTTAGTGCACAAGAGTTGATAAAGAGGAACATGGCATGGGTTTCCAAGAGGGGTAGTCAAAACAAAAAGGATGTGCAAGCTTCTATTGCAACAAGTACAACGAAGGTGAAGAAGGGAAAGAATGAAAAGTATAAACAATTCAGCCGAAGGTTTCTATCACCCCCTCAAAATCTTCGGTTAGCACATCATCCATATTCTTCAACCATGCCATTAATACCTTTACCATGGAATTCATCCCCAGGTATGATTGGTTACTCTCCATGGGCTTATTTTGATCCATGGATGCAATACGATTTCTTACATCATGATATGGTATTACCAAGTCACTATACATTTGGTTAGTTACATATTTGTTGCTAATCCAGAAAAGCCGAAATGTTTGATTTGTTATTTCATTTGTTTATTTCGGTTACACGTGATTTGGTGGATGAATTTTACATGGACCTTAGGAATAATAGTCAATATTTATCTATCGTCCTAAGAATAATGTCAATGCATGGCCGGTGTAGTATTTTAGCATCGTCCTTAGCTCGATTGGAGAATGAGACAAGGTCCATGCGCATGAAAATTTATATATATGCTTGCATGGAAATTTATATGTATGCTTATATCTATGCTATGTTTCGATGGAGTTGAGACATTATGACCGATGCCATTCAATATATGTTGCGACCAATTCATAGCAAAGTTGGTGAATGGGCTTATGCTTTGATTCAATATGATTTGGTCTACAAATCTTTCAAATTTACGAAAGGCCAAATCATTGTTGGTTTTACTATTGAGCATCGGATTTATGACATGCATAATATTGATATTAACCTTGTCTCTTTAGTGCCGGAGATTATGTTTTGATTGTTGAATTCATAACAATGGCCAAGGTATTGGTGTTGTTTATATATCTCCTTATGGTGCTATTTTGTGATGCCTCATGCCGCTTAAAATATTTATGCACAAATGATTAAAGCCGAATATGCATTGTTATTCGGTTTAGAGATGTTGCTTGCTATAGGTGCTACACATATTGAGGTTTTTGGTGATTCGTTATTAGTAGTGCAGCAAGTATCCAAGGTTTTTCAATGTTTAGACGAATCACTTAATGTTATCTTGATAAATGTCTAGATATAATTTCTGCCTTGGATCTTTTTAGCATTGCTCATATATCTAGACATGAAAATTGGAGAGCAAATGAGTTGGCACAACAAGCATCCGGCTATCATGTCGATCATGGCATGTTTCACATCTCTCAAAAGCCGATGTCTTGTCTTGCTAACATGGGAGAGATCGAACCAGAGCCCACCGATTCGGTCACTAACAATAAATCTAGTACAAGTGAGAATCATGACTGGAGGAAGCCCGTTATTGATTATTTGCATGATCCTAGTAAAAGGGTGGACAAGACCGTTCGGCGTATGGTTTTCAGATATACGATGAGAGATGATAATCTTTATCACCGAACGGTGGATGAATGTTCTTTTAAAATGCTTGAATAAAGACTAAGCAAGAATCGCTATGGGAGAGGTTCATGAAGGAATTTGTGGCACTCATCAGTCGGCCCCCAAGATGAAGTGGTTATTACGACGTGCTGGATTTTATTGGCCGACGATGATCAATGATTGCTTCAGGTATTATAGAGGATGTGAAGTTTGTCAAAAGTTTGGTGATATTCAGTTAGCTCCTGCTGCTATATTACATCCTATTATCAAGCCGTGGCCCTTTAGAGGTTGGGGATTAGACTTCATTGGAGAGATTCATCCTTCTTCTTCAAAGGGGCATCGGTTCGTGTTGGCGGCAACTGATTATTTCACTAAATGGTCTGAAGCAATACCTCTCGAAAATATGATGCATACGGAGGTAATTCAATTTGTAAGTGAGCCCATTATTCGTAGATTCAGTATTCCTCAAACATTAGTTTCGGATCAAGGTTCATCTTTCATGTCACCTCAAATTAGAGAATTTGCCGAATCATATAAGATAAAGTTGCTCAATTCTTCCTCGTATTATGCTCAAGCCAATGGACAAGCTGAGTCTAGTAATATGGTCGATATATGATTATCGCCCTAAGAATATAAATGGCCGATGGAGTGATTGACATCGTCCTTGTAACCAAACTCGGTACAAGTTATTTTTCGGCATGCAAGCTTTGCCGAAAAACAGGGGGGCATGTGTTGACACCAGATTTTGGCACGATGCAAAATGCAGTAAAGGTGGACTCGAGGCAAGGAGGCAACCTAAGCAAGATACCTCGACGATAGTTCGTGAAGGTGGCAGCCCGTTGAAGACCGAAGATCGAGATGGACGCGAGGAGACAGAAGCTCAAAGTGACACCAGATTTTGGCATGGTCAAAAACATAATTAAGAAGGCCTCAAATGGAAAAGTGCTCAAAGTGAGAAAGTTCCGTATCGTCGAAAGGAGAAACTTTGATATTTGGGCCATAGCCATCCGAGCTCAGCTTTAAGGCCGAAGTTGTGTTCGAAGTACTGGGATTTTATATCCAGAACACTATTCGGCTGATTACGCCCCCAAGACGGCCTCATATGAGAAGAGTGTCTACACGGATTGTCTTCGTCTCGTCGAATCGGTCGATTTGGATATAAAAATCGTCTCAATCCGAGATCGTATGCAAAAGTTACGGCCGTTACAAGATTGCTGTTACAGCCAAGAACGGTACTACCGCTCCAATAAGCGGTACTACCGCTTGAGCGGTATTACCGCTCCTACTACCGCGTCTACTACCGCTTATGAAAAAGTTTCTGGCATCCCGAGACCCTAAGCGGTACTAGAGCGGTACTAGAGCGGTACTACCGCCCAGAACGGTACTACCGTGCCCAGAACGGTACTACCGCTTGCCTATAGCCGCACAGGTTCGGGTAGATCGGAAAATCCGAGTTTGACTACATTTTTTGACCCTTTGGAAGGAAATCTGAGTCCTTTACATGTACGGGAAGACCAGCCGCCCTTTATATATGTTGGGGTGATGGCCGATTAAACACACAATCGATCTATCAATACAATCTACTTTTCATGTACCTTTTCTTTCTTCTTTCTACTTTTCTTGCCAAGCTCTAGAAACCCTAGGGTGCGGTTTATCTTTGCTGCTTTGCGCTGAAAAGCAGTCGTCTCTCCTCTCCGAAATTGAGGAACCCCTTTGTTGCTTTGCTCGGAAAGCATCCGTCCCTCGCCACGAAAGCGCGAGGATTATCCCTTTGTTGCTTTGCTCGTAAAGCATCCGTTTATCGTACACGAAAGTACGGTTGGCGACTCCGTTATTCAATACATTGCGCGGTGCAATTTTGTGTTGCGCGTTGACAAATTTCTTCGCCAACACACCCCCATGTATTATGCTACAGTGATCCTTCATGATTATGCTAAGTCACTTTGCTTTGCTATGCTTGATCACTTTGGATTCATATCTCATTTCAAATTCCACCACTGAAATAAATTCAATTTGCAAGTGAAATTTGAAGTTGCACAAAAGTTGCTGCAAAATAGTTCATCATTTAGCAAATATTTCATAACAAATGTTTGTTAAGGAAAATAACATCACTTCAATGCTAACTTGGGCTATAGCAATTAAATCAGTGCCAAAACAGCATTTTTAAATGCCTTTTCATTTGTAAAAAATTCAAATTAATTCAATTGCCTCCCAAACTTTTTGTGGCAGTGCCAAATATTGCAAGGTAATTATATGGCCAAGTCTCATAATTTACAAAATTCATTTGGCAGCTCAAATAAATGCAAAACAGCTTCTGTAAAAAGAAAACAGAGAAAGAAATAAAGGGAAAAGGAGAAAAGCCACTGTGCACCGGGCCTAAGTGCACAGTGCGCCGGCCCAACCCACCTCCCGTCGTCTCCCTCCTCTCTCCTCCCCGTGTCAGCCCCACGCGCATGCGACCGACGCCGGCGCCGTTGCCGACGACCCACCTCGCCGCTACAGCGCCATGGACGGGATAAGAACGCTAGCGCCGACGCCTCGGGGTAGTCCCCAGTCCTTATCCCCCTCTCCCCTCGCCTCCACTGCTCGGTTCCGAGCTCGACCGACGCCGTCGTCACCATGGACCGTCGCCGCCGCAGCCACTGACCGCCTCGCACCTCGCCGTCGTGTCCTGGAGCTGCGCCGTGCTCCGCTACGTCGACTACGCCATCGGCCTCGAGCTCATCGCCTCTGCATCGCCGGATCGGCCCCGTCTTCTTCCTCTGCATCCGCTGATACATCTCCATCGTGTCTATAATTTTTGATTGTTTCATGCCAATATTTTACAACTTTCATATACTTTTGGCAACATTTTATATTATTTTTTGGGACTAACATATTGATCCAGTGCCCAGTGCCAGTTCATGTTTTCTGCATGTTTTTTGTTTCACAGAAAATCCATATCAAACGAAGTCCAAATGCAATAAAATTTTACGGAGAATTATTTTGGAATATATGTGATTTTTGGGAGGTGGATTCAACGCAAACGGAGGCCCACGGCCTCCACAAGCCACCATGGCGCGGGACCCCCCCATAGGCGCGCGGTGGTGCCTCGTGGGCACACCGTAAGTCGGTTGGGTCTCTTCTTCGGTCACAAGGAAGCTAATATCCGAAAAAAAATCGTGTTAAAATTTCAGCGCAATCGGAGTTACGGATCTCCGGGAATTTAAGAAACGGTGAAAGGCCAGAAAACAGGAACACGAAACAGAAGAGAACAAAGAGAGAGATCCAATCTCGGAGGGGCTCCTGCCCCTCCGGGTGCCATGGAGGCCAAGGACCAGAGGGGAAAACCTCCTCCCATCTAGGGGGAGGCCAAGCAAGAAGAAGGAGGGGGGCTCTCTCCCCCTCTCTCCCGGTGGCGTCGGAACGCCGCCGGGGCAATCATCTTGACGGTGATCTACACCAACAACTTCGCCACCGTCACCGCCAACTCTCTTCCCCTCTATGCAGCAGTGTAACACCTCTTCTCCCCGCTGTAATCTCTACTTAAACATGGTGCTTAACGTTATATATTATTATGCAATGATGTATGGCCATCCTATGATGTTTGAGTAGATTCGTTTTGTCCTATGGGTTGATTGTTGATCGTGATTGGTTTGAGTTGTATGTTTTATTTTGGTGATGTCCTATGGTGCCCTCCTTGTCGTGCAAGCGTGAGGGATTCTCGCTGTAGGGTTTGCAATACGTTCATAATTCTCTTATAGTGGGCGGCTAGAGTGACAGAAGCTTACACCCGAGTAAGGGGGTTGTTGCGTATGGGAGTAAAGGAGACTTTATACTTAATGCTATGGTTGGGTTTTACCTTAATGATCTTTGGTAGTTGCGGATGCTTGCTAGAGTTCCAATCATAAGTGCATATGATCCAAGTATGGAAAGTATGTTAGCTCATGCCTCTCCCTCATATAAAATTGCAATAATGATTACCGGTCTAGTTATCGATTGCCTATGGACAAATCTTTTTCTTGTGTTACAAAAGCTTTGTACTAAACAACTAACTTTTATTATCTTGCAAAGTACTCCTAGTTTTATTCTCGCAAAGTAGTTCTAGCATTACTCCTACAAAGTATTCCTAGTTTCATACTTGTTCTAGGTAAAGCAAACGTTAAGTGTGCGTAGAGTTGTATCGGTGGTCGATAGAACTTGAAGGGAATATTAATTCTACCTTTAGCTCCTCGTTGGGTTTGACACTCTTATTTATCGAAAAAGCTACAATTGATCCCCTATACTTGTGGGTTATCATTCGCTGGTGCTCTTCTTCGACTCCGGCGCCGTCTGCAGCTCCTAAACCCCCAACGGCTACCGTGTGCCACCCGGTGAGCACCCGCGTCGATGCCCTCACTCCCCTGCTCTTCTCCGTGCCCGTAGCTGTCCCCCTGCTCAGGGCCGAAGCTCGCCGCCGCCGGCCATGTCGGCACCGCAGCCACAACACCTGTAGCTCATGCCCGTCCATCGCGTTAAGCTTCTGGAGCTCACAGGAACCCAACGCCACCGCCCGCTCGCCTTGCCGTGCCCCTACCGCCGTTTCCGCCCCCATCCGAGCTCCGGCCGCCGCTAGCAAGGTCGCCGCCGTCGCTACGGACCACCTCCGACCGCACCACCGCCACCAAATGATGCGGCGTTGAACGCCCGTTCGAACGCGCCGTCGTGCGCTCCAAATGGTTGTCCTGGAGGCAAAATCCGACGCCGACCCGAGTCCCTCCGCCGCGAAATGAGGTCGCCGGTGTTTAATCGCCGGTGGTCCGACGTGGCGCAGCCACGGGGCCCACCCCTGGGTCACTGCCAGTGGGTCCCACGGGCCCTGTTGACTCCATTGACCGGGTCAACGTGCTTACTGTGCAGCCCCAGTCACTGATATGTAGGCCCCACCGCTTAATTAACTGTTTTGCTAATTAAAATTAATCTGTTAATTAATGTGACACTGACAAGTGGGTCCCACTAGCTAATTAACTTAATTAGGTAAAATTAAGCCTCTGTTAAAGTGCTCTATCACTGACATGTGGGCCCCCTGGTCAAATTGACCAGTCAACTGTTGATTGTTGACTGCTGACTCAGCAGTCAACTGGGCCCCACCAGTCAGCCTCTGTGTGCACAGCTGGGTGCACTGCACCGGGTGCACCTAGCAATTTCCCATTTATTTTCGAATTTGAATTAAATCCAGAAATTCCAGAAATTGTTTAAAACTTTGAAAAATCATATAAAATAATCCGTAACTCGGATGAAAATGTTTTCTATATGAAAAATGATCAGAAAAATAAGATGAATCCGAATATGCCATCCATATACCTGCCACACCCCTCCAGCACTGCAAACATGGAACCTTCCCCTTCGGATCGTCTGACCGATAATTGCCTAAAGCCGGGAAAATATTCCCAGATATTTTCCCGCTCAGTCTGTAACGTGTAGCACTGCGTTAGGTCACCCCTAGCCCAGCATGTTGCCATGTCATGCATCTGTGTTGCATTTGTTTGCTTTATATTTATTGTTTCTTCCTCCTCTTCTCTCCGGTAGACTCCGAGATTGACGCTGCTCCCAAGTACGGCTACGCCCCTGACGTCCAGCCCCTATCAGCAGAGCTTCCAGGCAAGCAAAACCCCCTTGATCATTCCTATCTCGCCCATTCTTTCTCTCTCGTGCTTGCATTGGATTTTGCTACAGTGTTCGATAGCTCCTATTCTGATGCATGGCCTATTTTTGTAACTGCTGTTGATACCTTACCTGCTATCCTATATTGCTTAGTATAGATTGGTTAGTGATCCATCAGTGGCCACGCACCCTTGTCCGTGTTGCTATGCTTTGCTTCCGGATGTTTCGATCAACGTGATCGATGTGCAGAGACCGACACAGCACCGCACACCCCCTTAGTTGTACGACTCTGCAGAGCTACTATCGAGTGCCGAGGGTGATACCTCTTACCTCACTTCTGATGATATCTCTGTAGTGTAGTTAATTGACTGTGGATTACAGAGGGTGATTCCTCGCTCTCCACTCCCGATGATGACTCTGTCGTGCAACACCTCAAGTGTGAACCCATCGAGGGTGATTCCTCCAAGTTCACCTTGACGGTTACATCGAGTAGGAATCCAACGAGGGTGATTCCTCGGATCCCCCTTGATGTTATGGACACACGGATACCCCTGTCTTTACCTCGGTCCCTTGTTGAAGTCGGGTCGACCCCGAGGGGTACCCGCAAGAGATGTGAAGTCGGGTTGACCGTGAGGGTACCCGCGAGATAATTACGCGGCACGGCCGGGCAGGCAGACCGCCCTAGAGAGAGATGGGCCTGGCCCTTGCCGTAAGTCCGCGAGACGGGACGACAGGATCACTGATCGTCACCGTGAGCTCCCAACACACTAATGGGTTTGGATATATGATCTGAGTAGGCCTCTGGCCTTTACACACTAACCACCACGCGGGATAAGTTATGGGAACTCGGCGTCATACGATTCTCCCGAAAGCTCTGTCAGACGTCTAGTTCAGCATTGTGAGCCGGTTGGAGCAAGTGCCATCCAGGACAGTGGTGGGCTTGGACTCCAATCCACGACACAACGACCCAGAGTGCTTAGGATGATTGGCCCATGACCCCTTCGCACTTCGGATGTAGACTGGCGGGGACCTCTCTGCGGAGCCTAGGTAGGACTATGTCGTGTCGATCAGCCGAGGCCGGGCATGACCGGGAAAAGTGTGTCCGGCCAGAGCGTGTTGGGTAACAGTAGTGCACCCCTGCAGGGAAGTTATCTATTCGAATAGCCGTGTCCACGGTAGCGGACGCTCGGAGTTGTATCCCGATCTACTACAACTAGAATTGGATACTTGTGATACTAATTTGATATGATGGCTCCGGGATCGCTTTCTCACAGGGAGTCGAGGAAGGATCTCGGGGCGTTACTAATATATACTTGTTACTATATTATATGTTACTCTACTCTCTTCTGTTGCTGCAAGACGCTGGAAGATGCTAGTCTTCGATAGGCTAGGCCTTCCCCTCTATTCTGACAATTTTGCAGTATAGTCCACAGATATAGCCCCTTCCCATTGATATTGATGCATATTTAGTAAAGATCTTATGTAAGTCTTGCGAGTACTTTGGATGAGTACTCATGGTTGCTTTGCTACCCTTTTTCCCCTACCCGGTTGCTGCGACCAGATGACGGAGCCCAGGAGCCGGAGATCCTCGACAGAGCTTACTACTATGTGGAGACCGACGACCAGGAGTAGTTCGGAGGCTCCCAGGCAGGAGGCCTGCGCCTTTTCGATCTAGTTGTCGTTGTTTTGCTCAGCCTTCTTAAGGCAACCTTGTCTAATTATGTCTGTACTCAGGTACTGATGCTTTCGCTGACTCTTGTGTAACTCGAGCTTATGTATTCGAGCCCTCGAGGCCACTGGCTTGTAATATAAAGCTTGTATTATTTTATTTTGTGTCTAGAGTTGTGTTGTGATATCTTCCCGTGAGTCCCTGGGCTTGATCGTGCGCATTTGCGTGTATGATTAGTGCACGGTCGAGTCGGGGGCGTCACATTGCTTAAGGCGTTACTCTGTTTTTATTAACTTAATACCCTAGATGCATGCTGGATAGCGGTCGATGGGTGGAGTAATAGTAGTAGATGCAGGCAGGAGTCGGTCTACTTGTCTCGAACGTGATGCCTATATACATGATTATTGCCTTGAATATCGTCATAACTATGCGCTTTTCTAGCAATTGCCCAACAGTAATTTGTTTACCCACCGTATGCTATGTGTTCGAGAGAGAAGTCTCTAGTGAAAACTATGGCCCCTGGGTCTACTTAAATCATATATAAAAATCCAAAATATATTTGCTGCAATTTTATTTCTTTTATTTTGTTTTGTAATTTATCTATCTGCCACTACAAGATTTAATCCTTGCAAGTAACGAGTTCAAGGGGATTGATGACCCTCTTGCCCGCGTTGGGTGCAAGTATTTGCTTTTGTGTGTGCAGGTGCTGTTCACGAGGCTTTGCGTGATTCTCCTACTGGTTCGATAATCTTGGTTCTCATTGAGGGAAATACTTATCTCTACTGTACTACATCTCCTCTCCTCTTCGAGGAAAATCCCAACGCAGCTCACAAGTAGCAGGAAGAATTTCTGGCGCTGTTGTCGGGGAGACATCATCAAAACCTATCAAGTACCTTCACTCAAACTATCATCTACTTGGTCTACTTTTTATTTGCCTTTTTATTTGCCTTTGCCTCTCGTTTTCATCTCCCCCACTTCTCATAAAAAATTACAAAAACACAAAAATATTTTTTTTGCTTGTTTGCTTCCTTTGTCGCTATGTCTCAAGAAAAATTTCACGATAGTTCTTATCATAAAAGGTTGGCTGAGATTGAAAATGCTACTAAGAATTTCATGATTTCACAATATGAGCATAACAAATTCTTTTCAGAGGAACTTAAGGAACATTCTATATTATTAGACACCATTAATAAACAACTTGACGAGGTTAATCAAGAAGTAGCCAGTCTTCAGTCTCAACTTGCTCATACCAAAAACTTGTTAGGAAAGATTTCGGATAAACAAACCACACTAGTACGTAAATAAGATGGCTGCTAAACCGGAGTCACATTCTGGTGATGATGAAGACATTAAAATGATTTGTGCCTCATCTATTGAATCTTTATTTAGTAATATAAAACTTGATGAAAAAAGGACTGAAGATGAGTCAACTTTAGCTAGAAGGCGTCCCAATTGTTCGGAGGGTAATGATCTTAATGATAAAAATGATAAAAGTGGGTTTGGAGAGGTCAACACTTTAAATAGTGATGTGCCCACTACTTTGGATTACAAGGACTTTAATTATGATAGTTGCTCTTTAGTTGAATGTATTTCTTTGTTGCAATCCATGATAAATTTACCCAATGCTTACGAACAAAATAAAGCTTTCATTAAACATATTGTAGAAGCTATGATAAAAGCTCATGAAGAAAAGCTAGAGTTGGAAGTTTCAATACCTAGAAAATTGCATGAGGAATGGGAACCTACTATTAAAGTAAAAATTAAAGACTATGAATGTAATGCTTTATGTGATTTAGGTGCTAGTGTTTCCACTATACCCAAATATTTATGTGATGTCCTAGGCCTCACCAATATGGATGAATGTTCCCTTAACTTGAACTTAGCGAATTCAACTATTAAGAAACCTTTGGGTAGAATAAATGATGTGCTTATTCTTGCTAATAAAAATTATGTACCCGTTGATTTCATTGTGCTTGATATTGAATGTAATTCGTCTTGTCCTATAATACTTGGTAGGCCGTTCCTACGAACCATAGGTGCTATTATTGATATGAAAGAAGGGAATATAAGATTCCAATTTACATTAAAGAAAGGGATGGAACACTTCCCTAGGAAGATAATTAAACCACCATATGAATCCATTATGAGGGCTACCTATGGAATTAATTTGAAGGATGATAATACTTGAAACAATGCATTATGCCTAGCTAGGGGCATAAAACAATAGCGCTTGTTGGGAGGCAACCCAATATGTATCTTAAATTTTTGCGTTTCTTTTATGTTTTGTGTGTTTAAAAAATTATAGCTACTGTTATGATTGTGTGTTTATCTTTTAATTAGTGTTTGTGCCAAGTAATGCCCTTGGGATGATTTGGATGACAGTATAATTGATGCTGTTTGAAAATAGAAAGTTTTGTGCCCAGTATTTGATTTTTAGTTTCGTACTGGAATGTCAGAAAAATCTGAAATTTTTACGCAGCATTGGGATACAATTTTTTTACGTTTTCCTAAGTTTTCATAATTTTTGGAGTTACAGAAGTATAGATAATATTCTGTCATTACGTACTGTTCTGTTTTAGACAGATTCTGTTTTTATTGCATAGTGCGCTTGTTTTAATGAAACTATGGATTATATCGGGGGGTATAAGTTATGGAAGAGTTATAATATAGTAGGTATTATTCAAGAACAATTATGAATTAGTTTATAACAGTACCTAAAATGGATGATTGGTTTATTGTACTAACGGATCTCATGAAGTTTCTGTTGAGTTTTGTGTGCTGAAGTTTTCAAGTTTTGGGTGAGATCACGATGGATGAAAGAATAAGGAGCGGCAAGACCCTAAGCTTGGATATGCCCAAGGCACCCCAAGGTAATATTCAAGGAAGATCCAAGCGTCTAAGCTTGGGGATGCCCCGGATGGCATCCCCTCTTTCGTCTACAATCTATCGGTATATTACTTGGAGCTATATTTTTATTCATCACATGATATGAGTTTTAATTGGAGCGTCTTGTGCCATAGTTTTCTTTTCTTTGTTTGATTTTTAGTTTGCCACAATCATCTTTTTCTGGACACACCTTTTGAGAGGGACACGCATTTGTTCATGATTTGTTAGAATACTCTATGCGCTTCACTTATATCTTTTGAGCTAGGCAGTTGCTCTAGTGCTTCACTTATATCTTTTAGAGCACGGCGGTGGTTATATTTTAAAGAAATAGTTGCACTCTCATGCTTCACTTAAATCTTTTTGAGAGTCTAATAAATAGTAATGGCAATTTGCACGGGTTATAAGACTAGTCCATAAAGGATAGGTATTCAAGAGGGATATAATAAAAACTTTCATGTAGATCACTAAATATGAAGCGTATGGTTTAATGATATTGATGTCGTAATATGAAAGGATATTGATTCATGATCATTGGTTAGTAGAAATATCGGTATTAAAGCTTGTTATTAACTTCTCATCTAAGTGTTGGTCATGTCATGGTGGGGAGGTTTGAGCATTTTTAGGTCTGAATGAAATCCTTGAGTGTTGTTATAACCGGGGGTGCGCGATGGTTAACTCCTACCAACCTCCTCCCTAGGGGCATGCGAGTAGTACTTTGCTTCAAGGGCTAATAGGCTTTGCAATAAGTATGTGAGTTCTTTATGACTAATGCGAGTCCAAGGATTATACGCACTCTCACCCTTCCGCAATTTGCTAGCCTCTTCGGTACCGTGCATTTCCCGATCTCACCTCGAGAGTTGGTGCAAACTTCGCCCGTGCATCCAAACCCCGTGATATGATACGCTCTATCACACATAAGCCTCCTTATATCTTCCTCAAAACAGCCACCATACCTACCTATTATGGCATTTCCATAGCCATTCCGAGATATATTGCCATGCAACTTCCACCGTTCCATTTTTATGACATACATATTCATTGTCATATTGCTTTGCATGATCATATAGCTGACATAGTATTTGTGGCTCAGCCACCGTTCATCATTATCATACATGTTACACTAGATCATTGCACATCCTGGTACACTGCCAGAGGCATTCACATAGAGTCATATTGTTCTAGTTATCGAGTTGTAATATCGAGTTGTAAGTAAATAAAGTGTGATGATCATCATTATTAGAGCACTGTCCCAGTGAGGAAAGGATGATGGTGACTATGATTCCCTCACAAGTCGGGATGAGACTCCGGACAAAAAAAGAGAGGCCAAAAAGAGCCCAACAAAAAAAATGAGAGAAAAAGAGAGAAGGGGCAATGCTACTATCCTTTTCCACACTTGTGCTTCAAAGTAGCACCATGTTCTTCATATAGAGAGTCTCCTGAGTTGTCACTTTCATATACTAGTGGGAATTTAACATTATAGAACTTGGCTTGTATATTCCGATGATGGGCTTCCTCAAATGCCCGAGGTCTTCATAAGCAAGCAAGTTGGATGTATACCCACTTAGTTTCAGTTGAGCTTTCATACACTTATAGCTCTTAGTGCATCCATTGCATGGCAATCCCTACTCCTCGCATTTATATCGATTGATGGACATCTCCATAGTCCGTTGATCCACCGAGTTGATGCGAGACTTTATTTCATTTTGACTTCTCCTGTTGATCTCTACCACCACATTCTATTCCACCTATAGTGATATGTCCATGGCTCATACTCATGTATTGCGTGGAGTTGAAAATGCCAAAGCATGATGACCCACAAGTATAGGGGATCAATCGTAGCCCTTTCGATAAGTAGGAGTGCCGAACCCAACGAGCAGTAGAAGGAAGTGATAAGCGGTTTTCAGCAAGGTATTCTCTGCAAGTACTGAAAGTAGCGGTAACAGATAGTTTTGATAGCAAGATAATTCGTAACTAGTAACAAGTAGTAACGGTAACAAAAGTGCAGCAAGGTGGCCCAATCCTTTTTGTAGCAAAGGACAAGCCGGAACGAACTCGTATAATAAGCAAAGCGTTCTCGAGGACACATGGGAATTTCATCTAGTCACTTTCATCATGTTTGTTTGATTCGAGTTTGCTACTTTGATAATTTGATATGTGGGTGGACCGGTGCTTGGGTGTTGTTCTTACTTGAACAAGCCTCCTGATGTCTACTACACAACTTATTCTTGGAGACTCGTGTTGGGCCTCCAAGCGCAGAGTTTTGTAGGACAGTAGCAATTTTCCCTCAAGTGGATGACCTAAGTTTTATCAATCCATGGCAGGCGAAGGATGAAGATGGTATATCTCAAACAACCCTGTGATCAAATACAAGAAATCTCTTGTGTCCCCAACACACCAAATACAATGGTAAATTGTATAGGTGCACTAGTTCCGCGAAGAGATGGTGATACAAGTGTTGTATGGATAGTAGATATAGGTTTTTGTAATCTGAAAATATAAAACAGCAAGGTAGCAAGTGATAAAAGTGAGCACAAACGGTATTGCAATGCTTAAAAACAAGGCCTAGGGTTCATACTTTCACTAGTGCAATCTCTCAACAGTGCTAACATAATTGAATCATATAACAATCCCTCAACGTGCGACACAGAATCACTCCAAAGTTCTTATCTAGCGGAGAACATAAGATGAAATTCTTTGTAGGGTACGAAACCACCTCAAAGTTATCCTTTCCGATCAATCTATTGAGCTATTCCTATAAGTGTCACAAACAACCCTAGAGTTCGTACTAGAATAACACCATATGATACACATCAACCAACCCTAATGTCACCTAGATACTCCAATGTCACCACAAGTATCCATGAGTTGATTATACGATATGCATCAAACAACTTCAGATTCATAATATTCAATCCAACACAAAGAACTTCAAAGAGTGCCCCAAGATTTCTACCGGAGAAAGTAGGACGAAAATGTGCATCAACGCCTATGCATAGATTACCCTAATGTCACCTCGGGAATCCGCGAGTTGAGTGCCAAAACATACATCAAGTGAATCAATATAATACCCCATTGTCACCATGGGTATTCATATGCAAGACATACATCAAGTGTTCTCAAATCCATAAAAGAATTCAATCCGATAATAGTGAAACCTCAAAGGTAAAAACTCAATTCATCGCAACAAGATAGAGAGGGGAAAACACCATATGATCCAACTATATTAACAAAGCTCGCGGTACATCAAGATCATGCGAAGTCAAGAACACGAGAGAGAAATCAAACAGATAGCTACTTGTACATACCCCTAGCCTCGAGGGTGAACTACTCCATCCTCGTCATGGTGGCCGCCGGGATGATGAAGATGGCCTTCGGTGATGATTTCCCCCTCCGGCAGGGTGCCGGAAAAGGGCTGTAGATGAGATCGTGGAGGTACAGAGGCTTGCGATAGCGGAGTCGAAGTTCTAGGGTTATTTCTGAGGGTTTCTCTATTTATAAGAATTTTTGGCGTTGGAATCACGCGAAGAGGGGCCACAAGGGGCCCACGAGGCACCAGGGCGCGCCTAGGGGGGTGGGCGTGCCCAGGTGGCTTGTGGGGCCCCTGTGGGTCTTCTGCTGCTCCCCCAAAGCTTCCTGGGTCTGTTTCCTTCCAGAAAAAATCGTCAAAAAGTTTCGCTGCATTTGGACTTCATTTGATATGGATTTTCTGAAAAACCAAAAACAAGCAGAAAACAGCAACTGGCACTGGGCACTAGGTCAATATGTTAGTCCATAAAAATCATATAAAAGCCATATAAAAGTGCACCAAAATCATACAAAACTATAATAAATATGGCATGAATACTTCATAAATTATAGATACGTTGGAGACGTATCAGCATCCCCAGGCTTAATTCCTGCTCGTCCTCGAGTAGGTAAATGATAAAAGAAATAATTTATGAATTGTGAATGCTAGCATAGTGCATAAGTTTGACCAATGATAATTTCAATCACTTTTCCTAGCATCACGACAACAACTTTTTCTCATAAAACTCATCAAGGTAAAGTAGCAATCAATTCACATGTTATGGTTCAAACAATACATTCTCTTGAAACTTAACAACCTATGTTCTTAGTCACCAAACAATTGCAATTCAACTTATCTTCAACAAAGTCTAAGTAAGAGCTCCACATACTCAATTATCATTTAGTCTTGTATGATTGCTAGTACTCAAAGCATATTTTTAGAACAAATAGCATCCATCGAACCCAGAGAAAGATAGGGGCTTAATGTTTCACCTCCCAACTTATTTATCATAGAGATAATTGTCAACAATAATAATTCATGATCAAATATATTTGACTGGCTATATGTGCCTGGATCTTTCCCCACCACATGATGCTTGCAAACTAGAGAATAATTAAGGTTGAAATGAGAAGTAATACTATTGACTCTTGCATAAAAGTAAACACATAAAGTAAAAGATAGGCCCTTCGCAGAGGGAAGCAGAGGTTGTCATGCGCTTTCTATATTTGGATGTGAAAGCCCTTAATGCAAAGGAATGTCACGTTATATTGCCCCTTGTGATAGAAACCTTTATTATGCAGTCCATCGCCTTTATATCTTTACAATCACAAGTTCGTACAACGCTTATTTTCCCTTGCAATAAAAGATCATACATATTTTAGGAGCATTTTTTATTGCTTTTTGCACCGATGACAACTTACTTGAAGGCTCTTATTCAATCCATAGGTAGATATGGTGGACACTCATGGGAAGAAACTGGGTTTAAGGGTTTTTGGATGCACAAGTAGTATCTCTACTTAGTATGAATTTTTGGCTATCAAAAGATCCTAAGCAAGCACCACATGTTGGAGGGTCCATAACAATATAACTTCTATGCAAATATACCCAAACATAACTCAATATGTTGTCTTCCTTGTCCAACTTCAACTAATTTTCTCAAGTTTGAAAATAATTAATGGGTATTCACAATCATAAAAGATGTCCAAGATAATATATTTATATGTGAATGTTCTCTTCCTTATACTAATCATTCATGAATTGCTTGTATGACTAATATTGTGATTGTCAAACTTCAATAGATTTTGCTTTCTAAACCCAATGTGAAGCTACTACTAGATATGAGACTAGTATATGAAGCACATATAATTTTAACTTTATGATATTCAATTCATTCAACAATTTACTCTTAGGATATAAGTGAAGAACGAGAGTAAATGACAAACTACTCCAAAAAGATATAAGTGAAGATCAAATGAGTAGTTAAGTAAATAGGTAGCTATGTGAGGACTCTCTCTCATTTAAAAATTTCAGATCTTAAGTATTTTATTCAAACAGCAAAGAAAACAAAATAAAATGACATTCCAAGAATAGCACATATCATGTGAAGAAGCAAAAACTTAGGCTCAACCAAAACTGACCGATAGTTGTTGAAGAAGAAAGGTGGGATGCCTACTAGGGCATCCCCAAGCTTAGATGCTTGAGACTTCTTGGAATATTATGTTGGGATGCCTTGGGCATCCCCAAACTTGAGCTCTTGTGTCTCCTTAATTCCTCTCATATCACGGTTTCCTTAAATCTTAAGAACTTCATCCACACAAAACTCAACAAGAACTCGTGAGATAAGTTAGTATAAATCAACTCAAAACCTTAACATTCTCTACTGTAACAAATCAATAAAATTATAATTAAACATTGCATACTAAATTTATCTGCATATTTAATACTCCTATCCACAAATAGAAATATTAAACAAGCAACATATGCAAACAATGCAACTATAACCGAAATCTGCCAAAACAGAACAGTCTGTAAAGGGTGAATAAGAATTCATACTTCCCTAACTCCAAAAATTCTGGAAATTTACCACATGATAGAGAACTCATGCATTCTTACTGTGAAAAATTTCAGATTTTTATCATGTTCTGACAATTCACAAAAATTCAGGACATAACAGAAAACTTTCTGTTTTCAAACAGCAACACATAAACTTGCAAACTGAGCATGGTAAAGGCTATAATTGGCATTTTATTGAACTAAAAGATACAAAACATGATTATTGATAACAGCAAGCAAATATCAACAAAAGAAAATGACGCTCCATGCAAAACACATATCATGTGACGAATAAAAATATAGCTCCAAGTAAGGTTACCGATAATGTTGAAGACGAAAGAGGGGATGCCTTCCGGGGCATCCCCAAGCTTAGACGCTTGAGTCTTCCTTGAGTATTACCTTGGGGTGCCTTGGGCATCCCCAATCTTAGGTTCTTGCCGCTCCTTATTCTCCTAATATCGATATCTCACCCAAAACTTGAAAACTTCAATCACACAAAACTTAACGGAACTTGTGAGATAGGTTAGTATGATAAAAATAAATCATCCACTTAGGTACTGTAAAGACAAGATTCATAATCGTTATCACATAATTCCTACTGTATTCTATCATTTCCACAATTTATATCTCATAATATAAGCTATGGAAACACTAGAACAAGCAAACTATGCACCGAAAACAGAATCTGTCAAAAACAGAACAGTATGTACTGAGCGATTTAAAAACCATACTTGTGTACCTCCAAAAATTCTGAAAAATTAGGACAACGTAAATAATTTGTAACCCAATACTCTGTAAAAATTTCAGAATGTTCTCATGGTCCAGTACAGAATAGAAATTCCAGCACTGGATGCAAAAGTTTCTGTTTTTGCACAGAATCAAATCAACAAGCATCCACACTATCCCAAAGGCTTTACTTGGCACTTTATTGAAACAAAAGCTATAAAACATGATTACTACAGTAGCTTAATCATGTGAACACACAAAAACAGTAGGTAGAGATATTGGGTTGTCTCCCAACAAGAGCTTTTCTTTAATGCCTTTTTTGCTAGGCATGATGATTTTAATGATGCTCACATAAAAGTAAACAATTGAAACATAATGGGAGCATCATGAAACATATGACTAGCACATTTAAGTCTAACCCACTTCCTATGCATAGGGATTTTGTGAGCAAACAATTTATGGGAACAAGAATCAACTAGCATAGGAAGGCAAAACAAGCATGACTTCAAAACATTCAACACATAGAGAGGGAACTTGATATTATTGCAATATGTAAATGCATATGTTCCTCTCTCAAAATAATTTTCAGTAGCATCATGAATGAATTCAACAATATAACTATCACATAAAGCATTCTTTTCATGATCCACAAGCATAGAAAATTTATTACTCTCCTCATAAGCAATTCTCTTCTCATTCATAATAGTGGGAGCAAACTCAACAAAATAACTATCATGTGATACTTGATTGGCACAATCCAATTGAAAAATAAAATCACGATGACAAGTTTCATGGTTATCATTATTCTTTATAGCATACATGTCATCACCATAATCATCATAGATAGCAACTTTGTTGTCAAAGTCAATTGAAACCTCTTACAAAATAGTGGATTCATTATTAAATAAAGTCATGACCTCTCCAAATCCACTTTCATAATTATTATAATAAGATTAAACACCCTCCAAAATAGTGGGATCATTATTACATAAAGTTGACACTCTTCCAAACCCACTTTCATCAATATAATCATCATAAATAGGAGGCATGGTTTCATCATAACAAATTTTCTCATCAAAACTTGGGGGACTAAAAATTTCATCTTCATCAAACATAGCATCCCCAAGCTTATGGCTTTGCATATCACTAGCATCATGGATATTCAAAGAATTCATACTAGCAACATTGCAATCATGCTCATCATTCATGGATTTTATGCCAAACATTTTATTGAATTCTTCTTCTATCAATTGAGCACAATTTTCCGATCCATCATTTTCAAGAAAGACATTATAAAGATGAATAATATGAGGCAACCTCAATTCCATTTTTTGTGGTTTTGTTTTATAAACCAAACTAGTGATAAACAAGAAACTAAAAGATTCAATTGCAAGATCTAAAGATATACCTTCAAACAACCCTAGAGTTTTGTAGGACAGTAGCGATTTTCCCTCAAGTGGATGACCTAAGGTTTATCAATCCGTGGGAGGCATAGGATGAAGATGGTATCTCTCAAACAACCCTGTGATCAAATACAAGAAATCTCTTGTGTCCCCAACACACCAAATACAATGGTAAATTGTATAGGTGCACTAGTTCGGCGAAGAGATGGTGATACAAGTGTTGTATGGATAGTAGATATAGGTTTTTGTAATCTGAAAATATAAAAACAGCAAGGTAGCAAGTGATAAAAGTGAGCACAAACAGTATTGCAATGCTTAAAAACAAGGCCTAGGGTTCATACTTTCACTAGTGCAATCTCTCAACAGTGCTAACATAATTGAATCATATAACAATCCCTCAACGTGCGACAAAGAATCACTCCAAAGTTCTGATCTAGCGGAGAACATAAGATGAAATTCTTTGTAGGGTACGAAACCACCTCAAAGTTATCCTTTCTGATCAATCTATTGAGCTATTACTATAGGTGTCACAAACAACCCTAGAGTTCGTACTAGAATAACACCATATGATACACATCAACCAACCCTAATGTCACCAAGATAGTCCAATGTCACCACAAGTATCCGTGAGTTGATTATACGATATGCATCAAACAACTTCAGATTCATAATATTCAATCCAACACAAAGAACTTCAAAGAGTGCCCCAAGATTTCTACCGGAGAAAGTAGGACTAAAACGTGCATCAACCCCTATGCATAGATTACCCCAATGTCACCTCGGGAATCCGTGAGTTGAGTGCCAAAACATACATCAAGTGAATCAATATAATACCCCATTGTCACCACGGGTATTCATATGCAAGACATACATCAAGTGTTCTCAAAGCCATAAAAGAATTCAATCCGATAATAGTGAAACCTCAAAGGTAAAAACTCAATTCATCGCAACAAGATAGAGAGGGGAAAACACCATATGATCCAACTATATTAACAAAGCTCGCAGTACATCAAGATCGTGCCAAATCAAGAACACGAGAGAGAAATCAAACAGATAGCTACTTGTACATACCCCTAGCCTCGAGGGTGAACTACTCCCTCCTCGTCATGGTGGCCGCCGGGATGATGAAGATGGTCTCCGGTGATGATTTCCCCCTCCGGCAGGGTGTCGGAAAAGGGCTGTAGATGAGATCATGGAGGTACAGAGGCTTGCGGCGGCGGAGTCGAAGTTCTAGGGTTATTTCTGAGGGTTTCTCTATTTATAAGAATTTTTGGCATTGGAATCACGCGAAGAGGTGCCACAGGGGGCCCACGAGGCACCAGGGCACGCCCAGGGGGGTGGGCATGCCCAGGTGGCTTGTGGGGCCCCTATGGGTCTTCTGCTGCTCCCCCGAAGCTTCCTGGGTCTGTTTCCTTCCAGAAATAATCGTCAAAAAGTTTAGCTGCATTTGGACTTCATTTGATATGGATTTTCTGGAAAACCTAAAACAAGCAGAAAACAGCAACTGGCACTGGGCACTAGGTCAATATGTTAGTCCATAAAAATCATATAAAAGCCATATAAAAGTGCACCAAAATCATACAAAACTATAATAAACATCGCATGAATACTTCATAAATTATGGATATGTTGGAGACGTAACACCTCCCACTTATGATTACCCCCTCTCGCAAGCATCCGCAACTACGAAAGAAGAATTAAGATAACTCTAACCATAGCAAGAAACATATGGATCCAAATCAGCCCCTTACGGAATAGCGCAAAAACTAGGGTTTAAGCTTCTGTCACTCTAGCAACCCATCATCTAATTACTACTCCACAATGCCTTCCCTTAGGCCCAAAGATGGTGAAGTGTCATGTAGTCGACGTTCACACGCAACCACTAAAAGAAGCACAACATACATAGCATCAAAATATCGAACGAATACCAAATTCACATGATTACTTATGAGAAGACTTCTCCCATGTCCTCAAGAACAAAAGTAACTACTCACAACTCATATTCATGTTCAAGATTAGAGGGGTATTGAATAGCATTAAGGATCTAAACATATAATCTTCCACCAAATAAACCAACTAGCATCAACTACAAGATGTAATCAACACTACTAGCAACCCACAGGTACCAATCTGAGGTTTTGAGACAAAGATTGAATACAAGAGATGAACTAGGGTTTGAGATGAGATGGTGCTAGTGAAGATGTTGATGAAGATTGGTCCTCCCACGATGAGAGGATCGTTGGTGAAGTCGATGGCTTCGATTTCCCCCTCCCGGAGGGAAGTATCCCCGGCGGAATCGCTCCGCCGGAGAGCAAAATAGCTCCTGCCCAGGTTCCGCCTCGAGACGGCGGCACTTCATCCTGAAAGTCTTCTTCTGATTTTTTCTAGGGCAAATGGCTTCATATAGTGGAAGGAGGGGGCCAGAGGCCTGCCAGGGGCCCCACAAACCAAGGGGCGCGCCCAGGGGGGAGGCCGCGTCCCCCAGGCTTGTGGCTTCCTGGTGGGCCCCCTTCTGTTGATTCTTTCGCTAGTATTTTCTATATATTCCAAAATAATTCTACGTAAATTTTCAGGTCATTTGGAGTTGTGCAGAATAGCTAGCTCTGTTTCACCCCTTTCAGATCCAGAATTCCAGCTGCCGGCATTCTCCCTCTTCATGTAAATCTTGCAAAATAAGAGAGAAAAGGCATAAGAATTGTACCATAAAGTGAAATGATGATTAAAAACATAATAATTATTCATAGGAAATCCTGATGCAAATTGGACGTATCAACTCCCCCAAGCTTAGACCTCGCTTGCCCTCAAGCGAAAAGTCAAAATCGATAATCATGACCACCTGTTTAGAGAGAGAGACGTCGATAAAAATGAAATACGAACATGGAGCATCATGATCTTTATTATAACAGCAATATATCATCAGAAAACTTCTCATGAAAAAGTGACAATTCATCCACAAGTTAAAGTATGAACCATAAACCAAATTGAAAACTAACAAACTATGATCTCAGTCACTGAAGCAATTGCAATTCATCATATTATCAGAAAGAGTCTATGCAAGAGCTTTGTTTAGCAAGTTCACATACTCAACTATCATTTAGTCTTCTATGATTGCGGACACTCACGACATACTTATGGAGCAAAAGTTTCAGTCGAACACATAGAAAGATAGGGGCTTATAATTTCGCCTCCCAACGTATTTACCTCAAGGGTAATGTCAACAATAATAACTCATGATCACCTACATCCAACTGGATATATATGCATGGATCAATCCCCACCACATGATGCTTGCCAAGAGAGAAAATAAAAACGGAATAGAGGAGAATACTATTGACTCTTGCATAAAAGTAAATACATAAAGTAAAAGATAGGCCCTTCGCAGAGGGAAGCAGAGGTTGTCATGCGCTTTTTGTTTTTGGATGTGCAAGCTCTTAATGCAAAGGAACCTCACTTTATATTGCCCCTTGTGATAGCGACCTTTATTATGTAGTCTGTCGCTTTTATTGCTCCGCCATCACAAGATCGTACAAAGCTTATTTTCCCTTACAATAAAAGTTCATACATGTTTAGGAGCAATTTTTATTGCTTTGCACCGATGACAACTTACTTGAAGGATCTTATTCAATCCATAGGTAGATATAGTGGACTCTCAGGGCATGAAACTGGGTTTAAGGGTTTTTGGATGCACAAGTAGTATCTCTACTTAGTACAGAATTTTGGCTAGCAAAAGATAGGGGCAAGCACCACATGTTAGAGGATCCAAAACAATATAACTTCTATGTGAATATAAGCAAACATAACCCATTACGTTGTCTTCATTGTCCAACGTCAACTAATTGACATAAAATATTTGATGGGGGCTCACAATCATAAAAGATGTTCAAGATAGTGTATTTATATGTGAGACCTCTCTTCCTTTATTACTTTTTCATGAATTGCAAGAATGACCAACGCTATGTTTGTCAACTTCCAACAAGTTTTATCAATTATACTTCTTTTATGTGAAGTCATCACTCCCCATGGGATTAGCATATGATCTTATTTTATTCTTTCTTTATTTATAAGATTGGATCATCAAAAGCAAAACGCTCATCTCGAACTACTCTTTATTATATAACTTTCACACACGATTACATAGATAGGTAGATCACAAAGCAAGCACTCGAAACTAAATCATACTAAAACTTTATTCTTCTAAATCACGAAATAACTAAGGATCGAACTAAGATAGATAATGATGATGAAAAAGTGATGATGATACGATACCGGTGCATCTCCCCCAAGCTTGGCACAAGCCAAGGGTGGTGCTTATACCCATGTACTCAAATCTCCTTCTTCGATGATGTTGGCAATGGGCTTGTCCTCCGTCTTCCAAGGCATAGGCTCTCCATCATAAAAGGACGAACGTGTTTCCAGAGTCCTGAAATTTGCAGCTAAACTCATACCTTTGAACTTGGCCTCATACTCAAATATTTGGTTTTGTAGATCATATATTTGGGCCTGAAGATAATCAATCCGATCATTGAGCTTGAAGATGATGTCCCCAATATTTTTGCCGTCCACTTTGTGCTCATGGATGAATTCCGTGATCATGGAGTGGTTAGCACAAAGTCCGCGCTCCACCATCCCCTGGCACTTGAAGATCTCCTGTTCCACCGCTTCCAGCCTGGCCTTCTCGCTTCCGGTCTTGTTAGTTCCTTGAACGTCCCGGATGTGTAGCACCCCCTCATGCATCTCAATGGCTTGAGAGTGCTTCATCACCTCCGGTAGGTACGGGTTGATGACCTTCTCGTAGAACTTGTCCTTGGATGAGCTTGGAGACGCCATGGCGATCTAGATCCATCAAAAAAATAGCCCGAAACAAGAACAGAGGAGAAACCTGCGATGCGGTGGTCAAAACACCCATGAGTATATATAATGAATTTTCCCCATGCAAAACAAGTAATATTGAAGAAAAACGGAGTCAGGAAAGTCCACGAGGGCGCCACAAGCCTGGTAGGCGCGCCCTGGGGGGTAAGGCGCGCCCCCCAGGCTTGTCGCCCCCTCGTGCACTTTTCGGATTGTTTATTATTTTCCTAATTTTTTATATATTCCAAAATAGACAGAAAGTACTTTTATGGAAGTTTTGGAGTCGGTTTACTTACCGTACCACATACCTACTCCTTTTCAGGGTTCTGGAGCGTTCCGGAAGGTTTCCTCTACGTGCTCTTCCGGTGTAATTGTTTCAATAACATTAGTTTCAACATTAATGGGTGTACCTGAGATATAATGTTTAATTCTTTGCCCATTAACCACTCTAGGATTATTGCCTTTGGAGTTGTTTATTTTAATGGCTCCGGATCGATAAACTTCTTCGATGATATACGGTCCTTCCCATTTAGGGAGAAGTTTTCCTGCAAAAAATCTTAAACGAGAATTGTATAATAGAACATGATCACCTACTTTGAATTCCCATTTTTGAATTCTCTTATCATGCCATCTTTTAACTTTTTCTTTAAACAACTTGGCATTTTCATAAGCTTGGGTTCTCCATTCATCTAAAGAGCTAATATCAAATAACCTCTTTTCACCGGCAAGTTTAAAATCATAGTTAAGTTCTTTAATTGCCCAATATGCTTTATGTTCTAACTCAAGAGGTAAATGACATGCTTTTCCACAAACCATTTTATAAGGAGACATACCCATAGGATTTTTATAAGCAGTTCTATAAGCCCATAATGCATCATCAAGTTTCTTAGACCAATTCTTTCTGGATCTATTAACTGTCTTTTGCAAAATCAATTTTATTTCTCTATTAGTTAACTCAACTTGACTACTAGACTGAGGATGATAAGGAGATGCAATTCTATGGTTAACATCATATTTAGCAAGCAATTTACGAAAAGCACCATGAATAAAATGTGAACCACCATCAGTCATTAAATATCTAGGGACTCCAAACCTCAGAAATATAACATCCTTAAGCATTTTAATAGAGTGTTATGATCAGCACTACTAGTTGGAATAGCTTCTACCCACTTAGTAACGTAATCAACAGCAACTAGAATATGAGTATACCCATTGGATTTAGGAAAAGGTCCCATATAATCAAAACCCCAAACATCAAATGGTTCAATAACAAGTGAATAATTCATAGGCATTTCCTGACGTCTACCAACATTACCAATTCTTTGACATTCATCACAAGAAAGGACAAACTTACGTGCATCCCTGAAAAGAGTAGGCCAATAAAAACCAGATTGTAATACCTTGTGTGCAGTTCGGTCTCCCGCATGGTGTCCTCCATATGCCTCATAGTGACACTTGCGTAGGATTTGTACCTATTCATGCTCAGGTACACAACATCTAATAACACCATCTACTCCTTCTTTATATAAGTGTGGGTCATCCCAAAAATAATGTCTTAAATCAAACAAAAACTTTTCCTTTTGTTGATATGTGAAACTAGGTGGTATATATTTAGCAACAATGTAATTAGCATACTCTGCATACCAAGGAGTATTACGAGAAGCATTTATCATAGCTAATTGTTCATCAAGAAAATCATCATTAATAGGAAGTGGGTCATCAAGAACATTTTCCATTCTAGACAAATTATTAGCTACGGGATTCTCAGCTCCCTTTCTATCAACAATATGCAAATCAAATTATTGTAGCAAAAGAACCACCTAATAAGTCTAGGTTTAGCATCTTTCTTTTCCATAAGATATTTAATAGTAGCATGGTCAGTATGAATAGTAACCTTGGAATCAACAATGTAAGAACTGAATTTATCACATGCAAATACAACTGCTAAAAATTCTTTCTCAGTAGTAGCATAATTTCTTTGAGCACTGTATAGAGTTTTACTAGCATAATGAATAACATTTAATTTCTTATCAACTCTTTGTCCTAGAACTGCACCTACAACATAATCACTAGCATCACACATAATTTCAAAGGGTAAGTTCCAATCAGGTGGTTGAACAATAGGTGCAGAAATTATGGCTTTCTTAAGTACTTCAAAGGCTTCTACGCAATCATCATCAAAAACAAATGGAACAAGCACAACATACATAGCATCAAAATATCAAACGAATACCAAATTCACATGATTACTTATGACAAGACTTCTCCCATGTCCTCAAGAACAAAAGTAACTACTCACAAATCATATTCATGTTCAAGATCAGAGGGGTATTGAATAGCATTAAGGATCTGAACATATAATCTTCCACCAAATAAACCAACTAGCATCAACTACAAGATGTAATCAACACTACTAGCAACCCACAGGTACCAATCTGAGGTTTTGAGACAAAGATTGAATACAAGAGATGAACTAGGGTTTGAGATGAGATGGCGCTGGTGAAGATGTTGATGAAGATTGGTCCTCCCACGATGAGAGGATCGTTGGTGATGTCGATGGCTTCGATTTCCCCCTCCCGGAGGGAAGTGTCCCCGGTGGAATCGCTCCGCCGGAGAGCAAAATAGCTCCTGCCCAGGTTCCGCCTCGAGACGGCGGCGCTTTGTCCTGAATGTCTTCTTCTGATTTTTTTTCTAGGGCAAATGGCTTCATATAGTGGAAGGAGGGGGCCAGAGGCCTGTCAGGGGCCCCACAAGCCAGGGGAACGCTCCCAGGGGGGAGGCCGCGCCCCCCAGGCTTGTGGCTTCCTGGCGGCCCCCCTTCTGTTGATTCTTTCGCCAGTATTTTTTATATATTCCAAAATAATTCTCCGTAAATTTTCAAGTCATTTAGAGTTGTGCAGAATAGCTAGCTCTGTTTCACCCCTTTCAGGTCCAGAATTCCAGCTGCCGGCATTCTCCCTCTTCATGTAAATCTTGCAAAATAAGAGAGAAAAGGCATAAGAATTGTACCATAAAGTGAAATAATGATTAAAAACATAATAATTATTCATCAGAAATCATGATGCAAATTGGACATATCAAAGCGCGTTAGAAGTATGATCCAATTGCCTGGTTTAACACCGGGCTGCTCATAATTTATAAATATGTGGTGACGGCGGAGTCATGCCATGCTAACATGATAAAATGAGTGGGGATAACATTCGTTAAGGATCGTATATTTTGAAAGTTTAATGATTATGCTTCTTATATTCATGGATATTATTATGTTGATGTTGTTACTTCATCGTTTCACAATATTTATGCTGTAAAGAGATTACATGATAAACATGTTAGGTAGCATTCCACATCAAAAATTTTGTTTTTATCATTGACCTACTCGAGGACGAGCAGGAATTAAGCTTGGGGATCGATGCTGATACGTCTCCAACGTACCTATAATTTTTTATTGTTCCATGCTATTATAGTTTCAATCTTGGATGGTTTATATGCATTTATATTCTATTTTATATCATTTTTGGGAACTAACCTATTAACCCAGTGCCCAGTGCTAGTTGCTGTTTCTACTTGTTTTTGGTTTTCCAGAAAATCAGTACCAAACGGAGTCCAAACGCTACAAAACTTTTTGAGGATTTTTTTTCTAGACATAAGAGACCCTTGAAGCTTCGGGAGGAGACCAGAGGATGTACGAGGAGACGGCAAGGCAACCCGGCGCACCCAGGGGGGCCGCGCCCTTTTGCCTTGTGGGCCTCTCGAGGCTCTGTCTGACCTACTTCCACTTTTATAAATTCTCAAATATTGGGAAACCTACAGAGAGCCATCCGAAACAAGTTTTTCGCCGCCGCAAGCTTCTATTCTTCCGCGATCCCATCTGGAGGCCTTTTCCGGTACTCTGCCGGAGAGGGAATCAATCACGGAGGGCTTCTACATCATCCTTGCTGCCTTCTGATGAATGCGTGAGTAGTTCACCACAGACCTATGGGTCCATAGCTAGTAGCTAGATGGCTTCTTCTCTCTCTTTGATCTTCAATACAATGTTCTCTTCGGTGTTCTTGGAGTTCTATTCGATCTAATCTTCTTTTGCGGTGTGTTTGTTGGGATCCGATGAATTGTGGGTTTATGATCTGAATATTCATGAGAAGTAATTGAGTATTTTCTGAACTTTATTATGCATGATTGTTATAGCTTTGTATTTCTCTCCGATCTATCTGTTTGGTTTGGCCAACTAGATTGATTTATCTTCAGCGGGAGAGGTGCTTTGTAATGGGTTCAATCTTGCGGTGCTCTATATCCCAATGACAGAAAGGGTCAAGACACATATTTGTATTGTTGCCATTAAGGGTAAAATGATGGGGTTTATTCATATTAGTTGAGTTTACTTTGTCTACATCATGTCATCTTACTTAAGGCGTTACTCTGTTTTTATTAACTTAATACCCTAGATGCATGCTGGATAGCGGTCGATGGGTGGAGTAATAGTAGTAGATGCAGGCAAGAGTCGGTCTACTTGTCTCGGATGTGATGCCTATATACATGATCATTGCCTTGAATATCATCATAACTATGCACTTTTCTATCAATTGCCCAACAGTAATTTGTTTACCCACCGTATGCTATGTGTTCGAGAGAGAAGCCTCTAGTGAAAACTATGGCCCCCGGGTCTACTTAAATCATATATAAAAATCCAAAATATATTTGCTACAATTTTATTTCTTTTATTTTGTTTTGCAATTTATCTATCTACCACTACAAGATTTAATCCTTGCAAGTAACGAGTTCAAGGGGATTGACGACCCTCTTGCCCGCGTTGGGTGCAAGTATTTGCTTTTGTGTGTGCAGGTGCTGTTCATGAGGCTTTGCGTGATTGTCCTACTGGTTCGATAACCTTGGTTCTCACTGAGGGAAATATTTATCTCTACTGTACTGCATCTCCTCTCCTCTTCGAGGAAATTCCCAATGCAGCTCACAAGTAGCACATATATACAATCAAAACTAGTTTGTTCAAATAATTTGGTAATGCAACTAAAATCCTAAGACCCTACTCGTCGAGCAAACAAGATCGAATGCCATTTTACAATTCTTAGGGTTGACATAATAGAAGGTGGGGGGGGGGCATTTACTGTTTATCAAAGATGGTTAAAACAGGGAAAACACTAGTATTCTTTCAATTGCAGCGAGCTGGTTCCATTGCTACCTTTGTAGACATCCAACATGCATAGTTGAATGTTGCTAAGAGTCAATAAAAAACTTTCATTTCTAATAAAATTGATAGCTTCATGCGTGACACGACCACATGGGAAGTATTTATCAATTGCAACTACCCAATCTTACAATAAAAATGAACCTAAGGAAAGAAGTTACTGGCATGCTCGAGCATCTAGATAGCTTGTTATAAATGCTCATAGGATTAGGCCATTCCAAAAGCATGGGAAAACGTGTAAGATGGGGAGGGCATGAAGGTAATATATGGTATTGCATAACAAGAAATAGCAAACAAACAATTTCTTTTGGAAGTAATTTTTATTTTCTCCCTGGCTGTGCATCTAGGTGATACATACATCCGAACAATTACAAGTGGGGTACAAGAACAAGTCAGAAAAACAAGTGATTACGAGATACAATATGCCAAAGAACATATATGAAACTATCCAAGAGCGATGGTCAGTCAAAATAGTAAAGGTCAGTTCGAATTCCCCCAGAAAGTCATATTCATTCTCCAAGGAACGCCTTCAAGAAGTGGGATGCACATACACCAATGTAGTGAGACCTAACCAACAAATGTCACATCTTTTTTTACGTATTCAAGGGCCATGTTAAACCAATGAAATGAGATGGTGTATGTCATCGTTGTTACCTGATCCGACTAGTGACAGGTCATGTCGTAGGCTTTCACCATGGAAAAGCACGAAGTGATGTTTGAGGCACCAAAATCACATCATCGATCAAATCATCTAAGATCCCATTGCCGACTTGGGCCATCCAAGCCTCCTCTCGAAGCCACCATAATGTCCATAGTTGGCCCCTCCATGACTCCGTTATGAAAATTCCTGTAGGGAAAGCACAAAATCCCAGCGTTGACCATTGGACTGACCATAGATCACGCGTGGATGAAATGCCAATAGGCTACCACGAACCCCCCCCCCCCCCTCCACGAAGAAACGGAGGCTCATCGAATCACAATCGTGTTTTGCCCAACTAAAATCACGAGCACGCCACTAGTGCACCTGAGGCCAAGGGAATCACTCGCCCATGGAAAAACTACCAACAAGCATTGCACGAGAGCACCACATCACATCCACATCGACACCCCCACCCGTGAGCCACATATGTCTAACCAGATTGGACCCACATGTCTTGAGGTGCGCCATCGGACCCATTGCACCACGTGGCCACAAAAGTAAGTCGATAAAACCCATTGAAACTATTGCCAATCCTTGAGGAGCCATCACAATCTGCTGTAGAGGACTCACACTCAATCAAACAATGTCGCCAAACAGACCTAGCCACCATCAACGATTTTCCTGACCATGTTCGAGGGTCTATAGCCATATAGTTGATTTTTGTTGGTTGTAGTTCCCCGTTCATGGGAGAGAAAATGGAAACCATGGTCGTCACCCTACATGTCGATGACCATAGATGCACGAGAAGGACCCCCGACCCATCGCCGCCATGACTAGAGAGATGGTGGCAGTGGCGAGGGGGGAAGAAATATTTTTGGGGTGGTTGCGGCTAGGGTTTTAGCCCCTAGTGGTGTCCACCCAAGCGGGTGAGGGGAGCGTCCGGAAGAACATAAAAAAAGTCACTTGCAAGGATAAAATAGCAAAGAAACCATGGTCTGGTATGATCATGAGATATGTAAGTCTAAAAAATAAAAATCATATTTCTATGTGCCAAAAAATGCCAAACAATCCAAACAGTTAGATATAACAGATAGGAACATGTACATGTGAATTTTAGTAAATAAATTTGAGCATTTGATGATTGTATGTCTTCATGTTGATTGATATCTAATGCGAAATTTGAGCACTTGATGATTGTAATTTGTGGTATTTATTTTTGGTAACTTAAATAATTTCTTGCATCACACTATTGTAATAAATTAATTTTACAAAATCTCTTTTTGTATCTTGATTTTTTTTGCAAATCTCTCTTTGTATCTCAATTTTAATAACTTATTTTTACATTTTCTCAACATACTCATGATTTTTTCCACATTTTTTTAAACTTAGAGATACATATTTGCTACTACGTTTCCCATTCCAAAATGTGAGGCGTGCGCACAAGCCAATATTTGGGTTCAATTTAACTATTTAAATGTGAGCCATGGGGCAGAAAAAAGATTTCTTCGGATGTTGTATTCATAAGTGTATTTCTTTAGTGGGCATAAGTGTATTTTAATGTGGTCACTCTTGTGTCTTATAAACATTTTGTGAATCTAAATATTAGGTAAACTTAAATCCTGGGATGTGTGTATGGCTTACATTTTGGGTCCAAAGAAGTATATTACAGTACCCTAATTCAATATAGGCCGCCCATTTTGTTCGATCCAATGGTAACTAATGTATACTAATAACTATTAACATGAACACTCCCTCCATTTCAAAATAATTAAAGTTCTACATTTATTCTAAGTCAAACTTGTTTAAATTTGACCAAGTTTACAGAAAAATATGGCAAGATCTACAAATTAGTTACACGTAGTATGAAGTGTATCTTCTAAAGATTCTAATGAAACTAATTTTGTGTTCTAGATATTGATAAATTTTTCTGCAAACTCGGTCAAACTTGAAGAAGTTTGACTGAGGAAAACCTAGAACTTTAATTATTTTGAAACTGAGGGAGTAGTATGATGTAAGCAATCCAAACTTTTTTTTGCGAACGCGCAAAAGCTTTGCGCATCGATGTATTAGAAGAGTGAAGAAAGAACAGAGGTTCCGACGGCTTTCCGCGGTTACAGAGCTACCACGGTAGCACAAAGGTGGGCAATCCCAACACACAGGTGTAACACACAACGCCCTACACACAGATAGGTCCTACCTCCAAATGTCCGACAACCCTTTTGCACTGAAGAGCTTCCAGAGCTCAACCTCGCCACCTATCCGCCTGCAAAGCTCACGAACAACCACCGCTGATCGCTGAAAGACACGACCATTGCGCTCCTTCTAGAGCATCCACACGGTGAGAAGGACCATGGAGTCGAATCCCTTCCTCTTGGCTTTGGGGACGAGCGCACGAGTAGCAGACCACCACTCCACAAGGGCGTCATCAGCTTCAGGCATGTGTTGGTCAAGACCGTAGCGAGCAAGGGCAAAGTGCCACACCTCTCTAGAGAAAACGCACCCCAACACAAGGTGATTGCTACTTGTAGTCTGCGTTGGTATTTCCCCGAAGAGGAGAGGATGATGCAGTACAGTAGAGATAAGTATTTCCCTCAGTTAAGAACCAAGGTTATCAATCCAGTAGGAGAACTAAGCAAAATTCCGTTAAGCGCACCTGCACACACAAGAGCAAACACTTGCACCCAACGCAAATAAGAGGGTTGTCAATCCTCTTAGCGGTTATTTGCAAGGATTAAATCTTATAGAGATAAATAGATAAACTAAAATACTAAATAAAATAAAAGTAAATAAATTTCAGCAAGGTATTTTTAGGTTTTTTATATATGATAAAGTAGACCCGGGGGCCATTGTTTTCACTAGGGGCTTCTCTCTCGAACACATAGCATACGGTCGGTAGACAAATTACTGTTGGGAAATTGATAGAAAAGCAAATAATTATGAAGGATTCATGTCAATGAAAATTTATATAGGCATCACGTTCGAGACAAGTAGACCGACTCCTGCCTGCATCTACTACTATTACTCCACCCATCGACCGCTATCCAGCATGCATCTAGGGTATTAAGTATGAAACAGAGTAACGCCTTAAGAAAGATGACATGATGTAGACAAAGTAAACTCAAGCAATATGATTAAACCCCATCTTTTTATCCTTAATGGCAACAATACAAATACGTGTCATGTCCCCTTCTGTCACTGGGATTGAGCACCGCAAGATTGAACCCATCACAAAGCACCTCTCCCATTGCAAGATAAATCAATCTAGTAGGCCAAACCAAATCGATAGATTGGAGAGAAATACAAGCTATAATAATCATGCATAAAAGAGTTCAGAGAAGACTCAAATACTTCTCATGAATAATCTGATCATAAACTCACAATTCATCGGATCCCAACAAACAACCGCAAAAGAATATTACATCGGATAGAACTCCAAGAACATCGAGGAGAACATGGTATTGAAGATCAAAGAGAGAGAAGAAGCCATCTAGCTACTACCTATGGACCCGTAGGTCTGTGGTAAACTACTCACACATCATCGGAAGGGCAGCAAGGTTGATGAAGAAGCCCTCCGTGATCGATTCCCCCTCCGGCAGAGTGCCGGAAAAGGCCTCCAGATGGGATCGCAGAAGAACAGAGGCTTGCGGCGGCGGAAAGGTTTTCTCTTCAGGTTCTCTATTGGTTTTGGAATATTTGGGAATTTATAGCATTGGAATTAGGTCAAGAGCTGCCACGAGGGGTGTCGTGGTTTTCTCACGGCAGATGCCATAAGATGGCTAAAAAGGTGGGGTTACGAGAGGACGCCGGTGGGTCCCAGAGGCGAGGTTGGCACGCGCAAGTGCGAGACACAAGACGTACCCAGGTTCGGGGCCCTCCGGAGAGGTAACACCCCTAGTCCTGCCGAATGGTGTATGGGAAGCGCAAGGGCTACAGGGTTGCTCCTGGAGCTGTTTGAGCGGAGGAGGAGGAACGAGCTAGACCTCCATTCTTCCTCTCCTGTGAGTATGAGTGTGTGGGCTATCAACTGAGATCAACCCCCCTGCATGGAAGCCTCCCGGGGGGTCTTATAGGCTGACCCCCAGGGTTACATGGGTAAAGATGCATGGGCGCGGGGCCCTGGTGTCATTGTCCGGGAGCCGGCGGTGGGGGCCGCCGGGTCGCCGGGTCCGCCAAGCGCGCCGGGTCCGCCAGGTGCGCCGGGTCCGCCGGGTCCGCCGGGCGCGGGTTCGGTCGGTTGTGCAGCACTGTGACAGGTCTTGTCCTTCGTCATAGGGCGGTCGCCCCGCCTAGCAACAGGATCGTGCCGCCCGGACATCGCCCGCCCCGGGCGGGGGCATAGGGAATGTTGTCGCCACGCCCGCCGGGGCCGGTGCAAAGGCGGGAGTGCTGTAGCCATGCTTGCCTCGCCGTGAGGGGCCAGCCAGCCAGGCCGGATCGCCACGCCGAGCCGGCTCGCGCTGGGGAGCCGGCGCGCAGGCCAGCCGAATTGAGGGGCTTGCCTTGCCATGATGTTTTTTAAAAAGAAGGGGGATCCGGGCTCCGTGGCCTACCCGGGGATCATCCCCCCGATAGTAGTCCCCGAAGCTGTGAAGGTTCGCCGGCTTCAGGCAGGGGGGCCTTCGCAGCTTACCCCCCTGAGGAGTCGATTTGCTGGTGAAGCGCGGGAGTCCGGCCGAGCGGCTCCGCTCGGCCGCATGCTGGCAACGCGGCAGCAGACGCCGGAAGCCGGGTCGCGGCACTCCGACCCGGGCGGGAAACGGAAACGTCCGCGAGACGAGTCTTGCTTTGCACGGCGAATCGCACCCGCCGCGGCTTGACGGACCGCCACGTGCTGCCTTGCGGCGGGCGAGGCCTGCCAGCCCACGCGCGCGACGGGACGTGACTACGGACCGGGCCCATCACGACGCGCCCTCGGCCCGCGCGCGAGGGATTAACTGTGGCGACCCTTGGCGGTTGCGCTTCCCCGTGCAGTAAATGTGCATGGGGAACGTGCGCGCACAGCGCGGGGGAGTGGGGATCGTGGGCGCAAAAGATCCCACTCCCCCACGATCTCTCGCGGTTATAAATGAGGAAAAGGGGAGAGTGCGGCGGAAACGCTCCCGCGCACACCCCCGCCCCTCGCTTCTCCTCTGCTTCTGCTTCTTCTCCGCCGCGCCCGAGCGAAGTGCTGCTACCGCCGCACGCCTTGCCCACGCCTGCTGCTGCGCGTCGCAACTCGAGGCCCGCAGCGCGCAGCTCTTTCTCTCCCTCCTCTTCTCCATCGCCGCATCTTCTCGCCCGTAGAAAACCCTCCCCAATGGCGCTGCCGAAAGGCTCTTGGGAGGGCTCAATCACGACCGAGACGAACATCCGCTACCTTCGCCGCACGAAGCGGTTGCCGCCGGCGGAGGCGCTGGTCATGCGCGCGCCCGGCTCGGAGAGGGTGCCGCAGCCGCGGGCGGGCGAGCATGTTGTCTTCTATTCTCACTTCGAGCGCGGGCTCGGCCTTCCCGCGAGCCTTTTCTTCCGTGCTTTCCTCGATTTCTTTGGGCTGCAGCCGCATCACCTCGGCGCCAACGCCGTGCTGCAGGTCACCGGCTTCGCCACGCTCTGCGAGGGCTACCTAGGCATGTTGCCGAATGTGGAGCTGTGGGGGAAAATGTTCTTCCTCAAGCAGCAGGGGGCGTCGGCCGGTGTCATGTCGGACTGCGGAGCAGCGGTGGTCACCGGCCGGACGAACGGGCCGTTTCCCAAGCTGCCGCTTGAGGACTCGGCCAAAAAGTGGCAGACGATGTTCTTCTACGTCCGGAACGCCAACCCGGCGGTGGACGTCATCAACCTTCCGCCTTTCGTCGACGCGCCGCTGCTCGAGAAGCCGAACTGGGGCTACTGCCCCAAGAAGCCGCCGCAAGAGATGGTGAACATCTGCCGCCGGGTCGGGGAGATGACGGATCGCGAGGGGCTGAAGCCGGTCGACCTCATCGCGGCCTTCATCGCCCACTGGGTGCTGCCGCTGCAGCATCGGGCTCACCGGATCTGCGACATGAGCGGTCGGCACGACCCGACCCGGATGTCGACCAAGGAGCTGACGCCGGCCGGGATCGCCCAGCGGGTGAACTATATCTCCAAGGCCGGGTTGAAGGAGGACGGGTGGAGCTTCGGGAAGGAGCCCTATCACCGGGGGAACCCGGCGCCGACGGTGAGTCCCTGGTCTTTATTATTTGCCGCTTCGACGTTATTCTTGTGTCCTGACGCCGCGGGAGGTGGAGTCGATGACTTGGTCGATCCGGGGCAGAGCGAACGGGTCTTTGGGGCATGCCTTGTTCAGGATGGTGTAGTCGATGCACATGCGCCAGGTGCCATTCTTCTTCAGGATGAGGACTGGGTTGGCCAGCCACTCGGGGTGGAACACTTCCATGATGAAGCCGGCTTTGAGCAGCCGGGCGATTTCTTCACCAATGGCTCTTCGCTTCTCCTCGGAGAAACGGCGCAGCGGCTGTCGGACAGGCTTGGCGTCCTTGCGGACGTGAAGTTTGTGCTCGGCGAATTCCCTCAGGACACCCGGCATGTCTTTGGGGGACCATGCGAAGATATCCTAATTCTCACGGAGGAAATCGACGAGCTCGCCTTCCTATTTGCTGTCGAGGCCGGTGCCCACGACGACGTACTTGCTGGAGCTGGGGTCGGCCGGGTTGAGCGGGACCCTCTTCGTGTCCTTGGCCGGCTTGAAGGAGGCCTCGTCGGCCGGCTTGGGCGGAGTCGGCACGGCCGGCTGCGCGCTAGCCAGTGCCACGATCCGGTCGAGCTGGCGCCTCTCCTCGGCGATGACCAGCGACTCGGCCAGCTGGGAGCCGGCTTTGGCGCACTTGAGAGATTTCTTGTAGTCGCTGACGATGGTGATGAGGCCCTTGGGACCCGGCATCTTCAACTTCAGGTAGGCGTAATGGGGGACCGCCATGAATTTGGCCATCGCGGGCCGGCCCAGTAGCGCGTGGTAGGGGCTGGCCAGGTCCACCACCTCGAACCAGATCGGCTCGCGGCGGAAATGGCTGCTGGAGCCGAACAGGACGTCAAGCTAGACTCGGCCGATCGGAGAGCAGGAGAGACCCGGCACGATGCCGTGGAACACCGTCCGGGTCGGCTCCAGCTGTCGTGCCTCGATGCCGAGCTTGGTCATGGTGTCGCGGTACAGGATGTTGATGCTGCTGCCGCCGTCGATCAGCACCCGCGAAAAGCGACAGGTGCGCTTCTCGGAGACGAAGCTGGGGTCGAGCACGAGGGCGTAGCCACCCGGCGTAGGCATGACGGCCGGGTGGTCCTCCCGGGTCCAGCTCACCGGCCGGTCGGACCAATGCATGTATTGGGGAACCGGGGGGACGACGGCGTTCACCTCGGCCGCGTGCTTGCGCTTGGCGTGCTTGTCATCCCCCTCGCTGGTGAAGACGACGTAGGACGCGTCCGGGCGCGGGAAAGGGTTGTCGGCGAGGGCGCCGGGTGGCGGTGGGGGCGGCGGGAGCGGCGGCTGCTGCGAGCCGGCTCCGGGTGGCGGGGGCGGAAGGTTGCCCTTCAGCAGGCGTTGGGTGAAGCTGCACTGCCGGAGCGTGTGCATCAACGGCTTCGCGCCGCTGTGGTTCTTGCAGGGGGCGTCGAGCATCTGCTCGAAGGACAGCTTGGGTTGCTAGGCGGCCTTGCCGGTGCGCGGGCACTGGCTGGAACCTTGCTCGGCCGGCTGTTCCCCTTCCACCGCGGTGACCTGCCGGTTGTCGAAGCGGGGCGCCTGCTGGTCGTTCCTGCGCTTGCCGTTGTTGTTGCTGTTGTTGTTGTCTTGCCGGCGCTGGTTGTTGTCGCCAGCCGGCTTGGGGGGAGCCGGCTGGGCGGGGAGGAGCTTGCCGTCTGCGTCGATCGTGATTTTCACATTCATCGCAGAGTCGGCCGTAGCGTACTTGTTCGCCATGGCCAGGAGCTCCGCCAGGGTCTCCGGCTCGTCGCACACCAACCGATGCTTGACCAGAGTGCCGTCTAGGCTTCCGTCGATGAAGTACTGGATGGCCTGGACCTCATGGACGCCCTCGCAGGAGTTGCGGAGCTCCGTCCACCGCGTGAGGAAATCGCGAAGGGGCTCGCCTGGCTTCTGGACGCACATGGAGAGCTGGCGAGGCTTGCCAGGACGCTTGTAGCTGCTGGTGAAGTTGCGAATGAACGCGTCCTCGAAATCCAGCCAGGAATTCACGCTGCCGGCTTGGAGGCTGTTAAGCCACGTCCGGGCCGAGCCGAGCAACATGAGGGGGACGTATCGCACGGCCACACGCCGGTTGCCGCCGGCTATGCCGACAGCCATGGTGTAGTCAATCAGCCAGTCCTCCGGCTTGGTGGCGCCGTTATACTTGGGCGAGTCTCGGGGCAGCGAGAAACCTTTGGGGAAGGGCTCCTCGCGAATGCGGGGGCCAAAGCACGCCGGGCCGACAGAGCTCTCCTCCTACAGGGCCGTGGAGCGCGCGAGCCGGTCGATGCGGTGACGGGCGTCGCTTTCGTCGTAGGGCTCGCGGGGGCCAAGCCGGTCCGCCACGGGGCCGCGGGGTCCGATCCGGTCTGCCACGGGACCGCGGGGTGCCGGGGCTTCCGGGGCCGGCTCGGGCCGCCGAGCCGGACGCACGGGGGGCTCCGGCGGCTGAACCCAACCGTCGCCAGCCGTCTCGCCAGCGATGCCGTCTCCAGCGGTCGTGGCACGGTTGTGCCGGCTCCGACCGGACCGGTGCCGGCCAGAGCGGCTCGCGCTAGTGGTGTGGGAGGACGTCTGCCGTGCGTCCCGGAGGGCCCTCTCTGGGTTTCCGGTTTTTCCTGAGGCGGAGGCGGATGGCTGGGCCGGGTCGAACTGCTTCTGCTGCTCATTCGCCGCGGCGATGAGGTCGCGGATGCGCTGCTGCTGCTGCAACAGCTCCTCGCCCTCCAGGAATTCGAGATCCGCCATAGCCGCCTGCGCCGCGCGCATGTTCTTGACGGGGGTGTCGTAGACGGGCCGGCCTGCGCCTAGCACACGGCCGATTGCGCCCCCACGGATCCGCACCTCCGCGACCCGGCTGGGCTCGGCGGCGGCCGGCGTGAAGCCATGGGCGCTGTCGTACTCTCGCTGGGCGGACTCCAGCCGGCGCCGGGTTGCCGCGAGCTCCGTGGCCTCGACCAGCAGATGCTGGCGGTCCTTGTTGAGCTGAGCCGCTGCAGCGGCCGTGTCGACGTTGGGCGTGATGGGGGCCCGTAGGCTCCGGATCGTCTCGTGGAGCGGTCGGCCCGTCGTGGCGGGGCCGCAGCCGCGGCGGCCTTCTCCTTGCCGCGCGGGGAGCCGGAGTTGGTGCTGATGGTCAGCACCTCCGCGCGGGCGCAGAGATCCGCGACGTCGTCGGAGACAGCGCAGCCAATGGGGACGGGGGAGTCAACGAAGCTGTGCACCTCACCGGGGAACACGTCGGGGACGAGCGCAACGAAGACGCGCAGCGCGCCGAAAGGGACGACGAGGCAGCCTGCGGGGCAGGCGACGTCCGCGCCCGGCGCAGCGTCACAGCCGGCCGGGTTGGCCGTGCGAGGCGCGCGGACCAAGCCATGCACTATGCGCTCGCCAGAGCTGGTGAAGGGCCTCGTCCGGAACTTGACTCCGGCCGGCGCCGCGAGCAGCTCGACGGTGGGCGCCAACTGTCGTGGTATTCTCACGGCAGATGCCATAAGATGGCTAAAAAGGTGGGGTTACGAGAGGACGCCGGTGGGTCTCGGAGGCGAGGTTGGCACGCGCAAGTGCGAGACACGAGACATACCCAGGTTCGGGGCCCTCCGGAGAGGTAACACCCCTAGTCCTGCCGAATGGTGTATGGGAAGCGCAAGGGCTACAGGGTTGCTCCTGGAGCTGTTTGAGCGGAGGAGGAGGAGGAAGGAGCTAGACCTCCATTCTTCCTCTCCTATGAGTGTGAGTGTGTGGGCTATCAACTGAGATCAACCCCCCTGCATGGAAGCCTCCCGGGGGGTCTTATAGGCTGACCCCCAGGGTTACATGGGTAAAGATGCATGGGCGTGGGGCCCTGGTGTCATTGTCCGGGAGCCGGCGGTGGGGTCCGCCGGGCGCGCCGGGTCCGCCGCGTGCGCCGGGTTCGCCGCGTGCGCCGGGTCCGCCGTGTGACACCCTGGTTTTCGCTCCTTGTTTTTTTTTCCTTCGCGGGATTTGACTCCCGTCTTTTTTTGGTGTTATTGGATTTTCTCTCGCCTTTGGGTATATGAAGATGGTCATTTAGCCTTGCCTCTTCTATCCAACCAGAGACTCTCTCCAGACCAACCTTGCCACCCCAGATCTTTTCTCAGGATTTTGCCGCCGAAACCTTACTCTCCGGTCTACCGGAAGGGAAACCCTAATTCCTCCCGTTACAAAGGAACCCCAATTTCCTTTGGTCTGTTGCCTCCCAAATTTCTCCCAGTGATCATCCTATCTTTTTAAACCCTGGATATGCAAAAATATTGCCAAGTCATTTGCAATATTTCTCATTTAAAATTAATTCCTTTTTCTGCTGTTTAAAGGAATTAAATCCAGGAAAATATCTATCCATCTCCAAAGTTCATGAAAACTTGTGGAGATATTCTTTGTGATCATATTGAGCTCCCATAAAAATATTGGCCATAATTAAATAAGGGAAATTGCCTTTTTCCTATTTAAAGCCAATATTGCACTTTGGGCACTTTCCAAAGGAGCTACTATTTTGGTAGCCAGGAAAAATCCCAAATAATTTTTGGAGCTTCTCCTATCCATATATTCACCATTTCCATCAATATCCCAAGTTCCACAGATCAAATTTTGAGAGCATCTTCCAATTCTTGTTTCTGGACTTATTTTGAGGTTGTGAAGCAACTATATTTTATATTGATTTACAAATTCTCAAATTAATCCAGAACCTCAAATTCCATATATTATGTGAGTATGAAAAAATTCACATCATTTAACCTAGCCAGTTTCTCTCAAAAATTCCATCTAATTTCTGTCCAGATCCAAGCTCTGTGAAGGAAGTACCACTTTGGCATTTCCAATTGAGCTGAAATTTTTTCAGTACCTCTGTACCTCCAAATAATCACCCTCCACAAAAATTCAGCTCATTTCATCAAGCCATATGAGTGCAGCTTCAAGATTCAGTTTCTGGACCAAATTTTGCATTACAAAGGAAGTATATGCAAATGAGGTGCAAATTGCTTAAAAGTTTTCCAGACTCTTATCCTTCCTACCACATTTCCCTGTGACACCTTGTCCAGCTCTTTGGCACATTTGTTTGACCACAACTTGCTGTCCAAGATTTTATCCAGAATCTGTTCTGGATCATCTGGATCCATCTAAATTTTTCCTGGCATCTTCAGAGCTGGATATTGTCATATTGACCCGTTATCTACTTTTTAGACAAGGTGTGACGGCACATGGGCAGCCGGGACACGCGGTGGTCGTGGTGACCACGACAAATGCAGGCACAGCCGAAGCTCTGCACTGCATCGTCGCGTCCCTCCCCTGTTCCTCTCGCCGTCGCCTTGTGCCGACGTCTGCGGCGACGTACGGTTTCCCCTCCGTCCCCATCTGGCCCTGGAAGCTTGCTAGTTGGCCGGGAGCGCCGACAGCGGGTGCTCCGCTCGCGCACCGCCACGACGCCGCGGTCCAGTAGCTTCGGCCGGCGCCCAGCTCCTTCCCGAGCCCTCCCCCGAGCCTATATAAGGAGCCCCGAGCCCTTCCCCTCTCCAGCAGCCCCGGCCCCCTCTTCCCCGAGCTTCGGAGCTCTCCTCTCCCCATCCATGGCCGAAGGCCGCCGCCGAACCCCTCAGCCATTCCCTGCCCGTGGCCATCCCCTCCCTCCCTCTTCCGCACCCACGGTCCTCCCAGGAGCCCCTGGAGTCGCCGCCGCCCTATTTTTGGCCGGGGGAGCATCGCCGGAGCTAGTCCACGGGAGCCCCGCGGCCGCCGCGCCTCGGACCTTGGCGAATGAGGCTGCAGGCCGCCCCGGACCGTCCTGCGACTACTGTTGGATGCGGCGCAGGCCGCCGGTCCTCCCGCGCTCGCCGGCTGGCCCTTGGGAGCAGTCAGGCGACGGCGGCGTCGCCGGCCGAGTGCCCCTCCTCTGTTTCCCCTGGCCGGCGTCGAGAGCTAGCAGAAGACAGGGGAGAGAAAGAAGGAGATAAGGCGGGCCCCTCTCGTCAGCCTCTGTAAGCCCGGGCCCGCGCTGTTTAAGTGGAAACGTACTTTCCGAAGTACGCTTTCCAGCTTCGAAAGCGTATTCCAGCACCACTTCAGGCCGAAGTACGCTTTCGTTTTCTCAGCCGCCGGCCGAAAGGGCTACATTGTGAACGTTCACTGGTTAAGAGCAGATTCTGTTTGAATTCTGCTTAACGAACGAACGCTCACAACTTCTCGCTCGCAACTCCGATCGAGGTGATTCCAAAGCCCACTTCTTCAGTTCGTCGAGCCCGTTCCGACGAGATCCCTTTAACCATGTTGACACTTTCTGAAAATGACCATTTTGCCCCTGCCCTATATCAGCCCCTCCGAGAGAGAACACTTTCCGGCGATTCTTCCGCAAGGCGATCGCACCTCTCCCGGAGTACTCCTTCACCCCCAGGCAAGCCGACCATCTGATATATGCCCTAAAGCATTGCTCTGTGTTATTCTTGCGTGTTTAAATTAATATGCTTATGCTTGTGTGCATAGTGGTGAGTTGTATGTGACGCCAGTGAACCCTTGTTTGCCTTTCTTTGATGACGGCACCACGCCTGTGTTCTGAGCTGCTTCCGGCCGTCCGGGGTGGATGCCGACTTTATATTTCTCTTTTCAACAACTGGCCCGTGTTCTGAGCTGCTTTTCGGCCGTCTCGGACAGCTGTTGAATTTCTTTCTGTAGGTGTGACTCTATGCTCTGAGCTGCTTTTCGGCCGTCTTAGGGAACCGCTACACTCTTTTTATCAACACCGTCTCATGCTCTGAGCTGCTTTTCAGCCGTCTTGAGTCGGGGTAGAGTTATTCCAGTAACGTCCCAGATCTGAGTTGTAAAGACCGTTCTGGTGGCTACTGGTTTATTTGCCGGTTTCATGCAAGGGTTCAGATGGTTGTCACCTATAGCTAATACTTGTTAAATAATTAAACTCCTGCTAGATTGAATTTGTTATTTACATTAGTTGTTAATGCTCATCATATTATCGCCCTAGTGACTCGTAGATGACAGTATGGAGATAGGTTGTTATATTTTCATCATGCATTACTGTTGTTATTACAGTAATTAAGAATGTGACTTAATGACAACAACCTCCTCCGTCGGCTGGATCGAGTCATAGTGTCACCTATCCGGACTTACCCGTGCAGCCACATTTGCCGGTATGGGACGGCGCTAGCTTGGTCTATTGTCTTGCCTCTTGTCGGTACCACCAAACTAGGGAAGGTTATGCGTGCGCGCTACCCTGGCCCGGTAGGCGGCGATAACCTTGTGAGCCCAGTTGTTTGTTTGCGCGCGGTCCCCGTTTGGGACAGTTTTGTTTGGCCATGACGGTGGCAGGTGTCACGGGGTGACACAGGGGCCACCCAGGACATGACCCTGGGAGGGTATGATTGTCGGTGGGACCGTAAGAGTGCCAGGCAATAGACCGAGTTTTGTTGGAGCAGCACTGGTCCACCCGAATGGGAACATGTACTAAAGTACGAGGCCAGGCGCTCCATGGTGTGGGTAAAGTGCGCAACCTCTGCAGAGTGTAAATCTATTCGAATAGCCGCGTCCTCGGTCATGGACAGTTCGTGTAGGCCCCTATTTGGTCTGTGTCGAGTCTGGAGGAACAAACTATATAATGTTAATAATGAACCAGAGAATGGTAAGGGTTGTCAGACTTGCAGTACAGATGCATGGACATCAGATGATGTCAGAGGTATGATGTTAGCCATGCGATGGCTATGAGATGAGTGGTCGGATGACCACAGGACTTGGATTTGGTTTGGATCATGACATATTCGGAGTATGGATTATTTACTTGATGTATTTTACTTCAGTAATTATCATGCTAGATAATCTTGCTATGACATGAAGATTAATACTGCTAGATGATTAATCTTGCTAGATAATTTTTCCATGACATGATAGTTAATACTGTTAAGATAACAAGTACATGCTTGAATGCCATGGATTGCATTGCTTGGTGTATATGTTGGTTTGGTTTGCTTGCGAGTACATTCAAAAGTACTCAGCGGCCTTCAATGTGGCCAGGTTCACCTAAGGATTCGACGACCTCTAGCGAGGAGCCGGAGTGTTCGCGGGCTAGAAGAGTAGCCCAGTCAGATCCCTGTGGATTGGAGCCGCACCAGGACCATGCCGCCTTAGATAGAGCTTTTCCGCTGCCATCACCCTTGTAATATCTCATGTAAGCCTTATATACCCATTAATATAAATGTCTGTGTTCATGATACTTGTTGTAAAAGCACATGCCAGAGTGATTTTCCTGGGCTGGTATGTGCGGCGACCGTCTGGCTACAGTGGTAATCAGGCGGGGCGCCACACGCCGGGCGCGGGTTCGGTCGGTTGCGCAGCACTGTGACAGGTCTTGTCCTTCGTCATAGGGCGGTCGGCGCCGCCTAGCAACAGGATCGTGCCACCCGGACACCGCCCGCCCCGGGCGGGGACGCAGGGAATGTTGTCGCCACGCCCGCCGGGGCCGGTGCAAAGGCGGGAGTGATGTAGCCACGCTTGCCTCACCGTGAGGGGTTGCCCTCCAGTGGCCAGCCGGCATGGGCCAGCCGGCCGGGCCGGATCGCCACGCCGAGCCGGCTCGCGCTGGGGAGCCGGCGTGCAGGCCAGCCGGATTGAGGGGCTTGCCTTGCCCCGATGTTTTTTAAAAAGAAGGGGGATCCGGGCTCCGTGGCCTACCCGGGGATCATCCCCCCCGACAAGGGGCCCACAAGCCTGGGGGGCGTGCCCTACCCCCCTGGGCGTGCCCTCCAGGCTTGCCGCCTCCACGTGGCTCTTCTGGCCTTCTCCCAAAGCTTCCTGGGTCTCTTCTGGTCCAGAAAAAATTAATCCAAAGTTTTTTTCTCGTTTGGACACTTTTTGATAATGATTTTCTGAAAAGGCAAAAAAAAGCAGAAAACAACAACTGGCACTGGGCAGTGGCTAATAGCTTAGTCCCAAAAAATGATATATAATGGCATATAATTGCATATAAAACATCCAAGATTGATACTATAATAGCATGGAACAATCAAAAATTATAGATACGTTGGACACGTATCAAGCATCCCCAAGCTTAATTCCTGCTCGTCCTCGAGTAGGTAAATGATAAAAAACAGAATTTTTGATGTGAATGCTACCTATCATGTTTGATCATGTTATCTCTCTTACGATATGAATAATAAGATCCGAATGATTCAAAGCAATAGTCTATAATTTGATATAAAGACATCAATACTCAGGCATACTAATAAACAATCATGTCTTTCAAAATAAAAATGCTAAAGAACGTTATCCCTACAAAATCATATAATCCTATCATGCTGCATCTTCTTAACACAAAGTATTTATCATGAACTACCCCGATGACAAGCCGAGCAATTGGTTCATACTTTTTAACGCGCTTCAGCTTTTTCAACTCCCATGCAATACATCAGCGCAAGCCATGGATATAGCACTATGGGTGGAATAGAGTGTGGTGGTAGAGATAAATAAGAGAAGTCAAAAATAAGAAGATAGTCTCACATAAATGAGGCTAATCAACGGGCTATGGAGATGCCCATCAATTGATGTCAATGCGAGGAGTAGGGATTGCCATGCAACGGATGCACTAAGAGCTATAAGTGTATGAAAGCTCAACATGAAAACTAAGTGGGTGTGCATCCAACTTGCTTGCTCATGAAGACCTCGGGCATTTGAGGAAGTGTGGCACCCCGGCTCAGAGCAACCGGTTTACGTTGCATTGCCAGCCCAGAGATCAAGTCTTCTGTCAATACACAACTACTTGGTACAGAAAACAACCGCTTTATTGATCTCTAGCAGATACATAGGTTCCAAATATTACATGATAAGCGAGGCCAAGCGGCACACACGGTGCGGCTGCACTTATGTACATTATTTAGTAGACATCTCAGGGGCCTCAATGATAAAGGGATCTACTACGCGGCAGCGGAACGACGAGGTAGCGGAACTCCACTCCACAGGGACACTACTGGGACACGGCCTAGAGCGCGACATACTGCTCGACATCCACACCATGCACGGCTTCTCCTGCATCTGGCATGATAAGCCAGGTGAGTACTTTGAATGTACTCGCAAGCTCACAGCAAACAAAACAAGTACGACAAACAACAACAAGGCATTTAACAAGTTTAATGCATGAGCATGATACTATCCAACATGAGGTGTGCGTGAAAAGTTGTCGTGGTCCCAAGGACCAACTTACCATTTCGGGTTACCACGTAACCACCGTTCATAACTTACCCACGTGATCCGTACTCGATCACAGCAATACCTTTTCATAGTGATCCTCACTCGATCACCAATTCTGCATGTGCCATCTTGTGAATCTTAGTGTGCAAGTTAATTATATCCGTTGACCCACTGTGTGACCTACTACGAACTGTGTCCATATCCGAGGATGCGGCTATCGATAGATTACACACTCTGCAGAGGTTAGTACACTGTACCCACACTACGGAACTCATGGCCTCGTGCTCCCATTCGGGTGGACCAACGATATTCCGACAAAACCAATCTATTGCATGATACTCTCCCGGCCACTCCGACAAACTCCCCTTTGGGCTATGTCATGGGTGCTCCCGATGTCAACTCGTGGCATCCGCCACCTCTGTGGCTGCCACCGTCATGGCCAAACAAAAACATCATCCTAAACGGGGAACTCGGTACCGTAAAACTCGGGCACACAAGGTTATGACTGCCTACCGGGCCAGGGTAGCGCCAGTGCACAACCTTCCCTAGTAGGAGGCACCGGCGAGAGGCATGACAATAGACCGCATTAGGGCATCCCCATCCAGGCAAGTGTGGTTGCACTGGTGAGCTCGATTCGGTGGCACCATGACTCGATCAACAGCATGTTCAAGTTGAATTAGCATCAAGTTTAACTTGAAATGAAATGATTCGAGCCATAGTATGTGAATGGATGCACGGGTCATGCTCATGAGTAATGAATGCATCTTGTTACCACGAAAGCATATGACATATCTCTACTGCACATTTTATCAAGAAAGCATATACCCTACTGTGTACTATCAAAATGGCATGGAACAAATTCTATGCAATAAGTTCTATATAGCAAATCATTTTAATAGTGAATTATATGATGAATTTAATTCAAATAAACCATTGCTATTGCAATGCCATCCTTGCATATGAATGTTGTGACTTGCCTTGGTTCAGAGGAGTGTCACAATACTCCTGGTCTTCTCCAACACAATTAGGAGCTTCTGAAAATATTTTAAATGCAAAAAGACAATGTCACATAAAGCATTTTATTTTACCAGAAATTATCAACAGCAAGAAAAATTCTAAAATTTGGCATGCATAAACTTTGGCTCAATACAAACCAGTAGTAAAAAAGAATCAACTCAATTGGAATTATAGAATAGAAATTATAGCTGGTCAAAGTTGAGGTCAGAATCTGGTCAAAATATTCATTTAAATGAATTTAACCGAATTTCCAGAACAGGCCACGTCGAAGGCGTATTTCTAGAGTACGCCTCCACTTAGAAAACGATTCGGGGGAGAGAGAGAGGCTAATAGTGGGTCCCACTGTCAGGATTAAAAGAGAGAGAGAGAGGGAATAAGAGAGGCGGCGCTATCGCCGGTGGTTCTCCGGCGAGGAGCCACGGCGGTCGGGAGGTTCTTCTCCAGAGACTGCGCCGGAGCTCGTTGGATTCGGTGATTCCGGCGATGATCCGACGAACCAGTGGCACCGTCGAGCTCAGGAGATCACCACGACCTCGAGGGGAGCAGAGAGCGAAGCTGGGGGTGGCTGGGATGAGTGCACGGTCCAGGGGGATCCGCGGCGCATTCCGATGATGATCGGCGGCAGGAGGCCCTCCCGGCCTTGCCGCGCTCATGGGAGAGTGATTTGTGGCCAGGTGAAGTGAGAGTGATGGCTAGACGGGCTCGGGGACGGCTCTATTTATAGATGGAGTGTGGCCGTGCTCGGGACTCCGCTGGTGATGAACTGCAGAAGAAGAGAGAGGGACAGGAGCTCGGGCGCGATGTGGAGGAGGAGTAGTGGTGCATAGCTACGTGGTGCACGCGTGCAAGCACAGTGTGGCGCACTACGCGGAGTAACCGGAGCACGCGCGCCCACTGTTCTACCTGGTAGCGTTCGGCCGCTTCCGGCGAGCAGCTTGCCGGCGTCGGGAAGGAGCAGGGCGAGGCTAGGTGGTGTGGTGGGGGCTGCTGCGAGGCGGGGACATGCTGCGGTGGCGAGCGGAGAGTGAATGGACGGCGGCAGAGGGACCCGGTGTACAGAGCGCGGCGAGCGCATGCCAACCCCGTGCACCTCACGCGGTCACCGCGTGCACTGGCACACGTGGTGCTTTCGGCGCTGCCAAACCGTGTCAATTGAGAAGTCCCTTCAACGCGGTGCCTAGAGCTGCCCTTGGCTTGCCATCTGGCGCACTGGACATGACTTGAGCTTGATGCAAAGTTTCTGGATAGAAACTTGTGACAAAAGCTGGGGACAAACGGCTAGGAATTAAGAGCTGAAATTGTGGGGTTAAGCATCTCTTAGGAGGGTAGTCATGTGGTAAAAATTTCAGCTCCAACAGATCAAGGAAAAATGTACTTGCTTCACAAAGTGCCCATTCTGTCCAGAAGCAAAAACATTTTCCTTAGCTGAAAATTTCCAAATGACCATGGGATATTTTTGCATAGGGAGGTGAGGCATGATCCAAAGAATATTTGGGAATTTTCTTGGAATTTTTGGAGCAATAAAAATGAGGGTTGCTTCATAGCTTATTGAGAAAATAGGCATTTTCAGGAAGAAAAAGAATATAATGCCATTAAATAAAAATATCCAATGGCATTATGGTGAGAGGGATGAGGTATAGGTCAGGTTTAGGGATGGTAGAACCCACTTGGAAGAAAATCAAAAATAATTCCAAGTGGTAAGTCCAAAAGAATTGACTGAAAGACCCAAATGCAAATTAAAATATTCAAAAAAATCCAAATAAAAGGAAAAGCAAAAATCCAGGGTGTTACAAACCTCCCCCCCCTTAGGATGAATCTCGTCCTTGAGATTCGGTTGCTTAGGAAACAAATATGGGTATGCAGTCCTTAAGAAATCCTCTCTTTCCCAGGTGGCCTCATCCTCAGTGTGGTGCTCCCATTGGACCCTGTAAAACTTTATAGTTTTGCTGCGGGTGACTCTGTCCATCTCTTCCAAAATTCTCAAGGGTTTCTCTTCATATGTTAAATCCTTGGCAAGCTCTAGTTCGGTCATATATGTCTGTTTTGCGGGTGGTGCGGTGCATTTCCGTAGCTGAGACACATGGAAAACATCATGAACCTCGGATAGCTCGGGAGGCAATTCTAACTGATAAGCCACTTTGCCCACTCTGGTCATGACTGGAAACGTACCGATGTACCTTGGTGCGAGCTTTCCCCGAGTATGAAACCTTTTAACTCCTTTCATGGGGGTAACTCGGAGATATGCATATTCACCTGGTTCGAAACTGATCTACCTATGCTTTGAGTCATAGTAGCTCTTCTGACGAGATTTTGCTACTTGCAGTTTGTCTCGAATTTCTTTAACTTGCTTTTCTGCTTCCATCATCAAATCAGTCCTGAAGATTCGGCTGTCTCCTGTCTAAGATCAGTTCAGCGGGGTGCGACACTTACGTCCGTATAGAGCCTCAAAGGGTGACATCTTGAGACTAGTTTGATAGCTGTTGTTGTAGGAAAACTCAGCGTACGGTAGGCTATCTTCCCATTTGGGTCCATGAGCAAGAGCACATGCCCGAAGCATGTCTTCCAAGATCTGATTTACCCATTCTGTCTGCCCATCGGTCTGAGGGTGATAAGCAGTGCTATGCTTCAAAGCGGTTCCCAAGGCTTGGTGTAGACGTAGCAAGAATGCCGAGGTAAACAAAGATCCTCAGTATGAAGTGATAGTCCTAGGTATCCCATGCAGACTGATAATCCTGGATATGTAAAGTTGAGCGAGTTGGTCTGCACGGTAGGTTGTCCTTATTGGAATAAAGTGAGCCACCTTTGTCAACATGTCGACCACAACCCATATAGAGTTATTTCCTCGTGGTGTCTTTGGTAATCCCACGATGAAGTCCATGCAGATATCATCCCATTTCCATTGCGGAACGGGTAAGGGTTGAAGTAGACCGGTGGGTTTTTGATGTTCAGCCTTCACCTTATTGCGTATATCGCAAGAGGCGACATAATAAGCGATATCTTTCTTCATACCTTCCCACCAGAATGTTTGCTTCAAATCTTGATACATTTTAGAGCCTCCGGGATGAATGGAGTATGCAGACTCGTGAGCTTCCTTCAGAATCTGCTGCTTTAATTCCCCACGGTCAGGTACACAGACTCGATTCCGAAATCGGAGGGTACCTTTATCATCAAGGTTGAAATCTTGCGTCTTCCCTTCGCGTACTTGGGCCATTACCTTGAGTAACATTGGGTCACCAGGTTGAGCATTACGGATTTCGTCTTCCAGAGTAGGGGTTACTTCCAAGGTAACCAAGCAAGTTGCATCACAAATGATCATATTGAGCAGAGCTGTTTCTTCTTGAAGTGCTGGGTGCAGACGCTCGATTAATGAGTTTGCAGTGGCCGGTTTACGACTAAGAGCATCGGCAACCACATTTGCCTTTCCTGGGTGGTAGTTGATACCAAGGTCATAGTCTTTGACCAACTCAAGCCATCTTCTTTGTCGGAGGTTCAAGTCCTGTTGCGTGAATATATACTTGAGACTCTTGTGATCGGTGAAGATTTGACATCGTTTTCCAATGATGTAATGCCTCCAAATTTTTAAGGCATGAACCGCAGCTGCCATTTCCAAATCATGTGTAGGATAATTCTCCTCATGCGGTCAGAGCTGTCTTGATGCATAGGCCACGACCTTTCCATCTTGCATAAGCACACACCCAATGCCATGCCTGGATGTGTCGCAATAGATGTCGAAGCTCCGGTAGATATCTGGTAGGGTCAACATTGGATCGATGGTCAAACGGGTCTTTAGCTCATTGAAACTATTCTCACATGCTTCCGTCCATATGAACTTATGATTCTTCTTGAGTAGTTCCGTCATTGGTTTGGCAATCTTTGAGAAGCCTTCGATGAAGCGACGGTAATAACCTGCCAGACCCAAGAATCTCCTTATTTCTGCCACTGAAACAGGTGTCTTCCAATTTAATACTTCTCTAACTTTGCTTTGATCCACAGCCACTCCTTGAGCGGAAAGAGTATGCCCAAGGAATCCCACTTCCTTAAGCCAGAATTCACATTTGCTGAACTTGGCGTAGAGTTGATGAGCGCGTAATCGCTCCAATACTGCTCGGAGATGCTGTTTGTGTTCTTCTTCACTTTTGTAATATATAAGGATGTCATCAATGAATACGACCACGAACTTGTCCAAAAAGTCCATGAATACCTTGTTCATCATGTGCATGAAGAATGCAGGAGCATTGGTCAGCCCAAATGACATGACCGTATACTCGTACAGTCCATATCATGTAGTGAATGTGGTCTTGGGTATATCTTCTTTTCTGATTTTCAGCAGGTAATACCCGGTGCGCAAATCAATCTTGGAGAACACTTGAGCTCCACCAAGTTGATCGAACAAATCATCGATCCTGGGCAGCGGGTATTTATTCTTGATTGTGACATCATTGAGAGCGCAGTAGTCAACACACATCCGGAGACTGCCATCCTTCTTGCCCACAAATATTGCAGGTGCTCCCCAAGGAGACGAACTGGGGCGAATATATCCTTTCTGAAGCATCTCATCCAATTGCTTCTTCAACTCCACTAGTTCAGATGAAGGCATACGATAATATTTCTTGTAAATCGGTGATGTCCCGGGCACAAGCTCAATGCAAAACTCAAGCTCTCGATCGGATGACATGCCTGGCAATTCATCTGGAAACACATCTGGGAATTCACAGACCACTGGGACTAGATTCATATCTGTAGCACTTGCTGCATAAACCATCCCCTTCTTTGGCATGGCTCTACCAGCAAAGAACCGAGCAGACTGGCCCGAGGGATTTATTAGCGTGACTTCTCTTGTTGCGCAGTTGATGCAGACCTGGTGTCTTGTCAACCAATCCATCCCCAAAATAATATCCAATGTTGGAGATTCAATGGATACCAGGGATGCGGGGAAGATAACTCCATTGATTGATATTTCCAATCCTCGCCATACAATATTTGTCCTGAGCCTGGATCCAGGGGATTGTACCACCATAACTTTGTCCAAAAGAGTATAGGAAAGTCAATGTTGGGCAACAAAACTTCGTGAAATAAAAGAATGGGAAGCCCCGGAATCGAATAAAATTGTTGCAGGTATGTCATTAATAGGAAACATACCAATGACCACATCGGGAACTTCGGAAGCTTCTTCGGCGGAGATATGATGAACTTGCCCTTGAATATACTTCCGATTGGGGAATTGTCCCACATAATTGACTTGAGGCTTCAGGTTGGTTGGCGACTTTCCGTTCTTGGGACACTGTCTAGCGTAATGCCCAGTTTGTCCACATGAGTAACATGCATTGTTACGCTGACAGTCTTCCTTGTTTGGCTTGGTGACCACAGTCTTAATCTAACTTTCATTCTTGATGTTCCCCTGCTGCCAGGTTGGCTTGAACTCGAACTGGGGTTGCTGCCAAGTACGAACCTTCTAAAAAACTTGCCCTTCCTTCTTGGGCTCAAACTTGCGTTTGCGGTCTTCATAGGCAGTCTTATGATCATTAACCAGTTTGTGTTCCCTTTCGGCAATGAGTGCCTTGTTCACCAGAGTTTGGAAGTCGGGGAAATCCAGCATGTTGAGTGCACATCGGAGGGTAAGGTTGAGTCCTCCGAGGAATCGATCTATCTTCCATTCTTCGGTGGCCACATAATGTGTAGAATAACGGGCAAAGTGATTGAACTTGTATAAATACTCACTTACAGTCGAGTTCCCTTGTGTAAGGGTGAGGAATTCTCGCTGCTTGACCTTCAAGATGCTGGCGGGAATATGATACTTGCGGAATTTATCTTTGAATTTATCCCAAGTAATCTCGTCTTCAGCAGGCCACATGATTTTGGCATTATCCCACCATATAGCAGCTGGTCCTTCCAGATAATGGGTGGCGAAGGGTACCTTATCAACATCTTCAGTGCGAGCAATTTCTAGCTTCTTTTCAATGGTCCTCAACCAGTCATCGGCTTCCATTGGGTCCACTGCTTGACTGAAACTTGGCGGTTAGGTCCTCTGAAAGTCTGACAGCTTGGTGTGATTACCATTGTGATTATTCTGCCCGACCATAGTCTGCATGCTTCTCAGGAATTCCATCAGATCTTGGTTCCTCTTCTCCTCAAACATTCACATAATCTGCTCCGTAGTGGGTGCTTCTGGTGGAGGAGGTGGTGGCTGGTATGGTTCTGGAGAATGTCCTGCTTGCCTGGCGGATCGACGAACTGGAGTATCGTCGCCACCATGACAGTTACTGCCACACCTTGTCATCCTATATGTGTTTCCCAATACGAAGCATCGAGATGAGCAACATCCATTAGGGGAAAAAATAGGAAGGTGAAGCAACAAACCCGGAAGAGAAATCGAGAAAAGCCAAAGCGAATAACAGAAAACAGCATAATTATACAATACATCATCCAACATACATAACAGGGTGACAGCATGGATAGTACTACCACATGCATACAACCAAACACCACATCATCCTCATCTACTCGTGACGGCAGTGATCACACTGGCACTCTGACGGTCCTGCTGGTGTCTCCTCGGTGTCGGACTCCGAATCAGAACTGATAACAGACACCTCCGGAGCAAAGGAAACACGACAACGCTGACGGGATGACTCTCCCTCAGGGTCTGGAGCAAGGTGGCTCTGCAGCATCAAAGCGGCTGGGGTAGCGAGAAGCATAGCCCACTGGGCTGGGGACTCATGGGGAGTCACTGCCGAAGTACCCGAGTTACTCTGAGAAGGTGTGGGAGTCACTGGTGCAGGTGGAGGTAAGGTAACTGGAGGAACAAGCGATGTATGGATAAGTAAAGGTGGAGCGAAGGAAGATCGAGCGGCAGCTAACTCGTCTCGAGCGCGGTTCAGCTCCTGGGCTAGGCTGACGATCAGAAAGTATCCAACCGTTATGTAACGAGACAGGTGGCTGGCTGACCGGTCACACTCCGGATCAATGTAAGGGAAACGGATCTGTCCTGACTCAAACAGGGACGGATAGAAGTAGAAACCTGGGTGAGTCTGCATCTGAATCTCGTTATAGCACAAGTCAGTGAGAGCCTCGAATGCTGCAAACTGGACTGCCTGGTCGGGTGTAGAAGCAGTCCCGCCCTTGGTGGAGCGAGGGTAAGTGCCCACCACGGTACTGTTGTGCATGACGACCTCTGCGTGATACTCGTAAACACCATCATCAAGCTGCTCTCGATACACCTGGTACACAAGGTCATCGCCGTCGGGGTAGAGTCGGTGCCACACGTTGCTAAGCAGATGCGGAAAGGTGGAAGGTGCCGGCTCAGGCTGATACGGATAAGGGACTGGTGCCATCTATACTCACAATATTAGCTGATCAGTATTAACAGTAAACTATATGCATGCAATGCAACACCCAAGTGCAGAGTCAAACCTCAAATCGCTACAAAAACTACCGTTTTCTAACGCGTCGACTGTCTAGGGCGTCCTACAGTCAGCGCGGCTCTGATACCAAGCGTTTTGGCACCCCGGCTCAGAGCAACCGGTTTACCTTGCATTGCCAGCCCAGAGATCAAGTCTTCTGGCAATACACAACAACTTGGTACAGAAAACAACTGCTTTATTGATCTCTAGCGGATACATAGGTTCCAAATATTACATGATAAGCGAGGCCAAGTGATACGTCTCCAACGTATCTATAATTTTTTATTGTTCCATGCTGTTATAATATCAATCTTGGATGTTTTTATATACATTTACAGCAATTATATATCATTTTTTGGGACTAACCTATTAACTTAGTGCCCAGTGCCAGTTGTTGTTTTCTGCCTGTTTTTTGTTTTACAGAATATCAATACCAAACGAAGTCCAAATGCCACGAAACTTTTTGAAGATTTTTTTCTGGACAAGATAAACACTAGAAGCTTCGGAAGGAGGCCAGAAGACCCTGGAGGTGGCCATGAGCCACCAAGGCGCGCCTGGGGGGGCAGGCGCGCCCTGGTGCCTCATGGGCCCACCTCTGACTATTTTGACCTAATTCCACCACTATAAATTCCCAAAAATCGGGATACCAACAGAGGAGTCCACGAAATACTTTTTCCGCCGCTGCAAGTTTCTGTTCTCGAGAGATCCCATCTGGTGGCCTTTTCCGGTGCTCCGCCGGAGGGGGAATCGATCACGGAGGGGCTCTACATCAACCTTGCTGCCCTTTCGATGATGCGTGAGTAGTTTACCACAGACCTTCGGGTCCATAGTTAGTAGCTAGATGGCTTCTTCTCTCTTTTTGATCTTCAATACAATGTTCTCCTCGATGTTCTTGGAGTTCTATCCGATGTAATCACTTTTTGCGGTGTGTTTGTTGGGAGCCGATGAATTGTGAGTTTATGATCAGATTATCCATGAATATTATTTGAGTCTTCTCTGATCTCTTTTATGCATGATTATTATAGCTTCGTATTTCTTCTCCGATCTATTGATTTGGTTTGGCCAACTAGATTGATTTATCTTGCCATGGGAAGAGGTGCTTTGTAATGGGTTCGATCTTGCGGTGCTCAATCCTAGTGACAGAAAGGGACATGACACGTATGTATCATTGCTATTAAGGGTAAAAAGATGGGGTTTATTCATGCATGAGTTTACTTTGTCTACATCATGTCATCTTGCTTAAGGCCTTACTCCGTTCTTTATGGACTTAATACACTAGATGCATGCTGGATAGCGGTCGATGTGTGGAGTAATATTAGTAGATGCAGGCAGGAGTCGGTCTACTTGTCTCGGATGTGATGCCTATATACATGATCATTGCCTTTGACATCGTCATGAATATTAGCTTTTCTATCAATTGCCCAACAGTAATTTGTCTACCCAACGTATGCTATTTTCTTGAGAGAAGCCTCTAGTGAAAACTATGGCCCCCGGGTCTACCTCTATCAAATTACTAAAACCCTAAAAATATTTGCTGCACTTTTATCTTATTTATTTTATTTTGTATTTTTTTAATCTATCTATCTATCACCATACAATTTAATCTTGCAATTGACCGCCGAGGGATTGACAACCCCTCGTTTGCGTTGGGTGCAAGGATTTGTTGTTTGTGTGCAGGTACTGCTAACGAGGTGTTTCGTGAATCTCCTACTGGATTGATAACCTTGGTTTCATAACTGAGGGAAATACTTACCTCTACTATGCTGCATCATCCCTTCCTCTTCGGGGAAAATACCAACGCAAGCTACAAGTAGCAGGAAGAATTTCTGGCGCCGTTGTCGGGGAGACATCATCAACATCTATCCAGTACCTTTGCATAAACTCTCATCTCCTTGCATTTATTTTATTTGCCTCTCGTTTTCATCTCCCCCACTTCCAAAAAGTTTTTACAAAAATACAAAAATATTTTCCATTTGCCTTTTTCTTGTTTGCTTGTTTGCTTGCTTGCTTTATCATTATGGCTAGTTCTTCGCTAGTTACTATTACCCCTGAAAATGAAGTACTTAATTTTAAACAAAGGGGAGGAGAGAATTTAAAAGATGCTTGGTATAGGATTTGTGATGCTCATAATATATCAACTCGTAAGCAACCCACCACAATCCTCCTTCGCAATTTTTATGTGGGTATTACTACTTGGTATAGATTCATACTTGATACTATTACTGGAGGGAATTTCTTGATGTGTCCCTCTATGGATGCTTTCAATGCTATGGGAAATTTAGTGGGATCACCACCTATCACTGTTAATGAAACAACTTTGACTTTGGAACATGTTATGCAAAGGTTAGATGCTATTGAAAATAAAATGCCTACCGTTGAGCATATTGAAAATTTAGATAAAAAGATTCATAACCATGTTACTCAATTTGGATCAAAAGTAGGGATTACTCTTAAGATGCTAAAAGAGAAAGAACCAATAATTAATGAAAGGGTGGAACAAAGTCCCGCTAGGATCGATAAGTTGGAAGAAATTATTAATAATTTGGGTTTCGCTTTTTCTTCTGCTAAAACTATTGAAAAAACTACTCCTAGCAAGAACTGCAAGTTTATGTATGTTCCTAAGACCAATGGTGCTATATCTAGTAAGGGAAGTGAGGATCTTAAAATGATTAGCGTGCACCCCAATTTCATTGATATAATTAAGGAACCTATTCACAAAAGTAAAATGCTTGATTTTGTGCCTAGATTGTGATGGTGAGAAACACTTATGTTAAATCTATTAGAAAAAATGGATGTGTGATTGAGGAGTTGGAAACCAAAGATGACAATACTTGAAACTACGCATTATGCCTAGCTAGGGGCATAAAACAATAGCGCTTGTTGGGAAGCAACCCAATGAATAAAATATTTTTTTTCTTTTTGTTTCTGTTATTGTGTGTTTTCATATTTATGTTACTGTTATGATTGTGTTTTTGTGTTTTTAATTAGTGTTTGTGTCAAGTAAAGCCTTGAGGATGATTTGGGAGATAGTATAATTGATGCTGTTTGGAAAACAGAAAGTTTTGCGTCCAGTGCTAGAATTTTGGTTCTGTACTGGGGCGTCAGAAAAATCTGAAATTTTTACACAGTATTGGTATATGAATTTCCCACGTTGTCCTAATTTTTGAGAATTTTTGGAGTTACAGAAGTATGGCTTTTAAATAGATTGCTACAGAATGTTCTGTTTTTGACAGATTCTGTTTTTGATGCACTACTTGCTTGTTATGATGAAACTATGGATTGTATCGGGGGGGGGGGGGGGGGGTATAAGCCATGGAGAAGTTATAATACAGTAGGTATAATGCAAAAATAAAATATGAATGGGTTGCAACAGTACTTAAAGTAGTGATTTATTTTGTTATACTAACGGATCTCACGAAGGTTTTGTTGAGTTTTGTGTGATTGAAGTTTTCAAGTTTTGGGTGAGATCACGATGGATGAAGAATAAGGAGTGGCAAGAGCCTAAGCTTGGGGATGCCCGAGGCACCCCAAGGTAATATTCAAGGAAGACTCAAGCGTCTAAGCTTGGGGATGCCCCGGAAGGCATCCCCTCTTTCTTCTACCAACCATCGGTAATTTTACTTGGAGCTATATTTTTATTCGTCACATGATATGTGTTTTGCTTGGAGCGTCATGTATTATATGAGTCTTTGCTTTGTTTGCTTTTTAGTTTGTCAAAATCATCTTTGCTCGACACACCTATTTGAGAGAGCCACACATTCATCATAATTTGTTAGAATACTCTATGTGCTTCACTTAATTTTTTGAGCTAGGCAGTTGCTCTAGTGCTTCACTTAAATCTTTTTGAGCACGGCGGTGGCTATATTTTGAAGAAATATTTAAACGCTCATGCTTCACTTATATTATTTTGTGAGTTGATAAGATAAAATTTTGAAGAAATATTTGAACTCTCGTGCTTCACTTATATTATTTTGAGAGTTGATAAGATTGAATTTTTGAAGAAATATTTGCACTCTCATGCTTCACTTAAATCTTTTTGAGAGTTGATGATAGTAATGGTAATTTGCACAAGATATGACTTTGGTCCCAAAGTGATGAATATTCAAGAGGGATATAATAAAAACTTTCATATAGATCATTGGATATGATAAGTGTGATTCCTTGCAATAGTTTTGTGATATGGAGATGATAATATGTGAGTCATGTTAGTGGGTAATTATGATTTAGTAAGAATATTAGTGTTAAGGTTTGTGATTCCCTATGCATGCACATCAAGTCAATAGTTATGCAACGAAATTATATCCTACTTATGGTGCATTATTCGGTGTTAGTTATGTTCAATGCATGTTTATGACCGTTTTCACTTTTTGGTTGGTTGCTTCTCAATCTATTTGCTAGCCTTCATTTGTACTAAGCGGAAATACTGCTTGTGCATCCAAACTCCTTAAACCCAAGTTGTGCCAAATGAGTCCACCATACCTACCTATATGCGGTATTGCCATGCCGTTCCAAGTAAATTTGCGTGTGCCAACTCTAATTTTCAAAATAATTTTTCCGTTTTGTGTGCCCGTACCGCTCATGAAGCGGCAGGGGGTGGCCATTATTTTCCATGCTAGGTGTGTTATTCTCACGATGAGTGTTTATTCACTTGTCATTCCACGAGAGAGTGGCTGGTAATAGGGATGCCCAGTCCCACAATGAAATCAAAAATAATAACAACAAAATTCCTTGGAAAGTGTTGGTTTGGAGGGCACCCGTGGATACGGCTAGCCATGGATTGTGAAAGAATGGTGGAAAGGAAATAAACTTTACTTTCTGTTTGGGAACCGCCTATGATGTGTCTAGCATGGAAAATATTGGGAATTCTTGGTCGTTTTCGTTGACAGGAAAAGCCTGCCTCTCAATTTTTTTATCTCTTTAATTTCAGCCTTGAGCTCTGGCACATTTGCAAATCTCTGCTTCCCTCTGCGAAGGGCCTATCTATTTAATTTTATGCTATTTTTATTTTTATTTGAGTCTCCATCTTCTTTTTTAAAGCACCAACTAGAGAGCACTATTCCCGGTGCCAGTTGCTGTTTTCTGCCTGTTTTTGGTTTTACAGAATATCAATACCAAACGAAGTCCAAATGCCACGAAACTTTTTGGAGATTTTTTTCTGGACAAGATAAACACTAGAAGCTTCGGGAGGAGGCCAGAAGACCCTGGAGGTGGCCACGAGCCACCAGGGCGCGCCTGGGGGGGCAGGCGCGCCCTGGTGCCTCGTGGGCCCACCTCTGACTATTTTGACCTAATTCCACCACTATAAATTCCCAAAAATCGGGAAACCAACAGAGGAGTCCACGAAATACTTTTTCCGCCGCCGCAAGTTTCTGTTCTCGAGAGATCCCATCTGGAGGCCTTTTCCGGTGGTCCGCCGGAGGGGGAATCGATCACGGAGGGGCTCTACATCAACATTGCTGCCCTTCCGATGATGCGTGAGTAGTTTACCACAGACCTTTGGGTCCATAGTTAGTAGCTAGATGGCTTCTTCTCTCTTTTTGATCTTCAATACAATGTTCTCCTCGATGTTCTTGGAGTTCTATCCTATGTAATCACTTTTTGCGGTTTGTTTGTTGGGATCCGATGAATTGTGAGTTTATGATCGGATTATCCATGAATATTATTTGAGTCTTCTCTGATCTCTTTTATGCATGATTATTATAGCTTTGTATTTCTTCTCCGATCTATTGATTTGATTTGGCCAACTAGATTGATTTATCTTGCCATGGGAAGAGGTGCTTTGTAATGGGTTCGATCTTGCGGTGCTCAATCCCAGTGACAGAAAGGGACATGACACGTACGTATTGTTGCTATTAAGGGTAAAAAGATGGGGTTTATTCAGGCGTGAGTTTACTTTGTCTACATCATGTCATCTTGCTTAAGGCGTTACTCCGTTCTTTATGGACTTAATACACTAGATGCATGCTGGATAGCGGTCGATGTGTGGAATAATAGTAGTAGATGCAGGCAGGAGTCGGTCTACTTGTCTCGGACATGATGCCTATATACATGATCATTGCCTTGGATATCGTCATGATTATTAGCTTTTCTATCAATTGCCCAACAGTAATTTGTCTACCCACCGTATGCTATTTTCTTGAGAGAAGCCTCTAGTGAAAACTATGGCCCCCGGCTCTACCTCTATCAAATTACTAAAACCCTAAAAATATTTGCTGCACTTTTATCTTATTTATTTTATTTTGTATTTTTGTTTAATCTATCTATCTATCACCATACAATTTAATCTTGCAATTAACCGCCGAGGGATTGACAACCCCTTGTTTGCGTTGGGTGCAAGGATTTGTTGTTTATGTGCATGTACTGCTAACGAGGTGTTGCGTGATTCTCCTAATGGATTGATAACCTAGGTTTCATAACTGAGGTAAATACTAACCTCTACTATGCTGCATCATCCCTTCCTCTTCGGGGAAAATACCAACGCAAGCTACAAGTAGCACTAAGCGGCACACACGGTGCGGCTGCACTTATGTACATTATTTAGTAGACATCTCAGGGGCCTCAATGATAAAGGGATCTACTACGCGGCAGCGGAACGACGAGGTAGCGGAACTCCACTCCACAGGGACACTACTGGGACACGGCCTAGAGCGCGACATACTGCTCGACATCCACACCATGCACGGCTTCTCCTGCATCTGGCATGATAAGCCAGGTGAGTACTTTGAACGTACTCGCAAGCTCACAGCAAACAAAACAAGTACGACAAACAACAAGAAGGCATTTAACAAGTTTAATGCTTGAGCATGATACTATCCAACATGAGGTGTGCGTGAAAAGTTGCCGTGGTCCCTAGGACCAACTTACCATTTCGGGTTACCACGTAACCACCGTTCATAACTTACCCACGTGATCCTTACTCGATCACAGCAATACCTTTTCATAGTGATCCTCACTCGATCACCAATTCTGCATGTGCCATCTTGTGAATCTTAGTGTGCAAGTTAATTATATCTGTTGACCCACGGTGTGACCTACTACGAACTGTGTCCATATCCGAGGACGCGGCTACCAATAGATTACACACTCTGCAGAGGTTAGTACACTGTACCCACACTACGGAACTCATGGCCTCGTGCTCCCATTCGGGTGGACCAACGATATTCCGACAAAACCAATCTATTGCATGACACTCTCCCGGCCACTCCGACAAACTCCCCTTTGGGCTATGTCATGGGTGGCCCCGATGTCAACTCGTGACATCCGCCACCTCTGTGGCTGCCACCGTCATGGCCAAACAAAAACATCGTCCCAAACAGGGACCTCGGTATCGTAAAACTCGGGCACACAAGGTTATGACTGCCTACCGAGCCAGGGTAGCGCCAGCGCACAACCTTCCCTAGTAGGAGGCACCGGCGAGAGGCATGACAATAGACCGCATTAGGGCTTCCCCATCCAGGCAAGTGTGGTTGCACTGGTGAGCTCGATTCGATGGCACCAATACTCGATCAACAGCATGTTCAAGTTGAATTAGCATCAAGTTTAACTTGAAATGAAATGATTCGAGCCATAGTATGTGAATGGATGCACGGGTCATGTTCATGAGTAATGAATGCATCTTGTTACCACGAAAGCATATGACATATCTCTACTGCACATTTTAGCAAGAAAGCATATACCCTACTGCATACTATCAAAATGGCATGGAACAAATTCTATGCAATAAGTTCTATATAGCAAATCATTTTAATAGTGAATTATATGATGAATTTAATTCAAATAAACCATTGCTATTGCAATGCCATCCTTGCATATGAATGTTGTGGCTTGCCTTGGTTCAGAGGAGTGTCACAATACTCCTGGTCTTCTCCAACACAATTAGGAGCTTCTGAAAATATTTTAAATGCAAAAAGAAAATGTCACATAAAGCATTTTATTTAACCAGGAATTATCAACAACAAGAAAAATTCTGAAATTTGGCATGCATAAACTTTGGCTCAATACAAACCAGTAGCAAAAAGAATCAACTCAATTGGACTTATAGAATAGAAATTATAGCTGGTCAAAGTTGAGGTCAGAATCTGGTCAAAATATTCATTTAAATGAATTTAACCGAATTTCCAGAGCACGCCACGTCGAAGGCGTATTTCCAGAGTACGCCTCCACTTAGAAAACGATTCGGGAGAGAGAGAGAGGCTGACAGTGGGGTCCCACTGTCAGAATTAAAAGAGAGAGAGAGAGAGAGGGAACAGGAGAGGCGGCGCTATCGCCGATTGTTCTCCGGCGAGGAGGCCACGGCGGTCGCCTGCAAGGGGCGGGATGGACTCAGCACAACACGGTGAGCACGTACGTACTCGAGGCGACGACTGGGGTGGACGGACGGCGTCGGGAGGTTCTTCTCCAGAGACGGCGGCGGCGGAGCTCGTCGGATTCGGTGATTCCGGCGACGATCCGGCGAACCAGTGGCACCATCGAGCTCAGGAGATCACCACGACCTCGAGGGGACCAGAGAGCGAAGCTGGGGGTGGCTAGGATGAGTGCACGGTCCAGGGGGATCCGCAGCGGATTCCGGCGATGATCGGCGGCAGGAGGCCCTCCCGGCCTTGCCGCGCTCGTGGGAGAGTGATTTGCGCCCAGGTGAACTGAGAGCGATGGCTAGACGGGCTCGGGGACGGCTCTATTTATAGATGGAGTGTGGCCATGCTCGGGACTCCACCGGCGATGAACTGCAGAAGAAGAGAGAGGGAGAGGAGCTCGGGCGTGACGTGGAGGAGGAGTAGTGGTGCACAGCTACGCGGTGCACGCGTGCAAGCACAGTGTGGCGCACTACGCGGAGTAACCGGAGCACGCGCGCCCACTGTTCCGCCTGGTAGCGTTTGGCCACTTCCGGCGAGCGGCTTGCCGGCGTCGGGGAGGAGCAGGGTGAGGCTAGGTGGCGTGCTGGGGGCTGCTGCGAGGCGGGGACATGCTGTGGTGGCGAGCGGAGAGTGAATGGACGGCGGCAGAGGGACCCGGTGTACAGAGCGCGGCGAGCGCATGCCAACCCCATGCACCTCACGCGGTAACCGCGTGCACTGGCACACGTGGTGCTTTCGGCGCTGCCAAACCGTGTCAATTGAGAAGTCCCTTCAACGCGGTGCCTAGAGCTGCGCTTGGCTTGCCATCTGGCGCACTGGACATGACTTGAGCTTGATGCAAAGTTTCTGGACAGAAACTTGTGACAAAAGCTAGGGACAAACGGCTAGGAATTAAGAGCTGAAATTTTGGGGTTAAGCATCTCTTAGGAAGGTAGTCATGTGGTAAAAATTTCAGCTCCAACAGATCAAGGAAAAATGTACTTGCTTCACAAAGTGCCCATTCTGTCCAGAAGCAAAAACATTTTCCTTAGCTGAAAATTTCCAAATGACCATGGGATATTTTTGCATAGGGAGGTGAGGCATGATCCAAAGAATATTTGGGAATTTTCTTGGAATTTTTGGAGCAATAATAATGAGGGTTGCTTCATAGCTTATTGAGAAAATAGGCATTTTCAAGAAGAGAAAGAATATAATGCCATTGAATAAAAATATCCAATGGCATTATGGTGAGAGGGATGAGGTCTAGGGAAGGTTTAGGGATGGTAGAACCCACTTGGAAGAAAATCAAAAATAATTCCAAGTGGTAAGTCCAAAAGAATTGACTGAAAAACCCAAATGCAAATTAAAATATTCAAAAAAATCCAAATAAAAGGAAAACCAAAAATCCAGGGTGTTACAGGAAGCCCGTCATCGGAATATACAAGCCAAGTTCAATAATGAAAAATTCCCACTAGTATATGAAAGTGACAAAATAGGAGACTCTCTATATGAAGAACATGGTGCTACTGTGAAGCACAAGTGTGGAAAAAGGATAGTAACATTGCCCCTTCTCTCTTTTTCTCTCATTTTTTTCATGGCTCTTTTTAGCCTCTCTTCTTTTTTCGTCCGGAGTCTCATCCCGACTTGTGGGGGAATCATGGTCTCCATCATCCTTTCCTCACTGGGACAATGCTCTAATAATGATGATCATCACACTTTTATTTACTTACAACTCAATATTACAACTCGATACGAGAACAAAAATATGACTCTATATGAATGCCTCTGGCAGTGTACCAGGATGTGCAATGATGCTAGCGTAACATGTATAAAAATGATCAACGGTGGCTGAGCCACAAATACTATGCCAGCTATATGATCATGCAAAGCAATATGACAATGACGATGTGTGTCATAAAAACGGAACGGTGGAAGTTGCATGGCGATATATCTCGGAATGGCTATGGAAATGCCATGATAGGTAGGTATGGTGGCTGTTTTGAGGAAGATATAAAGAGGCTTATGTGTGATAGAGCGTATCATATCACGGGGTTTGGATGCACCGGCGAAGTTTGCACCAACTCTCGATGTGAGAAAGGGCAATGCACGGTACCGAAGAGGCTAGCAAATTGTGGAAGGGTGAGAGTGCGTATAATCCATGGACTCACATTATTCATAAAGAACTCACATACTTATTGCAAAAGTTTATTAGCCCTCGAAGCAAAGTACTACTACGCATGCCCCTAGAGGGATAGATTGGTAGGACAAGTCCATCGCTCGTCCCCAACCGTGAAATTATCGGTAACGAGTAGTTTGATAGCAAGATAATTTGTAACAAGTGACAAGTAGCAATTGTAACAAAGAGTGCAGCAAGGTGGCCCAATCCTTTTTATAGCAAAGGACAAGCCGGAACGATCTCTTATAATAAGCAAAGCGTTCTCGAGGACACATGGGAATTTCATCTAGTCACTTTCATCATATTGGTTTGATTCACGTTCGCTACTTTGATAATTTGATATGTGGGTGGACCGGTGCTTGGGTGCTGTTCTTACTTGAACAAGCCTCCCACTTATGATTACCCCCTCTCGCAAGCATCCGCAACTACGAAAGAAGAATTAAGATAACTCTAACCATAGCATTAAACATATGGATCCAAATCAGCCCCTTACGGAATAGCGCATAAACTAGGGTTTAAGCTTTTGTCACTCTAGCAACCCATCATCTAATTACTACTCCACAATGCATTCCCTTAGGCCCAAAGATGGTGAAGTGTCATGTAGTTGACGTTCACATGACACCACTAAGAGAATCAACAACATACATATCATCAAAATATCGAACGAATACCAAATTCACATGATTACTTATGACAAGACTTCTCCCATGTCCTCAAGAACAAAAGTAACTACTCACAAATCATAATCATGTCCAAGATCAGAGGGGTATTGAATAGCATATTAGATCTAAACATATAATCATCCACCAAATAAACCAACTAGCATCAACTACAAGATGTAATCAACACTACTAGCAACCCACAGGTACCAATCTGAGGTTTTGAGACAAAGATTGAATACAAGAGATGAACTAGGTTTGAGATGAGATGGTGCTAGTGAAGATGTTGATGAAGATTGGTTCTCCCATGATGAGAGGATCGTTGGTGATGTCGATGGCGACAATTTCCCCCTCCCGGAGGGAAGTATCCCCGGCAGAATCTCTCCGCCGGAGAGCAAAAGTTCTGCTGCCCAAGTTCCGCCTCGAGACGGCGGCGCACCGCCCCGAAAGCCTTCTCTATATTTTTTCTAGGGCAAATGGACTTATATACCAGAAAATGGGGGCCAGAGGCTGGCCAGGGGCCCCACGAGCCACCAGGGCGCGCCTGGGGGGGGTGGCACACCCTGGCGCCTCGTGGGCTCCTAGGTGCCCCCTCTGGTATTTCTTTCTTCCAGTATTTTTTATTTATTCCAAAATAAATCTCTGTGAAATTTCAGCTCATTTGGAGATGTGCAGAATAGGTATCTCTGACATAGCTTTTCCAGGTCCAGAATTCCAGCTGTCGGCAATCTCCCTCCTTGTGTAAATCTTGCATATTAAGAGAGAAAAGGCATTAGAATTGCTCCACAAAGTGTTATATTGATTAAAAACACTATAAATAACAGTAGCAAAACATGATGCAAAATGGACGTATCAACTCCCCCAAGCTTAGACCTCGCTTGTCCTCAAGCGAAAGCCGATATCGATAATCATGTCCACATGCTTAGAGAGAGAGGTGCCGATAAAAACAAAATACGGACATTGTAGCATCATGATCACTATTATAACAGCAATATTTATTATCATAAAACTTCTCATGAGCAAGTAACAATTCATCACAACAATGAAGTATAAGGCATAAACTTTCTTGAAAACTAACAAACTATGTTCTCAGTCAACAATGCAATTGCAATTCATCATATTTTCAGGAAGGGTCTCATGTAGGAGCTTTTTAGCAAGTCCACATACTCAAACATCATTTAGTCTTCCATGATTGCTAACACTCATGACATATATATGGAGCTAAAAGTTTCAGCCAGACACATAGAAAGATAGGGGCTTGTGATTTCGCCTCCCAACTCATTCACCTCAAGGGTGATGTCAACAATAATAACTCATGATCACTCATATCCAACTGGGTATATGTGCCTAGATCTTTCCCCACCACATGATGCTTGCAAAAGAGAAAAATAAAAAGGAAGTAGAGGAGAACACTATTGACTCTTGCATAAAAAGTAAATGCATAAAAGTAAAGGATAGGCCCTTCGCAGAGGGAAGCAGAGGTTGTCATGCGCTTTTTGTTGTTGGATGCACAAGCTCTTAATGCAAAGGAACGTCACTTTATATTGCCCCTTGTGATAGCAACCTTTATTATGTAGTCTGTCGCTTTTATTTCTTTACCATCACAAGTTCGTACAAAGCTTATTTTCCCTTACAATAAAAGTTCAGACATATTTAGAGGCAATTTTTATTTCTTTTTGCACCGATGACAACTTACTTGAAGGATCTTATTCAATCCATAGGTAGATATAGTGGACTCTCATGACATGAAACTAGGTTTAAGGGTTTTGGATGCACAAGTAGTATCTCTACTTGGTGCAGATTTTTGGCTAGCAAAGATATTGGGCAAGCACCACATGTTGGAGGATCTATAACAATATAACTTCTATGTGAATATGAGCAAACATAATTCATTACGTTGTCTTCCTTGTCCAACGTCAAAAATTTGACATAAAATACTTAGTGGGGGCTCAAAATCATAAAAGATGTCCAAGATAGTGTATTTGCATGTGAATCTTCTCTTCCCTATTAATTTTTTCATGAATTGCATCATTGACTAATGCTATGCTTGTTAACTTCCAATAAATTATACCACTTATACTTTTCTTTGTGTAATGTCATTACTTTCCATAAGATTAGCATATGCTCTTTTTCATTATTTTCATTGCTAGAATTGAAACATGAAAGTAAATAAGCAAAAACTCAAACTACTCTTTATTATATAACTCTCAACTCGATTACATAGATAGATAGATCACGAAACTAGCACTCGAAAATAGATCATATTAAACTTTTATTCAACTAGATCACGAAATAACTAAGGATCGAACTAAAAATAGGTAAAGATAATAAAAGTGATGGTGATATGATACCGGGGCACCTCCCCCAAGCTTGGCACAAGCCAAGGGGAGTGCCCATACCCATGTACTCAAGTTTCCTTCTTCGGTGCTGGTGGTGCTGATGAAGTGGTGGGCTTATCCTCCGGCTTCCATGGCATATGTTCCCCATCATAAAAATATGAACGAGTCTCCGGAGTCCTGAAACTTGCAGCTAAACTCATACCTTTGAATCTTGCCTCATACTCATAATTTTGGTTTTGAAGATCATAGATTTGGCCTTGGAGATAATTGATTCGTTCGTTGAGCTTGAAGATGATGTCTCACATCGATTGGCCATCCACCTTGTGATTACGGGTGAATTCCGTGATCATGGAGTGGTTGGCGTTGAGTCCACGTTCCACAATCCCTTGGCACTTGAAGATCTCCTGCTCCACCGCTTCGAGCCTGGACTCCACGCTCCCGGTCTTCTTGGGTCCTTGAACATCCCGGATGTGAAGCACCCCCTCGCGCATCTCAATGGCTTGAGGGTGTTTCATCACCTCCGGTAGGTAGGGGTTGATGACTTTCTCGTAGAACTTGTCCTTGGAAGAGCTTGGTGGAGCCATAGCGATCTAGATCTGTCAGAAAAATAGCACAAAACAAGAACAGAGGAGATTTCTGTGATACGGTGGTCAAAACGTCCGGGAGTATATATAAAGATTTTTTATCTTGCAAAACAAGTAATCCAGGAGAAAACGGAGTCGGGAAGGCTCACGAGGGGCCCACGAGCCACCAGGGCGCGCCTGGGGGGTGGCGTGCCCTGGTGCCTCGTGGGCACCAGGTGGGTCCCCTCGGCTGTTTCTTATTTTTGTATTTTTTCTAATATTCCAAAACTGGCAGAAAGTATTTTTATGGAATTTTTGGAGTCGGTTTACTTACCGTATCACGTACCTCTTCCTTTTCAGGATTCTGGAGTGTTCTGGAAGGTCTCTCTCGTGTAATTGTTTCAATAATATTAGTTTCAACATTAATGGGAGTACCTGAAATACAGTGCTTAATTCTTTGCCCATTCACCACTCTCGGATTAGTGCCTTCGGAGTTGTTTATTTTCATGGCACCAGAGCGATAAACTTCTTCGATGATATACGGTCCTTCCCATTTAGAGAGAAGCTTTCCTGCAAAGAATCTCAAACGAGAATTGTACAATAGAACTTGCTCACCCACTTTAAATTCCCATTTTTGAATTCTTCTATCCTGCCATCTTTTAGCTTTTTCTTTAAACAGTTTGGCATTTTCATAGGCTTGGGTTCTCCATTCATCTAATGAGCTAATATCAAATAACCTCTTTTCACCGGCGAGTTTAAAACATAATTGAGTTCTTTAATTGCCCAATATGCTTTATGTTCTAACTCAAGAGGTAAATGACATGCTTTTCCATAAACCATTTTATAAGGAGACATACCCATAGGATTTTTATAAGCAGTTCTATAAACCCATAATGCATCGTCAAGTTTCTTAGACCAATTCTTTCTAGATCTATTGACGGTTTTTTGAAAAATTAAATTTATTTCTCTATTGCTCAATTCAACTTGACCACTAGTTTGAGGGTGATAGGGAGATGCAATTCTATGGTTGACATCATATTTAGCAAGCAATTTACGGAATGCACCATGAATAAAATGTGAACCACCATCGGTCATTAAATATCTAGGGACTTCGAACCTTGGGAAAATAACTTCTTTAAGCATTTTAATAGAAGTGTTATGATCAGCACTACTAATTGGAATAGCTTCTACCCACTTACTAACGTAATCAACAGCAACTAAAATATGTGTATACCCATTGGATTTAGGAAAAGGTCCCATATAATCAAATCCCCAAACATCAAATGTTTCAATAGCAAGTGAATAATTCATAGGCATTTCCTGACGTCTACCAACATTACCAATTCTTTGACATTCATCACAAGATAGGACAAACTTACGAGCATCCTTGACAAGAGTAGGCCAATAAAAACCAGATTGTAATACCTTGTGTGCAGTTCTGTCTCCCGCATGGTGTCCTCCGTAAGCCTCGGAATGACACTTTCGTAGGATTTGTTCCTGTTCATGCTCAGGTATACAACGTCTAATAATACCATCTACTCCTTCTTTATAAAGATGTGGGTCATCCCAGAAGTAATGTCTTAAATCAAAGAAAAACTTTTTCTTTTGTTGGTATGTGAAACTAGGTGGTATAAATTTAGCAACAATATAATTAGCATAGTCCGCATACCATGGAGTATTACGAGAAGCATTTATGACAGCTAATTGTTCATCAGGAAAATCATCATTAATAGGTAGTGGGTCATCAAGAATATTTTCCATTCTAGATAAATTATCCGCTATGGGATTCTCAGCTCCCTTTCTATCAATAATATGCAAGTCAAATTCTTGTAGCAATAAAACCCACCTAATGAGTCTAGGTTTAACATCTTTCTTTTCCATAAGATATTTAATAGCAGCATGATCGGTGTGAACAGTTACCTTAGAATCAACTATGTAAGATCTGAATTTATCACATGCAAACACAACTGCTAGAAATTCTTTCTCAGTAGTAGCATAATTTCTTTGGGCACTGTCTAGAGTTTTACTAACATAATGGATAACATTTAATTTCTTATCAACTCTCTGTCCTAGAACAGCACCAACAGCATAATCACTAGCATCACACATGATTTCAAAAGGCAAGTTCCAATCAGGTGGTTGAACAATAGGTGATGTGGTTAAGGCTTTCTTAAGTGTTTCAAAGGCTTCGAGACAATCATCATCAAAAACAAATGGAACATATTTTTGCAAAAGATTGGTAAGAGGCCTAGAAATTTTAGAGAAGTCTTTAATAAATCTCCTATAGAAACCAGCATGACCTAGGAAACTTCTTATACCTTTAATATCTTTAGGACATGGCATTTTCTCAATAGCATCAACCTTAGCTTTATCAACTTCAATACCTCTTTCAGAAATTTTATGCCCCAAGACAATGCCTTCATTCACCATAAATTGGCACTTCTCCCAATTCAAGACAAGATTAGTTTCTTCACATCTCTGCAAAACTCGATCAAGGTTGCTTAAGCAATCATCAAAAGAAGTTCCGTAAACGGAGAAATCATCCATGAATACCTCAACAATCTTTTCACAAAAGTCAAAGAATATAGCAGTCATACATCTTTGAAAGGTAGCAGGTGCATTGCATAAACCAAAAGGCATACGTCTATAAGCATAAGTTCCAAAAGGACAAGTAAAGGTGGTTTTCTCTTGGTCGGATTGTGATACGGGTATTTGAGAAAAACCAGAATAACCATCTAGGAAACAAAAGTGTGTATGCTTAGACAATCTTTCTAACATTTGATCAATAAAAGGTAAAGGGTAATGATCTTTTCTAGTGGCTTTGTTTAATTTTCTAAAATCAATTACCATCCTATAACCAGTTACAATTCTCTGTGGAATGAGTTCATTTTTATCATTAGGAACAACGGTAATACCTCCTTTCTTAGGGACATAATGAACGGGACTTACCCATCTACTATCAACTATGGGATAGATTATATCTGCTTCCAGAAGTTTTAATATTTCGGTTCTTACCACCTCTTTCATCTTAGGATTTAATCGTCGTTGGTGGCCAACAACTGGTTTAGCATCAGGCTCCATATTAATTTTGTGCTGACATAGAGTGGGACTAATGCCCTTAAGATCATCAAGAGTATATCCAATAGTAGCTCGGTGCTTCCTTAGAGTTTTTAGTAATCTCTTTTCTTCATGCTCTGAAAGGTTAGCACTAATAATAACAGGATATATCTTCTTTTCATCAAGGTAAGCATATTTCAATGTATCAGGCAATTGCTTCAATTCAAATACAGGATCACCCTTAGGTGGAGGAGGGCCTCCAAGAGTTTCAACAGGCAAATTGTGTTTAAGGATAGGTGGTTGATCAAAGAACATCTTATCTATTTCATTTCTTTCATTCATATGCATATCGTTTTCATGGTCTAGTAAATATTGTTCTAACGGATCAGTAGGAGGTACGGCAATAGAAGTAAGACCAATAATTTCATCTTTACTAGGCAATTCTTTATCATGAGGTTGTCTACGAAACTTGGAGAAATTAAACTCATGAGATATATCACCAAACTTAACTCGAACCTTTTCTTTAACACAATCAATCTCAGCATTAACGGTATTCAAGAAAGGTCTACAAAATATAATGGGACAAAAATTATCTTGTTGTGAACCAAGTACTAAGAAATCAGTAGGGTATTTGATTTTACCACACAAGACTTCAACATCTCTAACAATCCCAAGTGGTGTAATAGTATCTCTATTCGCTAGCTTAATAGTAACATCAATATCTTCAATCTCAACAGGTGCAATATCATGCATTACTTCTTGATATAAAGAAAATGGGATAGCACTCACACTAGCACCCATATCACACAAACCATGATAGCAATGATCTCCAATCTTAACAGAAACAACAAGCATGCCAACTACGGGCTTGTTCTTGTCTAACATATCTCGTTCATTTCTAACAGGTTTAGCAATTCTAGCAGCCTCATCACAAAAGTAAATAACATGCCCATCTATATTATCGACTAAGAGATCTTTAACCATAGTAACATCAGGTTCAACTTTAATTTGTTCAGAGGGTCTAGGTGCTCTAATATTACTTTTGTTAACCACAGTTGAAACTTTAGCATGTTCCTTAATCCTAAGAGGAAAAGGCGATTTCTCAATATAAGCAGTAGGCACAACTGGATTAGCATGGTAAACAATTGTTTCTTCTTTAACACTTACGGGTTCCTCAATCTTTTCTATAGCAGGGGGATGATATTTAAACCACTTCTCCTTAGGGAGATCAACATGAGTAGCAAATGATTCACAAAAGGAAGCTACTATCTCAGAGTCAAGTCCATATTTAGTGCTAAACTTATGAAAAGCATTGGTGGCCATAAAAGATTTAACACAATCGAACTCAAGTATTATACCTGACTCATTACCTTTGTTGAGTTCCCAATCTTCAGAGTTGCGTTTAATTCTTTCTAGAAGATCTCATCTGAATTCAATAGTTTTCTTCATAAAGGAGCCAGTCGAAGAAGAATCGAGCATGGTTTGATTATCATGAGAAAGCCGAGCATAAAAATTATGTAAGATAATTTTTCTTGGGAGCTCATGATTGGGGCATGTGTACATCATGTACTTAAGCCTCCCCCAAGCTTGAGCGATGCTTTCTCCTTCACGAGGCCAAAAATTATATATATATAATTCCGATCACGATGAACCAAATGCATAGGATAAAATTTCTGATGGAATTCCAGTTTCAATCGGTTCCAGTCCCATGTATCAGTATCATCACATAGCCTATACCATGTCAATGCATTTCCCTCCAAAGATAAAGGGAATACTTTCTTCTTAACTCCATCTCCGGATAAACCTACAAACTTAAACAATCCACAAATTTCATCCACATAGATCAAGTGCATATCAGGATGTACCGTTCCATCTCCTGCATAAGGATTAGCTAGCAGTTTCTCCATCATGCCCGGAGGAATCTCATAATAAATACTTTCAGTAGGTGTAGTAGGTTGAGGAGCAACTATTTGTGTTTCCGGTCTTGGTGAAGATACCCCGAACAAACCCCTCAAAGGATTACTTTCCATAGTGACAAGTGACAGTAAATTTCAGCACGTAATATAAATGTTTCCTCACCAAATTCCACTCACTAAAGGCGCTTCACTCCCCGGGAACGGCGCCAGAAAAGAGTCTTGATGACCCACAAGTATAAGGCATCAATCGTAGTCCTTTCGATAAGTAACAGTGTCGAACCCAACGAGGAGCAGAAGGAAATGACAAGCGGTTTTCAGCAAGGTGTTTTCTGCAAGCACTGAAATTATCGGTAACGAGTAGTTTGATAGCAAGATAATTTGTAACAAGTGACAAGTAGCAATAGTAACAAAGAGTGCAGCAAGGTGGCCCAATCCTTTTTATAGCAAAGGACAAGCCAGAACGATCTCTTATAATAAGCAAAGCGTTCTCGAGGACACATGGGAATTTCATCTAGTCACTTTCATCATGTTGGTTTGATTCGCGTTCGCTACTTTGATAATTTGATATGTGGGTGGACCGGTGCTTGGGTGCTGTTCTTACTTGAACAAGCCTCCCACTTATGATTACCCCCTCTCGCAAGCATCCGCAACTACGAAAGAAGAATTAAGATAACTCTAACCATAGCATTAAACATATGGATCCAAATCAGCCCCTTACGGAATAGCGCATAAACTAGGGTTTAATCTTCTGTCACTCTAGCAACCCATCATCTAATTACTACTCCACAATGCATTCCCTTAGGCCCAAAGATGGTGAAGTGTCATGTAGTCAACGTTCACATGACACCACTAAGAGAATCAACAACATACATATCATCAAAATATCAAACGAATACCAAATTCACATGATTACTTATGACAACACTTCTCCCATGTCCTCAAGAACAAAAGTAAATACTCACAAATCATAATCATGTCCAAGATCAGAGGGGTATTGAATAGAATATTAGATCTGAACATATAATCTTCCACCAAATAAACCAACTAGCATCAACTACAAGATGTAATCAACACTACTAGCAACCCACATGTACCAATTTGAGGTTTTGAGACAAAGATTGAATACAAGAGATGAACTAGGGTTTGAGATGAGATGGTGCTGGTGAAGATGTTGATGAAGATTGCTCCTCCCACGATGAGAGGATCGTTGGTGATGTCGATGGCGACGATTTCCCCCTCCTGGAGGGAAGTATCCCTGGCAGAATCTCTCCACCGGAGAGCAAAAGTGCTCCTACCCAAGTTCCGCCTCGAGACAGCGGCGCACCATCCCGAAAGTCTTCTCTATATTTTTTCTAGGGCAAATGGACTTATATATCATAAAATGGGGGCCAGAGGCTGGCCAGGGGCCCCACGAGCCACCAGGGCACGCCTGGAGGGGGGGGGTGGCGCGCCCTGGTGCCTCGTGGGCTCCTGGGTGGCCCCCTCTGGTATTTCTTTCTTCCAGTATTTTTTATTTATTCCAAAATAAATCTCCGTGAAATTTCAGCTCATTTGGAGATGTGCAGAATAGGTATCTCTAACATAGCTTTTTCAGGTCCAGAATTCCAGCTGCCGTCAATCTCCCTCCTTGTGTAAATCTTGCATATTAAGAGAGAAAAGGCATTAGAATTGCTCCACAAAGTGTTATATTGATTAAAAACACTATAAATAACAGTAGCAAAACATGATGCAAAATGGACGTATCAACTCCCCCAAGCTTAGACCCCGCTTGTCCTCAAGCGAAAGCCGATATCGATAATCACTATAAATAATAGTAGCAAAACATGATGCAAAATGGATGTATTAGACCGCCACTCATAAGGTAGACAATCAACAATAAATCATGCTCCAACTTCTTAGCATAATGACAGATCATACGTGCATGCTTCGGGAATCACAAACCTTAACACCAATATTCTTACTAAATGACAATCATCTACCAATACCTCCCACATTTTGCCATCTTAATATCACAAAACTATTGCAAGGAATCAAACTTATCATATTCAGTGATCTACATGAAAGTTTTTATTATATCCCTCTTGAATACCTATCATATCAGGACCAAATTCATAACCCGTGCATATTACCATTGCTATTCATTAGACTCTCAAAAAGATATAAGTGAAGCATGAGAGTGCAACTATTTCTTTAAAATATAACCACCGCCGTGCTCTAAAAGATATAAGTGAAGCACTAGAGCAACTGCCTATCTCAAAAGATATAAGTGAAGCACATAGAGTATTCTAACAAATCACGAATAATGTGTGTCCCTCTCAAAAAGGTGTGTTCAGCAAAGATGATTGCGACAAACTAAAAATAAAACAAACTATATCATAAGATGCTCCAAGTAAAACACATATCATGTGATGAATAAAAATATAGCTCCAAGTGAGTTACCGATAGATTGTAGACGAAAGAGGGGATGCCTTCCGGGGCATCTCCAAGCTTAGACGCTTGAGTCTTTCTTGAATATTACCTTGGGGTGCCTTGGGCATCCCCAAGCTTAGGCTCTTGCCGTTCCTTATTCCTTTATCCATCGTAGTCTCACCCAAAACTTGAAAACTTCAGCGCACAAAACTCAACAGAAACCTCGTGAGATACGTTAGTATAACAAACAAATCTTAAACTTTAGGTACTGTTGTAAATTGATTCATATTTAATATTGGCATAATGCTACTATACTCCAACTTCTCCATGACTCATACTCCCCAATACGATCCATAGATTCATCAAAATAAGCAAACTATGCAACAAAAACAGAATCTGTCTAAAACAGAACAGTCTGTAAAGATCTGAATTAACATCATACTTATGTAACTCCAAATATTCTGAAAAATTAGGACAACGTGGGAAATTCATATATCAATATTTTGTAAAAAATTCAGAAGGTTCTGACGCTTCATAAAAAAACCAAAATTCCAGCACTGGACGCAAAAGTTTCTGTTTTCAAACAGCATCAAATATACTATCTTCCAAATCATCCCAAAGGCATTACTTGGCACAAACACTAATTAAAAGATAAAAACACAATCATAACATAGGCTATAATTGTGTAAACACACAAGAACAGAAATTAAAAACAAAAATTTATTTTATTTATTGGGTTGCCTCCCAACAAGCTCTTTCTTTATAGCCATTAAGATAGGCTTGAGATTTCAATGATGCTCACATGAAAGACAAGAATTGAAGCACAAAGAGAGCATCATAAAACATGTGACAAACACATTTAAGTCCAACATACTTCCTATGCATAGGCATTTTATAAGCAAACAAATTATCAAGACAAGAAATATCTAGCATATGCAAATAGGAAGAATGAAGCATTAATAATTTCAACATAACGAGAGGCAACTTAGTAACATGAAGAATTCTACAACCATATTTTCCTCTCTCATAATAATTAAATGTAGGATCATAATCAAACTCAACAATATAGCTATCATATAAAATACTCTCTTCATGATCCACATGCATAAAAAATTTATAATCTTCCAAGATAGTGGGATTAACATCAACTAAAGTCATGACCTCTCCAAACCCACTTTTATCAAAAATTTCATAAGATTGAACTCTCTCCAAATATGTAGGATTCTTTTTGCCTAAAGTTGACACTCTTCCAAACCCACTTTCAATATTATTGCAAACAGTATTATCAATAACATATTGATCATGGGGCTTAAATGAATTTTCAAGATCGTAAGAAGCATTATCACCCCAATCATGATCATTGCAATAAGTAGTGGACATAACAAAATCATCATCCCCAAGCTTGTAGTTTTGCATATAATTAACACAATTGACATTAATAGAATTTATAATAAAATAATTGCAATCATGCTTTTCATTCAAAGAGCTATCATGAATCACTTTAAAAATTTCTTCTTTTAACACTTCATCACAATTTTCAGATTCATGATTTTCAAGCAAAACTTCATAAAGATAATCTAGAGCACTCAACTCACTAGCAATTGGTTCATCATAATTGGATTTTTTGAAAAAATTAGCAAGTGGATGAGGATCCATATCAATATTTTTTAGCAAGCAAATAGAAGGCATATGGCAACACAAGCAAGCAAACGAGCAAATAAAAATATTTTTGTGTTTTTGTAAATTTATTAGAAGTGGGGGACATGAAAACGAGAGGCAAATGCAAATAAAAAGGCAAATAAAATAAATGCAAGTGGATGATAGTTTGTGCGATGGTACTTGGTAATTTTGATGATGTCTCCCCGGCAACTGCGCCAGAAATTCTTCCTGCTACTTGTAGTCTGCGTTGGTATTTCCCCGAAGAGGAGAGGATGATGCAGTACAGTAGAGATAAGTATTTCCCTCAGTTAAGAACCAAGGTTATCAATACAGTAGGAGAACCAAGCAAAATTCCGTTAAGCACACCTGCACACACAAGAGCAAACACTTGCACCCAACGCAAATAAGAGGGTTGTCAATCCTCTTAGCGGTTATTTGCAAGGATTAAATCTTATAGAGATAAATAGATAAACTAAATACTAAATAAAATAAAAGTAAATAAATTGCAGCAAGGTATTTTTAGGTTTTTTATATATGATAAAGTAGACCCGGGGGCCATAGTTTTCACTAGAGGCTTCTCTCTCGAACACATAGCATACGGTGGGTAGACAAATTACTGTTGGGAATTGATAGAAAAGCAAATAATTATGACGGATTCATGGCAATGATCATGTATATAGGCATCACGTCCGAGACAAGTAGACCAACTCCTGCCTGCATCTACTACTATTACTCCACCCATCGACCGCTATCCAGCATGCATCTAGGGTATTAAGTATGAAAAGAGTAACGCCTTAAGCAAGATGACATGATGTAGACAAAGTAATCTCAAGCAATATGATTAAACCCCATCTTTTTATCCTTAATGGCAACAATACAAATACGTGTCATGTCCCCTTCTGTCACTGGGATTGAGCACCGCAAGATTGAACCCATCACAAAGCACCTCTCCCATTGCAAGATAAATCAATCTAGTAGGCCAAACCAAATCGATAGATCGGAGAGAAATACAAAGCTATAATAATCATGCATAAAAGAGTTCAGAGAAGACTCAAATATTTTTCATGAATAATCTGATCATAAACTCACAATTCATCGGATCCCAACAAACACACCGCAAAAGAAGATTACATCGGATAGAACTCAAGAACATCGAGGAGAACATGGTATTGAAGATCAAAGAGAGAGAAGAAGCCATCTAGCTACTAGCTATGGACTCGTAGGTCTGTGGTAAACTACTCACACATCATCGGAAGGGCAGCAAGATTGATGAAGAAGCCCTCCGTGATCGATTCCCCCTCCGGCAGAGTACCGGAAAAGGCCTCCAGATAGGATCGCAGAAGAATAGAGGCTTGCGGCGGCGGAAAGATTTTCTCTTCTGGCTCTCTGTTGGTTTTGGAATATTTGGGAATTTATAGCGTTGGAATTAGGTCAAGAGGTGCCACGAGGGGCCCACAAGCCTGGGGGGCGCGCCCTACCCCCTGGGCGCGCCCTCCAGGCTTGCCGCCTCCTCGTGGCTCTTCTGGTCTTCTCCCGAAGCTTACTGGGTCTCTTCTGGTCCAGAAAAAATTAATCCAAAGTTTTTTTCTCGTTTGGACACTTTTTGATAATGATTTTCTGAAAAGGCAAAAACAAGCAGAAAACATCAACTGGCACTGGGCACTGGGTTAATAGGTTAGTCCCAAAAAATGATATATAATGGCATATAAAACATCCAAGATTGATACTATAATAACATGGAACAATCAAAAATTATAGATACGTTGCAGACATATCAGTGATCAGCTGTCTCATCATCCTGGTCACATAGTGGGCAGATGACATGCGACTGTAAACCATGCCTCATGCGTTGGTCAACAGTCCAAATTCGTCGCCGCATCGCCAACCAGAAGTGCAGCTTGCACTTGGCCGGAGCCCAAACCTTCCAGAGCGCCTTACCGCACAAAAATCGCTCAAGGCCGGCGAAGAAGACCTGGTATGCAGAACTGGCGGAGTACACCCCCGACGACGTCCACTTCCACACAATGCGATTCGGGGTTCCCGACGTGAGGTTCACCGCCAACAACGAGTCCGTCAGAAGTAGGAACTGGGTGATAACTCAGACTGTAAGCATGCCGGTGATGTTCGAGATCCATGCACGTCTGGCCAACGCATCGTGGACGGTACGCGAGCGCCTCATGTCGCCATTCAGCACGCAGAAGAGATCCGGGGCCATGGACTGGATAGAGCGCCCCTGCAACCAAAATTCTGACCAAAACAGGGCCTTCCTGCCATCCCCAAGCTCAACCCTGCTGGAGCAGTCAAAGATTGCTTGCACCTCATGCTCAACCGGCAAATGAAGACCGGACCAGCAGCAGCTTGCAGAGCGCTGCAGTCATAGCCAGCGTGCCCTAAAAGCGTAGCCTAGAAGCTTGAGGTTGAGAACACCGAGGCCTCCAAATTCCACAGGCTTGCACACCTGATCCCAGGACACGAGGCAATGCCCGCCGTTGACCACGTCGATGCCCTTCCAGAAGAAGGCGCGGGTCCTCTTCTCAAAGCCACATATGAGCCACGTCAGGAGATGCATCGCGATCGAATGGTAGACAGGAATGGACATGAGCACCAATCGTCCAACCGAAGTGATCCAGCCGGCGAGCCATGGTTGCAATCTGTTGCAGACCCCGTCTAAGATAGGTTGCAAGCACGCCTTGGGAAACCGTAGCTTGTATGACAAAGGGAGTCCAAGGTAGGTGCAAGGGAACCTTGAAATGGAACAGGGGAAGTGCTGGGCAGCAATGGCGAGGTGGTCGTCCGTACATCTGATCGGCGAGAGGGAACATTTGCTGAAATTTGTGCGCAACCCGGACGCTATACCGAAGAAATCAAGCGTGGCCCGTACCAAAGATAGATTGGAGGGGGATGGTCTGACGAAGACGACAACGTCGTCGGCGTACAGTGAGGTGCGGAAGCGCACCCCACGGCACCGCAGTGGCGACAACATGCCCATACCCTCAGCCCGCGCGAGTAGAGCAATCAGAACCTCCATTGCCAAAAGGAAGAGCATCAGAGACAATGAATTGCCTTGATGGAGGCTATGACGATGCAAAAATGGTCTGCCAGGGATGCCATTGAGCATGATGCTAAAGCTCTCCGTCGAGAGGAGGATGCATACCCACTTAATGAACCTTGGGCCAAACCCAGCGTGACGAAGCACATCCAAGAGGAAGGGCCACGATACGGTGTCGAACGCCTTCGAGATGTCGATCTTGAGAAGCATGGAGGGGATACGGCGAACGTGCAATGCCCTAGTAGTCATCTGCACCATCTGGAAGTTGTCATGGATGCTCCGGCCCCGCAAAAAAGCGGACCAATTTTTCGCAATGAACTCAGCGATCCTCGGAGCGAAGCGCAATGCCAAGACCTTGGAGAAGAGCTTGCCAAAACTGTGCTCAAGGCTAATAGGCCGAAAATCCTTGGCTTCTATGGCTCCATCCTTCTTGGGAATCAGGACAACAAGGGCTTCATTAAGCTTCCTCATGCCATGCGGACGGAGGGCGATGAGTTGATCAAAAGCTCTCATGACATCACATTTGATGATAGGCCACGCAACTTGGAAGAATCGGCCAGAAAACCCACCCGGACCGGGCGCCTTGTCGGCAGGCATGTCCTTGATCGCGACCCAGACCTCCGCCTCGGAAAAGAGAGAATCGAGCTCCAAGAGGTGAACCTGGGGGAGATCGAGGAAGCCAAAGTCTAGAGCGTGCTCCCGCGCAACCTCGGATCCCAGCAACCCGCTATAGAAATCATATAGCAGGTTCTCCTTATCAACATGGTCAACGGCGGGGAGCAATCCAAACTTGATGAATAGCACAGTATAAAGTAAGTAGTATGAGCCTCCAGGGTTAAAATCGGAAATGAAAACTGGCACACAAATCCCGCAGATTCAACCTGGTCCAATATATCTGAATTCGAAAGAAAAAAATTGAATCCGTGTCGGCGTCAATCCCACGGAGGCTCGTTAGCGCTCGTTGCGCCAGGTAACGCAACCGGCGCTCATGTGAGACAGTGAGAGGATTCGTTGGCCAGCCCAACAAACCGGCTCTCACGCGAGCGCAAGCGTGAGAGGATTCCTTGTTGATTCGCTAAGTCCTTTGACCTGACCATTGAGAGCTTGACCTTTGACCTTTGACCATTGACCATAGATCATTTACCATTGACTTTTTAAAAATATTTTGCGAAAATTGAAAAAGAAAAGGAAATTCCATAATAATGTACACGAATTTTAAACAATGCTCGTGGATTCAAAATAGTTTAGGACTTCGAAAAAAAGTTCATCGATTTTGAAAAAAAATTGCATATTTTTTTAAAAAGCTCAATGATTTTTAAAAAAACATCCTTTTTTAAAAAGCTCACAAATTTGAGAAAATTTTGTGGATTTAAAAAACCACGGATTTGGAAAAAGTTCATAGATTTTGAAAATGTTAACGAATTTCAAAAACATTCACGGATTTTGAAAAAAAAAAGTACGTAAAATTTGAAAAATTTCATGGATTTGATTATATTCATGCATTTGAGAAAAATCGTAGAGTCAAAAAAATTTCACGGATTTGAAGAAAGTTTGCGCATTTAAAAAAAAGGAAAAAAACCAAAAAACAAACGTCCAGAAAACCAAAAAAAGAAAAAACGGTCCAAAAGCTACTAGAAGCTTCCGAAAACCGGTTGGGAAGCTTTGGAAGCTTCCTAAAACCAGCGAGCGAACTTAGGGCCCGTTCGGAAGTCCGCTGGCTTCCCAAAGTGGCCAGCTTCTCGGGGAGCCAGCGCTAGCCAGCTTCTTGGCGAAGCCAGCGCTGCGTTCGGCAGCAGCGGTTGCTCCAGCTCCCGTCTGCATGGGCCGGCAGCCCAGGAAGCAAGCATGAAGCCCATTTGGGTGGTTTCTCGTACGGGAGAGAACGTATCGGGGAGAGAAACATATCGATCGAATCGGTACGCTGCCCCAGAGGTCACTTGGCGGTGGCATAACGGGTAATTATGTCAACTCCGCCTCCTTCGATTTTTGAAGCTGGGTTCGACCTGCTTCTCGTTTTTGCACTGCGAGGGCAGTTTGCTCCGCGAAGCTGGCTTCTAGGAGCCGCCGCGTTCGGGACGGCTCCACGCGCTGAGCCAAAGAAGCTGGGAGTAGGAGAGGATCCGAACGGGCCCTTACACTCGAATAGTTATTAATCAGCCGACCCACATATAATCGATCGAAGCGGGGGAGGGGATGCGGTGCGTATGAAAAACGCACATTTCCTCTGCGGCGCCTCAACCGTTAACGTTTATTTCGCAACTTGCCCCCCCCCCTCTGGGCCGACCCATGTATTCTCTTTTTTCTTTTATGTTTTTAACCCCAAAAAAGTGCGCTAGGTATGATTCAAACCCACAATCTCCTCCTCTAGTGTCAGCTACGGTAGCCAACCAGACAACCCACCCCAATGTGATTAGCTACATCATTTTTATTCTTTTTTCTTTCTTTTTTTCTTTTATTTTTTTATTTTTTCTTTCTTCTTTTATTCCATTTCTTGTTTTCAAAATGCATGATTTGTTTTATCAAAATTGATTAAATCTTGTCAAATCCATGAACTTTTTTTCCAAAATCCGGTGAACTTTTTTTGAATTCATGAATTTATTTCAAAATTGATGAACTTTTCTGAAATTAGTGAACTATTTTGTGAAAATCTATTTTTTTTTTCAAATTTGATGATTTTTTTTCAAAATCGATGAACTTTTTTCCAAAATCCATGAATCTTTTTGATATTCGATGAACCGCTTTCAAATTCAATGAATTTTCTTTTCAAATTCGTGAACTTTTTTGAGGTTGTGAACTTTTTCAAAATCCATGAACATTTTTTAATTCACGAAACTTTTCGTTTTTTCGTGATTTTGTTGTTGTTTTCGGCTTTATTGAAAAGTAAATGGTTGACCGGTCAACTGGTCAACCGCGATAGGTAAATGCAATCGAGCGAACCAGGGGGGAAATCAAATGCGACCGAGCATTCGCCTTCTACATGGGCCGGCCCACGAGCGATGGCGCGTGAGCGCCTTCGGGGGCATAAGGCGCCGAACAGGAGTTCCCCGAAAAACACTATAAGTGGCGCTACGAGCGCCAAATAGGAGTTGGCGCCAGAAAGACGGTGTGAGGCGTGACATTTGTACCTCTGATAGCGTGATTGCGTCTGCCAACCACCGGTCTACTGAGGCAAAGGACCTACGACCAATCTACGCATCCTCCCTTGCGCAGACTATAAACTAGTACCTTCCTAGTTTTACGGTGTTCGCTTTTCTTTCTTCCTCTCGAAGAAAGAAAAGGCGATCTCGCCGCCGCCAGGAGTCTCCCGCGCCGCCGCCCTCCGGCGGCTCCACTCCGCCGACGACCTCGGTCGTCGATGGTGAGGGGGGTCACAGGATCCAGGCGTGTGGATCGATTTTTACTCTCGTAGTTTAAGTTTTTAGGTTGTTCATCGTCTCGGCTTCAGCGCGCGGCGATGTCGGCGCTGAATAAACTTTCTTCAGATCCTACTTCGACGAGAAGATCTGTCCTATGGTTGGGCATGGATTTGGAAATCAGTCTGTTCAAGTAAGGATGGCGTGGCGGCGGCATCCTCATGGTGGACATGTGTCCTTAGGCTCCACCGTTTGCTCCAACGCCGGCGCGGAGCTTGGAAGATAGTCCAGGAGCAGATGCAGATTGTGGTCTGCATCGGCGGCATCTTGAAGATGGTGGATCGTGTGCTGGGTTCGTGGTTCGTGGATGACATGTATGGTTTTCTGTCACACAACTCGGGTGTGAAGGTGATCCGTCATTTTTTTCTTCGGTGGCTGCTGTGGTGGTGCCAGAGGCAGGTGACGGGCGTTGGTGTCAAACTCAGAGGATTCTTCGGTCTTGATTGTATTTTTACTTCTTGGCTGGTGTTTCTTTGTGCAAATCCTAGCGTTCTGCCGTCTTTTTAGTTTTGGCAGGTCAATGTGTGCGTGGCTTGTACTATTATCCTTATGATATAAATAACTCACGTATTACCATGAAAAAAAAACCACCGGTCTACTGTCTACGCCGTAGGCCAGCTATTGCCCTGCAGCAAGTTCTACTACTGATGCATGTCACTCAACTCGAGCTAGCCGTGCCTTTCGCAAAATCCGACGCAGTGGCATCACCCTCGCTGCATGGGCATGGGATGGCAGCACGCGCAGACCCCCGACAGACTCGACTGCAGCTGCCAATCAAGCGGTCAGCCCGGGCGTCACTGCGCCAGAGTTGACGCGCTTGCATACACTCCCCTAGCTCACCTCTGTAGCTCTCTCCAATCTTCATGTCAGCGCCCCAGAGAGTACGTACTCGCGAGCAGCAGCAGCAGTTAGATCAGACGGACGCTGAAAGCGGAGAGGAGTACGCTTCTGAATTCTGAATCCCGGCCGTGGAGCCATGGCTAGCAGTGGTAAATTCCGTCAGATCGCGGCGCGGGTGCCCCCGCGAATCCCGCGCGCGTCTGTGTTCACCTTCCTTCCTCTGTCCGTCCCCCGGGAGACGCGCATCGGAGGCCCGAGTGCGTCCGTGGACCGTGCTGCTGCTGCGTGACGTCCGACTGACCCTTGGATGGATTCGTACGTGGCCTTTGCGTGTGCCCTTGCGCTTGCTTCTCTTCTGCTCCATGGCTTGGGTTCCCTCCCGACCGACGGTCTAGCTGCGGTGACGCATCTTTTGCCCGACGACGCCCCGATGGGGAAGGTGCCCTGCCCATGCATGCATGTACAAGCGCTCCTTGTGGAAAAATTTGATTTTTTTGACCTTTTTGACATAGTTTAACCGGATCTAACCCCGGCTTGAAAACATTTCGAGATCTGACCCATTTTCCTACCGCAAGGTCATCGCTAGTAAACGGTTGTTTGGTCCCTGCCGTCGACCCTACCGCCGAGGTCCCTGGTGGTAGGTAGTGCAACCCTACCGCCAAAGACCCTGGCGGTAGGTGCCCAACAGTTATAAACCCGCGGGGGCCGGCTCACGGGGCCCACCCACACTAGTAGAAAAAGGGCCTTTAGTCCCGGTTTTGGAATCGGGACAAAACGATCGGGACTAATGCCTGAAACCTTTAGTCCCGGTTGGCCTACGAACCGGGACCAAAGGTGCTCCATGTAGCCGCTGTGGGGCGCCCAGGCAGGAGGACCATTAGTCCCGGTTGGCAACACCAACCGGGACTAAAGGGTCTCCACGTGGCCGCTGCGCAGCAATCAGGCAGGAGGACCTTTAGTCCAGGTTGGTAACACCAACCGGGACCAAAAGGCAGCCACGCGTCAGCAGCTCGCAGGCGCTGAGGTTTTTGTTTTTTTTTAGAAAAGGGGGGGGGGGGTTATGGGTTTTGGAAGGTTTAGGGGTTTCATATAGTGTTAGCTAGCTAATAGAGAGAAGTGACCTCTCTTTCTTCGTGCTTGGTCGACGCTAGCCACTACATATAGAGAGAACTCGACGCTAGCTAGTAAGCAAATGAAGGAAACCATTAATTACACAAGATCGTCATGAACATATACAGAGAGAAGTGACCTCTCTTTCTCCGTGCTTGGTCGAACAACAAGTTTTCGTATATCTATCCGACGCTACTACATATATACAATATAACATCCCTGACATCATCAAGCGCCAAACTCCCATTGAATTTCCGTATGGTATTCTCCTTTTTCATGTATGACGTGGTCAAGAAAGAATCCCGCCAATTCCTCTTGAATTGCTCGTATGCGATCATGTGGTAGGAGTTCATCCCGCATCTGCCAGATCTAATTTAAAGAAGGGGGTCAATACATATATATGAATGAAACTCAACACAATTGATGGTAATAAAATAAAATTGTGAATATTGTTTACATACTTCAAATTGTTCTTCAGATTTGCCCCGCTCAAAGGTCCTGTGGCGAATGTACTCGCAAACGTAGTATCCACATAAATTATTTCCGGATTCCTGCCACAAGAACTTTACGAGAATAGAGTTCAATCAAACTGACAATCAAGCACGATAATGGTATTGATGAAACTAGAATCAATGAGAGATGCGCGAAACTAGCTAGTACTACTTACTTTGGGGTGTGTAAATCGCAGCTCGTTCTTCAGACCCGGAACCTGTCCGGTGAACTGTTTCCAAACCCTGCCAGGCAAAGAAAATGATTACTTGATATCAGGAAATGAACGAAAGTTGCCGATATGGTCCCGGTATTGATTGAACTTACTTCTGGAGCATTGCAGTCATGTCCGCATAATCCTTGGGATCTTTACGTCTCGAGTCTAAGACAGTTACTACTCCCCCGTCAAGCTTAATGGATAGCAGAATATAGTGGAACCTGCGCACGCATAACTCATCAATTACAGTACTTAACCTCGAGTAAGCGAAACCGAATATGCAGAAGACAGTAACACTCACTTGAAGTTGTAAGGAAAGAGTATTTCCCTTTTGTTTTGATGTCGAAGGAACGCTTTTAGCAAGTTTTCCTCGGTTTCTTTAACATTGTTTTGTACCGTCCATTCATTTACGGTATTTGGGCTAATGAACCCAATGTCATAGATTTGTCTTTTTGGGCATTCGACAATCTTTAATCTGCATAATATAGTGAGGATAATTATATATACATGCAATGAACGAGCTGAGCTAGAGACTTAATTACAGAAGTAATACTTACAGACAGTAGCAAGTCATGATTTGTTTGTCGAGGGCCTCTTGATTGAATAACTGAAATAACTCCACAAATTCAACAGGCATCAGGTCGAATCCAATGAGGTTGTGATCATCTTTAATTCTCACCATCAAACTATCGGACCCATTCTTCCTGCAGCTTTCCAAGTACCACTCATGCAATCTTCGCATCATCGTTGTTAGAGGACGATAATCAGGTTTGACGAGAGGCTTCCCGTGCTCGTATCTAAAGATCTTTACTACCTCAGCCGTTTCAAACTGTACATCATCGCCCACGTAATCACCAAGAGTGGTACCGGGCAGTAGCCCCGGATGATTAGCGATATCGCTAGACACCTTGAGCGGGGGGCACGATTGCTTCTCCTGTTCGCCGAGCTGGGGAATTGTTTTCTCACTTCTTCGTCTTGAAGCACTGGCAGTACTTCCCGACCGCCGCGCTTCATCATATGTCTTTTCAATACAGCGGTCATAGTTGGATTGCGGCGGAGGCGGTGGTGGTCGCTTAAGGGCATCCAGAGTGCGCTTCGCTTTCACCGGATCTATTGTTTCCTTCGGAGGTGGACGTTTCCGTTCAAAATGGGCCTGCACTTCGGCAGCACTGATGTCCTTGTTTTCCTCGTCAGTCCTCTCATATGGTAACTTTGGAGGAACCCTGAGGCTTGGACCATATTTGAATTTCTTCCCGCCTTTTGTACTGCTAGCCGCCGGAGCGGCGGCGGCTCTCTTCCGCTGTTGCTGACGCGGCGGAGCCCGCTGAGGCGGCGGAGACCGCTGACGCGCCGGAGATAGCTGCGGCGGCGGAGACGGCTGACACGCCGGAGATAGCTGAGGCGGAGGAGGATTCTGCTGAGGGGCCTCCCCCGTTAGAGTCTGCTAAGGCGGCGGAGACGGATGATGCGCCGGAGACGACTCAGGCAGCGGAGATAGCACAACTGGACTGTGAGGAGGAGTCTGCTGAGGATCCGGCTGCGTCTGCTGAGGCGGCGTCCAGTTTGGAAGCTTGATGTACTCCTTTCTCCATAGGCAGGTACTCCTTAAGGCATTTTCCAGAAGATCCTCCCCTTCACCTGTAGGGTAGTCAAGCTCCAGCCCCTCAAATCCCGCCATTATCTCATCCACCGTGACAATAGCATAGCCATGTGGAATCGGACGGCAATGGAAAGTTCCCTCAGTTCGAGGAGGTAAAACAGAGCCGACCGCCGCCTTCAAGGTCAGGTTCTGGCATTTCGCCATTAGCACACAATGTTCAGCCTGCGTGATACTATCCACGGGGTAGCGAGGAGCCGTGATATCAGGCTGAAGGAGCACCGTGGAAGCCACGCTGCTTCTCCGCTGAGATGGTGGGGTAGCTTCTGGGGCAGTGTCGAAGGAAGGATCTTCGTGCCGCTGAGATGGTTGGCCGGTAGCTCGCTGGCTCTCAAGTTCCTCTAGTTTCGCTAATCTTGCATTGATCTTCTGCATTTCGCTTGCTTCCGCTTTCTTCTTTCTCTCTCGGCTTCTATAACCAGCGTTGTCGGGAAACCCATACACCCACGGAACGGAGCCTGATGTGCCTCGTGTTCGTCCAGGGTGTTCAGGATTCCCAAGGGCCTGTGTCAGCTCGTCATTCTCTTTGTCGGGATGCAACCTCCCTTCCTGCGCTGCCTGGATTGCTTCCTCAAGCTTCTTGACGGGTATTGCAAGTTGAGCTTTCGTCCAAACACACTCCCCTGTGTTTGGGTCCAAAGTTCCCCCAACCCCGAAGAACCAAGTCCTTGACCGATCTGGCCAGTGCAATGTCGCTGGTTGGACCCCTTTAGCAAGCAGGTCTTGCTCAGCTTTGTCCCACGTAGGTCGGGCTTTGCTGTAGCCACCTGACCCCGTAACATGGTGATACTTCTTCTTTGCAGCATTTAGCTTATTTGTCGCTGACCTTTGCTTGCCCTTGTCCGATTTCTTGTAGGCCACAAATGCGGGCCAGTGATCTTTTATCTTCTCATATGCACCGGTGAATTCTGGAGTCTTGTCTTTCTCGACAAACTTTTTGTTCAAATCTTTCTTCCAGTTCTTGAATAGTTCTGCCATCTTCTTAAGAGCAAATGCCTTGACCTTATTCGGATCCGCCTCTGGTGGTAGGCTGAAATTTGTCATCAGCAAGGTCCAAAGATCATCTTTCTGTCCATCCTGGACATAAGAAACTTCAGGGTCCTTCTTCTTATTCCATTCTTGGATGCTGATCGGGACGTTGTCCCTAACAACCACTCCGCACTGATGTATAAATGTGTCCCTGCTCCGCTTGGGAGCAATCGGTTGGCCATCTCGACCGACTTCTTCGATCGTGAACCTTTCATCCTGGCGCAACCTTTTCTTCGGGCCTCGTCTCCTTACGGAAGTTTGGCTTGATCCGGAGGGCCAATTAAAAGAAGAAAGAAGCGTTAATATATGTACATACAAAACAATTAATGCATCAAGTCAGCAGAGGCTTAATTAATATACGTATATATACCTCGCCGGACTTTGCAACAGTTAAGGCTCCCTCCTCCGTTCGGTATCTCCTTCGTCACCATTGGTGTCGTTGAGAAACGACATGGTGATATCACCTCCTTGAAGGATTATATCCCCCAACAACTCTTCTTTTTCTAAGTCTCTGTCCATAGTTTCTGCAAATACAACACTTGACATGGCAAAAAAAGACTTGCTTCACATTCGAGAGAAAATCAAAGTTATCGGGGTTATGTTTTAACGACCCCCTCTCTCATGTTTTAACGACAAGATGAATACAAGCTTTATACACAAGATGAATACAAGATTTATACACAAGATGAATACACAACTCAACAAATGAACCAACCATCATCCTATGAACAAAACTCAACATATATACAACAAATGGACACCTTTTGTTGAACAGCGGAGGGACGATAAGTGACCAACTCCACGGAGATGCAGTACCACAACCTGTAATTCCACCGAGAGTGAAAATTAGCATGGCAACAAATGGCATGACATGAATGTAACACCACAACCTGATAAAAAAAATTGTAGCTAGCTAGATACCAATTTGAAAGCAAGTTTCAAACTTAGAGAAAAATAGCATGGCATGGCATCCACAATACAAAATATTGACCAAGTTTTCATACATCAAAATGAACTCTAAATAAACTCTAAAGACAAAATATTGACCAAGTTTTCATACATCACAATGAACATCAAAATGAACTCTAAATCAACTCTAAAGACAAAATATTGACCAAGTTTTCATACATCACAATGAACATCAAAATGAACTCTAAATCAACTCTAAAGACAAAATATTGACCAAGTATATTTGACTGTTTTGATGGCCCATGGAGATGCTTCCTTCTGGCCTAGCACGGTTACGAACATATTTCTTTAAGACTCCCATGAACCTCTCAAAGGGGAACATATTGTGTAGAAATACAGGACCCAGAATGGCAATCTCGTCGACTAGATGAACTAGGACGTGCGTCATGATATTGAAGAAGGATGGTGGGAACACCAGCTCGAAACTGACAAGACATTGCACCAAATCATTCTTTAACCTTGGTAGGATATCTGGATCAATTACCTTCTGAGAGATTGCATTGAGGAATGCACATAGCTTCACAATGGCTAATTGAACGTTTTCCGGTAGAAGCCCCCTCAATGCAACCGGAAGCAGTTGCGTCATAATCACGTGGCAGTCATGAGACTTTAGGTTCTGGAACTTTTTCTCTGCCATATTTATTATTCCCTTTATATTCGACGAGAAGCCAGACGGGACCTTCATACTGAGCAGGCATTCAAAGAAGATTTCCTTCTCTTCTTTGGTAAGAGCGTAGCTGGCAGGACCTTCATACTACTTTGGATGCATGCCGTCTTTTTCGTGCACACGTTGCTGGTCCTCCCGTGCCTCTGGTGTATCTTTTGTCTTCCCATACATGCCCAAGAAGCCTAGCAGGTTCACGCAAAGATTCTTCGTCACGTGCATCACGTCGATTGCAGACCGGACCTCTAGGTCTTTTCAATAGGGTAGGTCCCAAAATATAGATTTCTTCTTCCACATGGGTGTGCGTCCCTCAGCGTCATTCGGAACAGATTGTCCGCCAGGACCCTTTCCATAGATTACTTGTAAATCCTTGACCATATCAAGTATGGCATCACCAGTACGGAGGGCGGGCTTCTTCCGGTGATCTGCCTCACCTTTGAAATGCTTGCCTTTCTTTCTTAAGAGATGGTTGGTCGAAAGAAATCGATGATGTCCCAGGTACACATTCTTCCTGCATTTGTCCAAATATATACTTTCGGTATCATCTAAACAGTGCGTGCATGCGTGGTATCCCTTGTTTGTCTGTCCTGAAAGGTTACTAAGAGCAGGCCAATCATTGATGGTTACAAACAGCAACGCATGTAGGTCAAATTCCTCCTGTTTGTGCTCATCCCGCACACGTACACCTTCTCCATTCCACAGCTGTAAAAGTTCTTCAACTAATGGCCTTAGGTACACATCAATGTCGTTGCCGGGTTGCTTAGGGCCTTGGATGAGCACTGGCATCATAATGAACTTCCGCTTCATGCACAACCAAGGAGGAAGGTTATAGATACATAGAGTCACGGGCCAGGTGCTATGATTGCTGCTCTGATCCCCAAAAGGATTAATGCCATCTGCACTTAAACCAAACCATACGTTCCTTGCGTCACCTGCAAAGTCCCCCTACCTTCTCTCGATTTTTCTCCACTGCGACCCGTCAGCGGATGCTCTCAACTTCCCGTCTTTCTTACGGTCTTCTTTGCGCCATCGCATCAACTTGGCATGCTCTTTGTTTCTGAACAGACGTTTCAGCCGTGGTATTATAGGAGCATACCACATCACCTTGGCAGGAACCCTCTTCTTGGGGCGCTCGCCCTCAACATCACCAGGGTCATCTCGTCTGATCTTATACCGCAATGCACCGCATACCGGGCATGCGTTCAAATCCTCGTACTCACCGCGGTAGAGGATGCAGTCATTAGGGCATGCATGTATCTTCTGCACCTCCAATCCTAGAGGGCATAGAACCTTCTTTGCTTCGTACGTACTGTCGGGCAATTCGTTATCCTTTGGAAGCTTCTTCTTCATTATTTTCAGTAGCTTCCCAAATCCGTTGTCAGATACACCATTGTCTGCCTTCCATTGCAGCAATTCCAGTGTGGTACCGAGCTTTGTGTTGTCATCTTCGCAATTTGGGTACAACCCTTTTTTGTGATCCTCTAACATGCGATCGAATTTCAACTTCTCCCTTTCACTTTGGCATTGTCTCTTTGCATCAACAATGACCCGGCGAAGATCATCATCGGACACATCGTCTGGTTCCTCTTGATCTTCAGCTTCCCCCGTTGCAGTATCACCGTATTTAGGGGGATAGTTGTCATCATCCTCTTCTTCTTCGTTGTCTTCCATCATAACCTCTCTTTCTCCGTGCTTGGTCCAAACATTATAGTGTGGCATGAAACCCTTCTCAAGCAGGTGGACGTGAAGGGTTTTCAAGTTAAAGTAATCCTTCGTATTCTCACAGACAAGGCATGGACAATACATAAAACCATTCTGCTTGTTTGCCTCAGCCACTTCGAGAAATTTATGCAGGCCCTCAAGATACTCGGAGGTGCGTCGGTCACCGTACATCCATTGCCGGTTCATCTGCGTGCATTATATAATTAAGTGTATCAAAAACCATTACAGAACATCATGAATAGAAAAGTGACTAAATTAATACAAGTTCATCATCACATTAAAACCAAAGTACAGTAGTGATCAAATGTTATTACTGAAAAAATAAATAAATAAAGTTCATAGATATATAGTTCTCATAGAACAACATATAGCTCTCTAGAGCATCTAATTAAAACATACATTGAAACTATGAAAAACAACAACAAATGCGATCATAATCGCAACTAAGGTAACAATTGATCCAACGGCATAATGATACCAAGCCTCATTATGAATGGCATATTTTCTAATCTTTCTAATCTTCAAGCGCATTGCATCCATCTTGATCTTGTGATCATCGACGACATCGGCAACATGCAACTCCAATTCCATCTTCTCCTCCTCAATTCTTTTCAATTTTTTCTTCAAGTAATTGTTTTCTTTTTCAACTAAATTTAACCTCTCGACAAGAGGGTCGGTTGGAATTTCCGGTTCACATACCTCCTAGATAAAAACATCTATGTCACGTTGGTCGGCATAATTGTCGTAAACACTAAATGAAACAAATCATAATAAAAGATAATATACCACATCCGAATCATAGACAGGACGAGGGCCGACGGGGGCGGATACCAAAGTCATGGCACTATATAATAACAAACAATAATAAAAGTAAGAAAATTATACAAGTATCTATCTAAATCATACAAGTAAGAATTTTTTTTCTTTTAAAAAGAAGATAAGAACAAGAGGCTCACCACGGTGGTGCCGGCGACGAGATTGGCGCGGGCGATCGACGGCGGTGAGAACGGGGACGGGGACGGCACCCTACACATGTGCAGACTCTAAGAAGTTAATTTCAGCTCAAATTGTGCATCTAAATCAAAAGAACTCCCACATACACTCCTCCACTAAAACCCACAAACCACTCTGCTTCTACAGTATTTGAAATGAGCTAAACTAGCAGTGAGAGATGAAACGATGAAGTTGCTAACCTTTTAGAACACTTGTGTAGTTGGTGCACCGCCAAACCTAGACAAATCTTGGGAAAAATGGAGCTGGGAGGTCGAGCTTGGAGAGGAGAAAGCTTAAGTGTGACTCGGGCATTTCATCGAACACCTCATGTGTATAGGAGGTGAGAGCAGAGCAGCACACACCTCCCACACCGGCCGGCCAAAAAACAGAGGAGTGAGCGGGCAGGGGAGAGCATATATATAGGCATCTCTTTAGTCCCGGTTCGTGGCTAGAACCGGGACTGAAGACTGACCTTTAGTCCCGGTTCCAGACACCAACCGGGACTAAAGGGGTTGCGCCAGGAGCGAGGCCCTTTAGTCCCGGTTGGTGGCTGGAACCGGGACTAAAGGTCCCAGCCGAACCGGGACTAGTGCCTGCCGAGGCCCGGCCGGCGTCCTGGCCGCTCGAACCGGGACTGATGCACGCATTAGTCCCGGTTCGTAACAGAACCGGGACTATTGCTCTGATCTGGCCTGGACCAATGCCCTGTTTTGTACTAGTGCCACAAACCCAGCCCCCATCTTCTCCCCTGCCGCCCGCAAGAACAGAGAGGAGTTGCCCTCTCTCATCCCATCCACTCTTCCCTCCGATCTCCTTCGTTTCTCCATCGTTTTTGCGGATCGAGATGGCTCCACGACGAGAGAAGTAAGTTCTCTCAATCCCTCCAATTAGTTTTCGATTTGATGCATTGTTTGGCACAAGATGAACCCTATTTCATCTAGTAGTTTTAAATTTTGTTGATCTTAGATTTGTTTAGTTTGGTTCAATATGATGTATGTCGTTGAAAATGAACCCTACTTCATTTTGTATTAACTAGTTTATCGTTTCTATCTAGTTTGAAGATGAACCCTAGTTCATGTTTATAGTATTATTTTTGAATGTTTCATTGATGTTTGGTTAATATGATTGATGTGGTTGAATATGATGCATGTGGATATTCCAATATTGTTGATTATGCCTTTATTATAGATTTATTTACATTTGTTGAATATGATATGATTGATGTTGGTTGAATTGTTGAATTTGATACAATTGTTGAATATGATATGATGGATAAATATGATTGTTTATATATATGATGGATAAATATGATTGTTTCAATATGATTTTTTTAGTTTGATTCAATATGATTCATTTGCATTGATGTAGTAACTAGGTTTTTAGTTTGATGTACAATTGCATATTCCAATATTGTTGATGTTGGTTGAATATGATACAATTTGATGCATGTTGGTTGAATAACTAAATGGATTAGTTTATTTTCTGTAGTTAGTACTATATATTAGTGGATTATATGTTGATAACTAAATGTTGTTGTTTTAGGAGGGGCCCCCTTGGTCAGCATGGCGGTGAGGGGAGATCGAGGGGAGTGCGGGGTGGCAAGGTGGCGATAGCCGCCAGCCGTGGGGGCGGAGGAGGAACCGTCACCAGCGTAGGAAGAAGAAAGAGAGGCAGAAGAAGAACAATGCTCACATGACGGCCGTTGGATGCTGATCGAACGGTTGAGAGAGAAAGTGTCAGACGCTGAAAGTTTTTCCCGGTACTTGACGTATATGTGGTTCCCACTTCTCTAAGATTTGAACATTTCCGTGAAAACTTTCTAATGGGAAACTTTTTTGAAAACAGTACAATCGCAGATGCCCACATACACGCACATACACTCGTGTCTATGAACGCGTTGCACGCACACACCTTATCCCAATGAACACCTCCTAATTTAAGGAACCGCCAATCCTACACGAGTTGTATCACGTACTACAGGATTACACACGCTAATTCACTAATGCCGAAGCTTTTGTTGATCGTTGAACTTGTCATTTTATGACCCGACAAGTATCCATCTGGATTGAGCATGAACATGATCCTGTCCAGGAGAGGTACCCTCGAAGGCACAGGTATGGATCTGTTATTAAACCCCGATCCGTTGCCATCTATAGTTGCCGTCTAGCCAATGTTCCGATGATTTTTCTCATTGACATGGCACATGCTCGGCACCATGTGCCAGGTCATCACTGCCCCAGCTACACAGCGCTAGTATGGCATATCTATCTTGGCGCCGGTACGTACAAGTGGCATGCATGGACATACACAACTTCGGCATCATATACTTATAAAGGTTTGCGCAGAGCATATAGTCGGATTGGCGAAAGTTTCAAACAAGCTCGTTATTTTGTTGCTACAAAGAAAAGAGGTTTGATTGCTTAAGCACTTTACATGATCCTTCTCTAGGATAGCTCAATTACACCAGGGATTCGTGCAATCGTGCTGGATCTCAGTACATCACGTACGGAGCACACCTAGCTACTAGTGGGCCCGTGGCTAGTGATATCGAATTGTAAGTTGTAGAGGTAAAATAGTGAGGGGATTTGTAGCATGCACGTGTAGGTGCATGTGACCGATAAAATCATAAGTTTCAGAAACTATAAAACTTAGAATTTGTTGTGCCCTCATGCGGGATCGACCAACTTTGCGGATCGCAAGACAATCGGACGGCTGACATGGTGGGCAGGTGCGTGCCCCCGCACCCGCGTGCCCTTGCAAGTTTGCGATGTAAAATAGACTACCAACTCTTTCATACAAAAATCTTTACTACGAAAGAGACTGGAATAATTGCTACTACAGTCATCGCAAGCTTTGGTTCTGGAGCGCATCTGACCAAATGGCGAGTGCTCCCAATGTCGTTGCAATTGCTCGGTGCACTTGCCTCCTCGATCGGATCCGCATCTCCCTCCACCAACCCAGAGGGGCCAAGCCTGGGCACTCGATTTCCCCTACGCCCCTAGCCTCGTGCCGAAAGGCCAAGAGAAAAACGGAGATTAATTACTGCAGCGGCTATAGCCTATGCTAGCCTCAGCTGCGTGGTCATGTCAAAACGAAAATCATCTTTCAAAAGGAGTTAAAGCAGCAAATCCGACCAGGCCACCGTGAATCCGCGGGACAATGACGGTTACCCAAAAAGTTGTACCTGACGTAGATGCCTGTAATTACTCGCCCAATCTATCTGCAATTATAAACTAGGGCGTGATGTGCACCACTCTAACCCGGTCAATTATAAACTAGGGCGTGATGTGCACCACACTAACCCGGTCGATCGACCGGGGTGGCCAATCGGGCCGAGGGTTGGTCTGCGACGCGCCTTCTTGTGTGCGTCACATGTAGACATGCACGCTCGCATCGGCAGGCGTACTGACGCAGTGTATGAAGAACACAACACACACACACACACACCAGTTTGATACAGCCAAGGGGCAGCTTAAGGAACTTGTCGGTTCCTCTGTCTGTCGCGTTGAATATTCAGTTATTAGATATAAACAAATTAATGAGACGCCTAAAGGCAAAATTTGATATATACACTTGTCGCTTCAACACATGCCAATTGGAGCACTTTTTTATACTACTCCTATATAATTAAGTATCCATCATTTTATTCTAAAAGAAAAGGTATACGCAGGATTGCAGGAACATGCTATCCTGTTCTCCGGCGAAAAGCAGTATGAATGAGCAAAGTAGCAGGTCTTACGCAATCGATCGATACGAATCAACTAGAGCTGAAAGCAAACGCTCGCCGCAAAAGCTTAATAACACGAAAAACATACGAGAAATGCATTGCCTTGTCGACTGGAATTGAGCGCGCGCAGGGACGCATGGATCATCAGTGTCACCGCGTGAAACTAATAGCGGCTGGATCAAGGTTGAAGATACACCAGTCCATAGTTCCATACCTTGTGGATCACTCAGCCATGGAGGGCATGCATACAGCCTCGTAGGAGCACGGTTCATGCGGGCGCACAACGTAGTACGGTTCAAGATTGAAGATGCAGTGAAAGTGTGGAACAGATGGCGCATACCTCCTGGGTCGACCATGGAATCGTAGGGCACACGACGTAGTACGGCTCATGGTCGCGCGTGGGCGGGCGCGGCAGGTCGACGACGACGACGACTCCGAAGCGAGGAAAGACCGTGATGGAGGAGAAGAACACGTGCAGGACTAGCTAAGCCAGCTTAGCTCCGATCCCACGGAGGTAGGAGGAGAGAAACAGCGCTTGCATGCATGCACGTGCCCTGCTTCTCCAGCGCGGTCCTTCTCGCTGATCCTGTCCTGAGACCGCGAGGGTTTGTTTCTTCTCACGGAACCAGCCGGGGCACTAATGGCGATGGAGAGGAGACAGAGGAGCCCCTGCCCTTTTTATACCCGCGCCAGAAGAGAGATGGTGGTGGCTGGCTGGTGGAGAGACCGGGAGATGGTTTCGCTCGCTGGAGGTAGGGAAGCCTGTAGCTGAAGAGGCGAGCATCCAGCATGCAGATGAAGCGGCAACAGTGGCGTCTATCCGGACTATTAATTAGTTTAGTTCTTGGGGCCAGCGAGCGAGCGAGCCTGTGAAAGCCTCACTTGGCTGCAATCCTGTCGGACCACTTACGCGCCTGTCACGCCTGTGACGATCGAAGGCGACTTCTCCTCTCCCTGCTCACCTGACGCTCACGTGGACAGCGTGTCACTGCCGGTTCATGGCCGTCTCGCGTGCCAAATCGCCAAATGGAAAACTAAATGGCCCTGCAATAAACAACCGGTCGAGTTCACATCGATCGGTTCGTCCTTGGCCATTTTGCTTTTGCAGGCCATGCCCATGACCCTTTTCAAACCAACAACCCTAGTTGCTAATCCCGTACTGTTAATCTGGACATTCGATTTACCTGACCCCTCTCTCTAAACAAAATCAAGGAGCTAAGCATGACCAGTGTCATCGCACCTTGTTCATATGTCGATGTCTACAGAAGGGGTAAGCAAACTGCAGGCCAACTTCTTTAGCACACACACAGAGGGCAGCAGGCCGTCGTCCATGCGCCCGGCTGGGCGCGCGGCCGGTCGATCGGTAAACGGCCACAGCGTTGCCCGCCACGGAAGAGCCGCGCACCACGCACCGCCAATGCGATCGATTACCCCACCCGGCCCATCCATGCCGCGCTGAAACCCTCGTAGAGTAGATTTTTTCACGAGATGCACACGCAATCCATCCATCGGCTTGAATGAATGGGTTGCGTACGCTGTCGATTACATGGAGCGCAGCGCGGGGGAAAAGACGGCGGATGGACGCGCGGGTTGACGGGTGGACAGCGAGAGTGGGGGGCGACGTGTGACGGACGGGGTGAGCGCTGCGCTTGCGCGGGACGACGAGACGCCCGGAGACACGGACACTCGGGCGTTGCCGTGTGTCATCGACGCTTGCTTGAGCGCAAAGGCTTCCAAAATCTTTGATTTGATTTGGTCCGCTCGCCCGGAATTTATGACCGGGTTACCCCACGCCAGCGAGTAACCGGCCAACCGCCATCAAATCAGATTGATAAAGAAACAGCAGCCGTCAGATCAATGTAAGTATCTTGTTTTTGGATTTCCTTGACAAACTTGATGCATGACATTGAATTTGTTTTTGCCATGCATGAGTGATTTTTTTTCTCCTAGGAAATGGGCGCATATTGTCGATAATGACATGATGAATTTTTTTTATATAAAGGAATGAAGTAGGCGAAAGTACTCTTTTGATCTCGAGCTCAAATGAGCTCGGGGTGAACTGTAAAATCGATTATTTTTTGTAAACAAATTCAAAAAATTATATTTTTTCTGTAACGAACATTGACAAATGTTTTCAGCGCATGTAAAATTTCAACGTGAAATGAATTTGTAGAAGGAGTGGCAAAAAAAATCGTCACTCCAAAATTCTTTTGGACATGACATTTTTGGATCATCGATTTTGTTTTTCTGTCACGGCTTCTATAAATGTTATTTCACGATGAAACTTTGCAAGCATTGACAACTTTGAAAATGTTTGTCACAAAAAAAATATGTTTTTTCTGATTTTTTTACGATTTTACTGTTCACCAAGCTAATATGAGCTCGAGCTAAGAAACTCCATGTCCTGAAGTAAGGGGATACAAACACAATGAGCATACACTTGACCTCTTACGAAAAAGAAAATACACCTAGTTTCTGCATGATCAAGAGGCATGCAACCAACACTAACTCAATACACCTACAAATCTGTGTCGGCAAAGAGCAAAGTTATACTAGAACAACGCTATGCCTAGGCAGATGGGAAAAAAAAACTACGAATGATCAGAACAACGATTGACAAACTACATCAACGACCATCCGCATCAACTACCTTATGACATCACAAAGACAACAATAAAGGTAATCCAGTAGGAACATCCGGAAAGGAAACGACGTCAAGCGTCGTCGTAGTTGAATCCAATATCGTAGGCTAGATCATGGGTTTTCATTCTGAATATCAAGTCCGAGCAATGTGTTCAACATGATAACGACGCAGAAACACTGGCATTACGAGGTATAATCAAATAGGGTTAGACATAGGGTTTCATCATAGAGCTCGAGACCGGGTACTCAAGAAGCACGACCAAATCAAAGACACCTTGTGTTATCTTGACGTGAGATGTCACGCAACAGAAGACCATGCCCGCACAAGCAGGCAATCGAGCCACAACAAGAGATGGTCGTCACGAAAGGCTCGAAGCGGTGAAGGTCATTATTGCACACGCGACAAAGATTAACATGGGAGGAAGGTGCACTGGCAAATTCCAAGTGGGATGCTCTGGCAGCTCGCACCGTCCACTTGCTCTGTCGCCCTCACCTACGGCCGTAGAATCATTGGCAACCTCGTCGTTGCTGCCGAATCAGAAGGTCCAAGACCCTCCAGCCCCTTGCTACAACCACCCAGCATGAGATGACCGGGGAGGCGGTTGCTCATCCCCTCAACCCGTTGCCGCCTCCGCCATTTGCTACGATGGCAGAAGAATGGGGATCCTCATATCTGAGCGTCCATGTCCGTGTCTCATGGGGTCTTCCAGTTCTTCCATGTCCATGTCCTTTCTCAGAGTGCGTATGTAAGTTGGGGGATGGTGTCGATCGTTGGGCACTCAAGTCTAACGTGATTAGCGTTTGTTCACGGTGGCGACATCCTTCAGAGGGTATGTCGTTGCGGCGTGTTTTTGTCCTCCAGTTATCTTTCCCTCAATGAAACGCAACCAGATAAAACTCTGTCAGGGAACGTGTGAGGTTTTGTGTTCCCCCTCTTTATCTGGTTGGAGTTGGGATTATCTTCTAGCCCGCCTCGGGGCCGATTTTTCTAGGGCGGTGTTCTATCCAGCTCAAGATCACCAGCATATTTTGGTCTACATTGACGACTCTCCGACTGTTGTTTCTATAAGCTCCTGGGCTTCAACAAGGTTGCTCCGCTAAGATGGTGACTTAGAGGGACAATGAGCTTTGCCCACGACGCACCGCCAATGGATGCAAAAGGAAGATAGTGTTGATTTCTTCCAAGGGTTTTCCCGTACTTTCTTTTTCTACTAAGAAAGTTGTTGTAAGGGCTTATTTTATTTAATACTCCTATGTGGCATTCGGATTTGGCCTTTCCGCAAAGAAATAGTAAGAATATGTAGGTTTGAAGAAGTATTTGCTAGGACGACATGTACAAATGAAGACCGTGAAAATATATCTGAGAGCATCTACAACCATGATGCACAAATCAGACCTCTCAAATGTCTGCGGACGCGTCCGGTCAGTGTCCGGACATGTCCGCTTTGACCCCCCTCCCCCATTTCCTTGCAAACCAACCACACTTCTCATATTGTCCGATCATATGCATGTGATTGGTGGAGATAAAGTGAGGGAGAAAATAAATAATAAAGAACGAGAAAAGGTGGTCCACGATGGGCCGCATCCTACGTGCGGACTATCCGGACCACTAGTAGAAAACAGGGCATCTGTCCCGGTTCCAGAGGGCCTTTAGTACCGGTTCTGGAACCGGGACAAAACGATCGGGACTAATGCCCATCACTTTTAGTCCCGGTTGGCTTACGAACCGGGACTAAAGGTGCTCCACGTGGACGCTGTGGGGCGCCCAGGCAGGATGACCTTTAGTCCCGGTTGGTAACACCAACCGGGACTAAAAGGTAGCCACGCGTCAACAGCTCCCAGGCGCTGGGGTTTTTTTTTAAAGGGGGGGAGGGGTTAGGGGTTTTGGAGGGTTTAGGGGTTTCATATTGTGTTAGCTAGCTACTACATATAGAGAGAAGTGACCTCTCTTTCTCCGTGCTTGGTCGACGCTAGCTACTACATATAGAGAGAACTCGACGCTAGCTAGTAAGCAATGAAGGAACCATTAATTACACAACATCGTCATGCATGATCAATATATAGAGAGAAGTGACCTCTCTTTCTCCGTGCTTGTTGGTCGAACAACAAGTTTTCGTATATCTATTCGACGCTATTACAGATAGTACACGTTGATGCATATATCTATTCAACAAGTTTGCAATTCCCGATGGCATTTTCTGTCTTTAGGAATGACGTGGTCAACAAAGAATCCCGCCAACTCCTCTTGAATTGCGCGTAGGCGATCAGCTGGTAGGAGTACGTCCCACTTCTGCCAGGTCTAATTTAAAGAAGGGGGTCAATATATATATATATGTTGGGGAACGTTGCATGGGAAACAAAAATTTTCCTACGCACACATAAGATCTATCCATGGTGATGAGCATCTACGAGAGGGAGAGTGAATCTACATACCCTTGTAGATCGCTAAGCGGAAGCGTTAATAAACGCGGTTGATGTAGTCGAACGTCTTCGCGATCCAAATCGCCGAGCGTCCCGCGATCCAATCACGATCCTTCCGATCTAGTGCCGAACGGACGGCACCTCCGCGTTCAACACACGTACGGCTTGATGACGCCTTCACCTCCTCGATCCAGCGAGCGATGGTGAAGTAGTGGTTGAGTTCCAGCAGCACGACGGCGTGGTGATGGTGGTGAGGAACAATCTCTGCAGGGCTTCGCCAAGCACTACGGAGATTATGACGGAGGAACTAGAGGGCTAGGGTTGCCGGCACACGGCTTGGGAAATCCTGATGTATATCGTGTGCTAGCCCTGCCCCTCTATTTATATGTTGAGCCTTGGGGTCTAAACTTGGAGTAAAAGCCTCCTCCGGGTCGGTTTTGCCCGCACAAGGTCGGTTTGGCCCGCAGGGAAAGAGTCCAACTCGGATCCCTGCCGAACCGTGCACAGCCGCGCACAAGCGGTAGTACCGCTTCACACAAGCGGTAGTACCGCTCGGGCGGTAGTACCGCTTCACACAAGCGGTAGTACCGCTCCGGCGGTAGTACCGCTTCACCAAGCGGTAGTACCGCTTACGCGGCAGCAAAACTACTTTTGCACTTTCCAATACCTTGTGGGCTTTATCCCTTTGGCTCATATAAAGTGTTGCTGCACCCGAACACTTCGGTAAACATCCGGAACCCCTTCCGGTGAACTCCGGAACCCTTCCAGAGATCAAAACACTATTATCACATATATCAATCTTTACCTCCGGACTATTCCGGAGATCCTCGTCATGTCCGGGATTTTATCCGAGACTTCCGAACAATTTTCGGTCACCAACATAATAACTCAATTATACTAATCGTCACCAAACGTTAAGTGTGTATACCCTGCGGGTTCGAGAACTATGTAGACATGACCGAGACACCTCTACGGCCAATAACCAATAGCGGGACCTGGATGCCCATATTGGCTCCTACATATTCTACGAAGATCTTTATCGATCGAACCTCTATGTCAAGGATTCAGTTAATCCCGTATGCTGTTCCCTTTGTTCTTCGGTATGTTACTTGCCCGAGATTCGATCGTCGGTATCACTATACCTAGTTCAATCTCGTTACCGGCAAGTCTCTTTACTCGTTCCGTAATACAAGATCCTGTGGCTAACTCTTTAGTCACTTTGCTTGCAAGGCTCAATGTGATGTTGTATTACCGAGTGGGCCCTGAGATACCTCTCCGTCATACGGAGTAACAAATCCCAGTCTTGATCCATGCCAACCCAACAGACACCCTCGGAGATACCTGTAGAGCACCTTTATAGTCACCCAGTTACGTTGCGACGTTTGATACACACAAGGTATTCCTCCGGTGTCAGTGAGTTGCATGATCTCATGGTCAAAGGAACAGATACTTGACATGCAGAAAACAATAGCAATAAACTGACACGATCAAATGCTACGTTTACAGTTTGGGTCTTGTCCATCACATCATTCTCCTAATGATGTGATCCCGTTATCAAATGACATCTCATGTCAATGGCTAGGAAACCTTAACCATCTTTGATCAACGAGCTAGTCAACTAGAGGCTTACTAGGGACACAGTGTTGTCTATGTACCCACACATGTATTTGAGTTTCCAATCAATACAATTATAGCATGGATAATAAACGATTATCATTAACAAGGAAATATAATAATAACCAATTTATTATTGCCTCTAGGGCATATTTCCAACAGTCTCCCACTTGCACTAGAGTCAATAATCTAGTTCACATCACTATGTGATTTACATTGTAATGAATCGAACACCCATGCAGTTCTGGTGTTGTTCATGTTTAGCCCTTGGAAGAGGTTTAGTCATCGGATCTGCAACATTTAGATCCGTGTGTACTTTGCAAATATTTATGTCGTCCTCCTTGATGTAATCGCGGATGGAATTGAAACGTCGCTTTATGTGTCTGGTCCTCTTGTGAAATCTTGGTTCCTTGGCTAGAGCAATGGCACCAGTATTATCACAAAACAGAGTCATTGGGTTAAGTGCACTAGGCACTACTCCAAGATCTGTCATGAACTCCTTCATCCAGACACCTTCCTTCGCCGCCTCCGAGGCAGCGATGTACTCCGCTTCGCATGTAGAATCTGCTACCACGCTTTGCTTGGAACTGCACCAGCTAACCGCACCCCCATTAAGAATAAATACGTATCCGGTTTGCGACTTAGAGTCATCCGGATCAGTGTCAAAGCTTGCATCGACGTAACCCTTTACGACGAGCTCTTGATCACCTCCATAAACGAGAAACATGTCCTTAGTCCTTTTCAGGTACTTCAGGATATTCTTGACCGCCGTCCAGTGTTCCATTCCTGGATCACTTTGAAACCTTCCGACCATACTTATGGCAAGGCTGACATCGGGTCTTGTGCACAGCATTGCATACATGATAGAGCCTATGGCCGAAGCATAGGGGATGACACTCATCTTTTCTCTATCTTCTGCAGTCACTGGGCATTGAGTCTTACTCAACTTCACACCTTGCAAAACAGGCAAGAACCCCTTCTTGGACTGATCCATTTTGAACTTCTTCAAAATCTTATCAAGGTATGTGCTTTGTGAAAGTCCTATTAAGCGTCTTGATCTATCTCTATAGATCTTGATGCCTAATATGAAAGCAGCTTCTCCTAGGTCCTTCATTGAAAAACTCTTGTTCAAATATTCCTTTACGCTTTCCAGCATTTCTATATTGTTTCCAATCAGCAATATGTCATCCACATATAATATTAGAAACGCTATAGAGCTCCCACTCACTTTCTTGTAAATACAAGCTTCTCCGTAAACTTGTATAAACTCGAACGCTTTGATCACATCATCAAAACGAAGATTCCAACTCCGAGATGCTTGCACCAGTCCATAAATGGATCGCTGGAGTTTGCAAACTTTGTCAGCATTCTCTGGATCGACAAAACCTTCTGGTTGCATCATATACAACTCTTCCTTAAGGTAACCGTTAAGGAACGCTGTTTTGACATCCATCTGCCAAATTTCATAATCGAAAAAGGCAGCTATTGCTAACATGATTCTGACGGACTTAAGCATCGCTACGGGTGAGAAGGTCTCATCGTAGTCAACTCCTTGAACTTGTGAAAAACCCTTTGCCACAAGTCGAGCTTTATAGACGGTGACATTACCGTCCGCGTCCGTCTTCCTCTTAAAGATCCATTTGTTCTGAATGGCCTTACGCCCTTCAGGTAATACTTCCAAAGTCCATACTTTGTTTTCATACATGGATCCCATCTCGGATTTCATGGCCTCTAACCACTTCTCGGAATCCGGGCCCATCATCGCTTCTCCATAGCTCGTAGGTTCATCGTTGTTTAACAACATGACCTCTAAGACAGGGTTGCCGTACCACTCAGGAGCAGTACGCGTCCTTGTCGACCTACGAGGTTCGATAGCAACTTGATCCAAAGCTTCATGATCATCATCATTAACTTCCTCTTCAGCTAATGTAGGCTCGACAGAAACAACTTTCTGCGTTGCGCTACTCTTAGGTTGAAGTAAAGGTTCAATAACCTCATCAAGTTCTATCTTCCTCCCACTCAATTCTTTCGAGAGAAACTCTTTCTCAAGAAATGTTCCGTTTTTAGCGACAAACACTTTGCCCTCGGATCTGAGGTAGAAGGTATACCCAATTGTCTCTTTTGGGTATCCTATGAAGACGCATTTCTCCGCTTTGGGTTCCAGCTTTTCAGGCTGAAGCTTTTTGACATAAGCATCACATCCCCAAACTTTAAGAAACGACAGCTTTGGCTTCTTGTCAAACCAAAGTTCATATGGCGTTGTCTCAACGGATTTCGATGGTGCCCTATTTAAAGTGAATGCAGCTGTCTCTAATGCATAACCCCAAAACGATAGTGGCAAATCGGCAAGAGACATCATAGATCGCACCATATCCAATAAAGTTCGATTACGACGTTCGGACACACCATTACGCTGTGGTGTTCCAGGCGGTGTCAATTGTGAAACAATTCCACACTGTCTTAAGTGACTGCCAAACTCATAACTCAGATATTCTCCTCCTCGATCAGATCGTAGGAATTTAATCTTCTTGTTACGATGATTCTCAACTTCACTCTGAAATTGTTTGAACTTTTCAAATGTTTCAGACTTGTGTTTCATTAAGTAAATATACCCATATCTACTTAAGTCATCAGTGAAGGTGAGAAAGTAACGATAACCACTGCGCGCTTCAATACTCATCGGACCGCACACATCAGTATGTATGATTTCCAATAAGTCACTTGCCCGTTCCATTGTTCCAGAGAACGGCGTTTTAGTCATCTTGCCCATGAGGCATGGCTCACATGTGTCAAGTGATTCAAAATCAAGTGACTCCAAAAGTCCATCAGCATGGAGCTTCTTCATGCGTTTTACGCCAATATGACCTAAACGGCAGTGCCACAAGAAAGTGGTATTATCATTATCAATTCTATATCTTTTGGCATCAATGTTATGAACATGTGTATCATTACTATCGAGATTCAACAAGAATAAACCCCTCACATTGGGTGCATGACCATAAAAGATATTACTCATATAAATAGAACAACCATTATTCTCTGATTTAAATGAGTAACCGTCTCGCAATAAACAAGATCCAGATATAATGTTCATGCTTAACGCAGGCACCAAATAACACTTATTTAGGTTCATCACTAATCCCGACGGTAATCGAAGAGCGAGCGTGCCAACGGCGATCACATCAACCTTGGAACCATTTCCCACGCGCATCGTCACTTCGTCCTTTGCCAGCCTCCGTCTATTCCGCAGTTCCTGTTTTGAGTTGCAAATATGAGCAACCGCACCGGTATCAAATACCCAGGCACTACAACGAGAGTTGGTAAGGTACACATCAATAACATGTATATCATATATACCTTGTTTGTTGTTGGCCGCCTTCTTGTCAGCCAAATACTTGGGGCAATTCCGCTTCCAGTGTCCAGTTCCCTTGCAATGAAAACACACAGTTTCTGGTTTGGGTCCAGCCTTGGGTTTCTTCACGAGAGGAGCAACTGCTTTGCCACTCTGCTTGGAGTTACCCTTCTTACCCTTGCCATTTTTCTTGAAACTAGTGGTTTTATTGACCATCAACACTTGATGCTCCTTCTGAATTTCAGACTCAGCGGCTTTCAGCATCGCAAACAGCTCGGCGACTGACTTGTTCATCCCGTGCATGTTATAGTTCAACACGAAGCTCTTGTAGCTAGGTGGCAATGATTGAAGAACTCTGTCAGTGATAGCCTCTGGCGGAAGGGGCATCCCTAACTCAGCCAGACGGGTGGAGTACCCAGACATTCTGAGCACGTGATCACTGATAGACCCGTTCTCCTCCATCTTGCAAGCATAGAACTTATCGGAGATCTCATATCTCTCGATCCGGGCATTCTTCTGAAAGATAAACTTCAACTCCTGGAACATCTCATATGCTCCATGACGTTCAAAACGTCTTTGAAGTCCCGGTTCTAAGCCATACAACATTGCACATTGAACTATTGAGTAATCATCAGAACGAGCCTGCCAGGCGTTCACAACGTCTAGAGACTCAACTGGAGCGGGTGGATCACCAAGCGGTGCATCAAGGACATAAGCCTTCTGGGAAGCCGTAAGGATAATCCTTAGATTACGGGCCCAGTCCACAAAGTTACTTCCATCATCTTTCAACTTAGCTTTCTCTAGGAACGCATTAAAATTCAGGGGTGCTACTGCGCGAGCCATGATCTACAACATAAATACTGCAAAGACAACTTAGACTATTGTTCTTAGATAATGAGTTTAGTTAATCATATTTAAAAAACTCCCACTCAAATTGACATCCCTCCGATCATTCGAGTGTAACATGATCCAAATCCACCAACTCAAGTCCGATCATCACGTGAGTTGAGGTGGTTTCAATGGTGAACATCTTCATGTTGATCATATCTACTATATGACTCATGTTCGACCTTTCGGTCTCTTGTGTTCCGAGGCCATGTCTGTACATGCTAGGCTCGTCAAGTTTAACCCGAGTGTTCCGCACGTGCAACATGGCTTGCACCCGTTGTATGCGAACGTAGAGTCTATCACACCCGATCATCACGGCGTGTCTCGAAACGACGAACTTTCGCAACGGTGCACACTTGGGGAGAACACAATTTATCTTGAAATTTAAGTGAGGGATCACCTTATAATGCTACCGTCGTCCTAAGCAAAATAAGATGCATAAAAGGATTAACATCACATGCAAATCATAAGTGACATGATATGACCATGAACTTGTGCTTTTGATCTCCATCTCCAAAGCACCGGCATGATCTCCATCGTCACCGGCATGACACCATGATCTCCATCATCTTGATCTCCATCAACGTGTCGCCATAAGGTTGTCGCGCCGACTGTTGCTTCCACGACTATAGCTAACGTTTAGCGATAAAGTAAAGCATTACATAGCGCTTAATGATTGACACGCAGGTCATACAATAATTAAAGACAACTCTATGGCTCCTGCCAGTTGCCGTACTCATCGACATGCAAGTCGTGATATTCTATACAAAACATGATCATCTCATACATCACATATATCTCATCATGTAATTGGCCATATCACATCACAACATACCCTGCAAAAACAAGTTAGACGTCCTCTAATTGTTGTTGCAAATTTTACGTGGCTGCTACGGGTTTGCAAGAACCGTTCTTACCTACGCAAAACCACAACGTGGTGTAGTGATTGCTTTTTGATCTTCTAAAAGAACCCTCTTCATTGAACCGATTCAACTAAAGTGAGAGAGACAGACACCCGCCAGTCACCTTTATGCAACAAGTGCACGCAGCGGTAAAACCAGTCTCGCGTAAGCGTACGCGTAATGTCGGTCCGGGCCGCTTCATCTCACAATACCGCTGAATCAAGTATCAACTAGTAACGGCAAGCAATATGTATACACCCACGCCCACAACTCGTTTGTGTTCTACTCGAGATCTCATCTACGCATAGACCTAGCTCTGATACCACTGTTGGGGAACGTTGCATGGGAAACAAAAATTTTCCTACGCACACATAAGATCTATCCATGGTGATGAGCATCTACGAGAGGGAGAGTGAATCTACATACCCTTGTAGATCGCTAAGCGGAAGCGTTAATAAACGCGGTTGATGTAGTCGAACGTCTTCGCGATCCAAATCGCCGAGCGTCCCGCGATCCAATCACGATCCTTCCGATCTAGTGCCGAACGGACGGCACCTCCGCGTTCAACACACGTACGGCTTGATGACGCCTTCACCTCCTCGATCCAGCGAGCGATGGTGAAGTAGTGGTTGAGTTCCAGCAGCACGACGGCGTGGTGATGGTGGTGAGGAACAATCTCTGCAGGGCTTCGCCAAGCACTACGGAGATTATGACGGAGGAACTAGAGGGCTAGGGTTGCCGGCACACGGCTTGGGAAATCCTGATGTATATCGTGTGCTAGCCCTGCCCCTCTATTTATATGTTGAGCCTTGGGGTCTAAACTTGGAGTAAAAGCCTCCTCCGGGTCGGTTTTGCCCGCACAAGGTCGGTTTGGCCCGCAGGGAAAGAGTCCAACTCGGATCCCTGCCGAACCGTGCACAGCCGCGCACAAGCGGTAGTACCGCTTCACACAAGCGGTAGTACCGCTCGGGCGGTAGTACCGCTTCACACAAGCGGTAGTACCGCTCCGGCGGTAGTACCGCTTCACCAAGCGGTAGTACCGCTTACGCGGCAGCAAAACTACTTTTGCACTTTCCAATACCTTGTGGGCTTTATCCCTTTGGCTCATATAAAGTGTTGCTGCACCCGAACACTTCGGTAAACATCCGGAACCCCTTCCGGTGAACTCCGGAACCCTTCCAGAGATCAAAACACTATTATCACATATATCAATCTTTACCTCCGGACTATTCCGGAGATCCTCGTCATGTCCGGGATTTTATCCGAGACTTCCGAACAATTTTCGGTCACCAACATAATAACTCAATTATACTAATCGTCACCAAACGTTAAGTGTGTATACCCTGCGGGTTCGAGAACTATGTAGACATGACCGAGACACCTCTACGGCCAATAACCAATAGCGGGACCTGGATGCCCATATTGGCTCCTACATATTCTACGAAGATCTTTATCGGTCGAACCTCTATGTCAAGGATTCAGTTAATCCCGTATGCTGTTCCCTTTGTTCTTCGGTATGTTACTTGCCCGAGATTCGATCGTCGGTATCACTATACCTAGTTCAATCTCGTTACCGGCAAGTCTCTTTACTCGTTCCGTAATACAAGATCCTGTGGCTAACTCTTTAGTCACTTTGCTTGCAAGGCTCAATGTGATGTTGTATTACCGAGTGGGCCCTGAGATACCTCTCCGTCATACGGAGTAACAAATCCCAGTCTTGATCCATGCCAACCCAACAGACACCCTCGGAGATACCTGTAGAGCACCTTTATAGTCACCCAGTTACGTTGCGACGTTTGATACACACAAGGTATTCCTCCGGTGTCAGTGAGTTGCATGATCTCATGGTCAAAGGAACAGATACTTGACATGCAGAAAACAATAGCAATAAACTGACACGATCAAATGCTACGTTTACAGTTTGGGTCTTGTCCATCACATCATTCTCCTAATGATGTGATCCCGTTATCAAATGACATCTCATGTCAATGGCTAGGAAACCTTAACCATCTTTGATCAACGAGCTAGTCAACTAGAGGCTTACTAGGGACACAGTGTTGTCTATGTACCCACACATGTATTTGAGTTTCCAATCAATACAATTATAGCATGGATAATAAACGATTATCATTAACAAGGAAATATAATAATAACCAATTTATTATTGCCTCTAGGGCATATTTCCAACAGTCTCCCACTTGCACTAGAGTCAATAATCTAGTTCACATCACTATGTGATTTACATTGTAATGAATCGAACACCCATGCAGTTCTGGTGTTGTTCATGTTTAGCCCTTGGAAGAGGTTTAGTCATCGGATCTGCAACATTTAGATCCGTGTGTACTTTGCAAATATTTATGTCGTCCTCCTTGATGTAATCGCGGATGGAATTGAAACGTCGCTTTATGTGTCTGGTCCTCTTGTGAAATCTTGGTTCCTTGGCTAGAGCAATGGCACCAGTATTATCACAAAACAGAGTCATTGGGTTAAGTGCACTAGGCACTACTCCAAGATCTGTCATGAACTCCTTCATCCAGACACCTTCCTTCGCCGCCTCCGAGGCAGCGATGTACTCCGCTTCGCATGTAGAATCTGCTACCACGCTTTGCTTGGAACTGCACCAGCTAACCGCACCCCCATTAAGAATAAATACGTATCCGGTTTGCGACTTAGAGTCATCCGGATCAGTGTCAAAGCTTGCATCGACGTAACCCTTTACGACGAGCTCTTGATCACCTCCATAAACGAGAAACATGTCCTTAGTCCTTTTCAGGTACTTCAGGATATTCTTGACCGCCGTCCAGTGTTCCATTCCTGGATCACTTTGAAACCTTCCGACCATACTTATGGCAAGGCTGACATCGGGTCTTGTGCACAGCATTGCATACATGATAGAGCCTATGGCCGAAGCATAGGGGATGACACTCATCTTTTCTCTATCTTCTGCAGTCACTGGGCATTGAGTCTTACTCAACTTCACACCTTGCAAAACAGGCAAGAACCCCTTCTTGGACTGATCCATTTTGAACTTCTTCAAAATCTTATCAAGGTATGTGCTTTGTGAAAGTCCTATTAAGCGTCTTGATCTATCTCTATAGATCTTGATGCCTAATATGAAAGCAGCTTCTCCTAGGTCCTTCATTGAAAAACTCTTGTTCAAATATTCCTTTACGCTTTCCAGCATTTCTATATTGTTTCCAATCAGCAATATGTCATCCACATATAATATTAGAAACGCTATAGAGCTCCCACTCACTTTCTTGTAAATACAAGCTTCTCCGTAAACTTGTATAAACTCGAACGCTTTGATCACATCATCAAAACGAAGATTCCAACTCCGAGATGCTTGCACCAGTCCATAAATGGATCGCTGGAGTTTGCAAACTTTGTCAGCATTCTCTGGATCGACAAAACCTTCTGGTTGCATCATATACAACTCTTCCTTAAGGTAACCGTTAAGGAACGCTATTTTGACATCCATCTGCCAAATTTCATAATCGAAAAAGGCAGCTATTGCTAACATGATTCTGACGGACTTAAGCATCGCTACGGGTGAGAAGGTCTCATCGTAGTCAACTCCTTGAACTTGTGAAAAACCCTTTGCCACAAGTCGAGCTTTATAGACGGTGACATTACCGTCCGCGTCCGTCTTCCTCTTAAAGATCCATTTGTTCTGAATGGCCTTACGCCCTTCAGGTAATACTTCCAAAGTCCATACTTTGTTTTCATACATGGATCCCATCTCGGATTTCATGGCCTCTAACCACTTCTCGGAATCCGGGCCCATCATCGCTTCTCCATAGCTCGTAGGTTCATCGTTGTTTAACAACATGACCTCTAAGACAGGGTTGCCGTACCACTCAGGAGCAGTACGCGTCCTTGTCGACCTACGAGGTTCGATAGCAACTTGATCCAAAGCTTCATGATCATCATCATTAACTTCCTCTTCAGCTAATGTAGGCTCGACAGAAACAACTTTCTGCGTTGCGCTACTCTTAGGTTGAAGTAAAGGTTCAATAACCTCATCAAGTTCTATCTTCCTCCCACTCAATTCTTTCGAGAGAAACTCTTTCTCAAGAAATGTTCCGTTTTTAGCGACAAACACTTTGCCCTCGGATCTGAGGTAGAAGGTATACCCAATTGTCTCTTTTGGGTATCCTATGAAGACGCATTTCTCCGCTTTGGGTTCCAGCTTTTCAGGCTGAAGCTTTTTGACATAAGCATCACATCCCCAAACTTTAAGAAACGACAGCTTTGGCTTCTTGTCAAACCAAAGTTCATATGGCGTTGTCTCAACGGATTTCGATGGTGCCCTATTTAAAGTGAATGCAGCTGTCTCTAATGCATAACCCCAAAACGATAGTGGCAAATCGGCAAGAGACATCATAGATCGCACCATATCCAATAAAGTTCGATTACGACGTTCGGACACACCATTACGCTGTGGTGTTCCAGGCGGTGTCAATTGTGAAACAATTCCACACTGTCTTAAGTGACTGCCAAACTCATAACTCAGATATTCTCCTCCTCGATCAGATCGTAGGAATTTAATCTTCTTGTTACGATGATTCTCAACTTCACTCTGAAATTGTTTGAACTTTTCAAATGTTTCAGACTTGTGTTTCATTAAGTAAATATACCCATATCTACTTAAGTCATCAGTGAAGGTGAGAAAGTAACGATAACCACTGCGCGCTTCAATACTCATCGGACCGCACACATCAGTATGTATGATTTCCAATAAGTCACTTGCCCGTTCCATTGTTCCAGAGAACGGCGTTTTAGTCATCTTGCCCATGAGGCATGGCTCACATGTGTCAAGTGATTCAAAATCAAGTGACTCCAAAAGTCCATCAGCATGGAGCTTCTTCATGCGTTTTACGCCAATATGACCTAAACGGCAGTGCCACAAGAAAGTGGTATTATCATTATCAATTCTATATCTTTTGGCATCAATGTTATGAACATGTGTATCATTACTATCGAGATTCAACAAGAATAAACCCCTCACATTGGGTGCATGACCATAAAAGATATTACTCATATAAATAGAACAACCATTATTCTCTGATTTAAATGAGTAACCGTCTCGCAATAAACAAGATCCAGATATAATGTTCATGCTTAACGCAGGCACCAAATAACACTTATTTAGGTTCATCACTAATCCCGACGGTAATCGAAGAGCGAGCGTGCCAACGGCGATCACATCAACCTTGGAACCATTTCCCACGCGCATCGTCACTTCGTCCTTTGCCAGCCTCCGTCTATTCCGCAGTTCCTGTTTTGAGTTGCAAATATGAGCAACCGCACCGGTATCAAATACCCAGGCACTACAACGAGAGTTGGTAAGGTACACATCAATAACATGTATATCATATATACCTTGTTTGTTGTTGGCCGCCTTCTTGTCAGCCAAATACTTGGGGCAATTCCGCTTCCAGTGTCCAGTTCCCTTGCAATGAAAACACACAGTTTCTGGTTTGGGTCCAGCCTTGGGTTTCTTCACGAGAGGAGCAACTGCTTTGCCACTCTGCTTGGAGTTACCCTTCTTACCCTTGCCATTTTTCTTGAAACTAGTGGTTTTATTGACCATCAACACTTGATGCTCCTTCTGAATTTCAGACTCAGCGGCTTTCAGCATCGCAAACAGCTCGGCGACTGACTTGTTCATCCCGTGCATGTTATAGTTCAACACGAAGCTCTTGTAGCTAGGTGGCAATGATTGAAGAACTCTGTCAGTGATAGCCTCTGGCGGAAGGGGCATCCCTAACTCAGCCAGACGGGTGGAGTACCCAGACATTCTGAGCACGTGATCACTGATAGACCCGTTCTCCTCCATCTTGCAAGCATAGAACTTATCGGAGATCTCATATCTCTCGATCCGGGCATTCTTCTGAAAGATAAACTTCAACTCCTGGAACATCTCATATGCTCCATGACGTTCAAAACGTCTTTGAAGTCCCGGTTCTAAGCCATACAACATTGCACATTGAACTATTGAGTAATCATCAGAACGAGCCTGCCAGGCGTTCACAACGTCTAGAGACTCAACTGGAGCGGGTGGATCACCAAGCGGTGCATCAAGGACATAAGCCTTCTGGGAAGCCGTAAGGATAATCCTTAGATTACGGGCCCAGTCCACAAAGTTACTTCCATCATCTTTCAACTTAGCTTTCTCTAGGAACGCATTAAAATTCAGGGGTGCTACTGCGCGAGCCATGATCTACAACATAAATACTGCAAAGACAACTTAGACTATTGTTCTTAGATAATGAGTTTAGTTAATCATATTTAAAAAACTCCCACTCAAATTGACATCCCTCCGATCATTCGAGTGTAACATGATCCAAATCCACCAACTCAAGTCCGATCATCACGTGAGTTGAGGTGGTTTCAATGGTGAACATCTTCATGTTGATCATATCTACTATATGACTCATGTTCGACCTTTCGGTCTCTTGTGTTCCGAGGCCATGTCTGTACATGCTAGGCTCGTCAAGTTTAACCCGAGTGTTCCGCACGTGCAACATGGCTTGCACCCGTTGTATGCGAACGTAGAGTCTATCACACCCGATCATCACGGCGTGTCTCGAAACGACGAACTTTCGCAACGGTGCACACTTGGGGAGAACACAATTTATCTTGAAATTTAAGTGAGGGATCACCTTATAATGCTACCGTCGTCCTAAGCAAAATAAGATGCATAAAAGGATTAACATCACATGCAAATCATAAGTGACATGATATGACCATGAACTTGTGCTTTTGATCTCCATCTCCAAAGCACCGGCATGATCTCCATCGTCACCGGCATGACACCATGATCTCCATCATCTTGATCTCCATCAACGTGTCGCCATAAGGTTGTCGCGCCGACTGTTGCTTCCACGACTATAGCTAACGTTTAGCGATAAAGTAAAGCATTACATAGCGCTTAATGATTGACACGCAGGTCATACAATAATTAAAGACAACTCTATGGCTCCTGCCAGTTGCCGTACTCATCGACATGCAAGTCGTGATATTCTATACAAAACATGATCATCTCATACATCACATATATCTCATCATGTAATTGGCCATATCACATCACAACATACCCTGCAAAAACAAGTTAGACGTCCTCTAATTGTTGTTGCAAATTTTACGTGGCTGCTACGGGTTTGCAAGAACCGTTCTTACCTACGCAAAACCACAACGTGGTGTAGTGATTGCTTTTTGATCTTCTAAAAGAACCCTCTTCATTGAACCGATTCAACTAAAGTGAGAGAGACAGACACCCGCCAGTCACCTTTATGCAACAAGTGCACGCAGCGGTAAAACCAGTCTCGCGTAAGCGTACGCGTAATGTCGGTCCGGGCCGCTTCATCTCACAATACCGCTGAATCAAGTATCAACTAGTAACGGCAAGCAATATGTATACACCCACGCCCACAACTCGTTTGTGTTCTACTCGAGATCTCATCTACGCATAGACCTAGCTCTGATACCACTGTTGGGGAACGTTGCATGGGAAACAAAAATTTTCCTACGCACACATAAGATCTATCCATGGTGATGAGCATCTACGAGAGGGAGAGTGAATCTACATACCCTTGTAGATCGCTAAGCGGAAGCGTTAATAAACGCGGTTGATGTAGTCGAACGTCTTCGCGATCCAAATCGCCGAGCGTCCCGCGATCCAATCACGATCCTTCCGATCTAGTGCCGAACGGACGGCACCTCCGCGTTCAACACACGTACGGCTTGATGACGCCTTCACCTCCTCGATCCAGCGAGCGATGGTGAAGTAGTGGTTGAGTTCCAGCAGCACGACGGCGTGGTGATGGTGGTGAGGAACAATCTCTGCAGGGCTTCGCCAAGCACTACGGAGATTATGACGGAGGAACTAGAGGGCTAGGGTTGCCGGCACACGGCTTGGGAAATCCTGATGTATATCGTGTGCTAGCCCTGCCCCTCTATTTATATGTTGAGCCTTGGGGTCTAAACTTGGAGTAAAAGCCTCCTCCGGGTCGGTTTTGCCCGCACAAGGTCGGTTTGGCCCGCAGGGAAAGAGTCCAACTCGGATCCCTGCCGAACCGTGCACAGCCGCGCACAAGCGGTAGTACCGCTTCACACAAGCGGTAGTACCGCTCGGGCGGTAGTACCGCTTCACACAAGCGGTAGTACCGCTCCGGCGGTAGTACCGCTTCACCAAGCGGTAGTACCGCTTACGCGGCAGCAAAACTACTTTTGCACTTTCCAATACCTTGTGGGCTTTATCCCTTTGGCTCATATAAAGTGTTGCTGCACCCGAACACTTCGGTAAACATCCGGAACCCCTTCCGGTGAACTCCGGAACCCTTCCAGAGATCAAAACACTATTATCACATATATCAATCTTTACCTCCGGACTATTCCGGAGATCCTCGTCATGTCCGGGATTTTATCCGAGACTTCCGAACAATTTTCGGTCACCAACATAATAACTCAATTATACTAATCGTCACCAAACGTTAAGTGTGTAGACCCTGCGGGTTCGAGAACTATGTAGACATGACCGAGACACCTCTACGGCCAATAACCAATAGCGGGACCTGGATGCCCATATTGGCTCCTACATATTCTACGAAGATCTTTATCGGTCGAACCTCTATGTCAAGGATTCAGTTAATCCCGTATGCTGTTCCCTTTGTTCTTCGGTATGTTACTTGCCCGAGATTCGATCGTCGGTATCACTATACCTAGTTCAATCTCGTTACCGGCAAGTCTCTTTACTCGTTCCGTAATACAAGATCCTGTGGCTAACTCTTTAGTCACTTTGCTTGCAAGGCTCAATGTGATGTTGTATTACCGAGTGGGCCCTGAGATACCTCTCCGTCATACGGAGTAACAAATCCCAGTCTTGATCCATGCCAACCCAACAGACACCCTCGGAGATACCTGTAGAGCACCTTTATAGTCACCCAGTTACGTTGCGACGTTTGATACACACAAGGTATTCCTCCGGTGTCAGTGAGTTGCATGATCTCATGGTCAAAGGAACAGATACTTGACATGCAGAAAACAATAGCAATAAACTGACACGATCAAATGCTACGTTTACAGTTTGGGTCTTGTCCATCACATCATTCTCCTAATGATGTGATCCCGTTATCAAATGACATCTCATGTCAATGGCTAGGAAACCTTAACCATCTTTGATCAACGAGCTAGTCAACTAGAGGCTTACTAGGGACACAGTGTTGTCTATGTACCCACACATGTATTTGAGTTTCCAATCAATACAATTATAGCATGGATAATAAACGATTATCATTAACAAGGAAATATAATAATAACCAATTTATTATTGCCTCTAGGGCATATTTCCAACAATATATATATGAATGAAATCAACACAATTGATGGTGATAAAATAAAATTATGAATATTGTTTACGTACTTCAAATTGTTGTTTAGTTAAGCCCCTCTCGGTGGTCTTTTGGTGAATGAACTCGCAAACGTAGTATCCACATAAATCATTTCCGGGTTGCTGCCACATGCACTTTACGAGAATAGAGTTCAATCAAAATGATAATCAACCATGATAATGGTATTGAAACTAGAATCAATGAGAGATGCGCGGAACTAGCTAGTACTACTTACTCTGGATTGTTTAAATCGCAGCTCCGGTCTCCATTCACCCTTAACCCGCGTGATGAACTTTTTCCAAACCCTGCCCGGCAAAGAAAATGATTACTTGATATCAGGAAATTAACGAAAGTTGCCGATATAGTGCGATAATGATTGAACTTACTTCTGGAGCATTTCAATCATGTCCGCATACTCCGTAGCCTCTTTACGTCTCGAGTCCAAGATAGTTACTGCTCCCTCGTCAAGCTGAATGGCTAGCAGAATAAAGTGGAACCTGCGCGCGCATAACTCATCAATTACACTTAACCTCGAGTCAGCGAAACAGAATATGCAGAAGACAGTAACACTCACTTGAAGTTGTAAGGAAAGAGTATTTCCCTTTTGTTTTGGTGTCGAAGGAACGCCATTAGCAAGATTTTCTCAGTCTCCTCGGGGATCTTCTGTACCGACCATTCATTTACGATATTTGGGTTAATGAACCCAATGTCATAGATTTGTCCTCTTTTAAATTCGACGATCTTCAATCTGCATAATATAGTGAGGATAATTATATACATGCAATGAATGAGCTGAGCTAGAGACTTAATTACAGAAATAATACTTACAGACAATAACAACCCACGAGACTTTTGTCGAGGGCGGCTTGATTGTATAACTAAAAGAGTTCGTCAAATTCAACATAGATCGAGTCGACTCCAACGAAGTCATGCTCATCCTTAATTCCCACCAAGATACTGCCCGTCCCATCCTTGCAGGTTTCCAAGTACCATTTATGTAATGTTCGCATCATCGTTGGTAGATCTCGTTCCAGATCATCACTTCTGACGAGACGCTTCCCGTGCTGGTATTTAAAGGTGTCTACCTTAGAGATTTCAAAATGTACATCATCGCCTAGGTAATCACCAGGATTGAAACCAGGAGCAACGGCCACTACCCCCGGGGTATCGGTAAACACCTTGAGCGGGGGGCACTATTGCTTTTCCTGTTCGTCGAGCTGGGGAATTGTTTTCCCACTTCTTGCACCTGTACTGCTACTTCTCGACCGACTCATAGCTTCGTCATATGTCTTTGCAATAATGCGGTCATAGTTTGATAGCGGCGGAGGCGGAGGTGGTCGCGTAAGGGCATCCAGAGTGCGATTCGCCTTTACCGGATCTATTTTTTCCTTTGGAGGTGGAACTTTCCGTGCAAATTGGCGTTTCAAATCGGCAGCCATGACCTCATCGGTTTCCTTGTCAGTCAGCTCATATGGTAACTTGGCAAGAGGCTTGAGGCTTGGACCAAATTTGAATTTCTTCCCACCACCTCTTGTACTGCTAGCCGCCGGAGCGGCGGCGACTCTCTTCTGCCGTTGCTAACGAGGCAGAGTTCGCTGACGCGGCGGAGGAGGCGGAGTCCGCTGACGCGACGCAGGAGGCGGAGTCCGCTGACGCCGCGGAGGAGGCGAAGGAGGATTCTGCTGAGGGGCCTCCTCCGCCGGAGTCGGCTGACGCGACGGAGACAGCTGAGGCGGCGGAGACAGCTGACGCGCCGGAGACGAATGAGGCAGCGGAGTTTGCTGAGGGGCCTCCTCCGGCTGAGTCTGCTGAGGCGGCGTCCAGTTTGGAAGCTTGATGTTCTCCTTTCTCCATAGGCAGGTACTCCTTAAGGCATTTTCCAGAAACATCTCACCTTCACCTGCAGGGTACTCAAGCTCCAGCGCCTCAAATCCCTCCATTATTTCATCCACCCCGACAATAGCAAAGCCATGTGGAATCGGACGGCAATGGAAAGTTCCCTCGGCTCGAGGAGGTAAGACAGAGCCGAGCGCCACCTTCAAGGTCAGGTTATGGCATTTCGCCATTAGCACACAATGTTCATTCTCCGTGGTACTATCCATGGGGTAGCGAGGAGCCGTGATATCAGGCTGAAGGAGCTCCGTGGAAGCCACGCTACTTCTCCGCTGAGATGGTGGGGTAGCTTCGGGGGCAGGGTCGAACGAAGGATCTTCGTGCCGCTGAGATGGTTGGCCGGTAGCTTGCTGGCTCTCAAGTTCCTCTAGTTTCGCTAATCTTGCATTGATCTTCTGCATTTCGCTTGCTTCCGCTTTCTTCTTTCTCTCTCGGCTTCTATAACCACCGCTGTCGGGAAACCCATACACCCACGGAAGGGAGCCTGATGTGCCTCGTGTTCGTCCAGGGTGTTCAGGATTCCCAAGGGCCTGTGTCAGCTCGTCATTCTCTCTGTCGGGATGTAACCTCCCTTCCCGCGCTGCCTGGATTGCTTCCTCAAGCTTCTTGACGGGTATTGCAAGTTGAGCTTTCGTCCAAACACACTTCCCTGTGTCTGGGTCCAAAGTTCCCCCAACCCCGAAGAACCAAGTCCTTGACCGATCTGGCCAGTGCAATGTCGCTGGTTGGACCCCTTTAGCAAGCAGGTCTTGCTCAGCTTTGTCCCACAACGGCCGGGCTTTGCTGTAGCCACCTGACCCCGTGGTATGGTGATACTTCTTCTTTGCAGCATTTTGCTTGTTTGTCGCTGACCTTTGCCTGCCCTTATCCGATTTCTTGTAGGCCACAAATGCGGGCCAGTGATCTTTTATCTTCTCATATGGACCGGTGAATTCTGGAGTCTTGTCTTTCTCGACAAACTTTTTGTTCAAATCTTTCTTCCAGTTCCTGAATAGTTCCGCCATCTTCTTAAGAGCAAACGCCTTGACCTTATTCGGATCCGCCTCTGGCGGTAGGCTGAAATTCGTCATCAGCGAGGTCCAAAGATCATCTTTCTGTCTATCCTGGACATAAGAAACTTCAGGGTCCTTCTTCTTATTCCATTCTGGGATGCTGATCGGGACGTTGTCCCTAACAACCACTCCACACTGATGTATAAATGTGTCCCTGCTCTGCTTGGGAACAATCGGTTGGCCATCTCGACCGACTTCTTCGATCGTGAACCTTTCATCCTGGCGCAACCTTTTCTTCGGGCCTCGTCTCCTTACGGAAGTTTGGCTCGATCCGGAGGGCTAATTTAAAGAAGAAAGAAGCGTTAATATATGTACATACAAAACAATTAATGCATCAAGTCAGCAGAGGCTTAATTAATATATGTATATATACCTCGCCGGACTTTGCAACAGTTAAGCCTCCCTTCTCCGTTCGGTCACCGGAGCCGTCATGATCTCCTTCCTCCTCCGTTAGGTCACCGGAGCCGTCATGATCTCCTTCCTCCTCCATTGGATCACCGGAGCCGTCATCCTCTCTTTCCTGACCATCGGAGTCGTTGAGAAACGACAAGGTGATATCACCTCCGTCGTGGATTATATCCCCCAACAACTCTTCTTTTTCTAAGTCTCTGTCCATAGTTTCTGCAAATATTACAACCATGAGAGATGGATTAGTGGCAAACATAGACCTAGCTAATCACAACAAGGAATCATATGCATATATGAGCAATGGATTAGTCGCAAACATCATGCAAAATTATCGGGGGTTATACTTTCGAGAGAGGATACTTTGCGGACCGCCTCTCTCATGGTCGTCGACGATACTTGCGGACCCACCCCTCATGTCGAAGTTATCGGGGATATGTTGAATTCCCGAGAGAGTTAGGGGTGTTCTAACGCGGCACTACATGATATAGGTGAAGGGGGATAACATCCGGGAATGTTTTCCCGAAGTCTGCATTTTCGGACAGATGAACCGGAGGGGGACGGTTCCAGGTTCGCTATGCTAGCTGCTTGTGACAGTCAGTTTCAGACGATCGTCGAGGACTCCTCCCCCCTCATGTCTGATGAGTCGTCCTATCTTTCGAGAGAGGATACTTTGCGGACCGCCTCTCTCATGGTCGTCGACGATACTTGCGGACCCCCCCCCTCATGTCGAAGTTATCGGGGATATGTTGAATTCCCGAGAGAGTTAGGGGTGTTCTAACGCGGCACTACACGATATAGGTGAAGGGGGATAACATCCGGGAATGTTTTCCCGAAGTCTGCATTTTCGGACAGATGAACCGGAGGGGGACGGTTCCAGGTTCGCTATGCTTTACAAACTTTGTTAGATGATCGCCATTGATCTATAGTTCTAACGGAGACACTTCATATAAGTGTTTTACATGGACAAAAAAATTCTAACTTTGTTACAAACATATGAACATATGAACATTTTCTATATACATCAATCCATCCATACATACATATATACATACATACATGAACATAAAAAAATTTAAGAAAAAAATTCTATGAACATAAAAAATTCTAACTTTGTTACAAACATATGAACATTTTCTATATACATCAATCCATCCATCCATACATATATACCTACATACATGAACATAAAAAAATTTAAGAAAAAAAATGCAGGGCAGGGGCGGCGGCGGCGGCGGCAGCGTAGGGCAGGGGCGGCGGCGGCGGCGACAGCGTAGGGCAGGGGCGGCGGCGGCAGCGCAGGGCAGGGGCGGCGGCGGCAGCGCAGGGGAAGGGGGGCGAAGCTCACTGGGGGTGGCGTCGGGGCAGGGAGCGGCGGCCGGCGTCGGGGTCAGGGCAGGGACGGCGACGGGGTCGGGGGAGGAGCAGCCTGGCGGCGTCGGGGAAGAAGAACTGAGATTTGGAGAAAACTGCTAAGTGCTGCTTATATAGCACAGCCCTTTCGTCCCGGTTGGTGGCTCGAACCGGGACGAAAGGCACCCCTTTCGTCCCGGTTGGTGCCACCAACCGGGACTAAAGGTCAATTTCAGCAGCCCAAAGGGCGGGAAGCAGAGACCTTTAGTCCCGGTTGGTGGCTCCAACCGGGATGAAAGGGGGGCCTTCCGTCCCGGTTCGAGCCACCAATCGGGACGAAAGCGCTGTGCTGCCGCAGCCAAAAGTTTAGTCCCACCTCGCTAGTTGAGAGGGGCTCGGAGTGGTTTATAAGCACTGCTGCCGCTGCCCTCTCGAGCTCCTCTCTAACGTGGGCAGTACATGCCTATCTCACGCCCTGTTGGGCCTGCTAGCACTGCGGGCCTGCATCCTGGCCCATTTGTAGGGTTTCTAGTCGTATGCAGGCCGTGGTGGCTAGTAGGTGGGCCTTTTTTTTATTTTTTGCATATGTTATGTTTTTAAATTTTTAATGTTATTTTTTGCATATGTTATTTTTAGTTATATAATTTTAGTTGCATAAGTTTTATTTTTTATTGATTCTTTTTAGTTGATTCCTTTTGCTATTAGAGTTTTATAAAAGATTTTTAGTTTTCTATTAAAGTTTGTAACAAAAAATACTTTATGAAAATTCTTTCTACTATTAAAGCTTCCTTCTGGCCTAGCACGGTTACGAACATATTTCTTTAAGACTCCCATGAACCTCTCAAAGGGGAACATATTGTGTAGAAATATAGGGCCCAGAATGGCAATCTCGTCGACTAGATGAACTAGGACGTGCGTCATGATATTGAAGAAGGATGGTGGGAACACCAGCTCGAAACTGACAAGACATTGCACCAAATCATTCTTTAACCTTGGTAGGATTTCTGGATCGATTACCTTCTGAGAGATTGCATTGATGAATGCACATAGCTTCACAATGGCTAATCGAACATTTTCCGGTAGAAGCCCCCTCAATGCAACCGGAAGCAGTTGCGTCATAATCACGTGGCAGTCATGAGACTTTAGGTTCTGGAACTTTTTCTCTGGGATATTTATTATTCCCTTTATATTGGACGAGAAGCCAGACGGGACCTTCATACTGAGCAGGCATTCAAAGAAGATTTCCTTCTCTTCTTTGGTAAGAGCGTAGCTGGCAGGACCTTCATACTGCTTTGAATGCATGCCGTCTTTTTCGTGCACACGTTGCTGGTCCTCTCGTGCCTCCGGTGTATCTTTTGTCTTCCCATACACGCCCAAGAAGCCTAGCAGGTTCACGCAAAGATTCTTCGTCACGTGCATCACGTCGATTGCAGAGCGGACCTCTAGGTCTTTCCAATAGGGTAGGTCCCAAAATATAGATTTCTTCTTCCACATGGGTGCGCGTCCCTCAGCGTCATTCGGAACAGATTGTCCGCCAGGACCCTTTCCAAAGATTACTTGTAAATCCTTGACCATATCAAGTATGTAATCACCAGTACGGAGGGCGGGCTTCTTCCGGTGATCTGCCTCACCTTTGAAATGCTTGCCTTTCTTTCAACATTGATGGTTGGTCGGAAGAAATCGACGATGTCCCAGGTACACATTCTTCCTGCATTTCTCCAAATATATACTTTCGGTGTCATCTAAACAGTGCGTGCATGCGTGGTATCCCTTGTTTGTCTGTCCTGAAAGGTTACTGAGAGCAGGCCAATCATTGATGGTTACAAACAGCAATGCATGTAGGTCAAATTCCTGCTGTTTGTGCTCATCCCACACACGTACACCTTTTCCATTCCACAGCTGTAAAAGTTCTTCAACTAATGGCCTTAGGTACACATCAATGTCGTTGCTGGGTTGCTTAGGGCCTTGGATGAGCACTGGCATCATAATGAACTTCCGCTTCATGCACAACCAAGGAGGAAGGTTATAGATACATAGAGTCACGGACCAGGTGCTATGATTGCTGCTCTGCTCCCCAAAAGGATTAATGCCATCTGCGCTTAACCCAAACCATACGTTCCTTGCGTCACCTGCAAAGTCCCCCCACATTCTCTCGATTTTTCTCCACTGCGACCCGTCAGCGGGTGCTCTCAACTTCCCGTCTTTCTTACGGTCTTCTTTGTGCCATCGCATCAACTTGGCATGCTCTTTGTTTCTGAACAGACGTTTCAACCGTGGTATTATAGGAGCATACCACATCACCTTGGCAGGAACCCTCTTCCTGGGGCGCTCGCCCTCAACATCACCAGGGTCATCTCGTCTGATCTTATACCGCAATGCACCACATACCGGGCATGCGTTCAAATCCTCGTACTCACCGCGGTAGAGGATGCAGTCATTAGGGCATGCATGTATCTTCTGCACCTCCAATCCTAGAGGGCATAGAACCTTCTTTGCTTCGTACGTACTGTCGGGCAATTCGTTATCCTTTGGAAGCTTCTTCTTCATTATTTTCAGTAGCTTCCCAAATCCGTTGTCAGATACACCATTGTCTGCCTTCCATTGCAGCAATTCCAGTGTGGTACCGAGCTTTGTGTTGTCATCTTCGCAATTTGGGTACAACCCTTTTTTGTGATCCTCTAACATGCGATCGAACTTCAACTTCTCCCTTTCACTTTGGCATTGTCTCTTTGCATCAACAATGACCCAGCGAAGATCATCATCGGGCACATCGTCTGGTTCCTCTTGATCTTTAGCTTCCCCCTTTGCAGTATCACCGTATTCAGGGGGATAGTTGTCATCATCCTCTTCTTCTTCGTTGTCTTCCATCATAACCCCTCTTTCTCCGTGCTTGGTCCAAACATTATAGTGTGGCATGAAACCCTTCTCAAGCAGGTGGACGTGAAGGGTTTTCAAGTTAGAGTAATCCTTCGTATTCTCACAGACAGGGCATGGACAATACATAAAACCATTCTGCTTGTTTGCCTCAGCCACTTCGAGAAATTTATGCAGACCCTCAAGATACTCGGAGGTGCGTCGGTCACCGTACATCCATTGCCGGTTCATCTGCGTGCATTATATAATTAAGTGTATCAAAAACCATTACAGAACATCATGAATAGAGAAGTGACCAAATTAATACAAGTTCATCATCACATTAAAACCAAAGTACAGTAGTGATCAAAGGTTATTACTGAAAAAATAAATACATAAAGTTCATACATATATAGTTCTCATAGAACAACATATAGCTCTCTAGAGCATCTAATTAAAACATACATTGAAACTATGAAAAACATTTAAATGCAACAACAAATGCGATCATAATCGCAACTAAGGTAACAATTGATCCAACGGCATAATGATACCAAGCCTCATTATGAATGTCATATTTTCTAATCTTTCTATTCTTCAAGCGCATTGCATCCATCTTGATCTTGTGATCATCGACGACATCGGCAACATGCAACTCCAATTCCATCTTCTCCTTCTCAATTCTTTTCAATTTTTTCTTCAAGTAATTGTTTTCTTTTTCAACTAAATTTAACCTCTCGACAAGAGGGTTGGTTGGAATTTCCGGTTCACATACCTCCTAGATAAAAACATCTATGTCACGTTGGTTGGCATAATTTTCATAAACACTAAATGAAACAAATCATAATAAAAGATAATATACCACATCCGAATCATAGACAGGACGAGGGCCGACGGGGGCGGATACCAAAGTCATGGCACTATATAATAACAAACAATAATAAAAGTAAGAAAATTATACAAGTATCTATCTAAATCATACAAGTAAGAATTTTTTTTCTTTTAAAAAGAAGATAAGAACAAGAGGCTCACCACGGTGGTGCCGGCGACGAGATCGGCGCGGGCGATCGACAGCGGTGAGGACGGGGACGGGGACGGCACCCTACACATGTGCAGACTCTAGGAAGTTAATTTCAGCTCAAATTGTGCATCTAAATCAAAAGAACTCCCACATACACTCCTCCACTAAAACCCACAAACCACTTTACTTCTATAGCATTTGAAATGAGCTAAACTAGCAGTGAGAGATGAAACGATGAAGTTGCTAACCTTTTAGAACACACTTGTGTAGTTGGTGCACCGCCAAACCTAGACAGATCTTGGGGAAAATGTAGCTTGGAGGTCGAGCTTGGAGAGGAGAAAGCTTAAGTGTGGCTCGGGCATTTCATCAAACACCTCATGTGCATAGGAGGTGAGAACAGAGCAGCACAAACCTCCCACACTGGCCGGCCAAAAAACAGAGGAGTGAGCGGGCAGGGGAGAGCATATATATAGGCATCTCTTTAGTCCCGGTTCGTGGCTAGAACCGAGACAGAAGACACACATTTAGTCCCGGTTCCAGCCACCAACCGGGACTAAAGGGGCTGCGCCAGGAGCGAGGCCCTTTAGTCCCGGTTCGTGTCTGGAACCGGGACCAAAGGGGTTAGACGAACCGGGACTGGTGCCTGCCGTGGCCCGGCCAGCGCCCTGGCCTCACGAACCGGGACTGATGCACCCATTGGTCCCGGTTCGTAACAGAACCGGGATTGATGCTCTTATCTGGCCTGGACCAAAGCCCTGTTTTCTACTAGTGGACACGCGCAGACATCTCCACCCCCTCTTCATATATGGGTTGGATATGGGGATTTGTGGACATCCCAAGCACGTCTGGAGAAAATTGGGGGGGGGGGGGTCCGATTGGGTGTTTATTTTTCTTCTCTCTCCTGTCCGGACAGTGACCCGACTGTTTATCCGGACGTTTGAGGAGGATATGAGGACTCTAATTGTAGATGCTCTCATGGATGCTGTTCTTTAAGGTCGTCTTTCATGGGATATATTTAGTGCAAACAGGGGTGCGACTATATGTTAGCTGGCTGAGAGATTTAAATCTTTATCTCAGTTGGCCCAACAATGAGTCCCAACACGTAAATCTCAGTTGTTTCAATTTAGTTTTTAGTTCATTGACTGAAAAATTTATCTCATAACTTACTAGTCGACAGGTAACTCTTTTACCTCCTTTTCACACAAAAATACTCCATCCATTCGTACGTATAAGATATTGTAATATTTTTTTGAATCGGATGTAGATAGACACGTTTTAGTGTGCTTGTTCACTCACTTCAATCCGTATGTAGTCCATATTAAGATATCCAAAACATCTTATATTTATGAATGAAGGGAATACTACTTATTAAATCTCAGTTGACACTAACTTCCGTAAGCATATTTGTTGTCTTTGCCAGCTGAATGGGGGAAACTTGTGCTCTCCCTCCAAAGGAAAACAAGAAACTTGTGTTCAGGACTAGTATTACACTACGTTTATATACATAAAGAGTATCACTTTGATTTTACATCCTTCATCGTATTTATTATTGGTTTTACTCTTTATAGCGTGACTAAAATCATGTTTTCGCGTCAGTTGATTTTCCGCGTAGCTCTGGGACCAAAGACGAGGGTGCCGTGGCAAGGCCCCGGATAGGAGCAACCTGGAGTCTGGAATGACGCAACGGCATCCCAGGCGAAGGGGAGTCAGAGGTTGACTGTGCGCGGGGAAGGGATGGGGGGGGGGGGGGGGGAGGGGGTCGGCACCGAAGAAAACAGGAGATCGGAGAGGGAGGGAGAGGGGTGGGGGAGGGGTAGCGGGGTGACCTTGGGACAACGGTACACGAGCATTAGGCGGTGGCAAGAGCAGGACGTGGAGACAAGGCACGTCCTAAAGCGCCGTCGGCCACGGGAGAAGACCACAGGCAACCTGTATGGCGTTGGATAGGAGAGAGGATAAATGTCGGTGAAAAAAAAGAAACACGTCAGCCTTTGCATTTTATTAATTCAAAGACCAACACCTAAACAATAGGTGTTCTCATGTATTTTGAATTCGTTTGGGCTTGTCTTTTTTTCTCCGTCGGCTTACGTGAATTGAAAGCGGCCGGAACTTGAATGAGTGAGCTCCAAGCGAGCTCCTATACGGGGCCTTCTGCGCTTGGAGCCAACTGGCGTTCACGCATGCACGAGTGGGCCGCGGCCCAGCAACGCGCTTCGCTCCAGCTGCACGCCCGCAACGTTCGCTCGCTCGGCCGCGGGCTACTTTTTTTTCGTTATTTTGTGGTGTTGGCTTGGTAGAAAAATACAAGACAGTTTTTTAATATTTGTTAACAAAATTGTGAAATAAAAAAAGGTTTAAGAAAATTAAAAAAGAAGTTCATCCATTTGGAGAAAAAAGTATCATTGATTTTGAAGAAAAGTTCATCAAATTTGAAAAAAGTTCAACAATTGAGAAAATTTCATCAATTTTGAAAAAAGTTCATCGATGTTAATAAAAATGTCCATCGATTTTGAAAAAATTTCATCGAATGGGAAAAAAAGTTCACAAATTTGAAAAAATTCATCGGTTTTTTTTAAAGTTCATCAATTTTAAAAAAAGTTCACAAATTTGAAATAGTTCCTCTGTTTTTGATAAACAGTTCACCGATTTAGAAAAAAAGTTCACAAATTTGAAAAAAAAAGTTCATTGATTTTTAAAAAAGATCATCAATTCTAAAAAAGTTCACAAAAAATGAAAAAAAGTTCACAAAAAATGAAAAAATGTTCATAAATTTTGAAAAAATGTTCATCTATTTGAAAACAGTTCACGGATTTTGAAAATAATTCACGAATTTAAGAAAAATAAAAAAAGAGAAAATAAAAAGAAATAGAAAAAGGAAAAGAAAACAGAAAGAAAGAAAGAAAAGGCGAAAACTTAGTTAGTAACAACTTGTGTTGTGTCTGCGGTGGTTACTGCAGATAATCTACAACTAAGAGCATCTCCAATAGATGATGTAGATGCAAAAATAACTAATTTTTACATCTTCAAGGCCCAAAAACCCCTCTCCAACAGTTGATGTAGATGCAAAAAAAATTACATCTCCGCCTCCCGGAGATGTAAAATACAACACCTCGCGGTGCAAATTTGCGTCTCCACCTATAGGAGATGTAAAAATCGGCGGTCGCGCGCCAACCGCCCAACTGCCTTCATTTGGCTTCCGCGCGACCATCGCCCGTCCGCCCGTCGACCGGCCGCCGCCGCTAAGGCCGACGCTGATGACCCCGCCGCGCCGCCCGCCCGCCGCTGGTCTGACCCACCTCGCCACAGCCGCCCTCGGCGCGACCACGGTCCCCAATTTGGCCTCCGCCTCCATGCCCCCCCGGATTTGCCCCACCTCGGCCGGTCGCCGTCGCGCCGGAGCTGCTTGCGAAGAAGCAGCGGGCCCCAAGCCACGCGGTGGAGGCGTGAAGCAGCTGGCGCGGGGGCGTAACCCGGCGGCGAACCAACCTCGGCCGGCCAAAATTTCGAAGTCGGACGCGGCTGCGGCGGGCGATTGGTTGCCGCCGAAGGCCATGGCTTCCTCCTCCGGTCAAAGAGGCCCTCCTCCACCTCCTTCGCCGCCCCTACGCCGTTCCTCCTCCTCTCTCCACCTTGAATCGCCGCTGCTCCGCCGTCCCGATTCACGCCGCCGCCGCACCGATTCGCCACCCCCGCCGCCCCTCCGGCGCTCCTCCGCCGCCGCCCCGACGCCGTCTCCCCAAATCGTGCCGCGCCGCCGCCGTCCCCACTGTCGCCGCCCCGATTCGGCTGCCGCCCACTAGTTTTTACATCTCCATTTTGCATCACCTATTGGAGTTGCACTTTTACATCTCCGTTTTGCATCATCTGTTGGAGTTGGCCCTTTTTTGAAGATGCAAAAAGCACTTTTTGGAGATGTAAATTTTTATATCTCCTGTTTTACATCTCCAAATTTGCATCTTCTATTGGAGATGCTCTAAGAGGTCGCGGATTCGAATCCCTTAGCCGCCCTCACTATTGTGTTTTTTGCAGTTTAATAGAAGAAATAAAATGCTAAACAGGCCGGCCCAGTACCAAGGGGGGTGTGTGTGCCCGTTTGCAAAATGAATTGTGACGGGTGTCTGAAGCGCCAAATAGGATATGCCGAGCTCCAAAGCCCATGCAAAACAGGTAAATCAAAGTCAGGTTAGAAATGGCCATTCCTATATATCGTGTGGGTCGTTGGAAAGCAACTAATCAGCGGGCGTCCTTCGTAACGTGCAGCTCTTGCGCGTGGAAGCGTTTTTCGCATATCACTGCGCGACACGATGGTTTTTTGTTTTTTGCACACTTTTTCAGGGTTTTTGACTTTTTCCAGGTTTTTTCGGCTTTTGCCTTGCTTTCCGTAGGTTTTGGTGGGAATTTTATTTGGTTTTTCTTTTTTGCAGAGCACTAAGTATGCTTCTTGAGAAATAGAGAAAATCACATATTTGCTTTTGCGAGAAGCATAATTTGCGTTTCCGCAAGAAGCATAACCTGTGCTTTCACAAGAATCACCGTTATGTTTCTCAAAAAGGGTAAAGCATAGTTGTGCTTCCCTAAGAAAAAAAAAGAAAAAACAGCCTGTGCTTCGGCGAGAAGCACAACCTATGCTTCCCCCAAAAAGGAGAAGTACATGTTGTGCTTCTACAAGAAGAACCGTTGTGCTTCCGTGGGAAGCACAACATCGTTTCCGCGAAAGGGAAAAGCCTAGCATGTGCTTCTAAAAAAAGTTGAAAATCGCAACCCTGCTTCCGGCCTTCGGTTTTCTCTTTCTATCTTTTTCGGTATTCATTGTTTTGGTTGTTTTCCATTTTTCTTTGTTTTCGTTGTTTCGGTTTATGTTTTTTTTATAAAAAAAGTTCGTCGAAACCTATTAACATGAGATGTTGTTTTGAATAACTCTTTTAAATCCAGCAGGGAAAACGGTTCACTATTTGACGTACGATTCAAGAGATAAAATGTTTTGAATAAATGAATCTGCAAAATAAAACTCTCATGTTACGACAAGTGACGCATAAAGTGCGCCACTTGTCAGCACCTATGAAGGTGTGGAGTGACATTTGCAAGGGGTAACCCTTAACTAGTGATTTCTGGGTCGCTGGGTAGTGAGCAAATGCACACCCTACTGATTCTCTACGACACATACTCGGCCGACACATGTAGGTTTCCGGGGCACTCCATATTTCGGTTTTGGTAAGGTTCTAGAACCTTTCTAGACAGTTTTTTTTCTGTTTTTTCTATGTTTTTTTTGTTTTTTCTCATTTTTATTTTTCATGTTCCTTTTTCCTTTTCGTGAACATTTCATGAACATTTCATGAACAATGTGTGAATTATTGGACAATTATTATATTCAATAATAGTTTTTAAAATAGCGAACATTTTTTGAAATTCGCGACCATTTTTTGAAATGACGAACTTTTTGAACATAGTGAACACTTTTTTAATTCACAAACATTCTTAAAATTCATGCTTCTTTGAATTCACGTTTCTAGAATTCACAAACATTTTTAAATTCAAAAACACTTTTTGAATTCACGAACAAATTTTAATTTATGAACTATTTTCGAATTCATGAACATTTTCAAACTCATGAACATTTTTCTAAAATTGGAGAACATTTTTTCAAATCGATTAACATTTTTAGAAATTCATGAACAATTTTCAAAATCTTGAATATTTTATAAAATCACGAACATTTTTCAATTTCGTTAACATCTTTTTGAAATTATGTACTTTCCAAATTCATGAACAACCTTTGAAATTCAGAAAAAAAATTAAAATCTTGAACACATTTTTTTGAAATTGAGATTAGTGAACAGTTCTTGAAGTAATAAAAAACAAAAAGAAACAAAAAAAACTAAAGAAGAAAAATGAAAAAACACAAGGGTGCCCGGCCCGCACATGGGCTGGCCCAAAATGCACGCGGGGCGCAGAGGCGTGCACGATTGGTGCCTATTTGCCGACCTACGCGGCAAATAGGAGCTCTCATAGTCCCGTTAGACAGATGCAAGGTATACTTAATTTCCGTGTTTTATCTATTTGACCAGAACAACTAGGAAAGGGGTACCCCTAGCGAGAGCCCTGAAAGGGTCACTTTGGTGGGCTGAGAGCGCGCCAAGTGGTGCGTCTAGCCGCCGCCACGTGTCGCGTGCTGGGCGTTCTTTCAGGATTTTATTTTTTATTTATCTGTACGCGTTTTCGGGTTTGAGATGTTTTTTTGGCTTTTCAGTCTTTGCCCGGTTTTTCTCTAGGTTTTGGAGGAAAAATCAATTGTTTTTGCGTGAATTTTTGGGTGCTTCCACGAAATGCACAGATTTTCTTGTCGAAGAGGCACATATTTGCTTCCGTGAGAAGCACAGTTGTGCCTCTTGAAAAAGAAAAAATAACACGTTTTTTTGCTTCCACGAGAAACACAAATTTGCTTCTCGTGGAGGCATAGATTTCCTTCCACGAGAAGCACAGCTGTGCCTCTCAGAAAAGAAGCTGTGCCTCTCGAAAAGGGAATAATGTATTTTTTTGCTTCCACGAGAAGCATATATTTGCTTCACGCGGAGGCACATATTGGCTTACGCAAGAAGACAGATGTACCTCTCCGAAAAGAAAAAATAACTGAAACAAAAACTGTACTTCCGGCTCCGGTCTATTTTCTTTCCTTTTTTCATGAAAAAAAGTTCGTCAAAACCTACTAATATGGAATCTAGTTTCGAACATCTCAACATGATAAATGCAACGGTGCAAACGGTCCGGGATTTTGACGGTCAGTTAAAGACATAAAACGTTTTGAATAAACGAATCTATGGAAAAGAGAAAACTCAAAAGTTATGACAAGTGACGCAGATGTAGTGCGTCACTTGTCAGCGCCTGAAAAGGTGGGAGTCACCTTTGCCAGGGATACCCCTAACTAGTGATTTCACACTTTGCTTCAAATAGTCAACTAAATATACACACAAGTGAGGAAACCGAACGAAATTGGATTTTGGTAACAAACGTTTGCAGTCTGTTCTTATTTTATGGTTTTTATTTTTTTTTTATTTTTAAAAATGTTTATAAATTTCATATTTGCTCGTAAATTAGAAAAAAATTCAAGATTTTCCAAAAAAAATTGATTTTTTAAATTTGATTGGGAGTTCCAAAATTTGTTTGGAAATTAATGTTTAGAAATTTTGAAGTTTTTGGAAATTTCAAAAATATTTGGAAATCTCAAGATTTGTTCAGAAATTAGAAAATGTTCGCTCATTTGGAAAAATTCAGATTTTTCCCCTGTGTTTTCTATAAACCGATTTGAAAAAACCCGCTACAGTGTCGGTTCACTAAAATGTCGCGCCGTTACATGGTCACAATTCGGTATAACAATGCCGGCCTCCCGAAGTCCCTACAATGCCTTGTTATTGGGCCGGCTCAGTCGGGGTGACCCATGCAAAATACTGGCATTTTGACGCAGAGCACGTCGTATAGGAGCTACTTCTCTTCAACTCCGAAGTATTTTGATACAATAAAAATAGTTGAAGCTAATTTAACGAAAGAACAAAGGGCAGCTTATGCAGGTGTGTGACTTGAATTATTGGTTTGGCCATGCAGATAAAGAAATGAATCTGCCACATTAGAATTTACAATCGAAGGTGTCTCCGCATCCAATCAACACGTAAATCCCCTACCTAGGAAGGATAAGCTGGTTCACTTCAGGAGAATATCTCCTATGATCGTACCCCAACCATGTCATCCATGAACATGCTCCGTGAGATCCCATAGAGTAGTAATGGAATAAGTTATGTGACATGAACCAATTCCCTGAAGTTCCATGCCCTAGGACAAAAGAAAAATTGTTTCCTACAAGTGTTATGCACAGTAGACATGCGTCTTGATCGGTGGACAAGCTTGATCCCTCTGATTTCTGTTACAGAGACCAACTAAAAAGAAAAAGCAACATCACAACTCCATCATCCAGCGCCCGAGAGCACATGAGTAGAACAGGAGACACAAGTAGACTCCAACTTTATATTAGAGGACCAAGCACTAGCAAACTTAGGAGGAAACCACAAATCAAACGCTAGACAATAGGAGAACATCAAAAGAGAACTGAGGCATCCATGTGCAAAAAGAGACCCCCCCCCCCCTCCCCCAAGAGTTGATGGTCACTAGGTTGAGTCGCCGATGAAGATCTTTAGCCACTGATCCGAAGAAGGCCAGGACGCCACCCTTATGAAGTGCGGAACACTGCACTTGTTACCTGATCTATGAGCTTTGCTCCCAGCAACAACACCTTTTGATTTTCCTTCTTTATTTGTAAGATCGACTAACTCGTTATCCAATGAAAAATCATCTTAATTAGCACAATTAGATCATTAACCAGCTTTCTTAACAATGTTACCTCGTGATATTCACTACAATTGTGGGTTTTGGAGATACGTAACTATAACATCACACAAGCCACGTGCGATGTACAACTAAGGAGAAAACTCTATCACCCCGACATATCCAGCCATCATTGTGTGGGGTTAGTTGCACACCTGCCGCATGACCGTACCACTAAGGGATGAAAAGAAAAAGAAAAAAAAATTGCTTCTCTTTCAACTTTTCAGCCCACACAACACTAGATGTACATACCCACGCGAACGTGTAACTGCTATTGCGCTTACCGAAGTGGTGTACAACTATAGTTGTGTGCTGGGCATGTAGAATGTACAACTAAGTGGAAAACGTTTACTTATGTATCAACCCATCTGACACACGCAAAACAAAAAGCCTCTAACCACGGAGCGCAAGGTCGACGGGTTTTAGCCCCCACATTAGAGGTTCCCGGCGGCGCACTCGCGTGATTGGATACCTCTCACTCAGTGTAGAGGTTTGGAATGCTCAACATGACCCAAGGTGGCATCAGCGCAGATCAGACGAATCAACTTCTGCTTGATGCGTGGGTTTCGCCCTTGCGCGAGGTGCCCCATGTGAGTCCTCTCTGTGGTGAAAACCCATGATCTAGCTACAATGGTCGGGTCCAGCGATGGCGATGCTCGTGCGTCGTTCCCTTCCTAAAGGCGTCGTTGTTGGAGCACTTATTCTGTTACCTAAGGCTGTCATCATTAATGGTTGTTGATGTTGTTTGCTGCAGCTGTTTTGTTGGTCACTTTTTTTTCTTTCGCAAGAATTTGGTAGTGTGCCCTCGATGTCTTGAGCAGCTTTTGAGTCAGTTTGATGCAGAGGCTCGGTGTAATTGATATCTTCTCAATATTAATATATTCCCTTTATCATATTTTTTTGGTTTGCAGGGTTCATTCAGATTGCTCTTTTGTGTTTTCTTTTGCCTTGGCATTGTTTCAAACTGTTGCGTGTGCGTGTGTGCGAGTGTGTGCGCGTGTCTTCGGTACAGCTAGCTAGCACTCTGGGATATATGTTTAATTACCATGTGTGCATGAGCACTGCATCTGCCTGCCTGTTGAGGTGGAAGATTTGAGGTGGTGTTGTTGCAACTGATTAATGCAATTGAAATTGAAATGGTTCATCAATGTATGTTTGTGCTCGTGGAGTACTTTGCCAGCCTGCATGCCGTTGCAGATTCAAACATTTTGCGCTCGGCTGGTCTGACCAAATGACCATGCCAGCTTTAATTTGGTGCAAAAAGTCTACTACTAATTGGTTGGCACGTTGTGCTTTATGGCACAATACAATACACGGATGCTCATCGCTTGTGAAATGCGAGAGAACACAGAAGTCTGAAGAGTTGCAGCAGAGCAAGAGCAGCAGGGCTCGATGGGCGCCTGTGTGAGCAGATGCTATGCCTGCTCTTCTCCCTCTCCCGCCGCCGGTGACGACGGCCACTCCTTGTCTTTGCGCGGCGGCGGCTCTCCGACCCTCAGGAGTGCCGCCAAGCACGCCGTCGCCGTTCACCCGCTCCCACTCGCCTCCACTTCTCCTGCCGTCTCCACATCAATCTCCCCCTCCTTGCTGTCGGCCGCAACAAGCTCTTCCATCTCCATGGCCACCACCTCCACCTCCTCCTCGGCTGCAACCAGTCATTCCTCGTTTTCGTCCTTGTCGTCATCAGGTATAGGGCCCTTCTCGGCTGGGCACCTCAAGGTCCGCGCCTGCAGGGCGATTGACAACATGGAGGTTGTCGTGCTCGACCCCGACGGCAACAACATGAAGAAGAAGAAGAAGCTCCCCCGGCCGGCCTCCGCCGCTCGACGTCCACTGTTGTTGCCAAGAACGCCCCCGTCTCTGTCCGTGGTCATATCTCCGACGAAGAAGAAGCCTGGCACTGGCAGCAACAACCGCGGTATAGCTCCTGCTACGACAGCGGCAGCGAGGCGCGTGCGGCCGCTGCCCCCTCGAGCGCCGCCTTTGAGAACAGTGGCAGGAGGCTCGGCGTCTTGCAAGAATAAGAAGAGGCCTTCGTCGTCTTCTTCTTCCTCGTCGTGCCGATCAGCAGCAGAGTCAGCCGGGAGGAGGAAGAGCGTCGGGGCAACTGCAGGCCACGCCGGCGGTGGGGGTGGCGAATTGGTGGATGACCTCAACAACCCCCTCATGTCCATGGACTGCTTCATCTTCCTCTGATCTTATTCTTATCCATTTCTCACGATGCATGCATCTACTGTAATTGTTGTCTGCATCGAATCTGTATCTTCTTCTCCCCTCCCATCGATTGTGTGATTTTTAAGTATGTATACAGTAGCAGTAATCGGCTGGTTTTGTAATCAATTTGTTAGTAGAATTTGTCATGAACTACATATATTTGTTGTTCCTATCATCTCATCATCTTCTTTCCAGTTTCATTCTTCTTTGGTGAAGCCTTTTCTCCCTCCCAGGAATTCTTCTCTTCAAGCCTGACAAGAATAATACTATTAATTGTTTTGACCCTGAACTTTGCTACATTCTTCTAGAAGGTTTCCAAGTGGCGCACTGCATGTGCGTCCAGGGGAGTTTTTCCATTTTTTTCATAGATTTATTTTTTCAAAATGTTTTATCTCTTGAATCATTTTCACCGTTGGATTTCTCGCATCGAGATCTTCGAAACTAGATCTCATGTTAATAGGTTTCGGCAAACTTTTTTTTCCATGAAAATACCAGAAAAAAGAAAAACAGAGCCGAAAGCAGGTTTTTTCCCCTTTCCAGAGGCATAGCTGTGCTTCTCGCGGAAGAAAATCTATGCGTTCACGCGAAGCAAATCTGTGCTTCTCGTGGAAACAAAAAACACGCCCCCCCCCCCCCCCCCCCCCTTTCAAGAAGGAAGCAAATCTGTGCTTCTCGTGAAATAAAAAAAACGTGTTTTTTTTTCCTTTTCCGGGAGGCATAGTTGTGTCTCTCGCGGAAACAAATTTGTGCCTCCACGGAAAGCAAATATGTGATGTGCCTGTCATGGGAAAAAAATGCGTTTTTCCCTTTTTGTGAGGCACAACTGTGTCTCTTGCGGAAGCAAATCTGTACCTTTCGTGGAAGCAATTTTTTTTTCTTTTCTCTTTTCTGATAGGCACACATGGAAGCAAATCTCTGCCTCCACGAGAAGAAAAAAATAGCATTTTTTTTTCCAAAAAAATCTTCAAAACCTATGAAAAACAAGGCGAAAATGAAAAAGCCAAAAAACAAAACAAAAGCCATCTAAAACCTGAAAACGTGTATAGAAAAATAAAAACCAAAATCCTGAGGGAGCATCCAGCATGCGACATGTGGCGGTGGCTAAGAGCGCGCCACTTGACGCGCTCTCAGCCCACCAGAGTAAATCCTTGCGGGGCTCCGGCAATACGCTTTTCCTATTTGCCGCACATTGCGGCAAAGTGTCGCCGCTCGATATTGAGCACACTGGACCGGCCCATTTTGTAGCTATACGGGAAGCTTTCTGTTTCCGGTTTTGGGAACATTCTGGAGGTTTCCAGCTGGATTTTCCCGATTTTGGGAACCTTCTAGAAGGTTTTTGAACCGTTTTTTCTTTTTCTTTTTACTGTTTCGTTTTTCTTTTCTTTCCTTTTTTATTTCTTTCCTTTCTCTTTTTTTTTTCAAGTTTACTGTTATTTTTCAACAAATGTTCAGAAATTTTCAAAATGTTTGTATTTTCCAAAATTTATTCAGTTTTTTCGAAGAATGTTGCTGTTTTCAAATTTTGCTCAGTAATTCCAAAAAGTCTAGAATTTTAAAATTTGTTTGCTTCAATTTTTTTTCGAAAATTCTGAAAAATTTAAAATTCCAAAAAAATTCGCATTTTTTTAATTTTGTTCACAAATTGAAAAATGTTCATGAATTTCAGAATATATTCCGTGATTTGTTCACAAATGTCTGCGGTTTGTTCTCTAAAATAAGTGGAGGGATCGAACACATGACTTCTTTGTGGGATTGATCCCTCCAGTTCAAGTACTTCTTTGTGGGATGTTTTTTCTTTTTTGCAAATTAGTGTTTAAGTTTTGTTGCTGTCGTTCGTTTCTTTAAGTGTCAGGCTGCAAATCTTTCACTAGATTGAACTGGTTCCGGTGGCAGCAGCGTGGGCGGATGTGCCGCTGGTCACGGGTTCGACTCTCACCTCGCGCGTTCACTTCTTGTTGATTTTTCACTGCGCGCTACCGCAAATGGGCCGGCCCCGGTCAGCTATCCCCTGTGTGAATCCACGACTCTTTGCCGCAATAAGCGGCGTATAGGAGGCAACCCCCCCCCCCCCCCCCCCCCCCCCACACACACACACACACACACCCACCCATTAATTAGTTGCTCTCGGTTTATTTTAGTCTTTTTTGTGAGAATTTGTTTATTTTAGTCCAGGGTTATAATCTAGCACGAATTTTAAAAAGGGACGTGACAGGCTGGCCTTAAGGTTTGAGGTCGGGGATCGGCCTTACACGCTGGTGGGCCGAATGCCGGCCTGGCCCTTTTATTCGCCTGCATGCCGGGCTGCCAAAAATCCGTGTCCGCGGGCTGGCCCTATAAGCACAGGTCCATATGTCTAGGTTTGACCTTGACTAATTAATATATACCGGAATTAGCCCACGAGCTAACTTGCTCATCTGCTCTGCCGCAGCATCGGCGTACTCCTTCCGCCCTTCGTGCCTCTCCCGCAGGCGAAGGCGAAATCGACCGCCGTCTCCTCCGCCGCTGCCTCCTCCCGAGATCCCGACCATGGTGAGCTCGCCTCTCCTCCTCTCCTAACCCCGCCTCACCGCATGCTAGGGTTTCGGCTGCTCCTAAGCCCCCCTTCACCTGACGCTGCTGCTGTGGCCTGTGTGGATGATGCAGGAGGGTAACCTTGACGCGCCGATAGAGTCGCTCCTGAACGTCGAGAAGCAGTGCAGGCCGGCCGGCGATGTGGCCGGAACGAGTAAGGCCGCGGTCGACATCGTCGAGCTCTGCCACAAGGAGGGCGCGTGGAACCCCGCAAAAAAAAAAAAAAAAGAAAAAAAAAGAAAAAAGAAAAGAGGGCGCGTGGAAGACGCTCAACGATCAGATCGTGGTTCTCAGCAAGAAGAGGGGCCAGCTCAAGCAGGTCTGGCTCGCGAGAATTCGCCCTCACCTTTCTGTTTCGTATTCGATTATGTCAACTTGGCTCAGTAGGCCAGTAGTAACGGAATGCTCAACACTAGCGGCCTGAACGAAGTTCAGTAGCGCGTGTGACTGACGCAAACATCATATACCAACGCGCTGCTACTATGTTGTCATGCTAGACCAACATTTTTCTCTCCCTTGGCATTAACTTGAGTTGTTTAAAGTGTAGCTATTGAACACATATTCAAAACTTTCCTAATGAAAGGCTGTTCAGAGAAACTGGAATCTAGTATATGAAGTAGTAGAAATATATTTGTGGGGCTATGTGCCAGCTTCTGAAGCAGATCTCCATATTAATTTAGCTGATGCCTTTATGTAAAGGGATATTGCCGCAATTTGTAAGGTGGGTTTCTAACATTATTCATTAAAGGCACCACCATTATTGACCATTTTTTTCTATTTCTAACCGACTGGCGACCTTTCAATGCCAACTGTTTTTTAAATAGTTTTTTTGCTCCCATATGAAAACAATCAAAAGTCAATCGAACATATTAATCATGAGGCCTAGGTGTGGAATTCAAGTCGAGTCAAGCCAGCTCGGATCGACTCGTTAGAGCTTGTTAAGATAACGAGTCAGCTTGGCTCGACTCGTTAACATAACGAGCTTAGATTAAAACTCGGCTCGACTCATGTAACTCACGAGCTAGCTCGTTTAACTCATTAAGCTCGTTATAGACGTGAATAACAAAATATACGTATTATGTATGCAGTTAATCTAAAAAATATGTTTGTAGACACATACTTTTTCTTCACAACGCAACAATCAACAATTCTCTCTAAAGGAACACTTGGTACAATCCATAAATGACAACAATCTAGAACAGTGTTGGTACTTATCTCATGTCACTTTTGATTAACGAGCTTAATGAGTCAAACGAGTAACTTGTTAGCTCGGCTCGTTACACTCGTTTTGTTAACGAGCTCGGATTAAAGCTCGACTCGACTCGTTAGTCATCGAGTTCAAGTTGAGTCAAGCCGAGTCACGAGCTACTCATTTAGCTCGCGAGTTTCAAGTTAAAATTCCAGCCCTAATTAGGCCTAAATGTTTTGCCAGTCCCAGTTTATTGTGTAGTAGTTTTGTTTATACCGCCATGTATTGCCAGCAATTTTTTTTCAAAAGACCTTGGTGATCCGAGCAGTTTTTATCTATAACTGTTTATGCCCTTTTTTGGTTGCCAGTCACTCGCAAACACTCCAGCCACAACAGTGACCTCTGCAGTTAAATCATTTCTTTCCCTTGCTGTGAGGCACTGAGACTTGGGCAAAGTTTCTTCTAAAAATAATTTTATCACGAATCACTGAACAGAATGTGAAAATTGTGTGATTTTTTGTCGTTTCTTTCACTAAAACACTATATCCACACATTTTCTCTCTCTGAAAGAGTAAAAATAAATAAATCCTTTTCTAGAGGCAGTACCTTGCGCTTAATGTTCATCTTATTTCTGTAAGAAAAAATATGTCATAAGATCTCCTTCGCCATAAGAACTCCTTGGCAATGTCTTACTTTTGGTTTCTAGTTTTACTTTATGCAAATATCTCACCTTCTGGTCTTTTTATTACATGCAGGCTATTACTGCCATTGTTCAGAAAGCGATGGAGTACATTGATGTGACACCAGACGTAGATACACACATTGAGTTTATCAAAACATTGAGCAGCGTCTCTGCTGGAAAAGTCAGAATCATGCTACTTGTTTATTGTTTATTTCTAGTAAGATTTGTTGGCTTTCACGTCTGTAATCTCATTGTCGTGTGTCCACTGTAGATATATGTGGAGATAGAGAGAGCAAGATTGATCAAAAGACTTCCAAAAATCAAAGAGGAGCAGGGAATTATTGATGCAGCTGCCGATTTGATGCAAGAAGTGGCTGTAAGCTCATACACACTAGAATTCTAACAAACGCTTGATCCAGTATTATCATGATTTACTCGTTTTTCTGGTGCTCTTTTCCAGCTACCTTTAATGTACTAACTAATATCTTCTCGACTAACAAATTGATTCTCAGGTTGAAACATTTGGCTCAACGGCGAAGACAGAAAATTGCATTCATTCTAGAGCAGGTATGCGCCAATTGGCATCAGTAAAGCTTTGAATGGTCACAAAGGCTTAATTCACGAAAAACTTACAATAATCATGGCTTCAGGTCAGGCTTTGCTTGGATCGTCAAGATTATGTCCGAGCACAAATTTTATCCAGGAAAATTAGTCCTAGGGTATTTGACGCAGATACATCAAAGGAAAAAAAAATCAAAAGAATGGGACAATATGGTTGAAGAAGCCCCTGCAGCTGCAGAGATACCTTCTCTCTTGGAACTGAAGCGCATCTACTATGACTGATGATTTGGTATGTGTTTATTCAAGTTAGTTACTGTTTGTTATTGAACAGAGGAAATATCATATAGGTTTAGTTCATGGCCAAACCTGTTGGAAAGGAGAGTGAGCTCAATGTATGCGCATAGTATTCATCCTCTTTGGGGTAATTTATATTACAGAGAATCAGAGAGAGGATAGAGATTGCATACACACGTTCATAACAGAATTGCAACCTCCTGATCCTATAAGAGTGGCGACTTTAACCAGACTTGAGCTGCATGCAATACTGACTTGAACTGCTTCCTCTCCATGAGACTAGCTCGGCTGGATATAGTTTAATAGCCCCCGACAATGTCAACGTGGGCTTGCCGAACGTTGGGACTGAACCAAAGTTCAATGAAGGGAGCAGTAGGCAGGCCCTTGGTGAAGATATCAGCATTTTGTGAAAATGTAGGCACATGCTGTACACGGATTTCACCAAGAAAAACCCTATCACGAACAAAATGTATGTCGATCTCGATGTGTTTTGTCTGGTGGTGCTAAACGGGGTTAGCAAACATGTATACAGCAGAAACATTATCACAATAGATGACCGTAAACTTCTCAACTGGTTGATGTAGGTCTTGGAGCAGCTGTCGAAGCCACGATGTCTTGGCAACGGCGTGAGCCACCGCTCGACATTCTGCCTCGGTGTTGGACCTGGACACGCTTAGCTGTTGCTTGGACGACCAAGAAATCTAATTATGCCTGAGGTAAATGCAGTAACCGAAAGTGGAACGACGAGTGTCGGGGCAACCAGCCCACTCGGCATCGGAATAGGCGGTGAGTGGTAGGCGATGCGGGAGAGATGTGCAACACATAATCACGGGTGCCTTTGACGTAACGAATGATCCGTTTGACAAGGTGAAGATGAGACGTGCGCGAAGCATGCATAAACAAGCATGCTTGTTGAACGACTGAGGAAAGATCTGGATGTGTGCTGCAGGGCTCCAGTGAGACTACTGTAGGTGGTAGGATCGTAGTTCACCATTGGTGACGGATAGTTTGGAATCCGAAATCGACGGGTGTGTGGATGTGGTGACATTCGGACATCCCAGCACGCTGGATGACGTCGAGAGTGTGCTGGCGTTGAGAAAGAAAAAGATCACGGGAGGAGCCAAAAGGGAGAAGAAAGGATCTGTTGCTAGCATTGTCGAATTCTCTACCGTTATCACATTGAAAAGTAGTGATGGTGCAATCAAAGTGCGCAAGAATAAAGCATGAAACAAGCGAAAAACAGAAGGGTCATCGGATTTGAGAGCAAGGGGAAAAGTTAATCGTTAATGAGCGTAATCATCAGTAATAATAAGGTAGTACTTGTAGCCGGAATTGCTAGAAATTGGAGACGTCCAAAGGTCGCAATGCATGAAATCAAAAGCAGTAAATGAAGTAGTAGTAGACATGAAAAAAGGTAGCCTAATATGTTTTCCTAGTTGACATGCGTGACAAAGATGATCCGGATCTGCAGAACTATTACAACGAGGAATATTATTGAAAGCAGTAGAATCTTCGGGGTGTCCGAGGCGATGGTGCCAAAGGGTGGTGAGCTTTGCGACGATGGGGACGACGGGCGGGACCGGAGAGAAGATGGGCAAAGAGAAGATGGGATAAAGATATCTATCACTGTTGCATCGAAGAAGCTCCTCCTTGCCGCGGTAGTCCTTCACAAATAAGTCATAAGGATCAAATTCCATGGAAACAGAATTATTCCTAGTGCATTGACGAACCAACAAGAAGTTTTTGATAATATCAGGGGTGACTAGAACATTGTTGAGGTGGAGAGGACGATGAGGGTTGCAAAGGGAAGCTGTGCCAGTGTGTATGACATGCATGGGGGATCCATTACAAACATAAACTGGGGGATAAAAAGATGTCGGGGCCGAAAGCGAGAGCATACTTGGGTCGGTGGCAAGATGCGTGGAGGCGCCGGTGTTGGTGAACTAACTACTGCTTGGGCTCTGCAACGGAGGTAGTGGAGGGTTCCCATCCATGCTGTCTGGTCGACGATGGTGGAAGGAGTTGGCAGGTGCAATGGAGCTGCGAGCGGAGCGCCATATTGCAGGTGCTAGGTCGGGGAGCTGTATTAAAGCAGTGCGTATGCCATGAAGACCGCGGCATCATGTGCTGATGAGATCGGGCGTGAGCATCGAACGTGGCGGCACTGGGACCGGGTATGCATGGACATAGCCGGTCTAGGGCGTCGATTGGGAGCACGAACAAATGCCGCTTGGAGTTGCCTGGTTTGGAGAGGGTGACCCCCTGTTGCCGCCTGGTGGCGTATTGGCGTCCTGGGCGAGGCGGGCCATCGGAGGATCCAACACCGGGAGCCGGAGGTCTCCTGAACGAGGCGAGGGGGTTGTGGTTGCCGGCGACAGCACCATCGACGTGCATCTCTTCCATCACGAGCATGCCGATGGCGTGATCGAAGTTTGACGGCGGGACAACCTTTCTCGATGATCTTTGTTGTCATGAGGTGACAATCAAGGTTGATGTTGTGGATGAGCTAGACGACGAGCTCGTCATCGTTGACAGGCTTGCCGATGTCTCACAGCGTGTCGACCACCTTCTTGAGGTAGGTGTAGTAGCTGGATGCAGAAGAATTGCCTTGGCGGACATTATGTAGCTCGGCGTTGAGGTATACATGGCAAGCGCGATGGTTGTTGATGAAGAGCGCCTCGATCGATAACCAACTGTCGAACGTCATGGCCTTACGATTCATGGTATCAGATTGCTTTTGCTATGACGGTTCCCACCGCAGCCGCTCACTCCCAGGCCTCGTCATGGATCACATGGCCACGACGTTCGACATCTGGTCATTGATTGAGGCAGTCTTCATCAACAACCGTTGTGCTCGCCAGGTATACCTCAACGCCAAGCTGCATAATCTCCGTCAGGGCGATTCTTTCGCATTTAACTATTGCGCCTGCCTCAAGAAGGTGGCCGATACGCCGCAAGACATCGACAAGCCGTCGACGAAGATGAGCTTGTTGCCCAGCTCATCCGCGGCATCAACCTCGAGCATCATCTCATGATGGCCAACATCTTCAATTGCACCTTCGACATGCTCTTGATGGATGAGATGCACGTCGGCGGTTCTGTTGCCGGCAACCACACTGCTCTAGATCATTGAGCGGGCCACCGGAGGATCCAACACCGGGATCCAGAGGTCGCCTGAACGAGGCGAGGGCGTTGTGGTTGCCGGCGACAACACCATCGATGTGCATCTCGTCCATCAAGAGCATGCCGATGGCGCGATCGCAGTTCGACGGCGGGACAATCCTTCTTGATGATCTTTGTCGTCATGAGGTGACAGTCAAGGTTTATGTTGCAGGTGAGCTAGACGACGATCTCGTCGTTGTCGACAGGCTTGCCGATGTCTCGCAGCGCGTCGATCACCTTCTTGAGGCAGGCGCATAGTTGGATGCATAAGAATTGCCCTGACAGACATTATGCAGCTCGACGTTGAGGTATACATGTCGAGCGCATCGGTTGTTGATTAAGAGCGCCTCGATCAATGACCAGCTGTCGAACATCGTGGCCTTACGATTCATGGTATCAGATTGCTTTTGCTACGACGGTTCCCGCCGCAGCTGCTCAATCCAAGGCCTCGTCATGGATCACATGGCCATGATGTTCGACATCTGTTGATTGATCGAGACAGTCTTCATCAACAACCTTTCTGCTCTCCAAGTATACCTCAACGCCGAGCTGCATAATCTCTGTCAGGGCGATTCTTTTGCATGTAACTATTGCGCCCGCCTCAAGAAGGTGGCCGACGCGCCGCAATACATTGACAAGTCGGTTGACGACGACGAGCTTGTTGCCCAGCTCATCCGCGACATCAACCTCGAGCGTTATCTCATGATGGCCAACATCTTCGAGAAGACGGTCCCGCCGTCAGACTTCGACTGTGCCTTCAGGATGCTTTTGATGGATGAGATGCACGTCGGCGGTACTGTTGCCGGCAACCACACCGCCGTAGCCTCGGTCGGGCGACCTCCGCTCCTCCGGTGGCTTTCCTCACCCTTGTCCCATTTTCGGCGGCAACGCCGGTACTCCACTTGGAGCCAACAAGGGGTTACCCTCTCCGAACCAGGGAAACTCCAAGCGCAACCGCTTCTCCAACCACGACAGCTATGGCGATGTCTTGTTGGCGCCCTTAACCGGCTATGTCCATGCGTACCTGGTCTCCTCGGTGCCCGCCCGCTGCAGGCCTTCACGTTGTAGGCGCTGCTCTAGTACGATGCCCCATCATAGCACCTGCAGTATGGCGCTCCGCCCGCAGCTCCTCAGTACCTGTCGCCTCCTCCGGCCCCGCTGACTCCCTCCTTCATCGTCGACCATATCGTGTTGATGGGAGCCCTCCACAACCTCTCGTTGCAGAGCACAAGTAGCGGCTTGTTCACCGACAACGGTGCTTTCGCACATCTTGCGGCCAACCCAGGTATGCTCTCCCGCTTTGGGCCCCGACAATGTTTTTATCCCCTAGTTTACATTGGAAATGGAAACTCCATGCATGTCACACACATTGGCACGATTTCCCAACACCCATCGTCCTCCTCACCTCAGCAATGTTCTAGTCACTCCTGATATTATCAAAAACCTTTTGTTGGTTCGCCAATTCACTACGATTTTTTTTTCTTTTCATGGAATTTGACCCTTATGGCTTATGTGTGAAGGACTACCGCAGCAAAGAGGAGCTTCTTTGATGCAACAGTGATGGATATCTTTATCCCATCTTCTCTTCGGCCATGCCCGTCGGCCTCGTCGTCGTGAAGCTCACCACCCTTTGGCATCGTCGCCTCGGGCACTCCAGAGATTCTTCCTCGTCGTAATAAATCTACGGATCAAGAACATCTTTGTCACGCATGTTAACTAGGGAAACATGTTAGGCTACCTTTGTCCAAGTCTACTACTTCATCTACTGCTTTTGATTTAATGCATTGCGATCTTTGGACATCTCCAATTTCTAGCATTTCCGGATACAAGTACTACCTTATTATCATTGACGGTTACACTTGTTACCAATGGACTTTTCAACTCGCTCTCAAATCCGACGCCCGTCCGTATGCACTTTGATCGCACCATCGACACTTTTCAATGTGATACGGTAGAGATTATGGCAATGCTAGCAACAAATTCTTTCTTCTCCCTTGTGGCACCACCATGCGGTTCTCGTGTTTGTACACCTCTCCTCAGAACGAGAACTCCGAACGCCCCTTCCGCTCAACAACGACGTCGTCCGCACTCTCCTGCTCCAAGCCTCTTTGCCACCTTCCATTGGGCCGAAGCCCTTGCAGTCGCCACCCACGTTCTAAACTTACGGTCCAATAAAACCCTAGCTGTTCGCTGCACCCTGCATGAGGCCCCTTTCCATGGCCACCGTCTCATGATCACCTACGTGTTTTCGGGTGCCTATCTTACCCGAACACTGCTGCTAGTGCTCCTAACAAACTCGCACCCCGCTCCACTGCCTGCATGTTTTTAGGCTACCCCTAGATCACAAACAGGACAAGTGCTTAAATCTCTCAACCAATCGGGTTCTCATCTCACGTCATGTGATCTTCGATGAACACTCCTTCCCTTTTGCTACACTAAACTCACCTCCCTCCCTTGTGCACGTTGTTTTCCCTGATCTCATGCCCTCACCCTCGCTCAATGCTCGCACGACCGCCCCTCTTTTCCCTGGCATGGCAGCGGATTCGCCTACCGTAGTAGCCAAAACTTCTGCCATGGCAGCGGATTTGCCTATCGCGGCGGCGCAAAATCCTGCCAACCACCCCTGCAACCCAACCTCCTGTCGCACGCACTGCCCCTGCAGCCCTATCTCCTACCTTGGCAACCTCACCAGCAGCGCCAGCAGTACCGTCTCCCGCTCGCTACCCCGATAGCCTCGACTCTAGGCCTGTCCACCTCGTCCCCAGCCACAACTGCTTCTCTCGACGCCTCCTTTGTCTCGCATGCGTCCACCTCTACCGGTCGCACGCCCTACAGCCCCTCCACCCAGCCACTTCCTCCCCATGTCATCGCTGTTTATCCCCCTGACAATCCGGCTTCTTCCTCCTCTCTCGCAAACTTACTTTCCATGTTGATGCTCCGAGTAACTCTCCATTCCTCACTCATATTGCGCTGCTCTTTGACCCCAATTGGGCCAGCGCCACGACGGACGAATACCAGACCCTCCTTCAGAATGAGACTTGGTCTCTTGTCCCTCAACCTCCCAACACTCACATTGTTAGTGGTAAATGGGTTTCCAGGCACAAACATCACTTTGACAGGTCTCTCGCCCGCTACAAAGCATGGTGGGTAAGTCCATGGTTTTTCTGAGACCGAGGGTATCGAATACGATGAGGCCTTCTCCCCCGTCGTCGAACCCAACACCATATGTTTCATCCTTTCTCTAGCTATGTGCTTTTCTAGACCTATCTATCAGTTAGACGTCAAAAACACCTTTCTCACGGCAGAGAAAACAGAGAGAGGTGAGGTAACAGGAGGTTAACAGGTCATGGCGGGCGTCGGCGAGGAGATATCGGCGACAGAGGTGGGACCGGCCATAGCGGAAGCAGTAGGATCACTCTAATCTGATACCATGTTGGAAAGGAGAGTGAGCTCAATGTATGCGCATAGTATTCATCCTCTTTGGGGTAATGTGTGTGTATGACGGAATTTCAACCTCATGGACCTATAAGAGTGGCGAGCTTAAGGGCATGTACAGTGGTTAATAAGGCAGTCTTAACCCTCCCCCGTAATTTAGACATGCAATAAAAACATGTGTACAATAAGTTATCTCTTAGTCTTATCTCCAATAACTAGTTAGGACATCTCCAATGTCGTGCATCAAAACGGACACGCAAAACGTCCGCGGACACGTCAGAACGTGTCCACGAACAACGCTAGCGGAGCCGGCCATCCAACCCGATGCATCAAATGAAAGCGGACGTCTTTTTTCACTAATAGTAGGATTCTTTTTACATAGCAAAAGTCACCGACCCTAGTCTACTCTTTGTCGGCCATGGGCACTTCCATGTCCCACCTCCTACTCTTCCTTGCCGGAGTCTGCCTCGACCACCGCACCGGTGTGAATGCCGTGCCGTTCAGCCGGCATGCGCCAGTGACTGGTCATGTCCGCCCTGGACGGGCATGAATGTGGCGCGAGAGTGGAGTAGCGTTGGAGCGGGAAGAGAGAGATGGTTTTTTGTGGGTCCGGGGTGTCGTACACCTACATGGTGGAGGTCCGGACGCCCACAAACCTCCTCTAGGTTTGCCTCTGGTTGGCCGGAATTTGGAAGTGCGGACCTGTCCGTGGATGTTTGATGGATGGCGTTGAAGGGCACAAAGTGTCCGGACAGCACGGCCCAGATGTTTACGAGCGGTTTGATGTATAGCGTTGAAGATGCCTTATTCCTAATTATGTGGTGAGGCATATTGTGCTAATAGATCATCTCTTAAAGGCAAACCTTTTTTCCCAGTTTTTCTTTCCTCCACCTCAGCACTTATCCTACATGGCCTTACTTGGATAGCATCATTGCACACGCCCTAACAAGACTTGAGCTGCATGCAATACCGACTTGGACTACCTCTCCTTGAGACTAGCTTGGCTGGATATAGTCTAACATAACCGTAATTACTTAATAAAAAGTTACTGTATGCCTAGACGAGGACAAAGGAACTCATTTACATGATTACGCCAGTTGCTTTTTGTCTGTCACTGCTGCAGCCTGTGATTTGTTTATCTTTAAAAATCCTTGTTCATTTTCTGCCTTTTCCCATTAGCTATTATATCTATTTGCTTTGTCATGTGATGAATTTTGCTTGAATGCCTTATTTGTATACTACAACAATCTATTTGCATTCTCATGTCTGTCATGCATGGATAGTGCTTGAATGCTTTATTTGTAGACTACATGAGTCTATGATTTAGGCGTTACCATTCTGGCGTCAAGCTATCATCTGCTGTACTTTCCCTGTTTGAATTCCCAAGATATCTGAAAACAGATTTTCTGTTTGAACCGCTTGATTACTGAATATCTCAAACTGCTAGTCACCACAAGTACGTTCTATCTTGGTGGTCAACCATGATGCCTCATTGTGCATTTTCAGCTATTACTCACATAACAATGGTACCTGGAAATCTGCCGTTGCTACAAGTCAATTTATGATATACCATCAATAAAAGATGATCAGGCAAAGAGGGTATCGGTAAACTCTCTCTCTATCTCTGCGTGTGCACGGTCATGCTTGTGCATACCTCACTTATTATCTAACTGCCTGATGTCGTTTGTAGGTCCTTAGGAAGATCTGTTGGTACTTGGTGCTAGCACCTCATGATCCAATGCAGTCGAGCCTTCTCAATGCTACATTGGATGATAAAAATCTTTCTGAGATCCCAAATTTCCGGTACCATCGTGATCGCGTGAACGTATTAGAATTTCTCAGTACATCAGACAGCCTTACCTGACGCTTACTTGCCTTCTTATGTTTGTATGAAATAAGATTACAGCTGAAGCAACTCGCTACCATGGAGGTGATTCAATGGACAAAGTTATGGGAATTCTTTAAGGATGAATATGAAAATGAGAAGAGTTTTTTTGGAGGAGCTTTAGGCACCAAAGCAGCGGAAGATTTGAAGCTGAGGATCATTGAGCATGTACTGCTTATTACTTGCCTTTTATTATACAAATATTTCAGTTTTTGTTTTGTGCTTGCATTGCCAATTCATCTTCAGTTCTTGCCGTGTAGAACATATTGGTAGTTTCGAAGTACTATTGAAGGATCACCCTGAAGAGGCTGGCAGACCTTCTATGCTTGAGCTTGCAGGTCAGTATTTCCTACTCACCGAGCAGCATTGCAGCTTCTTTTCTCTCTCAATTATCTGCCGCTTCAGATATGTTGTACTACCTCTGTAACCAAATATAGGACTTTTTTGTTTCACGTACAACTGTTAAAAACGTCTTACATTTTGTTAGAGGGAGTAGTATTCAATATCTGCATTGTCTGTCCTTCAGGAAGCGGAGAAGCATCTTTCAGAGAAGTCTCTGAATGCAAAAGTTGACAGGCCAATGCGGATAGTATCCTTCCGGGGATAGTATCCTTCCGGACAGCTCAGGACAGTAACGGGGGGCTCAACTCGTGGGCTTCCAACCTTGAGAAGCTTCTTGACCTGGTTGAGGAGAGCTGCCATTAAATACACAAGGAGACGATGGTCGGTGGCGTTGAAAGCCCAATGTGCAACCATTTTGGGTTATATTCTCTGCCTCACCTTAGGCCCCGCTTGGTATGGGTGTAAATTTATACACCCGGATTTAATCTACAGGTGTATATTACCGGCTGCCCTTGATTTTCGCCTGGAAAAAGAAACGACGCCTTGAGGTCCGTATTTTTTACGGGTGTATTTAGTAGCGAACCGACGATCCAAGCGGGGCCTTATGGTCTAGCATCACACCACAATCTCATTGACGGGTCATAGTATTTTTTTTTTCTTTTTGATGTTGGGTCATTCTCTGCTGTGAATGTATCTAGACGTATTTTAGTTATAGATACATCCATTATTATGCATTTCTCGGTCAAGTATTTTCGGACGGAGGGAGTACTTTATAGTAAATGCATGTTTCGCACATCAGGCGTGGACAGGAAGCAGTTACCAGGAAACAGTTACGTATTTAAATACCTACATAATAGTACACGACATGATATAAACAGTCCACTAGCTAGCTAAAGAGACCGGACTGTACATCCTTTAAAAAAAGAATAAACAGTTTGCGAATATTCCAAAAAATGTAAAAAATACGCACCCTATTAAAAATGAGTATGTTTGAATTAGGTAATTTTATTTCTTGATGTGTAAATCGAATTTGTATTTCAAACTTTATGGAATGGTATATGTAAGGATGTATTCTACATATGTATAAAATTTATGAGGAAATACTTCAATATGTGATCTACATAAAAAACCAAAATTGTGGATTTTAATGGTGAACAGTACATGTACTAAAAATCCATGAATTTGTATTTTTAGTAGCTTACATCTTACTCCTACATTATATCATCATTAATATTTATACATACATTCATATGTGCATGTAGACTTTTTTAAAAAAATTTCTAAAACTTGTGTTTTTTTTTTGCAAAAATCTGGCTCCATGGAGCCCGAGCTCCAACAGGGATTTCCGGAGCTCCATCCTTCTATTACTTAACGAAAAGAGCAATCCTTTTTTTACTACAAGGTACGATAAAAGAAGGAGAAAATGAGTTCAACGGACACGATGTTTCTGATCTCGAGCTCAAATGAGCTCGTGTGAGCAGTAAAATCCAAACAAATTGGATTTTTTTAGAAACTTCTAAATTTTTCTGTGGCAAACATTGACAAATGTTTTGAGTGCTTGCAAAATTTCATAATGGAATGACATTCGTAGAAGTCATGAAAAAAAACGACTCCAAAAATGCTATTTTCGAAAGCATTTCGGAGTGTTGATTTTTTTTTGCCACGACTTCCACTTCCATGATGAAACTTTGCAAGAACTCAAAACATTTGCCACAAAATCTCACACACTCCACGACGAGGCTGAAGCTGGCCAACCTTCATCAGCCGGACTTGGAGCCAAAGTACGAAGACGCATAACCATGTTGTCCGCTCCGTAGGACATGACTGAGACAAATAACTTGATCTCATGTCAAACCATCTTCCACATGACCCCAACGGTACGAATAAGGATTTCCGAAAGGAGGCATCTGGATCTCTATTCCAGTGAAGCAAACTTGTTTAAACCCAGGAGTTTATAGGGATAGCGGTCGGGAAAATCGTCGATGTATACTAGAGGACGCTCGCCACCGTGGAGAAGAAAAGATCGGAAAAGACCTGTCAAATGTCTCATTCCAGCCAGACAGAGTCGCCGAACAAAAATCTCACATGGTCCCCAATGATCTGAATCTGGCCAATTTTCGTCGGTTGAAACGAGACGGAGTACCAAGACAAACCATGTTGTTCCATAGGACAACATGACTGAGACAAGCCTGCAAAAAAAAAAAAGCCAGACCCCGAAGAGCCTGATTTGGTGTCAGATCATCTTCCACACACCTCTCAGCGGTACAAAGAAGCATCGCCAGAAGGAGGCTTCTGGGTCTTCAACTCAACATAGCAAACTTGTTTAAACCAAACAGTCTGGAGAAACATTGGCAGAAAATTGTCGAAGTATTCCAGAAAGACGTTGGTGGCCGCAATTTACGTAGCAAATCGCTGCCATGTAGAAGAAAACCCGGAAAGGACCTGCAAAACGCCCCAGTCCTCCCGAACAGTGTCGACGAATACATATATCACACGCTCCCTCACTAGACCAAAGCTGGCCAAACTTCGTCGGTCGGAACTAGTGCCGAAGTAAAAAAGACGTACAACCACGTTGTCCGTGGCAGGACAAGCGGAGAACGTGGCTGAGACAAACCTGCAGAAAAAGCCAGGCCTTAAGAAAATAATTTGGTGTTAGGCCATCTTCCACAATTCTCCCGACGGTACAAAGAAGCATTACCGGAAGGAGGCTCCGGGTCACCGTCTCAACGGAGTAAACTTGTTTAAATCAAGGTGATTTTAGAAGCGACGGCCGAGAAATCATCGATGTATATTAGAAGACGCCGGTGGCTGCGATTTTCGTAGCAAATCGCCATCCTGAAGAAAACGCTAGAAAGGATCTGCAAAATACCTCAGTCCTGCCAGCTGGAGTTGACGAACACAAATCTCACACGCTCCTGGAGCTGGCGAACCCGTTGGTCGGAACTGGAGCCGGAGTATCAAAGCACACAACAACATTGTCCCCTCCGCGGGATAAGGTCACCGAGACAAATCTGCAGAGAAAAGCCACACCTGATGATCTGGTGTCATACCATCTTCCACACACCTCCTGATGATATGAAGAAGCATCACCTAAAGGAGGCTTTTGGGTCTTTGTCTGAGTGAAGCAAACTTGTTTAAACCCAGGAGTTTGTAGAAGCAGTGACCGGGAAATCGTCAGTGTATACTAGAAGATTTTGGAGGCCGCAATTTACATACCAAATCGCAGCCCTAGAGAAGAAAACAGTGGAACGGACCTGCGAATCGCCTCTGTCTGCCCAGACGTAGTCGGGGAACACAAATATCACATGCTCCTCGACGAGGCCCAAGCTGACCGAACTTTGTCAGTCGGAACTGGAGTAGAAGTACCAAGCGGCACAACCACTTAGTCGACTCTGCAGGACAACGTCACTGAGATGAGGCTACAATTAAAAGTGATTAGTCCCTTTAGTGATCTGGTAAAGGAGCAGAAAGGATTCTCGCCTTTTCCCCCTGAGGTGACCATGAGTTATCGAACCCACGACAGGACGGTACCCTTTAAGCAAGGGTTTCTAACAAGATTTTGCTAGAGAATTAAATTCCAGCTTTTGACCGGGTCGGAATCAATCTGATATTAAAAACACTGTAGGAGATATGCCCTAGAGGCAGTAATAACAGTTATTTTGTATCTCCGAGTTTGTAATGAATGTTTATGTTCCATGCTATAACTGCAATGATTCTCGAGTCTGCAATATCCACGAGGCTCGGAGGGAAACTCATGTGCACGTGTGGTATAATAAACGGTAAAATGTATTCCTGGTCATGCCTCTAAGACTGGCTCAAGTATTGCATGATGATTCTGTTTTCCTGATCATGGGCATGTCTATGCCGGCAATTTTGAGGGCACAATGTTAGTAGAACACTTGTGTTGAATCGACCCGAATTGATGTTATGCTATGAGATACATTCGTCACAAGTTAATGGTTAATAACACAGACATAGTTAATGTTTGCATAATTCCTTAGACCATGAGAGTATCAAATTCCTTCGTACTTGCTTCGTGAACTTTGGGGTTTGTTAAACGTCATCCGTAATTGGGTGGCTATTACGGCGGCTTACGGGTTCACGGAAAAGTATGACAAGAAACGAGATAGCTCGAGATTGGGATTTGCTCCTCCGACGATGGAGAGATATTCTCGGGCCCCCTCGGTGTTACGGTATCCATCATCGTCTGGCCAGACACATTGTGATTTGATCACAGGGATGCCGGAACACGGAAACGAGAAAAGAGAACAAAACCGGTAACGAGGTAACTGGCATAGTGGACAAGTTGTTGATCCACGGGGATGCCGATAATTCTCACCTCGGGTGTTTGTAATATATCGTGAAGCAACAGAAATAGCAGACGGCAACTGGAGGTTCACTCGAATATTTCCTCGTGTGGGTATAGGGATCAATATGGGTGTCCACGGCTCTGATGTTGATCATTGATCGGAAAGAGTTCCGGGTCATGTCTATGCTTCACCGAACCTATAGGGTCACACGCTTAAGGGTCATCTATCTACTGAATACTAGACAGGGAGTCTAAGAGAAAGTCACCGGAAAAGTTTCGGAGACAGCGGAAGAGTTCCGGAGAGAACACCGAAATAGTTTCGGTAAAACTGAAAAGTTGTTTCAGGGTATACCATTAAGTCAAATTGGTTTCGGCACACGCTTGGAAATTCTTGGACGGTGCCAGAATTGTTCTGGAAACTTCTGGGATTTTTCCGGGATAAAAACCGGAAATGTTCCGGAGCTGCCGGAACCGGTTTGGTTGCTTTTCGCAGATGAAAATCACTAATCCGGAATTATTTCAGAACGCATCCAAAATCATTTTAGTGGGTACTGGAATTATTCTAAGACCCACAGAAATATTTTTAGATTTAACGGACGCGGAAAAATGTTTCCGTGAATAGTGAAAATCACTTTATGGTTATTTTTTGGAAAGCCACCTTTTAGGACTTTTCCCAAAAGGCTTCTAGAAGGACTTAGGGACTAAGGAACCCCCTTTGGGGGGCCCCCATGAGGGTGGCCGGCCAAGGTGGAGCTCCTCCATGGAGCTCCACATGCCATTCTTTTTTGCCTTTTATTCCCTTTATGTGTGACATAAAGTAAGGGTGTTTTGATATTTTGTGTGCCATCCCTACCCCTTGGCTTTCCTATAAATAGAGGTGGAGAGGTGCTCTCCACACTCACTCCTTACTCTCATACACAAGCCATCACTACAGAATCAGCTAATTTGCCGTCTGCCATAGCAGACGGCAAAGAACAAGAACACCGACGGCAAAGGGCTTTGCCGTCTGCCACGGACGGCAAACACTTCCGGCACTGAAAGTAACGGTAATGAGTTTGTTTGCCATCTGCCTAACTACAGCGGACGTCAAAGAACTTTGCCGTCTGCTTTCCTGGCCAAGCTGACGGCAAATATCATGGACGGCAAATAATAGCTGTTAGCCCCGTTAGGTGGCTAACGGCAGACTTTGCCGTCTGCTGGCGGACGGCAAACTTTGCCGTCAGCCCTATGACGTCAGCAGACCCGTGGCCAGGGCTGGTCTTTGCCGTCTGCCAGCAGACGGCAGAATGACCAAATGGTCAGACCTGATGCTCCCAGGTTGCACAGGTTTCTGCCACGTGGCAACTTTGCCGTCCGCCTACCGACGGCAAAGGGCTTTGCCGTCCGCTCGCAGACGGCAAAGTGCCTGTATTGCCACTGTTTTGTTTGTTTTCTGTTATTTCCCTGCATTTTCAAAACACAAATATGATATATATAGCAGTCCATCAATGCATAGGCCATGTATCCAACATCTAGCAGTCCATCAATGTAAGAGAACACATATGGTATTAAAAGATCCAATACATACATAGTTTCACGGAGTTCATCCATATATACATACATAGTTTCACATTGTTCATCAATACAAATCAAAACAAAAACTAAACACTAGCAGTCCATCAATGCCAGCTTCCATGAAGTGAATCAAACCTGCAAAAATGGGAGTAAGAAAGTTAGAAGAAGAAGAAGAAGAAGAAGACTAGAAGAAGAAGAAGAAGAAGAAGAAGAAGAAGACTAGAAGAAGAAGAAGAAGAATAAGAAGAAGAAGAAGAAGAAGAAGAAGAATAATAAGAAGAAAGAAAGAAAAAGAATAAGAATAAGGAGTAGAAGATGGAGAAAAAGAAAGAAGAGAAAAAGGAAGAATAAGAATATATTTTCTTCTTCTTCTTCTTCTCTCCTTTTCTCATCTTTCTTCTTCTCTTCTATCTTTTTATCCTTTTCCTTCTCATTCTTCTTCTTTTATTCTTTCTTTTTCTTCTCTTTCTTCTTCTATTCTTTCTTTTTCTCCTCTTCCTTGTTTTTCTTCTTCTTATTCCTTATTTGTGTCATTTTAGAGCTAACTTAGGTAATTATGCCATTTTTGAGCTAACTAAGCTTATTATGTCAATTTGGAGGAAAATAAGGTAAGTATAAGTCATTTTTGTGCTAACCTAGGTAATTATGCCATTTTTGAGCTAACTTAGGTAAGTATAGGTCATTTTAGAGCTAACTTAGGTAATTATGTCATTTTCGAGGAAAATAAGCTAAGTATATGACATTTATGAGCTAACCAAGGTTATTATGCCATTTTTGAAATGAATAAGCTAATTATGTCATTAGGTGGCTAGAAGAAGAAGAAGAAGAAGAAGAAGAAGACTAGAAGAAGGAGAAGAAGAAGAAGAAGAAGAAGAAGAAGAAGAAGAAGAAGAAGAAGACTAGAAGAAGAAGAAGAAGCAGAAGAAGAAGAAGAAAGAAAGAAGAATAAGAATAAGAAAAAGGAGTAGAAGATGGAGAAAAAGAAAGAAGAGAAAAAGGAAGAATAAGAATATATTTTCTTCTTCTTCTTCTCTCCTTTTGTCATATTTCTTCTTCTCTTCTATCTTTTATCCTTTTCCTTCTCATTGTTCTTCTTTTATTCTTTCTTTTTCTTCTCTTTCTTCTTCTATTCTTTCTTTTTCTCCTCTTCCTTGTTTTTCTTCTTCTTATTCCTTATTTGTGTCATTTTAGAGCTAACTTAGGTAATTATGCCATTTTTGAGCTGACTAAGCTTATTATGTCAATTTGGAGGAAAATAAGGTAAGTATAGGTCATTTTTGTGCTAACCTAGGTAATTATGCCATTTTTGAGCTAACTAAGCTTATTATGTCAATTTGGAGGAAAATAAGGTAAGTATAGGTCATTTTTGTGCTAACTTAGGTAATTATATCATTTTTGAGCTAACTTAGGTAAGTATAGGTCATTATTGAGCTAACTTAGCTTATTATGTCATTTTGGAGGAAAATAAGGTAAGTATATGACATTTATGAGCTAACCAAGGTTAATATTATGCCATTTTTGACCTAACTAAGCTAATTATGTCATAAATGAACTAAATAAGCTAATTATGTCATTTTGGAGGATAATTACCTAAGTATGTCTTTTTTGGGGAAAATAAGCTAAATATGTGGCATATTAGGGCTAACTAGCATGTACGAAGCTAAGTATGCATTTGTTAAGCAAAACATTAGAGAAAACTTACCGTCGTCGTCATCACGGAGGTCAAGCACCGGGGTTGCTCTGGCAGTCGCGATCACCTGGAGAAGGTTGCCCTGGAGAAGGGGTGTGCGATGCGGCTTGGGAGTTATGCTGCACCAAAGATCATTTGCAATGTCTCGTTAGCATGATGACACTGAAATGTTAAGACTAGTAACTAATGACCATTCAAATGAAACTCACCGTTCCCGTCTGAGCGATGACTGGCATCGGCGGAGGGGTATGACCGACCTTCTCGCACATAGACTGCACATTTGGTTTTGACGAGTCAGTCATATTAGTTAGTAATGAAACGAACATTACGTGCATGATTTGGCTAATATGCAGAAGAAACTTACCACGAGGAGCTCGTACATGGCCCGGTGAGCCAGCTCATTCCGATTCCTCTCCTCCTCCAACAACCTAGCCGTCTTCTCCTCCGCCAGCAGTTCCTTCTCCGCCGCCACCCGGTCCCTCTCCTCCAGAAGCGCCTGGGTTGTCGCTCTCTCTTTCGGAAGAGCAGCCTGCAACACCACTCCTCGTTAGCATTGTAATCATCGATTGCTGTACACACAATGTAATGGAGGAAAGATATCTGAGTCCATATAACTAACCTCGATGGCGAGATCGACTGGCCATGGACGAGTCCTTATCTCAGGACAGGAGCTCGTTTGGCGCGCCTTGATCTCCGGGAGAGTGAGAGGACAACGTATCAGTCCATCTCCAATGGCTAATGAGCCATGGGGCCTCCCGCCACCAGATATCATCACCAGCTCTGGATCAATAGGATTCTGGCTCAGGTTATAGTCCTCCCCTTTCCTCGCCTTTGCCTCCTTGTTGTACCTCACGAGCTTGTGGTGGGAGGAGATGTTGGTGAAATTCTCTGGATGATCGAGGTCAGACTCAGAGAATGCCTTGGCCTTCTTGTACGAGGCAGTATGGGCAATGGCATAGAGGTCGTACACCTCAGGCACCTCTGTGTTATTGTGTCGCGCCTAAAAGAGAGGAACAAAGTATTAGTAAAGGGCTCAAGCTAGCATGAAGAATGAATTGCATGAATCATGAAGCAAACCACATACCCAGTTCCGCCCGAACTGATATAAGTTGGCGCTGCCTTGATGGTGTGGCACACCAACCATTTGGGCACGCCGGTCCTTGGCATCGTCGTGGACGGCTCGCCAGCGGCCTGTGCACCACTCATCCACCAACGCCTCCCAGCAATCCATCTTATCCGCACACCATCTCGGGGGCACCTAAGTTAGTAAAGAGAAATTTGAGCGCTACGCCTACGAATCAAATCAAGGAAACTAAGTACAATGCCTTAAGAATAGGTAATTACCTTCATGTACTGATCCTTCTTCAGAAACTTAGCCCGGCACGACGACTTGTCCTTCTTAATACCACGCTTGGCGTAGTAGTCTCGAACAGCCTGCGGCCGAGCCTCGTGCCGTAAGTTTTGTAGTAGGCGCTTGCACTCGTGATCGATAACCTTTGCCGCGTCCTCCCAGTATCCCTCCTCACACCTGTAGAAGGTCTGCAATCAAACGAGACAACACTGATTAGTACAATAACTAGCTATTGTTAATTTTTAATTGTGTAAAGTAGAAATTACCCAAAAGCTTCTGATCACCATCTCGACCCTCGTGTGGCACAAGACACCGTCGATCATCTCCTCCGGCGGGGCCGGGGCAGCCAAGTAGTGCTCCCAGCTCAATCCTAGCTCTGGAAGCTGACCCTCACCGGGCAACGTGACAAACCTCGGGAAATTTTGCCGGCAAAGCACACCAAGGACGATGTTGGGCCTGCGGACGTCACTGGCGTGTACCCAACCCCTGCAGTATGACAAGGCCAACGCATTAGATATTTGAAGAAACGTGAAGGCAAAATGTACAAAAATAGTAAATGCACTTACTTCTCCCCATCAGGCCTAATCACCGGCCTCTGCTCGCGGGTCGCCGGCAGGGGCGGGAGCCGTGTACCACCACGCTGGTACACGGTGGCCCCCTCAACCACCTCGCCCTCACTATCAGTACACTCATCCTCGCCACCATCAGCATGGCCACTCGGCCCCTCAGGCGGATCCGGCCAGGTACCCCATCCGGACATCTCCTTGGACATAGCCCGATCCTCGTCCTGGTCCGGAGTCTCGTGGGCCGAAGCCTCTGGGACCGGAGTCTCGTGGGCCGAAGGCCCGTCGACCCGAGGCTCGTGGTCCGGAGTCCCCGTAGCCTCCACCTCAGATGGGTCCACCCTAGCAGTCATGTGCTCGAGTGAATGAGCTGGGGGTGGCGGCGAGGAAGGCGTAGCAGTCTGCCTACCTCTCTTGCGGCCACGTCCTCCACCTCTCTTCTTCCCTCACCGACCTCCTCTCACGGTGGGCAACGACGCTGATGAAGAAGCGCCCGCCGGTGTCCCCATACTCTCTATCAACGCTCTCCGGAGAGGTAGGGGTGGAATGGAAGTAGCCCTCATGCGGGCCGTCGCCGAAGAAGTACCCGCGGAGCGCTCTGGACCCGCGCCCACCATCTTTCAACACCTGCCATGACAAAGAGTAAACGCAATTAAATGAAAAAAAAGAATGGACTGGCAGAACCAACATAAGCACTCACACATGAAAAGCACCGGCAGAACCAACATAAGCACTCGCACAACAATCTAATAAAAACATCATCAACATCATCTCGCAGTTCAAGAACATCTAACCTATAAAGAAAATGAGCAAGAAAGAAACTAATTTTTTAATGAAAATCCATACATACATCCACCCATACATCTATATATATAGCATTCATACATGCTAGCCTTCTCCATTAACCACTCTCTGTGTGTGTGCTGCTATGCCATATGAAAAAGCTAGTTGTATCTAGCAAATATATTTACATGTGTCCAACAACTAACATGGAGCCTAGCCTAGCAAATGCATTTTTGTAAATTAACTACCCAATTTCAGCTCAAGGTATATGATTTTTTTCCAGAATTGCTCATATTTTTTATAAACTTATCAATGCTGCTATGTGCAAATTTATTTCTGCTACAAATCATTTTAGTATATTAGTGTGACTTTTTTTGGTAAATCACATCAATGTTCTTGCTGCATGCCCAAAGTGTTTCCAGAACAAAATCATCTAGTACATCCATAGCAAAATCATCTAGTACAACTACTTGCACAATTATGTAGTACTACTACTTGCACAATCTGTCCAAATCAATTTCTATTCATCTAGTACATCTATAGCAAAATCATCATCCATAGCAAATTTGAAAAAAATCAGTGAGGGGAGGGGGGATGGGGTCCTCACCTTGTTGGACGAGGGGAGGGGGAACGGTGCTCATGGAGGTGAAGAGAAGATCCCCTGCACATGAAAAGCACCGGCACAACGCCACAACCAACATAAGTAAACTCTGCACTATGAAATTACATATGCTTTGTGCTTTATGCATCAAATCAAAATCTACACAATGTGTGAGTATAATATACTATATCACTAAACTCCCTAGGATTGGAGGCCTCACAATCAATTGAGGTCTCCACAATGTGTGAGTATAATATACTATATCACTAAACTGAGTATAGGGCTAGTTCGTTCTTGTTTGCAATGTCATTAATTATACGGCCAGATATACCACAATGCCTATGTTTGTACCTAAAGATTTGACTGATCATTTTACACAGCTGCAATAGTTTTGGTACTACACCTTGGGATGTGTTTGGTTTGAGGGACAAGCTAGGGTGGTTGTGGGTATCCCTAACCACCTGGCTAGGGATAGCCTTTTTTCTGTTTGGTTGGGTGGGTGAGGTCAACCCATCTTTTGTTTGGTTTGAAGGATGAAACATGGTTGAGGATAGCCATGGAGTGTTTGGTTTGAGGGATAAATGATGGATAAGGGTTGTGGTAACCTTTTTGACTGAGGTGGTCAGATTACCCACATAATTTACAAATATGATATGTATACTAATAGTTTCAAAAAATTAGCTATTCCACAACACATACCAAAACAATAATACAAACTAATTTAAACATCTTCAGCAAGTTTTTGGACATTGAGATACTAATTACAGCAAGCATTTGAGCTTAAAGAAAAATTACAGCAAGCATTTGACAATATGAAACCCATTACAACAAGTACTTTCACATAAAGAAACAATTCAGCTAGTGTTTGGACATTGAAATACTAATTAGCATTGCTGGCTCAACATACAAAAAAAACAGGAGATGCTCACCTTGGTGCCTCACGGCCAGAATGAGGGGAGGGGGAACGGGGGTGGGGTGCCGTCTGCCGCAGTGAGCCGGAGGGGCCGGACCGGGCCAGGAGCTCACGGGGAAGGAGGGGTCGAGCCCGCGGGGAGGGAGGGGCGTCGGGCTCGGGCCTGGGCCTCGGCGGCGGCGGAGTTGGCCTGGGCCTCGGCGGCTTGGATCAGGCGGCGGCGCGAGGGGAGGGGCGAGGGGGTCGCGCGAGGGGAGGGGGAGCGGGCCGCGTGAGGGCAGGGGGGAGGTGGAGGCGGGGACAGGCGTTGGCGGCGGTGGAGGCGGGGACGGGCGTCGGCGGGGCAGAGCAGTTGGCTGCGAGGGGCGTGCGCGGGGGAGAAATTGGATAGAGCTACAGGGGGCGCGGCGAAGGGTTATTTCTTTTTTGTTTTGAAAACATCTTTGCCGTCTGCTTTTTCTTTGCCATCCGCTTTCTGTGCTCTTTGCCGTCTGCTAGCCGACGGCAAAGACTGGACTGACGGTATATGAAACGTCCGTTTGACCTACCCACCGCCGCGCTCCTCTGGGGCCAAGTCCGCTCTTTGCCGTCTCCTATTCTCCCATTTGCCGTCTGCTAGCCGACGGTAAAGAACGCACTGACGGCAAAACTCATGTTTGCCTTGAGGCCGTTCTTTGCCGTCTGCTTTTCGGAAACACACGGCACACACCATCTTTGCCGTCCACTAGCAGACGGCAAAGAATGGACTGATGGCAAATTCTCTGATTCCACTAGTGCATGCATGATCTGGCCTTCTCTCTCCCTCCCCGCAAAATAGTTTCGTAGAGCCGAAAGGCTGTCTGGGTTCCGACAGGAACTAGTTCTGAACGGCGAAGCCCTGCCGGATAGCTGACACCGTATGTGCGCAACCCCGTAGAGAGGTTGTAGTTTTGATCTTTTGCCCGAGGGGCTGTTCGAGGGTCCTCCCGAAGGGCTGTCCTAGTTACCGTTCGAGCTTCGAGGGTCCTCCCGAAGGGCTGTCCCTGACATCGTCCGAGGGACTGTCCGACCACCTCCCGAAGGGCTGTCCGACGAGGGAGTACATCCTCGTGGTTGGGAGGTTGTAAATCCTAGCTGCGGGGATCTGCACCGACGATCTACATCGACTCTACTTCCGCTGCGCTACGAGTCGGTAATGATCAGATCAAACCCTGTATGCAGTCTCCATAGTGGTCCTGGGCGTGCTCGCTGTACCGAATTTTTTTGTTTTCTGTTGCGTTCCCCTACAGTGGCATCAAGAGCCTTGCTATGCGTAGATGCAGGTTACGATCTAGAATACATAGGGATGTATGGGTATTGCATAATATAATTTTGTAGTAGATGAGATCTATTGCTGAAAATTATTTATGCGGGTGGCAGATGAAATCTGTTACCCGATGTTCTTGTTGCTTCCCTAGAATTTGCATATTTCTGATCTCGAGACAGCATGGTGGAATTTGACAAAGTTCTGGCAATCCGCGATCCTGATTGATCAATGAAGTGCTATCAGTTCTTTGGGTTCCGCCATAGACAAAAGAAAGATGAAATTTCGCAGACGAAAGGGCAATGCAGATATGATCTGCACGGGGGTCATGCGTATGACGAAGTTTAGTATGGGGCTCGAGATTTTATTATCTCGTGTTTCATACACCCCGCAAAGTTAATCTAGCGACCTGAATAATCATACTTGATGATAAACGTTGGTAGCTGCGGTTTAAGTCAAAACCTTAGAAGCCACGTAAAATAAATTTTTGCATAAACCGATTAGAGGCGTCTAACTTGGTTTTGCAGGATGTGCATGTGATGTGGTATAGCAGCTCTCATATTAATTCGATTATGTATGAGATGACTATATGATGTAAATTTATTAACATGACCTGCGTGTCATGATTCGGCATGATGGCTGGAGCCACATGATTGTCACTTTAATGACCTGCGTGTCAATCTGAAGTAATGCACTTATTTTATTAGCTATAGAGATAGCAATATTATCTGGTGCATCGACAAGGTGGTGGCAATCTTCGCGAAGGTGAACACCGACGCAAATGCCGAAGACGAAGAAATTAAAGACTTCTTCGTCAGAAAGGGCTATACCATATCATGCTATTATGAATTGCCTGAGATGTTTATCCCTCTTGATGCACCCTTTTGATTGCGCGGTAGTCGCTTTTTAATAGGGTGATCTCTCACTTAAAAATATCAAGTAGTTAGTGTTCTCCCAAGTGTAGCACCGTCACGGCACCTATCTCTTCGGGGTATCACATGGATGCATGGGTACGAATGATTAGAGAAGTGTGAGGCGGGTGAGTTGAGACCTCGCAGCAAGATCACTTGGTTGTCTTGACGTTCCGGAGGATCGTCCTGAGTGTCGGAACGACGTAACCGAACCATGTTAGACATGGTAAGGTCGATGATGTCTCTTACAGATCTACCGATATCCTTTTGGGGTCACGCACTGGAAACTGCCGCTCACACACTAAACAAAGCACCATCTAAGTCTGCTGAGACGACACCACAACAGATGTGGCATGGGAAGAAACCTTGTGTGTCGCATCTTAAAATTTGGGGTTGTGAGGCATACGTAAAGCGTTTATAGCCAAGAAAACTCGATCCCAGATCAGACAAATATTACTTTGTAGGTTATCCCAAAAATACCGTTGGGTATTCCTTCTACCACAAGTCCGAGGGCAAAGTGTTTGTCGCAAAAGTTGGACACTTTCTCGAGAAAGAATTTCTCGCTAAAGAATTAAGTGGGAGGACAATACAACTTAATGAGATTAGTGAATCTTCGGCAACCGTTGTTATGGCTAAGGAACCAGAAGTAATTTTGCAAATTATCCCTACAACCGAGCCGGAAGTTGTCGCATGTGATGCGGAAACTTCAAACAATGTTGTAACTGAACCGCGCAGATCAGGTAGGGCTATCCAGCCACTTGAATGGTTTCATAATGAAATCTTCATTCTTGAAGACGATGAAGCTGCGCACTACAAGGAAGCGATGGCGGGGCCCAGCTCAAGGGAATGGCACAAGGCCATGAAATCCGAGATGGAATCCATGTACGAAAACCAAGTTTGGAACTTGGAAGAACTTCCAGAAGGCGTAAAGCCCATTGGTTGTAAATGGATTTTCAAAAGATAGACATACGCGGATGGTAACATTACTATCCATAAAGCTAGACTTGTCGCGAAAGGGTTCACGCAAGTTCCAGGAGTGGACTACGATGAGACTTTCTCGCCCGTAGCTATGCTTAAGTCCGTTCGGATATTACTAGCAATTGCTGCTTATTTCGATTATGAAATATGGCAGATGGACGTCAAAACGGCTTTCCTAAATGGAAATCTCAAAGAAGATGTATACATGATACAGCCTGAAGGTTTTATCGTTCATGAGGATGCTGGAAAGGTATGCAAACTTCAGAAGGCCATTTATGGTCTGAAGCAAGCATCAAGGAGCTGGAACATTCGTTTTGATGAAGTAGTCAAAGAGTTTGGCTTCATCAGGAATGACGAATAATCTTGTGTTTACAAGAAGTTTAGTCGGAGCGCAAAAGCATTTCTAATCTTGTATGTGGATGACATATTGTTGATTGGAAATGACGTGAATTTTCTTAGCGAAATAAAAGACTCATTGAAGAAGAGTTTTTCAATAAAAAACTTAGGTGAAGTGGCATATGTATTGGGCATCAGAATCTATAGAGATATATCAAAACGCCTGATAGCGCTTAGCCAAAGCACGTACATTGACAAGGTGTTGAAAAGGTTCAACATGGAGAACTCCAAGAAAGGCCTACTCCCCATGTCACCTAGCACAGTTCTTTGCAAGAATCAGTGTCCTCGGACTCTCGATGAGCGAGTACAGATGAATGATGTTCCATATGCCTCGGCAGTTGGTTCTATTATGTATGCCATGCTATGTACAAGACCGGATGTTTCCTATGCGCTAAGTGTTAGCAGCCGGTACCAAAGTGATCCAGGACTAGAAAACTGGGTCGCAGTCAAAAGTATTCTTAAATACCTCAGAAGGACCAAGGATTTACTCCTTGTGTACGGAGGTGATGAAGAGCTCATTGTAAGTGGTTACACTGATGCAGTTTTCATGACTGACCCAGATGACTTCAAATCTCAATCAGGCTATATTTTCATTTTGAACGACGACGCAGTTGATTGGAAAAGTACCAAACAAAAGACCGTGGCGGATTCTACGACGGAGGCGGAATATGTTGCATCTTTAGAAGCCTCAAAGGAGGTGGTATGGATCAAGCAATTTCTTGAAGACCTTGGTGTGGTTCCAAGTGCTTTGGACCCAGTGGAGATCTATTGTGATAATAGTGGCGCCGTGGCTCAGGCAAGGGAGCCAAGTTCGGACCATAAGACAAGACATATTGAACGCAAATATAAACTCATTCGACATCATGTCGAAGCGGGTTTAGTGAAAGTACGCAAAGTTCACACGGATCAGAACGTGTCAGACCCGATGACAAAGCCTCTACCACGAGCAAAGCATGAGCAGCACCGGATAGCCATTGGTGTTAGGGAAGCCATGTAACTGGATTATGACTCTAGTGCAAGTGGGAGTCTGTAGGAGATATGCCCTAGAGGCAGTAATAACAGTTATTTTGTATCTCCGAGTTTGTAATGAATGTTTATGTTCCATGCTATAACTGCAATGATTCTCGAGTCTGCAATATCCACGAGGCTCGGAGGGAAACTCATATGCACGTGTGGTATAATAAACGGTAAAATGTATTTCTGGTCATGCCTCTAAGACTGGCTCAAGTATTGCATGATGATCCTGTTTTCCTGATCATGGGCATGTCTATGCCGGCAATTTTGAGGGCACAATGTTAGTAGAACACTTGTGTTGAATCGACCCGAATTGATGTTATGCTATGAGATACATTCGTCACAAGTTAATGGTTAATAACACAGAGATAGTTAATGTTTGCATAATTCCTTAGACCATGAGTGTCGGGGGAATTACCCGCGGCTAAACCCGGCTCATGACGTTAAGTCATCTCTGGACTTAAGCCGCCTTGACATTAATTCACCTCTAGACTTAAGCCGCCCTGACGTTAAGTCATCTCTGGACTTAAGCCGCCCTGACGTTAAGTCATTTATGGACTTAAGCCGCCCTGACGTTAAGTCATCTCTAGACTTAAGCCGCCCTGACGTTAAGTCATCTCTGGGCTTAAGTCGCCCTGATGTTAAGTCATCTCTGGGCTTAAGCCGCCCTGACGTTAAGTCATCTCTGGACTTAAGCCGCCCTGACGTTAAGTCATCTCTGGGCTTAAGTCGCCCTGACGTTAAGTCATCTCTGGGCTTAAGTCGCCCGGAAGATGAGTCCCGAAGATGAGTTCCGGAGATAAGAAGCCCAAGATGAGAAGCCCATGATAAGAAGCCCAAGATAAGAAGGCCGCGATAAGTCGCCCGCGGTAAGAAGCCCGCGATAAGAAGCCAGAATAGATTAAGTCCTAATCCTACTAGGACACTAGGACTATACATGTAAGCCGGCCCCTTCAACTTATATAAGGAGGGGCAGGGCACCCCAAAAAAAAGGGGTCAATTAGAGACAAGTTGAGACAGACAAATTAGTAGCTCTCGAGATAGTGGTAGCCAAACAGCACCCTTGTAATCGAGATCATCATCATCAATAGCAATCAAGCAGGATGTAGGATTTTACCTCCACCGTGAGGGGCCGAACCTGGGTAAAACTCGCGTCTCTCGGTTCCGATCAACCCCGTTCAAGCTACCACCTAGTTGCGATGGCCTCACCACTAAGTCCTTTTCACAAGGACATCTGCCGTGACAAAACCACGATAGTTGGCGCCCATCGTGGGGCCACTCGCACGGTGGTGTTGTGTTCTTGGAGGGATCGCTTCAAAGGATCGAGAAGCTCGCGACCAGCCGGATCAAAAAGAGCCAGCTCGGAAGTATCTACATCGACTCTGAGTTCATCTGTCAAGACTGAAAGGTGTTCAGCGGCAATATAAATCAGATCAGAGTTAAAAAGTGACTTCGATGGCAGTCGGAACAGCGTGTACGAGATTGAGATCAAGACAAATTAGGATGACGTCAAGTATGTTGCCGCCGTTGGTGGCCAAGGGCATGCCCGAGATCGATCATCCCAGAGATCAAGTCGCGAAAACCGACAGGAGTACGAGAAGAATTTTTGCAGCATGCTGTGTGGCTAGTGAGCAGTCAAGTTAATGGCAAGTTGCCAAGATCCATCGACCATATCTACTAGTACTACTCCACGTAATCAAACATAGGACCAACCGCCGGGCATGGCCAGAGGCCGAAGTCTGCACGTTACCAGGAGGTCGTGCGTGCACACGCTGCAGTTGCAACAAGCAAGAGAAAAAAAGCATGCCCGTGTACAGAGACCCCTCTACCCACGTGAAAATCAAGCAAGGAAAAAAAAGAGAAAAGAAGGGCGGCCACGACCTGGAGAATGCGAAGGTGGATTTTTCCAAAACAACCGCGACCCGGAAACGGACACAGACCGCGGATTCGGGCCTCCACCACACCACCGGTTCACCTTTGCCACGAGCCGCCTCCGTCAAGCCGGCCCTTGCCGTCCGATCCGCCTCTGAGCCGCCTCCGACGGCCGCGCCAAGCCGGCCTCGCTTCCGCCTCGACGCTTACCACCGTCGCCTCTCGCCTCCGCCTTTGAGCCGCTGCCGTGGCCAGCCGCCACCGGCCGCCGCTGTTGCGGCCGCCTCGGCCTCGCTCCTCCTTGCCTGCTTAGGTCGCCTCTGCCGCTGCGCTCCGAGCCAGCCACGCTGCCGCCGTGGCCCTGTCTCGCGGCCACCTCCGAGCCGCCCCGGCCGTCGAGCCGCCGCCTCCGCCAGGGGCCGTCTCTATCGCTCGCCTCGAGCCGGCCGCTCGACCCGCCCACGCTGTGCCTCGCTTCGAGCCGGCGGCTCGTTTCTGCTGCCGTGGCCACGCCGCTTCGTCACTCCGCCTCCGAGCCGCTGCGCCTCGAGCCGCCGCCTCCGCCGCGGCCGGCCCCGAGTCGCCATGGCCTCGCCTCACCATCCTACTGCAGCACCTGCCTCGACCCGCTGCTTCCGCAGCCGCAGCGCCGGCCTCAGCCGCCGCCGTCGAGCCGCCCTCGCCTTCACCTGCAAGTCCCACCGACCGTGCCGCAGCTCGCCACGCTGAGCCGCCTGCTCCGAGCTGCTGCCTCCTTTGCCGTGGCCGCGTCAAGGCACTGCCGTTGCTCACCTTTGTTAACTCGCCTCTGCCTCGAGCCGCTTCCACCGCCCGCTACCGCTGCCATGGTTCGCCGGTGCGGCCTCGTACCGCCTCATCGCTCCGCCCTTGCCATGGCTCTACTCCGAGCCGCTGCTTCCGCTGTGGCTGGCCTTGAGCCACCGCTCCAGCCGCCGTGGCCTCACCGGCTTGCCGCCTCCACTTCTGCCGTGGCCGCAGCCTCTCTCCTCTGCGAGCTCGCGCCCGCCTCCGAGTCGCCTCCGCTCCTGCCCGCCTCTACATCCGTGACTCGCCTCGCTGGCGCGACACAAAAAAAGGGGAGCTGCGGTAACATCTGAGACCGCTGATTGTCAGAGTACTATGTTTACACTGGATGGGCCGTACCATTACCAGGTTATCTACGGACGTACATACGGATCATCTGTCATCCGAAGAAATCAGGTGAAATCCATCCAATCCATTTTTGCTACATATTAATTTCTTTAAGAACAATTACTCTGGCTTGCGATATTTTTTATGCAGGATAATTATTCACTGCAAGGGCGATCGTCGTGCCACGGATACAGAGCTCGCGCCAACGTTATCATGCGCCAGCATCCAACCGTGTCGCAGTGCTCGACGAACGTGTGCACAAGCCGCCATTTCTGCGTTTCAGTCTACACCAACGCGCGGTCAGCTCACGCGCCTACGCCAGCTTATAAACATCACGGCCGGCTTATGCCACGGCCAAGTATGAAGAATCTCAAGCCGACTCTTCGAGTCATCTTAAGACTCGGAGGCTACACAGACATGACTCGTCAGATTTGGCCGGTTTCACAAATTCAAGAACCCGGGGTCATTGCGAGGAAGACAACCCGGTCCCGGGGGCTGCTGCCGTATTGGCGAAAAATTAAAGGTTGCCAAAAAGAACTTGCTGCCACGATGCGTAGTTCAAACATGGGTATCCTACCGTGTTGGCGAAAAATAAAAGGTTGCCAAAGAGAACTTGCTGCCACGATGCGCAGTTCAAACATGGGTATCCTGCCGTATTGGCGAAAAATTAAAGGTTGCCAAAGAGAACTAGCTGCCACGATGCGCAGTTCAAACATAGGTATCCTGCCTTATTGGTGAAAAATAAGGTTACCAAAGAAGACTAGTCGCCATGATGCATAGTCTAAACATGGGTATCCTACTTAGTTTCGATCATTGGTCACTTGGGGGCTTCCAACTCACCGAGTTTAGCTATCTCACCCTCTTGACCCGGCAAATAACGCGACATTATCTTGGTTAAACCTGCCTGTCTGCTTGATGCTACTCCGATTAGGTGACCCGGTGTACTCTTGACAAGTCAATCATCTCTATGACCCTGAACTTGTCTTGGTTAAAACATCGGATATGTTACATGAGAGCCGGCTTACAGAGAGCGAGGATAAACCATGGGCTATCACGCCAGTTTCATTGAAGCAAGACTCGAGCCTCGAAAGCTGGTCTTTTTGTCGTGCCTCGAAAGCCGGCATTTTTATACCTTGTTATCATACACATACATCATCATACATTGCATCATCATACATTGCATCATCATACAATGCATCATATATGCATGTATATATTTGTTTATGTTGCAGGAGCCGGTTTTCAAACCGAGTCACATTGTAACTCTGCTGGAATAAACAAATCTTTGATGGCCAACATGGCTGGATTTTCATCATGGTTATCATAACCAGTGTTAATGATTGAGGTTTTCAACGCCACTTCAGAGAGATGGCTATTATTTCCCAATCCAAAAAACGCCGGCTTACAGTAAGGAGCATGGTATGGTGTAATAAATTACCAGTGGCAATTTACAAATTGGAGTGTTATGATGCTACAAAGGAGAACAAAGCACTCAGCAACATCATCCAGACAGTGGATCTGATTTTATTCTACAATGGAAGGAATAGTCCCGAGTCGCTGCAGGCACACGACCCGGCACTTGGGGGCTACATTATTCAAGTCAAGATTACATCAAGTATGAAAGTCCCATGTCGATGCAAACATGCACCACGGCACTTGGGGGCTAATGTAAGTCATTTTTCAAATCATCACATTATCAGCAGACCCAGCTATCTCAGGGAGATGAGCCGGCCCTTGGGGGCTACCGTTTTATATCATTTTCTAAAGTCCCAGCCCAGTACTATCTTACTAAGCTGACACTTGGGGGCTACAGCATTCAGTTGTTTACCCAGATTATACGGTCCAAATTGAAGACCCGGCCCATCACATACTGATGAGCCGGCCCTTGGGGGCTACACATGTGAAGTGCAAAACTGACAGTTTATGATTGGAGACCCAGACGAACAAACCCGGATTTTCTCCAAAGTTGCAACATTTATATTTAAACAAGTCTTAAGCTATCACTTTGTTCTACTCTTAAGGCTTGGGGGCTACAGGTAATCTCCTCCAAGCTATTCAGACAAGTTAGCTGAACATCGTACAAATTTTTCATCAAAGTCTGAAGCATTGAAAGTTGGCACAACATCAGACGAATTTTCTTTTTATCAAGCCAAGGCATTTGAAGACAACTCAAAAATATTATAAGGGTTATTTTTTCTGCATGGAACCAGCGTCAGCATGTTGATATGACAGAGACTCAGACTTTTCAGGAGATGGTCAATCGACTAAAACTGTTTTTTTAGCGAGCCGGTCCCTTTTCATATTTCTTATTTCAGGAGCTTAGCATGAATAAATTCAAGCTAATCTGGGGGCTAATGTCAGGGGAATTACCCACAGCTAAACCCGGCTCATGACGTTAAGTCATCTCTGGACTTAAACTGCCTTGACATTAAGTCACCTCTGAACTTAAGCCGCCCTGATGTTAAGTCATCTCTGGACCTAAGCCGCCCTGACGTTAAGTCATTTATGGGCTTAAGCCGCCCTGACGTTAAGTCATCTCTGGACTTAAGCCGCCCTGACATTAAGTCATCTCTGGGCTTAAGTCGCCCTGACGTTAAGTCATCTCTGGGCTTAAGCCGCCCTGACGTTAAGTCATCTCTGGACTTATGCCGCCCTGATGTTAAGTCATCTCTGGGCTTAAGTCGCCCTAACGTTAAGTCATCTCTGGGCTTAAGTCGCCCGGAAGATGAGTCCCGGAGATAAGAAGCCCAAGATGAGAAGCTTGTGATAAGAAGCCCAAGATAAGAAGGTCGCGATAAGTCGCCCGCGGTAAGAAGCCCGCGATAAGAAGCCAGAATAGATTAAGTCCTACTCCTACTAGGACTCTACATGTAAGCCGGCCCCTTCAACTTATATAAGGAGGGGCAGGGCACCCCAAAAAAAGGGGTCAATTAGAGACAAGTTGAGACAGACAAATTAGTAGCTCTCGAGATAGAGGTAGCGAAACAGCACCCTTGTAATCGAGATCATCATCATCAATAGTAATCAAGCAGGATGTAGGCTTTTACCTCCACCGTGAGGGGCCGAACCTGGGTAAAACTCGCGTCTCTCGGTTCCGATCAACCCCGTTCAAGCTACCACCTAGTTGCGATGGCCTCACCACTAAGTCCTTTTCACAAGGACATATGCCGTGACAAAACTACGACAATGAGAGTATCAAGTTCCTTCGTACTTGCTTCGTGAACTTTGGGGTTGGTTAAACGTCATCCGTAACTGGGTGGCTATTACGGCGGCTTACGGGTTCACGGAAAAGTATGACAAGAAACGAGATAGCTCGAGATTGGGATTTGCTCCTCCAACGATGGAGAGATATTCTCGGGCCCTCTCGGTGTTACGGTATCCATCATCGTCTGGCCAGACACACTGTGATTTGATCACAGGGATGCCGGAACACGGAATAGCACACGGCAACTGGAGGTTCACTCAAATATTTCTTCGTGTGGGTATAGGGATCAATATGGGTGTCCACGGCTCCGATATTGATCATTGATCGGAAAGACTTCCGGGTCATGTCTATGCTTCACCGAACCTATAGGGTCACATGCTTAAGGGTCATCTATCTGCTGAATACTAGACAGGGAGCCTGAGAGAAAGTCACCGGAAAAGTTTCGGAGACAGCGGAAGAGTTCCGGAGAGAACACCGGAATAGTTTCGGTAAAACTGAAAAGTTGTTTCAGGGTATACCATTAAGTCAAATTGGTTTCAGCACACGCCTGGAAATTCTTGGACGGTGCCAGAATTGTTCTGGAAACTTCTGGGATTTTTCCGGGATAAAAACCGGAAATGTTCCGGAGCTGCCGGAACCGTTTTGGTTGCTTTTCGTAGATAAAAATCACTAATCCGAAATTGTTTCGGAACGCATCCAAAATCATTTTAGTGGGTACTGGAATTATTCTAAGACCCACAGAAATATGTTCGGATTTAACAGTCGCGGAAAAATGTTTCCGTGAATAGTGAAAATCACTTTATGGTTAATTTTTTGGATAGCCACCTTTTAGGGCTTTTCCCAAAAGGCTTCTAGAAGGACTTAGGGACTAAGGAACCCTAAGTGGTTTCATAATGAAATCTTCATTCTTGAAGACGATGAACCTGCGCACTACAAGGAAGCAATGGCGGGGCCCAGCTCAAGGGAATGGCACAAGGCCATGAAATCCGAGATGGAATCCATGTACGAAAAACAAGTTTGGAACTTGGAAGAACTTCTAGAAGGCGTAAAGCCCATTGGTTGTAAATGGATTTTCAAAAGAAAGACAGACGCGAATGGTAACATTACTATCCATAAAGCTAGACTTGTTGCGAATGGGTTCACGCAAGTTCCAGGAGTGGACTACGACGAGACTTTCTCGCCCGTAGCTATGCTTAAGTCCGTTCGGATATTACAAGCAATTTCTGCTTATTTCGATTATGAAATATGGCAGATGGACGTAAAAACAGCTTTCCTAAATGGAAATCTCAAAGAAGATGTATACATGATACAGCCTGAAGGTTTTATCGTTCATGAGGATGCTGGACAGGTATGCAAACTTCAGAAGGCCATTTATGGTCTGAAGCAAGCATCCAGGAGCTGGAACATTCATTTTGATGAAGTAGTCAAAGAGTTTGGCTTCATCAGGAATGACGAAGAATCTTGTGTTTACAAGAAGTTTAGTGGGAGCGCAAAAGCATTTCTAATCTTGTATGTGGATGACATATTGTTGATTGGAAATGACGTGAATTTTCTTAGCGAAATAAATGACTCATTGAAGAAGGGTTTTTCAATGAAAGACTTGGGCGAAGCGGCATATGTATTGGGCATCAGAATCTATAGAGATAGATCAAAACGCCTGATAGCGCTTAGCCAAAGCACGTACATTGACAAGGTGTTGAAAAGGATCAACATGGAGAACTCCAAGAAAGGCCTACTCCCCATGTCACCTGGCACAGTGCTTTGCAAGAATCAGTGTCCTTGGACTCTCGATGAGCGAGTACAGATGAATGATGTTCCATATGCCTCGGCAGTTGGTTCTAGGATGTATGCCATGCTATGTACAAGACCGGATGTTTCCTATGCGCTAAGTGTTAGCAGCCGGTACCAAAGTGATCCAGGACTGGAACACTGGGCCACAGTCAAAAGTACTCTTAAGTACCTCAGAAGGACCAAGGATTTACTCCTTGTGTATGGAGGTGATGAAGAGCTCATTGTAAGTGGTTACACTGATGCAGGTTTCATGACTGACCCAGATGACTTCAAATCTCAATCAGGCTATATTTTCATATTGAACGGCGGCGCAGTTGATTGGAAAAGTTCCAAACAAAAGACTGTGGCGGATTCTACGATGGAGGCGGAATATGTTGCAGCTTCAGAAGCCTCCAAAGAGGCGGGATGGATCAAGCAATTTCTTGAAGACCTTGGTGTGGTTCCAAGTGCTCTGGACCCGGTGGAGATCTATTGTGATAATAGTGGCGCCGTGGCTCAGGCAAGGGAGCCAAGTTCGCACCATAAGACAAGACATATTGAACGCAAATATAAACTCATTCGACATCATGTCGAAGCGGGTTTAGTGAAAGTACGCAAAGTTCACACGGATCTGAACGTGTCAGACCCGATGACAAAGCCTCTACCACGAGCAAAGCATGAGCAGCACCGGATAGCCATTGGTGTTAGGGAAGCCATGTATCTGGATTATGACTCTAGTGCAAGTGGGAGTCTGTAGGAGATATGCCCTAGAGGCAGTAATAACAGTTATTTTGTATCTCCGAGTTGGTAATGAATGTTTATGTTACATGCTATAACTGCAATGATTCTCGAGTCTGCAATATCCACGAGGCTCGGAGGGAAACTCATGTGCACGTGTGGTATAATAAACGGTAAAATGTATTCCTGGTCATGCCTCTAAGACTGGCTCAAGTATTGCATGATGATCCTGTTTTCCTGATCATGGGCATGTCTATGCCGGCAATTTTGAGGGCACAATGTTAGTAGAACACTTGTGTTGAATCGACCCGAATTGATGTTATGCTAGGAGATACATTCGTCACAAGTTAATGGTTAATAACACAGAGATAGTTAATGTTTGCATAATTCTTTAGACCATGAGAGTATCAAGTTCCTTCGTACTTGCTTCGTGAACTTTGGCGTTTGTTAAACGTCATCCGTAACTGGGTGGCTATTACGGCGGCTTACGGGTTCACGGAAAAGTATGACAAGAAACGAGATAGCTTGAGATTGGGATTTGCTCCTCCAACGATGGAGAGATATTCTTGGGCCCTCTCGGTGTTACGGTATCCATCATCGTCTGGCCAGACACATTGTGATTTGATCACAGGGATGCCGGAACACGGAAACGAGAAAAGAGAACAAAACCGGTAACGAGGTAACTGGCATAGTGGACAAGTCATTGATACATGGGGATGCCGATAATTCTCACCTCGGGTGTTTGTAATATATCGTGAAGCAACAGGAATAGCACACGACAACTGGAGGTTCACTCGAATATTTCTTCGTGTGGGTATAGGGATCAATATGGGTGTCCACGGCTCCGATGTTGATCATTGATCGGAAAGAGTTCCGGGTCATGTCTATGCTTCACCGAACCTATAGGGTCACATGCTTAAGGGTCATCTATCTGCTGAATACTAGACAGGGAGTCTGAGAGAAAGTCACCGGAAAAGTTTCGGAGACAGCGGAAGAGTTCCGGAGAGAACACCGGAATAGTTTCGGTAAAACTGAAAAGTTGTTTCACGGTATACCATTAAGTCAAATTGGTTTTGGCACACGCCTGGAAATTCTTGGACGGTGCCAGAATTGTTCTGGAAACATCTGGGATTTTTCTGGGATAAAGACCGGAAATGTTCCGGAGCTGCCGGAACCGGTTTGTTTGCTTTTCACAGATGAAAATCACTAATCTGGAATTGTTTCGGAACGCATCCAAAATCATTTTAGTGGGTGCTGGAATTATTCTAAGACCCACAGAAATATTTTCGGATTAAACGGTCGCGGAAAAATGTTTCCGTGAATAGTGAAAATCACTTTATGGTTACTTTTTTGGAAAGCCAGCTTTTAGGGCTTTTCCCAAAAGGCTTCTAGAAGGACTTAGGGACTAAGGAACCCCCTTTGGGGGGCCCCCATGAGGGTGGCTGGCCAAGGTGGAGCTCCTCCATGGAGTTCCACATGCCATTCTTTTTTGCCTTTTATTCCCTTTATGTGTGACATAAAGTAAGGGTGTTTTGGTATTTTGTGTGCCATCCCTACCCCTTGGCTTTCCTATAAATAGAGGTGGAGAGGTGCTCTCTACACTCACTCCTTACTCTCATACACAAGCCATGCATGATCTGGCCTTCTCTCTCCCTCCCCGCGAAATAGTTTCGTAGAGCCGAAAGGCTGTTTGGGTTCCGGCAGGAACTAGTTCTGGACGGCGAAGCTCTGCCGGATAGCTGACACCGTATGTGTGCAACCTCGTAGAGAGGTCGTAGTTTCGATCTGTTGCCCGAGGGGCTGTTCGAGGGTCCTCCCGAAGGGCTGTCCGAGTTACCGTTCGAGTTTCGAGGGTCCTCCCGAAGGGCTGTCCGTGACATCGTCTGAGGGACTGTCCGACCGCCTCCCGAAGGGCTGTCCGACGAGGGAGTACATCCTCGCGGTTGGGAGGTTGTAAATCCTAGCTGCGGGGATCTGCACCGACGATCTACATCGACTCTACTTCCGCTGCGCTACGAGTCGGTAATGATTAGATCAAACCCTGTATGCAGTCTCCATAGTGGTCCTGGGCGTGCTCGCTGTACCGATTTTTTTTGTTTTCTGTCGCGTTCCCCTACAAACACTTATAATAAAAATAGGCATGAATATGAGGACTTATACTTACAACCATATATTTGTATCGGGATCATTATGATCTTAATTTGTGCCCTAGAAGTCATTAATCAAGATGTCCTTACTATGTATCGAAGTGGGGGATGTGTCCAAATTACGTCTTGACCGGCACACGTCCTACATGAAGAGTCAGTTGTCCAACCGAAGGCCCTATCTGTCGTGTGGGATTGCCCTGGTAATTAAGATATCAATAATCGGACACAAGCATTGGGCGTTTAATGACTACACCTCTTGAATCCCCAGAGATAGGATCCGTGTTACCGTATTAAACCTTTCTGTCACTGGTGTTCAAAATAACACATCACGGTCTCCTTACCCTTAGCCTCCTCGTGACTCGCTCTCCATGATCCTGGGTACCTGCAGGGATGAAGAACGCAAACGAGACAAGAGACAACTACGAAACAACTTTATGCTACCCATACGGTTTGTTAATTCAAAGTACTTCCATCAATCCCTCCAACAAATACATAGGGTCACTAGTAGAAAACGGGCCTTTAGTCCCAGTTGGGAAGGGCCTCTAGTCCCGGTTTTCCAACCGGGACAGCGCAATCGGGACTAAAGGCCTCCCCCTTTAATCCCGGTTCGATCACAAACCGGGACTAAAGGCCCTCCACGTGGCTGCGCTCGTGCGCTGGGCTGGAGGACCTTTAGTCCCGGTTGGTAACACCAACCGGGACTAGAAGGCAGCCACGCATCAGCACCTGCCAGGCGCTGGGGTTTTTGTTTTTTTTAAAGGAGGGGTTTTGGGGTTTTGGAGGGTTTAGGGGTTTCATATTGTGTTTCCCCTTTTCTTTTTGTGTTTACCATTCAATTCCTTTACATTTAGGGTTTTCATATTGTATCATCGGGGCTTTTCATTCAACTCGACACTAGCTACTACATATAGCAATGAAGGAACCATTACACAACATCGTCATGATCAATATATAGAGAGAAGTGACCTCTCTTTCTCCGTGCTTGGTCGAACAACAAGTTTTCGTATATCTATTCGACGCTACTACATATAGTACACGTTCATGCATATATACAATAAAACATCTCTTACGATCCCTAATATATATCTAATTACCAAAGTCGCATTGCCAATCCCGATGGTATTCTCCGTCTGTAGGTATGACATGGTCAACAAAGAATCCCGCCAATTCCTCTTGAATTGCTCGTATGCGATCAGTTGGTAGGAGTTCGTCCCGCTTCCACCAGATCTAATTTAAAGAAGGGGGTCAATACATATATATGAATGAAACTCAACACAATTGATGGTAATAAAATAAAAATGTGAATATTGTTTACATACTTCAAATTGTTCTAAAGATCTGCCCCGCTCAGAGATCTCGTGGCGAATGTACTCGCAAACGTAGTATCCACATAAATTATTCCCGGGTTCCTGCCACAAGAACTTTACGAGAATAGAGTTCAATCAAAATGATAATCAAGCATGATAATGGTATTAAAACTAGAATCGATGAGAGATGCGCGGAACTAGCTAGCTAGTAGTACTTACTTTGGGGTGGTGAAATCGTAGCTCCTTTTTCCATTCACCCCTAACCTGGTTGGTGAACTTTTTCCAAACCCTGCCCAGCAAAGAAAATGATTACTTGATATCAAGAAATGAACGAAAGTTGCCGATATGGTGCGATAATGATTGAACTTACTTCTGAAGCATTTGACTCATGTCCACCCACTCCTTAGGCTCTTTACGTCTCGAGTCGAAGACAACTACTAGTCCCGCGTCAAGCTGAATGGCTAGCAGAATAAAGTGGAACCTGCGCACGCATAACTCATCAATTACACTTAACCTCGAGTAAGCGAAACAGAATGTGCACAAGACAGTAACACTCACTTGAAGTTGTAAGGAAATAGTATTTCCCTTTTGTTTTGTTGTCCAAGTAACGCCTTTAGCAAGTAATTCTCTGTATCATCGGGGTTTTTTTGTATCGTATATTCATTTATGGTATTTGGGTTAATGAACCCAATGTCATAGATTTTTCCTCTGCATTCGCGGATCTTCAATCTGCATAATATAGTGTGAGGATAGTTATACATGCAATGAACGAGCTGAGCTAGAGACTTAATTACAGAAAAAATACTTACAGACAATAGCAACTGACGATAGTTTTGTCGAGGGCGTCTTGATTGTATAACTAAAATAATTATTCAAATTCAATGTACAACGCCTCGACTCCATTGAAGTAGTGCTCATATTTAATTCCCACGTAGATACCGTCGGTCCCTTCCTTGCAGGCTTTCAAGTACCAGTTATGCAATGTTCGCATCATCGTTGATAGACGCGGGAGCTGCTCAGGTCTGACGAGAGGCTTCCCGTGCTCATATCTAAAGGCTACCTCAGCCATTTCGAATTGTACCTCATCGCCTAAGTAATCACGAAGAGTGTAACCAGGATGAGCGGCCGCTACCCCCGGATCATTAGCGATATCGGGAAACACCTTGAGTGGGGGGCACGATTGTTTTTCCTGTTCGCCGAGCTGCGGAATTGTTTTCCCACTTCTTCCAGCACTGCTAGTACTTCCCGACCTTTTCGCTTCATGAAATGTCTTTACAATACAGCGGTCATAGTGTGAGAGCGGCGGAGGAGGTGGTGGTCGCTGAAGGGCATCCAGACAGCGCTTTGCTTTTACCGAATCTATTTTCTCCTTTGGATCTGGACGTTTCGGTGCAAGCTGGCGTTTCACATCGGCAGCCACGAACTCCTTGTTTTCCTCCTCAGTCATGTCGTATGGTAACTTGGGAGGAGCCTTCTTGACGCTTGGACCTGCTCTGGATTTCTTCGTTGTTGTACTGCTAGCCACCGGAGCGGCGGCGGGTCTCTTCTGCCTTTGCTGAGGCGGCGGAGGAGGCGGAGTCAGCTGACGCGGCGGAGGAGGCGGAGTCCGCTGACGCGGCGGAGACAGCTGAGGCGGCGGAGGATTCTACTGAGGGGCCTCCTCCGGCGGAGTCCGCTGACGCGGCGGAGACAGCTGAGGCAGCAGAGTGTGCTGACGCGGCGGAGACGACTGAGGCAGCGGAGATACAGCTGGACTGTGAGGAGTCTGCTGAGGGGCCTCCTCCGGCTGAGTCTGCTGACGCGGCGTCCTTTTTGGAAGCACGATGTTTTCCTTTCTCCATAGAATGGTAGTCCTTACGGCATCTACCAGATGAGTCTCTCCTTCACCTATAGGGTACTCAAGCTCCAGCCCCTCGAATCCGTTGGTAACTTCATCCACCCCGACAATAGCAAAGCCATCTGGAATCGGATTGCAATGGAAAGTTGCATCAGGTCTAGGAGGTAAGACATAGCCGACCGCCACCTTCAAGGTTAGGTTGATGCATTTCGCCATTAGCTCACAATGTTCCCTCTCCGTGATATAATCCACGGGGTAGCGAGGAGCCGTGATATCAGGCCGAACGAGCTCCGTGGAAGCCATGCTGCTTTTCCGCTGAGATGGTGGGGTAGCTTCATGGCCAGTATCGAATGAAGGATCTTCGTGCTGCTGAGATGGTGGGTCGGTAGCTCGCTGACTGGTAAGTGCCTCTATTTTCTTCTCCTGCAATGCTAATCTTTGTTCTAAATTCTGCATCCGGTCTGCTTCCTCTTTCTTCTTTCTCCCTCGGCTTCTATAACCAGTGTTGTCGGGAAACCCATGCACCCACGGAACGGAGCCTGCTGTGCCTCGTGTTCGTCCAGGGTGTTCAGGATTCCCGAGGGCGCGTGACAGCATGTCCTTCTCTCTGTCGGGATGGAACCTCCCTTCCTCCACGTCCTTGATTGCTTCCTGAATCTTTGTGACGGGTGTTTCAAGTTGTTCTTTCGTGTAAACACAGTTCCCTGTTTCTGGGTCCAAAGTTTCCCCATGCCCGAAGAACCAAGTCCTTGCCCGTTCGGGCTAGGTCAATGTCGCTGGTTCGATCCCTTTAGCAAGCAGGTCGTTCTCAGCTTTGTCCCATGTAGGCCGGGCAACCTTGTAGCCACCTGACCCCGTAACATGGTGATACTGCTTCTTTGCAGCATTAAGCTTATTTGTCTGTGACATGTTCTTAGCTTTCTCCAATTTCTTGTACGCCACAAATGCGGGCCAGTGATCTTTTATCTTCGCATATTGACTGGTGAATTCTGGAGTCTCGTCTTTCTCGACAAACTGTTCGTTCAATCTTTTCTTCCAGTTCTTGAATTGTTCTGCCATCTTCTTAAGAGCCCATTTTTTGACTTTTCGCTGTATAACTGGGTTATTTGGATCCTCCTCTGGCGGTAGGCTGAAATTTATCATGAGCGAGTTCCAAAGCTGATCTTTGCATCTATCGTCGACATAAGAAACTCCATCGTACTTCTTCTTATTCCATTCTTGGATGCTGATCGGAACGCTGTCCCTAACAACAACTCCGCACTGATGTATAAATCGGTCTTGGGTCCGCTTGGGAACAGTCGGTTTGCCATCTGGATCGACTTCTTCGATCGTGAACCTTTCATTCTCGCCCAACCTTTTCTTCGGGCCTCGTCTCCTTATAGAAGTTTGGCTCGATCCGGAGGGCTAAAAGAAGAAATAAGTGTTAATATATGTACATACAAAACAATTAATGCATCTAGTCAGCAGAGGCTTAATTAATATATATATACCTCGCCGGACTTTGCAACAGTTAAGGCTCCAACACTGGCGGAGCCGTCATCTTCTCTTCCCTCACCATCGGAGTTGTTGAGAAACTGTGAGGGGCTATCATCACCTCCGTCGCGGATTATATCCCCCAACATCTCTTCTTTTTCTAAGTCTCTGTCGTGTTCCATAGTTTCTGCAAATATTACAACATGGCAATATACCACCATGAGAGATGGATTAGTGGCAAACATAGACCTAATCACAACAAGGAATCATATGCATATGAGCAATGGATTAGTGGATTATCGGGGTTATGTTTTAACGACCCCCTCCCCCCTCATGTCGAAGTTATACCGAAATTATCGGGGTTATGTTTTAACGACCCCCCCCTCTCATGTCAAAGTTACGATGATATTTATACAAGATGAATATAAGATTTATACACAAGATGAATACAAGATTTATACACAAGATGAATACACAACTCAACAAATGAACCAACCATCATCCTATGAACAAAACTCAACATACGACAAATGGACACGTTTTGTCAAACAGCGGAGGGACGATCAGGGACCAACAGCTCCAACGTCGACGATCACTGCACGGAGATGCAACACCACAAATCCTGTAATTCCACCGAGTGAAAAAAAATTAGGTCACCACAATTTTGTTCTTCAATTTGTTTTAGCAAGATCATCATGATGAAGTAACCACTCATCATATGCAAATTTTAACATTTGTTTCTCTATCTAAAAAAACCTAAAAAAAATTCTCTTCTCGTTATAGTATATCTCGGCCTCACTTTGTTGTTGTGAACTCCACCATTTCTCTAAAAAAATTCTCTATGCAAATTTCTCTAAAAAATGACTTTGATCATGAATAACTTTGATAATAACCTATATATGCAAATATCTCAAACTTTGATTAATGACCTATGCAAATTTCTCTAAAAAAATGACTTTAATCATGAATATCTCTAACTATGCAAATATCTCTAACTATGTAAATATTTTTCTTATATTTAATAAATTCCAAAGTTGGAATTTCAATTATTCATAGTTCCTTTGATTTGCAGAGGAGCTATATTCTCCCCAATTCTTTTGCACCCACAAAAATTACTCCATCTATTTGACAGTACCCACAACCCATTCCACCAAAAACATTTGGTTCCATAGTTCAAAATTTTCAAATTTCATTCAGTTCAAATTTGGACCAGATTCAAACTCCATGGTCAAAGCCCAATTTAAATTGCTCCAAAAAATCTGAAACTTTGCCAGACTCTCTTTTGTGCATCAACACCTCACCACAAAAATTCTCAAAAATTCCTAAAATTCCTAGAGCCCTTTGGCATTTCATCATACACTTGATGTGCACTGTCAAAAAATTAAGAAAAAAATTTGTTCTTCAATTTGTTTTAGCAAGATCATCATCCAACATGCATCCATATAACATCCATCCATCTAACAACAGCAATATGCAGCGGCGGCGGCAAGCAGAGCACGCAGCGGAGCAGTGGCAGCAAGGGAAGGGGGGACCTCACTGGGGGCGGCGCGCGATGGAGCTGGACGGCCGGCGACGAGGGGAGCGGGCTCGGTGGCGGTGATGGCGAGGAGGTCCGGCGACGAGGAGTGGCTCAGGGGCGGTGATGCTGGGGGAGGTCCGGCCGGCGACGAGGAGCGAGCGGGCTCGGGGATGGCGTCGGGGCGGGGCTCGGGGACGGCGTCGAGGGCGGCGACGAGAAGCGGGCTCGGGGAGGCGATGGCGAGGTCCGGCAGCCTGGCGGCATCGAGGTGGTCTTCGGCGCCGTTGATCGGGCGAGAGGGAGAGAGATCGAAAACTGCAGAGAAATTTCCTAAGTGTTGCTTATATACACAGACCTTTAGTCCCGGTTGGTGGCACCAACCGGGACTAAAGGCCCCCCTTTAGTCCCGGTCCGAGCCACCAACCGGGACTAAAGGCCTGGGTTTCACCAGCCCAAAGGGCGGGAAACCCAGGCCTTTAGTCCCGGTTGGTGGCTCGGACCGGGACTAAAGGGGTCCTTTAGTCCCGGTTGGAGCCATCAACCGGAACTAAAGGGTTGGTCCTGGCGTGGTAGAAGTTTAGTCCCACCTCGCCAAGCGAGAGGCACTCGTACCTGTTTATAAGCCCCGCTGCGATATCGGTACCGAGCTCCTCTCTAAAGCAGGCAGTACATGCCTAACGTTCCTCTCTGCCCTGTGGGGCCTACTTGCCCTGCGGGCCTGCATCCTGGCCCATATATAGTTGGGTTTCTAGTCGTATGCAGGCCGTGGCGGCCTAGTAGGCGGGCATTTTTTTATTTTTTGCACATTTTTTAGTCCCGGTTGGTGGCTCCAACCGGGACTAAAGGTCTTTTCCAGTTTTTTTTTGTTTTTTGCTTTATTTTTTTTCTTTTGTTTCTACTTACAGCCAAATATTTTGAGTTTTTGAGTGAATCTTTTTGGTTTAGGTCACAAAAATTATAAACTTTCTGTTAGTGCTAGTAGTTTTCAAATTTGAATAGTTTAAATTTGAATTCTTTGAAATTTGTGTGAATCACTAGTTTGTGAATAACTTTACTTTAAAAATAGATTTTTGAGTGATTCTTTTTCCTGCTGTTTAATATTAGTGTGTTTTATCAGTATGTTCAATTTGGTAATTTTTAGGTTATTTTAAATAGGTGTTTTAATCAAAAACAGATTCTGTTTAGCTCTTTTAGTTTTATAGCTCAAAAAAAATCATTAAATGCATGAAAAATAGCGAATGAAGTCAGAAAGGGTTGAAAATTGATGATGTGGCTTTGAATGGTGCATGTTGAATGCACAAAAACTCTAGAGTTAAAATAAGTTTTAAAAAATGAAATGCCTTTGTAACAGATGAGTTTTCGTCCGAAACCCTGATACTTCGAAAGAGATTGTCCAGTTTGTACGCGAAGTGCATCCAGTTTTTGTCGTAACCCTCTCAACTTTTTAGCACATGCTATGTGGGTGAAATGATGATACCATGCCAAGTTTCAACCTTTTCAGAGTTCATTTGTAGTGCTTTTCAATTACAGGGTCATTTAGCTGAAAAAAATTCAATAAATGCATGAAAAATAGCAAATGAAGTCAGAAAGGGTTGAAAATTGATGACGTGGCTTTGAATGGTGCATATTGAATGCACAAAAAGTTTGGAGTTAAAATAAGTTTATAAAAATAAAATGCCTTTGTAACAGATGAGTTTTCGTCCGAACCCTGATACTTCGAAAGAGATTGTCCAGTTTGTACATGAAGTGCATCCAGTTTTTGTCGTAACCCTCTCAACTTTTTAGCACATGCTATGTGGGTGAAATGATGATACCATGCCAAGTTTCAACCTTTTCAGAGTTCATTTGTAGTGCTTTTCAATTACAGGGTCATTTAGCTCAAAAAAAAATCAATAAATGCATGAAAAATAGCAAATGAAGTCAGAAAGGGTTGAAAATTGATGACGTGGCTTTGAATGGTGCATATTGAACGCACAAAAGTCTGGAGTTAAAATAAGTTTAAAAAAATAAAATGCCTTTGTAACAGATGAGTTTTCGTCCGAACCCTGATACTTCGAAAGAGATTGTCCAGTTTGTGCACGAAGTGCATCCATTTTTTGCGGTAACCCTCTCAACTTTTTAGCACATGCTATGTGGGTGAAATTATGATACCATGCCAAGTTTCAACCTTTTCAGAGTTCATTTGTAGTGCTTTTCAATTTCAGGGTCATTTAGCTCAAAAAAATCAATAAATGCATGAAAAATAGCGTTCCTTCGCGTTTCAATTTTTTTGCATATGTTATGTTTTTTTATTTTTTATGTTATTTTTTTGCATATGTTATGTCAATTTTATTTTTTATTTTTTATGTTATTTTTTTGCATATGTTATGTCAATTTTATAGAGAGGAGCGGGCTTGAGATAAAGTCGGAGGTATGTACCTCATTTTTATATAATTTTAAGTTAATATTATTTTGATCATAACTAGAGTTTTATAAAAGCTTTTTAGTTGATTCTTTTTGCTATTGAAGAATATTATAGTTTTGTTTTAGTTGATCTTAACTAGAAACCACATAGTACCTCCAACTTTATGTCATACAACGTTTCTCTCTTATCATCTCCGATGCTTCTGCTGTATTCATCTATGTCAAGACGTTTAAGCCATGTCTATATTAACCTTGTTATTATATATGGAACCACCAACCGGGACTAACCGCGTATGATCAACCTTGCAAAACATGTGACTGAAAGGATAGGAATAATTGAAATTTCATAACTTAATAAATAATTATTATAAAATCATGTTTCAAATGCCAAAATGCCCTAGCTAGCTCTTACAAAGATTCCCTCCGGTTTGTCCGAAGTGGCACTTTCCAGCTATAAGTCCGGAAACTCACACTAGAGAGAAAGTGATGGCGGTGAAGCCGGTCACATCCCAGAGTGGGATCTTGGGGTATAAAACTATTTCTTCGCGTGTGTCCCTTGCTTATTGCGCCGTAACCATGGATAATCTTCATCATTTAACAGGATGCTTGGGTCAGTCTTCACTCTGAAGGGAGAAATTTCATGAAACTTTTCATAATCTTCTGACATGTCCGTCTTGTCCTCCACTCCCATGATGTTTCTTTTCCCTGAAAGAACTATGTGGCGCTTTGGCTCATCGTATGATGTATTCGCTTCCTTATCTTTTCTTTTTCTCTGTTTGGTAGACATGTCCTTCACATAGAAAACCTGCGCCACATCATTGGCTAGGACGAATGGTTCGTCTGTGTACCCAAGATTGTTGAGATCCACTGTTGTCATTCCGTACTACGGGTCTACCTATACCCCGCCTCCTGACAGATTGACCCATTTGCACCGAAACAAAGGGACCTTAAAATCACGTCCATAGTCAAGTTCCCATATGTCCTCTATGTAACCATAATATGTGTCCTTTGCCCTATTGGTGTTTGCTGCATCAAAGCGGACACCACTGTTTTGGTTGGTGCTCTTTTTATCTTGGGCGATCGTGTAAAATGTATTCCCATTTATCTCGTACCCTTGGAAAGTCAATACAGTCAAAGATGGTGTCCTGGCCAACAAGTACCGCTCATCTGCAACAGTGGTGTTACCCATGAGATGTGTTTGCAACCAACCGCCGAAAGTCCCCATGTGTTCACGTGTAATCAAGTCGTCAGACTACTCCGGGTGTTTGGAGCGTAGAATATTCTTGTGTTCATTGATATATGGGGCCACCAAGGTAGAATTCTATAGAACTATGTAGTGTGCTTGCGCCCAAGAATGCCTGTCCCTACATATTATTGAGTTCGGTCCTAGCGTGCCTTTTCCACCCAGTCTCCCCTCATGCCGCGATTCAGGAACACCAATCGGCTTAAGGTCAGGAATAAAGTCAACACAAAACTCAATGACCTCCTCTGTTTGATGGCCCGTGGAGATGCTTCCTTCTGGCCTAGCACGGTTACGAACATATTTCTTTAAGACTCCCATGAACCTCTCAAAGGGGAACATATTGTGTAGAAATATAGGACCCAGAATTGCAATCTCGTCGACTAGGTGAACTAGGACGTGCATCATAATATTGAAGAAGGATGGTGGGAACACCAACTCGAAACTGACAAGACATTGGACCAAATCATTCTGTAACCTTGGTAGGATTTCTGGATCGATTACCTTCTGAGAAATTGCATTGAGGAATGCACATAGCTTCACAATGGCTAATCGAACATTTTCTGGTAGAAGCCCCCTCAATGCAACCGGAAGCAGTTGCGTCATAATGACGTGGCAGTCATGAGACTTTAGGTTCTGGAATTTTTTCTCTGCCATATTTATTATTCCCTTTATATTCGACGAGAAGCCAGACGGGACCTTGATACTGAGCAGGCATTCAAAAAAGATTTCCTTCTCTGCTTTGGTAAGAGCGTAGCTGGCAGGACCTTGATACTGCTTTGGATGCATGCCGTCTTTTTTGTTCATACGTTGCTGGTCCTCCCGTGCCTTCGGTGTATCTTTTGTCTTCCCATACACGCCCAAGAAGCCTAGCAGGTTCACGCAAAGATTCTTCATCACGTGCATCACGTCGATTGCAGAGCGGACCTCTAGGTCTTTCCAATAGGGTAGGTCCCAAAATATAGATTTCTTCTTCCACATGGCTGCGTGTCCGTCAGCGTCATTCGGAACAGATTGTCCGCCAGGACCCTTTCCAAAGATTACTTGAAAATCCTTGACCACATAAAGTATATCATCACCAGTACGGAGGACAGGCTTCTTCCGGTGATCTGCCTCACCTTTGAAATGCTTGCCTTTCTTTCTTAAGGCATGCTTGGTCGGAAGAAATTGACGATGTCCCAGGTACACATTCTTCTTGCATTTTTCCAAATATATACTTTCAGTCTCATTTAAACAGTGCGTGCATGCGTTGTATCCCTTGTTTGTCTGTCCTGAAAGGTTACTAAGAGCAGGCCAATCATTGATGGTTACAAATAGCAACGCTTGTAGGTCAAATTCCTGCTGTTTGTGCTCATCCCACACACGTACACCTTTTATGTCCCACAGCTGTAAAAGTTCTTCAACTAATGGCCTTAGGTACACATCAATGTCGTTGCCGGGTTGCTTAGGGCCTTGGATGAGCACTGGCATCATAATGAACTTCCGCTTCATGCACAACCAAGGAGGAAGGTTATAGATACATAGAGTCACGGGCCAGGTGCTATGATTACTGCTCTGCTCCCCAAAAGGATTAATGCCATCTGCACTTAAACCAAACCATAAGTTCCTTGCGTCACCTGCAAAGTCCGGCCACTTTCTCTCGATTTTTCTCCACTGTGACCCATCAGCGGGTACTCTCAACTTCCCGTATTTCTTACGGTCTTCTTTGTGCCATCGCAACAACTTGGCATGCTCTTTGTTTCTGAACAGACGTTTCAACCGTGGTATTATAGGAGCATACCACATCACCTTGGCAGGAACCCTCTTCCTGGGGTGCTCGCCCTCAACATCACCAGGGTCATCTCGTCTGATCTTATACCGCAATGCACCGCATACCGGGCATGCATTCAAATTCTCGTACTCCTCACCGCGGTAGAGGATGCAGTCATTAGGGCATGCATGTATCTTCTGCACCTCTAATCCTAGAGGGCAGAGAACCTTCTTTGCTTCGTACGTACTGTCAGGCAATTCGTTATCCTTTGGAAACTTCTTCTTCACTATTTTCAGTAGCTTCCCAAATCCCTTGTCAGATACACCATTCTCTGCCTTCCATTGCAGCAATTCCAGTGCGGTACCGAGCTTTGTGTTGCCATCTTCTCAATTTGGGTACAACCCTTTTTTGTGATCCTATAACATGCGATCGAACTTCAACTTCTCCCTTTCACTTTCGCATCCTCTCTGTGCATCAACAATGACCCGGCGAAGATCATCATCGGGCACCTCTGGTGCCTCTTGATCTTCAGCTTCCCCCGTTGCAGTATCACCGTATTCAGGGAACATAGGATAGTTGTCATCATCCTCTTCTTCTTCGTTGTCTTCCAACATAACCCCTCTTTCTCCGTGCTTGGTCCATACATTATAGTGTGGCATGAAACCCTTCTCAAGCAGGTGGAAGTGAAGGGTTTTCGAGGAAGAGTAATCCTTCGTATTCCCACAGACAGTACATGGACAATACATAAAACCATTCTGCTTGTTTGCCTCAGCCACTTCGAGAAAATTATGCAGGCCCGTAATGTACTCGGATGTGCATCGGTCACCGTACATCTATTGCCGGTTCATCTGCGTGCATTATATAATTAAGTGTATCAAAAACCATTACAGAACATCATGAATAGAGAAATGAGCAAATTAATACAAGTTCATCATCACATTAAAACCAAAGTACAGTAGTGATCAAATGTTATTAGTGAAAAAATAAATACATAAAGTTCATACATAGTTCTCATAGAACAACATACAACTCTCTAGAGCATCTAATTAAAACATACATTGAAACTAACATACAACTATGTAAAACATTTAAATGCAATAACAAATGCGATCAAAATCGCAACTAAGGTAACAATTGATCCAACAGCATAATGATACCAAGCCTCATTATCAATGGCATATTTTCTAATCTTTCTAATCTTCAAGTGCATTGCATCCATCTGGATCTTGTGTAGATCGACGACATCGGCAACATGCAACTCCAATTTCATCTTCTCTTATTCAATTCTTTTCAATTTTTCTTTTAAATAATTTTTTTCTTTTTCAACTAAATTTAACCTCTCGACAAGAGGATCGGTTGGAATTTCCAGTTCACATACCTCCTAGATAAAAACATATATGTCACGTTGGTCAGCATAATTGTCATAAATACTAAATGAAACAAATAGTTATAAAAGATAATATACCACATCCGAATCATAGACCGGACGAGAGCCGACGGGGGAGGATACCAAAACCATGGCACTATATAATAACAAACAATAATACAAGTAAGAAAATTATACAAGTAGCTATCTAAATCATACAAGTAAGAATTTTTTCTTTTAAAAAGAAGATAAGAACAAGAGGCTCACCATGGTGGTGCCGGCGACGAGATCGGCGCGGGCGATCGACGGCGGTGAGGACGGGATGGCACCCTACACATGTGCAAACTCTAAGAAGTTAATTTGAGCTCAAATTGTGCATCTAAATCAAAAGAACTCCCACATACACACCTCCACTAAAACCCACAAACCACTCTACTTCTAGAGCATTTGAAATGAGCTAAACTAGCAGTGAGAGATGAAAGGATGAAGTTGCTAACCTTTTAGAACACTTGGATAGTTGGTGCACCGCCAAACCTAGACAAATCTTGGGGAAAATGTAGCTTGGAGGTCGAGCTTAGAGAGGAGAAAGCTTAAGTGTGGCTCAGGCATTTCATCAAACACCTCATGTGCATAGGAGGTGAGAACAGAGTAGCACACACCTCCCACACGCCGGCCGGCCAAAAAACAGAGGAGTGAGCGCGCAGGGGCGAGCATATATATAGGCATCTTTTTAGTCCCGGTTGGTGTCTAGAACCGGGACTGAAGATTGACCTTTAGTCCCGGTTCCAGACACCAACCGGGACTAAAGGGGTTACGCCAGGAGCGAGGCCCTTTAGTCCCGGTTGGTGGCTGGAACCGGGACTAAAGGTCCCAGCCGAACCGGGACTGGTGCCTGCCGAGGCCCGGCCGGCGTCCTGGCCGCTCGAACCGGGACTGATGCACGCATTAGTCCCGGTTCGTAAGTAGACCGGGACTGTTGCTCTGATCTGGCAAAAACCAATGCCCTGTTTTCTACTAGTGGGTTGCAAGGCCTTGCCTCAACACATGACCTTACATTGAGATTGGATCACACGAAGAACTCATTGAAAAACACATCATGATGATTGTTTGATTGATAATATGTCTTACAATAGATGCCGGATGTGATACACGATTACAAGTATGGCTAGATGGCTGAGAACTATGGTGGTGATGAAGGTGGTGGCTATGGAGATGAGAAATGGCGATGGCTAGGGTTGATGGAGATGACTGTCGCAAAGATGATGATGTGGCGGCTTGTTCTGTTGCTCATTTGGCGTCGGGCCTTTTATAAAGGTTGTTCAGGTGGATCAGACGCGTCGGTTGGTGATACGTCTCCAACGTATCAATAATTTTTTATTGTTCCATGCTGTTATATTATCAATCTTGGATGTTTTTATAATCATTTACAGCAATTATATATCATTTTTGGAGACTAACCTATTAACTTAGTGCCCAGTGCCAGTTGCTGTTTTCTGCCCTGTTTTTGTTTTACAGAAAATCAATACCAAACGAAGTCCAAATGCCACGGAACTTTTTGGAGATTTTTTTCTGGACAAGATAAACACTAGAAGCTTCGGTAGAGGGCCAGAAGACCCAGGAGGTGGCCACGAGCCACCAGGGCGCCCCTGGGGGAGGGGGGGCAGGCGCGCCCTGGTGCCTCGTGGGCCCCCCTTTGCTCCGTTTGACCTAATTCCACCACTATAAATTCAGGAAAAATCAGAAACCCTCAAGGGAGTCCACGAAATACTTTTTCCGCCGCTGCAAGTTTCTGTTCCAAAGAGATCCCATCTGGGGTCCTTCTCCGGTAATCTGCCGGAGGGGGAATCGATCACGGAGGGGTTCTACATCAACCTTGCTGCCCTTCCGATGATGCGTGAGCAGTTTACCATAGACCTTCGGGTCCATAGGCAGTAGCTAGATGGCTTCTTCTCTCTTTTTGATCTTCAATACAATGTTCTCCTCGATGTTCTTGGTGTTCTATCCGATGTAATCACTTTTTGCCGTGTGTTTGTTGGGATCCGATGAATTGTGAGTTTATGATCAGATTATCCAAGAAAATATTTGAGTCTTTTCTGATCTCTTTTATGCATGATTATTATAGCCTCATATTTCTTCTCCGATCTATTGATTTGGTTTGGCCAACTTGATTGATTTATCTTGCCATGGGAAGAGGTGCTTTGTAATGGGTTCGATCTTGCGGTGCTCAATCCCAGTGACAGAAAGGGACATGACGCGTATGTATCGTTGCTATTAAGGGTAAAAAGATGGGGTTTATTCATACGTGAGTTTATCTTGTCTACATCATGTCATCGTTCTTAAGGCGTTACTCCGTTCTTTATAGCCTTAATACACTAGATGCATGCTGGATTGCGGTCGATGTGTGGAGTAATAGTAGTAGATGCAGGCAGGAGTCGGTCTACTTGTCTCGGACGTGATGCCTATATACATGATCATTGCCTTGGATATTGTCATGATTATTTGTTTTTCTATCAATTGCCCAACAGTAATTTGTCTACCCACCGTATGCTATTTTCTCGAGAGAAACTCTAGTGACAACTATCCCCCCGGGTCTATCTAAATCATATTACTAAAACGTAAAAATATTGCTGCCATTTTCTTTTATTTATTTCATTTTGTATTCTTGTTTCAATCAATCTATCTATCACATACAATTTAATCTTGCAATTTACCGCCGAGAGATTGACAACCTCTCGTATGCGTTGGGTGCAAGGATTTGTTGTTTGTGTGCAGGTGCTGCTAACGAGGTGTTGCGTGATTCTCCTACTGGTTCGATAACCTTCGTTTCATAACTGAGGGAAATACTTATCTCTACTGTGCTGCATCATCCCTTCCTCTTCGGGGAAATACCAACGCAAGCTACAAGTAGCAAGAAGAATTTATGGCGTCGTTGCCGGGGAGACATCATCAACATCTATCAAGTACCTTTGCATAAACTCTCATCTCTTTGCATTATTTTATTTGCCTTTTGCCTCTCGTTTTCATCTCCCCCACTTCTAAAACATATTTTACAAAAATACAAAAATATTTTCCGTTTGCCTTTTTCTTGTTTGCTCTTTTGCATGATTTGCCTTCATGACTAGCGTGACTATCCCTCCTTTGTCGCCGGATTTTGAAGTACTTTACTTCAAACAAAAACAAGGAGAAAATCTTAAAGATGCTTGGTATAGGTTAATGGAATCCTACCGTGTTTGCTCTATAAAAGGGGATTTAAAAATTTTGCTTCGCAATTTCTATATAGGTTTAACCATGCATCATAGACAACTTTTGGATTTTCCCGCAAAGGGGAATTTTATTGAGAGTGAGGCTAATACTGCCTATGAAATAATAGAAGGCATATTGGGTATTCCTCCACCACAAAAGGGTATTGCTTTTACTCAAGAGGGGGCTCAAATATTAGACAAATTGGGTGATATGCAGAAAAATTTGGTTGAGTTGCAAAAGTCTAATGAGCCTCTTAAAAATATTAGTGGAAATCTCAACCGCACGAACACTTTGAGTTCTTTATGCAACAAGCGATTGGATATTTTGGATCTTAAAATTGCCTCTTTTTCTTAGAATAATGGGAAGCGTAAAGAACCTCCCGGGCTTGAGAAAACTCCCATAAAGATTACCAAAACCAAAGATGACAATACTTGAAATTATGCATTATGCCTAGCTAGGGGCATAAAACAATAGCGCTTGTTGGGAGGCAACCCAATGAATAAAATAAAATTTTCTGTTATTGTGTGTTTACACATTTATGCTACTGGTATGAATGTGTTTTTGTGTTTTTAATTAGTGTTTGTGCCAAGTAAAGCTTTTGGGATGATTTGGAAGATAGTATAATTGATGCTGTTTGGAAAACAGAAAGTTTTGCGTCCAGTGCCCGAATTTTGTTTCTGTACTGGAACATCCGAAAAATCTGAAATTTTTACACAGTATTAGTATATGAATTGTCCACGTTGTCCTAATTTTTCAGAATTTTTGGAGTTACAGAACTATGGCTTTTAAATTGATTGCTACAGACTGTTCTGTTTTTGACAGATTCTGTTTTTGATGCACTACTTGCTTGTTTTGATGAATCTATGGATTGTATCGGGGGGTATAAGCCATGGTGAAGTTAGAGTACAGTAGGTATAATGCAAAAAGTAAAATATGAATGGGTTTGCAACAGTACTTAAAGTAGTGATTTATTTTGTTATGCTAACGGATCTCACGAAGGTTTTGTTGAGTTTTGTGTCATTGAAGTTTTCAAGTTTTGGGTGAGATCACGATGGATGAAGGAATAAGGAGTAGCAAAAGCCTAAGCTTGGGGATGCCCGAGGCAACCCAAGGTAATTAATATTCAAGGAAAACTCAAGCGTCTAAGCTTGGGGATGCCCCGGAAGGCATCCCCTCTTTCTTCTACCAACCATCAGTAATTTTACTTGGAGCTATATTTTTATTCGTCACATGATATGAGTTTTGCTTGGAGCGTCTTGTATTATATGAGTCTTTGCTTTGTTTGCTTTTTAGTTTGTCACAATCATCTTTGCTGAACACACCTATCTTGAGAGAGCCACACGTTATCATAATTTGTTAGAATACTCAATGTGCTTCACTTAAATTTTTTGAGCTAGGCAGTTGCTCTAGTGCTTCACTTAAATCTTTTTGAGCACGGCGGTGGCTATATTTTGAAGAAATAAACTCTCATGCTTCACTTATATTATTTTGAGAGTTGATTAAAATTTTGAAGAAATGAATTCTCATGCTTCACTTATAATATTTTGAGAATTGAGTTGATTAAAATTTTGAAGAAATGAATTCTCAGGCTTCACTTATATTATTTTGAGAATTGATAAGATTGAAATTTTGAAGAAATATTTGCACTCTCATGCTTCACTTATATCTTTTTTGAGAGTTGACAATAGTAACGTTAATTTGCACAAGATATGAATTTGGTCCCAAAGTGATGAATATTCAAGAGGGATATAAATAAAAACTTGCATATAGATCATTTGATATGATGAGTGTGATTCCTTGCAATAGTTTTGCGATATGGAAATGATAATATGTGAGTCATGTTAGTGAGTAATTGTGATTTAGTAAGAATATTAGTGTTAAGGTTTGTGATTCCCTATGCATGCACATTAAGTCAATAGTTATGCAATGAAATTATATCCTACTTATGGTGCATTATTCGGTGTTAGTTATGTTCAATGCATGTTTATGACCGTTTTCGTTTTTTGGTTGGTTGCTTCTCAATCTTTTGCTAGCCTTCATTTGTACTAAGAGGAAATACTGCTTGTGCATCCAAACTCCTTAAACCCAAGTTGTGCCAAATGAGTCCACTATATCTACCTATATGCGGTATTTCAATGCCGTTCCAAGTAAATTTCCGTGTGCCAACTCTAATTTTCAAAATAATTTTTCCGTTTTGTGTGCCCGTACCGCTCATGAAGCGGCATGGGGTGGCCATTATTTTCCATGCTAGGTATGTTATTCTCACGATGAGTGTTTATTCACTTGTCATTGCACGAGAGAATGGTTGGTAATAGGGATGCCCAGTCCTACAATGAAATCAAAATTAATAACAACAAAATTCCTTGGAAAGTGTTGGTATGGAGGGCACCCGTGGATACGGCTAGCCATGGATTGTGAAAGAATGGTGGGAAGGAAGTGAACTTTACTTTCTGTTTGGGAACCACCTATGATGTGTCTAGCATGGAAAATATTGGGAATTATTGGTCGTTTTCGTTGACAGGAAAAACATGCCTCTCAAAATATTTTTATCTCTTTAATTTAAGCTTTGAGCTCTAGCACATTAGCAAATCTCTGCTTCCCTCTGCGAAGGGCCTATCTATTTACTTTTATGCAATTTTTATTTTTACTTTGAGTCTCCATCTTCTCTTATAAAGCACCAACTAGAGAGCACTATTGTCATACTTGTGCATTGTGTGTAGCTAATATTTGAGTGTGTTTCATGAATGGATCAATTATTGAGCATAATGGGCTAGGGATAACTTTCTTTAGCGTTGATATTTTGAAAGACATGGTTGCTTGTTAGCATGCTTGAGTATTTATATTTTCATGTCAAATTATAGACTATTGCTTTGAATCATTCAAGTCCAATGTCCATGCTACAAAACAAAAGAATATGTGATGAATATGTTAGGCAGCATTCCACATCAAATATTCTGTTTTTATCATTTACCTACTCGAGGACGAGCAGGAATTAAGCTTGGGGATGCTGATACATCCCCAACGTATCTATAATTTTTTATTGTTTCATGCTGTTATATTATCAATCTTGGATGTTTTTATAATCATTTATAGCAATTATATATCATTTTTGGAGACTAACCTATTAACTTAGTGCCCAGTGCCAGTTGCTGTTTTCTGCCCTGTTTTTGTTTTACAGAAAATCAATACCAAACGAAGTCCAAATGCCACGAAACTTTTTGGAGATTTTTTTCTGGACAAGATAAACACTAGAAGCTTCGGGAGAGGGCCATAAGACCCAGGAGGTGGCCATGAGCCACCAGGGCGCGCCTGGGGGGGGCATGCGCGCCCTGGTGCCTCGTGGGCCCCCCTTTGCTCCGTTTGACCTAATTCCACCACTATAAATTCAGGAAAAATTAGAAACCCTCAAGGGAGTCCACGAAATACTTTTTCCGCCGCCGCAAGTTTCTGTTCCAGATAGATCCCATCTGGGGTCCTTCTCCGGTAATCTGCCGGAGGGGGAATCGATCACGGAGGGGTTCTACATCAACCTTGCTGCCCTTCCGATGATGCGTGAGTAGTTTACCATAGACCTTCGGGGTCCATAGGCAGTAGCTAGATGGCTTCTTCTCTCTTTTTGATCTTCAATACAATGTTCTCCTCGATGTTCTTGGAGTTCTATCCAATGTAATCACTTTTTGCGGTGTGTTTGTTGGGATCCGATGAATTGTGAGTTTATGATCAGATTATCCATGAAAATATTTGAGTCTTTTCTGATCTCTTTTATGCATGATTATTATAGCCTCGTATTTCTTCTCCGATCTATTGATTTGGTTTGGCCAACTTGATTGATTTATCTTGCCATGGGAAGAGGTGCTTTGTAATGGGTTCGATCTTGCGGTGCTCAATCCCAGTGACAGAAAGGGACATGACACGTATGTATCGTTGCTATTAAGGGTAAAAAGATGGGGTTTATTCATACGTGGTAGATGCAGGCAGGAGTCGGTCTACTTCTCCAATCCTTGTCTACATCATGTCATCGTTCTTAAGGCGTTACTCCGTTCTTTATGGGCTTAATACACTAGATGCATGCTGCATAGCGGTCGATGTGTGGAGTAATAGTAGTAGATGCAGGCAGGAGTCGGTCTACTTGTCTCGGACGTGATGCCTATATACATGATCATTGCCTTGGATATCGTCATGATTATTTGTTTTTCTATTTATTGCCCAACAATAATTTGTCTACCCACCGTATGCTATTTTCTCGAGAGAAGCCTCTAGTGAAAACTATGGACCCCGGGTCTTTCTAAATCATATTACTAAAACCCTAAAAATATTGCTGCCATTTTTTTTGTATTTTTGTTTCAATATATCTATCTATCACATACAATTTAATCTTGCAATTTACTGCCGAGAGATTGACAACCTCTCGTTTGCGTTGGGTGCAAGGATTTGTTGTTTGTGTGCAGGTGCAGCTAACGAGGTGTTGCGTGATTCTCCTACTGGTTCGATAACCTTCGTTTCATAGCTGAGGGAAATACTTATCTCTACTATGCTGCATCATCCCTTCCTCTTCGGGGAAATACCAACGCAAGCTACAAGTAGCAATTGGCATGCCATACGACCATCCATATGAGCGGGGATGGTCATATGAAACACCGTATTTTACTTTGGCTCCTCTGCTGCGCCTCCCACTTGATCTCCTCTATCTCCACTTTACTCTTTTCCATGTATTGGCTTGATTTCGTCCATAAGTAGCCCATTTCCTGTCAAAAAAATAAAGATAGGATATTTGGAATCCTTTGCATTCATTAGTCATTAGTAGCAATATCAGAGCGAATATCTCAGTTTTAATGAAATTTTTGGTTTAAACTCAGGTTAGAGGAGTGTAAAAATAACACTCATCAAAAAGCCAGACCATAAGAACCCGTTCTGGTGTGGTGTCAAATCATCTCTCACATGCCTCCGGACGGTACAAAGAAGCATCAACAAAAGGAGGCCTCTAGATCCCTGTCTCTGCAGAGCAAACTTGTTTGAACCTAGAATTTACAGAAACATCAGCTGTGAAATCATCTATGTATATCAAAAGAGGTTGACGACCATGATTTACGTAGTAAATCAACGCGACGAAGAAGAAAACCTCATAAAGGACCTTCAAGACGCCTTTGTCCGGTCAAATGGAGTCGACGAACACAAATCTCACACGCTTCCTAATGAGACCGAAGTTGGCCAACCTTTGTTGATCGGAACTAGAGCTATAGTACCGTGACGCACAACCCCATTGTCCGCTCAGCGGGACATCATGGTTGAGACAAACCCACAGTAAAAATCCAGAACCAAAGAACCTAATTTGGTGTCAGACCATCTTACACCCCCCCATGGTATGAAGAAACATCACCGAAAAAAGGCCTCTGAGTCTCCATCTCGATGGAGCAAACTTTTTTAATCTCATGAGTTTTTGGAAGCAGCAGCCGGGAAATCGTTAACGTATATTAGAAGACGCTGGCGGCCGTGATTTATGTGGCAAATCATCGCGCTGGAGAAGAAAACACCGAAAAGGACCTGCAAAACGCCTCTGCTTGGCTAATCAGAGTGGACAAACACAACTCTCACATGCTCCCCCGATGAGGTCGAAGCGTGCTAACCTTCGTTGGTCGAAACTGGAGCCGGAGCACTAAGAAGTACAACCATGTTGTCTCCTCTGCAGTCGGGGGCCTCAAACCTGTCTCAAACCCCCAGGCGGGCAGACCGGTCACAAAAAACCGACCCACCCGGGCGCCTTACACCATCCTCAAACGTCCGGGCTATCCGGCGCCCCTCATATCCAGCCCAAATATGGGGCGGATATGGCGGCCCGGGCAGGCCCGGGCGCGTCCGCCACGTCAGCCCGGCCCACCCTGACCCCATATATATCCCCTCCGATGAACCCTAGACCGCAGTCCGCTCAGTCCACTCCAATCTCTCCATCCTCTCCTCTTCCCAATCCGATCCATGATGGATGACCGCGGCGGCTCCGGCTCCAATGGTGACGAGAGCGATGTCGATGCGGTCGCTCTCCGCATTGCTTTGCGCCGCTCCCGTCTAGATCAGGACGGCAACAGCGGAGGCAACTCACGGAGCCACACGCCGTCCCCCTTCGCCCGCCGTCGCAGTGCGGGCGACGTTGCCGGGCCCTCCCGTCCGGCGCGCAGCACCGGTCGGAGCGCCGCCCGCTGCGCCCCACTCCAGGTACGCCACCCCGCAGCCACCACATCCATTGTACCTTCAGAGGGCGTCCACGAGCACCGTTGGGTGCTTGTTCCCTCACCGGCATCGGGCCGGTCGAGGACGCCCGAGTCAGAGGCACGGGCCGCACGGTGCGAGCGGCAACGCGCGAGGGAGGCCATGGCGGCGGGCGACGCATCAGCGAGGCGCCGGGCATTCGCGCGCGTGTCGGTCGTTCCCGAGGACGCGCTCATTGCGTACGTCCTCCGGCGCTCCCTGACAGCGGCGGAGATGGATGCGCGGCGGCTGCGGCGGAAGAACGCCAAAGTGCTCCGACTCGCTATCGAGCTGCCAGAGCGCGAGGCGTCGGCGAAGGAGAGGAGGCACACACAGGAGCAGGAGCGCTTGCTCCGGAGGCTTGCCGGGGGTCACATGGAGCTGTCGGATGACTCCAACGACGGATGAAGCTCCGATGACGACGACGATGACCCTCCGGCGGCCGACGCCTACACCGATGGCCAAAGCAACACCGCTGACCGCAAGGGGAAGGGGGCGGCGAGGAAATGGTGATTTCCTCTGCCGTTCCCCATTTAATTAAGTTTTTTTATCGTATGTTTAGGGTACTGTTCGATTGAAACTGCATCTTTTGGTTGTGCGATGATCGTTTATGCTAGAATTATGCCCGATTTAACTAGATTTGGTGCTAGTTCGTTGATCTAGTAAGTTTATTTTCATACGTGCATGTGTTGCATAGATATGAGGGGCCGGATTTGAGATACACGGGTGCGGACGCACCAAAATGAGGAGTGTCCGGTTAGTGCCCGCGGACGCGCCCGGACGCGTCCGCGGACGTTTGAGGGGCCGGATTTGATGTCTTCGGTTGTAGATGCTCTTACGCTCTTACGGAATGCGAACCTACATTTTGCTCGGTTATACTCGTACGTTTAGGAGTAGCAGGCTGCTAGCTAGTCCGGACGTAGACAGCCAAGGCACCATTAATATGGCGGAGCCGCCGAGGCGGAAAGACCAAATGGACTCCTTTTCTTCCGAAGCAAAGATCAAATGAATGGGGTAGCCTTTTACCACGATACTCCTACCAGCAACGTCCCAAACCTAATAATCTGCGCGAGATACGCTAGAACGACAGTGCCACCGATCTGCCAACTGCCAACGATATATATCGACCTCACATCTTTTCTCGATATAACAGGGGCACATGTCTTCCATTTTCTTTACTCCCTCCGATCCATGGAGTACGCCTTTTACAGGGAAAGAACAACAACAGCTTACGTCTCTGAACGTTATTGTAGGATCGTCAAAATTGTCTCAACCTAAAACCACGGAGCGTTTCTCATTAGAAAATCAAGACACCCATAGTGCTATCACGTCACGACGTTAGTCAACTCTGACCCTCAATCAGACCCATACTTAATAAAGGAGTTTGTCCTAAGCTATCTGCCAAAACGATAAAAACATCTAGTTTAGTTAATAAATTATGGACAATTTCTAGATTTTTTTTTTGAGGTGTTTTGAAATGTGAGAGCATAGAAACAAGTGTTTTTCAGTCCAAATTTTTAATTTAGCTGGTGTGGTAGAGAGAAGAGAGAAGGTGGTGATGTGGATAAAGCTAAGATGGTGCCACGTATGTCAAATGTATATAGGTAGTATTATTCTCAATGAAACATTCGATCCTTAGTAGTGCAAAAAGATCACTATCACACTTTATTTCTTGATTAATTAAACCAAAAGATGCTCACTATTCAGCTGTACGTCTAGAAAGGAAAAGTCTCTGGCTTTTAACACGACACGTCTCATGTAATATGACTAGCCGGTTAACATCCCCACAACTTTGGACCTATATCACTCGCAAAAAAAAAAAAAAAAAACTTTGGACCTATATAAGGCGCTGGTAGACACATGGAAACCTCAAACTCAAAAGGCACACAAAGTACACATATGGCAGCGTCACCACTACCGAGATGGGCTCCGACGCCGAGCCCCACCAGGCCACTACAGTCGACGACATCGTCGAGCACTGCTATGGTTTCATGGCGCGGCTGGTCGGCCTGGCCGTCAAGCCCCATCTTCTTCCCACGTCGTCTCTCTAACTCGGAGCCATCGGAGGCTTCGCCGGCCGATGGGGTAGTGGACAATGTGGAGCCCGGCGTTGCCGGGGTATTTCTGAAGTGGCATGATCTATCGGTGACGGTCATAAACGGGAGAAAGGGCCATGCTGTGATCCTTGATGGGCTTAGTGGGTACGCGCGCCCTGGCGAAGTGCTGGCTCTCATGGGTCCTTCGGGCTGTGGCAAAACTACTCTACTAGATGCTTTGGCTGGTATAACTTTCCTACCTTACAAAAATCTGGTAACTTGACAAGTCCATCTTTGGTAAACTTGCACTCTATCTTTTGTTCAGAAAAACTTATAATCTATTTCTAAGATATGAATAAACATTGTTTGTATTCCAGCTGTTTTTTTTTGCTAATGTTCTTTGTTCGTAAATAAGTTTGGGTTGCTTACCATATATAACACGTGGTAATTTTGCTAATGTTCCATTTAGCTGTTTTAAGCTTGTTTCTATCTTCAGTTTTGTTTCATTTTGCTACTTAGTACTTTATAAGTTGGTTGGCGGTTTCTTCAATCAAAATCGACGAGGGGGCTCGTTTTTTTTAAAGATATCCACTAACATAACATGTTCATGTGAAACAAGAATACAGAAGAGAAAAAACACTAGAAATTTGTACAATAAAATAAATATCAGTATATAGTTCTGTTCTTATCTTGTGTTCCTATTAAGTGCATGGCTAACCGTAAGAAAAAAACTGCCGATGTGAAAAAGGGTAATTGATATCGGCAACCATAATTTATAGCGTAGTACGGAGATCGGTTAACTGCTGCAATATAATGCAACCATAAGCTCACCGATGTGAAAAAGAGTAATTGATGTGTACAACCAAGGTGATGCCCATGGCTCATGGCTCATGCACCAATGCATTTTTTAGAAAGAGTAATTGCACCATCTTCCAGTCTCTGCATCTATATGATATGGGCAACCATAATTTCCAGGGTTTAGAAAAAAAAACATATTGTACGAGATCGGTTAATTACCTGCTAATTTCTTACGGTTGTGGTCTGTGGGTATATATACGTTGCATCTTGTGATATTACTTGAAAAATAACATGCCTGCAAACAGATCGCAAAATACATCAAATGAATTTTTAACCTTTATTAGTTTGGTTAGTTCTAAATCTGTAGTTACACACAAGTTTTTTCTTTTGCACACAAGGTTTAATATATGCAAGTATTTTCTGTAAATATAGAAAGATGATCAGACAGCTGATGTAGAAATAAAGATGCCGTAGTCCACTTTGAAATAACCGCTTCCACATTTCTATGCGTAATAGTGTTGAATAAAATTCAGATGTGCAAACCAACCCGGCCGCGCGCCTTCATGATTGTCGAACGAGAAACACGCTCTCTAGTACTCCTAGTACTTGGATTTCGCTATCTGTCTTCTTCTTCCCATAATATTGTGGGCGCCACTTGTCACCTCAGCTAAACCATACTGATTGTGGACAACGTTAATGTTTGGTTTGTCAATACGTTTCTCCTGTACTACTTATGATCTGTACTATACATATACATATGTATATGCTTATAATAAACAGGACGACTCGGACCAAACATGAAAGGGAGGGGAGACATCTTGATCAATGGTTGCCGTCAGAAGGTTGCATCCGGAACCTCGGTAAGTTCCACATATGCCCATGCCCGACATTGATAGAGGTGTAATTAAACTTCCACGTTTGCGTGCAACTCCCTAACAACCTCCGATCACGTGCATGCAATAAAGGCGTATGTGACCCAAGAAAATGTGCTGATGGCGACGTTGACGGTGGCGGAGGCGGTGCACTACTCGGCACAGCTTCAGCTGCCGGACTCCTTGACGCCGGCTGAGAAGCGGTCGTGGGCCGACGATGTTATCCGGCAGATGGGACTCGCCACGGTGGCCGGAACTCGGATCGGCGGGCGAGTTTGCAAGGGCATCAGCGGTGGCCAGCGGAAGCGAGTCAGCATCTGCATTGAGCTGCTGGCGTCGCCGGCGCTCATCTTCCTCGACGAGCCAACAAGCGGGCTTGATAGCGCCGCATCGTACCACGTCATGAGCCGCATCGCAGGGATCGCCAGAAGGAATGGGACGACGGTCGTCGCAGCCATCCACCAGCCAAGCACAGAGGTGTTCGAGCTCTTCCATGGCCTCTGCCTGCTGGCCAATGGGAGGGCAGTTTATTTTGGGCCAGCTTCCAAGGCAATAGAGGTACGTGTACGCTAGTCGGTTAATGTTTTTTTATGGTTGGTGGCACTGCGATTAGTGTTAGTATTACTTATGATTTGTGAAAGCATATCTTGCAACATAACCAATGTTCTCAAATGTGTCTGAGCGATTGGTTCCCAGGCTCAGATGAGCCAGGGAGTGAAAAAAAATCATTAAAAATACTAGACAAATTCAAAAAATTCCGAATTTTTTTTGTGGGGAACGATGACTGAGTGCGTGATGTCCGTACCAAATTTCGGAGCATTTAGATGTCTGGGTAGCTCTCAGCAAAAAAAAACAAATTTAGCGTCCGTGAAAAAGTTTAGTGTTTGTGCACTGTTTGGACCTGATTTTTTTTTTGCTGAGAGCTACTCAAATTTCCAAATGTTTTGAAATTTGGCTCGCACCTCACGCACTCAGTCATCTTTCTCCACAAAAAAATTAGGATTTTTTTGAATTTTCTAGTATCATTTTTGAATTTACTGTTCACCGGGTGCAGATGAGTCCGGGCTCAGAATTGGATATTCGCATGGCTCGGTGTTTATATATGCAGTATTACTCAGGACAGAGAAACCAAACCGTAAATATAGGGGCATATAGGCCCCGTTTGGATAAATTCACCCGCCAGTGGATTGCCAAAGAATTGGTTACTTAAAGGGGAGGAGCCGCCGGGTGTAGGGCGAGCCAATAAATCAGACGCCATCCAAACAGGCGCGGCGCGGGCGTGGGGCGCGGCGGCGCGACGGCACGGACCGGCGGCGATGGCTGCTGGGCGTACGTGGCGTCGTCCTCTCCTCGGCCGGCGGCGGGATCTGGTGTAGGGCTCTCCGGTGCCGCGGCTGGGGCCTGTCTCGGGCGGCCCTGCTGCTCGCGCGGTGCGGCTGCTGGCTGGTCAGGCGGCGGCGGCCTGGATCCTACTTCCAGTCCCCGGTGGAGATGGCGGCGATCCGTACACAAGACTTGATGGAGGTTCTTCGAACAGATCTGGGTGAAAACCTTGCGCTCGGCTAGATGCCAAGGCCGGCGATGGCGGCGCTCTTCTGTGTCGTTCTCTTCTTGAAGACATCGCCGTGGAGAAGTTCCAGACCTCTATCTGTTACCTCCGGGGGAAACCCTAGATCAGATGACGGCGGCGCTCTTGCGTCGTTTCCCCCTTGGGGGCGTCAGTCTTGGAGGTGTGCACGGGCTCGAGGGACCAGCGGACAACATCTTTGGTGGAGCGGTGTTTCATCTTACGCATCGACGACTGTGGATCTCGGCGGCGTGGCGCAGTGGAGTCTCGGCGTTCGATGTGTGTAGACGGACTCGCGCAGGAGGATGGCGCTGTCTGGCGCCGTGGTGGCATCGATGGCAGACCTGGCAAGGTCGTGGCGTCAGTACCTGCTCTGAAGATGGATCAGTGGAAGATGGCGGCGGCGGCCTCTCAGAGTGCGCCGGACTTGTGTGTGCCCCAGACCAGGTATGTGGCTTGGCTGGGGCCTCCGGTTTTAGATGTTAGGCTTTGCTGCGAGGTCTGTTTGGTATTAGGCTCAGACTATCAGCACCCCTTCATCAAATTGATAGAAGTAGCGACAGATGTTGCCAAGATGGTGGCTTCAGACTACTACTTTGTAAGGTCTTTGTGAATAATTAATAAAGTGGATGCATGCATCGCCCAGATGCAGAGGCTGGGGGTCTTCCTCCTTTTCAAAAAAAAAAACGGACGCCTTTGATGCTGCCGACAACAAACATCTTGGCCAGGCGGATGCGATCCAAATCAACAGACCCATATTAATTGGACCTGAATATCCAGCAAACGTCAGATTTTTAGGCATGACAAATCGAACGATTTTCATGGCAAATTATGTTCGTCAAGGATGGCTAGTTTAGCTGACAAGTATGGCAAATTTTGTCTCAGTTCATTTTTTGCCAGAAAATTCTCGTGCTTGCAAACTAAATCTGTCATCTTCACGTCAATATAAATTGCCATGAAAAATATTCGATTTACCATGCCTAAAAATTAAAAATCAGACAACAGATTTTAGCATTTACGTAGTAATTTGATCCTCCCTCCCCCTCCGCTTGAAAAAAGTAATAAAATTTGGCCCAGAATTCAGTAAAAAAGACATCTCCACTTTTAACCTCTACGACTGCAGTGTTCAGCATAGCCGCACCACCAGCGTCTATTTAACCATCATCATAATCTGAATTTGATTACATGCATTTGAAAAACATCGGGTGGTAAAATCTCAAGATATTTTGGTGACCATGTACTATGAACCTTTACCTTTTACGGGTTCTTTCTTTATCCAAACGCAATCCAAATCCTCTATCTTACAAAAATATTGCTTAACTAGCGTGCTAATGTACATTTTCTATATGCTGGTTCTTGAACAATACTTTCACCTAAAGACCTCATTTACAACTAGTAAAATGTCATATCTATTACGAAAACACATTTAGTGGAAAGAAGAAATGATAACTATCTATATCCCAACTAATGACATGAAACTAACAGTAGAGGTTTTCAGAACCATTATATTTCCTTTGTGGTCCATTTTATAAAGGCTAAAGGTAGCGGAATTTCATGAGGGCGATAGAAAGTCCAGCATTTTGTACGGGTTTCGCATCGCTCATTACTATTGCTGAGAATGTCACTATTCTTGGGTATGTATTCTCTAAATTGCACATCACCATGTTTGAGAGCTGTCCCCGACTCCACGTACACGACTCCAGAAAATTTGGAAGTTTCGTATGGCAACAAATTTGTATATAATAGGCCAGTAATATAATTGCATTAAATCACTGCATAAAAATTGAAACATAGTTAAACCGCTGCAGAAAGAAATAACAGCTTGGGGGCATGATTAGACTAATTAACAACACTTTAATTAAGATAAAATGGCGAGCTTAAACAATTTATACTCCAGCAAGATAGCGATGGCAGGATGCTCTTGCTTTGCTAAACTTGTGCATTCTTATTATTTCTACATAGAAAAGGTGTGTATCAGATTGAACATTATGATTCTTATGATGGAAAGTATAGACTTGCCTACGTTAATTTTTTTTTGAAGGCCTTGCCTACGTTAAATTTGACACCTACATGTCTAACAAACTAATTAACAGAGAGCAGATACAATTATTAAGAAAGTTGTTTTAGCACACAGGACAAGTGTACATGCAAAACTAATGAGCTTACGACTTAAGAAAAACTAATGAGCTTCATACCAGTCGATTGTTAAATGCAAGTGCAACTTTAATGTCTCTCTGAAAAATAAATAGCAAACATTTGAAATATTTACTTCTGACTTGAAAGCACGTACAATATTGACTAATGTAATTCAGTACTACAAAATACCACATCAAGAGCGTTGAGAACTCCTATCACATACAGTTTGCTAAACTGTTTGAGACAGAAGCCAGTGGTAACAAAAATATCATCAGAGGTTTTGCAACTGCCTATGATACCCGAATACCACAGACAGCTATAGTTCCAAACCATCCGTGATTCACTTTTCGGTTGTAGCAAGAATGTCTTGGATACTCTTGCAACACATAGATACTGGCAAGTACATCCCGCCATCGAGTTCCGGATCCACACCTTGATCTCCTTGTCATTCTCGCCATGGCATCATGTTTAAATGGGTGGACAAAGAATCCACCTCAAGAACAAAATAAACACTTGTTATATGAATATTTCAAACATAATGAAAGGCCGAATCTTCCAATTACTTCTAACCTAGACTTTCTAAGTAATTCCAATGTCTGTAGGAGTTCAAATGTGTGTAAAATATACTCACACAGACTTACAAGTCACATACATTTCTCTATTTTAGCGGTTAATGCAATTATTCTAGTATTTTGTTTTTGTTATTTATAATTCTCTATGCTTATGAGGTAGAAAGTCAGTACACGCCAGTAACATCAAAATTGTACACATTTCTAAGATTTGCACTTTAAACTTTTTTTGCATCAAATTTGTTAACTAATGTAATGATGCTTTTCTATAACCATTACTATATTTTTCTAAAACAACATTTGCGTGTGAACCATTTATGCACATGTATGAATTTTTTTAGGCTTCAATCTATATTTATAGACATGTGTGCACAGAAGATGCTTTCACTTGGATATGTGTGGGGTATCGCTAGGTTATATTTTTGTCATGAAAGATTATTTCTACAGTGTGTACAAAATTACCCATGCTTATTTGGGTAACTTGCAGTTCTTTGATGATAATGGCTTCCCATGCCCATTGAGGAGGAATCCTTCTGATCACTTCTTAAGGATGATAAACACAGACTTTGAGGTACGAAAATGATCTCTCAAGGCTTTGTGTTTTTGTATGGAAAATTTAACTCGAGTGAAATTGAAAGGCATATACATCATGTTCGCGTAGGAAGCCGAGGAAGAATCAGCTGTAAATTGGGCACATGCTGCAAAAGTAATCCAAACTCTAGTGGCTTCTTCTGGCTCTCTTGCTATTTTAGGGACCGAAATGGAAGCAAGCAAAACAATTAAGAAGGTCTCTTCTTTATATGGACTAAGCTGATGCATTTAGTTGAGTTTGTGAGATTATATATGTCTAACTTATGTGCTTTTGTGTCTCCATTGTTTTTGTTTCAGCAGGGTGACCATGTACTTCAACGAAGGCAAGCAACGTTCTGGACCAAATCAATTGTCCTAACCAAAAGATCAATGATTAACATGCACAGAGACATAGGCTATTATTGGTTACGCTTTGTTATCAACATTGCACTTTTTCTAACCATTGGAACCATTTTCTTCAATGTTGGTCACAATTATGCATCAATCCAAGTGAGTAGTTGATTTCTAATCTATAAAATAAAAAGTGAAAATAGTAAGTATCTGTAGGTTGACATACTACTCTATGTATGTTGACCATTCTAGGCACGAGCATCTATGCTTATGTTTACATCAACCTTCATGACAATGATGGCAATCGGAGGTTTTCCATCATTTGTCGAGGATATGAAGGTGGGTATCATTATTCTTTCTAAAACAAGTTTACTTTGTTTTTGTGATTTTCTATTACATGATAATTTGGAAAATGCAGATATTTGAGAAAGAGCAGCGGAGTGGACACTACGGGGCCATTGAATTTGTAATAGCCAACACACTTTCATCAACTCTATACTTGGGCCTCATCTCCGTACTACCTGCCGCAATTGCTTATTACTTAACTGGACTACAAAGAGGAATAGAACACTTCTTCTTCTTTGTTGCAACTCTATGGACATGCACAATGTTGGTTGAGGGTTTGATGATGATTGTTGCAGCCATCGTACCCGATTTTCTCCTAGGTATAATTACGGGTTCTGGAGTACAAGGGTTACTAATGCTCAACGCTGGCTTCTTCAGGCTTCCAAATGACCTCCCAAAACCAATATGGAAGTACCCAACTTACTACATATCTTACCAGAAGTATACAACTCAAGGATTGTACAAAAATGAATTCTTGGGCTTGGTCTTCCAAGATTTAGGTGTTGCCGGGGGCGTTGACATTAGTGGTCAATATATCTTGAAGAACAACTTACAAGTGGAGTTAGGTTACTCTAAGTGGGTCGATCTTGCGATATTACTTGGAATGGTCATTATCTATAGGGTGCTTTTCTTGGTCATTATAAAGGTTTCAAAAATGGCAAAACCATTCATAAAATGTCTAATAGCAAAAGTGTAATGATACCTTGTCTATGAAGGGTAAAAGTATATGTTTGTTGTCCTATCATACATGTATGTTGTTTGCCATATTTGTAAGAGACCATTGAGATAACCGTACTCTTATACTTTTATGAGCTCTCGAGTAATTTACCATTGTACACATCGAATAATCTATGAGACCGATTCGTCAAAAAGTATTGAACTCACCGGTTTGAAATTCTTGTTGAAATATTCCCTAGACGCAATTACAAAGTTGTTATTATTCTATTTCCATGTTAATAATTAAGTTAGAATTGCAATGGTTCTTGAATGTGGGATTCAGAGGAAACCCTAGTTGCATCCGTTGAAACATAAACGCCAAACATATCCCTAGTCGGGCCTCTAGACTAGCTAATGTATTACTGATGGTTCCGTTTTCCTGACCATGGACATTTTAAATGTAACAAGGGTGCTCGCAATAATGAGAACACATTGTTGTTGTAACATGGTGTGGGGTAGATCTAACTTATGAAATACTACGAGATCACGTCGTCAATACATTGTCGGTATTTTCATATAAAGTGTTAACGTTTACTTGCATCCTTAGACCATGAGTCGTAGACCCGGATATCGGATGGTTACTTTGGTGTTGCCAAACGTTACTCCGTAACTGGGTGATTTTAAAGGTGACTTTTGGGTACACCAGAAAAGTATGTCGTGGTGTTCTATATGTCAAGATTGGGATTTATCACTTTGGGGATGACGAGATACACTCTCGGCGCAGTCGGTATTATGGTGTCCAGCATCGCCTGGCCAGGTATAGTGACTAAGACGTTAGTCACGTCGATACCAGAATACGGAAACAAGTACACACAGGTAACACGGATAACTAGGTATAGTGATCAAGGTGTTGATCATTGGGTTACCGTAAAAGCCTCTTCTTCGGTTTTGTAACGTATCACGAGGTAAAGGGAATTGTATTTAATAACAAAAGGTTCACTCAATAATGATCTTCGTTGATATATATGTGGGAATTATTATGGGTGTGCAGATCCCACTAATAATTATTGACCGAAAGATGTTCCGGACATGTCTGCATATTATCTAACCTGCAGGATCACACACTTAATGACTAGTAGTAGTATGTGGAAGTACTATGAGATATTGGAAGGGTTCTGATAGTGTTTCAGATGATGTCGAAAGTGCTCTCAAAGGTCCCGGGAGTGTCTCGGTATGTACTGGAAGGTAACTAAAGCTTCTTGAAGGGTCCAAAAAGGAAAGCATCGCTCCGAGAGCGCCCATCACAAAGAAACCAGTAGAGCATCATCACTCCACACCACCTTGGATGTTATCCATCGAAAACACCAACCGATCACCACCTCGAAACAACATCACATCATGAACCATCAACTTTTCCGTGCGAGAGGTAGCAAAGACAAAAACAATTATTGCATGTAAGGTTTTTTATTTAAAAACATATAATAATTAAGTCATAGTTATTAAACTTTTAGTTACAAAGTACGTCATTCATGTATGACGGAACATCACCTACCAATAAGTCATCAGTTCTAGAAATCATACACAATTTAGCAATCTCATGAGTGTAACACCCCCAGTGGTTAGCTATAGTGACCTCACACTAATGATGCCATGTCATCATGCTTTTCTAAGCCAAATTGCCACTTGTCCAAAATTCAAGTTCAAATTCCAATTTGAAATGCAAGTCAAATATTTGCATCCTCAAACATGCAAGCAAAATAGTTCATAATATGGCGAATATTCACTAAGTATTTGTCATGATGAAAGCAACCTCTTTTGAATTCCCAAAATGCCCTTGGAAATTAATTAAGTGGACCAGCAGCCATTTAACCAACCTTTTCAATTTCTAAAAATGCTTACACAATTCTAATTGCCCCCAAACTTTTTGTGCCAACCCAGAATATTGCCCTATATTTTTGTGTCAAGTTTCATATTGAGCAAAGTTCATTTACTAGCTATGCTTAATGCTAAACAATAGCTATTTAATTTGCAGATTAGAAAATGGGGAAAACCCCTCCTGTTCACCTAGCCCAGCACTTACACTGTACCAGGCCCAGCCCACCTGGCCGATGACGGCGGGGTAGATGACCACCTGTCGACCATTCGCCGGTGCCCCGATATGGATAAGCACACCCCTGACCCCCTCGACAAACCCTAGCCCCTTTTCCACCCCTACTCGCTCGCGTTCGTCCGTTCGAAGCCCCCCCGAGCCATGGCCGCCGTGGTCATCGTCATTGTCGCGGCCACCGACCTCCCCGGCACCTAAGGAGATGTCCAGGAGCCTCCTCGCGGTCGTCTCCTTCGTCTCCACCGAGGAACCCGAGCTGGGATGCCCCGTACGCTCGCCATCGCCGTCGTCTTCGCCCACGGCCACCACATCTCGTCGACGGTTGCCGCTGCTCCAGTCCGTCCCCGCGGCAACCAAGGTGTCCACAAGCCCCGGGGTGAGCTCCTCTGCCGATTCCCCTCGTTTTCCCCTTAGATCCGTGCCTGTTTACGCCGTTGTTCGCCGTGGGCAGAGCTCGCCCGAGCTCGTGTGTGGCCGTGCCCTCCTCGCGCCTTGCACTGCTGCTGCTCTTGTGTTGCTGCTGCTTGCTGCTGCTCACGGCTGCTGCCTATCCGCACTGCTGCTCTCTGCTGGCCCCGCTGCTACTGTGCTGTGCTGCCGCTGCCGCCGCCGGCTGCTGCTGCTGTTGGCCATGGCCGAGCGGCCATGTGTGTGCGTGCTGTGTGTGTTGTGTGTGTGCGTGTGAGTAGGGCCAGCCCTTGTTAATTAGGAATAAGTAGCAATTAGTGGTTAGGTTAATTAGTCTAATATGCCAATGACATGCAGGACCCACTGTTAGATTAAAATAAATAGATCAAGTTAAAATATCTGAGGCAATGACAATTGAGCCCCACTGACACTGTTCATCAGTGGACCAGTCAATGTTGACTGAGTCAACTGGGCCCTCTGGACCCGCCCGTCATACACAGTGGCTAGCTGCTGCTGTGTATAAAAGGAATGCACTGTTTAAATTCGGATTAATTAATTACAGTAATTTCAGAAATGTTTAAAACTTTGGAAATTCATATAAAATAATTCGTAACTCGGAAGAAAATAATTTATATATGAAAAATGATCAGAAAAATCTAACAAATCCATTTATGTCATCTGCATTCATGTTAGAATCCTCTAAGTAGGTGAACCTGTAACTTTGGGCCTGTTTCTGGCAGGTGAATAGTGCATGACCTTCGGTAACTAAATCCAATTTAAATCCTAAATTAGCTAAAATGGTTAGAGATGCATTAGGTCACCCATGCATTGCATTTTTGCCATGTCATGCTCTGTGATTGCATTTGTATGATGTGTATTTATTTGTTTCCTCCCCCTCTTCTGTCCGGTAGACCCCGAGACCGACGTTGCCCCTGAGTACGACTACGTCGCAGACGCCCAGCCTCTTTCGGCAGAGCTTCCAGGCAAGCAAAACCTCCTTGATCATTCCTATATCGCCCATTCTTTCTCTCTCATGCTTGCATTAGATTTTGCTACTGTTGTTCAATAGCTCCTATTCTGATGCATAGCCTGTTTTTGTAACCTGCTGTTGTTACTTTACCTGTTATCCTATATGCTTAGTATAGGTTGGTTCGTGATCCATCAGTGACCCCTCACCCTTGTACCTGTTGCCCCGCTTTGTTACCAGTGTCCCGATCAATGTGATCGACGTGCAGAGACCGACACATCACCGGCACCCCCTTAGTTGTACGACTCTGCAGAGCTACTGATACGTCTCCAACGTATCTCTAATTTATGAAGTATTCATGCCATGTTTATTATAGTTTTGTATGCTTTTGGTGCACTTTTATATGACTTTTATATGATTTTCATGGACTAACATATTGACCTAGTGCCTAGTGCCAGTTGCTGTTTTCTGCTTGTTTTTGGTTTTCCAGAAAATCCAAATCAAACGAAGTCCAAAGAAGCTTCGAAGGAGCAGCAGAAGAGCCACAGGGGCCCCACAAGCTACCTGGGCGCACCACCCCCACCCCAGGCATGCCCTGGTGCCTCGTCGGCCCCCTATGGCCCCTCTTCGCGTGATTCCAACGCCAAAAATTCTTATAAATACCAAAACCCCCAGAAATAACCCTAGAACTTCGACTCCGCCGCCGCAAGCCTCTGTACCAAGGAGATCCCATCTGGAGCCCTTTTTCGGCACCCTGTCGGAGGGGGAAATCATCATCGGAGGCCATCTTCATCATCCCGACAGTCTCCATGACGAGGAGGGAGTAGTTCACCCTCGAGGCTAGGGGTATGTACAAGTAGCTATGTGTTTGATCTCTCTCTCTCGTGTTCTTGATTTGGCACGATCTTGATGTACTGCGAGCTTTGTTAATATAGTTGGATCATATGATGTTTCTCCCTCTCTATCTTGTGGTGATGAATTGAGTTTTTACCTTTGAGGTTTCACTATTATCGGATTGAATACTTTTATGGAATTGAGAACACTTGATGTATCTCTTGCATATGAATACCCGTGGTGACAAAGGGGTATTATATTGATTCACTTGATGTATGTTTTGGCACTCAACTCGTGGATTCCCGAGGTGACATTGGGGTAATCTATGCATAGGGGTTGATGCACGTTTTCGTCCTACTTTCTCCGGTAGAAATCTTGGGGCACTCTTTGAAGTTCTTTGTGTTGGATTGAATATTATGAATCTGAAGTTGTTTGATGCATATCGTATAATCAACTCACGGATACTTGTGGTGACATTGGAGTATCTAGGTGACATTAGAGTTGGTTGATGCGTATCATATGGTGTTATTTTAGTACGAACTCTAGGGCTGTTTGTGACACTTATAGGAATAGCTCAATAGATTGATCGGAAAGAATAACTTTGAGGTGGTTTCGTACCCTACAACAATTTCTATCTTATGTTCTCCGCTAATAGGAACTTTGGAGTGATTCTTTATCACACGTTGAGGGATTGTTATATGATTCAACTATGTTAGTGCTGTTGAGATATTGCACTAGTGAAAGTATGAACCCTAGGCCTTGTTTCTAAGCATTGCAATACCGTTTGTGCTCCGTTTTATCACTTGCTACCTTGCTGTTTTTTATTTTCAGATTACAAAAATCTATATCTACTATCCATACTACACTTATATCACCATCTCTTCGCCGAACTAGTGCACCTATACAATTTACCATTGTATTGGGTGTGTTGGGGACACAAGAGATTTCTTGTATTTGATTGCAGGGTTGTTTGAGAGAGACCATCTTCATCCTACGCCTTCCACGGATTGATAAACCTTAGGTCATCCACTTGAGGGAAAATTGCTACTATCCTACAAAACTCTGCGCTTGGAGGCCCAACACGAGTCTACAAGAATAAGTTGTGTAGTAGACATCAAGCTCTTTTTTGGCGCCGTTGCCGGGGAGGTGAGTGCTTGAAGGTGTATCTTTAGATCTTGCAATTGAATCTTTTAGTTTCTTGTTTTATCTCTTGTTTGGTTTATAAAAGAAAACTACAAAAAAAAATGGAATTGAGGTTGCCTCATCTTATTCGTCTTTATAATGTTTTTCTTGAAAATGATGGAGCGAAAAATTGTGCTCAATTGATAGAAGAAGAATTCAATAAAATGTTTGGCATAAAATCTTTGAATGATGAGCATGATTGCAATGTTGTTAGTATGAATTCTATGAATATCCATGATGCTAATGATATGCAAAGCCATAAGCTTCGGGATGCTATGTTTGATGAAGATGATATTTTTAGTCCCCCAAGTTTTGATGAGAAAATTTATTATGATGAAAGTATGCCTCCTATTTATGATGATTATATTTATAAAAGTGGATTTAGAGAGGTCATGACTTTATTTAATGATGATTCCACTATTTTGGAAGAGGTTTCAATTGATTATGACAACAAAGTTGCTATCTATGATGATTATTGTGATAACATGTATGTTATAAAGAATAATGATAAATATGAAACTTGTCATCATGATTTTAATTTTTAATTGGATTATGCCAACCAAGTATCTCATGATAGTTATTTTGTTGAGTTTGCTCCCACTATTATGAATGAGAAGAAAATTGCTTATGTGGAGAGTAATAAAATTTCTATGCTTGTAGATCATGAAAAGAATGATTTATGTGAAAGTTATATTGTTGAATTTGTTCATGATGCTACTAAAAATTATTATGAGAGAGGAACATATACTTTTACATATCTCAATAATATCAAGTTTCCTCTCTATGTGTTGAAAGTTTTGAAGTTATGCTTGTTTTCCCTTCCGATGCTAGTTGATTCTTGCTCCCATAAACTATTTGCTCACAAAATCTCTATGCATAGGAAGTGGGTTAGGCTTAAATGTGCTAGTTATATGCTTCATGATGCTCTCTTTGTGTTTCAATTCTTTACTTTTATGTGAGCATCCTTGAAATCATCATGCCTAGCTAAAAAGGCAATAAAGAAAAGCGCTTGTTGGGAGTCAACCCAACACTTATACCTTATGTTTCTGTGTGTTCACATGATTAAGCTACTGTGTTAATAATTTTTTATATGTTTTCTTTCAATAATGTGCCAAGTAAAGCCTTTGGGATAGTGTGGATGCTTGTTGATTTGATTCTATGCAAAAACAGAAACTTTTGCGTCCAGTGCTAGAATTTCTATTATGTACTGGAGAGTGAGAAAATTCTGAAATTTTTAAAGAGCATTGGGTTACAAATTTTTTACTTTTTCCTAATTTTTCATAATTTTTGGAGGTACAGAAGTATGGTTTTTAAATCGCTCACTACATGCTGTTCTATTTTTGACAGATTCTGTTTTCGGTGCATAGTTTGCTTGTTTTAGTGTTTCCATAGCTTATATTGAGTAATATAAATTGTGGAAATGATAGAATACAGTAGTCATTATGTGAGAACAATTATGAATCTTGTCTTGACAGTACCTAAGTGGATGATTTATTTCTATCATATTAACCTATCTCACAAGATCCGTTAAGTTTTATGTGATTGAAGTTTTCAAGTTTTGGGTGAGATATCGATATGAGGAGAATAAGGAGTGGAAAGACCCTAATCTTGGGGATTCCAAAGGCACCCCAAGGTAATACTCAAGGAAGACTCAAGCGTCTAATCTTGGAGATGCCCCGGAAGGCATCCCCTCTTTCGTCTTCAACACTATCGGTAACCTCACTCAGAGCTATATTTTTATTCGTCACATAATATGAGTTTCGCTTGGAGGGTCATTTTATTTTGTTTATATTTATTTACTGTTATCAACAATCATGTTTTGTATCTTTTAGTTCAATAAAATGCCAATTATAGCCTTTACCATGCTCAGTTTGCAAGTTTATGTGTTGCTGTTTGAAAACAGAAAGTTTTCTGTTATGTTCAGAATATTCCTGAATAGTCAGAACATGATAAAAATATGAAATTTTTACACAGTAAGCATGCATGAGTTCTCTATCACGTGGTAATTTTTCAGAATTTTTGGAGTTATGGAACTATGAATTATTATTCCCCCTTTACAGACTGTTCTGTTTTGGCAGATTGCTGTTATAGTTGCATTGTTTGCATATGTTTGCCTATTTAATATTTCTATTTGTGGATAAGAGTATTAAATATACAGAGGAATTTAGTATACAATGTTAAATTATAATTTTTATGATTTGCTACACTAGAAAATGTTAAGGTTTTGAGTTGATTTATACTAACTTATCTCACGAGTTCTTGTTGAGTTTTGTGTGGATGAAGTTTTTATGATTTAGGGAAACCGTGATATGAGAGGAATTAAGGAGACACAAAAGCTCAACCTTGGGGATGACCAAGGCATCCCAAGTTAATATTCCAAGAAGTCTCAAGCATCTAAGCTTGGGGATGCCCTGGTAGGCATCCCACCTTTCTTCATCAACAATTATCGGTTAGTCTTGGTTGAGCCTAAGTTTTTGCTTCTTCACATGAGATGTGCTATTCTTGGAATGCCATTTTATTTTGTTTTCTTTGATGTTTGAATAAAATACTTAAGATCTGAAAATTTAAATGACAGAGAGTCCTCACATAGCTACCTATTTACTTAACTACTCATTTGGTCTTTACTTATATCTTTTTGGAGTAGTTTGTCATTTACTCTTGTTCTTCACTTATACCCTATGAGTAAATTGTTGAATGAATTGAATATGCTTGTATCATGCCTAGTAGTAGTTTCACATTGGGTTTAGAAAGTGAAATCTATTGAAGCTTCACAATCACAATATTGGTCATACAAGCAATTCATGAATGATTAGTATAAGGAAGAGAACTTTCACATATAAATATATTATCTTGGACATCTTTTATGATTGCGAATACCCATTAATTATTTTCAAACTTGAGCAAATTAGTTGAAGTTGGACAAGGAAGACAACGTAATGAGTTATGTTTGGGTATATTTGCATAGAAGTTATATTGTTATGGATCCTCTAACATGTGTTGCTTGCTTAGGATCTTTTGCTAGCCAAAAATTCGTACTAAGTAGAGATACTACTTGCGCATCCAAAAACCCTTAAATTCAGTTTCTTGCCATGAGCGTCCACCATATCTACCTATGGATTGAATAAGAACCTTCAAGTAAGTTGTCATCGGTGCAAAAAGCAAAAAAAATTGCTCCTAAAATATGTATGATCTTTTATTGCAAGGGAAAATAAGCGTTGTACGAACTTGTGATGGTAAAGATATAAAAGCGACGGACTGCATAATAAAGGTTGCTATCACAAGGGGCAATATAACGTGATGTTCCTTTGCATTAAGGGCTTGCACATCCAAAAATCAAAAGCGCATGACAACCTTTGCTTCCCTCTGCGAAGGGCCTATCTTTTACTTTATGTATTTATTTTTATGCAAGAGTCAATAGTATTACTTCTCATTTCAACCTCAATTATTCTCTAGTTGGCAAGTATCATGTGGTGGGGAAAGATCCAGGCATATATGGCCAGTCAAATATATTTGATCATGATTTATTATTGTTGACAATTATCTCTCTGATAAATAAGTTGGGAGGCGAAACACTAAGCCCCTATCTTTCTCTGTGTTCGATGGATGCCATTTGTTCTAAAAATATGCTTTGAGTACTAGCAATCATAGAAGACTATATGATAATTGAGTATGTGGAGCTCTAACTTAGACTTTGTTGAAGATAAGTTGAATTGCAATTGTTTGGTGACTAAGAATATAGGTTGTTAAGTTTCAAGAGAATGCATTGTTTGAACCATAACATGTGAATTGATTGCTACTTTATCATGATGAGTTTTATGAGAAAGAGTTGTTGTTATGATGCTAGGAAAAGTGATTGAAATTATCATTGATCAAACTTTTGTACTATGCTAGCATTCACACTTCATAAATTATTTCTTTTATCATTTACCTACTCGAGGACGAGCAGGAATTAAGCTTGGGGATGCTGATACGTCTCCAACGTATCTATAATTTATGAAGTATTCATGACATGTTTATTATAGTTTTGTATGATTTTGGTGCACTTTTATATGGCTTTTATATGATTTTCATGGACTAACATATTGACCTAGTGCCCAGTGCTAGTTGCTGTTTTCTACTTGTTTTTGGTTTTCCAGAAAATCCATATCAAACGAAGTCCAAATGCAGCGAAACTTTTTGACGATTTTTTCTGGAAGGAAACAGACCCAGGAAGCATCGGAGGAGCAGCAGAAGAGCCATAGGGGCCCCACAAGCCACCTGGGCGCGCCACCCCCCCAGGTGTGCCCTGGTGCCTCGTGGGCCCCCTGTGGCCCCTCTTCGCGTGATTCCAACGCCACAAATTCTTATAAATACCGAAACCCCTAGAAATAACCCTAGAACTTTGACTCCGCTGCCGCAAGACTCTGTACCAAGGAGATCCCATCTGGAGCCCTTTTCTGGCACCCTGCCGGAGGGGGAAATCATCACCGGAGGTCATCTTCATCATCCCGGCGGTCTCCATGACGAGGAGGGAGTAGTTCACCCTCGAGGTATGTACAAGTAGCTATGTGTTTGATCTCTCTCTCTCTCGTGTTCTTGATTTGGCACGATCTTGATGTACCGCGAGCTTTGTTAATATAGTTGGATCATATGGTGTTTCTCTCTCTCTGTCTTCTTGTGATGAATTGAGTTTTTACCTTTGAGGTTTCACTATTATCAGATTGAATACTTTTATGGAATTGAGAACACTTGATGTATGTCTTGCATATGAATACCCGTGGTGACAATGGGGTATTATATTGATTCACTTGATGTATGTTTTGGCACTCAACTCGCGGATTCCCGAGGTGACATTGGGGTAATCTATGCATAGGGGTTGATGCACGTTTTCGTCCTACTTTCTCCGGTAGAAATCTTGGGGCACTCTTTGAAGTTCTTTGTGCTGGATTGAATATTATGAATCTGAAGTTGTTTGATGCATATCGTATAATCAACTCATGGATACTTGTGATGACATTGGAGTATCTTGGTGACATTAGAGTTGGTTGATGCGTATCATATGGTGTTATTTTAGTACGAACTCTAGGGCTGTTTGTGACACTTATAGGAATAGCTCAATAGATTGATCGGAAAGAATAACTTTGAGGCGGTTTCGTACCCTACAACAATTTCTATCTTATGTTCTCCGCTAATAGGAACTTTGGAGTGATTCTTTATCGCACGTTGAGGGATTGTTATATGATTCAACTATGTTAGCGCTGTTGAGAGATTGCACTAGTGAAAGTATGAACCCTAGGCCTTGTTTCTAAGCATTGCAATGCCGTTTGTGCTCCGTTTTATCACTTGCTACCTTGCTGTTTTTTTATTTTCAGATTACAAAAATCAGTATCTACTATCCATACTACACCTGTATCACCATCTCTTCACCGAACTAGTACACATGTATTGGGTGTGTTGGGGACACAAGAGATTTCTTGTATTTGATTGCAGGGTTGTTTGAGAGAGACCATCTTCATCCTACGCCTCCCACGGATTGATAAACCTTAGGTCATCCACTTGAGGGAAAATTGCTACTGTCCTACAAAACTCTACGCTTGGAGGCCCAACACGAGTCTACAAGAATAAGTTGTGTAGTAGACATCAGCTACTATATGTAGGGGAACGCAGCAGAAAACAAAAAAATTCCGACCTACGCACCAGCCCAGGACCACTATGAAGACTGCATACAAGGTTTTGATCTGATCGTTACCGACTCGTAGCGCAGTGGAAGTAGAGTCGATGTAGATCATTGGTGCAGATCCCCGCAGCTAGGATTTACAACCTCCCAACCGCGAGGATGTACTCCCTCGACTGCCCCTCGAACAGCCCTCCGGGAGGCGGTCGGATAGTCCCTCGGACGGTGTCGCGGACAGCCCTTCGGGAGGACCCTCAAAACTCGGACGGTCACTCGGACAACCCTTCGGGAGGCACTCTCGAACAGCCCCTCGGGCAAAAAGATCGAACCTACGACCTCTCTATGGGGTTGCACACATACGGTGTCATCTATCCGGTAGGGCTTCGCCGTCCAGAACTAGTTCCCACCGGAACCCAGACAGCCTTTCGGCTCTACAAAACTCTTTTCGTGGGAGGGAGAGAAGAAGCCAGATCATTGCAAGGCATTGTGTGAGAGAGTTGGAGTGAGTGTGGAGAGCCCCTCTCCACCTCTATTTATAGGGAAATGCAAGGGGTAGGGTGGCTCACAAAAACCCAAAATACCCATGTAAAATGAATCACATAAAGGGCATAATGGGGAGGGAAGTGGAGCTCCATGGAGCTCCACCCTTGTGGCCGGCCACCCCCATTGTGGGCCCCCCAAAGGGGTTTCCTTAGCCCCCAAGTCCTTCTAGAAGCCTTTTGGGAAAAGCCCTAAAAGGTGGCTTTCCATAAAGTAGCCCAAAAAACACTTTCACTATTCATGGAAACATTTTTCCGCGACCGTTAAATCCGAAAATATTTATGTGGGTCTTAGAACAATTCCAGTACCCACTAAAATGATTTTGGACGCGTTCCGAAACAATTCCGGATTAGTGATTTTCATCTGCGAAAAGCAACCAAACCGGTTCCAGCAGCTCCGGAACATTTCCGGTTTTTATCCCGAAAAAATCCCAGAAGTTTCCAAAACAATTCTGGCACCCTCCAAGAATTTCCAGGCGTGTGCCAAAACCAATTTGACTTAATGGTATACTCTGAAACAACTTTTTGGTTTTACCGAAACTATTCCGGTGTTCTCTCTCCGGAACTTTTCCGTTGTCTCCGAAACTTTTCCGGTGACTTTCTCTCAGAATCCCTGTCTAGTATTCAGCAGATAGATGACCCTTAAGCGTGTGACCCTATAGGTTCGGTGAAGTATAGACATGACCCGGAACACTTTCGGATCAATGATCAACATCGGAGCCGTGGACACCCATATTGACCCCTATACCCACACGAATAAATATTCGAGTGAACCTCCTGTTGTCGTGTGCTATTCCTGTTGCTTCGCGATATGTTACAAATACCCGAGGTGAGATTTATCGGCATCCCCGTGGATCAACAACTTGTCCACTATGCCAGTTACCTCGTTACCGGTTTTGTTCTCTTTTCTTGTTCCCGTGTTTCGGCATCCCTGTGATCAAATCACATTGTGTCTGGCCAGACGATGGTGGATACCGTAACACCGAGAGGGCCCAGAGATATCTCTCCATCGTCGGAGGAGCAAATCCCAATTTTGAGCTATCAAGTCACTTGACATACTTTCCCATGAACCCGTAAGCCGCCGTAATAGCCACCCAGTTACGGATGACGTTTAACAAACCCCAAAGTTCATGAATCAAGCATGAGAAACTCGATACTCTCGTGGTCTAAGGAATTATGCAAACGTAAACTTTCTCTGTGTTATTAACCACTAACTTGTGACGAATGTATCTCATAGCATAACATCAATCGGGTCGATTCAACCACAAGTGTTCTACTAACATTGTGTCCCCAAAGTTGCCGGCATAGTCATGCTCATGATCAGGAAAATAGAACCATCATGCAACACTTGAGCTAGTCTTAGAGGCCAGACTAGGAATACATTTTACCGTTTATTATTCCACACGTGCATATGAGTCTTCCTCCGAGCCTCGTGGTTATTGCAGACTTGAGAACCACAACAGTTATAGCACGGAATATAAACCTAATTAGGAACATGGAGATAAATAATAACATTTATTATTGCCTCTGGGCATATCTCCTATAGACTCCCACTTGCACTAGAGTCAATAATTTAGTCAATGCTAAAGCACTTTACACCTATGGCATACCGGTGTAAAATATGCTTCGCTTGTGGTATAGCCTGATGTCCAACGGATCTGACAACTTCAGTTCCGTGTGTATCTTTGCATCTCCTCGCATTTTCACGCTTTCACAAAATTCTTATTTTGTGTGGACTTGGCTTTGTATATATGTGAATCACAGGTCAAACCTTGATTCCTCAGACTGAGCTATGGAAGAACTATCTACAATAGTGTCCCATTGACCAAAGCCATCTTGGAACCATACTAAGTTCATGAATGAACTATATGATTCAACATCTTCTTTGTCGCTTCCAAAGCGTCAACATACTTAGCCATTTGTTATAGAATTCGCAACAGTAACCTGTTTGGAACAATTCCAACTTACTGTGTCACCATATCGTGTATTACACAAAAAAACCTTAACTTAAATCGAAAATCGCATGGAGCATTGATGAACACTGTATCGATGTAATTACTTACAACGAGCACTTCATAATCTCTGTTTGCGAGAAAACATGTCATCAGTGCTACTTTGGTACTCAATGACATTTTTCACTGTTGTCCCATGATCAGTACTTTGATCACTTTGGTATCTATACTCGCAACAGCATGGGAGTATCGGACATATCTGGTTGTTTTACATACCATGGAATACATGATTAATCCAAACACAAAAGTGTGTGGAATCGCCATCATGTATTTTGCTCATCAGTGTTTTAGGACACCGAGTCTTGCAAAACCCTTTCCATGTGACTTCGGCAAGAATCACTCCTTGGCGTTTTAATGCTAAACTATTTTAGCATCTTGTCAATATGTATTTAGGCTTAGCCCTATCAGGCAATTCTATCTCGCAGATAATTATGCCTAATATCAAGGCTACCCAGCCCAAGTACTTCATCAAAAAAACTATTTTCAATGAAGCCCTAATTTGTGTCAAGAAATTTATATTATTTCCAATTAACAATGTGTCAAGCACACAAGGTTTTTTAGAAATATTATTATGCCCCCACTTACTTTCTTGTAACCACAAGCATCTTCGTTATCCATTGATGAAATCAAACTCTTTTGACTATTTCACCAAAAACAAAGATTCCAACTCCATTTTGCTCTCTTCTGTCCATCGCTGGAACTCTGAAGTTTGCATACTCACTAGCATCCTCTGGATCGACAAAATACTTTGGACTGTATCACATACAAGTCCTAGTTTGTATTTCTATTTCATGGAAATCCTTTTAGCATCCATGTTTCATATCTCATGATTGAAATAAGTATTAATTGCTTGTTTAACCCGATCTGACTTTAAGCATCGCTACGGTGAGACAATCTCATCGTAGTCAACTCCTTGAATTTGTTATTGCAACAAGTCGAGCTTTATGGATAAAACATTTTATCCACATCAGTTTATAGTTCCATTAATGTTTGATAGACTCCAAGTCTTCCGAAGGGTTTATCAAGATAAAATCTTGAATCATTTATATGGAAACTATCTCGGATTATATTAGCTTTTAGCCAATTCCGGAGTCAGGGCCCATCAATGCTTCCTTGTGTATCGTAGGTATACTATTGTCCAACAACAATATCTCATAAGCGCACCTGAGAGGATTGCACGAGTCTTGCCTACGTAGTTCAGCTGCAAGTTCGACCGAAGTCCATACATTTTATTGTAGAGACTTCCGTATCAGTCGCAGTAGGAAACTCTGGAATTACTTCCAAGGTTTCTTTCCTTTGACCTGATGACGAAGATACTATTATCTCGTCGAGTTGCACTGTCCTCCCACTCACCTTTTTGCAAGAAACATTTTCTTCAAAATCACACCGTTCTTTTTGGCAAACATTTTGCCTTGGTACAGTGAGGGAGGAATACCCAATAACTTGGGATAACCTACAAAGTAGCACTTGTCTGATTTGGAATAGGTTTGTAAATATTTTACACAAGCCCCATATTCCAAATGTTAAGAAAAGATATAACATGGTTGGGTGTACCATACCATGGCGTCATTTCAACAGATCTGATGGCGCTCTTTTCAGTGTAAAAGCCGCAGTCTTTAAAGCATCACTTTAAAAGGGATAATGGCAAATTGATTTATGTCATCTTTGATCGTACCATGTCATAAATGGTTTGATTACATCTTCACGGACATTCCACTCACAGTGGTGTTCCGAGAGGTGTAAGTTATGAAACTCTTTTCACAACTCATCAGACATTTGCTAAACTTGTAACTCAAATATTCCTTTCTGCAATCTAGTTTGCAGAAACATAATCTTTCTTGTTACAATAATTTCTATTTCATGTTGAAAACCTTCCGAATGATTTCAAAAGATCCAGATTTACGTCTCATCAAGAAAATATCCATATGTCTACTTGAGTCATTTTTGAAGATAGACAAAATCCACTGCTAGCAATAACCTTTATCGGACTACATACATCAAAATGTATGATCACCTTACTCGTTCCTTATGGCCTGTGAATGGTATTTCAGTCACTTCACTTTTCGGAGGAAAGTTGCAAGTGTCAGATGATTCATAATCAAATGACTTCAAAATCCATCATAATGGAATTTCTCCATGCGGGTTTCTCCAATGTGACCAAATGCAGTGCCACACATATGTGGTATTCTTTTAGTCTTGCGACATTTAGCGTCAGTGTTATGGATGTATCATATTACCATCAATATTCATAACATACATCCCATCCATGATGGAAGCATGGCCCTTATGTTATTTATGATACTGAACAACAATTGTTCTTTCATGAACAACACTCTTGCAACAAACATTATGCAAATGGGCTAGAGTGTATAAAACTCTAAAATGAATTATGAAAGTAAATACAGAGGTAATGTATTATTATCAATATTCATAACATACATCCCATTCATAATGAAAGTATGGCCCTTATGTTATTCATATCACCGAACATCAAAAGTTCTCATATGAACAACCTTCTTGCAAGATACCTTATGCAATGGGCTAGAGTGCACGAAACTCCAAAATGAATTATGAAAATAAATACATAGGTAATACACCGATGGAAGGTATAGTAACATTTACTATGTTCCCAGCGCGTATCTGAACCTCACTCTGGCAAGTCTTTTAGGCCGTAGTAGTTCTTGCATCGAGTCGCAACAGAATGCAATCGAGCGGGTATCTCTGTGATCAACTCACAATACCCAGGAATCAGTGATTAACATGTTTAATCATAATTCCCAAGAACTATTTCTATTGACCAGCCTTCTATACATCAATAGCTTGTATGACTTTCATACATGAGCTGGATATTCCAGTTTTCTCTCTTATTGCCTTTATACTTCTAACAGTTTAACTTTCAGTATTTCTCCTACTCTCAGAAGAAGCACCCAACTTTAAGAGTGGCGTTAGCCCCAGACTTCCTAGGCGTGTAAGTCACACTAACACCCTTTGGACATTTCCTTTCTCTTTAAGTTGTTGTTTTATTCACCTTCATCATATGACAGGCGTTCTTCTGGATCCCTTTCTTATCAGTCAAATGCATAGTAAACACTTTACTAATAATTTGCAAAACAAACATTGCTTTGGATATCCCATATCTTTTAGCCTTTGTTTGTATCTGAAACCAATTTTTAGTTCCATGAATATCACATAGCTATCCCAAACTTTTGAAGTTCGGGTCTCATGGAAGCAAACATATTGCACTTGACCGTAACGGAATTCTAGCTGTTGGATCGAAGGACGAGAGTCACATCATCCATAGCATTAGCGGGAGAATACCGAAAAGCATGCGATAGGACTAAGTCCTTCTCGGCACTCTTGAGGACAATCCTCACATTACGTTACCAACCGTAAAGTTTTAACCAGATAAATAATAGCTTATTCAATTTTAATAGGGAAGGTGGAAACGCGAGCCATTATTCTATAACTATTATGCAAATCACACTTAGACTATGTTCATAATTAATTGCACTGAGAATTAAACAAGTTAATTCTACAGTGCGCTCCCACTCAAATCAATATCTCTCATAATTGATTGTGAGTGATACAAGACCCGCATTTCAATTCAAAGCCATTGATGGGAACATCACTGATGACGGGAACTTCAATCGGTAGGCCAACTTGCCGATCACATCTCTATGTGACTCTAGTTCATCTTTCGATGGGCGTGTTCCGAGCTCAGGACTCTCAAGCCAGAACGTCAACACTACTAGGGAAAACCCTAGTAGTAGCGCGGGGATAGGGCCTAGCAGTAGCGCGGGTGCCGGCGCTACTGCTATAGCGCTACAGCTAACATTTAGCAGTAGCGCTCGTTTCGCCGCGCTACTGCTAAGTCTGTTATCAGTAGCGCGTTCCACAGCCCGCGCTACTGCTAGTTACTAGCAGCGTGCCTGGACCCCACGCTACTACTACTATTACGTATTCTATTTCTATTTTTTTATATCGTATTTATACACCGTTATACAAGTTTTCATACAGTAGCAATTTAGAGATTGTTATATCATTATGATCATGATGGGTTATTATATCATTAGGTGAAAGAACCGCGGATTAGATTCAAGTGGATGGATCCAAAGTGACCAAGTTGGAATTTTCCAACTTGGTCACTTTGGATCCATCCACTTGAATCTAATCCGCGGTTCTTTCACCCAATGATATAATAACTCATCATCATCATCATCATAATATTAACAACCCATCATCATCATCATCATAGTCATATAACAACTCCTCCTCATCATCATCATATCCATGAGTCATATAACAACTCATCATTCTAACACATTGTAGCACATAATAACAACTTCTCATCATCATCATAGTCATAATCAACACTAACTAATTGTTCTTAATATCTAGGACCTACTCCTCTCTCCTAGGTAAAATAGCATAAAAGAGGTAAACCGGTCCATCTCCAAAATGGAGAATGGAGATCCACCTGTCGCCAACTTCTGGCTTGCGAACACGCATGTTGTCTCCAATCGGTTGCGTGCGCGCCTTCATTACTTTGCTCCAATCTTTGATATTGAGCCTTCCATCTTTCAAAGAAATAGACTATGCACTTTGGTAAGCCGTCGGTGGAAACGGTCGTAAGCTAACCATGTACATACTCCCTTCGGTAAACATCATGTGAGGCACAACCTCGCTAGGGAGCTTTTGTTGAACAATATAGTAACATATATAGTTAGCAATGTAGTTTACTTAAGAAGAATGTATGCAACGAAGTTACCATCATTAACAAAATCATACCAAGTTTTTCTCAATGTGGTTACCATCAAGCAACTGATGGACTAGTGGCACGTATCCAGTATAATTTGGGCTGATAAACTGATTGGTCTTAAAATTCTCAACATCATCTATAAATGAGACAAGATATCCTTTCTCCTCACAATTAAGCTCGGAGCCATAACTGTAGTACGTCATGTCCACAGCTTTCCGAGTATTTTTTGAAGATAAGAAATAAGCTGATAATTATAAATAAACAAGTTTAGTAGCAATGAACACCAAATATTTTTAAATAAAAAATATAAATTACTTAACAAATTAGTTTGACAAACTCACATTTAGGCCAAACAGGAGGCATATCCACATCGACCCAAATGTCGATATTATCTTCAATATCTTCATCTTCGGGACGAATATCAAAAGTTATTTGCATATTCTCCTCAAATCCATAGGCCTTGCAGAAAGCTTCCCAATTAGAGCAGCCGAAATGTGAGTGATTAAGCGCATTGTAGAGCTTAACCCGAAAAGCATAACCGTGTTTAGTCCTGAGGTGAGCCCTCCTCGTCTCCATATTCTCAAGGTCTTGGAAACTGAGCTTCTGCAAGACAAACGGTCTTGCATGGCACGGGATGTACTAGTCGAATTGAAAAAACCGGAAATTACACGTTGAACCAAAGAATCACCAGTCATGATTAATTACGATGAAATACTTGTCGTTGCGTACCGTACAAACTTCGAAGGTCTCTTCCAACTTCACGGTAAAGAACCTACCATTTTGCAGGTGAGGCTCCCTGTCGCACAAACCCCGGTCATCGCAGCAGTAGTCGCACTCTGGGATCTTATCATCGTCGGACATTTCCTGTGTTCAAAATTCAAAGATTATAAATCGACGGCAACTAACAGGAACTCAACACACAGTCGGCATTCTTCTTCTCTCATATATGGTGGACACTCTCCCTCATGTATGGAGCCCCGACAGACTTAAAGTCAACCCGAAATGTCATTTAATTCTCTTTCCGGCAAATCCAGGGCACTCAATATTTCCTATATATTCTAGCACAAGTCATGCTAAAATTCACGAAAAAATCCGGCATGACCTTCGCTAAAATAGGACATATCGAGCGCCTGAAATTTGCCGGAACGGAAATGAATCAACACTCCGGCAAAACATAGGCCACTCGGATTTTCCCTGTGATACAAGAAGCATAACTAAATACCCTAGTTCTTCAAGAAAGTAGGTCTCTCTCTCTCTCTCTCTCTCTCTCTCTCTCTCTCTCTCTCTCTCTCTCTCTCTCTAAATTTGGCAATGTGAGATTGACATAACTAAATACCCTAGTTCTACTCTATTCAACTTCGAGGAGAAGAGAAGGAGGAGGAGGACTTTTAGCTCACCGACTCGGGTGTAGGGGAAGTAAAGGTAGCTCCGACGACGATCACTCCACAGCGAGACGCGAAACTACAAAACCTGCATATTCCACCTCAAAATTTTAGATCATCAAATCTCATATAGCATTCTTTGATGACAAAGTGATAATGACATAAAAATAATTAATTGTCCAATACATTTCTATATTGAAAAAGGAAATTACTAAAAATTTCTATACCTAAATTTTCTTACTAAAAATTTTTATTACTAAATTTGATACCAAAAAATATCTGAAATAGCATTCCAATACATTTCTATTACTAAAACTTTTTTATATTCAAAAAATCAATTCACTAGTTTTCTATTCTATTCAAAAGACCATTCTACGTACCTATCTACATTCTACAAGAAAATTCTACCTATCTATTCTATTAAAAAAAACCTTCATTCTACCTATATTTTCTATTTTATTCTATTCAAAATACCTACATTCTATTCATATAACTTATATGTTCTATTTTATTCAAAAAAACATAGATGGGGGAGGGAGGAAGGGAGGAGGGAGGGAGGGAGGCTGGAGGGAGGAAGGGAGGAAGGAGGCAGGAGGGAGGAGAGAGGGAGGAGGGAGGAGTGAGGAGGGCAGTGGGAGGAGGGAGGAGAGGGCGGCCGGCGGAGGAGGGAGGAGTGAGGAGGGCAGTGGGAGGAGGGAGGAGGGTAGTGGGAGGAGTGAGGAGTGAGGAGGGCAGTGGGAGGAGGGAGGAAGGCGGCCGGAGGAGGAGGGAGGGATGCAGATACCTCAGTGGCGACAGCTGCGGCGGGCGACGGCGGGCGGCGGCGGCGGCAGAGAGAGCGAGAGTGTGAGGGGGAGAGTGAGGGAGAGAGGAAATGACGGGGTGGATAAGGTGCGCATAGTAGTAGCGCGGGTAAGGGACCCGCACTGCTACTACTCATAATACCTGTAGCGCGGTCCTGGAGCCGGCGCTACTGCTAGGCAGTGCCTGGGAGCCGGGCTCGTGTATAAACAGTACTAGCGCCTGTACGGAAGACAGCGCTACTGCTACTTCCTTAGTAGTAGCGCGTATTTGTTAGCTGGCGCTGCTACTATTGCCTGGCCTGGGGGACATGGTGGGGCCCATCTAGCAGTAGCGCCTGAAAGAAAGCCCGCGCTACTGCTATAAGTGTATCAGTAGCGTCGGTTCCTGACACGCGCTGCTGCTAAATACCAGTAGCGCCTTCTCTCTAGCCCGCGATACTGCTAAGGTTCTACCTATAAGCTTTCTCCTAGTAGTGCAAGACAACCAAGTGATCTCGCTGCGAGGTCTCAACTCACCCGCCTCACACTTCTCTAATCGTTCGTACTCATGGAAACATGACGCACCCCGAAAAGATAGGTGCCGTGATGGTGCTACACTTGGGAGAACACTAACTACTTGATATTTTAAGTGAGAGATCACCCTAAAAAAGCGACTACCGCGCAATGAAAAGGGTGCATCAAAAGGGATAAACATCTCAGGCAATTCATAATAGCATGATATGATATAGCCCTTTCTGACGGAGAAGTCTTTCATTTCTTCGTCTTCGGCATTCGCGTCGGTGTTCACCTTCGTGAAGTTTGCCACCACCTTGTCAATGCACCAGATAATATTGCTATCTCTATAGCTAAAAAAAATAAGTGCATTACTTAAGGTTGACACGCAGGTCATTAAAGTGACAATCATATGGCTCCAGCCATCATGCCGAATCATGACATGCAGGTCATGTTAATTTTACATTATATAGTCATCTCATACATAATCAAATTATTACGAGCACTGCTATACCACATCACATGCACATCTTATGTCATCCTGCAAAACCAAGTTAGACGCCTCTAATCGGTTCATACAAAATTTCATTTTACGTGGCTTCTAAGGTTTCGAAGCAAACCGAAGCTACCAACGTTCATCATCAAGTATGATTATTCAATTCGATAGATAAACTTTGCGGGGTGTATGAAACACAAGATAATAAAATCTCGAGCCCCATACTGAACTTCGTCATACGCATGACCCTCGTGCAGATCATATCTGCATTGCCCTTTCGTCTACGAAATTTCATCTTTCTTTTTAACTATGGTGGAATTCAATGAACGGTTAGCACTTCGTTGATCAATCAGGATCGCGGATTGCCAGAACTTTGAAACTCCACCATGCCGTTATCAAGATCAGAAATATGCAAATTCCAGGGAAGCAACAAGAACATCGGGTAACAGATTTCATCTGCTACCCGCACAAATAATTTTCAGCAATAGAACTCATCTACTACAAATTATATTGCGCAACACCCATACATCTCTATGTATTCTAGATCGTAACCTGCATCTACGCATAGCACGGCTCATGATGCCACTGTATGGGAACGCAGCAGAAAACAAAAAATTTCCGACCTACGCACCAGCCCAGGACCACTATGAAGACTGCATACAAGGTTTTGATCTGATCCTTACCGACTCGTAGCGCGGCGGAAGTAGAGTCGATGTAGATCGTTGGTGCAGATCCCCACAGCTAGGATTTACAACCTCCCAACCGCGAGGATGTACTCCCTTGACTGCCCCTCGGACAGCCCTCCGGGAGGCGGTCGGACAGTCCCTCGGACGGTGTCGCGGACAGCCCTTCGGGAGGACCCTCAAAACTCGGACGGTCACTCGGACAGCCCTTCGGGAGGCACTCTCGAACAACCCCTCGGGCAAAAATATCAAACCTACGACCTCTCTACGGGATTGCACACATACGGTGTCATCTATCCGGCAGGGCTTCGCCGTCCTGAACTAGTTCCCACTGGAACCTAGACAGCCTTTCGGCTCTACGAAACTCTTTTCGTGGGAGGGAGAGAAGAAGCCAGATCATTGCATGGCATTGTGTGAGAGAGTTGGAGTGAGTGTGGAGAGCCCCTCTCCACCTCTATTTATAGGGAAATGCAAGGGGTAGGGTGGCTCACAAAAACCCAAAATGCCCATGTAAAATGAATCACATAAAGGGCATAATGGGGAGGGAAGTGGAGCTCCATGGAGCTCCACCCTTGTGGCCGGCCACCCCCATTGTGGGCCCCCCCCCCAAAGGGGTTTCCTTAGCCCCAAGTCCTTCTAGAAGCCTTTTGGGAAAAGCCCTAAAAGGTGGCTTTCCATAAAGTAGCCCAAAAAGCACTTTCACTATTCACGGAAACATTTTTCCGCTACCGTTAAATCCAAAAATATTTCTGTGGGTCTTAGAACAATTCCAGTACCCACTAAAATGATTTTGGACGCGTTCTGAAACAATTCCGGATTAGTGATTTTCATCTGCGAAAAGCAACCAAACCGGTTCCGGCAGCTCCGGAACATTTCCGGTTTTTATCCCGAAAAAATCCCAGAAGTTTCCAGAACAATTCTGGCACCCTCCAAGATTTTCCAGGCATGTGCCAAAACCAATTTGACTTAATGGTATACTCCGAAAAAACTTTTCGATTTTACCGAAACTATTCCGGAGTTCTCTCTCCGGAACTTTCCCGTTGTCTCCGAAACTTTTCCGGTGACTTTCTCTCAGACTCCCTGTCTAGTATTCAGCAGATAGATGACCCTTAAGCGTGTGACCCTATAGGTTCGGTGAAGTATAGACATGACCCGGAACACTTTCCTATCAATGATCAACATCGGAGCCGTGGACACCCATATTGACCCCTATCGGCATCCCCATGGATCAACAACTTGTCCACTATGCCAGTTTCCTCGTTACCGGTTTTGTTCTCTTTTCTCGTTCCCGTGTTCCGGCATCCCTGTGATCAAATCACATTGTGTCTGGCCAGACGATGGTGGATACCGTAACACCGAGAGGGCCCAGAGATATCTCTCCATCGTCGGAGGAGCAAATCTCAATCTTGAGCTATCAAGTCACTTGACATACTTTCCCATGAACCCGTAAGCCGCCGTAATAGCCACCCAGTTACGGATGACGTTTAACAAACCCCAAAGTTCATGAATCAAGCATGAAGAAACTCGATACTCTCGTGGTCTAAGGAATTATGCAAACGTAAACTTTCTCTGTGTTATTAACCATTAACTTGTGACGAATGTATCTCATAGCATAACATCAATCGGGTCGATTCAACCACAAGTGTTCTACTAACATTGTGTCCCCAAAGTTGCCGGCATAGTTATGCCCATGATCAGGAAAACTGAACCATCATGCAACACTTGAGCTATTCTTAGAGGCTAGACTAGGAATACATTTTACCGTTTATTATTCCACATGTGCATATGAGTCTTCCTCCGAGCCTCGTGGTTATTGCAGACTCGAGAACCACAGCAGTTATAGCACGGAATATAAACCTAATTAAGAACATGGAGATAAATAATAACATTTATTATTGCCTCTAGAGCATATCTCCTACACTATCAGTGCCGAGGGTGATACCTCGTATCTCGCTCCTGATGATATCTCTGTAGCGTAACTAGTCGGTTGTGGGTTACCAAGGGTGATTCCTCTCTCACCACCTCTGATGATGCCTCTGTCGTGCAGCCCCTCAAGTGTGAACCCATCGAGGGTGATTCCTCCAAGTTCACCTGGATGGTTACATCGAGTGGGAATCCATCGAGGGTGATTCCTCAGATTTCCCCCTAGATGTTATGGACACACTGTTACCTTACACTGTTCCCCGTTTACTGTTACTGCGGGACTGAAGGGACAGGCGGTACCACCCCGGTAGAGGTGGACCTGAGTTCCCGACAGTCTCTGGATAATTCGGGTTGACCAGGAGAGTACCCGCGAGATAATTACGCGGCACGGCCGGGCAGGCAGAGACAGCCCTTGAGAGGGATGGGCCTGGCCCTTGTCGTAAGTCCGCGAGACGGGCCGACAGGATCACTAATCGTCACCGCGAGCTCCCAACACACTAATGGGTTTGGATATGTGATCTGAGTAGGCCTCTGGCCTTTTCGCACTAACCACCGTGCGGGATAAGTTATGGGCACTCGGTGTCGTACGATTCTCCGGAAAGCTCCAGTGCAGCATTGCGGCACGGCTGGGCCGGCGCCATCCAGGACAGAGGTGGTGCCTGGATTCGCCCTGCGCGCAACGACCCGGAGTGCTTAGGACGATTGGCCCATGACCCCTTCGCACTTATGATGTAGACCGGCGGGGACCTCTCTGCCGAGCCTAGGTAGGACTACGGTGTGTCGATCAGCCGAGGCCGGGCATGACCCGGAAAAGTGTGTCCGGCTAGAGTTAATCGAGCGTGTTGGGTAAGTTGGTGCACCCCTGCATGGAAGTTATCTATTCGAATAGCCGTGTCCACGGTAACGGACGCTCGGAGATGTATCCCGATCTACTACAACTAGAACTGGATACTTGTGATACTAAACTGATATTATGGCTCCGGGATCGCTTTCTCGCAGGGAGTCGAGGAAGGATCTCTGGGCATGGCTAATATATACTTGTTACTATATTATATGTTATTCTACTCTCTTCTGTTGCTGCAAGACACTGCAAGATGCTAGTCTTCGATAGGCTAGGCCTTCCCCTCTATTCTGGCATTTCTGCAGTATAGTCCACAGATACAGCCCCTTCCCTTTGATACCGATGCATACTTAGCATAGATCTGATGTAAGTATTGCGAGTACTTTGGATGAGTACTCACGGTTGCTTTGCTACCTTTTTCCCCCTACCCGGTTGCTGCGACCAGATGACGGAGCCCAGGAGCCGGAGATCCTCGATGGTGCCTACTACTACGTGGAGACCGATGACCAGGAGTAGTTTAGGAGGCTCCCAGGCAGGAGGTCTGCGCCTTTTCGATCTAGATGTCGTTGTTTTGCTCAGCCTTCTTAAGGCAACCTTGTCTAATTATGTCTGTACTCAGATACTGATGCTTTCGCTGACTCTTGTATTCGAGCCCTCGAGGCCCCTGGTTTGTAATATAAAGCTTGTATTATTTTATTTGTGTCTAGAGTTGTGTTGTGATATCTTCCCGTGAGTCTCTGGGCTTGATCGTGCGCATTTGCGTGTATGATTAGTGCACGATTGAGTCGGGGGCGTCACAATGAGCAACCCTATTCGCCTCTCTATTAAGTGGCCACACAAGACGACGACCCCCTATGGACCTCTCTCTTTAAATCCATGACAGTTGTTGTTCTGGTGCGCTGGTTCTGTGGGGTCTGTACATGATGAGTTTCCGACTGTCTACGACAACAAGGTTTGCCTGCTCCCGTGAGGGGTGGTGATGACAACGGCGCACCTTTGGATCGCTCCAGCGATTATAGTCATCGCTAGGTGATCTACGGACTTGCACGTAATTTCTGTTACTCCCGGTGTTCTTTGCACTGCCATGATAGTTGATGAATAGATCGAGGGTTTTTTCGTAAAAATAAAGATTAATAGTTTTTTCACAAGAAAATGGTTAATAGTTGTTGACAAAAAGTTAGTCGGTCTCCAAAGTGATGGAATTGGATAATGCCATTGCCAGCAACATGAAGGCCCTGCTTGTTTCAGCTTCGCTTGGATTAAAATCACCTATGGATTCGCTTCAGTGTCAAAGCTGATTCCCAGAATCAGCTTCACCACCGAAGTACACTTTGAGGTGCTTTAGAAAATTGCACTAAAAATGACCCAAAACCAGATTCAGCTTCACTGGCAAAGCTGATTCCAAATAGCCGTTTGTTTCAGATTCCAGATTCAGCTTCACTGGCAAAGCTGAATCTGCTCCCTGAAGCTGAAACAAACAGGGCCGAAGACCCGCTAAACATGGGACGGAGCTCCGCCTCCTCCACACTCGAGCACATTGCATATAATGATTTAGACTTGCGTGCCCAACACACATAGACCGCAAGATGCGTGCAGCTGAAACAGATGGAGATGGACAGAGTCTGACTAGGGCATTTGTCATATTTTTTCGTATGAGAAAAAATGGCACCGCACTATATTCCACGAGCACACATTTGAGACATTACAACCGTGCAGTTTTCCAGGCCTCCCAGGCCATCATGTTTCCAGCCGTCCGATCATCACTTTTGGACGTTTTCGGCCATCCGATTACCTCTGCATCGCACATATGCTCGCTTCGTCCTGTCCTTGACTGTGTTGGGCTGTTGCTCTAGTGCCTTCTTTAGGCTTCTAGGACTAAATTGGGCCTAATGGGCTTGTAGCAGCCTTCCTTACATGCGTGCAGGCAAATCCTCGTTTGTTTCGAAAAATCACAAGGTCACAACCTTAGTGATTCACAGGGCGGCTCCATCCATGGGCGTCGGGCGATCACGCTGGGTTCCGACGGACGCGGAAGTGACAACTCCCATCTCCACAACGCTGGGTTCCGACCGACACGACGGACAGCGCGCATCGCCAAGCGAAAGGACATGGTCCCCTCGGTTTCGTGGCTCGGTCCAGTTGGTTGCACAGCAAGACGGGACAGTGTTGTGGCTGCTCCTTCCACACTCTCCTCTGCTCGGGCAGTAGTGATGAGTGATGCTTAGGTTTTTAAGACTAGTCACTGTGGGGAGTAACTTAGACTAGTAACATCCATATGTTACTAGTCTATGTTAGAGTATCTACAGCCGTAGGTTGCAAATTCGGGCCCTCAACCGTTCGCGGACGCGCCCGGACGCGTCCGCAGACAGTGACCGGGCGGGCCTTAAATTTAACCATTTGCAACCATGTAACCTATTTTCGAAACACCTATTACATGCAGGGCCATGCACGACGATCATCCCGTCCGTCTTGGGCCGTTTGGGCTGTCATAACACACCGAAAATTGTTCGTACTTAAGATTTTCACATCCGTATTAGTCCCACCTCGCCGCATGAGGAGCTAGTCGACCGGCTTAAATAGCCTTGTTGTCCAGAAGCGATAAGTTTCTGACATCATTGCATCCTTTGTTAAAGAAGACAGAATGTGACTATGAATCTTCTATGTGATCTGCTTGACAACGGAAACATTCATGTCAGTATTGCTTTTTTTGAATCACAATGTCTCGATACAACTCAATGAACAAAAATAAAAATCTCCTGTCATTGAATAGGGGTATCAACGTATATGAACGAGACGAATTTGATACTCGATGAACAATCATCAATTGATGAAATGCAATCTAGTGTCAAGTTGTCTCGTTCACACAGCAAGAATTGATTACCTATGCAACAACAGAGAAGCTTGCCGCCATCCGCCGGTGTGGCTATTTAAGCCGGTCGGCGTCCGGCTCGCGCGGCGATGTGGGACTAAAATTTGGGTGCACCGATGAGATAGAAAGGAGCTTCGGTGGTTGCAGGTGGGACCGCGTGGACCTGCAGCGGGGTCGGCGGACGCGCCCGGGCGCCCCCATATCTGCCCCATATTTGGGCTGGATATGGGGGGTGCCGGTCAGCCCGGGCGTTTGAGGCCCGTTTGCGGCGCCCGTCTGGGTCGAAATTTCGTGACCGGGCGGGCCGCCCGGGCGTATGAGACGGGTTTGAGGCGCCCGGCTGTAGATGCTCTTACTACCTCTATAGTGGGGAGTAAAATATGTGTGTTGTCATGGAACACTTCATTTATTTGGTTGTAGACCCATATTGTCTTGGTATGTGTGATGTTACCCATAGTATGAGTAACTAGATATGTTACTCAAATAATCTCTCGCCTCATTAAATCATTGCCACATAAGCAAATTTGCTGAGTTGGACCCTATGTTAGTACTGAAATTACTCCCACTATGGGCAGTCTAATTCATTCCAGTAGCCCCCCTCCCCCCTCCTACCTCCCCTCTTTCCCCAATCCTGCATACATTTACGTTACAATGTTGCTGCTATTGCTTCCTCCTCCTCAGATCGCAATATATGCTCTTCGTTGTCGCATCGCATGGTGTCTTTTCCCATGCATAATCTGGTAGTAGCACCGTTGGCAACCATGCGTCTTGTCTAAGTTGATGCTCTATCTATTCTCTGGTCAAGAGCCCACTCTCTCATGGTTCAGATTCCTTCTATTCATGTTTTTCCCCTATAGCTCATCTCCAACAAGTACAGACAGCAGAAAATGCTACTCCCTCCGTTCATAAATATAGAATGTTCTAACTTTTTCTGATGTGGATGTATATAGACACGTTTTAGTGTGTTTGTTCACTCATTTCTGTCCGTATATAGTTCATATTAAAATATTCAAAACATCTTATATTTGTGAAGGAGTAACTGTTAATTCGCTCTGTAAGTACACTTCTGCTTCGGACTCAGGCAAACGAGCCGAACCAGTAGATCGAGTGAGCTATCTTTTTTTTTGAAGCCTGAACCGTAGAACAATTGCTCTACGGTATATTTTCATTAATTAAACAAAATATTTACAAACAGTTACAAGCATAATTGGATTATGAAACTAACCAATGCCTCTAACAGAAGAAAAATTTATAGACTATAACTTAATCCAGAGAATCAATCCACTGTTCTAGAGCGTCGAGGTTCTTTGCTTTTGTTCTGTGCCTAACCAGCAAGAGATCTTGTTTCAGTATGAACTTCCAAGACCTGGTACTTGATACTTCATTTCTAAACAAGACTCCATTCCTTTGCATCTAGATATTCCAACAACCCAAAATTATGATGTCCATGGCAATTTTCTTGGGCAGAGTTTGATGTAGAAGCAACACTTCATCATAAAAGGAAATTCCTCTCTGTTTTGTTGGGGCAATTGAGAACCAACAGGGCTGAGCAAACGAGGAGTCCCATAGAAGATGAAGAATAATTTCCTCACAGTTTTCACTGCATAGAGCACAGTTATAGGAGGGAATGGTGAAAGATTTCCTTTTAAAAACTATGAAAAGTGACGTGTCGAGGGAGAGCAACGCATCTCGTCTCGTACAAGGGCAGCCTATGTGCATGAGTTGGGCTATATGTGGGCTCGTCTCGTACAATTCCTTTTAGGCATCGTCTCGTACAGCTGGCCTTTGTGTTTTTTATCTACGGGGCGGGCCTATAACTGTGAGGTTTTAAAAAATGGGTCACAACAACATGTATTTAAATAGAGTTGCAACTGCAATTTTTAAAATATGGTCGCAACTGCAAGTTTTCAAGTCGGGTCGCAACTGAAAGTTCTCAAGTGGGGTCGCAACTGCAATTTCCAAGTAGGGTCGCAACTACAAGTTTTCAAGTGAGGTCATAACTTCAAGTATTAAAAGACGGTCGCAACTACAAGTTCTTAAATCTAGTCGCAATTGCAAGTATTCAAAAAGGGTCGCAACTGCAAGTTTTCAAATGGTTCGCTATTTGCAAATTTTCAAGTGAGGTTGTAACTCAGATGGAGTCTTCTCGTCTACCCGAACACCCTCCATTAAACATGGTCTATTTTTATACATCCTTCAAATGACCTCAGCTTTTGCAAGCAGGTGGGTTTGCCCATGTTAGACATCTATGTCAGGTTTGAACGATTTCCTACACCGTATGCAAGTTGCGAAACGATCATTTATCGGTCTTTTTTGACGGAAAAATCTTCAGAAAATGCAAAATTTGTCGAAAACCTAAATAACTTGGCATGGTCCCTTGAATTGGTCATACAAGGCCATGGAAAAAATTGGGATCATTTCAAGGTCGTCGAATAACAACGTGCTCTCATACGGACCCTTCTGGCCTACCCAAAAATCCTCCGTTGAACATGGTCTATTTTTGGACATCCTTCAAATGAACTCAACTTTTGCAAGCAGGTGGGCATGCCCATGTTAAGTTTGAACGATTTCCGACATCGTATGCAAGTTGCGACATGTCTGGCCATTTATCGGTCTTTTTTCACCGGATGCCAAAAAAACTCGCTCTCAAATGGACTAATAAATACAAAGGGATAAAATTGAAAAGAGTAAATGCTTTTCAATTTGGGGCTATTTTAAGTTTTTAACATAACTAATAAATACAAATGGATAAAATTCAAAATAGTAAATGCTTTTCTTGAAACGCATTTAATAAATGTTTGACGGAAAAAATAATTTAAAATCGTAATTTAAAACATTTCCTTAAAGCTGTTATTTTGGTAATCCAAACAATATTTCAAATTTTTGAACTGGTTTCAAAAAGAATAATAAAGTTCAAAAAGGTGAAAAAATAATTAATGAAAAAAGAGAAGAATAAAGAAAAAATTAGAAAAAAGAACTCTTAGGCCTTGGCCCAACTAGGCTACGGTATCGCTCCAGACGGGCACCTGTTGGGAATTTCTAAATTTTTTTGCATTTTTTCAAAATTGTTCATGTTTTCAAAAAATGTTTAAAAATTTCAAAATTTGTTCATGTATAAACTTTTTGTTCAAATTTCAGAAAATGTTTGTGTTTTCAAATATTGTTCGTAATATCAAAAAATGTCCGGGAATATAAAAAATGTTTGCGCTTTTTAAGAAAATCAGAAGTTCAAAAAATATCCTTACTTCCAATTTTTGTTAAGAAATTAAGAAAAAATAAAAATTTCAAAAAATGTTCCTGCTTTCAGAAATTCTTCAAAAATCTAAAGAAAAATTGGTTTTTCCAAATGCTGGTCGGAGTTTCTAAAAATATTCTCATGTTTTCAAAAAATGTTCCTGTTTTTGAATTTTTTTTCGTGTTTATCTAATTTTTTTTGAAATTTTCCAATTTTGTTTTCATTTTATAAACTGTTCAGGATTAAAAAAAATGTTTACATTTTTCAAAAAATGTTCGGAACCCCAAAAGTTCTTCACATTTTACAAAAATGTTTTGGAATTTTGAAAATTGTTCAAAATTTTCAAAATAGTTTGGAGTTCCATAAATTATTTGCTTTTTCCAGAAAATATTCGGCATTTCCAAATTGTTCACAATTTTGTTCAAGAAAAGTTTCAAAAAAAATTCAGAAATGCTTGTGTATATGAACGATATTGTGTGTTCTTATATACTTCACGGTATATGAAATCATAAGCAGTTGTTTGGTCGAGTGGCAAGCACCGTGTGCCAATAGTGCAAGGTCTTGAGTTTGAGTCTTGGTGATCTCCCTTTTTGCAGTAATTTTTCTACATAAAACGGACGGACGTGACTTAGCGGGCCGGCCTAGGCGCGCGAGAACTAACGCAGAGAGCTTCGTACAGGAGGTCTCCATACGGCGTATACATACGAAAGTGGGTATGATTTGTCAAAGGTCCATATTGCCCTTTATACGTTTAATGAGGGGGATTGTATCGAAGCGGGACTCCGGTAAATAATCCCAATTGTTCGGAAGCACACTGTGCTCCATCTAAGCAGATTTGGAGCTAGGCTTTCAAATAATGGTATGTCCTCGCCAGATACCAAGTAGTTGTATTGCCAGTTTAATTATTCTTCACTAAAATGCACTTCCTCTGTCCGAAATTAGTTGTCGCTTAAACGGATGTATCTATAGTGTTAATACATCCGTTTGAGTGACAACTAATTCCGGACAAAGGAAGTACATCTCAAATCAAAGAGCTTGGCAGATGAGAACACTTATTCTACTTATGTGCTCTCACACTTGAATGAAGCTTCTACCCCAAGCTGATCTAGCTTGACTCAATTTACCTATTATAACTTCGAATCTACTACCTCCGTCTTATATTAATTGACGTTCAAACGGATGTATCTAGACATATTTCAGTGCTAGATACATCCGTTTGAGCGTTAATTAATATAGGACGGATGGAGTACTTGTTTAGTTGGCTAGAGTTAACCAAAATTGAAGGGCTGCATCTGTTTAGCTCAACTATTATGTTCCTTGTGTGCATATGAAGCAGATTTAAGATACATGCAGGTTCAGCAAGTTAGCGTTTAGTTCACAAAATGATGATATAAGGGTTGATGTTATTGTTACTTATTCCGAAGTTAGCTATGTTGAGAAGAGGCTTGGGATATTCTTTTCATCATTTCCATCCAGTGATCAATTGAATCTGAACCCTGTATCTAATTTGATTTTTGAAAAGTGAGATCCCTTTTCGATAAAGGGTGTTTTTATTGACTTATAATGTAGTAGTTTAGCAATTCAGTCTATTTTTCATAAAAGACGCCCTGTACCTTGTATATAGTCATGTCCACAACTGGCTGCTAAATGCAGCTATAAGTTCCGTAATGAAGATAAATTATTTCTCATCTTGGTATCCTATCCTGCAGGATGATTGCTCATCTTATTTCCATCCCTCACTGTTCCTTTTCTTGAGTAATATTTACAAGCTGCACTTGATACATTTTTCAGAAAATGGGTAAGCTCTTGAAGAAAGGAAAGTCACTTTTCTGTTGGAGAGGCATTCTGTATGGTCTTTTGACATGTGGGTTTCTCCGCTCTCGGCCTGATCAAATGCCCGATTGCTAGATCTTTTTTCCTTTCTTGTTACTACTGTATATCCGAAGACCTTGACAATGAGTGACAACCAGTTGTAAGAATAAGCAGTATATTATTCAGCGATGGAAAATTGCCAATCCATAGTGTGCCACATATATTTATGGAAATCCCTATTTGTATATTTATAAAATATATTGATGGGCTCGACAACACGTGCCATCATTGTAGTGGATCGCATGATAACGCTGCTGGAAATATTAGCACCTTATCGATTAATCTAATCCACGAGTAAACAGTAAGCATGTCAATCACAATATGCAACTCATACCAATACCTAAGCATGTGAGAACGTATAGTACATAGAATCAAAACATCTATGAACACAACATATACGGCTAGCACATGAACGAGTAAATGAGGAATGGACAGATCATACCCTCCGGTTGGCCAGGCCAACGCGGCGGCGGCAGCAGCAGCCTCGGCGTCGTCCGCGGCCTTCTTCTTGGCGGCGGCGTCGTCGGCCATGGGGGCGATGTAGAGAAAGTAGTGGAAGCAGAGGAGGGCGGAGACGGAGACGGATCGGGAGCAGTCGCGTCAAGACGCTCCCCCAAAAACCTTATTGCCGTTCTCCCGGGCAGGATTCGAACGACAGGGTTGCGGAGGCACCTGCTCTCCCGACCAACCGTGCACGCGATCGTCGGGATGTGATCGCCGGAAGCAGCACACATAGAGGAATAGTAGATGACAGCTAGGGTTATGCAGGAGGGAGTTAGTGATTTAGGGTTCACTCCGCAGGCCATCGCCTCCTTATATAGGCCGTCGGGAAGATGGGCCTGGGCTTAGGCCCATGACCGAGTTCGCGAACAGCCCACGGTCCAACGTCTCGGACAGTGGCACTTCCGTTAGCGACTCGTTAATTAATCCACAATTAATTAACCATTCCTGGCCGGCAAAAATAAGGCTCGGCTCGGCTCATTCCCGCAACCCGCAGTGCGCACATCGTGACGAGGCGAGGCGCTACGAGGCAGGCGGTGGAGGAGGAGGAGGAGCGCACGTGTACATCTCCTCTTCCCAAGCTCCCAATGGCATGTGGTAGAGCAACCCTTATAAAGGGGTCTCACTCTTACTACTATAGCAGTATGGTACTAAATTCCCACCACTTGCCATGCACCTAAATGTGCCTTAGAGATTAACTAGGGATTATTGTCTTATATGGGCCAAACCCCATTTATAATCCAACAATCCCCCACCAGATCTCGAGGCAGATTAGTTTGTCATCTGTTCCAAACAATGTTTTGATATACCAGAATTTTCAGTGGAGACTGTTAAGTTGAACTTCCACCTGGAGCAACAGGATTAGACTTATTCACAACTAAACAATGGACTATGCCTTGAATTGTCTGTTTAGCATGCAGAAGTTTTGCCTAGTGTCAGCTGATACGTGGCTGCCGAAGGCTAAACCCCACGGGTGGATCTTATTAGTCATACTCCTGACCTTCTCATGAGCTTCCTAGAGATTACCCTATCTCATAGACTATGACTAGTAGTCGTGCTCACATATGTGTGTTCCTCCAAAGATCGCTCTGTTGGATAGCATCTTGCTCAAGCTTTGGAACACATTAAGATAAGAGTCAACATGCCTTATAGATTACGAGAGTATTGTATCTCCAACGGAGTGGGTTAGTAAGGATACTCTCCTTAGTTGACCGCTGGATTGCTTTCCCAGGCCCTAATTCACGAGATCTCCAATCACATAGGTTGGTTTACCCCCATGGCAACTTACGTGGGTCTCATGCCCATCTCCCTCGATGCATTTTCTATCACAATCCGTGATTGCCCTTTCGTAAAGGGATCTGCCAGATTCTTAGCCGTCTGGATATAATCCAATGCTACTACTCCAGAGTTTCTTGAATGTCTGACAGATTTTAATCTTCTTCTTATATGATTTGTGGATTGCATGTTGTCTTTTGAACTCTTAGCCTTGGCAATCACTGTTTGATTGTCATAGTTCATAAGGATAGCCGGGACTGTCTTATCGACCACTAGCAAACCCATCAAAAGATCTTGAAGCCATTCTGCTTCGACGCATGATGTGTCTAATGCTGTGAGTTCTGCTTTCATAGTCGATCTCATTAAGATCATCTGCTTGCAAGACTTCCAGGAAACAGCACCACCACCAAATGTAAACACATATCTGATACGTCTCCAACGTATCTATAATTTTTTTATTGTTTCATGCTATTATATTATCAATCTTGGATGCTTTATATGCATTTTTATGCTATTTTATATCATTTTTGGGGACTAACCTATTAACCCAGTGCCCAGTGCCAGTTCCTGGTTTTTTGATTATTTTTTGGCTTTTCAGAAAATCAATATCAGACGAAGTCCAAACGGAATAAAATCTTTAAAATGAATTTTTTGGACCAGAAGGGACCCTATAAGGTTCGGGAAGAGGCCAGAAGAGCTACGAGAGAGCCACGAGCTCACATGGCGCGCCCTAGGGGGGTAGGCGCGCCCCCTGAGCTCGTGGGCCCCATGCAACTCCGATTGACCTAATTCCACCTCTATAAATTCCCAAATATTCCCAAACCAACAGAGAGCCACCCGAAATAACTTTTCCACCGCCGCAAGCTTCTGTTTTTCCGTGATCCGATTTGGAGACCTTTTCCGGTAATCTGCCGGAGGGGGAATCAATCACGGAGGGCTTCTACATCAACCTTGTTGCCCTACCGATGATGTGTGAGTAGTTCACCATAGACCTACGGGTCCATAGCTAGTAGCTAGATGGCTTCTTCTCTCTCTCTTTGATCTTCAATACAATGTTCTCCTCGATCTTCTTGGAGTTCTATTCGATATAATCTTCTTTTGCGGTGTGTTTGTTGGGATCCGATGAATTGTGAGTTTTTGATCAGATTATTCATTGGAAGTAATTGAGTCTTTTCTAAACTTTATTATGCATGATTATGATAGCTTTGTATTTCTCTCCGATCTATCCGTTTGGTTTGGCCAACTAGATTGATTTATCTTCAGTGGGAGAGGTGCTTTGTAGTGGGTTCAATCTTGCGGTGTCCTCACCCAGTGACAGAAGGGGATGAGGCACATATTGTATTGTTGCTAATAAGGATAAAACGATGGGGTTTATTTATATTGATTGAGTTTACTTTGTCTACATCATGTCATCTTGCTTAAGGCGTTACTATGTTTGTCATGAACTTAATACCATAGATGCATGCTGGATAGCGGTCGATTAGTGGAGTAATAGTAGTAGATGTAGGCAGGAGTCGGTCTACTTGTCTCGGACGTGATGCCTATATACATTATCATTGCCATGAATCCGTCATAATTATTTGCTTTTCTAACAATTGCCCAACAGTAATTTGTTTACCCACCGTATGATATGTGTTCGAGAGAGAAGCCTCTAGTGAAAACTATGGCCCCCGGGTCTACTTTTATCATATATTAAAAACCAAAAATACCTTGCTGCAATTTATTTACTTTTATTTTGTTTTTCAATTTATCTATCTACCTATACAAGATTTGATCCTTGCAAGTAACGAGTTCAAAGGGATTGACAACCCTCTTGCCCGCGTTGGGTGCAAGTATTTGCTTTTGTGTGTGCAGGTGTTGTTCACTAGGATTTGCGTGGTTCTCCTTTTGGTTCGATAAACCATGGTTCTCACTGAGGGAAATACTTATCTCTAATGTACTGCTTCACCCTTCCTCTTTGGGGAAAATCCCAATGCAACTCACAAGTAGCAGAAAGAATTTTCGGCGCCGTTGCCGGGGAGACATCATCAAATCACTACAAGTACCTTCACTCAAACTATCATTTACTTGCTCTACTTTTTATTTGCCTTTCCTTCTCTTTTTCATCTCCCTCTCTTCTCTAAAAAATCAAAAATACTAAAAATATTTTGTGTGCTTTGTTTGCTTGTGCTGCCACGTGCCTTCTATTTGGTTGCATCTTCGCTTGCAAAAAATTATTGATATGGATCCTCATCCACTTGCTAATCTTTTCAAACAATCAAATTATGGTGAACCAATTGCTAGTGAGTTGATTGCACTTATTTATCTTTATGAAGTTTTTCTTGAAAATCGTGAATCTGAAAATTGTGATGAAGTGTTAAAAGAAGAAATTTATAAAGTGATTCATGATAGCTCCTTGAATGAAAAGCATGATTGCAATGATGTTATTATAAATTCTATTAATGTCAATTGTGCTAATGATATGCAAAGCTACAAGCTTGGGATGATAATTTTGTTATGTCCACTACTTATTGCAATGATCATGATTGGGGTGATAATGCTTCTTATGATCTTGAAAATTTATTTAAGCCCTCATGATGAATATGTTATTGATAATAATATTTACAATAATATTGAAAGTGGATTTGGAAGAGTGTCAACTTTAGGTAAAAATAATACCACATATTCGGAGAGTGTTCAATCTTATGAATTTTTTGATAAAAGTGGGTTTGAAGAGGTCATGAATTTGGTTGATGTTAATCCCACTATCTTGAAAGATTATAAAACTTTTATGCATATGGATCATGAAGATAATATTTTATATGGTAGCTATATTGTTGAATTTGATTATGATCCTACATGTATTATGAGAGAGGCAAATATGGTTATAGAAATCTTCATGTTACTAAATTACATCCATTTGTGTTGAAATTAGTAATGCTTCATTCTTCCTATTTGCATATGCTAGATATTGCTTGCTTTGATAACTTGTTTGCCTATAAAATTCCTATGCATAGGAAGAGGGTTAGACTTAAGTTTGGTTTTCACATGTTGTATGATGCTCTCTTTGCATTTCAATTCTTATCTTTTATGTGAGCATCATTAAAATCTCAAGCATGTCTTAATGGATATAAAGAAAGAGCTTATTGGGAGACAACCCATTAGTTATCCTTTATATTTTATTTTTCTTGTGTCACACAATTATAGCTACTGTAATGATTGTGTTTTTTCTCTTTTAGTTAGTGTTTGTGCCAAGTAAAGCCTTTGGGATGATTTGGATAATAGTATAATTGACGCTGTTTGAAAACAGAAACTTTTGCGCCCAGTGCTGGAATTTATATTCTGTACTAGAACGCGATAAAATCTTGAACTTTTTTACACAGTATTGGAATACAATTTTTTTATGTTGTCCTAATTTTTTAGAATTTTTGGAGTTACAGAAGTATGATTTTAATTCAGATCTTTACAGACTGTTCTATTTTAGACAAATTCTGTTTTTATTGCATAGTTTACTTGTTTTAATGATGCTATGGATTATATCGGTGGGTATAAGTCATGGAGAAGTTAGAATATAGTAGGTATTATGCAAGAATAAATTATGAATAAGTTTATAACATTACCTAAAGTTTAAGATTTGTTTATTATACTAACGGATCTCATGAGGTTTCTGTTGAGTTTTGTGTGCTAAAGTTTTCAAGTTTTGGGTGAGATTACGATGGATGAAGGAATAAGGAGTGGCAAGACCCTAAGCTTGGGGATTCCCAAGGCACCCCAAGGTAATATTAAAGGAAGACCCAAGCGTCTAAGCTTGGGGATGCCCCGGATGGTATCCCCTCTTTCGTCTACAATCTATTGGTAACTTACTTGGAGCTACATTTTTATTCATCACATGATATGAGTTTTACTTGGAGCGTCTTGTGCCATAGTTTTATTTTCTTTGTTTGCTTTTTAGTTTGCCACAATCATTGTTTGCTGGACACACCTTTTGAGAGGGACACACATTTATCATGATTTGTTAGAATACTTTATGTGCTTCACTTATATCTTTTGAGCTAGGCAGTTGCTCTAGTGCTTCACTTATATCTTTTAGAGCACGGCGGTGGTTATATTTTATAGAAATGATTGCACTCTCATGCTTCACTTAAATCTTTTTGAGAGTCTAATAAATAGTAATGGCAATTTGCACGTGTTATAAGACTAGTCCAAAAAGGATAGGTATTCAAGGGGGATATAATAAAAACTTTCATGTATATCACTAAATAAGAAACGCATGGTTTAATAATATTAATGTCGTAATATGAAAGGATATTGGTTCATGATCATTGGTTATTAGAAATATCGGTATTAAAGCTTGTTATTAACTTCTCATCTAAGTGTTGGTCATGGCATGGTGGGGAGGTTTGAGCATTTTTAAGTCTGAAATGAAATCCTTGAGTGTTGTTATAATCGGGTGCGCGCGATGGTTAACTCCTACCAACCAATTCCCTAGGGGCATGCGAGTAGTATGTTGCTTCGAGGGCTAATAGGCTTTCACAATAAGTATGTGAGTTCTTTATGACTAATGTGAGTCCATGGATTATACGCACTCCTATCTTTCCGCAATTTGCTAGCCTCTTCGGTGCCGTGCATTGCCCTTTCTCACCTCAAGAGTTGGTGCAAACTTCGCCGATGCATCCTAATAACCCACAAGTATAGGGGATCGCAACAGTTTTCGAGGGTAGAGTATTCAACCCAAATTTATTGATTCGACACAAGGGGAGCCAAAGAATATTTGCAAGTGTTAGCAGTTGAGTTGTCAATTCAACCACACCTGGAGACTAAATATCTGTAGCAGAGTGATCAGTAGCACAGTAGTATGGTAGTTTGATAGCAATAGCAATAGTAGTAACAGTAACAGCAACGGTAACAACAATAGTTTTGTAGCAGTTGTGACAGTAGTAGCAATAGTAACTTAGCAAAGAACAATATATGAAAAGCTCATAGGCATTGGATCGGTGATTTATGTTGGATAACATTCATCATGTAACAGTCATAACCTAGGGTGACACAGAACTAGCTCCAATTCATCAATGTAATGTAGGCATGTATTCTGTATATAGTCATACGTGCTTGCGATAAGAACTTGCATGACATCTTTTGTCCTACCCTCCCGTGGCAGTGGGGTCCATATGGAAACTAAGGGATATTAAGGCCTCCTTTTAATAGAGAACCGGAACAAAGCATTAACACATAGTGAATACATGAACTCCTCAAACTACGGTAATCACCGGATAGAATCCCAATTATTGTCACCTTGGGGTATGCGGATCATGACACGTAATAGGTGCGTATAACTTGCAAGATCGGATCAAGACCACAAAAATATTCATGAAAACATAAAGGGTTCAGATCTGAAATCATGGCACTCGGGCCCTAGTGACAAGCATTAAGCATAGCAAAGTCATAGCAACATCAATCTCATAACATAGTGGATACTAGGGATCAAGCCCTAACAAAACTAGCTCGATTACATGATAAATCTCATCCAACCCATCACCGTCCAGCAAGCCTACGAAGGAATTACTCACTCCCGGAGGTGGGCATCATGAAATTGGTGATGAAGGATGGTTGGTGATGACGATGCCGGAAGATCCCCCTCTCCGGAGCCCCAAACGGATTCCAGATCTGGCCTCCCGATGAAGAACAGGAGGTGGCGGCGGCTCCGTATCGTGAAACGTGATAAAACTTCCTCTCCTATTTTTTTTCTCTGGAATTGTGAATTTATAGGCCTGGAATTAGGGTCAGCGGAGCCACATGGTCCCCACGAGGTACCAGGGCGCGCCTGGGGGGTGGCGCGCCCTGGTGCCTCGTGGGCAGCAGGTGGCCCCCCTCCTGTTGATTCTTGGGCCAATAATTTTTATATATTCCATAAAAATTCTCCAAAAAGTTTCGTCCAAATCCAAGAACTTTTATTTCTGCACAAAAACAACACCATGGCAATTCTGCTGAAAACAGCGTCAGTCCGGGTTAGTTCCATTCAAATCATGCAAATTAGAGTCCAAAACAAGAGCAAAAGTGTTTGGAAAAGTAGATACGACGGAGACGTATCACATCCAAACCCCGTGATATGATACGCTCTATCACACATAAGCCACCTTATATCTTTCTCAAAATAGCCACCATACCTACCTATTATGGCATTTCCATACCCATTCTGAGATATATTGCCATGAAACTTCCACCGTTCCGTCACATGACTTGTGTGTTCATCATTATATTGCTTTGCATGATCATATAGAGCTGGCATGATATTTGTGGCACAGCCACCGTTCATCATTATCATACATGTTACGCTAGATCATTGCACATCCTGGTACACTGCTAGAGGCATTCATATAGAGTCATATTGTTTCAGTTATCGAGTTGTAAGTAAATAAAAGTGTGATGATCACCATTATTAGAGCATTGTCCCAGTGAGGAAAGGATGATGGAGACCATGATTCCCCCACAAGTCGGGATGAGACTCCGGACGAAAAAAAAAGAAAAAAAAAGAGGCCAACAAAAAAAAGATAAAGAGAGAAGGGGCAATGTTACTATCCTTTTTCCACACTTGTGCTTCAGAGTAGCACCATGTTCTTCATATAGAGAGTCTTCTATGTTGTCACTTTCATATACTAGTGGGAATTTTTCATTATAGAACTTGGCTTGTATATTCCGATGATGGGCTTCCTCAAATGCCCGAGGTCTTCATGAGCAAGCAAGTTGGATGCACACCCACTTAGTTTCTGTTGAGCTTTCATACACTTATAGCTCTTTGTGCATCTATTGCATGGCAATCCCTACTCCTCACATTGATATCGATTGATGGGCATCTCCATAGCCCGTTGATCTGCCGAGTTGATGCGAGATTTTCTTCCTTTTTGACTTCCCTTATTGATCTCTACCACCGCATTCTATTCCACCTATAGTGCTATATTTATGGCTCATGCTCATGTATTACGTGAGGTTGAAAATGCTGAAGCACGTTATAAGTATGATCCAATTGCCTGGTTTAACACCGGGGTGCTCATGATTTATATTAATGCGATGGAGGCGGAGTCATGCCATGCTAACATGATAAAAATGAGTGGGGATAACATTCGTTAAGGATCATATATTTTGAAAGTTTAATGATTATGCTTCTTATATTCATGGATATTATTATGCTGATGTTGTTACTTAATTGTTTCTCAATATTTATACCATAAAGAGATTACATGATAAACATGTTAGGTAGCATTCAACATCAAAAATTTTGTTTTCATCATTTACCTACTCGAGGACGAGCAGGAATTAAGCTTGGGGATGCTGATACGTCTCCAATGTATCTATAATTTTTGATAGTTTCATGCTATTGTATTATCAATCTTGGATGCTTTATATGCATATTTATGCTATTTTATTTCATTTTTCGGGACTAACCTATTAACCCAGTGCCTAGTGCCAGTTCCTGTTTTTTTTCTTGTTTTTGGCTTTTCAGAAAATCAATATCAAACGAAGTCCAAACGGAATAAAAAATTTAAAAGTATTTTTTCTGGACCAGAAGGGACCCCTAGAAGGTTCGGGAGGAGGCCAGAAGAGCTACGAGAGAGCCACGAGCTCACAGGGCGCGCCCCAGGGGGGGTAGGAGCGCCCCCTGAGCTCGTGGGCCCCACGCAACTCTGATTGACCTAATTCCACCTCTATAAATTCCCAAATATTACCAAACCAATAGAGAGCCACCCTAAATAACTTTTCTGCCGCCGCAAGCTTCTGTTCTTCCGCGATCCCATCTGGAGGCTTTTTCCGGTACTCTGCCGGAGGGGGAATCGATCACGGAGGGCTTCTACATCAACCTTGCTGCCCTACCGATGATCTGTGAGTAGCTCACCATAGACCTACGGGTCCATAGCTAGTAGCTAGATGGCTTCTTCTCTCTTTGATCTTCAATACAATGTTCTTCCCGATCTTCTTGGAGTTCTATTCGATGTAATCTTCTTTTGCGGTGTGTTTGTTGGGATTCGATGAATTATGGGTTTATGATCAGATTATTCATTGAAAGTAATTGAGTCTTTTCTGAACTTTATTATGCATGATTATGATAGCTTTGTATTTCTCTCCTATCTATCCGTTTGGTTTGGCCAACTAGATTGATTTATCTTCAGTGGGAGAGGTGCTTTGTAGTGTGTTCAATCTTGCGGTGTCCTCACCCAGTGATAGAAGGTGACGAGGCATGTATTGTATTGTTGCTACTAAGGATAAAACGATGGGGTTTATTCATATTGATTGAGTTTACTTTGTCTACATCATGTCATCTTGCTTAAGGCGTTACTCTGTTTGTCATGAACTTAATGCCATAGATGCATGCTGGATAGCGGTCGATTGGTGGAGTATAGTAGTAGATGCAGGCATGAGTCGGTCTACTTGTCACGGACATGATGCCTATATGTGTGATCATTGCCATGAATATGTCATAACTATGCGCTTTTCTATCAATTGCCCAACAGTAATTTGTTTACCCACCGTATGCTATGTGTTTGAGAGAGAATCCTCTAGTGAAAACTATGCCCCCCGGGTCTACTTAAATCATATTATAAAAAACAAAAATACCTTGCTGCAATTTATTTACTTTTATTTTGTTTTGCAATTTATCTATCTACCTATACAAGATTTGATCCTTGCAACTAACGAGTTCAAGGGGATTGAAAACCCTCTTGCCCGCGTTGGTTGCAAGTATTTGCTTTTGTGTGTGCAGGTGCCGTTCACTAGGATTTGCGTGGTTCGCCTTTTGGTTCGATAAACCTTGGTTCTCACTAAGGGAAATACTTATCTCTACTGTACTGCTTAACCCTTCCTATTCGGGGAAAATCCCAACGCAGCTCACAAGTAGCAATATCCACTTGTGGCTTTCATCTCATCAACATCAGATATCCAATTCAAATCACTATACCCTTTAAGTACCATCGGGTACCTAGAATAGTGAATTCCGTAGTTCACAGTACCTTGCAAATAACGCATGACTCGCTCAACAGCATGCCAGTGCACAACTCTCATATTGGGAATAAACCGGCTCAGTTTGCACACCGCAAATGAGATTTCAGGACGAGTAGCACAAGCTAGGTACATGAGTGAACCAATCACTTGAGAGTATCTCAATTGATCTACAACCGTGCCTTCGAACTTTCAGATCTGCACGCTAGGATCATATGGTGTTGCCGAAGGTTTGTAGTCCGAATATCCAAAACGACTAAAAATCTTCTCAACATAGTGGGATTGCAGAAGTGTCATTCCACCCTCAGTATCTCTCAGTAGCTTGATGTTCAGGATAACATCAGCCACACCAAGGTCTTTCATCTCAAAGTTATGAGATAGAAAAGTCTTAACCTCCTCAATGACTTTGAGGTGGGTCCCAAATATCAGTATGTTATCGACATACAGACAAAGTATAACTTCTTCGCCCCCACCATGGCGATAGTATACACATTTTTCAGCTCCATTAACAACAAAGCCAACATATGTCAAAGTTGTATTAAACTTCTCATGCCATTACTTAGGCGCTTGTTTCAGGTCATACGAAGATTTCAATAGCTTGCACACCTTTCTTTCCTAACCATTTACTACAAAGCCATCTGGCTCTTGCATGTCAATTTTCTCGTCTAGCTCTCCGTTAAGGAAAGTCGTCTTAACGTACATCTGATGAACGAGAAGACCATGCGAGGCAGCCAACGAGAGTAACACTCGAATGGTTGTTAGTCTAGCCACAGGTGAGTAAGTATTGAAGAAATCTTCTTCTTCTTTCTAAGTATAACCCTTGGCCACAAGTCTAGCCTTGTACTTCTCAACAGTACCATCGGGCCTAAGCTTCTTTTTGAACACCCACTTACATCCCAATGGTTGGCAACCATAAGGACGATCAGTGATTTCCCATGTCCCGTTAGCCAAGATGGAATCCATCTCACTATGGACCGCATCCTTCCAGTAGTTAGCATCCGGTGATGCATAAGCTTCTGAATTGGAACTGGGAGTGTCATCCACGAGGTACACGAGGAAATCATCACCAAAGGACTTTACAGTCATATGTATCTTGCTCCTAACAAGAGCTTCCTCGTCATCCTCCATGGAAATTTCATCACTTTTGTGTTAATAATATTCCATCGGAATGGCAGGTTCAGAAGTCTCATAGGATTCCAGTCTAGAAGTGCTTTGTATATCTCTCATGGGAAAAATATCCTCAAAGAGTGTAGCATCTTTAGGCTCCATGATCGTACCGACCTTCACATCGTATACATCAGATTTCACCACTAGAAATCTATAGCCAACTCTATACTTGGCATAGCCCCAAAAAACGCAGTCCACGGTCTTTGGTCTAAACTTACGCTTTTTGGTTATCCGCACGTTGATTTTCGCCAAACAGCCCCAAGTGTGCAAGTACGAGAGTGTAGTTCTTTTCTTCTCCCATTGCTCATAGGGAGTAGTCTCATTATCCTTCATGGGAAATTTATTCAGGACATGACATGATGTCAATACGGCCTCCCCCACCATGCCTTGGATAAACCTGATGTATCTAACATGGCGTTAACCAAATTTGTTAGAGTACGGGTTTTCCGTTCGGCAACCCCGTTTGACTGGGGTGAATAGGGAGGCGTCCACTCATGAATAATACCATGTTCCGCACAAAATAAATAGAACTCATTAGAAAAGTACTCTCCACCACGATCAGACCGAACTCGTTTTATTTTATTTTTAAGTTGGTTCTCAACTTCTGCCTTATAGATTTTTAAAGTAGCGTAGAACCTCATCCTTCGTGTTTAACAAATACACATAGCAGAATCTAGTGGAATCATCAATCAATGTCATGAAATATTTCTTTCCACCTTTAGTCAACACACAATACATCTCGCACAGATCTAAATGTATGAGCTCTAGTGGTGCCAGGTGTCTCTCCTTCGCAGGCTTGTGAGGCTTACAAGGTTTCTTAGATTGCACGCACGCATGGCACTTAGAGCCTTTGGCTAAAGTGAAACTCGGGAATAGATCCATCTTAGCTAGCCGCGTCATACAACCGAAATTAATGTGACAAAGACATGAATGCCAAACCTCAGATTCGTTCATGCTAGAATGAGTTTGCTTCACGACTTTATTACAGAAATCCGCTAGGGAAAGGCAGAACAAACCTCCGCAATCATATCATTTTCCAACAAACAGTCCATACCGAGATACGACTACTTTATTGGACTCAAATACTAACTTAAACCCTTCTTACATAAAAGGGAGCCACTAACGAGATTCTTCTTGATGGCGGGGACATGCTGCACGTTCTTCAGTTGCACGATCTTTCCCGAAGTAAACTTCAGATCTACTGTGCCAACACCATGAATAGAAGCATGCGAGCCATTCCTCATCAGGACGGAGCAATCTCGTGCGACCTGGTAAGAAGAGAACAAAGACATATCAGCACACACATGAATATTTGCACCTGTGTCAACCCACCAATCAGTGGACTGACAAATTGAAAGTACGGTAAACATATTACCATACCCAGATGCCCCATCATTGTTGCTCATAGTCACATTGACAGACTTGGAGTCCTGTCCTGGCTTCTTGTACTTGTTTGGGCACTTGTTTGCCAAATATTCCTCTGAACCACAAGTAAAGCAGCCATCTATCTTTTTGTCTTTCTTCTTACCCTTCTTCTTGAAGGTAGTATTCTGCCGGACAGTGTTCTTTCCCTTGAACTTGTGGAAATTCTTCTGCACCACATTGGCGCTAGAAGAACCCTCTACCCCTTTTATGTGTGAGTCCTTTGCTCTCGAGTTCTGCTCAATACTTAGATGACCGATGACATCCTCAACAGAGAATTCACGTCTCAAGTGCTTGAGAGAAGTAGCAAAGTTCATCCATCCAGGAGGAGTTTTGCAATAATGCAACCTGCGACAAACTTGTCCGATAACTCACACTTTATGAGCTCCAGCTCCTTAGCGATGCACTGTATCTCATGAGCCTGGTCCAATACAAAACGGTTATCAACCATCCTGTAATCATGGAACTGCTCCATAGCATACAGATCGGTTCCAGCATCGGTTGCGCCGAACTTAACTTCGAGCGCATCCCACAAGTTTTGGCAACCCGCATATGAATACATGCGTCAACCAACTTTTCTCCAATAACACTCAGAACTTCTCACACAAAGATGGTGGTTGCCTCCCTAAATGCCTTCTCCTGTTCAGGGGCAATCATTTCCGTGGGAGACACACCACCAACCCAGAACACGTTCATCTTTGTGAGCCACAAGGTGGTCCTTTGTCTGCCAACGCTTAAAATGCGTTCCGGTAAACTTTTTCGGTTTCGGTGCAGCGGCAAAGCCTTGAATCGAAAAGTTCCTAAAATAAGGATTTTGGATTGCTGGAAATATTAGCACCTTATCGATTAATCTAATCCACGAGTAAACAGTAAGCATGGCAATCACAGTATGCAACTCATAACGATACCTGCTACTTGTAGACTGTGTTGGTATTTCTACGAAGAGGAGAGGATGATGCAGTATAGTAGAGATAAGTATTTCCCTCAGTTAAGAACCAAGGTTATTGCTACTTGTAGACTGCGTTGGTATTTCCCCGAAGAGGAGAGGATGATGCAGTATAGTAGAGATAAGTATTTCCCTCAGTTAAGAACCAAGGTTATCAATCCAGTAGGAGAACCAAGCAAAATTCCTTTAAGCGCACCTGCACACACAAGAGCAAACACTTGCACCCAACGCAAATAAGAGGGTTGTCCATCCTCTTAGCGGTTATTTGCAAGGATTAAATCTTATAGAGAGAAATAGATAAACTAAAATACTAAATAAAATAAAAGTAAATAAATTGCAGTAAGGTATTGTTGAGTTTTTAATATATGATAAAGTAGACCCGGGGGCCATAGTTTTCACTAGAGGCTTCTCTATCGAACACATAGCATACGGTGGGTAAACAAATTACTGTTGGGCAATTGATAGAAAAGCAAATAATTATGATGGATTCATGGCAATGATCATGTATATAGGCATCACATCCGAGACAAGTAGACCGACTCCTGCCTGCATCTACTACTATTACTCCATCCATCGACCGCTATCCAGCATGCATCTAGGGTATTAAGTTGATAAAAACAGAGTAACGCCTTAGGCAAGATGACATGATGTAGACAAAGTAAACTCAAGCAATATGATTAAACCCCATCTTTTTATCCTTAATGGCAACAATACAAATATGTGTCATGTCCCCTTCTGTCACTGGGATTGAGCACCGCAAGATTGAACCCATCACAAAGCACGTCTCCCATTGCAAGATAAATCAATCTAGTAGGCCAAACCAAATCGATAGATCAGAGAGAAATAAAAAGCTATAATAATCATGCATAAAAGAGTTCAGAGAAGACTCAAATATTTCTCATGAATAATCTGATCATAAACTCACATTTTTTTTTCATTTTTTTGAACCTTGAGGATAGTGGGAAAGGCTCCCACTGACTTTGTATTAGCTGTTAGAGGGTCTTACAAGTACAAGCAAATTACATGATGATATAGGGGTTGGGAGGTTAGAGAAGAGAAGGGGGATGGGGAAGGTTACAAAGTTTGAACAAATTTAAGGATGAAAGGTTCTAGTTTCTGGTTAGCCCTATGAACTAGTAGGGCAAAATCACTCTTAAATCTAGACAACCAAGAGCCATGCGTGGGGGGGATCCCTCTGAACAGTTTATCATTGCGCTCTTTCCAAATCCCCCAGGCCGCCACTGCAAATACCTCCATGAACATGGGCCTGTTCCAGGCCGCCCTACCAGCATGAACCATGAGCAGCCTACAATCAACATCCGGCCAAGTGATACCAAGGGTTCTCCAGCAGTCAACGCTAAACGGGCACTTAAAGAACAGATGTGACAAAGTTTCTTCTGGGGGTTGTGGTAGAGGAGGCAGCTGTAGTCGTCATCCCTAATTTTGTAGTGTCTCCGTTTTAGCATGTTCCTGGTATTAAGACGATCTGCAAATAGTAGCCACAGGAAGACCTTCCACTGCATGGTGCATTTGGATTTCCAAATCCAGTCAAAAGTGTCATCAACCTGCATCTCACCGAAACAATGCATGTAAAACTTGCTAGCCTTGAAGGAGTCCCCACCCCAGACGCAGCACCAAACATCACTGGACGCAGACTGAGGGTCAAAGTTCTCTATCTCTCTTTGCAGGTCTCGAATCTCACCCCTGGCCTCGACTGATAACGGCAAATGAAAGATTTGGCTCAGGGAATCCGACGACAGCAGCTTTCTAACTGAGATGTCCTCATTTGTAGCAAACGAGAATGCCCGCGGATGTGAGGTGGCAATAACTTCCGTGCTCCAAAGATCTTTCCAAAACAGTACCGAGTCGCCCGCAGCCACTTTGACACGAGTCACCCCCCTATAGATATCTGACAAGCTGAGAAGATCCCTCCACCAAAATGATCCGCATGGATCAGTTGCATGGGGAATTTTTTCCACATAGTATGTACTCCATATTAAATGCACCCAAGGGACGTCAGTCTTATTATAGAACTTGTGTAGTTGTTTCAGTAACAAGCCTTGGTTCTGAATCTTGAGATTAATCACGCCCAGGCCTCCTCTGTTCTTCGGACGACAAACTAATTCCCACGCCGACAGAGAGTTCCCTCTGATCCCATCATCACATCTTTTTTGCCATAGGCAGCACCTACGCAGCTTGTCCAGATGTTCCACAATCTTCGGATTGATCTAGATCGAGCACATGGCGTAGATGGCCAACGATGTGATGACAGAATTAACAAGAGTGAGCTTAGATCCGTAGTCTAGTAGTGAGGCAGCCGCGGGCACACGTCTCTGCACCGAGGAGACGAGTGGCATGAGATCCATGACAGTCGGTCGTGTGGTGCCCATCGGCAGACCCAGATAAGTAAAGGGCATCTGCCCCACCACACAACCTAAGATTTGAGCCAAGTTAGCCGCTTCCACATGATCGAGGTTGATGGGCAATAGTGTGGACTTACTGAAATTTATTTTCAGACCAACTAAAGTGGCATAATTGAGCAGGATTTCTCTTAGTTTTTCGACTTGGCGTGGGCATGCTGGCAGGACGGCAATGGTATCATCCGCATATTGGATCACTGGGTAGTGGCCGATGTCTGTCGGGATGGGTTGCTGGAGGAGACCTGTACGATGTGCATCATTGATCGCAGCTTGCAAGAGATCGGCTGCAAGTATGAAGATCAATGGCGACAGGGGGTCGCCCTGACGAACACCCCGTTTACATAGGAACTGTCGGCCAGGATTTCCATTGAGCATAACCGCAGATAAACCAGAAGAGAAGATACACTTCACCCATCCCAACCATTTTTCTGAGAAGCCCATGAGACGCATGATTTCAATCATAGGTTCGTGCTCAATCGTGTCAAATGCTTTGGCGAAGTCTAGTTTCAAAATATAACAAGCCCTCCCTGAGGCCTGGCATTGATGGATGTACTCGAACGCCCAAGCCAAGCAGTCTTGGATGGAGCGGCCCTTGAGGAATCCGTACTGGTTTCGATGAATAATGCGCAGGATCAGTTTTTGCAAGCAGTTCGCAAGAAGCTTAATTTGTGATCAGTTTCAGGCAGCAGTTAAGCAGAGTTATCGGTCGGAAGTCATTGGCAGTCTCAGGCGACTGAATTTTCGGGATGAGCATGATGTAGCCCGAGTTCAGACTCTGTAAATCAAGGTTTCCATCATAGAAATCCATGCATAACTTATAAAAGTCCTGTTTGATTATATGCCAACAAGATTTAAGGAAGCAACCATTAAACTCGTCTGGTCCAGGGGCTTGATCAGAGGGCATGTCTTTGACAACCTGGTCGATCTCATCACACGTGAAAGGCACTGTCAGTTCATCTAATCCCTCAACACGTCTGATGATTCTTGGAAGAACAAACCTCATATTAGTCTGATTGGATTGTCCTAATCTCTCCTTATAAGCCTGGAATAGGATGTTTTCCTTACCAGCATGGTCTGTGACAACCAAACCATCATGCAATTTCAGCGAAGCGATAGAGTTCTTACGGTAGCGTTCTGTCGCAGCAGATTGGAAAAACTTTGTATTATCTCCTCCACACTGAAACCACCTAATGGTAAACCTCTTTTTCCAATATTCTTGTTTATACTTTAACAAAACCAGCAAGTGATTCTTGAGAATGCCCCTGAATTTTTTTTCTGGGGTTGTCAGGGTCCTCTTATCCTCAAGCCCATCAAGCTTGCAGAGAGCCCAGTTTGTGTTGTCAATGCACAGATTCAGACGACAGATGCCCCTGCTCCATGCCTTGAGGGCATACCTCAGGTTTTTCAGTTTTTTGCAAAGACGTGCAACAGAGTTTGGTGCGTGACAGTTTTTAGACCAAGACTTCTGAACGGTTTCAAAGAACCCAGGGTGAGAAATCCAGAAATTCTCGAAGCGGAAAATTTTGCTTTTGGGCACAGAGGATTCAATGTTGACCACACATGGTGTATGGTCGGAAACTGGTTTAGGTAGAGGGTTAACCACTGTATTGGGGTAAGTTGTTGTCCAGTTGGCCGACGTGAAGTACCAATCAATTTGTTCCAAGAGCGGGTTCGATTGCATATTACTCCACGTGTACATTCTACCCTTGATGGGGAGTTCAACAAGGGACTGGGAATTGATAAAATCATTGAATTTGAGCATGTCACCTGCACTGCCACCCGGTTTATTACGGTTTTCTGGACTTCTTATGTAATTAAAATCACCAATAATTAACCAATCCTCTCTGTCCGGGATGTCAAGATCGAAAAGCCAAGAAGTGAAAAGAGCACGATCCGGCCCATCACACGGCCCATAAACATTTACCAAAGACCAATCTTTTGCAGTTTGCACGGAAGTGAACTTAATACCAACAGCAAAAGGTTCATTAAATAGAGTAACACCAGAAAATTCAGAACCATCCCAAATGGTAATAATGCCACCAGATGCACCATTAGAGGGCATATAAACGTACTAGTCAAATCGCTTAGGACAGAATAGCTTAATAAAAGTTTTGTCAAACATAACCCTCTTTGTTTCTTGCAAGCAAATTATTGAACACCCACTGGAGCTAATGGCATTACGAAGAGCAAGTTGCTTATCTTCAGAATTGATCCCACGAACATTCCAACAAAGAACTCTCCAATGCTTTCTCTGCGCCATCCTATCCTTCTGCACTGGCATCATCTCCCTGAGGCTTGGCTAGCAATTTCTCCTGACTAATTAGGTTTGGAGGAACACCACACATATTGATCCCAATATTCTGCATAGTGACGATTGTAGTGGGGATAGGGACCTCATTGTGTGTCACTTTCTTATTCGTCGCCACTGCCAGCAGGGTAGCAGTGGAAGAGCAACAGACAAAAGGAGCCTTTCTGGGCTTGACCTTTGAGCTCACAACTTTTTTATCAGAAGGCGGAGGAATTCTAAAACCATCATACTTGTTGCTCCTAGAGCTGCGCCTGAGCAGAGTGGTGTCAATGTGCTTAGTCTCATTCATTTCCAACCTACCCATGGGGCTTAGAGATACCTGTAATGCAGACTCAGCCTCTGGTGACCCAAAAGAATGATTTCCTGTGTTCTCCTCATAGAGCGGCCCATAGGGGGGAAAGACTGTGGCGGGAGGTGAAGTGTTTGAAACTTGGGATCCCATCAGTGACCCATGGGCCACTAAGAAAGAGTCGCCATCTCCATAGTTTCTGACAACAGCAGCAGGGCAGGGTATGTTCATAACAAAGCGTTCCCAAATCTCTCTACTAATAAATATCTCATTGGGTAAAGCCAGGGAGAAATGATGTTCAGTAGACCAAACAGTCCCGGTCTGAGAGAGTTGTTGATGAACCACTCGACTGACAGAGACACATATATTAGCGAGGTTAACAGGATATTGTCCAGCAGCTTTATGCACATAGCTCTCAATCCTGGGTATGAAGCGTCCAAAAGAGATGTTCCATATCCAGTTAAGCAGTTCGTTGCCATCAAATACCCAGAGAGTTTGGGTCACTCCGCTTGCACGAACAAACTGAAGTTCTGGAGTGTCAATGCCTCTGACAGAGTTATCAGCCGCCTCGGCATCTTGGGGATCATCTGTGATATTGTTCTCCGCAGTAACACCATGTGGCAGAACCGGCGAAAGGCAAGCAAATGGAAGCAGGGAGGTCGAAGCGGGAAAAATCTCATTAACAGGATATGTATCCCTATTATTCTGTTTAGGGACCCAGATTTTCTTGTTAGTTGGGGTTATCTTAACTATCTGAGCTGCAACCCTGCGGGTAGACGTGGCGGGCGACGAAGTAACTTGTCCCTTTGGTTTCCAAGTTAGGTAGCGAACCTCTCTGAATGACGAGCCGCAGTCAAATGTGCGATGGCCCAGTAGGCCACATTGAGCGCAACTTTTACGTGCAAGATAGAATCCTAGCCCATGATCCGATCTGTTGCAGATGTCGCATGATATTATATTTGTGGACGTCCCCTGGCCACAGATACATGCACGTTCAAAAATATTGCACCCTTTGCAGCGAAGAGCCGTGCACTCCGAATCTAAATGGCCATGTGCAAAACAGTATGTGCATCTGAATAATTTGTTATGAATAAATTTAGAGGAGGGCACAGCTACAATCCGAAGAGTTCTCTTGATTTCAGTATTTGAATATCCAGCCTGCCATAAGTCCAGGATATGATGCAGTTTCTCTTCAGAGATAGAATTCCATGCGAAAGCGTGATAATCAGCCCCCACAAAACTAGGAAGAACATCCAAATTATTGGGCAATATGTGTGTCGGTTGCAACGTACCAAACTGAAGGCTACCACCCAAGGGTAGTTCCGAAGATATAGGAGTTTCCTTGGTATCACTGATCCCAACAGAATTCAAATTTTCGCCATGGACATCAATACGTTTTGCTGAATCTGATTCAGATTGATCCATCGTACGAGCACCAAACAGATCAAAAGAACAAGAATTTAATATGTCAAATTTGTCTAAGACCGAAGAAGCACCAGAAGTGTCCTTGGTAGCACTATGGTGCAGAAAACCCAGGTTATGTTTCACTGCCGAGACTTGATGAGGCATAGCCTCTAGAAAAGAATGATCAATCATCGTAGGTGGAACATGATAAACCCAATTATCCTTGAATAAAAGAAAGCGGTAGACGAAATCCGGCCAAACTCTATCTCGAAGCCCATAGATGAAATGTCCAACCTTGTTAGAGGCCACAGAGAAACGAAAGATCCGATCACCAAGCTGCTGCACCTTAAATCCAGAAGCAATTCCACCAATACAGCATTGCAAAGCGAGCCCAACCGAATCCGGAGAGAGATGGAAAGATGCATAGGGGAAGGTTGCCACCAAGAAGAATTCCTTGGAGGTTGGGGAGGGAACGAAGTGAACGGGAGATTTGAAACGCCGACGCACCTGAGCCTCCACCGCGAGGCCGGGGTTGAAATCCCAGTGAAGGAGGCCCTCCATGGCCGGATCTAGAGATCTCCATGGCGTGGGAGGGTAGTGGGAGGGTGGTGGGAGATCGCCATGGCCGGGGTTGAATACCTCTCCTCTATATATGATAGCCTAAACTCACAATTCATCGGATCCCAACAAACACACCGCAAAAGAAGATTACATCGGATAGAACTCCAAGAACATCGAGGAGAACATGGTATTGAAGATCAAAGAGAGAGAAGAAGCCATCTAGCTACTAGCTATGGACCCGTAGGTCTGTGGTAAACTACTCATACATCATCGGAAGGGCAGCAAGGTTGATGAACAAGCCCTCCGTGATCGATTCCCCCTCCGGCAGAGTACCGAAAAAGGCCTCCAGATGGGATGGCGGAAGAACAGAGGCTTGCGGCAGTGGAAAGGTTTTCTCTTCTGTCTCTTTGGTATATTGGGAATATTTTAGAATTTATAGCGCTGGAATTAGATCAGGAGGAGCAACGAGGGGCCCACAAGCCTGGGGGGCGCGCCTCCTCGTGGCTCTTCTGGTCTTCTCCCGAAGCTTCGTGGGTCTCTTCCGGTCTAGAAAAAATTAATCCAAAGTTTTTTTCTCGTTTGGACACTTTTTGATAATGATTTTCTGAAAAAGCAAAAACAAGCAGAAAACAGCAACTGGCACTGGGTACTGGGTTAATAGGTTAGTCCCAAAAAATGATATATAATGGCATATAATTGCATATAAAACATCCAAGATTGATACTATAATAGCATCGAACAATAAAAAATTATAGATACGTTGGAGACGTATCAAGCATCCCCAAGCTTAATTCCTGCTCGTCCTCGAGTAGGTAAATGATAAAAACAAAAATTTTGATGTGGAATGCTACCTAACATGTTTCATCATGTAATCTTTCTCTTACGGTATGAATAATAAGATCCGAATGATTCAAAGCAATAGTCTATAGTTTGACATAAAGACATCAATACTCAGGCATACTAATAAACAATGATGACTTTCAAAATAAAAATGATAAAGAAAGTTATCCCTACAAAATCATATAATCCTGTCATGCTCCATCTTCTTAACACAAAATATTTATCATGAACAACCCCGGTTTTAGCCAAGCAATTGGTTCATACTTTTTATCGCGCTTCAGCTTTGTCAACTCCCACGCAATACATGAGCGCAAGCCATGGATATAGCACTATGGGTGGAATAGAGTGTGGTGGTAGAGATCAATAAGGGGAAGTCAAAAATAAGAAGATAGTCTCACATCGACGAGGCTAATCAACGGGCTATGGAGATGTCCATGAATTGATGCCAATGCGAGGAGTAGGGATTGCCATGCAACAGATGCACTAAGAGCTATGAGTGTATGAAAGCTCAACATGAAAACTAAGTGGGTGTGCATCCAACTTGCTTGCTCATGAAGACCTCGGGCATTTGAGGAAGCCCATCATCGGAATATACAAGCCAAGTTCTATAATGAAAAATTCCCACTAGTATATGAAAGTGAAAAAATAGGAGACTCTCTATATGAAAAACATGGTGCTACTCTGAAGCACAAGTCTGGAAAAAGGATAGTAACATTGCCCCTTCTCTCTTTTTCTCTCATTTTTTTGTGGGCTCTTTTTGGCCTCTCTTTTTTAGAACAGTCTCATGGACCTCATCCCCACTTTTTCGAGGACTCGTTAGTCTCCACCATTCTTTCCTCACTGGGACAATGCTCTAATAATGATGATCATCATACTTTTATTTACTTACAATTCAATATTACAACTCGATACTAGAACAAAAATATGAATCTATATGAATGCCTCTGGCAGTGTACCAGGATCAGTGGCAAAGGCAGGAATAATTTTCAGGTGTGGCGGAATTTATGAAGGACAAAACCGTGTACAATGCAACTATGAAAGAGCTCAAAATAATTTCAACAAATACAAAAATTAAGTTTTGGCACTCAAAATAACTCACGAGATGAGGATTATATGGATAACCACTCGCTAATTTTATCATATACATTAACTAGATAAAATTAACCGATTAGTATATCCACAATGGGAGACCAGACCACTAGAATAAATTTACTGCACAAGTACATACGTGACTGGAACTAGGACTGAAGATAATTGATCTAGCTAAATTTCAGTTGATGGCAACAAAAATATACCTTCCATCGCTACTCGATATTCTTCTTAGGCCCCATGTGCTCACCGGTTGCAGTTTTGTTGAGTCGGCGGCGGCGGCCGCCGTGGCCTGGCCTCATTGGTCGAAAGCCATTTGTGGGCACAACCTCGCCAAGTCACCGTCATCGGTCGCGGCCTCGCCTCGTTGGTCGGCCTCGTCTGCCGCTGGTTGCTACCGCCTACCGGCCGCCGCCTTCGTTATGCACGATCGCAATTTGCAAATGAGTATAGGAGTAGTCGCGACGGTTTTCCCTAATCCACTATGTGCAGACGTCCAGTCAACTCATGGGGCGTGGCTCAGCTCAAAAATCAAAAGATGTATTGAGTACGATACGTATTTGTAGCAGAGTTTAGGTATGGCCAGCGCCAAACCTCGCCAGATTGCTGGCTTCGCCACTGACCAGGATGTGCAATGATGCTAGCATAACATGTATAAAAATGATGAACGGTGGCTGAGCCACAAATACTATGTCAGCTATATGATCATGCAAAGCAATATGACAATGACGATGTGTGTCATAAAAAATGGAACAGTGGAAGTTGCATGGCAATATATCTCGGAATGGCTATGGAAATGCCATGATAGGTAGGTATGGTGGTTGTTTTGAGGAAGATATAAGGAGGCTTATGTGTGATAGAGCGTATCATATCATAGGGTTTGGATGCACCGGCAAAGTTTGCACCAACTCTCGATGTGAGAAAGGGCGATGCACGGTACCGAACAGGCTAGCAAATTACGGAAGGGTGAGAGTGCGTATAATCCATGGACTCACATCAGTCATAAAGAACTCACATACTTATTGCGAAAGTTTATTAGCCCTCAAAGCAAAGTACTACTACGCATGCCCCTAGGGGGGAGATTGGTAGGAGTTAACCATCGCGCGCCCCTGACCGCCGCACAAAGGAAGACAATCAAGAATAAATCATGCTCCAACTTCTTAGCATAACGACAGACCATACGTGCATGCTTCGGGAATCACAAACCTTAACACCAATATTATTACTAAACCACAATTATCTACTAGCACCTCCCACATATTACCATCTTAATATCGCAAAACTATTGCAAGGATTCAAACTTATCATATTCAGTGATCTACATGAAATTTTTATTATATCCCTCTTGAATACCTATCATATCAGGACCAAATTCATAACCCGTGCATATTACCATTGCTATTCATTAGACTCTCAAAAAGATATAAGTGAAGCATGAGAGTGCAACTATTTCTTTAAAATATATCCACCGTAGTGCTCTAAAAGATATAAGTGAAGCACTAGAGCAACTGCCTAGCTCAAAAGATATAAGTGAAGCACATAGAGTATTCTAACAAATCACGAATAATGTGTGTCCCTCTCAAAAAGGTGTGTTCAGCAAAGATGATTGTGACAAACTAAAAAGCAAACAAACGATATCACAAGACGCTCCAAGTAAAACACATATCATGTGATGAATAAAAATATAGCTCCAAGTGAGTTACCGATAGATTGTAGACGAAAGAGGGGATGCCTCCCGGGGCATCCTGATGGGGAACGCGACAGAAAACAAAAAATTTCGGTATAGCGAGCACACCCAGGATCACTATGGAGATTGCATACAAGGTTTGATCTGATCCGTACCGACTCGTAGCGCAGCGGAAGAAGAGTCGGTGGAGATCGTTGGTGCAGATTCCCGCAGCTAGGATTTTACAACCTCCCAACCGCGAGAATGTACTCCCTCGTCGGACAGCCCTTCGGGAGGCGGTCGGACAGTCCCCCGGACAATGTCGCGGACAGCCCTTCGGGAGGACCCACGGAACCCGAACAGTTACCCGGACAGCCCTTCGGGAGGACGCCGGAAACTCGAACGGTAACTCGAACAGCCCTTCGGGCAAAAGATTGAAACTACGACCTCTCTACGGGGTTGCACACATACGGTGTCAACTATCCGGCAGGGCTTCGCCGTCCAGAACTAGTTCCTGCCGGAACCCAGACAGCCTTTCGGCTCTACGAAAAAACTCTTTTCGTGTGAGGGAGAAGAGAGAGCTAGCAAAGCATAGCATGTGTATGAGAGCACAAGGATGAGGAAGTTGGCTGCCCACTCACCTCTATTTATAGGCTAGCCAAGGGGTAAAGTTGTCATACAAAAACCCCAAAATGCCCATGGAATATCCCTTTCCTAAAAGGAATATGCCATATGGGAGTGCCATGTGGAGCACCATGGTGCCCCACCCATTCTTGGCCGGCCACACCCTTGGGGAACCCCCATGAGGGGCTGCCTTGGCCCCCAAGGCCTTCTAGAAACCTTTTTGGAAATATCCAAAAAGGTGTTTTCCACAAAAATCCAAAAAGCACTTTCACTATTCACGACGACATTTTTCAGCGTCTGATCGAACTGAAAATATTCATGTGGGCTTAGAACAATTCTAGTACCCACCAAAATAATTTTTAACGCGAGCTGGAACAATTCCGGTTTAGTGATTTCATCTGCGAAAAGCATCTGAAGCGGTTTCGGCAGCTCCGGAACATTTCCGGTTTTCATTCCAGAAAATTCCAAAAAGTTTCCAGAACGATTCTGGCACCCTCTAAGAATTATCAGGCATGTGCCAAGACCAATTTGACTTTATGGAATCCCCTGAAACAACTTTTCTAGTTTCACCGAAATTCATCCGGTGACCTCTCTCTGCGGAACTTTTCCGCTGTCCGAAACTTTTCCGGTGTCCGAAACTTTTTCGGTGTTTTTCTCTCAGACTCCCTGTCTAGTATTCAACAGATAGATGACCCTTAAGCGTGTGACCCTATAGGTTCGGTGAAGCATAGACATGACCCGGAACCCCTTCCGATCAATGATCAACATCGGAGCCGTGGACACCCATATCGATCCCTATACCCACACGAATAAATATTCGAGTGAACCTCCAGTTGCCGTATGCTATTCCTGTTGCTTCGCGATATGTTACAATAACCCGAGGTGAGACATGTAGGCATCCTCGTGGATCAACAACTTGTCCACAATGCCAGTTACCTCGTTGCCGGTATTGTTCTCTTTTCTCGTTCCCGTGTTCCGGCATCCCCGTGATCAAATCACAAGTGTCTGGCCAGATGATGATGGATACCGTAACACCGAGAGGGCCCAGAGATATCTCTCCATCGTTGGAGGAGCAAATCCCAATCTTGAGCTATCAAGTTACTTGACATACTTTTCCATGAACCCGTAAGCAGCCGTAATAGCCACCCTTTTACGGATGACGTTTAACAAACCCCAAAGTTCATGAAGCAAGCATGAAGAAACTCGATACTCTCATGGTCTAAGGAATCATGCAAACATTAACCATCTCTGTGTTATTTAACCATTAACTAGTGACGAATATATCTCATAGTATAACATCAATATTGGGTCGATTCAACACAAGTGTTCTACCAACATCGTGCCCTCAAAATTGCCGGCATAGCCATGCCCATGATCAGGAAAACAGGATCATCATGCAATACTTGAGCCAGTCTTAGAGGCAAGACTAGGAATACATTTTACCGTTTATTATACCACACGTGCACATGAGTTTCCCTCCAAGCCTCGTTTAATTTGCAGACTCGAGAATCATTGCAGTTATAGCATGGATCATAAACATTCATTACAAACTTGGAGATACAAAAGTAACTGATATTACTGCCTCTAGGGCATATCTCCTACAGTCTCCCACTTGCACTAGAGTCATAATCTAGTTACATGGCTTCCCTAACACCAATGGCAATCCGGTGTTGCTCATGCTTTGCTCGTGGTAGAGGCTTCGTCATCGGGTCTGACACATTCAGATCCGTGTGAACTTTGCGTACTTTCGCTAAACCTTCTTCGACATGATGTCGAATGAGTTTATATTTGCGTTGAATATGCATTGTCTTATGGTGCGAACATGGTTCCCTTGCCTGAGCCACGGCGCCACTATTATCACAATAGATCTCCACCGGGTCCACAGCACTTGGAACCACACCAAGGTCTTCAAGAAATTGCTTGATACCGACAGCTTTCTTGGAGGCTTCTGAAGCAGCAACATATTCCGCCTCCGTCGTAGAATCCGCCACAGTCTTTTGTTTGGAACTTTTCCAATCAACTGCGCCGCCGTTCAATATGAAAACATAGCCAGATTGAGATTTGAAGTCATCTGGGTCAGACATGAAGCCTGCATCAGTGTAACAACTTACAATGAGCTCTTCATCACCTCCGTACACAAGGAGTAAATCCTTGGTCCTTCTGAGGTACTTAAGAATACCCTTGACTGCGGCCCAGTGTTCCAATCCTGGATCACCTTGGTACCGGCTGCTAACACTTAGCGCATAGGAAACATCCGGTCTTGTACATAGCATGGCATACATAATAGAACCAACTGCCGAAGCATATGGAATATCATTCATTTGTACTCGCTCATCGAGGGTCCGAGGACTCTGATTCTTGCAAAGTACTGTGCCAGGTGACATGGGGAGTAGACCTTTCTTGGAGTTCTCCATGTTGAACCTTTTCAACACCTTGTCAATGTACGTGCTTTGGCTTAGCGCTATCAGGCGTCTTGATCTATCTCTATAGATCCTGATGCCCAATACATATGCCGCTTCGCCTAAGTCTTTCATTGAAAAACTCTTCTTCAATGAATCTTTTATTTCGCCAAGAAATTTCACATCATTTCCAATCAACAATATGTCATCCACATACAAGATTAGAAATGCTTTTGCGCTCCCACTAAACTTCTTGTACACACAAGATTCTTCATCGTTCCTGATGAAGCCAAACTCTTTGACCACTTCATCAAAACGAATATTCCAGCTCCTTGATGCTTGCTTCAGACCATAAATGGCTTTCTGAAGCTTACATACCTTTCCAGCATTCTTAGGATCGACAAAACCTTCTGGCTGTATCATGTATACATCCCTATCAAGGTTTCCATTTAGGAAAGCCGTTTTGACATCCATCTGCCATATTTCATAATCGAAATAAGCAGCAATTGCTAGTAATATCCGAACAGACCTAAGCATAGCTACGGGCGAGAAAGTCTCGTCGTAGTCCTCTCCTGGAACTTGCGTGAACCCTTTCGCGACAAGTCTAGCTTTGTGGATAGTAATGTTACCATCCGCGTCCGTCTTTCTTTTGAAAATCCATTTACAACCAATGGGTTTTACACCATCTGGAAGTTCTTCCAAGTTCCAAACTTGGTTTTCGTACATGGATTCCATTTCGGATCTCATGGCTTTGTGCCATTCCCTTGAGCTAGGCCCCGCCATCGCTTCCTTGTAGTGCGCAGGTTCATCGTCTTCAAGAATGAAGATTTCGTTATGAAACCATTCAGGTGGCTGGATAGCCCTACCTGATCTGCGCGGTTCAGTAACAACGGTGTTTGAAGTTTCCGCATCACATGCGACAACTTCCGGCTCGGTTGTAGGGATAATTAGCGGAATTTCTTCCGGTTCCTTAGCCATATCAACGGTTGCCGAAGATTCACTAATCTCATTAAGTTGTACTGTCCTCCCACCCACTTCTTTAGTGAGAAACTCTTTCTCGAGAAAGTGTGCAACCTTTGCGACAAACACTTTGCCCTCGGACTGGTGGTAGAAGGAATATCCAATGGTATTATTTGGATAACCTACAAAGTAACATTTGTCTGATCTAGGTTCTAGCTTGGTTGGCTGTAAACGTTTTACATATGCCTCACAACCCCAAACCTTGAGATGCGACACACTAGGTATCTTCCCATTCCACATCTCATGTGGTGTCGTCTCAACAGACTTAGACGGTGCTCTGTTTAATGTATAAGCGGCAGTTTCTAGTGCATGACCCCAAAAAGATATTGGTAGATCTGTAAGAGACATCATCGACCTTACCATGTCTAACAGGGTTCGGTTACGTCGTTCCGACACTCCGTTTCGCTGTGGAGTTCCGGGAGGCGTAAGCTGTGAAACGATTCCACGATCACTCAGATGTTGGCCAAACTCATGACTAAGATATTCGCCTCCGCGATCAGACCGCAGAAACTTAATCTTTTTGTCACGATGATTTTCTACCTCATTCTGAAATTCTTTGAACTTTTCAAAGGTTTCCGACTTATGCTTCATCAAGTAGATATAGCCATACCGACTTAAATCATCAGTAAAAGTCACGAAGTAAAAATACCCACCCCGTGCGGCCGTGTTCATTGGACCACATACATCACTATGTATTATTTCCAATAATTCACCCGCCCGTTCAGGATGACCCGTGAACGGCGTCTTGGTCATTTTTCCCATCAAGCAAGCTTCACATGTGTCAAATGATTCAAAATCAAGGGACGGTAAAACACCATCTTTATGGAGTCTTTGCATGCGTTTCTTTCCGATGTGGCCAAGCCGACAGTGCCACAAATAAGTGGCGGTGGTATCAGCCTTCTTAAGGCGTTTAGCATTCACGTTAAAGACATCATTTCCACATTCAAGATTTAGTATGAAAAGGCCCCCAACAATGGGTGCAAATCCATAAAACATATCCTTACAATAAAGTGAACAACCATTGTTCTCAGACTTGTAGGAGTACCCATCGTGTACTAAACATGATCCAGAGATAATGTTTCTACACAACAACGGAACAAAATAACAGTTACTAAGTTCCAAAATAAATCCTGAAGGGAGACGTAGAGGCATAATGCCGACGGCTTGAGCGGCGATCCCAGCGCCGTTCCCGACACGCATCACGACTTCATTCTTTGCCAGCTTGCGCACCTTCTGAAGCCCCTGTATCGAGTTGCAAATGTGAGCAACCGATCCGGTATCAAATACCCAAGACTTAGAATTTTCGCTAGCAAGCAAAACGTCAATGACATTAACTTGTATAACAATTATACCTTTTCCGGTTTTCCCAGACTTCTTATCTTCCAGATATTTCTTGCAGTTTCTCTTCCAGTGTCCTGTGCCCTTGCAGTAGAAGCACTCAGTTTCATTCTTGGCTCCGCCCTTAGATTTGCGTTGGAAGCCGGTCTTACCGGCGCCCTTGCCCTTCTTTGGCTTGCCTTTCTTTTTGAAACTGGCAGTTTTATTCACAAGCAACACTTGCTTGCGATTTTTCTGCAGTCCTCCTTCAGCAGTTTTCAGCATGGCAAGCACCTCATGAACTGTTTTGTCCAACCCATTCATGTGGTAGTTCATGACAAAACCTCCGTAAGAAGGGGGGAGTGAACAGAGCAACATGTCCATAACATGCTCATCTGGAAGTGGGAATTCCAGGGTTTTAAGCCTTTCAGCGTGGCCAATCATATTGACCACGTGTTCGCCAACTGAACTGCCCTCAGCCATCTTGGTCTCCGACATCATTTTCATGATATCAAAACGTTCAGACCGTGCATTAAACTTGTACAGAGCATCCAGATCCTTGATCATATCAAAGGAGTTATGGAATTCAAAACGTTTTTGAAGCTCTGAACTCATGCAAGACAGCATGAGGCACTGCACTAAGTTGAAATCATCATCCTTAGTGGCCCAGACATTTTGTATGTCTGCCGCGGCTGTTGCCGCCGGCTTAGGTGGAAGAGGTCCATCAAGCACGTACACTTTCTTAGCGCTCCTAAGGACAATCCTCAGGGTACGGACCCAGTCCGCATAGTTGTTTCCATTCGCAGCTAACTTCTCTTTCTCTAACATAGGGCCTAAGTTGAACGCGGTGTTGCGAGCCATTTGATCTACAACGGAAAACACAAGTTCATTTTAGACATTGTTCATAATGATTTTGGCACTAGTGAATAAACATATTTATTCTAAAGTGCGCTCCCACTCAAATCAATATCTCTCATAATTGATTGTGAGTGATGCAAGATCCAACTTTCAATTCAGCGTCAAGGATGTAACCATCTCAAGTGACGAGAATTTCAATTGGTAGGCCAACTTGCCAATCACATCTCTATGTGACTCTTGTTCATCTTTCGATGCGTGTGTTCCGAGCTCATGACTTTCATGCCTGAACGTCAAGACAACCAAGTGATCTCGCTGCGAGGTCTCAACTCACCCGCCTCACACTTCTCTAATCGTTCGTACCCATGTAACCATGTGATACCCCGAAGAGATAGGTGCCGTGACGGTGCTACACTTGGGAGAACACTAACTACTTGATATTTTGTGAGAGATCACCCTAATAAAAAGCGACTACCGCGCAATCAAAAGGGTGCATCATAAGGGATAAACATCTCTGGCAATTCATAATTAGCATGACATGGTATAGCCCCTTCTGACGGAGAAGTCAAGTATTTCTTCGTCTTCGGCATTCGCGTCTGTTCACCTTCGCGAAGATTGCCACCACCTTGTCGATGCACCAAATAATATTGCTATCTCTATAGCTAATAAAATAAGTGCATTACACAAGGTTGACACGCAGGTCATTAAAGTGCAATCATATGGCTCCAGCCATCATGCCGAATCATGACACGCAGGTCATGTTAATTACATCATATAGTCATCTCATACATAATCAAATTTAATGTGAGCATTGCTATACCACATCACATGCATAACCATCCTGCAAAACCAAGTTAGACGCCTCTAATCGGTTTATGCAAAATTTTATTTTACGTGGCTTCTAAGGTTTTTACTTAAACCGCAGCTACCACCGTTTATCATCAAGTATGATACTTCAAGTTGCTAGATTAACTTTCCAGGGTGTATGAAACACGAGACAGTAAAATCTCGAGCCCCATACTAAACTTCGTCATACGCGTGACCCCCGTGCAGATCATATCTGCATTGCCCTTCGTCTGCGAAACATCCATCTTTCTGTGACTAAAGTGGAACCCAAAGAACTGTTAGCTTCGTTGATCTGTCAATCAGCATACTCAGGAGCAGCATGAAAGGATCGCGGATTGCCAGAACTTTGTCAGATTCCACAATGCTGTCAAGATCAGGACTACGCAAATTCAAGGGAAGCAACAAGAAAATCGAGTAACAGATTTCATCTGCTACCCGCACAAATAATTTTCAGCAATAGATCTCATCTACTACCTAATTATATTGTGCAACACTCATACATCTCTATGTATTCTAGATCATAACATGCATCTACTCATAGCCTGGCTCATGATGCCACTGATGGGGAACGCGACAGAAAACAAAAAAATTCGGTATAGCGAGCACGCCCAGGATCACTATGGAGATTGCATACAAGGTTTGATCTGATCCGTACCGACTCGTAGCGCAGCGGAAGAAGAGTCGGTGGAGATCGTTGGTGCAGATTCCCGCAGCTAGGATTTTACAACCTCCCAACCGCGAGAATGTACTCCCTCGTCGGACAGCCCTTCGGGAGGCGGTCGGACAGTCTCCCGGACAATGTCGCGGACAGCCCTTCGGGAGGACCCACGGAACCCGAACAGTTACCCGGACAGCCCTTCGGGAGGACGCCGGAAACTCGAACGGTAACTCGAACAGCCCTTCGGGCAAAAGATCGAAACTACGACCTCTCTACGGGGTTGCACACATACGGTGTCAACTATCCGGCAGGGCTTCGCCGTCCAGAACTAGTTCCTGCCGGAACCCAGACAGCCTTTCGGCTCTACGAAAAAACTCGTTTCGTGTGAGGGAGAAGAGAGAGCTAGCAAAGCATAGCATGTGTATGAGAGCACAAGGATGAGGAAGTGGGCTGCCCACTCACCTCTATTTATAGGCTAGCCAAGGGGTAAAGTTGTCATACAAAAACCCCAAAATGCCCATGGAATATCCCTTTCCTAAAAGGAATATGCCATATGGGAGTGCCATGTGGAGCACCATGGTGCCCCACCCATTCTTGGCCGGCCACACCCTTGGGGAACCCCCATGAGGGGCTGCCTTGGCCCCCAAGGCCTTCTAGAAACCTTTTTGGAAATATCCAAAAAGGTGTTTTCCACAAAAATCCAAAAAGCACTTTCACTATTCACGACAACATTTTTCAGCGTCTGATCGAACTGAAAATATTCATGTGGGCTTAGAACAATTCTAGTACCCACCAAAATAATTTTCAACGCGAGCCGGAACAATTCCGGTTTAGTGATTTCATCTGCGAAAAGCATCTGAAGCGGTTTCGGCAGCTCCGGAACATTTCCGGTTTTCATTCCAGAAAATTCCAAAAAGTTTCCAGAACGATTCTGGCACCCTCTAAGAATTATCAGGCATGTGCCAAGACCAATTTGACTTTATGGAATCCCCTGAAACAACTTTTCTAGTTTCACCGAAATTCATCCGGTGACCTCTCTCTGCGGAACTTTTCCGCTGTCCGAAACTTTTCCGGTGTCCGAAACTTTTTCGGTGTTTTTCTCTCAGACTCCCTGTCTAGTATTCAACAGATAGATGACCCTTAAGCGTGTGACCCTATAGGTTCGGTGAAGCATAGACATGACCCGGAACCCCTTCCGATCAATGATCAACATCGGAGCCGTGGACACCCATATCGATCCCTATACCCACACGAATAAATATTCGAGTGAACCTCCAGTTGCCGTATGCTATTCCTGTTGCTTCGCGATATGTTACAATAACCCGAGGTGAGACATGTAGGCATCCTCGTGGATCAACAACTTGTCCACAATGCCAGTTACCTCGTTGCCGGTATTGTTCTCTTTTCTCGTTCCCGTGTTCCGGCATCCCCGTGATCAAATCACAAGTGTCTGGCCAGACGATGATGGATACCGTAACACCGAGAGGGCCCAGAGATATCTCTCCATCGTTGGAGGAGCAAATCCCAATCTTGAGCTATCAAGTTACTTGACATACTTTTCCATGAACCCGTAAGCAGCCGTAATAGCCACCCTTTTACGGATGACGTTTAACAAACCCCAAAGTTCATGAAGCAAGCATGAAGAAACTCGATACTCTCATGGTCTAAGGAATCATGCAAACATTAACCATCTCTGTGTTATTTAACCATTAACTAGTGACGAATATATCTCATAGTATAACATCAATATTGGGTCGATTCAACACAAGTGTTCTACCAACATCGTGCCCTCAAAATTGCCGGCATAGCCATGCCCATGATCAGGAAAACAGGATCATCATGCAATACTTGAGCCAGTCTTAGAGGCAAGACTAGGAATACATTTTACCGTTTATTATACCACACGTGCACATGAGTTTCCCTCCAAGCCTCGTTTAATTTGCAGACTCGAGAATCATTGCAGTTATAGCATGGATCATAAACATTCATTACAAACTTGGAGATACAAAAGTAACTGATATTACTGCCTCTAGGGCATATCTCCTACACATCCCCAAGCTTAGACGCTTGAGTCTTCCTTGAATATTACCTTGGGGTTCCTTGGGCATCCCCAAGCTTAGGCTCTTGCCGCTCCTTATTCCTTTATCCATCGTAGTCTCACCCAAAACTTGAAAACTTCAGCACACAAAACTCAACAGAAACCTCGTGAGATCCGTTAGTATAACAAACAAATCTTGAACTTTAGGTACTGTTGTAAATTGATTCATATTTAATATTGGTGTAATGCTACTCTAATCCAACTTCTCCATGACTCATACCCCCCGATACGATCCATAGATTCATCAAAATAAGCAAAGTATGCAACAAAAACAGAATCTGTCTAAAACAGAACAATCTGTAAAGATCTATTTAAAAGCCATACTTATGTTACTCTAAAAAGTCTGAAAAATTACGAAAACGTAAAAAATCCATATACCAATACTGTGTAAAAATTTCAGATTTTTCTGACGCTCCAGTACAGAATTAAAATTCTAGCACTGGACGCAAAACTTTTTGTTTTCCAAACAGCATCAATTATACTATCATCAACATCATCCCAAAGGCATTACTTGGCACAAACACTAATTAAAAGATAAAAACACAATCATAATAGAGGCTATAATTGTGTAAACACTCAAGAACAGAAATTAAAAACAAAAATTTATTTTATTCATTGGGTTGCCTCCCAACAAGCGCTATTGTTTTATGCCCCTAGCTAGGCATAATGCATAGTTTCAAGTGTTGTCATCCTTGGTTTACAACTCCTCAATTACACGCCCACTCTTTCTAGGAGAATAAACATAGGAGTTTCTTATCATCACACTTCTAGGCACAAAATCAAGAATTTTTCTTTCATAGATAGGTTCCTTTATTATATTAATAAAATTGGGATGCACGCTAATCATTTTTAAGTCCTCATTTCCCTTGCTAGAAGTAGCACCCTTAGTCTTAGGAACATACATAAACTTGCAATTTTTATTGGGGGTGGTCCTATCAATGTTTTTAGCGGAGGACAAAGCGGAACCTAAGTTATTGATATTTCTTCTAACTTGTCAATTCTAGCGGAGCTTTGTTCTATCTTTTCGTTAATTATCGGTTCCTTTTCCTTTAAAGTTTTCAAAGTAATTCCCACCTTAGAACCAAATTGAGTAATATGATTATGGACCTTTTTATCTAAATTTTCAAGATTTTCAATAGTAGGCATCTTATTTTCAATAGCTTCTAATCTTTGCATAACATGCTCCAAAGTCAATGCAGTTTCATTAATAATGATAGGGGGTGAACCCACTAATTTCCCACGGCATTGAAAGCATCCAAAGTGGGACACATCAAAAAATTCCCTCCGGCAATAGTGTCAAGCACAAATCTATACCAAGTAGTAACTCCCACATAAAAATTTCGAAGAAGAACTGTAGTGGATTGCTTACCAGTTGAGCTATTTTGAGCATCGTAAATCATATACCAAGCATCTTTTAAATTTTCTCCTCCCCTTTGTTTAAAATTTAGCACTTCATTTTCGGGAGTAATAGTAACAAGCGAAGAACTAACCATAGTGGTAAAGCAAACAAGAAACAAGCAAATAAAAATATTTTTGTATTTTTGTAAAAAAAATTAGAACTGGGGGAGATGAAAACGAGAGGCAAATGCAAATAATTATGACGGATTCATGGCAATGATCACGTATATAGGCATCACGTCCGAGACAAGTAGACCGACTCCTGCCTGCATCTACTACTATTACTCCACCCATCGACCGCTATCCAGCATGCATCTAGGGTATTAAGTTAATAAAACAGAGTAACGCCTTAAGCAAGATGACATGATGTAGACAAAGTAAACTCAAGCAATATGATTAAACCCCATCTTTTTATCCTTAATGGCAACAATACAAATACGTGTCATGTCCCCTTCTGTCAGTGGGATTGAGCACCGCAAGATTGAACCCATCACAAAGCACATCTCCCACTGCAAGATAAATCAATCTAGTAGAACAAACCAAATCGATAGATCGGAGAGAAATACAAAGCTATAATAATCATGCATAAAAGAGTTCAGAGAAGACTCAAATATTTCTCATGAATAATCTGATCATAAACTCACAATTCATCGGATCCCAACAAATACACCACAAAAGAAGATTACATCGGATAGAACTCCAAGAACATTGAGGAGAACATGGTATTGAAGATCAAAGAGAGAGAAGAAGCCATCTAGCTACTAGCTATGGACCCGTAGGTCTGTGCTAAACTACTCACACATCATCGGAAGGGCAGCAAGGTTGATGAAGAAGCCCTCCGTGATCGATTCCCCATCCGGCAGAGTACCGGAAAAGGCCTCCAGATGGGATCACGGAAGAACAGAGGCTTGCGGCGGCGGAAAGGTTTTCTCTTCTGTCTCTCTGGTATATTGGGAATATTTTGGAATTTATAGTGCTGGAATTAGGTCAGGAGGAGCAACGAGGGGCCCACAAGCCTGGGGGGGCGTGCCCTACCCCCCTGGGCACGCCCTCTAGGCTTGCCGCCTCCTCGTGGCTCTTCTGGTCTTCTCCCGAAGCTTCGTGGGTCTCTTCTGGTCCAGAAAAAATTAATCCAAAGTTTTTTTCTCGTTTGGACACTTTTTGATAATGATTTTCTGAAAAGGCAAAAACAAGCAGAAAACAACAACTGGCACTGGGCACTGGGTTAATAGGTTAGTCCCAAAAAATGATATATAATGGCATATAATTGCATATAAAACATCCAAGATTGATACTATAATAGCATGGAACAATAAAAAATGATAGATACATTGGAGACGTATCAGTTATCAATCCAGTAGGAGAACCAAGCAAAATTCCGTTAAGCGCACCTGCACACACAAAAGCAAACACTTGCACCCAACGCAAATAAGAGCGTTGTCAATCCTCTTAGCGGTTATTTGCAAGGATTAATTCTGATAGTGATAGATAGATAAACTAAAACACTAAATAAAATAAAAGTAAATAAATTGCAGCAAGGTATTTTTAGGTTTTTTATATATGATAAAGTAGACCCGGGGGCCATAGTTTTCACTAGAGGCTTCTCTCTCGAACACATAGCATACGGTGGGTAAACAAATTACTGCTAGGCAATTGATAGAAAAGCAAATAATTATGACGGATTCATGGCAATGATCATGTATATAGGCATCACGTCCGATACAAGTAGACCGACTCCTGCGTGCATCTACTACTATTACTCCACCCATCGACCGCTATCCAGCATGCATCTAGGGTATTAAGTATGAAACAGAGTAACGCCTTAAGCAAGATGACATGATGTAGACAAAGTAAACTCAAGCAATATGATTAAACCCCATCTTTTTATCCTTAATGGCAACAATACAAATACGTGTCATGTCCCCTTCTGTCAGTGGGATTGAGCACCGCAAGATTGAACCCATCACAAAGCACCTCTCCCATTGCAAGATAAATCAATCTAATAGGCCAAACCAAATCGATAGATCGGAGAGAAATACAAAGCTATAACAATCATGCATAAAAGAGTTCAGAGAAGACTCAAATATTTCTCATGAATAATCAGATCATAAACTCACAATTCATTGGATCCCAACAAACACACCGCAAAAGAAGATTACATCGGATAGAACTCCAAGAACATCAAGGAGAACATGGTATTGGAGATCAAAGAGAGAGAAGAAGCCATCTAGCTACTAGCTATGGACCCGTAGGTTTGTGGTAAACTACTCACACATCATCGGAAGGGCAGCAAGGTTGATGAAGAAGCCCTCCGTGATCGATTCCCTCTCCGGCAGATTACCGGAAATGGCCTCCAGATGGGATCGCGGAAGAACAGAGGCTTGCGGCGGCGGAAAGGTTTTTTCTTCTGTCTCTCTGGTATACTGGGAATATTTGGTAATTTATAGCGCTGGAATTAGGTTAGGAGGGGCTACGAGGGGCCCACAAGCCTTGGGGGCGCGCCCTAGCCCCCTGGGCGCCGGCCATGGGGTGATGTAGAGGAAGTAGTGGAAGCATAGGAGGACGAAGACGGGGACGGATCGGGAGGAGTCACGTCGAGACGCTCCCCAAAAACCTTATTGCCGTTCTCCCGGACAGGATCTCGAACAACAGGGTTCCGGAGGCACCTGCTCTCCGGACTAACCGTGCGTGCGGTCGTCGGGATGGGATCGCCGGAAGCAACACACAGAGAGGAACAATAGATGGTGGCTAGGGTTATCTGATACGTCTCCAAAGTATCTATAATTTTTGATTATTCCATGCTATTATAGTATCAATCTTGGATGTTTTATATGCCATTATATATCATTTTTTTGGGACTAACCTATTAACCCAGTGCCCAGTGCCAGTTGCTGTTTTTTACTTGTTTTTGCCTTTTTAGAAAATCATTATCAATCAGAGTCCAAACGAAGAAAAAGCTTTGGATTAATTTTTTCTGGACCAGAAGGGACCCTCGAACCTTAGGGAGAAGACCACACGAGCCACGAGGGAGCGACAAGCTCGGGAGGCGCGCCCTGGGGGTAGGGCACGCCCCCAGGCTTGTGGGCCCCTCGTGGCACATCTTGACCTAATTCCAACGCTATAAATTCCCAAATATTCCCAATATACCAGAGAGACAGAAGAGAAAACCTTTCTGCCGCCGCAAGACTCTGTTCTTCCGCGATCCCATCTGGAGGCCTTTTTCGGTACTCTGCCGGAGGGGGAATCGATCATGGAGGGCTTCTTCATCAACCTTGCTGCCCTTCCGATGATGTGTGAGTTGTTTACCACAGACCTACGGGTCCATAGCTAGTAGCTAGATGGATTCTTCTCTCTCTTTGATCTTCAATACCATGTTCTCCTCGATGTTCTTGGAGTTCTATCCGATGTAATCTTCTTTTGCGGTGTGTTTGTTGGGATCCGATGAATTGTGAGTTTATGATCAGATTATTCATGAGAAATATTTGAGTCTTCTCTGAACTCTTTTATGCATGATTGTTATAGCTTTGTATTTCTCTCCGATCTATCGATTTGGTTTGGCCAACTAGATTGGTTTATCTTGCAATGGGAGAGGTGCTTTGTGATGGGTTCAATCTTGCGGTGCTCAATCCCAGTGACAGAAAGGGACATGACACGTATTTGTATTGTTGCCATTAAGGATAAAAAGATGGGGTTTAATCATATTGCTTGAGTTTACTTTGTCTACATTATGTCATCTTGCTTAAGGCGTTACTCTGTTTTACACTCCCTCCGTCCCAAAATAAGTGTCTCAATTTTGTACTAGAGTTAGGGAGTACTTAATACCCTAGATGCATGCTGGATAGCGGTCGATGGGTGGAGTAATAGTAGTAGATGAACGCAGGAGTCGGTCTACTTGTCTCGGACGTGATGCCTATATACATGATCATTGCCATGAATCCGTCATAATTATTTGCTTTTCTATCAATTGCCCAACAGTAATTTGTTTACCCACCGTATGCTATGTGTTCGAGAGAGAAGCCTCTAGTGAAAACTATGGCCCCCGGGTCTACTTTTATCGTATATTAAAATCCAAAAATACCTTGCTGCAATTTATTTACTTTTATTTTATTTAGTATTTTACTTTATCTATCTATCACTATCAGAATTAATCCTTGCAAATAACCGCTAAGAGGATTGACAACCCTCTTATTTGCGTTGGGTGCAAGTGTTTGCTTTTGTGTGTGCAGGTGCTGCTAATGGGGTTTTGTGTGGTTCTCCTACTGGATTGATAACCTTGGTTCTTAACTGAGGGAAATACTTATCTCGACTATACTGCATCATTCTCTCCTCTTTGGGGAAATACCAACGCAGTCTACAAGTAGCATTATGCAGGAGGGAGTGAGTGAGTTAGGGTTCACTCCACAGGTTAGCGCCTCCTTGTATAGGTCGTTGGGTAGATGGGCCTAGGCTTAGTCCCACAACCGAGTCCGCGAACAGCCCACGGTTCAACGTCTCGGACAGTGGAACTTCCGTTAGCGACTCATTAATTAATCCATAATTAATTAACCATTCCTGACCGGAAAAAAATAAGGCTCGACTCAGCTCATTCCCGCAACCCACGGCGCGCGCGTATCGTGACGAGGCGAGATGAGGCGGGCGGCGGAGGAGGAATAGCGCGTGGGTACAACTCCTCTTCCCAAGCTCCCAATGGCATGTGGTAGAGCAGCCCTTATAAAGGGGTCTCACTCTTACTGCTGTAGCAGTATAGTACTAAACTTCCCACTACTTGCCATGTACCTAAATGGGACTTAGAGATTAACCAGTGATTATTGTTTTATATGGGCCAAAGCCCATCTGTAATCCAACAAACGCTGGCTCCCTGCTCCACCAGAACTTGAATGGCTGCACGGTCAGAGGCGGCCCATCGGGAGCGAGAACGACGCACGGGCATGAGAGCATCTACAACCGGACCCCCCATACCCTCCTCAATCATTCGGATGGGCTGCCCTATCACTACCCAGACCCAAAAACCGCACCCAACCGGTCCCCGTAAATCCGGCCCAAACGTCCGGACTGACGGGCACTCCCATTCCCGGCCCATATGGGGACACCCGGATGCATCCAGATGCAAGCGATGATGAGTCCAATTTGTGTGATGATTTTACTAAGTATTTTGTGCCTACATGGTAGGCTTTGTGGAATTTTACCGTGTTCATGCACATCTTTTTGTTGATAATCCCTCAGGTAACGCCTTTTGGACCATTTATCATATAATGGAAGAAATCCTCAAAAATGGTAGTGGAACCGCGTATTTAAAGTGATAATCACCTACCATAAAAGAATCAAGCAAGAAGGCCAAAGAAGGAGTCGTCGGCACACTTCCAGAGTAAAAGACGGCATTCCATACGACCGCGCCCGCTTGTATGGGCGGTCGTATGGAGTGCCACCGCCACCGCCAGATCAACTATTTTCACCCCGTCGAATCGGATCGTGGATCAGACGCCCAGAGAGACCAGAAACTCGCCCAGAAGGCAGAACCCTAGCCTCCGGAGTTCATCCGGAGGAGGGATTGGCAAGTAGAAGAAGGGGATCTTCCTCACCGCGCAAGGGGGAGATACAACATCATCGCCACTGTCATCATCATCCACTCCATCATCATCATCATGCACATCCTTATCATCTGTAACATCAAGAACCCTGGTGGATCATCTTGTGTATCATTTGAATCATTCATCCATGTATGCCATCACTTTTTTCATGATGATTATTGTCCCCATGTTTGAGTAGACCCCTAGTTCTCGGGGATATGGGTGAACCTTGGTATGTGTAGGATCTGAAACGTTATTATGGATATGAGATTCTCTATTGAATGCTTAGTTTAATAACTTCGTGAATGTTGTGAAGGGGCCCCACTCAGCATTTGTGCCTTATGGCCGCGAAGTATATCAGTGTCATTGTAAAGGGCTAGGATGTGAAGGTAATTCGAGGAGACAGTAAAAGCCTATCGCTCCTAACCTTTTGTAACACCCCATGTAAATAAGCTACAGTAATCACCCTGTTGATAATGCCAAGTCAGCATGTTTAACAGTGCCTAATCATCATTTGAATCATATCTCATTTCAAATTCCAAATTAAATTGCCATTCAAATTTAAAGTGCAAAACAAAAGTTGTTCAAATTGAAAACTAAAATGTTCAGTAGATAGCACATAATTCATAGGTAATTATGATCAGAAAAGCAACATCACTAAAAATACCTAAGTGACTCTAACAACCTCAAATAGTAGCTAACAGCAACATTTTAATACATTTTATTTAATCCAATTTATAAATGAAATCGTATTTTTCCCAAACCAATTTCTGGTGGATGATAATATTGCACTGTAATATTTGCACTAAGTCACACATTTTGCAAAAGTCCAGAAGTGGTCAAACATTTGCAAAACAGAAGAGTTTAAAAGAAATCAGAAAAGAAAAGAAAACGGTTAACGACTTACTATGGCACTGGGCCTTAGTGGAACAGTAGCGCTCGGCCCAGCCCAAGCTGGTCGTCGTCCTCCTCCGTCGCGCTGTCGGCTGGTGCGCGCGACAGAGCCGCCGATCGCCGCGTGTCGCTCATCCCGCGGTTCCCCTTCGCCGCTAAAGCCTCCCCGAGGCCTCCCGCAACCCTAGATGGCCCCCAGTCCTCCCCGCGCTCCCTCCCTCGCCCACCATCCTCCTCCTCGCGCAGTCGCCCGAAAGTCGCCGCCGACCACCGCTCAAATCCGCGGCCACCGCCTCCCGATCGCCTCTCCAACAAGCCCGACCGCTCCGCCTCGCTCGACTGCTTCGGCTACGCCTCGCCATCGAGCTCGGGGACGACCGCACGCCCGGGATCGACCTCGTCCCTGTCTTCTCTGTCGTCGGTGACCGCCGCCGTCTCCGTCGTCCTCTGCTGCTCCAAAGCTTTCGCGGGCATTTCGTTGCCGCTAGGTGAGCTCCTCCCCTCCCCCATTGCTCTCCTCGCGCCGCGTAGCTCGCCCTAGCTGCCTCGCCGCGTTCTGGCCGCCGCTCGAGCTCGCCGCTGCCGTCGCTTCCGGTCATCGTAGCCCGCGCCGTTGGGTTAGAACGAAGCGGCACTTCTCCCGCATTCAAATGAGCCCGAAAACGCGCGCGAAGTCGCACCGCAGCCGCCTCCCCGTAGCATCGCCCGAGAGCTCTGCCGCCGCCATCGTCGCCGGCGAGCATTCCGGCCTCCCCGACTCCGACCACCGCCACCACTGGACGCGCCGTCGAGTGGCCGTTCCAGAGCAACTGGCCGCGACCGAAAAGACCCACCGTAGACGAAATGCGGGCTCGCCGGAGTTCGTCGCCGTCGGGCGAGCTCGCCGGCGTGCTCCGGTGCCGGCGCTGACCTGGCGTCCGAGCTGGCACCGTGGGCCCCGCCCCTGTGTCGCTGCAACTGGGACCCACTGGGCCCAGTTGACCGAGTCAGCACGGCCCCGCCCACTGACATGTGGGGCCCGCTCGATTAAAATGTTATATATATATATATATAAACGTTAATTAAATTGTTAATTAAAATTAATTAGTTAATCACCCACTCACCAGTAGGCCCCACCCCTAATTAACCTAATTTAGTTAAACTAAATTCCTAATTAAACTACTGTGAGGCTGACCAGTGGGTCCCACTGGACCCACTGTCAGATTTGACTCTGGTCAACCGCACTGTTGATCGATGACGTCAGCATTACATCATGCTAACGTCATCCCACACTGTTTCGGATAATCCTGAATTAAATAATTAATAATTCCAGAAAATTAATAAAACTTTAGAAAATCATATCTTTTAATCCGTAATTCGGATTAAAATAATTTATATATGTAAAACGATCAGAAAAATGTGTAGAATCTGTATATGCAATCAAAATACCTGTCCGACACTCCTAGCTAGATCAACATGGAACTTTTTGACTGATTTCAATAAATGGATAGTGCTCAACCTTAATAAAATAAATCCAGATAAATTCCTAAATTAGCTAAATCATTTAGTTAGGCAATAAAACACCTCTGCATATTATTTAGGCATGTCATGCATAGTGATTGCATTTTTGCCGTGAATTTATTGTTTCTTCCTCTCCCTTCTCCCCCGATAGACGCCGAGACCGACGCCGCCGCAGCCGAGTTCGACTACACTCCAGACGAGCAGCCGACCGACGACCAGCCCCTTTCTGCAGAGCTTCCAGGCAAGCAAAACCCCCTTGATCATCATATATCACCTACTCACTTCTCTCTTATGCTTGCATTAGAATCGCCCCTGCTACTGTTCCGATAGCACCTATTCCGATGCATAGCCTGATTTTGTAGTCTGCTATTGATACTCCACCTGTTGTCCCATAATGCTTAGTTAAGCTGTGCTACTTCTTCATCGATGACCCATCACCCTTGTCCGTATGCCAAGCTTGTTACCGGGCCGTGATTCCTCTGGGTGAGGATCGCGGAACTGTTTACATTTCTGCAAAACTTAAACTGTTAAAGTCGGGCTGGCCCCAAGGGTGCCCGCGAGAGAATAACATCAAAGACGGGTCGCCTCCAAGAGTACCCGCGCGTCATGCTTTATCAAGTCGGAGTGACAGAAACTCTGATCGTCTCTGCGAGTTACTAAATACACCTAACGGAACTAGGTATTTGATCTGAGTGGGTCGTCGTGCCCTATACGCACTACCACCACGCGGGATAATGGTTTATGGGCCCTCGGCGCCGTATGTATCAGCCGAAAGCTTTGTCAGACGTATAGTTTAGCATTGCGGCCGGGACGGACCGGCGCCATCCAGTAGGGTGGTGCCTGGCTTCACCCTGCTCGCAACGACCCGGAGTGCATAGGGTGATGGCCCAAGACCCCTGCGCACTTAGGATGTAGACCGGCGGGGACCTCTCTGCTGAGCTATAGGTAGGGCTGCGGTGTGTCGATCAGCCGAGGCCGGGCATGACCCGATAAAAGTGTGTCCGGCCAGAGTTAATCGAGCTTGTTGGGTAACAGTAGTGCACCCCTGCAGGGAAGTTATCTATTCGAATAGCCGTGTCCACGGTAACAGGACGCTCGGAGTTGTATCCGGATCCATGACAACTACAAACTGATGAGGATACATACTAAACTGATACTACTGCTCTTGGGATCACTTTCTCGCGGGATAGTCGAGAAAGGATCTCGGGGAGTTGCTGCTATACAACCACTATTGTATGTTACTATATTCTACTCTCTTCTGATGCTGCAAGATTGCTTGAAGATGCTAGTCTTCGATAGGCTAGGCCTCTCCCCCTATACTCTGGCATTCTGCAGTTCAGTCCAAGATATAGCCCCATTCCTTTGATACCAGTGCATAATTAGTATAGTTCTGATGTCAGTCTTGCGAGTACTTTGGATGAGTACTCACGGTTGCTCTGCTATTCTTTTCCCCCATATCCATTGATGATACGTCAGACGACGGAGCCCAGGAGCCAGATGCCACCGCAGGAGCTTACTACCAGGAGGCTCCCGACGGCACTTACTACTGGATTGAGCCAGCCGACCAGGAGTAGTTAGGAGGCCCTAGGCAGGAGGCCTTGCCTCTTTCGATCAGATGCCGTTGTTTGTTTTCGCCTTCTTAAGGCATTTCTGTTTTACTTTTATATCTGTACTCAGATATCTAATGCTTTCGCTGACGCTTGATACCGAGCTTATGTATTCGAGCCCTCGAGGCCCCTGGCTTGTAATATAAAGCTTGTATTATTTTATTTTGTGTCTAGAGTTGTGTTGTGATATCTTCCCGTGAGTCCTTAGGCTTGATCGTGTGCATTTGCGTGTATGATTAGTGCACGATTAAGTTGAGGGCGTCACACCTTTGCAATTAACCGGGGAATTACGGAGAACCCTTAGAGAGGTCGCATCCACGGGGTAACCCTTAATTATCATGAGTCGTAACCCTCTAGGGGAGACTATGATGGTGGCGTGCGTGGCACGAAGTCTACTTCGAGTAGAACGTGTACTGTACCCGCATAATCGTCAACAGTGGCTCAAGTATCCATCCGATACTATGCCTATGCATAGGTGCGCTAGAAACATACCAATGGGGATTCCGGACTCCCTGAGAACGCCTTACTTCTCTGTTGTTTTGTCAGTCACTTTAGTCATTACTATTTATTTACTTTTATGCTATTTACTTTAAAGTTTACTCCACTACTCAATCACAATTCGTTACCGCCCTCACTTTGCTTTAAGTCTACAATTATCTGCAGGCATAAAAATACATAATTCACTTCAAGAGGCAAAAGTCTGATTCCTGTGCTCCCTGTGGGATCAATACTCTTACTTTGAAAAGGCTACAACTAAACCCTGTGCACTTGCAGGCCATCGAGCGACACGTAGGACTGACCGCAAGGGCCCACGCGCGACACGCAATGACCGTCAGTCCAACTGGCTCCTCCTTCCCTTCCAGGTCGCATGGCGCCGCTCTGGCGTGCCAACCGAGGGAGCAAGTCCAGCTATTTAAGCAGGATGGCGGCAGCCCAACCCTAGCTCATCCCCATTCCTTCTATCTCCCTCCCACACACGAAGCCTGCTTTCATCCGCTCACCGTAGCTGCTAGCCATGCCCGACAGAGGACCACCACATACGCCATGTTGATGCCGGAGCACCGGTTGCAGCTGCTGGAGGAGATCCGCGCCAGGCACGCTGCTGGTTTCGCTGCAGACCTTCCACCGGATTCGCCGGAGCCGGCGGAGGTGAACGCGTTCGAGGAGGAGGCGGTGATGGCAGATCCGGCGCCTGCGGGCTTCGACATGGCCAACACCATGGTGGAGTTCAAGGAGGCCCAGGCGGATAAGCTGGTGGAGCAGTAGGCCCTCCTCGAGTCCTTCGAGACAGAGCATGAGGTGGAGGCGAACCGCTGCATCCTCCGCCAGCGGAAGGCTAATCTACTAGCTCTTTGCCGAGTTCAGGGAGGACGAGGACGAGCCGGCCGTGCGCCCGGCGGCCAATGACCACGAGGCCGGCGGCTCCGGCACCAACATCGTCAACATCTCCGACCATGAAGATCGTGTAGTTTAGTGGTGAAAGAACATGTGCTGCCCCCATGTTTGGTTTTGGTAATTGATGACAATCCCTATGGACTAATGGTTGCCTTGAATTATATTTGAAGGGTTTGTCCATAGGCTTTGCTTGTAGACCATTTGTTGGTCTCAAGGTGTTTTGAAGAAGAATATGTGTTGACCAAGGGGTTATTCATGGAGTTATCCAAAGATTGGTCATGTAAGAGATGAGCCTATTGCAAGCATGTCTTGAAGAAGAAGATTGTGTGGACATTCATGTTTTCCTTCAAGACATCATCTTAATGAAGAGAGTTGGAAAGATACAAGGTTGATCAAGACTAAATACGAAGAGAGATTCAAGTTGATCAACACACAAAGCGTAGAAGATGTACCGAGAGGGATCAAGTGATCCCATGGTATGATAAGCATTGTCCATTACGCTTTGTGTACTAACTCATTGTCTACGTGAGGGTTCTATGTGGGGTTAGGTATGTTTCCATGGGCTTGCGTCAAAAGGAAGATCTCATTCAACCCATGGAGGATGACATCAAGTGGTGATCGTCATCAAGATTGCGGTGTGCAAGTTCAAGTGGAGCATCACGAAGAGATCACATGCTTGAAGCTTGCTGTCCATTGTGGTGACAATGGACTTGTGAAGATGTGCCGAAGAGTGGCTCACCCATAGTGGAGTATGGGGGAGCAATCAACTAGTCTTCATCGAGCCAACACAATCAAGAAAGGTGGTCCAACTTGAGGAAGTCAAGATCGTCATCATCTAGCTCAAGCGGACTATGAGCAAGGCAAAGGTTTGCCCTTGATAGGTTTTCTATTTTACCGGTCTCATGGTGGTAGTTGGGAGACCGGGTTATAGGATCGATAGCCGTACTATCAAGGGGGGCTCTCGGATGAGTAGCTTGATCGTATCATTCGTAGAGAGCTCAAACCATTGCATCCTTGCATCATCTTTCTTGGTTCTTGTTTGGCCTGTTTGCTTTGAGAGTCTTTGAGCTTTTGGTCACCTTCATGACAAGCTCAAGTTCATCGAGAACGGATTTCGTTTGCTTCTTCTAGTATGTTCTCGATGTTGCGGTTTATGCTGGATCATCACTGATAGAGCTGTTTGGATAGTACTCGTCGTCTTCTATCCAACAAGCTTGAGTTTGCTCAATTCGGAGCTCATTTGCAGAAGTTTTGGCAGTTTTGGTTTTCCTGCTTCCATCTGTTTGCTTGGGCTATTTTGAAGCTCTCTAGCGGTAGTACCGCCCTGAGCAGCGGTAGTACCGCTTGCGCGGTACTTCCGCGGTTCCAGTGCCGCGGGCACTACCGCTTGTTTTTGGCTTCTGGACTCGCTTTCGCTTCGACGGCAATAGGGCGGCAGTTGGGCACAGTAGTACCGTTTCGGACGGTAGTACCGCACCTGCCCTGCGGTAGTACCGCTCAGTGCAGTAGTTCCGCGCTGCTCTACTCTACTACCATGGTTTCACCTGTACTCGCAACACCTAGCGGTGGTACCGCTGGTGGGAGCGGTAGTACCGCTCCGGCGGCACTACCGCCTCCCTAACTTGTTAAGTTGAACGCAGATAGCTGGAACTTCCGTGCCAGCGGAAGTATCGCTCACCCAAGCGGTACTACCGCTTGTGCACGGGCTGAAGGGCATAACGGTTGGATTTGGGGTGGCCTATAAAAGGGGGTCTTCTTCCCCAATGGTTTTTATCTTTTGAGCTTGTGTTCTTCCCCCATTGTTGACCTTCTTTGAGCTTGCTTTCTCTCAATCCCTCCATGGATTCTTGCTAGTTTTTGAGGGAAAAGAGAGAGGAGATCTAGATCCACATTCCGACCAATCACTTTCTCCTCTATGTGAGGGGAACCCCTTGGATCTAGATCTTGGAGTTCTTCGTGTTCTCTTTTTCGTTCTTCCTCTCATTTTTCTCCATAGCATTAGTTGTTGTGGTGGGATTTGGGAGATAAGGACTTGGGCACTCCGTGTGCCCTTGCCATTGCATTTGGTGCATCGGTTTGAGTTCTCCACAGTGATACGTGGAAGTGAAGTTGAGAAGCTTGTTACTCTTGGGTGTTTGGGCACCCTAGAGCTTGTTCCTCTTTGGTGCCTTGGTGCCCTAGACGGTTGGTGTTGTATTGTCGGAGCTCAATCATTGTGGTGTAAAGCTCCGGGCAAGCGTCGGGGTCTCCAATTAGGTTGTGGAGATTGCCCCGAGCAATTTGACGGGTACCGGTGACCGCCCCCAAGGGTTGCCAAAGTGTACGGGTTCGGTGACCGCCCCCAAGGGTTGCCATTTGTACGGGTTCGGTGGCCGCCCTCAAGGGTCCCTTAGTGGAATCACGGCATCTTGCATTGTGCGAGGGCGTGACGAGATTACGGTGGCCCTAGTGGCTTCTTGGGGAGCATTGTGCCTCCACACCGCTTCAAACGAAGATTAGCATCCGCAAGGGTGTGAACTTCGGCATACATCGTCGTCTCCGCGTGCCTCGGTTATCTCTTACCCGAGCCCTTTACTTATGCACTTTACTTTGTGATAGCCATAGTGTTTCATGTTATGTATCTTGTTATCACTTAGTTGTTTATCTTGCTTAGCATAAGTTGTTGGTGCACATAGGTGAGCCTAGTTGATTTAGGTTTTGTGCTTGACTAATTAAACGCTAGTTTTATTCCGCATTTGTTCAAGGCTAAACCGTAATTATTTTAAAGCGCCAATTCACCCCCCCCCCCTCTAGGCGACATTCACGATCTTTCAAGTGGTTCGTAGCATGCGGACGCATCCAGGCGTGTCCTTGGGAGTTTGGCAACTCGTATTAGAGCAACTCCAACGCGCCGACCCAAACGGACGCGCAGTTTGTCAGTTTTTTGTCCGTTTGGGTCGGCGTGTCCGCCCCCTTCCGCGTTTGGGTTGGCAGTGCGCCCATCGCGCTAACGCATTTTCGTCCGCGCGGCTGGTGTGCGGCCATTTTTTTTTGCTCTTTTTGCGTACGTATCAAAAAAATTGCCCCAAGTTCACATAATTCAAACAAATACAAACATCTCATAGTTTATAAGCCAAATAAAATTTAAATTGTCACAAATACATTTGAAAGAAAAAATAGCCGATACATCTATTGGTTGTCAAGGTGAGCCCACATATGCTCAACCAAGTCATCTTGTAGTTGTGTCTGTTTCCAATCACGCGTTTGATGATTAAATTCGGTGAGCTGTGCAAACATTGCCACTCCTCCATGCGAACACCAGAGAGCGCTGAAGCACGTTGATGTCATTGTGAGGGCCGGCCATGCCGAAGAAAGAGTGCCAAATCCAGAGATCCTGTGAAGCCACGGCCTCAAGTATGACAGTGCCAACTTTCACATGGCCCCTATACTGCCCCTGCCAATCAGAATGACAGTTCTTCCACTCCCAGTGCATACAATCTATGCTACAAAGCATCTCTGGAAAGCCCCTACTGGCATTGATCGTCAACAACCTGGCTGTATCTGCAGCAGTTGGCTCTCTCAATTACTCTGGGCCAAATACTACCACCACAGCCTTGCAGAACTTATACATGGAGTCTAGCCACGTGGACTCGCTCATTCGTACATGCTCATCAATGAGATCGCCGGGTACTCCGTATGCAAGCATCCGAATAGCTGCAGTGCGTTTCTGATAAGAGGAGAAACCAACCTTTCCCAGAGCATCCTCCTTGCACTCGAAATAGTTATCGTACGCCACCACCCCCTCCCGGATACGGTTGAACATATTTCTAGCCATCCGAAAGCGGCGCCGGAATAGGTTGTGTTGAAGAGCGGGTTAGGGGACTGGAAGTAGTCATGTCAGAGTACGCAATGGCTGATCTCTCTGTTGCGATTGATCTCTTTGTTGCGATTCAACGCCGGAATATACCCCGGGATCGAGCCCCTAAACATCGGCCACTACCTACTAATGTGGTCATGGACGACCAAAGCAGCAACCACAATCTCCTCATCGTCGGACGACGAATCATCCGAATCGCAAATGAAATTGTTGAAAAAGCACTCGTCGCCACTGCCAATCTGTACCTTGCGGGCGAAACGTCAAACACCTTGCGGGCGTGGTGGAAGAAGCCGGCCGGAAGAGCGTCGCGCCTCTCCCAGGCCAGGCAGTAGACCTGTCGGCGTGGAGGCAAACGTGGCGGCAACCGATGAGCGAGCTAGCCGCGCTTGGCGGTGCTGCCGGCAGTGGAGGCGAGGGGGTGACGTCGACGTTGGGGTGCTGTGACGGTGGCGAAAATGGTCCACCAACGCCGGAGTATGGGGCCGTCGGGGGGTGGCTTGCTGTTGGTGGAGGTATGTGGATACGGGCGGCCGGCCTGGGCACCGGAACTGGGCGGCGGCTAGGGGGGGGGGGGGGGTGGCCGGGTGTGGTGGCTATTGATGGGAAGAAGGGGAAATGACCAATGTGCCACTGACTAGTGGGCCAGGGGGAGGACAAAGGCGGGCGTCGCACAGGTCCGCGCCGACGCAAACTCGACCCGAATTTGGGCCTGAAATGGTTCACGCGCGGACAAAAAGCGGACGCTGGTCCGTTTGCGTCGGCGCATTGGGCCACCATTTGTGTCCGTTTCGACCTAAACGGATACGTGCGGACAGTTTGTGTCGGCAAGTTGGAGTTGCTCTTAGATACGTGTGATCGTAGATGCTCTGATCGTCCTCAGGTTCAGGCACGCCGTGTTTCTCGCGTGCGCGCATGCTCAGTCACGCACAGTGGTGGTTCGTGTGGCCGACGTTGTCCAGGTCTGTTCGGCAGAGGAGGTCTGGAGCACGCAATGAAGACGGTCCCCTGGCGTCCGCGACAGCAGGTCCACCGCAGGGCGCATCCGCGTCGAGCTCGTCGGCCCTCCTCCCCTGTGATTCCGCCTTGAGGCCAGCCAGCGACCCTGCACGGGGAGTTAAGAATATGCATCTCCGCGCAGCCGCGTCCGCATCACTGTATCATCATGTGCTTCGATGAAAAGTCAGAAAATAGTTACGTCACGCAGTGCTCCCTCCGGTCATTTTTACTCCGTGTTTTAGATTTCCATCAAGTTAAACTTTACAAATTTTAATCAAATTTATATTAAAAAATATCAATATCTATAATACCAAATATATATATATACTATGAAACTACATTTCATAATGAATCTAAAAATATTGATTTGGCATGGTGAATGTTGATATATTTTTCTGTAAATTTGGTTAAAGTAAAGATACTTTGACTTCGAACAAAACTTATATACAAACAAAAATTATATGCAGACTAAAAAAGACACGAGGGAGTATGTCATGAGACGTGGTAGGTTCGGCTGCATTCGTTACGTACGTATAGACAGCCAATACACCATTAACGTGGCGGACCGGTCGAGGCGCAAAGATCAAATGATGTTGACAGCATTAATGTGCTAGCAGCCATTCTCCACGACACTCCAACTAGCAACGCTCCAACCTAACCCGCTTGAGACATACTAGAAGTTTGAAATTACAGCGGTTACAAAGATGGCAGACTGACAGTGCCAGCGATCCACCAAAGATCGGCGTTCAATTGCTACGAGATAAATACTTGTCCGTTGTCATGCAGTGAGAAGAAATATTTCGAGACATTAATATGGAGGCAGTTTTATTTTTTCAAAACTGACTCAGATATATTATAAAGATTCACTAGAAGTACAAAGCACAACAAACGTAATAAAAATTATATGAAAGTCCCTGGACCACCGAACGACCACTGTCACCCCAAAATGAGCCATCAACGCGCCGTTGTCACCGCTCCAATGCTGGAATCGTCCTAACCTTGTCGATGAAGGCCGAGAAGTCTTCGTGCACGTGCCGCTAAGGATCAGTGCCCCAGAGCCGCAGTCGTCATCGTCGTTGAACCCTAGAATTGATGCGAAGAATCTGACACCAACTCTCGCCATCGTGTATGCACGCTGGAGCTCCGTCTAGACTTGAGAAGGATCGGAGCCCGAAAGACCGCCTCAAAAATGAAGCGCCACCATCTGCCCGAGTGCAGCTTTTGCGAGGATTAAAACCGTAACCTAACTAGTAGCCGGGGCAGAGGGACAGGACTCCCCTCCCTGCCCACCGGCCGCCGGAGCGGCATGAAGATGGAAGGCAAATCCACGGGCTCACCGACGAAGATCAATGGAAGGAAGGCTTTGCTCTAGTCGCCTTGCGAGAGGGGACCAAAAGAGAGAGGAGACCAATGTGGTTGCAGTTCTATTATGAGGATGAGTGTAAAACTAAGTATTTCACATTATTGTCTCTGCTGACCACCCTGCACCTCTTTGGTATAATTTCATCACTTCTGCTTCGGTACAACCCCCTAAACACATCAACGGTGGAGATTTCTTCATACCCCTTCATAATAAAGGGTAGGATGGTCTTTCCTAAAATACGCCCTCCACCTTAAACGTCTACAGTATCAGGCCAGCCCATTAGGACGCGCACAACTAAAAGAAATAGGGAAGAAAAATGACATAGACAAAAATCGATCCCTGGCCTTCAGGTTAACAGTGAGCATTGCTAGCATCAGGTTCTTGCTAAAATAGTACGTGCGACCTACTTGAGACGAAACAAGCCGGCTTTTCAATGGTTTTTTCGGGGGTTTTCTTTTTGGATTTTTTAAACCCGGTTTTGTTCTGCTTTATTCTGTTTTTTCTTTTCTTTTTCAAATGTGTGAACTTTTTAATTAAAAGAAATCAAATTCGTGAACTTTTTCTTAAAACTTTTTCAAATTAAAGAAATAAAATTCGTGAACTTTTTCTTAAACTTGTGAATCTTTTTAAATTTCTTGGACTTTTTTAGTGAACATTTTTTTTGTAAATATGCAAAAAAAAAATCAAATCCGTGAACATTTCTTTCAAAATCGGCCGGCCAAACAGGTCCCGACAGGAGCGATGTCGTCGCCTGGTTGGGCCTCAACTTGCAAGTCGGGTCGGGTTGGTCGGGTCAACCTCTACCAGACCCATGCCCGAATACGTTATCGGGTGCAAAGCTAACCCACGCCCCTACCCATGGGTCTATAGTTTTAGAAAATGTTCTGGAATTTCATAAAATGTTCCCCTTTTTCAATGTTTCATTCACAAATTTAAGAAATGTTTGCGTTTCAAAAGAAGTTGATAATTTTTTAAAAGTGTACGTGGTTTGCAATTTTTGTTCAAAGCTTTCATTAATTGTAGGGAATTTGTTAACAATTTTGGGAAACGTGTTCATGTTTGTTAAATTTTCATACACAATTTGAAATTTCGAAATTGTTGATAAATTTCAAATGGTTAGGACATAAATTGCAAATAACAAAAGCATTAAAATAAGGAAAAGTTACATGCTCACGGATGCACCTGTCTGACTTAGTCACGCACACTCCTCTCAACGAGTGTATTTTTGGACTATGGATAAATGACCCCAAGGCATCCATGACAGGTTTGAACAAATTTGGTGTCAACTAGAAATGACCCCATTCCCGACCCGAACATCCTCCGTTAAGAGTCTATTTTTGGACATCCTTTAAATAACCCCAACTTTTGCAAGCATGTGAGAATGCCCATGATAGGCATCCATGCCAGGTTTGAATGACTTCCGACACCATTTACACGTTATGACACGCCAGACCATTTATCGGCCCTTTTTCACCGAGAAAACTCCAGAAAATGCAAGCTTGTCAAAAATACAAAAAACTTGGCATGATGCCTTAATTTGGTCATAGAAACTTGTGGAAAAATTTTGGGCCATTTGACGGATGTCGAAAAACAACGAGCTTTCAAATGGACCCTTCTGGCTCTACCCAAACACCTCCGTTGAACATGGTCTATTTTTGGACATCTTTAAAATGTCCCTCAACTTTTGCAAGTAGGTGGGCATGCCCATGATAGGCATCCATGCCTAGTTTGGACGACTTTCGACACCATATGCATGTTGCGACACGTCCGGCCATTTATCAGCCTTTTTAAACAAGAAAACTCCAGAAAATGCCAAACTTGCCGAAAACCCAAACAACTCAGCATGGTGCCTTGAATTGGTCATACAAGGCCATGAAAAAAATTGGGGCCATTTAAGGGATCTCAGGAAATGAGGTGCTCCCAAACGGACCCTTCTGGCCTACCCCGAACACTCTCCGTTGAATATAGTATTCTTTTGGAAACCTCAGGACTAACCCCAATTTTTGCAAGCAGGTGGGCATGCCAATGTTAGGCATCCATGCCTGGTTTGAATGACTTTTGATATCGGATGCACGTTGTGACACGTCCAACCATTTATCGGCCTTTTTTCATCCGGAAAACTTTAAAAATTTGCAAAACTTGTCATGCAAGGCCATGAGAAAAATTGGGCTCATTTCAAGGATGTCGAGAAACAACGTGCTCTCAGACAGAGCCTTCTACTCGAACACCCTCCTTTCAACATGGTCTATTTTTGTACATCCTTGAAATGACCCTAACTTTTGCCACCAGGTGGGCATGCCCATGGTAGGAATTCACGTTAGGTTTCAACGATTTTCGACACCGCATGCAAGTTGTGACACGTCCAGCCAGTTATCAGCCTTTTTCTGACTTAGAAAACTCTAGAAAATGCAAAAGTTATCAAAAACCCAAACAACTTGGCAAGTGACTTGAATTCGTTATACATGCCATTTAAAAAAATGGGACCATGTCAAGGATGTCGAGAAACAACGTACTCTCAAACGGAGCCTTCTGGCCTACCCGAACACCCTCCGTTCAACATGGTCTATTTTTGGAGATCCTTGAAATGACCCCCAACCTTTGCAAGCATGTGGGCATGCCCATGGCAGGCATCCATGTCAGGTTTGAACGATTTTCCGATACCATATGCAAGTTGCGACATGTTTGACCATTTATCGGCCTTTTTTGACCGAGAAAACTCCAGAAAATGCAAAATTTGACGAAAACTAAAATAACTTGGCATGGCGCCTTGAATTGGTCATACAAGCCAATGAAAAAAATTGGGGTCATTTGGCAAATGTCGAGAAAAAAAACGTGCTCTCAGACGGAGCCTTCTGCCCTACCTGGACACCCTACATTGAACATGGTATTTTTTAGACATGCTTAAAATGATCTCCACTTTTGCCAGCAGGTGGGCATGCCATGGTAGGCATCCATGCCAGGTTTGAAGGAAAAAAGTATTTAAAATCATAATTCAAGCAGGTACTTAAAATTGTTATTTTAAGTTCTTGACATAACTAATAAATATAAAGGGATAAAGTGCAAATATTAAATGATTTTTTAAACAAGCATTTAATAAATATTTGAAGGAAACTGAATATAAAATCACAATTTAAAACAGTCACTTAAAAAAGTTATTTTGGTATTCCAAATAATATTTCAAATTTTTGAACATGTTTCAAAAAGAAGAATAAATTTCAAAAAGAGAAAAACGAATTAGCAAAAAAAAGAGAAGAAAAACAAAAAACTAGAAAAGAAAGAAAACGCTTAGGCCTTGGCCCAACTAGGCGAAGGCATCGCTCCCGTCGGGCGCCTGTTGGGCCGGCCCAAGTGCTCGCAGATTTGAAAAGGGTTCATCGATTCAAAAAATGTCACCGATTCCAAAATTTGTCCACAAATTCAAAATATATTTCCTTTTATAAAATATGTTCACAAATTCAAAAAATGCACGGGCAGTTTCCAATAATGTTCTAGCTTTCAAATTTTGTTCAGAACTTAAAAAATGTTCCTTGTTTTAAAAAAATCTACGCAAATTGATATTCGGAAAAAATTGGTTTCAATTTTTTGTTCGTATTTTCCTGAATTTATTTCTATTCCAAACTTGTTAGTGTTTTTCAAAAAAAAAATGTTTGAAAAATGTTCGTTTTCCAAAAAAAATCCGCTCTTTTTAAAAGAGTTTCATTTTTTACATTCTAAGAAATATTGAAAGACACAAATTTTTTTAAATTTCTGTACAATTTTTGAATATGTGAATATTTGAATTTTGTGAACAAAATTTGTGAAATCAAACATTTTTTGAAATTTTGTACAAATATATAAAAGCGCATGCATTTTTTGGAAAAAAGAAAAACGAAAAAAAAACACAAAAAATAACAGGAAAAAGAAATAGTGAGAAAAAATCCGGCTTATTTACCCTCAAGTAGTCCGAGCTCTACTATTATATCAGAAAGCCATCAGTGTCTCAGTGGCTCGCAGCGCCCATCCGTAACAAACAGACTCAATATCGATCCCACCTTCTCACTTTTAATTCTCTATATATTTATTGTAATCAAGTGTTGCTGTAATGGGCCGGCCCGTTACTGTATCAGCTAGATCCTTTCACGTACATCGTATACGTTACTGGTACGAATTGTGAAAGGTCTAGATTGCCCTTTATACGTTTTGTGAAGGGGGTTGTACCGAAGCGGGACTCCTCATTGGCGTGTCTTCTTACCTATCCATAATTAACATGGAAGACATTATTTCTGGTGAATTGTATTTTGATTTTCCCCTATCTCAGTACATGTTATGCCGTCATGTCCTTCCACTTTGCATAATACCATTTGACGTGTGTTGTCATGTCTTTTCACCCGTTTCTCCCGCTCTACATGATACTATTTGGTGTGTGTTGTCTTGCCCATACACTCGTCATTGCTCTATTGATGTTTCATACTAGTTAGGGCAACTGCCACTCTACATGTTCCATATTTCGTGTATTCCTCATTTGCCCGTGAAACAACTTGAGGTCTGGTTCCCTCACTGTCGATGCTTACAATCGATACTCGCTTATTTACTCAAGCACTGCTAAATCATCACTTTCTTCCTCGCTGAAACATATGAGAGAGGCGGTAAAAATAACTTGAGTGTTTGTTTCCTTGTTTATGTCAAAATAAGTACATACTTACACACAACATAGAATCTGAATGCTAAACTGAAAAGAACTACAAGCCTGATTGCTCTCGGCCCGCTACTCCAAGCGGCGGGCTTGCGGCACACAAGAGCCTTAGCGGCGTCCAGCCTCTGGAATCATGAAGGCATCCCTTGAGACGAACTCAATGTAGGACGACATCCTAGCGCCCACTCTGCACCGCCTCCTCATGGACACACATATGGGTGTAGTGTCTCTCATCCAAGAAGGAGAAGGAAAGGCAGTGGTGTGGTGTCGCCTGTGACGACAACCTCAGATTGCTACTCCCAGAGGTGCATCCGCCTAAGACAACGGTGATGGTCAATGACCAGAATGGTCGGTGCTCCACGCGTTGGCACCCTACGATGAATAACTTGGCACAACGTCTTTCCGCCCTATGGCAATGACACTTTCCCCTTGAGGAAATTGGTAACCGCACAAACAAGGAGCTTATTCTTTTGGATATTATATATTGTAATCCTCTAACTATGACATGTGTACGTATTGGTCCAGGTGACTGGCACTCAAGACATCAGGCTTGCTAGACTTTTCAATTTGGCCTTTGAATTCCATGCTATTCATAAATAAGTCATTGTTCTTACTTAAACAATCAAACAAACCCTCTGGTTGTTTTACCACACTCTTTATCATAAGTTTGAGTGAGGAACAAAATAGTGATTTTGTGGTGAACTGGTAGATGAGTGTGTGCCGAAAGTAAGCGGTGATATTGAGTGGAGCGAAACCTCGGGTTGTTTCGTGCGGACATGAGGAAATATAAAATATTATTGAATTAAATGTATGCATAGATGATCTCAACTGTTACTGAATGCCAAATAGAATGATGGTGAGTGAAAAAATGTGACAACACACGCCATTAGTGTGCATAAACATGACGACACAATATTGGTTGAGCCGGTGGCAAAAGAGAAAAGACACATAAATGAAAGGAATAAAACAAAGGGGTGGATGATGGTTGGAAGTGATTATGAGTTAAGTACCTCCATTCGATATCTCGAGATGGTATTTTCTCATTCCGCAACAACACACATGGGTATTTAGCTACTCCCTCTGTCCCACAATATAAGACATTTTTGCAAGTTAACTTGCAAAAGCGTCTTATATTGTGGGAAGGAGGGAGATTATTATTTGTTGAGGGAAATAGTAAAATTCACCTAGGAGGTCTCACCAACATGGTTAAAAGTAAAGTCATGTCAAATAAACTAAGGTCCAACCAATAGACATGGTCAACGCAAACTGGGCGTGGCTCAGATGGTTAGGTTCTTGTGGTGGAACCAACCCACCAGGGTTCAAGCCCTAGACTTAACATTGGTGCTCGCATTTTTCTGGATTCATTTAAGCCTTTTCGGTGATGTCCGCTCAGTGGGACGAGAGGTTCCCGTCGGCTAGGAGGCGTCTGTGATGACTTCATCAATCTCGTGTTAAAAAACTAGACATGGCCAACAAGTCAAAAAAATAATATAAAAACGAAGTAAGCCCATGAAAGAAGAAACCTAATTCAACAGCATGTTTATCGTTGCCAGATTATGGCACCCTTAGTGCTATCATGTCATGTCTCCATGACTTGTCAACCCTAAGCTCACTCAAACCCATACTTAATAAATGGGTTTGTCGTAAACGGTTTGCCAAAACGAGAGAAAAAAATCCAGTTTAATAATTGAATTATGCATGATTGTAGAAAGTTTTTGAGGTATTTTAAAATGTGATAGCATCTTAACAAGTGTTTTCCGGACCAAAATTTAAATTTAGCTGGTGTATTATAGAGAAGAGAGAAGGTGGCGACGTGGATAAAGCTGGTGCTATTTATGTCAAAGTCGGGTTGAAAACCAGTGAAAAAAAGATAGATATGCAATATTATTCTCAATGGAATATTCGTTCGTTAACAGCGCCAAGATCCGGCGAGCCCGTGGATTCGCCTCCCCTCTGCCTGCCATTCCGGCGGCCGGTGGCGGGGAGGGGAATCCCGGTGCCTCCATTCCGATTAGTAGTTTAGGTTAGAGTTTTTTAGTCCTCGCGGTTGCGGTGCTTGGGCAGATGGCGGCGCTACTTCTTTGAGTTTGTCTTTCGGGCTCCGATCCTCCTTGAGTACGTCTGTCTGGACGTAGTCGACGGAGCTCCGGCGTAGATTCCCGCCGTCTCTTTGAGGCGGTGAGGTTACGGTTTCTCGTCTTGTGGCGAGATTTGGTGTCAGGTGCTTCAGATCTATGCAAGGGTTCAACGGCGACGACTGCGGCTGCAGGGCGCTGGTCCTTAGGGGCACATGCACGAAGACTTCCCGGCTGTCATCGACAAGGTCAAGCCGGCTACGATAGGGGAGCGGCGACAGCGGCGTGTCGGCGGCTCGTTCTGGCGGTAGTAGTGGTTGTTTTGGGGTCTTGAAATCTCAATGTAAATTTTATTATGTTCGAGATGCTTTGTACTTCCGTTGAACTTTGATAATAGATTTGGATCATTTTCGCAAAAAAAAAAACAGCGCCAAAATCACCATCATATATAACTTATTTGTCAATGCAAAAAAAGAAAAAAACTTCATTTGTTGATTAAATTAACCAAAACATGCGTATTATTCTAGCGGTGCTAGAAAGGAAAAATGTCTGGTTGTTAACAAGACGCATCTCATGCAATATGACAAGCTACCTAACGCTAACAGGCCAGAATATTCAACTAAACATCCCCACAAGTTCGGACGACCTATATAAAGGGCTGGTAGACACACGAAAACCTCAAACACAAAAAGCACAGAGAGAATATACATGGCAACGTCACCACTGCCGAGATGGGCTCCGACACCGAGCCCTACCAAGCCACTCCGGTCGGCGACATCATCGAGCACTGCCATGGTTTCATGGCGCGGATGGTCGGCGTGGCCGTCCAGCCCCATCTTCTTCCCGCGTTGTCTCTCCGACTCTGAGCCGCCGGCTAGTGGGGTGGTGGACAATGTAGAGCCCTGTACTACGGAGGTATTTCTCACGTGGAAAGACCTTTCAGTGACGGCCATGAACGGGAGAAAGGGTCGTGCTGTGATCCTTGATAAGCTTAGCGGGTACGCGCGCCCTGGCGAAGTGCTGGCTCTTATGGGTCCTTCGGGCTGTGGCAAAACTACTCTACTTGATACCTTAGCTGGTATGGCCTTCCTACCCTACAAAATAAGCTGGTAACTTGACATGTTCATCTTCGGAAAACTTACACTCGACTTTTTGCTCAAAAGAAATCTTTACTTTCTTCAATCTTGTCTAGAAATGCATAATTATATTATCTCAAAACGAGTACATCATTGCCGATGCTGTATCTGCCCGTCCATTATTGAGAAAAGGACTCAATTCACAATTGAAGTATACTTGCTAGGGAAATGAAAGAAAATACTTTTGAAAATAATATTTTTATTATCTTCCAGTCTCTGCATCTAGATGCTTCCTCCATCTCATAATATAAGACGTTTTTTGGCACTATCATAGTGTCAAAAATTATCTTACATTATGAGACAGAGGTAGTAATAGGTAATCATAATTTAAAGTGCTCAGGAAAAATTACATATGATAGGAGATACATGTTGGTTATCCTCTAATTTGTTGCAGTCATGGTCTTGGGGTATATATACTTTTGCAGTTTGTGATATTACTTAGAAAACATGTCTGGAGACCAAGATCATTTAACCTTCAGTTCTAAATCAAAAGTTTGCACACAAGATTGGATATACTCTCCTTGTTTACATTTACGCATATAGTCATAGACATGTATATGCTTAAACAGGACGACTTGCACCCAACATGAAAGAGAGTGGAGCCATCATGATCAACGGTTGCCGACAGAAGATTGCATCCAGAACCTCCGTAAGTTGCCATGTTCATACGACGCTGTCAATCAATGGCTATCTATTTTATTTACGAAAATGATAAATCTCGAACGTTCGGATTTTAAGCAAGGCAACCCGAACGTCTTTTATGGCAACTTTAGTTTGACATTCGGTATTTATCGGCGTCAATAAAACTGAACCAAATCTCAGCCCTGTCACGACTTACACGTTTCTGGCCGTACGTACGTTCACATGATTTGGCCGATCTCAAGTGACATGACGGACGGCTGTTGAAGGTTGTCGTGTACCTCTTGTAATGCTTCGTCCAATATTGATAGAGATGTAATTAACCCTCGACGTTTGCGTGTAACTACCTAATAATAACTTCCGACCGATCACTTGCATGCACTAAAGGCGTATGTGACCCAAGAAGACGTGCTGATGGTGACGTTGACGGTGGCGGAGGCGGTGCACTACTCGGCACAGCTTCAGCTGCCGGACTCCTTGACGCCGGCTGAGAAGCGGTTGTGGGCCGACGATGTTATCAAGCAGATGGGGCTCGCCGCGGTGGCCGGAACACGGATCGGCGGCCGCGTTTCCAAGGGCATCAGCGGTGGCCAGCGGAAGCGAGTGAGCATCTGCATTGAGCTGCTGGCGTCGCCCGCGCTCATCTTCCTCGACGAGCCGACCAGCGGGCTTGACAGCGCCGCGTCGTACCACGTCATGAGCCGCATCGCCGGGATCGCCAAAAGGAATGGGACGACGGTCGTCGCAGCCATCCACCAGCCAAGCACAGAGGTGTTCGAGCTCTTTCATGGCCTCTGCCTGCTGGCCAACGGGAAGACGGTTTATTTCGGGCCAGCTTCCAAAGCAATGGAGGTACGTATACGTTTTAGTGTTAGTCTTACTTAGAAAAACATCTCGGCTAACTTATGAAATGTGCATATCTAGTGCAATATTTTGACCTGAACTGCAACACAACCAATGATCTGAAATGTGGCAACTGAGCGATGGGCACATTGCTCACTGTTTATATATGCACATGGGTCACTGTTTATATATGCACATGAGATGCCCATGGGTCACTGTTTTAGAAAGTTCAAAGATGCGCATTTCAAACTTTTGATACTGTCTAATAAAATACGTATCAATGAGGGGAATTGCTTAGAATAGCTTGGTCTGCGTGAAGATGGGCAAAGTTTGGAGTGCTGATTTTGCGGGCTGATGTGACACATATCAATTTGCATTCCCAGCTTTGTCCCCCCCTGCGAGGTGATCAAAAATCATGTAATAGGGTTAGTTTCACTAAAACCCTTATGTGTCTGTGACGGCTACTTTGGCTGTCGCCGAGCGCTGTTTAACAGTCTGGTTTGTGGATGATTTTGCCTTGGCTTTTTAATAAAAGTTGGGGCGGGGGGGGGGGGGGGGGGGAACCCCTATCTTTTCAAAAAAAAAATACGTATCAAAAGTTCCATGGGCTACTTGAAAAGTTTGGTATCTTTGTTCTGTTAAATACATAGTTGTTACAACAGTTCCATAATGTCGATAAAAACACACAAACTCTCACTCCAATATGCACCTTTAACTTAGGAAAAACCCCACCCAGTCAGTTTCCCGAACAAATTCTCTACGCTAGTAGGTCGAGGCAGGTTGAAGGCTACATGGATCGTGAACCAAAGAAGGGCGGCAAATGAGCATGAAATAAAAAGATGGTGATTTATTTACCCTTGATCATATAAACAACATTTTTTACTCCCTTGTCACTTAGGTTTGCCAAATTATCCTTAGGATTATCCCTCGATGAACAAACCATGGGAACTCATTTATCTTGAGCGGAACCATAGCTTTCGAACTGACATGCCTAGTATTTATGAGATCCTAATACATAGATTTAACAGAGAATACCCGAGAAGAAAGCAACAGCCCTCGGAAGGAATCAGATTCATTAGTTAAGTTGACCCGACATACTAAATCGAGCCTTGATATCCACTTATCCTCGATCAAAGCACATCGAAACTGAATGTTCAACGGATTTGCCCTAATACTATATTAACAGAAACTTCTTTCCATTGCACAATATTGTAGAAGTTCGGGTACGGTAAAGCCAATGGTGTATCCCTACCTAGGTATCCTCCCAGAAACATGTAGTAGGACTATCACCAACTTTAAAACCACCTACACCGAACAACGTGGATTTTACTCTCATCAAGCCCTTCCAAAAGGGCGAGTCTGTCAGCTGTGCTAGTACCAATATTTAAGTGGAGGCATTTAGTGCATAACAACTCTAGCCATACACCCTCCTCTTCTGTAAGAAGTTTATGTAGCCATTTTTTAAGAAAACATTTGTTCTTAATTTGTAGATCTTCAAGTGCTTGTCCCCCTTGGTCTTTTGGCCAACATAGAATATCTGAGTCCACCAAGTGGTAACTTCTTGTGTTTGTCGATGTGCCAGAAGAATCTAGACTGGTAATAATCAAGTATTTTTCATACCCCTTGTGGTACTTCAAGGAATGAGACCATGAAAACTGGTAGGATGGTTACTAGAGAGTTGACGGATGAGACGTCCTTCATAGAACATAAGTTTTCCTTTCCAACAACCGAGTTTGTTTTCAAACCGGTCTTCAATACACTTCCACTATTTATTTATTAGCTTTTGAAACTGAATGGGTATCCCAAGAAACCAAAATGGGAGCTTTCCCACCTCACGTGCAAAAAAATTTGCTTATAGTGATGCTCTTCCTCTTTGGACGCCCAAAGGAGAAGATTTCACTCTTGTCGAAGTTCATTTTTACCCCCGACAATTGCTCAAAGCTACATAGTATCAATTTCATATTTACTGCACTTTCCAAATTGTGTTCCATAAATATGATAGTGTCATACGCATATAGGAGAATAGAAACACCACCGTCAACTAAATGTGGGGTGAGCCCACCCACCTGACAATCCTCCTTAGCCCTCACTTTAAGAACCGCCAACAGATCAATGGTTATATTGAAGAGAATTGGCGACATAGGGTCCCCTTGCCCCTACCCCTTCTAGGTTTGAATTTAATCACTGATGTCATCATTAACTTTCACTCCAACGCTACCACCCTATAGTAATGTTTCAACCCATTGCCTCCAGTTCGGATCAAAATCCTCCATATACCAAGCTTTTTGTAAGAAAGACCATTTGATTTTATTATAGGCTTTCTCAAAATTGAGTATAAAGATAACTTCGTCAAGATTTTTAGTATGTAGGTCGTGAATAGTTTCATGAAGGACAACCAACCCCGCAAGATCTGTCGCACGGGCATGAAGGTCATCTAAGTAGGACATACCATAGTTGCACCTAGCCTATTTGTACCCAATTTGGTACAAAAAAGAAGTAAAGCTTGTTGGAAATATGCCCTAGAGGCAATTAATAAAGTGTTTATTATTATCATATTTCTCCGTTCATGATAATGGTTTATTATTCATGCTAGAATTGTATTGACTGGAAACTAAATACATGTGTGGATAATAGACAAATACTATGTCCCTAGTATGCCTCTACTAGACTAGCTCGTTGATCAAAAGATGGTCAAGGTTTCCTGACCATGGACATGAGTTGTCATTTGATAACGGGATCACATCATTAGGAGAATGATGTGATGGACTTGACCCAACCGTCAGCATAGCATATGATCGTTCAGTTTAATGCTATTGCTTTCACTATGTCAAATACACGTTCCTCTGACCATGAGATCATGCAACTCCCGGATACCGTAGGAATACTTTGGGTGTATCAAACGTCACAACGTAACTGGGTGATTATAAAGGTGCACTACAGGTATCTCCGAAAGTGTTTGTTGAGTTGGCATGGATCAAGATTGGGATTTGTCACTCCGACTATCGGAGAGGTATCTCTGGGCCCTCTCGGTAATACAGCATCACAGAAGCCTTGCAAGTACCGTGACTAAAGAGTTAGTTGCAAGATGATGTATTACTGAACGAGTAAAGAGACTTGCCGGTAACGAGATTGAACTAGGTATTGGATACCGACGATCGAATCTCGGGCAAGTAACATACCGCCGGACAAAAGGAACAACGTATGTTGTCATATGAGGTTCACCGATAAAGATCTTCGTGGAATATGTAGGAACCAATATGAGCATCCAGGTTCCGCTGTTGGTTATTGACCGGAGAGTCGTCTCGGTCATGTCTACATCATTCCCGAACCCGTAGGGTCCGCACACTTAAGGTTCGATGACGATTTAGTATTATATGAGTTATGTGATTGGTGGCCGAAGTTTGTTCGGAGTCCCAGATGAGATCACGGACATGACGAGGAGTCTCGAAATGGTCGAGAGGTAAAGATTCATATATTGGAAGGCTATATTCGGACGTCGGAAAGGTTCCGAGTGATTCGGGTATTTTTCGGAGTACCGGGGAGTTACGGGAATTCACCGGGAGAAGTAATGGGCCTTATTGGGCCATACGGGAAAAGGAGAGGCAGGCCACGTGAGGAGGCGCGCGCCCCCCCTTGCCCAAACCGAATTGGACTAGGGGAGGGGGCACAGCCCCCTCTTTCCTTTCCCTCTCCCTTCCCCCTTTCCTACTCCGTATGGGAGGTGGAATCCTACTAGGACTAAGGAGTCCTAGTAGGACTCCCCACTCTTGGCGCAACCCCTAGGGCCAGCCTCCTCCCCTCTCCCTCCTTTATATACGGAGGAGGGGCACCCCTTGGAGACACACAATTGTCCCATAGCCGTGTGCGATGCCCCGATCTCCGTTTTCCACCTCGGTCATATTTTCGGAGAGCTTAGGCGAAGCCCTGCCGGAATCACTTCACCGTCACCGTCGCCACGCCGTCGTGCTGACGGAACTCATCTACTACCTGGACGTCTTGCTGGATCAAGAAGGCGAGGAACGTCACCGAGCTGCACGTGTGTAGAACTCGGAGGTGCCGTACGTTCGGTACTCGATCGGTTGAGCTCGAAGGATTGTTCGACTACATCAACCGTGTTGTGAGACACTTCCGCTAACGGTCTACGAGGGTACGTAGACACACTCTCCCCTCTCGTAGCGATGCATCTCCATGGATAGATCTTGCGTGAGCGTAGGAAATTTTTTTGAAATTCATGCTCCGTTCCCCAACAGTGGCATCCGAGCCAGGTCTATGCGTAGATGTGATTTGCACGAGTAGAACACAAGTGAGTTGTGGGCGTGGGTGTATACATATTGCTTGTCGTTACTAGTTGATACTTGATTCGGCGGTATTGTGAGATGAAGCGGCCCGGACCGACATTACGCGTACGCTTACGCGAGACAGGTTTCACCGCTACGTGCACTCGTTGCATAAAGGTGACTGGCGGGTGTCTGTCTCTCTCACTTTAGTTGAATCGGTTTCAATGAAGAGGGTTCTTTTAGAAGATCAAAAAGCAATCACTACACCACGTTGTGGTTTTGCGTAGGTAAGAACGGTTCTTGCAAACCCATAGCAGCCACGTAAAAGTTGCAACAACAAAGTAGAGGACGTCTAACTTGTTTTTGCAGGGTATGCTGGTGATGTGATATGGTCAAGACATGATGTGATATAAGTTGTTGTATGAGATGATCATGTTTTGTAAAGTTATCAGGCAACCGGGAGGAGCCTTATGGTTGTCTCTTTATTGTATGCAATGCCAACGCTATGTAATTGCTTTACTTTACCGCTATGAGTTAGCAGTAGTAGTAGTAGCAATAGCCGGCGAGACGACCACGACGCTGCGATGGAGATCAAGGTGTCACGACGCTACGATGAAGATCAAGGTGTCAACCCGGTGACGATGGAGATCATGACGGTGCTTTGCTGATGGAGATCAAAGGCATAAGACGTTGATGGCCATATCATGTCACATATATTGAATTGCATGTGATGTTAATCCTTTTATGCATCTTATTTTTCTTAGGACGACGGTAGCATTATAAGATAATCCCTTCACTAAATTTCAAGATAGGTGTTCTCCCCTAGTATGCACCGTTGCGAAGGTTCGACGCTTCTAAGCACCACGTGATGATCGGGTGTGATGGATTCTTTCATTCGCATACAACGGGTGTAAGCCAGTTTTACACACGCAGAATACTTGGGTTAAACTTGACGAGCCTAGCATATACAGATATGCCCTCGGAACACAAGAGACCGAAAGGTCGAACATGAGTCATATAGTAGATATGATCAACATGAAAGATGTTCACCATTGATGAACTGATCCACCTCACGTGATGATCGGACGTGGATTAGTTTGATGTGGATCATGTTACACTTAGACAACTTGAGGGATGTTAATCTAAGTGGGAGTTCTTAAGTAATTTGATTAATTGAACTTCAATTATCATGAACATAGTCAAAAGTGTCTTAGCAAGTTTATGTTGTAGATCGATAGACCACGCTGTAGCTCCCCTGTATTTTTAATATGTTCCTCGAGAAAGTTAAGTTGAAAGTTGATGGAAGCAACTATGCGGACTGGGTCCATATTCTGAGGATTGTCCTCACTGTTGCACAGAAGGCTTATGTCTTTGATGCACCGCTCGGTGAGCAACCCCTATGGCTTTGTCTGAGGACGTTATGAACGTCTGGCAGACAAGAAAAGATGACTACTCGATAGTTCAGTGCGCCATACTTTACGGCTTAGAACCGGAGCTCCAAATATGTTTTGAGCAACACGGAGCATATGAGATGTTCCAAGAGCTGAAAATTTGTTTTTCAAGCTCACACCCGGGTCGAGAGGTATGACACCTTCGACAAGTTCTATAGCTACAAGATGGAGGAGAACAGCTCCGTTAGTGAGCATGTACTCAGAATGTCTGAGTACTTCAAACACTTGAATCAAGTGGGAGTTAGACTTCCGAATAAAGTGGTGATTGATAGAGTTCTCTAGTCACTATCACTAAGCTACTGGATCTTCGTGATGAACTATAAACATGCAAGGGATAGAAGATCCTTAAGCTATTCGCAATGCTGCAAGCTGCGGATGTAGAAATCAAAAAGGGAGCATCAAGTGTTGATGGTTAATAAGACCACTAGTTTCAAGAAGGGCAAGGGAAAGAAAAGGGAACTTCAAGAAGAACGGTAAAACAGTTGCCGCTCACGCGAAGAAACCCAAGGCTGAACCAAACCCGAGACTTAGTGCTCTCATTGCAAAGGGAAATGTCACAGGGAGCGGAACTTTCCCAAAGTAACTGGCAGATAATAAGACTGGCAATGTCAACAAAGATATTTGATATACATGTTATTGATGTGTACCTTACTAGTACTCGTAGGAGCACCTGGGTATTTGATACTTGTTCAGTTGCTTGCAACTTGAAACATGGAGCTTCGGAATAAACAAAGGCTAGCTAAGAACGAGGTGACGATGTGCATTGGAAGTGTCTCCAAGGTTGATGTGATCACCATCGCCACGCTCTCTCTACCTTCAGGATTAGTGATGAACCTAAATAATTGTTATTTGGTGCTTGCGTTAAGCATGAACATTATATCTGATAGTGTTTATTGCAAGATGGTTATTCAATTTCAGAGAATAATTGTTATTCTATTTATTTGAATAATATCATTGATGATGATGCACTTAAAATGAAAGGTTTATTGAATCTTGATCGTAGTAATACACATGTTCATAACACAAATGCCAAAAGATAATGATAGTACCACATATTTGTGGCACTGCCGCTTAGGTCATATCAGTGTTAAACACATGAAGAAACTCCATGCAGATGGGTTTTTGGAATCTCTTGATTATGAATCATTTGAGACATGTGAACCGTGCCTTATTGGCAAGATGACTAAAACTCCGTTCTCCGAAACAATGGAGCGAGCAACCAACTTATTGGAAATAATACATACCGATGTATGCGGTCCGATGAGTGTTGAGGCGCGCGGTGGATATCGTTATATTCTCACGTTCACAGATGATTTGAGTAGATATGGTTATGTCTACTTAATGAAGCATAAGTCTGAAACATTTGAAAAAGTTCACAGAATTTCAGAGTGAAGTAGAGAATCATTGTAACAAGAAAATAAAGTTCTTACGATTTGATCGAAGAAGAGAATATTTGAGTTACAAGTTTGGCATATACTTAAGACAATGTGAAACTGTTTCACAGTTCACGCCACCTGGAACACCACAGCGTAATGGTGTGTCTGAAAGTCGTAATCGTACTCTATTGGATATGGTGCGTTCTATGATGTCTCTTACCGATTTGCCACTATCGTTTTGGGGTTATGCATTAGAGACAGCTGCATTCACTTTAAATAGGGCACTGTCTAAATCCGTTGAGACGACACCGTATGAACTATGGTTTGGAAAGAAACCTAAGCTGTCGTTTCTGAAAGTTTGGGGCTACGATGCTTATGTCAAAAGGCTTTAGCCTGATAAGCTTGAACCCAAAGCAGATAAGTGCGTCTTCATAGGATACCCAAAGGAGACCGTTGGGTACATCTTCTACCACAGATCCGAAGGCAAAGTATTCGTTGCTAAGAATGGATCCTTTCTAGAGAAGGAGTTTCTCTTGAAAGAAGTGAGTGGGAGGAAAGTAGAACTTGATGAGGTAATTGTACCTCCTCTGGATAGTAGTACGCCACAGAAAGAAATTTATGTGACATCAACACAGACCAGAGAAGAAGTTGATGATGATGATCATGAAACTTCGGATCAAGTTGTTACTGAACTTCGAAGGTCAACCAGGACACGTTCCGCACCAGAGTGGTACGGAAATCCAGTCTTGGAGGTCATGTTGCTAGACAACGATGAACCTTCGAACTATGAAGAAGCGATGGCAAGCCCGGATTCCAACAAATGGCTTGAGGCCATGAAATCCGAGATTGGATCCATGTATAAGAACAAAGTGTGGACTTTGGTAGACTTGCCCGATGAACGGCGAGCTATTGAAAATAAATGGATCTTTAAGAAGAAGACGGACGCTGATGGTAATATCACCGTCTATAAAGCTCGACTTGTTGCTAAAGGTTATCACCAAGTTCAAGGAGTTGACTACGATGAGACTTTCTCACCTGTGGCGATGCTAAAGTCTGTCAGAATTATGTTAGCAATTGCCGCGTTTTATGATTATGAAATCTGGCAAATGGACGTCAAAACGGCATTCCTTAATGGATTCCTTAAGGAAGAATTGTATATGATACAATCGGATGGTTTTGTCGATCCTAAAGGTGCTAACAAAGTATGCAAGCTCCAGCGATCCATCTATGGACTGGTGCAAGCATCTCGGAGCTGGAATACTCGCTTTGATGAAGTGATCAAAGCGTTTGGGTTTATGCAAGTTTATGGAGAAACTTGTATTTACAAGAAAGTGAGTGGGAGCTCTATAGCATTTCTAATAGTATATGTGGATGACATATTGTTGATTGGAAATGATGTAGAATTTCTGGAAAGCATGAAGAATTAATTGAAAGGAGTTTTTCAATAAAAACCTGTTTTTGAGTTATCCACGGATTGGGCATCGAGATCTATAGAGATAGATCAAGACACCTGATAAAAGTTCACACATCTTGATAAGATTTTGAAGAAGTTCAAAATGGATCAAGTCAAAAGAAATAAGTTCTTGGCTGGAGTGAAGTGTAGTAAGACTTGAAGATCTAGGTAAAGGTTGTTTTACATGTTAGGCATCAAAATCTATAGAGATAGATTGAGACGCCTCATAGGACTTTCACGAAGCACATACCTTGACAAGTTTGAAGAAAGTTCAAAATGGATCAGTCAAAAAGGAGTTCTTGACTGTGGTGCAAGGTGTGAAATTGAGTAAGACTCAAATCTCGACCACGGCAGAAGAAATAGAAAAGATGAAGGTTATCCCCTATGCCTCGGCCATAGGTTCTATAAAGTATGCCATGCTGTGTGCCTTGCCATGTGTCTGGCAAAGAGGTACGAAAGTGATCCAGGAGTGGATCACTGGACAGCGGTCAAAGTATATCCTTAAGATGATTAAGGAAGAATTTCTCGGGAAATAGAGGTAATAAAGAGTTCGTCGTAAGAGGTTACGTCGATGCAAGCTTTAAACACCGATCCGGAAGACTATGAGTCTCTGACTGGATACATAAAGTGGGGTAGTTATTTTGGAGTAGCTCCAAAGCAGAGTATGGTGACGGCATCTACATAAGACATAGAGATTTGCAAAGTACACACGGATCTGAATGTTACAGACCCGTTGACTAAAACTTCTCACACAAGCAAAACATGATCAGCTCAAGAACTGATTGGATGTTAATTACATGGAGATGTAAACTAGATTAATTGACTCTAGTGCAAGTGGGAGACTATTGGAAATATGCCCTAGAGGCAATTAATAAAGTGTTTATTATTATCATATTTCTCCGTTCATGATAATGGTTTATTATTCATGCTAGAATTGTATTGACCGGAAACTAAATACATGTGTGGATAATAGACAAATACTATGTCCCTAGTATGCCTCTACTAGACTAGCTCGTTGATCAAAAGATGGTCAAGGTTTCCTGACCATGGACATGAGTTGTCATTTGATAACGGGATCACATCATTAGGAGAATGATGTGATGGACTTGACCCAACCGTCAGCATAGCATATGATCGTTCAGTTTAATGCTATTGCTTTCACTATGTCAAATACACGTTCCTCTGACCATGAGATCATGCAACTCCCGGATACCGTAGGAATACTTTGGGTGTATCAAACGTCACAACGTAACTGCGTGATTATAAAGGTGCACTACAGGTATCTCTGAAAGTGTTCGTTGAGTTGGCATGGATCAAGATTGGGATTTGTCACTCCGACTATCGGAGAGGTATCTCTGGGCCCTCTCGGTAATACAGCATCACAGAAGCCTTGCAAGTACCGTGACTAAAGAGTTAGTTGCAAGATGATGTATTACGGAACGAGTAAAGAGACTTGCCGGTAACGAGATTGAACTAGGTATTGGATACCGACGATCGAATCTCGGGCAAGTAACATACCGCCGGACAAAAGGAACAACGTATGTTGTCATATGAGGTTCACCGATAAAGATCTTCGTGGAATATGTAGGAACCAATATGAGCATCTAGGTTCCGCTGTTGGTTATTGACCGGAGAGTCGTCTCGGTCATGTCTACATCATTCCCGAACCCGTAGGGTCCGCACACTTAAGGTTCGATGACGATTTAGTATTATATGAGTTATGTGATTGGTGGCCGAAGTTTGTTCGGAGTCCCAGATGAGATCACGGACATGACGAGGAGTCTCGAAATGGTTGAGAGGTAAAGATTCATATATTGGAAGGCTATATTCGGACGTCGGAAAGGTTCCGAGTGATTTGGGTATTTTTCGGAGTACCGGGGAGTTACGGGAATTCACCGGGAGAAGTAATGGGCCTTATTGGGCCATACGGGAAAAGGAGAGGCAGGCCACATGAGGAGGCGCGCGCCCCCCCTTTCCCAAACCGAATTGGACTAGGGGAGGGGGCGCAGCCCCCTCTTTCCTTTCCCTCTCCATTCCCCCTTTCCTACTCCGTATGGGAGGTGGAATCCTACTAGGACTAAGGAGTCCTAGTAGGACTCCCCACTCTTGGCGCAGCCCCTAGGGCCAGCCTCCTCCCCTCTCCCTCCTTTATATACGCAGGAGGGGCACCCCTTGGAGACACACAATTGTCCCATAGCCGTGTGCGGTGCCCCGATCTCCGTTTTCCACCTCGGTCATATTTTCGGAGAGCTTAGGCGAAGCCCTGCCGGAATCACTTCACCGTCACCGTCGCCACGCCGTCGTGCTGACGGAACTCATCTACTACCTCGACGTCTTGCTGGATCAAGAAGGCGAGGAACGTCACCGAGCTGCACGTGTGTAGAACTCGGAGGTGCCGTACGTTCGGTACTCGATCGGTGGAGCTCGAAGGATTGTTCGACTACATCAACCGCGTTGTGAGACGCTTCCGCTAACGGTCTACGAGGGTACGTAGACACACTCTCCCCTCTCGTAGCGATGCATCTCCATGGATAGATCTTGCGTGAGCGTAGGAAAGTTTTTTGAAATTCATGCTCCGTTCCCCAACAAAGCTAACATTAAGCAAACAGATTGGCTGGAATTTCTCAATCCGCATTGCATCCTCCTTCTTTGGAAGCAACCTGATACTTTTGTAGTTTAACTTAAACAACTCAAGTTCCCCATTAAATACGTCATTAAACAAAGACATTAGGTCTATGTGATAACCCCCAACATCTTTGATAAAATTCCACCGGGAATCCATCTAGCCCCGACATTTTATTACTTTTCATTTGAGAGATCTCATCGTACACCTCCTTTTTCGCCGAAGACGATGTCAACACAGTGTTCTCTTTCGGAGAGTTGAGGGATGTCCTTCGTGGTGTCCTGGTCTATCGACACAAAGTTGGAGACTCGACATGCAAACAATTGATTGTATTAATCCGAAATAAATGATTTAAGGTTTTCTTGGCCCACAATGGTACACTCTGTTGGGGAACAGAGCATGAATTTCAAAAAAATTCCTACGCTCACGCAAGATCTATCCATGGAGATGTATCGCTACGAGAGGGGAGAGTGTGTCTACGTACCCTCGTAGACCGTTAGCGGAAGCGTCTCACAACGCGGTTGATGTAGTCGAACAATCCTTCGAGCTCCACCGATCAAGTACCGAACGTACGGCACCTCCGAGTTCTACACACGTGCAGCTCGGTGACGTTCCTCGCCTTCTTGATCCAGCAAGACGTCGAGGTAGTAGATGAGTTCCGTCAGCACGACGGCGTGGCGACGGTGACGGTGAAGTGATTCCGGCAGGGCTTCACCTAAGCTCTCCGAAAATATGACCGAGGTGGAAAACGGAGATCGGGGCACCGCACACGGCTATGGGACAATTGTGTACTTTGGGGTGCCCCCTTGCCCCAGTATATAAAGGATGAGAGGGAGGAGGCCGGCCCCCTAGGGGTGCGCCAAGTGTGGGGAGTCCTACTAGGACTCCTTAGTCCTAGTAGGATTCCACCTCCCATACGGAGTAGGAAAGAGGGAAGGGAGAGGGAAAGGAAAGAGGGGGCTGCGCCCCCTCCCCTAGTCCAATTCGGTTTGGGCAAGGGGGGGCGCGAGCCTCCTCACGTGGCCTGCCTCTCCTTTTCCCGTATGGCCCAATAAGGCCCATTACTTCTCCCGGTGAATTCCCGTAACTCCCCGGTACTCCGAAAAATACCCGAATCACTCGGAACCTTTCCGACGTCCGAATATAGCCTTCCAATATATGAATCTTTACCTCTCGACCATTTCGAGACTCCTCGTCATGTCCGTGATCTCATCCGGGACTCCGAACAAACTTCGGCCACCAATCACATAACTCATATAATACTAAATCGTCATCGAACCTTAAGTGTGCGGACCCTACGGGTTCGGGAATGATGTAGACATGACCGAGACGACTCTCTGGTCAATAACCAACAGCGGAACCTGGATGCTCATATTGGTTCCTACATATTCCACGAAGATCTTTATCGGTGAACCTCATATGTCAACATACGTTGTTCCCTTTGTCTGGCGGTATGTTACTTGCCCGAGATTCGATCGTCGGTATCCAATACCTAGTTCAATCTCGTTACCGGCAAGTCTCTTTACTCGTTCCGTAATACGTCATCTTGTAACTAACTCTTTAGTCACGGTGCTTGCAAGGCTTCTGTGATGCTGTATTACCGAGAGGGCCCAGAGATACCTCTCCGATAGTCGGAGTGACAAATTCCAATCTCGATCCATGCCAACTCAACAAACACTTTCGGAGATACCTGTAGTGCACCTTTATAATCACCCAGTTACGTTGTGACGTTTGATACACCCAAAGTATTCCTACGGTATCCGGGAGTTGCATGATCTCATGGTCAGAGGAACGTGTATTTGACATAGTGAAAGCAATAGCAATAAACTGAACGATCATTTGCTATGCTAACGGTTGGGCCAAGTCCATCACATCATTCTCCTAATGATGTGATCCCATTATCAAATGACAACTCATGTCCATGGTCAGGAAATCTTGACCATCTTTTGATCAACGAGCTAGTCTAGTAGAGGCTTACTAGGGACACAGTATTTGTTTATCTATTCACACATGTATTTAGTTTACGGTCAATACAATTCTAGCAGGAATAATAAACTATTATCATGAACGGGGAAATATGATAATAACTAATTTATTATTGCCTCTAGGGCATATTTCCAACAGTCTCCCACTTGCACTAGAGTCAATAATCTAGATTACATCTCCATGTAATTAACACTTAATCTGTTCTAAAGCTGATCATGTTTTGCTTGTGAGAGAGGTTTTAGTCAACGGGTCTGCAATATTCAGATCCGTGTGTTCTTGGCAAATCTCTATGTAGATGCTGCTACCACACTCTGTTTGGAGCTACTCCAAAAAAAATTCCCCACTATACTTATCCGGTCTGAGACTCATAGTCTTTCGGATCAGTGTTTAGAGCTTGCATCGACGTAACCCCTTACAACGAACTCTTTATCATCTCTATTCCCGAGAAATTCTTCCTTAGTCATCTTAAGGATAATTTGACCGCTGTCCAGTGATCTACTCCTGGATCACTTTGGTACCTCTTTTGCCAGACACATGGCAAGGCACACAGCTTGGCATACTTTATAGAACCTATGGCCGAGGCATAGGGGATAACCTTCATCCATTCTATTTATTTTGCCGTAGTCGAGATTTGAGTCTTACTCAACTTCACACCTTTCACCACAGTTAAGAACTCCTTCTTTGACTGATCCATTTTGAACTTCTTCAAAATCTTGTCAAGGTATATGTTTTGTGAAAGTCATATGAGGCGTCTCAATCTATCTCTATAGATTTTGATGCCTAACATGTAAACAACCTTTACCTAGATCTTCAAGTCTTACTCCACTTCACACCAGCCAAGAACTTATTTCTTTTGACTTGATCCATTTTGAACTTCTTCAAATCAAGGTGTGTGAAAATCTTTTATCAGGTGTCTTGATCTATCTCTATAGATCTCGATGCCCAAACCGTGGATAACTCAAAAAACAGGTTTTTATTGAAAAACTCCTTTCAATTAATTTTTTATGCTTTCCAGAAATTCTACATCATTTCCAATCACATATACTTATTAGAAATGTTATAGAGCTCCCACTCACTTTGTTGTAAATACAAGTTTCTCCATAAACTTGCATTAACCCAAACGCTTTGATCACTTCATCAAAGCGAGTATTCCAACTCCGAGATGCTTGCACCAGTCCATAGATGGATCGCTGGAGCTTGCATACTTTGTTAGCACCTTTAGGATCGACAAAACCTTCCAGTTGTATCATATACAATTCTTCCTTAAGGAATCCATTAAGGAATGCCGTTTTGACGTCCATTTGCCAAATTTCATAATCATAAAACGCGGCAATTGCTAACATAGTTCTGACAGACTTTAGCATCGCTACGGGTGAGAAAGTCTCATCGTAGTCAACTCCTTGAACTTGTCGATAACCTTTAGCAACAAGTTGAGCTTTATAGACGGTGACATTACCATCAGCGTCCGTCTTCTTCTTAAAAATCCATTTATTTTTAATAGCTCGCCGCTTCATCGGGCAAGTCTACCAAAGTCCACACTTTGTTCTCATACATGGATCTAATCTCGGATTTCATGGCCTCAAGCCATTTGTCGGAATCCGGGCTCGCCATCGCTTCTTCATAGTTCGTAGGTTCACCGTTGTCTAACAACATGACCTCCAAGACAGGATTGCCGTACCAATCTGGTGCGGAGCGTGTCCTGGTTGACCTATGAGGTTCTGTAGCAACTTGATCCGAAGCCTCATGATCATCATCATCAACTTCTTCTCTGGTCCGTGTTGGTGTCACAGAAATTTCTTTCTGTGGCGTACTACTATCCAGAGGAGGTACAATTATCTCATCAAGTTCTACTTTCCTCTCACTCACTTCTTTCGAGAGAAACTCCTTCTCTAGAAAGGATCCATTCTTAGCAATGAATACTTTGCCTTCGGATCTGTGGTAGAAGGTGTACCCAACGGCCTCCTTTGGGTATCCTATGAAGACGCACTTATCCGCTTTGGGTTCGAGCTTATCTGGCTGAAGCCTTTTGACATAAGCATTGCATCCCCAAACTTTCAGAAACGACATCTTAGGTTTCTTGCAAACCACAGTTCATACGGTGTCATCTCAACGGATTTAGACGGTGCCCTTGTTAAAAGTGAATGCAGCTGTCTCTAATGCATAACCCCAAAATGATAGTGGCAAATCGGTAAGAGACATCATAGAACGCACCATATCCAATAGAGTACGATTACGACGTTCGGACACACCATTACGCTGTGGTGTTCCATGTGGCGTGAGCTGTGAAACAATTCCACATTGTCTTAAGTGATTGCCAAACTCGTAACTCAAATATTCTCCTCCACGATCAGATCATAAGAACTTTATTTTCTTGTTACGATGGTTCTCTACTTCACTCTGAAATTCTTTGAACTTTTCAAATGTTTCAGATTTATGCTTCATCAAGTAGACATAACCATGCCTACTCAAATCATCAGTGAACGTGAGAATATAACGATATCCACCGCGCGCCTCAACACTCATCGGACCGCATACATCGGTATGTATTATTTACAATAAGTTGGTTGCTCGCTCCATTGTTCCGGAGAACGGAGTTTTAGTCATCTTGCCAATAAGGCACGGTTCACATGTCTCAAATGATTCATAATCAAGAGATTCCAAAAACCCATCTGCATGGAGTTTCTTCATGTGTTTAACACTGATATGACCTAAGCGGCAGTGCCACAAATATGTGGTACTATCATTATCTTTTGGCATTCGTGTTATGAACATTTGTATTACTACGATCAAGATTCTATAAACCTTTCATTTTAAGTGCATGATCATCAATGATATTATCCAAATAGAATAACAATTATTCTCTGAAATTGAATAACCGTCTTGCAATAAACACTATCAGATATAATGTTCATGCTTAACGCAAGCACCAAATAACAATTATTTAGGTTCATCACTAATCCTGAAGGTAGAGAGAGCGTGGCGATGGTGATCACATCAACCTTGGAGACACTTCCAATGCACATCGTCACCTCGTTCTTAGCTAGCCCTCGTTTATTCCGAAGCTCCATGTTTCAAGTTGTAAGCAACTGAACAAGTATCAAATACCCAGGTGCTCCTACGAGTACTAGTAAGGTACATATCAATAACATGTATATCAAATATCTTTGTTGACATTGCCAGTCTTATTATCTGCCAGTTACTTTGGGAAAGTTCCGCTCCCTGTGACATTTCCCTTTGCAATGGGAGCACTAAGTCTCGGGTTTGGTTCAGCCTTGGGTTTCTTCGCGTGAGCGGCAACTGTTTTACCGTTCTTCTTGAAGTTCCCTTTTCTTTCCCTTGCCCTTCTTGAAACTAGTGGTCTTATTAACCATCAACACTTGATGCTCCCTTTTTTTTTATTTCTACATCCGCAGATTGTTGCATCGCGAATAGCTTAAGGATCTTCTATCCCTTGCATGTTTATAGTTCATCACGAAGATCCAGTAGCTTAGTGATAGTGACTAGAGAACTCTATCAATCACCACTTTATTCGGAAGTCTAACTCCCACTTGATTCAAGTGTTTGAAGTACTCAGACATTCTGAGTACATGCTCACTAACGGAGCTGTTCTCCTCCATCTTGTAGCTATAGAACTTGTCGAAGGTGTCATCCCTCTCGACCCGGGTGTGAGTCTTGAAAAACAAATTTTTAGCTCTTGGAACATCTCATATGCTCCGTGTTGCTCAAAACATATTTGGAGCTCCGGTTCTAAGCCGTAAAGTATGGCACACTGAACTATCGAGTAGTCATCTTTTCTTGTCTGCCAGACATTCATAACGTCCTCAGACGAAGCCGTAGGGGTATTTCACTGAGCGGTGCATTAAGGACATAAGCCTTCTGTGCAGCAGTGAGGACAATCCTCAGATCACGGACCTAGTCCGCATAGTTGCTTCCATCAACTTTCAACTTCGTTTTCTCTAGGAACATAATAAAAACAGGGGAACTACAGCGCGGTCTATGGATCTACAACATAAATTTGCTAAGACAAGTAAGACTATGTTCATGACAATTGAAGTTCAATTAATCAAATTACTTAAGAACTCCCACTTAGATTAACATCCCTCAAGTTGTCTAAGTGTAACATGATCCACATCAACTAAACCACGTCCGATCATCACATGAGGTGGATTAGTTATCAATGGTGAACATCTTTCATGTTGATCATATCTACTATATGACTCATGTTTGACCTTTCGGTCTCTTGTGTTCCGAGGCCATGTCTGTACATGCTAGGCTCGTCAAGTTTAACCCAAGTATTCTGCGTGTGTAAAACTGGCTTACACCCATTGTATGCGAACGAAAGAATCCATCACACCCGATCATCACGTGGTGCTTAGAAGCGTCGAACCTTCGCAACGGTGCATACTAGGGGAGAACACTTATCTTGAAATTTAGTGAAGGGATCATCTTATAATGCTACCGTCGTCCTAAGCAAAATAAGATGCATAAAAGGATTAACATCACATGCAATTCAATATATGTGACATGATATGGCCATCATCGTCTTGTGCTTTTGATCTCCATCAGCAAAGCACCGTCATGATCTCCATCGTCACCGGGTTGACACCTTGATCTCCATCGTAGCGTCGTGACACCTTGATCTCCATCGTAGCGTCGTGGTCGTCTCGCCGGCTATTGCTACTACTACTATTGCTAACTAATAGCGGTAAAGTAAAGCAATTACATAGCGTTGGCATTGCATACAATAAAGAGACAACCATAAGGCTCCTGCCGGTTGCCTGATAACTTACAAAACATGATCATCTCATACAACAACTTATATCACATCATGTCTTGGCCATATCACATCACCAGCATACCCTGCAAAAACAAGTTAGATGTCCTCTACTTTGTTGTTGCAAGTTTTACGTGGCTGCTACGGGTTTGCAAGAACCGTTCTTACCTACGCAAAACCACAACGTGGTGTAGTGATTGCTTTTTGATCTTCTAAAAGAACCCTCTTCATTGAAACCGATTCAACTAAAGTGAGAGAGACAGACACCCGCCAGTCACCTTTATGCAACGAGTGCACGTAGCGGTGAAACCTGTCTCGCGTAAGCGTACGCGTAATGTCGGTCCGGGCCGCTTCATCTCACAATACCGCCGAATCAAGTAACAACTAGTAACGGCAAGCAATTTGTATACACCCACGCCCACAACTCACTTGTGTTCTACTCGTGCAAATCACATCTACGCATAGACCTGGCTCGGATGCCACTGTTGGGGAACGGAGCATGAATTTCAAAAAAATTTCCTACGCTCACGCAAGATCTATCCATGGAGATGTATTGCTACGAGAGGGGAGAGTGTGTCTACGTACCCTCGTAGACCGTTAGCGGAAGCGTCTCACAACGCGGTTGATGTAGTCGAACAATCCTTCGAGCTCCACCGATCAAGTACCGAACGTACGGCACCTCCGAGTTCTACACACGTGCAGCTCGGTGACGTTCCTCGCCTTCTTGATCCAGCAAGACGTCGAGGTAGTAGATGAGTTCCGTCAGCACGACGGAGTGGCGACGGTGACGGTGAAGTGATTCCGGCAGGGCTTCGCCTAAGCTCTCCGAAAATATGACCGAGGTGGAAAACGAAGATCGGGGCACCGCACACGGCTATGGGACAATTGTGTACTTTGGGGTGCCCCCTTGCCCCCGTATATAAAGGATGAGAGGGAGGAGGCCGGCCCCCTAGGGGTGCGCCAAGTGTGGGGAGTCCTACCAGGACTCCTTAGTCCTAGTAGGATTCCACCTCCCATACGGAGTAGGAAAGAGGGAAGGGAGAGGGAAAGGAAAGAGGGGGCTGCGCCCCCTCCCCTAGTCCAATTCGGTTTGGGCAAGGGGGGCGCGAGCCTCCTCACGTGGCCTGCCTCTCCTTTTCCCGTATGGCCCAATAAGGCCCATTACTTCTCCCGGTGAATTCCCGTAACTCCCCGGTACTCCGAAAAATACCCGAATCACTCGGAACCTTTCCGACGTCCGAATATAGCCTTCCAATATATGAATCTTTACCTCTCGACCATTTCGAGACTCCTCGTCATGTCCGTGATCTCATTCGGGACTCCGAACAAACTTCGGCCACCAATCACATAACTCATATAATACTAAATCGTCATCGAACCTTAAGTGTGCGGACCCTACGGGTTCGGGAATGATGTAGACATGACTGAGACGACTCTCTGGTCAATAACCAACAGCGGAACCTGGATGCTCATATTGGTTCCTACATATTCCACGAAGATCTTTATCGGTGAACCTCATATGTCAACATACGTTGTTCCCTTTGTCTGGCGGTATGTTACTTGCCCGAGATTCGATCGTCGGTATCCAATACCTAGTTCAATCTCGTTACCGTCAAGTCTCTTTACTCGTTCCGTAATACGTCATCTTGTAACTAACTCTTTAGTCACGGTGCTTGCAAGGCTTCTGTGATGCTGTATTACCGAGAGGGCCCAGAGATACCTCTCCGATAGTCGGAGTGACATATTCCAATCTCGATCCATGCCAACTCAACAAACACTTTCGGAGATACCTGTAGTGCACCTTTATAATCACCCAGTTACGTTGTGACGTTTGATACACCCAAAGTATTCCTACGGTATCCGGGAGTTGCATGATCTCATGGTCAGAGGAACGTGTATTTGACATAGTGAAAGCAATAGCAATAAACTGAACGATCATTTGCTATGCTAACGGTTGGGTCAAGTCCATCACATCATTCTCCTAATGATGTGATCCCATTATCAAATGACAACTCATGTCCATGGTCAGGAAATCTTGACCATCTTTTGATCAACGAGCTAGTCTAGTAGAGGCTTACTAGGGACACAGTATTTGTTTATCTATTCACACATGTATTTAGTTTATGGTCAATACAATTCTAGCATGAATAATAAACTATTATCATGAACGGGGAAATATGATAATAACTAATTTATTATTGCCTCTAGGGCATATTTCCAACACACTCATCTTGTTCAAGCTGAGCAATTTCCTTTTTGTGGTGCTTTCCATTTGTGATCAAGTGGACAATTTAGTATTATTGTAACCCTCCCTACTGTACCTCGCTTTGGTACACTTTGATCTCCTCCTCACACATGAGCTTAACAAGGTTCCCTTTGTCTTCTCGTTTGGGAACACACTTTGTCGAAACAAGGGGATCTAATTCTGCTTTAATGCCATTAATAAGTGCTAATATCCTTTATCCGTCTTTCTTTTAATCGCAACTAGCACTATTAGTCTATCCTCATAGGAATATATTGTCTAAGATGGTGGATTCTAAACTACGACTTCTCTACATTGGTGGCACCAGGTGTCACCTTTTCCCATTTTGCGGCCACCATCTCAAGAAAACATTCCCTCTTGAACCATGATAGCCCAAAAGAGAAATCCTCTTTGTTCTCCATGTGAGTGGCCTCACCAGATTCCAAAAGAAGGGGCGTGTGTTTAGATATTCCCCATTTCAACGCGTGCACCATCACTAGGGGATTTTCTTTGCTCCCACTTGATGCTAGCCAAGACATGGTCCAGCTTCTCATATCTTTGGTGTGGCTAGACTATTAGCACAACTAACTGACATTTTGACAGAGCGATCTCCCTCTAGTCAAGGTTTCAATTAGAGATAAAAGGCCGTCTAACATCAAAATTAGCATTGTTCTTCTAGTCTTGCTGCCAAATAAATATTGAAACCCCCACCCACAATCATTGGTATGCTTTCATTCCGTCAAATTCAAACCAACTCACCCAGGGAAGCGGGTGTGTGCTTGTGTTGCACTGTCCCATTGACCACCACCAGAACCCAGTCAAAGCAATCAAGTTTGGAACACAGATGAAACTCAACGACATAATTTCCCACCTCCATTTTCCTAACATCAATTGTAGCGTTATTAATCCTGAGTAAAATACCACCAGACTTCCCGTGTGAAGGTAGGCAATACCATGCAAAATCAATGCCATCACAAATATTACCCAGGAACTGAGGAGGTTTGGTCTAACGGGGTCCATTAGAGCAATAAAATCCAATTTTGATCCCAAGAAGTTTCAGCCAAAATCGGTGCTTAGCCAAGTCATGAAGACCTCTTTTGTTCTATAATACACCTCTCATTTGTCATGAAGTTTATTTTTAAAACGATTTCTAGAACTACGGTGTATAATGGAAAGTTCATCGTGTTTCCGATTACGCTTGCAAGGGACCATTGATCCATGTAGCTTCCTGATTCCTCGATGTCCTTAGGCATCAGGTCCTCACATATATACTGAATGGCATGTATAGACAAACCATTAGGATCGACTTCCTTAGTGGGTATGACATCCCACCATGCTTACTATGTGTAGGATTCCAAAATATGTAAAACCTTCTCATACAAGTCCTACAAATCACACATCTTTCTCAATTTTAGAGATTCATGCAATTATTAAATTTTTGTTTGCTAGAACATTCACTATGTTTACGAGGTGGAAAATCATTTGACGTCAGCGACATCAAAGTTCTAAATATTTCTAAACTTTGCATCTTAAGAACTTTTTATATAAAGTTTGTTGACTAATATAAACACTGATTTTTTGTAACCATTACATTTTCCTAAATGAAATGTATTTATTATTGTAAGCTATTTATTTTTCTCATGAAAACTAATATCTAGATTGTGTACAAAAACACCAATGCTCATTTGGGTAACTTGTAGTTCTTCGATGCTAATGGCTTCCCATGCCCGTTGAGGATGAACCCTTCGGATCACTTCTTAAAGATGATAAACATAGACTTTGAGGTACGAAATTGATCTCTCGAGGCTTTTTATACTTTGGAAATTTTAACTCCAATGAAATTCAAAGGCATATACATCATCTTTTCATAGGAATTTGAGGAAGAATCTATTGTTAATGCGCCGCATGCTGCGAAAGTAATCCAAACTTTGGTTGGTTCTTCTGGGTCTGTTGCTATCTTAGACACTGAAATGGAAGCAAGGCAAACAAATCAGGTATCTTCTTTATCTAGACTAAGATGACGCATTAGGTTGACTTTGAAGTATATATGTCTACTCATATGCTTCATGTTTCTATGGTTTATGATCCTGCAGGGCGAGTATGTAGTTCAACAAAGGCAAGCTACATTCTTGACCAAATCAGTTGTCCTAACCAAAAGATCAATGATAAACATGCACAGAGACATAGGCTATTATTGGTTGCGCTTTGGTATCTACATGGCACTTTTTCTAACCATTGGGACAATTTTCTTCAATGTTGGTCACAATTATTCATCAATCCAAGTAAGTCGTTGATTTCTAATCTATACGATGAAGCAACAAAAACAACAAGTAGTAACAAAATACCACTGTATATTTCTTGAACCCTTTAAGGCACGAGCATCCATGCTTATGTACACATCCACCTTCATGACAATGATGGCAATCGGAGCTTTTCCATCATTTGTCGAGGATATGAAGGTGGGGAACATTATCCTTTCTTACACAAATCTACTATGTTTTTGTGATTTTGTGTTACATGATCGTTTGTAAAATGTAGGTATTTGAGAAAGAAAGGCGGAGTGGACACTACGGGGTCACTGAATTTGTCATAGCCAACACACTTTCATCAACTGTATACTTGGGCCTCATCTGTGTGCTACCTGCTATAATTGCTTATTACCTAACTGGGCTTCAACGAGGAATAGGACACTTCTTCTTCTTTGTTGCAACACTATGGGCTTGCACGATGTTGGTTGAAGGTTTGATGATGATTGTTGCAGCCATCGTACCTGATTTTCTCTTGGGCATAATCACAGGATCTGGAGTACAAGGGTTACTAATGCTAAACGCCGGCTTCTTCAGGCTTCCAAATGACCTCCCAAAACCAATATGGAAATACCCAACTTACTACATATCCTATCACAAATATACAACCCAAGGACTGTATAAAAATGAATTCTTGGGCTTGGTGTTCCCAAATTTAGCTGGTGTCGATGGAGTCATCACTGGTCAATATATCCTGAAGAACAACTTTCAAGTGGAGTTAGGCTACTCGAAGTGGGTTGATCTTGCGATATTACTTGGAATGGTCATTATCTACAGGGTGATTTTCCTGGTTATTATAAAGGTTTTCGATGCGGCGAAACCCATGATAAAATCCTTAATAGTAAAAGTGTAAGTATTGCTATATGTATGTAGTTTGCACAGATAAAAGCATAGATAATTGAGATAGTTGTATTCCTTATATGTTTATTTTCTCTCGAAAAAATCACCACTATATTCATTAGTCGAGGGTATTTCCCAAGGTAGCTAGCAACAATATGGTAGTCGAACGCAAATTTGTCCGAGAGTGGCATATTTTAGAAGTCATAAAAGCTAGCCGCGCATGGCTTTGCATATCCCTTAAAGATTAGCTCCCTGGGGTGGAAGCTCTGAGAGTCGATTGAGGCTGGCGATTTCGATTGTGTCGATCGATTTTGACTCGGTCAGCGCCCTGGGTCGTGTCGGTCGTCGGGCTCCCTTTGTACCGCTGGCTATGCGTTGTGGGCCGTGGGAGTCAGTGATGGGGCTGGTTTCTTTCTTCGCTGGGTCAAAATCAGAGGGCGGCGTGGCGGCTGCAGGCTCTTCGCTATCCACGCGTCCACACGCTGTGCTGGGTCGGCTTCTGGTGGCTACGGCAGGTGCGGCATCAACCTCCCGCACAAGATTTGGCCATGAGGATGCCCCTCCAGCACGAGATCCAGCGAGGACGGACTCCAGCGACCTCCGTCCACACGGATCCGATGTTGCAGCGCCCGCCGGCGACCTCATGAGGATGCCATCTTCCTCACCTGCGTGTCGGCCCCAGGTCGTCGTCTTGCTCCTGTTCATGGTGGCGCAGCGGACATCACCTATCTCCCTTGCGCGGCGGCGCCGACGCCTTCGTCTTCGTGCCGTTTAGGTGGCACCGCCGAGGACGTCGTCAAGCTGCTCTTCGCGGCTGTGTCGACCATGGCATCAAGCCGTAGTGGTCGTGTGCGTGGAGGGCTGGAGGCTGTCTCCGTGTGTCAACACTGTGCTTAGTCGTTGCAAAAATTTCATATTGATGTTCAGATGTATGCGCTGGCCTGAAGATTTTGTACAGATGTACAAATATTGTTCAGCGATTGATGTGGTTTGCCTGTGGTGCGCATACGAATTGGTTCTGCCTAAGGCTGGCCTGTGCGGCTGCTTCCTGAGGAGTGCCGAGGCAACATCTGCATCTCGGATGTGCCTGCTTCTTGCTCTGATCGGTGTCCGGCTAGCCTGGTAAGCGCTCCTTCTATTGTTCCCTCTCCGAGCCTCTGTGTGCGTGCATATTGTTCGGTGATTGATGTAGTTTGCCTGTGGTGCGCTTACGAATCGGTTCTGTGTGTGGGCATTTTGTGAGGGTGCTTTTTCCCCTTTGGCATTTACCATATTGTGTTTTGTGCTGGGCTGTTTGGTTCGCTGTTGTCGCGCCGCTGTGTGGGTCGGCTTGCCGGTTTGTCGTCGACAGCAACGGATTGGCGACGCACCTGGTTCATTGTAGTCGCTCTGCTGACGCGTTTCGTGGTTCACGCCATTGGATTGGGCTTGGGTTTTCGGTGTCATGGCGGCTGTGATATGGCGTGAGCGGAGTTCGTGGCTTCGCCGGCAGTGGCTCTACAATTTTACTTGCTCCAAATCTGGGACAGGGTAGAGGACTAGAGGTGTACAACACTCCAAGGTTCCACGTGTTCGGTTTTCAATATAATCTCCTAACATTTTGCACACTACAGTATCTAATTTTTTTTAGAGTAATCACCCTCATGTGTATTTTAGTAAGTATGTCTAGCTGGTCATCGAGGGCTTATGTGTAGAATCCTTCAGAGTATTCAATTATTGGTGTTTATTGTGATTTCCTATTTTTGCCAGTATAAAGTATAACTGATAAATTATTTATGGTGCTCATGCTCTTATAGGTTTAGGTTCAATGCCTCACAGGATTCGTCTTCTTAGTTTCATCTTCAGATACTCAGATTATCTCATTTCTATGCAAAAGTCTAAACGCTACCTCTCTGTAACAGGAGATAACAAAGTATCCTTTATAGAGTGTCAAGTGGAAGTTAATCGTGGCCCTCTCGGTAACTTACTTTTAATTCTATTTATTTTTATTTCAGACCTGCAATAATTTGTTTGGCTTGGTTGTTTCTTCTCTTCCGCCTAAAGTTTGCTTGATTTCCATTAAACTGTATTGTATGGTTTCACCTTTGATTGTCACATATCCAGCATAGTTTGTTTCTTTCCAACACCAAAAGTAATAGATAAATTGTTTGGTCATTTGAGCATGCTTGGTTGCATGTAATATCATATGCATTTGTTTCGTGCGAAGAGCAGGCAAAAAAGTAAGAGATGCATTCAGAAGAGCAGGCACAAAAGTAACAATAACAAATATGCATGTAGTAGTTACATATGATTTCGGTATATTATTATTTTGGGAACAAATATTGCTTTGCAATGAAGTTAAAGTTAGTCCTAGCATTTCACACACAAAATCCCAGCTGTGCAGCTAATGGCTTTTGATATTTGTCATAGATAGTGATTTTGTTGTTTGCTTGCAGATTATGTCTTGAATGTTTCTCTTAACTGCAGGTAGCATGGGTTTCCGGGTTTGCTAAAGAACAAATTTCAACCCAAGTGTTGTCCTCTTTATTCAATGCGTGTGATTGGTTTGCCTTTCCATATGATGCACACTTAGCATGCTTTTGCAACTGAGAAGATGTATCTGTTGTTATGTACTATCATCCTATTGATGGCCAGGATAAAAAATCTGTTTGCACTTTTTGCATCACTGGTATTGCATTTACAGTTATTACTTTTTGCGAGATCATTATCAGCTTTTGTTTAATTTCATGAGCCTCTTTTTAATTTCAGGTGAAATGGAATTATACTACAAAATCAATCTCATCCGGCCAGCAAGAAAATTGTGTGCAAATATTCTATGTTTCTAAGATTTGACCTAAGGGCCCAATGACCATCGTCATTCGGAGAGATTGCATCGATTGTCTTTGCTCAAGCAGACAAACATGATTGTATTGGAGAGCTGACATGTATAATGAACTATTTTTATTCCGCTTAAGTTGTATCAGGATTAGTTGTTTGTAGTCTCACTAACACACTTCAAATAAATCTGCATATTTTGCAGAAACAATGCAAAAACCCTTCTATGTTGGCAGCATCTTTTGTGAGATTCTGGGCCTGTTTCGAGAGCTTCAACCCGATGTAAGTGTAGCATGCTGATTGTTGATGTCTACATTTAAATAAATCTTGATTTAAGCCTAACATACTTTGGTGCTAATGTCTACAATTTTACTCTGTAATGTTCATTTTCCAGAATCTATGTCCCTATTTATTAGCTGGCCTTAAACAACACTGCACCAATAGAAGTCCCCAAGTCCAATAGTACAGTAAGCATTTCCCTTGGCCAATCAGTTCTATGATATTGTTCAAAATTGCAACAATTAATAAATTGAATTTCGATGTATGTATCCAGTTTATGCTGCTGAATAGAGATAAGCATTGCTGAAATGCAATGTTAGAATTGAATTGTATGCTTACATGAGTTATCGTCAACATACACTTTTGGGGGATCTCCCTCATTGTTTCTAAGCAGATTATTCTCACACGAGTGAAGATGCATGAATGTTGAGAGCTGTCTTGATGATACTCAATGTTGTAAAATGTTCAGTGTCTTTGGGAATTAACAATGCACATTTTTTGCCTCATATTTTGATGTTTTCATGAATAGATTTGAATGGAATGAAAAATTATGTACTTTGCCACTCACCTAAGAAATGAAGATAACTTGCATCAATAAGACATGTTTGACTCTTCATTACTGTTTACCGGCGCAGCAAAGCGTGCATATATCCTTCTAGTACTAAGTAAACCGGAGGTTTTGCTGACTGTCCAGTTTAGTTGTGTCAGACGGTTGTACCTATGTAGCCATGTGCTACATGTACAGGACATATGTAATCGAGCTACTCCTAGTCACGAGTCCGTGAGGCTCGGAAAGTCCTGAACAAAACTGATAGCAGCGCCGGACACTTCGCCGATGGACTTCTAAGTAAACCGAAGGTTTTGCTCACTGTCCAGTGTAGTTATGTCAGACGGTTGTATCTACTCCCTCCGCCAAAATAAGTGTCGCAGTTTAAATTAAATTTAGTTTAACCTTAGTTTAATACTGTGACACTTATTACGGATTGAAGGGAATATGTAGCTGTGTGCTACATCTACAGGACATACGTAGTCGAGCTACTCCTAGTCACGAGTGGAGTAACGCGCAAAGCGCCAGTGGAGACGACACTCGTCTCTGGTTTGCATTACTGTTGACTGGCAAGTGAGAATAAACAGGTACGCAACCGTATATAAAAGCTCGATCAGCTCACTCTCTCAGCTGCCAGCTACTGACCGTTTTTGTTAACGCACTACGGCAGCAAAAGCGCACCACGAGAGCTCGTCGCACTACTTGTCACGGCGGGATAAAAAATTGCCGACATGGCACGCCGATCCATTTTCGCCGTCGCGTTATCATTTCCGTCTCTTTTCCACAGCACTAAGCGCTGCACTAAAGCTTGTTTTTGGACGCACTAACGCGACTAACTACCATGGAGGTCTGTTTCAGAGTGGAAAAAAGCGCGCGTAATGATTTTAGCCCGCCAGAAAAGCGTAAAGGGTTCTTCATTGATCATGAGGCGATCTTTGCTACACTACTCCTGGTAGAAATTTCTTAGGTGGCAGAAGATTTCCAGCTCAAGATTCAGCTGATCAAGATTAAGTTTAACTCGGGTTAAAATTAATGGACGCTGGTAGTACAGTGGTACGTCCACTTTCTGAGTGAGTATATAAATAGGTTGTCCTAGCTGAAGCAAAGCCAGACGAATCAAAGCTCTCACGCGCCCCGACAAATGGCATCTAAGGTGGTTGTCCTCGTGGCCGCGTTGGCGTGCGTGCTCGGCGGCGCCGACGCGAAGCTCGGCAGGCTCGTCGTCAGTGGCGTCGTGCCGTGCAACACCGGCAGCCTCATCGACATCGCCACCTCCCCCGTGTTCCCGAGTACGTACGCTACCCTACGTCCCTACGCATGCCTCGCTGAATCTTGGCGACAGACACACACATACGGCTAATGGATCTGTTCTGTCCTGTGTGTGCAGACGCGGAGGTGGAGCTGCGGTGCGCGGGGCAAGTGGTGGCCGGCGCGACGACCAACACCAACGGGTCCTTCACGATGGAGGCGGACCTGACGAGCGCGCTAGCGGCGTTCATCGGCCGGTGCTCGCTGGTGGTGGACACGCCGCTCATCAAGTGCGACACGCAGCTGCCGCCGGCGGGGAGGCTCGTGTCCTACCTGCAGGGCCCGCTCACCAGGCTGCTCGGCGGCATCTTCCACCTCTTCCCCGCCGGCTTCTCCTTCCACGGCCGGTGAAATTAGTTCACTGCGTCGTCGGTCCAACGACCTCAGCATACTGAGATCTGGTTAATTACCTCTTGTCTACCTTTAGTTTGGTTTGAAATGAGCTGCAAACGCTTGACGTAAGTGTTGTTGTAAGTTGGCTAAGTTGAGCAACTGGCTGGATAATCGTATTTCGTAAAGATCATCTAAGCAAGCCGGCATTGATGACGCTTAATATGAATAGTTTCTACATGATCGAACAATGTCAGTGTCTTCCAAAGTGTAACGATCCTGTGGAGTATAAAGCACGTCTAATGATGACGCTTGTCCCTCGCCTTGCTTGCATAACAATCCTCTAATGTGAGTTTTAACAGATTCGTTAGTCGTGTAAACAACAACATGTATAATCACCGTTGCTCCGCCCCTATCGCCCCCCCCCCCCCCCCCCCCCCCCCAAATTTGAGCTGAAGCCCGCGCATTTGGACAATCCCATAGTTTACAAGCGAAAACCCACCCTTTCTTGTTGCTCCGCCCCTATCGCCCCCCCCCCCCCCCCCCCAAACCACCACCACCACCATTCCGGCCCGTTTCGTCGTTCGCCGCCACGATGGAGCCGCCGGAGGAGTCGATAACAATATTCATCGCCGCGTAGGAACCGGAGGCGGCCGCCCACAAGGTTCAGTCCATGGAAACGCAACGCCTAGCATGTCAAGGCAAGGAAGAAGGCCGAGGATGCGGCGGCGGCCGGTCAAAGAGGAGCTCCTAAGACAAAGCACAAGGCTAGGAGGGTGTCGCCCGGTCAGTCATCGATCTGGCCCTCCCAGTTGAAGGCGCCCTACTACTATGCCACCCAGCAGCTCGGTCCACCCGGCAGGCAGCAGTCCGCGTCCTCCTTCACCTTCGGCTATCGAGTGTCGTTCACCGTTGTACTCAATACCGACTATGTCTTCACAGAGTCGCGGACGCTTGTCGGGTCACGGATGCGGGCTATGGAGCACTCGTCCGTCAGTGCCTGGTCACTGTTTGCAAGAATGTCTCAACCAAGCACGATGGCGGCAAATGAGGAGGAGATGATGAACATGATCCTTCTTCCCGTTCTTCTGCTTCATTGCATCTGCATCACAACAACCTTATGGTGACACACCAACCGATGTTCTTCATCTGTCTACACAGTTCCGCATCTCGAGGTGGCCTATTCTTGCGGTTTTCAATGCCTTGATGCTACGGACTATTCAGCAAATCATTCAATTTGCGCCATGGTTGTCATCCGTCGACTGTTGCGATGGAGGAGCAACGAAGTTTAAGGTTTCGGCTTTGGCAAGAGAAGAACTTTTTTTTAGGACGTGGCCCACTCCGGCCCGAGGGCAGCACTAGCATTCCTCCACACCGGTAAATATCATTCTCACCAACATAATAAATGCAACAAGAAAACCAAGACAATATTTATTATTGACACCATACAATGACGATGGAGTAGCAGGAGCAGCACTTTTGGTTGGTATGGGAGTTTTAGAAATAATCGCACTACTGATATCAGGAGAAAACTCACATGTCGCTTCCACTTCCATTATTCATTGATCCCTGACACCATACAAGGAGCAACACGCCAGTAAATACCACTTTGCACCAACGTAATAAATGCAACAAGAAAAACAAGATAATGCTTATTATTGACATCATACCGTGGCAATGGAGTTGGAGTTTTTAAAACGGGAATCTCATCAGATTTAGCATAGGAAACCTCATTTGCACTTGCAATTTCCTTTCTTGGTTCAGATAGGTTCCTGACAGCACAGCACAAAATTACACTTTCGACTCAACAATATAACGAAATACAAAATAACATTAGTACTCGGATCATACTTTGTATGCGTGTTTCCCATGGCAATACGAAAATGTTTAATCGAATCATAGTCGATAGCAGATTCGAAAGGGAAGGTGTCATGAATAATGAGCAGAAGTTCCAGCAAACGGCGCCGGATGTCTTCAGAAATGTCAGACATGTCATCATTGTCTTCACTGGGCTCATCAGCCAGCAACTTGCATGCAAAAGAATACTCCTCTGCCAGGCCCTTCAAAACATCCATCATTTTACAATTGGTGATGAGAAGCCTATGGCCATGTTGAAGCATGAATACTGGAAATTAGGCAAACCACAGGGTTTGGGCATACCAGCATGGCAGCAGAGATTTGCTTAGAGTGAGGCCCTCTGTAGTTGATCAGGATCATTAAGGCAACGTGCCGGACTTTATTGCCAACAAATTCAAAATCATCAGCATTCAGGTCGGACATTCTCATTATCTTGAACCTGCCCTCCTCTGTGATACACTTGAATACAAAAATCGATTTTCAAATGGTGTCAAAAAAGTGCACAGTGAACAAGCGATTAATACTAGAAATGGCATGCGTTGAGAATATTTGTATTTTGCAGAGCGTACCCTAAAGCAAGCAGCTGGAAGAATGGAGCCGGCTGGAATAGTGAGTGTACCATCTGCCATTCTGAGAGCAAGTGCTTGGTCCATGATCTTTTGGCTCTGCTCAACATAAGGCTGAGCGATTTCGGTCAGTCGACCATGGCCGGCAATTTGAGCAATTAACTCTTTCTCTGTCTCCATACACTTGATACCAAGTAGGGGTGTGAACAAGTAAATTAGAAGAGCACTCAATTAAATATCACAATTCAGATTAGTAGAGGCGGGAGGAACTTACCACTTTAGCTGCTGCAGTGATGAGCCTCTTAGAACCATCGCCAACACTCAGGCCGAGACGCGCAAAAACAGCGTTTTCATTTCGGCAATAATACTGCTCAAGGTAACCAAAGTAGTCTTCGAAAAGAAGAGAACCATTCATCCACGGCAACAGCCTGTCCCAGCCCCATGTGGCGCTGACAATATCTTATCAGACATGAACAATACTAGGTCACATAATGGTAACATCCAACAGTATGTATATATATAACATAATAAAGATATAACAGAAAATCACAGCATCACATGCATACGTCGTCGACAGGTCTGAACTTCCTAACATAGATCGATACCAAGGCTCAATCTTAAACCAAAGATATAAATTCCTCATACCATTGTAGAGAATGACTTTGAACGTAGGCAGTTCCGGGACATCATCGTTTTCTCTGCGCTTAACAATCCTCTCCACAGATTCGTGGGTTACAGACGGTAAGACGAATCCGTAGCAGACTTTTCCAAACAAGGCAAAATCCATGGTTCTCTTCGGATCAAAAGACTTGTCCCTCCACGTCGGGTCCAGGCCCAACATTCCTCTCTCAATAGCCATCCGATTTGGGTATAGGGGAGAATCCATTAACCTCGGAGTCAGACCAGAATACTTCCGATCTGCAACAGAGTCCATCGTCTTCTTGGAATCTTCGGTGACCATAGAACGGACGGCGGGATGGGGTGTGGGTTAGAAGAGGCGGCGGCGAGGCTTGAGGGAACGAGGAGTCTAGGGCTTGCTTTTGATAACTCTCTACTCGACCCGTGATCTGAATTTAGAAGAATTTATTTATTTTTGAAAATAAAATACTAAAATTTTGTGTTTTTTTTCAAAAGGTCTGCCTAGTCTAGGGTTGTGCTGAGCCGCCGTCCAGCAGGCACGAAGGTGAGGCGCTCGCTTCGTCGCTTGGCTGTTGCCCTCTTTCTCTCCTCGCGCTGTCGGCAGGGTCTGATCATGCGCCGGACTGATTGGCTTGATTTTCAGGGGCTCGTTAACCTGCCGAACTCTATCCAAGACAGCTGATTTCCAGGATCCGTTGTTTAGTAGAAGAACCAGAATTGTTCCGTGAGACGATCCTTTTTACAGGCTGCAATCTCCACCAGCAATAACAACGTGTTACGTGTGGATGTGGATTTACCAGGCGTGTGGTCGTACATACTCGTAAATATACCACTGTCAACGCGGTCGTCAGGCTGTTGTTTCTACGACTCGGTTTCATCTCAGAGATAGAAGTCGGCGATTCTCTACTTCTGGTGGCTCTGGTCGGACCGGTTTGGAGCATCACCATTGTCTCATCCTCTTCTCTGAATCAATACAGACGACCGCTCCGGAAATAAAAGATGAGCGCGTTATTCAGGGCTTCGTGGACCCAAAGGGTATTATCCATGGAGTCAGATTCGAATAATGTGCGCCGGCATGTAAGTTCTTCTTGGCTAGCGTCTACTCTTTTTTTTTTTTTTTGCGGGTGGCTAGCGTCTACTTTTGATTTGCTAGCCGCTCCGCCTTCAACCTACTGTCAGATTCAGCTATCCTATATATGGATTGAAATTATAAATAAATAAATGATCTTACACATCACAAGAATGCAATGTTCTTGCTAGAGATGATGCAATGATTACCTTTGCTGGCCTAGTTTGGCAATTGGCAACACAGTTTTTCCAAAACCACAGTGATCTAAAACCTCATCAATGAATACTTCAGTTTCACTTCGGTTTAGAAAATGGAGGCTGAGATCTCTTTCTCAAATACTAAAAAGAGCACGGTGTTAGGGATACTATGGTTTATAGAACTCTGGTATTTGTTGATGTCAAACACATCAACTTTTTTTAAACCGTGTTTTTTTTTAAAACACATTGATTTGACTGTATCCATGGATGATATATTTTTCTTGTTGCAGAAATGTGTGGAAGATAGGCTCAGCGCGCTGACCGACGACATCTTAATCTCTATCTTGGTGAGAGTTGGCATTGCCACGGCAGCAAGAAGTAGCGTTTTGTCAACGCGGTGGAGAAACTTGCCGTGGTTACTTCCTGATCTCAAATTCCATGCCATGGACTTCCTTAGTGCCCCATGCGCAGGGGCCACACGACACATCGATCAAGCAATGGCATCTCTAACAAGAGCTACGAGCAACCTCTTGGCTCAGTCCCGCAGGGAACGCACCGTCAAAAAGCTATGCCTTGGGCTCTATCTCATGGAAAACTACTCGCGTGACATCGGCCTGCTAGTCAGCAACGCCATTGACAGCAAGATGGTACAAAATTTGCAGCTCGCCATTTTAACCGAGAAGGAGCCCAAGGACTCCGAACATGAGGTTATGGTGCAGCAAGCTCAGGATATGGATGGATTTTTCAGTGCATACCCTAGCTGTTGACACACGAACGCGTCACGCGTACCCTCGACGCCGGGGGTGATGCACCGCAGCTCACGTCGAGGGAGGCCTGCCGGAAGCGCGATACGCAAGACAATCCGGCCGGCGCTTTTGAGACCCGAAACCCCACACTCCCGGGAGGGACCCCGTCAGGGAGTACGGCGGCAATGGGCTGCCCTAGGTCGATTCGCTCGCCCCTAGGGCCTCGGGATTCGTAGCTCTCCAACACGAAGAACGACGAAGAACGAGGAAGCAATAACGAGGGATAGACAAAACGTAGATGAAAAAGTAGTATATTGATTTGTTCGATTGTGTGTGTTGTTTCAATCGGCCATCACCTCTTCTATTTAAGAGGGGGTTGGACTTCCCGTACAAGTCATGGATTCATCTTTCCTTACAAAGTATCAAAAACACTAGCCAAATTCGGACTCCTCAAAAACCTGCCCGAATCTGCGCGACGGTAAGCGGTAGTACCGCTCTGAGTATAGCTGAGTACCGCGCTACTACCGAGTAAGGGTCTCGGGATACCAGAAGAATTTTCGTAAGCGGTAGTAATTGCGGTAGTAAAATACGGTACTACCGCTTAGCGGTACTTCCGCTCTGCAGGGCGGTACTACCGCTCTGGCTGATACTACCGCTCTGGCTGATACTACCGCTCCGAGTACCGCGCTACTACCGAATAAGGGTCTCGGGATACCAGAAGAATTTTCGTAAGCGGGAGGAAGTTGGATTGGTATTTTCTACTGGATTTGTGCCTATAGACCAAAGAGAAAGTCTCTCTCTCGCATAGCCGGAAAAGTAAGTACATAGTGTAGAGAGAAAGAAATCGAATCTCGTGTCGACTTGTTTTTCAATAGTAAATCACAGGCAGTATAGCAGCCCGAAGGATTTTTCTAGTCTCAAAGTCCTATTAGAACTCCCGCGCTTGGCTAAACCTATTGATGGGAGAGGCGAAATTGTAGCTTCCGAATCTCGCTTAATTGAATCTCCTGCTCCAAGTAGAATTTCCAGGCGTTCCGTATACGAACCTCTTCAAACAGGGCTTATTGCTATCGATTCGATGATCCCTATAGGGCGCGGTCAGCGAGAGTTCATTATTGGGGACAGACAGACTGGCAAAACAGCAGTAGCCACAGATACAATTCTCAAGAAAAAAGGGAAAGATGTAAGAAGAACGAGAGCGAGCCTTCACGAAAGAAAATGCAAGTGAAAGAGAATTGTCAAAATTTCCTAAAAGCGGTGGTCATTCAATTCTCAATTAGGGAATGGTGTTATTTCATGCTATGGAGCTTCAAACCCACACGGATCCTCGTATCCCAACCAAGTACTCGAGATAAGGCAAAATTTAGTAATTTCTACAACTGATTAGGTTTTCTGATTCAATATCATCCCTGCGAGAAAATCGATCAGACGTATCACGAGAAAAAGAGCGGAGCTGGGCTAGAAGGACTCTGGTTTCGCTTTACCTTACCCCGGCCCGGTAGCGATGCCTCTCACGCGGATGGGAGTTACTTTTCTTTATCACCGTAAGCGTTACGAAATGGACCCGCATTCCCCTTTGCTTTTCTTTTGCAACTAAGCTTAAAAGAAACATAGTAGTCTTTCAAGCCATTAGAAAACTCATTAAGTGCTCTGTTGAGTGAATGCCTGTTGAGAAGCTTAGGTCATACATTTCCAGCTAATTAGAATACAACCATGAAGGTGGGGTTCGAATGCCATACAACTATTTATTCTGGTGAGTAGGATTGGAATGTAGTCCCTTTTTATTGGATCCGCCGCTCCGTTAAGTTAAATTCAAAGTAGGTGTGGGTCTAGGTAGAGGAAGTCATAAATCAAGTATCAAGTATTGTTATAAATATCGTATATAATAGTTGCCAAACTCACAAGCATCACACACTTCGATCTACTTTATTGAATAACTTAGCTAGATAGAACCGACTCAAGCTTTTAAATGAAAGAAGCAATAATGGCATAATTTCTGTCTCAAGACCTCTTGCAGCTACAGCCAATGCAGCACCTCCTTGATCAACATACCACACAGCCCATTACGCCTTGCTCCAGTCGCAGTATAAAGAGAGACTAGAACCTACCGGGGAGCCCTCGGCAGAGTCCCTATCGTTGTTGCAACAATTACACACAGAGTTCCGGAATTTCATAGGCGCGGTAGTAAAACACGGTAGTACCGCTCAAGCGGTAGTACCGCTCTGGAGGGCGGTAGTACCGCTCCAGAGGCTGTCTTGATGGGCTGGCTTACGTCTCCTCGCGTCCATCTTGATCTTCGGTCTTCGACGGGCCGTCGCCTTCCCGGGAGTACCATCAGGATATCTTGCCGGGTCACCTTGCCGGGTCATCTTCTTGCCGGATCGCCTCCTTGCCGGGCTACCTCCTTGCCGGATCACCTCCTTGCCGGGCTGTCTCCTTGTCGGGCCGTTTCCTTGCCGGATCTCCTGCCGGGTCATCCCCTTGCCGGATCGTCTCCTCGCCGGGTCGTCTCCTTGCCGGATCGTCTCCTTGTCGGGTCATCTTCAACCCCTGTTTGGGCCTCCACTGAAATCGGCAAGCACTCAAAATCGACAAGCCAAACCGGCAAGCCTTTAGCTCGAGCGGTAAGATTTCACCGGCAAGCCTTTCATGCCGGCAATGTGAATTTTCTCGTATAGAAGACTTCTCCGCTTGAGTCCACCTTTACTGTATTTTGCACCGTGCCAAAATCGGGTGTCAACACATGCCCCCCCTGTTTTTCGGCAAAGCTTGCATGCCGAAAAATAATTTGCATTAGGCTTGTTCTAAGGACGATGTCAACACTCCATCGGCCATTAATATGTGCTTAGGGCGATAATCATATATCGGCCATTGCCTATTTAGGCTTCTTGCCACACACTTGGGTGGTACTTCTTCAAATATTTGCCATTGAGAGCTCGAGGTAGCAATGTTCCTTGCATGAATTCCACCAAATATGAATTTCCAGAAACTATTCTTGCAATCTTGAAAGGACCTTCCCAACTTGGAGACCACTTCCCGAATTTTCTATCCTTTGAACCAATCGGTAGAATCACCTTCCACACAAGATCACCAATCTGAAAATTCTTCAACTTGACCTTCTTATTGTAGGCTCTTGCTACCCTCAACTTGTCTCTCTCTATGACTTGCTACCCTCAACGCTTATCGGCAACCTCGTCAATATTATCCATCATCAAGTTATAAAAGTCCACTGCCGATAAATCATTTTGTTTGGCTATTCTCAAAGCATTCAAATTAACTTCCACCGGTAAAACGGCTTCTTGACCATATACGAGCTCATATGGAGTTACCTTCGTCGCACCATGCCTTGAGATTCTATGCGCCCACGAAGCCTCGGACAATAATTCATGCCATCTCCTTGGATTATCTTCAATCTTCTTCTTGATGAGCTTGATCAAAATTTTATTGCTATACTCAGCTTGTCCATTGGCTTGAGCATAATACGGGGAGGAATTGAGCAACTTTATCTTATATGATTCGGCAAATTCTCTAACTTGATGTGACATGAAAGATGAACCTTGATCCGTAGTTAATGTTTGCGGAATACCGAATCTATGAATAATGTGCTCACTTATGAATTGAATTACCTCCGTATGTGTCATATTCTTGAGAGGTACTGCTTCAGACCATTTAGTAAAATAATCAGTTGCCACCAACACGAACCGATGCCCCTTTGAAGAGGAAGGATGAATTTCTCCAATAAAGTCTAATCCCCAACCTCTAAAAGGCCACGGCTTGATAATAGAATGTAACATAGCAGCGGGAGCCAACTGAATATCACCAAACTTTTGACAAGCTTCACATCCTTTATAATACCTGAAGCAATCGTTGATCATCGTCGGCCAATAAAATCCAGCACGTCGTAATAACCACTTCATCTTGGGGGCCGACTGATGAGTGCCGCAAATTCCTTCATGAACCTCTCCCATAGCAATTCTCGCTTGGTCCTCGTCCAAACACTTCAAAAGAACATCTTCAACCGTTCGGCGATAAAGACCACCGTCTCTCATTGTATATTTGAAAGCCATGCGCCGAACAGCCCTGTCCACCCTTCCACTCAGATTGCACAAGTAATCAATAATGGGCTTCCTCCAGTCATGATTTTCATCTGCACTAGATTTATTGTCAGTGACCGAATCAGTGGGCTCTGGTTCGGTCTCTCCTATGTTAGCAAGACAAGACATCGGCTTTAGAGAGATATGAAACATGCCATGATCGACATGATAGCCGGATGCTTGTTGTGCCAACTCGTTTGCTCTCCAATTATCATGTCTAGATATATGAGCAATGCTAAAATGATCCAAAGTAGAAATTATATCTAGACATTTATCAAGATAAACATTAAGTGATTCGTCTAAACATTGAAAAACTTTGGATACTTGTTGTACTACTAATAACGAATCACCAAAAGCCTCAATATGTGTAGCACCTATAGCAAGCAACATCTCTAAGCCGAATAACAATGCTTCATATTCGGCTTGATTATTTGTGCAAAAATATTCTAAGCGGCATGAGGCTTCAAAAACAACACCATGAGGAGATATATAAGCAATACCAACACCTTGGCCGTTGCTACAAACTGAACCATCAAAATATAATCTCCATGGTACTAACGAGACAAGGTTTATATCAATATCTTGCTTGTCATTAATCCGATGCTCAACGATAAAATTAGCAACAATTTGGCCTTTCATGGATTTTAGAGACTCATAAGCCAAATCATACTCAATTAAAGCATAAGCCCATTTACCAATTCTACCACTAAGAATTGGTCTATGCAACATGTATTTAATGACATCGGTTTGACAAGCTACTATGCAAGCACTTGGTACTAGATAATGTCTCAATTTTGTGCAAGCATAGTATAAGCATAGGCATAATTTTTCAATAAATGTATACCTTGTCTCGGCATCCAATAGGCGTCGGCTCAAATAAGTGATAGCATGTTCTTTTCCTTCGGTTTCTTGAGTCAAAACAGCTCCAATAACGCCTTCCTCGGCTGCAATGTAAAGTCTAAAGGGCTCTCTATGCTTGGGCGCCTTCATCACCGGAGGAGTGCACAAATAATTCTTAATCATGTCAAATGCTTCTTGTTGTTTTGCCCCCCAAGTAAAATCAACATCATTCTTCAACCGAAGGATATGAGTAAATGCATCAACCTTCCCTGACAAATTAGCTATGAACCTCCTTAAATAATTGACCTTGCCAAGGAATTTTTGCATATCTCTCTTGCATGTTGGAGCCTCCACTTTTTGTATAGCTTCTATCTTTTTGGGATCAATCTCTATGCCATCTTCATGAATAATGAAACCCAAAAACTTACCAGCCGACACGCCAAACGCACACTTCAAAGGATTCATCTTCAGCCCATATTTCTTCATCCTCTCAAAAGCTAAACGCAAATCGGCTAAGTGAGATTCAAAAACATCCGATTTGACAACAATATCATCAATATAGACTTCAAGTATAACACCGAGTAAATCATGAAAGATCAAATTCATAGCCCTTTGATATGTGGCGCCGGCATTCTTCAATCCAAAGGTCATCACTGTCCACTCAAATAATCCAAGGAAACCGGGGCACCGAAAAGCCGTTTTGGACATGTCCTCTTCGGCCATGAAAATTTGGTTGTACCCCGCATTGCCATCAAGAAAGCTAATAACCTTATGTCCAGAAGCATCATTAATAAGCATGTCGGCTATAGGCATAGGATACTCATCTTTGGGCGTAGCTCTATTCAAATCTCTGAAATCAATGCACACCCTCAACTTGCCGGAGCCTTTCTTTTCCACTGGCACAATATTAGAAATCCACTCGGCGTACCTGCAAGGTCTAATAAAATTAGCTTTAAGCAAACGACCGATCTCTTCCTTGATCCGGTCATATATTTTTGGATTGAACTTCCTAGCCGATTGTTTATACGGTCTAAAACCGGCTTTTATAGGTAACCGATGCTCCACTAGCTTTCGGCTTAAACCTGGCATCTCATGATATTCCCATGCAAAGCAACAAATATATTCTTTCAATAGCTCGATTAACTTGACTTTACAATCGGCTTTCAAATTTTTGTTTACATATGTCGGCCTAGGAATTGAGCCATCTCCAATATCTACTTCTTCTAATGGATCGGCCGATGTAAAACCTTGTCCAAGTTTATCCATATCACCTAACTCCTCTATAGACTCATACATATCGTTCCCTTTGGACCGATATTCTGCAAGCCGCTTTTGTAACCACTTAGAGTTAGGGTCCATTTAAATACGTCATACCTTGGAACCGATTTCCACCAACCGGCTTTAAAGAAACGGGTACAAAACCACTCTTGGTGGCGCTGAGAAAGTCAAACTCTGATAAGTCCCGTCCCGTCAAGCAAGCAGCATTGGGGTGTTGCCAATCCACCGATGTATCGGCTAAAGCAACGCAAGCCGAATTATCCGCATGAACGATCTCCATTTCATCATCAACCCATTGAATTAAAAACTGGTGCATAGTGGATGACACACATTGGTTTGCATGAACCCAATCACGTCCTAGAATGACGTTGTAGTTACCTTGCACCTCGGCGACAAAGAATGCAGTAGCCAAAGTTTTACTTCCAACCGTAAGCTCCACGTAAATCACACCTTTAGCTTCGGTTTTCTCTTTGCCTTCAAATCCATTGAGCACCATATTGGTCTTCATCAATCCTTCGTCAGGCAAACCCAATTTCTTGAAGACTGAATAAGGCATGAGATTCACGACAGCACCACCATCAACAAGCATTCGAGTAATTGGTGATCCATTGATATGGCCTCTGAGGTACAACGGTTTCAAATGCGTCACTGGTTCTTTTGGCTTCTCAAATATTGCATTCTTAGGGCCAAAATCCAGCTGAGCCACCTCCCCTTCTTCATCTATAGCACGAAACTCAGCGGGTAAGTAAAACACCATGTTGATATCCATACCTTCATGTACCGGTGTAGGCTCACAATTCACCATATCTTCCTTCTCCTCGGGCGTGTCTATTGGTTCTGAAATTTGTTCGAGCGAAGCGGAATCAATAGGCGCCGCGGACGATGTAATAACAGTGGCATCGTCCTCCTTTGGTGGTACAGGCGCTGATGTGACAGATGTAGAGACTACCGCACTTTGTATTTGCTTAGGCACCCATACTTGTTTTGTAGGTACCATGGGCCGAATGTCATTGAACCAGTTATCCCTTTGCTTTTCGGCCTCCTGTTCAGCCATCTCATGACTTCTCATCCTCTGTAGTTTTCTCTTTTGTGTTTTTGTCAGCCCTGGAGGACACCACTTAGGTTGCATATACTTTGGATCTTTGAACTTGGCCTTGCTTGTGCTAGCTTCATGATCATTAGCCGAGTGCTTTGGCGCGATAGCAAGTATCGGCTCAGTAGGGTTGTTCCGCACAGTCGGCTGTTGCATGGTGAATGTCTCAGTGCCCAAGATGAGTGAGTCGGCATCAACTTTTTCTTTGCCCTTTCCAGACTCGACCGCTGTGCTTGGTGATTTGGCACGCCATACTTGCTTGTTGATCCCTTCTTGATTATTCTGCATTGGCTGATTGACACCATTGTTCAAACGGCCTCGTGTGGGATAAGAAAGCCTTTCACGCGTAGGCCTCCATGGCTCTGCCCATCCTAGATGAAAAGCATAAGGGGCCATTGGGGGCTGCCCCCATCCTCCATTGAATCCTCCCATGTAGTATGGTGCATAGGGAGGTGGCGCCATCCACGGTCCTGGCGCCCATGACCCATATGGCCTTGTGTGATGCTGCAACTCTCGCCTCGGAGGTGATCTTGGGCGCTTCAAATTTGATGGCCGATTAGAGCTAGAACCGTCTGCTTGATTAGCATACTTGGACAGCAACATATCAAAAGTTGGCTTGGCTCTCTTGCGCTGCACTTTGGCTTCATTCAGCTTCCACTTGCCAACTTCCGGACTCTTGGGCTTGACAAACTTAACACGAGTGTCTTGTTGCTCCTGTGGTTGCCCCCCAAGTGTAGGATTCTTGACGGTGATCTTGATTATCTCTCCACCATCGGGTTGCTTGTCAAGCACCACTTGCCTTCCCAAGATCTTGTCGCCATCTCTGTTTTTCCTGGGCTCACCAATGACAACATTAGTTTTATTAGCGGATTCGGCCACCTCCGGCCGAATGAGTAACTTTTTCCCCTCCAAATCCAGAGTATTCATTGGGAAGGGCTGCTTATCCACTTGCATTTCAGAAAATTTCAATCGTCCGTCATTAATGGCCGATTGTATCTGTCGTCGGAAAACATTGCAATCATTAGTTGCATGAGAAAAAGAATTATGATACTTGCAATAAGCACGCCGTTTCAGCTCTTCAAACGGCGGTAAAGTATGAGATATTCTAATAATCTTAGCTTGTAGCAAAGCATCAAATATTCTATCACATTTAGCAATGTTAAAAGTAAACTTCATCTCATCATTACGATTCTTATGAATCGGCTTTAGATCATGACAAGTAAAAGGTTTGGCCTTCGAGGGCCAAACAAATTCAGCAGCATAAATATCACCCTCATCGTCTGAATGATCACTATCATATTCAACCATATTCATCTTTGGACGATCAGTTTTATATCTATGCACTTCTTTGAGGTCCTTGCTTCGGCTTTCATGAGCCAAAGCCCTTTGTAAGACTTGGTTGATACTTATAAACTCATAGCTTTCTAGCTTTTCTCTAATTTGAGTTCTCAAACCATTAAGCACAAGATCTGCCAAGTCTCTTTCGGTTATCACTAAACTATAGCACCGGTTTTTTGTCTCTCTAAATCTCTTGACGTAATCGGAGACCGATTCATCATGCTTCTGCTTAACCGATGTAAGATGTGACAACTTAAGTTCATTGTCGCCGCTATAAAAGTGATCATGAAATTTTTGCTCTAGTTGTGACCAAACACGAATAGATCCATGCGGCAAAGAAGAAAACCATGAAAATGCAGTACCAGTTAATGACAAAGGAAATAAACGCACTTTCAATTCATTTATCGAGCCTGCTTCACCCAATTGTGCTAGGTATTGGCTAACATGCTCCCATGTGGTTTTCGTGCCCTCTCCATTGAACTTAACAAAATCTGGAATTTTATATCCTTGGGGGCACGGAATTGCATCAAAGTACTCAGGATACGGCTTTTGATAAATCCGATTCCTAGGTAATTCAACGCCAAAATTCTCTCGAAGCGTTTTAGCCATCTCCTCTCTAAAATTAGCTAAAGCATCGTCCATAGTAGACGATGGAGCTTGTGGCAATAGCATAGGAGGATTAGGGTTAGCAACTATGGGTGTAAATTGTGGCATGTTGGCCGAACCATAGTTCGGCGATGATCTAGCAATGTTTCCACCTATCGGTAAGGTTTGGTTCGGCGTTGCCATCGAACTCTGCATATTCATGAAAGGATTAAGCGGTGCATCCACAATTTGATTGGTATGGGTGGGAAAATAATTCATCGGCATGGGGGGCGCCGATGAGATAGGCAAAGCTGAATTAGGGTTTCCCATACTAGCAGGCATATTAGGCATATTCTTCTGAGCATTATTATTTTCTAAGAAAGCTTGATAGATGAGATTATTGCTATCAGAAATACGGCTCTCAATTTCAGCCCATTGCTCAGGAGAAAAGGTAGTACTTACAAAAGGTTTAACCTGATCGGCTTGAAGAGGAGGGAACTTGATTTCTCCAACCGGAGTGATATTGCCTTGGCGGTCCTTCTTGAAGTTTCCAACGAACTCCTGCAACTCCTTCTCTTCACGCGCCTTCTTGTACTCCTCATAAGCTTGGCGATGCTCGGCCGATAACTCCTCCAGATTGGGCTTGATGATGTTATCGGCGTCAACTTCCGAGGGATTGGGAAGATTGGACATGATGGATGATGATGATGGATCAAAGAGTCCCCAGCGGGGTCGCCAAAAAGTGTGTTGACACACGAACGCGTCACGCGTACCCTCGACGCCGGGGGTGATGCATGGCAGCTCACGTCGAGGGAGGCCTGCCGGAAGCGCGATACGCAAGACAATCCGGCCGGCGCTTTTGAGACCCGAAACCCCACACTCCCGGGAGGGACCCCGTCAGGGAGTACGGCGGCAATGGGCTGCCCTAGGTCGATTCGCTCGCCCCTAGGGCCTCGGGATTCGCAGCTCTCCAACACGAAGAACGACGAAGAACGAGGAAGCAATAACGAGGGATAGACAAAACGTAGATGAAAAAGTAGTATATTGATTTGTTCGATTGTGTGTGTTGTTTCAATCGGCCATCACCTCTTCTATTTAAGAGGGGGTTGGACTTCCCGTACAAGTCATGGATTCATCTTTCCTTACAAAGTATCAAAAACACTAGCCAAATTCGGACTCCTCAAAAACCTGCCCGAATCTGCGCGACGGTAAGCGGTAGTACCGCTCTGGTCAAGCGGTAGTACCGCTACAAGCGGTAGTACCGCTCTGAGTATAGCTGAGTACCGCGCTACTACCGAGTAAGGGTCTCGGGATACCAGAAGAATTTTCGTAAGCGGTAGTAAAATACGGTACTACCGCTTAGCGGTACTTCCGCTCTGCAGGGCGGTACTACCGCTCTGGCTGATACTACCGCTCCGAGTACCGCGCTACTACCGAGTAAGGGTCTCGGGATACCAGAAGAATTTTCGTAAGCGGTGGTAGGCGCGGTAGTAAAACACGGTAGTACCGCTCAAGCGGTAGTACCGCTCTGGAGGGCGGTAGTACCGCTCCAGAGGCTGTCTTGATGGGTTGGCTTACGTCTCCTCGCGTCCATCTTGATCTTCGATCTTCGACGGGCCGTCGCCTTCCCGGGAGTACCATCAGGATATCTTGCCGGGTCGCCTTGCCGGGTCATCTTCTTGCCGGATCGCCTCCTTGCCGGGCTGCCTCCTTGCCGGATCACCTCCTTGCCGGGCTGTCTCCTTGTCGGGCCGTTTCCTTGCCGGATCTCCTGCCGGGTCATCCCCTTGCCGGATCGTCTCCTCGCCGGGTCGTCTCCTTGCCGGATCGTCTCCTTGTCGGGTCATCTTCAACCCCTGTTTGGGCCTCCACTGAAATCGGCAAGCACTCAAAATCGACAAGCCAAACCGGCAAGCCTTTAGCTCGAGCGGTAAGATTTCACCGGCAAGCCTTTCATGCCGGCAATGTGAATTTTCTCGTATAGAAGACTTCTCCGCTTGAGTCCACCTTTACTGTATTTTGCACCGTGCCAAAATCGGGTGTCAACACTAGCGTTCTTCGTTGCCTCACAAGGCTCCATCTACAAAATGTTCGCTTGGCCGAACAGGACATGAATCACCTTTTGTTCGACTGCTGCCAGCAACTGCTTCACCTTCGTCTGGACCACTGCGACACCGGGGATTGTTCTGTATGGAAGGTCAATGCGCCACATTCGAATGTCAGAGTTCTAGAAGTCTACCTATCCTCGTTGAAAAGAGCTGAGGTGCTCTGTCTTCCAAAACTAGAGCGGGTGCATTGGCAGGCTTGGTTGTTTTATGAGGCCCCCTTGTGTTTTGGTTCTGTCCCGTCACTCAAGGAATTGTCCCTCGTCTGTGATGCAACTCTCAGTCACCAAGACTTTAGTTTAAGCCAGGTTCTAGATGGTGCCACAAACATACATACTCTAACCTTAAATTTTCGAGGAGAAAAGGTACCTAATTTTAGCCGATAGCTGTTATATTGTGCTTTTGTTAGTATGAACTTTATGTTGGACCGGCACTAGGATTCTACTAGTTTTGCTGACTCATTCCTTGACCAAGTTATTTGTGTTTATTTATAATTTATAATTGCCAGGAAGCATAACTTTATTTATAATTAACCAAGTTCTAATTAGCAAATGATTAACCTGGTGAACACATAACTTGCCTCTATATACATACAAATATACAATTATTTGATTTTTTTTTTTGTTCATCAGATCTGGATGCAACCAGAAGGAAAACAACTCTGCATTGCATTCAACAAGTTAAGAAAGCTGTCTATTCATGGTATCTTTATAAAATTTGACCTGTTATGGACATTAAATCTCATCGAAGCTGCTCCATCTGTCGAGACATTTGATGTTGAGGTACTTCTACTCATTTTTTTCAATTTTAGTTGGAATGTATATAAGTCTATCTGACTCAAAACACCACCGTAGTCTCTTTGGCTTTGATTGGAATCCTACCATAACCCCTTATAATTTAGGTATTGGTGGTTGAATGCAGATGTTTGAACATCCATGCCAGGAGGGTGATGAAGCAAGAATAAGATGTTTTGGTGCTGAGAGAGTGGAACCTTCATGGAAGTTGCCTGGGTTCACAAGCTGTCACAAGTGGCAATTGAAAGAGTTCCAGTTCGGTGGTTTTAGGCCCCTACTGGAGCAACACTTTTTATTTGTAAGTACTGTTATGGGTCGAGCTCCAGACTTGAAGATGGTTCTTCTGACAGACGGTCAATATCCATGCAAGGGTTGTGACACAAGGATCCCAATACCTCCTCCGGTAGGGGGCTTCTTTCCAACATACATGGATGCCCAAGAAGCAATAGTCAAGCAACTTAGAGAGAGGGTCTGGTCCTCGGCACGGATAATTTTCCGTAGTGGTTCAACATACCCTTCGCGGTTAACCCGATCATGTATTTATTAGCTAGGAGAGTACAAGAGATCACGATAATTGTGATGTATTGTGAAATGTGAATTCCAGGAGAGTAACTCCCTTTGTATTTTTGTTTTCTTTTCGTCAAAACCTTTGTCTTTCCCTTCTTATAATTAATAGATGAGGCAAATCTTTGGTCCCTATTGAAAAAAGAACTTATAGAAGTTGTATAAATGTTGATTGCAAGTGCAAGTTTATCCGTCGTTTGTTCACACTTTTGTGCAGATCTTTGTATCTTGATAAAAGGCCATAAGAGAAGTTGGGGACCCTTTTTTGTGAAAAGGATCAGATCTATTATAAAGATTCACCAGAATTACAAAACACCTCAAACATAATAAAAATTACATCGAGGTCCATGGACCACCGAACGACCACTGCCGCCGCCAGAACGAGCCGCCGACGCGCCGATGTCGCCGCTCCCATACAGGAGCCGGTCTGACCTTGTCGATGACAGCCGGGAAGTCTTAGTGCACGTGCCCTTAAGGACCAGCGCTGCGGAGCTGCAGTCGTCGCTGTTGAATCCTTTAATCGACCTAAAGAACCTGACACCAAATATCGCCATTGCGTACGCACGACGAGAAACCCTAACCTCGCTGCCCCAAGGAGCTAGCGGGATTCTACGCCGGAGCTCCTTCTAATCCGTCCCAATGGACAAACTTGAGGAGGATCGGAGCCCGGAAGACTGACTCGAAGAAGAAACGTCGCCATCTGTCCAAACGTCGCCCATGCGAAGACTAAAACCCTACCTATCTACTAGCTGGATCCGAGGCACCAAAAATACCCTCCCGTCCACTGGCCACCGGAGCGGCGGGCGGAGGGGAGGCGAATCCACGGGCTCGCCGGTGGAGATCGAGAGAAGGAAGGCTTTCCCTAGTCGCCTTGCAAGAGGGGAAAGAACTAGTAACAAATCAAGACTAGTTGAGAAGTTGGAGACCCGTTATGTATTACTTCCTCTTTTCCTTGAGTTAGGCGTAAATTTCTCAGCGCCCACCCCAATGAGAGCCCACCACGCTCATAATTAGCTTCCCTCGCACGAGGTATACCCACCATGAATTACAATATCAAGCAGGATGTAAGGTATTACTCCTCACAGGAGGCTCGGATCTGTGTAAATTGTGCGTGCGGGCTCCGCTCTGGTACTTCCGGCCGCGCTCGACACCCTACCAAAGGTACTGAAAACTTTCTGCTCCATCTGCGTGCAATTAATATAGCCTTAGTTGAAGGATTTTTAGCAAAGGTAATGACTAGACGAGGGTATCCTATATAGCTAAGAGCATCCCAATAGATGATGTATTTTACATCACAAAAAAATGGTGTGAGTAAAATATACATCACCAAAGAGTGATTTTTACATCACTAAAAAATGGCCAACTCGAACAGATGATGCAAAATAGATGATGTAAAACTAATGCTCCACTAGATGATGTAAAACTAGTTCAACTACTACATCATTTCAAACATAAATTTCAAACATAGCAAGTTCATTTTAAGCAAACATAGTTCTAAAAACATAATTAAACATAGTACAAACTACTACATCACACCAAACTACTACTCCTCGGAGTCTACTTGAACTACATCTATCAAACATAAAACTAGTCATCGTCCTTCTCTGGCCGCTCCCAGAACTCGTCTTTGCTAGGGTCGTCGGAGCCGTCGAGCATCTCGACATCCTCCTACTTGAGTCATCCCAGCCCGACGAGTCAGACTCGACCGGGATCACCGTCGAGGGAACATGTAAGTGACATAGGCAGCGAGGGGTACAAATGTCTAGAGAATAGCCCATTGACGGTCAAAGGCCTTTGACCGGACAAAAACGACACGGAAGGGTATTTCCCTAAGGGTACCAGACGAAAGAGGAGCAAAGTTGAGCACTGTTTATTTAGGGGTAAAAATGAGAGTGGACGGAAATTGGGGAGGAAATGGAATTGTCCTTAATATAAATGTTCATCTACAATCTATAAATATGTGAATCTAATGTGTGTTGTTCATCCAATCTATAAATATGTGAATCTAATATAAATGTTCATCTAGAATCTATATATATGTGAATCTAATATGAATGTTCATCTACAATCTATAAAAATGTGGATCTAATAGAAATATATGTAAAACCTAGGTTCTCATGTGTAACAAATTTTGGCAACATTGGCTACCTATAGATTGAGGTTTTGTGCTTACTTACCTGCACATTGAGGCCGTTGTAGCGTGAGGAGGAGGAGGAAGTGAGAGTGGTCGCGGAGGAGGAGGAGTTGGGCGGCGGCAGTGGGGTGAGCCCCCCGCTGTTGGAGGAGGAGGCCATGGCGACAGGTGCAGGGAAAAGGCAGGCGTGCGATGGTGGAAGGGCGCGACGGCGAGCGGAGGATGGCCGCGGCGGCGAGGGAGCGACGACGCGATTTGGGAGTTGGGGGAGTTGGGGGATTTGGGAGTTGGGTTTCAATTTGGTGTGGAGATGTGGTTTTTGGGAGAAATCGAACTGTTGTCTGCGTGGGAACGCAGCGACCAGCGCGGCCAAAAGCCCGCCACGTGGCTGCAAGGGCCAAGCAGCGACAGGCGCTGTTGAGCGCCCGCCAGAGCTAAACCACTAAATGTGCTCATCTACGTCATCTACTTTATTTTTCTAACTGATTTCAACTTCAATCTTTTTCTGGGATTAATACATACCATCCAAAGACTCAAGATCAAATTTGACCACTTTATGAGTTGGTATGCTATTTTTGAGGCATTAACTGATTTTCCGGCCTCTAAAAAGGGCAGAACGCTCTTCGGTAGGAAATAGAGTGCAAACGAGTTCTGAAAGGGATGAAACTTGGCATGGTGTCTTCATTGGACCCATATAGGATGTGGTAAAACTTTGAGAGACTTACGGCAAAAACTTGATGCATCTCCTGTACAAACCAAACTCTCTTCACCGAAGTGTCACGGTTTCGAACGGAAAACCACAACCTACCATACTGAAGTAAAAAAAAATCATTTAAACTCCAAACTTTTTTTATGATTAATACACCATCCAAAGCCCCATGCTCAAATTTGGCTACTTTTCGAGTTGGTCTGCTATTTTTGAAGCATTAACTGATTTCCGACTATTAAAAAGGGCAAAAAATTGAGCGTGCAAACGAGCTTGGAAAGAGATCAAACCTGGCATGGTATCTTTATAATACCCCTATATGGTGTGGTAACAATTTGATGGCGTTAAGGCAAAAAATTGATGCCCTTCATGTACAAACCAAACACTCTCCCGCGAAGTATCACCCTTTTGAACGGAAACCATCGCCTTCCACACACAAATTAATTTTTTAAGCATTTCAACTTCAAACTCTTCTCATGATTAACACACACCAATGGATGCCCCATGCTCAAATTTCAAACTATGTTGGCCTTAGTAAATTTGATATTTCAAGGATTTTTGCCCGCCACTGCATACTTTTGGAAAATTTTAAAAATTTAGGCGCGGTTTGCGGTTATATTGTTGTGGCGGGCATGTTATTTGCCAGCCACTAGTGCATGACAAAACAGTGGCAGGCACTTGTGACCTGCCCGCCACTACTTCATTCATCTGCGAGCAATTTTGGGAAGAGATTACGAGTAGCGGGTATTAAATATGGCCTGCCACTCCTGTGCACTGAGCAGTGACCGGTCCTTGACCCTACCCGCCACTGATTTGATCCCACCTATATATAAGACTTTTCCAGTAGTGGTATATCTATTTCAGTAGGAAGCAAGGCTCAAGGCTCACAGGAGGTAACACTTCATATCATGGTCATAAAAACATTGCTTATTTTGTTTGTTTGTCCTGTAGTGAGACTATGCCACATGCAGTTGATGTGTAACTACCAAAGCACTCGAGATCAAAAAGAGGTGTTGAACTTATAATCAACTACGACTGCAATGTATTATCATCCAATTGGATTGTCTTCAAGCAATTGAAATTCTCCAGGAGGGAGGATTTTTATATGTGCCAGTTGCTCCTTATTTTGGTGATATTTGTATTCAAGCTTCATCCTTTGCTAAAGTTTAGTTTAGTTTTTGTAATAGGGATGCCAACTGTGTTGCTCATAGTTTAACTTTTTTTTTGGAGAAGTTGCTCATAGTTTAGCTAGGGAGTCCAAATCTAAACCTTCTATTCGAATCGAGGACTTCCCTGGTTTTATTGCTACATTTCTCATCAATGATCAAACCAATATTTAAGTTGCAATAAAGCATTTTGTTACATTAAAGTTGCAATAAAGCCAGCCATGATGGAGAACGGACGTTTGGAGGCCAAGCTCCATGGAGCCCGGAATTTTTGAAAAAAATCAAAATTCAAACTTCCCGATTTCAAAAAAATCTTAAAAAAATGCAAGTATGCAAGGATGAAATGTATATGTGTGTAAAAATTCAGGATGAAATAGGTTGAAATGCGATCTGTACAAAAAAGACAAATTCATGGTCTGAGAGGATGAATAGTATTATGTGTTAAAACGCCTCGGATTTGTCTTTTTTGCACATCACTCATTTCAATGTATTTCATTGTGAAAATTTACACATATGTGCATTATGCCTCCATGTATATCTGTGTTTTTTTTAGAATTATTTGAAACCTAGAAAATATGAAATTTGTCGAATTTTGAATTTTTCAAAACCGAGCTCCATGGAGCTCGGCCTCCAAAGGCAATATTCGGCCATGATGGCATTTTCTTAAGAAAAAAACACTACACTTTTTTTAGGGGCTCACAACACTACACCCTAAAAGAAACAAAAAAACTCTTCATCCTTTAATGCACAGGCAGGCTTCTTTGGGCTCAAACGAAAGAAACAAAGACTTAACAATTTAGGCCCAGCCCAAACGATTCTCCGTCCACGCCATATTTAGACTCCACTCCTCACTCCATCCAAAACCCTAGCACCCGTCCCGCCGCCGCCGCTGCCGCTGCCGCCCTGACCCTCGCCGCTGCTGCAGCCACCACCGTGCAACCATGGTAATCTCTTATTCCTCTCCCTCCTCATCGTGTTCCTGAACTATACGCCTAACTGACACCACCCGTTCCCGTCGCACCCAGGGTATCGACCTCGTCGCCGGCGGCCGCAACAAGAGGACCAAGCGCACGGCGCCCAAATCGGACGATGTGTACCTCAAGCTGCTCGTCAAGGTCAGTTCCCCTTCGATCCGGTGTTACCGTAGCATCCTCGTCTACTGCTCCGGGATTCAGATTTAGCGCAATTTGCTTTCCTGTTCGTAGCTCTACCGCTTCCTGGTGCGGAGGACCAAGAGCCAGTTCAACGCCGTGATCCTGAAGCGGCTCTTCATGAGCAAGACCAACCGCCCGCCGCTCTCGATGCGCCGCCTCGTCAGATTCATGGAGGGGAAGGTATCCATCTCGCGGTGCCATTTTTATTTATTTTTGGTCTGGATGAATCGATGTGAAGCTTACCTTGGCGGTGTTTGTGGTTGTGCGAGTGTAGGGGGACAAGATCGCCGTGATCGTGGGCACCATCACCGATGACCAGAGGGTCTACGAGATACCGGCAATGAAGGTGGCCGCGCTCAGGTTCACCGAGACGGCGAGGGCCAGGATTGTCAATGCCGGTGGCGAGTGCCTTACCTTTGACCAGCTCGCCCTCCGTGCTCCGCTTGGACAGAACACGGTATGGTTTGAGTTCTCCTTTTTTAGCTACTGTCTTTGCCAGTAGTGCTGTTTGATGCATTTCATATTGTACGAATTAGTACCCAAAGATTTACAACTGAAGCATGCAATTCTATTAGTTTGAACGATTAAGCATGCTAGACTCCTGTAGGTGGAGAAAACCAAGTTTATTGTTAATGATAATATTGTGTTACAGAGAGACTTTTATGTGTAGGTTGTGGTAGGGTATTCAAGGAACAATGTATTATTTTTCTGATTCATCAGTTTCCCTCTTGTCAGGTGTTAAGAGTACACATAAACCAAGTTGATGTATCTGTCTAAATCTATATGGTGTACGTACAGCCAATTGCACTTTTTTCATGGTTGTGCTTGACAGCTGGCGTTAAATTTCCAACCAAAACTAACTTGTTGATGATTATTAAACTACTATATTTTTTCACTAAGAAAGTCAGTCTTAACGGTCAAATATGGTACATATGCTTATCTTATGGTAGTAGTTGCGTTGTTGGTTACAAGGTGTTGTCTACTTTATTTTAAAATTTGAATATGTTCTCTTCGCATATAAACAGTAATGTAAATGTGTGTTGATTCATACATGATAATTCATCGTGTCTGTGTTCTTGCCACTGTTCCTTCTTGACATGATCTGTATGATTTCAATGTGTGTCACTATGGTGCTGGCTGCTGGGTCTGTTGTACATGCTACTGATGCTAGAAATTTTGACATTGTAGTCATGTAGAGACATTTTGCTCCAATGCATGGTATCCTTTTTCTTTTCTTTTTAGATGTGCCAACATGTGGTATGATGTTCGTTTCCCCCTTCCCATAAATTAGCGATGAACCTTAATATGAGCTGCAAGCCTTTGAGGCATTTATTCATGCTACAGACAACCATTTTAACAAAGTACATTTTCTTAATAGCTTCTCCTGAGGGGTCCCAAGAACGCCAGGGAAGCTGTTAGGCACTTTGGCAAAGCTCCAGGAGTGCCACACAGCCACACCAAGCCATATGTCCGCTCAAAGGGCAGGAAATTCGAGAAGGCGAGAGGAAGGAGGAACAGCAGGGGATTCAAGGTTTAAGCTGTGGAATTTTGGGCACCCTTGTGTCGTATTTTGCTGTTATCGGTTTATCATCACCTTTTTGGGTACCAGAATCATACCGCTTTAGAAGTCAGTGTCTTGTGTCAGTGAGTATTCAGAACCAGTTAATTCGTGTTTCGTTGTTTTGCAACTTGAGACCGTGCTTGCAAGCCAGTTATGAATATCATTTCTAGTATCAGAAGTTGTCTCCGTTGGCGGTGTGGTTGGTGTTATGCTGCTGGTGCTCATTATTGCGATGTTCAAGTTTTCAAATGTATCGCCTAGTCATCATTTACTCCCTCCGTAAAGAAATATAAGAGCATTTAGATTACTAAAGTAGTGATGTAAACACACTTATATTTATTTACAGAGGGAGTACTAGATAGTACTCTACCCATCATTTGGGAGTTCAATATTCGTTTGACGATATTCAGCGCTTCTCACTAAATTGGCCACGAAGATGCATCGCTGGTACCGGAAGACAGCGGCCGTAAAAAACAATCATAATTCATCATATGCTTAATAATTAGGCAAAGGCAATATTACATGCAGAAGATACCAGTTTCTATCTATCACATTCACATAGGCACTTGAGTGTTGATGTTGTCGAAGTTCCAGAGCTCCATCCCGGGCTCGTCTTGCTGCGGCACGTACGCCACCTCCGGCTCCAGCGTCACCGGCGCGGCGGCATCGGCCATGTACGGCTGGTGGAAGAAGCCGGCCACGTTGTAGCCGCCGTTGGCGACGTCGTAGTCGTCCAGGTCGAGGGGCGGGTCCTCGTTGGGGAAGTTGACCTTGGCCTTGGTCCCGCGGATGCGGCGGGCGGCGCGGTCGTAGGCGCGCGCGGCGCCCTCGGCGGTGGCGAAGGTGCCGAGCCAGACGCGCGCGCCCTTGGCCGGGTCGCGGATCTCCGCCGCCCACTTGCCCCAGGGGCGCCGCCGGATGCCGCGGTACATCGTCTTGCGTTCCCGCTTCCTGCTCGGCTCCTCTGCCGCAGCTGCTGCACGCACGTAGTACGTACCTTGGTGCTCGGGTGGGAACGTGCAGGCGCCGGCGCCGGTCAGGTCGTCAGGGTAGAAGTCGTGGTGGTCGGTAGGGTCGGCTGTGGCATGCGGCCAGAAGTCGGCGGTGCAGAGGCCCCGCTTGCTGCCGCCGCGGTGGTCGCGCTCCGGGATGAAGTCGGAGATGATCGCGCCGCCACACATGATGTACTCTGCTCAGGTAAGTAGAGGAGAGCGCTGGGTATGGTGTATGAGATGATCGAGTTCTGTGGTATACTAGGAAGAAAGGTGGTGCTGGTGTGGTAGTGGCACGAGAGGTGAGGTGATGCGAGTCGTGCGCCAGGCGCGCTTAAGTAGAGGAGCCGACCGAGGGCTCGCCGCGTGAGTGAATTCCTCGGAGGTGGAACGTGACGGCGGGGCAGCTTCCTTCCTCGGACGGGCGAATCGGTGGACGCCGCATCGCCGCGCGCCGCTGTTTTTCCTCGGGTGGTGACTGCGAGACGGTGCATCGCGTGCACGTGACCCCGGGCCTCGAATCATTAGAGATTGTGAATCCATGGCGCCGTTAGATTAGACTATCCCTGGCCTACGACCCTACGACGGTTTCATCGCAGACGCGTGGTCTGGCGGCGTGGCCGCCGCCTCTGCTTTGCTCTGCTTTCACGAAGCTCTTTGCGAAGCCGCAGCCGGCCAGCCGCGCCATGCGTGTTGGCAGTGATGTGTGCGCTGATGAACAGCGGTGATGCACTGCTGTCCTGCCGGATGGAATGCAATGCGTAACCCGGCGGCGGCCCACCGGATGCCGCGGCCGTCAACGCAGCGTGGCCGGCCTATCATCCCGTGGAAGCTCGTCTTCGACCTTTGTCTGACCTGGAGTCCGTCTGACTTTGACGGCTAAAAGCTTTGCGTAGCATGCCGTAAATTTTTTTTTTGCGAATAAAAAGAAAAATTTGCACGTGCTAGTTGCTATCCTTCGAGCAAGTTATGCACAGTTTCTTCAGCAAGCAAGCATTATGTACAACTCAGTACTCCCTCTTTTCTTTTTACTCTGCGTACTAGATTTGTTTGAAGTCAAACTTTGCAAAAAAAAAATACGAGAAAAACTATATTGGAAAATATCCACATATACAATATACCTAATAAATATAATATTAAAATATAGTCCATGATGGATTTAATGACATTAATGTTGTACTATGAATGTCAATATTTTTTTGTATAAACCTGGTCAAATAACAACTGCGAATGTATCAATCGCCTCCACGCATGTCATGCATCCCAGTGAGGCCTCTACGGTCTGCATGAGAATCCAAACAAGTCATTTATTTTCCGACACGACCTGATCCTCCATTCTCCCTCTCTCTTGCAAGCCGTCGCCCCAACCTCCCCCTTCCGCCTCATTGCGTCGAGGCTCCAAAGTTAGGGTGGATGTTGCATGACCGGTGGTGCGCCGTGCACAATGCCCGGATGTGATGCGAGCCTGTCTCAGCCATGCCGTGAGGCCGCGACCAAGGCCCTGCTACGAGCCTATCCCGACAACTCCGCGAGTTGCCTTGTCGGCTGGCTAGCGAGGTGTTGTTGCAGGGGCAGCACTACCACCGCTGCAAGTTGGCGGCTGAGGGCGAGTTGCGACGGTGTCCACGGGATGCTGTGACCAACGACAATCGTGTTGCAACAGTCCCCGGCGAAGCGTTGATACTTTGAGCGGGTAACGTTGACTGTTGTGACCGGCTCTGCAAGGCCGTGGGGTGACGAGCCGGCGGTGCTCCGAGCAACAGTTCCGCGCGCCCCTATCCAAAGTAAGCCCAAAAAGTTAATCCCAATCCAAATACTGCACCGGTACCATGTTCGCTGGGCACCGGTAGACCGATACGGGGGCGATACCGATCGGCGATCGGTGCCACGCAGCGGGATGCCACGACCGCACCAAATCCAAGCCTGTCACGTCGCGTTCCAGTTCCGCACCCGATCGAGCGCGACAAGCCGACCACGAATCGTCTTCGCCCAAAGTCGCATTTCCAGATGAGATAGATACGCATATACGCCGATGTTTTCGAGGCGCGCACGCGACTCCGTGCGAGCCGGCAACGGCCACGATCATCGTCAATCCATCAGGATTTGCTAAAAAAAGAGAGAGGGCGCAGCGGACTGTTCCACAGTCGTCGTCCCCCGCCCGCAATCCTCCCGGACTGGTGAGTAGCGACTAGCGAGCGAGCGAGATGGCGACGATGACCTCGGAGCTGCTGCGGCCGGTGCACGCGGCGCAGGCGCTGGACGAGGCGGCGCTGCTGCGCTACGCGGCCGCGCACGTCCCGGGCTTCCCCGCGCCCGCGCCGGCGCTCGCCCTCACGCAGTTCGGCCACGGCCAGTCCAACCCCACCTACTGCCTCGAGGCCTCCGCGCCCGGCGGGGAGCCCAGGCGCTACGTGCTGCGGAAGAAGCCCGCCGGCGCCATCCTCCAGTCCGCCCACGCCGTCGAGCGCGAGTTCCAGGTCCGGTCCAGATCCTCCTCCTCCTCGCTGCTCAGTTCGGTTCCCGCGGGCTCGCTGTTGCTCCCGCTCCCCGATTTAGTTGAACTTAATCCGCTCTGAAAACTGGGTTCGATCTGGGTGCCGCTTATGCTCGGGGTGATTGTGGTTGTGCTTCGGTGGATGTACCGTCTACTTCGGAACTCGGAAGGGAGCCATACTAATTCTACCTCTTGTTTGATTGATGAAATTGTACATGTAATGTTTGGTCCCAGTTAACCGAACAGTTCATTTTGGGTGCTTATGAACATCCATTTGGACCTTCTAGCTGTTGTGTGATTAGGAGATTTATCAGAACAGTTGTCATATTTGTTTAGAGGAAAACAATTGTGATGTTTTGGCCTTAACTGTGGTATGTAATGCTGGGTTTACATGATATGTTGATGCGAAATGCATCTTATGTGTTGCTGTTCCCTTCTATGAAGTGATGTGAGTTTATTGCCTGAGCTGTTTTTGGTATGGAAGCAGGTTCTGAAGGCTTTGGGTGCTCACACGGATGTTCCTGTCCCCAAGGTGTTTTGCCTTTGCACTGATGCTAGTGTGATCGGAACCCCATTCTACATAATGGAGTATCTTGAAGGAGCATTATATCTTGATAACAAGTTAACGGTACGCTTCTTACTGAGTGTTCTTATTGTTACCGATTCGTAATATTTATTGACCAGTTCATCAACCTGTTAGTTTACTTGTTAGTGGTGGGTAATGTTTCCATGAGGATTTTGTACAGTATTTGCCCATCACCAGATATTTACCTAGCTTATGGTTATGGTAGTAGTAGTTGTAGCACAAATACAGTGTTATTGTGCTCGTATCCAATGTATGGGAACATACAGAGAGCAGTCTTAAATCGCATCGACGACTAGAAACCTTAGCATTGGTTTGAACCTACAAGACTTATATTAAACACAAACTGTAAGGCAATGACACTTTCCAAACTCCTCACTCCTGCACGGCATTTAGAGAGCTGGGATCAGATTTCCCATAATTCCTGTTTAAGGAAATGAATGTGTGAAATTGGCAATGATTATATTCATGGTAGTTTTCTGATCTCTTGTACCCATTTCTTACGCAGGGAATAACCCCTGATAAACGGAGGAATATATACTTGGCTGCTGCAAAAACTTTGGCTGCTGTACACAAAATTGATGCGACTGCAGTTGAATTGCATAAGTATGGAAGAAGAGACAATTATTGCAAAAGACAAGTAAGTGTTATGGAGTATTTACCTCCCTCCCCTGACTGTTTTCTGAGGACAAAAGTAAATCAAATTTATTTCCATTATCATTGAGTTGCATAAGAGAACTCTCCTAGGGTGCAATGCTGGGAGTAAAAGCTTTTGTACTCTCACACTAAGTACAAGTCTCACGTGTAGCTTAATTTTGAAGGATGAACTATGCCTCTTGGGGCGATAAAAACTACTTTGGTGTTGCTTTTAGGTCAATCTACCTCTTATTGTACAGAAAACTAGGGGCATAATTATGTATTGTCCTTCAGGACCCGACACTCTTTATTTACATTTCTGTGATTACAACTAGACTCCAATACATATCATCATGGGACCACCGCTCAAACACATCTCATCATGGGACCACCGCTCAACTAGACTCCAACTAGACTCCAATCGTTTGTCAAAATACTTCTCTACACTTCTAATGTAACTTTAGCCATTTCATCTCTAGTTTGTCCTTCATAAAAAGAGCTAATTAATGCACTTTCAAACGTTTATCAATGCCCTTATGCATTGGCTTGCATGGAACATTTATTTATTGTCCCGGAGAGGAAAAACAGATGAACATGGAGATAATTACACATTTATCCTCACTGGGATCTATCCGCTTAGTGAAACCGTAAGCCACTGATCACCGGACTTTGACATGCTCAAACTTCAGCATGTTGCTGTCCAGCTTCTCATTGACAAATAACCTATCAAATTCAACCTGCTTGGTACAGCCACGCAGTAGTTGGCTCTTTTGGCTTTCACAGGGCTACTCTTCAAGCACCTCATCATCTGGTAGGAAGCTCTAGGATCATGCATATATCAACTTAACACATTATATGTTCATCTAATATCTGGTTTTGTGAGGATAAATGAATGAAACACCAGCAAGCCTTTGATATGCCTCCAGAGGGTCTGTGATTAGTTACTATCAACAGCGAAGCAAAGCAATAATACTCGGAAACACTTCCGATTTGCTTATAGAGTTCTTAATCAGTTTGATTAACTTGTCTTTTTTTTGCACTTTGGCACTTGATTAAGAACTCTGTGATGAATAATGATACCAGTGAATGTGATATTCCATTGGTTTCTAAAGATGCTTACTGTTTACTGGGTAGGTAGAAAGATGGGGAAAACAATATCTTCATTCAACCGGTGAAGGGAAGCCTGCGCGTTATCAGAAGATGCTTGATCTGATTGGTTGGCTGAAAGAAAATATACCAGAGGAAGATTCATCGACAGGATTGGGAACTGGCCTTGTTCATGGTGATTATCGTGTTGATAACCTTGTTTTTCACCCAACTGAGGTATTTATGCAATCTCCTAACAACTTTACACTATTTAAATATTTCATATGATTATTGCTTCTGTTTCATTGATCTTAATATCGTTTCTGTTTCTCTACAGGATCGAGTGATAGGTGTACTTGATTGGGAATTATCTACTTTGGGGAATCAGATGTGTGATGTTGCTTACAGCTGTATGGTATGAAATATGAAACTCTGTTAGGGAAAATGTGAAATACCTTCTTATACATAATATTGTTAGGAATTAATCACCTATTTACGACATGTTTTCTTGTGCTATTTGCATGTTCTCTAAAAACAGTTATAGCTCTTCTGATGTGATTTTATAGCTTAGGTGACTGTATGCATTGGGCATTATATCACTATGCTCACCATGATTTAGCTGAAGTTGTCTTGAAAGAAGAACTGTAGGGAATTGCCCTACTATACCTTTGACTGAAGTTCTATAATAAATGTAGGATGAATATACTCTTGATATCTTGGGGTCACTTTGAAATGAATATTTCATAATATCATATTTTGTTTTCAGCAAGCTTATTTTTCTTGAGTTCTGGACATGTTCTGTTTTAATTGAGTTGTGTGATAGTCACGACCATCAACATAGGCCAAAGGTCATACCTGAACTTTATGTGTTAAGTCTGAGAAGTTTTTTCTAGGTAATTCTGAAGAAAAGTTTGTGTCCTATTTGCTCATCATTATTTGTACCGGTACCATGTGTTCACCAAAAATAGAAATTCTTGTACCTGTTTGCATAGCATTTAGGTCATGTGATTTTGTATGTTTTACTTTGTTTATTATTTATCTTTGCAGCCATATATTATTGACGCAACACTCAGTGAAAACAGTTCGTATGGAGGATTTGAACATTCTGGCATTCCAGATGGCATTCCTCAACTGGAAGAGTACCTAGCTGTGTACTGCTGTATGTCTGTAAGCATCATGTTGCTTCTTTTTTCATGCTGGCTGGATAAAACGCCAATCTTATTCACTGGTTTTTATCATTCACTTTCTTCTTTTAAATTTCCCTCAGGCACGACCTTGGCCTGCAGCAAATTGGAAGTTCTACATTGCCTTTTCACTGTTTCGAGGGGCATCTATCTATGCAGGAGTATACCACAGATGGACTATGGTACTAGTCTTTAACTCATGAAATCTGTGTCTGTTTACATATTCTAATTTATTTTAGCTGGCACACAGGGTAATGCTTCAGGTGGTGAGCGTGCTAGATTTGCCGGCAAGGCTGCCAATGTTATGGTTGACTGTGCCTGGGATTACATTAATAGAGAAAATGTCCTGCGACCACACCCTGCTACAGGTAATTATATTCCACAGCCTCGTCTTAACAATTTCCTGCCACCTGTTTGAGTGCGCTTTGTGGGCAAGATCTTCTCGTTTTCTTAAACCTTGCTCCTGTTTCCAAATAAACTGCTTCACATAGACATGGAAAATGTGGTTATGATCCTTTATTCGCCTTTTAGGAGCAATCATCAATCTTGTAAAGTCTAATGCACTCAAATGTTGTTAACTAAGCGTTCGCATTTAACAGGTATGCATGTCTCGAAGGCTCCCCGACAAGGTTTCCATGTAGAGCAGGAAGATTCAACTTTGACAAATGGTCAAGGCAAATTTGTTCCTAGCGAAAAGGTTATGCAGCTACGGCAAAAAATAATGAAGTTCATGAAAGATCATATATATCCCAAGGAGGATGAGTTATACAAACATGCACAATCAACCTCACGGTGGACAATCCATCCTGAAGAAGAAAATTTGAAAGCATTAGCGAAGGAGGAGGGATTGTGGAACTTATTTATTCCGGTACTCACTATTTTCTTTTCACGCCTTTCATATTTACCTGATCCAGAAAATTAAGAACTTTATTTCTTATAGTAATGAAAGGCACTTCTATATTATGCGGACTTCTGTGCTGATTAAAATGGTTAATCTGCAGCTTGACAGTGCAGCTAGAGCAAGAAAGCTACTACTTAAGGACCAATCTCATGTTTCTGCTGGAAGTTCAAATGATCTTTTGCTAGGTGCTGGTCTCACAAATCTTGAGTATGGATATTTATGTGAGATTATGGGCCGTTCAGTTTGGGCTCCACAAATATTTAACTGTGGTGCACCCGATACGGGTAATATGGAGGTAGGGCTTCTCATATGTTCATTTATAGGCATGATTCTCAAAGGCTGTCACTGTATCTTACCCCACTAGCCAAGCATATTTTGAGAAATCACTTGTTTTGAAAATATCTATCTGTATAAAATCTGCAAATTATCGATGAATGACGCCATCTTTATGTTTCTCCTTGGAAATGTGCCATCTTTAGCATGCCAATAATTTTTATACAACAAACAACAACAAACAAAGCCTTTAGTCCCAAACAAGTTGGGGTAGGCTAGAGGTGAAACCCATAAGATCTCGCGACCAACTCATGGTTCTGGCACATGGATAGCAAGCTTCCACGCACCCCTGTCCATGGCTAGTTCTTTGGTGATGCTCCAATCCTTCAGGTCTCTCTTGATGGACTCTTCCCATGTCAAGTTCGGTCTACCCCGGCCTCTTTTGACAATATCAGCACGCTTTAGCCGTCCGCTATGTACTGGGGCTTCTAGAGGCCTGCGCTGAATATGTCCAAACCATCTCAGACGATGTTGGACAAGCTTCTCTTCAATTGGCGCTACCCCAACTCTATCTCGTATATCATCATTCCGGATTCGGTCCTTCCTTGTGTGGCCACACATCCATCTCAACATGCGCATCTCCGCCACACCTAACTGTTGCACATGTCGCCTTTTAGTCGGCCAACACTCAGCGCCATACAACATTGCGGGTCGAACCGCCGTCCTATAGAACTTGCCTTTTAGCTTTTGTGGCACCCTCTTGTCACAGAGAATGCTAGAAGCTTGGCGCCACTTCATCCATCCGGCTTTAATTCGATGGTTCACATCTTCATCGATATCCCCATCCTTCTGCAACATTGACCCCAAATATCGAAAGGTGTCCTTCTGCGGCACCACCTGCCCATCAAGGCTAACATCCTCCTCCTCCTCGTGCCTAGTAGTACCGAAAGCACACCTCATGTACTCGGTTTTAGTCCTACTAAGTCTAAAACCTTTCGATTCCAAAGTTTGCCTCCATAACTCCAACTTCCTGTTGACCCCCGTCCGACTCACATCGACTAGCACCACATCGTCCGCAAAGAGCATACACCATGGGATATCTCCTTGTATATCCCTTGTGACCTCATCCATCACCAAGGCAAAAAGATAAGGGCTCAAAGCTGACCCTTGATGCAGTCCTATCTTAATCGGGAAGTCATCAGTGTCGCCATCACTTGTTCGAACACTTGTCACAACATTATCGTACATGTCCTTGATGAGGGTAATGTACTTTGCTGGGACTTTGTGTTTCTCCAAGGCCCACCACATAACATTCCGCGGTATCTTATCATAGGCCTTCTCCAAGTCAATGAACACCATATGCAGGTCCTTCTTTTGCTCCCTATATCTCTCCATAAGTTGTCGTACCAAGAAAATGGCTTCCATGGTCGACCTCCCAGGCATGAAACCAAACTGATTTTTGGTCACGCTTGTCATTCTTCTTAAGCGGTGCTCAATGACTCTCCCATAGCTTCATTGTATGGCTCATCAGTTTAATTCCACGGTAATTAGTACAACTCTGAACATCCCCCTTGTTCTTGAAGATTGGTACTAATATACTCCGTCTCCATTCTTCTGGCATCTTGTTTGCCCGAAAAATGAGGTTGAAAAGTTTGGTTAGCCATACTATCGCTATGTCCCCGAGGCCTCTCCACACCTCAATGGGGATACAATCAGGGCCCATCGCCTTGCCTCCTTTCATCCTCTTCAAAGCCTCCTTGACCTCCGACTCCTGGATTCGCCGCACAAAAAGCCTGCTAGTATCAGCAAAGGAGTCGTCCAGATCAATGGTAGAGCTCTCACTCTCCCTATCGCTATGCCAATAATTTTTATAAGTATCTTAAAATATATCTCAACTGTGAATGCTTTGTTATGATTGGTGCTAGTAATTTTGTATCTGACAATTTTTTAGGATATGAAAATCGCATTGTAGGTCCTGTTGAGATATGGGACTAAGGAGCAACAGAAGCAGTGGCTTGTTCCTCTACTGGAAGGGAAAATTCGTTCTGGATTTGCAATGACAGAACCACAAGTTGCATCTTCAGATGCAACAAATATAGAATGTGCAATATCCAGGTAATAATACGAATAAAATATTTGTGGGCAACAAGCATGTTATAGTTGCTGCTTTAGGTTGTTGATATCTTGTCACATGTGCTTACTACTGCCTCTCCGCCTCTCTTTAGTTGCAAAGTTATTACCTTGTTATGGGCTATCATATAGTTATGTTTAGCCGGTCCTAGTTCCTACAGATGGCAGCATTTCTTTTGTCTATTTTCTCATCTGAAAACAATTTTCAGTTTAACAGCAAAAAATAATTATAGTATGCTGGTGGAGACCTCCAAATTCTTGTGTATTAACAGGAAATCAATTATATCCTCATGGCCATTTCCTGCCCCTCCTCTTTTGATAGTTTATAAAAATGTCATCATTTTCTTTACTTTGAGCTTTCTGCATTGCTGATTACTTTAATATTTTTCCCTCGACAGGCAGGGAGATTTCTATGTGATAAATGGCAGGAAATGGTGGACCAGTGGGGCTATGGACCCGAGGTGCAAAATCCTGATATTAATGGTAACTATAACATCTATCCATGAGAGCAGTGCTGTGGGTGATGTATATGTTTCTTGTAATGTTAAACGGTGTTTATTTCATGCAGGGAAAAACAGATTTCTCTGCACCTAGACATAAACAGCAGTCGATGATCTTAGTGGATATCAACACTCCTGGAGTGCAGATAAAGAGACCATTGTTAGTCTTTGGGTTTGATGATGCACCGCATGGACATGCAGAGATTACTTTTGATAACGTGCGTGTTCCTGTCACAAATATCCTCCTCGGAGAAGGACGTGGTTTCGAGATTGCTCAAGTAAGCAGAACTGTTCTGATACTACTATTGATCATTTCCAACCTGTACTTTCTGTGTCATATTTATGTTGCTCTGCAGGGAAGACTAGGTCCTGGAAGATTACATCATTGCATGCGACTAATAGGAGCAGCGGAACGTGGCATGAATATGATGGTTGAGAGGGCCTTAAGTAGGACCGCTTTTGGAAAGAAGATTGCACAGCATGGTTCCTTTCAGTCAGACCTGGCAAAGGTATAACCTCTTTGATTGCTTGCATGATCCAGTTAACTGTTTACATGTTTTATTTACAAAACCTTGAATAGATTAAAAAAGTGTTTCTTCAGACGTCGAGAACCACATTAGTTAGATAAGTAGCATTTTTTTCCAGGGAGTTATAATGTTAATCTACCACCTTTACATATAGGTGGTCCAGAGATCATACAAATAACACCCCCACTCAGCTTCTCAGATTGAACTGTTCATCCATTTGTTTCTTTGAAGCATGTTAGTGGTGATGTATATCTAGTTTAAGCTAGCGTAACGCTTCACTTTTGAACTGTTCAATCATGTGTTTCTTTGCTCGTATCTTTTGTTGTGTGCATTCCATCCACTAACATGAATGCGGACTCCAGTGTCGGATAGAAGTGGAGCAAACTAGGCTTCTGGTGCTTGAAGCAGCCGATCAACTCGACCGGCATGGTAACAAGAAAGCCCGTGGGATCCTTGCAATGGCCAAGGTAAAGTTCCAGCACTTCACCTTCTTCCTTTTAACCATTGCAGCAAAAAAAATTGAGTGGATCTGGCCTTGGTGTAGGTGGCAGCTCCAAATATGGCCCTGAAAGTGCTTGACATGGCAATGCAAGTTCACGGCGCTGCCGGGGTCTCATCCGACACAGTCCTATCCCATCTATGGGCAACCGCTAGGACGCTGCGGATCGCTGACGGCCCTGATGAAGTCCATCTCGGCACGATTGCGAAGCTGGAGCTGCAAAGGGCAAGGCTGTAAGATGAAGACGAGGTCCAGATTCAATAAAAGGGGGACGGCAAACCTCTGGAGAAGGTCAGTTAAGTACACCATCAGAGTCGCAGCTAGATAGAATGGTGAATAAGTGGCGTTAGATTCCTCATGTACACTCCCTGTTTGCCTTGTCGATTCCGTTGTCATTTGTCCATAAGAACCATGACACATCTTTAATGTTCGTCCTCTGTTGTAAAGAGTCCAACCCTACCAGAACAGTTACATGAGTGCCAATGCCTATTACAGATCTGAACAATAGTCTCAGTACCCATGAGTATTGCAGATCTTTTTTTTTTCTTTCTCGAATACGGAGTATTGCAGATCTGAACGTTGGCAGTAACAGTTTTTCCTCAGTGTACAGCAGAGACGAACGGGAAGAAATGAGAGCCTAGTATAACCCCTTTCCTGACTAAACCTGAGATGAATCACCCCTTATTTTGTTATTCAAAAACCCACTCATTTCTATTCTATCCGAGGCCCAGCGAGTAGGGGAAGGAGGTGGCGTTGAGCCAGAGGTCGCCCTGGATGAACGCCTGCGCGGTGAAGTTGCCGGCGTCGGCGGCGCTGGTGATCATCCGGTAGCCCGGCCACGCCACCCTCGCCGACGTGTTGGCGCCGGGGCCCCGGTTCATGTACTCGGCGTAGTAGAGCGTGTCCAGCGCGAAGGTGCCGTTCCACTCGAGCCACCCGCGGGGGTGCACCAGGCTCTCCATCTTGGACTGCATGAACACCGTACGGGAGTAGGCCTTCCACGGCCGGCCGAGGTAGGAGGAGAAGTTCGACAACACCGGGACGAGGTCGGCGGCCGCGGCGATCTTGCAGCCCTGCACGGCGATGCCGGTGTTCTGGTTGGGGTCCTCGCGGCCCTGCGCCGTGAAGACGTTCTTCTGGCCCGGGTCGGGGCGGCGCGCGTAGAGGTTGCAGTTCTGGAGCACGACGGTGGCGTCGCCGAAGACGAAGTCGACGGTGCCGTAGACGTCGCAGTCGCGGTAGAACTGGCGCAGCGAGTGCGCGTAGAGCGTGTCCTGGTACCCCGCGAAGCTGCAGCGGTAGAAGGCCGACAGGTCCGCGTTCACCCGCAGCGCCACCGCCTGGTGCTTCGCCGGCCCCGCCGCGTTCTCCACCGTCAGGTCCCGCGCCAGGAACCCCGTCCCGATCACCGCTGCAAGATCAATGAACCGTTGTTACGTTGTGCCAGCTACAAAGCCGTCGGCCGAGCAACCGAAACCGGAAAATTTATGACCTCTGGTTCCTGTTTTCTTCATTACATTCAGGCGAGTAGTAGATTCTATCTATGGCTGTTACTGCACGTGAACGCGTCTGCGTACTTATTGCCAGTTGCCACACTGGTGTGGTACAAGTCGTGTCGTGCGTGGTCTGCGGCTCCGCGTGGTGCAGCCGAGCGAGCCGTACGCGGACGCGGGTGGCCACAGGCCAGGCCATGGATGAATCATGAATGAATGCGAGGAACAGATGCACGTGAGGGTACCGGTCTTGTGGGTGGCGATGCGTCGTCTCATCGCACCGACACCGTGGACGACGATAGCGCCGTGTCAACCACATCGCGTGCCACATTCGGCGACGGAGTTAATCAATCAAAGGCTCTCCGCTGTATAGCCCGGATCATCGCAGAAGTAGCGACGCCAATGGAGGGCCCTGCACCAGCAGCACCACACCCGCCCCTATCTATCTTAAGGCGCCCATTGCATGTTAATTCTGTCCTAAAATGCGTGTGCTTGTACCGATGGGGCAACCGGACAAAGCCGGAAAGTACCCGCGTGGTGGACGAGGCCGCGTCCGGCCGGCCGGCCGGATAAGCCATGCATATCGGTGTAGCCCACGCCTCGCCCGACTCAAATGATCGTCACGACCAGCGTCGGCTTGCTCTTGTTGCTTGGCTTAAGGTGGCATCAGAGGACATAACTGGATTGCTCATCTTGAACATGAGTACTTACAGAAACAACTTTCTTGCTGTTCTGAAAGGCGTGCATGCATGTGCAGATCCACCCACCCAACCCAAACCTAACCACTATAACTGCTCCGGATGCCAAGAATCCACGACCGCGTACCGTATCACATCCCAGCCGTAGCAGGGTACGGTCCATAAAAATACCACGGCTGCCTGGGATCATGGTTGCATTGCAGCCCATTGCAGATACACAAAATATTTGCATGGGAAAAAAAACATCCTTTGGATTAACCGTGATCTATTCGACCGGCCGATTGTGTGCGTGCGTGCGTGCGTGGATCCATGTACACGAGAGCTGGTGGACACGAGCTAGCAGTATAGCGAGTGGCACCAAATCCAATTATCTCCGGTATTTGTCTGTAACTATTTGTCCAACGTGGTCCAGTTCCTGCACCTAGTACGCTATGCTAGAAGAAGTAATGGAAGCAGGCCCTGTTCCCCGTTGTTACCTGACCGATGACACTCGTGATCAATGTACCGCGGACGGACGCTCGGTCACGAGCCGCATCTCACGCAAACAACCAAGCCGCGCCGCCGCCGCGCGCGTGCATTTGCATCCCCACGACGCGTCAGTACTGCGTCACCCGTCCCGCCGCCATGCCGGCGTCGGCGTCGGCATGCCGACATCGGCTCGTGGCGAACAGTACGCGATCGATCGTGCAGCGCCACTGTTCGTGTTTGTTACGGGGCTATGCAGTGATTTGACCGTGTCTGCACGGGCGTGGACTCACCTAGCGTGGCGGAGCGGAAGGTGGTGTAGTTGTCGACGACGTTGCGGCTGGCCTTGATGACGGTCTTCCACATGCCGTCGCCGACGAACATGATGTTGGTCTTCTCGCTCCCGACCTCCACGTTCTCGAAGTATCCCCCGGCCTTGATGTGGATCACGTACCGCGTCGCGCTGTTGTTGGGCGCCGCCGCCACCGCCTCCCCCACCGTCGTGAAGTTGCCGCTCCCGTCCTTGGCCACCACCAGGTCCGGGACGCCCTGCTGCTGCAGCAGCCGCCTCCGGTCCGCCGCCGCCACCCACGACGGGAACCCGCGCCGCACGGGCCCGTACCCCTCGAACGCCTCGCCTGTGGTCCTCGCGCGGAGCTGGCGGCGGCGCTGCGGGAGGCGGCGGACCATGGCGAGCGAGTTGGACACGAGGTGGGCCACGTGGTAGATGCGGCCCTGGATGTAGGGCCGCACGCGGCCGTCCTCCGAGGCCGACGGCCCCGCGAACCCCTCCAGGCAGGTGTACTGGTTCGTCATGGCGGCGGACAGCACCGTCTGCACGCCCGCGATGGAGTCCTCCGCGGTGCGGTTCCCGGCCGAGAGCTCGGCGGCCGCCGCGCCGAGCTGGTTCAGCGTGTGCCCGAACAGCTCCAGGCAGTCGGACAGCGCGAGGCGGTCGCGCAGCCGCAGCCGCCGAGGGCGCGCCAGGTAGGACGTGCAGTTGGACGCGGCCGCGCGCACCGCCGACGCCGCGCGCCCCACCACCTCCGAGATCACGTCCCCGAGCGGCTTCCGCGCGAGCCCCTGGACGCCGGCCAGCGTCGACACGCACACGTCCCGGTGCAGCATGCCCGCGCAATGCCGGTCCACGGCGGCCGCGTGCTCGGCGTCGGCGTCCGCGTCCGCATTGGCGTCGAGCAGCGTGCGCAAGCGGTGGTGGTGGTGACCACCGTCGTGGTCGGCGGCGGCGAATGCGCTCTGGGCGAAGATGAATGTGAGGAGCAGGAGGAGGAGGAGGGTGGCGAGGAGGAGGAGCCTGGCCACTTCCCGTCGCTTGGTTCTTGGAGTCGGAGGTGGCATTCTGTGGTGGAAGTGGGATCACCGTGGTCTGTGGGAGTGAGCGGAGCCGAACGTGACAGACAGGGACCGTGGTGCGCGTCGGTGGGAGCGAGCGAGCGAGGGGGGTTGATTGGAGGAGCGTCACTTTTTATAGCAACGTCGACACTCTCGTGGATATATGCATACGCATGTACGGTGCGAGGAAATGAAGAGCTTGTGATTGCAGGAGGGCACGACCAGCTGACATGATTTAATCAACTTGGCACTCGAGCTCTGGTCCAGTCCAACAAGGTTAATCTTCTTCTTTCAAGCTGCAACCACCCATGATCACTGGTAGACAGAGCCGCGCTGCAAGACTGCAAACGGACAGCAAAACGGCTGTCACCAACAATGCAAGATTCTCGTGTCCCTCGTATCACCGAGCTGGTGCTTGGCGTTACACGAAGAAGAGGCATGAAGTGAAGTTGCAGCCATGGAGGAAATGGAATGGCCCACCAAGCAGATCACCGGAGGCTATCTGTGGCCACATTGCCAATCTGGTGCACACGCGGGGCCAGCTGCGACGCACAGATCGGGCCGGAAAGCTTCGCGAGGCCGCAAGGGGCAGCAGTGGCGATGCCGCCATCGTCGTCCTGGCTCCGGTGCTCGACCACATGCCCGGCCCAGGCACCGCACAATGGGGTGCCGCCTTTACCGACGCGGTTTGGCCACACGCAGGCACGCCTCACACCGGCGGTGGCAAGCAGCAGGCAGACACAGCCACCGACACGTAGACCCGGCTAGCTCATGCTCTTGTCAGCAGACGCATGGCCATGCACTGGGTGCATGCTGTGCTCTAGTAGTAGTAGGAAAATGGCAGAGGACCGGCGGGCCGAACAGTTGCTGTCGTTTGGAGCTGACTCTGTCCGATCCGTTAACCTCGTCAGTCGTCGTCGGAAAATTGAAACGCAACGCACAGTAGAGCGAGGGTAACGCTCTTCACTAGCAGGTTATCGTGGTCGATTGTTTTTTATCTACGCTGACTTGGTTTTACGGGGAGTAACTAATCAACGTCATCCTTTGGAGGGCTCTCGCAGAGATCACTTTCTTAGGTCTGGGAGCGCATCAAGTGGTGCGCCCGGCCACCGACACTTGTCGCGTGCTAGCGCACCCTTGAGATTATTTTTTCCTACGCGTGTTTTCAGGTTTTATTTGTTTCTTTTTTTTTTGGCTTTTGCTTTTTTTAAATGGTTTTGGTGGATTTTTTTTATAAAAAAAGTAGTGCTTTTTCGCAAGAAGCATATATGTGCTTTCCGAAAAAGTAAAAACACAATATATGTTTTCACGAGAAGCACAATTATGCATCTTGAAAATAAAAAAAAAGCATAGTTATGATTTCGCGAGTAGCCCAATCTGTGCTTCCACGAGAAGCACAATTGTGCTTTCTGAAAAAGAAAAAACACTGCCTGTGCAACCCAAAAAGATAAAAACACAGTTGTGATTCCACGAGAAGCCTAGCCTGTGCTTCCTTGCGAAGAACAATGTTCTTTCCGAAAAAGGAAAAACACAGTCTATGCTTTCCAAAAAGGCAAAAACACAATCTATGCTTCCGCGAGAAACACAACTGTGCTCCAACAACTGGAAAAACACTACATGTCCTTCCCCCAAAAGAAGTAAAGCACAACTGTGCTTCCCCCCAAAAAGGCGAAAAAGCAGCACTGTGCTTCTGTGTGTTCTGGCTTTTTTTTCCGGTTTCATTTTTCCCATTTTTTTGTTTTTGTTTTTTTATTCCTGACATTTCCCCATTTTTTCTGGAAAAAAGTTTGTCGAAACCTATTAACATGGGGTATAGTTTCTAAGATTTCGACGCGAGAAATCCAATGGCGAAAACGGTTTGTGATTTGAATGCACAGTTTAAGAGATAAAACGTTTTGAAAAAATGAATCTACGGTAAAAGGGAAAAACTCACAGGTTTTGAAAAAACGCACTGCATGCACGCCACCTGTGACCAGCAGAGAAGGTGGAAGTGATCTTTGCAAAGGGTACCCCTAAATTAGTGATTTCAGGTTTTAATTATGTTCTGAGGATGTATTGTTTCATTCGTACATCGTGTTGGGCTGCTGTTGGAGACGATATTTGTTCTGATATAAAACTAGAGTCCTTACACGTTTCGGCCCTAGTGTCAGCTGGTGGTGGTTGTGTGAGCACTTTGGGAGCTCTTATTCCATGTTGAAATCGTAGAATTAATATAATAGTTGTTATAATGCTCACATGGTCCGGCCCATGAAGTTCTCGCTTGCTCAGCTTGTCTTCCTGCTCTGCTCGCTCATTTAACTTTTTCTTCCACTCGGAGAAAATCGACTATCTTCTTTTAAGAAGTTCATTAGATTGAAAGAGGTTCACATATTTTAATAAAACTTAGATTTTAAAATGTTGCGAATTAAGAAAACATGAAATTTTAAAAAATGTTCGAGCAAAAAATATTCATGGATTTAAAACAATGTTTGCATATTTGCAAAAATAAATTCAAATTTGAAAATGTTCATGATTTTATAAAAAAATCCATGACTTTTAATAAATATTAATCTATTAGCATGTGAAAAAAATAAAATAAAAAAATAAAACGAGGAGAAAATATAAAATGAAAAACAGACAAGAAAATTTTAGAACCAGGAAAAAAATCCAAAAGGAAAACTATTAAAAACCGTTGAGAAGCAGAGAAAATAAAGAAAAGCAAAAAAAAAATCAATACCTTCTAAAAAACGGGCGACACAATGACACGCACCCTTACATGCGGGACCCATATCATTCCTCACAACCCCTATGCATTTGGAGGCTACAAATCTAGGAAGCTTAGTAACTTATTATTAATTAATATGCATGTATTCATGAATTCTAAAAAAATGATTTTTTTAAAAATATTCATAGTCATTTAAAATGTTCAAAACTTTTAATAAATATTAATGAATTATCATGTGAAAATAAAAAAGAGAATGGAAAGTAAAAAGAGAAGAAAAAAACAGGAAAACAAAAAGCAGAAAACCAAAATAAAAAGTATTAAACTTTTTAAAACACATAAAAGAAGGTAAAACAAAAACCAGGCAATACCTTCTCAAAATCAAAAAATAATCGGCCTGCCCAGCGACATACACCCTTATAGGCAGGCCCATAGCGTCCCCCACAACCCCGATACACCAGGAGTAATCTAGAAGTATGTAAGAGAGAGTGTCACCTCGCTGAGGATGGATTTTTTTAAAACTTTTGTACCCCGTCCGCCTAACAGAATTGATAAAACTACACCCATCTTACCTTTTTTTTAGGAATACACCCCTCTTATCAGCAAAAATACCCTAGAGAAAGCATAGCTAGCTGACACGTGTCCCTTTTTACCATACACTATGGTAGAAAGTACCCTTACTTCCCTGTTGACCAAAACACACCCTCACGTCCTGTCATGCATAGTGGTGGTGGAGGTCCAGGATTGGATCCAATATTCTTATGTTTTGAGTTGTGAGGAAGGCCATAGGTGGGTGGAAATAAGTGTTTGTGTTAAGGTTTTAAGGAGGACAGAGAGGGTTATTTTTTGTAATTCGGTCTTTTAGTTCCTAGGTCTATGTAGTCACAGATTTAAAGGTCCAAAATAGGTGTGAGTGGTGGTCGTTTCAGTACCAATGGTACGATAATTGGAGGTTCATGTGGTTCAGGGCAGATGGCTAGATGCTCCTTCTGCCACGTGAACACAATGACAAGGAGGTTGTCAGGGAACGTGGACCACCAGCCCCGATCCTAGTCGCGGACGATGCCGTCCCTCACTTGTCTTGGCCTCCCATCCCTGGGTAGCCCTGCCCATCCCCGTTGTCATAGTTCTGCTCGTCCCCGTTATCCTCACTCAAATAACCGTTGTTTCCCTTGCTTCTATGTCCAGTCGCTCAAAGTCGTGTGGCAAACCAACCACCCCTATACCCGTGTCGACCCTCCATTCAGTGACCGCCTTGTCTCAGTACTACACGACCATAGACGAGTGGATTAGGACCCTGAGGGCATAATTTTAATCTAATTCTGTTTTTTGGGGTGGTTTATGCAGGAACGTTTTTGTTTTGTTTGAGAAACTGTACAAGACATATGTGCTTTCCCCAACTGGACCGGACCAATGGACCATCGCTCTCTTTGGGCCATTTCTTCCACGAACTGGGTTAGTTTCTTAAGTTGTCAGCCCATCTACGGAATCGGGAGATATGCCGAACGGAAGCCAGGATTTCGGTCATCTTCTAGAAAAAAAAAGGAAGCCAGGATTTCGGACAGTGGCAGCCACACAGGTGCATAGCAGCAGCAGAGAAGGGAACGGAAGAGCAGAGCGCGCCATGTCCCTGGTCGCCGCGTGCGCCGCCGGAGCGCGCGCCTCCCTGCTTTCCTCCGCCGCGCCTTCCTCGTCCCGCCCATGCCAGCCCCTCGCCCACCACAGCAGCGCGTATCGGTCCCTTGTCTCGCCGGCGGCGAGCAGGGGAGGCCGCCGCAGTACGCGTCTCCGGGTGCGCGCAGCCAGGTTGGAGTCCGCCGGCGTCTCCGTGGGCTTCCGTGCCCCCCAATTTGAGGTCGCTCTTGCTTTTTAATTTCTAGCCCATGTTTTATCAAGATTAAAGCCTGATGTTTTTGCTGTGCTTTCTTTATGGTTTTGATCATGCAGCTCCCGGAGCCCCTGACGGGGAAAATCTGGACACTGGATGACTTCGAGGGTAGCCCTGCTTTGCTGGTCAGTGAATTTTTTGGTTAATCTGTGCTATAGATAGATGCATTCTTCGCCTTAATGACTGAAAAAGTTAGCATGCATGCTTTCTGTTCAGCATTCGTTGTTACCCTCAGTTATACTAGGGCAGTGAATATATGCGCATCCGGCAATTTCAGTAAGAGCGTTAAAACTTTTTGGGAAGCTTTTTGATCATTGAGGTGGGGTTCAATAGATGTTTAGTGACAACGGTATATCCAACTTTTTTCCTGTATGTTTATTGAGTCACCATCTCATATTGTTACATTTACTCAAGTTGCTGCTGTATGGTTGAGTTGGCATATGAGATGACATAAATGTGTTCCTTGATATGTTGATGATGATGCTGGGGTGTTGATGGGTCAGTGAGCTATGCAAGTATATTGCTGATCTGATGCTTGGACACAAGTTGAATTAGTAGGTCTTGAAGCAAGTTGATTTATTAGGCATGCACACAAATTGTTCCTTAAAAATTAAAATGCTTGTGAAGATAGCTATCTGTTTTTCTCGCTTCTACTACTCCACCGCAGTCACATGTTTCTTAAGCGCTATTTTTTCTGGAAATTTCGCCATGAATATTTTAGACTCCATGAATTAATTCCTAACCAATATGTATCTACAACGAGGAAAAATAACAAAAATATATTTTCACGGAAAGTGTAACAATTCGGAAATTGGTCTTTCAAGTATGAATGGTTCAGTAGACTGCCCTAAAGGCTTAGGTGTTCAGCCAACTCATGTGTCCCTTCCTTGAGGAGAAATATGGAGTGTCATATATCTACTCAGTTGTGCAAACATAACTGTAATTCTTGAAGGTGGTTAACACAAGTCCGTTCTTATTTTTTGTCAAATAACCATCTCATTCATCGCCTTAATTTAAGAGAGTAATTCTCGACTTTGTCTTTCTTTCAGGTTATGTTCATATGCAATCACTGTCCATTTGTAAAACATCTGAAAAAAGATATTGCAAAGCTCACTTCATTCTATATGGAGGTAAGAACATTGCAAGACCAGATGAAAATTTCTCTTAGATTTGTGCTTGTAGCCTCAAATTGACATGTATACAAATATAATGCAATGCAGAAAGGACTTGCTTCTGTCGCCATATCCTCAAATTCAATTGTGACACATCCCCAGGTTATGCTTTACTTACAACCAATAAGCATGAATAGCTTTTAGTTCCTTTCTATGTACTCCCTCTGTAAAGAAATATAAGAGTGTTTAGATCACTACTTTACGGAGGGAGTACTTCTTAACCAGGACATTTCTTCCTGAGAACTTAAAAATGTTTTCTCAGAAAATTCATATTTTACTTAATTTATGACCGAACCTTATCCATCCAGATAATAAAATGAATGATAGGTAACTGGAAGAATTTAGTGAACAAACATGCTCCCATTTTAGAAGAAACAAATAATCACTTTGAGCTTTGCGATAAAAAATATGTATATTCTTCTTCTATGGTTTTTTCTTACTCAATTGTTTTTAAAGATTTAATTTCATTACATGATGCACGTGTGATCAATTTGCAAGCTGTCTACTCTTTGAATATTGTTTAAAATGCCTCACCAGTATCTTTAATGAATACTACTTCTATCACAGATATCTATGGTATTGTTCTAGTCTCGTTAATAAGTCCCACAGATACAAAGTTTGAGTGATTAAAAGAAGAGTCGTCCAAGCTATAAATAGACGTTCTCAGCTCTTGGTTATTTTGCTTTAGTCAATTAGCTATTGCTGCTGGGCCCTAAGCTTCCGTTTCAGAATGATGTGTTAGAAATATTTCCCACTCATAGTATTATGTACCACCTCAGTTCAAGTTGCTGTAAATATTGGTAAGGATTGCTGTAGTAATCGTTCAGTTAGGGAGATGCCTTGTTTTATTCTTTGCTCATTAGACTTATGTATTGTGCTGCTTCTGTATCAATACATATTATTCCTTTATGGTTGATGCAACTTGTCAGGTTTTCCCATTTTTTTGAATTTTAGGTTTTCCCATTTGAACACAAATTAATCTTGTGATCTTGCAGGACGGCCCCGAGTACATGGCGGAGGAGGCAAAATTGTTTAAATACCCTTTTCCTTATTTGTATGATGAGGTCTGCCCACTATATGTGCTTCCTGATGCAGTCCCTGTGATCTCTCCAACTCTATGCTTACTATTGTTTGTTACTATTGCACCTTGCAGTCTCAAGAAGTCGCTAAGGCTTTTCGAGCAGTCTGCACACCAGAGTTCTACTTGTTCAAAAAGGTAACAACATCGACTCGTATGCTCGTGATCTATGAATTCATGATGCTTATATGTTCAGTGTCTCGGTTTTCTTGTGTCACATCGTGCCTGATTTCTTATCTGTCTAAACTTTGTGCCAGGATGGGCGAAGGCCATTTGAACTTTTTTACCACGGGCAATTTGATGATTCAAGACCCAGTAACAATGTGCCAGTCAACGGAAGGTACATGTTGTGAAACCGATGCGCAAACGCTCCAGGTTACCATGTGTTCTTATTCGTTTGCAACTTGTAGAGATTTAAGCCGTGCAATCGACTGTGCACTTAGTGGCCAAGAATTGCCTTTCGACCAAAAACCAAGGTATGTTTAGGTCAAGTAGAATCTTAGCATGTTTTCATATGTCTTTAATTCACTTTGTTAGTTTCCCAACATTTGGTTTCTGTTCCTGTAGTGTCGGGTGCAGCATCAAGTGGCACAAGTGAAGAGCTTGTTCTGTAGACGACAAGCAGATGATTTTGTTTTTCTCTCTCGAATTGAAACACGTGATCAAGGTGAGTCATGCTCAACTGTTTGAAGTTTGGATGTTCAGACAGATAGGAAATGGAAAAGAATCTTCTCATTTGATCATGTAATATTTCGTTCTGCATTTGCCATGTTGTGATAAGGAGGCGGCACCTATATTTATGCAGTGCTGACGTTCTGTTGGTGCTTGGTGGAGCGGACTTATGCGCCGGTGGTGATTGTTGGGGATCAGAATTGTGGAGAAACAGATTGTTGGCGTTGGAGGTTGTTTTGTTGTGTATTACAGACAAAGTAGCAGTGCAGAACCTGGCAGCCCAAATTCTACCCATAGCTTGCTGAGGGGCTTAATTAGAACTGCTGTGATAAACATGCACAAGGAAATAGTACCATCTGTTGATGTATCAGTACTTCAAACCTATGTGGACCACTGCGCTACTGCTATATGGTTTGTAGATAACAAACTAACCAGCATATAAACAGAGAGCATCAGCATAAGAAGATCTGTATTGGCTCATTTCTGTAATGAAATAAACACTACCACACGCCAATCTTTATCATGTCATCAAATTATGAAACACAAGTCACTTTAGCTATAACTGCATTGCAAAATTCCATCTTCCCTAGTCAATTAAGCATGCGGTGTGGATTTTTGGAACATGTGTGTAGGCGCACCGATTAAGCAAAATAAAATAAAATAGAACATAATAAAAAAATGTGAAACTTTTTTTGTGACAAACATAGTCTAGCATAATACTCATTTTAAAGTTTCAGGACAAAATGAGCTATGTCATATTCTGAGAAAAAAAATATAGTGCTGATACAAAAACCATGAATAATGGCGTTTATATAGTATATATTGATTCTTTCTTATTTTGCTCGGAATATGGCGTAAGTCATTTTGTCCAAAATTTTTTACCACGAGTATTACGCTAGACCATGTATGTCGCCAAGAAGTTTTAAAAATATTTGACTATTTTTTTAATTCGGGTGCACCTAGAGCTAGGTTCCGGTGTGTATTTTCTATTAGGCATGCCACTATGTATTACTCCCTCCGATCCATAATAAGTGTTGCAGTTTTGAACTTGGATCGGAGGTAGTAGAAAAGATAGTAAAGTGAATGGAATCTATTCTGAAGGTGTTTTTTTTTCTTTTTTTTTCGAAAAGGAGGATAAACCCCGGCCTTTGCATCGAGCGATGCACACAACCATCTTTATTCTGAAGATAGTGAACGATGAATAACAACTCCTCTTCAGTTCTAGTTGCTACTAAGCTTCCCCCGGTACTTGCTCTCCAATTTTCAACTGCAGGTCAGTGAAAAGAGATTATACACTTGTGTTACAGATCCAAATAAATGTTAATTTTTATATTGAATGGTATGTGAAAATAACCATTAAGATGACATCTTATATTCTTGTCTTTCTTTTAGCATGTACAGGGGAATTATCAAACAACATTTTATGGCCCGGTTGAAGCAGAATATTCCCACCGGACCAGAGTTCCTCTTAATCTAACCACCATGATGGATAAAATAACCTGAAATCCAATTGTATGAAGCTTAAAACATTTGAGATTGTCTTTGTCCATTGCTGTCCACTTAGACACAGCAATGTAAAGGTGAAAGCACGATGCACTGGATATGAAGAGAAGCAACGTAAATTACCATATGTGGTATCTGAGATGTGGCGACGAAGTGGACTGAGAACAAAAACAACCAAAACTGAAGCTGGTAACATCTAATACACAATGACACTGACTAAAGATTGCATGTCAGAACAGTTCACCATGGTGAATGAGATAACCTTTTTTTTTAGAAAAGGAGGATGTCCCCCGGTCTGTGCATCAGAACAATGCATGCAACCATATATTATTAGTAATGCAAAATCCAATAGCCGAACAGACCCGGAAATAAAGCGGAAAACAAACCCTGAGGCCGCATGCCTCGCAACAGTAACTCCACCAGATAGCCACTAACCCTATGTTACAAGACACATCAGAAACGAAAAATACATAAAACTCCTAGGCTACGCCTTCAAGAAGGAATCGCCGCACGTTCGGCGATGATGGCGAGTCCACCACAAGGTTGAACTCCGGATTCTCACCCCCAAAGTCAAGCTTCAATCCACCACCTTCAGCAAGGACACGACGCAGGCGTTCGTCGACATAGCCCGATCAGAGATCTTGTGTTTCCACCGGAGTGCATAAACTCGTCATTGAAGCCGTCTGTACCACCCGCCCTTATCCGTCTACCGACGCCTCGATAGCCGGATACCTCTGGAGAAGACAACGGAAGACAAAGACGTCCCATACCGCCTGTCTCCCGCTACTGTCGCACCACCTTCGATCCAACAGCAACATGCTAAACATGACACCTCCGCCAGAGCCATTGTGCAGCACCTGCCGGTAGCAGGCATGACTTGACGTCTCCGCATAAGACGTCATGCATAGCATCCGCCAGCGGCGCATCCACCGGTGGCTTCACATGCTGGCGACAGGCACTGCCTGACAACTCCGAAAGAGGCACATGTGTCACCTACCGAGCTGCATCGAACCCGATCTGTTGATGGAGGGAACGTCCCATACCGCCACCAGCCTCAGAAAGGCCGTCACCACCTCGAGATCCAGACTCCGAGTCGCCCACACGACCCCAGAATCCGCCGCCGTGGATAAAGAGGGGCCGCCGCCCCGATTCCGGGCACTACAGGGAGCACCCACCACCGCGCCAGCGGCTGTCGTCGCCCATACAACGACAACAGCCGCCGCGATTCCACATCAAGCGCTGTCGACGCCGGAGGAGGCTCCGGCCGCCACGCGCGTCCTGCGACTTCCCCGGGAACGGGATCCCAAGATCCACCGCCACCGGCGCCGCCACAAGGACCCACCACCTGGCCCGTCATCCTCGGCGGAGGGGACGCCGCCACCACCATGACCGGAGCCGCTGCTTCGGAGCCCTTGTGCCGTAGATCTCTGTCGAGGCCGCCATCCCCACGTCGTCGGCGGACGGGCCGCCGCGCCGCCGGTAGGAGCAGCCGTGGGAGGCAGATCTCGCGTCGCCATGCACCGCCCCTCCAGGAAGCTGCGCCATGGCCGCGGGACACGAGATCCCTGCCGTCCCCTTCACCGGCGGCACGCAGGCTATCCCGGCGGCCACCTCTAGGGATGGCGAGGGGAGAAGGAAGGGATGAGGGGGTGGCGGCGACGGGGACTAGGGTTAGCCCCCCGGTCGCCCTGGAGGCGACGCGAGGGACTCACGCGAGGTGAATGAGATAACCACTGTCACATCTTGGCAAAGCCTAAAACAAAAAGATATTGGTGATATTAGACATTTTTGTTGCATTGCATAAAACCAAAGCAGTACTCTTCTCTTGATGTTTCCTCATTATAGTTTCTGGAGTTCTAGCTTCATTGCAACCTTTTTAAGATTGCAATTATCTATAACAAAAGTAATCAGGGGCTTGGAGCCCCTAGGTCTTCAGAAAACAATCTTTTGACTTCAGCAAGGAAACCTCATATATGTTGATTCACTACGAGGTTTTCTTTTTAGGAAGTATCAAAATAGTAGATGCACCAGAAGTGTTGTGATGGGTGGCATACTGAAAATTGACACAACCAAAATAGACATCTGTGACTGTCAAAACTATAATAAAAACACCAAATTCCAGCTAGTGGTACCAACAATCAACCAGCCCCAAAGCTGGAAACGGAGTAATAACTAAGAATCTTGGTCATGCTTCCCTCTACGACCATTTTTATCTTCAAGCTGGTGCGCACCAGTATAGAACACTCCAATGACTCTCTTTCTACAAATGACATTTTCTGCACTGCAGATCGACCTGGATGTTGTTGAATCAAGTAAGAAAGTTATACTTTATCTTTCCTATCCAACCTGAAATCTTACAATATTGAAAATATGGATCCTATCAAGAATAGAGAGTACTTGGAGAGAAGAAAAGAAAATCAGGAACTCTTATAAAATATTCCGCACATTGCACGATGTCGTTGAGTAGAGCGGGAATATGCCCGCTCCTTGTGGCGGAACCACCACGTCGGTCAGCGGCGGAGGTGTGTCAATGAACGACGGACATTGGACGACGTCGCCGGCAACGGTGGAGGTGTGTCGCTGCAGCGACAGACATTGCATGGCAAATTGGCAAGTGCTTGATAGAACGTTCACAAGAGAAATATACGGAAAGAGAGAGATTGCCACATGGAGAAAGACCGCTCGAAACCACGCTCAGTCATTAAGAATGCCGGGTCAAGGGACTAAAGCTGTCCTGTTTGAAGACTTAACAGTGCAAGTTGTCTGATTTGAGATTTGAGGGATCAAACCCGCACTTTGCAAATGCGGGACGAAAAATATACTTTTCTCTTATTTTAAAAAGGGTTTATGTTCAACACCATAATTATTTCAGAAGTGTTAGTTTGTTTTCTTAACTCCAATATCGAACATTCTTGCTCCCTAGTGTCGAAATCATCCACATTAATTAGGTACTCACCCAACTGCCATCAGCTTTGGTGATAACGTGGCACTGGTTTTAAATGTTTTTACTGCCCATGTCTTAAGAATTACAATTCATTAACTTTTTTACTGCCCATGTTCTAAATTTCCTGGTTATCCCTGGTTTTACCTACATGATCATCAAATTTGCTTGGGGTAAAGGACCACATCTAGACGGATTTTACAGATTTTACACTTGAGTGCCAAAAATCCCCGACATTAGGGTGTGGGGGTGGGGCTAAACTTAGGCTTCAACAATTTTCGAGTGTCCACAAAACTGATTTTCTTTTCTTTTTAGATCGGTCAATTAATTAATGCATGAGTAAGAGAATCCATATGGAGATGCAACGATTGATGAACTCCGTGTATCTTTTGAGAAGGCTTTGGATAAAATTGATCAATTTTATTTTGGAGGTCCTCAAATGTAAAGGGCTTGGCGACAAAGGGTATACTTGGGTCAAGAACATTTTCTCTATTGTCTGGGAAAAATTTCAAGTGCAGGAGAGGAGTAGGACAGGGTGACCCTCTCTCACCTCTCTTCTTTGTCATTTGCCTCTGATTTCCTACAAACTCTGATAAATGATGCAATGAGCTATGGAAAGTTGGATACGACCTTAAGGAATTTTTGCCCGGACTTTCCTATGATACAATATGTTGATGATACTCTGGTTATTATGAGAGCATGTCAGGCTCAGTTGCAGTTACTCGAAGAAATTTTGGACTCATATGCTAATGCATCAGGCCTGAAAGTTAATTATTATAAATCTTTCTTGGTGCCAATAAACATCAACTCTGAAATGGTTCATTCCTTTAGTGTTAACATGGCTCCTTCCCTTTCCTATACCTTGGAATTTCTCTAGATCTCACAAAACCCAGGATGGATCACTTTATCCCTCTGATTGAAAAAGGTCAGCAAAGATTGAGTGTATGTGTTGACTTCCTTGGATATGGGGGTAGACTTCAAATCGTTAATGTTGTGCTCTCCTCTATCCTTACTTCATCATGAGTTGCCTCAAATTATATAAATGTACTATTAAAAATATAGAAGGCATTGTTTATGGAGAGGGAAAGATCTTGAAAAGAAAAATCCACCCTGGCAGCTAGAACTGGTTTGCAGGCCAAAAGAGTAAGGAGGCTTGGGTATTTTGAATTTGGAAGCTCAGAATGATGCCCTCCTAATGAAAAACATCTTTAAGTTCCTCAATACGCGAAATATCGCCTAAGTCAATTTAATTTGGGATACTTATTATCAGAATGGCCCCCACTTGCTCAAAATGTGGACTACTCCTTCTGGTGGAGGGATTGCTTAAATCTGCTTCCTAAATTCAAAGATATGGCATCATGTCATGTCATGCCCCGAGTGTAGGAGATATTCCTTAGAGACAATAATAAATGTTATTATTTATCCCCATGTTCCTAATTAAGTTTATATTCCGTGCTATAACTGCTATGGTTCTCGAGTCTGCAATAACCACGAGGCTCGGAGGGAAACTCATATGCACGTGTGGAATAATAAACGGTAAAATGTATTCCTAGTCTGGCCTCTAAGACTAGCTCAAGTGTTGCATGATGGTTCTGTTTTCCTGATCATGGGCATGACTATGCCGGCAACTTTGAGGGCACAATGTTAGGAGAACACTTGTGTTGAATCGACCCGAATTGATGTTATGCTATGAGATACATTCGTCACAAGTTAATGGTTAATAACACAGAGGAAGTTTATGTCTGCATAATTCCTTAGACTATGAGAGCATCGAGTTTCTTCATGCTTGATTCATGAACTTTGGGGTTTGTTAAACGTCATCCGTAACATGGTGGCTATTACGGCGGCTTACGGGTTCATGGGCAAGTATGTCAAGTAACTTGATAGCTCAAGATTGGGATTTGCTCCTTCGACGTTGGAGAGATATCTCTGGGCCCTCTCGGTGTTACGGTATCCGTCATCGTCTGGCCAGACACAATGTGATTTGATCACAGGGATGCCAGAACACGGGAACAAGAAAAGAGAACAAACCCGGTAACGAGGTAACTGGCATTGTGGACAAGTGTTGATCCACGGGGATGCCGATAAATCTCACCTCGGGTGTTTGTAACATATCGCGAAGCAACAGGAATAGCACACGGCAACTGGAGGTTCACTCGAATATTTATTCGTGTGGGTATAGGGGTCAATATGGGTGTCCACGGCTCCGATGTTGATCATTGATCGGAAAGTGTTCCGGTCATGTCTATACTTCACCGAACCTATAGGGTCACACGCTTAAGGGTCATCTATCTGCTGAATTCTAGACAGGGAGTCTGAGAGAAAGTCACCGGAAAAGTTTTGGAGATAACGGAACAGTTCCGGAGAGAGAACACCGGAATAGTTTCGGTAAAACTGAAAAGTTGTTTCAGGGTATACCATTAGGTCAAATTGGTTTCGGCACACGCCTGGAAATTCTTGGAGGGTGCTCGAATTGTTCTGGAAACTTCTGGGATTTTTCTAGAGAAAAAACCCGGAAATGTTCCGGAGCTGTCGGAACCGCTTTGGTTGCTTTTCGCAGATGAAAATCACTAATCCGGAATTGTTTCGGAACACATTCAAAATTATTTTAGTGGGTACTGGAAATGTTCTAAGACCTACAGAAATATTTTTGGATTTAACGGTCGCGAAAAATATTTCGTGAATAGTGGTATGAATAGTGAAAACACTATTGGGAGGAAATATCTCACGAATAGTGGAAGCACTATCATGAATAGTGGAAACACTATTGGGAGAAAATATCTCATGAATAGTGGAAAACACTATTATGAATAGTGTGAAAAATATCTGAGGGCATTTTGGTATTTTGGGAGCCACCCTACCCCTTGGGTTTTCCTATAAATAGAGGTGGAGAGGCACTCTCCACACTCACTGTTTCTCACATACACATGCCATTGCAATGATCTGGCTTCTTCTCTCCCTCCCCGCGAAATAGTTTCGTAGAGCCGAAAGGCTGTCTGGGTTCCGGTGGAAACTAGTTCTGGACGGCGAAGCCCTGCCGGATAGATGACACCGTATGTGTGCAACCCCGTAGAGAGGTTGTAGGTTTGATATTTTTGCCCGAGGGGCTGTTCGAGAGTGCCTCCCGAAGGGCTGTCCGAGTTACCGTCCGAGTTCGAGAGTGCCTCCCGAAGGGCTGTCCATGACACCGTCCGAGGGACTGTCCGACCGCCTCCCAGAGGGCTGTCCGAGGGGTAGATAAGGGAGTACATCCTCGCGGTTGGGAGGTTGTAAATCCTAGCTGCGGGGATCTGCACCGCCGATCGTCATCGACTCTACTTCCGCTGCGCTACGAGTCGGTAACGAAAAGATCAAACCTTGTATGCATCTCCATAGTGATCCTGGGCATGCTCGCTGTACCGAATTTTTTTGTTTTCTGTCGCGTTCCCCTACACCGAGACCGGGCCTAGGGGGGACAGCCACCGCTCGCCTATTGACCAGGAGGCCTATAGTCACGCAAGGCGTGACTAAGAAGGCATAAACCAGCAGTGGATCACAAAAGCTCATAAATTGACTATACAAATTCCTTTACATTTAGAAATGACTGAATGATTACATAAAATTCTCTATTCATTTCCCACCCACTGGTCAAGCCTATTCTTGGATGACGACATCTTCTGCACGTTCTTACACTAATCAACGACTGCATGTAAAAAATAGAGGAAGCAAGGGCGAGTACGACAAGTCATACTCAGCAAGTAGATACTTCACTATTCAACAAAGAAGAAGAACATGATGGTGTAGATCAATAGATGAACTAAATTCAGAGGATAACAAAGTAATAATCATTGGGACATATTTTAATGTAAATGGACAAAAGAACAATATAACTGGATTTAACGGAAATGGACAAGGAAATTATTGGCGTCACACATGACCGCAAGCTTCCCAACCCGGGAGTCAAGGGGTGAAATTTCACACTTTTACGCTCTTAGGAGGGGTACTCCGACGTCGACAGTCTCGACTAGAACCACACAGGTTCCAGAAGAGCAAAGCCCTTTGATCCCCTAAGAACCGACCACCCGACTTACTAGTGTCGATCGCTCCTACGGATCCATCATCGACACGCTTCCGAACGAGTGTCGTTCTTAGCGGAGAGCCCAGACAGTCCCATACCTGAACTGCAACCGGTACAATACGTTTGCTGTCGTGACACCAATATAGATGTATAGGATGTGGTTGAATTGATGATAGGATAACTGAAATATAGTCCAAGACAATACGCTCATGCCTTTTCATGAGTTCCTCCAAAAACAATGATTCCATCAACAAACGGATTACGAGGACAACATGTCCCTCACTCAATTAAAACAAGGATCACCGGAGGATCAATAAAGATCAAAGTGCAACGATATAATCAGATAATCAAGGAAGACAACAATAAGGCATGATCAGGGAGTTTAGCAGAGTAACTACTTGCCTCAACGACAAAACAGTTCTTCTTCACGATATAAACCTTCTCATCAATATTGTCCCAACTGATCAACCCCATCCTCATATATGCTGGTATTGCCAAGGCATATAGCTCGGCCATCCCTATTAGAGATACGACACACAATCGAACACGATGAAGAACGAAAACAAGCAGGAGACACGAGATTTAACGTGGAAAACCCCTCCAGCACGAAGGGGAAAAAACCACGGGCGCCAGCCAGCAAATCTTCACTATATCGGGGGAGGTTACAAACGCCGGGGATTTACAACTGTTCAACTTATCCCGTGCGGCGGCTTACAAAGGATATATATAACACATGTGACCTACAGGCCTCGCTCCGCTCGCTTGTCAGAAGTTAGCCTTTCTCTTTATACTTGAATTTGGATCACAACATAACAAACTCTACCTTGAGACAAATTCCATCTTGCAGCATGAATGAGAACCTCCTCCCTGAACAACAAAGACAAATACTTTCGGCGCCAAACAGCCCCTAGGGCTAATGAGTTATACCAACTAAGTCTGAGCAAAGCTCAAACTTAGCAACGGGAACTGGCTTTGTCAACATATCAGCAGGATTATCATGAGTACTAATCTTGCATACCTTCAGTTTACCTTGCTCAACAATGTCTCGAACATAATGGTATTTGACATCAATGTGCTTTGTTCTCTCATGAAACATCTGATCCTTAGTGAGGTATATGGCACTCTGACTGTCACAAAACAGATTAATGCAAGAATTATCTCCACAAAGCTCAGCATACAAACCTTTCAGCCAAACTGATTCTTTACATGCTTCTGCAATAGCCATGTATTCTGCTTCAGTGGTAGATTGGGCAACTACTGGCTACAACGTTGCCCTCCAACTCACGGCACAACCACCAATAGTGAATACATAACCTGTAAGGGACCTCCTCTTGTCCAAATCGTTGGAAGCAAAATCTGAATCCACATAGCCAGCTAGTCCCTCACCAGTCCTGCCGAATTTCAAACAAGCATTGGAAGTGCCACGAAGGTACCTGAAAATCCACTGAACAGCCTTCCAATGTTCTTTACCAGGGTTAGCCATGTATCTACTGACCAAACTCATTACAAATGACAAATCAGGCCTAGAACACACCATGGCATACATTAAAGAACCGACAGCACTAGAATATGGAACTCTTGACATATACTCAAACTCTTCATCCGTACTAGGACATTGAGAAGATGATAATTTGAAATGAGGAGCAATTGGAGTGCTTACTGACTTAGCATCATGCATGTTAAAACGATGAAGAACTTTTTTTAATGTAACTTTGCTGACTAAGAAATAACAAACCAGAATTTCTGTCCCTCGTAATCTCCATACCTAGAATTTTCTTAGCAGCACCAAGATCCTTCATCTCAAACTCACTACTTAACTGTGCCTTTAAAGTAGTGATCTATTTCTTGCCCTTGGCAGCAATCAACATATCATCAACATATAACAGCAAGTATATAGGTGATCCATCAACAAATTTAATGTAAACACAACTATCATATCACTACAGGAATCAGGCAGTTTGCCGTCTGCCATGGCAGACGGCAAAGGAATGTCTGGCGGACGGCAAAGCCCTTTGCCGTCAGCCAGCAGACGGCCCCACGTCTGGCTGAATGAACTACGGCAGAGGGCTGCTTTGCCGTCTGCTTAAATAAAGCGGACGGCAAAGAAGTTTGCCGTCAGCCATACTAAGCAAGCAGACGGCAAATGCCTTGGACGGCAGAGGGATAGGGTTAGGCCCGTTAGGTGGCTAACGGCGTAATTTGCCGTCTGCCAGCAGACGGCAAAGGCGCAAAGTTCTTTGCCGTCTGCCAGCTGATGTCAGCTGACGTCAGGCGTCAGCTGGGGTCAATGCATGCCCTTTGCCGTCTGCCAGCAGACGGCAAATTACACCAGCCTTTGCCGTCTGCTGGCAGACGGCAAAGTGCCCAAATAGGCCAGCCCAGGTACCCCCCAGGTTGCACAGGTAGTTGCCACGTGGTAGATTTGCCGTCCGCTGGCAGACGGCAAAGTGCCTGTATTGCCCCTGTTAATTCTGTTTTTTCTTAAATTCAATCAATTTCACAGATATATATATATATATATATATTCATTTGAAAATACTTTCAACAAGCATAAATATCCCTGCCATATGGATATGATCATCCAACACATATATATACCAAATCAAAAGTCCATATCCAACAGATATATAGCCAACATATCCAACAATTAAGCAAAAAGTCCATATACAATGGTTTCATCCATACATACATATATAGGTAGCAAGTTTCACATTGTTCATCCTACAAAATCAAAACAAAAAGGAAGGACAAGGAGAAGAGTAGACTCCATCAACGCAAGCTTCCGTGATCTGAAGCAAATCTGCAAAATGGGAAAGAAGAAAGTTAGAAGAAGAAGACTAGAAGAACAAGAAGAAGAAGAAGAAGAAGAAGACTAGAAGAAGAAGAAGAAGAAGAAAAAGAAGAAGAAGAAGAAGAAGAAGAAGAAATTTTCTTCTCTTTCTTTTTCTCCTCTTCTTTTTCTTCTTCTTATTGCTTACTTGTGTCATTTTAGAGCTAACCTAGGTAAATAGGTCATTTTGGACCTAAGTAAGGTTATAATGTCATTTTCAAGGAAAATAAGCTAAGTATATGACATTTTGGAGGTAACCAAGGTTATTATGCCATTTATGACCTAAGTATGCTAAGTATGTCATAAATGAACTAAATAAGCTAAGTATAGGTCATTATTGAGCTAACCTAGGTAATTATGCCATTTTTGAGCTAACTAAGCATATTAAGTCATTTTGGAGGAAAAAAATGCTAAGTGTAGGTCATTTTAGAGCTAACCTAGGTAAATAGGTCATTTTGGAGCTAAACCAAGGTTATTATGCCATTTTTTACCTAAGTAAGCTAATTATGTCATAAATGAACTAGCTAAGCTAAGTATAGGTCATTATTGAGCTATCTTAGGTAGTTATGCCATTTTTAGCTAACTAAGCATATTAAGTCATTTTGGAGGAAAAATGCTAAGTATAGGTCATTTTAGAGCTATCCTAGGTAAAATAGGTCATTTTGGAGCTAAGTAAGGTTATTATGTCATTTTCGAGGAAAATAAACTAAGTATATGACATTTTGGAGCTAAACCAAGGTTATTATGCCATTTTTTACCTAAGTAAGCTAATTATGTCATAAATGAACTAGCTAAGCTAAGTATAGGTCATTTGAGAGCTAACCTAGGTAAAATAGATCATTTTGGAGCTAAGTAAGGTTATTATGTCATTTTCGAGGAAAATAAGCTAAGTATATGACATTTTGGAGCTAAACCAAGGTTATTATGCCATTTTTGACCTAAGTAAGCTAATTATGTCATAAATGAACTAGCTAAGCTAAGTATAGGTCATTTTTGAGCTAGCCTAGGTAGTTATGCCATTTTTGAGCTAACTAAGCATATTAAGTCATTTTGGAGGAAAAAATGCTAAGTGTAGGTCATTTTAGAGCTATCCTAGGTAAAATAGGTCATTTTGGAGCTAAGTAAGGTTATTATGTCATTTTCGAGGAAAATAAGCTAAGTATATGACATTTTGGAGCTAAACCAAGGTTATTATGCCATTTTTGACCTAAGTAAGCTAATTATGTCATAAATGAACTAATTAAGCTAAGTATAGGTCATTATTGAGCTAGCCTAGGTAAAATAGGTCATTTTGGAGCTAAGTAAGGTTATTATGTCATTTTCGAGGAAAATAAGCTAACTATATGACATTTTGGAGCTAAATAGGTCATTTCTTAAGCTAAGTATGCATTTGTTAAGCAAAACACTAGGGAAAACGTACCGTCATCACGGAGGTGAAGGATTGGTCGCGCCAGTGGCAGACGCAGAAGGATCGGTCGATGCTTGTCGGGAGTTACGCTGCACCAAAGATCATTTGCAATGTCTCGTTAGCATGATGCAACTCAAATGTGAAGACTAGTAACTAATGACCATTCAAATGAAACTCACCGTACCCGCCGGAGCAATGACTGGCATCGGCGGAGGGGTCTGACTGTTGCTCTGGCACATGGTCTGCACATTTGGTTTTCACGAGTCAGTCTTGTTAGTTAGTAATGAAACGAACATTACGTGCATGATTTGGCTAATATGCAGAAGAAACTTACCACGAAGAGCTCGTATAAGGCCCGGTGAGACGCGTCGTTCCGGTTCCTCTCCTCCTCCAACAGCGTAGCAGTCCTCTCCTCCAACTCCCTCTCCCTCTCCGCTGCCTGCCTCTTTGCCTCCGCCAGAAGCTCCTGGGTCTTCGCTCTCTCTTTCTCAAGAGCAGCCTGCAACACCACTCCTCGTTAGCATTGTAATCATCGACGACCGCACACACAATGTAATGGAGGAAAGGTATCTGAGTCCGTATAACTAACCTCGATTTGGAGCTCCATTGGCCGTGGACGAGGCCTTATCTCAGGATCGGAGCTCGTCTGGCGCTTCTTGATCTCCGGGAGAGTGCTAGGACAACGTATCAGTCCACCCCCAATGGCTATCGAGCCATGGGGCCTCCCGCCACCAGATATCATCACCAGCTCTGGATCAAGAGGTTGCCGGCTCGGGTTAAAGTCCTCCCGTTTCCTCGCCTTCCCCTCGTCTCTGTACCTCACGAGCTTGTTGTGGGAGGAGATGTTGGTGAATCTCTCTGGATGATCAAGGTCAGACTCAGAGAATGCCTTGGCCTTCTTGTACTTTGCAGTATGGGCCATGGCATAGAGGTCGAACACCTCTGGCACCTCCGTCTTGTTGTGTCGCACCTAAAAGAGAGGAACAAAGTATTAGTTAAGGGCTCAAGCTAGCATGAAGAATGAAATTGCATGAATCATGAAGCAAACCACATACCCAGTTATTCCCGAACTCATATAGGTTGGCGCTCCCTTGATGGTGTGGCACACCAACCATTTTGGCACGCCGCTCCTTGGCATTGTTGTGGACGGCTAGCCATTGGGGAGAGCACCACTCATCCACCAACGCCTCCCAACAGTCCATCCTATCCGCACACCATCTCGGGGGCACCTAAGTTAGTCAAGAGAAATTTCAGCGCTACGCCTACGAATCAAATCAAGGAAACTAAGTACAAGGCCTTAAGAATAGGTATTTACCTTCATGTACTTCTCCTTACTCAGAAACTTGCAGCGGCACTTCGTCTTGGACCTCTTAATACCAGTCGAGGCGTAGTAGTCTCGAATAGCCTGCACCCGAGCCTCGTGCCGTAAGTTCTGAAGTAGGCGCCTGCACTCGGCTTCGATAACCATAGCCGCGGCCTCCTCCTCTCCCTCAAGACACCTGTAGAAGGTCTGCAATCAAACAAGACAACACTGATTAGTACAATAACTCGGTACTATTGATTTTTAATTCTGTAAAGGAAAAATTACCCAAAACGTTTGGATCACCATCTCGGCCCTCGTGCGGCACAAGACACCGTCGATCCTCTCCTGCGGCAGGGCCGGGGCAGCCAAGTACAGCTCCCAGCTCAGTCCGAGCTGTCGAACCTGACCCTCACCGGGCAACGTGACCCACCCCGGGAAGTCCTGCCGGCAAAGCACACCAAGGACGAAGTTGGGCTTACGAATACCAGGGCCGTGTATCCAACCCCTGCAGTATGACAAGGCCAACGCATTATATTTTGAAGAAACGTGAAGGCAAAAGGTTAAAAAAGAGTAAATGCACTTACTTCTCCCCATTAGGCGCAATCAACCACCTCTGCTCGCGGGTCGCCGGCACGGGCGGGAGCTTTGTACCACCACGCTGGTAGACGTTGCCCCCCTCAACCAGCTCGCCCTCGCTATAGGTATCATCCGAAAAGCGATCCTCGCCACCATCAGCATGGCCACTCGCCTCCGGCGGCCAGTCCCCCCATCGGGTCGACTGCGACGTAGCCTGATCCGTGCTCTGCTCCGGAGTCTCGTGGGACGAAGCCTCTGGGACCGGAGTCTCGTGGGGCGAAGGCTCGGCGGCCCGAGGCTCGTGGACCGGAGTCTCGTGGGGCGAAGGCTCGGCGGCCCGAGGCTCGTCGGCCCGAGGCTCGTGGACCGGAGTCCGAGACGGGTCCACCTCAGACGGAGCAGTCCTGTGGTCGGGTGAATCAGCTGGGGGTGGCGGCGAGGAAGGCGTAGCAGCCTTCCTACCTCTCCCGCCGCCACGGCCACCTCTAGTACCCCTCTTCTTCCCCCGACCTCTCCCGGCCGAAGAAGAAGCGCCCGCCGGTGGTGTCTACATACTGAGATGCAGCGCTCTCCGGAGGTGCTTGGGTGGAATGGAAGCACCCCTCCCACCACGCGTCGAGGAAGGAGCCTCGGAGCGCTCTGGATCCGCGCCCACCATCTGTCAACACCTGCAATGACAAAGAGTAAACGAAATTAGTACAACATAAAAAAATTGAATACCTGACATGAATAATAATATGTATATAATTTAAGTGTATCATCATCATGAACATAATAAAAAATGGAATACCTAACATTAACTAATTAATAATATATATGTACATAATAATAATTGAATACCTGACATGAACTAATATTAATCTTCATCGTCTATATATGCTCCAGGGTCAATAAATGCATCATCATCATCACTATCAGTAATGACGTGCTCATCATCATCATCAATAAATGCATCAACATGTGGAAGGCCTCCTTTACGTAATCGGTCAAGCATTGACAGGTCATCCGCAGCAGTAACCTCTTCTTGTTCCGGCTCTTCTTGTTCCGGCTCAGGGGTGAAGTCGGATTCACTGTCGCTGTCTACTTCAATGTTCTGGGGTGAAGTAGAGCGGTTCTTGAAACTTTTTTTGGAAAGACGTATTTCTTGGAAGAATTCTCCTTCATATGTGTCTGGGTTAATGTGAGGTTCATAATCCTCTTCATTAGGGGGAGGTGGTCTAACATGTGACGGCACTTCATAAACGACATCCCAACCATTGAGATTTGGATCACTTTGACAGGCCCACGGTAGATAGAAAACTTGGGTTGCCTGTTGAGCCGTAATATAGACATCGGGAACATCCAAATGGGTGCTTTGTTTGATTTCGACTAGCCCTATATGTTCATGAGTCCTTCTAGTCTCCATTGGCTGGAACCAAAAACATTTGAAGACTACGACGTTCGGTGGGTTTGCACCATAGAATAGAAGTTCATAAATTGCTTCAACTCTTCCATAATACTCGGTATCTCCTTCGCCGATAGCAGAGACACAACAATTTGTAGACTTTCGGTCAGCCATAGATAACTCTTTGCCATAGGTACGAAAGCGATACCCGTTGATGTCGTATTTGTCAAATGAACGGACCTTATAGTCAAAACCATTAGCGACTTGTCTTAATTCGGCGTCCATAGACTCTGAATTAGCCTACAAGTTTAATACGAAAGGATTGTTGCATTAGCCGCAATTTAGACGAAGAAATGAAATGGTCTAATGGAAGTTACCGTTTGTTTGAACCAAGAGATGAAACCGGGATAGCCGCCTCCATGCTTTGCCAGAAGCTCATACTCTTCGACGGAATCCTTTTGGATCACCGCTCCATACGAGAATTTGGCGACGTATCAACTGTATCAAATATCTGGGAATAAGAGCAGTTCAAAGGAATTAGAAGTTGCGAAACAATGTACCGAGAACTTACTCGATGTACGGCCGCACTTCTGTTAGGTTGTTGAAGATATACAACGAAATGGTCCGCCATTCTTCGACATCCAACGATAAGGAATTAGAAGCATCGGCTGGTGCGAGCTTCCCTTTGAATAGGCTGAGGTTGGATCCACCCTTTTTAGGGTCGCCAGCATTGTACCGAGGCTTCAGATTATGCAAATGACGATTTTTTGCTTCGTAGTGTGCTGTCACGAAGTTTGCCGCCTCCTCAGTAATGAATGCCTCGGCCATCGATGCTTCAATTCTACGTTTATTTTTACATTTTGCTCGAAGAGTCTTCTGCATCCTCTCAGTTGCGTAGCACCAACGATTCTGCACGGGCCCCCCCAATCGTGCCTCAGTCGGGAAATGCAAAATCAAATGCTGCATTGGATTAAAGAAGCCCGGTGGGAAGATCTTCTCTAACTTGCAGATCAACTCCGGCGCCAACTCTTTCATTTCATCTAGCAAGCCAGGCGATAATTCTTTCGCACAAAGAACACGGAAGAAATAGCTCAGCTCTGCCAGTACTAGCCATTCATCCTCAGGGATAAAGCCACGCAACATCACCGGCATTACCCGCTCAAGCCATATGTGCCAATCATGACTCTTGAGACCAAATATTTTCAAATTTTCAAGACTCGCTCCCGTCTTTAGATTCGCTGCATACCCATCGGGGAACATCAACTCCTTTTTCACCCACACGATAATTTCCCTCATATCTGGCCTTCCAAGATTGAACCATGCCTTTGGCTTCGTCCAGTTCTGCTTTCCTTTCGGTTGTCGCATGTTTTGTAACGGTCTATCACATAGAGCCTCCTAATCGACTCTAGCCTTAGGATTATCCTTTGACTTCCCCTCTATGCCAAACAATGTACCAAAGAGGGCCTCGGCGACATTCTTTTTAGTGTGCATCACGTCAATGTTGTGTGGGCAAAGGAGGTCTGTGAAGTAAGGCAGATCCCACAAGCATGTCTTGTGAGTCCAGGCGTGTTCCGAATTATACCCCTTGAAATACCCTGGACGCTCTGGATCCGGCTCGAGAGCGTTTAACTGATCCAGGGTCTGTTGGCCTGTCAACGCAGGTGGTGCAGAGTTTTTGACAACTCTACCTTTGATGAATTTCTTCTTGTCTTTTCTGAACTTATGACGAGGATCCAGGAACTGTCTATGCAAGTCGAAGCAAGAATACCCGCGACCCGCATCCAGCCAACGAAACTCAAGAGCTGCCTTGCATGTGGGGCACGGGAACCTTCCATGCACACACCAGCCAACGAATAGCGCATACGCCGGCAAGTCATGCATCGAGTACATGTACCACACATGCATTAGGAAGTTTTTTTGTAGCGGCGTCGTATGTCTTCATCCCATTATCCCAAGCTTCTTGCAATTCATCCTTAAGCGGCTGCATGTACACATTCATACTCTTCCCCGGATAGTTGGGCCCCGGAATTATCAACGTCAGGAAAATGTTCTTTCTTTGCATAATCTGTCCGGGGGGGGGGGGAGATTGAGTGGAATGACAAATACAGACCAACAACTGTATTGGGCTGCCATCATACCAAACACATTGAACCCATCCGTGCTGATGGCGACTCGAGGATGCCTTGGATCTGCCGCTTTATCATGATGTATTGCATCGAAGTGCTTCCACGCAAAAGCGTCCGATGTGTGTACCAACATCTGATTCCCATCTGCATCTAGTTCGGTTCTTTTGCCCAATTTGTGCCATGTCATCTGTCTGGCCGTCTCTTCGACCATGAAAAGACGTTAAAGTCTTGGTATGATTGGCATATACCGAAGACATTAACTGGGATTTTTGTCTGACTCTTCTCACCCATACCGTTGTCTACCACAACATACTTGGAAGACTTGCAAATGGGACAATAGTTTAAGTCCGCATACTCAAGCCTAAATAAGGCACATCCATTCTCACAGGCATCTATCTTCTCATAGGGTATCTTAAGTACACGGAGGATTTTGTCCGACTGGTACAGGTTTGCAGGCATTACATGGCCTTTGGGTAGAAAGCGTCCAAATAGTGTCATCATTGCGTCGTAGCGTTCTCTGCCCAAGTTGAATTGAGCCTTCAGAGCCATTACTTGTGCGATGGCATCCAGCTGACAAAGCTCAGTGTGCTCGTGGAGAGGACGTTTTGAAGACTCCAACATATCATTGAAGGCCTTTGCAGATTCCTCCATCTCATCGTCCGAATCCCGAGCATCATCAAAGTCTTCCACCATGTCTTCGATCCCGGTACCATGCTCGTCGGTGCGACGACGGCCCACCTCAGCTCTGGCACGTTGGGCAGACTCACCATGAAATGTCCAGACCGTATAAGCAGGCGTAAAACCCCACTTCTGCAGGTGTTTACTCATTTCAAGCTCTGTCCTCTTATGATAGTTGTCGCACTGGACACAGGGGCACCAGGTTTTTCTCTGGCCATTTGCAAATGCGGCTCTCACAAACCCCTTGGTTTTTGTTAACCATTCATCGGTCCTGTCTTTCTGACTAGTGTGACCGGTGTACATCCACGCACGATCACTCATCTTGCCTAGCTACTGCACACACAAGAAATATATACATAATTCAACAAACCATATTCATCAGTTAATGGAGTTTGTCAGTTTTATTACGTCCATGCAACCTAGACGCTAATAGGTAAAGATAGGTCCTAATCCCACCCGAGTATGTGTAGATTGGGTTCGTTTTCCCATGCTCTGCTCCGGATCCGACGCAAAATTTCGGCAGCACCTCCCCGCTGTTCTCCTGATACACGTCTCGGCAATAAGCAGAGAGGATGTGTACCCGGAGAACAACAGGGAGGCACTGACAAAATTCTGCATCGGATCCGGAGCAGAGCATATGGGAAAACGAACCCAATCTACACATACTCGGGCTGTCCATGGATAATGTTGGACAATTCGAAAGAATCACGGTTATAAATATGCAAATGCATGCATATTTATAGATGTAACCCTTTTGAACGGGAGACGCATAGTGGTCACGCATACTGATGATTGAAGACACCTATAGCTAGCAAGTTTCATCGGCACGAAGACCGGAACAAAGCAAATGAAGGGGGGAGGAGGAGATGTCATTTGTGCTCACCCACGAACGCAGGGGCGGAGCTCGTCGAACGCACGGGGAGGTCGTCGAACACCAGACCCTCGCAGCGACGAAACAACTGCACATTTAAATCCACCCGATCAACACAAATATATATGATGTTTTTCATAACAAAATCAGAAAATATATGACCTAACTCATAATTCACAAATATATGACGGGGTGTCGGGTCGGGGTGTCGGGGTGTCGGGTCGGGGTGTCGGGGTGTCGTGGTGTCGTGGTGTCGGAGTGTCGGGTCGGGGTGTCGGGGTGTCGTGTCTTGGTGTCGGGGTGTCGGGGTGTTAGGGTGTCGTGTCGGGGTGTCGGGGTGTCGGGGTGTCGTGTCAGGGTGTCGTGCTGTCGGGTCGGGGTGTCGTGGTGTCGGGGTCTTTTTTTTTCTCTTTTTCCTTTTCTTCTTCTTCCTCTTCTTCCTTTTCTTCCTTTTCTTCTTTTTCTTCTTCTTCTTCTTCTTCTTCTTCTTCTCTTCTTCTTCTTCTTCTTCTTCTTCTTCTTCTTCTTCCTTTCCTTTTTCCTCTTCTTCTTCTCCTCCTCTCCTCTTTTTTCTTCTTCTTCTTCTTCTTCTTCTTCTTCTTCTTCTTCTTTTTTCTTCTCCTCCTCCTCTTCTTCTTCTTCTTCCTTTCCTTTTTCCTCTTCTTCTTCTCCTCCTCTCCTCTTTTCTTCTTCTTCTTCTTCTTCTTCTTCTTCTTCTTCTTCTTCTTCTTCTTCTTCTTCTTTTTTCTTCTCCTCCTCCCCCTCTTCTTTTTCTTGTTCTTCTTCTTCTTCTTCTTCTTCTTTTTTCTTCTTTTCCTTTTTCGTCTTCTTCTACTTATTCTTCTTTTCTTCTTATTTTTTTGCATCTTTCTTCTTCTTCTTCTAATTATCTAAACCTAAACCTAGCTAGCACTAACCTAAACCAAACACTAATTAACCTAAACCTAAACAGTAAAAAACAGAAAGAAAAGAAAAAAAACTCACCTTGAGGGCCGGTGGAGGAGGACCGGCGCGGTGGTGGAGGAGGGCCGACGCAGGGGGAGGAAGGCCGCGGGGAGGGGGGCTACGCCGCGGCCTGCTCCGGCGGTGGGGCGTCGCGGGGAGGCGCCGCGGCTCCGAGGTCGCCGGGGGAGGGGAGGGCGCAGGGGCCGGGGAGCGGGGCGGCGGGTGAGGTCGCCGGGGGAGGGGCGGCGGGTGAGGTCGTCGGTGGAGGGGCGGCGGCGGGTGAGATCGTCGGGGGAGGAGCGGCGGCGGGTGAGGTCGTGGGGGGGGGGAGAGAGAGACAGGAACAGAGAGAGAGGGGGTGGGGCCGGGGGGTGCATGGCCGTTAGTTAGGCAAACCTCTTTGCCGTCTGCTAGCGGACTTCTTTGCCCTCCGCTAGCAGACGACAAAGAGGGGGTGGGGCCGGGGGGGGCACGGCCGTTAGTTAGGCAAATTCTTTGCCGTCTGCTACAAGAAAGCGGACGGCAAAGATTTGGCGGACGGCATCCAGGCCGTCCATTTGACCTAGCCAGCTCCACGCCTCAGTGGGGCCCAGCTGGTCTCTTTGCCGTCTGCCTTTGGGCCCTTTGCCGTCTGCTGGCCGACGACAAAGAAATGGCAGACGGCAAACTGTATCTTTGCCATCAGCCAGTTCTTTGCCGTCTGTTTTTTGAAAGCGGACGGCAAAGACCTTCTTTGCCGTCCGCTAGCAGACGACAAAGAACTGGCTGACGGCAAATTCCCTGATTCCAGTAGTGTATGCAGACCTCTTAAATCCATGTGCTATCATAAATGAATCAAACCTTTTATACCACTGTCTCGGAGACTGTTTCAAACCATATAGGGACCTCTTTAACTTGCAAACAAATTTTTCCTTACCAGGCACTACGAAACCTTCTGGTTGGTCCATGTAAATATCCTCCTCCAGTTCACCATGCAGAAAAGCAGTCTTGACATCTAACTGCTCAAGCTCAAGATCATGCATAGCAACAATACCAAAAAATGCACGAATGGAACTATGCTTCACAACTGGAGAGAACACATCATTATAATCAATACCTGGTATCTGACTGAAGCCCTTAGCCACTAACCTTGCCTTAAACCTCGCGGGCTCACTAGGAGACAAACCCTCCTTTCTTTTGAAGATCCATTTGCAGCGAACGGTCTTCTTTTGTTTAGGCAAGCGCACAACATCCCATGTGCCATTTTTCTCAAGTGACTGCATCTGTTCCTGCATAGCAGCAATCCACTTCTCGCGGTCATCGGAAACAACTGCTTCAGTGTATGTGGATGGCTCATGGATGTTCTCAACCTGTTCTGCACAACTGAAAGCATAATGAACAATGTCACACTTCAATTAGGCGTTTAGTTTTCTTAATGACTCTCTTTGTCCTGCCCTCTACAAGAGATTGAATTTGTCGCTGCAAAACAGGGGGTGAGTGCTGCACAACATCATTATCGTGAACCTCTGTATCTTGAGCATCATCAACATTATCATCAACCTGTGCATCTGGAGCAACATCACCATTATCAGGAATTACATTTTCCTCCTCATCAAGGTGCTCCACCTGCACAGTAACTCGTTGTGGCTCTACATCAAAAATATCTGTGGATAGATCATCATGATACATAACAGATTCATTGAAAACAACACTCCTGCTCACGAAAACCTTATTAGTTTCAGGATTCCATAACCTGTATCCTTTTACTCCTGAACCGTAACCAACAAACACACACTTAATATCTCTAGGCTCAAGTTTTCCATTATCAACGTGTGCATATGCAGTGCAACCGAAAACTCTCAACTGTGAATAATCAGCTGGTGTACCAGACCATACCTCAATGGGAGTTTTCTTATTAAGTGGAATGGATGGTGACCTGTTGATGAGGTAGCAGGCGGTGGAGGCGGCTTCAGCCCAAAAACGTTTGCCCATGCGAGCATTGGACAACATGCAACGAGCCCTGGAGATGATGGTTCTGTTCATGCGCTCAGCCACACCATTCTGTTGAGGAGTGTACGGGACTGTGTGGTGCCTGACGATGCCCAAGTTTCTGCAATAACTGTTAAAAGCTTTTGAACAGAATTCCATACCATTGTCAGTGCGAAGTACTTTTACCTTCCTCTCTGTTTGCCTTTCTACCATAACTTTCCAATCCTTAAAGGCATCAAACACATCATATTTATTTTTCAGAAAATATGGCCACACTTTTCTGGAGTAATCATCAATAATTGTAAGCATATAACGAGCACCAGCAAGCGAGGGTTTACGGGAAGGACCCCACAAATCAGCATGTACATAATCTAATATACCCTTTGTGGTATGAACAACAACATTGAACTTTACCCTCTTGTGCTTATCGAAAATGCAGTGCTCACAAAACTCCAACTCACTTACGTTGCAGCCATCCAAAAGTTCTCTCCTGGTCAATTCTGCCATGCCAAGTTTACTCATATGCCCAAGGTGCATATGCCAAATATTAGTTCTACTGGATTTATCAGAAGTAACAGCAGCAACAGTAGTACCAGTAAAAGTGCTTCCTCTAAGAATATATAACTTAGCAGAATTCATGTCACCTATCATATGAACAAGGGAACCTTTTGTTACCTTCAGAACTCCACCTGAACTGGAGTGCTTGTACCCTTTGACGTCAAGAGTATTCAACGAGATGAGGTTTCTGGCCATGCCTGGTATGTGTCTCACATCTGTCAACGTGCGTATTATGCCATCATGCGTCCTGATCTGAACAGAACCAATCCCAACAATCTCACGTGGGTTGTCATCTCCCATACGCACAACATCTCCACTCTGCACAAACTCATAAGTACTGAACCAATCTCTGTTACAGCATATATGAAATGAACATGCAAAATCAAGTATCCATTCATCATGACATGAAACACAGCCAGCAAAAACAACTAAAGCATCATCTGAATCAGACTTATTACCGGATGTAACATTGACCTTACCATCACCCTCGGATTTGTTTTTAGGTTTCCACGTACCGTTCCTCTTTTCCTTATTTTCCAACTTCCAACAATCATCAATGAGGTGACCCTCTTTCTTACAATACCTGCAGAAATCTTTCTTCCCAGTCCTCTGGACTTCGAACGACCCTTGCCGTTCTTGCTTTTATCTCTGTTGTTGTTGTTGTTGTAGTATTTTTTCTGCTCAGGCCTGCCTCGTACCTGCAAAGCTTCTCCTTTGGAGGACGATTCCTCAGATTGCAACATATCTTTCATCTTTTCCTTCTGTTGAAGGGCCTCATATACTTCAGCAACAGTTAGTTCATCACGGCTATATAATATGGTATCTCGAAAATTTGAAAAAAGAACTAGGCAGAGAGCATAAAAGCAGAAGACCTAAATCTTCATCATCATACTTTACGTCCATAGACTGTAAGTCAGAAACGATCTCCTTAAAGACCGATAAGTGGTTCAGCACCGAACCACCTTCTTGCAACTTGTGCGTAAACAGCTTCATCTTCATGTGCATCTTACTGGTTAGATCCTTGGATATGCAGATCGACTCCAGTTTGAGCTAGAGGGCTGCTGCAGTTTTCTCCTCCAGCACTTCTTGCAAAATATTGTTAGATAGATGAAGATGAATCATAGACAAAGCCTTACGATCTCTGCGCTTCTCATCCTCGGTCCACGCCCTCGATTCTTTTCCACCGAAGCCATCTAGCGCCTCGTCCAGATCGGGATGTGCCAGCACAGCCCGCATCTTCACTTGCCACAAGGAAAACCTCGTGTCGTAGTCCAGCAGCGGAAGATCGAACTTCATCAATGCCATGTCGTCGAAACCCTAGACAGAAACAAGGCTCTGATGCCACTTGTTAGAGATACGACACGCAATCGAACACGATGAAGAACGAAAACAAGCAGGAGACACGAGATTTAACGTGGAAAACCCCTGCAACACGAAGGGGAAAAAACCACGGGCGCCAGCCAGCAAATCTTCACTATATCGGGGGAGGTTACAAACGCCGGGGATTTACAACTGATCAACTTATCCCGTGCGACGGCTTACAAAGGATATATATAACACAGGTGACCTACGGGCCTCGCTCCGCTCGCTCGTCAGAAGTTAGCCTTCCTCTTTATACTTGAATTTGGATCACAGCATAACAATCCCCTTCATGAGTTCAATGTCTCTCTATGCATTAGACAACAGCTCCAGCTCTGTATTTTCACCTTCTCCCGAACAGATGAACATATTGTTCATCGACCTGCCCCTCTCTCTCTCTCTGGTCAATCTTCTCTTCGCTCTATTTCTCTCATGCCCTCACTCTCGGTGATGATGATGTTCAAAGCGAGCAGCAGCAGCTATTTATAGATGGTGAACTCAGCCAGGCTGTTCTTGAAGCACACGATCATCTGGACTCTACCTATTGCGTGGCATGCATGCATTGGTCTAGGTGGAGATCCTGGGTAAAAGATCAAGCCGCCTTGGCCTTTGACCCTTGCCCCTTGACCCTTCGAGCTGGGTAAAAGGATTTGTCTGCTGCCCCTTTTAGCTAGGCAAAGGCCAAACAAACCTGGCCACCATACAAAGTCTCCACGTATCAATTTATGTGTCTAAATTTCTAGGGCGTTGCCACGTTGTCCCTCTCTCATGATTACATGCATATACTATGAGCAAGTAGGAGTATGTTGCACCACAACATGAGCACGCACATGCATGCAAGGGTCCATGCATTGAACTTGGATTGCTAGCTTCGGCTGTCAGCATAAGCATCAGCCCACGTCGCCTCTCATGAGTAAATGCAATACATATCTTCTGGAGAGTACTTAGCCTAGTGGCATTTTCTCATTACTAGCTTGTACGGAGTACTACCCACTAGCTAGTATTACTTGCATGCTAACACAACGTGGATGCATGTATGCTAGCCTCAAGTGCATATATACATACTTTTTCTTAGTGTGTAATTATTTCCATCTAATATTTAATTCATGGAAAAATAGATTTCTTTTATAAATCTTGAAACAATGACCCAGCATATCTTATTTACTCAATTATTAATTTAAATAAATAATACAAATTTAATTATTCATCTTTACCTAATAATAAGGACCCCGATAAAATCCGAACGTTCGGATTTTAAGCATTTCACCCCCGAACGTTTTTACATGGCAACTTTAGTTGACGCGAGGTGGCAACTTTAGTTGTTAAGACATGGCAACTTTGTCTCAGTTCATTTTTTTGTCAGAAAATTGCCATGTTTGCCAACCTCACGTGAACTAAAAGTTGCCATGAAAAACGTTCGGGTTGCCATGCTTAAAATCCGAACGTTCGGGATTTATCATTGCCGAATAATAAAGGGGTGATCGCTTCTTACCACCGTACTTTCGTCCGTTTTGGTCCGTCCACCTCGCGTACGTCATAACGCGTTCGTCCGGTGTCGTCTGCAGATTCGGAAGTGGGCCAGAGTTTTAATGGGCCGGTGAAAAAGTTGCTCCTTATGCATGTGCTGATTTGTTGTTGTTGTAATTAATAGTCCCACCTTGCTCCGTTAAATCAAATCTTATCAACTTATATACGTTGGCCAGTTGCAAGAATCAAGCAAGCGAAGACATCAGAAGAGGATGAGATATATGGGTAATATTTACCCTTGAGATATAAAGAAGATATCCAAAAAAGCAGCTTGCGTGCATGCGCAGCTCCGGAGCAGAGAGACACAAAGACCCAACTTTGGGTAGAGGAAGGAAGGAACAAAAAAGAGTGACACCCGTGGTCCAATCGAAGTATCAACGCCCGCCTGAAGACCTTGTGACACCAGCGGCGGTAGTGGCCTGCATAGCATGGCAGAGAGATGGAACACCGCTTCGCGGGCGAGCTAGGCCATGGCAGCTGCGTGGCCCACGCAGCGGACGAATGGGCGCATGAGGCGGCGCTCGGCAGTCTGGGTGGCGGATCCGGCTGCTCTGGCGTGGATCCGGCGACGGGGCGGAGCAGATCTAGAACGAGATGGAGAGGTGGCCGGAGGCGGCGAACTCCAAGGCGGGGTTCTGTGGGTTGTTCCATGGCGGCTCCTGGATATAACGTGCGAGAGAGAGAGAGAGAGAGAGAGAGAGAGATTAGAGAGAAGGAGAAGGGAAAGCCGAGAGAGGAGGAGAGGGGCCGCAGCTGGCTGGCCTGCTTTTGAGGCAGCTCGGGGCAGAGGAGCTCCTCTCCCGATGCGGTTGGAGGAGGTAGGGCGAGGCAACCTTGGGCGCACAGGCTCGATCTTTGGGGGAGCTGTAGGCCGGCTGCTCGAGAGGTCGCCGCCGTGCGCTGCTGCTGCAAGTCCCACGGTTGCTCCCAACAGGGGCTTCTGGAGATGACTCTACAAGGGGGATTTTGACTCGGAAAACGTTTAGATTCAGCCGGATGATACAAATCTCTTGTGTAAACCACCCCCCACGCTCGCCACGTGTCCCTGTGGGGGCAGGCACTGCTTGGACCTTATCTCCTCATATCCCACGCACGTCGTGAGCCACTCATTTTCTCCACAGGTCGATCTCTTTTTGTCTTCCACCTCTCGCCTCCTCATGTTTCTCTCCGTCGACCACCGGCCCATGGGCACAATCCAAATGCTGCTGCCGAAGCTCCATGCGCCGCTGCAAAACTGTTGTTTGTCATCGCCGGTGGTGGACTGATGCTCCGTCCCGCGTAGGCCATTGTTGTAGTCGGAGTTGCCGAGCATCGCAAGGCCGTTGATGTGGTTGGTGTTGACAAGCATGTCGGATGCAGCGCCGCCGGTGCTATGGAGGAAGTAGCCCTGCGCCCGTGGATCTCATCGGCGGTGGGGATGCTTGCACGCAGCCCGCGTGGTGCTTCGTCCTCTGCAGATCTCGGCGAGCGGCGGAGCTGCAGTGCAACACGCCGGTGGGCGGGGAGCTGCAGTGCAACACGTGGTGTTGTACTCGCTGGCGGACATCACCGGCGGCGGAGCTGCAGTGCAACGTTCATGGTTTTGCGTCCGTCTCATCGCCGGCGCGCGGCGGAGCTGCAGTGCAACACATCGTGCTGCGACCGGCGGACCTCACCGGCGGCGGGAATTGCAGTGCAGCGTTCATGGTGCTGCGTCCGTCTCATCGCTGGCGCGGCGGAGCTGCAACGCAACGTGTAGTGCTGTGACCGGACGGACCTCACCGACGGCGGGAGTTGAAGTGCAGTGTTCATGGTGCTGCGACCGTCGCATCGCCGGCGCGGCGGAGCTGCAGTGCAACACGTGGTGTTGTACTCGCTGGCGGACATCACCGGCGGCGGAGCTGCAGTGCAACGTTCATGGTTTTGCGTCCGTCTCATCGCCGGCGCGCGGCGGAGCTGCAGTGCAACACATCGTGCTGCGACCGACGGACCTCACCGGCGGCGGGAATTGCAGTGCAACGTTCATGGTGCTGCGTCCGTCTCATCGCTGGCGCGGCGGAGCTGCAACGCAACGTGTAGTGCTGTGACCGGACGGAGCTCACCGACGGCGGTAGTTGAAGTGCAGTGTTCATGGTGCTGCGACCGTCGCATCGCCGGCGCGGCGGAGCTGCAGTGCAACACGTGGTGTTGTACTCGCTGGCGGACATCACCGGCGGCGGAGCTGCAGTGCAACGTTCATGGTTTTGCGTCCGTCTCATCGCCGGCGTGCGGCGGAGCTGCAGTGCAACACATCGTGCTGCGACCGGCGGACCTCACCGGCGGCGGGAATTGCAGTGCAGCGTTCATGGTGCTGCGTCCGTCTCATCGCTGGCGCGGCGGAGCTGCAACGCAACGTGTAGTGCTGTGACCGGACGGACCTCACCGACGGCGGGAGTTGAAGTGCAGTGTTCATGGTGCTGCGACCATCGCATCGCCGGCGCGGCGGAGCTGCAGTGCAATGCGTAGTGCTGCGACCGATGGACCTCACCGGCGACGGGAGCTACAGTGCAGCGTACAACGGTGACGGCGGCTGCTTTGACCCGCGGGAGTTGAGCTTTGCTGCGGCGGCTGCTGCAAGGCGACGTTGCTACCTAAGGAAATGCGAGGGACAAAGACGATGGGGAGGAGCCTGATCCAACGTCTGTCAGCGGTGCAATCAGACGGCTGTCAACCCGACTGATTTTCTACCAAAATCAGTCGGTTGATTTGTAGCAACGGCCTTTTGACTCTACAAGGGGGATTTTGCTGCGTTCAGCCTTAGAGATAAGATGGGTTGGGACTTAGAGATAAAGACCGACTGCGTAGTGTGTAGCTCCACAAGGACGTGTGGCGCATAGGCCGGGATGATTACTTCACGCACCAGTAAATATCTGGAGTACGCCGACGTGTATACATGTGTTTGTTGTCCGAACCTATATGGCACACGTTGTCAGATTTGATGCAAGATATTTTTTTTAGATTGAATTTGGCTCTGTTTGTTTTCCTTACGAATTCATATTGACGGACTATTAAGACGTGAAAACTGTAAGACTAATATATATACACATATTAGGACAAACACAACGAAAACATATAGCTTGCACGTCCAACGAATATAAATTGTCTCCAGGCATTGCTGATCCCGATTCATAAAAGTGCATATAATAAACCTATGGAGGAACAACAGTTGCATCCAGGTAAAATTACTTTAAAAGTGCTGCATGCTCAACATTATTATTGTCTGATGACATTACAAAGATTTGTCTGCCGATGTGGTATGCTTTTTCTCCAGGCATCGACGAGATCTACAATGTTATACTAAAGTCAGACGAAAAATGTAAACGCCGGAAACATACATGCCTGGACGCCCGATGAAGTATACCACATTTTTATTGTGTGATGTCAGTAAATAAAAATAAGCATTGTCAGTATAGTAATCTAAAGATAGGGTTGCTCACCCGATTAGATGACTACGATTTATGTCCCATATTTTGAACTAGCGCCCCAAAGAATCCTATTGTTAATTGATCCATCATTTTGTCATCATCAAACTTATCCTCTACCTGGCCAGCGTAATTCGTGATAATTGGCGTTTGCAACGCACGGACATGTTTTCTCCCGTTGCAACGCACGGACATGTTTGCTAGTCTTATCTTAAGAACATAAAATAATAACTCTAAAAATCTGGGTTATTACAAGTCAGGTGCAAGATGGTGCTTCTATCCTTTCCTAGAACGATAATTGGACTTGCAATAAACTGGAAGATCCATGGTCCCATTTGTTCTCTTTTGCCCTTGAGGAAAACACAACTGTCGAACAGATCATGCAGCATGATCATAGACCTGAACCTTTTCACTTTGCTCTATCTGAGGAAGCTTTCTAGAAATCCACCATACTTGAGCAGATGTAGGGTGATTTTCAGCTAGAAACTGATCATGATATATGGAAATGTGCCTCATCTCCTTTGGAATACCCCGTCTCTTCCATGTATATGGCTATCACTAGAGAAAAAGACCCCATTGCTGCTCTCAATTAGCTTTGGAAGTCCTGCTGCCAGAAAAAAACACAAAGATTTATTTTGGCTGTTCATATACAACAAATTGAACACAAGGGAGCTGCTCCCCGAGAAATATGTCTTCCTCCCTGATTACATTTTTGTGCTATGTGGAGGACCGGCAACTGAATCAAGAGATCATTTTTTTACGAACCTCGTCAGAGGGCGGAGAGCCCCACATTGCATTAAAGAAGAAGAGAGTTAGTCCAGTTAATAGGGGAAACCGGACCCAAAACCATTTCAATGTCTCTTTGCTTATGTATGTTGGCAATATCTTTGCTAAGGATGGTTACCTGGGTTAGGACACATTCAAGACAAAATTCAATCCTGAAGATCTGCTCTCCAAGTTCCATTTGCCATGGAAATCATTGTTTCTACTGCCTAGGCTATCAGGATCTCTAGGAACTATTTCATCCTCAAGGGCATGCAACCAAATGTTTACTCTTGCACAGCAAACTTCAGACAAGATATTTTGCTTCTGATTCACAAGGCCTACAACAAAGGATATCATTCTTGAGCCAATGCCTTTCGTTGTACTTTTCTTAGACCTTGTTTTATTCGTTGTTTTATTTTGTGTGTACGGACTTCTCCTTTTTTTTATTAAAAATCTATAAAAGAATAAGTAAGGAGAAATCCCTTCTGATTCCCTACAAAAAAACTCTATGTATCTTCGTTGTGCAAAATCATGATTGCACATTTTGGCAGAAGCAATAGTTCACATCCGCATCATCTGAGATAAATGATTCATATCCACTCCAACTCCAAGCGACATATATCATTCTTGTGATGAAATCAGAGACATTAAATGATGCGCATATGGTACATGTATTGATGTAGTAGGAGTGGGAGGAGTCTATCTATTTAAGATGCGACATCCAAGCGAAGAAGGATCATTGTGCTAACCGCAAAGGATATGAATCTTGGTCCAATGCCTTTCGTTGATTGTACTTTTCTTAGACCTTGATTTATTCATTGTTTTATTTTACATGTACGAACTTCTCTTCTTTATTGAAAATCTATTAAAAAATATAGTACGGAGAAATCCCTTCTAGTTCCCTACAAAAAACTCGGTGTATCTTCGCTGCACAAAATCATGGTTATACATTTTGGCAGAAGCAATAGTTCACATCCGCATCATCTGATATAAATGATGCATATCCACTACTCCAACTCCAAGCAAAGGATCTCATTGTTTTAATGAAACCAGAGACATTAAATGATGCATATCTCATACATGTATTGATGTAGTACGAGTTGGAGGAGTCTATCTATTTAAGACACAACATCCAAGCGAAGAAGGATCATTGTGCTAACCGCAAAGGATATGAATCATGGGCCAATGCTTTTCACTAATTGTACTTCTCTTAGACCGTGTTTTATTATTATTTTTATTTTACCTGTACAAACTTCTCTTTTCTATTGAAAATCTCTAAAAAAATACAATAAGGAGAAATCCTTTCTGGCTCCCTATAAAAAACTCAGTGTATCTTCTCTGCGTAAAATCATGATTATACATTTAGTTCACATCCACATCATTTGAGATTGAGATTGGGATAAATGATGCATGTCCACTACTCCAACTCCAAGACAAGGATCTCATTGTTGTGATGAAACCAGAGATATTAGAGCATCTACAACCGGACTTGGCAAATCCGCCCTCCTATACGCTCGCGGGCGCGTCCACGGACAGCGCCGAGCGGCCCCTTTATTCTTTGTTTTATTTTACCTTTACTAACTTCTCTTTTTCATTGAAAATCTATAAAAATATACAATAAGGAGAAATCCCTTCTGGTTCCCTACAAAAGACTCAGTATATCTTCGCCGCACAAAATCATGATTATACATTTTGGCAGAAACAATAGTTCACATCAGCATCATCTAAGATAAATAATGCATATCCACTGCTCCAACTCCAAGCGAAGGATCTCAGTGTAGTGATGAAACCAGAGACATTAAATGTTGTGTAGGATGTGTAGGATCTCATTGTAGTGATGAAATCAGAGACATTAAATGATGTGTATTTGGTACACGTATTGATGTAGTACGAGCGGGAGGAGTCTATCTATTGAAGACACGACATCCAAATGATTCATAGAGGAGTCTATCTATTTAAGACAGGACATCCAAGCGAAGAAGGTTCATTGTGCTAACCGGAAAGGATATGAATCTTGGGACAATGCCTTTCACTAATTGTACTTCTCTTAGACCTTGTTTTATTCATTTTTTTTAATTTTACCAGTACGAACTTCTCCTTTCTATTTTTTTTTTTCGAGCAACCGGCAGGAGCACTGCCTTTTCATAAAGAAGGGAAGAGGGTTCGAAACCCATATGTACACAGGTGCACACGTTTTGAAGGGAGCGTGGCCAACCCTATGACTATGGAGTTATTATTGTGATTCAGCCCACTCCTACAGTGGGTACGTCGACATGAAACGCCCTGGCTCTTTGTTTGATATCGTCGAAAGCAGACATCGCGACCTCATAATGAGTCATGCGGGCCCCTGTGAAGATGCGTTGGTGCCTCTCCTTCCAAACATTCCATAGCGCGTAAATAAGTCTGCCACTCCGACGCCTGCGTCCCTGTTTTGATTCCCTCGCGATCAACTCGTCCCACCAGTCTGAAACGTTTCCTTCACTTGGAAGGTAACCTGAGAAGGGAAGGTCTTCTTGAGTCCAGGTGGTTATGTGATTCCAAATGGCGACTGTGAAAGGACAGTCTTTGCAAAGATGCAATGCCGTTTCCGGAGCCTGAAGGCAAAGTTGACATGTCGGGTTGTGTGGCCATCCACGAATAGCGAGCCTATCAGCCGTGAGGGCTCTGTTGTGAAGAACGAGCCAGGCGAAGAACTTGCACTTGGGCTCCGTGTGGGCAGACCAGATCTTCTCGGTGTTAAACCTGGGGTGTGACCCATGGAATTGGGCCGCATAAGCCGACGCTGAAGAGTACATTGAAAATTATAAAAAAATACATTAAGGAAAAATCCTTTCTGACTCCCTATAAAAAACTCAGTGTATCTTCGCATCCACATCATTTGAGATTGAGATAAATGATGCATATCCACTACTCAAACTCCAAGAGAAGGATCTCATTGTTGTGATGAAACCATAGACATTAAATGATACATATCGTACATGTATTGATGTAGTACGAGTGGAAGAAGTGTATCTATTTAAGGCACGACATCCAAGCAAAGAAGGATCATTGTGATAATCCAACCAGAGACATTAGCCATGTCCAGTGTATACGCTTGCATGTTGTGCTTCTTCCTTGTCGTGCTAAATCCGGTGAGCCTCGCCCTCGGCGCCACCGGCAGCAGCGGTGCGGCTGGATTCAGCCTGCCCCTCGTGCCCCACTACCGCACTGCAGCCGGCGTACTCGAGGAGCTCCTGCCGGAAGGTCATGCCGAGGGCGGCGTGAACATCACGCACATACGCCCTAAGATGATCCCATACAGGGGCCCCGTCTACAGCGTCCGCGTCGGCGTTGGCAGCGGCGAAACCCAGCACTTCTACAAGCTCGCGCTGGATCTCGTCCGCCCCCTGACGTGGATGAGGTGCCAGCCATGCATACCGGAGAAGAAGCAGGAGGGCTCTGTCTTCAACACCGCCGTCTCCCCTCATTACCACGTCATTGCGTCCACAGACCCTCGCTGCACGGCTCCGTACAAGCGCGCCAGCCAGGGCCGGTGCACCTTCGACGTCAAGTTCCAGTACCAGGGCTCAAGCGCGCAGGGCTTCCTTAGCACCGACGACTTCGTCTTCGACGGCAGCGGCCCCGGCAGCCCCATCAGCAGTGTGAACGGCCTTGTCTTCGGCTGCGCGCACTCCACGCACCAGTTCGACAACCACGACCTCTGGGCCGGTGTCATGAGCCTCAACAGGCACCCGACCTCCTTCATCCGGCAGCTCTCGGACCGCGGCCTCACCGCCTCGCGCTTCTCCTACTGCCTCGTCGGCATGGAGCACGACAACCGGCGTGGCTTCCTCCGGTTCGGCGCCGACGTCCCGGACCAGTCGCACGCGCGGAGCACGGCGCTGCTGCATGGGGACCTCGCCGCCGGAGGAGGCATGTACTACGTCCACCTCGTCGGCGTCAGCCTGGCCGGGCGACGGCTCACGGCGATCACGCCGGCGATGTTCGAGCGCGACCCGCGTAGCCTCCGCGGCGGGTGCACCCTCGACGTCGGGACGGCGTACACCTTGATGGCCCCTGCCGCGTACCATGTCCTAGAGGCCGAGGTCGTGGCGCACCTGCACAGACGCGGGGTGCACCGCGCGCCGGCGCCGGTGCAGAAGCTGAAGCTCTGCTTCCACGGGACGCCGGAGAGTATCCGCGCGCACTTCCCGAGCGTGACGCTCCACTTCCACCCGGAATCGGCCGTGCTCTTTATCAAGCCGGAGCTGCTGTTCGTGGCAGTGGCGCACCAGCATACCCACTATGCGTGTCTCGCCGTCATGCCGTACGCAGAGGGGACGGTTATAGGCGCGGGGCAGATGCTGGACACGCGCTTCCCGTTTGACCTCCAACAGAACCGCCTCTTCTTTGCTCCGGAGCAGTGCCATCTAGACACTAGCGCAGTTAGCTAGCTCTAGCTACATCCCTATATTATTGGTTCGTGCAAGACTTGTGTGAAAGTAATGAATAAATGTTTTTTGCAATAGTACAGGCGCAGACTCTCAAGAAAAGAGAAAACCGATTTACAGGGAAGTCGGAGCAAAGAGCTCCGGCCCACACAGGCTCTAACTGACAACACAAAACACATAACACCATCGAGCTAAAAAAGAAGAGTTCATATTACAACCCTGAATTACCACCAAAGTATAAGATACAACCCCGACTTCAAAACCATCTACTTCACAACCTCGAATTTCCAAAACCGGACAAAAATCAACCCTTAGCCGGTTTCAACCATTTTTTGACTGGTTTTGACTAGTTTAATGCCTAGTCAACATCCAACCCGAACTCTAAAACCGTCTACTTTACAACCTCAAACTTCCAAAACCAAACTAGAATCAACGCCAAACCCGTTTCAACCCTGTATTGACTTGTTTCGAGTAGTCAAATACCTAGTCACCATCCCTGGCATTTGACTAGTCAATTTTTTTTTTTAAATCTTCTACTTTACAACCTTGAATGTTTACACTTTTGAATATTTATAAATACAAAAACTTTTCATTTATTTTTTTGAGCATTTTGGAAATTTTTGAATGTTTTAAGTGATGTGATTCTTTTTAAAAAATCCAGTACAATTTATAAATTTATGAACTTTATTTTAATCTTGCATTACGTTGTTTTCTTATATCCGTAATAAAATTTTGCGATTCTCCTTTTGGAGAAAGCCGGCTAAAAAAATGTGCTGCAAGAAAATTGCTCCAGTGCCCGAGCGCAAAAGTGGGTAGGACCAGTCGCTGACGCTCTGTGCGAGTATCCGGCAATTTGACGCACATAGCCTCAAATAGGGGGACAACGAAAATCGAAAGTCCTAAGTAGACTTGATCATACCTTGGGGTCCCGGCAAGGTTTTGGGCCGGGCTTAACAAAGCTTGGCTGAAAAAAGCAAAGCCAAAAACACATAAACTGTGACTTTTTATTATTTAATTTACTTATTTTTGCAGGACAATATATTATTATACCTATTTTCAAATAAAATATTATTTTATTTTATTTTGCCTTTTTCGGTTTTGAGGTGGGCTTTGGACAAAATAGTTATGCCCGAGCCTTACCCGAGCGTCGGGATTCTAGGCCCGGACTGACCATCCTGAGGTCTAGTCATTGTCATTGGTCATTTTGCTTTGTAGGATGGACAACTCGTGACATGGTCCAAAGAGTCGCCTCATCAACAATCTTATTGCAAACTTATTGGGTAGAGTGGTAAATACCTTGGAAGATCTTGTCATTACGCTCCTCGCAAAGCTCCCACCAGACGAGAGCAATGGGTGATTTTTAGTGTTTCTTCATGGGCTGAAAACACAATTGACAAGCACCGTAATGCTGGCATCACCTCTTGGCCAGATTTTCAACCGTCAAATATTTGCTCTACATGACCAGCCATGCGAACACTTATGGATTTTTTAGGCCCTAGACCATATTTTCATTAATATAAAAAGTATGTTACAATGGGGAGCAAAGGCGAATAAAAACAAATCTATCTAATGAAACAAAGCAAGAATAATCAACCAATGCCAGTTTTGGTTATCATGGTGATCATTCATTCTAGAATCTAGTGTCAATCCATCCTTGGATGCAAGCACCATGCTTCTGCCGAATTCCGTGCTTAAGAATATATAGGTCTTTTTAAGAGAGTTTTTCCAAGCTTGAAATGATAGGTCAACATTTCTAAAGATTCTCCCATTTCATTGCATTCAAATATTATAGCAACCTAGCATAATGATGTGCATGACAATAGGGGCTTGTAAATAATACAGGACTAGAACATAATCTTCAAAAAATGACAGTCCTGTTCTCTTATCAGATTTTAAGAAGCACTGGCAGTTCTAGGAAAAATCACATTCCCAGAATGTAGAGTTTTGATACGTCTCTAACGTATCTATAATTTTTGATTGTTTAATGATATTATATTATAGAGATTACTTGGAGGGAAGAAAAGAAAATCTGGAACTCTGACAAAATATTCCTCACATTGCACGACTTTATTGAGTAGAGCGGGAATATGCCCGCTCGCTGTGGCGGAACCACCATGCGGGTCAGCGGTGGAGGTATGTCGATGCACAACGGACATTGCACGGCGTCGACGACAGTGGTGTTGTTGTGGCTGCAGCGACAGACATTGCATGCCAAGTGCTTGATAAAACATTCCCAAGAGAAATATGATGGAAAGAGAGAGAGAGATTGCCACATGGATAAAAACCGCTCAAAACCATGATCGGTCATCAAGAATGCTGGTCAAGTGACTATAGTTGTCCTGTTTGAATACTTAACAGTGCAAGTTGTCTGATTTGAGATTTGAGGCATAAAACCTGCACTTTGCAGTTGAGGCATAAAAAATATACTTTTCTCTTACTTAAAAAAGGGTGTTTGTTCAACACCTAACTGCCATCTCTTAATTAATTATTTCAGAAGTGTTAGTTAGTTTTCTTAACTCCAATATCGAACATTCTTGCTCCCTAGTGTCGAAATCGTCCACATTAATTAGGTACTCACCCAACTGCCAGCTTTGGTGATAGCATGCACTACAAAAAAAGACACGTCCGTGACATTATGGCCTGAACGAAAACTTTTTCTGTCATGGTTGTGACACTTCTATGACAATAATTGTGACAAAAATACGTATCATCATAGATATGGTGGGCTCCTACTTCTATGACAAAAAATTATGACAGAAAATGGGCTTTTCGTCCTGGGCGGGCCGGAGACGCACACGCATGACATTCTTTGGGCCGTCCATGACGTAAAAAATCGTGGTAGAAGTGAGGGCGAGGAAATTTTCGGGGAGTTCCCGGTTACGGTGGGTGGTCGGGGCCAAGCGATGCAGTGTGGTTTGCGCGTTTCTCTCATACGCGCGCGTGTGTGTGACGTCGTTCGCTAACTGAACCCGAGCGAGGCATTAGCTTACTGAACCCGAGCGATCGCACTAGCTACGTACTGAAGCCGATCTATCCATTCGCTGCTAACTGAACCCGAGCGACTCCTTCGCTGCTAACTGAACCCGAGCGATTCTTTCGCTGCTAACTGAAGCCGGTCGAGCCCCCCGTACTTGCGAGACGTAGCCGGTGCTGGGTTGCCTCTCGATGAACAGTGCACATTGCCGCCGCGTGCGCGATGCGTAGCTAGAACGAGTCGAGACGCATGCATCGATCGATCCCCTTGCGCGAGACGTGGTGAGTTGACCTAGCCAGTTGGTTGGCTGTGGATGAACAGTTCCTGTTGCTGCCGCCCGCTCGTACGCCCCACCACAGCCGGTGGGTTGGATGTGGATGAACAGTACCCTGGCCGTGTGAAGGTGATTGGCGCTGGATGAACAGGACCCCGAGGAGGCCAGCCGGTTGGGGGTGGATGAACAGGACCCCGTGGAGGCTGGATGAACAGTAGCCGGTGGAGACTGGAGGGAGTCGACGGTGGATGAACAGTAGCTGCTGGAGGCTGGAGGGAGGTCGACCGTGGATGAACAGTAGCCCCGTGGAGTCCCGTTTTGCGGTACGTCACACCACTCCCAATGAACAGGACTCCCGTTTCGACCGTAGGCAGTTGGGGAGAAGTCTGTTTCCTCCGTTTTGCGGTATGCCAGAGCCCTCCCGATCAACAGGACCCCGTTTCGACCGTAGGCGCTCGAAGAGAAGTCCGTTTCCTCCGTTTTGAGGTACGCCAGACCCCCAACCGATGAACAGGACCCCGTTTCGACCGTAGGCGCTCGAATAGAAGGCCGTTTCCTCCGTTTTGCGGTACGCCAGACCCCGAGTCGATGAACAGGACCCCGTTTCGGCTGTTTCCTCTGTTCCGACCGAGCCGATTGGCTGCCGATGAACAGGAGGCCGTTGCTGCCGTCCGTTGCCTCTCTCCATGTACACGAGCCTTGACCGTACGTATGCGCGAGTACGCGTTCGAGACCCCGCCCATATATGTACGTCCGTGGCTGTATTTTTTGTTGTGTGGCTGTACGTACGTGTACACGATTTAGACGGGGCTGCCTGAACTGTTACGTTGGGGGCTCTACTACGACACGTGCCGCTTCTTATACGCCCACGGTTCATCGTTGCAGAGAGACCGATCGACCAGTATGTACGTACACGTTTGCGACCAGACAGACAACGCTATGTACGCTTCGACCGGGTGGGTCCCAGCTGTCAGGGAGGATAAGGAGGCACTTCCTTGCGTGCGAAGATATAGCTGCTGGGTCCCAGCTGTCAGGGGGGAGTAATCATTTTTTTTTGCGTGTAATAAGGAGGCATTTCCTTGCGTGCGAAGATGTAGCTGGTGGGTCCAGCTGTCAGCCTCACCGCGTACGGTCTTCTTCCGATGGTTGTCGTTCATTGACCACGTTGACCACGCCGCGCCGAGAGCACCAAGGCGGTGGACGACGGCGAGCCCTAGAAGGGAACTACGCGGAGCCGGGGAAGACGCGACAGTGGATGCCCACGCGGAGGGGAGTATGAGGGTTGACTGGTTCGGCTGCGGTGTGAGGCTACCGTCGTTGGAGAATAACAGGGGATGTGGGTGAGTAGAGGGAAGGCCTGGCCAGCATTGGCAGTAGGGTGGGGCAGTGAGGCCTGCGCGGCCGCATAGCCGGCCACGGGAGGCAGGAGCAGGCGGTCCCGCCGGAGTTGGTTTGGACAGCTGGAGCAAGAAGATCAGAGATTGAAGAAGCAGCACGGCCGGTGGATTAATATCCAACGGTCGCTGCTGCTAGAATCGTTTGTTGACTAAGTTGACAAAGCCCTGCGTACTCGTCAACTTAGTAGGCCCACAAGTCAGCCTCCAAATATGGTGGGGCCCAGTTGTCATGGGGAGGAATCGTTTTTTTCGCGTAATAAGGAGGCACTTCCTTCCGTGTGAAGATATAGCTGGTGGGTCCCAGCTGTCAGGGGGAGGAATCATTTTTTTCACGTAATAAGGAGGCACTTGCTTGCGTGCAGCCATGGACCGTGTGGGTCCCTACTGTCAGCCTCTCCACGTATATCCCTCTTCTGATGGTTGTCGTTTGTTGACCACGCTGACCACGCCGCGCCGAGAGCACCAACGCGGTGGATGACGGCGAGGCCCAAGAAGGGAACGACCCGGAGCCGGCGAAGCCACAGCAGTGTATGCCCACGATGAGGGGAGTACGAGGGTTGACTGGTTCGGCTGCGGTGTGAGGCCTGTGTCGCCGGTGAATAACAGGAGGTGTGGGTGAGTAGAGGGATGAACTGGCCAGCGGTGGGAGTAGGAGGGGGCGGTGAGGCCTACGCGGCAGCACAGCCGGCCACGGGAGGCGGGAGCAGGCGGTCCCGCCGGCGCTGGTTTGGGCGGCTGGAGCAAGAAGATCAGAGATTGAAGAAGCAGCACGGCCGTTGGATGTTATCCAACGGTCACTGCCGCTAGAATTGTTCGTTGACTAAGTTCACAAAGCCCTGCGTACGCGTCAACATAGTAGGCCCACAAGTCAGCCTCCAAATCTGTGGCAAACAGCATATAGCCCATTTGCCATTATTTTTAATAATTTACAGCCCATTTGCTAATTCTTACGGATTTTTTCAAAGCCCATATTCTTTTTGCTAGCATTACAACCCATATTCTGGCCACGGTTAAAAAATTCAACGAAATTTTGCATATTTCGGTGGGGTCCGAACTGTTTTTAATCCCAAAATTTTGAGTCCGATTCAAACTAATTTGAAAAATAAATATATATTAATTTAAAATCGAACGGAATTTTCCCGCAAAAAAATCAATGAAATTTAAAATCTGGAAATCATAAAAAAAACCGTAATTTGAAACTAATTGCCGGTTTGCTGTATTGTTTTTAAAATTTACAACCCATTTTTGGGCAAGCCCCGAATACATCCCTCCTCGTCTTGAAAGATTTGCAGCCCAGCAGGGATGGTTTAAGCAAGTAGGCCTCGGTTGGGTATTCTACAAAAAAAGTAGAAGTGGGCTAGCCATTTTTAGAAAGAAAAAAAACTGGGCTGGTCATGTGGTAAACAGAAAATAAAAGCCTAGGCTAGACGGGGTACATGTAACACCCCAAAATTTTAACCATGTTTTTATTAAGTAAAATTTGGCCAGAAATAAAATTTTGAATTATATTAGGTCTTTTATTAATTTTAGAGTATTTTCTGTTTTCCAAAATTCTTCCCTCCATATAGAAACATTTGAAAATATTGTGGGTTTTGGAAAGTTTTTCTTAATCATTTCATTTACCTTTTAAAATTCAGTAGGAAATATTTTCATAATAATTTTGCCCCAAAATAATTCTTTTAATTACATTTTCAAACTCTGAAATGCTTCTGTTGCACTAAGACCCTTTTAAATAATTCTTTAAAAATTCCACAAAAATTATGAGGGTTCATCTGATGCCTGTAGATCACTTTTATGCAAAAAAAACCATCTTGGTCTTTTGAGAACTTTGAGCAAAACATCCTCTTTTCAATTCTGTCCCATTCTTAGGTTATAACTACAACCCCATTTTTCCTTGGTCAAACAATTCTGAAATTTTTCCATCTCATAGTCCTTCCAGCTAAACCCTTAAGTCCAGAAGGGCAGTCCCAATTTCATCTTGCAAGTCCACCAAATAATCCCCTGTAATTTCTATCCAGAACTGAATTCTAATAAAACTTGCACTTGCAAGCTTTTCTTTTTGCCAAACCAATCATACCATCATCTCTATCATTCAATGAGACATCATCCTGCCAATTTTCAAAGTTATCAAAACCTTCCAGATGGCCCTAGCAATTCATCAAACATCTTGTGGGCATGACAGAAATCTTGGATCTTTCTGAACTACACACATGACTTGCTCATTTGGACAAACCAGCATGTCCATAATCTCTACCAGACCAAGATTAGCCACCCTGCCAAAATTCATCATCAGAAGACCCCCCTAGATCACCCTAGCATTTGATCGAGCACCTTTGGTGCGTGCATAGAGCGTGGCCAGAGCACGCGTATGACCGTACATGTGCCCTGAGCTCCTGCCGCTCTCTCTGCCGCCTCCCCCAACTCCCACCGCACCAAACTGTTACATAAGGCCACAATAGAGCTCGCCAACACCTCCCCTTGGCCGCTTGCGCCGGCCACCGCCGTCCACACCAACCAGGAGCGCCGCCCGACGAATCCTCCTCTGTCACGTCTCTGTCGAGACCTCCTCGCGTAATTGCCAATGGCCCAAGCTCATCTGAAGCTCACCAAACTCCTCACCGACCTCCACCGTCCACCACCGACCTCACCACCGTCCATGCTTCGCAATCAATGGCGACTACCGCCATGGCCGTTCTCTGGAAGCAACGAACCGACCCTTCCTTGCTATATAAGGACCACCTATCCTCCCCTCGATCATCATCACATTCCCTACTCCCTCTATGAGCGTTCTAGAGCAACAAAATGACCGGAGATGGCCGTCTTCTTCAGCTCCGGCAACCACGGCCGCCGCCATCTTCCAGTTAATTCCGACGCCACCAGAGCTTCCCCCTCTCCACTATCTTCACCAATAGCCTCCTCTCGATCCCACGAATCCACTCCCCCTCTCAATTTAGCTCAGGAGCCACCGTGGGCAAAAGCCCTCTTCGAGTTCCGCCGGAGCTTCTCGGGAGAGCTCGCTGCCGGCGACTCCGTCCACTCCGGTGACCGTGGCGCACCTCCAACTGATCCCCTCGACCTCCTGAGCACGCCCATGTGCCCAGCTCGCCGTGGGTCACCGCCGTTCACCGGCAATCGCCGTCGACCGCCACCTCCTCCCCTGTTCCCGCGCGAGGCACGTCGCGGACCGGTCAAACCCGACCAGTGGGCCAGGAGGGCCCACTGTCAGTGACACAGGGCCGCACCGGCTCGTCTTAAGTGGAGGCGTATTCCACAGAGTACGTCTTCCTCTTTCGAAAGCGCATTTCTATCCGAATCGTTTTCTTTTTTAGATTTTAAATAAAAACAGATTTGACCACAACTTTGGCTGCCTCTAATTTCTAAACCACAACTCCAAATGAATTGATTCTTTTTCTGAAATTCTTAATTTTTCATCTAGTTTATTTTAGTATTTATTTCAAAAATTTCCAAACAACTTTTTGGTACTGTTTTGAAATCATTTGATATTTGTAATATTTTGAAAATAGGAAAAATGGAGGGAAGAGAATTTTCAAAACTTTTGGAGTGCACCCAACCCTTCTACATGCTCAAGGCAAGCATCTTGAACACTTGATATGGTGAATGTTTGGTTGTTTGCTCGCTAGTATAATATGATCATGATTATGATAATTCAAATAAAATTTGCATAAGTCTAGTTATACATGCATGATCCTTGGATAATATTTTACCTTCACTTAAACATGAAGTATGAGTGAGTGTGGTTCTTTTCACATGTCACATATGCCTATGTTGGTCCGGGTAATCCGCATGAAAGAATCAGTCACGAGAAAAGTGACCGTGAGACTGAAATCTCATTGTGACGAGAATGATCAGTGATGGCATGTCGGGACATGCCAGGTGGTGACCCTATTGGGTACCACCAAGGAATTATATTGTGCTAACCAATGCAGGAAAACTTAAACCTCCTGAGTCGACCGTAGATTGAGTCTTGTTCCGGTAACCCCCATACTTGATCCGTGCTGCCACTTGTGGTCTCCCCATCTTAGAGTTTTCCTGGAGTGATGCCTTGGGTGATTCCGGGCATTAGAACGATTAAGCTGGTGTGTGCTGGTTAGGTGTGTTTGCAACCTAAAAACCGTGATTGGAATTAGTCAACGTCTCGGGGTTGACTAAAGAAATCCTTTACTTGTGGGTAAAGAGTACAACCTCTGCAGAGTTTTAAAACCTATTCGAATAGCCGTGTCCGCGGTTAAGGATTACAGTCTGGGTTGGTCAAGTGTCGGTCTTAGTGTTGGTCTTCGGAGGAAATAATTTAAGTGATCATGATCCACTCTTTATGAATAATTATTGTCACTACTGATGCTATCGTGAATAATATTGTTAACATGAATATTATTGTTAATCTGAATATTGCTATGGACTAACCTCTTTCTCTTATGTGTATCCTTGAGTATCTCTTGGGATGGTTATGCCACCTGGATACTCATAATATTAATTTCTTTTCAAGACCTCTCGATGCGTCGCATTTATACACCCGTTTGGCATTTCTTTTCAAGACCTCTCGAGGCGTCGCATTCAGACACCCGTTTGGCATTTCTTTTCAAGACCTCTCGAGGTGTCGCATTCAGACACCCGACTGGCATTTTTATTTTTCTTGGAAAATCCTCGGGCGGTCTAACGCCAATGTTCCATTTTATTTTTCTTGGAATCCTTGGGCGGTCTAACGCCCGATATTCCATCTTATTTTTCTTGGAATCCTCGGGCGGTCTAACACCCGATATTCCATTTTATTTTTCTTGGAATCCTCGGGCGGTCTAACGCCCGATGTTCCATCTTATTTTTCTTGGAATGAAGCCCTTTGCGTGGCGTCGCGAAGACACCCAACTATGGCATCCTTTTATAATTTTTCTCTTGGGTTCTTTTAGGACGGTTCTACCGCCTAGAACCCGGCTTATAATTTTGGTAACGCCATGATTATTTATCCTTTGTTAATATCGGATAACTAACCTTTATTTACCACCATAATTATACTACTCCACATGATTGCATTAAACTCTTATCATGAACTAATATTGTTGAATATGTTTAAAGTTAAATTGCATGCATGCCGCCTGCTTTTATTATATCTTTTGTTCATGATGTTTGCGAGTACATTCAAACGTACTCACTGGCTTGTCCCTGGCTATTGTCTTGGCCAGATCATTATCCGGACGAGAGCGCTATGAAGACACTTCCGCAGCCTAGGAATCGGAGATAGCAGCCACGCAGGATAGGAGTTATCCAGGTCAGCTGTTCCTGTGGGAATGGAGCCCCATCGACGTTGGAGATCCACGAGTCGCTTCCGTCATCCGCCACTAGAAATCATTGTGGTACTCAACGGACCTTTATGGTCTTGTATCAAATTCTTGTAAACGCTTGGAATTCTGTATCAAGGAAGTGTCCACCAGCGAACAGTAATCCTGGGGCTGGTGATGACACGAGGGTCATTTGCCGGGATTTTATGTCCCGGAAAACCGGCCCTGACAGTACAGCCCCCACACAGCCCAGTTGATACCCTGCTCCATCCGTCTCAAAAACAGAAAACAACTGGGCGAGCTACTGGGTCCCTGGTGTCTGCCGGTCGTTGTGCAATTCTCTTGTTTATTGACTATACATTGACAATGGGGTGGGATCCAGATGTTAGGAAACCATTAGGAGGAAGCATTTATTTTGGCTTGTAACAAGGAGGCACTTGCTTGCGTACTGCCATGACCCTGGTGGGTCCCTACTGTCATTCTCTCCACATACAATCATCTCCTGATTCCTCTCGGTTGTCGACCATGTTGACAATGCCAGAGGGCGGCGCCGCGGCGAGCGAACCAATGCGGAGTACGATGGAGAGGCCTCGGACGGGAATGAATAGGAGTCAGGGAAGATGCGGCAGTATAGTCGCAGGCGGAGGGGAGTACGAGGGTTGACTGGTTCGAGTGCGGGGTGGGGCTGACTTCGCCGGAGAATAACAGGAGGTGTGTGGGGTAGATGGATGGCCTGGCCAGAGTTTTAGGGTGCGATGGGGCGGCGATGCGTGCGCGGCAGTGCAGCTAGCCGTGGGAGGCGGGAGCAGGCGGTCCCGCTGGCGCTGGTTTGGTTTTGGCGGCTGGAGGAAGAAGAGACTGAAGAAACACGACAGACGTTGGATGTCAATCCAACGGTCAACGTTGGCAGAATCGTTTGTTGACTAAGCCGACACCACGTTGCATACATTTTTCGCAAGAAAAGAAAAATTGGGCTCATTCGCCAGATAACATTCCCGAAACTACCACCGTTTGATCTTGGACGTCGCAACTAAAACTGCCAGGAAAATGCGTTCGTTTGCCATCCTCCTCCCAGGGAACGTTCGCCAGATAACATTCCCGAAAATCAAAGACTTGAGAAGGCGTACAGAACAAGCTAGTCTGGCAGTAAAGAGACGTTCCTGACTGTTAGAAAAAAGAGAGACGTGCTACTGTAACTGGTTCAAATCCAAACCTAGACTATATATAGTGTTATACTACTCTGCAAGTAATGAAACTGACATATCCAACATTCGCTTCTCCTCCTCTATAGTTACTCTGCCTAGCTTTAGAAGCTCCGGCCGCAGCAACCATGTCCGCTGGCTCGTCCACCTGCTCTTCAGCAGGGAATCGAGCCAACAACTAGATATGCACGAAGTCGCCACCCGTACCACCGCCTGTGGGTCTCATCACACCCCCGCTGGCACACTCACCGGAGCCAGTTGCTCATAGCACCCCGCTGCCGTTGGTGTGGTGCCACTGCTGCAAATCATGCAGAGTCATCCGTCGCGTCTCAACTACAACCCTCAACCCTGGCCGAGTCTTCTACAAATGCCCAAATCATGGGGTAATATGGTCAAGTTGTTCGCCTGCTTTCAGTTGCTGAATTTTATTTTTTAAGAGTTTGGTTGATGATCTTCGAATTTAATTCGTGCACAAAAGGGAGGATTCTTGTGATTTGTATTTCTGGGAAGTTGTAGATGTGGTGAAATGGAACTACGCGGATTATTTGGTTAGCCAACGAATCCCAATACCAGCAGGCTGGGGTGTTGGACAAGTAACTGAAGGAACGACAGAAGAGGAAGATGCAGAGTAGAAGGTTAAAGACGATGCAGTTCATCAGATCATGGCCAAGCAACAGCTGGTGAACAGCCCTGGCAGCAATGAGGAGATGAAAGAGCTTGTGAAGATAATGGGCAAGATCGTTGTGCTCTGTAGGATGATTGTCTCTTTATTTGCAGTGTATGTAGCACTCGTGATGTATTCAGTGGCTCTGACATGAGCACTTCGCTGAAACTAGTAATGAATGAAACCTATTTAGCAGGCTGGGCGTCTAGTGTTGTGAACATCTAATGATTTCTATATTAACGGGAATCGGGGGGCATCCCCTTTTGCTAATAAATAAATAGATAAGCAGAGGACCTGTCGGGTCAGCTATGTTCCCATTGCAAGACGTTCAGCAAATTGTAGTCCAACAGCAAACTGTCATGAACTACATTTGTGGTTGTACAATCATGAAATACAAGTTTCACAGCAAAATATGAGTACTACTAAACAACAATGTCATCATGTTTCAGTCGTCATACAATCACCAAACACAAATCAACATGCATAATAAGTGATGTTCTCACCGAACAACTACTTCATCAGGTTTCAGTTGTCATAGCAAACACAATTTAACATAGTAGATAATAAGTCATCTTCTCATAGGCAAATACGACAAAAGCAATCTAATCATCATCCGCAGCAGCAGCGTCAACATCTTCACCATGTGTGTCAGTCTGAATCATAATTCCCCCAGTGTCATCTTCTTCTTCAGCATCAATGTCCTTGAACGTTGGCTTCTTATTGATCAACTCATCTACCACAGCCTGACAGGCAATCTTTTCTCCAGCCTTACTGATGTGATGGTCTGCAAACATATCATAAACATCTGTGGAATCCTCTACATCAGCAACAGTGTAAGCATCATCTTGTTGTGCTACTTTATTAAACAAATTCCTCTGCTCAAACTTTTGCAATATTCTCCAGTCTTGGCTACGTGCATATGTCTCTTCCAAGAAAAATATCTGTGTTGCTTGATTTGCCAAAATATAAGGCTCGTCGGTGCAGTACGCCGCCTTGACATTGATGGATTTGAAATAATCATCAGCTTTGGGTTTTGAGGTCCTGGTAAACTGGCTATACCAATGACAGCAAAACAGAACCACGCACCGATGAACCTCGAAACTGGAGATATACTACAACTGAACAATGTCTGTTATGTTAGCATACATTTCAGTTGTCACTTTCTTGTGCGTATCCGTGCTCATGACGGCACTGTTTTGTGTCTTCCTGCCTTCGTCGCGTGCAAGGGTGTTGTTTCGCACATCTCCAACAACGCAAGATGCATAATGTCTTACCCGGGTATCAGGACCCATTGCTAGTGCATAAAGGGTATCACTAACTGCCTGCCCCTCCTCCCGCATCTCCTTAACCTATGGTTAGAAAATAGACAAGCTAATCATCTTATGTACTCTATATATTAAAAAAACTGACAGTGCAATTCAAAAGCTTACACGGCTCTTCAACCATTTCGCAAATCCTTCCCTAACCCGTTTGTCAATGTTTCTTGGATTTTGCGCCAGTAACTCCTCTTCGTACAGACTACAGAACATAGTGATCATGTCAAACATCTAAATATATAAGAATGTGCTGCAAGTTTAGTAGATTACGATGTATAAGCTGCAGTACTTAGCACTTACTCGATATAAGGTAGAATCTCAGGACAGTTATTCAACACATACCAAACCATTTTGTCCAAATCTTTAGGTTTGTCATCTTGTCGACTCTTCCCTGTTACTCGAACAGCAGGATCGAAAACATTGAGCTCAGGATTTTTTTCGCCCACCTTTTTGCTAGGCTGATCAGCTGTTTCAATGTATCTTGAGCAGAATGTCAACGCTTCTGTAGCAATGTAGGCCTTTGCAATGGAACCCTCAGGTCTAGCTCTGTTCCTAACATAGCCCTTGAAAGTGCCTAGCCGCCTTTCAATAGGGTACATCCATCCATATTGTACTGGACCTCTAAGTAGTGCCTCATCAAGTAGATGAACAGCCAAATGCACCATCACATCAAAGAAGGCTGGAGGATATATCTTCTCAAGGTCGCATAGGATAGTTGGTATCCTCTCTTTAAGACGCTTCATAGCATCTGTCCTGATATTTCTACTGCAGAGTTCCCTAAAGAATTGTCCCAACTCTGCAACCGCTCTGTATAAGTCAGGGCGGCCCAATCGTCTAAGGAGAACAGGTAAAACCCTTTGAAGTAGGACATGGCAGTCATGAGTTTTCAACCCTTGTACCTTGGTTCCATCTGCACTGATTCTCCTTTCAGGGTTGGAAGAAAATCCATGTGGGAATCTCACACATGACAGGATCTTGTAGAATTCTTTTCTCTTTTTCTTGTCCAAGACGTACACAGCTGGTGCCATATCCCATGATTCACCAGTGCTATCCACCTGCAAATCAGATCTGATATCCAAGTGTGTCAAATCAATCCTAGATTTTAAGGTATCTTTTGTCTTGCCTTCAATATTAAGAAGTGTGCCGATAATGCTGTCACATATATTTTTCTCGATGTGCATCACATCAAGATTATGCCTCAGATCCAAATCTTTCCAATACTCCAAGTCCCACAAAGTGGACCTGCGGGTAAACAATAATCTCTCTTTTGCCTTGCCACGCTTCCTTTTCCCGCTACCATTATCGGGATGGTTTCCTGGTGTAATATGCCTGACCTTCTCTAATTCCTCCTGCAACTCATCGCTGGTGAGCCTCTCTGGTGTATCATGGTTTTCATGAATTGCATTGAACACAGGTTTTTGGTATTTTCTAAGACACAGCTTGTCCTTGTCAAGGAAACAGTGGTGTCCAATGTAACAGACCTTGCTAAGTATTGGGTATGACAGTGGATTCTTGTCACAGCGAACACATGCATTGTAACCATGTGTCGTTCGCCCTGACATAGTGCCCAAAGCCGGATAATCATGGATGCACCAAATTATAACAGCATGCAGAATGAAATCAGCTGGTGGGCTGCTATATAGGTCTCGAGTGAGAACACCCCTCCATAGCTTTTGAAGTTCCTCCACAACAGGCTCCATGAATAAATCAAAATCCTTTCCAGGACTTTTTGGACCTGGGATGAGCAAGGCCATGATGTAGTTTGATTCTTTGGTGCAGACATTTGGCGACATGTTGTAAGGGATAACAAGCACTGGCCACATGCTATATGTCGCGCTCTGGTGGCCAAATGGGTTGAATCCATCTGTAGCTAAGCCAAGTCTAATGTTTCTCGGCTCAGCAGTGAACTCTTTGTGTTTCAGATTGAAGTTTGTCCAGTCACTACCATGAGATGGATGGCTCATTACATTCAGATCTCTGTGCTCCTGGTTCCTAGAATGCCACAGTACATCCTCTCTTGTTTGAGAATCATGAAACAACCTCTACAATCTTGGTATAATTGGAAAATGTCTCAGAACCTTATGAGGAATCCTCTTCACAGCATCGCCATCATTCCATCTTGATGATTTGTATTTTGGGCATTCACTTAAGTTGGCATAATCCTTCCAAAATAGAACATAATTATTCTCGCAAACATGGATCATATCATATCCAATTCCAACCGCACGGAGGAAATTCTTCATTTTACTGTAGGTGTGTGGCAGCTTCGACACAGCTGGGTAACAATCGCGGAAAGCAGCCATCATCGCATTGAATGATTTGTTGGTCATCCGCTGAGATGTCTTCAACTGAAGAAAGCTGGCCATAGCTGAGAATACTAATAGCTTACAACCTGCGATGACTGCCACGTTGCATTGCTCCAACATGCGGGCCCACCGTCTTTCTTGTACAGGTGTAAATTCTCGAAATGCACGAGCATTTCGTAGCATTGTTTCAATCTTGGTCAAATCACTGGCTCCGCCGCCACATCCTCCTCCTCCTCATCTTCCACCTGAGCATCAGGCAGATCAAGATGGTGATCTGCTGCTTCCACATAGTCAGTGACATTGACGTTCACAGCTTCACCATGATGAACCCACCTAGTATATGTGACTGACATCCCATACAAGTGTAGATGATTTTGCACTGTTGACTGGGGTCTTGAAACTGAATTCATACAACTGCTACACAGGCAGCGCACATCTGCTTTCGGACCACCGTACTCAGCTCTGATAAAGTTCATGAAGTTTTGAATCCCCTCGACATATGCAGGGGAGAATCGTCGAGCAGAAGTTATCCAAGTCTTGTCCATCTGTCAGACATACAAATTAGTTCTTCTACTAGATATTACAGGAAAAACATATATGTTTCATTATAAAGTCCAGAAAAAATACCTAGGTCGATGTCTAAAGCTATGGCAAGATATTTGGACAAGTAGATGTAAGTAACGAAATATATGTAAAGCTAATTCAGCAAACAAATTGACTGCTAAATTATGGCAGGCTATTTCAGCAATCACTGAGGCCGAGCACACAGCCATCGAAGGCCATCTCAGCAACAAAGATTGAGTGTAAAACAGTGTCGAGCTATTTCACCTAATAGATTGGCTACTAGACAATGGCAATCTACTTCACAATACATACATGGTCCTAAAATATGGCAGGATATTTTAGCAACTAATCAGGTGTGGCATGCCATCTTAGCAAAGCAGATTGAGTGCAGAACAGGGCAAGGTAGCTTTTGAAGCAGAGCATATTGAGTGTAAACTATTTCAGCAAGCAGTGAGATTAACAGCGTCTATCAGCTAACATCCAGCGCTACTCTGACATGCACGGGGTCTCAGTCTAGAATGCACGTACCGTAGGAGAAGTTGACCGCCGTGCGTCTCCAAAAGAACGTCGCCAGCGGTGGCGGCATGGCCGGAGGACGGCAGTTTACGTGAGCGTAATGTGGGATCGAGAGGATCGCCATGCGTCCCCTCAAAGAACCGCGGTGCCAACGTATCGGCGCAATGGGGAGGGCTAGTTTGGCGGAGCGAATAGAGTGGAGGGGGCGGGGAGAGGGGGGTTTGGGGAATATTATTGGCTAGTTGGCCGAAGGGGAGTTGAATTTGGGATTTGGGGGGAATTTTTGCTCGGTGGGCGGGGGAGTTTGGCGAATGGTCGGTTTCTCCAATTGCGGTCCCATGTGTCACTGAAGAGGCAAGCCGAAGCGTGTTCCCTTTGGGTGAGCGGTGTGCAGGACCGACCGTGTGAGGGGTGCAATGCAACCACTATAGGCGTGCTGTAAGTGTACCACCTTTTCCTTTTGAACTTGTAGAGCGTAACACTTGGTTTTTGTACTTCGCGCGATTCATCAATACAAATGCCGACTAATACGGCACGGGCAGGTCTTTTCCCGCGCGATATGCTGGGAGTTTGGCTTATTTGGTTTGACAGACACAGCGAGAGAAAGACGTGAAATGCGTGAATGTGTAGTGGACATACTTTTGGAGGGCCTAAGAGAAATTGTGTATGTAAATCCTCTGTATTTATTTACTTCGCATATTAGCTTTGTCTCGGGTCAAACTTTCTAAACTTTGACCAAGTTTATACATAAAAAAATAATGACAACCACAATACCAAGTAAATACGATTAGAATCATTATTCAATATATTTTCATACAACATATCTTTTTATTGTGAAAGTTCATATAACCGGACGAGATTCATGCAAACACGGCAGATTTTCATTACATTTTGAACTTTTAGGACAAAAAAATAAAAGAAACCCGACCCTAAACCTATCCTACGGCGACGGCGTACGTCCACTTTCCTTTGTATTCCGCATCGGCGACCACGTCCTCCATCTACCGTCTCCATGAACGGCGGCGGGGTTCAAGACCCATGAAGTAAAGGTGCGGTCTCCGGTGAGGAAGTGTAGAACATGGGAGACGGACCGGCCCACTTGGGACACCATGCCCTGTCGGCGACCTCGGCGGTGCCGGTGGACGTGAGGTCGATGATGGACGTGGACGGTCCGTCGGTGTTCACGTGCCATATGCGCCCCCGAACGTTGGACGGCGGCGCGTAAAATGCGCAGCTGGCAGAGGTCTTGTCCTCGGCCGCCAGCGCGGTCGGCGCTTGTGCGGCCGCGTCCGCGTCCGACTACACTGGCATTGCGTTGCAGGCGGCGGGTTGAGCAATGGCGGCGACCTCGAGCTTCATCTCCGAAGACAAGCTCTCCCGCAGAGTGTTCCCGCATGCGGTCATGGTGGATGTGGTGCCAGGGAGGAGGATGTGCTCTGGTGTGGAGTTTAGCTGGGTGTTGCCGCCTTTAAGTAGCGCATACCGGTGAGGCCAAGCGTCCGGGTGCGTCAATGAGTCGCCGGAGTTCGTACCTCGGGCGGCGAGCCTGCTTAATGGCGGCATGCGGACGGACGGCATGAATGTGGGCAGCTGGCGCCGGGGGGGGGGGGGGATGCACGTGGGTGAGGGACGAGGGTTTTTTGTGGGCCAGGGTAGTCAGCTGCGGGCGTGGAAACGTCGCAGATGCCCTTTGCTCACATGCGGTCCCACATGTCAGTGACAAAGCAAGACGACCCGCGTTCCCTTGGGTCAGAAGAGCATGCCGGACCGACCGTCTGGGGTGCGACATGAACACGACAGGGGTGCTGTCAGTGCACCGCCTTTTTATTTCGAACTTGTAAACCGTAACACTTGTAGAGCGTAAGACCGAAAGCATATAGTATGAAGTTGGCACCTCACCTATATCCAGCCTAGTAGCCCACGTGTACAATAGTTATTCATACTAGCATATGTACCAATATAATTAGTGTACCGCCCTTTCATTTTTAACTCGTGAAGCGTAACGCTTGATTAAGTAGCCGGAAAATGTGTGTTGCCTGTCTTTGTATGTATTTGAGGTGTGCTGATTGAGGTGTCCGGCTGTTTGAAGGAATAATTGAGGTGTGCCCGCTCCGTGCTCGCATTTAGGTGTCCAACTTACCATGTTCCGGCTGTAGTAACTATACTATGTAAGCTGCTTGGAAAAATAGTTACCTAGGTCGGTTTTGTGAGCCGTTCACTACGTGTCGCTTCCCATCTTAGTAGTGACAAACCCCTTCGGTTCATGACCCGACACACCTTGACGAGATCGATAGATGTGGAGAGATCGAGTGTGTGTCGTGCAAATCAAGGTTTTGGTGTGTGTCTATGATAGAAATGATCGTGTGAGGTGGAGAGTGGGGGGGTGTTTGTGTGTACGCTAGTCGGTCATGTACCATCTAGCTGTAGATCGATTGAAATAGGACTAGGGTGGGTCCGGAGATCGATCGATCGACCGATGTACATAGGGGTGTAGAGAAAGGTGAATGTATGCTTAAAAAAGATAGATGAAAGGCTTGGCTACAATTATGCATGGTAGAGTGACCTAGGCGTGTGTTGAAGAGCGACCTGATGAGCGAGATACAATCCCGATACCTCAAGAGGTCGATCATGTGTGACATGCACAAAGAGGAAGAGAGGTGCTATGCGTGTGTGTGCAAGAGAGAGAGAGAGAGAGAGAGACCCTGAGATGAAACCGAGAGAGATCGAGTGGGTGTGCAATATAGAGAGAGCGTGCGTTAAAGAAAAAAAACGTGACAACACTCTATGTTGGGTGTGTGAGACATATTATGCATAAGAAGACACTTGGTACTTGAATCCAACCTAAAAAAAGTTTCAAATATTAAAATTCAACCTAAAGTGGATTCAAATATTTGAACCGGTGATCATAGCATTTGCAAATCATATGTAAAGGGCATTCAATCTTCGTTTCGCTTTTCAACTTACAATATACCATGTACAAGCACGTACATAAATTTGTATTCAAACAAAAAACGGTTTCCAATTTGTATTCAAACACGTGAATGTTTGTTCTTGCGCATGCGCTTGCTACTAGGATTTCGCCACATCTAGCCAGTCAAATAGCAATAGGAGTACTAGTACCAGTACTACCTTTGTTTTTCGTACCAAATTTTGACCATAATTTCAACTCAAATTTTTTTAATGCATGTCATAAAAAATTATATCGTTCGATTCGTATTTGAACATAGTTTCCAATGATATTATTTTCGGTGACATGCATTAATATTATTTTAGTTAAATCTAAGGTCAAAATTTGACACAAAATATGAAGGGGACCAATAAACCAGGACGGAGGCATCTGCACTAGAGTATGGAGTGCTTATTAACACATGGCCCACCTCACACTCTCAACAAATTTCTTGGAATCCGTGCTACAATCTCTCCCTCCTCGTCTCTCTCTTCTAGTGTGTTTTTTTTAATCAGTCGTCTCTCTCTTCTAAATTCAGCCGACACGGGCGGGGGGGGGGGGAGATGGAGGGGGAAAGTTTGCCTACCATCGGTTTGCTCTGAACTGCGGTCCCGCAAGCGAGCGAAAACGCAAGACGAAGCGCGTTCCATTCGGTGAGCGATGTGCCGGACCGACCATGTCGGAGTGCAACGCGAACGCGACAAGTGTGATGTATACCGTCAGTTCATTTTAAACTTCCATACTTCTTTTTTTTGGAATGGCTAACGCGCGCGCGCGTCGGAGCGCACGATTTCCGACCGGTTGGGCTTGTCCTAATTAAGTAAGTTCATTAGGGTGTATTATTGATAATTAAGGAAAGGGCGGGCCCCACCCAAGTGAAAATCAGGGGGGGCGATTAATTGGGGATGGAAAGGTCCATGCGCATTCAGTAGGCAAGGATTAAATGGAAAGTAGAGTGGGCCAGCATGCATGCAACCATGTGTGCTTGTATCGTCAAAGGAGGAGGTGGGGCCACTGTAAATACATGGAAACGGCTGCACTTATTAATTTGAAAGAAACAGACTTGGTCGGAAGTTGATTGAGGTTGCGAGAAGGGGATCCGCGCATTGGCACGCGCGATCGCGGAAGAGTCTTTTCGTTTTTTTAGGAGTGCGGCGATTCGGTGCCCAGGCTCACCTGCACCCGGTCAGAAAAAATTTCACAAAATATTCAAAAAATTCCAATTTTTTTTTTGCATGGTAGAAAATTTGATGCTTGAGGTCCGCTCCAATTTTCAAATCATTTGGACATATGAGTAACTCTCGGCAAAAAGCACAAATCGGGTTAGAACTGTGCGTGAACAGTAAACTTTTTAACTGACCCTGAATTTGTCTTTTTTGCTGAGAGCTGCTCAGATGCCCAAATGATTTGAAAATTGGAGCGGACCTCACGCATCAAATCATCGACCAAGCAAAAAAAATGATTTTTTTGAATTTTTCTAGTATTTGTTTTGATTTTTTTCGTCAGCGCGGGTGCAAATGAACCTGGGCTCAGAAGATGATTATCGGGGGTTATCTTCACAAGTTTAAAACGAGGAAAAGGAACACTCACAGCATGCCTGTCGCGTTCGCATCAGACCAGCACACGGTCAATCTACCCTGCCGCTCAACACCAACCGGCTTGGCATTTCACTGGCATGTGGGAACGCATGTCAGCAATCCAACCATGGGCCAAACTAGCCCGCCCCGCCGTCGCCATTTCCTCCACGAGCGTGGTTCGGCCAAAATTTTCACTCGCCTTTTTTGAGAAAGTATGCGTGTATTAAAATCATGAAATAATACAAAGAAAATTTTCTCTCGCTGATGAACGAGGCAGTGTAACACCCCAAAAATATTTCTATTTGATTTTCAAAATCTTTTCTTTAAAATAAAATTCTTTGGATCACTATGGCCCTATTTTTCCTTTTCTTCTGTTTTGAAAGTCATTTGGAGTTTTCAATGGGGTTTCAAAAAATTTAAAATAATTCTGATTCGATGGTTTATTACTTGAGTAATTATTTTTGGAGGATCACAAATATTTTTTCATTTAGAAAAGTTTTTGAATAATTAAAATAATTGCAAAGAAATGGCTCTTTCATTATTCTTTCAAACACTTAGAAATTCTCACAAAAAAATTCTGTCACTTTTAAATTATCACACAAGTCATTCTCACACCCTAGGACAGTACTACCCAATCTCTCTCCTCTCCATAAAAATATTTTTACCATATTTAGTAAATTCCAAAGTTGGAATTTCATTTATTCCTAGTTTCTTTGATTTACAAAGGAACTATAATTTTTCCAACTCTTCTGCACCCACAAAAATTATCCCAGCTACTTGGCAGTACCCAGACCCCATTTCACCAAAAACATTATGTTCCACAGTTCAAAATTTTCAAATTTCATTCAGTTGAAATTTGGACCAGTTTCAATCTCTCTAATCAAAACCTAATTTTAATTGCTCCAAAAATTCTGAAATTTTGCCAGCCTCTCTGTTATGCATCAACACCTTACCACAAAAATTCTCAAAAATTCCTCAAATGCCTAGAGCCATCTAGCATTTCATCATACACATGGTGTGCACACTGTAGCTACTGTCGAAAAATTCAGTTAACACAGAGAAGTTCAGAAGCGGGGGCGATCGGCGCCGTGCGGTGCAGTCCACCCCATCTCCTCCTCATCCACGCCTCCATTGATCTTAAATGAGTCGTTGGGGACCCCCTGGTCAGTTGCTCGCCGCCGACAGCACAGGAACTGGCCGGTGCAACGGCCATTGTCCTCGGCCGCGGCGGCCGAGCGGATCGACACGGCCACCAGCCGTCATCACTTCTGCCACCGCTCCATCCACCTACCTCTCCACGCGTCGCTCTCCTCCACGGCGTTGCCTCACCATCCAAGCCATTGGAGCCACCTGTCAGTCGCCGGAGGCAAGCACTGTCCGCCATGGCCGTACGGGAGTCACCTCATGGATAAGGCGATCAAGCTCGAAATTGAGCACGTTGGTGCTTCGAGGGTCTTCCATTGACCTCATTGGCACCCACCGTCCAAGACCACCGACAGCAACCACCTCATCGGCCGGATTTACTCCGGTGAGATCTGGACTCCATTGAACCGCCTCGGGCCGCCAATATAAAGGATCTGCGAGCTCCGTTCTAAGCATCAACCACCTATATGCCCTCCCAATCAACCTCCCGCACGCCTCCCCGACCTCGGGGAGGTCTTCTTATCCACTTCCGACCGGCCGATCCGCCTTGGATCCCCGGAACCATCCGACGCTAGTAAGCCACCTCCACCACTCAAACTTCGTCAGTAGTCCTCTGGTCCACCGTATCACTCATCCCGCGCATCAATTTGGTGTTTCCACGCCTCTCCGACGAGATCGAACACCACCCGACGCCGCCGTCCCTTTACGCTTTCTGATTTAACCGAAGGCATAGTCTGTCCCTTTACGCTTTCTGCGCTAGAAAGCGTATTTTTCCCCAAAACGTTTTCTGTTTTACCGCACAGGGACCTGCTGGCAAGTTTTATTTTGCGGAAAAGCCCCTGGTTTTAAAACTTTAATAACTTTTTAACCACAACTCCGTTTTAATTGATTCTTTTTTTGAAAATTTTATTTTTCACTCTAGTTTTTTTAGCATTTATTTTTAAAAAATTGAGACAACTTTTTGTACTGTTGCAAAATTTTGATTCAAATTTGAATTTGCATTTTTATAGAAATCGAGGAGGGGAACTTTGCCGGGAATTTTGAGGGATCACATTCTGACTACTTTGAGCAAGGCAAGAATTTTGAACTTGGGATATGGTGATTGCATGCATATTTGCATAAGTTGGAAGTATCACCGAGTATGAAATGGATAGGAATACATGCATGGTCATATCATGTTTGCACATGGCTTGCATTCCACTCAAGAATCTTTCTAACATGGATAAATGCTGTGAGAGTCCAGGAGTGTGTCTCCTGCCATGGACGTGCCGGTGGGCACGGGTCACATCATGACACGATGGTGTCATGGTGGCATATGAAGTATGCCAGTCATAATAACAACACCTCCTGAGTCGACCTAGATCGAGTCTTGTTCCGTCAAGCCTAGCCAAATACCGTGCTGCCACGAGTCTTTCCGCGAGGGGAGTGCGGTTTAGTAAGTTGCTAACCCCTGTCCGTGTGCACACCACATAGAGGGGCCATGATGAGGGTTCTATGGCCATGGACTAATGCCAGTCATCGGGTCAGGGGGCATGGGTGTATCCGGTTGGGCCAAGAGGGGGACACCCCTTGTAATCCATGCATATAAATAGTGATCCCATACTATTCGAGACGATGGTCTCCCTGACTTAGAGTTTTTCTTGAACGATGCTTTGGGTGATTCCTAGCATCCGGAAAGTTAATCTGGTGTGTGTTGGTCAGGTGTGTTTTCAACCCAAAGACCGTGATGGGAGTTAGTCAGCGTCTCGGTGTTGACTAAAAGAAATCCTTTACTTGTGGGTAAAGAGTACACCCTCTGTAGAGTTATATCTATTCGAATAGCCGTGTCCGCGGTCAAGGACGTTAGCTGGGAAGGGTCAAGTGTCGGTCCCGGTGTCGGTCTTCGGAGGAAATAATTAAATTTAGCATGATTCATTTTGCAGGATAATTATTGTCACCTCTGAGGTTATCATGAATATTATTGTCATCATAAATATTATCGTGGACTAACTCTGTTCATTTATATTTTTCTGGGTATCACTTGGGATGGCTAGTCCACCTGGATACTCATTTATATTTTTCTGGGTATCACATGGGATGGCTAGTCCACCTGGGTACTCAGTTTTATTTTATTTTCTGAGTATCACTTGGGATGGCTAGTCCACCTGGATGCTCATTTGTTTTCAAGACCTCTCGAGGCGTCGCTTTCAGACACCCGTTTGGCATTTATTTTCAAGACCTCTCGAGGCGTCGCTTTCAGACACCCGTTTTGCATTTCTTTTCAAGACCTCTCGAGGCGTCGCTTTCAGACACCCGTTTGGCATTTGTTTTCAAGACCTCTCGAGGCGTCGCTTTCAAACACCCGTTTGGCATTTTTCTTGGAATTCCTCAGGCGGTCCAGCGCCCGATGTTCCATCTTATTTTCTTGGTTCATTACTAACAAGTTATATTTTTCATCCACGCCATATTTATATTTATCATGCCATGATTAAATTTCGGTCAACATATGCATATGATTTAATCCAGCATGAGCATATGCATTCGGTATATCTTTCGTTCATAATGTTTGCGAGTACATTCCAACATACTCACAGGCTTGTCCCTGGCTTGTTAATTTGGCTAGACCTGGAGGAAGACGAGCTTGTGGAAGAAGAGTGCACTAGCGAGCCCGACGCTTAGAGGTGTTCCCAGTCAGTCAGCTTGTGGTCTTGGAGTCTACCACTTGTATCAGCCGCAGTGCTTCCGCTTCACGAATAAATAGTCAAGCCTCACACTGACACTTGGCTCTACATTATTGTATCAGTGTTGTACCATTACCACACCACTGTCATATTCCGCCACCACCATATATTGACAAGTTTGTAATAAATGTTGAGCACTCTGGCTCAACCCTGTGTAATATTATGTATGTACTGGATATCTGTATCAAGGGAGTCCACCAGTTGTGCTGATCTTGGGGCTGGTGTGACTTAGGGCTATTCTGTGATTTATTCCGGAAACAGGCCCGACAAACCTTGGTATCAGAGCCAGGCTGACTGTAGGAAGCCCTAGGTGCGATCGCTAGGAATAGAGTCAGTCCTAATATTTTTAACATGCATCTCATGCATTGTAAATTTTCCTTGGTCATCATATACTTATGATATGACTATTTGGATTTTTTGTCTACTGTTGTAGATGTCTGGCAGCAGCTGTCCGGCCCAGATTTTTGCCAACGAGCCTGCAGGATTTTCCCGTCTTCTCGTCTACATCGCCAGAGTCGCGATGGGATCCCCGAGTCGTCCGGAGTACATCGTTTATCCTGACAGGATCTCGGACACCCTAACTATGTACCAGGCCTCGGTATATATACAGGGTGGAAATGCCATGCCACATCGCAACTATCGCTTTGTGGGGAGAGTCATGCCTACTGAGAGGCATGCTATCCAGATGGCTGCCCGAGAGGCCATCGCTCGTCTTAGGGACATCTTTCCGGTCATGCAGACACATCCCTATCATTATCTTCCATGCCATGTTCCATACACTAGTCACTATGCTTTCGCTTGCACCACGGAAGATAGGGACGAGGCTATTGAGCCCCTTGTTCAGTACATCATGGGTCTAGAGTCAGTCTTCACCTCACTGGTGGATGTCTATCTTGCTGCACGGATGGACTTAGCTCGTGCGAGGACCCCTCGCAGGAGTGAGTTCCGTACTCCGTCACCACGCGCTCCTCGCATTCCGACTCCACCATACGATCCTCCTACTCGTTCCACGATTTGACGCTCATCCCCGAGCGAAGAGTCTAGTCGCTTGGCTGCTCCCATTCTGGTTAGGACTTCACCGCCTACGAGCACAGTGCCACCACGAGCAGGCATGGCATCGACAGCTGCCTGACTGGAGACCATACCCGAGGAGGAGGAGGAGGTTGAGTCTTCAGCACCCCGTCTGGGACTCACCCTCAGCAGGGCCTACGACGTTCCAGATACTCCGTGATAGCATACCAGGCATCAGCACCGCAGTCGCCTTTTATGAGAGTGTTGCTGTAAAATATTTATTTTCTGTTTCTTTTCTTTTTTGTAAGATGGCGAGTAGTAGACTTGGATCGCAACATGCTAAGTGGACGGCGTAGTACACTAGTCTAAATAAGCGGTCATGTAAGCGTCACGGCTACGACGAGCATATTGTATAATTAAATCATGCATGTATAATTAAATCTTGCATGTATAATTAAATCTGCATGTACAATATAACCCACTAATTTTATGCACTTGCGTTTGTTTGGGGAAAAATGATTTTCAGTCTCTTAAAATTTATTTACTCCCTTTATAATTTCCTTTCTCATCGGTGTTACACAAATACCCCAGAAAGAAAATGCATTGTCCCTGGACCCGTTCTATGCCCAGTCCACCAGAGGACAATTTTGCACAGATGGGAAATAATTTCACACCAGGACAAACAAGTCAGCAGAGCAATGATTCAGCATTCTCTCAAGTATGCCGTCTGTATGAACAAAGCCAGCAGCAGCATCAGGAAATGATGCAGCATTTAATAAATATGGGAAATCACCAAGGACAACATCAACACAGATCAAAATTATCTGAACTTCAGAGGACCAATCCAACTGCCTTTTCTCACACAGATAAACCTCTGGAGGCAGACGACTGGCTGCGTGATATTGAAAGAAAATTGGTCATAGCTCAGTGTATGGACCAGGAAAAAGTGCTATATGCTCCGCACTACTTTTCTGGAACAGCAGCATCGTGGTGGGAAAATTTATGCCACGCGCATCCCAATGGAGGGGACATGACCTGGGAGCAATTCAAGGAAAGCTTCCGGGGAGCACATATTCCCAACAGTATCATGAAATTGAAGAAAAGAGAATTTGAGGATCTCAAGCAGCGGGGCACAACAGTAACCCAGTACCTCGATCAGTTTACTCAGCTAGCCCGTTATGCCAATGATGAATATATGACAGAAAGCAAAAAGATGGAGAAATTTCTTGATGGATAGTTCCATCTTTAAAGTCCCAACTGGTGGTCCATACCTTTCTGGATTTCAAGACACTGGTAGACAAGGTTATTATTCTGGAAAATGAGCACCGCAATATAAATGAGATTCGCAGGCGCCGTATGAACCAGTCAGTACCGGTTCGCAACAACAGGCCCCGAAATGAATTTTAGAGGCCTATGGCACCTCGACCAGCAATTCCAACACCACGACCGCAATAAAACCGCAGTACTTTCAACAACAGAGCCAAAGAAGCAATATTCCATCCTGGCATCACCTGTTACGCCTGTGGAGCAGAGGGGCATTATGCTAGGCAATGCCCAAAGCAGGGGAATAATGCCCCCAAACCCAACAACAATGGCCGCAGTACTAATGCAGCTTCGCAACACAACAACTTCAACAACAATCACAAAAAGGGGCAGGTTAACCATGTGACATTTGAGGAAGCACATAATGCACCGGACATCGCGTTTGGTATGTTCCATGTCAACACAATTAAGGCTACAGTTTTATTTGATTCTGGAGCTTCCCATTCGTGCATCTCTAAATGGTTTGCCTCGAAGAATCAATTTTCTTTTTCGCCTTTGAAAAATTCAATGGTTATTCAGTCCCCGGGATCAAAGCAAAGCACCCAATGGTACTGTCAGGATGTGAATATTGAAATAAAAGGAATGAAGTTCCTAGCAAATCTTATTGTATTGGAAGCAGTTGATTTGGATGTCATTTTGGGAATGGACTGTTGACCACAAATAAAGGTTTTATAGACTGCTACAATCGAACAGTGACTCTCACCAATTGTCATGGAAAGACAGTGAAGTTTGGTACAAGGGGAATTTCAAAGTCACAAGGAAAGCTAAATCAAGTGGACATGATAGAATTTAGCAAGGTTCCTGTGGTATGCGAATACCCTGATGTATTTCCTGAGGAGCAACCAGGCATGCCACCAGATCATGAAATCGAATTTGTTATTGAACTAGCACCTGGAACGGCACCCATTTACAATAAGCCCTATTGAATGGCTCCGACAGAATTGATTGACCTGAAGAAGCAAATTAAGGAATTATTGGAAAAGGGTTATGTCTGACCCACCTCATTGATACGTCTCCAACGTATCTATAATTTATGAAGTATTCATGCCATGTTTATTATAGTTTTGTATGATTTTGGTGCACTTTTATATGGATTTTATATGATTTTCATGGACTAACATATTGACCTAGTGCCCAGTGCCAGTTGCTGTTTTCTGCTTGTTTTTGGTTTTCCAGAAAATCCATATCAAACGAAGTCCAAATGCAGCGAAACTTTTTGACAATTTTTTCTGGAAGGAAACAGACCCAGGAAGCTTCGGACGAGCAGCAGAAGAGCCACAGGGGCCCCACGAGCCACCTGGGCGTGCGTGCCCCCCAGGCGCGCCCTGGTACCTCGTGGGCCCCCTGTGGCACCTCTTTGCGTGATTCCAATGCTGAAAAATCATATATATTCAGAAACCCCCGAAAGTTAACCTAGATGAGTTTTTACGCCGCCGCAAGCCTCTGTACCTCCACGATCTCATCGACAGCCCTTTTCCGGCACCCTGCCGGAGGGGGGAAATCATCATCGGAGGCCATCTTCATCATCCCGGCGGTCTCCATGACGAGGAGGGAGTAGTTCACCCTCGGGGCTGAGGGTTTGTACCAGTAGCTATGTGTTTTATCTCTCTCTCTCTCTCTCGTGTTCTTGATTTGGCACGATCTTGATGTATCGCGAGCTTTGTTAATATAGTTGGATCATATGGTGTTTCTTCCCTCTCTATCCTTGTTGTGATGAATCAAATCTTTTCCCTTTGAGGTTTCGTTATTGTCGGATTGAATATTTCAGATTTGAGAACACTTGATGTATGTCTTGCATATGAATACCCGTGGTGACAATGGGATATTATATTGATTCACTTGATATATGTTTTGGCACTCAACTCGCGGATTCCCGTGGTGACATTGGGGTAATCTATGCATAGGGGTTGATGCACATTTTCATTATCTTTTCTCCGATAGAAACTTTGGGGTGCTCCTTGAAGATCTTTGTGTGGATTGAATATTATGATTATGAAGTTGTTTGATGCATATCGTATAATCAACTCACGGATACTTGTGGTGACATTGGAGTATCTAGGTGACATTAGAGTTGGTTGATGTGTATCATATGGCGTTATTTTAGTATGAACTCTAGGGCTGTTTGTGACAATTATAGGAATGGCTCAATAGATCGATCTGAAAGGATAACTTTGAGGTGGTTTCGTACCCTAAAAACAATTTCTATCTCATGTTCTCCGCTAATAGGAACTTTGGAGTGATTCTTTATCGCACGTTGAGGGATTGTTATATGATCCAATTATGTTAGCATTGTTGAGAGATTGCACTAGTGAAAGTATGAACCCAAGGCCTTGTTTTTAGGCATTGCAATACCGTTTGTGCTCACTTTTGTAGTTTCCTACCTTGCTGTTTTTATTTATTCAGATTATAAAAATATATTTCTACCATCCATACTACACTTTTATCACCATCTCTTCGCCGAACTAGTGCACCTATACAATTTACCATTGTATTGGGTGTGTTGGGGACACAAGAGATTTCTTGTATTTGGTTGCAGGGTTGTTTGAGAGAGACCAACTTCATCCTACGCCTCCCACGGATTGATAAACCTTAGGTCATCCACTTGAGGGAAAATTGCTACTGTCCTACAAAACTCTGCGCTTGGAGGCCCAACACGAGTCTACAAGAATAAGTTGTGTAGTAGACATCAAGCTCTTTTCTGGCGCTGTTGCCGGGGAGGTGAGTGCTTGAAGGTATATCTTTAGATCTTGCAATTGAATCTTTTAGTTTCTTGTTTTATCACTAGTTTGGTTTATAAAAGAAAACTACAAAAAAATGGAATTGAGGTTGCCTCATATTATTCATCTTTATAATGTTTTTCTTGAAAATGATGGAGCGGAAAATTGTGCTCAATTGATAGAAGAAGAATTCAATAAAATGTTTGGCATAAAATCTTTGAATGATGAGCATGATTGCAATGTTGTTAGTATGAATTCTATGAATATCCAAAATACTAATGATGATTGCACTAGTCATGACAAAAATGTTTCTTATAAGCATGTCAATTTTTGTGGAGTGCATAAAGTTTGTGAAGACATGCCTTATAGGGATGATAGATTTTGTAAGAAGCATAAACATGATAGAACCAATTTTTTGTTCAAAGTGATAGATGAATTTGCTACAAAATTATGTTCTCTTTATCCTATTACTTGTGAACTTTGCAATAAAGTTGGTCACCTTAATTTCCAATGCATACTCTTTCATGATCGAATCATGGCTAAATATTGTAATGACTTGACCGCCCTTGAACTATATAATGAGCTTTATCTATTTTTGGGGTGTGAAGAATTGACACATAAAAATAGTTGGTTTGAAGTATTCATTCTCACAGACAACATTGTAACTAATCTAAAGGAAATCTATATGTTTTGTATGGTAAACTGCAATGAGAATGCATATATTGCCAACTATAGAAAGACGGGAAAACCAATAGAATATAAAAGGAACGCTAATGAAAGGGTAAAGATTTCCACTTTCCCTCCTATTGTCTCTCATGATGAAATAGGTGACGAGGAGGAGCTTCCTATTCAACCAATCTCATCAATAAGAAGCTCGGAAAAATTGATTAAACCCACACATGATGTGGTGAAGAAGAAGAAAAGAAGAAAGAGTAGAGGTAAAAAGGTATCCCTCCCAAATAATGTTGCTCCCATTATTGTTGTGCCTCATGAGAGTAAATCAAAAATAATTGTGGAGGATGATATACTTGATGATGATATTGCTTCTTTGTCTTATGGTACAATGTTCGAAGGAACTATTGAGGATGATTTTATTATGCCTATTACTCATTATGATGATTATGATTGGGAAAATAATGATACTTCTTATAATCTTGAAAATCTTTTTGGCACCAACTTAGAAAATTGTGATGATAATAATTGTTATACTATTGGTGCTATTCATACTATTGATGATAATAGTGATTATGCTTATGATATGCAAACCAACAAGCTTGGAGATGCTATGTTTGATTGGAATGATATGTTTGAGAATTTATTTGCTGCAAATAATGTTTTCCCTAAGCTTGGGGATGCTATGCTTAATGAAAATGATCCTTTTATTCCCCCTACTTTTAATGAGCAAATTTATTATGATGATGACATGCCTCCTATATATGATGATTATTGTGATGATACTTATGTCATAAAAAGTAGTGATGATTATATTTATAAAACTTGTAATAATTATGATTACCCTTTTTCTGAACATTACTCTTTTAGTGTGGAAACAATTTATAGTATTCGAGTTTCATATGATACTCCCACTCCTATTGATGAGAAGAAATTTTCTTATGCAGAGAGTAATAAAAATTCTATGCTTGTGGATCATGAAAAGAATACTTTATGTGATAGCTATATTGATGAATCCATTCATGATGCTACTGAAAATTATTATGAGAGAGGAACATATGATTCATGATGCTCCCGTTATGTTTCAATTATTTACTTCTATGTGAGCATCATTGAAATCATCATGCCTAGCTAAAAGGCATTAAAGAAAAGCGCTTGTTGGGAGACAACCCAATATTTGTACCTACTGTTTTGTGTGTCCACATGATTAAGCTACTGTAGTAATCATGTTTTATATGTTCTCTTTTAATAATGTGCCAAGTGAAGCCTTTGGGATAGTGTGGATGCTTGTTGATTTGATTCTGTGCAAAAACAGAAACTTTTGCGTCCAGTGCTGGAATTTCTATTCTGTACTGGAGCATGAGAAAATTCTGAAATTTTTACAAAGTATTGGGTTACAAATTTTTTACGTTTTCCTAATTTTTTAGAATTTTTTGAGGTACATAAGTATGGTTTTTAAATCGCTCACTACATGCTGTTCTGTTTTTGACAGATTCTGTTTTCGGTGCATAGTTTGCTTGTTTTAGTGTTTCCATAGCTTATATTGAGTAATATAAATTGTGGAAATGATAGAATACAGTAGGAATTATGTGAGAACAATTATGAATCTTGTCTTGACAGTACCTAAGTGGATGATTTATTTTTATCATACTAACCTATCTCACAAGTTCCGTTAAGTTTTGTGTGATTTAAGTTTTCAAGTTTTGGGTGAGATATCGATATGAGGAGAATAAGGAGTGGCAAGACCCTAAGCTTGGGGATTCCCAAGTCACCTTAAGGTAATATTCAAGGCAGACCCAAGAAACTAAGCTTGGGGATGCCCTGGAAGGCATCCCCTCTTTCGTCTTCAACACTATCGGTAACCTCACTCGGAGCTATATTTTTATTCGTCACATAATATGAGTTTTGCTTGGAGCATCATTTTATTTTGTGGATATTTTCTTGATGCTATCAATAATCATGTTTTGTATCTTTTAGTTCAATAAAATGCCAATTATAGCCTCTACCATGCTCAGTTTGCAAGTTTATGTGTTGCTGTTTGAAAACAGAAAGTTTTCTGTTATGTCCAGAATATTCCTGATTAGTCAGAACATGATAAAAATCTAAAAAATTTACACAGTAAGAATGCATGAGTCCTCTGTCACGTGGTAATTTTTCAGAAATTTTGGAGTTAGGGAAGTATGGATTCTTATTCCCCTTTTACAGACTGTTCTGTTTTGGCAGATTGCTGTTATAGTTGCATTGTTTACATATGTTTGCATGTTTAATGTTTCCATTTGTGGATAGGAGTATTAAATATGAAGAGGCATTTAGTATTCAATGCTTAATTATAATTTTTGTGATTTGCTACAGTAGAGAGTGTTAGGGTTTTGAGTTGATTTATACTAACTTATCTCATGAGTTCTTGTTGAGTTTTGTGTGGATGAAGTTTTTAAGATTTAGGAGAAGCCATGATATGGGAGGAATTAAGGAGACACAAGAGCTCAAGCTTGGTGATGCCCAAGGCATCCCAATATAATATTTCAATAAGTCTCAAGCATCTAAGCTTGGGGATGCCCCGGTAGGCATCCCACCTTTCTTCATCAACAATTATCGGTTTGTCTTGGTTGAGCCTAAGTTTTTGCTTCTTCACATGAGTTGTGCTATTCTTGGAATGTCATTTTATTTTGTTTTCTTTGCTGTTTGAATAAAATACTTAAGATCTGAAATTTTAAATTAGAGAGAGAGTCCCCACATAGCTACCTATTTACTTAACTACTCATTTGGTCTTCACTTATATCTTTTTGGAGTAGTTTGTCATTTACTCTTGTTCTTCACTTATATCCTATGAGTAAATTGTTGAAATGAATTGAATATCATAAATTTGAAATTTATATGCTTCATATGCTTGTCCCATGGGGAGTAGTGACTTCACATACAAGAAGTATAAGTGGTAAAATTATTGAAAGTTAACAAACATAGCATTGGTCACTTGAACAATTCATGAAACAATTGAAGGAAGAGAAATTTCACATATAAATATACTATCTTGGACATCTTCTATGATTGTGAGCCCCCATTAATTATTTTCAAGCTTGATCAAGTAGTTGACGTTGGACAAGGAAGACAACGTAATGAGTTATGTTTGTTTATATTCAAATAGAAGTTATATTGTCATGGATCCTCTAACATGTGGTGCTTGCTTAGGATCTTTTGCTAGCCAAAAATTCGTACTAAGTAGAGATACTTCTTGTGCATCCAAAAACCCTTAAACCCAGTTTCTTGCCATGAGAGTCCACTATATCTACCTATGGATTGAATAAGATCCTTCAAGTAAGTTGTCATCGGTGCAAAAAGCAATAAAAATTGCTCCTAAAATATGTATGATCTTTTATTGCAAGGGAAAATAAGCGTTGTACGAACTTGTGATGGTAAATAAATAAAAGCGACAGACTGCATAATAAAGGTTGCTATCACAAGGGGCAATATAACGTGACGTTCCTTTGCATTAAGGGCTTGTGCATCCAACAACAAAAAGCGCATGACAACCTCTGCTTCCCTCTGCGAAGGGCCTATCTTTTACTTTTATGCATTTACTTTTATGTATTTACTTTTATGCAAGAGTCAATATTATTTCTTCTCATTTCAACCTCAATTATTCTCTAGTTGGCAAGCATCATGTGGTAGGGAATGATCCAGGCACATATATCCAGTTGAATATAGGTGATCATGAGTTATTATTGTTGACATTATCCATGAGATAAATAAGTTGGGAGGCAAAACATTAAGCCCCTATCTTCCTATGTGTTTGACTGAAATGGTTTGTCCTAAAAATATGCTTTGAGTCTCAGCAATCATGGAAGACTAAATTATAGTTGAGTATGTGGAATTTGCTAGATCAAAGCTCTTACATAGACCCTTCCTGAAAATAAGATGAATTGCAATTGTTTGGTGACTGAGAACATAGTTTGTTAGTTTTCAAGAAAGTTTATGGCCTATACTTTAAACATGCGAATAGCTTGCTACTCGATCATGAGAAGTTTTATGAGATGAGCTACTGATTATGATATGTATTGATGCTAGAAAAGGTGATTGAAACTATCATTGATCAAACTTATGCATTATGCTAGCATTCACACTTCATAAATTATTGCTTTCATCGTTTACCTACTGGAGGACGAGCAGGAATTAAGCTTGGGGATGCTGATACGGCTCCAACGTATCTATAATTTATGAAGTATTCATGCCATGTTATTTATAGTTTTGTATGATTTTGGTGCACTTTTATATGGATTTTATATGATTTTCATGGACTAACATATTGACCTAGTGCCTGCTACTTGTGAGCTACGTTGGTAATTCCCTGAAGAGGAAGGGAGTTGCAGTACAGTAGAGATAAGTATTTCCCTCAGTTATGAAACCAAGGTTATCAATCCAGTAGGAGAAAAACGCAACACCTCGTTAGCAGCACCTGCACACAAAACAACAAATCCTTGCACCCAACGCAAACAAGGGATTGTCAATCCCTCGGCGGTAAGTTGCAAGATTAAATTGTATGTGATAGATAGATAGATTGAAACAAAAATACAAAAATAAAATAATTAAAGAAAAAGTGCAGCAAGTATTTTTAGGGTTTTAGTATATGATTTAGATAGACCCGGGGGCCATAGTTTTCACTAGAGGCTTCTCTCAAGAAAACATACGGTGGGTAAACAAATTACTGTTGGGCAATTGATAGAAAAGCAAATAATCATGACGATATCCAAGGCAATGATCATGTATATAGGCATCATGTCCGAGACAAGTAGACCGACTCCTGCCTGCATCTACTACTATTACTCCACACATCGACCGCTATCCAGCATGCATCTAGTGTATTAAGTCCATGAAGAACGGAGTAACGCCTTAAGAACGATGACATGATGTAGACAAGATAAACTCACGTGTGAATAAACCCCATCTTTTTACCCTTAATAGCAACGATACATACGTGTCATGTCCCTTTCTGTCACTGGGATTGAGCACCACAAGATCGAACCCATTAGAAAGCACCTCTTCCCATGGCAAGATAAATCAATCTCGTTGGCCAAACCAAATCAATAGATCGGAGAAGAAATATGAAGCTATAATAATCATGCATAAAAGAGATCAGAAAAGACTCAAATAATATTTATGGATAATCTGATCATAAACTCACAATTCATCGGATCCCAACAAACACACCGCAAAAAGTGATTACATCGGATAGAACTCCAAGAACATCGAGGAGAACATTGTATTGAAGATCAAAAAGAGAGAAGAAGCCATCTAGCTACTAACTATGGACCTGAAGCTCTGTGGTAAACTACTCACGCATCATCGGAAGGGCAGCAAGGTTGATGTAGAGCCCCTCCGTGATCGATTCCCCCTCCGACGGAGTACCGGAAAAGGCCTCCAGATGGGATCTCTCGAGAACAGAAGCTTGCGGCAGCGGAAAAAGTATTTCGTGGACTCCCCTAATGGTTTCCTAATTTTTGGGAATTTATAGTGGTGGAATTAGGTCAAACGGAGCTGAGGTGGGCCCACGAGGCACCAGGGCGCGCCTGCCCCCCCCCAGGCGCGCCCTGGTAGCTCGTGGCCACCTCCTCTGGCGTCTGGTCTTCTCCCGAAGCTTCTAGTGTTGGTATTGTCCAGAAAAAAATCTCCAAAAAGTTTCGTGGCATTTGGAGTTCATTTGGTATTGATATTCTGTAAAACAAAAAACAGGCAGAAAACAGCAACTGGCACTGGGCACTAAGTTAATAGGTTAGTCCCAAAAAATGATATATAATTGCTGTAAATGTATATAAAACATCCAAGATTGATAATATAATAGCATGGAACAATCAAAAATTATAGATACGTTGGAGACATATCAGTGCCCAGTGCCAGTTGTTGTTTTCTGCTTGTTTTTGGTTTTCCAGAAAATCCATATCAAACGAAGTCCAAATGCAGCGAAACTTTTTGACGATTTTTTCTGGAAGAAAACAGACCCAGGAAGCTTTGGAGGAGCAGCAAAAGAGCCACAGGGGCCCCACGAGCCACCAGGGTGCGCCTGCCCTCCCCCCCAGGCGCGCCCTGGTGCCTCGTGGGCCCCCTATGGCACCTCTTTGCGTGATTCCAACGCTGAAAAATCATATATATTCAGAAACCCCCGAAAGTTAACCTAGATGAGTTTTTACGCCGCCGCAAGGCTCTGTACCTCCACGATCTCATCTACAGCCCTTTTCCGGCACCCTGCCGGAGGGGGGAAATCATCACCGGAGGCCATCTTCATCATCCCGGCGGTCTCCATGATTAGGAAGGAGTAGTTCACCCTCGGGGCTGAGGGTTTGTACCAGTAGCTATGTGTTTTATCTCTCTCTCTCTCGTGTTCTTAATTTGGCACGATCTTGATGTATCGCGAGCTTTGTTAATATAGTTGGATCATATGGTGTTTCTTCCCTCTCTATCCTTGTTGTGATGAATCAAATCTTTTCCCTTTGAGGTTTCGTTATTGTCGGATTGAATATTTCAGATTTGAGAACACTTGATGTATGTCTTGCATATGAATACCCGTGGTGACAATGGGGTATTATATTGATTCACTTGATATATGTTTTGGCACTCAACTCGCGGATTCCCGTGGTGACATTGGGGTAATCTATGCATAGGGGTTGATGCACGTTTTCATTATCTTTTCTTCGATAGAAACTTTGGGGTGCTCCTTGAAGATCTTTGTGTGGATTGAATATTATGATTATGAAGTTGTTTGATGCATATCGTATAATCAACTCACGGATACTTGTGGTGACATTGGAGTATCTAGGTGACATTAGAGTTGGTTGATGTGTATCATATGGTGTTATTTTAGTAGGAACTCTAGGGCTGTTTGTGACAATTATAGGAATGGCTCAATAGATCGATCGGAAAGGATAACTTTGAGGTGGTTTCGTACCCTACAAATAATTTCTATCTTATGTTCTCCGCTAATAGGAACTTTGGAGTGATTCTTTATCGCACGTTGAGGGATTGTTATATGATCCAATTATGTTAGCATTGTTGAGAGATTGCACTAGTGAAAGTATGAACCCTAGGCCTTGTTTTTAAGCATTGCAATACCATTTGTGCTCACTTTTGTCGTTTGCTACCTTGCTGTTTTTATTTATTCAGATTATAAAAATATATTTCTACCATCCATACTACACTTTTATATCCATCTCTTCGCCGAACAAGTGCACCTATACAATTTACCATTGTATTGGGTGTGTTGGGGACACAAGAGATTTCTTGTATTTGGTTGCAGGGTTGTTTGAGAGAGACCATCTTCATCCTACGCCTCCCATGGATTGATAAACCTTAGGTCATCCACTTGAGGGAAAATTGCTACTGCCCTACAAAACTCTGCGCTTGGAGGCCCAACACGAGTCTACAAGAATAAGTTGTGTAGTAGACATCACTCATCACCATGGGGATCGCCGGTTTTATTTGCCAAGAAAAAGGATGGTACCCTAAGGTTATGTATTGATTACAGGGCACTCAATATGGTTACTATCAAAAATAAATATCCACTACCAAGGATCAACGATCTGTTCGAACAACTGGCAGAAGCCAAGGTTTTCTCAAAAATAGACTTGAGATCAGGCTACCATCAGTTAAGAATCCGATCATCAGACATACCCAAGACTGCTTTTACCACCAGATACGGATTATATGAGTTCACTGTGAAGCCCTTCGGATTGACCAACGCTCCTGCTTATTTTGTACACCTCATGAACAAGGTTTTTATGAAGTATCTGGACAAATTCGTGGTGGTGTTCATTGATGACATACTTATTTATTCCAAGACGCCTGAAGAACATGAACAACATCTTTGAATAGTCCTGGAAGAATTACGGAAAAATCAACTATATGCCAAATTCAGTAAGTGTGAATTTTGGTTACGAGAGGTTGGTTTTCTAGGACATGTACTGACACAGGATGGAATAGCAGTGGACCCAAGTAAGGTAAAAGCTGTCTTAGGATGGAAGCAACCCACCAACATGACTGAGGTCAGAAGTTTTCTTGGTCTGACTGGCTACTATCGACGATTTATTGAAGTATTCTCCACCATAGCCAAACCCATGAACCAGTTACTCACGAAGGATAAAAAGTTTGAATGGACTGAAGCATGTGAGAAAAGTTTCTAGGAATTAAAGAAGAGGTTAACAACGGCACCTATTCTGATCGTGCCGGATGTGCACAAGAATTTTGAAATATACTGTGACGCTTCCAGGAAGGGCCTTGGATGTGTATTAATGCAAGAAGGAAAGGTCGTAGCATATGCTTCAAGACAACTACGATGACATGAAGAAAATTATCCCACCCATGACTTGGAACTGGCAGTGGTAATACACGCACTCAAGGAATGGCGACATTACCTTCTTGGCAATCGGTGTGAAATATACATGGATCATAAAAGTCTCAGGTATATCTTCACCCAGCCAGAATTAAACTTGCGACAGTGTCGCTAGCTTGAGTTAATTAAGGATTATGATGTGGGAATTCATTACCATCCGAGTAAAGCAAATGTTGTGGCAGATGCTCTGATCCGAAATCCATGCACCGACAATGACAGTGTGCAATTCTCACAGCATGAGTTCAACCTAGAATTTGCCAAACTTAACATGGTCCAAGTCATGGAAGGAACCATTGCCCGCCTAGAAGTAAAACCAACATTGGAGGATCAGATCAAGGAAACCCAGAAAGGACACCCCAGTATTGAAGGAATTAAAAGGAAAGTAAATTCAAGCAAGGCATCCGAATTTACCATTGATAGTCAGGGAATCCTATGGTACGGGAAACGATTATGCGTGCCCAATAAGGAAGAGCTAAAGCAACAAATTTTGGCAGAAGCCCATACCACTCCATACTCTATTCATCCAGGTGGAACCAAGATGTACAAAGATCTCCAGGAAAAAAATTGGTGGCACGGGATGAAAAGAGATATAGCCGTATATGTGGCACGTTGTGACTCTTGTGAGCGTATAAAAGCAGAACACCAGAGGCCAGCAGGATTGTTACAGCCACTCAGAGTGCCTGAATGGAAATGGGATGAGATAGGGATGGATTTTATTGTGGGATTACCAAGGTTATGACACGGGAATGATGCTATCTGGGTTATCACGGACTTATTAACCAAGGTGGCACACTTCATTCTGGTAAAAACAACATATTCAACACAGAAGCTTGCTAAGTTATACCTCTCCCGAATTGTTTGCTTACACGGAGTACCCAAGACCATAGTCTCTGATAGAGGCACTCAGTTTGTCTCTAGGTTTTGGGATCACTTGCAGCAAGCCTTAGGAATGCAACTGGTATTCAATACGGCGTATCACCCACAGACAGGAGGGCAGACTGAACGGGTAAACCAGATATTGGAGGACATGCTGAGAGCTTGTGTTCTTACTCATGGGGTCAGCTGGGAGGACAGTTTGCCATATGCGGAATTTTCATATAACAACAGTTATCAAGCCAGTCTAAAGATGTCACCCTTCGAAGCCCTATACGGACGGAGGTGTCGTACCCCACTCAATTGGTCTAAAACCAGAGATATTCGAATCTTCGGCCCGGAGGTTCTCAAAGAAGCAGAAACAAAAGTAAAACTTATCCGGGACAGACTGAAAGCAGCTCAGAGCCGTCAGAAAAGCTATTATGACCAGAAACACCGTCAGATCAGTTTTGAACCCGATGAATATGTGTATCTCAGGGTATCCCCAATGAGAGGACTACAGAGATTTAAGGTCAAAGGAAAACTAGCACCGCGATTTATTGGACCATTTAGAGTAATTGCAAGAAGAGGCAAGGTTGCCTACCAACTAGAGCTACCAGCAGAATTGTCAGATGTTCATGATGTATTTCATGTGTCACAGCTGAGGAGATGTGTCAGTAACCCGGACAAACAAGTCCAACATCAAGACTTGGATATCCAGCCAGACCTTACATATAAGGAACACCCTATAAATTTTTTGGAAGAGTCAGAACGGAGAACCCGTCAGAATGTGATAAAATTCTACAAGGTCCAGTGGAGTAATCACACCGAGGAAGAAGCAATATGGGAGAGAGAGGATCACCGAAGGACTGAGTACCCGTACCTGTTTGAGGGACAGCTGAAATCTCAGGGATGAGATTTTTCTTAAGGGGGGTAGGTGTTGTAACACCCCAAAAATATTTCTATTTGATTTTCAAAATATTTTCTTTAACATAAAATTCTTTGGATCACTATGGCCCTATTTTTCCTTTTCTTCTGTTTTGAAAGTCATTTGGAGTTTTCAATGGGGTTTCAAAATTTTTAAAATAATTCTGATTTGATGGTTTATTACTTGAGTAATTATTTTTGCAGGATCACAAATATTTTTTTCATTTAGAAAAGTTTTTGAATAATTAAAATAATTGCAAAGAAATGGCTCTTTCATTATTCTTTCAAACACTTAGAAATTCTCACAAAAATTTTCTGTCACTTTTAAATTATCACACAAGTCATTCTCACACCCTAGGACAGTACCCAATCTCTCTCCTCTCCATAAAAATATTTTTACCATATTTAGTAAATTCCAAAGTTGGAATTTCATTTATTCCTAGTTTCTTTGATTTACAAAGGAACTATAATTTTTCCAACTCTTCTGCACCCACAAAAATTATCCCAGCTACTTGGCAGTACCCACACCCCATTTCACTAAAAACATTATGTTCCATAGTTCAAAATTTTCAAATTTAATTCAGTTGAAATTTGGACCAGATTCAATCTCTTTGACCAAAACCTAATTTTAATTGCTCCAAAAATTCTGAAATTTTGCGAGCCTCTCTGTTATGCATCAACACCTTACCACAAAAATTCTCAAAAATTCCTAAAATGCCTAGAACCATCTAGCATTTCATCATACACATGGTGTACACATTGTAGCTACTGTCAAAAAATTCAGTTAACACAGAGAAGTTCAGAAGCGGGGGCGATCGGCGTCGTGCGGTGCACTCCACCCCATCTCCTCCTCATCCACGCCTCCATTGATCTTAAATGAGTCACCGGGGATCCCCTGGTCAGTTGCTCGCCGCTGATAGCACAGGAACTGGCCGGTGCAACGGCCACTGTCCTCGGCCGCGGCGGCCGAGTGGATCGACACGGCCACCAGCCGCCATCACTTCTGCCATCGCTCCCTCCACCTACCTCTCCACGCGTCGCTCTCCTCCACAGCGTTGCCTCACCGTCCAAGCCACTGGAGCCGCCTGTCAGTCGCCGGAGGCAAGCACCGTCCGCCATTGCCGTACAGGAGTCACCTCATGGATAAGGCGATCAAGCTCGAAATTGAGCACGTTGGTGCTTCGAGGGTCTTCCATTGACCTCACTGGCACCCACCGTCCAAGACCACCGACAGCAACCACCTCACCGGCCGGATTTACTCCGGTGAGATCCGGACTCCATCGAACCGCCTCGGGCCGCCTATATAAAGGATCCCCGAGCTCCGTTCTAAGCATCCACCACCTCTACGCCCTCCCAATCAACCTCCCGCACGCCTCCCCGACCTCAAGGAGGTCTTCTTCTCCCCTTCTGACCGGCCGATCCGCCTCGGATCCCCGGAACCACAAGACGCTAGTAGGCCACCTCCACCACTCAAACTTCGTCAGTAGTCCTCTGGTCCACCGTATCACTCATCCCGCGCATCAATTTGGTGTTTCCACGCCTCTCCGACGAGATCGAACACCACCCGACGTCGCCGTCCGCCGGAGTCGACCTCGCCGTCGTTACGGTGCTCGCCGACGACCACCACCACCACCCACCGACACGGAATCCCTCCCCGAGCACATCCCGACCATCGCCGCCCTCTGAAACGTCAGCGATCGTCGCCGGTGATCGCCGCACCTCCTCTGTACACGCGCGCGAGCGCGTTTGAAATTCAAACCTGACGGGTGGGGCCCACTTGTCAGCGTTTTAATCTTTTTCTGATTTAACCGAAGGCGTAATCTGTCCCTTTACGCTTTCTGCGTTGGAAAGCGTATTTTTCCCCGAAACGTTTTCTGTTTTACCGCACTGGGACCCGCTGGTAAATTTTATTTTACAGAAAAGCCCCTGGTTTTAAAACTTTAATAACTTTTTAACCACAACTCCGTTTTAATTGATTCTTTGTTTGAAAATTTTCTTTTTCACTCTAGTTTTTTTTAGCATTTATTTAAAAAAAATTGAGACAACTTTTTGTACTGTTGCAAATTTTGATTCAAATTTGAATTTGCATTTTTATAGAAATCGAGGAGGGGAACTTTGCCGGGAATTTCGAGGGATCACCTTCTGACTACTTTGAGCAAGGCAAGCATTTTGAACTTGGGATATGGTGATTGCATGCATATTTGCATAAGTTGGAAGTATCACCGAGTATGAAATGGATAGGAATACATGCATGGTCATATCATCTTTGCACATGGCTTGCATTCCACTCAAGAATCTTTCTAACATGGATAAAAGCTGTGAGAGTCCAGGAGTGTGTCTCCTGCCTTGGACGTGCCAGTGGGCACGGGTCACATCATGACACGATGGTGTCACGGTGGCATATGAAGTATGCCAGTCATAATAACAACACCTCCTGAGTTGACCTAGATCGAGTCTTGTTCCGTCAAGCCTAGCTAAATACCGTGCTGCCACTAGTCTTTCCACGAGGGGAGTGCGGTTTAATAAGTTGCTAACCCCTGTCCGTGTGCACACCACATAGAGGGGCCATGATGAGGGTTCCATGGCCCTGGACTAATGCCAGTCATCGGGTCAGGGGGCATGTGTGTATCCGGCTGGGCTGAGAGGGTGGCACCCCTTGTAATCCGCGCGTATAAATAGTGATCCCATGCTATTCGAGACGATGGTCTCCCCGACTTAGAGTTTTTCTTGAATGATGCTTTCGGTGATTCCTGGCATCCGGAAAGTTAATCTGGTGTGTGCTGGTCAGGTGTGTTTTCAACCCAAAGACCGTGATGGGAATTAGTCAGCGTCTCGGTGTTGACTAAAAGAAATCCTTTACTTGTGGGCAAAGAGTACACCCTCTACAGAGTTATATCTATTCGAATAGACGTGTTCGCGGTCAAGGACGTTAGCTGGGAAGGGTCAAGTGTCAGTCCCGGTGTCGGTCTTCGGAGGAAATAATTAAATTGAGCATGATTCATTTTGCAGGATAATTATTGTCACCTCTGAGGTTATCATGAATATTATTGTCATCATAAATATTATTGTGGACTAACTCTGTTCATTTATATATTTTTGGGTATCACTTGGGATGGCTAGTCCACCTGGATAGTCATTTATATTTTTTTGGATATCACTTGGGATGGCTAGTCCACCTGGATACTCATTTATATTTTTCTGGGTATCACTTGGGATGGCTAGTCCACCTGGATACTCATTTATATTTTTCTGGGTATCACTTGGGATGGCTAGTCCACCTGGATACTCATTTATATTTTTCTGGGTATCACTTGGGATGGCTAGTCCACCTGGATACTCATTTATATTTTTCTGGGTATCACTTGGGATGGCTAGTCCACCTGGGTACTCAGTTTTATTTTCTTTTCTGAGTATCACTTGGGATGGCTAGTCCACCTAGATGCTCATTTCTTTTCAAGACCTCTCGAGGTGTCGCTTTTAGACACCCGTTTGGCATTTCTTTTCAAGACCTCTCGAGGCATCGCTTTCAGACACCCGTTTGGCATTTCTTTTCAAGACCTCTTGAGGCGTCGCTTTCAGACACCTGTTTGGCATTTTTCTTGGAATTCCTCGGGCGGTCCAGCACCCGATGTTCCATCTTATTTTCTTGGTTCATTACTAACAAGTTATATTTTTCATCCACACCATATTTATATTTATCATTCCATGATTAAATTTCGGTCAACATATGCATATCATTTAATCCAGCATGAGCATATGCATTCAGTATATCTTTCGTTCATAATGTTTGCGAGTACATTCTAACGTACTCACAGGCTTGTCCCTGGCTTGTTAATTTGGCCAGACCTGGAGGAAGACGAGCTTGTGGAAGAAGAGTGCGCTAGCGAGCCTGACGCTTAGAGGTGTTCCCAGTCAGTCAGCTTGTGGTCTTGGAGTCTACCACTTGTATCATCCGCAGTGCTTCCGCTTCACGAATAAATAGTCAAGCCTCACACTGACGCTTGGCTCTACATTATTGTATCAGTGCTGTACCATTACCACACCACTGTCATATTCCGCCACCACCATATATTGACAAGTTTGTAATAAATGTTGAGCACTCTGTCTCAACCCTGTGTAATATTATGTATGTACTGGATATCTGTATCAAGGGAGTCCACCAGTTGTGCTGATCTTGGGGCTGGTGTGACTTAGGGCTATTCTGTGATTTATTCTGGAAACAAGCCCGACAGGCAGTGAGGGGAACGAGGACGGAATTTAATGCATTGCGCCTAAGCGTTTTGGGAATATCTGATTTTCGTAAGGTGACTTATACACCTGGACGGAGGGAGAAACCGCATGTGATCAAACCAAACTCAGCCATCCAATCGCTGACACCTAATTTTCGTCGATACAGTATGTTTATATGGCTGATTTATTAAATATAAATATGTTTTACACAGGAAATGAGCCCTAAAAACAACAACATAAAGAAAAACTATCACTGCTCACGGAACGAGCCGGCCTCGTCGTCTTTGGCTGCCGGCGCGAATCAGCCGGAGCTGCCGACGAGTGTCTCCACGGCATGGTTGTCCTCGGCCTCCAGCTACTCATTCACGCAGAGCGTGATGGCACTCTGCACGGACACGAGCACCGCCCGGTTCACATCCACGACGTTCGGTTCCGCCTACAGGAGGGCCTCAATGGCAGCGGCATCCGCGCGCTCCGCGTCGAGTTCAGACTCCGCCGCCCGGTTCAAGTCCATGACGTCCGGTTCCTCCTGCAGGAGGGCCTCGATGGCAGCGGCATCCGCGCGCTCTGCGTCGAGTTGAGCCTCTGCCGCCCGGTTCACGACCACGACATCTGGTTCCGCCTGCACGAGGGCCTCGATGGCAGCGGCATCCGTGCGCTCCATGTTGAGTTGAGCCTCCGCCGCCCGGTTCACGACCATGACATCTAGTTCCGCCCGCAGGAGGGCCTCGATGGTAGCGGCATCCGCGCGCTCCACATTGAGTTGAGCCTCCGCCGCCCGGTTCACGACCACGACATCCGGTTCCGCCTGCAGGAGGGCCTCGATGGCAGCGGCATCCGCGCGCTCCGCGTCGAGTTGAGCCTCTGCCGCCCGATTCACGACCACAACATCCGGTTCCGCCTGCAGGAGGGCCTCGATGGCAGTGGCATCCGCGCGCTCCCCGTCGAGTTGAGCCTCCGCCGCCCGGTGCTTCTTTTGGATCGCCAGGTTGAACCGCTGGTCCGCCTGCACCATGGGGGACCCGGACGCTGGCACAAAGTCAACGTCCATCGTCTCCTTCACCGTGGAGGCCTTCTGCGCCGCGACCTCCGCCATGAACATTGCACCGCCTTCCTCCTTGGAGCTCGGCTCCAGAGGACTTGGGGATTGGCCCGCCGCAAAGGTAGCTTGGGAATGGAGGTCTGTGGCGCCTACCGCCGCCGCGATTTCTGCGCGGCGCTCCGGCTTCAACATCTTGTGGTACGTGATCTTGCTGCGCACCATGGCTATCCGGCGAACTAGGGGACGGCTTATGCGGGCTAGGGGATCGAAAGGTGGGAGAATGGGCTGGGAGGTGGGGTTTTGGGGCAGTGGTAACCGGCCAGCAAGTAGCTGGTGTAGGCCGAGCAGCGAAGGTTTCGGTGTGAATAGTGGTACCGGTAACTACCGGTCAATCGGTTTTGACTGTGCGGAGTTTGCAAAGCCGGACGGCTGGAGCCTGGAGAGTTGTGGGGTGGGATGGGACCAAAGTTTCGGAGTTTGACGTCGCAGACGTCTGGACCTCCCCACCCGTTCGGTCTGTGGGATTTGTTTTTTTAGATGCTGTAGGTGGGATTCGTATCCGAAAAGACTCTTCCGTGATCACGCGTGCCAACGCGCAGATCCCCTTCTCACAACCTCAATCAACTTCCGACCAAGTCTGTTTCTTTCTGAATTAATAACTGCATCCGTTTCCATGTATTTACAATGGCCCCACCTCCTCCTTTGACGATACAAGCAGCACATGGTTGCATGCACGTTGGCCCACTCTACTTTCCATTTAATCCTCGCTTGGTGAATGCGCATGGACCTTTCCATCCCCAATTAATCGCCCCCCCTGATTTTCACTTGGGTGGGGCCCGCCCTTTCCTTAATTATCAATAATACACCCTGATGAACTTACTTAATTAGGACAAGCCCAGCCGGTCGGAAATCGTGCGCTCCAACGCGCGCGCGCGTATCAAAAAAAATTGTGAAGATAACACTTGGTTCTTTGCCTTCGCGTGATACATCGATGGAAATCCCGATTATAATGACGCAGATTTTTCTACTAAATCCCATAAAAAGGCGTCCTCTTCGTCCCGCAATCATCGCGCTAATCATACTTTCTATTTGACTTCCTTCCCCATTATGGTGACGTCGACGATATCGCGATCGCTATGGCTTTGGCGAAGTGCGTTCGACGGAGCGCACCATTGAGGCAGACGACAGTCATGTCATTCGGAAGTGCCGCCTGGAAGCCGAGACAACCGCCTTCTTTGCATCCAGGAAGTCCGTAGGAGACAGCAACTGTCGTGTCACCGTGACCGTTGGATGCGACGTGACCATGTCGTTCGAGCTCGAGCTACCGCAAGGGGACTCGAATGTGACCGTGTACCCTTACACGGGCACCGGTTTACTGTCGGAAAGGCTCTTCCGCATCGGGGACCCGTCCAGCCTGTGCAACCAACGGAAATGCCGGCGTGCAGTTCGGGGCTGGCTCCGCTCATCGATCTATGTCCCAACAAAACAGAGTGGGAGACGGTCGTCCCCGACGGCGTTGTGAGGAAGATAGTCCAGGAGGTGAATCACCGGCGGTTGCATCAATGAGGAGGGTGTGACTTCAGCTTCGACATGAATGTGGACCGGCGTCATGTCGTTACCCTGCCGGCACTACGTTCGTGAAGAAGCTTCTTGGCGAGGAAGGAGCTGGTACGTGCCCGGCATGTCTCGCACACACCATCAAACAAGTAGTATAGTAGTACCACTTATCTAGGCTTTCGCTGGCCTATTGATGCACATACGAGAATTTTTAAATCATATAATGCTCTATGTACATTTGGTCTTGTCACTAATAAGTACTAGTACTATATTTGTAACCATTGAGTAACTGGTACTACATGGTGAATTTTGCGTAGCCATGGATGTCCGAGCTAAATTTGAAACACAGTCACGATCAAACGAGATGTTACCATTGGGCTCCACCACTCCACCAGCCAGAATCACCTTGGCCTATTTGATTTGCAGGATCCTCAAAACGCAGGAATCGCAAAAATATAGGATTGTTCTCTTTGGATGGGAATGGCTTGGATTGGAGTATAGGATTAGGATTGTGTGTTTGATGTCATAGGAAAGACAGATGAATTTTTAAAATACTCCTAGGTTGGAGTAGATGCAGGATTTCCTATATTAATAAATGTAGCATAATAGCTTCGTCCGTCTAGCTTACTACGGGAAAGGTCGTTTCTGGAAGAAGATGATGGAGAAGCAGATTCAGCGAAGAGTGAATTTATGGTTGCTTCGCCCGTGACTTTGTGATTTGACGCCTCATTGCTTTGTGATTTGTGATAGTAGAAGGGAGTAGACTCTGTGCTCTATGCATGCGTCCATGCAAGGGAGAAAGAGGAGAGGTTGCACTTTTTTATTCCTTCAATCAATTTGGCATCGGCGCACCACCGAGTTCCGGTTCCCTCTTTTTTTGGCTTTCGCAGCACCCTCCACAATGGTTCCCATCGATGCCAAAAGCTATTTTACCATTTGGCTACACATTGTGGATGCCCTTAAGCGTACCACTTGGTTTTGATTAGTAAAGAGGAGGTGCTTTTGCCGCGCGGAAGGCGGGGGAGGTTGGCCTCACGGTTTGCTAACATGCGGTCCCACGTGTCAGTGATGTACCAAGCCGATCCGCGTCCCACATGACTACATGAGGCACAACAACGGCAGAAGCAACTTCAGCGAAGAGTGAAATGATGGTTGCTTCGTCCCTCCAACTTATACTGCGGGAAAGCTGCAGCTTTGTGATTTGACGCCTCATTGCTCATTACTACTGCGACGCCACGACCGGGGTGCGTCCCCCCTGCTGCTCTGCACTGTTATTTGGTGCATGGCACGTGGACCCGGATGCTGGATGTCCCACATGTCGGCGAAAGGGAGTAGAACATTTATGAAAGCGAGCGCTCCTCTCTTACGATGGAGGAGTACAAGACACGGCGGCCCAGTGAACTGTAACTTGTACTGTACTACTGTACTAGTACTATGTGGTAGTCTTGTACTACTCTTGTACCACTTGGTTTTGCTGTTTCGGGCGATCCATCGATACAAACCCGATTAAACAAGCGAGGCCGGGTCTTTTCCCGCGCGGTAGGCAGGGTAATTTGGCATAGTCGGTTTGACAGAGAGACCGAGAGAAAGATGTGAAATGCTTGAATGTGTAGTGGGCCATTTTTTTGTGTCATGTGTGTGTGTAGTCGGACCTTTCAGATCACTAGATGATACTAGCCATACATTTCAACGCAATTTTAATGTATGCAACATGAATAATTGAAGTAACAATATGAGATCTAAAACTTAAAATACATATGATTTATTGTGTTAGAGTATAGTACTACTGTATTGCATAGTTGTTAGATATAACATGCGAGAACGTGTAGGGACGTACTTTTGGAGGGCCTACAGAGAGAAATTCGGCATAAAGTGGATTCAAATATTTGTATTCGTCATCATAGCATTTGTAACTCATATTTAGAGTTTATACCGTAGACGTGAATGCTTGTTCGCTCTTACGAAACCAGTACAACAATATTGGGGTGGCGTGCGCCAATTTAGGCGTGGGAGGTTGGCCTAGTCGGCTCCATGAAGAGAGCGAGAGAAGAGATAAATACACTGGCGGTCACTGTATTTGAGGCGAAAGCATAACGCAATCACTGGACTTCAGAATACGCTCATTAGGGTCACTATATACATTTGACGGTGATTATACGGTCACTCGCTCACCGTTCAACATCGTATTGCACTCTGTTGACCGGCCAAATAGTCTACATGGCACTATGTTGACTGGTTAAATTTGCCACGTTCCTTGTGGGTCCCACCTGTCAGTTGGCAAAGGAAAGAGATAAGATAAACAGAAATTTACGCAGGCGCGACAAGACTCGAACCCTTGCGCGCGAACCACCTGGTTGTGTATGTGTGTGCATGCACGTGTAGGTTGAGCACTTGAGCGTGAGCGTGTGTGTTGGTCGTGTGGTGAGTGCATGCATGCGTGCATGCGTGCATGTCTGCGTGTGTGTCGCCTGCCTGGATTTCAATTCAGTGTCAGTTGATTCCCAATTAAAGGAAGCACCACCCGTGGAGGCACGCGGAGCACCTAGTCCGCCTGTTCGCCGGGGAATCAGCGCCTCAGTGTCTATCTTAGAGGTGTGTGTGGTGCAGGAGCTGCTGGCGCCCAATCTGGAGGTCCGCCGGGCTTAAAGGGGTGGCCGGGGGCGCTACCAAGCACGGTGGTGGGGTGAGATCGAGGGGAGGGCGGGGCGGCGGAGGTAGGGGTCTGGGCCGGTGGTCGCTGGTGGTTCGAGGAAGATCATCAACAGTGACTGGTGGGAGGTAGATGAAGGCCATCTGCCTGTTCCTTGTAGATCGGACGGTGCAGAAAAATTGACTGACCTATTTGTTTTCAGTCAATTGTTATTTTCATAGGACCACATGTGGTGGTTTGCTGGAGGATTACCTGCACTTCCCAGCCATCCCTGTGCTCATATTTCAAAAGCCTAGAATCTAATTTCGTGTGCCATGCATGTTGTAGAGCTATCATATGTCTGCCGTCATTTGTTTTTGACCCACCAGCTATCTGATACTTTTACACTGCACTACTTGTGCACAAACTACACCCATACTCTCTCACTATTGTTTTATTACGCATGGGTATTTCAGAAAATCAACCACAGTATTCTAAAAAGAAAACACAGCTGTCGCTCCAGTCTGCATCGAGGATTGGAAAGGCACGTTTTGACGCTCTAAAGAAGAGTGTAGTGTCATTCGATGAAGACTGTCAACGTAGCTCTGTAGTTGATGACCCCATTCGCCATACACCAGCATCGCAGGTGCTTGCTTTAACTTCATGGTGTCATATGTGGTTGCATGTTGCATATGTGTCTACCTTGTATATTGCTTCTAAATTGGTTAAATTGCATCTGCTTAGCCATATATTGTGAATATGACATGCCTTCCTGTTTTTGGTACATACTACATATGTCTATTAACCATGTTCTTACATCAAACTAAGGTTCTTGTGTATCCCTCATCAATCACTTATGATGAGACAGTCAGACAGGTGGGTTAGTGTGAGACGCACTACTCTTTTAAAGAGTGCAGTGTCATCCTCCCCACATGATTCTCAACAAACAGCAAGGCTAGATGAAGATAGTCAACGTAGCTCTGTAGTTGGTGACTACATTTCCCCTACACCACCATCGCAGGTGCTTGCTCTAACTTGGCAGTGTGATATGTGGTTGCATGTTGCATATGGTGTCTAGCTTGTAATTCTTCTAATTTGGTTAAATTGCATCTGCTATTCTGCTTAGTTTACACATTATACCTGTTAATGTGACATGCCTTCCTGTTTTTGGTACATACTACATCTGTCTATTAACCATGTCCTTACATAAAACTATTGTTTTTGTGTATCCCGCATCAATCACTTATGACAAGACACCTTTAGTATATGCCGCTTGATATTTGTTGCATCTTGCATATGATTTATAGCATGTACTGCATCTAATTTGTTGAAACGCCATTTATTATGAGACGCTTTTAACTTGGTAGAGTCATATTGGTTGCATCTTTCATGTGGTGTCTACCTTGCATTGCTTCTAATTTGTTGAAATGGCTTCTGCTTAGTTTACACAAATAGGTGTGAATATGCCATGCCGTACTGTTTTTCGTACATATTCCATCCGTGTATCATGTGTTTGCCTTACATCCAAGTAGTGTTCGTCAGTATCATGCATGAATGAGTTCTGAAGAGTGATTTTTATTCCTTTTTCTTGTCGTTTGACTTGACAATGCAAAATCAATAAAGCGGAAGGAGATTAGCAAGGCAGTGGATGATGGTGCTCCTTCCGACCAACTGAAACGGAGGGTCTCTATAGATTCTACTCCGCCATCCTCCAAACAAGATTTGCAAGACAACACATGCATAGACAGTCAACGTAGTTGTGTTGATGATGAGCACATCTCTCCTACCCAACCATCACAGGTGCTTGCTCTAACTTGGCACTGTTATATGTGGTTGCATGTTACGTATGATGTCTAGCTTGTATTGCTTCTAATTTTGTTGAATTGCATCTGCTTAGTTTACACATTATACTTGTGAATAAGACACGTGTTCCTGTTTCTAGAACATACAATATTTGTCTATCACGCCATGTTCTTACATCAAAGTACTACTGTTGTGTAACATGCAACAATAACTTATCATAAGCCACATTTAACTTGGGAGTGTGATATAGGTTGCATCTTGCATTGTTTTCTAGCTTGTACTGCTTCTAATTTGTTGAAATGGCACTTATGACGAGACAGTTTTAACTCGGTAGAGTGACATTCGTTGCATCTTTCATACGGTGTCTAGCTTTCATTGCTTGTAATTTGTTGAAATGCCTGCTGCTTAGTTTACACATCATAGGTGTGAATATGCAATGCTATCCTTTTTTCTTACATATTCAATCCTCCTATCATGCGGTCGCCTTACATGAAAGTAGTGTTCGTCGGCATCATGCATCAATGAGTTCTGAAAAGCGAATTTTATTCATTTTTCTTGTGGGTTTGACTTGACAAGGCAAAAAAATAAGAGAGAGGAAGGAAAAAAAGTAAGGCAGGGGATGATGGCGGTCATCTGGCGCCACCGGTAAGGAGGCGCTCTAGAGATTCTGCTACTACTGCTAGTGCAGTAGAAGTTCCAAGTAAATATGATGTGCCCAACAACCCTACTCCAGCATCTCAGGTGCTTTCTCTAGCTTGGCAGTGTGATATTTGCTTGCATGTTGCATATGGTGTCTAGCTTGTATTGCTTCTAATTTGATTAAATTGCATCTGCTTAGTTTACAGATTATACATGTTAACATGTCATGTCTTCCTTTTTTTGCATATACTACATCTGTCTATTACATGTTCTAACATCGAAGTACTGTTCGTGTCTATCCTGCATCAATCACTTATGACGAAACACCTTTAACTTGGTAGTGTGATATTGTTTGGATCTTGCATATGATTTGTTGCTTGTACTGCTTGACATTTGTTTAAATACCACTTATGACGAGACACTATTAACTTGGCAAAGTGATATTTGTAGCATCTTTCATATGGTGTCTAGCTTCCATTGCATTGCTTCTAATTTATTGAAATGCCTTCTGCTTAGTTTACGCATCATAGGTCTGATTATCTCATGTCGTCCTGTTTTTCGTACATATTACATCCTCCTATCATGCGGTTGTCTAACATCAAAGTTCAGTTCATCTGAATCACACATCAATTAGTTCTGAAGAACTAAATTTTTATTCCTTTTTCTCATGGGTTTGACTTGACATGGAAAAAAGAGAGGAAGGTACACAGAATGGTAGGGGATGGTGTTACTACTCGGGAGGCACGGAAACGGAAGCGGAACAGCTCTGCAGATTTTGCTAGTACTGATAGTGCAAGAGAAGGTCGAAGTCCACCAGATAAATGTACAAACATAGTATCCCCTGCTACAACACCTGCAAAATGTACCAAAGACAAACGAACCAAACAAGCAACGACAGCCCTAGTGGTTGCAGCACCTCCTTCCACAGTACCAACATGTGCACGACTTACTCGTTCGTCAACTCTGCTAGCGGCAAGTTCCCAAGCTCCTTTGCCACCTGACACTACTTCCGAAGCACTCTTGGCACAAGAGGACTTGGCAAGATCAGATGAACCTTGTGAGCTTCAACACCAAGACGGTAGTTGATCGAGTCAAGTTACAGTTGCATGCTTCTTTATATGTAGTCTCACAGTTTGATGTACACTAACACTTCCCATGTTCGTTGTTGAACTAGCACCTAGGCGCAAGAGGAAACAGACATCAGGGATAATGCTCGACAGGTTAACTAAATCTAAAGGAGGAAGAATGGAGATCCATTTTGAGTCAGGTTTAAAAAGGCCACGTGATGCTACAGAGTCAACCAAGTTAGTATCAGAGGCAGCCGTTGCTGTTAGGTGTCATGCACGTATCCTCCCAACATGGATTCAGTACAGGAATGACAAAGACCAAATCCATTTTAACACCTTCCTAGACCATTTATTTGTAAGTATGGTTATTTTTGGAACTTAGTAATATTGTCTTGCTCTGTCCCATACTTTCTAGGTTCCTGGTAATGAGACTCCTATAATTTTGAACAGATGAGGTTCAAGTAGGATCGGCAAGATGATGCAACCAGACAAGCATGCACTCATGTTTTCAAGTCTGCTCTGCGACAGTATCGGTATAATATGAGGAAAACTCACTTTGTAGGCAAGGCTAACAATGAACTTGCCCAAACATCTCTAGTGGAAAATATAACGGATGAAGACTGGACAGCCCTTGTTAAACACTGGTCTGATCCAAAGTATCAAGTATGTTATATAGATGTGATCAGATCACATGTTGAACTCCTATTTACGCATGTCCCTCACAAATCTATCTTCTTCTAGGTGAACTGTTCAAAGAACAAGGCCAACCGTACGAAAGTGAAATTCCAACAGACGACAGGATCTCGTAGCTATATTGCACACTGCGAGGTTCTAGTAACTAGCTGCTGTTTCACTCTTTTGGTTGTGCCATATTATCAGATCTATATTGACTTGTTCCAAATGCAGAGGAAAGCCCGCAAGGACCAAAAAGAACCTAAACCAAATGCGGTGGAAATCTTCAAGGACTATCACACCAGCAAGACGAAGGGCATGACTACACCAGTCAAAGCCGATGTAGTAAGTCCTTAATCCTCAGGCCCTTTGAACTACTGGTTACTCTGACTTGTGGTGCATTGAACTGCATGGTTTGCAGCCAATGTCTATTACTCTTTTCAATTTTATACAAGTTGTCTGAATGTATCATTGCACTTTACAAGGTTTAAAAGAGAGGAACGATGTTCCTTTGCTCTTGATCTGTAATCTAGTTCCGTGTTGCACACAATGTTACAATTGCCTGTTTGTCTGATCTCAGTAGTTTTGTGATATGAATGATGTCATACTATGCTCACCGTATTATAAACTTTGTCTCTTTATCTTAGCTGTCAATACAATGTGAAGAAATAGACAATACATTAGCTATGGTATATGGTCATATGTTTGGAACCTGGTTTTATTATGTACTTTGCAGTAAAATACAACTAATATTTTACACGGGTTCACCAAAATAAGTTCTGTATATAAACCAAAGCTATTTTGTTTGGTTTTGCTGCCTCATTAATAACTTCTGTTCTGGTACTACTAATGTACAAACTCAACTTTTCAGCAAGCTATGGAACAGATGGTGGAACCGCAACAACCTCCTGAAGGTGATGAGGCAACCATAACCACAATGTCACCTCTTGCTGCAGTATGTCAGTATCTCTCCACTAACAGTGCCAAAAGCACCTTCCTGCATAATACTAGGTTGGTTGTTAAGGCAACCTCGTCCAAACTGCCTCATGAACAAGATCTGCAAGCTCGACAGAATGATATATCTGCGCTCCAGACACAAGTCCAATCCGAGACCCTTTGTGAAACAAGAACAACCATTGTTCGATGTCGTCAAGATATGCATGGTTTTGAAACCAGGCTATCAGACATTTGCTATGTTGTTCAGGAGCCTAGGAGAAATGACAGCGAAATTTATGGTGCTCCATCAGACACTACAGCATGAAAACATACCAGTCAGGTCAAATCATCCGAGCTTCTGAACTTCTGATGGTGCATTTACTTTTATGCCAACCCTCCTTTTGTTATATGGCTGTAATTTGTTTTGTTGCATTACAAAATTTGTTCTTAACGGGCAGCGACCGGCTGAAGAAAACAGCAAGCGATTTTTGTATAGTGTAGGGTGTTCCCTATATTTGCACGGGTGGCGAACTTTGATGCCTAGTGGATGTAATGTGTGCAATCGCCGTAATAGCCTAGCGTTAGTTGCTTGCTTATTTATTTCCTCGTAGTCATCTTTTTCCTCGGTTTGTTAGTGGCCGCAATAACCATGGGCCACATACGGCCCGTGGTAACCATGGGCCTGCTACCTGCTGTAGTGCCCAAGGGCCATCTACGGGCCGTAGGATCCGTGGGCCAAAAGCGGACCGCATTATGGGCCGTAAATGGGCCATAGTGGGAATGGTCCGTTTAAGGGCCCATAGCATAACGGGCCATTAACAGGCCGAAAGTCATCACAGACTTAATTCTATCGACAATCATAATGGGTCGTTAATGGGCCGGAATACATGACGGGCTGAAAATGGCCCAATGGGTTAACAGACCACAAACGGGCCGATTGTAACCACGGGCTGAATCTGGCTCATTAGCATAACAGGCCAGTAACAAACCGTAAGTAATCGAGGGCCGGAAACGAGCCCAAGATTTTATGGGCCCTTAGAAGGCCAAAAGAAAACACGGGCTGGAAACGGCCCAACTGAATCATGGGCCGTTAATGGGCTCAAAGCCGTTTACTTTTCATGATGGGCCAGAATCACCACGGGCCGTCAATGGGCCCAGAGAAACAAAAGGCCTAATATGGGCCGAAAGATGTCACGGGCCATAGATGGGCCGAAAGTGACAACGGGCTGAAATCATAAGGCACGGCCCACATGGCGCTACTGGGCCGAATTTTGAAAGGCCATAAGGGCCGTGAGTACCCGGGCCATAAATGGGTTGTATGCGAACAGGCCATTAACAGGCTTTCCTTGGGCCGGCCTGCTTACTTTTGACCAAGTCAAACGGGCCGGCCTTTTTAACGTAAATGGGCCACTATTGGGCCGTGCCATGTGTCGATGTATCATAGGTGTCTCGCGTCCAATGAATGGATGACATCTGTCCCAACGCCGAGCTGACACATGGTTCCGCCGGCGAATGAGAAATTTACACGTGGAAAATCGTTATTGGTCAGGGCTGCTAACGGGTTATCGGATCCAAATCGGAACCCGATAGCTTAACGACGACCCATTACGGTGAATGCCACGTGTCAGTTACCCTTGACGAAAACACTTCCATGACGCGACATTTATCGTCATGGAAGTGGACACTTCCGTGATGATAATTTCAGTATTGTCATGGAACACTTCTACGACAGCACATGTATGACTATCTTGATTCTGTCATAAAATTGTCACGGATGTACATGCATGACAGAAAACTTGACCTACTGTGACAAAGACGTATCATTACGGAAGTGTTTTTTTTAGTGGTGGCACTGGTTTTAAATGTTTTTACTGCCCATGTCTTAAGAATTACAATTCATTAACTTTTTTATTGCCCATTGATACGTCTCCAACGTATCTATAATTTTTTATTGTTCCATGCTATTATAGTATCAATCTTGGATGTTTTATATACATTTACAAGCAATTATATATCATTTTTTGGGACTAACCTATTAACTTAGTGCCCAGTGTCAGTTGTTGTTTTTTGCCTGTTTTTGGTTTTTCAGAATATCAGTACCAAACGAAGTCCAAATGCCACGAAACTTTTTGGAGATTTTTTCTGGACATAAGAGACACTAGAAGCTTTGGGAGAGGGCCAGAAGACAGAGGAGGTGGCCACGAGCCACCAGGGCCCACCTCTGCTCCATTTGACCTAATTCCACCTCTATAAATACTCTAAAATCGGGAAACCAACAGAGGAGTCCACGAAATACTATTTCCGCCGCCGTAAGTTCCTGTTCTCGAGAGATACCATCTGGAGGCCTTTTCCGGCACTCTGCCAGAGGGGGGATTCGATCACGGAGGGGCTCTCCATCAACCTTGTTGCCCTTCCGATGATGCGTGAGTAGTTTACCACAGACCTTCGGGTCCATAGTTAGTAGCTAGATGGCTTCTTCTCTCTTTTTGATCTTCAATACAATGTTCTCCTCGATGTTCTTGGAGTTCTATCTGATGTAATCACTTTTTACGGTGTGTTTGTTGGGATCCGATGAATTGTGAGTTTATGATCAGATTATCCATGAATATTATTTGAGTTTTCTCTAAACTCTTTTATGCATGATTGTTATAGCTTAAGGCGTTACTCCGTTCTTTATGAACTTAATACTCTAGATGCACGCTGGATAGCGGTCGATGTGTGGAGTAATAGTAGTAGATGCAGAATCGTTTCAGTCTACTTGTCTTGGACGTGATGCCTATATACATGATCATTACCTTGGATATCGTCATGATTATTTTCTTTTCTATCAATTGCCCAACAGTAATTTGTTCACCCACCGTATGCTATTTTCAAGAGAGAAGCCTCTAGTGAAAACTATGGTCCCCGGGTCTACCTTTATCATATATTTGAAATCCTAAAAATACCTTGCTGCAATTTTACTTTATTTATTTTATTTTGTATTTTTGTTCGATCTATCTATCTGTCACCATACAATTTAATCATGCAATTAACCGCCAAGGGATTGACAACCCCTTGTTCGCGTTGGGTGCGAGGATTTGTTGTTTTGTGTGCAGGTGCTGCTAACGAGTTGTTGCGTGATTCTCCTACTGGATTGATAACCTTGGTTTCATAACTGAGGGAAATACTTATCTCTACTGTACTGCATCATCCCCTCCTCTTCGGGGAAATCCCAACGCAGCTCACAAGTAGCAGGAAGAATTTCTGGCGCTGTTGCCGGGGAGACATCACCAACATCTATCAAGTACCTGCGCATAAACTTTCATCTCCTTGCATTTACTTTATTTGCCTTTGCCTCTCATTTTCATCTCCCCCACTTCTACAAAGTTTTTACAAAAATACAAAAATATTTTCCGTTAGCCCTTTGGCTTGATTTGTTCACCTTGTCATCATGACTAGCGTAACTATCCCTCCTTTGTCGCCGGATTTTGAAGTGCTTTACTTCAAACAGAAACAAGGAGAAAATCTTAAAGATGCTTGGTATAGGTTAATGGAATCCTACCGTGTTTGCTCTATAAAAGGGGATTTAAAAATTTTGCTTCGCAATTTCTATATAAGTTTAACCATGCATCATAGACAACTTTTGGACTTTGCCGCAAAAGGGAATTTTATTGAGAGTGAGGCCAATACTGCCTATGAAATAATAAAGGGTATATTGGGGATTCCACCACCACAAAAGGTTTTTGCTTTTACTCAAGAGGTGGCTCAAATATTAGACAAATTGGGTGACATGCAGAAAAATTTGGTTGAGTTGCAAAAGTCTAACGAACCTCTTAAAAATATTAGTGGAAACCTCAATCGCATGAACACTTTGATTACTCTATGCAATAAGCGATTAGATATTCTAGACCTTAAAATTGCCTCATTTCCTGAGAATAATGGGAAGCGTAAAGAGCCTCCTGGGTTTGAGAAAACTCCTACAAATATTACTAAAACCAAGGATGACAATACTTGAAACTATGCATTATGCCTAGCTAGGGGCATAAAACAATAGCGCTTGTTGGGAGTCAACCCAATGAATAAAATAAATTTTTACTTTTTATTTCTGTTCTTGTGTGTTTACATAATTATGCTACTGTTATGATTGTGTTTTTATGTTTTAATTTGTGTTTGTGCCAAGTAATGCCTTTGGGATGATTTGGAAGATAGTATAATTGATGCTGTTTGGAAAACAGAAAGTTTTGCGTCCAGTTCTGAAATTTTAATTCTGTACTGGAGCGTCAAAAAAATCTGAAATTTTTACACAGTATTGGTATATGAATTTCCCACGTTTTCCTAATTTTTCAGAATTTTTGGAGTTACATAAGTATAGCTTTTAAATATATTTTTATATACTGTTCTGTTTTAGACAGATTCTGTTTTTGTTGCATAGTTTGCTTATTTTAATGAATCTATGGATCGTATTGGGGGGTATGAGTCATGGAGAAGTTGGAGTACAGTAGCATTATGCCAATATTAAATATGAATCAATTTACTAGAGTACTTAAAGTTAAAGATTTATTTGTTATACTAACGAATCTCACGAAGGTTTTGTTGACTTTTGTGTGATTGAAGTTTTCAAGTTTTGGGCGAGATCACGATAGATGAAGGAATAAGGAGTGGCAAGAGCCTAAGCTTGGGAATGCCCAAGGCACCCCAAGGTAATATTCAAGTAAGACTCAAGCGTCTAAGCTTGGGGATGCCCCGGAAGGCATCCCCTCTTTCTTCTACCAACTATCGGTAATTTTACTTGGAGCTATATTTTTATTCGTCACATATCATGAGTTTTACTTGGAGCGTCGTGTATTATATGAGTCTTTGCTTTGTTTGCTTTTTAGTTTGTCACAATCATCTTTGCTGGACACACCTATTTGAGAGAGCCACACGTTTATCATGATTTGTTAGAATACTCCATGTGCTTCACTTAAATCTTTTGAGCTAGGCAGTTGCTCTAGTGCTTCACTTAAATCTTTTTGAGCACGGCGGTGGCTTTATTTTGAAGAAATATTTGTACTCTCATGCTTCACTTATATCTTTTTGAGAGTTGATAATAGTAATGGTAATTTGCACAAGATATGAATTTGGTCCCAAAGTGATGAATATTCAAGAGGGATATAATAAAAACGTTCATGAAAGATCATTGGATAAGATAAGTTTGATTCCTTGCAATAGTTTTGCGATATGGAGATGATAATATGTGAGTCATGTTAGTGAATAATTGTGATTTAGTAAGAATATTAGTGTTAAGGTTTCTGATTCCCTATGCATGCACATAAAGTCAATAGTTATGCAACGAAATTATATCCTACTTATGGTGCATTATTCAGTGTTAGTTATGTTCAATGCATGTTTATGACCGTTTTCGCTTTTTGGTTGGTCGCTTCTCAATCTATTTGCTAGCCTTCATTTGTACTAAGCGGGAATACTGCTTGTGCATCCAACTCCTTAAAATCCAAGTTGTGCCAAATGAGTCCACCATACCTACCTATATGTGGTATTTCCATGCCGTTCCAAGTAAATTTGCATGTGCCAACTCTAATTTTTCAAAATAATTTTCCGTTTTGTGTGCCCGTACCGCTCATGAAGCGGCAGGGGGTCGCCAATATTTTCCATGCTAGGTGTGTTATTCTCACGATGAGTGTTTATTCACTTGTCATTGCACGAGAGAGTGGCAGGTAATAGGGATGCCCAATCCCAAAATGAAAAAATAAATAATATGATGATAATAATAAATTCCTTGGAAAGTGCTGGTATGGAGGGCACCCGTGGATACGACTAGCCATGGATTGTGAAAGAATGGTAGAAAGGAAATAAACTTTATTTCTGTTTGGGAACCGCCTATAATGTGTCTAGCATGGAAGATATTGGGAATTCTTGGTCGTTTTCGTTGACAGGAAAAGCATGCCTCTCAAAATAATTTTATCTCTCTAATTTTAGCTTTGAGCTCTGGCACCTCTGCAAATCTCTGCTTCCCTCTGCGAAGGGCCTATCTATTTACTTTTATGCAATTTTTATTTTTATTTTGAGTCTCCATCTTCTCTTACAAAGCACCAACTAGAGAGCACTATTGTCATACTTGTGCATTGTGTGTAGCTAATATTGAGTGTGTTTCATGAATGGATCAATGATTGAGCATAATGGGCTAGGGATAACTTTCTTTAGCGTTGATATTTTGAAAGACATGGTTGCTTGTTAGTATGCTTGAGTATTTATGTCTTCATGTCAAACTATAGACTATTGCTTTGAATCATTCAAGTCCAAATGTCCATTCTACAAAGAAAAGAGTATATGATCAATATGATAGGTAGCATTCCACATCAAAAAATCTATTTTTATCATTTACCTACTCGAGGACGAGCAGGAATTAAGCTTGGGGATGCTTGATACGTCTCCAACGTATCTATAATTTTTGATTGTTCCATGCTATTATAGTATCAATCTTGGATGTTTTATATACATTTATAAGCAATTATATATCATTTTTTGGGACTAACCTATTAACTTAGTGCCAGTGCCAGTTGCTGTTTTTTGCCTGTTTTTGGTTTTTCATAATATCAGTACCAAACGAAGTCCAAATGCCACGAAACTTTTTGGAGATTTTTTTCTGCACATAAGAGACACTAGAAGCTTCGGGAGAGGGCCAGAAGACAGAGGAGGTGGCCAACTAGATTGATTTATCTTGCAATGGGAGAGGTGTTTTGTAATGGGTTCGATCTTGCGGTGCTCAATCCCAGTGACAGAAAGGGACATGACACGCATGTATCGTTGCTATTAAGGGTAAAAATATGGGGTTTATTCATGCGTGAGTTTACTTTGTCTACATCATGTCATCTTGCTTAAGGCGTTACTCCGTTCTTTATGAACTTAATACTCTAGATGCATGCTGGATAGCGGTCGATGTGTGGAGTAATAGTAGTAGATGCAGAATCGTTTCGGTCTACTTGTCTCGGACCTGATGCCTATATACATGATCATTGCCTTGGATATCATCATGATTATTTGCTTTTCTATCAATTGCCCAACAGTAATTTGTGCACCCACCGTATGCTATTTTCAAGAGAGAAGCCTCTAGTGAAAACTATGGCCCCTGGGTCTACCTTTATCATATATTGAAAATCCTAAAAATACCTTGCTGCAATTTTACTTTATTTATTTTATTTTGTATTTTTGTTCGATCTATCTATCTATCACCATACAATTTAATCTTGCAATTAACCGCCAAGGGATTGACAACCCCTTGTTCGCGTTGGGTGCGAGGATTTGTTGTTTTGTGTGCAGGTGCTGCTAACGAGTTGTTGCGTGATTCTCCTACTGGATTGATAACCTTGGTTTCATAACTGAGGGAAATACTTATCTCTACTGTACTGCATCATCCCCTCCTCTTCGGGGAAATCCCAACGCAGCTCACAAGTAGCACCCATCTTCTAAATTTCTTGGTTTTCCCTGGTTTTACCTACATGATCATCAAATTTCTTGGGGTAAGGGACCACATCTATAAGAATTTTACACTTGAGTGCCAAAAATGCGTGACAATAGGGCAGGGGTGGGGCTAAATTTAGACTTCAACAATTTTCTAGTGTCCACAAAATTGATTTTATTTTCGTTTAGGTCGGTCAATAAATTAATGCATGAGTAAGATAATCCTTATGGAGATGCAACAATCGTTGAGCTCCATGTATCTTTTGAGAAGTCTCTAGATAAAATTGATCAATTTCTGGAGATCCTCAAATATAAACAATTTGCCAATAAATGGTATACTTGGGTCAAGAACATTTTCTCTAGCTCCTTAGTTGTTTTGTTAAATGGTGTCTCGGAACAATTTCAAGTGCAGAAGAGGAGTAGCACAGGGTGACCATCTCTCACCTCTCTTCTTTGTCATTTGCCTTTGATTTCCTACAAACTCTGATATGATGCAATGAGCTATGGAAAGTTGGATAGGCCCTTAAGAAATTCTTGCTCGGACTTTCCTATGATACAATATGTTGATGGTACTCTCGCTATTATGGGAGCATGTCAGTCTCAGTTGAAGTTACTGGAGAAATTTTGGACTCATATGCTAATGCATCTGGCCTGAAAGTTAATTATTATATATATTTCTTGGTTCCAATAAACATCAAATCTGAAATGGTTCATTCCTTCAGTGTCTACAGGGCTCCTTCCCTTTCCTATACCTTGGAATTTCTCTAGATCTCATGAAACCCAGGATGGATCATTTTATCCCTTTGATTGAAAAAGATCAACAAAGATTGAGTGTGTTGACTTCCTTGGATATGGGGGTAGACTCTAAATGGTTAATGTTGTGTTCTCCTCTATCCCTACTTTAATCATGAGTTGCCTCAAATTATATAAAGGTACTATTACAAATATAGAAGGCATTGTTTATAGAGAGGGAAATATCTTGAAAAGAAAAATCCACCCCTGGTAGCTTGGGAACTGGTTTGCAGGCCAAGGAGCAATGAGGCTTGGGTATTTTGAATTTGGAATCTTAGAATGATGCCCTCCTGATGAAAAACACATTTGTTCCTCACTACGCAGAATATCTCATAGGTCCGTTTAGTTTGGGATACTTATTATTAGAATGGCCTCACCTGCTCAAAATGCAGACTCCTCCTTCTGGTGGAGGGATTGCTTAAATCTGCTTCCTAAATTCAAAGATATGGCATCATGTCAGGTTGCAGACGGTGCTTCTATCCTTTCCTAGAACGATAATCGGATTTGCAACAAACTGGAAGATTCATGGTCCCATTTTTTCTCTTTTGCCCTGGAGGAAAACATGACTGTCAAACAGATCATGCAACATGATCATAGCCCTGAACCTTTTCACCTTACTCTATCTGTGAAAGCTTTCTAGGAATTTGCCATCCTTCAGCAGATGCAGGGTGATTTTCAGCTGGAACCTGATCATAATATATGGAAATGTGGCTCATTTCCTTTGGAATACTCTGTCTCTTCCATGTATAAGGTTATCATTGGTGAAAAATACCCCATTGCCGCTCTCAATTAGTGATGTGACGGCGGCCCGATCTTTCGATGAGAGTGGCGATAACTATCGATTTGGTGGATTTTGACCTTGGTGATCTGGCTATACTGTACTCGATGATACGCCCGACAATCGCTAGACCAATCTCTGATGGTTATTGATCTTGCCATAGGCACAATCAACCTGAACAACGAGATTCGAATTCCTGCAAGCAACTGAAGAACCGACAAGAACAAAGGTGAATTGCAATCTGAAATTGCGGATGATAAATTGAGCACACGAAACAGATGAACAAACTGGGATTCCACTATGGATCTGACAAGGCGGTAGTCCTACACATATTGTAGATGCAAATTATAGCAATAGCTATACAATACAATAAATCCCTAGTCTAAACCTAGAAACGCTATCTATTTATTAGGGCATCTCCAACGGCAACCCGCAAATTTCCTCCCGCATCCGTCCGCGGACAGGGGGGCCAGTCCGCGGACATGGATGCGGGAGGCCATGATACGTCCCAAACGTATCTACTTTTCCAAACACTTTTGCTGTAGTTTGGACTCTAATTTGCATGATTTGAATGGAACTAACCCGGATTGACGTTGTTTTCAGCAGAATTGCCATGGTGTTGTTTTTGTGCAGAAATAAAAGTTCTCGGATGAACCTGAAAATTTACGGAGAATTATTTCAGAATATATAAAAAATACTGGCGCAAAGATCTACTAGAGGGGGGGCCACCAGGTGCCACAAGCCTGGGGGGCGCGCCCACCCACCCCAGGGCGCGTCTGGCAGGCTTGTTGGCCCTTGGCAGCTCCGTTTGCCCTAACTCCAACGCTATAAGTACCTATTCATGGAGAAAAAAATCAGGGAGAAAGAATCATCGTGTTTTACGATACGGAGCCGCCGCCACCTCCTGTTCTTCATCGGGAGGGCTGATCTGGAGTCCGTTCGGGGCTCCAGAGAGGGGGATTTGACGCCGTCATCATCATCAACCATCCTCCATCACCAATGTCATGATGCTCACCGCCGTGTGTGAGTAATTTCTTCGTAGGCTTGCTGGATGGTGATGGGTTGGATGAGATTTACCATGTAATCGAGTCAATTTGTTAGGGCTTTGATCCCTAGTATCCACTATGTTCTGAGATTGATGTTGCTATGACTTTGCTATGCTTAATGCTTGTCACTAGGGCCCGAGTGCCATGATTTCAGATCTGAACCTCTATGTTTTCATGAATATATTTGAGTTATTGATCCTATCTTGCAAGTTATATGCACCTGTTACGTGTCATGATCTGCATACCCCAAGGTGACAATAATTGGAATTCTTTCTGGTGATTGCCGTAGTTTGAGGAGTTCATGTATTCACTATGTGCTAATGCTTTGTTCCGGTTCTCTATTAAAAGGAGGCCTTAATATCCCTTAGTTTCCTTAAGGACCCCGCTGCCATGGGAGAGTAGGACAAAAGATGTCATGCAAGTTCTTACTATAAGCACGTATGACTATATACGAAATACATGCCTACATTACATTGATGAATTGGAGCTATTGTGTATCGCCCTAGGTTGTGACTGTTACATGATGAATGTCATCCAACATAATTATCCATCACTGATCCAATGCCTACGCTTTTCGCATATTGATCTTTGCTAAGCTACTTTCATTGCTGCTGCTGTTACAATTACTACAAAGCTACTTCTGTTACTGTCACTACTGTTACTATTGCTCTTGAAACTATCATACTACTATGCTATTAAACACTTTGCTGCAGATATTTAGTTCTCCAGGTGTGGTTGAATTGACAACTCAACTGCTAATACTCGCAAATATTCTTTGGCTCCCCTTGTGTCGAATCAATAAATCTGGGTGAAATACTACCCGCGAAAACTGTTGCGATGCCCTATACTTGTGGGTTATCAATATCTTTTTCTGGCGCCGTTGCCGGGGAGCATAGCTCTATTTGTTGAGTCACTTGGAATTTATATCTATTGATTACTATGAAGAATCTGAAAGATGCTAAAACCAAGATTCCCTCTATGACTAGAGGAGGTAAGGAACTGCCATCACACTCTGCACTTGATTCACCTTCTGTTTTGAGTAGGCTTGCGACACCACCACCTGCTATTCATTCTGATATGTCACAAGTTATTGATGATACTACTTCTGCTATGAATGATACTTATGATGATGCTAGTACTATGCTTGATAATACTGTGCCACTTGGTGAATTTCTTGATGAACAAATTGCTAAAGCTAAAGAAACTGAAAATGTTGAAACTCTTGAAAATTATGATTCACCCATTATGCCTAGCTCTCCTACTAGAGTTGACGTGCCCGAAACATCTGATGGTTATGTTTTTGATAGGGAGACAGCTAGGGCAATTCTTGCTTGTAATGATAGAGATGAGATTATAAAATTGCTTGCTGAGTTGAAAGAAAAATCTATGAGGGAGAGACTGAAATATGATCCTAAGTTTGCTACCTCTCCCATATTTGTTACTGATAAGGATTATGAATTCGCTGTCGATCCTGAGTTAATTACTTTGGTTGAATCTGGTCCTTTTCATGGTTATGAAACTGAAACTGTTGTGGCACACCTTACTAAGTTGAATGATATTGCCACCCTATTTGCTCATGAGGAAAAAAAATCGTTATTACTATATTCTTAAGTTGTTTCCTTTCTCATTAAAGGGTGATGCTAAGAAATGGTTTAATACTCTTGCTCCTGGTTGTGTGCGTAGTCCCCAGGATATGATATATTACTTCTCTGAAAAAAAATTTCTTGCTCATAAGAAACAAGCTGCCTTACAGGAAATATTTAACTTTGTGCAAATTGAAGAAGAAAATCTCCCTCAAGCTTGGGGGAGGCTTCTCCAACTACTTAATGCTTTGCCTGATCATCCTCTTAAGAAGAATGAAATACTTGATATCTTTTATAATGGATTAACCGATGCTTCTAGGGACTACCTAGATAGTTGTGCCGGTTGTGTTTTCAGGGAATGAACTGTTGGACAGGCTGAAGTATTATTGAATAATATATTGAGAAATGTTGATGATTGGACACTTCCTGAACCACCACCTAAGCCAACTCCGAAGAAGAGAGGTATTCTATTCCTCAGTCCAGAAGATATGCAAGAAGCTAAGAAATCTATGAAGGAAAAATGTATTAAAGCTGAAGATGTTAATAATTTACCACCTATTGAAGAAATACATGGGCTCAACATCCCGACACAGGCAGTGGAGGTAAATTCTCTCACTAGATTTGATGAAGGTGATATTCCGTATAATAAATCTGCTAGTCAATGCCTGTATGAATTTGATAATTACATCATTAAACAGGAACACTTTAATATGTATGTTAGCAATCAACTAAAACGGAATGCCATCATGATTGAACACTTGAGTGATTTGATGTTTACAACTGCTAATAATGTTAAATGCTTGAGTAAACATGCTTCTATGGTTCAGACTCAGTTAGAACAAATTGCTAAGTCACAAAATGATTTGCTTGATGAAATGAATAATAAAAAGAATGACCATGCTGTTAGAATTGTTACTAGAGGAGGTAGCATGACTTAGGATCCTCTATATCCTGAAGGTCATCCTAAAAGAATTGAACAAGACTCTCAAAGAAATAATATTGATGCACCTAGTCCATCTAAGAAGAAAAAGAAAAAGAAAAATGATAGGACTTTGCATGCTGCTAGTGAACCTGAGATAGAAAAACCTCCCAAGAATCATAATGATGCTTTTATTTCTGATGCTGAGACACAATCTGGTAATGAACATACACCTAGTGATAATGATAATGATAATGATAATGATGACGTTCATGTTGATGCTCAACCAGATAATGATGTAGAAATAGAACCTGCTGTTGATCTTGATAACCCACCTCCTAAGAATAAAAGATATGATAAAAGAGACTTTGTTGCTAGAAAACATGGAAAGGAGAGAGAACCATGGGTTCAAAAACCTATGCCTTTCCCTACTAAACCATCTAAAAACAAGGATGATGAAGATTTTTAGCACTTTGTTGAAATGCTTAGACCTGTCTTTTTGTGCACTCGCTTGATTGATATGTTTAAAATGTCTCCCTATGCTAAATACATGAAAGATATTGTCACTAATAAAAGAAAAATACCTGAAGCTGAAATTTCCACCATGCTTGCTAATTATTCTTTTAAGGGTGGAATACCTAAGTAGTTAGGAGATCCAGGAATACCTACTATACCGTGCTCCATTAAAAGAAGTTATGTTAAAACTGCTCTATGTGATTTGGGAGTCGGTGTTAGTGTTATGCCTTTCTCTTTATATAGAAGACTTGATTTGAATAAGCTCACACCTACTGAAATATCTTTGCAAATGGCTGATAAATCAACTGCTATACCTATTGGAATTTGCGAGGATGTTCCCGTTGTAGTTGCAAATGTTACTATCTTGACAGACTTTGTTATACTTGATATGCCCGAGGATGACAACATGTCGATTATCCTTGGAAGACCCTTTTTGAATACTGCAGGGGCTGTTATTGATTGCAACAAAAGCAAGGTCACTTTTCATGTCAATGGTAATGAGCATACAGTTTATTTCCCGAAGAAACAAACTTCAGTGAATGGTATTAATTGTATTGAAAAGGTTTCGACGATCACTATTGGGGGATTCAAATTTCCTCTTCCTACTATCAAAAAGAAATATGAAATTCTTATTGTTGGGGAGATGCATATCCCCATTGAGGTAACTTAGTGTTATACGAAGATTCTTCGATTTCATGCCATTCGGAAATAATTTGTTAATAAGACTTGATCAACCTTATTGATGGATTCTTTTTGAGGAGCATGTGGTCGATGAATTTAGTAAGCACAACCTTCTGTACCCACCTTTTACTCCCTGTTATTTTTAGTAGAATAAAATAAAATGCCATGATTATCCTATTTTCTGAATTTTCCGTGCAATAAAAAATGGCCCAAAAATAAAAGTTCTCAGAATGCCATGAAAATTTAGTATGATTTTTTTCGGAATATTTAAGAATTTTTGGCACTGAACACACCCCAGGGGGGGTGCACCTGTGAGCCACAAGCCCACAGGGCGCGCCCACCCACCCCCCCCGGGCGCGCCCAACAGGCTTGTGGGTCCCATAGGGACCCACTCACTTATGCCAGCCACCCATCTTCTTCTTCTTCCTCCAGAAAAAATCAAACTTGCTCCCAAGCCCGTGTTCTTGCTCATTTTGCTGTGATTTTCGATCTTCTTGCTCGGAACTCTATTTCCAAAACTGTTTTGAGGAATTACTCCTTGGTATGTGACTCCTCCAATGCTCCAATTAGTTTTTGTTCTAGTGCTTTATACTTTGCGAATTTTTGCTGTTGTGGTGACCATGTTTATGAGCTTGCATGTTGAATTTGTATGGTCTAAAGTAGTTTTGATGCATGATATAGCTTCTAGATACATGTGGGAGTAGTTGGTATCAATTTTGTTGAGTTTCTTTCACTTTTATTTTGAGTCACTAATTTTTTTAGAAAATTTCAGAAAAAGAAAATGCTCAAGTGGAGGTTGAGGGGTTCTTCGAGCCGGAACCCCAAGGAGGCTCCTAAGCCCAAGTATACACTTCCTCGTGCGGCCGTGCGAATGGCCATGCAACACGTTCTTGAGGGATGCGGGGATTTACGATGATTTCTATCATTTGGCGAACAATGCCGACATTATCCCGTTCCTCGAAAATAAGTGTGACCAGTATCTTCTCCTCACTAATATTTTCATGTAAAGCTTTCATTTTCATGCTAGGAGAGATACACCCACAGTGACATTTAATTTATATGATGTTCCCCAAGAGATGACACTTGAGGACTTTTGCGAGGTATGCAAGCTTCCCAACGAGGGTAGCCCATTAGAGCCACATCCCAGGGATGTCGCGGAGTTCATCCCTGAGGATACCGTGGGGGAGTCGAGGGGAGTTTCTGAGGCTAGGGTTGCTAGTTTACATTTCACTGTTTTGCGCTACTATTCATTATTTGCTGGGAGGTGTTTGACTAGTCGGTGGGAGAGCAGCAAACTCAGTTCGCCTGACCTTGCTATTTTGCGCCACGCTCTTTATGCTGATAGGACCTTCAGTTTGGGTGCTATGGTTGCCCGGCGGTTGCACACCAACCGTTCGAGGGGCGCTATTTATGGTGGTATTTATGCTTCCCGTCTCGCGCAACACTTTAAGATCCCTATTAGGCATGACGAGAGGGAAGAGAGGCTTTTACCCGTTATGCATCTTGACTACGAGAGTATGGTTGGGCATGACTTTATTAACAGGGGCCGTAAACGATTTCAGTATAACTTGGTATTCAGTCAGGGTACATGTGAGATTATTACTTTGCCTGCGCCTACCTTGTTTCATATTCACAGGGGCAGATACATCATCATGCCTGAGGACATTTATGCCAATTGGGGCTTGGACCAGCCCCAAGCACCTGAGCCAACACCTGAGCCAGAGCCGTACCAGGAGCCCATCTATCAGTGGGAGCCTCAGGAGGCCATTTACCAGTGGGATCCTCAGCAGCCTCAGTACTATCCAGGAGGTGCTAATTTCGACCCGTGGTCGTAGACCAACTTAGGCCAAAAGCCTAAGCTTGGGGGAGTGCGTGTTTCTCACCGACATTACATTCATGATTCACACATTCATTCCAGTTGTCGGTGTTCATCCTTTTTCATTGTATATCCATGTTAGTTTTATTTTCGCTATCTTTTGTGTGTTTGAAAAACTTTCAAAAATCCAAACAAATTAGTTGTAGTTTCTTTCCCGTTTAGTTAATTTGTAGTAGTAAAATAAAACCCAAAAAGATTTCTTGTTTCTTCTTTTACTTGTTGGGAGCTTTCCCCTGTAAATAGTTTTTCTCATTTTTCATTTTTTTTCTTCGTTAATTTGCTTTCTTCAGAAAAAACCAAAAACTCCAAAAATATTTCAGTGTATTTCTCTGAATTTCTTTTCTTTAGATTGAGTCGTCATAAGGAGAAAGACCACGATGAAAATGTTGAGTGGCTCCCATATGCTTTATTGTTGATCTAACAACGAGCCACTATTACTTTGTCTTCTCCTTTGAATAAATATTTGTAGATTCCAGCTTAGTCCACGGCACACTTGCACCATTCTTATTATTATCACATCATTCGGTCGTGCAAGTGAAAGGCAATAATGACGATATTTGATGAAGTGATTGCGGTGAAGAAAAGCTGGTATGAACTCTTCTTGTTTTTGTCTTTGTAAATATGTTTAGCTCAATATTCATGATTCAACATTATTATGAGTAAACATATTTGTGATGACAATTAGAGATCATAGTTGCTCATGCCATGCTTAAATAGCTAGGAGTGGATAATGATTTATCTTGAGTGTCAACATGCATTAAAATGGTTGTGATGTAGTATGTTAGCATGGTATCCTCCTCTGAGTAATTCGAGTGGCTTGACTTGGCACAGGTTCATGCATGTAGTTGAATCAAAACCAACATAGCCTCCATGATATTTATGTTCAGGGTGTTGATATCCTACTCATGCTCGTATTCAATGTTAATTATTCTCAATGCATGTCTATGACCGTTTTCGCTCTCTAGCTGGTCGCTTCTCAATCTATTTGCTAGCCTTCGCCTGTACTAAGCGGGAATACTGCTTGTGCATCCAAATCCCTAAACCAAAGTTATTCCAGATGAGTCCACTATATCTACCTCTATGCGGTATTACTCTGCCGTTCCAAGTAAATTTGCAAGTGCTACCTCTAAATATTCAAACGAACATCTGTTTTGTGTGCCCGTACCGCTCATGGAGCGACAGGGGCGGTCAGTATCTTCCATGCTAAGCGGGTTACTCTCAGATGAGTGTTTATTCACTTGTCATTGCACGAGAGAGGATGGTAATCGGGATGCCCAGTCCTATGCTCAAATCGAAATCATATAATGCAAACAAACTCCCCCGAAAAGTTGTTGGCATGGAGGGCACCCATGAATTCGGCTAGCCATGGCTTGTGTTGGTACGGTGGAGGGGGAGTAAACTTTACCTTTCCGCTTGGGAACCGCCTATAATTTGTTTAGCATGGAAGATATTGAAAACTCTCGGTCGTGATGTTGACAGGAAAAGCATACCTCCCAAAATTATTTTCATCTCTAATTTAAGCTTCGAGCTCTGGCACCGCTGCAAATCCATGCTTACCTCTGCGAAGGGCCTGTCCATTTACTTTTATGTTATTTTATTTTTATTTTTGAGTCATCACCCTCTCATCTAAGCACCAGTTGGAGAGCACTATTGTAATTTTTATGCATTGAGTATAGTTAATGTTGGGTGTGACCATGACTGGATATCTTCTACCCTGAATTACAATGTCTAGTCGTTGCTTGAATCTCAGAGGTGCTCTGCATTTATGTTTTGCGGTCTCAGAAAGGGCTAGCGAGATACCATGTTATCATATTATATCATGATTGTTTTGACAAAGTGTTGGCATCCGAGATATCTTATTATTGCTCGCTAGTTGGTTATGTTATTGCCATGAGTAAATGTGAGACCTAAGTGTTATCATCAATATGGTTAGTTCATAATCTTTGCTGAAAACTTGGATGCTACTTAAGTATATATACAGACAACAAGAACAAAAGAGTTTGTAAAAGTTTTTCTTTATCACTTTCAGTTTGTCAACTAAATTGCTTGAGGACAAGCAATGAGTTAAGCTTGGGGGAGTTGATACGTCCCAAACGTATCTACTTTTCCAAACACTTTTGCTTTAGTTTGGACTCTAATTTGCATGATTTGAATGGAACTAACCCGGACTGACGCTGTTTTCAACAGAATTGCCATGGTGTTGTTTTTGTGCAGAAATAAAAGTTCTCGGATGGACCTGAAAATTTACGGAGAATTATTTCGGAATATATAAAAAATACTGACGCAAAGATCTACCAGAGGGGAGGCCACCAGGCGCCACAAGCCTGGGGGGCGCGCCCACCCCCCCAGGGCGCGCCTCGCAGGCTTGTGGGCCCCTGGCAGCTCCGTTTGCCCTAACTCCAACGCTATAAGTACCTATTCATGAAGAAAAAAATCAGGGAGAAAGAATCATCGCGTTTTACGATACGGAGCCGCCGCCACCTCCTGTTCTTCATCGAGAGGGCTAATCTGGAGTCCGTTCGGTGCTCCGGAGAGGGGGATTCGACGCCGTCGTCATCATCAACCATCCTCCATCACCAATTTCATAATGCTCACCACCGTGTGTGAGTAATTTCTTCGTAGGCTTGCTGGACGGTGATGGGTTGGATGAGATTTACTATGTAATCGAGTCAATTTGTTAGGGCTTTGATCCCTAGTATCCACTATGTTCTGAGATTGATGTTGCTATGACTTTGCTATGCTTAATGCTTGTCACTAGGGTCCGAGTGCCATGATTTCAGATCTGAACCTCTATGTTTTCATGAATATATTTGAGTTATTGATCCTATCTTGCAAGTTATATGCACCTATTACATGTCATGATCCGCATACCCCAAAGTGACAATAATTGGGATTCTTTTCGGTGATTGCCATAGTTTGAGGAGTTCATGTATTCACTATGTCACTACAAGAATCTGGTAATTTGCCGTCAGTGGACCTCTTTGCCGTCAGCTTTTCATCGGGGCAGACGGCAAAGACCAAATTTGCCGTCTGCTGCTGACGGCAAAAAACAACTGACGGCAAAGTATCGAAAAAACTGACGGCAAAGAAACACTTTGCCGTTTGTGCTGATTCAGGCTGACGACAAAGCCACACTGTGCCGTCTGTGTGGCTGCAGGCTGACGGCAAAATAGTGTCACGTGGCACATCAAACGGGGTTGGAACGTTCGGAAGTTTTGCCGTCAGGTGGGCCGTCACTGTCGGCAAAAAACGGAGCTTTGCCGTCTGCTTTTACCCCACTTTCGGCAAAGACTGACGGCAAAGAGGAAAAAAATCCTCTCTGTTTTGGGAATCTGTAATCCCTGATTTTATTTCTCATTCAATTGTAAACGATATGTCCATTATATGAGGAATAAAATCTGTTGCTTTCAACAACAACAACAACAACAACAAAAAAAGAGGAAAAAAAAAGAAAAAAAGAAAACCCGCCGACCGCTTCCACACCCAACACCGACGCAAAATAAAAAAAAACCGTTCCTCTTTCGCGACCTCGCCCCTCTCTCTCTCGCTCTCGCGACCTCGCCTCTCGCTTAGGGTTCCCCGCCGCCGCCGCCTGTCCCCGCCGCCGCCGCCGCCGGTCGCCGCCTTCGCCACCGGTCGCCGCCGCCGCCGCCGGTCCCCGCGACATGGTCGGCGGGTAGGCCCTCTCCCGCCGCTCCGTCCCCGCCCCGGCCCGCGCCCTCCACGGCCAGCCCCCGCCCCGGCCGTCACCGCCCCAACGGCAACACGCCGGCCCCGGACGCCATCCTCTCCGGTGAGTTGCAATACACCCATCCTCTCCAGATTTGACATTTCCTACTGTGGTAATGAGATGTTTTTGGGCTATATGCAAAGATTAACAGGAACCTAGCAAGTGGGTGATGGAAAGATTAACAGGAACCTAGCAAAGATTAACAGGAACCTAGCAAGTGGGTGATGCAAAGATTCCCGTGCTTTAACGGCTGTTTTTTTAGCGATAATTTGCTTACTCGAAACACAGTTCCTTATTTGTTTGCTAGAGAGGTAAATGCATGTTAAGACCTAAGGAGCTCGGATGCTCACTGATTGTGTTTAATTTTCATGCTAGATTCATGTGTAGACTATATAGGTGGACATTATTTAGTACTGCGATTTAATATTCTCTGCTTTGGTAATTACTATTACTGATCATCTATAAAAAGGACCAGCATTAATATCTTTAATTCACAGTAACCTATTGGCCTCATACATGTCTTATTTTTTGTTCAGTATATTATCAAAACTGATGCCCTCCCTTTGATTCACTTAACTCCTTCCTCTTTCCAGCTCTATCCGGTGGCAGCGTCCTCGCACTTTAGGTCAAGGTCAGATCCTTCCTATTCTCTCCTACTCTTCAGTTTTGTCCGGCCGATCTCATACGTATCTACCGATCTATTGCAGTTTTGTCGACCGCTCTGCAGGGCGACGTGCTGCCTCTCGGGGTGCAATGGACTCAGCCGCGTGAAGGGAGCTTTTCTCCGCCACACCGGCGACAGGTGGACGAGCTTTCAGATCTAAATAAGGTGTCACCGGCACGCAAGGTATATTCTAAGCCATGAATCGGTCCTACTCTACTTCAGATCTTTGTTATTGCTGTTCAGATAGGAACATATGTAGTTTCTTGATTTACTGACGTGTGTGGATCCCAATGCGCATATTCTTGATGAAAAACTGTCCTTTAACCCAGTATTTGTCCTGCGGCTTTATCAAAGTCAGGCCATTAATTGGATTTGTAAACATTGCCTGTGTAATCGAGGTTCTGCTGCTGGTGTGTGTATGTTTGTGACTTGCATGGTTTTTAACTAGCAACTTGGAGTTAATAATCAATGACTTAGTGTCAAAGAGTCAAATTAATCCTTCTCAAGCGAATGTTCAGTGAATTGAATAATTTCATTAGAGGTGTGCAGTTGAACCAATCAAAATGCATGCGGAAGATGTAGTTAGCTTTCGTTTTTTCCTATAACATTCTGTCTAAGCTAACTAGTGCATCATCTTATTTTTACTAATATTTCGTTTTGCTGCAGACAGTGCACTTGTTTGGTTGGTTGATTGCTGAATGCTGATGGACCTACCGTTGCGGAGCGGATCCTGAGCGCGCCGACATTCCCTGCCCGAAGAAGTCGCTGGCCATGCCACCATCTTCTCGCCATATTGTGTTGAAGGTGTGGGAGGAGCCTCGGGCTCCAAATTTGTGGGTCAGATTTGGATTTTCGATTTTTGGCATCCGATTTCCTTTCAGTTAGTCTAGCGATGGGTGTATATGCTGATTCGTTTGGTGATAATCACCCAACAGCAGATTGGTTGCCACAGCTCGACTTGCAACAGGTGCATCCACCATGGTAACCGCCAAAACTGGTACCCTAGAAGAAACCCTCCTCGGCGGCAGCGAGGCGCAGGACGAAGTAGTCGGAGCTTGAGTGGCCGGTCCGTTCGGATAAAGTGGGAAGGCGCGGTGGCGGACCATGGCCGGAGTCCCAATTTCTGAGACACCTTTGCCTCTTCCTCAGGCTGTAGGTACACAATTTTGTCTCGCCTCCAGCGACAAGTTTACATAACAGTTCATGCCTTTTACATCTTACATCAGTGTTCCGAAAAATAGTAAACAATAAAGCACCATCTCAGTATATAACTATATATGTTTTCAGAGCATGGGAGTATAGTTTGTTCATCTCATTTTATAATTATTATTTTTTCAGGTTTTGGAGTATTGTTTGTCCTGCTTCTGTACTACTTCGCGATGCACCAACACCTTCAGATATTTGTGCATGCCTCGATGTGGATCTATGTTTGCTAACTAATCAGCCCATCAACCCATCAACCTTTGAGACTTGGATAGTTTTTATTTGAGTAAAATGCATCATAAGTCCTATAACTATTCGAGGTGTGTCAAGTTAGTCCTAAAACTTCAAAAGTGCAGATTCAGGTCCTAAAAGTTTATAAGTTGTTCATCACAGGTCCTACGCAGGCCAGACCGGGTCTGACTTGCTTATGTGGCAAGTTGACCATCGCCACGTCGTCGTGCGTGCCACGCCAGCGGCACTGTTCATAACACTGTTCATAAATCTGGAGTTTCCCTGAAAAACATAAAATTTTCATTTTCTACAAAAAAAATTCCATTAAAAATTCAACGTTGTGCACTGTTCATACTCTGGAAAATCTGTAAAACCCATTAAACTACACGGTTAGCACTGTTCATAATCTGGATAATCCATTAAAAATACACTGTAAGCACTGTTCATAATCTGGAAAATTCATTAAAAATATGCTGTAGTACTGTTCATAATCTGGAATTTTTTAGAGTTTTGGGAAAATTTCAGATTATGAACTGTGCTTACAGTATATTTTTAATGAATTTTCCAGATTATGAACAGTGCGCAGCAGTGTATTTTTAATGAAAATTCCAGATTTATGAACAGTGCCACTGACGTGGCACGAACGACGACGTGGCGATGGTCGACTTGCCACATAAGCAAGTCAGACCCGGTCTGGCCTGCGTAGGACCTATGATGAACAACTTATAAACTTTTAGGACCTGAATCTGCACTTTTGAAGTTTTAGGACTAACTTGACACACCTCGAATAGTTATAGGACTTATGATGCAGTTTACTCTTTTTATTTTGAGGAGCTTGCTTTTCTGTATATATCTTGCCAAAGTGACACGCCTGAAAAACTCTGCCTACTGGCCGACAATAAAAAGATCTGTTAAAGCCTGTTCTCGACATTTCTTTTGTTGGAATCTTGAATTGATAGAAAAATATTTCAGCTAATGTCCTCTCTATTTCTGACACTGAATAGTTATAAAGGAATCCGGTCTCATTTTCCTGCTATGCTTATTCATACAAGCTTAGCATATTTGGACTACAACTGTTTTTCCTGGAGCAATACCCGCAACTAGGGTTGGGCGTTCGGTTTATATGGTTAATATGGTTCGGTTCGTTCGGTTTTCTTTAGTTTCGGTTTTGAAGAAATTGCCACCGAAATAAGTATACAAAATTCAGACACCGAACCATATTAACCGAAATATATCGGTTCGGTTTGTTCAGTTAACCAAAAAACCGAATTACATGCACCCATCAGTCAAAGTGTCGTGACTAATGAGAAGGGGTGGGCTTTGTACAGAATGCATAAAACAATTAGTTCCATGAGCGCGTATACATACATTTGCTGGAAGGATTCACTAGCTTTTGACTAGCCGTGCATGCAAAAGAATAGTAAAATATTCCAATGAATTAAATTAATCATTAGCATAGTGATACGTATTAAATGGCCTGACGTGCTACTTATATTAAGAGATTATTAGATCTTTTTGTAGAATGCATCGAGAGACCAGAACTTGAAGAAGCCAGCAGCGAAGTACCTTTGCGCGGCCGGCCGGCTAGATGTGGTAGCAACTAGCAACTGTACATTACAGAGTAGTTTTTTCAGTAAAATATATATTAGTTAAATATACAATTATGGAGCAGCTATTGGGTTGGGCCGATCGCAAATTGGCCTTCCGGCTGTTGCGCTTGCACTACTGGAACAAACCAACCAGGATACGTGAGCGGTCGAAACCAACTAGGATACGTACATATCGGTTTCTTCGGTGAATTCGGTTTGTTAGCGATCGAAACCGAACACAACACAGAACACCGAATAGTGGCCAGCTTTCACACCGAACCATAAAACCAAACACCGAATAACCCGACAATTCGGTTAAAAAGGTTCGGTTTGGTTCGGTTTTTCGGTTTTCGGTTTCAAAGTGCCCACCCCTACCCGCAACGCATCAGCTTGCTAATGTTTTTCTATATGTTGTTGATTTTTTTGTTCGAAGTTCGTAGTCTACTTTAGTTCTTATCAGGAACTAGTTGTATGCACCTATTACGTGTTATGATCCGCATACCCCAAGATGACAATAATTGGGATTCTTTTTGGTGATTGTCGTAGTTTGAGGAGTTCATGTATTCACTATGTGTTAATTCTTTGTTCCGGTTCTTTATTAAAAGGAGGTCTTAATATCACTTAGTTTCCATAAGGACCCTGCTGTCACGGGAGGGTAGGACAAAAGATGTCATGCAATTTCTTACTATAAGCACGTATGACTATATACGGAATACATGCCTACATTACATTGATGAATTGGAGCTATTGTGTATCGCCCTAGGTTGTGACTGTTACATGATGAATGTCATCCAACATAATTATCCATCACTAATCCAATGCCTACGCTTTTCGCATATTGATCTTTGCTAAACTACTTTCGTTGCTGCTGCTGTTATAATTACTACAAAGCTGCTTCTTTTACTGTCACTACTGTTACTATTGCTCTTGAAACTATCATACTACTGTGCTATTAAATATTTTGCTGCAGATATTTAGTTCTTCAGGTGTGGTTGAATTGACAACTCAACTGCTAATACTCGCAAATATTCTTTGGCTCCCCTTGTGTCGAATCAATAAATCTGGATGAAATACTACCCGCGAAAACTGTTGCGATCCCCTATACTTATGTGTTGTTAGGCCACCATCCAACGCTGCCCGCATACATTCCAAACACTTTTTCAACAAACCGGATGAAATTCATGCAAACATGGGCGGATTTCATACAAACACGGCCGGATTTCATGCAAACATGACGGATTTCCATTACATTTCGAACATTTAGAACAAAAAACACCGAACCAACCCTAAACCTACCTATCCTACGGCGGCGGCGGCCGGCATCCAAGCCCGTGTCGTCCTCCATCCGCCGTCTCCATGAGCACCGGCGATAAGACCCGTGAAGTGAAGGTGCGGTCTCCGGCGAGGAAGAGTAGAACACGAGAGACGGACCAGCCCACATGGGACACCAGGCCCTGCCGTCTCCCGTGGCCTACTCATCCTCGGAGGAGTCCGCGCCTTGCCTGTTGCCGGTGGACGTGAGGTCGACGATGGAAATGGTGGCGCTCGCGCTGTCGTCGTCCCACCGGGCCGCCGGATAGTTCGTCGGCGGCGCGTAGGAGGCGCAGCTGGCGTTATTCTCCTCCGCGATTGCCTGGAGCTGCGGCTCGGCGGCGGCCGCTTCTAGGCGAGCGGTGGCTTGAGCGCGGACGGCGTCGTAGATGGCACGCTATTCCGCGATGAAGTTGGGGCTCGCCGCGGCCATGGCCGCCACGGCCTCCTCGCTCGCGTGCTCACCGTAGATCTGGCCCTCCGCCAACCGGTGCTGCTCCAGGAGGAACTCCTGCGCCTGGTGGAACGCCGACAAAGGCGCCGGCGTAGGCTGCACCTCCGCCATGGCGGCGTTGTAGTGCGCCTGCGCCTGCTCCATGGTGAAGCCGGCATGCACAGGAGGCGCAGGAGCCGGGGCGATGTCGTCGGAGCCCGTCTCCATCGTGGTGTTGGCCTCGTCGTCGGAGACCTAGGGCGAGCTGGCCAGCAAGCCGGCCTCGATCCGCCTGGCATGGCGGCTCTGCCAGGCGGCGGCAAGGGCGGCCATCGCGTGCTTCATCTCAGTGGAAAGGCTCTCCCACAGAGCTTCGCTGCCTGCAGTCATGGCGGATGCAGTGCAAGGGAGGAGGATGGGGAGCGGCTTGTGTTGTGGAGTGGAGTTAGCCGGGTGTGGCCGCCTTTAAATAGCGGATTCCGGTGAGGCCACGCGTCCGGGTGCGTCAATGCGCGGTGCCGGAGTGGGTTTCTCGGCCGGCGAGTCTGCTTAATGGCAGCATACGGACGGACGTGGCATTGAAGGGGCGTGGGCGTGGTAGATATCCATCCCGTCCCGTTCGGTAAACGCTTCTCCGGCATTGAACAAGCGCGGACACCGGAGATGCGTCACGGGCGGCGCCCTCGACCGACGCGCCGCTTCAATGGCGGAGGCAGTGAGAGGTCGCGTCCGTCCTGAGCCGTCTTCAATGTGGAGCGGCGCGCTCTACAGCGGCAAGAATGCGGGCAGCTGGCGCCGGACGGGAACGCGCGCGGGCGAGGGATGGTGGTTTGGGTGGGCCAGGGCGGTCAAAAGCGAGCTTGGCTGCGGTCCGGACTCCCGCAAAGCTCCCCCATGTTTGTCACCGGTTCGTGGGAGAAAACGCGTCCGGATCATGCCGCGATCCAATACAAGACCGTGTTGAATGATTTCCACGGTCCGGACGGATGTGGGCGGTTGGAGTGTCGGTCGTTGGAGCCCTTATTGCGGAGTCTCATCTGGAACTGATGCATGGTGGACGGCGGAGATCAATGATGATGTCGTACATCTGCACGTAATTCTTCTCCCGTACATGGCCTTGCATGGCAACACCGCGCCCATGACATGACCGCATGGTACATGGGCCAACTCCATGCATGAACGGCATTGCATGTTACGCCATATGCATGCAAAGTTTGCATGCATGCCTGCGTTGGTAACAAGGAGCATGTGTGGCATGATCCACATGCCACCATTTGAATATTTGCATGCGTGTCCATGAAGTCCACGGTTGACTAGTAATATGACTGTTTGTTCCTCTTCTCATTTTGCAGCACGATCCACAGGTTGGCCGCCATTTGAATATTTGGCATGCATCTCCATGAAGTCCACGGTTGACTAGTAATATGACTGTTTGTTCCTCTTCTCATTTTTCAGCGAGGCTTGTAGAAATATTCTACAATTGGGCATGAAATATAAATAGGTGAAGTATTTTTGTTGTTCATAAACAAATAAATTATTATATAAGTTTTATTAGGATTCACCTGAAAATAATGTATTTGCACAATATATTCAGTCGTATCCGAGGTAACCATGTCCACATAAATTAGCTTTGGAAGTCTTACTGCAAGAAAAAAACACAAAGATTTATTTTGACTGCTCATATACAACAGATTGAACAGAAGGGCAACCGCAAAAAAAAAATCCTCATTACACTTGTGTGCTATGTGGGGACCTAGCAACTGGATCAAGAGATCATTTTTTATGAACCTCATCAAAGGGCGGGGAGCTCCGCATCGCATTAAAGAAGAAGAGAGTTGGTCCAGTTAATAGGGGAAACCAGATCCAAAACCATTCCCTCTCGAAGCAGGCTTGCGCCCCGCTATATTAATATAGCAAACACCCGGTACTGCCAACGATAGGTGCTGGGGCAGAAGCAGCACAATCACGTCCAAAAGAAAAGAAAGAGAAAATACAAAAGGAACGAATGCCAACAACGGTGGATCAACAAAAACGAAGAGGCCTCGCGACCGTTGCGCCCACTAGAGATCTCCCACCAAGCTCCTAGACTCCGAAGCGTCAGTACCAATCAACACCTCCAAGAAGGGACGCGACGATGACGACGCTGCTGCCAAGGGTTTCCCCCGGTACACAGCGAGGAGAAAGGAAGGGTAGCACCTGACGTCCTCCAGGAAGGTCCGGCGACACCCTCAGGCACCACAGCGTCGGTGTCGGACAGGCCGACAGGGATTTCTCCCGATCCCAACCATCACCCCGGGCGCTCCGGAGCACTCCACCATACCGCCCATCACCCTGCGCGAGCACGGTCTTGAAGCCACCCATGCTGTCTCACCACGGCACCGAGAAGTGAGGTCTGCACAGTGAAGAAGAAGAGCCGGGACTAGGGGCAGCAGTACCATCGGCCTGCGGGAGGGCCCGACCTCCACCGTCAATGACGGTAACCGACTGGACGCACCAGCAGGAGCAAACCAGGCCCGTGGGCCCATAGGCCCGACCGGGCCTTGAAATGCCTGTAAAGCTCCCGCCGGCGCGCTGTAGAAAGCATGCCGTTGGCGTCGCCGCCCCCCGTCCAGCCGCCCCTCCTCCTCACCGCGCAGGACGCAGCGAGGACGCGCCGGAGCCGGCCCGCTAGGACCCAGATGGGGCTCTAAGGGCCCAGATCTGGGCCAGGGGCGCGCCGCCAGCCACCCCGCACCACCAGGCCGCCCCACCACCACCACGTCGGCCACCGCCACCAGGTCCCCGGACCGCAGCTAACCAAGCCGCGCCGCCACCAACCCCCTGCCCCGGGAAGGAGAGCCGCGCACGGGTAAAGGAGGTCCAGGGGCGCCCGCCGGCGGCGGCGGCGGGAGAGGGAGGAGGAGGGGGCTGCGCGCCGCCCCGGCCGCCTCCTGGGGAGACGGCGCTAGGGCGGGGTCGGGAGGGGGAGTGAAACACTGTCTGTGCTTATCGACCATCCAAAACCATTCCAATGTCTCTTTTCTTTTGTATGCTGGCAATATCTCTGCTAAGGATGGTTACCTGGGCTAGGCCATATTCAAGACCAAATTCAATCCATGAGATCCGCTCTCCAAGTTCCATTTTCCATGGAAATCATTGTTTCTGCTGCCTAGGCTATCTAGATCGCTAGGAACTATTTCATCTTCAAGGGCATGCAACCAAATGCTTATTCTTGCTTAGCCAACTTCAGACAAAGATTTTGCTTCTGATTCAAAGCCAACCGTAAAGAATATGAAGGATATGAATCTTGGGCGAATGCATTTCGCTGATTGTACTTTTCTTAGACCTTGTTTTATTTTAACTGTACGGACTTCTCCTTTTTCTTGAAAATCTAAAAAATAAAGTAAGAAGAAATCCATTCTGGTTCTCTACAAAAAACTTTGTGTTCACTGCACAAAATCATGATTATACATTTTGGCAGAAGCAATAGTTCACATCCACATCATCCGAGATAAATGATGCATATCATCTACACCAATCCAAGCAAGGATCTCATTCTTGTGATGAAACCAGAGAGGCACTAAATGATGTGTATCTGGTACATGTATTGGTTTAGTAGGAGTGTGAGGAGTCTATCTATTTAAGACACGACATCCAAGCGAAGAAGGATCATTGTGCTAACTGCAAAGGATATGAGTCTTGGGCCAATGCATTTCGCTGATTGTACTTTTCTTAGACCTTGTTTTATTCTCGGGACAATTTCATTTTTGCCCCTAGTTGGAACCTATCCCTGGGGTTTGCCCTTACTTTTCAACTCTGCTTAGTTTTGCCCTTAGATTTGCTTCCGAGGTCGTCCGAATGCCATTTGACTGTTTGACCATTATTTAGAATATTCACGCATAATTCATATGAACTCAGAAAAACTCAAGTAAGATATCAAAATGTTCAGGAAAACATTATCTTTATGTGCATGTCATTTGCATTCGGGAAAAAAGTACCATTTAAACTACCTGAGGATATCAATCCTATTAAACCAAAAAAGGCATAAACAATACTTTTTCATGAATAATAATCACATGCACATATAAGTGATGTTTCTAAACATTCCGGTATCTTATTTGCATTTTTCTGAGTTCATATGAATTTTCATATGAACTCGGAAAAATGCAAATAAGATATAAAAATGTTTAGAAAACATCACCTATATGTGCATGTCATTTTATTCATGAAAAAAATTGTTTATACCTATTTAGGTTAAATAAAGTTAATAAATTAATAACCTTGGGTAGTTTAACTGATACTTTTGTCCTGAATGCAAATGACATGCACATGAAGTTCATATTTTTCTGAACATTTTGATATCTTATTTGCATTTTCCTGAGTTCATATGAATTCGTTCTGAATTTTCTAAGTAGCCAAATGGTCAACGTGCGGTCAAAGGGCATTCGAGCGACCTCGGGGGCAAATCTAATGGCAAAAGTGAGCAGAGCCGAAAAGTAAGGGCAAAACCCACGGGCTTACACAACTAAGAAAAATAAATGCAATTGTCCTTTATTATTTGTTTTATTTTACCTGTACGAGCTTCTTTTTTTTTTCATTGAAAATCTATAAAAAAAATACAATAAGGAGAAATCCCTTCTGGTTCGCAACAAAAAACTTAGTATATCTTCGCTGCACAAAATCATGATTGTACATTTTGGGAGAAACAATAGTTCACATCCGCATCATTTGAGATAAATAATGCATATCCACTACTCCAACTCCAAGCGAAGGATCTAATTGTTGTGATGAAATAGACTCTAAATCCGAAATTCACTAAATGATGTATATCTAGTACATGTATTGATGTAGTACGAGCAGGAGGAGTCTATATATTTAAGACACGACATCCAAATGGTGCGTATCTGATACATGTATTGATGTAGTATGAGCGGGAGGAGTCTATATATTTAAGACACGATATTCAAGCGAAAAAGGATCATTGTGCTAACCGCAAAGGATAAGAATCTTGGACCAATGCCTTTCATTGATTGTACTTTTTTTAGACCTTGTTTTATTCTTTCTTTTATTTTACCTGTATGAACTTATCCTTTCTATTGAAAATCTTAAAAAAAAAGAAGTTTATCAAAAAAAGGAAAATCTATATAAAAAATGAGAAATCCTTCCTGGTTCCATACAAGAAACTCTGTGTATCTTCGCTGCACAAATTCATGATTATACATTTAGTTCACATCCACGTCATCTGAGATTGAGATAAATGATGCATATCCACTACTCCAACTCCAAGAGAAGAATCTCATTGTTGTGATGAAAGAGATTAAATGATGCATATCCTACATGTACTGATACAGTATGAGTGGGAGGAGTCTATCTACTTAAGACATGACATCCAAGCCAAGGATCATTGAGCTAATCCAACCACACATTAGCCATGTCCAGTGTATACGCTTGCATGTTGTGCTTCTTCCTTGCCGTGCTAAATTCGGTGAGCCTCGCCCTTGGCGCCGCCGGAAGCAGCGGTGCGGCCGGATTCAGCCTGCCCCTCGTGCCCCACTACCGCACTGCAGCCGGCGTGAACATCACGTCCATACGCCCCAAGATGATCCCATATTCGGGGCCCATATACAGCGTCCGTGTCGGCACGGCAGCGGCGAAACCCAGCACTTCTACAAGCTCGCGCTGGATCTCGTCCGCCCCCTGACGTGGATGAGGTGCCAGCCATGCACACCGGAGAAGAAGCAGGACGGCTCCGTCTTCAACACCGCCGTCTCCCCTCATTACCACTTCATTGCGTCCACAGACCCTCGTTGCACGGCTCCGTACAAGCGCGCCGGCCAGGGGCAGGGCCGGTGCACCTTCGACGTCAAGTTCCAGTACGAGGGCTCAAGAGCGCACGGCCTCCTTAGCACCGACGACTTCGTCTTCGACGGCAGCGGCCCCGGCAGCCCCATCAGCGGTGTGGACGGCCTTGTCTTCGGCTGCGCGCACACCACGCACAACTTCATTAACCACGACGTCTGGGCCGGCGTCATGAGCCTAAACAGACACCCGACCTCCTTCATCCGGCAGCTCTCGGACCGCGGCCTCGCCGCCTCGCGCTTCTCCTACTGCCTCGCCGGCAAGGAGCACGACCACCGGCGTGGCTTCCTCCGGTTCGGCGCCGACATCCCGGACCAGTCGCACGCACGGAGCACAAAGCTGCTGCACGGGGAACTCGCCCAAGGAGGAGGCATGTACTACGTCCGCCTCGTTGGCATCAGCCTGGGCGGGCGAAGGCTCACGGCGATCACGCCGGCGATGTTCGAACTCAACCCGCACAGCCTCCGCGGCGGGTGCATCCTTGACGTTGGGACGGAGTACACCTTGATGACCCCGGCCGCGTACCATGTCCTTGAGGCCGAGGTCGTGGCGCACATGCACAGCCGTGGGGTGCACCGCGCGACTGTGCCGGGGGTGCAGAAGCTCAAGCTCTGCTTCCACGGGACATGGCTGAGTATCCACAGACACTTCCCGAGCGTGACGCTCCACTTCGACCCGGAATCGGCCGTGCTCTTTATCAAGCCGGAGCTGCTGTTCGTGCCGGTGACGCACGAGCATACCCACTACGCGTGTTTCGCCGTCCTGCCGTACGCAGAGAGGACGGTCGTAGGCGCGGGGCAGATGTTGGACACGCGCTTCACGTTTGACCTCCAACACTACCGTCTCTTCTTTGCTCCGGAGGATTGCCATCTAGACACTAGCGCAGTTAGCTAGCTAGCTAGCTACATCCCTATATCATCAGTTCGTGCAAGACTTATGTTAAAGTAATAAATAAATGTTTTTTACAATAGTACAGACGCAGACGCTCAAGAGAAGAGAAAACCGACGCTCAAGAGACGAGAAAACCGATTTATGGGGAAGTCGGGGCAAGGAGCTTCGGCCCACACAGGCTAAAATTGACAACACAGAACACGACCATCGAGCTAAAAAAGAAGAGAATAGTTCATATTAGAACCATGAATCTACTATTCTTAAATAGTTGATCCTCGGTAAGTCTAATTTTCTCATCATGCGGCCTTCCACCTCATCAGGTGTGTCATGTCAGCATCAACTAACACTATTTTGCAACCCCATGCAAACCGCATGCACACTCTTTATTTACACATAGTGCAAGTATAAAACATCTCTACATTAAAACAAATAGTAGCTCTTGATTTGAATCATTTTCTTCATACATAATACATATGAAATTAATCTTCAAATTCCCGCCGCAACGCGAGGGGAAATCACCTAGTTACCACTAAAGTCTAAGATACAACCCAGACTTCAAAACCATCTACTTTACAACCTCAAACTTTTAAAATCGGACGAGAATCAATCCTGGGCCGGTTTCAACCCTATTTTTATTAGTCAAATGCCTAGTCAGCATCCAACCAAAAACTTCAAAACCGTCCACTTTACAAACTCGAACTTTCAAAACCGGACAAGAATCAACACTGAACCAGTTTTAACCTTTTGGTTTAGTAGTCAAATGCCTAGTCAGCATCCCTGGCATTTGACTAGTCAAAACAAGTCAAAATCGTCATACTTTACAACCTCGATCTTCAACTGGACAAGAATCAATCCTGAACCGATTTCAACCCTGTTTTGACTTGTTTTGACTAGTCAAATTGTCTAGTCAAAATCCAGGGTTGTATCTTAGATATTGCAGCAACTCAAGACCGTAATATGGACTTCTCTCAAAAAAGAAAGAAAAAGTAACAACTCATCCATAGGGGGTGAATCCTGTTTGCTGCTATTTGTGGTTAGATATCGCCTATCCGCATAACAGGAGCGACTGATGGGCCGGTCCATTTCAACGCTCGGGGACATGTTCTTGAGGCGTTTTGGGGGAAAAAAACTCATTTTTCTGTTTCTTCTGTTGGCTTTTTCCAGTCCTTTTCTTTTGGTTTTTTCTTTTCATTTCCTTTTGTTTTCTTTTTAAGACCTTTTCAAGTACACATACATTTTTCAAAATTCTAGAATATGCTTCCATGTTTGTGAACAATTTTTAAAATGCATGAACATTTTTCAATTTGAGAACATTTCCCAAAGTCACAAATATGTTTTCAAATTTTTGAACATTTTTAACTATTTTTATAATACATTTTTTTAAGCGTGCTTTTTTGCAATTTGAATATTTTGTAAAGCCATTTTTTTTAAATGTGAACAATTTGAACATTTTTTTAAAACATGTAGATATTCCAAGCGCATTTGGAATGAGGTAAAGGCTTGGCTTGGGTCGACATGGTGTTTATCCACGGGCAATGCGAGGAAGGGCATGACATCTCTCCTTATGCTAGTGTCATGGAAAATTTGGAATGAGAGAAATGGTAGAGTTTTTAGAAAACTTTCCTCAATGCCAACCGCGTTCACTAGTAAGGTAAAGATTGTGGCTAATCTTTAGGGTTTGGCCGGAGCTAAGAATTTGAGATACTTGATGCTGCGAGAGCAGTCTTAGGCCTTGTTTGTTTCAGCTTTGATCTGATTCGAATCACTTAGGGATTCACTTTAGTGGCAAAGCTAATTCACAGTTATATAAGATCATGTTTGTTTCAGCTTTGATTGGATTCGAATTACCTGTAGATTCGCTTTAGTGGTAAAGCTGATCGCCACCGAAGTACACTTTGAGGTGCTTCAACAAATTGCACTAAAAATGGCCCAAATCCAGATTCAGCTTCATTGGCAAAGCTGATTTGAAATAGCTGTTTGTTTCAGATTCCAGATTCAGTTTCAGTGGAAAATCTGGCTTCACTGGTAAAGCTGATTCGAAATAACTGTTTGTTTCAGATTCCAGATTCAGCTTCACTGACAAAGCTGATTCTGGTCCTGAAGCTCAAACAAACAGGGCCTTATTGTCCCCGGCCGTATATCGGTCACTTTTGCAAAGCTTTTGTATACTTTTAAAAAAAAAATGCAAATCGAAAAGGCCCTGAAGAACAGGTGTTGACATGAAGCATACATAGATAGCCCGAGCCGCTAGCCAACCTATGGTTGTGGTCACTGGCGGAGGGCTCCGGTGGGCAAGGTATGGCACCCGCCATACCTTGATTATTGGCAAAAAAAAATTATACCTATGTATCTATCCACTCCTCTGTATCTATCGCTTTTGTACTGGACATCGGCTCGAGCAAACCCAGCGGTGGCCTGATGGGGCTCTGCATCGAGCGCCCACGTAGTACCTAATAAAAAAAAGAAACGAACGCCCACACGGCCACACACACAGACCGACGCGACCAACTCCACCCACCCAGACCCAGACTCGACCAAACCTAGCGCGGCGGCGGCGGCTGGCCAGGTCGCGAGGACCAGGCGGGCGCGACGACGGGGCAGCCGACGGTGGCGGCGGGCTGGGGGTTTGGAGGGCTGCGGCACAGAGGCGGCTTCAGCGGCGGGCGGCGGCTCCAACGGCGCAGCAAGCGGCGGCAGCAGCAAGTGGCGGCTTCAGCGGCGGCTCCGGCGACGGCTTCAGCGGCGCGGCGGCTTCAACGGCGGCTCCAGCGGGCGACGGCCACAGTCGGGGTCAGGGATTTTTCTGGTAATCCCCACTTCCCCAGTGACATGGTCGGCTTCTCTGAATGTTGCTGAAACATAATAATCTGTCTTAGTCTGCTCTGCTCCGAACTCTGAATTTTTTCTTCTGTTAATTCTCTGATTATATACATGAATGTGCAACAATTTCTCATTTTTGCTAGTGTACTGTCCAGATTTAGAATTTAGAATTTAGAAAGTTTGCTTATATTCATTCATGCTAGTGTACTGTCCAGATTTAGAATTTAGAAATTAGATGATTATATACACTCCTCTGATTATATACATGCAAGCTAATAAGATGCCCAACCGGCACAGTTCTGTCCAGATTGCCAGAAGATGGAAGGAAAGGGGAAGGGACAAGCAAATCCAAAGAAAAGGGGAAGAGGTAATTTCTCATTTTTCTGAAATTTTGTAGCAATTTTGAACAGCAGCTTGAAGCCTTAAATTCAAGCAGATTTTAGTGATATATTAATCTTGTCATTGCAGATTTGAAAAAGTATTTTGAAGTGATTGGTAGTGGCAGCAGCTCAAAAACGAATCCAAGCACCCGCGAAAGTGTCAATATTTCGGCAAATGTCAATCATCAAGATCAAGTGACATCCATGGAAGTAGATCATGAAAATTTGATGCCAACCGAACAAGTGGAGGAACAAACTACAGATTCCGTCGAAGCTATAGTGGAAGAGAATGTTGAAGTTCACGGGGTTGAAGGTATAACTATTTTTAGTGAAGATTACATAAATGGTGATCCAGGACTTCGCATTCCACTAGATAGCTTTGCCCCCAACATTAGAGATGATGTTAGATTTGCTTATATACGAATGGGTGCAACTCAACCAACTAGTTGCACTTTCCCCCCAAATAGAGATGGAAGATGCTTCCGGCCACAATGGTATAAGGACTTTGATTGGTTGGAATATAGTGTAACAACGCATAAGGTTTATTGCTTCTGTTGCTATCTTTTTAAGCATGACCGAATGGATGATAAATTTGGGCATGATGTCTTCTCCAAATTTGGTTTTGACTGTTGGAAAAATGCGGTTGCGGCACTTCGTAAACATGTTGGTGGGCCATGTAGAATCCACAATATTTCAAAAACAACATGTGATGATTTTAAAAATCAAGGGGCAAGTGTGAAAAGTAATGTTACAACTTACAGCCAAGGTTCACTAGTCAAGTATGAAACTCGTGTGGATACATCTTTGGGCATTGTAAGTTATCTAGCATTGCAAGGTGAACCATTTCGTGGACACGATGAATCCAGTTCTTCTTTGAACAAGGGGAATTTTTTAGAGTTGCTTGATTGGGTCAAAGAAAGAATTCCAGAAGTGAAGGTTGCATTTGATGAGCTATGTCCTAAAAATGCCAAAATGACTTCCGGGACAATTCAAAAAGACCTTGTCAAGCATTGTGCAACTGCAGTCACCAAAGTAATCAAAGAAGAGATGGGTGACTGTCTTTTCACTGTTCTTATTGATGAGTGTCGTGATATATCGGTGAAAGAACAAATGGCCGTGGTTGTCAGGTACGTATTGAAGCATGTTAAGTGCCTATGTGTTTTTTTCCTTTTGTTATATGTAGAGTGGGTTAACTAATTATCTGTCTACTTCTACAGGTATTTGAGCAAAAAAGGAGAGACCGTTGAAAGATTTTTAGCTATTAAGCATGTCCCAGACACAACATCTGCCTCTTTGAAGAAGGCTTTGTTGGAGGTTTTTGCTAAACACGGTCTAGTTGTTGCAAGACTACGAGGGCAAGGATATGATGGGGCATCTAATATGAGAGGAGAATTCAATGGACTTCAGAAGTTAATTCGAGATGAGAACCCATATGCTTTCTATATCCACTGCTTTGCCCACCAACTGCAATTGGTAGTTGTTGCTGTTTCGAGATGCTGCAAGGGTGTTGAGGATTTTTTTGAATATGTGACCATGATTGCCAATCTCAGTACTTCATCTTGCAAGAGGAAGGATAAATTGCTTGACAAGCAAAAAGATGTTCTTTTGGATAAGATTGAGAGAGGTGAGATGCCCACAGGAAGAGGGAAAAATCAAGAAACATCCTTGGTCAGACCTGGAGACACAAGATGGGGATCTCATTACACAACCTTATCTCGCATTGAATCAATGTGGGATGCAGTCATAGAAGTTTTGGGCATTGTTGAGGATGATGTGCGTGTTCCATGTAGGGCAGGAGGTTTGGTTCATCAAATGGAGACTTTTAGCTTTGTGTTCATCCTGAAGATGATGCTAAAAATCCTTCGTATCACAAATGATTTATCTCTTCTATTGCAAAAGAAGGATCAAAATGTTGTTCAGGTATGTGAATATGTGATGGATCATGTTAGATGTATCTAGTATGGTTGATATATTTTGTTCATGTAAGCATACATGCATCTAAAATTGTAATTATCTCATTTCAGGCAATGTCATTGGTTACGGATGTGAGAACACGCTTGATCAACTGGAGAAATGATGGTTGGGAGCCACTCTTGGAAGATGTCAAAGCCTTTTGCACCAAAAACGACATTCCAATACCAAGTATGGATGACATCTTTACAAAGTGGGGTAAATCAAGAAAAGGTGGACGAAACAATGTCACGGCTGATCATTTTTTTCGTGTGGACACCTTCTATGCTGCTATAGACTCCATCACCACGGAGTTTGATCATCGTTTCAATGAGGTATCTTCAGAGCTGCTCCAGAACTTCTCTTGTCTTGACCCAAGAAACTCATTTTCTAGGTTCAACCTGAATAAGCTTGCTAGGCTCACAGAGATTTATCATGATGATTTCTCTGACTATGAACGTGAACATATAGAAGATAACCTTGATCTATTCATTATCCATATGAGAAGAATTGAAGACTTTAGAGCTTGTCATGATATTGCAAGCCTAGCTAAAATGATGGTTGAACTTGAAAGGCATGTCATGTTTCCTACTGTTTATCGCCTCATTGAATTGGCATTGCTACTACCGGTAGCGACGGCAACTGTTGAAAGGGCCTTCTCATCAATGAAAATCATCAAGACTGAGTTGCGCAGCAAGATGACCGATGGTTGGCTTAATGACTTGATGGTTAGTTATATTGAGCGAGAGATCTTCAAAAGTATCGATCTTGATAAAATTAAGCAAGATTTTCAGAATGAGGGTAGGGCATTGCCATTGCCTGGGTCTTCTAGACGTCATTGAAAGCTTCATTATCGGTATGTTTTAGGTTGTTTTCCTATTGAAACATGCCTACATTTTCAGTGTATTTGGTTTTTGGTTGTAATGTGTATTGACTCTTTCGATTTGCATCAAAAGAATTCTTTCCTTAAGACTTCGCCACACCTTAATTTTTTTCCGTCCTCCGCCTCTGGTTGTGGTTGGGAGGACAGTGGTATACCCAGCCCACCAGAGTTCAAGTCCTACACTTGACACTGATGCTCGCACTATTTCTGTATTTATTTCGGGCCTTCCGACAATGCGCGTTCAGTGGGAGGAAACGTTCCCGTCGACTACGAGGACGTCTGTGGCGACTTCGTCAATCTCAAGATGATGTGCCGTCTCAGTCTCTCGGAGATGCTCATAGGAGTAGGGTGTGTACGTGGATTCATAGGGGTGAGTGTATGTGCGTATGCATGAGCTCATGCATGTGTACTGTGTTAAAAAAAAATAGCCCGAGCCCAAAGTCGGAATTGGTTGGGCTGTACCGAACTGCACACTTCCTGTAGCTAGCGCACCACAAATGGAAGCAGAAGACGTGGCAGCAGCTTGAACCGAAGAGCACCGCACCCATATGCGGATGGACATTTTCGCATCTACTGTAGGTGAGGTGCATGCCCCCGCGCGCGCGTACATCCAGCTATTTGTTGGCACACAAACACCAGAACCCGTCGCTGCCGGAAATCCGACTCCCATCCGAAGCCAAATGGTGCCCCCTGTGCGCGTTACCATTGGTTCCTCACTGGCTGTCATGCACGCACTTTACGACCCAGTAAACAGCCGGCAGCAGCCTCCGTCAATCAGTGTCATCCTCGTCAACTCCACCCGTGCGATGCAATGGCGCGCGCGCTTTATTTATAGTGAACGAACCGCGAGGCAATGCCACCGCCAAGAGCACACTGCGATTCCACGGAGCCAAACACCAGGGGAGCAGTTTGTCTAAGCTACGAACGAGCCTACGATCGATACTTACGGCTGATCGATGGCATCGGCTAGCTCAATGGTGCTGTTGATCGCGGTGGCCCTCGCGGCAGCGGCGCCGTGCGTCCTCTCGGACCCGCCGCCGCTCCAGGACTTCTGCGTGGCCGACCTGAAGGCCGCCACGGCGGTCGACGGGTTCCCCTGCAAGGCGCCGTCGACGGTGGTGGACGACGACTTCTTCTCCGACGCCATGGTCGCCGCGCCCCGCACCGACACCAACCCCTTCGGCGTCAACTCCACGCGCGCCACCGTGTCGGTCTTCCCGGGCCTCAACACGCTGGGGCTCTCCATCACGCGCACCGACCTCGCCCCGGGCGGGCTCAACCCGCCGCACTCGCACCCCCGCGGCTCGGAGCTCGTGCTTGTGCTCAAGGGCGAGGTCATGGTCGGGTTCACGTCCGCGGCCAACCGGCTCTACTCCAAGGTCATCAAGGAGAACGAGCTCTACGTCGTGCCCCGCGGCCTACAGCATTTCCAGCTCAACGTCGGCACCGGGGACGCCGTGTTCATGGCCATGTTCGACGCCCAGTCGCCCGGCTTGGTCACGCCGACCCTCGGGCTCTTCGCGACCAAGCCGGCCATGCCCATGGAGGTGCTCACCAAGACCTTCCTCATGGGCGAAGACGAAGTCAGCGCCATGACATCGAAATTCGCTGGCTTCTGATCGTGAAACACAAGTGCTCTTGTAGCAGTTCAGCTGCTAAATTGATGGTGCTACGCAGTGGCCAGTAGTCCGGTGCTCGTTCTTTTGCGTGCGTGCGTGCGAGTATTCGTTCGTTTTTTATCAATAAGCAGTGTATGTCAATGTATTACTCCCTCACAAATTGGATGCAATAAGATATTATATTATGGGACAGAGGAAATATATTTTTTCCCTCTTGTGAGGTGCCTCGCGAAATTATAATAAGAAGGACCAATCCCCCGCCCTCCCCGGCTGGAAGCCATCGGCGAGGGGGCCCATGCCACCGAAGTACAATAGGGCAATGGTCCATCCTGCTTGAGCCCCTCTGCGGCTGGCCACTCCGGCCACGACGTCCATCCCTTACGCCGGCCAGTGGCGGAGACAGACCCCGGGCCCCAGTGCACAGGCCTGGGTTGTGCCCTGGGGCGTGAGGCCCAAACTCAATGTATACTGTCTGCTGCAGTGTACAAAGGCGGCCCGAGCGGCCCGTTGGGCTGGCTCCGCCCCTGGCACCGGCCGCCACTCCGACTTCGTAGCCCACCTCGGGGCCATGGCCTCTCCCTCCTCCCTCCAGAGCCAGCTGCATTTCTTTGACAACAGCACCTCTTCCCCCTCTGTGTGCTCCCTCGCTCCCGCGGCGCTGACGGTTGGTCGCCTGCAGTCCATTCATGGTTATCACACTAATATATTTCTCCCATTCCAGAGAAATATGCTAGTAGGATAACCTATTTACTCATATAGGATTACATTAGCGGCTCAAATACGGAAATTGCTAATGGATGCTGGGTTGCATGGAGCTCGAAATATATATAAAAAAATTGTTTAATTTCAAAAAAAATCTGAAAATGTTTACACATGTACAAAGGAAGGAATGTACTAGTACATGTCAATAAGTTCTAAAATTAAATATTTTTTATGTGAGCTACATAAAAAATAGGGATGTATTCCAATTTTTTTATAAAAATAACTTTATTTCCAAAAAAAGGAACAAAATTACACATGTATATAGAGATGTGTACCACATTTTATTTTTCTGGGATAGGGGTGCATAATGCATGTTAATAAAGTTTCATGATGAAATATGTTTTGATGTGAGCTAAAATAAATAAAATCTTGAGTTTCTAGCACATGATATGCTCAAATCAACGATAAAAGTCCATGATTTTTTGTGTACCTCACATAAAAACGTATTTTCATAAATGAAGTATATGTCCCTATGTGTACATGTATTTTTTCATAATTTTAAAACTTAAAAAGTTTGTTTTTTATTTTGCAAAATTTAGGGCTCCGTATAGCCAGGAGCCAAAACTCCTCGCTCCCTCAAATGTACTCACTCTGTCACATAATATAAAAGCTTTTTTTACTCTAGTAAAAATGCTCTTATATAAGAGCATTTTTTTTGAGTCTATCTCAAAAAACAATCAACAACTAAAAAAAATATTCTTATATTGTGAGACGGAAAATAGTGTCAAAAACGCTTTTATATTATCGGACGGAGGGAGTAGCTGTACAACAAATTCCAAAGGTCTCAAGAAAGATCCAAAGGGCCTCACTTTACGGGCCCAACTGACCCAAAGCCCAAACGTGCAGGGCATTCTAGACCACCAGGGGGAGTTCCTCGGTCGGTCTCTGGTCGACTCGTGTCTTCCACCTCATTCTCGATCCTCCCGAACTCGCCACGTGTCGAACTGTCTCCCACCCACCTCGTCCTCCTGCTCCGGCAAGTCTCTCGACGCTCCCAACGCGACCATCCTGCTATAAGAACCGCCGCCGCACAGCCGCCATGACCAACGGAACGAAACGGGGGAAGAAAAACAGTACATGAGCACGATGGCCACGGCACGAGCGCTCCGTCTCTTCGCCTCAAGCTCGCCAACGACCCGACGCAGCCTGCTAGGCGCGCACGGCCGAGCGCTGTCCGCGTCGTCGCAAGCCAGCGGCGCGGGCGATCCCGCCGTCCACTCCGGCGAACCGCCGAGCGACGACTACTCCGAGAGGCCCCCGAAGTTCTCCGGCGCGGAGGAAGCCACCTCGGGCGGCCACGACAAGCACCCGTCGTCGGCGAAGACGACGCGGCCGACGGAGGCGTCCGCGAAGGAGCGCGTCCCGCCGTTCACCCCCTCGGGGAAGCTCGGGTCGCAGGAGCTGGCCGACCCGGCGGCAGGGTCCACGTTCACGCAGAAGCGCCGCTGGTCCTCCAAGCCCGCCGGCAGCGACCCGCTCGGCGACGCGACGCCGGGGGACGAGGAGGCGGTGGCAAGGAAGGTGAGGGAGGAGGACCGGGAGTACTACCGGACGCACAAGCCGTCGCCGCTGGCCGAGGTGGAGTTCGCGGACACGAGGAAGCCGGTGACGCGCGCCACGGACGGCGGCGCCGAGGACCGGCTCGAGCACGACGTGCCGGGGACCATGGTGGAGGACACCGCGGACGCGTCGCTGGCCCGCGCCGAGGCCATGTTCCGCGAGGCCGCGTCGCGCGGCAACCCCGCGTGGCCGCACTCCCGCGCGCTCGCCGCCATGCTGGCCCGGCAAGGCGGGGAGGGGGACGCTGGCGCCGGGGAAAGCGCGCCGTGGGGAAGCTAAGCTGATTCGTGTCGCGCGCGCGGTACTGACGCTCCTGTAAAGATAGGAGTGGAGTGTAAAATAGGTCGCCACGTTCGTGTAAAATAGAAGACTGGTAGAAGCAGTACCACTGAATAAAGTGTGCCAGCGAATGTAAACATGTATGGCTGATGTTAATTTGTTTTTGCAACTGCGAGTATGTACATTACGGTCATGGCCCATCGCCCATCTTGACTAGTTCACAGCTGCGCCTTGCTCTCGGTGGTACAAAATTAACCTACTGTAAAACCCATCGACCTAAGGTCAGCTTCAGCTTTCAGGGTGGTTTGCTGCCTTCACTCTTCTGAACCAAATTTGGAAAGAAAAAGTTATGGCTCCTAGAGTTCAAACGTTCGCCTGAAAGAATTCTAAGAAAAGCACTCCCATGAGGGCAGGTAAATACCACACATCAGCAAACATTGTGCTGTTAATACACAGGTAAATTGTATGACTATGGCATAGTGAGTCCATATCACCAAATATTGTGTTATCTGCAACCAGGAGGAAGACGACGTGCATTTGTTTTTCACTTGCCCTTTTTCTGAAGCTGCTTGTTTGTTTTAAACAGAAGATCTTGCTGAAAGCCAAGGAACTGTCATCATTAAAACGAAAGATCTTGCTCAAAGCAAGGAACTGGCTTCCTCACAGAGATTCCGAAAACAGATTCCACTTCACAACAAAACCAGAGTGAAGTGGATGAGCAACAACACAGTGCAGGAGCAGCTGAACCCACAAGATATATGGTGTTCTTATATGCTGCTTGGAGGGAAAATGAGACTACAAAGCTAGCAAAAGCAAGAATTATATAAGCTGGAGCTTGCAGGAACATACACACCCGGCCTGGACACTGGGAGATCAGGCACTGCCTGGCTACATTCTTTCAAGTCACCAACAACTTTCAAGTTGAGGTTTATCATATCAACATGAACTTCAATAATGAAGCTCACAAACTGTGTGCCCTACAACAGATCGTGCTATGGATGTGGCTAGATCTCAATCGACTGAGACTTAACCAAGTCTTAGTCAAGTGACACAACATATGAAAAAGAAGAAAGAAAATATTAAAAGAAAATCTTACACGAATTTTCACATAAGATCTTATGAATATAGCATCGACCGAGAAGTCTCGGTCGACTGAGATTTAGCAATCCCGTCTTGGGTTGCTATTACAAGTCTTCATCCAGATTTGACTTGTAGCCGTTATAGTCTCCATTCAGAGGATCTATGTCCAATGCTTTTAAAGCTAGGTAATCTATAGATGAACAGTTGTGAAGTTACTCATGCACATTGCTCTCAATCGTAGTGAGTGCAATGAGACACAAACTAATTATATACTTGCATTTTTCTAAAACGACCAAATGTACATGTCATACCTGTGATGATGCTGAAAGGAGGACCAACTGATGGATCAACTATACATATGTCACGCAAGAGAAATATATGCGCCTAAGAGCATCTCCAACAGGCGCGCTATAAAAGCCGCGCGCGGGAAAAAGCGCCTTTTTGGCGCGCGAGAGGCCGCGCGGCGCGCTCCAGCAGGCGTGCTAAAAAAAACGGTGCGCGCGGGGAAAAAGCGGCAGCGCGCGCGGCAGATTTGGCGCGCGACGCCCCGCGCGCTGTTAAATACCGCGCCGCGCCTGCGGCTTCGCCAACCCGCCAGCACCACGACGCCGCCGCGCCTGCTCTTCCAGCGCCGCGCCGCCGCCGCCCCTTCTCCCCCGCCACCGACGCGCCTGCTCTTCCAGTGCCGCGCCGCCGCCGCCCCTTCTCCCCCGTCGCCGACGCGCCTGCTCCCCCACCTCTTCACCATGCCGCCGCGCCGCCGGAGCATCTCGGGCTTCCGCGGCGTCCGCCTCCGCCCTCCGGCGTGTATTATGCGGAAATCCGCTCCGGTGACGACATACGTCTTGGGCTCGGAACGTTCGAGACCGCCCACGAGGCCGCCAGTGCGTACGACGCGGCGGCGTGGCGCCTCGGGAGGCCACGGGCGCAGATGAACTTCCCCGACGTGCCGACGCGCGAGCGGGCGCAGGAACTCGCGCCTCCCCCGCGACTAGTCACCGAGGAGGATCGCCGCCTCCAGTGGAGGTGGGAGCGCCGCCTCCTCATCGCCGAGACGGACGAGCACGCCATGGCGGTGTGGCGCGAGCGCTTCCCGTAGGATGTCGTCGCCGAGAACGAGTTCTGGGCGCAGAGGAGGGCGGAGCGAGCCGCGCGTCGGGCGGACAAGCGTGCGCGGAAGGCGGAGGCGGAAGCCCAGATCGAGTTGGGAGAAGCGTCGACCTGGGACTCCGATGATTCTCGGTGGGTCGACGCGTTTTCGTCGTCGGACAACACCACCGAGGAGGAGAACGAGTAGTTTTATATCAGCGTCGTTTTAGTATCGTTTTATCTATTTTTATCTAGCATATATGAACTGGCTTGTAGTTTGGACTATGTGAGAAACTATGCTATGAATTTGAACTATGTGTTGTTTCAATTTTTCGTATGTGTTGTTCAAGTTTTTTTCCAAGCGTCGGCTGGTCGCGCGCGCTCTTTTTTACCGCGCCTGCTGAAGCGCTACATCGGCGCGCTAAATTTTGCAGCGCCTGCTAAAGCAACCCACCCCCACGCGCGAAAACGCTATTTCGACGTTGTAAATGTTTTTTAGCGCGCCGCACAAGCGCGCGCCTGTTGAAGATGCTCTAAGGTGAGTACTGAGTAGGACAGAGCAAAGCGCTGCGGCCGGATATGCGAATATGCCCCAGAGCAAAGACAAACGCCCGAACTGGCTTTGAACGACATCTATCTACAACTACTCCCTCCGGTCCTTTTTCTCCGCGTATTAGATTTGTGTCAAGTCAAACTTTGCAAACTTTGACCAAATATATATTAAAAAGTATCAACATCTACAATACCAAATATATATACTATGAAACTACATTTCATAAGAATCGAACAATATTGTTTTGGCATTGTGAATGTTGATACTTTTTTCTGTAAGTTTGGTCAAAGTAGAGATGCTTTGACTTCGGACAAAACTTATATGTAGACTTAAAAGGACCGGACCGGAGGTAGTACAATTCATGCACACGTACGTTATCGACCATGCGGACCACGGCCGTCGCCCCTCCTCGTCTTGTTTGTATTCAGTTGGGCGAGGCCACGGCGGCGCGGCAGATGGGACACGTCGAGTTGAGCCGGAGCCACGTCGCGATGCACGCCTCGTGGAACCCGTGGCCGCACCCCGGCAGCAGCCGCCCGGCCTCCCGCTCCCCGAACTCCGAGAGGCACACCGCGCACTCCTCCGGCGCGCCCGATGGCCCTCCTCCCCGCGCACGAAACCGGGAGCTGCGACGCCGGCGGCGCAGCGCGGTGGAGGGGCCGCGGGACCACGACGACATGGATCGGAGTGGCCGAGTCGACCCGTGCACCGGACGCGTTCGCGGCGGCCACCTCCTTGTTGTACACCCAGACGAAGCGCCCCGCAAGGTACAGGAAGAGGAGCACCGTGCCGGCGGCCGTCAGGCCCGTCGCGCCGTCACCTGAGAGGGTCCTGCCGGCGTGCCGCGAGAGGATGGCCGGAGCGGGGGCGGAAGCAGGAGCAATGCCATCCATGTCCCGCGACACAGCAGAGCGAGATCGTATGAGGTGGCCAGACGGGTTTTAAATGGGCAGGAAGTGCACTGCTCTGTCTCGTCTACCGGTGGTACGGGGCTGTTTGGTTTATGCCCCCAAAACACATGTTCCATAATATTTGGCAACAAAGCAAACATCATATAAGGGATTTGGCGTGACCAATATTTTGGTAGGGTGAGTTGGGGGCATAAACCAAACAGCCCCGTTCTTTCGGATAGGTTTGGTGACAGCGCGTGGCAATCACGTTTTGGCCGTGCAGCATTCTTTCTGATTCGGAAGTCCTAAATGAACCAAGGGAGAGGAAAGATCACGTTTTGGCCGTGCAGCATTCTTTTCAATTCGGAAGTACTCCCTCCGTCCATTCTTTTCAATTCGGAAGTACCAAATGATCCTAGGGAGCAGAAAGAAAAGGATTCAAACCTCGCTGCAAAAGGCACCACAGATTAGCAATCCGCCACTTTAGTCCACTCAGCCGTCTCTCCATTCTAAAGCGAAAGGTTTCCGTGATACGATATAAACATGTGCACCTCTTTGGGTTTCTATTTGAAATTAAACATGTACATCCTTTTGATTTTCAATCAATTTTAATGTATGCAAGGTGTCCTACGGATAATGCAAATCAAAGCTATTTTGATGCCTGACTCAGTAATACTCCAAGACTACACCTTCTCACATATTCCATATATCACATTAGATAGATTTCATATTCATGGAATACGTTCACTCAGTACAAACCTATCATCAAACTCTTCCTCGACAAACAAACTATCAACCTCCAAACTAACTGAGAACGCGCCCAGGCAAAATTACCATCACAAACAGTGTCAGAATAGCTTGTAAATTACCATCAGCATGTCAGAATTACCACCTCATACGATCATCATCATCAGAGCATGTAAATTTCCACACACAGAATATGTTAAACTAGGTTCAAAAGCATATAATACCGTGAACCCAAATGTTTTAACAAACTCTGCATAAGCATCTCTGAAACATCCAACAGAACAAACACGATATGATATTTAAGGTATCTGATGACACGCTGACACAAACAAGATATTGCACAGAAAACAGTTCCGAACTTGCGATGTTTCAAAATTAGGCTAACCCTTCATAGTACCAGAAAGCTAAAGCTTCTTGTGAGACCTTCACTTCTTGGCCTTCTTTGGTGCCCTGTAAACAATGCAAATCCGAGAAGGTAAGATAAGCGGAACAAAACACATCAACTATGTGGAGAAAGATTTTGGAGGTGCGTACGCTGCTGCCGGAGCTGGAGCCGCAGCCGCTGGTGCTGGTACATGATCTCTGGGGCCCTGTTTACCAAATAGTAAAAGTCAACCAAATTGGTCTAACAAAAAAATACTTCGATATATAACAGCAGTAAGTAACAAAATTTAATATCATGTAGAAAAAGCTTGCTATATTCAACATCAACATCCAACTCCGAACAGTCTGCTATCTAAAGATCAACAGACAAATATCACCCCAGTATAGTAAGCCCCACTTTGAGTAAAAGATAGAAGATAATTCAAATGCTTATTTCTCAGGTGACATGTGTAAACAATTATAACATCATGTATTTCAGTAAGAATACAATGCAGGACCTAATTTAAACAATTACATACACAGGCAAAGTGAAAACATCATCTTACCTGAGCCAATCTCTCCTCCCTCCTGGCAATCTTCCTCTCCCTGCTTGCCTTGCTCTTGGCACGCTTGGCCTCAAACTGGTCAGAGAGGGTCTTCTCTCTTGCCTTCTCAGCCTTGGACTTGTGGATACTCTCCATAAGGACCCTCTTGTTCTTGAACATGTTACCCTTGACCTTCAGGTACATGTCATGGTACATGTGCTTGTCGATCTTCTTGGCCTCACGGTACTTGCGCAGAAGGCGCCTCAGGACACGCATCCTCCGCATCCACAGGATCTTGGTGGGGAGCCTAGCCTCCCTGGTACCCCTACGCTTACCTGTGCAGAGAGCAGAACCAAAGATTACAACACAAATACCTCCAAAGATGAATACTAACGTGCCAATTAAAGTTGCAGCTACAAACCATATCCAGAGTGACGGCCCTTCTGCTTGGCCTCATGTGCCCTCCTTGCACGAGACCTGGAGTGGATCTTCTGAGGCTTCCTGATGATGAAACCATCCTTTACCAGCTTCCGGATGTTCTGCCCTGCAAGTATGAATCAAACAATGCATCACAGTTATGTATCAATGGGCACAGCATAATGAAGAATAAAGAGCTCCAATAGATTGAAACAACAGTACAGGTACAAAGTACACACAAATAAGAGTTAAAACAAACAAGAATTGTCTATTATAAACAAAGAACATATAGCATAAGAAAGGATGTGATTGCAATACCCTGACAGTTAAGTGCATGTGTTATTAATACAATCTAAGAAACAGAATAGGAAGCTACGTCAACAATTGAACCTTAACAGACAAGACTGCTGGTAGATGCATTAGAAAGGTAAAACAAGACCTAAAGCAGCTACTCTGTCACTGGGAAAACATTTACATGGAGTTATCATGGTTAAGCTAATGGAGCAACCTGGTCAGTATAATTCAACCATGGTGTTCGTGGAGAAACATGGAAACTAATGGAGAAACATGTTCCTTATGACTCAACTCTATAAATATATTGGCAGGCGCTAGAAGTGCAAGCAGGATTTCTTAAACTAGGTTTGAACTCTTGTTGTAGGTTTTTGCAGTCTACCAGTGCCCCACTAAGGAAACCTATTCATCACATGAAGAGACCGCCCTAATATTGAACTGTATGCACAAACAATTACATTAAGCTCGACTGGTACCAATATGGATTCGTACTATCAAATTCAGCAATTTACGCATACAAACAAGTAAATTTAACACTGATACACTGCGAGATGCATAAACTACGCAACAAAAGGTAAGAGCATGCGTGGAAACTAAATCTAAGCGAAGTATCCAGATGAATCGCCGATGCATCTGCTATCTAAAACGCCAGAGTCGCAACATCACGGTCCCATAGCTATCACGTTACATCAGAGCAAAATCGAAACCATATGGTGGTCAGCTATATGATGTTTCGTGCAAATAACCAGCTACCCGAAGAACACTGATCCCGGCAACCCGAGGTTGTTCATGCGATCTATGAGCAGGCGCAGCACAAGCAAGCAGAGCTCTACCCGCCTCGAACTACCGAAACCTCGCGGATGACCACCTCGCGCACAGATCTACGGAATACCCCACGTAATCGAGCCGCGCGGCGAGGGAGAGCGGGTAGGGGTGGGGAGATAGGGGGGGCTCTTACGGGAGTTGGCCATGGAGATCTCGTTGACCTCATTGGGGTCGAGCCAGACCTTGCCCTTGCCGCACTTGAGGACGCTCGAGGCCAGGCGCTTCTGCAGCTTCAGCGACACCATCTTCGCCGCCGCTCTCCTCCTCCCTTACCTGCCGTCTGGTTGTGGCGCAAGGGTTTGGGAAATGCGGCGCTGGCGGCGCCTTATAGCTCGGGGGGGATTAGGGTTTCCTGGCTCGAGAGATGGGCCGGGCCTTTGCCGTATGGCTCGCTTTGCTTTCTCTCCAGGGCCTACGGCCGGTTATAGTTAGCTGGCCCGTTCAGTCAGAGAGGGTATCATTGATCTCTGACTTTTCTTTGTTATATAATGAAACCACGTGTCTCTTGAGAAACCTAGCTACGTGGAGACTACTGATATACTCCCTCAATTTAGTGCGCCCGCGCTTCTCGTGCTCCCACCGCAGTCGGTCTCGTTGGTTAAATTTATGATTAAACTTAGATCTTGAAAAACGCGGACACACTACATTGTGAAATGGAGGAAGTACTCTCTGTACTCCCTCCGTCCCAAAATAAATGAGACACTTATTTGAGGACGGAGGGAGTATAAACATTTTGGCTGCTCATGAAAGTAGACATCTCGATCAACGGTCAAGCTTCTCAACCGAGCAAACTTGCGATGCAAGTTTCTCTTGGCATGCAAACTTGTATATTATCCTATACAAAGTATCTTGAAGACCAAGTTTTGAGAAGTCAAATAAACTACTAGTTGACCAGGAAGTCTAGCCAGTTTGTGAAGCAAGTAAAATGGATGGTTATATATATGGTCTTCCTTGGGGGAGTTATGAGGTAGAGAGGTTTTGAGTACTATCTGCGCGTAGTTTTAAATCGACAATATAGCCAAAAATGGCTTTTGGAGGCCTTCAAAAGCATTTTTCAAATTTCATCAAAATTCAACGGCAAAACGCCCGTGCGTTGCTACGGGCTATAAGGGCATCTCCAACGGCAACCCGTAAATTTCCTCCCGCATCCGTCCACGGATAGGGGGGGACCAGTCCGCGGACATGGATGCGGGAGGCCGCCATCCAACCGTAGCCGCATATATTTTGACAACAGTTCGAACCAACCAAACGAAATTTGATCCAACCGGGCGGATTTCATTCAAATTCGGATATAATTTACATAAACGGACGATATTTCGACCGTTTTACTAAAAACTATTAAAAACACTAAACCCTATATCGGACGACGCCGCCCTGTCCTGCCGCACCGCCGTCGACGTCCGTGCCGCCGCCGCCGTCGGCGTCGTCGTCCCTCCAGCGTCGCAAGGATGCCGGAGGGCCGCGGCAGCCCTGTCCGGCGGCTGCCTGACGCTCGCGAAGGAGCCTCTCCGCCTCCTGCTGCGCGGTGCGAAGGGACTGCCGAAGGCGCTGGCAGCGACCTTGCCCCGGCCGGCGTTGGCGGAGCAGTCGCTAAGCGACCACTCCTCGCCGATCTTGGCGAGCTCGCCGTCAAGGCGGCCGTCTCCGCGTGGTGAAGGAGCGGTCGAGCACCCGCGCCACGGCGAGGTCCGGGTTGTTGCGGACCCATTCCGACACCACGTCCGTCTTGGTGAACGCGGAGCGATGACCGGCATTGCGCCGGTCGTACATCGCCTGCTGTCGCACCGCGCGCTCAGCCTCCGATACCACGGCCCAAGAGCCGGAGGCACCGCCGTAACCGCCACCTCCCAGGTAGTGAAGGATGCGGCCACGCGCCTTGGCAATCGCGGGCGGCACCTCCTCCTTTATCAGGCGGCGGTGGCGTCGTGGTGGCGAGGAGGGCCCGTCGATCCGCGCGTAGCGGCTGTGCGGCGGGGGCGACGCCGGCTCCGGCTTCACGCTGCGAAGGCGCTGGGGGGGACGCCGGCTCCTGCTTCACGCGGCCGCCGATGTGGAGGCCGCGGTTGCGCGGCGGGGTCACCGGCTCGTCCTTCACCTGCTGGAGTGGGGATGCCGGCTCCCGCTTCACGAGGACCTGCGGCAATGACGGTGGCTCCTCCTTCACGCGCGCCGGCGATGGTAGCACCGGGCCCATCTGACGGAGCGAACGCTCCGTCATGATCTCCATCCGACGGATGAATTCTTCGTTCGTCAGAGCCGCCTCCGACAAGAGACGGGGCCGCTGTGCGGTTGTTCCTCCTCGTCGCCAGAGGAGCTGACTATCTCCTCCTTACTAGAGGAGCCCGCCGCCATGGATGCAGATGGTCCCGTTGAGCGAGGGCGGCGACGCCACGATCCACCTGACAACAAACTTCCACCGGTGCCGCCTGCCGGCGCGGAGAACCAGGACTTTGGCATCGCCGCTGGCTAGGCTCGGAGAGGGGGGAGGGCTCGGAGAGAAGGAAAGGCTCGGCGAGGGGGAGGAGGACAGTGCGGTGCTCGGAAAGGGGGGTGTGGATCTGGATGGCGCCGGAGCACGGCTTAAATAGCCACGGCCAGGCTAGGCGGAGGGGCGGTCAGCCCACTTCAATGCGGCACAGCGGCCGGAGTTGGTTTCTCGGGACGCGGCGTCCGCATTAAAGCGGTGACGCCCGAGAGGTCGCGTCCGTCTGCGCCGCCTTCCCGTCCGGTCAAATCGCGGCATCAATGCCGGCCACTGCATGCTCTCGGCCGGCATGAATGCAGCGCGGCGCGTGGGATGGAAAGCGCGGGAAGGGCGGGTGGGGGTTTGGGTAGGCCAGGGCGGTCAGAAGCGGGCTTGGCAGCGGTCCGGACTCTCACAAAGCCCCCCCACGTTTGTCTCCGGTGGCAGGAGAAAACACATCCGGATCACGCAGCGGACCGATACAGGACCATGTTGGATGGCTTCCGCGGTCCAGACGGATGCGGCTGGTTTGAGGGTCGGCGTTGGAGATGCCCTAATGCATATAAATGAATCCAACAAATGATTAAGATCGCCTTCAAGATCAAAGCTTATTTCTCCCTCGTATTTATGGGCGTGTTTGGACATCAAACGGGTGCCAAGCAGGCTCCCTCCCCTCCCGCTGGTTTCTCGCCGTAGCGGGACATTTCTCGATGGAGCTCTCTCTTTTAAAACCGGATGACGCCCACCTCACCTTTGCCATGGCGTGTTGGAAATATGCCCTAGAGGCAATAATAAATTGGTTATTATCATATTTCCTTGTTCATGATAAATGTTTATTATTCATGCTAGAATTGTATTGACCGAAAACTTAAATACATGTGTGGATACATAAACAACACCGTGTCCCTAGTGAGCCTCTACTTGATCAAAGATGGTTAAGGTTTCCTAACCATAGACATGAGTTGTCATTTGATAATGGGATCACATCATTAGGAGAATGATGTGATGGACAAGACCCAACCGTAAGGTTAGCATATGATCGTATCACTTAAGTTTATTGCTACAGCTTTCTTCATGTCAAGTATCTATTCCTAGGACCATGAGATCATGCAACTCCCGGATACCGGAGGAATACCTTGTGTGCTATCAAACGTCATTTCGTAACTGAGTGATCATAAAGGTGCTCTACAGGTATCTCCGAAGGTGTCTGTTGGATTGGCATGGATCGAGACTGGGATTTGTCACTCCGTATGACGGAGAGATATCTCTGGGCCCTCTCGGTAATACAACATCACAAGAAGCTTGCAAGCATGTGACTAATGTGTTTGGTCATGGGGTATTGTATTACAGAACGAGTAAAGAGACTTGCCGATAACGAGATTGAACTAGGTATAGAGATAGCGACGATCGAATCTCGGGCAAGTAACATATCGCTGGACGAAGGGAATTGCATACGGGATTAACTGAATCCTCGACATCGTGGTTTAACCGATAAAAGATCTTCGTGGAATATGTAGGAACCAATATGGGCATCCAGGTTCCGCTATTGGTTATTGACCGGAGAGGTGTCTCGGTCATGACTACATGATTCCCGAACCCGCAGGGTCGCACGCTTAACGTTCGATGACGCTAGAGTAATACTGGGATATGTATGTTGGTGACCAAATGTTGTTCGGAGTCCCAGATGAGATCCCGGACGTCACGAGGAGCTCCATAATAGTCCGGAGGTAAAGATTTATATATGGAAAGTTGTTTTCAGGGTTTCGGGAAAAGTTCGGTTTTTTCGGTATTGTACCGGGAAGCTTCCAAAAGGTTCTAGAAACTTTCGGAGGGGTCCGGAAGTCCACCAAGGGATCCACCACATCCCTAGGGCCAGCATGGGCTGAGGGGAGGCGCCCTGGCCTTATTGGGCCAGGCGCACCAGCCCTCAAAGGCCCATGCGCCTAGGGAGAAGGGAGGAGTCCTGAAGGGACAAGGGGAAGAGTTGGACTAGGAGTCCAACTCCTCTTCCTTGGCCGCCGGCCCTAGAGGGAAGAGGGGCTGGACTCCTAGCCCCTCCACGTATATAAATAGAGAGGAGGGGGCACACCAAAGGGCACACAAAAACCTGGCCGCCTCTCTCTCTCGTTACTCCACCACCTCGTCCCAACGACGCTTAGCGAAGCGCTGCCGGTGCTCCACCACCACCATCACCACCACGCCGTCGTGCTAGTTGTGATCCCATCTACTTCTCTGCCTTCTCTTGCTGGATCAAGGAGGAGGAGACGTCACCAAGCCGCACGTGTGCTAAACTCGGAGGTGCCGTCCGTTCGGCACTTGATCGGTTGGATCGTGATTGGATCACGAAGAGTACGACTAAATCAACCGTGTTATATACGCTTCCGCTTTCGGTCTATGAGGGTACGTAGACACACTCCCCTCTCATTGCTATGCATCTCCTAGATTAAATCTTGGGTGTTCGTAGGAAATTTTTTGATTTTCATGCAACGTTCCCCATCTGTGGCATAATGTGCTAGGTCTATGCGTAGATGTGTTTGCACGAGTAGAACACAAAGAAGTTGTGGGTGTTGATGTTCAGTTTGCTTACTTGCTTTGCTATTTTGGATTCGGTGGTATTGTGGGATGAAGCGGCCCGGACCAACTTTACTTGTCCACGTACAAGAGACCGGTTCCACTGACAAACATGCAACTTGTATTGCATAAAGTGGCTGGCGGGTGTCTGTCTGTCTCTCCTACTCTAGTTGAATCTGATTTGGTGAGGGCGGTCCTTGTAGAAGGTTAAAAGGCAACGTGTATATCACTGTTGTGGTTTTGCATAGATAAGAACGGTTCTTATAGTTTGCCCTAGCAGCCATGTAAAAATTGCAACAACAAAGTAGAGGACGTCTAACTTGTTTTTGCAGGGCATGTTGTGATGTGGTATGGCCATAACGTGATGTGATATATATTGATGTATGAGATGATCATGTTTTGTAATAGGTTCATGACTTGCATGTCGATGAGTATGGCAACCGGCAGGAGCCATAGGGTTGTCTTTAATTTAATTTAATGCCATGTAATTGCTTTACTTTATCGCTATGAGTTAGCAATAGTCGTGGAAGCAATAGTTGGCGGCGACAACCATGTGACGACACGATGATGGAGATCATGGTGTCATGCCGGTGACGATGGAGATCATGCCGATGCTTTGGATATGGAGATCAAAAGCACGAGATGATAATGGCCATATCATGTCACATATATTGATTGCATGTGATGTTTATCCTTTTTATGCATCTTATTTTGCTTAGGACAACGGTAGCATTATAAGATGATCCCTTCACTTAAATTCAAGATAAAAGTGTTCTCCCTAATTATGCACTGTTGCGAAAGTTCGTCGTTTCGCAGCACCTCATGATGATCGGGTGTGATAGACTCTACGTTCGCATACAACGGGTGTAAGCCAGTTTTACACATGCGGAATACTTGGGTTAAACTTGACGAGTCTAGCATGTACAAACATGGCCTCGGAGCACGGAGGACCGAAAGGTCGAACATGAGTCATATATTAGATATGATCAACATGGACATGTTCATCATTGATGACTGCCCCATCTCACGTGATGATCGGACATGGGTTAGTTGATTTGGATCATGTAAACACTTAGACAACTTGAGTGATGTTGATTTAAGTGGGAGTTCTTTAGTAATTTGATTAACATAACCAATTGTCATGAACTTAGTCTAATTGTCTTTGCAAATTAATGTTGTAGATCAATGGATCGCGCTGTAGTTCCCCTGAATTTTAATGCGTTCCTAGAGAAAGCTAAGTTGAAAGATGATGGAAGCAACTATGCGGACTGGATCCGTAATTTGAGGATTATCCTCACTACTGCACAGAAAGTATATGTCCTTGATGCACCACTTGGTGATGCACCCCCTCAAGCGTTACCTGCATATGCTATGAACGTCTGGCAGGCACATTCTGATGACTACTCGATAGTTCAGTGCGCCATGCTTTACGGCTTAGAACCGAGGCTCCAAAGACGTTTTGAGCACCACAGAGCATATGAGATGCTCCAGGAGCTAAAATTGGTATTTCAGGCTCACGCCCGGGTCGACAGGTATGAAGCCTCCGGCAAGTTCTTTAGCTGCAAGATGGAGGAGAACGGCTCTGTTAGTAAGCACGTACTCAAGATGTCTGGGTACTTCAACCGCTTGAATCAGTTGGGAGTTAATCTTCCAGATGAAGTAGCTACAAGAGTTCTCTAATCACTGCCACCGAGCTACAAGAGCTTCGTGATGAACTATAACATGCAAGGAATGGAGAAGACGATCACTGAGCTCTTCGCGATGCTTAAGGCCGCGGAGGTAGAAATTAAGAAAGAGCATCAAGTGTTGATGGTCAACAAGACCACCAATTTCAAGAAGAAAGGCAAGGAAAAGAAAGGGAACTTCAAAAAGAATGGCAAGCCAGTTGCCACTCCCGTGAAGAAACCCGAGGCTGGACAGAAACCTGAGATTGAGTGCTTCTATTGCAAGGGGAATGGTCACTGGAAGCGTAACTGCCCCAAGTACTTGGCAGATAAGAAGGCTTGCAACGTCAACAAAGGTATATTTGATATACATGTTATTGATGTGTACCTTACTAGTGCTCGTAGTAGCGCCTGGGTATTTGATACTGGTTCAGTTGCTAATATTTGTAACTCGAAACAGGAGCTGCGGAATAAACGGAGACTAGCTAAGGATGAGGTGACGATGCACGTCGGAGATGGTTCCAAGGTTGATGTGATCGCCGTCGGCACGCTCCCTCTATGTTTACCTTCGGGATTAGTTTTGAACCTGAATAGTTGTTATTTGGTGCCTGCGTTAAGCATGAACATTATATCTAGATCTTGTTTATTGCGAGACGGTTATTCATTTAAGTCAGAGAATAATGGTTGTTCTATTTATATGAATAATATCTTTTATGGTCATGCACCCTTGTTGAATAGTTTATTCTTGTTGAATCTCGATCGTAGTCGCTTAGGTCATATTGGTGTAAAGCGCATGAAGAAACTCCATGTTGATGGACTTTTGGAATCTCATGATTATGAATCATTTGAGACATGTGAACCATGCCTCATGAGCAAGATGACTAAAACCCCATTTTCTGGAACAATGGAGCGGGCAAGTGACTTGTTGGAAATAATACATACCGATGTATGCGGTCCGATGAGTGTTCAAGCACGCGGTGGATATCATTATTTTCTTACCTTCACAGATGATTTGAGTAGATATGGGTATATTTACTTAATGAAACACAAGTCTGAAACATTTGAAAAGTTCAAGGAGTTTCAGAGTGAAGTAGAGAATCATCGTAACAAGAAAATTAAATTTCTACGATCTGATCGTGGAGGTGAATATTTGAGTTACGAGTTTGGTATGCATTTTAGACAATGTGGAATTGTTTCGCAGCTCACGCCACCTGGAACACCACAGCGTAATGGTGTGTCCGAACGTCGTAATCGTACTCTATTGGATATGGTGCGTTCTATGATGTCTCTTACCGATTTGCCACTATCGTTTTGGGGTTATGCATTAGAGACAGCCGCATTCACTTTAAATAGGGCACCGTCTAAATCCGTTGAGACGACACCGTATGAGTTATGGTTTGGCAAGAAACCTAAGCTGTCGTTTCTTAAAGTTTGGGGATGCGACGCTTATGTCAAGAGGCTTCAGCCTGATAAGCTCAAACCCAAAGCGGAGAAGTGCGTCTTCATAGGATACCCTAAAGAGACCATTGGGTATACCTTCTATCACAGATCCTGTCGGTGTATAAAACATGGGTATTTTATACCCTGACTTATGCACAGACAGTAGCAGCCTCCTTGCCAGCCAAGCCTTGCCGGGAACCGCCAAGACCAAGATTCAGGACCCAGTTGCGGAGGCCGCTGGAGAGAAGCTCAAGACACAGCACCAACAAACACTCAACTAGTACCGAAGATGAAGACACTCCTTACCGGCAAGGCTAAACCGGCAAGGTGAAGACCCGGCAAGCTTCTACCAGTCCTCCAGCGCTCCACCTCACCGCACAGATGTTCGCTAATGGATGAGGTGTCGACTGTGCAGGCTGGTTGGTGAGGCTTGTCGGGCACATGTCAGCACGCTGGGGCAGGATTTGCCTTTAATGACACCCGTCCAGGAGGCGTGTCAGAATAATACAAGGTAGCTGGGTGAGCGGCGCAGAAACCTTGCCGGGGCTACCTCTCCACATGACACCTAACGGTGCATTTAATGCTTTTGTCCTAAACTGGCAGAGTTAGGTATGATAGCACTGTTTGCTATCTAATCACTATGTAATTACTGTTTTGCCACTGCGGTAACCCCTTGAGCTATAAAAGGAGGGCCAAGGCAACAGTTAGATGGATTCGGACTCTTTACACAACTCGCATGTGCAGCTGCCTCTCCGCACCTTGCCGGGGAAGCGCTCCTTGTCCTCGTGTTCATACACCCTCAATATACCAAAGCAGGAGTAGGGTTTTACGCTTCTCAGCAGCCCGAACCTGGGTAAATCACCCTGCGCCCTCTGGTGATTCTGCTCTTTGTGCTTGCGTCTCCCCCCACCGAACCACAAGGGGCTGGATGGCCCCATAGATGGTCGTACCACCACAACATCTTTGGCGCGCCAGGTAGGGGGGTCGCTGGTGCGAACCTGAACCATCAGAGTGCGCATCGATATCATCAGCTTCATCATCTTCTTCACCGTCGATGGCGCCCAAGAAGAAGGGCATCACGATGACAGCTCCTTCCGCCTCCAAAGCTCCTTCACGCGCATCCGCAGGCGGCGCAGCTAATGCGGGCGGCGTGAACGCCGCGGTTGGCACGACCAGCGCAGGCGGCGCGGTCGCCATGCCCACCGTAGCCGGAGCAGGAGATGAGCGCGCTGGAGGTAGTCGACTTCCTCGACCCTCTGGCGAACAAAGCCGAGATGGCGCGGGCGCGACGGATGGACGTCTACCGCCTCCTCCCCGCCACGCCGACGAGCGCAGCCACCGGGGCAACGATCCCCGGGCCGGCGTGAGCCAAGACCCCACTGTGGCGATGTCTAGGGACGCTGCGTTGAGACACACGCCGCGCCCATCACAGGATAGGCACAGCGCGACCCCAAGCGACGTCAACGACCCTGGGCGGCGGCGACCACACGGCAAGACCCCTGTCGATTAGATCCCAGATCGTCAGGCACCACCTCCGCCACGACAGCCTTCTGCTGGTCATGTGCCGTGGCAGCAAGATCGCGATGGCGCTCCTGCTGGCTCTGCCAGGAGTAGAGCGACTTCGCGTTCTTTGCTTCCGGCCATGCCAACCACAGCAGCGGAGGCAATGGCGCGGGCTCAGATGCTGCTGAACTTCCCTCCGGCAACAGAGAAGATGGATGAGTGGAAAGCCACCATCCAAAGCCTGATTGGATTTGCCGAAGCCAGCAAATCACAGAAAGCGGAGCCCTCACGGCGATCGCAAACAGCGCCAGTAGCCCTAACTGGTGGCCGCGTTGACGGTGCTACGCTAGCGGTGCAATCGCCTCCGCGGCAACAGCCTCAACAGCAGCAACGTCAGTAGCCGTGACAAGCCCAGCAATCTTTCAAGCCCGACGAGATGTCGATGGCTTCTTCGGATCCACGGGCACGGCAAGATCAGCGGCAAGTGCTGCGAGACAGACGGGCAGAGGATGCCCGCATCACCATCGAACGACGCCGGGAGGCGCGCCGTCAATCCGACGCGCGCAACGGCCCCATCGTTGATGAGCCTGCGCCAGGGGTTGGCGGGTATCTACCTTACGAGGTTGGGTGTCCCGCCTTCACCCGTGAGCTGCGACAAGTTCGATGGCCGTCCGTCCGAGCCTTCAAGCCAGAAGTACCAGAGAAGTACGACGGCAAGCTGAACCCAGCAGAGTTTCTGGGCATCTACACGATTGCCGTGCAAGCTGCCCGGGGAAGAGACAAGAAGATCCTCACCAATTACTTTTCGTTGGTACTGAAGCCCAACGTGAGATCTTGGCTGATGAATTTGCCGGAGAACTCCATTTCTTCGTGGTCAGATCTCTGCAATGAGTTTGTTGGTGCCTTTACCGGAGGCCACAAGGCCCTTGGACAGCCCAGTGACCTGCAGGTGATCCCGCAAAGAGATGGTGAAACTTTGCGCAAGTATATCCAGAGGTTCAGCCGCGTGCACCGCAATATCCCAGATGTGCACCCCGCATCTGTGATTGCCGCCTTTCACACGAATGTGCGCAATCGGAGGATGCGGGAGAAAATGAATGTCAAGTCGCCCAAGACCGTCAATGAGCTCTACACGTTGGCGGATAAGTGTGCGCGCGCTGAGGAAGGAAGGAGGCTTCCCGGGGAGGACGCTGGTGCCGAGGTAGATTCTGAGGACGATGATGCTGCCACCCCGAGGAAGAAAGGCCGAAAGCGTAACAGGAAGCGCAAAGGCAAAACTGTTATGGCTGTCGAAGGCTCCGACAACTTCGAGTCCGCCAAGAAAGCCAAGACTGAAAACTCCGGCAAGGAGGCTGCTGTATGCGCCGCTTGCCAGGAGGCGGCGGCAAACGAGAAAGCCGGCAAGTTTGATGGACCGTACTACAAGATTCACCGTACCAAAGGCCACGATCTCCAAGAGTGCCGGCAAGTCGAGCACCTTGTTGAGAAACAGAATGCTGAATACGAAAAGTGTGACAAAGAGAAGGGTCAAGATGGTACCGGCGGATCCGGCAAAAAGGGCTGTGGTGGTCGAGGAGGCCGCCGCGGCAAGGCCAAGCAACAGAAAGAGAAGCCTGCTAGAGGCCGAGACAAGAAAGAGGAAGATGATGGAAGTGACAAAGAGGACGATGATGAGACCAGCGAACAAGAATTCCAGAAGGCAACCGACGCCATGTGCATCGACGGAGGAGCATCCTTGCACTCCTATCACCGCCAACTTAAGCAGTGGGCGCGTGAGGTTAATGCGGCAGAACCGGCAATGGGCTCTCAAAAACCACTCAAATGGTCACACACGCCTATCATTTTTTATGCTGAGGACCACCCTGATCGCATAACTGCGGTCGGGTGTTTGCCGTTGTTGGTTTCGCCAATAATTCGCAACCTCCAACTAACAAAGATGTTAGTTGACGGTGGGGCCGGCCTGAATCTGATCTCTCCGGAGGTTGTCAAGAGGCTGCAGATCCCCAACGAGGAACTCGAGAAAACGGGCATGTTTCAAGGAGTAAACCCGGGAAGAAGCCAGCCCAAGGGAAAGATCACATTACCGGTGATGTTTGGCGGGGAACTGAACTACAGATCGGAAAAGATTGTGTTTGACGTCGTCAAGATCCCCTTGCCGTACAATGGAGTTCTTGGCCGCCCAGCCTTGGCAAAATTCATGGCAGCATCTCATTACGCTTACAACACGTTGAAGATGCCAGGGCCGATGGGTGTCATTTCCATCAACTCCGACAAGAAAGATGCAGTCATTTGGGTCGACAAGATGTACAGAGATGCGGTTGCAGCAGAGGCCGCAAGGCGCCAGCTCCCGCCAAGAAGAAAGAAAGCAAGAAGTCCGGCAAGACCTCTAGCAAGGATTCCGGGAAGCGCACCTTTTCGGAGTGCTGCGCGCCTGTTGAAGACTTGCCGGAGTACTCTGCCAGTAAGAAATCCAAAGCTGCTTCACCGGCGACCAAAAAGGTGCCGGCGAGGGAGGACGGCACTGACGGTACCTTCACCATCAGTGCCACCCTTGACAGCACATAGGAAAGCGCACTCGTTGCCTTCCTGCGGGCGAATGTCAATGTGTTTGCATGGCGACCATCTGACATCCCCGGTGTTCCCAGGGAGGTAATTGAGCACCACCTTGCTGTCTGTCCCCATGCTCGGCCCGTCAAGCAAAAGGTCCGGAAGCAAGCTTTGGAACGACAACAATTCATTGCCGAAGAAATCAAGAAACTTGAAGCAGCAGGTTTGGTTAGAGGTGTACTACATCCAACTTGGTTGGCAAACCCAGTTGTGGTGCGCAAAGCAAATGGGAAGTGGAGACTTTGTATTGACTACACTGATATCAACAAAGCATGTCCAAAGGATCCTTTCCCTTTGCCGCGCATTGATCAAATTGTAGACTCCACTTCCGGCTGTGATTTACTCTCCTTCCTTGATGCATATTCTGGATACCATCAAATATTCATGGCCAAGGAGGATGAGGAGAAAACCGCATTCATTACTCCATGTGGCACATACTGCTTCGTGCGTATGCCTTTCGGATTAAAGAGTGCTAGTTCAACATTTGCAAGGGCGGTCCAGATTGGTTTTGAGCCCCAGCTGCACAGGAATGTGGAGGCATACATGGATGATATAGTGGTCAAAACCAAGGACAAATCTACCCTCATTCAAGATTTAGAAGAGACATTTGCTAACTTGCGCAAAATCAACTTGAAGCTCAACCCCGAGAAGTGTGTGTTTGGCGTTCCATCCGGCAAGCTTCTCGGGTTCTTTGTATCTCAACGAGGAATTGAAGCGAATCCCGACAAGATCAAAGCAATTGAGCAGATTCAAGCACCAAAAAGCGTCAAAGATGTGCGGCGTCTTGCCGGCTGTGTTGCTGCCTTAAGTAGGTTCATTTCAAGATCCGCTGAGCGCGCCCTGCCATTTTTCAAGATTTTGAAAAAGGCAGGTCCGATGAAATGGACTCCGGAAGCGGAGGCCGCGCTGCAGGACTTGAAAAGGTACCTCTCCTCCGCGCCAACACTGGTTGCGCCTAGACCACAAGAGCCATTGCTGCTATACGTAGCGGCAACGAATCAAGTGGCTAGTGCTGCATTAGTGGCGCAAAGGGAAGTCGAGGATGAGGAAGCAACCGCGGCAAGCCCATCCAGCGACGAACCGGGATCTTATCCGGTAAAGCCTGGTGCCGACAAGTCAGAAACAGCGCAAGCAGATGAAACTAACCAACAAGTGATGCCGAAGAAGAAAGTGGTGCAGCGGCCCGTTTATTTTGTTAGTTCCCTTTTGCAGGGGGCTAGGTCAAGATACTCGAGGGTACAGAAATTGCTTTTCGGCCTTCTTATGGCCTCGAGAAAGCTGCGCCACTACTTCCAAGCACACGAGATCACCGTCGTCACTCGCTTTCCGTTGCAACGCATCCTAAGAAATCCGGAAGCAACCGGCAGGATAGTGGAGTGGGCGTTGGAACTGTCAAGCTTTGCACTCAAGTTTGAAAGCACTTCAACCATTCAGAGCAGGGCCTTGGCGGAGTTCATCGCCGAATGGACGCCAAGGCAAGATGAAGAAATTCGAGAAACAGCTCTCCCCGGCAAAGAGACAGCCAAGGAATGGATCATGTACTTTGACGGTACCTTCTCGCTGCAAGGCGCCGGTGCCGGAGTGCTGCTTGTGGCACCCACCGAAGAGCACCTCAAGTATGTGGTTCAAATGCACTTTCCCAGGGAGCAAGCTACAAACAACACTGCTGAGTACGAAGGACTCCTTGCCGGTCTTAGGATCGCAGTAGACCTTGGAATCAAAAAATTGATCATCTGCGGTGACTCGCAGCTTGTTGTGAAACAAGTAAACAAAGATTACTAGAGACTGTTGATGGAGGCATATGTGGAAGAAGTGAGGAAATTGGAAGAACACTTTGACGGGTTGCAAACAGAGCACGTCACTCGTGCGGAAAACAGCATTGCTGATAGCCTGTCAAAGTGTGTCGCTCAAAAGCTTCCCGTGGAACCGGGAACGTTTGTGCTCCATTTGAATCAACCATCAGTCACTCCATCAATGCAGGCCGGTAAGAGAAGGAAGTTGAATACCGGCAAGTACTTTCCGGCAGGGCTTCCTGAAGCCGCCGGCAAGGATGTAGCCGGGAACAACGGGACGGTTGTCAGTGAGCAGCAGCTTAGCGCAGAACCTCAGGTTCTTGCCGCAAAGGCAAGCGCTCCCACAGCCAAAGAAACGCCTTTAGTCCTTGTCGTCGAGCCACAGGCTCCGGCATGGGCACAGCGGATAGTTCGTTTCCTTCAAACAGGAGAACTTCCCGATGAGCAAGAAGAAGCTGAGAGAGTAGCCCGTCAGTCGAGTATGTACCAATTTGTGGATAGCGTCCTATACAGAAAACGACAAAACGGCGTGAAATTAAAGTGTATTTGCCGGGAAGACGGACTGAAGCTGTTGGCGGAGATACATGGAGGCATAGGTGGCTCTCACTTAGGTTCAAGAGCACTTGCCGGCAAAGCTTTCCGGCAAGGCTTCTATTGGCCCACTGCCCTCCAGGATGCGACTGAGCTAGTAACCAAGTGTGAAGCATGCCAGTTCCATTCGAAGAACATACATCAACCAGCTCAAGCTCTCCAAACAATCCCTCTCTCCTGGCCCTTTTCGGTCCGGGGGCTCGATATCTTGGGCCCCTTCCCCCGCGCTGCCGGGGGCTTTGAGTTCTTGTACGTCGCCATCGACAAGTTCACAAAGTGGCCTGAAGTGGAGCCAGTGAGGAAGGTGATAGCGCAATCAGCCGTCAAGTTCTTCAAAGGATTAGTTTGTCGTTTCGGGGTTCCTAACAAAATCATCACCGACAACGGCACACAATTCACGAGCCGCACCTTCACGCAGTATATCCAAGACCTTGGCAGCAAAATCTGTTTTGCATCTGTTGCTCACCCAAGAAGCAACGGCCAGGCGGAAAGGATGAATGCTGAAGTGCTGCGTGGCCTCAAGACAAGAACCTTTGACAAGCTGCGCAAGTGTGGAAGACACTGGATTGATGAGTTGCCGGTGGTTCTTTGGTCACTCAGGACGACACCAAATTGAGCTACCGGCCAAACACCCTTCTCCCTAATCTATGGTGCGGAAGCGGTGCTCCCCATGGAACTCATATACGGGTCACCTCGAGTGCTCGCTTACGATGAAGCTGAGCAAGAGCGGTTGCGGCAAGACGACGCGATGCTCAAGATCGTCTTCGGGCGGCTGTGCGAGCTGCATGCTACCAGCAAGCCTTGCGCCGCTATCATAGCCGCAAAGTGCATGCCCGAAGCCTTGAGGAAGGCGACCTTGTTCTTCGGCGTGCTCAGCCCGCCAAGAGATCAAACAAGTTGTCACCGAAGTGGGAAGGCCCTTATCGGGTAGTGCGAGTCATCAGACCTGGCGCAGTCCGTCTGGAGACCGAAGATGGCATTCAAGTGCAAAACTCATGGAATATTGAGCATCTTCGCAAGTTCTACCCATAAGGCGCAGTTGCCGGGAGACCTCCCGGCAACCCCCCCTTTTTGTACAAGCTTTGTCGATCAGACATGTGACCCTTTGTACAAAGCCAGGCGCAGATCCTGTGCATAATAAAGCTAAGTGTTTCGCAACTCCTCGTACATATTCATTTATATGTGGATGCATGTGATGTTGTGATTTACACTTTAGTTTGTATGGAACGACTGATGGACCGTCAAGGTTCCCAAACCACTCTTTGCTCTCCTTTCTTTTTCTTAAAAGGATAGAAGGACTCCTCGCGTGCAAGTTTCCCGGGGGGAGTGGAGATGGGGTACCATTTTAATGACATTCAAGTGATCATTTCAGGCAACGAGAGAAGCAGCGCAAGGAAAAGCTAAGTTGAAAAACTTAAAAAAAATTCCTTGTTACATTCGCGATTTCCCTTGAACGATCCTGTGCTTTGTATGAGAAACCTGCACGCGAAGGGACCTTGTCGCGGCCAGTCCGCGCTCTAGCTTGCCTCGAGTCCACTCGGCAAGCTTAGCAGCTGCATTCTGGCCTGGCAAGTTACCTTGCCGGCAGCGGCACTTCCAGCAGGCTGCTAAGGACCCGTTCCTCAAAGCGCTCGCGGCAAGCGTGTGCACCGGCAAGTTTCCAAATAAGCGTAGGGAACGCGATCATACAAAGGTAAAATAAAACAAGGGAAACATCACGCATTTACTTAAATCCGGTAAACAATAGATATTTATTGAAAAGGTACTCAATTACATTTTTGTTGGCCCTTCCCCAGGGTTTACATCGAGTGCAAGGAAGGCAAAAGGGGCGCCTAGGCGAAGCCCGGCTTGTTCTTGGAAGGTCAGATGATGGTGCTACCAGCGATCGGCCAGACTCGTCGTCGTCATCTTCAATCTTCACGCCCGGAGAGCCGTCGTCATCGCCGTCATCATCGTCATCCTCAGCATCGCTGGAGGAAGCGGTGTCGCTGTCGCTCGAGCTCTCCGTGCAGCACTCCAGACGAGCGCCTGAAGCCTCGAAGAACTTCACGACAAGCGTGTCTGGTCCGTCCAGCCTGAAGTGAAGGAGATGCCCCTGCCCTAAATAGCGAGCGCGGGCAAAAGATTTCCATCCACGCGTGAGGTACATGATACCATTGTTGGAGGTCTCAACGGTCACCCAGACCGGGCCGTTGCAGCAACCGTCCACGCGCAGCCATAAGCCACGCAGGTGGCGGCCTTCCATCTCCTTAGCAAAAGGGCGAGGAAGCCGCAGCCAGCTCCGCGACTGATCGCGCAGCTCCAAGATGAACTCTTGCGATGTATCCTCCGTGTGGCCTTCTGCCGGCGGAGGAGGGATCGAAGATGGAGCGACAAGGCCGCCCCGACCACGGGCACCGCGCCGTCCACAACCACGGGCCGCGGCCCTCCCTTGAGCACTGGAGCCAGCCTCCGCAGCTACGGCCGAAGCATGAGCATGGAGCCGAGGAGAAGCTCTCGCTGCGGCGGCAGAGACACGACCGCGACCTCTCCCTCTTGCCATACCGTCGTCAGATGCGGGGGAGGAGGATGAGAGAAAGAGGCGACGGTTGCTGCAGATCGAGGCAGAAGGAGATGAGTGAGCATCGCATCCCGCAATCCCCTCTTTATAGGGGGAGTGCGGGAGGCTGGCTCTTCACCGTCTTCGGGCGGCCACCCACGTTCGCCAATCCCGCGCCCTGCGCCTCTGGCCAGGCGCATTACTCCAGCAACCGCTCACGATCACCAATCCTGCACCCTGCGCCCCCTGGCCCGGCGCATCACTCCAACGACCGCCCTTCTCCACCAATCTGCTGCCTTGCATGCATGCAAACGCGCGTGATGGAGGGGCGCAGAAAAAGGAGAAGTAAAGACAGACATGGCAGTTATCCTTTGCCACGCGTGGCCGCGTGTCGGTTCAGTTTGAACCCACAACGCCCCACCTATGAGCATGCCAAGCGGCCGTCCGTTCGGCGGCAAGGGTTGCCGGAAGACGACCAAGAACACACCCGAATTCAGATTAATGAGGAAGCAAAGAATATCTCAGAAAGATGTTGACCATCGTGACGGAAATTACAACGGCAGTTTTCCCTCCGCGCGTCTGTACATTGTTTGGGCCTGGCCCAACGATGCTTCGGACGCGCGTATGGCCCAGGCCCGAGGGCTCCTGTCGGTGTATAAAACATGGGTATTTTATACCCCTGACTTATGCATAGACAGTAGCAGCCTCCTTGCCGGCCAAGCCTTGCCGGGAACCACCAAGACCAAGATTCAGGACCCAGTTGCGGAGGCCACTGGAGAGAAGCTCAAGACACAGCACCAACAAACACTCAACTAGTACCGAAGATGAAGACACTCCTTACCGGCAAGGCTAAACCGGCAAGGTGAAGACCCGGCAAGCTCCGTACCGGCAAGCTTCTGCCAGTCCTCCAGCGCTCCACCTCACCGCACAGATGTTCGCTAATGGATGAGGTGTCGACCACGCAGGCTGGTTGGTGAGGCTTGTCGGGCACGTGTCAGCATGCTGGGGCAGGATTTGCCTTTAATGACACCCGCCTAGGGGGCGTGTCAGAATAATACAAGGTAGCTGGGCGAGCGGCGCAGAAACCTTGCTGGGGCTACCTCTCCACATGACACCTAACGGTGCATTTAATGCTTTTGTCCTAAACTGGCAGAGTTAGGTATGATAGCACTGTTTGCTATCTAATCACTATGTAATTACTGTTTTTGCACTGTGGTAACCCCTTGAGCTATAAAAGGAGGGCCAAGGCAACAGTTAGATGGATTCAGACTCTTTGCACAACTCGCATGTGCAGCTGCCTCTCCGCACCTTGCCGGGGAAGTGCTCCTTGTCCTCGTGTTCATACGCCCTCAATATACCAAAGCAGGAGTAGGGTTTTACGCTTCTCAGCGGCCCGAACCTGGGTAAATCACCCTGCGCCCTCTGGTGATTCTGCTCTTTGTGCTTGCGTCTCCCCCCACCGAACCACAAGGGGCTGGATGGCCCCATAGATGGTCGTACCACCACGACAGATCCGAAGGCAAGATCTTTGTTGCCAAGAATGGGTCCTTTCTAGAGAAGGAGTTTCTCTCAAAAGAAGTGAGTGGGAGGAAAGTAGAACTTGATGAGGTAATTGTACCTTCTCTCGAATTGGAAAGTAGCACATCACAGAAAGAAGTTCCCGTGATGTCTACACCACCTGGTGAGGAAGCTAATGATGATGATCATGAAACTTCGAATCAAGTTACTACTGAACTTCGTAGGTCGACCACGGTACGTTCCGCACCAGAGTGGTACGGTAATCCCGTCCTGGAAGTCATGTTGTTAGATAACGGCGTACCTACGAACTATGAAGAAGCAATGATGAGCCCGGATTCCGACAAATGGCTTGAGGCCATGAAATCCGAGATAGGATCCATGTATGAAAATAAAGTATGGACTTTGGTGGACTTGCCCGATGACCGGCAGGCCATTGAGAATAAATGGATCTTTAAGAAGAAGACAGGCGCTGATGGTAATGTCACCGTCTATAAAGCTCAACTTGTTGCAAAAGGTTTCCGACAAGTTCAAGGGGTTGACTACGATGAGACCTTCTCACCCGTAGCGATGCTTAAGTCTGTTAGAATTATGTTAGCAATTGCCGCATTTTATGATTATGAAATCTGGCAGATGGACGTCAAAACAGCGTTCCTTAACGGGTGTCTTAAGGAAGAGTTGTATATGATGCAACCGGAGAGTTTTGTCGATCCTAAGGATGCTAACAAGGTATGCAAGCTCCAGCGATCCATCTATGGACTGGTGCAAGCATCTCGAAGTTGGAATATACGCTTTGATGAGGTGATCAAAGCTTTTGGTTTTATACAAACTTACGGAGAAGCTTGTATTTACAAGAAAGTGAGTGGGAGCTCTGTAGCATTTCTAATATTATATGTGGATGACATATTGTTGATTGGAAATGATATAGAATTTCTGGAAAGCATAAAAGGTTATTTGAACAAGAGTTTTTCAATGAAAGACTTGGGTGAAGCTGCTTACATATTGGGCACTAAAATCTATAGAGATAGATCAAGACGCCTAATAGGACTTTCACAAAGCACATACCTTGACAAATTTTTTAAGAAGTTCAAAATGGACCAGTCGAAGAAAGGGTTCTTGACTGTGTTGCATGGTGTGAAGTTGAGTAAGACTCAAAGCCCGACCACGGCAGAAGAAAGAGAAAGGATGAAAGTCATCCCCTATGCCTCAGCCATAGGCTCTATAATGTATGCCATGCTGTGTACCAGACCTAATGTGGGCCTTGCCATAAGTCTGGAAGGGAGGTACCAAAGTGATCCAGGTGTAGATCACTGGTCAGCAATCCAGAATATCCTTAAGTACCTGAAGGGGACTAAGGACATGTTTCTCGTTTATGGAGGTAACGAAGAGCTCGTCGTAAACGGTTACGTCGATACTAGCTTCGACACAGATCCGGATGACTCTAAATCTCAAACCGGATACGTATTTATATTGAATGGTGGAGTAGTTGATACGTCTCCAACGTATCTATAATTTTTTATTGTTCCATGCTATTATAGTATCAATTTTGGATGTTTTATATGCAATTATATGCCATTATATATCATTTTTTGGGACTAACCTATTAACCCAGTGCCCAGTGCCAGTTACTGTTTTATGCTTGTTTTTGCCTTTTCAGAAAATCATTATCAAAAAGTGTCCAAACGAGAAAAAAACTTTGAATTAATTTTTTCTGGACCAGAAGAGTCCCAGGAAGCTTCGGGAGAAGACCATAAGAGTCACGAGGAGGCGACAACCTGGAGGGCGCGCCGCAGGGGGGTGGCCACGCCCCCCAGGCTTGTGGGCCCCTTGTGGCACCTCTTGACCTAATTCCTTCGCAATAAATTCACAAATATTCCCAAACCAACAGAGAGACAGAAGAGAAAACCTTTCCGCTGCCGCAAGCCTCTGTTCTTCCGTGATCCCATCTGGAGGCCTTTTCCGGTACTCTGCTGGAGGGGAAATTGATCACGGAGGGCTTCTACATCAACCTTGCTGCCCTTCCGATGATGTGTGAGTAGTTTATCATAGACCTACGGGTCCATAGCTAGTAGCTAGATGGCTTCTTCTCTCTTTTTGATCTTCAATACCATGTTCTCCTCAATGTTCTTGGAGTTCTATCCGATGTAATCTTCTTTTGCGGTGTGTTTGTTGGGATCCGATGAATTGTGAGTTTATGATCAGATTATTTATGAGAAATATTTGAGTCTTCTCTGAACTCTTTTATGCATGATTGTTATTGCTTTGTATTTCTCTCCGATCTATTGATTTGGTTTGGCCTACTAGATTGATTTATCTTGCAATGGGAGAGGTGCTTTGTGATGGGTTCAATCTTGCGGTGCTCAATCCCAGTGACAGAAGGGGACATGACACATATTTGTATTGTTGCCATTAAGGATAAAAAGATGGTGTTTAATCATATTGCTTGAGTTTACTTTGTCTACATCATGTCATCTTGCTTAAGGCGTTACTCTGTTTCATACTTAATACCCTAGATGCATGCTGGATAGCGGTCGATGGATGGAGTAATAGTAGTAGATGAAGGCAGGAGTCGGTCTACTTGTCTCGGACGTGATGCCTATATACATGATCATTGCCATGAATCTGTCATAATTATTTGCTTTTCTATCAATTGCCCAACATTAATTTGTTTACCCACCGTATGCTATGTGTTCGAGAGAAGCCTCTAGTGAAAACTATGCCCCCCGGTCTACTTTATCATATATTAAAAACCTAAAAATACCTTGCTGCAATTAATTTACTTTTATTTTAATTAGTATTTTAGTTTACCTATTTACCTCGATAGGATTTAATCCTATCGCTAAGAGGATTGACAACCCTCGCAAATAACCGCTAAGAGGATTGACAACCCTCTTATTTGTGTTGGGTGCAAGTGTTTGCTCTTTTGTGTGCAGGTGCGCTTAACGGAATTTTGCTTGGTTCTCCTACTGGGATTGATAACCTTGGTTCTTAACTAAGGGAAATACTTATCTCTATTGTACTGCATCATCCTCTCCTCTTCGGGGAAATACCAACGCAGACTACAAGTAGCAAGAAGAATTTATGGCGCCGTTGCCGGGGAGACATCATCAAAATTACCAAGTACCTTTGCACAAACTATCATTCACTTGCATTTATTTTATTTTCCTTTCATTTGCATTTGCCTCTAGTTTTCATCTACCCCGCTTTTAATTTTTTTTACAAAAACACAAAAATATTTTTATTTGCTTGTTTGCTAGTTTGCTTGCTTCGTCGCGATGTCTCAAGAAAATACAAAATTGTGTGACTTTTCCAATACTAATAATAACGATTTTATTAGTACTCCTATTGCTCCTCCCGCCACTAGTGCGGAGTCGTGTGACATTAATGCTGCCTTGCTTAATCTTGTTATGAAAGAACAATTTTCTGGTAGTCCTAATGAAGATGCTGCATCACATCTAAATACTTTCGTTGAACTTTGTGATATGCAAAAGAAAAAAGATGTGGATAATGATATTGTCAAATTAAAATTATTTCCGTTCTCACTATGAGACCGTGCTAAAACTTGGTTTTCATCCTTGCCTAGAAATAGTATTGATTCTTGGGATAAGTGTAAGGATGCTTTCATTACCAAGTATTTTCCTCCCGCTAAGATTATTTCTCTAAGAAATCAAATTATGAATTTTAAGCAACTTGAGCATGAACATGTTGCACAATCTTGGGAGAGAATGAAATTGATGATAAGAAATTGCCCAACTCATGGTTTGAATTTATGGATGATCATACAAAATTTTTATGCGGGACTAAACTTTGTCTCTAGAAATTTGCTAGACTCTGCCGCAAGTGGTACTTTTATGGAAATTACATTGGGAGAAGCTACAAAACTTCTTGATAATATCATGCCAAATTATTCTCAATGGCACACCGAACGAACTCCAACTGGTAAGAAGGTAAATTCTGTTGAAGAAATTAATACTTTGAGTGATAAGATGGATGCTCTATTGAAATTGGCTGCTAGTAAAAATGCTCATATTGATCCTAATGATGTGCCATTGTCTACTTTGATTGAGCAAAATAATGATGCTATTGATGTGAATTTTGTCTCTAGAAATAATTTCAACAACAATGCTTATAGGGGTAATTTCAATCCTAGACCGTTTCTTGGAAATTCCTCTAATAATTATGGCAATCCTTATGGTAATTCTTATAATAATAATAATAATAATAATAATAGGATGCCCTCTGATCTTGAAAGTAATATTAAATAATTTATTAGTTTGCAAAACAATTTCAATGCTATGAAAGAAGAAAAATTGAATAGAGTTGATGAATTGGCTAGGAACATGGATAAAATTGCTCATGATGTGGAAAATCGCAAAACTAAAATGTTTCCACACAAGCATGATATAAATGAGTCTATTAAAGCTATCTATGTCTCCATTAATGAAAGTAAAGAAAGGACCGCTAGGTTGAGAGCTAAGCGAGAATTTCTAGAAAAAGCGATTCCACCTGGTTTCTATCGTAGTAATGATGAAGATATTAAAATGATTGGTGTCACTCCTATTGAATCATTATTTAGTAACATAAAACTTGATGAAAAAAGAGACTGAAGAAGAGTCAAATTTAGATAGAAAGAGTCCCAATTGCTTGGAGGGTGATAACCTTGATCATAAAAATGAAAAAAGTGGGTTTGGAGAGGTCAAAACTTTAAATAGTAATGCACCCACTACTTTGGATTACAAGGACTTTAATTATGATAGTTATTCTTTAATTGAGTGTATTTCCTTGTTGCAATCCATGATTAATTCACCAAATTCATATTAACAAAATAAAGCTTTCACTAAACATATTGTAGAAGCCATGATGAAAGCACATGAAGAAAAACTTGAGTTGGAAGTTTCAATTCCTAGAAAATTACAAGATGAATGGGAACCTAATATTAAAGTCAAAATTAAAGATTATGAATGTAATGCTCTTTGTGATCTTGGTGCTAGCGTTTCCACTATACCAAAGTCTTTGTGTGATGTGCTAGGTCTCACCGACATGGATCCTTGTTCCCTTAATTTGCATCTTGCGGATTCCACTATTAAAAAATCATTGGGTAGAATAAATGATGTGCTTATTCTTGCAAATAGAAATTATGTGCCCGTGGACCTTATTGTTCTTAATATTGAATGCAATCCTTCTTGCCCCATAATACTTGGTAGGCCTTTTCTACGAACAATTGGTGCTATTATTGATATGAAAGAAGGTAATATAAGATTTCAATTTCCATTAAAGAAAGGGATGGAACACTTCCCTAGAAAGAGAATCAAAGCACCTTATGAATCTATTATGAGGGCCACCTATAGAATTAACTTGAAGGATGACAACACTTGAAACTATGCATTATGCCTAGCTAGGGGCATAAAACAATAGCGCTTGTTGGGAGGCAACCCAATGAATAATATAAATTTTTGCGTTTACCTTCTATTCTTCAGTGTTTACACAATTATAGATTCTGTTATGATTGTATTTTTATGTTTTAATTAGTGTTTGCGCCAAGTAATGCCTTTGCGATGATTTGGAAGATAGTATGATAGATGCTGTTGGAAAACAGAAACTTATGTGTCCAGTGCTGGAATTTTGTTTTTCGCTGGAGCGTCAGAACCTTCTGAATGTTTTACAAAGTATTGATATATGAATTTACCACGTTGTCCTAATTTTTCAGAATTTTTTGAGTTACAGAAGTATGACGTTAATTCAGATCTTTACTGACTGTTCTGTTTTAGACAGATTCTGTTTTTGTTGCATAGTTTGCTTATTTTGATGAATCTATGGATCGTATCGGGGGGTATGAGTCATGGAGAAGTTGGAGTACAGTAGCATTATGCCAATATTAAATATGAATCAATTTACAATAGTACCTAAAGTTTAAGATTTGTTTGTTATACTAACAGATCTCACGAGGTTTCTGTTGAGTTTTGTGTGCTGAAGTTTTCAAGTTTTGGGTGAGACTACGATGGATAAATGAATAAGGAGCGGCAAGAGCCTAAGCTTGGGGATGCCCAAGGCACCCCAAGGTAATATTAAAGGAAGACTCAAGTGTCTAAACTTGGGGATGCCCCGGAAGGCATCCCCTCTTTCGTCTACAATCTATCGGTAACTCACTTGGAGCTATATTTTTATTCATCACATGATATGTGCTTTACTTGGAGCATCTTGTGATATAGTTTGTTTGCTTTTGTTTGCTTTTTAGTTTGTCACAATCATCTTTGCTGAACACACCTTTTTGAGAGGGACACACATTATTCGTGATTTGTTAGAATACTCTATGTGCTTCACTTATATCTTTTGATCTAGGCAATTGCTCTAGTGCTTCACTTATATCTTTTAGAGCATGGCGGTGGTTATATTTTAAAGAAATAGTTGCACTCTCATGCTTCACTTATATATTTTTGAGAGTCTAATGAATAGCAATGGTAATATGCACGGGTTATGAATTTGGTCCTGATATGATAGGTATTCAAGAGGGATATAATAAAAACTTTCATGTAGATCACTGAATATGATAAGTTTGATTTCTTGCAATAGTTTTGCGATATTAAGATGGTAATATGTGGGAGGTATTAGTAGATGATTGTGGTTTAGTAAGAATATTGGTATTAAGGTTTGTGATTCCCGAAGCATGCACGTATGATCTATCGTTATGCTAAGAAGTTGGAGCATGATTTATTGTTGATTGTCTACCTTATGAGTGGCGGTCGGGGATGAGCGATGGACCTTGTCCTACCAATCTATCCCACTAGGGGCATGCATAGTAGTACTTTGCTTCTAGGGCTAATAAACTTTCGCAATAAGTATGTGAGTTCTTTATGACTAATGTGAGTCTATGGATTATACACACTCTCACCCTTCCGCAATTTGCTAGCCTCTTCGGTACCGTGCATTGCCCTTTCTCACATCGAGAGTTGGTGCAAACTTCGCCGGTGCATCGAAACCTCGTGATATGATACGCTCTATCACACATAAGCCTCTTTATATCTTCCTCAAAACTGCCACCATACCTACCTATCATGGCATTTCCATAGCCAATCCGAGATATATTGCCATGCAACTTCCACCATTCCGTTTTTATGACACACATCATCATTGTCATATTGCTTTGCATGATCATATAGCTGACATAGTATTTGTGGCTCAACCACCGTTCATCATTTCTTATACATGTTATGCTAGCATCATTGCACATCCTGGTACACTGCCAGAGGCATTCATATAGAGTCATATTTTTGTTCTAGTATCGAGTTGTAATATTGAGTTGTAAGTAAATAAAAGTGTGGTGATCATCATTATTAGAGCATTATTGTCCCAGTGAGGAAAGGATGATGGAGACCATGATTCCCCCACAAGTCGGGATGAGACTCCGGACGAAAAAAAAGAGGCAAAAAAGAGCCATGAAAAAAAATGAGAGAAAAAGAGAGAAGGGGCAATGTTACTATCCTTTTTCCACACTTGTGCTTCAGAATAGCACCATGTTTTTCATATAGAGAGTCTCCTATTTTGTCACTTTCATATACTAGTAGGAATTTTTCATTATAGAACTTGGCTTGTATATTCCGATGACGGGCTTCCTCAAAAGCCCGAGGTCTTCATGAGCAAGCAAGTTGGATGCACACCCACTTAGTTTTCATGTTGAGCTTTCATACACTTATAGCTCTTAGTGCATCCGTTGCATGGCAATCCCTACTCCTCGCATTAACATCAATTGATGGGCATCTCCATAGCCCGTTGATTAGCCTCATTGATGTGAGACTATCTTCTTATTTTTGACTTCTCTTATTTATCTCTACCACCACACTCTATTCCACCCATAGTGCTATAACCATGACTTGCACTCATGTATTGCGTGGGAGTTGAAAAAGCTGAAGCGCGTTAAAAAGTATGAACCAATTGCTCGGCTTTTCATTGGGGTAGTGCATGATAAATACTTTGTGTTCAGAAGATGGAGCATGACAGGATTATATGATTTTATAGGGATAACGTTCTTTAGCATTTTTATTTTGAAAGACATGATTGTTTATTTGTATGCATGAGTATTGATGTCTTTATATCAAATTATAGACTATTGCTTTGAATCATTCAGATCTTATTATTCATACCGTAAGAGAAAGATTACATGATGAAACATGACAGGTAGCATTCCACATCAAAAATTTTGTTTTTATCATTTACCTACTCGAGGACGAGCAGGAACTAAGCTTGGGGATGCTTGATACGTCTCCAACGTATCTATAATTTGTGATTGCTCCATGCTATTATAGTATCAATCTTGGATGTTTTATATGCAATTATATGACATTATATATCATTTTTTGGGACTAACCTATTAACCCAGTGCCTAGTGGCAGTTGCTGTTTTCTGCTTGATTTTGCCTTTTCAGAAAATCATTATCAAAAAGTGTCCAAACAAGAAAAAAAACTTTGGATTAATTTTTTCTGGACCAGAAGAGACCCAGGAAGCTTCAAGAGAAGACCAGAAGAGTCACGAGGAGGCGACAAGCCTGGAGGGCGCGCCCCAGGGGGGTGGCCGCTCCCCCCAGGCTTGTGGGCCCCTCGTGGCACCTCTTGACCTAATTCCTTCGCTATAAATTCACAAATATTCCCAAACCAATAGAGAGACAGAGGAGAAAACCTTTCCGCCGCCGCAAGCCTCTGTTCTTCCGTGATCCCATCTGGAGGCCTTTTCCGGTACCCTGCCGGAGGGGGAATCGATCACGGATGGATTCTACATCAACCTTGTTGCCCTTCCGATGATGTGTGAGTAGTTTACCATAGACCTACGGGTCCATAGCTAGTAGCTAGATGGCTTCTTCTCTCTTTTTGATCTTCAATACCATGTTCTCCTCGATGTTCTTGGAGTTCTATCCGATGTAATCTTCTTTTGCGGTGTGTTTGTTGGGATCCGATGAATTGTGAGTTTATGATTAGATTATTCATGATAAATATTTGAGTCTTCTCTGAAATCTTTTATGTATGATTGTTATAGCTTTGTATTTCTCTCCGATCTATCGATTTGGTTTGGCCTACTAGATTGATTTATCTTGCAAGTGGAGAGGTGCTTTGTGATGGGTTCAATCTTGCGGTACTCAATCCCAGTGATAGAATGGGACATGACACATATTTGTATTGTTGCCATTAAGGATAAAAATATGGGGTTTAATCATATTGCTTGAGTTTACTTTGTCTACATGATGTCATCTTGCTTAAGGCGTTACTCTGTTTCATACTTAATACCCTAGATGCATGATGGATAGCGGTCGATGGGTGGAGTAATAGTTGTAGATGCAAGTAGGAGTCGGTCTACTTGTCTCGGATGTGATGCCTATATACATGATCATTACCATGAATCCATCATAATTATTTGCCTATCTATCAATTGCCCAACAATAATTTGTTTACCCACCGTATGCTATGTGTTCGAGAGAGAAGCCTCTAGTGAAAACTATGGCCCCCGGTCTACTTTATCATATATTAAAAACCTAAAAATACCTTGCTGCAATTTATTTACTTTTATTTTAATTAATATTTTAGTTTACCTATTTACCTCGATAAGATTTAATCCTTGCAAATAACCGCTAAGAGGATTGACAACCCTCTTATTTGCGTTGGGTGCAAGTGTTTGCTCTTTTGTGTGCAGGTGCGCTTAACGGAATTTTGCCTGGTTCTTCTACTGGATTGATAACCTTGGTTCTTAACTAAGGGAAATAGTTATCTCTACTGTACTGCATCATCCTCTCCTCTTCGGGGAAATACCAACGCATACTACAAGTAGCAGCAGTCAGTTGGTGATAACCCACAAGTATAGGGGATCGCAACAGTTTTCAAGGGTAGTATTTCACCCAAATTTATTGATTTGACACAAGGGGAGCCAAAGAATATTTGTGAGTATTAGCAGTTGAGTTGTCAATTTAACCACACCTGGAGAACTAAATATCTGCAGCAAAGTGTTTAGTTGCACAGTAGTATGATAGTTTTGATAGCAGTAGTAACAGTAGCAATAGTAACAGAGACAGTAACAGTAGCAGTTTTGTAGTGATTGTAAGAGCAGCAACAACGAAAGTAACTTAGCAAAGATCAATATGAGAAAAGCGTAGGCATTTGATCAGTGATGGATAATTGTGTTGGATGACATTCATCATGTAACAGTCACAACCTAGAGCGATAAACAATAGCTCCAATTCATCAATGTAATGTAGGCATGTATTCCGTATATAGTCATACGTGCTTATAGTAAGAAATTGCATGACATCTTTTGTCCTACCCTCCCGTGGCAGCAGGGTCCTTAAGGAAACTAAGGGATATTAAGGCCTCCTTTTAATAGAGAACCAGAACAAAGCATTAGCACTTAGTGAATACATGAACTCCTCAAACTACGGTAATTACCGGAAAGAATCCCAATTATTGTCACCTTGGGGTATGCGGATCATAACACATAATAGGTGCAAACAACTTGCAAGATAGGATCAAGAACACAAATATATTCATGAAAACATAAAGGGTTCAGATCTGAAATCATGGCACTCGGGCCCTAGTGACAAGCATTAAGCATAGCAAAGTCATAGCAACATCATTCTCAGAACATAGTGGATACTAGGGATCAAGCCCTAACAAAATTGACTCGATTACATGATAAATCTCATCCAACCCATCACCGTCCAACAAGCCTACGAAGAAATTACTCACACACGACGGTGAGCATCATGAAATTGGTGATGGAGGATGGTTGATGATGACGACGGCGTCGAATCCCCCTCTCCGGAGCCCCGAACGGACTCCAGATCAGCCCTCCCGATGAAGAACAGGAGGTGGCGGCGGCTCCGTATCGTAAAATGCAATGATTCTTTCTCCTTAATTTTTCTCTCCACAAAGAGGTATATATAGCGTTGGAATTAGGTCAAACGGAGCTGCTAGGGGCCCACAAGCCTGGAGAGCGCGCCCTGGGGGGGGTGTAGGCGCGCCCCTGGGCTTGTGGCCCCTGGGTGGCTCCCCTCCAGTGGATCTTTTCGTCAGTATTTTTTATATATTCTGAAATAATTCTCCGTAAATTTTCAGGTCCATCTCAGAACTTTTATTTCTGCACAAAAATAACACCATGGCAATTCCGCTGAAAACAGCGTCAGTCCGGGTTAGTTCCATTCAAATCATGCAAATTAGAGTCCAAAACAAGAGCAAAAGTGTTTGGAAAAGTAGATACATTTGGGACGTATCAACTCCCCCAAGCTTAACTCATTGCTTGTCCTCAAGAAATTTAGTTGACAAACTGACAGTGACAAAGAAAAACTTTACGAACTCTTTTGTTCTTGTTGTATGTATATATACTTAACTAGCATCCAATTTTTCAGCAAAGATTATGAACTAACCATATGAATGATAACACTTAGGTCTCACATTTACTCATATCAATGACATAACCAACTAGCGAGCAATAATAAGATATCTCGGATGCCAACAATTTGTCAAAACAATCATGATGCAATATGATAACATGGTATCTCGCTAGCCCTTTCTGAGACCACAAAACATAAATGTAGAGCACCTCTGAAGTTCAAGTAACGACTAGATATTGTAATTCATGGTAGAAGAGATCCAGTCATGTCACACCCAACATTAACTATACTCAATGCATAAAAATGACAATAGTGCTCTTCAACTGGTGCTCGAATGAGAAGGTGGTGACTCAATAATAAAAGTAAAATAACATAAAAGTAAATAGATAGGTCCTTTGCAGAGGGAAGCATGGATTTGCAGCGGTGCCAGAGCTCAAAGCTTAAAACAGAGATGAAAACAATTTTGAGAGGTGTGCTTTTCCTGTCAACGTCACGACCGAGAATTTTCAATATCTTCCATGCTAAACACATTATAGCCGGTTCCCAAGCAGAAAGGTAAAGTTTACTCCCCCTCCACCATACCAACACAAGCCATGGCTAGCCGAATTCACGGGTGCCCTCCATACCAACATCTTTCCAGGGGAGTTTTGTTGCATTATATAATTTTGGCATTTTGATTATAGGACTGGGCATCCCAAATACCAGCCTCTCTCGTGCAATGACAAGTGAATGAACACTCATATGAGAATAACCCGCTTAGCATGGAAGATACTGACCACCCCCTGTCGCTTCATGAGCAGTACAGGCACACAAAATAGATGCTTATTTGAATGATTAGAGGTGGCACATGCAAATTTACTTGGAACGGCAGAGTAATACCGCATATAGGTAGATATAGTGGACTCATCTGGAACAACTTTGGTTTAAGGATTGTGGATGCACAAGCAGTATTCCCGCTTAGTACAGGAGAAGGCTAGCAAATAGATTGAGAAGCGACCAGCTAGAGAACGAAAACGGTCATAACCATGCATTGAGAATAATTAACACTGAATACGAGCATGAGTAGGATATAAACACCATGAACATAAATACCGTGGAGGCTATATTGGTTTCGAATCAACTACATGTGTGAACATGTGCCAAGTCAAGCCACTTGAATTGTTTGGAGGAGGATACCATACTAAAATACTACATCACAACCATTTTAATGCATGTTGATACTCAAGATAAATCATTATCCACTCCTAGCTATTTAAGCATGGCATGAGCAACTATAATCTCTAATTGTCATCACAAACATGTTTACTCATAATAGTGCTGAATCATGAATACTGACTTAAAACATATTTACAAAGACAAAAACAAGAAGAGTTCATACCAGCTTTTCTTCACCGCAATCACTTCATCAAATATCGCCATTATTGCCTTTCACTTGCATGACCGAATGATGTAATAATAATGATAGTGCAAGTGTGTCGTGGACTAAGCTGGAATCTGCAAACATTTATTCAAAGGAAAAGACAAGGTAATGGTGGCTCTTTGTTAGAACAACAATAAAGCATATGTGAGCATCATACGTCTCCAACGTATCTATAATTTTTTATTGTTCCATGCTATTATAGTATCAATCTTGGATGTTTTATATGCAATTATATATCATTTTTTGGGACTAACCTATTAACCTAGTGCCCAGTGCCAGTTGCTGTTTTTTTGCCTGTTTTTGCCTTTTCAGAAAATCATTATCAAACGGAGTCCAAACGAAGAAAACTTTGGATTAATTTTTTCTGGACCAGAAGGGACCCTAGAAGCTTCGGGAGAAGACCAGAAGAGTCACCAGGGAGTGACAAGCCCGGAGGGCGCGCCTAGGGGCTAGGTGCGTCCCCCAGGCTTGTGGGTCCCTCGTGGCACCTCTTGACCTAATTCCAGCGCTATAAATTCCCAAATATTCCCAATATACCAGAAAGACAGAAGAGAAAACATTTCCGCCGCCGCAAGCCTCTGTTCTTCCGTGATCCCATCTGGAGGCCTTTTCCGGTACTCTGCCGGAGGGGGAATCGATCACGGAGGGCTTCTTCATCAACCTTGCTGCCCTTCCGATGATGTGTGAGTAGTTTACCACAGACCTACGGGTCCATAGCTAGTAGCTAGATGGCTTATTCTCTCTCTTTGATCTTCAATACCATGTTCTCCTCGATGTTCTTGGAGTTCTATTCGATGTAATCTTCTTTTGCGGTGTGTTTGTTGGGATCCGATGAATTGTGGGTTTATGATCAGATTATTCATGAGAAATATTTGAGTCTTCTCTGAACTCTTTTATGCATGATTGTTATAGCTTTGTATTTCTCTCCAATCTATCCGTTTGGTTTGGCCAACTAGATTGATTTATCTTGCAATGGGAGAGGTGCTTTGTGATGGGTTCAATCTTGCGGTGCTCTATCCCAGTGACAAAAAGGGACAAGACATGTATTTGTATTGTTGCCATTAAGGATAAAAAGATGGGGTTTAATCATATTGCTTGAGTTTACTTTGTCTACATCATGTCATCTTGCTTAAGGCGTTACTCTGTTTTATACTTAATACCCTAGATGCATGCTGGATAGCGGTCGATGGGTGGAGTAATAGTAGTAGATGCAGGCAGGAGTCGGTCAACTTGTTTCGGACGTGATGCCTATATACATGATCATTGCCTTGAATATCGTCATAACTATGTGCTTTTCTATCAATTGCCCAACTGTAATTTGTTTACCCACCGTGTGCTATGTGTTCGAGAGAGAAGCCTCTAGTGAAAACTATGGCCCCCGGGTCTACTTTTATCATATATTAAAATCCAAAAATACCTTGCTGCAATTTATTTTCTTTTGCAATTTACTTTTCTATCTACCACTATCAGAATTAATCCTTCCAAGTGACCGCTAAGGGGATTGAGAACCCTCTTATTTGCGTTGGGTGCAAGTGTTTGCTTTTGTGTGTGTAGGTGCTGCTAACGAGGTTCTGTGTGGTTCTCCTACTGGATTGATAACCTTGGTTCTTAATTGAGGGAAATACTTATATCTACTGTACTGCATCATCCTCTCCTCTTCGGGGAAATCCCAACGCAGTTCACAAGTAGCAGGAAGAATTTCTGGTGCCGTTGCCGGGGAGACATCACCAAAACCTATCAAGTACCTTCACACAAACTATCATCTACTTGCTCTTATTTTCATTTGCCTTTTTATTTGCATTTGCCTCTCTTTTTCATCTTCCCCACTTCTCTACAAAAAAAAAATCAAAAACACCAAAAAAAAATTGTGTGCTATCTCTGTTTATGTTGCCATGTTCCTTCCATTTGCTTGCATCTTTGCTTGCTAAAAATCTATTAATATGGATCCTCATCCACTTGCTAATCTTTTCAAAAGATCCAATTATGATGAACTAATTGCTAATGAGTTGAGTGCACTTGATTATCTCTATGAAGTTTTGCTTGAAAATCATGAATCTGAAAATTGTGATGAAGTGTTAGAAAAAGAAATTTATAAAGTGATTCATGATAGTTCCTTGAATAAAAAGCATGATTGCAATGATGTTAGTATAAATTCTATTAATGTCAATTGTGCTAATGATATGCAAAACTATAAGCTTGCGGATGATAATTTTGTCATGTCCACTACTTATTGCAATGATCATGATTGGGGTGATAATGCTTCTTTTGATCTTGAAAATTTATTTAAACCTCATAATGGATCTACCATTAATAATGAGATTTGCAATAGTATTGAAAGTGGGTTTGGAAGAGTGTCAACTTTAGGTAAAAGGAATCCCACATATTTGGAGAGTGGTCAATCTTATGAATTTTTTGATAAAAGTGGGTTTGGAGAGGTCATGACTTTAGTTGATGTTAATACCACTATCTTGGAAGATTATAAAACTTTTATGCATGTAGATCATGAAGATAATATTTTATATGATAGCTATATTATTGAATTTGACTATGATCCTACATGTAATTATTATGAGAGAGGAAAATATGGTTGTAGAAATTTTCATGTTACTCAATTACCTCTCTTGAAGTTCAAATTGTTAATGTTTTGTTCTTCTTCCTTGCATATGCTAGATACTTCTTGTCTTGATAATTTGTTTGCTTATAAAATGCCTATGCATAGAAAGTATGTTAGACTTAAATATGTTTGTTACATGCTATATGATGCTTTCTTGTGCTTCAATTTGTATCTTTTATGTGAGCATCATTAAAATCTCGAAGCCTATCTTAGTGGCTATAAAGAAAGAGCTTGTTGGCAGACAACCCAATAGTTATCTTTATTTTTGCTTCTTTTACTTTTTGTGTGCAAATACAATTTTAGCTTCTGTTATGATTGTGTTTTTATCTTTTAATTAGTGTTTGTGATGCCTTTAGGATGATTTGGATGATAGTATAATTGATGTTGTTTGAAAACAGAAACTTTTGCGGCTAGTTCTGGAATTTTCATTCTGTACTGGAGCGTGATAAAATTCTGATTTTTTTTACACATTATTGGTATATGAATTTCCCACGTTTTCCAGAATTTTTCAGAATTTTTGGAGTTACAGAAGTATGACTTTAATTTAGATCTTTACAGACTGTTCTGTTTTAGACAGATTCTGTTTTTGTTGCATAGTTTGCCTATTTTGATGAATCTATGGATCGTATCGGGGGGTATGAGCCATGGGGAAGTTGGAGTACAGTAGCATTATGCCAATATTAAATATGAATCAATTTACAACAGTACCTAAAGTTTAAGATTTATTTGTTATACTAACGGATCTCATGAGGTTTCTGTTGAGTTTTTTGTGCTGAAGTTTTCAAGTTTTGGGTGAGACTACGATGGATAAAGGAATAAGGAGCGGCAAGAGCCTAAGCTTGGGGATTGCCAAGGCACCCCAAGTTAATATTCAAGGAATACTCAAGCGTCTAAGCTTGGGGATGCCCCGGATGGCATCCCCTCTTTCGTCTACAATCTATCGGTATATCACTTGGAGGTATATTTTTATTCATCACATGATATGTGTTTTACTTGGAGCGTCTTGTGCTATAGTTTGCTTGTTTTTATTTGCTTTTTAGTTTGCCACAATCATCTTTGCTGAACACACCTTTTTGAGAGGGACACATATTATTCGTGATTTGTTAGAATACTCTATGTGCTTCACTTATATCTTTTGAGCTAGGCAGTTGCTCTAGTGCTTCACTTATATCTTTTAGAGCACGGCGGTGGTTATATTTTAAAGAAATAGTTGTACTCTCATGCCTCACTTATATCTTTTTGAGAGTATAATAAATAGCAATGGTAATATGCACGGGTTATGAATTTGGTCCTAATATGATAGGTATTCAAGAGGGATATAATAAAAACTTTCATGTAGATCACTGAATATGATAAGTTTGATTCCTTGCAATAGTTTTGCGATATTAAGATGGTAATATGTGGGAGGTGCTAGTAGATAATTGTGGTTTAGTAAGAATATTGGTGTTAAGGTTTGTGATTCCCGAAGCATGCACGTATGGTCTGTCGTTATGCTAAGAAGTTGGAGCATGATTTATTCTTGATTGTCTTTCTTTGCGTGGCGGTCGGGGGCGGGCGATGGTTAACTCCTACCAACCTCCCCCCTAGGGGCATGCGTAGTAGTACTTTGCTTCGAGGGCTAATAAACTTTCACAATAAGTATGTGAGTTCTTTATGAGTAATGTGAGTCCATGGATTATACGCACTCTCACCTTTCCGCAATTTGCTAGCCTCTTCGGTACCGTGCATTGCCCTTTCTCACATCGAGAGTCGGTGCAAATTTCACCGGTGCATCCAAATCCCGTGATATGATATGCTCTATCTCACATAAGCCTCCTTATATCTTCCTCAAAACAACCACCATACCTACCTATTATGGCATTTCCATAGCCATTCCGAGATATATTGCCATGCAACTTCCACCGTTCTTTTTATATGACACACATCATCATTGTCATATTGCTTTGCATTATCATATAGCTGACATAGTATTTGTGGCTCAGCCACCGTTCATCATTTTCATACATGTTACCCTAGTATCATTGCACATCCTGGTACACTGCCAGAGGCATTCATATAGAGTCATATTTGTTCTAGTATCGAGTTGTAATTTTTGAGTTGTAAGTAAATAGAAGTGTGATGATCATCATTATTAGAGCATTGTCCCAACGAGGAGATAAAAAAAGAGGCCAAAAAGAGCCCAGCGAAAAAAAGAATGAAAAAGAGAGAAGGGGCAGTGTTACTATCTTTTTCCATGCTTGTGCTTCAAAGTAGGACCATGTTTTTCATATAGAGAGTCTCCTATGTTGTCACTTTCATATACTAGTGGGAATTTTTCATTATAGAACTTGGCTTGTATGTTCTGATGATGGGCTTCCTCAAATGCCCGAGGTCTTCATGAGCAAGCAAGTTGGATGCACACCCACTTAGTTTTTATTTTTGAGCTTTCATACACTTATAGCTCTTAGTGCATCCGTTGCATGGCAATCTCTACTCCTCGCATTGACATCAATTGATGGGCATCTCCATAGCCCGTTGATTAGCCTCGTCGATGTGATACTATCTTCCCTTTTTGACTTCCCCTTATAAATCTCTATCATCATTCTATTCCACCCATAGTGTTATATCCATGGCTCGCGCTCATGTTTTGCGTGGGGGTTGAAAAAGCTGAAGCGCGTTAAAAAGTATGAACCAATTGCTTGATTGTCTCCGGGGTTGTGCATGATAAATACTTTATGTTAAGAAGATGGAGCATGACAGGATTATATGATTTTGTAGGGATAACTTTCTTTAGCATTTTTATTTTGAAAGGCATGATTGTTTGTTAGTATGCTTGAGTATTGATGTCTTTATATCAAATTATAGACTATTGCTTTGAATCATTCGGATCTTAATATTCATACCGTAAGAGAGAATTACATGATGAAACATATTAGGCAGCATTCCACATAAAAAAAATCTATTTTTATCATTTACCTACTCGAGGACGAGCAGGAATTAAGCTTGGGGATGCTTGATACGTCTCCAACGTATCTATAATTTTTCATTGTTCCATGCTATAAAAGTATCAATCTTGGATGTTTTATATGCAATTATATATCATTTTTTGGGACTAACCTATTAACCTAGTGCCTAGTGCCAGTTGCTGTTTTTTGCCTGTTTTTGCCTTTTCAGAAAATCATTATCAAACGGAGTCCAAACGAAGAAAAAACTTTGGATTATTTTTTCTGGACTAGAAGGGACCCTAGAAGCTTCGGGAGAAGACCAGAAGAGTCACGAGGGAGCGACAAGCCCGGAGGGCGCGCCTAGGGGGGTAGGCGCCCCCAAGGCTTGTGGGCCCCTCGTGGCACCTCTTGACCTAATTCCAGCGCTATAAATTCCCAAATATTCCCAATATACCTGAAAGACAGAAGAGAAAACCTTTCCACTGCCGCAAGCCTCTGTTCTTCCGTGATCCCATATGGAGGCCTTTTCCATTACTCTGTCGGAGGGCAAATCGATCACGAAAGGCTTCTTCATCAACCTTGCTGGCCTTCCAATGATGTGTGAGTAGTTTACCACAGACCTACGGGTCCATAGCTAGTATCTAGATGGCTTCTTCTCTTTCTTTGATCTTCAATACCATGTTCTCCTCGATGTTCTTGGAGTTCCATTCGATGTAATCTTCTTTTGCGGTGTGTTTGTTGGGATCCGATGAATTGTGGGTTTATGATAAGATTATTCATGAGAAATATTTGAGTCTTCTCTAAACTATTTTATGCATGATTGTTATAGCTTTGTATTTCTCTCCGATCTATCCGTTTGGTTTGGCCAACTAGATTGATTTATCTTGCAATGAGAGAGGTGCTTTGTGATGGGTTCAATCTTGCGGTGCTCTATCCCAGTGACAAAAAGGGACAAGACACGTATTTGTATTGTTGTCATTAAGGATAGAAAGACAGAGTTTAATCATATTGCTTGAGTTTACTTTGTCTACATCATGTCACCTTGCTTAAGGTGTTACTCTGTTTTATACTTAATACCCTAGATGCATGCTGGATAGCGGTCGATGGGTGGAGTAATAGTAGTAGATGCAGGCAGGAGTCGGTCTACTTGTTTCGGACGTGATGCCTATATACATGATCATTGCCTTGAATATCGTCATAACTATACGCTTTTCTATCAATTGCCCAACAGTAATTTGTTTACCCACCGTGTGCTATGTGTTCGAGAGAGAAGCCTCTAGTGAAAACTATGCCCCCCGGGTCTACTTTTATCATATATTAAAATTAAAAAATACCTTGCTGCAATTTATTTACTTTTATTTTCTTTTGAAATTTACTTTTCTATCTACCACTATCAGAATTAATCCTTGCAATTGACCACTAAGGGGATTGACAACCCTCTTATTTGTGTTGGGTGCAAGTGTTTGCTTTTGTGTGTGTAGGTGCTGCTAACGAGGTTCTGTGTGGTTCTCCTACTGGATTGATAACCTTGGTTCTTAATTGAGGGAAATACTTATCTCTACTGTACTGCATCATCCTCTCCTCTTCGGGGAAATCCCAACGCAGTTCACAAGTAGCAGAGCCACTCAACATTTTCATCGTGGTCTTCTCCTTACGACGACTCAACGAAAAGAAAAGAAGTTTAGAGAAACACACTGAAATATTTTTGGAGTTTTTGGTTTTTCTGAAGAAAGCAAATTAACGAAAGGAAAACAAAAAACGAGAAAACTATTTACACGGGAGAACTCGCAACAAACAGAAGAAGAAACGAGAAATCTTTTTGGGTTTTCTTTTAATACTATGAATTAGCTAAAGAGAAAGAAAAATTGAAAAGAAGCGAGAAATATTTTTGGATTTTTGAAATTTATCAAACTCACAAGAAGAATGCGAAAATAAAACTAATATGGATAATACAATGAAAAAGGATGAACACCGACAACTGGAATGAATGTGTGATACATGAATGTAATGTCGGTGAGTAATACGTACTCCCCCAAGCTTAGGCTTTTGGCCTAAGTTGGTATATGGCCACTCCTAGCCTGGATAGTACCCGTGGTAATAGTTCGGATTGTACTGGAGTGCAGCTGCCACAGCTTGACGAGCTACCTCATTAAGCCGAGCGGTCTCTACCGCCCTCTCGTACTCCTCAGCCTCCTCCTCAAGTATAAAGTGTCTTTGTTTTCCCTGGAAGTTAAAGAAGGCAAGAGTAGGCAAAGTAATATGGACAACACGACGCCTATTAAAGATTAGCCTGTATCGAAATGGTGGGTCGTTCCTCTCAAGGAACTGATGTCGTTCCATGGCCTCATAGTCTAAATAACTGGGTGGCAATAAAGTGTCATTTTCTTGTATGGGTACATTAAGATGAGCAGCTAAGCGAGTGGCATAAATTCCACCAAAAAGATCACCAACTAAGGCATTATTGTGGAAGCGACGTGCAATGATGGCACCCATGTTAAATCTCCTATCTCTTAATACTGCACTCTTAAGAATGCTCAAATCAGGAGCGCATAAATGACTAGGGTCCTGTTTACCATTGATGCATCTTCCTATGAATAGAGCAAAATAATGTATAGCAGGAAAGTGAATGCTCCCCACAGCAGCTTGCGGTATGCCTCTAGTTTCACCCCTAGTAATATTCATTAGAAATTTATTGCAATCTGCTTTATGAGGTTCAGTGCATGTCCCCCAAAATGGAATTCTACAAGCATCACTAAATTCTTCAACGAACATGCGAAAAGGCTTTTCATATAAACTAAAGATGACATCATGAGAGGTGCGGTGAGGACGTGAGGTACATACTCGAATTTCCGTATGGAGGAATCAGTAAGGTCATGGTACTGTGGGCACTTATCTGTCAAGAAGTCCGTGAGCTCGGCATTGCGTACATACATATCAAACTCTTCCTTCATGCCGGCTCGAATCATGAAGGAATCAGACGGCCACTCGCACGGTTGCACCGAGGCTTCTTGCGGAGGTTCGAGGTCCGGCTCGCGTATTGCGGGCCTTGGAGCACTCTTGCTCGAGGATCCACCATGGAGCATCTTCCTAAACATTTTCTTCCTCTGAAAATTTCTGAAATTTTTAGTGACTCAAAATAAAAGTGAACAAAACTCAACAAAATTGATAGCAACTACTCCCACAAGTATCTAGAGGCTATATCATGCATCAAAACTATTTTGGACCATACAAATTTAACATGCAAGCTCATATACATGGTCACTACAGCAGCAAAAATTTGCAAAGTATAAAGCACTAGAACAAAAACTAATTGGAGCATCGGAGGAGTCACATACCAAGGAGTAATCCCCTAAAACAGTTTTGGAAATGGAGTTTCGAGCAAGGAGCCCAAGGGGGTGGCCGCGCCCTGTGGGCTTGTGGCTCACAGGTGCACCCGCCTGGGGTGTGTTCAGTGCCAAAAATTCTTAAATATTCAGGAAAAAATCACACTAAATTTTCAGGGCATTCTGAGAACTTTTATTTTTGGGCCATTTTTTATTGCACGGATAATTCAGAAAACAGGATAATCATGGCATTTTCATTTTATTAAACTTTAAATAACAGAGAGCAAAAGATAGTACAGAAGGTTGTGTTTACTAAATTCATCGACCACATGCACCTTAAAAAGAATCCATTAATAAGGTTGATCAAGTCTTATTAACAAAATATTTCCGAACGACATGAAACCGAAGAACTTTCGTATAACACTAAGTTACCTCAATGGGGATGTGCATTACGCCAACAATAAGAATTTCATACTTCTTTTTGACAGTAGGAAGAGGAAATTTGAAACCTCCAATAGTGATTGTCGAAACTTTTTCAATACAATTAATACCATTCACCGAACTTTGTTTCTTCGGAAAATAAACCGTATGCTCATTACCATTGACATGAAAAGTAACCTTGCTTTTGTTGTAATCAATAACAGCCCCTGCAGTATTTAGAAAGGGTCTACCAAGGATAATCGACATGTTCTCGTCCTCGGGCATATCAAGTATAACGACGTCTGTTAAGATAGTAACATTGGCAACTACAACGGGAATGTCCTCACAAATTCCAATAGGCATAACGGTTGCAAAGATATTTCAGTAGGTGTAAGCTTATTCAAATCAAGTCTTTTATATAAAGAGAAAGGCATAACACTAACACCGGCTCCCAAATCACATAGAGCAGTTTTAACATAACTTCTTTTAATGGAGCATGGTATAGTAGGTATTCCCAGATCTCCTAACTTCTTAGGTACTCCACCCTTAAAAGAATAATTTGCAAGCATGGTGGAAATTTCAGCTTCAGGTATCTTTCTTTTATTTGTGACAATATCTTTCATATATTTAGCGTAAGGAGACATTTTCAACATATCAATCAAATGAGTACGCAAAAAGATAGGTCTAAGCATTTCAACAAAGCGCTCAAAGTCTTCCTCATCTTTATTTCTAGATGGTTTGGTAGGAAAAGGCATAGATTTTTGAACCCATGGTTCTCTTTCTTTTCCATGTTTTCTAGCAACGGAGTCTCTTTTATCATATCTTTTATTCTTAGGAGGTGGGTTATCAAGATCAACAGCAGGTTCTATTTCTACATCATTATCTGGTTGAGCATCAGCATGAACATCATTATCATTATCATTAAGTGGATGTTCATTACCATATTGTGTCTCAGCATCAGAAATAGAAATATCATTAGGATCCTCAGGAGGTTTTTCTATCACAGGTTCACTAGAAGCAGGCAAAATTTTATCATTTTTCTTTTTCTTCTTAGATGAACTAGGTGCATCAGTATTAATTCTTTGAGAATCTTGTTCAATTATTTTAGGATGACCTTCAGGATACAGAGGCTCCTGAGTCATTCTACCTCCTCTAGTAATAACTCTAACAGCAGCAGCAGCGAAAGTAACTTAGCAAAGATCAATATGAGAAAAGCGCAGGCATTGGATCAGTGATGGATAATTGTGTTGGATGACATTCATCATGTAACAGTTACAACCTAGAGCGATACATAATAGCTCCAATTCATCAATGTAATGTAGGCATGTATTCCGTATATAATCATACGTGCTTATAGTAAGAACTTGCATGACATCTTTTGTCCTACCCTCCCGTGGCAGCGGGGTCCTTAAGGAAACTAAGGGATATTAAGGCCTCCTTTTAATAGAGAACCGTAACAAAGCATTAGCACTTAGTGAATACATGAACTCCTCAAACTATGGTAATCACCGGAAAGAATCCCAATTATTGTCACCTTGGGGTATGCGGATCATAACACGTAATAGGTGCATACAACTTGCAAGATAGGATCAAGAACACAAATATATTCATGAAAACATAAAGGGTTTAGATCTGAAATCATGGCACTCAGGCCCTAGTGACAAGCATTAAGCATAGCAAAGTCATAGCAACATCAATCTCAGAACATAGTGGATACTAGGGATCAAGCCCTAACAAAATTGACTCGATTACATGATAAATCTCATCCAACCCATCACCGTCCAACAAGCCTATGAAGAAATTACTCACACACGACGGTGAGCATCATGAAATTGGTGATGGAGGATGGTTGATGATGATGATGGCATCGAATCCCCCTCTCCGGAGCCTCGAACGGACTCCAGATCAGCCCTCCCGATGAAGAACTGGAGGTGGTGGTGGCTCCGTATCGTAAAACACGATGATTCTTTCTCCTTAATTTTTTTCTCCACGAAGAGGTATATATAGCATTGGAATTAGGTCAAACGGAGCTGCCAGGGGCCCACAAGCCTGGAGGGCGCGCCCTGGGGGGCTAGGCACGCCCCTGGGCTTGTGGCCCCTGGGTGGCTCCCATCCAGTGGATCTTTTCGCCAGTATTTTTTATATATTCCGAAATAATTCTCCATAAATTTTCAGGTCCATCTGAGAACTTTTATTTCTGCACAAAAATAACACCATGGCAATTCTGCTAAAAACAGCATCAGTCCGGGTTAGTTCTATTCAAATCATGCAAATTAGAGTACAAATCAAGAGCAAAAGTGTTTGGAAAAGTAGATACGTTTGGGACATATCAGTTGGTGCAGTTCCAAGCAAAGCGTTGTAGCGGGATCTACATGTGAAGCGGAATATATAGCTGCTTCGGAAGCAGCGCAAGAAGGAGTCTGGATGAAGGAGTTCATATACGATCTAGGAGTAATACCTAGTGCATCGGATCCAATGACTATCTTTTGTGACAACACTGGTGCTATTGCCATTGCCAAGGAGCCCAGGTTTCACAAGAAGACCAAGCACATCAAACGCCGCTTCAACTCCATCCGTGATTACATCAAGGAGGGAGACATAGAACTTTGCAAAGTACATACGGATGTGAATGTGGCAGACCCGTTGAATAAACCTCTTCCACGAGGAAAACATGATCAGCACCAGGACTTCATGGGTGTTAGATTCATTATGATGTAAGCTAGATTATTGACTCTAGTGCAAGTGGGAGACTGTTGGAAATATGCTCTAGAGGCAATAATAAATTGGTTATTATCATTTCCTTGTTCATGATAAATGTTTATTACTCATGCTAGAATTGTATTGACCGGAAACTTAAATACATGTGTGGATACATAAACAACACCGTGTCCCTAGTGAGCCTCTACTAGACTAGCTCGTTGATCAAAGATGGTTAAGGTTTTCTAACCATAGACATGAGTTGTCATTTGATAACAGGATCACATCATTAGGAGAATGATGTGATGGACAAGACCCAACCATAAGCTTAGCATATGATCGTATCACTTAAGTTTATTGCTACAGCTTTCTTCATGTCAAGTATCTATTCCTAAGACCATGAGATCATGCAACTCTCGAATACCGGAGGAATACCTTGTGTGCTATCAAACGTCACTTCATAACTGAGTGATCATAAAGGTGATCTACAGGTATCTTCGAAGGTGTCTGTTGGGTTGGCATGGATCGAGACGGGGATTTGTCACTCCGTATGACGGAGAGATATCTCTGGGCCCTCTCGGTAATACAACATCACAAGAAGCTTGCAGGCATGTGACTAATGTGTTTGGTCATGGGGTATTGTATTATGGAATGAGTAAAGATACTTGCCGGTAATGAGATTGAACTAGGTATAGAGACATCGACGATCGAATCTCGGGCAAGTAACATATCGCTGGACAAAGGGAATTGCATACGGGATTAACTGAATCCTCGACATCGTGGTTCAACCGATAAAAGATCTTCATGGAATATGTAGGAACCAATATGGGCATCCAGGTTCCGCTATTGTTTATTGACTGGAGAGGTGTCTCGGTCATGACTACATGATTCCCGAACCCGCAGGGTCGCACGCTTAACGTTCGATGACGCTAGAGTAATATTGGGATATGCATGTTGGCGACCAAATGTTGTTCGGAGTCCTGGATGAGATCCCGGACGTCACGAGGAGCTCCGGAATAGTCCGGAGGTAAAGATTTATATATGGAAAGTTGTTTTCAGGGTTTCGGGAAAAGCTCGGTTTTTTCGATATTGTACCGAGAAGCTTCCAGAAGGTTCCAGAAACTTCCGGAGGGGTCCGGAAGTCCACCAAGGGATCCACCACTGTAACACCCCCAGTGTCATGCTACAATGACCTCACACTAATGATGCCAAGTCACCATCATTAAATCCTAAGAAATGCAATTAAGAAATAATTCAACTCAAATTCAAAACTCAAATAACAAGGGAAATTAGAAAAACTTCAAACATGCAAACAAAATAGTTCATAATATTTCAAATATTCTCAAAGCTATTATAAAAATAAAATCAACATTATTAAAATTCCCAAGTTGACCCTAGCATCCAAAACAGTACCAAACAGCACCCTTTTTAGCCATTAATTTGCAAACAAAAATTCAAATGAATTCAAAATAGCCCCAAACTTTTTATGGCAGTGCCATATAGTGCAATATGTTTAAATGGCCAAGATCCACATTTCTGCAAAATGTTTTTGTGGCTCAAATAAATGCAAAGGCTCTCTGTTTGTTTAAAAGAAAACAAAAAAAGGCAAAAGAAAAAGAAAAGGGCACCGGGGCACTGGACTTAAGTCCACAGTGCCGGCTCGGCCCAGCCAGCGCCTCCTTCAACCTCCTGACACCCCTCTCTCCTCGCTGTCGTCGCTCCAGCGCTCGCGCGTGCCCGCACCCAGCCCCCCCTCGCTCCGCTCGACAGCGCGTCGCCGCGCCCGCTCCTGGTCGGATAAGAGCCCCCTGGCTTCCCCCCTGGCCTCACTCTCTCCCTCCCTCCCTCTCTGTCTCTCCTTCTCGAGCGCCGCCATGGACGCACCGCCAGCGTAGCCGTAGCCACCGTCCTCCTATCGCCGTTCCAAGTGGTCCGACAGCCTCCCCGCGCTCGTCCTCATCGCCCCCGTGCACTCATTCGTCCGGAGACGCACCAAGACGACGCGCCCGACCCCGCCTTCCCCTTCGGTCGCCGGAGATCGCCGCCACCGCACCGTCCTCTTCAGGCCACCCCGAGCCCGCTGCCATCCCCTATAGCCCTGCCGTGAGCACCGCATCCAACCCCCTCTCTCCGTGCTCTCCTTTTGTAGCCATAGCTCGCCACCGTCGCGTTCGTGCTCCGGCCGCCGCCATGGCCATGGAGCTCCGCGCTCACCGTCACACTCTGCACGAACCAGCCGCTCTGGCATGTTCCTGGTGAACCACTGCTGCAGCCTAGCTAGCTAGTTTGCCTGCCCGCGTTGCATTTTGCCGATTCCGTGAAGACCCGAACTCCGGCGCCGCCTGTCGCCGTCGTGGCGCTCATTTCCGGCCGCCTCCGCCCCTGCCACTGACCTTGATGTCTACTACACAACTTATTCTTGTAGACTCGTGTTGGGCCTCCAAGCTCAGAGTTTTGTAGGACAGTAGCAATTTTCCCTCAAGTGGATGACCTAAGGTTTATCAATCCGTGGGAGGCGTAGGATGAATATGGTCTCTCTCAAACAACCCTGCAACCAAACAACAAAGAGTCTCTTGTGTCCCCAACACACCAAATACAATGGTAAATTGTATAGGTGCACTAGTTCGGCGAAGAGATGGTGATACAAGTGTAGTATGGATAGTAGATATAGGTTTTTGTAATCTGAAAATATAAAAACAGCAAGGTAACAAGTAACAAAAGTGAGCATAAACGGTATTGCAATGCTTAGAAACAAGGCCTAGGGTTCATACTTTCACTAGTGCAATCTCTCAACAATGCTAACATAATTGGATCATATAATCATCCCTCAACGTGCGACAAAGAATCACTCCCAAGTTCCTATTAGCGGAGAACATAAGATAGAAATTGTTTGTAGGGTACGAAACCACCTCAAAGTTATCCTTTCCGATCGATCTATTGAGCTATTCCTATAAGTGTCACAAACAGCCCTAGAGTTCGTACTAAAATAACACCATATGATACACATCAACCAACTCTAATGTCACCTAGATACTCCATTGTCACCACAACTATCCATGAGTTGATTATACGATATGCATCAAACAACTTCATAATCATAATATTCAATCCACACAAAGAACTCCAAGGAGCACCCTAAAGTTTCTATCGGAGAAAAGATAATGAAAACGTGCATCAACCCCTATGCATAGATTACCCCAATCTCACCTCGGGAATCCGCGAGTTGAGTGCCAAAACATATATCAAGTGAATCAATATAATACCCCATTGTCACCACGAGTATTCATATGCAAGACATACATCAAGTGTTCTCAAATTTGAAATATTCAATCCGACAATAACGAAACCTCAAAGGGAAAAGATTCGATTCATCACAACAAGGATAGAGAGGGAAGAAACACCATATGATCCAACTATATTAACACAGCTCGTGATACATCAAGATCGTGCCATATCAAGAACACGAGAGAGAGAGAGAGAGAGATCAAACACATAGCTACTAGTACATACCCTCAGCCCCGAGGGTGAACTACTCCCTCCTCGTCATGGAGACCGCCGGGATGATGAAGATGGCCTCCGGTGTTGATTTCCTCCCTCCGGCAGGGTGCCAGAAAAGGGCTGTAGATGAGATCGTGGAGGTACAGAGGCTTGCGGCGGCGTAAAAACTCATCTAGGTTAACTTTCGGGGGTTTCTGAATATATAGGATTTTCAGCATTGGAATCACGCAAAGAGGTGCCATAGGGGGCCCACGAGGCACCAGGGCGCGCCTGGGGGGGGGGGGGGCAGGCGCACCTAGGTGGCTCATGGGGCCCCTGTGGCTCTTCTGCTGCTCCTCCGAAGCTTCTTGGGTCTGTTTCCTTCCAGAAAAAATCGTCAAAAAGTTTTGCTGCTTTTGGACTTCATTTGATATGGATTTTCTGGAAAGCCAAAAACAAGCACAAAACAACAACTGGCACTGGGCACTAGGTCAATATGTTAGTCCATGAAAATCATATAAAACCCATATAAAAGTGCACCAAAATCATACAAAACTATAATAAACATGGCATGAATACTTCATAAATTATAGGTATGTTGGAGACGTATCAGCATCCCCAAGCTTAATTCCTGCTCGTCCTCGAGTAGGTAAATGATAAAAGAAATAACTTATGAAGTGTGAATGCTAGCATAGTGCATAAGTTTGATCAATGATAATTTGAATCACTTTTCCTAGCATCATAACAACAACTCTTTCTCATAAAACTCATCATGATAAAGTAGCAATCAATTCACATGTTATGGTTCCAACAATGCAATCTCTTGAAACTTAACAACCTATGTTCTTAGTCACCAAACAATTGCAATTCAACTTAATTTCAACAAAGTCTAAGTAAGAGCTCCACATACTCAATTATCATATAGTCTTCTATGATTGCTAGTACTCAAAGCATATTTTTAGAACAAATGGCATCCATCAAACACAGAGAAAGATAGGGGCTTAGTGTTTCGCCTCCCAACTTATTTATCATACAAATAATTGTCAACAATAATAATTCATGATCAAATATATTTGACTGGCCATATGTGCCTGGATCTTTCCCCACCACATGATGCTTACCAACTAGAGAATAATTGAGGTTGAAATGCGAATGAATACTTATTGACTCTTGCATAAAAGTAAATACATAAAAGTAAATGCATAAAAGGAAAAGATAGGCCCTTCGCAGAGGGAAGCAGAGGTTGTCATGCGCTTTTTATTTTTGGATGCACAAGCCCTTAATGCAATGGAACGTCACGTTATATTGCCCCTTATGATAGCAACCTTTATTATGCAGTCCATCGCTTTTATTTCTTTACCATCACAAGTTCGTACAACACTTATTTTCCCTTACAATAAAAGATCATACATATTTTAGGAGCAATTTTTATTGCTTTTTGCACCGATGACAACTTACTTGAAGGATCTTATTCAATCCATAGGTAGATATGGTGGACACTCATGGGAAGAAACTGGGTTTAAGGGTTTTTGGATGCACAAGTAGTATCTCTACTTAGTACGAATTTTTGGCTAGCAAAAGATCCTAAGCAAGCACCACATGTTGGAGGATCCATAACAATATAACTTCTATGCAAATATACCCAAACTTAACTCATTACGTTGTCTTCCTTGTCCAACTTCAACTAATTTGCTCAAGTTTGAAAATAACTAATGGGTATTCACAATCATAAAAAATGTCCAAGATAATATATTTATATGTGAAAGTTCTCTTCCTTATACTAATCATTCATGAATTGCTTGTATGACCAATATTGTGATTGTCAAGCTTCAATGGATTTCACTTTCTAACCCAAATGTGAAACTACTACTAGACATGATACAAGCATATGAAGCACTTATAATTTCAACTTTATGATATTCAATTCTTTCACAATTTACTCATAGGGTATAAGTGAAGCACAAGAGTAAATGACAACCTACTCCAAAAAGATATAAGTGAAGATCAAATGAGTAGTTAAGTAATTAAGTAGCTATGTGAGGACTCTCTCTCATTTAAAAATTTCAGATCTTAAGTATTTTATTCAAACAGCAAAGAAAACAAAATAAAATGACATTCCAAGGATAGCACATATCATGTGAAGAAGCATAAACTTAGGCTCAACCAAAACTGATCGATAGTTGTTGAAGAAGAAAGGTGGGATGCCTACCGGGGCATCCCCAAGCTTAGATGCTTGAGACTTCTTGGAATAATAACTTGGTATGCCTTGGGCATCCCCAAGCTTGAGCTCTTGTGTCTCCTTAATTCCTCTCATATCACGGTTTCCTTAAATCTTAAAAACTTCATCCACACAAAACTCAACAAGAACTCGTGAGATAAGTTAGTATAAATCAATACAAAACCTTATCATGCCCTACTGTAGTAAATCACTAAAATTATAATTTAACATTGCATACTAAATGCCTCTGCATATTTAATACTACTATCCTCAAATAGAATCATTAAACAAGCAAACATATGCAAACAATGCAACTATAACAGCAATCTGCCAAAACAGAACAGTCTGTAAAGGGTGAATAAGAATTCATACTTCCCTAACTCCAAAAATTCTGAAAAATTACCACGTGACAGAGAACTCATGCATGCTTACTATGTAAAATTTCAGATTTTTATCATGTTCTAACTATTCAGGAATATTCTGGACATAACAGAAAACTTTCTGTTTTCAAACAGCAACACATTAACTTGCAAACTGAGCATGGTAAGGCTATAATTGGCATTTTATTGAACTAAAATATACAAAACATGATTATTGATAACATAAAGCAAATATCAACAAAAGAAAATGATGCTCCAAGCAAAACTCATATTATGTGACGAATAAAAATATAGCTCCTAGTGAGGTTACCGATAGTGTTGAAGACGAAAGAGGGGATGCCTTCCGGGGCATCCCCAAGCTTAGACACTTGAGTCTTCCTTGAATATTACCTTGGGGTGCCTTGGGCATCCCCAAGCTTAGGGTCTTGCCGCTCCTTATTCTCCTCACATCGATATCTCACCCAAAACTTGAAAACTTCAATCACACAAAACTTAACGGAACTTGTGAGATAGGTTAGTATGATAGAAATAAATCATCCACTTAGGTACTATCAAGACAAGTTTCATAATTGTTCTCACATAATGCCTACTGTATTATATTATTTCCACAATTTATATTACTCAATATTATGGAAACACTAAAACAAGCAAACTATGCACCGAAAATAGAATCTGTCAAAAACAGAACAACATGTAGTGAGCGATTTAAAAACCTTACTTCTGTACTGTGGCACCCCGATAGAGGGCCGACGCACGCCAGTCCCAGGATAAGACCTGGCGCACGCCTGAGACATGATACAGCAATTCCAGGCACAAAAATGGCTTTATTATATGAAATGGAGTTTTACAATACTGTTGCTTACAACAATATTACATGGCTCCGAGGCTAACTAAATGGCAGCGGAGGTCTTGGTTCAGCGGCAACGACGTCTCTGGATGGGCTCCACAACTCATAGGACTAGCTGGGTTACGATCTAGCATGGCGGATCTTCTCCTGCAACTAGCCACGTGCAAGGCCAGGTGAGTACTTTGAATGTACTCGCAAGACAACCAAATACATAACATCCAAACAAGTAGATGACAAAGCGAGCCCTATGCTTATATAAGAATTTATTCTAAGCATGGCATGGAATTAACAAGAAATCATGGATCAAGCATGGCATAACATGGATCAGGCATAACAACTACATATCATGGCATGGCATGGCAATTTCTACGAGACATGGCATCCAAGGTTAAACTGAAACCTACACTACACTTACCTCCCGTGAAGCATTAAAGTAATATGTTGTAACATCATTCAGTTTTACTGCTCCCCTGGGCTAACTTATGACTCACTGAGATCCCATCTCGTGATCATATCAGAACAACATGGTAACTGCTCACAATTATCCTATATTCCAAGTTACCACATTACTGTTGGAAATATGCCCTAGAGGCAATTAATAAAGTGTTTATTATCATATTTCTCCGTTCATGATAATGGTTTATTATTCATGCTAGAGTTGTATTGACCGGAAACTTAATACATGTGTGGATAATAGACAAATACTGAGTCCCTAGTAAGCCTCTACTAGACTAGCTCGTTGATCAAAAGATGGTCAAGATTTCCTGACCATGGACATGAGTTGTCATTTGATAACGGGATCACATCATTAAGAGAATGATGTGATGGACATGACCCAATCGTTAGCATAGCAAATGATCGTTCAGTTTATTGCTATTGCTTTCACTATGTCAAATACACGTTCCTCTGACCATGAGATCATGCAACTCCCGGATACCATAGGAATACTTTGGGTGTATCAAACGTCACAACGTAACTGGGTGATTATAAAGGTGCACTATAGGTATCTCCGAAAGTGTTTGTTGAGTTGGCATGGATCGAGATTGGGATTTGTCACTCCGACTATCGGAGAGGTATCTCTGGGCCCTCTCGGTAATACAGCATCACAGAAGCCTTGCAAGCACCGTGACTAAAGAGTTAGTTGCAAGATGATGTATTACGGAACGAGTAAAGAGACTTGCCGGTAACTAGATTGAACTAGGTATTGGATACTGACGATCGAATCTCGGGCAAGTAACATACCGCCAGACAAAGGGAACAACATATGTTGACATATGAGGTTCACCGATAAAGATCTTCGTGGAATATGTAGGAACCAATATGAGCATCCAGGTTCCGCTGTTGGTTATTGACCGGAGAGTCGTCTCGGTCATGTCTACATCATTCCCGAACCCGTAGGGTCCGCACACTTAAGGTTCGATGACGATTTAGTATTATATGAGTTATGTGATTGGTGGCCGAAGTTTGTTCGGAGTCCCGGATGAGATCACGGACATGACGAGGAGTCTCGAAATGGTCGAGAGGTAAAGATTCATATATTGGAAGGCTATATTCGGACGTCGGAAAGGTTCCGAGTGATTCGGGTATTTTTCGGAGTACCGGGGAGTTACGGGAATTCACCAGGAGAAGTAATGGGCCTTATTGGGCCATACGGGAAAAGGAGAGGCAGGCCACGTGAGGAGGCGCACGCCCCCCCTTGCCCAAACCGAACTGGACTAGGGGAGGGGGCGCAGCCCCCTCTTTCCTTTCCCTCTCCCTTCCCCCTTTCCTACTCCGTATGGGAGGTGGAATCCTACTAGGACTAAGGAGTCCTAGTAGGACTCCCCACACTTGGCGCACCCCTAGGGGGCCGGCCTCCTCCCTCTCATCCTTTATATACGGGGGCAAGGTGTAGGAGATATGCCCTAGAGGCAATAATAAATGTTATTGATTATCTCCCTGTTCATAATTAGGTTTATGTTCCATGCTATAACTGCTATGGTTCTCGAGTCTACAATAACCACGAGGCTCGGAGGAAGACTCATATGCACGTGTGGGATAATAAACGGTAAAATGTATTCCTAGTCAAGCCTCTATGACTGGCTCAAGTATTGCATGATGATCCTGTTTTCCTGATCATGGGCATGGCTATGCCGGCAATTTTGAGGGCACAATTGTTGGTAGAACACTTGTGTTGAATCGACCCGATTGATGTTATGCTATGAGATACATTCGTCATAAGTTTATGGTTAATAACACAGAGAAGTTAATGTTTGCATAATTCCTTAGACCATGAGAGTGTCGAGTTTCTTCATGCTTGCTTCATGAACTTTGGGGTTTGTTAAACGTCATCCGTAAATGGGTGGCTATTACGGCAGCTTACGGGTTCATGGAAAAGTATGTCAAGGGACTTGATAGCTCAAGATTGGGATTTGCTCCTCCGACGATGGAGAGATATCTCTGGGCCCTCTCGGTGTTACGGTATCCATCATCGTCTGGCCAGACACAGGGTGATTTGATCACAGGGATGCCGGAACACGGGAACGAGAAAAGAGAACAATACCGGCAACGAGGTAACTGGCATTGTGGACAAGTGTTGATCCATGAGGATGCCAATGTTTCTCACCTCGGGTATTTGTAACATATCGCGAAGCAACAGGAATAGCACACGACAACTGGAGGTTCACTCGAATATTCATTCGTGTGGGTATAGGGGTCAATATGGGTGTCCACGGCTCCGATGTTGATCATTGATCGGAAAGTGTTCCGGGTCATGTCTATACTTCACCGAACCTATAGGGTCACACGCTTAAGGGTCATCTATCTGCTGAATACTAGACGGGGAGTCTGAGAGAAATTCACCGAAAAAGTTTCGGACGAAACGGAAACGTTCCGGAGAGGATATCGGAATAGTTCCGGTAAAACTGAAAAGTTGTTTCAGAGGATACCATAAAGTCAGATTGGTTTCGGCACATGCCTGATAATTCTTGGAGGGTGCCAGAATCGTTCTGGAAACTTTCTGGAATTTTCCGGGATGAAAACCGGAAATGTTCCGGAGCTGCCGGAACCGCTTCAGATGCTTTTCGCAGATGAAAATCACTAAACCGGAATTGTTCCGGATCGCATTGAAACTTATTTTAGTGGGTACTGGAATTGTTCTAAGCCCACATAAATATTTTCAGTTCGACCGGACGCTGAAAAATGTCGTCGTGAATAGTGAAATCAGATTTATGGATATGGTTGGAAGTTGGCTTTCCACAAATATCTTCCCAAGATATTTTGGGATGACATGGCATTTTGGATATGCCCATCCTACCCCTTGTTTTTCCTATAAATAGAGGGGAGGAGGCAGCCCCATATGCTTAATCCTTGCTCTCACATACACATGCCATGACATTTCTGGCTTCTCTCTCCCTCCCAGCGAAATAGTTTCGTAGAGCCGAAAGGCTGTCTGGGTTCCGGTGGGAACTAGTTCTGGACGGCGAAGCCCTGCCGGATAGATGACACCGTATGTGTGCAACTCTGTAGAGAGATCGTAGTTTCGGTCTTAGTTCGAGAGTGCCTCCCGAAGGGCTGTCCGAGTTACAGTTTGAGTTTCGGGTGTCCTCCCGAAGGGCTGTCCGAGTGACCCGCCCGAAGGGCTGTCCGTGAGGCCTCCCGGAGGGCTGTCCGAGGATCCGTCCGGTGGGACTATCCGAAGGACTGTCCAGAGGCCTCCCGGAGGGCTGTCCGAGGATCCGTCCGGTGGGACTATCCGAAGGACTGTCCAGAGGCCTCCCGAAGGGCTGTCCGAGGATCCGTCCGGTGGGACTATCCGAGGGACTGTCCCGATGCCTCCCGAAGGGCTGCCCGGAGATCCGTCCGGTGAGCTGACGTGGGAGTACATCCTCGCGGTTGGGAGGTTGTAAATCCTAGCTGCGGGGATCTGCACCGCCGATCGTCATCGACTCTACTTCCGCTGCGCTACGAGTCGGTAACGAAACAGATCAAACCTTGTATGCAGTCTCCATAGTGATCCTGGGCTGGTACGTAGGTCGGAAATTTTTTGTTTTCTGCTGCGTTCCCCAACACAAGGGGGCACCCCAAAGTACACAATTGTCCCATAGCCGTGTGCGGTGCCCCGATCTCTGTTTTCCACCTCGGTTATATTTTCGGAGAGCTTAGGCGAAGCCCTGCCGGAATCACTTCACCGTCACCGTCGCCACGCCGTCGTGCTGACGGAACTCATCTACTACCTCGACGTCTTGCTGGATCAAGAAGGCGAGGAACGTCACCGAGCTGCACGTGTGTAGAACTCGGAGGTGCCGTACGTTCGGTACTCGATCGGTGGAGCTCGAAGGATTGTTCGACTACATCAACCGCGTCGTGAGACGCTTCCACTAACGGTCTACGAGGGTACGTAGACACACTCTCCCCTCTCGTAGCGATGCATCTCCATGGATAGATCTTGCGTGAGCGTAGGAAATTTTTGAAATTCATGCTCCGTTCCCCAACAATTACCTAGTAGCACATTCTTTAGCAAGTTTATGACAGGTTTATCCTCCAGATCGACGAAGACCAAATAGTGGCCTAGTACGAACTGTCCATGACCGAGGACGCGGCTATTCGAATAGATTTATACTCTGCAGAGGTTGCGCACTTTACCCACACCATGGAGCTCCTGGCCTCGTACTTTACTACATGTTCCCATTCGGGTGGACTGGTGCTGCTCCAACGAAACTTGCCTAACCCGTGACTCTCCCACCGTACCACCGACAATCATACCCTCCCAGGGTCATGTCCTGGGTGGCCCCTGTGTCACCTCGTGACACCTGCCACCGTCATGGTCAAACAAAACTGTCCCAAACGGGGACTCCCGGGCTAAACAAACAACTGGGCTCACAAGGTTATCGCCGCCTACCTGATCAGGGCAGCACACGCGCATAACCTTCCCTAGTTGGTGGTACCGATAAAAGAGCACAAAGCTAGACCAAGTCAAGGCCGTCCCATACCGGCAAATGTGGCTGCACGGGTAAGCTCGATTCGGTGGCACTATGACTCGATCTCATCGATGATGGAGGAGGTTTAGTTTATAAGTTCAATTTAATATTTCCATCATCTCATCATAACATCAACATTTATGAGCAAGAACAATTACTTAGCAACAGCATAGCAAAATCATAATGGTACTGACAATCATGGCATGAGATCAAATCATAGCACTAACATGATAATGGTACTAGAAATATTGTTACTAGCATGGGAAAATATGACATGAAAGCAATTCATGATATCACATGGTAAACAACACTAGTATCTAGCACAGATGAAATAACAGGGCTACGGCAGTGCAGACTAATAGATGATCTGAAATATAATGCAACACACACACACAGGGTGCAAGCAAAGTCATCACGCAAGTCCGGAGCTCATGGTAAGAGGTTGGCTTGCCTTGGGGTAGAGGAATACACCAGGAGGAAGTGCGATGAAACTCCGGAAAGATTTGCCGGAAAAGTTCCCTCTCGGAGGGGGCTGATTAAGGGCAAGGGCAAAATAGTCATTTTCACAGTGTGAAAACATTATGAAAATGATGCCATCGGAAAGGGCTCGATGAACTGAAGACATGGGCGTTGGTTTTACCTCAATCGGAGTTACGGTCGCGGAGAAATGGCCGTTCGTTCGTTAAGCGGAGAAACGGACAGAAACTGTCCATTCCAGCTCCTAACGGGTGAACGTCCACTATTTAAGCATTTTGGCCGGCGGCTGGAAAATGAAATCGTATTTTCCAGATTACGCTTTCGGTAACAGAAAGCGTACATTCTTCTACAGCCGCAACCGAATACGCCTTGTCAAGTGGAAGACATATTTTTGAAAATACGCTTCCACTTAAGCTGACGCGCGGGCCCGGCTGGGTCAACTCCTAGTGGCTTACACGTGGGGCCCCCTTATCTCTCCTCTCTCTCCTCCCCTGGTCATCCTCTGCCTCGACCGAACAGAGGAATGGCCGCGGCGGCTCGGGCCTGGCTGGCTGCCGGCGTTCCCCTGCACAGCCGCGCCTGCCGACGAGTCGGATGGGCACGCGGCGCCGTCCCGCGCCCCTGAGGGGTCGCAGGGGAGCTCGGAGGGCCTGGAGGGGAGATGTCCACGAGCGGCAGGAGCAGCGGCCGAGGCCGTTCGAGGCACTGCTCGGCGGCGCTTCCCCGGAGGAATCGAAGACGGCGGCGGATCCGTGAGCTACTGGAGAGGTCTCGGACGCCAACAGGGAGAAGGGGGAGGGCCAGGGCGCCGGAATTTCTCGCGGGTGCCGGCGGCAGAGCTTCGGCCGTGGGCAGAGAGAAGAGCTCGGGGAGCTCGAGGGGGAGGGCTGGGGAGTTGCTGGTGGAGAGAAGTGGCTCTGGGACGCCTTAAATAGGCTCGGGGGAGGGCTCGGGAAGGAGCTGGACGACGGCCGGAGCTTCGAGAGATTCACCACCGTGGTGGCACTCCGGCAGTCGGCAGAAGCGACCAACGAGCTACGGGACGAGGGGGAGAAGGCTCCAGGCGGTTCACGCGCGCGGTGGAGAGCTCGCCGGCGCTCGCGGACAACCCAGAGCTCGCTGGAGAGGGCTCCCGAAGCCTTTTGGCACGCAGTGCACTGCCTTGGCGTGCACTGCATGCGGTCATCGCGTGGCCACGGCGTTGCCACGCCACACGCGATGCCAAAACATGTCTGGGATGATCTACATACTTCGATGAGTTGACCTACGTGGTTGATATGCAATGAACCCCTCTGGTGTGACCACACCTAGGTCAAACAGTTTCGAGCAGCAAACTGTTGACATGTGGTGTGGTCAGCAAAGAGCTCCTCTTGGCCTGATCTCTGTCATGGGTCAATCATCTACCAAGGTAGTCTTGCTGGACAAGTTTCGGAACAAATGGACAACTCTAGATGGTACCTTCTTCACAAAGCACCAAACTGGCCAGAAATGAAGATGATGATGCTGGGGTCAAATGGCTAGATAGAATTAGCTGATTTTTGGTGGGGAGAGATGATTTGGTCATTATAGATAGCTGGAAAAGTTTCAGCTCAAATTGATCATTTATGTGGGTACTTCCTTCACAGAGATGCAATCTGAACAGAAACTTAGATAAATTACTGGGGAAAATTGGATAGATGAAATGGGCTGGTTTTTGGTATACAGGGGTTATTTATCATTGTTAACCACCCTGAAAAATGTAAGCCCAAAAAGATCAAGGGAACAAGCACTTCCTTTGCAAACTGGAAATCTGGACAGAATTTGCAAATGGATGTTGTGCTCAAAATTTGAATTGTGGAACTTGAGATTTTGATGTAAATGGTGAATATATGGATAAGAGAAGCTCCACAAATTATTTGGGATTTTTCCTAGCTACCAAAATTGTAGTCCCTTTGGAAAGGCCCCAAATTGAAATATTGGCTTTAAATAGGAAAATGCAATTTCCCTTATTTAATTATGGCCAATATTTTTGTGGGAGCTCAATATGATCGCAAAGAATATCTCCACAAGTTTTCATGAAGTTTGGAGATGGATAGATATTTTCCTGGATTTAATTCCTCAGAAAGGCAGAAAGAGGAATTAATTCTAGATGAGAAATATTGCATATGACTTGGCAATATTTTTGCACATCTAGGGTTTATGAGGAAAGGAAGATCTCTGGAAATTTTTAGACGATTAACAGAGCAAGGAAAATGATAGCTCCTTTGTAAACACAAAGGCAGGATTTCCAGTTCCGAAACTTTGGAACTAGGGTTTGAATGAGGTTCGGGGTTTACTGACAGAAGCTTGACTGGCACAGAAGCATGGGAAAGGCAGGGAGAGGCTGAGGATTGTCTGGATTCACCTGGTCACTCACCAGATTCCAGAGGAAAAATTTGGGAGAGAAAAGCTAGGAAGGAATAACAACACAAAAATCGATAACCCGATTTTTGGGGTGTTACAAACCTTCCCCCCTTAAGAGAATCTCGTCCTCGAGATTCCTAGGGTTAGATCAAAACAACTACTCCTCCTGGAAAAGCCTCTGGGTTGGGTCTTAACCCTGCGGTTGAAAACAACCGAGTTAAGAGTACCAAAAATTGGTACACCCAGATCGAGATACGGATATCGCGGGATCTACTCCACGGGTAGGGGTCGCTGGGTTGCTCTCGTGGCCCTGACATTTTTAGAAAAAAACAAAAATTCCCTTTTTCCAAAAATGCTAGGGGCACCGCAATGAACAGTGGCCTTTCTTGCTGATAGGTCGGCCCAGGGCCCATTGGCAGCCTCCTTTTTCTTTCTCCGGCCACCGGCTCTCTCTCTTGCTCCCGCGCTGTTCCGCGTGCGGCCGGGCACAGCTCACGCCTAGCTCCTAGGGCGTCAAGCGCCCTATGATGATAGTGCGTGGCGTGCACGAGGCCGACGCAGAGAGCACTCATCTCGCGGGCCAGCACCGGTCGGCACTGCTCGCGGATTCGCCTCCTGGACGCCGGTGATCGAGCGACGCGCGGTTCTCCTGGACCTCGCTCACCGTACACCGGACTTGGGTTATAAAAGACGACGGCAACGTGGCTCTGTCCAACACCCACCATGCCTCTCATCCATCTCTTCGATTTGGACGAGCTCGAGCCGAGGTCCTTCGGCCATGCGGTGTTCCTGGTGGGGCTACGGTGGTTCCTCACTGCGCTGCTGGCTTTGCTGATCGGTGCATCGCTCTTGCTGTTGCAGCTCATCCTGCTAGAGCGGGCTCGCGATGACGAGGGTCCTGACGCGATGGGTCGAGACGAGGGCGATGCTGGCAGAGTGGCTGGCGAACATCCACGCTGGTTCCTTCGCCGTCTCAGGCGGGCGGAACAAGCGCGTGGGTTGCAGTAGGGCAAGGTGGCGGCCTGTCCAGCGTCACTCAGGACGGTGACAGAGGCGCCGCTGGGTCTGTGGCTAGTGCAGTGTGGTCAGCGGAGCTCTACCAATGCAGGGATCACGCTGCTGGTAGCTCCTCGTCGAACAACATCCACAATGAGTGGGTGTTGGGGTAAAATCGGGGTTTAGATCTTGGACTGGAGAGGTTGTAACGGTTTATGCTGCAATAAGATTTTCTCAGAATTTCTCCGAGTTTGCAGCTAGGCTCTGGGAAAAAAGATTTAGGGACTAGGGAGGAGAGAACTGGCTTTCCAGAGTTCTGGGTTTGGGAGGCTGGCAATCGGAGGAAGCACGAATGGATGAGGGTATGTGGTTTTGCATTCCACCTGAGTACTGCTGTGATTGTACTAAGGAAGGTGGACTTGGCGTGCAGACATTGCTCACACAATACACATGCAATCTACTCAAACCAAAATGCAGGCAAATGCATATAGGAGCAACATACATGCAAGGGAAAAGAACACATCCAACATATTACACTATGGTGTTTTAATGCTAGTGGGTGTATGTACTCCTGGTATACATACACCTACACCAGCTCACATTTCATTAGGGACTCCGGGCGAGTCCGTTGTTATTAGGTGTAAGTGCTCTACTGACTAAAATCTTGTTAAGAAATCATTGCCGGCTCTGTTAAGCATTTCTGCTTAACGGAGGGGCAGATGAACCAAACACACAGAGCAAACAGACATACATAACGTTACAATAGCACACGAGTTACAAGCAATACAAGCATACAACATCACGCAACCTTACCAGGCGGCTAACAGCAACTACTCACTCCGAACTACAGGATTCTACTCTTGCTGAGGCTCTCCCGGGGAATGTAGACTGAGCCAACTTCCGTCTTCATCGTCGGACACCTCTATAGGTTGGGGCTCAACTGTTGGAACTGCGGCTGGAACTTGACGGAACACATCCCGACGACGAAGACGCCGAATAGCTCAGGAGAAGGAACTTGGAGAAATGATGCCTGGTCGATAAGGGTTCATGGGTTGCAAGGGTGGCACTAGCTGCGAAGGTGGCACTGGGTTTGGCATCAAGGAACTGGTGGCTTGGGATGCAGTTTGACGGGCCTCACGGTATGCTTCCGTAACAACCCGAGTGGTGTCATGGTCAATGGCTTTAAACTCTCCAAGAATGCCGGAGATCAGCAGTCCCTGGGCAGCAATGAACTGAACTAGGTGAGCCATTGCCGAGTTGGTATCTTCGACTGTGCTGAAGAACACATAGCCTGTGCTGGACGCAGAGGGAAAGTAGCGGAACTCCCGCATCTCCGCTACTTGCGAGAACTGGAAGCGAAGACGTGCGATGGCTTCCGCAGCAGCTGTTTGGACAGCCAACGCGGGGGTGGGCATGGGTTTGCCCTGGAAAGTCAAGGGCTTCCCATCCTTTGCTGGACCGGGGCATATATGCGCATTCGCATAGTATCGGCAAAGGTGAGGGACGGGTTCCGATTGGAACACCATATACACCGGGCTAGTACTATAGCCAAGGGCTTGAGTGAGCATGCTCGAAAGAATGGGTGAAAAGCCGGGATAACCATTAGCCAAGGTTCGGATATGGAAAGTGGGTGCTCGGGAAGAACTAGCCATGGCTGCTGGTTCGAGGATACTGGCCTGGGTTCTCCTGCGGAGAGGGCTGCGACTCGCATGTGGGAGGGTTTTAAATAGGCAGTCGGGCTGGGACATACCAGCATGGCATGGATCCTTCTTGTGCCGGGTGGAGGATACGCCGGCACGGCCGACAACTGGGTAGGGTCGCGGTCCAATCCAGGGATGGCTGGGTGGGCGGACAGCTGGGTAGGGGCATGTCAATTCCGACTGCGCCACCTGTTGATCAACAGTGGCCGTGTCGGATGCCAGGGATGGGTCAACTCTGTTGGGCCCACTATGGTCGAAAATAGGGGTGGTCTCATGCTAGGATAACCTACAGCCAGCCTGGCTCTGATACCAAGTCTTGTGGCACCCCGATAGAGGGCCGACGCACGCCAGTCCCAGGATAAGACCTGGCGCACGCCTGAGACATGATACAGCAATTCCAGGCACAAAAATGGCTTTATTATATGAAATGGAGTTTTACAATACTGTTGCTTACAACAATATTACATGGCTCCGAGGCTAACTAAATGGCAGCGGAGGTCTTGGTTCAGCGGCAACGACGTCTCTGGCTGGGGTCCACAACTCACATGACTGGCTGGGTTACGATCTAGCACGGCAGATCTTCTCCTGCAACTGGCCACGTGCAAGGCCAGGTGAGTACTTTCAATGTACTCGCAAGACAACCAAATACATAGCATCCAAACAAGTAGATGACAAAGCGAGCCCTATGCTTATATAAGAATTTATTTTAAGCATGGCATGGAATTAACAAGAAATCATGGATCAAGCATGGCATAACATGGATCAGGCATAACAACTACATATCATGGCATGGCATGGCAATTTCTACGAGACATGGCATCCAAGGTTAAACTGAAACCTACACTACACTTACCTCCCGTGAAGCATTAAAGTAATATGTTGTAACATCATTTAGTTTTACTGCTCCCCTGGGCTAACTTATGACTCACCGAGATCCCATCTCATGATCATATCAGAACAACATGGTAACTGCTCACAATTATCCTATATTCCAAGTTACCACATTACCTAGTAGCACATTCTTTAGCAAGTTTATAACAGGTTTATCCTCCAGATCGACGAAGTCCAAATAGTGGCCTAGTACGAACTGTCCATGACCGAGGACGCGGCTATTCGAATAGATTTACACTCTGCAGAGGTTGCGCAATTTACCCACACCATGGAGCTCCTGGTCTCGTACTTTAGTACATGTTCCCATTCGGGTGGACCGGTGCTGCTCCAACGAAACTTGCCTAACCCGTGACTCTCTCACCGTACCACCGACAATCATACCCTCCCAGGGTCATGTCCTGGGTGGCCCCTGTGTCACCTCGTGACACCTGCCACCGTCGTGGCCAAACAAAACTGTCCCAAACGGGGACTCCCGGGCTAAACAAACAACTGGGCTCACAAGGTTATCGCCGCCTACCTGATCAGGGTAGCACACACGCATAACCTTCCCTAGTTGGTGGTACCGATAAAAGAGCACAAAGCTAGACCAAGTCAAGGCCGTCCCATACCGGCAAATGTGGCTGCACGGGTAAGCTCGATTCGGTGGCACTATGACTCGATCTCATCGATGACAGAGGAGCTTTAGTTTATAAGTTCAATTTAATATTTCCATCATCTCATCATAACATCAACATTTATGAGCAAGAACAATTACTTAGCAACAGCATAGCAAAATCAAAATCGTACTGACAATCATGGCATGAGATCAAATCATAGCACTAACATGATAATGGTACTAGAAATATTGTTACTAGCATGGGAAAATATGACATGAAAGCAATTCATGATATCACATGGTAAACAACACTAGTATCTAGCACAGATGAAATAACAGGGCTATGGCAGTGCAGACTAACAGATGATCTGAAATATAATGCAACACACACACACACAGGGTGCAAGCATAGTCATCACGCAAGTCCGGAGCTCATGGTAAGAGGTTGGCTTGCCTTGGGGTAGAGGAATACACCAGGAGGAAGTGCGATGAAACTCCGGAAAGATTTGCCGAAAAAGTTCCCTCTCGGAGGGGGCTGATTAAGGGCAAGGGAAAAATGGTCATTTTCACAGTGTGAAAACATTATGAAAATGATGCCATCGGAAAGGGCTCGATGAACTGAAGACATGGGCGTTGGTTTTACCTCAATCGGAGTTACGGTCGCGGAGAAATGGCCGTTCGTTCGTTAAGCGGAGAAACGGACAGAAACTGTCCATTCCTGCTACTAACGGGTGAACGTCCACTATTTAAGCATTTCAGCCGGTGGCTGGAAAATGAAAGCATATTTTCCAGATTACGCTTTCGGTAACAGAAAGCGTACTTTCTTCTACAGCCGCGACCGAATACGCCTTGTCAAGTGGAAGACGTATTTTTGAAAATACGCTTCCACTTAAGCTGACGCGCGGGCCCGGCTGGTTCAACTCCTAGTGGCTTACACGTGGGGCCCCCTTATCTCTCCTCTCTCTCCTCCCCTGGTCGTCCTCTGCCTCGACCGAATAGAGGAATGGCCGCGGCGGCTCGGGCCTGGCCGGCTGCCTGCGTTCCCCTGCACAGCCGCGCCTGCCGACGAGTTGGACGGGCACGCGGCGCCGTCCCGCGCCCCTGAGGGGTCGCAGGGGAGCTCGGAGGGCCTGGAGGGGAGATGCCCACGAGCGGCAGGAGCAGCGGCTGAGGCCGTTCGAGGCACTGCTCGGCGGCGCTTCCCCGGAGGAATCGAAGACGGCGGCGGCTCCGTGAGCTACTGGAGAGGTCTCGGACACCAACAGGGAGAAGGGGGAGGGCCAGGGCGCCGGAATTTCTCGCGGGCGCCGGCGGCAGAGCTTCGGCTGTGGGCAGAGAGAAGAGCTCGGGGAGCTCAAGGGGGAGGGCTGGGGAAGGAGCTGGACGACGGCCGGAGCTTCGAGAGATTCACCACCGTGGCGGCACTCCGGCAATCGGCAGAAGCGGCCAACGAACTACGGGACGAGGGGGAGAAGGCTCCAGGCGGTTCACGCGCGCGGTGGAGAGCTCGCCGGCGCTCGCGGACAACCCAGAGCTCGCTGGAGAGGGCTCCCGAAGCCTTTTGGCACGCAGTGCACTGCCTTGGCGTGCACTGCACGCGGTCACCGCGTGGCCACGGCGTTGCCACGCCGCACGCGATGCCAAAACATGTCTGGGATGATCTACATACTTCGCTGAGTTGACCTACGTGGTTGAGATGCAATGAACCCCTCTGGTGTGACCACACCTAGGTCAAACAGTTTCAAGCAGCAAACTGTTGACATGTGGTGTGGTCAGCACAGAGCTCCTCTTGGCCTGATCTCTGGCATGGGTCAATCATCTACCAAGGTAGTCTTGCTGGCCAAGTTTCGGAACAAATTGACAACTCTAGATGGTACCTTCTTCACAAAGCACCAAACTGGCTAGAAATGAAGATGATGATGCTGGGGTCAAATGGCTAGATAGAATTAGCTGATTTTTGGTGGGGAGAGATGATTTGGTCATTAGAGATAGCTGGAAAAGTTTCAGCTCAAATTGATCATTTATGAGGGTACTTCCTTCACACAGATGCAATCTGAACAGAAACTTAGATACATTACTGGGGAAAATTGGATAAATGAAATGGGCTGGTTTTTGGTATCCAGGGGTGATTTATCATTGTTAACCACCCTAAAAAATGTCAGCCCAAAAAGATCAAGGGAACAAGCACTTCCTTTGCAAACTTGAAATCTGGACAGAATTTGCAAATGGATGTTGTGCTCAAAATTTGAATTGTGGAACTTGAGATTTTGATGGAAATGGTGAATATATGGATAAGAGAAGCTCCACAAATTATTTGGGATTTTTCCTAGCTACCAAAATGGTAGTCCCTTTGGAAAGGCCCCAAATTGAAATATTGGCTTTAAATAGGAAAATGCAATTTCCCTTATTTAATTATGGCCAATATTTTTGTGGGAGCTCAATATGATCACAAAGAATATCTCCACAAATTTTCATGAACTTTGGAGATGGATAGATATTTTCCTGGATTTAATTCCTCAGAAAGGCAGAAAGAGGAATTAATTCTAGATGAGAAATATTGCATATGACTTAGCAATATTTTTTGCACATCTAGGGTTTATGAGGAAAGGATGATCTCTGGAAATTTTTAGAGGATTAACAGAGCAAGGAAAATGATAGCTCCTTTGTAAACACAAAGGCAGGATTTCTAGTTCCGAAACTTTGGAACTAGGGTTTGAATGAGGTTCGCGGTTTACTGACAGAAGCTTGACTGGCACAGAAGCATGGGAAAGGCAGGGAGAGGCTGAGGATTGTCTGGATTCAACTGGTCACTCACCAGATTCCAGAGGAAAAATTTGGGAGAGAAAAGCTAGGAAGGAATAACAGCACAAAAATCGATAACCTGATTTTTGGGGTGTTACATGTACCTCCAAAAATTCTGAAAAATTAGGACAACGTAAACAATTTGTAACCCAATACTGTGTAAAAATTTCAGAATTTTTTCACGCTCCAGTACATAATAGAAATTCCAGTACTTGACGCAAAAGTTTCTGTTTTTGCGCATAATCAAATCAACAAGCATCCACACTATCCCAAAGGCTTTACTTGGCACATTATTGAAAGAAAACATATAAAACATGATTACTACAGTAGCTTAATCATGTGAACACACAAAAACAGTAGGTATAAATATTGGGTTGTCTCCCAACAAGCGCTTTTCTTTAATGCTTTTTTAGCTAGGCATGATGATTTCAATGATGCTCACATAAAAGTAAAGAATTGAAACACAAAGAGAGCATCATGAAGCATATGACTAGCACGTTTAAGCCTAACCCACTTTCTATGCATAAGGATTTTGTGAGCAAATAGTTTATGGGAGCAAGAATCAACTAGCATAGGAAGGCAAAACAAGCATAACTTCAAAACTTTCAACACAAAGAGAGGAAACTTGATATTATTGAGATATGTAGAAGCATATATTCCTCTCTCATAATAATTTTCAGTAGCATCATGAATGAATTCAACAATATAGCTATCACATAAAGCATTCTTTTCATGACCTACAAGCATTGGATTTTTATTACTCTCCACATAAGCAATTTTATTCTCATCAATAATAGTGGGAGCAAACTCAACAAAATAACTATCATGAGATACTTGATTGGCATAATCCAATTGAAAATTAAAATCATGATGACAAGTTTCATAGTTATCATTATTCTTTATAGCATACATGTCAACACAATATTCATCATAGATAGGAGGCATGTCATCATCATAATAAATTTCCTCATCAAAACTTGGGGGACTAAAAATATCATATTCATCAAACATAGCATCCCCAAGCTTGTGGCTTTGCATATCATTAGCATCATGGATACTCATAGAATTCATACTAACAACATTGCAATCATGCTCATTATTCAAAGATTTTATGCCAAACATTTTATTGAATTCTTCTTCTATCAATTGAGCACAATTTTCCGCTTCATCATTTTCAAGAAAGACATTATAAAGATGAATAATATGAGGCAACCTCAATTCCATATTTTTTTCTAGTTTTCTTTTATAAGCCAAACTAGTGATAAACAAGAAACTAAAAGATTCAATTGCAAGATCTAAAGATATACCTTCAAGCACTCACCTCCCCGGCAATGGAGCCAGAAAAGAGCTTGATGTCTACTACACAACTTATTCTTGTAGACTCGTGTTGGGCCTCCAAGCGCAGAGTTTTGTAGGACAGTAGCAATTTTCCCTCAAGTGGATGACCTAAGGTTTATCAATCCGTGGGAGGCATAGGATGAAGATGGTCTCTCTCAAACAACCCCGCAACCAAATAACAAAGAGTCTCTTGTGTCCCCAACACACCAAATACAATGGTAAATTGTATAGGTGCACTAGTTCGGCGAAGAGATGGTGATACAAGTGTAGTATGGATAGTAGATATAGGTTTTTGTAATCGGAAAATATAAAAACAGCAAGGTAACAAGTAACAAAAGTGAGCATAAACGGTATTGCAATGCTTAGAAACAAGGCCTAGGGTTCATACTTTCACTAATGCAATATCTCAACAATGCTAACATAATTGGATCATATAATCATCCCTCAACGTGTGACAAAGAATCACTCCCAAGTTCCTATTAGCGGAGAACATAAGATAGAAATTGTTTGTAGGGTACGAAACCACCTCAAAGTTATCCTTTCCGATCGATCTATTGAGCTATTCCTATAAGTGTCACAAACAGCCCTAGAGTTCGTACTAAAATAACACCATATGATACACATCAACCAACTCTAATGTCACCTAGATACTCCATTGTCACCACAGCTATCTGTGAGTTGATTATACGATATGCATCAAACAACTTCATAATCATAATATTCAATCCACACAAAGAACTCCAAGGAGTACCCCAAAGTTTCTATCGGAGAAAAGATAATGAAAACGTGCATCAACCCCTATGCATAGATTACCCCAATGTCACCTCGGGAATCCGTGAGTTGAGTGCCAAAACATATATCAAGTGAATCAATATAATACCCCATTGTCACCACGGGTATTCATATGCAAGACATACATCAAGTGTTCTCAAATCTGAAATATTCAATCAGACAATAACGAAACCTCAAAGGGAAAAGATTCGATTCATCACAACAAGGATAGAGAGGGAAGAAACACCATATGATCCAACTATATTAACAAAACTCACGATACATCAAGATCGTGCCATATCAAGAACACGAGAGAGAGAGATCAAACACATAGCTACTAGTACATACCCTCAGCCCCGAGGGTGAACTACTCCCTCCTCGTCATGGAGACCGCCGGGATGATGAAGATGGCCTCCGGTGATGATTTCCCCCCTCCGGCAGGGTGCCGGAAAAGGGCTGTAGATGAGATCGTGGAGGTACAAAGGCTTGCGGCGGCATAAAAACTCATCTAGGTTAACTTTCGGGGGTTTCTGAATATATAGGATTTTTCAGCGTTGGAATCACGCAAAGAGGTGCCACAGGGGGCCCACGAGGCACCAGGGCATGCCTGGGGGGCAGACGCGCCTAGGTGGCTCGTGGGGCCCCTGTGGCTCTTCTGCTGCTTCTCCGAAGCTTCCTGGTGTTGGAAATATGCCCTAGAGGCAATAATAAATTGGTTATTATTATATTTCCTTGTTAATGATAATCGTTTATTATCCATGCTATAATTGTATTGATTGGAAACTCAAATACATGTGTGGGTACATAGACAACACTGTGTCCCTAGTAAGCCTCTAGTTGACTAGCTCGTTGATCAAAGATGGTTAAGGTTTCCTAGCCATTGACATGAGATGTCATTTGATAACGGGATCACATCATTAGGAGAATGATGTGATGGACAAGACCCAAACTGTAAACGTAGCATTTGATCGTGTCAGTTTATTGCTATTGTTTTCTGCATGTCAAGTATCTGTTCCTTTGACCATGAGATCATGCAACTCACTAACACCGGAGGAATACCTTGTGTGTATCAAACGTCGCAACGTAACTGGGTGACTATAAAGGTGCTCTACAGGTATCTCCGAGGGTGTCTGTTGGGTTGGCATGGATCAAGACTGGGATTTGTTACTCCGTATGACGGAGAGGTATCTCAGGGCCCACTCGGTAATACAACATCACAATGAGCCTTGCAAGCAATGTGACTAAAGTGTTAGCCACGAGATCTTGTATTACGGAACGAGTAAAGAGACTTGCCGGTAACGAGATTGAACTAGGTATAGTGATACCGACGATCGAATCTCGGGCAAGTAACATACCGAAGAACAAAGGGAACAGCATACGGGATTAACTGAATCCTTGACATAGAGGTTCGACCGATAAAGATCTTCGTAGAATATGTAGGAGCCAATATGGGCATCCAGGTCCCGCTATTGGTTATTGATCGTAGAAGTGTCTCGGTCATGTCTACATAGTTCTCGAACCCGCAGGGTCTACACACTTAACGTTTGGTGACGATTAGTATAATTGAGTTATTATGTTGGTGATCGAAAGTTGTTCGGAGTCTCGGATAAGATCCCGGACATGACGAGGATCTCCGGAATAGTCTGGAGGTAAAGATTGATATATGTGATAATAGTGTTTTGATCTCTGGAAGGGTTCCGGAGTTCACCGGAAGGGGTTCCGGATGTTTACCGAAGTGTTCGGGTGCAGCAACACTTTATATGAGCCAAAGGGATAAAGCCCACAAGGTATTGGAAAGTGCAAAAGTAGTTTTGCTGCCGCGTAAGCGGTACTACCGCTTGGTGAAGCGGTACTACCGCCGGAGCGGTACTACCGCTTGTGTGAAGCGGTACTACCGCCCGAGCGGTACTACCGCTTGTGTGAAGCGGTACTACCGCCCAAGCGGTACTACCGCTTGTGTGAAGCGGTACTACCGCTTGTGTGCGGCTGTGCACGGTTCGGCAGGGATCCGAGTTGGACTCTTTCCCTGCGGGCCAAACCGACCTTGTGCGGGCAAAACCGACCCGGAGGAGGCTTTTACTCCAAGTTTAGACCCCAAGGCTCAACATATAAATAGAGGGGTAGGGCTAGCACACGGGACACATCAGTATTTCCCAAGCCATGTGCCGGCAACCCTAGCCCTCTAGTTCCTCCGTCATAATCTCCGTAGTGCTTGGCGAAGCCCTGCAGAGATTGTTCCTCACCACCATCACCACGCCGTCGTGCTGCTGGAACTCAACCACTACTTCACCATCGCTCGCTGGATCGAGGAGGTGAAGGCGTCATCAAGCCGTACGTGTGTTGAACGCGGAGGTGCCGTCCGTTCGGCACTAGATCGGAAGGATCGTGATTGGATCGCGGGACGCTCGGCGATTTGGATCGCGAAGACGTTCGACTACATCAACCGCGTTTATTAACGCTTCCGCTTAGCGATCTACAAGGGTATGTAGATTCACTCTCCCTCTCGTAGATGCTCATCACCATGGATAGATCTTGTGTGTGCGTAGGAAAATTTTTGTTTCCCATGCAACGTTCCCCAACAGTGGCATCATGAGCTAGGTCTATGCGTAGATGAGATCTCGAGTAGAACACAAACGAGTTGTGGGCGTGGGTGTATACATATTGCTTGCCGTTACTAGTTGATACTTGATTCGGCGGTATTGTGAGATGAAGCGGCCCGGACCGACATTACGCGTACACTTACGCGAGACTGGTTTTACCGCTGCGTGCACTTGTTGCATAAAGGTGACTGGCGGGTGTCTGTCTCTCTCACTTTAGTTGAATCGGTTCAATGAAGAGGGTTCTTTTAGAAGATCAAAAAGCAATCACTACACCACGTTGTGGTTTTGCGTAGGTAAGAACGGTTCTTGCAAACCCGTAGCAGCCACGTAAAATTTGCAACAACAATTAGAGGACGTCTAACTTGTTTTTGCAGGGTATGTTGTGATGTGATATGGCCAATTACATGATGAGATATATGTGATGTATGAGATGATCATGTGATGTATAGAATATCACGACTTGCATGTCGATGAGTACGGCAACTGGCAGGAGCCATAGAGTTGTCTTTAATTATTGTATGACCTGCGTGTCAATCATTAAGCGCTATGTAATGCTTTACTTTATCGCTAAACGTTAGCTATAGTCGTGGAAGCAACAGTCAGCGCGACAACCTTATGGCGACACGTTGATGGAGATCAAGATGATGGAGATCATGGTGTCATGCCGGTGACGATGGAGATCATGCCGGTGCTTTGGAGATGGAGATCAAAAGCACAAGTTCATGGCCATATCATGTCACTTATGATTTGCATGTGATGTTAATCCTTTTATGCATCTTATTTTGCTTAGGACGACGGTAGCATTATAAGGTGATCCCTCACTTAAATTTCAAGATAAATTGTGTTCTCCCCAAGTGTGCACCGTTGCGAAAGTTCGTCGTTTCGAGACACGCCGTGATGATCGGGTGTGATAGACTCTACGTTCGCATACAACGGGTGTAAGCCATGTTACACGTGCGGAACACTCGGGTTAAACTTGACGAGCCTAGCATGTACAGACATGGCCTCGGAACACAAGAGACCGAAAGGTCGAACATGAGTCATATAGTAGATATGATCAACATGAAGATGTTCACCATTGAAACCACCTCAACTCACGTGATGATCGGACTTGAGTTGGTGGATTTGGATCATGTTACACTCGAATAATCGGAGGGATGTCAATTTGAGTGGGAGTTTTTAAGTAATATGATTAACTAAACTCATTATCTAGAACAATAGTCTAAGTTGTCTTTGCTATATTTATGTTGTAGATCATGGCTCGCGCAGTAGCACCCCTGAATTTTAATGCGTTCCTAGAGAAAGCTAAGTTGAAAGATGATGGAAGTAACTTTGTGGACTGGGCCCGTAATCTAAGGATTATCCTTACGGCTTCCCAGAAGGCTTATGTCCTTGATGCACCGCTTGGTGATCCACCCGCTCCAGTTGAGTCTCTAGACGTTGTGAACGCCTGGCAGGCTCGTTCTGATGATTACTCAATAGTTCAATGTGCAATGTTGTATGGCTTAGAACCGGGACTTCAAAGACGTTTTGAACGTCATGGAGCATATGAGATGTTCCAGGAGTTGAAGTTTATCTTTCAGAAGAATGCCCGGATCGAGAGATATGAGATCTCCGATAAGTTCTATGCTTGCAAGATGGAGGAGAACGGGTCTATCAGTGATCACGTGCTCAGAATGTCTGGGTACTCCACCCGTCTGGCTGAGTTAGGGATGCCCCTTCCGCCAGAGGCTATCACTGACAGAGTTCTTCAATCATTGCCACCTAGCTACAAGAGCTTCGTGTTGAACTATAACATGCACGGGATGAACAAGTCAGTCGCTGAGCTGTTTGCGATGCTGAAAGCCGCTGAGTCTGAAATTCAGAAGGAGCATCAAGTGTTGATGGTCAATAAAACCACTAGTTTCAAGAAAAATGGCAAGGGTAAGAAGGGTAACTCCAAGAAGAGTGGCAAAGCAGTTGCTCCTCTCGTGAAGAAACCCAAGGCTGGACCCAAACCAGAAACTGTGTGTTTTCATTGCAAGGGAACTGGACACTGGAAGCGGAATTGCCCCAAGTATTTGGCTGACAAGAAGGCGGCCAACAACAAACAAGGTATATATGATATACATGTTATTGATGTGTACCTTACCAACTCTCGTTGTAGTGCCTGGGTATTTGATACCGGTGCGGTTGCTCATATTTGCAACTCAAAACAGGAACTGCGGAATAGACGGAGGCTGGCAAAGGACGAAGTGACGATGCGCGTGGGAAATGGTTCCAAGGTTGATGTGATCGCCGTCGGCACGCTCGCTCTTCGATTACCGTCGGGATTAGTGATGAACCTAAATAAGTGTTATTTGGTGCTTGCGTTAAGCATGAACATTATATCTGGATCTTGTTTATTGCGAGACGGTTACTCATTTAAATCAGAGAATAATGGTTGTTCTATTTATATGAGTAATATCTTTTATGGTCATGCACCCGATGTGAGGGGTTTATTCTTATTGAATCTCGATAGTAATGATACACATGTTCATAACATTGATGCCAAAAGATGTAGAATTGATAATGATAATACCACTTTCTTGTGGCACTGCCGTTTAGGTCATATTGGCGTAAAACGCATGAGGAAGCTCCATGCTGATGGACTTTTGGAGTCACTTGATTTTGAATCACTTGACACATGTGAGCCATGCCTCATGGGCAAGATAACTAAAACGCCGTTCTCTGGAACAATGGAACGGGCAAGTGACTTATTGGAAATCATACATACTGATGTGTGCGGTCCGATGAGTATTGAGGCGCGCGGTGGTTATCGTTACTTTCTCACCTTCACTGATGACTTAAGTAGATATGGGTATATTTACTTAATGAAACACAAGTCTGAAACATTTGAAAAGTTCAAACAATTTCAGAGTGAAGTTGAGAATCATCGTAACAAGAAGATTAAATTCCTACGATCTGATCGAGGAGGAGAATATCTGAGTTATGAGTTTGGCAGTCACTTAAGACAGTGTGGAATTGTTTCACAATTGACACCGCCTGGAACACCACAGCGTAATGGTGTGTCCGAACGTCGTAATCGAACCTTATTAGATATGGTGCGATCTATGATGTCTCTTGCCGATTTGCCACTATCGTTTTGGGGTTATGCATTAGAGACAGCTGCATTCACTTTAAATAGGGCACCATCGAAATCCGTTGAGACGACGCCATATGAACTTTGGTTTGGCAAGAAGCCAAAGCTGTCGTTTCTTAAAGTTTGGGGATGTGATGCTTATGTCAAAAAGCTTCAGCCTGAAAAGCTGGAACCCAAAGCGGAGAAATGCGTCTTCATAGGATACCCAAAAGAGACAGTTGGGTATACCTTCTACCTCAGATCCGAAGGCAAAGTGTTTGTCGCTAAAAACGGAACATTTCTTGAGAAAGAGTTTCTCTCGAAAGAATTGAGTGGGAGGAAGATAGAACTTGATGAGGTTGTTGAACCTTTACTTCAACCTGAGAGTAGCGCAGCGCAGAAAGTTGTTTCTGTGGAGCCTACATTAGCTGAAGAGGAAGTTAATGATGATGATCATGAAGCTTTGGATCAAGTTGCTATCGAACCTCGTAGGTCGACAAGGACGCGTACTGCTCCTGAGTGGTACGGCAACCCTGTCTTAGACATCATGTTGTTAGACAACGATGAACCTACGAGCTATGGAGAAGCGATGATGAGCCCGGATTCCGAGAAGTGGTTAGAGGCCATGAAATCCGAGATGGGATCCATGTATGAAAACAAAGTATGGACTTTGGAAGTATTACCTGAAGGGCGTAAGGCCATTCAGAACAAATGGATCTTTAAGAGGAAGACGGACGCGGACGGTAATGTCACCGTCTATAAAGCTCGACTTGTGGCAAAGGGTTTTTCACAAGTTCAAGGAGTTGACTACGATGAGACCTTCTCACCCGTAGCGATGCTTAAGTCCGTCAGAATCATGTTAGCAATAGCTGCCTTTTTCGATTATGAAATTTGGCAGATGGATGTCAAAACAGCGTTCCTTAACGGTTACCTTAAGGAAGAGTTGTATATGATGCAACCAGAAGGTTTTGTCGATCCAGAGAATGCTGACAAAGTTTGCAAACTCCAGCGATCCATTTATGGACTGGTGCAAGCATCTCGGAGTTGGAATCTTCGTTTTGATGAGGTGATCAAAGCGTTCGAGTTTATACAAGTTTACGGAGAAGCTTGTATTTACAAGAAAGTGAGTGGGAGCTCTATAGCGTTTCTAATATTATATGTGGATGACATATTGCTGATTGGAAACAATATAGAAATGCTGGAAAGCGTAAAGGAATATTTGAACAAGAGTTTTTCAATGAAGGACCTAGGAGAAGCTGCTTTCATATTAGGCATCAAGATCTATAGAGATAGATCAAGACGCTTAATAGGACTTTCACAAAGCACATACCTTGATAAGATTTTGAAGAAGTTCAAAATGGATCAGTCCAAGAAGGGGTTCTTGCCTGTTTTGCAAGGTGTGAAGTTGAGTAAGACTCAATGCCCAGTAACTGCAGAAGATAGAGAAAAGATGAGTGTCATCCCCTATGCTTCGGCCATAGGCTCTATCATGTATGCAATGCTGTGCACAAGACCCGATGTCAGCCTTGCCATAAGTATGGTCGGAAGGTTTCAAAGTGATCCAGGAATGGAACACTGGACGGCGGTCAAGAATATCCTGAAGTACCTGAAAAGGACTAAGGACATGTTTCTCGTTTATGGAGGTGATCAAGAGCTCGTCGTAAAGGGTTACGTCGATGCAAGCTTTGACACTGATCCGGATGACTCTAAGTCGCAAACCGGATACGTATTTATTCTTAATGGGGGTGCGGTTAGCTGGTGCAGTTCCAAGCAAAGCGTGGTAGCTGATTCTACATGCGAAGCGGAGTACATCGCTGCCTCGGAGGCGGCGAAGGAATGTGTCTGGATGAAGGAGTTCATGACAGATCTTGGAGTAGTGCCTAGTGCGCTTAACCCAATGACTCTGTTTTGTGATAACACTGGTGCCATTGCTCTAGCCAAGGAACCAAGATTTCACAAGAGGACCAGACACATAAAACGACGTTTCAATTCCATCCGCGATTACATCAAGGAGGACGACATAAATATTTGCAAAGTACACACGGATCTAAATGTTGCAGATCCGATGACTAAACCTCTTCCAAGGGCTAAACATGAACAACACCAGAACTGCATGGGTGTTCGATTCATTACAATGTAAATCACATAGTGATGTGAACTAGATTATTGACTCTAGTGCAAGTGGGAGACTGTTGGAAATATGCCCTAGAGGCAATAATAAATTGGTTATTATTATATTTCCTTGTTAATGATAATCGTTTATTATCCATGCTATAATTGTATTGATTGGAAACTCAAATACATGTGTGGGTACATAGACAACACTGTGTCCCTAGTAAGCCTCTAGTTGACTAGCTCGTTGATCAAAGATGGTTAAGGTTTCCTAGCCATTGACATGAGATGTCATTTGATAACGGGATCACATCATTAGGAGAATGATGTGATGGACAAGACCCAAACTGTAAACGTAGCATTTGATCGTGTCAGTTTATTGCTATTGTTTTCTGCATGTCAAGTATCTGTTCCTTTGACCATGAGATCATGCAACTCACTAACACCGGAGGAATACCTTGTGTGTATCAAACGTCGCAACGTAACTGGGTGACTATAAAGGTGCTCTACAGGTATCTCCGAGGGTGTCTGTTGGGTTGGCATGGATCAAGACTGGGATTTGTTACTCCGTATGACGGAGAGGTATCTCAGGGCCCACTCGGTAATACAACATCACAATGAGCCTTGCAAGCAATGTGACTAAAGTGTTAGCCACGAGATCTTGTATTACGGAACGAGTAAAGAGACTTGCCGGTAACGAGATTGAACTAGGTATAGTGATACCGACGATCGAATCTCGGGCAAGTAACATACCGAAGAACAAAGGGAACAGCATACGGGATTAACTGAATCCTTGACATAGAGGTTCGACCGATAAAGATCTTCGTAGAATATGTAGGAGCCAATATGGGCATCCAGGTCCCGCTATTGGTTATTGATCGTAGAAGTGTCTCGGTCATGTCTACATAGTTCTCGAACCCGCAGGGTCTACACACTTAACGTTTGGTGACGATTAGTATAATTGAGTTATTATGTTGGTGATCGAAAGTTGTTCGGAGTCTCGGATAAGATCCCGGACATGACGAGGATCTCCGGAATAGTCTGGAGGTAAAGATTGATATATGTGATAATAGTGTTTTGATCTCTGGAAGGGTTCCGGAGTTCACCGGAAGGGGTTCCGGATGTTTACCGAAGTGTTCGGGTGCAGCAACACTTTATATGAGCCAAAGGGATAAAGCCCACAAGGTACTACCGCTTGGTGAAGCGGTACTACCGCCCGAGCGGTACTACCGCTTGTGTGAAGCGGTACTACCGCTTGTGTGCGGCTGTGCACGGTTCGGCAGGGATCCGAGTTGGACTCTTTCCCTGCGGGCCAAACCGACCTTGTGCGGGCAAAACCGACCCGGAGGAGGCTTTTACTCCAAGTTTAGACCCCAAGGCTCAACATATAAATAGAGGGGTAGGGCTAGCACACGGGACACATCAGTATTTCCCAAGCCGTGTGCCGGCAACCCTAGCCCTCTAGTTCCTCCGTCATAATCTCCGTAGTGCTTGGCGAAGCCCTGCAGAGATTGTTCCTCACCACCATCACCACGCCGTCGTGCTGCTGGAACTCAACCACTACTTCACCATCGCTCGCTGGATCGAGGAGGTGAAGGCGTCATCAAGCCGTACGTGTGTTGAACGCGGAGGTGCCGTCCGTTCGGCACTAGATCGGAAGGATCGTGATTGGATCGCGGGACGCTCGGCGATTTGGATCGCGAAGACGTTCGACTACATCAACCGCGTTTATTAACGCTTCCGCTTAGCGATCTACAAGGGTATGTAGATTCACTCTCCCTCTCGTAGATGCTCATCACCATGGATAGATCTTGTGTGTGCGTAGGAAAATTTTTGTTTCCCATGCAACGTTCCCCAACACCTGGGTCTGTTTCCTTCCAGAAAAAATCGTCAAAAAGTTTCGCTGCATTTGGACTTCATTTGATATGGATTTTCTGGGAAACCAAAAACAAGCTAAAAACAGCAACTGGCACTGGGTACTAGGTCAATATGTTAGTCCATGAAAATCATATAAAACCCATATAAAAGTGCACCAAAATCATACAAAACTATAATAAACATGGCATGAATACTTCATAAATTATAGATACGTTGGAGACGTATCAGACCTCACCCGATGCGCCGCGTCATGGGCGTCCCGTAGAGCTTAACCGCAGGTCCGGAGGACCTCTGTAGGCAAGTTCCGACCCCCTCCCGTGCGCGCCGCCGTGAAAAATGGTCGGCGGAGTTGCTCCGGCGACGGCGCTGATGTGGCCGGCCACGTGGCCCCCTCTCGGTCACTGGCAAAGGGCCCCATGGGCCTAGTTGACCAGTCAACCTAGCTGACTGGGCTGACCCATTCAATGACAGGTGGGTCCCCCTGGGCCCATTGACCAGTCAACGTTGACCCAGTCAACTGCTGACTGGGCAGTTGACTGGGCCCACATGTCAGTCTCTGTTGCACATTTTTGGGTACACTTCTGTGTACCCATAGCAATTAATATTTAAATAATTTCGAATTAAATTTAAATTCAGAAATTCCAGAAAATGATTAAAACTTTGAAAAATCATATAAAATAAACCGTAACTCGAATGAAAATAATTTATATATGAAAAATGATTAGAAAAATCCAACAAATCCGAATATGTCATTTGTATTCATGCCAGTGTCCTCTAAGTAGATGAACATTGAACTTTTATCCTGTTTTCGATAAATGAATAGTGCATGACTTCGGTAAAATAAATTCAAACAAATTCCTAAATCATCTAAAATGATTAGAGAGACATTATATCACCCCTGCATATCCTTTAACCCTGTCATGCATAGTGATTGCATTTGTATGCTTGTATTTATTTGTTTCTTCCCCCTCTTCTCTCCGGTAGACCCCGAGACCGACGCTGCTGCCGAGTACGACTACGCCCCTAACGACCAGACCTTTTCAGCAGAGCTTCCAGGCAAGCAAAATCCCTTGATCATTCCTATATCGCCCATTCTTTCTCCCCGATGCTTGCATTAGATTTTGCTACTGTAATTGATTGCTCCTATTCTGATGCATAGCCTGATTTTGTAACCTGCTGTTGATACTTTACCTGTTGACCGAAGTGCTTAGTATAGGCTGGTTAGTGATCCATCAATGGCCCCACACCCTTGTCCGTGTTGCCATGCTTTACCACCGGTGCCCCAATCCATGTGATCGATGTTCAGAGACCAACACAGCACCGCACACACCTTAGTTGTATGACTCTGCAGAGCTACTATCAAGTGCCGAGGGTGATACCTCCTACCTCACTCCTGATGATACCTCTATAGTATAGCTAGTCAGTTGTGGGTTACCAAGGGTGATTCCTCTTCCACCACCTCCGATGAAGCCTCAGTCGTGCAACCCCTCAAGTGTGAACCCATCGAGGGTGATTCCTCCGAGTTCACCTTGACGGATACATAGAGTGGGAATCCATCGAGGGTGATTCCTCGGATTTCCCCCTTGATGTTTCAGACACACAGTTACCCTAATTTTTACTTCAATTCCCGGTTGAAGTCGGGTCGACCCCGAGGGGTACCCGCGAGCGATGTGAAGTCGGGTTGACCGTGAGGGTACCCGCGAGATAATTACGTGGCACGGCCAGGCAGGTAGACTGCCCCAGGAGAGGGTTGGGCCTGGCCCTTGCCGTAAGTCAACGAGATGGGGCGACGGGGTCACATGATCGTGGATCTCTGCTCGTTTCCGCGAGCTCCCAATGCGCTTAACAGATTTGGGTATTTGATCTGAGTTGGCCACTGGCCTATACGCACTACAACCACGTGGGATAATGGTTTAATGGGGCCCTCGACGCCGTATGTATCAGCCGAAAGCTCTGTCAGATGTCCAGTTCAACCTTGTGAGCCGGTCAGGACAAGGCCATCGAGGACTGAGGTGGTGCTTAGACTCTGACCCGCGACACAACGACCCGGAGTGCAAAGGGCGATGGGCCCAAGACCCCTGAGCACTTAGGATGTAGACCGGCGGGGACCTCTCTGCGGAGCCTAGGTAGGACTACGTCGTGTCGATCAGCCGAGGCCGGGCATGACTGAGAAAAGTGTGTCCGGCCAGAGTTAATCGAGCGTGTTGGGTAACAGTAGTGCACCACTGCAGGGAAGTTATCTATTCGAATAGCCGTGTCCACGGTAACATGACACTCAGTGTTGTATCCCGATCTACTACAACTTGAACTGGATACTTGTTACATTAATTAATATGTTAGCTCCAGGATCGCTTTCTCGCACGGAGTCGAGGAAGGATCTCTGGGCTTTGCTATTACATGCTTGTTACTTTATGTTATGCTACTAATCTGCACTCTTCTAATGCTGCAAGATGCTAGTCTTTGATAGGCTAGGCCTTCCCCTCTATTCTGGCATTTCTGCAGTCCAGTCCACAGATACAGCCCCTTCGTTTGATACCGATGCATAATTAGAATAGATCTGATGTAAGTCTTGCGAGTACTTTGGATGAGTACTCACGGTTGCTTTGCTACCTCTTTTCCCCCCTACCCGATTGCTGCGATCAAATGACGGAGTCCCGGAGCCAGCTGATCCCACCGTCGACTACCACTACACCGGCGGAGCCTACTACTACGTGGAGACCGACGACCAGGAGTAGTTCGGAGGCTCCCAGGCAGGAGGCCTGCGCCTTTTCGATCTAGTTGTCATTGTTTTGCTCAGCCTTCTTAAGGCAAACTTGTTTACTCTTTTTATGTCTGTACTCAGATACTGTTGCTTCCGCTAATGCTTGTGCTCAAGCTTATGTATTCGAGCCCTCGAGGCCCCTAGCTTGTAATATGAAGCTTGTATTATTTTATTTATGTCTAGAGTTGTGTTGTGATATCTTCCCATGAGTCTCTGATCTTGATCGTGTGCATTTGCGTGTATGATTAGTGCACGGTCGAGTCAGGGGCGTCACAACCACGTCCCTAGGGCTAGCATGGGCTGAGGGGAGGCGCCTGGTTTTATTGGGCCAGGCGCACCAGCCCTCAAAGGCTCATGCGCCTAGGGAGAAGGGAGGAGCCCTGAAGGGACAAGGGGAAGAGTTGGACTAGGAGTCCAACTCCTCTCCCTTGGCCGCTGGCCCTAGAGGGAAGAGGGGCTGGACTCCTAGTCCCTCCACATATATAAATAGAGAGGAGGGGGGGCGCACCAAAGGGCACACAAAACCCTGGCCGCCTCTCTCTCCCGTTACTCCACCACCTCGTCCTGACGACGCTTAGCGAAGCGCTGCCGGTGCTCCACCATCACGCCGTCGTGCTGGTTGTGATCCCATCTACTTCTCCGCCTTCTCTTGCTGGATCAAGGAGGAGGAGACATCACCAAGCCACACGTGTGCTAAACTCGGAGGTGCTGTCCGTTCGGCACTTGATCAGTTGGATCGTGATTGGATCACGAAGAGTACGACTACATCAACCGCGTTATATACGCTTCCGCTTTCGGTCTATGAGGTGTAACACCCCTGGGTAATGCACTACAATAATCCCCATGATTAAGCCAAGCCACTTTGTTTTGCAAAGCTTAATCATCTTTGAATCATATCTCATTTCAAATTCCAACTCAAATTGAAATTCAAATATGAGGTGAAAATAAAAGTTCAAATTTGGAAACTAAATAGTTCATAATTTTGGAAGTATTCAATAACTATTTATGTTCAGGAAAACAACATCACCTAAATCCCCTAGATGACTCTAACATCTTGAAAATAGGGCCAACAACACCTTTTTGAATCTTTTAAATGCAATACAAATTCAAATGGAATCATTGGGCCCTCAAACTTGTTGTGGCAGTACTATATAATACATAGTATTTATTTGGACTAGTACCACAATTTACAAAAGTCAAGTGGGAGCCTATCTTTTTGCAAAACAGAAAGGAAATGAAAAGCAGAAAAAGAAAAAGGAAAAAGGGCTAGCGGTTACTGTGCTTGTGGGCTTCAAGTCCACAGTAACCGGCCCGGCCCAACTCCCCCGCTCGTCTCCCTCCTCCTGCTCACCCTCTCTCCTCTCTGTCGCACGCGCGCACTCCCGTAGCCGGCCCCCCTCTCCTCGCACGACAACGCGCCGCTACAGAGCCTTTGGAGGGGATAAGGAACCCTCCTCGCCCCCGTGGACAAACCCTAGCACCACTCCTTCCCCTCCGTCGCTCTCTCCCACTTCGCCCGAGCGCCGCCATGGCCGGCCCGTCGTAGACCACGCGGCCACCGAGCTCTTCTCGCCGCCCCTGCGTGTCCAGTATCATCGCCGTCCTCGACCTCGTCATTTGCACCTCTCCATTGGAGCCAGGGAGTACCACCGCATCGGGATCGAGTCGCCGTCCACCTCGGATCCGCCGTCACTCTCCTCCAACTCCGGCCACCCTCTGCGCTCCTAAACCCCTCGACGGCCTTCCTTGTGCCACGCGGTGAGCGCCGCTCTACTCCCCCTCCCCTGCTGCCCTCCTAGCTGCTACTGCTGCTCGCCGCCGTGGCTGTGCTCTGCCCGCCGCCGTTGCTGCCATCGCCGTGCTCCCGAGCCCCTATGGCTCGAGCCAGTAGCGCCAACGAGCTCCTGGTGAGCCGTAGCACCCTCCTAGCTACTTCACGCGCTCGAAAATGCCCCGTAGACACGCGCCCATTCTGGTCCGAGAGCAACCGCCGCCACGGCTCATCGCCGGCGTCCATTCCGACCACCCCAGCCCCTGCAGCCGCCACCGCTGGATGCGCGAGATCACTAGCAACCCGTAGAGCTGCTCAGCGCGTGATTTGGTGGGCCGTAGCGAAATCCCGACCAAGTCCGGCGAAGCTCCGTTGCGGGAAGGCTCGCCGGAGCGGTCTCCGGTGCCGGCACCGACGTGGCACTGCCTGGGCCCACCTTGGGTCACTGGCAGCTGGGTCCCGCGGGCCCAGTTGACCCAGTTGACCAGGTCAACTGCTGACTGGGCAGCCTGGGCCACTGACATGTGGACCCCACTTATTTAAAACGTTTTTATAATTAAATAAACTGCTAATTAATCTGTTAATTAAACAGTCACTGACAGATGGGGCCCACCCTCTATTTAATCTTTAATTAGTTTAAATAATCTCTAATTAGCTCACTGTGTATGACATGTGGGTCCTAGTGGTCAGGTTTGACCTGGACCAGCTGGAGTTGACTGCTGACATCACCCTGACATCATGCTGACGTCATATTTCCTTTTCTGTTGAATTTATTAATTAAAACAATTTCAGAAAATGTTTAAAACTTCGGAAAATCATAGAAAATAAACCGTAGCTCGGATCAAAAAGTTTTCTACATGAAAGTTGATCAGAAAAATGAGACGAATCCGAATATGCCCTTCGTTTACCTGTCACATGCCCACAACCATGTGAACATGGAACCTTCCCTTCCGGTTCATCTGTCTGACAGATGCCCAAAGTCGGGAAAATATCCCCAGATATTTTCCCGCTCTGCCTGCAACGTGTAGCATTGCATTAGGTCACCACCAGCACATCATACTGCCATGCCATGCAACTATGTTGCATTTGTTTGCCGTGTATTTATTGTTTCTTCCCCCCTCTTCTCTCCGGTAGACCCCGAGACTGACGCTGCTCCCGAGTACGCCTACGTCGTCGACGACCCCTCTTTCACCGCAGTGCTTCCAGGCAAGCAAACCCCCTTGATCATTCCAATATCGCCTATTCTTTCTCTCCCATGCTTGCATTAGAATTTGCTACTGTAATTGATTGCCCCTATTCTGATGCATAGCCTATTTTTGTAACCTGCTGTTGTTACTTTACCGTTATCCTAAACTGCTTAGTATAGGTTGGTTAGTGATCCATCAGTGACCCCTCACCCTTGTCCCTGTTGCCCCGCTTTGTTACCAGTGCCTCGATCATTATGATCGATTTGCAGAGACCGACACATCACTGCACACCCCCCTTAGTTGTACGACTCTGCAGGGCTACTATTGAGTGCCGAGGGTGATACCTCGTACTGCACTCCTGATGATATCTCTGTAGTATAGCACATCGGTGGTGATTGCAGAGGGTGATTCCTCGCTCTCCCCTTCCCGATGATGACTCTGTCGTGCAACCCCTCAAGTGTGGACCATCGAGGGTGATTCCTCCTGGTTCTCCTTGACAAATTACATCGAGTAGGAATCCATCGAGGGTGATTCCTCGGGTTCCCCTTGATGTTATGGACACACGGTTACCATGACTTTTACCTCAGTACCTTGTTGGAGGTGGGTCGGCCCTAAGGGGTACCCGCGAGTAATGTGGAGTCGGGTTGACCGTGAGGGTACCCGCGAGATAATTACGTGGCATGGCCGGGCATTCCTGGCCCTTGCCGTAAGTCCACGAGATGGGGCGACGGGACCACAGATCGTGGATCACTGATTGTAACCGCGAGATCCCAGAGCACTAACGGGTTAGGATATGTGATCTGAGTAGGCCTCTGGCCTTTTCGCACCGACCACCACGCGGGAATAAGTATGGGCACTCGGCGTCGTATGATTCTCCCGAAAGCTCTCAGACGTCAGCAATTGAGTGGCGCGCGCCGGGTTGGACTGGGAAAGCCTGTGCTTGTATTAAGGGGGCTAGGTCTGCTCCCGGCCATGTTCGCAACGCGCAGGATTGCAAAGGATGATTGGCCGATGACACCTTCGCATTTAGGAGTTAGACCGATGTGCTGGCCTCTCTGTTGAGCCTAGGTAGGACTACGGTGTGTCGATTGGCCGAGGCCGGGCATGACCCGTTAAAAGTGTGTCCGGCCAGAGTTAATCGAGCGTGTTGGGTCAGTTGGTGCACCCCTACAGGGAAGTATATCTATTCGAGTAGCCGTGTCCACGGTAACAGACGCTCAGAAAGTATCCCGATCTTCTACAACTAGAACTGGATACTTGTGATGTTTAATAATATGTTAGCTCCGGGATCACTTTCTCGCAGGGGTCGAGGGAGGATCTCTGGGCGTTGTTACTACTTGCTTATTACTTTACTATGTATTAATCTACACTCTTCTAATGCTGTAAGATGCTGCAAGTTGCTAGTCTTCGATAGGCTAGGCCTTCCCCCCTATTCTGGCATTTCTGCAGTCTAGTCCACAGTTAGAGCCCCTTCACTTGAAACCAATGCATAAATAGAATAGTTCTGATGTAAGTCTTGCGAGTACTTTGGATGAGTACTCACAGTTGCTTTGCTACCTCCTTTTCCCCCATACCCGATTACTGCGATCAGATGACGGAGCCCCGGAGCCAGCTGCCCCAGTCGACGACTACTACTACCCCTCCGGCGGAGACTACTACTATGTGGAGACCACCGATGACCAGGAGTAGATAGGAGGCACCCAGGCAGGAGGCCTGCGCCTTTTCGATCAGTGTCGTTGTTTTGTTTAGCCTTCTTAAGGCAGACCTGTTTGACTTTTATGTCTGTGCTCAGATATTATTGTTGCTTCCGCTAACGCTTGTACTCGAGCTTATGTATTCGAGCCCTCGAGGCCCCTGGCTTGTAATATAAAGCTTGTATGACTTTTATTTGTGTTTAGAGTTGTGTTGTGATATCTTCAAGTGAGTCCTTAGGATTGATCGTGTGCATTTGCGTGTATTATTAGCACATGATTGAGTCGGGGGCGTCACATGAGGGTACGTAGACACACTCCCCTCTCGTTGCTATGCATCTCCTAGATTAGATCTTGGGTGTTCGTAGGAATTTTTTTGATTTTCATGCAACGTTCCCCATCATGACGCCCTCTCTCCTTCACACCATACTTTCTCACAGACCGTCAAGGAGGAGCCCCCTGCCAACCAACCCGCTCTCCGCCCGGATCCCCTCCCCCGTTTTTGTGTTGATCTGCCACCACCATCAAGGGGGAGGAGGCACTACTGCAGGAAGGTCTTAAGACGACACATGTATAGGAGACCAATCGACCAAACTATGTGCAATGCATGAATCGCAAACGGTATGGTAAAAAAACCATCACCAATAAAATGAATTGTGTGTGATGGCGGATCCATCAAGCACGATTCAGAAAAGAGTTGCGTGTGCGATACATGGCATAGAATTGATCCATACAAATTTGTTTGTGACGAGCCGAATAACACAAACAGTTACCCAGGTCAAGATGTGTGCGATAGACGACATACAATTCAGTCGGATGAACCATTTGCTATGAGTCAAAACAACAAAAACAGTTAGGCAGATCAAGGTGTGTGCGATAAACGACATATAGGTCACTCAGATAAACTATTTGCGATGAGCCAAAACAACAGAAACGGTTAGCCAGATCAAGGCGTGTGTGATAGACGGCATACAGGTCACTCGGATGAACTGTTTTGCGATGATCCAAAATAACACAAACAATTCGGCTTAACAAGATGTGTGTGATACCCGGCAAATAGGTCAGTAATCAGAATTGTGTGGGAAGACCAAAAATAACACTGACGATTCCTGCTAATAAGCTGTGTGTGTTGTGGGCAAACGGTTGCTGGTAAACAATTGTCAACGATTGATGAAATCATCACCGACGGGTTCTGTAGTTTAATCCGTATGCGATGTGATTTGCTCAGTCTGCACAACCTCTATGCTCTGTCTACAAAACAACAACATATGTACTTATAAGATTTGAAAACATGATTGCATAACCAAATTAAACATCCAATTACATAAGTGACTACACACATAACATTTGCACACCTCAAAAAACAATTACATGCATAATAAACTAGGAGAAACGATCATCAAATCATCTATTTCTTGTGACACTTGCCGCCACTGCTCTGCTTGTGGCTCGATCCCTAGTCGTCTTCAGGAAGGAGGCACTTCCTCATGTCAACGATCCGCTTGTACATCTCGTAGCATGTGTATGTGTCCTTGGCCGCATACTTGAGGTGATCTTCATCCAGTCTCTTCACCTAGGCCTTGTGCCAGGCATGCTTGTTCTTGTCGCACTTATCCTTCATGCCTCTGTAGTAGGGGTCGATGATGGCCTCGGTGAGGTCAACCAGGAGTCCTTCTCCTTCGTGCTGCCCCAGACCCTGTACAGGTAGTGGGCGGAACGAAGACGCCCATTGATCTCTGACAGATCCGACATGGTGCGTAGTCCTCGGCATAGCCGGGGTCTAATACGTCCAATTTGCATCATGATTTCCTACTATTATTTATAATGTATTTCATCATTATTTCACTTTATGATGCAATTCTTATGCCTTTTCTCTCTTAATTTGCAAGATTTATATGAAGAGGGAGAATACCGGCAGCTGGAATTTTGGACCTAAAATAGCCACGTCAGAGATACCTATCCTACAGAGCTCCAATTGACTTGAAATTTCACGGAGATTTTTTATTGAATATATAAAAAATACTGGAAAGAAGAAATAATGGAGGGGACCCACCAGTTTCCCACAAGGCAATAGGGCACGTCCCCCTGGGCGCACCCTGATACCTTGTGGGGCCCCTGGCTGGCCTCTGGCCCCCTCCTTTTACTATATAAGGTCTTTTGCCCTAAAAAAATTATAGAGAAGACTTTCGGGACGAAGCGCCGCCGTCTCGAGGCGGAACCTGGGCAGGAGCTATTTTGCTCTCCGGCAGAGCGATTCCACCGGGGATACTTCCCTCCGGGAGGGGGAAATCGAAGCCATCGACATCACCAACAATCCTCTCATCATGGGAGGACCAATCTTCATCAACATCTTCACCAGAACCATCTCATCTCAAACCCTAGTTCATCTCTTGTATTTAATCTTTGTCTCAAAACCTCAGATTGGTACCTGTGGGTTGCTAGTAGTGTTGATTACATCTTGTAGTTTATGCTAGTTGGTTTATTTGGTGGAAGATTATATGTTCAGATCCTTAATGATATTCAATACCCCTCTGATCTTGAACATGAATATGATTTGTGAGTAGTTACTTTTGTTCTTGAGGACATGGGAGAAGTCTTGTCATAAGTAATCATGTGAATTTGGTATTCGTTCGATATTTTGATGATATGTATGTTGTTGCTTCCTTTAGTGGTGTCATGTGAACGTCGACTACATGACACTTCACCATCTTTGGGCCTAAGGGAAGGCATTGTGGAGTAGTAATTAGATGATGGGTTGCTAGAGTGACAGAAGCTTAAACCCTAGTTTATGCGCTATTCCGTAAGGGGCTGATTTGGATCCATATGTTTCATGCTATGGTTAGAGTTATCTTAATTCTTCTTTTGTAATTGCGGATGCTTGCGAGAGGGGGTAATCATAAGTGGGAGGCTTGTTCAAGTAAGAACAGCACCCAAGCACCGGTCCACCCACATACAAATTTTCAAAGTAGCGAATGTGAATCAAACAAACATGATGAAAGTGCCTAGATGAAATTCCCATGTGTCCTCGAGAACGCTTTGCTTATTATAAGAGATCGTTCCGGCTTGTCCTTTGCTATAAAAAGGATTGGGCCACCTTACTGCACTTTTGTTACCGTTACTACTTGTTACTTGTTACTTGTTACGAATTACCTTGCTACCAAACTATCTGTTATCTACAATTTCAGTGCTTGCAGAGAATATCTTGCTGAAAACAGCTTGTCATTTCCTTCTGCTCCTCATTGGGTTCGACCCTCTTACTTATCAAAAGGACTACAATTGATCCCCTATACTTGTTGGTTATCAAGACTCCTTTCTGGCACCGTTGCCGGGGAGTGAAGCGCCTCTGGTGAGTGGAATTTGGTAAGGAAACATTTATATTACGTGTTGAAATTTACTGTCACTTGTCACTATGGAAAGTAATCCTTTGAGGGGTTTGTTCGGGGTACCTTCACCTCGACCGGAAGCATTAAGAGTTGCTCCTCAACCTATTGAACCTACTGAAAATATTTATTATGAAATTCCTTCGGGTATGATAGAGAAACTGCTAGCTAATCCTTATGCAGGAGATGGAATGGTGCATCCTGATATGCACTTGATCTATGTGGATGAAATTTGTGGATTGTTTAAGCTTGCAGGTCTATCCGGAGATGGAGTTAAGAAGAAAGTATTCCCTTTATCTTTGGAGGGAAAGTCATTGACATGGTATAGGCTATGTGATGATACTGAAACATGGGATTGGAACCAGTTGAAGCTGGAATTTCACTAGAAATTTTACCCTATGCATTTGGTTCATCGTGGTCAGAATTATATATATAATTTTTGGCCTCGTGAAGGAGAAAGTATCGCTCACGCTTGGGGGAGGCTTAAGTATATGTTGCATACATGCTCCAATCATGAGCTCTCAAGAGAAATAATTATTCAAATTTTTATGCTCGGCTTTCTCATAATGATCAATCCATGCTCGATACTTCTTCTGCTGGTTCCTTTATGAAGAGAACTATTGAATTCAGATGGGATCTTCTGGAAAGAATTAAACGTAACTCTGAAGATTGGGAAATCGACAAAGGTAAAGTGTCAGGTATAAATCTTGAGTTTGACTGTGTTAAATCTTTTATGGAAACTGATGCTTTTCATAAGTTTAGTACTAAATATGGACTTGACTCTGAGATAGTAGCTACTTTTTGTGAATCTTTTGCTGCTCATGTTGATCTTCCTAAGGAGAAATGGTTTAAATATCACCCACCTATTGAGCTAAATGAAGAACATGTTAGTGTTAAAGAAGAAACAATTGTTTACAATGTTGATCCAGTTGTGCCTACTGCTTATATTGAGAAACCTCCTTTCCCTGTTAGGATCAAGGAACATGCTAAAGCTTCAACTGTGGTTAACAAAAGCAATATAAGAACACCTAGACCTTCTGAAAAAATTAAAGTTGAACCTAATATTGCAATGGTTAAAGATCTTTTGGTTAATGATATTGATGGGCATATTATTTACTTTTGCGATGAGGCTGCGAGAATTGCTAAACCTGTTAGAAATGAACGAGATATGTTAGATAAGAATAAGCCCGTAGTTGGCATGCCTGTTGTTTCTGTTAAGATTGGAGATCATTACTATCATGGTTTGTGTTATATGGGTGCTAATGTGAGTGCTATTCCGTTTTCCTTATATCAAGAAGTAATGCATGATATTGCACCTGTTGAGATTGAATATATTGATGTTACTATTAAGCTTGCAAATAGAGATACTATTACACCACTTGGGATTGTTAGAGATGTTGAAGTCTTGTGTGGTAAAATCAAATACCCTACTGATTTCCTTGTGATTGGTTCACAACAAAATAATTTTTGTCCCATTATATTTTGTAGACCTTTCTTGAATACCGTCAATACTGAAATTGATTGTGTTAAAGAGAAGGTTAGAGTTAAGTTTGGTGATATATCTCATGAATTTAATTTCTCCAAGTTTAGTAGACAACTTCATGATAAAGAATTACCCAATAAAGATGAAATTATTGGTCTTGCTTCTATTGATGTGCCTCCTACTGATCCTTTAGAACAATATTTGCTAGACCATGAGAATTATATGCATATGAATGAAAGAAATGAAATAGATGAGTTGTTCTTTAAACAAGCACCTATCCTTAAACATAATTTGCCTGTGGAAACTTTGGGAGATCCTCTTCCACCGAAGAGTGATCCTGTGTTTGAATTAAAGCAATTACCTGAAACACTTAAGTATGCTTACCTTGATGAAAAGAAGATATATCCTGTTATTATTAGTGCTAACCTTTCAGAGCATGAAGAAAGGAGATTACTTAAAACTCTGAAAAAGCACCGTGCCGCTATTGGATATACTCTCGATGATCTTAAGGGCATTAGTCCCACCTTATGTCAACAAAAAATTCATATGGAGCCAGACGCTAAACCCGTTGTTGATCATCAAAGAAGGTTGAATCCTAAAATGAAGGATGTGGTAAGAATTGAAATATTAAAGCTTCTTGAGGCAGGTATAATTTATCCCATAGCTGATAGTAGATGGGTAAGTCCTGTTCATTGTGTTCCTAAGAAAGGAGGTATTACCGTTGTTCCTAATGATAAAAATGAACTTTTCTCACAAAGAATTGTAACTAGTTATAGGATGGTAATTGATTTCAGAAAATTAAACAAAGCTACTAGGAAAGATCATTACCACCTGCCTTTTATTGATCAAATGTTAGAAATATTATCTAAGCACACACACTTTTGCTTCCTAGATGGTTATTCTGTTTTTTCTCAAATACCTGTTTCACCTGAAGATCAAGAGAAAACCACCTTTACTTGTCCTTTTGGAACTTATGCTTATCGTCGTATGCCTTTTGGTTTATGTAATGCACCTGATACCTTTCAAAGATGTATGACTGCTATATTCTCTGACTTTTGTGAAAAGATTGTTGAGGTTTTCATGGATGATTTCTCCATTTACGGAACTTCTTTTGATGATTTTTGAGCAACCTTGATCGAGTTTTGCAGAGATGTGAAGAAACTAATCTTGTCTTGAACTAGGAGAAGTGCCATTTTATGGTGAATGAAGGTATAGTCCTTGGGCATAAAATTTCTGAAAGAGGTATTGAAGTTGATAAAGCTAAAGTTGATGCTATTGAGAAAATGCCATGTCCTAAAGATATCAAAGGTATAAGAAGTTTCCTCGGTCATGCTGGTTTCTATAGAAGGTTTATAAAAAACTTCTCTAAAATCTCTAGGCCTCTTACTAATCTCTTGCAAAAAGATGTTCCATTTGTTTTTGATGATGATTGTGTAGAAGCTTTTGAAATACTTAAGAAAGCCTTAATTTCTGCACCTATTGTTCAACCACCTGATTGGAACTTACCCTTTGAAATTATGTGTGATACTAGTGATTATGCTGTTGGTGCTGTTCTAGGACAAAGAGTTGATAAGAAATTGAATGTTATTCATTATGCTAGTAAAACTCTAGACAGTGCTCAAAGAAATTATGCTACTACTGAGAAAGAATTTTTAGTAGTTGTGTTTGCATGTGATAAATTTAGATCTTATATTGTTGATTCCAAAGTTACTATTCACACTGACCATGCTGCTATTAAATACCTTATGGAAAAGAAAGATGCTAAACCTAGACTGATTAGGTGAGTTCTTTTGCTACAAGAATTTGATTTGTATATTATTGATAGAAAGGGAGCTGAGAACCCCGTAGCTAATAATTTGTCTAGAATGGAAAATGTCCTTGATGACCCACTTCCTATTAATGATGATTTCCCTGATGAACAATTAGCTCTGATAAATGCTTCTCGTAATACTCCTTGGTATGCAGACTATGCTAATTACATTGTTGCTAAATATATACCACCTAGTTTCACATACCAACAAAGGAAAAAGTTCTTCTTTGATTTAAGACATTACTTTTGGGATGACCCACACTTATAAAGAAGGAGTAGATGGTATTATTAGACGTTGTGTACCTGAGCATGAACAGGAACAAATCCTACGTAAGTGTCACTCCGAGGCATATGGTGGACACCATGCGGGAGACAGAACTGCACACAAGGTATTACAATCTGGTTTTTATTGGCCTACTCTTTTCAAGGATGCACGTAAGTTTGTCCTCTCTTGTGATGAATGTCAAAGAATTGGTAATGTTGGTAGACGTCAGGAAATGCCTATGAATTATTCACTTGTTATTGAACCATTTGATGTTTGGGGTTTTGATTATATGGGACCGTTTCCTAAATCCAATGGGTATACTCATATTTTAGTTGCTGTTGATTACGTTACTAAGTGGGTAGAAGCTATTCCAACTAGTAGTGCTGATCATAACACCTCTATTAAAATGCTTAAAGAAGTTATATTCCCAAGGTTTGGAGTCCCTAGATATTTAATGACTGATGGTGGTTCACATTTTATTCATGGTGCTTTCCGTAAATTGCTTGCTAAATATGATGTTAATCATAGGATTGCATCTCCTTATCATCCTCAGTCTAGTGGTCAAGTTGAATTAACTAATAGAGAAATAAAATTAATTTTGCCAAAGACCGTTAATAGATCTAGAAAGAATTGGTTTAAGAAACTTGATGATGCATTATGGGCTTACAGAACTCCTTATAAAAATCCTATGGGTATGTCTCCCTATAAAATGGTCTATGGAAAAGCATGTCATTTACCTCTTGAGTTAGATCATAAGGCATATTGGGCAATTACAGAACTTAACTATGATTTCAAACTTGCCGGTGAAAAGAGGTTATTTGATATTAGCTCTCTAGATGAATGGAGAACTCAAGCCTATGAAAATGTTAAGTTATTTAAAGAAAAAGTTAAAAGATAGCATGATAAAAGAATCCAAAAACGGGAATTCAAAGTAGGTGATCATGTTTTATTGTACAATTCTCGTTTAAGATTCTTTGCAGGAAAACTTCTCTCTAAATGGGAAGGACCGTATATCATCGAAGTTTACCGCTCCGGAGCCATCAAAATAAATAACTCCGAAGGCAATAATCCGAGAGTGGTGAATGGACAAAGAATTAAGCACTATATCTTAGGTACTCCTATCAATGTTGAAACTAATATTATTCAGACAACGACACCGGAGGAACACATCAAAGAGTCCTTCTGGAACGCTCCAGAACCCTAAAAAGGGGTAGGTATGTGATACGGTGAGTAAACCGACTCCAAAAATTCCATAAAAATTATTTCTGACCGTTTTGGAATATTAGAAAAATTACAGAAATAAGAAACAGCCGAGGGGACCCATGAGTCGCCGACAAGGCAATAGGGCGTGACCCCCCCTAGGGCGCGCCGTGATGCCTTGTGGGCCCCTCGTGTGCCCTCCCGACTCTGTTTTCCTCTCGTATGCTTGTTTTGCAAGATAAAAATTCTTCATATATACTCACGGGTGTCTTGACCACCACATCGCAAGTTTCTCCTCTGTTCTTGTTTCTTGTTGTTTTCTGTCAGACTCTCGAGGTCAAGCACCATGTCATCTCAGGATTCGGACGGGGAGAGCTATGTTTCTCATCTTATTGCAAACCCTAGAGTCTATGGGGACACCGACCCCTATGGTTGGACAACTGATGAAGAAGTAGATGCTGATTTAAGGGAAAAGTGAGGTCGTTCCAGCGAGGAGGATGAGGATCCCCCATTGCCTTTACCAGGAGATATGCACATTGAATTCAAGAGTTCCAGCTTACCTAACATGGTGAAGGCTCCTAAAGTTCAATTTACGCCTTTTCGACATGTGCAGGAAGATTCGGATAAACTACGTCGCAAAATCTGGGATCTTGAAAGGGAGAATGATAAATTAAAAGAAGAAATTCGTGTTCTCAAGTGGAAGACTGAGGACAAGCCTATCTCTCCATCACCACCATCACCGAAGAAGGAGATTTGAGTACATGGGTATGGGCACCACCCTTGGCTTGTGCCAAGCTTCGGGGAGGTGCCCCGGTATTGTATCACCATCACTCTTATCATCATTATCTATCTTAGTTCGATCCTTAGTTATTTCGTGATTTAGAAGAATAAAGTTTTAGTGTGATCTAGTTTCGAGTGCTTGCTTTGTGGTCTATCTATCTATGTAATCGTGTGTGGAAGTTATATAATAAAGAGTAGTTTGAGTTGAATGTTTTGCTTTTGTTGATCCAATCTTGGAAATAAAATGAAGAGAATAAAAAGTAAGATCATATGCTAAATCCCATGGGGAGTGATGACTTCACATAAAAGAAGTATAATTGATAAAACTTGTTGGAAGTTGACAAACATAGTATTGGTCATTATTGCAATTCATGAAAAAGTAATAAAGAAAGAGAGGTCTCACATATAAATATACTATCTTGGACATCTTTTATGATTGTGAGCCCCCATTAAATATTCTATGTCAATTAGTCGACGTTGGACAAGGAAGACAACGTAATGAGTTATGTTTGCTTATATTCACATAGAAGTTATATTGTTTTGGATCCTCTAACATGTGGTGCTTGCCTCCTATCTTTTGCTAGCCAAAATTCTGTACTAAGTAGAGATACTACTTGTGCATCCAAAAACCCCTAAACCTAGTTTCATGCCATGAGAGTCCACTATATCTACCTATGGATTGAATAAGATCCTTCAAGTAAGTTGTCATCGGTGCAAGGCAATAAAAATTGCCCCTAAATATGTATGATCTTTTATTGTAAGGGAAAATAAGCTTTGTACGATCTTGTGATGGTGAAGGAATAAAAGCGACAGACTGCATAATAAAGGTCGCTATCACAAGGGGCAATATAAAGTGACGTTCCTTTACATTAAGAGTTTGCACATCCAAACACAAAAAGCACATGACAACCTCTGCTTCCCTCTGCGAAGGGCCTATCTTTTACTTTATGTATTTACTTTCATGCAAGAGTCAATAGTATTCTCCTCTATTCCGTTTTTATTTTTCCCTCTTGGCAAGCATCATGTGGTGGGGATTGATCCAGGCATATATATCCAGTTGGATGTAGGTGATCATGAGTTATTATTGTTGACATTACCCTTGAGGTAAATATGTTGGGAGGCGAAACTATAAGCCCCTATCTTTCTATTGTAGGGTAACGCAGCAGAAAACAAAAAAATTCCGACCTACGCACCATCCCAGGACCACTATGGAGACTGCATACAAGGTTTGATCTTTTCGTTACCGACTCGTTGCGCAGCGGAAGTAGAGTCGATGACGATCGGCGGTGCAGATCCCCGCAGCTAGGATTCACAACCTCCCAACTGCGAGGATGTACTCCCTCGTCTGCCCCTCGGACAGCCCTCCGGGAGGCGGTCGGACAGTCCCTCGGACGGTGTCGCGGACAGCCCTCCGGGAGGACCCTCGAAACTCGGACGGTCACTCGGACAGCCCTTCGGGAGGCACTCTTGAACTAAGACCGAAACTATGATCTCTCTACAGAGTTGCACACATACGGTGTCATCTATCCGGCAGGGCTTCGCCGTTCAGAACTAGTTCCCACCAGAACCCAGACAGCCTTTCGGCTCTACAAAACTATTTTGCGGGGAGGGAGAGAAGAAGCCAGATCATGCATGGCACTTGTATGTGAGAAAGGAGTGAGTGTGGAGAGCACCTCTCCACCTCTATTTATAGGAAAACCAAGGGGTAGGATGGGCACTTCCAAAAAACCCAAAATGCCCATGAAAGAAGACTTCCACAAGGGCATAAAAGGGAAGTAATGGAGCAAGTGGGGCTCCATGGAGGAGCCCCTCATGTGGCCGGCCAACCCTCTTGGGGCCCCCCCAAGGGGGGTTTCTTAGCCCCCAAGTCCTTCTAGAAGCCTTTTTGTAAAGCCCTAAAAGGTGGCTTTCCATAAAGTAAACCAAAAAGCACTTTCACTATTCATGAAGACATTTTTCTGCGTCCGATAAATCCCAAATTATTTCTGTGTGCCTAGAATAATTCCAGTACCCACTAAAACAATTTTGAACGCATTCCAAAACAATTCCGGAACAATGTTTTTCTTCAGCGAAAAGCTACCATAGCGGTTCCGGCTGCTCCAAAACATTTCCGGTTTTTCTGTTCGAAAAAATTCTAGAAGTTACCAGAACAATTCTGGCACCCTCCAAGAATTTCCAGGCGTGTGCCAAAACCAACATGACTTAATGGAATACCCTGAAACAACTTTTCAGTTTTACCGAAACTATTCCGGTGCTCTCTCCGAAACTTTTCCGTTGTCTCCGAAACTTTTCCGGTGACTTTCTCTCACTCTCCCTGTCTAGCATTCAGCAGATAGATGACCCTTAAGCGTGTGACCCTATAGGTTCGGTGAAGTATAGACATGACCCGGAACACTTTCTGATCAATGATCAACATCAGAGCCGTGGACACCCATATTGACCCCTATACCCACACGAATGAATATTCGAGTGAACCTCCAGTTGCCGTGTGCTATTCCTGTTGCTTTGTGATATCTTACAAATACCCGAGGTGAGAATCATCGGCATCCCCGTGGATCAACACTTGTCCACAATGCCAGTTACCTCATTACCGGTTTTGTTCTCTTTTCTCGTTTCCGTGTTCCGGCATCCCTGTGATCAAATCACAATGTGTCTGGCCAGACGATGGTGGATACCGTAACACCAAGAGGGCCCAGAGATATCTCTCCATCGTCGGAGGAGAAAATCCCAATCTTGAGCTATCAAGTTACTTGACATACTTTTCCATGAACCCGTAAGCCGCCGTAATAGCCACCCATTTACGGATGACGTTTAACAAACCCCAAAGTTCATGAAGCAAGCATGAAGAAACTCGACACTCTCATGGTCTAAGGAATTATGCAAACATTAACTTTCTCTGTGTTATTAACCATTAACTTGTGACGAATGAATCTCATAGCATAACATCAATTTGGGTCGATTCAACACAAGTGTTCTCCTAACATTGTGCCCTCAAAGTTGCCGGCATAGTCATGCCCATGATCAGGAAAACAGAACCATCATGCAACACTTGAGCTAGTCTTAGAGGCCAGACTAGGAATACTTTTTACCGTTTATTATTCCACATGTGCATATGAGTCTTCCTCTGAGCCTCGTGGTTATTGCAGACTCGAGAACCATAGCAGTTATAGCACGGAATATAAACTTAACTACAAACATGGAGATAAATAATAACATTGATTATTGCCTCTAGGGCATATCTCCTACATCTATGTGCCTGACTGAAACTTTTGCTCCATAAGTATGCCGTGAGTGTCAGCAATCATAGAGGACTAAATGATAGTTGAGTATGTGAACTTGCTAAACAAAGCTCTTACATAGACTCTTTCTGATAATATGATGAATTGCAATTGCTTCAGTGACTGAGATCATAGTTTGTCAGTTTTCAATTCGGTTTATGGTTCATACTTTAACTTGTGACTGAATTGTTACTTTTTCATGAGAAGTTCTATGATGATATATTGCCGTTATAATAAAGATCATGATGCTTCATGTCCGTATTTTATTTTTATCGACACCTCTCTCTCTAAACATGTGGTCATGATTATCGATTTCGGTTTTCGCTTGAGGACAAGCGAGGTCTAAGCTTGGGGGAGTTGATATGTCCAATTTGCATCATGATCTCCTACTGTTATTTATAATGTATTTGATCATTATTTCACTTTATGATGCAATTCTTATGCCTTTTCTCTCTTAATTTGCAAGATTTATATGAAGAGGGAGAATACCGGCAGCTGGAATTCTGGACTTGAAATAGCCACGTCAGATACCTATCCTACAGAGCTCCATTTGACTTGAAATTTCACGGAGATTTTTCCATGAACCCGTAAGCCGCCGTAATAGCCACTCATTCGAGCTCGAGAGCTCCTCCTCGCTCCACATGGCCACCATGGCCGCCACTCGGCCTCGCTCAAATTCGAGCAACGTGGCGCCTCCCTCTCCTTCCTACCACCACCCGGAGAACCCCCATAGCCCGTAGAGCCTCCCCACGTACTCGTTCGGTCGCCGGGACACCCGTGGGCGCGTGCCCAACTCCGGCCGAATCCACGTCCCGCCATGGCCGAGACCATCCCCGTTCCCGAGTTCCTCGGCGTCCGTGCTATGCGGGGATGGGTGCGGCTCGGTCCCACGAGCTCGCCGGTGGTCGAATCACGGCGAACGGTGGCCGGAGTCGTTAGCTATCGCCGTCGAGGCTCGCCACTGTCCTCGGCCAGGCGCGCGTGCGTAAGGGAGAGGAGGAAGACGACCCTGTGCGCGGGCCCCAGGTGTAAGTGACTCAGGCGGCCGGGCCCGCCACTTAAGTGGAGGCGCAGTCTCCGGAAATACGCTTTCGTCATTGGAAAGCGTAATCTTCCGCGTCTGCAGATAGGAATACGCCTTCCCTTAGTGGAAAACGTATTTCTCAAAAGGCGCTTTTTGTTTTAACTCAGCCGGCCGAAACGGTTATATTGCGGACGTTCGTCTGTTAAGGGCAGAAGTGGACAGTTTTTAATTATTTTTCTGCCTAACGAATGAACGGCCGTAACTTCGCAACCGTAACTCCGAATCAGGTGATTCCAAAGCCCACAATCTCAGTTCGTCGAGCCCGTTCCGATGGTATCATTTTATTGAGGTTGTAACACTATTAAAATGTCCATTTTGCCCTTGCCCTTAAAACAGCTCCGCCGAGAGGGAAACTTTTCTGGCGATTCTTTCCGCGAGTTCATCGCACCTCTCCCTGATGATTCCTCCATCCCCAGGCAAGCCACAACAGCCACTTGCATGATGGCATTGCAGTAGCCATGGTTTCCACTTGAATATTTAATAATTGTTTGCTCATTTAATTATTTTGTGAATGCTTTGAATATGCTTGTGGATCCATGCTCATTGCTTGTGCCATGTTCATTTTCATCTGAATAGTAAGTGATATGATTAATTGCTAATGATATTCTTATCATGTTAGTTCTCAGATTTATTTTCCGATGCTAGTGATAATGATATACTCATATGAATAGTTAGGGTTTGTTATGACAACACTTGTGATATTCGTGATCGTCATTATGCCATGCTCATTTGCATCCCGTAGATTAAATGGATTATCATTGTTGATATTATGATATTAAATGGTTATGTTGCCCATCCATGGTTACACTGATATCATGCTCATGTGCATTGTTATTTCATTGTGACTCAGCTCCTCACCATTCAAGTTGAACCTGACCTAAATCAAACTTGAACAAATCCGTTGGCTGAGTCATGGTGCCACCGAATCGAGCTAACCAGTGCAGCCACACTTGCCTTATGGGGGGCCCTGATTCGGTCTATTGCCATGCCTCTCGCCAGTGCCTCCAACTAGGGAAGGTTATGCGCGCGCGCTACCCTGATCAGGTAGGCGGCCATAAGCCTTGTGCCCGAGTTGTTTGCGCGCGGTTGTCCCCGTTTGGGACGAGTTTGTTTTGTTGGGCCACGACGGTGGCAGCCACGAAGGTGGCGGATGTCACGAGTTGACATCGGGGCGACCCAGGACATAGCCCAAAGGGGAGTTTGTCGGGAGTGGCCGGGGGAGTGTCATGCAATAGACTGGTTTTGTCGGAACGTCGTTGGGCCACCCGAATGGGAGCATGAGGCCATGAGTTTCGCAGTGTGGGTACAGTGTACTAACCTCTACAGAGTGTATAATCTATCGATAGCCACGTCCTCAGTCATGGACACAGTTCGTAGTAGGTCACACTATGGGTCAACAGAAATAATAACCTGAATGATAAACAACCCCGGTTCCATGAGAAAGAAGTTGGTTGATCTTTATGTGGTCGTGCGATGATCACAGGTAGAGATCAAGCTCCGTGTGGTCATGTGATGATCATGATGGTATAGTTGATACCGAGCTTGGTTGATTCTGAGGTGATCGTGTGATGATCACGATGGTAAGTTGGTGGTTACGAGATAACCTCCGAGCAGAGTAAGTTGGTCCATGAGACCTTAAACGTCGACCCCCTTGCATGCTAGTGCTAGTACCATCCTGTTCATATCATGAATTATAAGTACATGCCATGCTCATGTTGTTCTAGTAGTATCGTGTTCATCTTTAATGATTAACCTGTAAATGCCATGTTGTTGTATGTCTTGATTGCTTTGGTTGCTGTGAGCTTGCGAGTACATTCAAAGTACTCACCTGGCGTGTCATGCCAGATTGCAGGTCATGCCGTAATTGCTTGTTTGTCGAGGATCCCGAGGTTGCGCTCTAGGATACGTCCCAGCCAGAGTCCCTGCGGAGTGGAGTTCATCACCGTCGTCGTTGTTCCGCTGCTAGAGTTTATTCCGCTTCGAGATGTTCCATTGCTAGCATAGAGCTACCTTAGCAGGCGAAGTGTCGTCGTGCCCCTGTAACCTTTGTTATATCGGACCCTTGTACCCCGATTATTTGTAATAAAGAGCTGATTTGTTCTATGCCAAGCAGTGCCGTATTCCAGAAGACTTGATCTCTGGGCTGGAATACGGGGTGTTCCGGTCTCTCTGAGCCGGGGTGCCACAGCGATTGGTATCAGAGCGGGTCTGGCTGTAGGACGCCCTAGTCAGCGCGAGCGTTAGAAACTGTTAGTATAGAGTTTAGTCGGCTTGCTGCACTTGATTGTTGCATTTGTTTGCTGCACAACATGCATATAGACTTATTATCTTGTCACTAACGGTTGATCTTGTGAGTGTAGGTGGCATCGTTTTCGATCCACTACCTGCACCCTCCAGTTTTGCATACTTGCTAGTTGGTGTTTGGTGTCATCTCTGTCCCAGCAGAGTGATGCCGAGGTACCTAGTGGTGTCGATCACTTTGCAGGATTGATGCACAGGTATCACACCAATATCTTTGCGCCAGCCACCTATCATTTCGGTGGTAGACATGTTTCTACCCCGGATCCTGCCATCCAACCCGCCGTTTGGTAACCCTCACTGGTCTTTGTTACCAGGAAAGGGCAATGCCAGCAGACCCTGCTTTCTACCGCTATCCTACCCTATCACCCATTCCCTGGACGAGTACGGTTTCCATCTGTATGCTTGATGATGATGTGGCCGTGACCTCTGTGTCTCGCTACATGATCACCGAGTTCATCCTCACCCTTAAGCCCATCCAGATGCAACCGGTGCTAAGCCAGCACTTGGTGTTGCTCCATTTACACCAACCCATCCACACGCTGATTCATTCTCGTGCACACCGCCACAGCATGTTAGATCGTAGTACCGTAGTTCCCTCAAGAATTGTGTGCTTAAGTAGGCATGCATAGTGAGGTGAATACCTGTGAAATGTGATATTGATTGTATGCTATCTTAATGCTGTGTGTGCTTTTGTTTTAGTCCTTTCTTTTGACTTCTTTCTTTGGGCCCTCGGTGTTACCTTATTTCCCCTTATGAAAGTTGCTCATCAACTGACACCGGACTCGAAGAATCAGTGAGGAGTTCAAATATTTGGAAGCTCAACTAAACAGTATAGCATTCTCAGCCGACTACATTATATTGAGAATATTCGGTTTGAATACAAATGATATTCTGGAATAGCTATCAGCATCAAGACTGCCTCAGTGTGCAACCATCACAATCGTAATGAACCAGCTGGAGGACAATTTGTGTGCAAGACAACAGTACGTTTCCGGTCAAAGGAATGCCAATGATATATAGATGGCATTCAGTCTGCATATCACAGAGAAGCTTCTGATGTAAATTTTCTCACGCTTCAGTACATAATAGAAATTCCAGCACTGGACGCAAAAGTTTCTGTTTTTTGCACAGAATCGAATCAACAAGTATCCACACTATCCCAAAGGCTTTACTTGGCACATTATTGAAAGAAAACATATAAAACATGATTACCACAGTAGCTTAATCATGAGAACACACAAAAACAGAAGGTATAGGTATTGGGTTGTCTCCCAACAAGCTTTTTTTTAAATGCCTTTTTAGCTAGGCATGGTGATTTCAATGATTGTCACATAAAAGTAAAGAATTGAAACATAATGGGAGCATCATGAAGCATATGGCAAGCACATTTAAGCCTAAACCACTTCCTATGCATAGGGATTTTGTGAGCAAATAGTTTATGGGAGCAAGACTCAACTAGCATAGGGAGGCAAAACAAGCATAACTTCAAAAGTTTGAACATAAAGAGAGGAAACTTGATATTATTGAGAAGCCTACAAGCATATGTTCCTCTCTCATAGTAATTTTCAGTAGCATCATGAAGAAATTCAACAATATACCCATCACACAAATCATTCTTTTCATGATCTACAAGCATAGAAATTTTATTACTCTCCACATAAGCAAAATTATTCTCATGAATAGTAGTGGGAGCAAACTCAACAAAATAGCTATCATGTGATACTTGATTGGCATAATCCAATTGAAAATTAAAATCATGATGACAAGTTTCATGGTTATCATTATTCTTTATAGCATACATGTCATCACAATAGATAGGAGGCATGCAATCATCATAATAAATTTTCTCATCAAAACTTGGGGGACTAAAAATATCATCCTCATCAAACATAGCATCCCCAAGCTTGTGGCTTTGCATATCATTAGCATCGTGGATACTCATAGAATTCATACTAACAACATTGCAATCATGCTCATCATTCAAAGATTTTATGCCAAACATTTTATTGAATTCTTCTTCTATCAATTGAGCACAATTTTCCACTCCATCATTTTCAAAAAAGACATTATAGAGATGAATAATATGAGACAACCTCAATTCCATATTTTTTTGTAGTTTTCTTTTATAAACCAAACTAGTGATAAAACAAGAAACTAAAAGATTCGATTGCAAGATCTAAAGATATACCTTCAAGCACTCACCTCCCCGGCAACGACGCCAGAAAAGAGCTTGATGTCTACTACACAACTTATTCTTGTAGACTCATGTTGGGCCTCCAAGCGCATAGTTTTGTAGGACAGTATCAATTTTTCCTCAAGTGGATGACCTAAGGTTTATCAATCCGTGGGAGGCATAGGATGAAGATGGTCTCTCTCAAACAACCCTGCAATCAAATACAAGAAATCTCTTGTGTCCCCAACACACCCAATACAATGGTAAATTGTATAGGTGCACTAGTTCGACGAAGAGATGGTGATAAAAGTGTAGTATGGATAGTAGATATAGGTTTTTGTAATCTGAAAATAAAAAAACAGCAAGGTAGCAAGTGATAAAATGGAGCACAAACGGTATTGCAATGCTTGAAAACAAGGCCTAGGGTTCATACTTTCACTAGTGCAATCACTCAACAATGCTAACATAATTGGATCATATAACAATCCCTCAACGTGCGACAAAGAATCACTCCAAAGTTCCTATTAGCGGAGAACATAAGATAGAAATTGTTGTAGGGTACGAAACCACCTCAAAGTTATCTTTTCCGATCAATCTATTGAGCCATCCCTATAAGTGTCATGAACAACCCTAGAGTTCGTACTAAAATAACACCATATGATACGCATCAACCAACTCTAATGTCACCTAGATACTCCAATGTCACCACAAGTATCCGTGAGTTGATTATTCGATATGCATCAAACAACTTCAGATCATAATATTCAATCCACACAAAGAACTTCAAAGAGTGCCCCAAGATTTCTACCAGAGAAAGTAGGACGAAAACGTGCATCAACCCCTATGCAAAGATTACCCCAATGTCACCTCGGGAATCCGCGAGTTGAATGCCAAAACATACATCAAGGGAATCAATATAATACCCCATTGTCACCACGGGTATTCATATGCAAGACATACATCAAGTGTTCTCAAATCCATAAAAGTATGCAATCCAATAATGGTGAAACCTCAAAGGTAAAAACTCAATTCATCACAAGAAGATAGAGAGGGAGAAACACCATATGATCCAACTATATTAACAAAGCTCGTGGTACATCAAGATCGTGCCAAATCAAGAACACGAGAGAGAGAGATCAAACACATAGCTACTAGTACATACCCCTAGCCTCGAGGGTGAACTACTCCCTCCTCGTCATGGAGACCGCCGGGATGATGAAGATGGCCTCCGGTGATGATTCCCCCCCCCCTCCGACAGGGTGCCAGAAAAGGGCTCCAGATGAGATCGCTTTGGAACAGAGGCTTGCGGCGGCGTAAAAACTCATCTAGGTTAACTTTCGGGGGTTTCTGAATATATAGGATTTTTCAGCGTTGGAATCACGCAAAGAGGTGCCACAGGGGGCCCACGAGGCACGAGGGCGCGCCTGGGGGGTGGCGCGCCCTGGTGGCTTGTGGGGCCCCTGTGGGTCTTCTGCTGCTCCCCCGAAGCTTCCTGGGTCTCTTTCCTTCCAGAAAAAATCGTCAAAAAGTTTCGCTGCATTTGGACTTCATTTGATATGGATTTTCTGGAAAACCAAAAACAAGCAGAAAACAGCAACTGGCACTGGGCACTAGGTCAATATGTTAGTCCATAAAAATCATATAAAAGCCATATAAAAGTGCACCAAAATCATACAAAACTATAATAAACATGGCATGAATACTTCATAAATTATAGATACATTGGAGACGTATCAAAGGGACACATGATTTTACCCGGGTTCGGGCTCTCTCGAAGAGATAATACCCTACATCCTACTTTTGATTGTATTGATATGGGGGATAGTACAGAGTACATGTAACTACCATGAGATTGTATGATTCTAATGAATATGAGATCATCTATTGACTAACCTAGCCCCGGTTTATATAATGCACTGGAGGCCTAGGGTTTAGAAGAGTCATTGTCTTGTGCACCAAGTCTTGTGGAATCTCCCTTATATGTGTCAAGGGCCTCTCCAAGTGGCCCGTTAATGAACCACCATGGGGGTTCCTCGGCCCGACCCTCCTGGCCGGGAGACGACATGGAGAGTACCCCCTAATCCAGGACACCAACACCCCTCTTAGATGGGAGAAGGTTTCCCCCCTCTGAACCTTGGCTTCCATGGCTCCCGGATGGCGAGAGCCCCTCCGAGTTTGGATCACTCTTCTCTTTTTCTCTCTGTTTCGATACTGTTTCTGAGGTCGAATCATTTTTTAAATATCCGGAGATCCGTAACTTTGATTGGGCTGATTTTTAACACGACTTCCTCCCATAAATTAGCTTTCTTGTGGCCAAAGTAGAGCTCTAACAGCCTTAAGGAGCTCCCACATGGGTGGCCCACACAGGTAGGGCCCTGGCCACACCGCTAGGTCATGTGGAGCCCTCGGGAACCACCTTATGATGATTTATCCACCAAAAAATCCTATATATTAGATAAAAAATCACAATTTTTTTTAACTCGTTTCAGCTTCGTGAATTTTTGACCTATATTTCCGAAAACACTAGAAAACAGGACCTGGCCTTTGGCACTGAATTAATATGTTAGTCCAAATAAAAATAATATAAATTGTTGTCAAAATATATGTAAAAGTGGTATGATAATAACATGAAAAAAATCAAAAATCTACATACATTTGAGACGTATCAAACCCCACCTTCCTCCGCCGTGGCCAACCATCGCAGCACCTCCTCCTCCATCGTCTCCTAACGTCGTGGCCAGCGGCACCTGCAGATGTCGACGGAGAGAAAGACGGGCACTGTCATGGCCACTTCCTCGGCGCCGCCAGGTGGTGGCCCGGGGTGGCGATGCCCGTGGCGGCAGCGCGCGGGAGAATACGCGAGGAGAGGTCGCGAGGCCTAGGCGCTAGACAGTGGACACCACCACCACGCCCCGCCGACCACCACTGCGTAGCCCCGCCGACCACGAATGTGCATCCCCGAGCGACGATAAACATGCAGCCCCGGCCACCACCACCGCCCCGAGCGTAGCCCGCCTCTGTCCGCACTACACGCGTGGAGAAATGCCGAGAATCTTCGGGATCTGCGGCTGCGGCCGCAACACTTCGCTAGGATCGCCGGGATAGAGTTGTCGACGGGGAGGATAGCTGGGGAGGGGGAATGAGCGAGTGGGGGCGAGAGTTAGTGGGTGAGGGGAGAGGAAGCCGAGTTCGTTCGCTGGATTCGGCGCTTGCGCGAACGAGTCCAAGATGCTGACGTGGCAACAGCCTTGCGCCAAGATTCGCGCTAGGTGATCAGATGATCGAGAGGTTGTTCGCTGGGAGCTCTGAAAAATCTGACGTCATTGAGCTCGGGATTAGAATAACATTTTCAAGGAGTGCTTCTCTTCCTTTTCTTCACTACTATGCCTCATACAAGATTATAAAAACGAAAAACACTTCGATCGGCATATTGCTGTGTGAAAATCGGAGGACGCTATGCATTTTCATTTCGCATGAGCTTTTGGGACTCCCAGAATCCTAAATTTCTACATATGGAGAAACTAAGTTCTAAACAACAGGGCGCATCTGGTGTAGTGGTATCATAGTACCCTCCCACGGTACTGACCAGGGTTCGATTCCCTGGATGCACATATTTATTTTTGCCACAACTTTTTTTAGCACAATTTTGACCTCAACTTTTTTTCTTTCTGGTTAGTCCTCAATGACACTTCCACTTGCGTTGCTTAGCCCAAGGTGCAGATTGGGCTGAGTAGCTCTCTTTTTTGTAGCACAATTTTGGCCTCAACTTTTTTTTGTTTCTGGTTAGTCCTCAATGACACTTGGCCCACTTGCGCTGCTTAGCCCAAGGTGCAGATTGGGCTGAGTAGCTCTCTTCCCACCGTCATTCCTATTTGAGGCAGCCCATATAGTTATTTTTCCACATCGGTTTTGGGCTAGAAGGTTCACCGGGTTTCTGGGCCCGTTTCTCTCTGTGTTTTTCTTCTGTTTTTATGGTGGGTTTCTATTTGCTTTTCGCTTTAAAAAAATATTTTTTCGTTTTTTTTCATTATCCTATTTTCAATGTTTTTGAAACATGGAATCTTTAAAGTTTCTAAACATTCTTTAAATTTGTGAACACATTTTAAATTCATGAACTTTTTATAAATTTACAAACTTTTCTAAAATCCACAAAAAAAATTTAAAATTAATGAATTTTTTTTCTAAATTCATAATTTTTTTTCAAATCAGTTATCGTATTTTCAAATTCGGGAACATTTTGAATTTTTTAAAACTTCATGATCATTTTTTCAAATACACGGATATTTCTTGAATTTGTGAATATTTTTTAAGTTGATAATTTTAAATTCATGAACAGTTCATCACATTTTTCAAAATTAACAAAAATTTTGACTTTTTTTTCTGAGAGCAGGTCAACTGCATCAGCAGAAAACAAAGACCTGCAAGTGAGATGACCAACGAACGTGGGCGAACGGGCGAGCCTACTGGGTTGTGGCCCATGCACATAGCCATGTGCGCTTTACCAGCAATTTGGCGCTTAAGGCACGGTAGAGGAGCCCCGGTGAATCGTTCCTGCTCCTTTTGTCCTAACAAAAACTATACAAAATTCTGTTTAGGTGGTGGGTGCATGCTAAAATTATAGAGCAACTCTAACAGTGGTCAAAAGCCTCCGTAACTTCATAATAACCGCTAGTATAGAAGTTGGGGTCTAAAAAAAATCTGACAGAGTTTTCATGCCTGCCTTTTTTGTTATGCTTGTTTTTTGGAGAGTGCTTCATATATGGCCTTCGAGCTTCCATGTGTTTGAGCACATGATTCATTTTTTTTTTACAATGGCACGGGATTCATATTGGGACCGACTAATAGTCAGTCACCTGAAAATCCAATTTCGGTTAGTCACTTTTTTCCAGCGGTGCATGCGACGTGAACTGCAACGAAGCTAATTAAGGCTAGACCCCCCCCCCCCCCCCCCCCCCCCCCCCCCGCGCACCTACCATGAAACTGAAAGAATCAAAATCATGAAGTTTGATACGAACCTATCATGTATACACTGCTACGTAGTATCATAGTGTGGGATTAGAAATAATGAAGAATTCCATTTTAGATTAGAAATCTAATATTTGTGTTTACTTGTGTTGGTCTCACCTTATAGAATAAATGAACAAAAATAAAATAAAGAAAAACAAAAAAACATTTCTAAGAGTAAATAATTAGTGGTATTGGTATTATGCTTTAAGAAGGGGTTTTTTAAAAGTCATGACAAAATTTCCACACAATTTACAAAGAAATTTTTGCTTTTGTCAAAATATATAAAAATAAGCAAATAATAGTGGAATTCGAAAAAAAACAAGTGTCCTAAAAAGAAATGAATTAGTGGAAGGTATTACGCTTAAAGAAGAAATAAAATAAAATAAAAACTAAAACAAAATAAAAAAAGTTGTATAAGAAAAAAAATTAATGGCATTGATATTACCATTTTTTAAAGTATAAAAAATCAAAAAATAAATGAAAAAATTGCACAAAATTTACACAAAAGTTGTGCTCTTCTATAATATGCAATAGTAAGCATACAATAGTGGAATTATGGCAATAAAGAAGTTCCCTAATATGGAATGAATTAGTGGAATTTGCATTGCCCTTAAATAGGAAAGAAATAAAATAAAAACTAAAACAAAATCAAAATAATGACGTTCTCTAAGGAATAATGAATTAGTGCCACTGGTATTACCTTTTAAGAATATAGAAAATGAACAAAATAAGCAAATAATGAAAAAATTTGCAGACAATTTACATAGATATTGCAATTATATGCAAAAATAAGCTTATAATATATATATATATATATATATATATATATATATATATATATATATATATATATATATATATATATATATATATATATATATATATATATATATATTATAAGCTTATTTTTGCATATATATATATATGACTACTTTTCTGTACTCCTGGGAGTATGTACTCCCATCTTCAATATACCTCATATACGCATTGATTATACCTCTTTATCATTCTCAATATACTTCATTAAATATTCTAAGATACCCCAATACAAGTTTTGTGGAAAAAATATCATTTGTGACGTACTTTTTGTAATATACCTTTTTCACATATGAACAAATGTAGTAATTATTCACGAAATATATTAAAAATAATAATGAGGTATAAAAGATTCGTCTATGTGGTATGTGAGCAGTAGGAGTACGTACTCCCAAGAGCACACAACCATTTTCCTATATATATATATATATATATATATATATATATATATATATATATATATATATATATATATGCAAAAATAAGCTTATAATACTAGAATTTTTGCCAAAAACAAATTTCCTCACAAGGACTGAATTATTGGCATTGGTATTATCCTTAAAGAAGAAGTAAAATAGAAACTCCAACAAAATCAAATTATTTATGAAGTTTTATAAGGAAGAAGGAATTAGTGGCATTTGTATTACCATTTAAAGAAATAAAAAAAAGTTGGAAACAAATAACAATTTTTTTTGCATGCAATATACACAAAAATTATGCTATTTTATAATATACAGTAGTAAGCATATAATAATGGAATTTTGGGAACAAAGAAGTTTCCTAAGAAGGAATGAATTAGTGAAATTGGTATTGCCCTCAAAGAAGAAAGAAATGAAATAAAAACTAAAACAAATCCAATATAATGAAGTTTTCTAAGGAAAAATAAATTAGTGCCACTGGTATTACCTATTAAGAATATAGAAAATGAACAAAATAAACAAATAATGACAAAACTTGCACACAATTTACACAGAAATCACACTTAATTTACATATGCAAAAATAAGATTATAATAGTGGATTTTTCGCAAAAAATAAGTTTCCAAACAGGAAATCAATTAGTGGTACTGGTATTACCCTTAAAAAAGAAATAAATAAAAACTCAAAGAAAATAAAATTATTTATGAAGTTTTATAAGGAAGAATGAGTTAGTGGCAATGGTATTACCTTTTAAGAAGAAATAAATTTTTTAAAAAATAATAACAAAATTTGCATACAATTTTCACAAAAACTGAACCTTTCCATAATATGCAAGAATAAACATATAATAGTGAAATTTCCACAAAAGGAAGTTTCCTAAGAAGGAAGAAGTTAGTGGAATTGCTATTACCTCTAAGAAAGAACGTATGTGATCTTTAAAAAAAATTAAATCAAAATATTGATGTTTTCTAAGAAAAATTAATTAGTGGCAATGGTATTTCCCTTTAAGATTTTTTTGAAAATAAAACAAATAATGAAAAAAATCAAACACAATATACAAAGACACCGTGCTTGCTATAATATATTCAAGAATAAGCATATAATAGTGAAAATTTCGTGAAAATCAAAATAATGATGTATTTTAAGGAAGAATGATAGTGACACTAGTATTACACTTTAAGAAGAAAGAAAATAAAAAAGGATACAATGACAAATTTTGCACACAATTCACACATAAATTGCACTTTTTATAATATGCAAGAATAAACATATAATAGTGAAAAATTCGCAAAAAAGAATTTTCCTAACAAGGAATGAATTAATGGTGGTATTACCCTTAAAAAAGAAATAAACAAAAACTAAAATAAAATAAAATCATTTATTAAGTTTTCTAGGAATAATGAATTAGTGAAATTGGTATTACCCTTTAAGAAGAAAATTAATAATAAAACTAAACAAGTAATGAAAAAATTTGCACACAATTTACACAGAAACTGCATTTTTTATCATATGCAAGAATAAGCATATAATAGTAGAATTTTTAGAAGACAAAGTTTCCTAAGAAGGAATGGATTAGTGGCATTGATGCTACCCTTAAAGAATAAAGAAAACGAATTAAACACTAAAATAAAATAAAATAAAATAATCAAGTTTTCTTGGAAAGAATAATTTGTGGCATTGGTATTACCCTTTATGAAGAAAGAACATGAAGAAAACTTGCACCCTACTTTGCACTGAAATTGCACCTTTTGTAATATGCAAAGAATAAACATATAATCAGCGACGGAGCCAGGAATTTTATACAAGGGGGTCAAATGGAAGAGTTAAAATCTTGGAGGGGGCCAAACACAAGAATCGAGAGTATTTTCAGCTAATAATTAGGGGGTTGTTTGGAAAAAATTATTGCATGGGGGGGGGGGGGGGGGCATGGCCCCAGCACGCCCCTGGCTCCTCCCTGCATATAATAGTGCAATTTTCATACTCTAGGGTAATTTACACACATTTTATATAGTATTTGTGCTTATACATTTACACTCGCCCAACATCCCAAAAATACCCATGTAGAAAAAAGAAAAATTGACTAAAAAGGAAAAGAAAAGCAGAAGCAAAAATGTATACAAACAGAAAAAGAAGGCAACGGGTAATGAGCCTCAAGCGCCATGAAACAACGAAAAAAACAACACGAATCTTGACAAAAGAATCGACGATCAGAAAATCGACTTACCCCAACTTTAAAACCAGGCAACTTACATATGACTACGATGCTATCCATGACAATTGACAATGACACCATCTCCTTATGCAAGTAAATCATCAGGGTACACATGCATGCACTGATGGTCAACATAGGACGCACGCTTATGCTTTTTCCAACCGGGCATTGCCCCTTTCCATTATATTATACTTTCGTAACGGAAATACAAAGTTCACCGGACAGTAACCAGAAAGAAAATACAAGTAGAGGGAAAGGAGTATGCGAGTTGGGGCAGATAGCAGGAAACCCGCTGCAGATAGCTCACCATCGAACTACCCACCACGGGGCATAAACATGCCACCACCGTAACCTCGAGTTGCTTGCATCCATGCATGTCCTGCTCGATCCTCCACTCCATGCACAGCCGCGTTACGCCGTACATAGACCGCTGCAGAGCGCTGCAGGCAGCCAGGCACGTACGTAGATGGGAAGTGCCGATGTGCTCCCGAGGACAGGCGCGGTCTGCAGAAAATTCCAACGACGGGGCGCCGGGCAGCATAGCACGCAGAGGCAGCTAGCTCCATGGCCGACGACGCATGAACGGAGGCACATGCTCCAAGCCAAAGGCCAACGGCTTGCCCTCGCTCGTGAGCGCTCCCAGTTCTCCTCGCCTCGATCGCCTGCTACGTGCCCACTTATCGCTTGCATTTGGCTCGTCGATCAGTCACGATGCATCCATCCATCCGTGAGCTAGTATAGCAGTTAGCTTGCTCGTATACACACTGCCCAACGTATCCCCTGTGCTCCACCTACGTACTACGTACGTAAGGAAGCAGGACATGCATACGTACAAACGGGCGAGCTGACTGGCTCTGGATACACGTACACACATGACACATCGAATCACGCGCATGCAGATGCATGCTCGTCGCGTGTTGCACCAAATCGCATGTGAGTGCAACGTACACGTATTTTGGCAGCTGAGAAGCGCAGCCGTGTCACGTGAAGTTTCTAATTTTTTTTTTTTTGAACAAGGAAAGGCCCGGAAGGGCCTGGGAAACTGCATTAAAGATGAAGGGTTACAGCACACAGTACACACAAGGACTCACATAAAAGGGAAATAACATCTAAGTCCTTGACTTTTGCAAGAAGGACCCTAAACTGGAAATGAAAATTACAATCGGGTCCAAAACACCTTCTTCCCAGATGCAACCTCGCCGTCGCCGGGGACGCACCACTTGGGGCGACGAGACCATCGCAGCAACATCCTGCTTTGAACTCTAGGAAGAAGACGCAACTGCCTCCCCTATAGCTCTCTGGCTGGGAGGAAATAGATAGCCGCCTTTCGGCCAGAAGGAGTAGCGGCGCGGCGTGGAAGACCGGCAGCCAGCTGGTGCAGTAGCTCCAGCAAATCAACCGCCGCTGCTGATCTGCTCCAAACCCGTCTGCAGGAACCAGACCCCCCTGCTTCTCGAACACTTCATCCACCTCCATGGCGGCTTGAAGCATCAGAGGAAGGGGATGGATCCTTCTCCAAAGCAGGACACCTATCGAGCTTATTGGAGGACGCGCCGACGACGAATCTAGCGGCAGCGAGCAGCACCACGCCACCGCTACCCACCAGAGCACCGCCGTAAGCCACCACACGCTGCTCGTACGCGGAGGCGGCACGCTCCTCATCGGCATAACGTCAGTCACCGACAGGACGCCAAACTCCCCTAAGGAAACTCCAAAGCTAGTTCTACTATTTACAGGCAGGCACCAAGCACCTCTCCCATCACCTCCCTAGCCAGCGACGCCGGCGTCGAAGCTCCGGGATCGGGCCGGCCCTGAGCTCACGAAGCTGCTTTTTGCGTCTCTCAAACAGTAGCTGGGAGAGGGGAAAGTGTCACGTGAAGTTTCTGAATTTTGATGGCACGCCGCGCGGCTGCGTCTGTGCATTTTTTTTTGAGGGGTGTGTGCACATAGCTATATACGTACTCTTACAGAATCCTATGACCGGCTGTCCGGGTGCGCTTGGTAAAACACAAGTTAAATACTACCCCGTGTCCCATAATATAGGATCGTTTTGCAAGCTGGTATCACACCATCTTATTGCTTATCACTGCATGATACTTGCTTATGATATTGTAGTGGGAGAGGCCTAGTATTTTTTTTTACGGAGGAGGCCTAGTATTATTGCTCAACTAGCCGTCTAATACTCAATTATGCATGATGAACACATGGATCCATGTGCTTATCATAATATCTAGCTTGGATCACATACAAGTATGAAATGGTAAGGAGAGTGGTGTGCCATTATTTATTGACCCATCTAATTATTTATTGAAGAACATGGGGAGCAATGACCAAATTTTGAATTTATACTCAGTTGAACTTGCACTCACAAGCCATGGTCCATGGGCTAACCAACCTAGGTTCTACCTATTGCGAGTGTTAGTACAACATTTTCAATCTTATGTCTTCTTGTTTTCTTTTGGAAAGTAAAGTAACATTTTTGGTTCCTCGAGAACTGCCAAAGTTCAAGTATGACCCGCAACTGTAATATCTGACACTTTTGGTCCTTTAAGTATGAAAGCCGCCTAGATTTGTTTTTTTGCCTAATTGGAAGCTATTTTGATATGATGTGGCGACGGTTTTGCACAACAGGTAGCCCTATCAGCACAACTAGGTGAAAACTAAGGAAAATACCCAAAAAAACACACAACAACAAAGATATTTTTAGGATATTTTAAATGTATAACAATAGAAATATACCATGCAACTGTAAATCCCAAATAGTTGTTACCTTTTTACATTAGTTCTTATACTTTAATATGGATCAGAGGGAGTATTTATTAGTGCATGGTGTTTTGAAAATTTCCTTGAAGTTATGTTTTTCTTGCAAATCTCCATTCAAAAGAATTGTTTAAAATAGATTTTGTTTTCCTTAGTAACTTGAATCTTCCCCATTATGTGATTAATTTCTTTCTTGCTCGATTTTTTAAATCAAACTAGCTGAGTTATTCCCTTTTTATGTTTCCCCATCTTTTTTTGTGTTCGATGGCCGCCACATGTGTGAAATCGCCATCATATGATGATCAAAACGGCTTTCAATCGGGGCAGCTGGGTGAAGGATTAGTTCAGAAACGGTTAGACATTTGAGGGACCAAGAATGTGTGGTACTAAAATCGAGAGACCAAATTTATAGCCTAGGTACCAAAAACAAATGTTTTTCCTTTCAGTATTTGTTTTCTTCATTTAAAGCTATATCCATGTCTTTATCTATCTATATATACCAATATAAAAAAAGGAGAAGTGCATATTTCAACCCCCAACTCTTGCCCTAGTCTAATTTATAACCCCAAACTCCAATATCGTGTACATTACAACCCCGAACTCTTAAAACCAGTCATTATTCAACCCTCCCCTCCCAATTGACCATCCAGTCAGCAAGCCACGTCAGCAAAAATCCAAAATTTCCAGAAAAAATCTGTAAATTATAAAAATACAGGGAAAAAATAGTTTCCAAAAAATAAAAAATATGTAAAATAAAAAAAAGTGAAAAGTTTCAAAAGATCAATTATTTGGTCAGAATTTTCCGCCCAAATTTTGCCAAAAAAAATTCCAGATTTTTTTGGAAAAATAGTAAAATCAAGCAAAAAAAATAAGAATCTGGAAAAGTTTTTTTTATTTTAGAGATTTTCAGAAATTTGAAACTATTTTCAGAAATTTAATTTTTTTTGCATAATTTTCAGAAAACATCCTGATTTATTTTTTTGGAATTTTGAACTTCTTTTCCAGAAATTTCAGACAACAACCCCAATTTTGAACTTCTTTTCCAGAATTTTGTTTTTTTCTTTCTATTTTACAGATTTTTTTGACACTACAGATTTGTTTATTTTACCTTTTTCTCATTATTTTTTCTGGATTTATTTTTACAGTTTTTTTTGCGATTTTGCTGGAAATTTTGAATTTTTTGCTGGCGTGGCTTCCTGACTGGATGGTCAACTGGTCAAAACCGGTCAACTGAGAGGGCAGGGTTGAATCCTTGCCGTTTTTAAGAGTTCCGGGGTGTACTATAGGTGATATTGGAGTTGGGGGTTGTAAATTATACTAGCGCAAGAGTTAGGGGTTGAAATATGCACTTCTCTCATATAAAAAGATCCAAAGAGGCAAATCCAAATTTGGTCTATCAAACCATGTCGATCCAACAACGTAGATTGCTCCAAATGGTGAGCACTGAAATGTTAGTGTATAATTATTACCGTACCAAATACCAATGTCAAGATTAACCATATAACTAAAGCACAATTAATGCCCTACCTAATATTGACATCCAATTTATATCCTACTCCCTCCGTTCCTAAATATAAGTTCTTTTAAAGATTTCAATGTGGACTACGTACCGAGCAAAATGAGTGAATCTACTCTAAAATATGTCTATATACATTCATATGTAGTTCATATTGAAATATCTAAAAAGACTTATATTTAGAAACGGAGGGAGTATGTAATATCAACATGCATTGCACGTACACATTTAGTAGCAGTAGACTTGCCGAAAAAGGCTTTCGCCCTGTTTTATATACAAAGCAACGACCAACAACATCTCGATACAAACTCACGTCCCACCAACACACACACACACACACACACCCAAGGCGGATACAATGGCGCTGTGCGCAGCAACACCACCCCTACCACTACAAGAGCTGCCGGGGTTCTCAACCGTGAACACGCCACCGCGAAGAAACGAAGCCGCATAGGACGAACCGTGAGCTCCAAAACGACGCCTTCAGGAAGGGTACGACACCAGTGTGCCGCCACCGCCCTATCCGAGGATTAGGGTTTCCCCTGGAACAACACGACGGGCAATGAGGGCCGCAACGACGCCTTCAAGAAGGGCACGAATATCGCCGCCGCCGGCCTGCCCGAAGGCAGAACAGATTTTCATCCCGGCCCACACACATCGCCTCCGGCATAGGTACAAACGCCGCACCACCGCCACCGAAAGTCACAACCCGGTCGCCACGCTGCCCACACAGCCATGGCCGCCGGGCAGCACCTGAGCAACGAGTTCCGCCCACGAGACCCGCGCTCCCACCACCAGAGCCGTCGCCCCAACATCCAAGACCACCCCAAACCCCTCAACATGGTCCACTGAAGCTGTCGCCGAAAAGAGGGTCCTTTTGGTAAGTACGGGGTCCCGCCGGCCGACAGGGCAGGGGGAGGCCACCGGCAGCTGCCGGCCACGCCGCAACCGCCGTGCCATTTCTCGAACCGGGACCAGGTCGCCACCCCTGGCAACAGCAGGATCCGGAGGAACCCCTGCCAACTCCCCGGAGTGCCCCTGGCACCGAGGCCAGCCAAAGGCGAGAAGCGCAGAACCGCCGCGCTCCACCCGCCGGATGCACCTCCAACCACAGCTCCGAGCGCCCCAAAGATCCGAAAAAGGGGTGGCCGAACCTCCGCCACTGCGCCACCACCCCGACCAACCAAGGAGGCCCCGGTTAAGGCGGCCGACCAGCCCAAGCCGCCCACGGCCCGCGCCACTGCGAAGTCGGATCTAGCCGATGCAGCCACCATCCACGACCTCCAACACCCACCACCACCCACCTCCACCAGCCAGGAAGGCCATGGCAAAGGTGGTCGCCCGCTGCCCGCGGCCCGCGCCGCATGGCCCCGGATCTGGCAGCGCCGTCTGGCCGCGCCGCCGCCGTCCCGGCGATCCATGCGTGCCGCACCACCTGGCCGCCCGCCGCGGGGAGGCAGAGGCGCCCGGGCACCGCCTCTGCCTGCCGCGCCGCTGTGTCGCCCCCAGCGCCACGCTCCGCCCTGGGGAGCCGACCCGCGCCAGCGCCTACCGAGCGGGAGGACACAGAGGCCCCACCGCTTCCGGCGACGGCTGGGCTTTGCCCGGCCGCGCCCTCGGGTGGCGGCGAGGGAGGAGGAGGAGCTAAGGGCGGCGCCGATTTAGGGTTTGCCCCCGGCCGCCTCGTGGGAGTGGCGCGGGGGGAGGAAGGGGATGACTCCTCCCATGATGGTAGTTTGAGCGTAGCAGTAGACTTAAGGGGACCTGTTTAGAAAAACTGGAATCAAAATAGAGCCAAGAAGAGACGAAGGACTGCACATTTCATGCATGCAAGACAAAATGTCAGATTTTACATGGATACTGCCCAAATGCATTTATGCATGCGAGTACTTTGCTTGCTCGCACAGGCACATAGAACAAGCTCAGGACAGCCCGAGCTCACGAGATGTTTGTCAAAATTCCATGCGGCCAAAACGTAACCACAGCAGCCTGTACGTGGCGTATACCGTCGGTCTCACTCTCACGTGGGCCGGCCTCTAGGCTCTAGCTGAGGCTGAGCTCCCCAGTGGAACAGGGGAATGCGGCCATGCGGGCGCGGAATGTCGCTGCCACCGGAGACAGAGCGAACGGAAACATGCCTCCAAAAAGCCGCAGGGGTGATGGGATGCCACGGGCATGGAATGTAGTTTCCCGTGCTGGCCTCTGGCCGCTCATGGCAGCGTCCAGAGTCACATTCTCCTCCACCCGGGTTTCCGGCGAGCACAGTGCGTAGCGTGCCTTCATAGGATCCGCGTGCAAAGGAATCCGCCGTCCTCGTGTCAGTCAGGCCGGGAGAGACGAGCCGGAGCTCATGCATGTGATCCGTGGAGCTAGGGCGTTGGGAGTACGCCGAGGCAGAGGCCGCATGCCCATGCATGCATGCATGGTTCCGGGCGGGCGGCCAATGGGGGAGCGCCCTGGCGGTCACGAGAGTATGTACGCGCGTGCATGGACGGGTGCGGGCGGACGTACGGCGAGCTCTGCTCTGCCTCTGCTCCGCTCCGCTCCGCCCCATGGCGTAGGCATGCGTCGACACGGTCATGTGACCGAGGTCCAAGTACGCCTAGCTGTGACCGCTGAGGCCGATCGATCGATGGACGCCTCCCATTAGAGATTGGGCGGGGGCGCAGCGCACGCTTATCGATCGAGCGAGCTGACCACGTCCGGACACAAGTTCATCCATCCACAGAGCATATAGAGGCAAGATGGTTATTACCGGACACGGTACCACCTTTGGCAGGAGTATGTGCGCACCCCGTGATTTCAACGTCAAGTCGAAAAGAAAGGCTGGCTGGTTGATCAAATACAAATTGGCGTGTAGTTGCAAGTAGGTTTTTGGGCTCAACAAACACCCATCCTATGCAATGCATGACCGTTGTCAACTGGTCATTGATCAATTTCCTACAGAGACCGTGGTCGTACGTACGTACGTACGTGAATAAATCTGGGTCCTCCACCAACAGTCCAAGACCACGACCCAATCAATCAGTACCAAGAAGACGCGTACGTACGTCCCACTCGGATTAAATATACTATACAAGGCATCCCGATCGGCGTTCGGCAGCGCATGCAAGCCCGGTCGATCAGCCCCCGGATATGCGGATGGAATTCCGGCCGATCGAGAGCTCCCTCGTCCTTGGCACGCGCTCCCCCCACCACCATACGTCGTTGGTCGATCGATCGATCGATCGTTGCCCGCGCACCGGCACCGCAACGACGACCTCCCATCGGCCTCGCCCTTGCGGGCCACCTCATGGCATGCCGCGCGCGCGGCCGGAGGGGAGCTCAAACCCACACGCCACCGAACGTGCGCGCGCCATCCCGACGTAAATACGACGCGCGCATGTGTGTCTCCAGTGCGCGCTAGACATACAGAGAATGATGAGTTGGAGCCGGAGCCGTCGACCAGACTCTACGCGTGTGTGTGTGTGTGTGTGTATGTATGCGACGTACGTACATGCCATGTTAGTGGTGGCGCCCGCCGGCGAATGAGCCAGGCGACCCGTGCGTCGACGCGGGGGAAAGGGCCGCGCGGCCCGTGCCATGCATGGCGCCATGGACGAGCCAATGCCAGCCAGCAAGCCTACAACGTACGTACAGTACAGGGGCATATTCCAACTTGTCCACTTTCGGTTTAACTTCATTTCCTTTCCGAAAAGAGGGTTGGCAATTCCCGAAAATGTTTTGACTAGGTTAATGCACATCGCTCTCCCGGCCCGACTGCCGAAAGAAGAGAGGTTCAAACCAGTCTCTACCAAGGTTTCCTTTTCCGTCTCGGGAAAAATACCGTTACCGAAAAGGCTTTCGCGCCGCTTTATATACAAAGCCACATGGCCGAACCGATATAAAGTGATGAGGAATCATCCTACAAAGTAGATCAGAGATAAAACGAGATTATAAGGAGCGAAAAATATCGTTGGGCACCAAAAGGGCCTATATATAAAATTTGAAATTTCTAGACCTTGATAAAAAATGTTGAATTCATGGTAAATACCGCCCATACACTTCAACCCGGGGGGGGGGGGGGGGGGGGGGGGGGGGGAGGGAATGAATATGGCACATTGATCCATCCTAAATGTGCAAAGTGCAGATCACAAGCTGACCATTAATGTGTGGTCCAATGTACCCGAGTCTACGTATCATTTCTCTTAGTTACCGAGAGATATTGTAACCTGACTAAGAGGGTCAGATGAGAACAAAAAACATGTTATCTTAAGAGGAAAAAATCTCCATCATTAATTTTGTAGCAAGGTGGAACATATATTAGTTACACTTTAATTAAACCAGGGATGCATTCGAGTGGGTAACGAGTGGGGCGGTTTCACTGCAACCCCTCCCGAGGGATCAAACCCTAGATTTGACATTACTTTGTCAGTTTTGATGCTTCGTGCATGACTCCAATATTTTAGAAGACATTGTGCTTGTATATATTATCTATGTTTTTTTCTTCCATAACTAACTCAATGGCCAGGTTCCATTACCAGAAGATAACAAAACAACATCATCATCCAGTGCATGTAAAAGGAAAACACGTCTTTAACATACCAGGTGCCGTCTAATGCTAACACATACTTAACAATAGATGTTTCTGTAAATAAATAGGCAGAAAATGCTAATTACATACAACACCCCAGGGCTAATTAAACCACCCTTCATCCAAACCGGGTCAAAATGACAATCGAATTGCTACATCACCATAACAACAAACAAGGGCTATCAAAGCGGCATGTGGTCAACTTGCATTGTCTTTATCATGACGAGCGATAGGAACTTCAATCCTCAGTATCCCATCACCAGGTTGACTAGCAAGGTGGCCATCTAGCAGAAAATTTTGCAAAACATTAGCCCAAGGAACATGCACCTCCCACGGTCCCACTCCTGCCCAGAGTGTAAACTTAGGGCATCTCTAGCAGATCCCCTAAAACTCAAATTTGAGGAGTAAAAGTGATATTTGTGCCAAAAAGGGCCAACTAGCAGATCCCCTAAACTCAAGTTTACAAAATTCGAGTTTGCGGCCCCCAAAACTTTCCCCCTCTCTCTCAAATTTAGTCTGCGGGCGCTAGTTGGAGTAAAACTCCAGCGCCCCTCCCGCTCATCCCGACGCTACCCGCCCACGCCCTTGCCGCCAGGCGTCCCCTTCCCCAATGACCGGCGGAATGGGTAGGCCGTCCCCCACCGCACCCCAGGACACCAGCGCCGGCGCCTGAGACCCACTGGCGACCACGAATTTTGTGGCGCAACTACAGAAAAGGCAGTGGCAAGGGACAAACCTCATCAGCAGCAAAGCATCGAGGATGGTCATTGGCATTCCCTCTCCCTCCAACGCGACCACCGTACTGACCATGACGAAGCATACCGACAAAAGGGACCGTCGACTGACGGAAAAGGCAGCGGTCAGCACAACAACCCTAGCAAAGAAAAATAAGAATGTGGCCGCCTGTTCGCTTCCCCCTCGACTTGTCGTGGCTCCGACAAGTGCTACCCCACCTCCTGTTGCCACACAGGCAACCCCTTCGCCGCCGGTGGTCGATGACGGGATGGATTCGGACGCTACAAGAAGCGACGGTGACATGCGAAACGCCCCAAATGTTTTTTTTTCCTCTTTTCTTTTATTGTTTGCATTTGCTTAGCATAGTGATGCATTGTTCGATATTGATTGCTAGGTTCTTCCTTTACTTTTGTAGTGAGCAAATGAACAATGATGCTAAAGCTTTCATGAATGAATTGAATTCAAACCACACACTTGGGCTCGATGACATTGGAATGACTATGCCCTATACCAAACGAGATAAGCCGAGATGATGGACGAGGAGGATGAGGTCCAGTAGATCAATGAGAGTCAAGCGAAGAGGAAGCCGATGACTGGTAACTACAAGATCTCTATGTTTGTGATGTGATGCATTTAAATTCTCTATGTTTGTCTTGAAATATGATCAGTTTGTTAGAAGAGCTTGAGCAATAGGTTTCAAAGTTTGTGAAACCAAAATTTATAAAATAGGGGGTCTGCTAGCTGTGGAATAGTGATTTCCCTAAAAACAAATAGTAAAGTAGGAGGAAGCTGTTTTGGTACTTTTAGTATAGAGTATCGGCTAGAGATGCCCTTAAACAATATTCTATGAAGGTACATGCATAACATATATTAGCTTAGCTTGGGAACGAATTAACTTTCCTTCAAAACACGCTTTGTCGTGCAACTTTCATATTGGTGTAGCGAGGCCAGTGATTTACAGGGGCGTAGCTGGGGGTGGAAATGGTGTTCCATGGCCGACCACCCTGGAATTTCCCCATAGCTAAATCACCAAGGGCGTAACCAGCCCAATAGATCCGACTGGTCACTAGAATCGCCCTTTTCGCCGAGTTCATTCTATCGGGAACTCGGCAAAGATGGGACCGCTGGAATTCTAAATTAAAAATATGAAAAATTGAAAATGTTTACCGAGTTTCCATTATACGAAACTCGGCAAACAAAGGCCGCCGTCACGGCTCCGTCGCCTGCTGCAAGGCGTGGCCCATATGTCAGACTTTGCCGAGTTCCTTCCGTCGGGAACTCAGCGAACTTGATATTCTGCCGAGTTTTTTTTGTTCGCCGAGTCGTTTTTCATCAGAACCTGGTAAAACCAGAGCTCTGCCGAGTTGCTTATCAATGCCGAGTCCAATTTTGGATCAAACTCGGCAGACAGAAGTTTGCCGAGTTCCTGACAGAATGAACCCGGCGAAGTCTTGGAACTCGGGACAAAACCAGATTCTAGTAGTGGGTCTCCCACCATAGAATTATTCATAGAAATATATCAATTTTCAGAAATGATTTTATATTTTAAATCGGTGCTTCTCGAAAAACTGCTGTATACATGCATCCGCATGCAAGGAACACACACAGTGGGCACTGGGTGGGCAGCAACTGACGGTACACCGTACACTACATTTCTCGGCGGCATATATGCATGGAAAGGAAAGAAGAGCCGGAGGAAGAGCCAAACTGAGTTTTGAACCTACCTAGAATCGAATCTCTCCTCGTCATCCCCTCTTCCATTCAATTGCCTGAACCGCAATAAGGTCACGTGACCGGCCACCTCCGGCGATCACTATATAAAGACGTGTGCGCCCGGAGCTTCTTCATCCTCATCCCCTTGAAGCAGCGCTCTCTCTCTCTCTCTCTCTCTCCATTTGAAGCGAGACGTGGTAGAATTAGTACGTGAAGGATTAACTGCAGAGACAATCAGAGAGAGAGAGGGGCGTAATGTCGAGGGAGCGCAAGAAGGCAGCTGCTCTACAGGAGAAGATGCAGATTTTGCGCTCCATCACTCACTCCCACGCGGTAACCAACGCTTCTTTTCGCTTTCCTGTGCTGCCTGACCTTGGTGTGATCTTATGCTGCCATTAGCTTCTTGATTGATGCATGATTTCTTTTTAATTTCGGTGTGCAGCTGAGCAATCCTTCGATAGTCATGGACGCGTCGGAGTACATCAAGGGGCTGAAGCAGAAGATCGCCAGGCTCAATCAGGAGATCGCACGCGAGGAAGACACGCACTCGCAGAGACAGAACTCTTTCCCCACGGTACGCGCACAAACCTATCACCGCACTGTGTATGTAAATGTATACTGTATAGAGTGCCTGAATTATCCAGTTCTGAAGCTTAGGTTATGTACTATGAACGGGAGAGTACTGTACTGGCACATAGTAATACAGTGGGGTATGATGTAAGATTAATGATTTAATCAATTATTGCATCTGCACTTCACTTGTGCAGGTGAGCGTGGAAGCCCTAGGGCATGGGTTCCTCGTGAACGTGTCCTCCGACAAGAGCTGCCCCGGGTTGCTCGTCGCCGTGCTGGAGGCGTTCGAGGAGCTGGGCCTCACCGTGCTCCAGGCCACGGCGTGTTGCGCCGATACGTTCCGCCTCGAGGCCGTCGGAGGAGGAGAGGTACGTACATACATACCCCTACGCGACAATGCCTCCTCAATCATTAACTGATCCCCGATCGAACTCGACTGTAAAGCAGACCAACCTGTTCTATCGACCTCTGCTGCCCATATATAGTCTGAACCCATAAACCTACACAATAATTCGATGGTGTCGCGACTAGCGACACGGTGCGACAGACTGATGGATCGTAATTATCTGTGCTGATGCTCGGTTATTTTTGTATTGATGTGATGATGCAGAACCAGGCGGGGAGTGTGGATGAGGATGTCATCAGGCGGGCGGTGCAGCAGGCCATCACCAACTGCGGCGCGGAGCAAGGGGATCAGTAGCTAGCTGCTCACGTACCCCTCACGTTTTCTTCTCGATCGATCTGCCCTTTGCAAAGTTTCATGGCTCTTCTCTTGATCTAACGGATGAGCTGCGATGATATATACATCCAGCTCAATCTTTAGAAATTCACCTTGTACTATCTGTTGATGAGTGATGATGGTAATTCTATGGAATTTGTAGATAGTCTGGCAAAGGTGTTATTCATCTGTTACACCGTTTGTGTAGAATTTGCATGTGAGATGGCGAGAAGCTAAGAAGGGGCCATCCTCCCTGCTGCTGCCCACCTTTATGGTTTTAGACCAACATCTCCTCTCGTTTTCAGCTGTTGATACTCCCCCCAACGTCCCTCAAAGACATTTTGAAAAAGTAAGTAAATATTAGTATGAGCACATCATGTGGCATGTTGCTCATACGACATAGTTATTGTTTTCATGGGCGGTTTTGCCTTATCCACACGCGTGACAACAGAGAGAGACACATCTCCTAGTTTGGTTAGAACGTTGCATACGACCGGAGAGGTCACATGACACGGTTCCTGAGATTTAGGCAGCTCAAGAATCATGTTGTTAGTGGACTGTTACAACATGGACCCTATAAAAGGAGACATCCCTTTCGATGAGAGAACTCAACTCAACAATATCCACACTCCAATCTCCACGTACTATTGTTTTCGCCACCATTTGCCTCACAACGGGTCGAGGGTGAGTGACACTCTCTGATCTTACATCATGAAAGAAGACATGCATGGTCATAGACATGTGACAAACATGTTGCTATGCATTCCACACGATTACTCTCATCTTTGACCCATGTCGCTGTTGGAGATGTGCCCTAGAGACAATCATAGAGATAATTATATTTCCTCATAGCCATGAGTCATTAATTATTGTCCCTGAATATCATCTTGATGAAGATTGGCGAATACATGATTTGTCTTTGAAACTTTATGTCATATGGTGTTACTCTAATGGTGGCGATATGTAACATATCAGGAGACTAACACATCTTGTTTGATGATGGCCATGTTCCACATGCCAGATGATACGAAGTGTTGTTGTGGAAACAACAAAAAGTAGGGATCTAGTCGTTAAAACTCACAAAGTAAAGTTAGCGCGCGTGTGTTGGGGGTGGGGGGGAGGGAGGGTGCGGTGTTTCTTGAATAGATAAGGATTCCTCATGGGACTGCTACGTAAAACTATGTGAGGAGATGCGATGAAGGGTGTATCTCAAATCAAATATAGGGCCACCACTTCTAGAAAGTGAGTGATCGGTCAAAAATGAACCACGTTGGACAAAGTATTGAGCCCCGCTCGAAACAACCCCCCCCCCCCCCCCCCTAGACGATAGAAGTGCTCGACCAGTGTGTCTGTTCGAAGATAAGGTTACCTTGAAGCTCCCCCTCTCCTGATGTAATCTGAGCATTTTGAGGCCCCTCAGATCCATCCTGAATATCCAAGCCCTTCTTGGATCCACTGGAGACTATTCAAGTGATAGTGGACGGTTGCATGCCACAATGGGGGTTTATATAGGCTAGGGATCCTTGACTAATGCATGTTGTTTGTAAGTAGGAGTGGTACATTGGTAAAACTAGATGATAGCCCGCGCGTTGCAGCGGGAATATGTCGCAACATATTTCAATAAGATTTGGTTGCATGAAACATTTGGATTAATAATATATGAAAAATACTAAAATACATATTATATAATGAATTGGATTATTATATAGGCTAGGGATCCTTGACTAATGCATGGTGGCTGTAAGTAGGAGTGGTACATTGGTAAAACTAGATGATAGCCCGCGTGTTGCAGCGGGAGTATGTCGCAACATATTTCAATAAGATTTGGTTGCATGAAACATTTGGATTAATAATATATGAAAAAATACTAAAAATACATATTATATAATGTATTGGATTACTGTATAGTTCAATTTTTTATATAGAATATAGGTAGTATACTATAATGAATTTTTCCCCACACATGTTGGATGGGCCTTTGATGGGGTGGAATGTGTGCATGTTGAAATAATAGATTTAGTAGAGATCAACTAATAATGAAAAATAATTCTCATGCATGTTGTGGTAGGCCTTTGATGAGGTGGCATGTGTGCATGTTAAGATAATACGAGTAGTGGGGATGAACTATTTAGGTATACTAGAGGATACCCCGCGCGTTGCTGCGGGAATTGGTTTATGAAAATTTAGGTTTATAACATGAGAACCAAAATTAAAAATACATAACACTTATTATATTTGACTTGTATGGTTGTAACAATATTTATTGAATATACGTATAATAATTGAATGGAAAACATTTTCCATGCATGGTTGAATGTTGTGGTGGATTTTTAATGTGAGTTTTCCATGCATAATGACATGGTGAGTTGGCATAGTTGCATGTCGAGATAATTAATTTTAGTGGGGCATGCATGGTGACATGGTGAGTTGGCATAGTTGCATGTTAAGATAATTGAGTTAGTGGGGATCACCTATTTGGTGGACCTACTTGATGATGTGGATAGGTTGCATGTCAAGATAAATCATATAGTGGGGATGAATCTCTTAGGTATATAGGATAGGAATTGGTTCACACACACATAGGATCTATAATCCATGATGGGCCATCGCTCCATCATGATGGGCCTCTTATTGTACATGCCTATTATGGGCTTGAGCTCTTTTCTTATTGCTTCTTCTTTTGACTTTTTCTTTCCATTTAATTTTCTCCTTTGACTTGGTGACCGTGACAACTTGCTCGGACTTTCGTTGACTTCCCTTGAGTTTGATATTTACCACCTAGGATTAGGTGGGACCATTGAGTATAGTTAGATATTTCCACAACATGGGGGTGCCATTTCGATAGTTTTGCTTTGAACTCAGAATTGTGTGGAATTTACCACATGAGGAGAGTTTTGTTAAATTTGTTGATTTCTTCACCTTCTTTGACATGTGGACTCATTTACACATTGCAAGTTGTTATTTCTCCTTTAGAGGGTTTGTCATATCAAAAAAGAGATATTTTTTTGGGAGAGAGGGGGGGGGGGGGGGAGAGGTATTGTTGAGGCTTCCATGATTTTCCTACAAATTTTTGAGTTGCCCTTTCTTGGGACATCTCATTCGGTTGGCTCCTCCCCTTAAGGTAAGAATCTGTGAGTATGCTCTCAGGTGGGCAATCTTATGTCGATAAGGGCACCGTCGTGGCAAGATAAGTTTGGTCTCCGCCTCAATTTTTTTTCCAATAAAGGGCGCTTTATTATCTCAAAATGTAGCATCAAGCGGATACAAAACATTATGAGTAACATCCGGCCTCTGCATAACTAGTATGCACACTGCCAAACACCTAAAGTCTAACAATAAGAAAGAAAGAAAGAAACCTGACAAATCGGCGACTGTAGAGTCCTCTAGACCGACACTATGCCTATGATCCGGAGATTATACTACCACTCCACCCATGTTGGGTAAAAACCTCCGTAGCCACCTGCTCCAACAGCATAAACACCGCCTTGAACAACGGTTGGTACTCCGCTCGTTGTACCGTAGACCATGCACGAAGCGAGTGCGTACAACGAAAAATAACCTGCAGAGGAGAAGCATTTTTGTCACTAAAAACCAAATTATTTTTACATAGCCAAAGCGACCATAGTAAGGCATACACTCCCACCCTTATTAGCGTTTTGAACCTATTTGGAATACCGTCCAATCAATGACCAAAAATATTGGCGACACTTGTGGGCGGATACAAATTTGACGCTATTTGGATGACTTACCACGTAAAACATGCAAACTTGTATTGGAAAAAGAGATGTTTTATTGTCTCGTCATGACAAAAACAACACTTCTTACTCTCTGGCCAGTTGTACCGTGCTTGGCGCCTCAGATGGAATGGCAAAGGTCATGTTGATGCATGTTTCGTTGCGATTTTCTAGTTTGGTTTGGAACTGTTGGGGTGGTGCACGTGACTCAGAAGGAGGTGTGTTTTGTTATCTTCTTGGGATGTGTTGGCCAGATGCCTAGTTGTGGAAGAAGCTCAGCTTCAAGCATGTATAAATGGCCTCTCGTTAATTGTTAATCTTCACATGCATGTTTTACCTGAAACCGATTGTTTGCATGTAGCGCTTTCCTTCTTCCCCGGGGCTGGATATGTGTGCGTTCCTTGATTTGAAGAGAAATATATTACAGTTATGGAATGCCTCCAAAATATTAAGATCGTCAAGGTGAATCGAGTTGCGAACTTGGTGATCCATGCGATTGCTAGTTTTTGTAAGGTTGTTGAGGTGTGTGAGTGTGTCGTACGTACAGCGAGGTTCCTCGCTGCATGTTTGAACTTGTTGGAAATGATTGATGGATATTGGCTAAATTAGTATAAGAGGTTTCAATAAAAAAATATAGCGTGTCCCAGGTTATGTGGTATAGAAAATTTTAAATTTGCGCTACTGTAGCCTACCCGCATCCCATCAATAGCTTCACCCTCTTCTATGTTTTTGTTCCTTGTGTTGAAGTATAAATGCATAACCCACCTTTCCCCATCAGCTTTAGCTTTTGGGTGAACTAGTTGGTGCATGCAGTTCTAGATGGTATCAGAGTCAAGAGGTCTTGAGTTCAAGACCCGGCCGACGCAATTTAAAAATAAAAAATTGCAGTCCACTTTTGCTCCACGTTTAGGCGTGAGGGAGAGTGTTGAAGTATAAATGCATAGCCCATCTTTCTCCATCAGCTTTAGCTTTTGGATCAACTGGCTGATGCGTGCAGTTCTACACCTTGTCTAATGTCTGATCACATCGACTCTCCATTTGGTTCTAAAAATATATTTGAATCCTGCTATCCTTTATTTCATGTATGACCGGATCGCAGTTTGACTTATATTTATTACAAGGCTAGGTACACCTTTCTTTCATTCTGGTCTTCACTAGATGGATCCAGCAATGTCAACACTCTCGCGTCATCTCCTTCCTGATGGCATGGTCTTGGAATTCCGGAGACTCCACTCTCGAGGGTGAACGCCTCTACCAGGTGTGTTTGATGTTTGTAGCCTTATGGGTATATGTTCGATTGTAACTTCTGCAGTTTATCACACTAACCAGTGACGGGATTAATTTCCAGATATTAGCCACCAGGTCGCATATTCTTGCGTATTGTAAGCTGTTAGGCCTCGACGTTTGAAAAAGTTTTGATTGTCTGCGTCTTGCAGCAGAGGGCTAGAGGGTGATCCTTCAGTTGTCTAAAAATTGTTACTATATCTGCACGAATCTCCGTGTAAAATCAACGAGATAGGACTTAGATGTGCAATACTTATGGCACATCTAGATGTGCTTTAGCAAATCCGTTAGAAACACTGTAGAAAAATTGTTATATCTATTTATATATGTTTGGAATTATATTAACAGTAGGACTTGCATAATTTTCAACAGTGGCAACTGGCAACCATATGATGCACTGAGAGAGTATCAGTTTGGTCATGACTAAAAATTTGTTCATGTTTGCCCTTTCCGAAACTAAAGATGTTACGTACTCAACCTACACACAAGTTAAGTACCAGCTGCTGAACTGTATAACATGCCCAATTTACATCCCAGGGCCACCGGGCTGCATAAGACCTACCAATCACGTCCATAACAGCTTCGCAATCTAGCCGATACACATGAATGTGCATGCAGGAACAGCGCACAGACATGTGACCGACCGTTGATTATCTTGCCGTACTTCTCGGTCCGATCCAATACTACTCCTGAATCCTGACCGAGTCTGTTAGTGTCAGCAAACAGTTGAACCCCTCATCAATACATGCATGCCTTCGAGCTGCTTAACTGTTGATCGGGTACTTCCTCCAAGCTGCTGGCCGCGACCTGCGAGCCTTCAACTGTAGCAGTGGACTAGCAGCTGAAGAAACTTTGCCCTCTACATTTGCCAATTTGCTATGCAGCTTAGTTACAAAATATTTATGGAAACAGCGAGGAAGAGGTGAAGGAATCCAATGCATGATGCCATGCGTGATCACCTCTACGTATGTACCAACAAAACAAGGATGGCTCCAACAATCATGGAGGGTAAGCCAACGAGAAGACGTGGAGCCACTGGAGACTCACGCTACCCTGGCTCCATCTCCCCGGACAAGCCAGGGGCAACGTCGGCTCACACCGCACACCTGTCGTCGTCGTCGTCGTCTACCCTAACCCCACGACGACGCGGACGCGGCACGAGCTTGTCAGCGAGGAAGAGAACAAGGGCGGCGCCATTGCGCTCTGGAGGGCACGCGAACCTGATGCACCTACTATGCTCTCGTGATCACTGATCGGTTCGAGCAAGACAGGAATATCTCTTGGAGTGGAGGTGAACCGAACCGACCGAACGATCGAACAAACAAACGATGCCGCATGCGGATATCTCGAAGGACGAGAGCGACGCAGGGAATAATATTACGTCCATCCATGATACATGTGATGGGGGCGGGCCAGCTCAGCTCACAATGCTCCTGGCTTGGCTGCTATGCATGACTCATGAGATGATATGTATGTATCCGCATGACCCTTGATTATCACGAGCGGTCCACGAGAGAGAGGCTAAGATGATCTGTGAAGAAGTCTAGACGTTTTCTGCTTCTTGGTCTCTTCTGAATCCCGGCGTCAAGCAGCAGTGCAGCAGACGACACTGTAGAGTAGTAGTAGCATTAGCAGATAACACTCAGGGCCGGTCTTGAGATTTTGGGGGCCCATGGCGAAACTAAAACTCGGGGCCCCATGCAAATGAATATATGCATATTTTTCCACCTTGTTTTTTATTTTAGGGCTTGTTGAGCTGTGCCCTCGGTAGAATCCTCCGTACTTGGTGTAGTGCTACCTTGGGTGTGTTTGTGTGTGTTTGGATTTGAACCTCTGCTTGTATTTCTGGTCTGGCGGTTTGCTTTATATATAAAGCGGGGCGAAAGCCTTTTTTGGTAATATATGCATATTTGAAATGTTACCAATAAGCATTAAATGCATGAAAAACAGTATACGTATCAAGTAACTATACATATTACCTTTAATATTCTTTATCATTGCCCCATGCAAATTCACTTATGATGAGGTTGATGTCAATCTATTTCCAATAATTTCTTATCGACGCGTATTGTTGCCAAACATTTAAATTTCTGACTCATTTTTGACCTCTCAATAATTTTAACTTTGAAAATCTTCTTTCAGCCGATGATGCGACAGTCACAACTCACAAGCACTGTAAATAGGATGCGATATACAATAGAGACATTAGGATGACAATCAAATTATGTGACGTGGTCGAAAATATCCATAGAATTACACCATACGGCAAAGTGAATTTCACAATCTTTAATTCAGAAGGTAAAACTGGATGTTCATCAACACTAGCAGATGGTGTGTGTGCCCCTCAGATTCAGAATTTCCTTTAATATGGTTCTCTTCCTCCACAACAACCATCGCCAACTCATATTTGGGTTCGTGGAAGCACTAGTACTATTCTTGAAAAATTTATTAACAACTTCTCTTTGTGATCGAATCGGGCAATACACACATTTTATTCACTTCTCGCCGTGGTGAAAATGTATGCTAGGGATAAATTACTTAATCAGTAATATACGTATAGAGAGTAGGGATTAGGGAAAGGTAACATACTTTGGATTGACACCATGTGTACTCGTTCGCGTCTGTATCTAGAACTTGACGAAGCAGCGGTGTGTGTATGCTTGTCCAGTGCCTGAAGGCGAGAGAGCAGAGCCCTGTCGCGTACCAGGTACCAGCTAGAGTCTCGCGATCCAGGGCCCCGGGCATAGAAATTGACAAGAGGACGAACTGGCGATCGGAATTAGGAGAAAAGGAGCAGGACGGCGGCGTACTAAAGAAAATGAACGGCGTAGAATTAGGAGAATTGTACGTGATGTATTAGGAAGGAATCTATTCACCATCACCAAAACAAAAGGAACAGAAATGAATCGCTAGTCTGCGGGCGTCCACGCCTGGCTCCCTTCCTAGCCACCCACGGCCCATAGTTTTTTTAGCACTAGCCAGTCATTAGGCTACCTGCATACTGGGGAGGGGCCCCTGGATTTTGGGGGCCCGGGGCGGCCGCCCCCCTGCCCCCCCTTCAGGGCCGGGCCTGATAACACTGTGCTCAGCGTGTTGCCTGTGAATGCCTCTGGTGTACACTACGCTGCAGGCTGTGGCATGCAGGCACCTGGCCTATATGGATCACGAGAGGGGTCTGGTCTGCCTGCGCCTGCGTGATGTCTGAATGCCCGGCGTTGCGGACTGGCAGCGTACGTCCTCTTCGTCCAGAGACAGTTCGCTCGAGTCCAGAGGCCGGGCAAGCGAGCAGCCTTTTCCAGCTCAGGCAGCGGCGAGGTGTTGCTGGTGAAGCGACAAGGATGGTACTCATCCCGTCATCCGTGCAACTCTGCACTGGCGTCTCTGCTGGATTTGACATGCGGTTGAAAACGACGATCACGTACCAAATGGTCTGCCCGCCGAGGAATCTGGTAGAGACCACGCATCCAATCCTTGATCAACACCGAATCGGTGATAGGTAGATCTAATCAGTAGGGGTTCTCACTGAAATGCTGCTGCCTCACAAATCCCTGATCAAGACCGCATCTGTGATAGGGTAACGGCGTGTACGGTCGATCCATGGCGCCGGCATGGAAAAATTCACCACCCCTCCTCCTGCAAGATTCCGGTTTGCTTTCATAGTGTGAATCTGCTGTAGTCCAGGCCTCAGACTGCAATGTGTGTCCCTCGGACAACAGTAACTGCAATGCTCTACTGCTTCAGGTCTCCTGCCGGGTCTTCAGGCACCGCATATCATGACAGCAAACTGAGGCCTTGTACAATGTTAGGTGCTTAAAAAAATAACCCGGGTTTTTCTGAAGCACCAGTGCCTATTTCTACAGGAGAGGCGCCTAATTAAGCGTCTACCCTGTACAAATAAGCACCGGTGCTTAAGAAAAGACTGGTTTATTTCTCTAAGCACCTCCTCTAAGCACCTTGCATTGTACAAGGCCTGATGCCCCTGCTCCGACTAGCACGACTCGTGTGGCACGAGGCTTGAAGATTCTCCTCTACCGCCATTGAGCCAACATTGCAGATGAATAAAGGCATGGCAGCGAGCGTGCGTGGTCCGGCCTAGCCAAGAACTCCTATTTGACGCTGGTGCACGTCAAATAGGGGAAGCTCCGCCTGAAGCCAGGGCAAATAGGCCAGCGCACTGTGCCCGTGAGCGGATTTTTTTCTCTTCAGTTTTTTAGTTGGTTTTTCACACAAAAAACCAGATTTTCTTTTTTAGGAGCTAAATAATTAAGAAACTATTAAAATATAAAAATTGTAATTTCGAAATTATTCATTATTTGTTTAAAAAAATCACTGCATACACCATATATTATAAATTTGTTCATTGTGTATTAACAATTATCGTATAATTTAAAAAGTTCATCGTATATTAAAAATTTTCAACATATATTAAAAAATGATCAGTGTGTATCAATTGTTCGCCGTATACTAGAAAAGCTTCAGTGTGTATTTCAAAAATATTCACCGTATATCACCAAACTACAAAATATGAAAATGTGCAAACATAAAAATATAAAAAATGAAGAAAGATCAAATCTGAAAAACAGAAAAAGAATAAAAGGAGAAAAAAGAAAACCAGTACAAAAACCACACAAAGAAAAAAAAAAGAGGCAAACCAACTTTCAGTGAATGACCAAAATAGCAACAGAAAACAACATAAAAAAAAAGCAGCGAACAATGCGCAGCGCGCTCTGCCGCAAACTGGGCCGGCCCACCTAAAGGGCTGCGGGCGAAGCCAACCTTATTTGCCGCCCGCAGGCAACATATAGTGTCCACCGTTCTAAATACGTCTATGCTTCATAAGCTCGAAAAGGAAAAGGAACGCATATGGCCGCTAAAAGTGAACGGTGTATGAGTTTAGCCATGAAGTTCTTGTAGGTTCGATTACTACGGTAGTCGTTTTTTCCTTCATTCCCTTTATTTTCTTTTCTCTTTAGACATTGCTTTAATTTTCTATATTCATTTCTATTCTTCTTCATTCATTACTTGTAAACCATATTTCATTACTAAATATAAAGTTGTTCTATCCACCAAACCAAATGCTCATTAAAAAAATCATTGTCTTTCATCTTTAATTAGTGTTGACGAATACAATAGTTAACTCCAATCCAAAAAATGTTTTTATACATCATCATGTTACATGCTTCATTTTCTTAATATACAAATAAAAAACACCATTGCACCCGCTCCCCGGTAAGGCGTGCGAATCTTAGACCATTGAATGTGTTACAGCTGGGGACACACCCCTCACTAGGAAGGTTGTCGAACACTTGGTTCATCAACACTAAAAGATAAACAAAGATAAATTTTCTTAAAAATTGCAGGGGAGTTGAGAGATGACAGCTTCACGGGCCAGCCCATGTGAGCACAAAGCTGTAAACAAACTAAAAGCACCGCATTTAGGGGCCAGTGATTCCTACTCTGCATAGCGCATTAGCAATCAACCAAATGCGCAACCACCCCCACACCCCCCCCCCCCCCCCCCCCCCCGCCCCCACCCCGTGCGCTGCACACTATTGGCCTGTCCAAGTGCGGAGGAAGTATTTTTTTTCTTTTAATGTGTTTTCGTTTCCATTTAGAAAAGCAAGAACATTTATTAAATAAATGAATATTTTATTAATCCAAGAAAATTTTTAAAATTCATGAAAAAATTAAAATTCTTAAACTTTTTTACAATTAAAAAAAATTATATTCATGAAGAATTAGTGAACATTTAAAAATAATTCATGAAATTAATTTAAATTCACGAGCATGTTTCATAATTGGAGAATATTTTTCGAAATTAGAGAAATGTTATTAGTTTGTGAACATTTTTCTAATTCATGAATATTTTTTATATTATACAAAAGTTTCTAAAATCCATGAAGAATCTTTATCTTACAAAAATATTCAAATTTATAATGATTTTTCTTAATTCTTGAGCATTTTAAATTATGTATATTCTATAAAATTTCCACATTAGTCCGGCTTAAAACCGGCCCAGCCTATTCAGTACTAGTAGGCTCTATCCTGACTAAAACCGCCCGAAACCACTAGTCGGGTCGACCAACTAATGGAGAGAGTTTGGCGAGAGCAACTAACTGGAGGGTACCCCTTGCGCGGGACCTCCAGGCATAATTTTTGGCGCTCCCTGTGGATTTATTTTTATTTATTTTTGTACGCATTTCCGGGTTTTAGATTCAGCTTTTTTGGCTTTTCAGTTTCGCCAATCCTCCATAGGCTATTGAAGGAAAAATATATGTGCTTCCATGAGAAGCACATATTTGTTTCTCGTGGATGCACAGAGTTGTTTCCGCGAGAAGCACAGCTATGGAAACGGAAATAAAATTGTGTTCATGAGCAACACACATTTGCTTCTCGTGGAGGCACAGATTTGCTTCCGCGAGAAGCATAGCTCAGAAAAAAATGTGTTTCCACAAGAAGCACATATTTGCTTCTCGTGTAAACACATATTTACTTCCGCGAGAAGCACGGTCATGATTCTCGGAAAGGAAAAAAATATGTGCTTTGACGAGAAACACAGATACTTCTCGTGGAGTCACGGTTTGGTTTCTGCGAGAAGCACATTTGTGTTTTTCAGAAGAAAAAGAATTATGCTTTCATGAAAAGCACAACTGTGCTTCTTGAAAAGGGGAAAAAGTAAAAACCCGCAACCGTGCTTCCTGCTCCGGTTTTTGTCTTCCATTTTTTTAGTTCCGTTTTTAACGTTTTTTTAATTGTTTTTTCCTGATTCTTTTCGGTTTTTGGTTTTCCCCTGGTTTTTTGGTGAAAAGAGAAAAGGTAACAAAAGTTGCAACTTATTAATATGGGATCTTGTTTCGAAAATCTCAACGCGAAAAATTCAACGGTGAAAAACGGTTCGTGATTTAGACGCACGATTTAAGAGATAAAACGTTTTGAATAGACGAATCTATAAAAAAAAGGAAATAATCCCAAATTGTGACAAGTGGCACGCATGCAGTGCGTCACTTGTCAGCACCTAGGTGGTAGTGACCTTTGTAAGGGGTGACCCTTAACTAGTGATTTTGGAGTTTCCTGTTTGGTTATTGCATCTCGTCCGGGCGGCCAATCCTACATTTGGGCCGGTCCACATATGGGATTCGCCTGATGATCTCTCCTGTGTATATTTTTTTGTTTTTCTTCTATTGATTTTTGCTACGGTTTTCACTGTTTTGTTATGTTTTTCAGTGGTCTTGTTTCTTTTTCTGTTTTGGTTCCTCCATTTCGTTTTTTGTTTTTTGTTTCCTTTTTGTTCTCTTTTTGTATTATATAAAATGTTTACCGTTCATTAAAAAAATGTTCACCATATATTGTGAAAAGTTCACCATGCATTATAATTTTTTTATTATGTATTAAAATTCATGTGTATAGTAAAAAAATGTTTAATGTGTATTTAAAATTTGTTCACCATGTATTACAAAAAGGTTACTGTATTTAAAAGATGTTCATGGTATATTAAAAAGAAGTTTAGAATGCATTATTAAAATGGTCATCATATATTAAAAAAAAATATTTAAGACATATGACAAAATGTTCAATTGATATTTCAAAATGTTCAAAATAAAAACCAAACAGAAGACCGGTCCGATATAGTAATTCGGCTGCTACAGTATGGGCTGGTACAGTGAAACGCATTGCTACAGTGAACCAACTAAAAAACAAATATTTCCTAAAAAAACAAAAAAATAAATGAAGAGAAAAAAAATCACTCGTGGGCTGAGTGGGCTGGCCCGTTCCCACCAGGCTTCAGCTAAGCGTCTAACAGGCGGACCCCTTGCAAAGGTCACTCCCACCTTTCCAGGTTTCGACAAGTGGCGCACTCCTACCTGAAAGTTTTCCTTTTTTTTTTCTAGATTCATTTAATCAAAATGTTTTATCTCTTAAACCGTGCATCCAAATCGTGAACCATTTTCACCGTTGAATTTTTCGCGCCGAGATCTTCGAAACTACATCTGGAAGGAAAAAAACCGGAAGGAAAAACCGAGCCGAAAGCACGCTTTTTTCCTCACCTTTTTTCCTTTTTGAGTGTGCCTCTCGCGGAAGCAAATCTGTGACTCTATTTAGGGTGAGCACGGGAGTGCTTCGGGACCGAGGCCATAGCTCGGGCGCGTTTGCGTGCATCCAGTGCCTTGACGCTAGATTGAGCCTGCGACGCTTCTTCGGCGGCCTGGACTTCGGCGGCTAAAGCCGCTGTGTGTTCCTCTGTTCGGAGTGAGCGCTCGATGTTACCATTGACGGTAATAACGCCCTTCGGTCCTGGCATCTTGAGCTTCATATATGCGTAGTGCGGGACGGCGTTAAAGCGGGCGAACGCTGCCCGGCCGAGGAGTGCGTGGTAACCGCTGCGGAAAGGGAACAATGTCGAAGATTAAGTCTTCGCTGCGGAAGTTGTCGGGCGAACCGAAGACTACTTCCAATGTCACGGATCCCGAGCAGCGTGCCTCGACGCCTGGGATTACACCTTTAAAGGTGGTGTTACTGGGTTTGATCCTTGACGGGTCGATTCCCATCTTCCTCACTGTATCTGAGTAAATCAGGTTGAGGCTGCTACCTCCGTCCATAAGGACTCTGGTGAGGTGATATCCATCCACGTTGGGGTCGAGCACCAGAGCCGCCGTTCCTCCAAGACGGATACTGGTCGGATGGTCTCGACGGTCGAAAGTGATCGGGCAGGCCGACCATGGGTTGTATTTCGGGGCCACCTCCCTAAGCCGAGACCATGGGTTGGATTTTCTTCTCCACATTCATATGGACCAAGGAGATGACCTCCACGCCATTAAATATCTACCATTAAAACTTAAAGGACTGGCAAGGCACTGGTTGAACAGCCTACCCGAAAACTCCATCGGGAGCTGGGAGGAGCTCGAGGATGCATTCCGAGCCAACTTTCAAGGCACCTATGTTCGGCCGCCGGATGCCGACGACCTGAGCCACATCGTTCAGTAGCCCGGGGAGTCAGCTCGGCAATTTTGGAATCAGTTCTTGACTAAGAAGAACTAGATCGTCGACTGTCCGGATGCCGAAGCAATTGCCGCATTCAAGCACAGTATTTGGCTTATCTTGGCCGAGCTGTCGAGCGAGCCATTCTTCCCGAATACTGTGCTTGAATGCGGCAATTGCTTCGGCATCCGGACAGTCGACGATCTAGTTCTTCTTAGTCAAGAACTGATTCCAAAATTGCCGAGCTGACTCCCCGGGCTGCTGAACGATGTGGCTCAGCTCGAAGCAACTCCGGCGAGAATCTCCGCCGTGCAACTCCGGTGAAGCCTCGTCGCAGCTGATCACGCCAGTGCGGTAATCCTCTTTCTCGCATTGCCGTAGTTGATCTAAGTTGCCAAGTTAGGGCGCCTAGATCTGGAACTGCTCGTCTCCATCTCCCTGTGTTCTTGGGCAGTTCTTACCGTCGCAATTTATCTCTATATATTTCACCGCGGTAGATCGTTAGAAATCATTAAGACTTGTCCAGTGCGGTTTGTAGTTATTCCTCGTACTGGATCTCCTCATCTTGGGTGCATATGTGTTATCCGAAAGATTAGATGGTTTTTAATCTGCCCTGTATCATGTGATGCTAGCTTATAAAATCCATCAAGGATATCTGTTTGGATTCCCATGGGTTCCCTAATCTTCCTAAAAATCGTTTTCATTCAAAAAAATGGTTCTGTGCATGCTTATGACCCTACCTTGTTTTTCCCTCGCATCTATTCTATTTCACAGGTTGGTCATGTCACAGAGTTCGGAAGAACACTTAGATTCTGAAGGATATTTGCCTTAGTTCCCACCAAAGTCAGAACGAATGAGAATGACAGGAGGAGGAAAATCCTCGAAGCCACCTAAGGCCCCGAAGAAGAGACAAGAGTCTGTGTCTGAAGAAGATTCTGAGGAAATTCCCTCGGCTCACAGTCAACCCGAGGATGAACTGGTCACTGACGCGCTAACCATCTTCTCCGATGAAAATCCCAAGAAGGGTGGTCGCGGCAGAGAAAATAACACTACTACTGAGATGTCAGATCCCGAAAGCTACAGGACTCCACCTGAAGGAGAATCCACGACAGATCGCAACAACAGGTTGCAGAGAATTCGCCGCCACTGGGCTGGCAAATGGTTCCGTTATCAAAATGTTCGCGAAAAGTACCAGATCCTATTTGCCTTCACGCCACCATGGAATGATTGCATTGCAGAAAATTGCATTGGCCCTGATGATGAAAAAGTCAGGCCTCCACCGCCAGCAAAGGCTCATCCTGACTCTCTCAAAACTATCGCTGACTTTCCCAAGGAAGTAGCCAAAAGAGCGAAAGCCAAGGCCAAACGTGAAGCCAGAGAAGCAAAGAAGTATCAAGTCGAAGCGAAAAATGTCGCGCTAACCCAGCAAGATGTGCAGAAAAAGAAGGAACGTGCATCAGCCTCAAAGGGCAGCGAGTCTGAGAAATCCGTGTCCCCTCGTGCACCACGAAAGAAAACCCTCACCAAGAGAACCAAGAAGGCTGTTCCCGACTCGTTTGATGAGGCATCTTATGAAGAAACCGCTGATGAAATTCCCTTGTATGATCGTCCCGCCATTCTCAACAAGCCACACATGAGTCCTTCGCCAGTGAAAACATTGCCATCTCCGAGGAAGTCTCCGAGGCATGCACCCATGCCATCCACTGATAAACCTTCGGGTTCTGCGGCTCCGAGAACTTTGTCAAGTGCCGTTACGAAGAGAAAGCTGCAGTCAGAAGAGAAAGCAGATATGACTGCCAAAAGGACCAAGCTCAATGTTCCTGCTTCCACAGAGGAACAAAAATATGACTTCAATTTCATGATTGATGTAATTGACAGCGCTGCTCATGATGCAAATGCTAATGATGTGTGCAATCTGGGTCTGCCCGATGATGTTACGGAATTGGTAACGAAGCATTTCGTTCAGCTGAAGAAAATCTCCAAGAAGCTCAACAAAATTGTCAAAGAAAAACAAGGTGTCGAGCAAATGAGAAATGAGGCCAAATCTGAGTCCGAAAGGAAAAAGAAGAACAAAGAAATTGTTGAACTCACCAAGGCTCTGAGCGTCTTGCGGAATGATAAAATTGAGTGGCACTCTCGCCTGCAGAAGGAAGTATCTCAACTGTGTGACAGGAAAAATGAGGAGATTGCTCACCAAGCAGATCTCGCTCGGAGAAGAGCTCAAGAGGAAAAGCGTCAGAAGGCTATGGCAAGAGCAAGCAAGCAGAAAACATACAAGGAACGACGCCTTCAGAACGTCTCTGCTGATCCTACCCCAATGGATTCCCATGTACCCTTGCAACAAGTACCACCTTCTCCACCTCGCAAAGATGAACTCATGCATCAAGCTAGTACTGAAGAGATTCTCATTCCTGAGCCAGTTTCCCAAGTGCAACATGAAGAAGTTGATATATTCCTAGTAAGGACTGATGAGCAAAATGTACCTCCCAAGCAGAAATCCCCAGCTGATGAAGTTGATGAAGAAATTGAGGTTGAGAAGCCAGATTCATCGCCTCCGAGGACAATGCAAACAGAGCAAACTGAACAGAAAGATAAAAGTGATAAGATTGAGGGGGAGCTAAATGCTTCCCGAAAGGAAACACCACCGGTCTCATCATCTGGTGCCCCTACCCAGATGGATGTTGATCCTGCTCCTAGTACCACTGCCCCACAGTGGTACAGGAAGAAGAGAAACCTGATGAGCCGATGGCTCGAGAAGAAACTATCCCACCTGTTGTGACACAAGCTACCGAGGAAGAAGTTATTGTGCCTCCCGCCGATAAAAATGCAAGAAAAGAAAAGGCCCTAGTGCCCGAAAGACAAAAAGATGCCGACGGAGTTCCGACAAACAAGAACAACAGTCAGTCAAGTTCATCAAAGGTGTCTGCACAAGAGAAATCGAGGAAGCCTCTTGCTCCTCTCAAGCCTATCGATGAAGGTTTGCCTGCACCTGATGACGTTCGAACCAAATCCATGACCGATGAAGAACCTTTGAGTAATCCACTGGAAACTTTTCCTCTGTTTCCCGTCGATGATGGCCCAAATGATCCAGCATTTAATGAGCAGTTTCATCGCTCGAAGCTTGCATTCTTTGGGACCAGTCCGTATGAAGGAGAAAGGACTTCGTTGTCACCGAGGTTCTGGACAAAGGAACAGGCCGTATATTATGCTCGCGTCCTGTATGGAAAGAATCGTATATTCGAGCACAAGATTCTGAACTTTGCCGAGCTAGAAAGCATACCGTGCTTCCATCACACCATCGAGCAGATCGAGCAAGTCTTCCTGAAGAATTTTCTTCGCTTTAATCATGGCTGGAACCGTGAAGTTGTCCTTCAGTTCTATGCCACTCTTTATATCTCAGGGGACCTCAACGACAGCAGTACTTGGATTCTCGAATGGATGACCGAGGAAGAAAGAATCAAATGCTCGGCTGACCAGTTTTTGGCCCTGTTAAATTTACCTCGTTTTGAATTCGATGCCTCACGAGAACACAGACTGCATTTCTGGGATGTATCCGAAGCTCAACTGCATATGCTGATGGACCCTAAGCTTGTTGGTGACGAGTGCATTGAAGCAAATCCAAAGAATTTGGCCTATGAGAACAAAGTATTGTTCTATATCCTCTGCAATTCTCTCACGCCAACAAACCGGCCTGAAAACATTCAAGGAATTGTGGCTAATACTCTTCATGCTATAGCTCATGGTATTCGGTTTGACATTCCCGATCTTCTTATTCGCAACCTGGCCTATGCAGCTGATAGCCCTCAAGTTTTGAAGCCATTTGCACAATGGGTCATGTTCGCCATTGAGTAGCTTATCGAGAAAAAGTTTTTCTGCCCATATGTCCCGAAAGTTTTCATGCCACCAGTCCGAGACACTCTCCAAATTGTAAAGAATATCGGGTAAGGAAAGACACCAATTGATACAACTGCTTCTGCCTCTGCAAGAGCTCCGAAAGTTAAGAAGGTCAAAGTTGATATCCCTCATGAAGAAAATCCCTCACTGTACGAGATCTGTCTTCGCACTCAGCAATCACTGGAGAGTCACATCAAGCTCGATCGCAAAGAAAAAGTGGAAATGATGATTGAAATCAATCTGCTTCACAATTATGCTCGTCAAGCCCTGCTGTATGAAAAGGAACAGAAGAAGCGATCATGGACACTTCTGCGCAAGCATTATTCTCGCAAGCAATTGTCTGCGAAGGGAATCGAGAAAGATTATGATCATCTGGAGTTGTTTGAAGTTCCTCGCATCCGTAGGCAAACTCCTGTGCTCCCTCAGCGTTCTGCCTCAACCGACCTGCTGTTTGTCGAACCCGATGATGAACTCGAAGACACAGCAGGCACCCTCATTTACAAGCCCGATGCACCTCGCTCTGCTACTCCCGAAGCTGATCCCGAAGCCCGTGCTGCATCTCCAACTCCTGCTTCAGCGTCGACCATCGCTCGTTCTGTTTCGCCAAACAGTTCGAGTTCTGGGGATTCTTCGGACGAGTAGTTCCTCGTGTGCTCTCTCTTTCCTTTTTGACACTTGTTGACAAAAAGGGGGAGAAGAACATCGAGAGGATAGAAAAGCGGGTTATTTGCAGGGTGTTTCTATTTGCCATTTGCTTTTCGTTCGAACAATTTGCCTTTGGCTGTTGAACTTTTGGCTGTGAAACTTAATCTCACCACCTGTGGTGATGGCACACTGCGTCGTCATGTACCGTTAATAACCCCTGCAATGCTATTTTTGCTTCCAGCTATTTGTTTGCAGGTGCCATCGAATGCTTACTTCCTTGCTGTGATTATCCTCGATATTCATCTTTCACGCAAGGATAAGTGAAAGAAGTACTAGCAGAATTGGAAATTGTGTCTCTCGAAGAGAGAAATCTCGTTACTTAAAACTTCATATATCTCACTCCTATGCTTATCTTACGATATCTAACGATGCAGGAGAAGAAAAATAGATTCAGAAGAAAGTCATTCGTGAATTCGAAAGAAAATTCAATCTATCTGTCTGACAAGATGTTTTCCCTTGCATATATCTATGAATCGTCCTTGTTGCAGGAAAACATCGTCTGAAGTTCATCCACTCCGAGCAATATATCTTACACCTTTGCTCTGATTGCCCTTGCTCTGATTGTTTCTCGTACATCTAACTAGCAGGGAATCTATATCTCTTGTGGAATTAAACTGTGTTCTGAGAATATCTTCATGGCGTATCCTTTTTGCCACAACGTTTTTCAAATTATCATCGCTATTGAACTAACCTTTTGTCAAAGGTTGTGTGGCAGGAAATACCTCAGACACCACCGAGTGCATTGGATGAAGCTATGAATGAGATCATCCGCCAATGTCATACGAAGATTCACCTCGCCACCCTCCATATTATCCCCGAATGATCAGTCAAAACAGAATGATGCATATCTGCAGGGGGAGCGTGTTTTATCTTCGTATTTATCTCTCGTATTTCATTTTCCTTCGCATTCCATTTCATTCTTTTATCTATCTTTCGATGTATTCTGTTTTGTCAACAATCGTCCAAAAAGGGGGAGATTGTTGGTGCAATATTTGCCCCTTTGTGTTTTGGAGATTGTTGACAGAAACATGCTTGGACTAATTTGTTTGCTAGTGCACACAGAGAGAAATAGTCCATGCAGTGCCGAAGAGAATGCTGTCTCAGGTGTATAGTTCGAAGAACTTCACCGAAGATTATCTATGTCGAAGAAGATGAATGAGCTACATCGTTTCAGACTGTTAGTCGAAGAAGAATGAAGTGAAGGAAATGACCCCTCGAAAGGTTATTGCTGACGTAAAGAAATTAGTTCGGTGATCGCGTCCGAAGAAATTGACTGCAGCGATGGAAGATGAAGATGAAGTGAAGACGTAGCATTCTTTTCGTTGTTCTTCTTTCATTCATTTGAGTCATAGGACCTCCGTACTATTAAGAGGGGTATAGGTTCTCGAAGCTTAGATCCGCTGTGATGCTTAGCCCAAACCTATACGAGACCGAGAGAAATCTCTTTATGCTTCGAATGATTACCTACCAGCAAGAGACGCCGTTCTTCTTCGCTGTGGGAGATATCTTTCGAACTGAGGAGTTAGCATTACTTGCTCCGCACGTAATGTTACCGTTGTGCTCAATTTCCGACCGTTGGACTCGTGTCGTTCGGCCATTGGCTGCTCCACATGTCCAATTTGGTCATTTCTCATCAGGGAAGGCTGCGGCTATAAATAGCCACCCCGCTCCAACGTTGCCTGTTGGCTGCTCCGCTTAATATTTCTGAGAAGATTGATTGAGCAACCCCTCTCCGAGAGATTTGAGTTTAAAATCCACCGAGAGAAAAATCAAGAGCCGAAACTTAGACAGTGGTTGAGCATCACAGTAGTTCTGAGTTAGGGTTCTTGTACCTATTACTCTTGAGAGCTGCCCACTCTCTAGACGGATAGGTGTCGGCTCGAGTGTCGAAGAGTATTGTCTTCACCGAGCGAGATCTTCAGCAACCAAGAGTATTGTGGTTCGCGAAGAGAACTGAAGAGAGTTTATCTTCAGTGAAGGTTTGGAGATCGCCGACAAGTATCTACCACGAGTGAAATCAACTGGAGTCTGATCAGCTCCGAAGTTGATGGAGAACAGGGCGAGGAGAGTTTATCCTCTGTGTTAAATCACAACCCCTCCAACCAGACGTAGTCCTTTGGCAGAAGGGCGAACTGGTCTACCAAATCTTTCTGTCGCCATCGAGCACCACTGGTTCGCTTTACATTACTGTATTTCCTTCAGCAGTTTACATTCGTGCTCTGTGCCGATAGTTGTATCTGATCAATTATAGTTCTTCAATTGTCTGTTAGATTCTCGTTGTTATATTGCATCATCTCTGACTGATTTACTTCGAAGTGGTGTTCAACTGTGATTTCATTCATGCTATATTCTTTCACCTAGTCATCATTCCCAGTGTATTTCTATCACAGTCATATCTAGTTTTCTCTCGTAATTGTGTTCCTGATTGTTAATTGCATTTCCATCGACCATGTCAGACTTGTGATATTCATCGTGTGATAAAATTGCTGCATTCCTCGTCGATAGATTTGGTCCTCTATAGCGAGCTAAATCAAGCGCTTGTCTACCGAATTTTATTTCCGCTGCTGTGTGTGGGTTTGGTTCAAAACATTCGGAAGAATTTTTGAATCTCCCATTCACCCCCCCTCTGGTCGATATACTCTCGGTCCTAACACATTCTTCCCGAATACTGTGCTTGAATGCGGCAATTGCTTCGGCATCCGGACAGTCGACGATCTAGTTCTTCTTAGTCAAGAACTGATTCCAAAATTGCCGAGCTGACTCCCCGGGCTGCTGAACGATGTGGCTCAGGTCGTCGGCATCTGGTGGCCGAACATAGGTGCCTTGAAAGTTGGCTCGGAATGCATCCTCGAGCTCCTCCCAGCTCCCGATGGAGTTTTCAGGTAGGCTGTTCAACCAGTGCCTTGCCAGTCCTTTAAGTTTTAATGGTAGATATTTAATGACATGGAGGTCATCTCCTCGGGCCATATGAATGTGGAGAAGAAAATCTTCGATCCACACGGCTGGGTCAGTTGTCCCATCGTACTGTTCTATATTCACGGGTTTAAACCCTTTGGGGAACTGATGCTGCATCACCTCGTCTGTAAAACACATTGGGTGTGCGGCGCCCCTGACCCGGGCCACGTCGTGCCGGAGATCGGTCATCATCCGAGCACGGTGCTGCTCCCGGGCTCTGTCATTCCTATCGCGCCAGGCTTGGTATTGTAGGAGATATGCCCTAGAGGCAGTAATAAAAGTTACTTTGTATCTCCGAGTTTGTAATGAATGTTTATGTTCCATGCTATAACTGCAATGATTCTCGAGTCTGCAATAACCACGAGGCTCGGAGGGTAACTCATGTGCACGTGTGGTATAATAAACGGTAAAATGTATTCCTAGTCTTGCCTCTAAGACTGGCTCAAGTATTGCATGATGATCCTGTTTTCCTGATCATGGGCATGTCAATGCTGGCAATTTTGAGGGCACAATGTTAGTAGAACACTTGTGTTGAATCGACCCGATTGATGTTATGCTATGAGATACATTCGTCATGAGTTAATGGTTAATAACACAGAGATAGTTAATGTTTGCATAATTCCTTAGACCATGAGAGTGTCAAGTTTCTTCATGCTTGCTTCATGAACTTTGGGGTTTGTTAAACGTCATCCGTAAATGGGTGGCTATTACGGCGGCTTACGGGTTCATGGAAAAGTATGTCAAGTAACTTGATAGCTCAAGATTGGGATTTGCTCCTCCGACGATGGAGAGATATTCTCGGGCCCTCTCGGTGTTACGATATCCATCATCGTCTAGCCAGACACTTTGTGATTTGATCACTGGGATGCCGGAACACGGAAACGAGTAAAGAGAACAAAACCGGTAACGAGGTAAGTTGCATAGTGGACAAGTTGTTGTTCCACGAGGATGCATAAATCTCACCTCGGGTTTTTTAATATATCGTGAAGCAACAGGAATAGCACACGGCAACTGGAGGTTCACTCGAATATTCATTCGTGTGGGTATAGGGGTCAATATGGGTGTCCACGGCTCCGATGTTGATCATTGATCGGAAAGTGTTCCGGGTCATGTCTATACTTCACCGAACCTATAGGGTCACACGCTTAAGGGTCATCTATCTGCTGAATACTAGACGGGGAGTCTGAGAGAAAATCACCGAAAAAGTTTCGGACGAAACGGAAACGTTCCGGAGAGAACACCGGAATAGTTCCGGTGAAACTGAAAAGTTGTTTCAGGGTATTCCATTAAGTCAAATTGGTTCTGGCACACGCCTGGAAATTCTTGGAGGATGCCAGAAGTGTTCTGGAAACTTCTGGGAATTTTCCGGGACAAAAACCGGAAATGTTCCGGAGCAGCCGGAACCGCTTTGGTTGCTTTTCGCTGAAGAAACATTGTTCCGAAATTGTTTCGGAATGCGTTCAAAATTGTTTTGGTGGGTGCTAGAATTATTCTAGGCACATAGAAATAATTTGGGTTTTAACGGGCGTAGAAAAATGTCTTCGTGAATAGTGAAAAGCACTTTTTGGGCTGATTTGCAAATGGGGTTTTTCTTCTAGAAGAAAACCACTTTTGGTGTGTGAAAGTGAGGTGGAGCCCCCCAAGGGGGCTGCAAAATTTCGGCCATGGCATGGGGGGGCCCTCCTTGAGGTGTCCTTCCACCTCATGGTGGATATGTTCTACACACCCTTATGTGGCATGTGGTGGAAAGATCCTAGGATGGTCCTTTTGGTCTTTCCTCTACCCCTTGCTCCTCCTATAAATAGAGGTGGAGAGAGCTCTCCAAAATGAGATCATCCATGCTCTCATACACATACCATTTGACTTGTCTGGCTTCTCTCTCCCTCCCACGAAATAGTTTCGTAGAGCCGAAAGGCTGTCTGGGTTCCGGCAGGAACTAGTTCTGGATGGCGAAGCCCTGCCGGATAGCTGACACCGTATGTGTGCAACCCCGTAGAGAGATTGTAGTTTCGATCTTTTGCCCGAGGGGCTGTTTTCGTGTGTCCTCCCGAAGGGCTGTTCGAGTTACCGTTCGAGTTTCCGGCGTCCTCCCGAAGGGCTGTCCGGGTTACTGTTCGGGTTCCGAGGGTCCTCCCGAAGGGCTGTCCGCGACATCGTCCGGGGGACTGTCCGACCGCCTCCCGAAGGGCTGTCCGGAGTGGGAGTACATCCTTGCGGTTGGGAGGTTGTAAATCCTAGCTGCAGGGATCTGCACCGACGATCTACACCGACTCTTCTTCCGCTGCGCTTCGAGTCGGTACGGATCGGATCAAACCTTGTATGCAGTCTCCATAGTGATCCTGGGCGTGCTCGCTGTACCGAATTTTTTTGTTTTCTGTTGCGTTCCCCTACAGGTATCCGTCCCGTCCAGCAGGCGTGTGTCCTATGAACCCGTAAATGATTCTTGACTGTATCCCTCTGGCGTTTAGGTCGTGCCGCAGATCATATGGGTCGTCCGGTTGAACCGGGTCCTTGCCCGCCCGGCGAGGGGGCGCGGGTGGGTATTTGGTTTCTCCAGCCGTCCTGTCTCGTCCTCGAGGGGGGCGGTCAGGCTGGCTTGTCTGACTTCGTCTGGGAGGTATGGGCTCAAGGGCCTCGTCCTCAAATGACGGAAGCAAACGCCGTCGTGGGTAACTTTTGTATTGATCCTGGCGCTGATTGTCGAAGCCCTCTTCGGCTGCTAAGACCATCGTCCATCTATCGTTAAGGGTATCTTGTTCGGCCTTTAGCTGTTGCTGTTTCTTCTTCAAGCTTCGGGCAGTGGCTATGAGCTGCTGCTTGAATCTTTCCTGGTCCAGGGGGTCCTCGGGGACGACGAAATCCTCGGGTCCGAGGCTATCCTCCTCTTCGGAAGTAAACCAGTGCCTCACGAGAAGCATCTGTGCCTCGAGTCCAATCTGTTCATGGACCGAGGACGGGCCATCCGCGATACTCATCTTCTGAATCTGATCTAACATCTCGTTTAAAAGCGAGAGGTCCACCGGATTCATCCTTGGGCATCCTTCGGAGTCGAACTCCGGTGTGCCTGCGTCGGGAGTGTGTTCGGCCAAGGGCGACCCCTGGTTCTCTGGCGCCGGGATCGGATCCGAACTCGAGGCCAGATCCGAACTGAGGACCGGCCCGGAGACGGGGCCGAGGAGAAGATCCGAAGTTAAGGCATCGGGATTACTAGGCTCCTCAGGTAAAGCTAAGAACCTAGTAAAGATCAGATCGCCCCGAGAGTCGGCGACGTACTCTAGGTTGCCGAACCTGATCTCCTACTCAGGGGCGAAGCTATCGACCTGGTCAAGGTGACCGGTCGGGTTGGCGTGCAGCACGACGCTGCCGAATGCGAAAAGCTGGCCGGGTACGAAGATGTCCCCGCTGCGGATGCCGTCGCTGATGAGTAGGCGAGCCATTGATCCTTGACGACCCAACAGCAGAGCTCTCAATGAAAGCACCAATCTCGGTACCAAAACCGACAGATCTCGGGTAGGGGGTCTGAACTGTGGATCTAGGAGTCAATGGATAACAAGGAACGCAGAGACAACGATTACCCAGGTTCGGACCCTCTCGAAGAGGTAAAACCATACGTCCTGCTTGATTGTATTGATGTGATTGTATGACGATTATAGAGTTGATCTACCTCGAGATCGGATGGTCTGACCCTAGGTGGGTATGATGCTAATGGTTCTTCTGCCTCTACGGACTAAACCCTCTGGTTTATATAGACACCAGAGGGACCTAGGGTTACACATGGTCGGTTGCCATCAGGGGATAAACATGCCGGTTACGCCTAATATTCCTTGGAGGAGACGCCAAGTCTTCAGAGGTTTCCTTCTGGTGCACGGGGTCGCCTGCAATCTGGCCTTCCTTCTATGAGTAAAGAGCGGCCCATTAATCCGGCCTTTAGGAGATAGGCCGGCAGCCCGAGTACCCCCTAGTCCGGGACACCCTCAGCCTCTACAAAAAGCAAATCTGTGTCTCTCGCGAAAACAGAAAAATCGTGTTTTTCGTAGAAGCAAACTTATGCCTCCATGAGAAGCAAATCTGTGCCACACGCGGAAGAAAAAAGTGTTTTTATTCTCTTTCCAAGAGGCACACTCATGGAAGCAAACCAGTGCCTCACGAGAAGCATCTGTGCCTCTCGTGGAAGAAAAAAACACATTTTTTTTCTTTTCTAAAGGCACAACTGTGCCTCTCGTGGAATCAAATCTGTGCCTCCACGAGAAGCAAATCCATACCTCACGTGAAAGCAAATCTATGCGTCCACAAAAAACAAATCCATACCTCGCGCGGAAGCAAAAAAACATTTTTTCCCTTTTCCTGAGAGGCACGGCCATACCTCTGACGGAAGCAAATCTGTGCCTCCATGGAAGCAAATTTATGCCTCTCGCGGAAGGAAAAAAAAGAAAATGCATTTTTTGAACAAAAAAATATTTCATTTTTTTTCCAAAACCTAAGGGAAGCCGGGCAAAAACCGAAGAAAATGATTTAAAACCCAAAAACGCTACAGAAATAAAATCCCGAGGGAGCGCCTAGCACGCGACACGTGGTGGCGGCTGAGAGTGCACCAAGTGGCGCGCTCTCAGCCCACGAAAAATGACCCTTACGGGACTCCCGCAAGGGGTGCCCCTTGATTAGTTGCTCTCCATGACCTCTCTGATTTGTTTTAGGGCTCACTGATTTTTCTTAACGCACAAAGGGACGGGTGCTCCTATTCCGCGCGGTCGGCGCCGCGGAAGCCAACCAAAGCCCACTGCAGCCCCTAGTGGGCCGGCCCACGAATGCACTGCGCAGTGAACTGTCTCGTGAAAAACACCGCAAAAAAGTGTGTGTATGAGGACTCGAACTCACGCCGCTACATGGCACAAATTGTTGAGCGAACCACTACAAGTTCTGAACGCTAGTGAATGTGCAACGCGAATAGTTTAAGAAACATCTAGCCACGCTATTCATTACACAATACCACTTAGATTTTTGAATTATATGAAAATAATTTGGAAAATTTGAATTTTTTTATCAAAAAAAGTTCACGAATTTGAAAAAAAATTATTGTATTTGAAAAAAAGTTCATCAATTTTGCAAAAAGATTATCAAATTTGAAAAAAAGTTCATCGAAGATTAAAAAAAATTCATCGATCTTAAAAAAAGTTCATCATTTAAAAAAAAAAAATCATCGATTTGAAACGAAGTTCATCGAATTGGAAGAATGATCATCAATTTTGAAAAAAAGATCATCGAATTTGAAAAAAAGTTCATCATTTTTATTAAAAAGTTCATTAATTTTTGTAAAAAGTTCAACAAATTTGTAAAAAAATTCATCAAATTTTAAAAAAAGTTCATCGATTTGAAAAAAGTTCATCAATTTTGAAAAAGGATCATCAAATTTTAAAAAAAGTTCATTGATTTTAAAAAAAGTTCATCTATTTGGAATAAAAAATCATTTTTGAAAAAAAATCGTGCATTTAAGAAGAAGTAAAAAAAGGAAAAAGAACAAGAAAAAGAAAAAAGTTCTACAAACTGAAGAGAATAAAATGGGAAAACGTAGTTAGTTGGCAAAGTCGACTGAGATGTCCTAGTGGTTACTGTGGTACGTTGTGATCAGAGAGATCTCTAGTTTGAATCCGGCGCGTGCAACCTTTTTCTGAAGTTTATGAAAAATGAAAAAAAAAGTTAAATGGGCTGGCCCAGCATGGAGGGGGGGGGGGGTATGCGCCTTGTACCAGTTATGCCTGTAATGGGCGCCACAGACGCCAAATAGGAAATGCCCAAAAAGGGCTGCCCCACAGACGAGTAGACTTTGGGAAATGGGCCTTGATTTGGAGCTCTCCGTTTCTTGGCCCGGTTTGTCGGGATATAATACCCTTATTTCCTTGGGCCTACTTTAGTTTTTCCCCTATTGAAACTTGGACTGCCTTCGATATTTTGTCCGTCTGCTGCAATTTGCAAATAGGACTGAAAAAAGCTTGGATTAACTCGTTTTTTGGCTCGACCCAAAAAGAAGTGAACCAAGCATGAATGGTTTATGTACCTTCATTGAAAACGAGCTGATATGTACCCAACACTAGCTCACATGATTTATCTCGACAACTCAGTATGATTATTCATAACTGTCATGTTCTATATTAAAAGAAAAATAAGACAATTTATCACCATATATGGAGTGTGCATGTTTTTTCTTCCTTTTTATCCGCAATCATAACAAGGAAGTTTAATTAAGCGTAGAGCGAATTTAGGCATAGATATGGTACGTGGTCAGCCCTATGCTAATTTCTTTTGGACCCCAATCCCTGGTGAATGTTCGTGGGAGGGGGGGGGAGGGGGGTGGCCACCGGAAACGAGGGGTGGCAATTTTAGTGGATGGGGTGGAGGGTGAGGTTGGCAGTTTTAGAAAATGCCATGGCAATTGTTTAATTTTATGTGCAAAAAACATTGAAAGCTGCCAACCGTTGGATCGAAATCTGGTGGTTCTGAGGTCGTTCGCCAGGATTTGCTCCTGGCGAACGTTCGCTAGATATCATTATCATTTTTTTTGCATCGATGCTAAATATTTGTTGTCGTGGTCCATCTAGTTGAAAACATCATCTTCGATAGATGGACTCAGATTATTACACTCTTGGTGATTAATTAGGCGATGAGGTACATTTCGAAATGGCTGGGGTAACCTTTAGATACCAGCACGGGAAGCCTCTCGTCAGACCTGAGCAGCTCCCGTAACTATCAACGATGATGCGAAGATTGCATGACTGGTACTTGAAAGCCTGCAAGGAAGGGACCGACAGTATCTATGTGGGAATTAAAGATGAGCACTACTTCAATGGAGTCGAGGCGTTGTACATTGAATTTGAAGAATTATTTCAGTTATACAATCAAGACGCCCTCGACAAAACTATCGTCAGTTGCTATTGTCTGTAAGTATTTTTTCTGTAATTAAGTCTCCAGCTCAGCTCGTTCATTGCATGTATAATTATCCTCACACTATATTATGCAGATTGAAGATCCTCGAATGCAGAGGAAAAATCTATGACATTGGGTTCATTAATCCAAATACCGTAAATGAATATATGGTACAAAAAAACCCCGATGATACAGAGCAAAACTTGCTAAAGGCGTTACTTGGACAACAAAACAAAAGGGAAATACTATTTCCTTACAACTTCCAGTGAGTGTTACTGTCTTGTGCACATTCTGTTTCGCTTACTCGAGGTTAAGTGTAATTGATGAGTTATGCGTGCGCAGGTTCCACTATATTCTGCTAGCCATTCAGCTTGACGCAGGACTAGTAATTGTCTTGGACTCGAGACATAAAGATCCTAAGGAATGGGCAGACATGAGTCAAATGCTCCAGAAGTAAGTTCAATCATTATCGCATCATATTGGCAACTTTCTTTCATTTCCTGATATCAAGTAATCATTTTCTTTGCCGGGCAGGGTTTGAAAAAAGTTCACCAACCAGGTTAGGGGTGAATGAAAAAAGGAGCTGCGATTTTCACATCCCAAAGTAAGTACTACTAGCTAGTTCTGCGCATTTCTCATTGATTCTAGTTTCAATACCATTATCATGCTTGATTATCATTTTGATTGAACTCTATTCTCGTAAAGTGCTTGTGGCAGGCACCCAGAAATAATTTATGTGGATACTACATTTGCGAGTTCATTCACCACAAGACCTCTGAGCGGGCCAGATCTTCAGAACAATTTGAAGTACGTAAACAATATTCACATTTTTATTTTATTACCATCAATTGTGTTGAGTTTCATTAATATATATATATATATATATATATATATATATATATATATATATATATATTGACCCCCTTCTTTAAATTAGATCTGGCGGAAGCGGGACGAACTCCTACCAACTGATCGCATACGAGCAATTCAAGAGGAATTGGCGGGATTCTTTGTTGAGCATGTCATACCTACAAACGGAGAATACCATCGGGATTTGCAAAGCGATTGTGGTAATTAGATATTAGGGATCGTAAGAGATGTTATATTGTATATATGCATGAACGTGTACTATATGTAGTAGCGTCGAATAGATATACGAAAACTTGTTGTTCGACCAAGCACGGAGAAAGAGAGGTCACCTCTCTCTATATATTGATCATGACGATGTTGTGTAATGGTTCCTTCATTGCTATATGTAGTAGCTAGCGTCGAGTTGAATGAAAAGCATAAAATAAAAATGAAAACCCTAAATGTAAAATAATTGAATGGTAAACACAAAAAGAAAAGGGGAAACACAATATGAAACCCCTGAAGCCTCCAAAACCCCTAAACCCCTCCTTTCAAAAAAAAAACAAAAACCCCAGCGCCTGTCAGGTGCTGACGCGTGGCTGCCTTCTAGTCCCGGTTGGTGTTACCAACCGGGACTAGAGGTCCTCCTGCCTGGGCGCCCACAGCGGCCACGTGGAGCTCCTTTAGTCCCGGTTCGTAACCCAACCGGGACTAAAAGTGGGGGCCTTTAGTCCCGATTGTTCAGTCCCGGTTGCAGAACCGGGACTAAAGGCCCTCTGGAACCGGGACTGATGCCCTGTTTTCTACTAGTGAAGCTGAACATAAGCTGTTTTTGCAGCTCGATCACATTGAATTTTAGTATTAGTTGAGATAAGCTTAGTCTAGCTTGCTCAAGCTCGATTCATTTGTGGCCCTATCTATATAAGGATCGACGCTGTAAACTAATGAGAATGGCCTGCAAATGTTGATATGCTTGTTCAAATCCTCTCTTCATCTGCCACTTGTGAGGATGGTGCAGCGTCGCCGAAGCGTCCCAAACTCGAGGTTTTCATGGTGCTAGTGAAAATCCTGCATCATCTGATTTCGTCGTGTGTGGGACGGTGGCCTACTGCTACTGCTGTTGGGATTGAGACAAGTGGAGGAGACACCATAGAATGACTTTGGCATGGTAGTGCTTCTCGAGCACCCGGTCTCGAGCTTCGGGGTGAAAGCCCTATGTCTAACCCTACTTGGTTATACCTGGCAATGGCAACGTTTTCACGCCATTACCCTGTTGATAGCATTGCTTCGAGTTTGCTCGGACATGAACTCCAGGGTGAAAACCCACGATCCGGACTTCGGAGGTTGGATACGACGATGACGACGCTTGCGTGGCGTTCCCTTCTTGAAGACATTGTTTTTGAAGAATCTTTCTCATAGTCCTCGTGTTGTCAAGAGATAGTTGTTTTTTCGACAAAGGTAATATATTAATATCGCGAAGATACCAATTACACCCAGCCTTTGTAACAACGCAATACCCTAATGGCACTACGAATGCACACAACCAAAAAAAAAAGAAGAAGAAGCTAAAAAAGAAAAGTCCCGCTATAGTGATCTAGTCCTTGAAGCAGCAGTACAAACACCATCAAGACAACACCTGAAGTCCAAATTCTCCAAAAGCGACGCCTCCAAGAAGGAAACAGTGCACAAGCGCCGTCGTCGTCCGATCATAGATCATAGGTTTTCACCCTGAAGAAAGTCCATGCTCTCAAAACAATGCCGTCAAAAAGGCCATTGCCAGGCACAACCAATTAAGGCCAGACCTTGGATTTTCACCCTGAAGGGTAAGACCTTGAACTTCTCATGTGCTGTTGCCACACTTGCATGCCGCTGCTATGAGCCCCGAAACACCGAGCAAATTCCTCATCACCGCAAGGACTTGAACCACCAATACTAGTCCTCAGATCACATCTTCCATGACATTCTCTGCCTTTGTCTTCACCATGGAACGAAAAAGACATGTCCCATGATGATAACAAATAGCAGAGCTTCGCGCCGCTCCCTCCAGAAACCAAACGGTCAGAAAAAATATGGGTGCGCACGACCGAATCCCATCCGATCCAGCAATCTCCAGGCATGAGGCGCCCAAGGGAGTTCACCGGTACAGCCTTCCGGAACTTGACACTCCGGCCAGATCAAGGAGGACAAGCATCAAGAACATCTTCGTCTTGGCGCGAGAGGAACCCTAGGACCGCTGCCTTTATTAGGCAGAACGACGGCCCCCACGCCGTCGCCCGCCAGCTCCCAACAGCAGGCCGGAGATCTGAGCGGACACCGCCGTCACCATGTTGTCGATGGTCATTGTTGTATATTGTCTATCGCTGTTTGATCGCTTTGCTTCTTTTCTTTTTCCTCCCTCCGCAAAGGCATAGCTTCGGTCTTGTATGACTTTACTTTTTGTCGGCATGTTTTTGTGTGTGTGTTGTGTTGACTGTGTGCATCGTAACTATGCAGAGGCCGGGTGTTTGCTCGTTGTATTTGTATTAGCTTGATGCTTCATTATGATATGCCCTTTATCGAGAGAGAATCCTCTCTTCATCGGGCGAATTATCACATACTGTACCATTACCAGACAACTTATTTTTTCCTTTCTTTCTCTTCTGCGGGATCACTTAGGGCATCTCCAACGGCAACCCGCAAAGATCCTCCCACATCCGTCCGCAAACAGGGAGGACCAGTCCGCGGACACGGATGCGGGAGGACGCCATCCAACGCTAGCCGCATACATCCGGCCTTTCTCTTTCTTTTTCCAAGTCCGCACGATCAAATAGCCGCATGCAAAGGGTACAGACGTTCAAATAGCCGCATGCAAAGGGTACAGACGTTCAAATAGCCGCATGCAGCACTAGTTCAAATTTAAAAAAGTTCAAATATTACATCCCAACATTGTTGTCCCCTTTCACCGTCCACTGATGCTCAATCAGGTCTTCCTTCAGCTGCTCGTGAGTTGGTTGATGCCGAATTCGTTGATGCATTTGAATAAACTCTTCAAATGTGGCCGGATTCTGCTCCGGAAGTTGGATAGGATCACTCATGTTCTCAAATTCCAGAGCTGCGGCAACATCGTCACCCTCATCCTCGACGATCATGTTGTGATGATCACACAACATGTCATCACCTCCCACAAGGTCTGTTGCGGTTGAGCACTCGATGACCCTTGATCGAGCCCTTGAAATTGAGAACATGCTCCTCCGCACGCTCCGCGTCTTCAAGGACCGCCTGCATCATCGCCGTCTCATCGGAGTACTCCTTGTCCGACGAGCCGTCGGACGACTCAACATACTGCTCGTATATGTACTCCAAATCGGAATCCATTGCTAAAAAGAAGAAGGGACAACTGTTTTTAGCTCCGGCGATTCATTAAACAGTTGCCGGGCACGGTAGAGGGTGGTACCTGGCGGAGCGGTCAGAGGACAGGGGTTGAACGGAGACGGAGGAGAAGCGGCGGGGAGCCCTGCTGGAGCGCCGGAGGTGACGGAGACGCAGAGTTGCGGCAGGGGTGTGACGTGATGGCCGGGGTGGTGGAGCGGCGGCGAAGGCAAGAGAGAAAAAAGGAAGGAGAGAAAACAAGGAGGATGGAGTCGCGGGTTCCAGAAAGGGTTTTGGGTGGGCCCGGGGTGTCAGATTCGTACGTTTCGCGCGCTCGGACTCCCGCAAACCTCCTCTACTTTTGTCTCCGGTTTGCGGGAGGAATCGCGCCCGGACCGCGCCGCGTACCGATACAGACCCGCGTTGGATGGCTCCCACGGTCTGAACAGCGCGGTCCGGACGGATGCCGGCGATTTACGGGTCAGCCTTGGAGATGCCCTTACCACAAAATATGGGGCTCTTACGGACGACTGGAAGATCAGGGGCGCCAATCCAGCCCAGCGACCCGGTTTGAATTCCTCAGTTGCTTCCAAAAGCGGCGGCAACTTGGCGGCCTCGCCAGTGGATCCGGGTAGAGCGCCACGCTCCCCAGTCCTCCTGAAACCGACGTGTGCCCAACCCACGCATGCACCCTCACCGGTAGTGCCACGCACACTAGCTACTTCTTCCATTCGTAGATAGCTGCAGTTTGCCGGCGTGAATGGCGAGAGATCCATCCTTGGACCCATACGGCTCAGACAGGATCACGGGACGTCGCTGGCCGCCTTCCGTGCTCCGTTGAAAAAGGCAGCTCCCCGACGACGCCGTAGCTCTCGCACGCACGGAAAACTCAGTAGGAAGCTGCTGAATGGCATCCGATGAGAAGACGAAGCCACTGGTATCGTAAGAATCCAAATACGTATATGACCAAGCACACTAAAATACAGATAGGCGTACAGTGCTGCTGCAGGAGGTTTCTGGATTTTCGAGACTGAAATGTTGAACACGCATGTGTTTGGCTTGGTTATTTCCACGCGAATCGGCCGATCGACAGATACCTGAATGCAGAATGGTTAACCTACCAAGTGGCCAGCATCATCCATCGTACTGTACGTAGTAGACGATGGAGGCGCCCTTTCTCGTTGCTGCGCGCGACGTCACTGCCGCACTCACTCACTATCCACGAGTCACCAGAGGATCATTCTATTTTTGACAAGATCTGGCCCTTCTCGCGTCATGCCAACCGGGGGCCCGTCGTCGTCGTCGGTCGTCGCTGCTTCTGTCCGCTCCCGTGGAAAATTTCAAGAGCCCGACGAGCAGCGGCGCGTGCTGAAAACGATCGGATTATGGATCCATGCATGCATGTTTGGTGCGGACTCGGCGTCGCCGTTGTTGAACGGATGGATTGTTTTGCACTGTTTGCATTAGCAAACTGACAAATGGAGTACCGGCCAGCTGTGGTGATGGAGCCATCTTTATCTTCAAGTAGAGAATCTGGCATGATGGCCATCTCTAACTAACAAACTTCTTAATTGCTGCGACTGTTCACTAACCCACGTTTGAATACCATTAGCAGTTAGAAGTAGATGTCTGACAGCATACTGCCTGCTTGTTATCTTGTTATGTACTCCTTCCGTCCCAAAATAAGTGTCTCAACTTTAGTACAACTGTGCATAGAAAAAACGAGGAGGTGCCTTCCTCTCGGCCCCGTGCCCCCCCCCCCCCCCCCCCCCCCCCCCCCCCCGGTCCGCGAGGGCCGGCGGTTGTTTTGCACTGTTTGCATTTGCACACTGACAAATGAATTGCCGGCCAACTGTGGTGCTGGATCCATCTTTATCTTCAAGTAGAGAATCTGGCATGATGGCCATCTCTAACTTGCAAAGTTCTTAAATGCTGGGACTGTTCACTAACCCTCGTTTGAATACCAGTAGCAGTTGGAAGTAGATGTCTGACAGCACACTGAAAAGTACCTGCTTCCCCGTTTCATATTAGTTGTCGCTGATTTAGTTCAACTTTGTACTAAATCAACGACAACTAATATGAAACTGAGGAAGTACTTGATTGTCAAGAGTTTAGTTGTATATCCGGCTTAGCGTTCTTCAAACACAAAATATAAACGAAACCTCAACATATGGAAGCTCGATCAGTGGTCTACCAAGTAGTGTAGCAGTAAGAAAATCGCTCTTTCATCAGATGTGTCTACAAAGTAGAAATACATTTACATCAATTTCAAAATGTATGGATGGGAATATGTCTCTGCATGGGTGGACTGGATTTTCGGTGGCATGGAATAGGTGGTGATGGTGGGTGTTCTAAGTGTTGCTCGATAGCATGTGTTGCACATGCATGGTACCAGTTGTGTGGCTGTACACATGTACGAGTGTGTGATGATAGATGGATCGGCAACTGGTGGCGACACAGGGCGACGTCACCTAGGTGGATCTCTCTGAGTGTAGGGTGTCAAGTTCTAGGGGTGAAATCTCTAGGTATAATCTTCATTGGTTGAACCTGGCAATGTTGCTGTTCACACGACGCTCACTTATTGAATGCATTGCCTGAAGCTTGCTCAAACTTCTCTTCAGGATGAAACCAATGTCCGGCCTTAGTGGTGGGTCCAGTGCCGACGGCGTTCTCGCATCCCTCCTTTCCAGAAGACATCATTGTTGGAGCACTCATCGTGTTACCCTAGGTTGCCATCATTGATGGTTGATGCTGATGTTTGACGCAGTTCTTCCATAGGCCGTCTTATTTCATTTGTAATAATTTAGCTGTGTGAATCATTGATGTCTCCACTAGCTCTTGACTTCGTGTTGGTGAGGCGGATTAACGAGCTGCTTGGCGCATTACTCTCGTGCTCGTTAAGGCTCGACTAATTAAGCTCGGAAAACTTAACAAGCAGAAAACCCTTCTCGGCTCGGTTCGTTTGAGAAGCTTGTTAGACTCGCGAGCTCTCGTTAACATGCATTACCTTATTTTGCTTCAGCTACAAAGTGTTGCGAAATGTGGGATGAGAGTAGGGTGTGATTTTTACGAAGGGATGCCATAGAGGATATGTGTCAGCTGCTACCTCCAATGAAATGGGTTTGGTCAATTAAATTGAATTGGTGGGTTAAGATGCAATGATATACTATCCCTTAAGATAAAAATTATATATTCTGGAGTATAACGAGCTTAACAAGTTACTCATGAAACTTGTTAGTTGGTTGGTTAAGCTCGTTAAGTTTGATGAGCTGAAACCAATGATAGACTATGTTCATTAAAAAGTGAACTACGAGCTTAACTAGTCAAGCTATCGAGCGCTCATTTAACTTGCGAGGTACAAGCTTTTGGTCCAGCCTTAGATGCAAAGACCGGCGTAATTGATATCCTCTTGATATATATTCTCTTTATTAAAAAAATATGGAAATATCTCGCTACCCTGCAATGGACTAGTGATCAACTTGTGATCCCAAGTTTCTAGCAGTCATAGTTTCTATATAACTCGCGAGATACGAGCTTTTGGTGCATCCCTAGATGCATAGACTGATGTAATTGATTTCCTCTTGATTTATATATATTCTTTTTTTATTCAGAGAAATATGGAAACGTATCGCTACCCTGCAATGGATCAGTGTTCAACTTGTGATCCCAAGTTTCTAGCAATCAGATTCAACATACCACTTTGCCAAAAAATAAATAAAAAATACTACCTCTGTATCTAAATAAAATACCTTTTTTTAAACCGAAAAACGCCTTATATTTTGATACGAAGGGAGTAGCTATTAACTTCGAGGATGGAATGACACATTCAGTCAACAAAAGAAGGACAAACACATGCACGCATACGTCCCTGCAGATTAGTACCGATATACAACATATTACTTTTGTTTCCACCTGCATATCTCGATCACTCAAATCGGTTATTGACCTTTCTAGCAGAACCCCGAACTCCCGGACAAATTTCGCATGTCTGTCTGGCTGGCACCTGTTAACAACCACATGTGTTCGGTGGAATAACTGAAATTTTCTTTTGCTCCAAAAGAGTAATGTTTATGATTCAGGACATCTTCCAAGTTCAGGTCCCCGACTGCAGCTAATTGGCCATCTCTATCTAACTTATAAACATCTTAGATGCTGGGACTGTTCACTAACCCCGTTTGAATACCATTAGCAGTTGGAAGTCGACGTGTGACAGCACACTGCATGCACGCGGGACAAAATTCAGGTTGTTAAGCAAAGTGTCTAGCTGTCTAAACATTTCATCTCCACCGTCAGAGGTCTAGGAGAATATGTTGCTACTAGTGGTGTATCAGTGATCAATAGCAGTCAGACTCAACTGACCACTTTGTCAAAATAGAAAAATTAGTTGTTATTGGACGATTAACTGACGGATGGATACATGCAGTCAACAGAAGAAGGTGGTATCTCTACAAAAACATGCATGGTACGTCTCTGCAGATTAGTACACCATGTAGTGTAGTATTTTTTTTGTCTCCATTTGCACATCCCAATCACTCGAAGCCAAATATTGACCTTTCTTGTAAAAATTCTGAACTCCCGGACAAATTTTGCATGGCTGGCATGCTACCTGTTAACAACCACATGTATTGGGTGGAAGAACTATAGTAATGCTAGCTTATGATTCAGGCAAATGCTGCCCATTTCCCATCTCCAACTAATATTCCGAACCATTTGGTGAGCCACGATGATTGTCAGCTATTGTGGTGCCTCGTCTATCACAACCCTAGCCTACTAGCTGCCCAATAGATTTCCCATTGTTCATTGTTGTGTTGCACTACGAATAGCATGCCAACCATACTATATCGATCTCCAACCAAATTAGATGCAGCATCCTACCACTAAAAATTAAACAGTGTCGGTTGTCATGTTACACCAAATGGTAATGTGTCAGCTATATAAACAGGTGTGTGTAGTCATGGTAATGCAGGCCATTGCATAGACTTCTAATCTCAACAGGATTAGTGCCTGCTTGCATACAGAAGAATACTGATGGCAATGGCAATGGCCTCTACTCTGTTGCTCCTGTGCCTAGCGGCGGCCGCCTCGGCGTCGCCGCAGCTTTCACCTATGTTCTACGCGAAGTCGTGCCCCAGGGCGCTGGCAACCATCAAGAGTGCCGTGACCGCCGCCGTGAGGAGTGAGCCCCGCATGGGAGCGTCGCTGCTCCGGCTGCATTTCCACGACTGCTTTGTCCAAGCAAGTCCCTCTCATCATGTCCCTTTACTTACTATAGTACTACAGTTTCTATTGCATACATTACTGCTAATACTTAATTTAGTTGGTCTCCTAGTTCTGGACTGACCAGTTAATCACACTGGCGTCAAAGTCATTACAGTATCAAAAAGCTAATGGAATGGAACACTACATATATAGGAGTATGTAGGAGTACCTAACTATACTCACAAGTTGACTCTAGTCCATGCAGCCATTCTAATTAATCTGACATTTCAACTCTTCTTTCTACAGTGACTTTTCAATTTTTCAGTTCAAATCAACTACTTCACAGAATTAGAATGTACTACTGAATTTATTTTAAACGGAAGTAATTTCTTATGTGCGTGACGATGCATCAGGGCTGCGACGCGTCCGTGCTGCTGAGCGACACGCCAACCTTCACCGGCGAGCAGGGGGCAGCTCCGAACGCCCGGTCCATTCGAGGCATGAACGTCATTGACAACATCAAGGCGCAGGTCGAGGCCGCGTGCAGGCAGACTGTCTCCTGCGCCGACATCCTCGCCGTCGCCGCCCGCGACTCCGTCGTCGCCGTAAGATCGACCCGGAGCCACTGCAGTCAATTTGCTGAACGCACGCCACAGTAAATTAAGTAACTTGGTTATTTACTAATTGCTTGCAGCTGGGAGGGCCTTCGTGGACCGTTCCTCTGGGGAGGAGGGACTCGACGACGGCGAGCCTTTCGCTGGCCAACAGCGACCTGCCTCCGCCGACCTTCGACGTCGCCAACCTCACCGCCAACTTCGCCGCCAAGGGGCTCAGCGTGACCGACATGGTCGCCCTCTCTGGTGCCCACACGATCGGACAATCGCAGTGCCGGTTTTTCAGGGACAGGCTCTACAACGAGACTAACATCGACACGGCCTTCGCAACATCTCTCAAGGCCAACTGCCCCCGGCCTACCGGTTCCGGCGATAGCAGCCTGGCGCCGCTGGACACGGCGACGCCCAACGGGTTCGACAATGCATACTACAGCAACCTGATGTCCCAGAAGGGGCTCCTGCACTCCGACCAGGTGCTGATCAACGACGGACGCACCGCCGGCCTGGTTCGGACGTACTCATCGGCGGCGGCGCGGTTCAACGGGGACTTCACGGCGGCCATGGTGAGGATGGGGAACATCAGCCCGCTCACCGGGGCGCAGGGGCAGATCAGGCTCAGCTGCTCCAGGGTGAACTAAGCTACCGATCTAGAACCCGGGGCGATCAAAGGCGACATAATAAGGCTGTGGAGTTATTGTACTTGTGTTCTGCCATTTCTCGGATCATCATCAAGTGTGGGAAGATGGGGTGTCATGTGATGTATCTCAACTTTCAAGTATTTCCCTTTGCTTAATTATATGCCCAAGTGCACATAACTTTTGTTTCTAAAAAAATACGTTTGTTTCCGACGAATTCTACAAGCTTTTGTCTTCCAGTCCACACAACCATGCGGCTAATCATATGGAAATCATTTCAACGCCTAAGAGCGACTCCAACTCATCCTAAAAAAGACCCAAAAAACTAAATCTCTAGGCATCTATGCCATCCTCAATACCCCTTCAGTTTTCAAAAAAACAGTTTTGCGATAAACCAAAAAAACACCCCCTCCATCCTAATAAGTTGGGAGGTCTTGCTCCCTCCCCGTTCCTAATTCTGAATACAATTTTTAGCAAGAGGAAGTTTCCTTCCCTAAAGCCAGCTCCCGCCACTGACCACATCTCTTGTCACCCCCTCGGCTCCGGCAAGCCGAGCCGTCCCCACCGCCTACATCACCGCCCATTCCTGGCCCTGCAACCGCCTATCTCCGCCTCCAGAGCATCCTCACACCGCCACCAACTCACTATCGGAATCGAACAGTTTGACGAGTGCCGGAAACTTTTCCAAGTGATTTTTGTCGGGCACTCGGTAAAGTCACCAGCCAAAACGGAGTGCCAGGTAAAACACTTGGCAAAGGCGGGACACACGGCAAAGTCATTGCTTTGCCGAGTGTCCCTGCTTTGCCGAGTGTCGAATACTGACGGAGTTCTGGATTAGGGGGTGCTCGGCGTGTCTGTTGTCGGACCTATGGGCCGGACCGAAGACCCCCTAAGCCTGTCAACCGGTGGGCCTCGTTCGTCTGTTCCAAGAAAGCCAAGAAGGAATGATCCGAAGACTTGGCGTGCACCCCAAGGTTTTGAGGTAGTCTCCTGCGTATTTGTCCATAGGTACAACCGACTTATGTGTAACCCTAGGCACCCCCGGTATCTATATAAATCGAGGTGCCAGGGCCGTAGGGGGTAGATTCATTCACATATGATCTAGCAGTAGATCATATGTACTTTGTACCGCATCCACAATCAATACAAGCAAAGCATGACGTAGGGTTTTACCTCTTCGAGAGGGCGTGAACCTGGGTAAACACATGTGTCCCTTGTGTGTTTGTTACCATCACGGCTACCAGATAGGGACCCCTACCCAAGATCTGCCGGATTTAGCTCCGACAAATACACTTGGCAAAGTTTATGACACTCAAAAAAGGGGTGGACATGTGTCCCTGCTTGCCGTGGTTGACTGATTTTCTTCACGTAAAATTTATTCTCTAGTGTTGACAACCCCCCCCCCCCCCCCCCGCCCCTCTGGTGCAAACTTGCAAAATAAGGTGAAATAGGAAGTAGAATGGAGCAATGTGGTTGAATAAGAATAATATACGAGTATTTATCTTATGAAATAGTGATGCAAAATGAACGTATGAAGGTGTATAATGGCTAGCGAGCTATGAACAATGGTAATGGTGGGTGTGTCGTCTCGGCGGCCCCAGTGGTGCTCTAACATGGATATAGAAACTTCAAGCTGAGGTGGAGACCTTGTCTAGAGTTTGCTCGGGCTTGTGGAGGTGACGCCCATGGGCGCCGTATCGTCGTTGAAGGACTCATCGTGACTTCTTTGTGCCCTCCTTGTAGCTTTGGGAGAAACCATACATCCTCTCGAATTGAATGGTGGCAGTCTTTCGGTGTCTTGTCAGTCTTGAAGGCACCCACTAGGTTCCCGGTATAGGTCTGCCAGCTCCACAAGTTCTTGTAGTTGTCCTAATATATTGTGCGTGCATGTGGTTGTTTGTTGTAAGCTGGTTCAAAGGATGGCAATGGGTCGAGTTCTGCATGGGGCGAGCAATATGAAATTCAGGGCATCTTCAACGCTATCTTCTAAAACGGACACGCTATCCGTTCGCGGACCATGTCCAGAATCGCCCACAGACAGGATACGGGAGCCGGTAATCCAACTCTGTCCTTCAAATAGCCATCAAATCCGAACAATAGAGGTGAGCCAGGAGGACCTAAAGAACAAAGCACATGGGTTGTGAGAACATGTGGTCCAACTGATAGTGGGTCAAGTAGATCTCAGCATGGTGTCCAGACTCCCGCAAGTTTGCTTCTGGCTTGGGGGAAGATAGACATACGAAGTGACCCACGGACATTTAGGGGACCATATTGGATGACAAAAAGTCTACATAGCATGCATATGGTTTGGATCTTTACGGGAGCTTTAAGCTACTGCTTTGAAGATGCCCTCGTACTCATATCCACAAAGATATCCACGTGTAAAAAATATGCCCATGCCTGCAACCGATGGATATCCATGCCATCGGATACCCATCAGGTCCTCTCCTCATGTACAAAATTATTTAAATAAAAACACGGGATTGCTAAATCTCAGTCGACTGAAACTTAACGAAGTCTCAGTCGATGTTATATTCGTGGGATCTTATATGGAGATTCGTATAAATTTTTCTTTAATTTTTTCTTTTGTTAATACTATTAATTAAGTCCGAGTTCGACTGAGATCTAGCCACACTCAAATTAAAATACTGAATGCGACAAGGCCAACCAAATTTGGCCCCATACACTCAACTTATTCCTTAATTGTATACTGTGCAGCTCATTCCCGAAAAAGAACCGCCAATTATTCGCAAAAAAAAAAACCCCCAAGCAGGAACTCTTGGACCCAGTCAACAAAACACGAATAGACACGTGCGGCATCCGTATCTGCGGACTAGTAGTCTGCACAGTTCGCTCTACGGCCACTAGCATGTCGTGGTCATTTGATTAATGAAATCAGCTATCAGTCCATGTATATGTACAGAGTTTCGAGCCAATCCCAGCCTGAATGCATGGCTCGGTCTACATGCATTATTATCTTTTCTCGTCTGAATCTATCCACGTCTCTATATTGGCAGTGTCTAGTGGGAAGAACTATTTCTTTTCCTTTGCTCGCGTGCATAAAATGCTTACCTTCTTGACTCAAATATCTTGGATTCAGAGTACCCCAACCCTCTTATCTTGGACTCAAATATCGTGCATAAAATGGAGGAAGAGAGACGAAGGATTTGCACCACCAGCCACTTGCTGCAACCATCAGCACAAATCCCAGCCCATGATCGATGGATAGTGGAATACCACATACATTTTCTGGGACTTATATCACATAGTACATTAAATACTAGCAAAAGTACCAATGCACCACGTAGGTGCACTGCGCGAAGAAGCATGGTCTTGTTTCGCGCTCAATTTGGGGCATATATCTAGCGTGGAACCGCGGCAATTTCACAGCATCGATCAATCATAGACTCATAGTATATGGCCATGTGAAAATAGCACATAGTACATCTCGTTGACCGGCCGTCAGTTAAAATATAAACTGCACATCTGTCTCCAAGCTATATACTCTATCGTAGTAGTAGAACTTAGTCACCTGAGACGTTTGAAGCAACTGTGAATATCCCGTTGATGATTGTGACTTTGTATTATTCTGCAGCTGTTGATTTGACACTTGCCTCCATGCATGCACAAGTTGCACCATAACGGCCCCGCAAAAGAGGAAAAATTTGCACGCCAACGGCAGATGTGGGCACTGGCCAGTGGCCACTACAATCGCCATGTGCAAAATGACCGAGCCTGCGAGCGGCTATATATATCTGCATGGAATGCAGGGCATTGCATCCAGCACACAAGTGTCTCGACCTATCACAATTAAGGGACGTTGCATTTGAGCTAGCTAGCCATGGCCTCTTCGTCTCTGTCAGCCGTGTTGCTCTTGTGCCTGGCCGTGGCGGCGTCGGCGCAGCTGTCGCCGACGTTCTATGACACGACGTGCCCCAACGCTCTGTCCACCATCAAGGCCGCCGTGACGGCCGCCGTGAACAAGGAGAATCGCATGGGCGCGTCGCTGCTCCGGCTGCACTTCCACGACTGCTTCGTCCAAGTAAGCTCTTCAAATACATATCCTGATAGTCGGCACGCACCTGTTTTCATTTCGGTTTTGTTTGATAAACACCAGGGACCAGAGTTAACCGTGCAGGCTGCTTAACTACATGTGCAGGGTTGTGACGCGTCTGTTCTGCTGTCTGGCATGGAACAAAACGCTATCCCCAACGTGATGTCGCTGCGAGGCTTCGAAGTCATCGACAGCATCAAGGCGCAGCTCGAGGGTATATGCAAGCAGACCGTCTCCTGCGCCGACATCCTCACCGTCGCCGCCCGCGACTCCGTCGTCGCCGTAAGACCTTCAACCTCTGTCACGTCGTGATCACCACCAAGTAGACCGGCTAATTAATTTGCTCACCCTGGATATTTTTTCTCTTCTGGTGCACAGTTGGGAGGGCCTTCGTGGACAGTTCCTCTAGGAAGGAGGGACTCCACCAACGCAAACGAAGCGGCGGCGAACAACGAGCTACCTCCCCCATTCTTCGACCTCGTCAACCTCACCCAGTCCTTCGGCGACAAGGGCTTCACCGTGACCGACATGGTCGCCCTCTCCGGCGCCCACACCATCGGGCAGGCGCAGTGCCAGAACTTCCGGGACAGGCTCTACAATGAGACCAACATCAACTCCGGCTTCGCGACGTCGCTCAAGGCCAACTGCCCCCGGCCGACCGGCTCCGGCGACCGCAACCTGGCCAATCTGGACGTGTCGACCCCGTACTCCTTTGACAACGCCTACTACAGCAACCTCAAGTCCCAGAAGGGGCTCCTGCACTCCGACCAGGTGCTCTTCACCGGCACGGGCGGCGGCACCGACAACATCGTCAACAATTTCGCGAGCAACCCAACGGCGTTCAGCAGCGCCTTCGCCTCGGCCATGGTGAAGATGGGGAACCTCAGCCCATTGACTGGCTCTCAGGGCCAGGTCAGGCTCAGCTGCTCCAAGGTGAATTAATCGATGAAAAAATGGTCATATATCTGCAATCAATAAGGCTAGCAACGGCCATTATATATAACATCATGTATTGTGTAGTATATACAATCCATGATGTACTTAGGCACGCTTTCTTGGACCATAAGCTTGTGAAAACAGGCTTATGTGTTATATATGCATGTCAATGGCCCCGTGCAAAGGCATGAAGGCCATGTGGTGCAACTATCAACGAGCAGCTTTTCGTGATGTATAACAAACTTCTACGATATAAATTATTGCCACTTCATCCTTTGACTTTCTAAAAGGCTAATATGCACTATATTGTGAATCGGAGGGTGTATGACTTAGGTCAAATTTGCTGTCAAAGTTTGACCCAAAATACAAGATGGCCCTTTAAACTGAAACGGATAAAGTACATGCTACCTTATCTCAAGGTACACATGCTACCAAAAGTATTAAACACACCATCAAAGTACTCATACATCCCATAATAATGTAGTGCAAATACATTACTTCCTCCGTCACAGTTTACACGACGTCGTTGGAAAAATCTCTGGGACCAAGGTGGTTAGTGATTGGCTATACCACGTACTGAAAAATAGCATCGGTTGTTAACTACGGCGCCTAATTAGCGGAGAAATTAATGCGCAGTGTGCCCCACAGCCAGTAAACGAGCAGTCCTATCCCATGCAGTGGTGCATGCAGCTTTTCCACCCGCGTACACACCTGCGAAGCAATTAAGCACTGCGGAGTACAACGCCCTAATTAATTGGGCATTAACTCAAATGCGCCTAATCTCCACACGGTGGTGGAAATGCATGAAAATGAAACCACGCCCAGTAAACTATGACGGAGGGAGTATAAAAAAGTATCGAAGCCATACGAAGATGCTATGGTGTTTTCTTAAAAAAAGCATCGGTCTTGAGGAGCTTCCAAAAGATTCAGAGGATGCCGTGGATGCCAAATATTCAAAAGTTGTAATGTTTAGACATGTGTTTGATCATCTGGATAGTGACCGCGCCGTTGTTGCAGCGCCGCACCTCCAGGCCAGTGAACACAACAGACTCATCTTCGATATTTTCTTACACATATTTGATTTTCAAGGTCTTATACTCATCTTTGATATTTTCTTCCACATATTTGGTTTTCAAGGTCTTGAGGAAGGAGACGACGCAGAACTTACCTGAGCCAAGGTTAACGAGCTGGCGCATGTATGGAGTCTCATCAAGCAGGTGGAGGTAATCCCAAGTACTCCCTCTGTAAAGAAATATAAGTTTGCTCGGAGCTGGTCGATCTTATATTTCTTCCAGAAGGAGTACACAGCAAATCAGGCGGCAACTCAAAATCCATGGCAGGAAGGTCAAGATCACACAAACTGTGGGGGCTGCTGCTACTAGGAGAGAGAGATAGAACAAAAGCTTGAGCTCAGGGACATACTCTCCGGATTCATAGGCAGTGGCGGAGCTAGCATTTGAGAGCAGGGTGGTCCGCCTTCAATTTTTTTTCTTGATAAGAAATATGTCATGTGAACGTTCTAGCTAATTACCAATATTACATAGAAATAGATCAATATGGTCTTACAAACACAGTAAAATTCTCAATTAAGTCTAAATTTTGCATACCTACATAGTACATATTACATGGACCGTAGTACATACCTTGAGATACTATTCAATAAATTCTGCAATAAACATTATTTTCTATCAATAAAGCTATTTGGGGCAGATGATATGCAAAATTATGCATTTGTTTGTTCATCTACTGAATAGCATAGCACAGCAAAAAAGAAAACTAAATCAGAAATTGGGTGTTTGATACCTTAAATCGGGCTGCTTGCTTAGCTGCTGCCGCCGACTATGGCACTGGGTGGCCGCCGCCGGCATTTGCAGGGGCGTCAGGCAGCCGGAGAAGCAAGAGCGCATACGCGCAGTGCAGGGCAGGGGCGGGATCACGGGAAGGAGAGGCGGGATCCTCCTCGGCGGCTGGGATCCGGCCGGCGAGGGCGGCGAGCCGGCTATGGCGAGGGCATCGGGAGTCGGGACGAGGCAGCTGGAGGGGTTCTGCTCGATGCAGCCAGCTCGATGACGAGGGCTGGAGGGCTGCTGCGTTCGTTCTGGGTCAACAGGTAGGTGTTATTGGGCCGTTCTTTTTCTCTGGCCCATTTAGAGATCCATAGGTATATAGGCTTGGGTGGGCCGCGGCCCACCCTGGCCACCCTGTAGCTCCGCCCCTGTTCATAGGTACTGCATACAACATACAAAACACAAGTGGTGGTAACTACCACTGGTGGTAAATAAAATTTGTATATGCGTCGTGTTCTTTGTGATCTTAGTGTAAATCTGATATACTTTTTAGCATCTAAATGGCAGTTTTGTTTCAGAATCTCGCTTGTTGGCGGGTGTGCGCTCGGGACGTGATGACCGCGTGTTTGTTAGAAGTTTAATGCATCCACTGAGTGCTCTCAGACCTCTAACATGATGGGAATTGAGTTTCAGTCTGCGTTTCGTGGACATTTTGTGGTTATTTCTCACGGATTTGATTTGAGTTGTGTTCTTCGTCCGCGGGAGTGGTTGCATCCGCTTCTGTCGATTTTGTTGTTTTTCTGTGAAAATCGGCGGCGGATTTGCATATTTTAGTGAAATTGAAGCCTTCCTACGTTGTTAATTTCAGTCGGGCAGGTCTATACACTTCGAATTCGGGCGATTGGATCTAGTTCCGCCCGCCGCGATTGCACGGAAGGTTCTTCGAAGGACAGAGTGGTGGCGCATCATTTTTGTTTTGAACAGGGATTGACAAAGTTTTTGAAATGTCGGCGGATGTGTTTTAAGAAGACGCAAAAGATTGTATGTTTCAAACGAATTCGATCATGGCTAATATTTGGATAAGTCACGGTCTGATGTAGAAGCTGGACTTCTATATCATTTATACTTGAACTTATGCTTTTTGCTCACATTGTAAGGTAATGGCGCATTGTGCTCTTTTTTCTTCGTTTGTTTTTTCGTAATTTTTATTCATGAATTGGTTTTGATTTTTTGACTTTGTCCTGTGAGCAATCGTGGAATTGGCCCATAGATACACGCATCTTTTTTTTCTAACATATTTTCATACTTCTAACAGTAGTAGAACTTCAGTAGGTATGTATCGTGAACTTACATATTATTTTTAGCGTGTGGACAGCTATAGTATTATGGCTTTTTATTTAACATGTTCATCTGAGGTTTTCAAAACTTCGAACTTTTGTGTCTTTACAATTTGAACTTCTTTATTTAAATTTTGATTTTTTTTTGGATTTAAACATTTTAATCATCGAATTTATATTTAAAAAAACTTAGAACTTCATTATTTAAAAATTCTCTATATTTTTTTAATTCGACCCATATTTTTTTAATAGACGTCCAATTTTTAAATTATTTTAATTTTGAAGTTTTTTTTGTTAAATATCTGTCCTTCCCTTTTATTTAATTTTTAACTTCTAACTTCTCTATTTTGTTTTGAAACTAGTAAACCGTTTTTTTGTAAATTTATTTTATGACCTTCTCTCATTTTTCCTTTCGCATTGCACTATGTTTTTGTAATTACCATTGAACTTCTCTAATATTTAAATCTGAACTGCGCCTGTCAACCAAGCGGAGCAGGCGACGACGCGGCGTGCCGCGTCATCGCATGCGGAGGCGAGTCCGTCACATCCGTGGCCCCACTATCTATCTTAGGGGTGTGGCTCTGGGGTGCGTGCGTGGAGGGTGGAAACAGAATAACCGCATTGCGCCTGTCAACCAATCGCACTGCCGCGTTAGCGCGAGGCCGAGCCGGGGGGAGGGGGGGTCGGGACCCCCTTTACCCTCCCCCGGCGAGGCCGAGCCAGGAACGAGCCGGAGCAGGCCGCGTCGTCGCATGCGGAGGCGAGTCCGTCACATTCGTGACCCCACTATCTATCTTAGGGGTGTGGCTCTGGGGTGTGTGCGTGGAGAGGGGTGGAAACAGAATAAACGCATTGTGCCTGTCAACCAAGCGCACTGCCGCATTAGCGCGAGGCCGAGCCGGGGGAGGGGAGGGGGCCAGGAACGAGCCGGAGCAGGAGACGACGCGACACGCCGCGTCGTCGCATGCGGAGGCGAGTCTGTCACATCTGTGACCCCACTATCTATCTTAGGGGTGTGGCTCTGGGGTGCGTGCATGGGGGGGGGGGTGGAAACAGAATAACCGCATTGCGCCTGTCAACTAAGCGCACTGCCGCGTTAGCGCGAGGCCGAACCGGGGGGGAGGGGGGTCGGGACCCCCCTCCCCTCCTCCGGCGAGGCCGAGCCAGGAACGAGCCGGAGTAGGCGACGACGCGGCGTCGCATGCGGAGGCGAGTCCATCACATCCGTGACCCCACTATCTAAATTGTTTTCTATTGAAAGTTGGACTTAGCGTGTCGGTGAATTCGAACTTCTCTTTTGTTTCTAAGTTAGGGTATTTAGTTATAGATGGACTTCCTTTGTTTGTGTATTTGAACTTCTTTTGTTTCTAAATGTTTTTCTTTTGTTATTTGTTTCTAAGGGTTGCCAACAGTTGTATTTTGACTCTTTCTTTGTTGGTCTGTTTTTTGAATTTTATTTGATTGTTCCTGTGTGTGAGTCATTGCGATGCTGAGGAAAGAACGGGTTGGAGCAGATGAATTTTATTGCGATGCATGTGGATGTAAGTGTAAGGTTTTTTTAATTTGTTTTTGTTGTGTGTATTTATTATTTTTACTTTTTCATTGTATCTTTTAGTAGTACATAGATAATCTTTTTAGATTTATTAAAATGGTCCTTTTTCTCCGTGACGTTTGTGACATTAAATACTTGTATAGAGTGTTATTTAATCTTTTTTTATGACATGCATCATTTATATTTGTTTTTATTTACTTTATTGAGTGTTGAAATGCTGCATTTATATTTTAGTGGTGTTGAAATGGTGCATTTATTCTGTAGTGGAGGGACTTATCTGCATTTATTCGGCGTCGCCCCCCCACCCTGTCAGAAATCCTCCCCTGCCTCACGCTCCCTCTCTCTCTCTCTCTCTCTCTCTCTCTCTCTCTCGTATTCCTCACGCTCGCTCCCGTCTCCCTCCTGCCCTCCGGATTCATCGCCACTATCTCCTACTGCGAGTGGGTTGAGCAACCGGCGCCGCATCCCCTATTATTTCTGTCGCACGCCCCGCGCTCCCTCCCGTGGCGCTCTTTTCTGCCTGAAATCAAAGCCGCAACCGCCTGTGTGCTAGGAGCTGCTCCTGGCATCGTGGGGAGGAAGAACCGTCGCGGCGTCGTGCATCAGGGCCGTCTAGATAGGTACAAACTGCTGCCTCCCTCTAGCGCCCGCTCTTATTATTCGCCAGATCTAGGCAGTGTCTCGTGTGCGCTCTGTTTCTTGTCTGCGCTCTCACATCCACCTTCCCCCTTTCTTCTGATGCTTGCATCCAAGGGTAGGTAGGGTTCTTCTAGAGGATGCGTAGATGCTTTGATTTCGTCTCGTTGTGCAAGTTTTTTGCTTTAGTCTTCTATGGATTGCATTTCCCGTGGGTCTGTTTGTTGTATTCATGGCCATGTAGCTAGTGGTTCCTGCGATTTAGTTGTTAAATTCTAGGGTTCTCTCCTTGTTTAAGTTGATTTTCTACTGTGGTTTGTTTGTAGATGCATCTTCTTCTGGTATATGTTTCTTATGTATTTTTTTCTTCTGTTTTTTGTGTTTTTTTGGTGGATCTAGGGTTTCGACCATCCTGCATCAAGGAGGGGTGTTCTGATGGCTTCAGGCCCTTCATCAGGTGATACTGTGTTCTTTTTCTGTTATTTACTTTGAAGTTGTATCATAGTGCATATGCATCATTTATTTGTTTTAATGGCTTCATTTCATATAAATCAGGAACTTTACTGATTGTCTGTGTTTGTAGTTGTATTTCTGTTTCTTTTATTTTTGTATGTATATGCATCTTGTCTTATAAATAGGAGTTTACTTTTATACGATTGCCCTGATCTTCACTTGTTTGTCATGTTGAACTGACCATGTTTGACAGTGTGAACTTCTTATATAGTTGATATGTCTGCATTTTACTTTGTAGTTGAAGTTAGCAGTGTTTGTCTTAGTGAATTTTTGATGTATTACTAATGAACTATCTCATCAAGTGTGTTTGGACTTCCCAATGTTTTAGTTTTAGTGTATAACTTTGTATTTGTGTTATCATTTTCATGGTAATGAAAAGTAGTTGGGCTTTCTGGTTGTACATTGTTGAACTTGTGGCTATTCAATGACATAGATTGTTTTGCTCATGCTTTATTTGTTTATGTAGTACTGCCTTGGTCATAAAGTTGAACTTCTGGTTTATTTATTTATTTATCGTGAAATTTAATTGAACTTCTGGTTGTGCATTGTTTTACTGCTTTGTTAGTTTTTGTTGAACTTCTGGCTATTCATTGTTATGGATTGTTTCTCTGATGCTCCATCTTGTTTATGTAGTACTGCCTTTGGTCTACATTGTTTTATAATTTTGTATATATATTAGGCTTTGTGTTTTTATTTCTAAGGCCATTTCTTTGTATTGAATTAAAACTCAGCTACCTTTTTTCCTTTTTGTAGTTGGTGATGACATTAATAATTCTGAAAAAACTGCCTGTGATCAAGATGGGGGTTCAGAAGTTAATGTTGATGTTCCAAAGTCTGATGCAACTAAATCTCCTGTCCCTTTGAGTTTAGTTGTTGAGGTTGCTTGCAGTTTTGAGAAAAATTTAAATCTCAGAGACTTGCGTCTGCAGCTCTTGCTTCACCTAGTATGTGCAACTCCTTTTTATTTTTTTAATTCTAGAGCCATGTTTTTGAACTTGTTCCTATCATGTGTTTTGTATTTTGTTCTTGACTCTTTTCCTTTGTTTTGTTTTTGTGTTTTTGCAGATGCAACCAGTGAAGAAGCTGTTAATACCATCAATGATGTTCTATCTGACTTGGGTGGGGCTGAGAAGGCTGCTGAGGCTGAGCAGGTGGCTCCATCAGCTGAAGATTGTGATTCCATTCCGGAGCCTTTGTGCTCTCTTCAGTTGTCAGAGACGCAGTCCCAATCCATTGATGGCACTGAACCTGTCACACAAGTTGAGGATGTGCCCGTGCAGCTTCTTTTAGAGGATGAACGCAAGAGGAAAAAGCTAGCAGATTATGAGAGGAAGAAGGCGGCCCGCCTACAGAAAGGTTCTAATGTTTCTGAATCTGGTGATCTTGCTGAGCCCACACCTGAGCTTGTGTCCGGTGCTGAAGAAGACGTGGCGCGTGCTACTGATAACTTGGTAGTCCCTGCGAAGAAGAAAATCAAGCGGACCGTAATGAAGAAGCATCGTCTAGGTGATGTTACTCCGCGCAGGAGCCCATGTGTTTCTAAGGTTGCTGAACTTCCTGAAGTTGATCCCCAAGCTGCTGGTGGTACCCCACGCCGTAGTCCTTGTGTTCTTGGCAAGCACATATCGTCTTCGCTTGGTTCTGTTCTATCTGGGAAGGGCAAGAAATGCGGCGTTAAGCGCAAGGGTGGGCCGGCAAAGGTTAACAAGGGTTGTAAGAAGCGTTCTCGTGCTGATGCAGATGACAAGGATGATGTTGATTTTGACGCTGATGATGAGAATGTTGATGATGATGCTGTTGATTAGGTATAAATCTTTTATATTTATTGTTGTTTTTTGTTCCTTATGTTAGTTTTTTTTATTTTCTTAGTTGTTTTGTTTGCATGCTCTATATTTGTGTATGTAGTACTGCCATGTTCTACATTTGTTGAACTACTGGTATATTATTGTTAACATGAAAAAACAGTTGAACTTCTGGTTATACATGGTTGAACTGCCTTGTTCTACATTTGTTGAACTACTGGTATATTATTGTTAACATGAAAAAACAGTTGAACTTCTGGTTATACATGGTTGAACTACCTTGTTCTACATTTGTTGAACTATTGGTATATTATTGTTAACATGAAAAAACAGTTGAACTTCTAGTTATACATGGTTGAACTGCCTTGTTCTACATTTGTTGAACTACTGGTATATTATTGTTAACATGAAAAAACAGTTGAACTTCTGGTTATACATGGTTGAACTGCCTCGTTCTACATTTGTTGAACTACTAGTATATACATTGCTATACTTTTTTTTTGCCTTGCTCTATTTGTTTATGTAGTTCTTCCTTGTTCAACATTGCTGAACTTCTGGTTTATTTTCATTAACACATTGTTCTGCCATGGTTTCTTCTATTGCATTTTTTGTAGTATGAGCTTGTGAAGAGGCCTGTGAGGAGGAAAAGAGGAGGCAAAGCACTGTAAGGAGCTGCTCAAGGAGAAGAGGATGCAAAACGTTTTAACAAGACGGTTCGCTGCTCACTGAAAGAGGTGAAGGTGTGCGCAAAATTGCTACAGCCTAGGCACAAGGAGAGGGTTGTCAAGTCTGGTTTTGGTTGTGTTTTTAATTTGAAGATTGATTCGAACATTTCTCGTCCTTTGATGGGCCACATCTACACCAAGATTGACCCTTCAACTATGATTCTAGACATGGGCCAGCCAAATAAGTATTTGCGTATTACAAGTGATGCTGTTCACCTTGTTTTTGGTTTCCCTCAAGGTGATCGTACCCCTCCTAGGCCCTAAGAGGATGGATTCGATGACGCTGTTATGAGGCTGAAGGCCAAACTTGGCTATAAGAGGAGTGATGATATCAAGACAAAGGATCTGCGGAAGATCCTCGAGGATCTTGTGAAGGATGACAAGAAAGATGATCTGGCTCTGCAGGTGTTTTACCTGATTCTTTTCATGAAGGTTGTTATTCCTGGTACGTCTACACGGGTTTCCAGGGAGGCAGCAATGGCTGAGAATCTTGTTTCTGAAGATATGGCAAATATGGACTATTGCCAGTTGCTAGTTGATGATCTTAGAAAGGCTGTAATTAGGTATCAAGAAGGGACTTGCAGGGGAAAAGCTGTTACAGGCTATGGCATTGCGCCGCTTCTTATGTATCTGGACTGCCTTATCCTTGGCAAGAAGCCTGTTGTTGATTTGAGAACTCCTCGCATCAATTTCATGGACCAGGCCAAGCTATCTAAGCTTGCTGCTGCTGACTTGGTTAAGAAGGGTGATGGTGACCCAGCCAACTGGGTTTTTGGGAATCTGCCTGTGAGTCTTATTATGCATTATTCTTTCCTGTATAGTATAACTTGAACTTCTGATATTATCTTCACTTTTGTTTCTTGTCCCTTCATTATTTTTTGACATGTTTGACTTTAATTTGCGTGTAGTGGAAGACACAGGCTGAGGTTGTGTTCTTTAGGCATATTGAACGACCTGTTCTTACTATGCCGCGTGCCACCGGTCTTGGCAGTGAAGCTGCCCCCAGAATTGAATGCTCACAGGATGTGAACACTGGTGCTCCCCCTGAAGTACCTGGATGTTCTTCTGCCCATATGAATGCTGCAGCTGGCATTTCTTCAGAGTCCGCGAAGGGTTTTTTCGATGCTGCCAGTGTTTCCCTTGGTAGGATCGATGGTCTTTTGAGCACTGTTTGTGGGGATATTGCCCGTGTTCCGACGATGGTTGAGCGTCTTAGTTGTGTCGATGGGATTCTTCCACCCGGTCATGGTTTTGATGCGGAGTCTTCGAAGGAGGCTTTGTCAATTGAAGCTGAAATTCTTGCTGAGATTCGTCAGAGCACGGTCCACCTCCATACTAGCTTTGGATTGTTCAAGAAAATGCAGGGTGCTCGTTGCATGCCTTTTGAAGATGAGGCTAGTGTTGTCATCAGACAGATTGAAAGGCATGATTCTGTTGATTTGGGTCATGCCGGAGGCAATGAGGAGCGTGCTGAAGAGGTTTGTTTTCTTGTTTTTGATAGTTCCTTGAATTAATGTTTAGTGTTAGTGTTAAGTTTTTAGTGTTTTTAATAGGTGACCTTCTTGTTTTCATGTCTTTGAACTTCTTTTTTCAGTATTAGTGTTAATAGCTGACCTTCTTTGTTTACAGTATCTGAACTTCTTTCTTGATATGTTAGTGTTAATAGCTGACCTTCTATATTTATTCCATGATATGTTTGTGGTCAAATCTGACCTTCTTTATTTACAGTATGTGAACTTCTTGTTGAGTGTTAATGTTCACAGTTGACCTTCTATGTTTACTGTCTTTGGACTTCCTTCATATGTCAGTGGTCAAAGCTGACGTTCTTTATTTAGTGAATCTGAACTTCTTCTAATTACACATTGTTCTACGTTGTCTTCTAGTCTTTTTATTTTTATGTTTTGTATGATTTTTGTAGGCTGTTGTTGAAGGTGTTAGAGACGATATTATTTTACCTGAAAGTGCAACTGTTCCTCTGCATGAATCTTCTCCTGCAAGTGATTTCGTTGTGGCTGGGGTTCATGGCAATGTTTCTAAGGTAGTATCTTTCTTGTCCATTTGTTTCCTTTTTCTTTTACTTCATGTTTTTTTGCTATGTGCCCATTTTTATTGAGTTTTGTTGTTGTTGTTGCAGTTTGCAGATGTTAATGTTGCTTCAGAAAAGCTTTCAAATAAAGATGTATCAGGCATTGGCTGCTCCGATGGGCTGGATCGAACTGAACATCATTCGTCCATTGGTGATGGGGTTTTTGATGCTGAGCAGGGCAAGTCAGCTGAAGGTGATACCATCATTAATGCGAGCAGTTCTGAGAAAGATTCCATCGAGGCAACTGTTGAGGCTAGTAGCGCTCATGCAGGACCGGCGAAGTCTCTTGCAGCAGAGCCATCAGTTGTTGTTTCAGATTCTCCAGCTACTACTGGTGTACGTGAAGATGATATTGTAATATCTACTGGAGATGGCGATGATTCAGAAACTGAAACTGATAGTTTGGAAAAGGAGGAGGATCTGTCCAGTTCTGCTATTGGTTTAGGCAAGAATCCATAAAAGAGAAGAGCATGCTTCTCTCTTCTTTCCCCATCCCCATGCCTTTTGTTTTTGTTTTGCCTCTTGATATCCCTATGTACTGTCTGTGTGCTACAAGTTGAACTTCTGGTTTGTCCTAAAATTTGAAATGTGTCATGTGAATGTAAATAAAGTGAAGTGCAGTTGTTTTTATGTGGGGGAAGGTGTGTATTGCATGGGTTGTGATGTTTGTAATCTTGTGGGTTATCTTTGATGTAGCAGCTGAATGTGTTTGTGTTGTTTGTAGCTCCTGTCATGATCTATGTCTTTGAAACTGATTTTTGTTAGTTGTGTGCATGGCAATATCTTCATTTTCAGGTAACACTTGTGTCTATGTGTTGTATGGTTTTTCCCATATCGGAAAATCGTTTATATATATTTTTGTGTTTTGTGTTTTATACCCAACCCTTCTTCTTAAATCCTGTGTATATGCAACCATTATTCCGGTGTATATTCAACCCTTCTTTCTTGTATATATTTATGTATGTTTTGTATCTTACTCTTATTCTATTTTTTTCTCATCAGATAGTGAAGTTGTTGTCGTTAAAAAGAAGGTTGATGACTTTTATTTCAGTGTAACTAGGCTTAAGAATGATTGTTCTAAGAGGTGAGTCCAATCAGACTTTCTGTGCATCTAACTTTTTTGAACTGCCTGTGGTGTTGTAGCTGAACTTTTTGACTACTTTGGTTGTTACTATGTAGTAGTCATTAAAAAACATGTAGACTATAAGGGAATCTGCATAGTTCAGTTAATCCACATTTCATGTTGTTATTTCTTTTTTAGATCAAAGGTTATGTTCCAAAACAATGAGTGTGAAGCTACTGTTGAAGATGTCGCATCGTCTTTTGCTCCTCGCGGGATGCTTCAATCTAATGTCGCTGAGGTCGCCCTTTATTGTCTACGTTCAAAATACCAGGGGTCAGACAAGCTTATTCTGGCGTATTGGGTTTGTGTAAGTCAACCTTATACCTTTTTGTTTTCTGTTGTTCCTTTCCAAATTACTTTAATGTTGTTGGTCTTGTTATATTTAAGGTATGCTTTTTATTGCCCCCTATGTTTTATTTCACTGTTATCTGAATATTAGGACAAGATTCTGAGAGGACAGTTTGATACCCGTGTGAGGAAGTTTTTTAATGTCACTGGTCCTGATAGCATGGATGCCCATGATTCTGTAAGCAATTTTTGTACTTTGTCTCTATGTTTTTGTTTGCACTTTGAAACTTCTCTCTTTAGTACTGTTTATTTGTGTTATAATTGTGTGTGCATCTGTTTGATTGGTTGCCTCAGGTTATCTTCCCTACGTTTGACCCACCTACAATTCCTCGTCACATGGGTGGTGTTGGACATTGGGTTGCTATTTTTCTTGACTTGAAGAATCAAAGGTTTCAGCTTCTTGACTCCTACTATGGACCAACTGATGAATGTGCTGTGCGTCTTTTTTGAAAAATGACTGATAACATCAAGAAGCTTTGGAGCGATGCCAGCAATGACAGGGAGACACCCTTCAGTCCTCTTTCTATTGACCACTTCCCATTGGATTGGATTGATGTCCCCCAACAGAATAACAAGTATGAATGGCAGATTCTTTCTATTAACTTTTTGTTTATATCTATGAGTGTGTAAGCTGCACCGTTTTGCTATGCGTTGGCTTTCTTTTGTTTTTACAATGTTTTCTTTGTTGATTGCAGTGTCGACTGCGGGTTCTACATGCTTACGAATGTTAATTCGTTTCATGAAGGGGTTCTGATTAACTATTCCCATGAGAATACCTTGGATATCAGGAAGACATGGTTGTATTCAATTGCTTCTTCTAACTTGTTTGAAACAGATTTCATGGATCTGTTTGGCTACTATACATGTATGTCTTGAACCTTCCAGATTTGGCTTTTTTACATCTTTTCACTTACCGTGTGCTCATACATTGTCTTTTATTTTCTTGTATATTTCTTTTACTGTAGTTGTTGCATGTAAGTACTTCCTTGAACTGTACCTGACATTGTACATGAACTTCAATGATAAAACATTTTTATGTTGTCGTAGCTGAACTTGAATGCTTTTCATGTCACCTTTTTTTTTTCTTGAACTGAATCTTGTGTTGCACCTGAACTTCAATGGTTTTTAATGTAACAGTATGTTCTAACTGAAGTTTTTCGTCTTTTTGAATGAGCTTCTTGTCATCTATTTATCTTGAACTGCAGCTTGTGTTGTACCTGAACTTCAGTTGTTTTTTATGGTCTATCTTTGACAGTGGAGGAGTTGGAATTGAATGATCATCATTACGCATTCCTTGGGACACAGAATTACCAGCCTAGGGAAGAATTGATGAGTCCAGGGCATGATGAGAGTGCTCGAATCCAGGTTACTTCCAAGCAGCCTGTCGGTATTGGTGTGTCTAAGGCCTCAGAGAGTGCCGCTCCAAAGACCCCTTACACTGGGAAGGTGGGTGCATTCCAAACTGAAGAGATTTCATCCGATGATGATTTCGAGAGGATTGCTGGGATGAGGAAGAGTAAATCTGCTGCTGCTATTGTCGTTGGGAGAGGTGGCAAGAATGCTGTCATGACCAGGAGGAATCCATCACTTGAGTCTGGAAATATCACTTCCTCTAAGAGGGCAGCAAAATTACCTATGAAGTGGCGTTCTCCGGTTCGTCCACTACATAAATACAGATACCCACACCTATCCGAGGCCTGGAAGTTGAAAGAGTTTGTACTTGGTGAATATGGCATGAAGAATCATTTGGAGTGAGTTTTCTTTTTTGTTTGCTGCCTGCTGTGCTCTTATGTGAACTTCTATTATAATTATGTCTGAACTTCTCGTATTTTTTCCATGTTTTCTTTTCTTATCTAGTTGTGCTTCTAATGTTTCCCACCCTTTTATGTGCAGCACAACCTACTGCCTGTTTACTCTCCCTGGAAATGTGATTGAACTCACTGGACGTGTCATTCATACTCTTTTCGGTCTAGGGGAGCAAATGGAAGGAGACATAATGGACTTTCTTATAAACCAGTGGAAGGATAACACGGAGACTTCGGAAATTTTCTCTGCTGCGAACAGGATTGTTCTGAGTCCCTACTTTATACATGTTTTTGTACATATCATCCTATCACCCTATTATTTTTGCGCTTGTTTTGAGAAGTGGTATTTGTGAGGTCTTTTTATTTGTCTTGATATTATGTTCATATTTTTTTGTTGTTTGTTTATTTCTAATGCAGTACTGCCTGGATTATGATGTGTTGTCTTCATCAATTCCCAAATTCGATGCAAAAAAAGCGGCGGGCTTGCTTCGAATGTTTGTTCGTGAGGGAGAGGACCTTCTTAACGCAAAGCTGGTTAGTTTTTTATAACTCTTGCTTTTTCCTATGTATGCCCTATTCTGAGTTTCTTTATAACTCTTGCTGGTTAGTTTTCATCTGTGTAGTTCACTACCTATGGTTTATAGTTTTTGCTCACCATCTTTTGTAATCTTTGCAGGGTTTTATGCCATTTTTCAAGCCCATTGATAATGTAGTGCACTACAGTGTGTATGTGCTGAACAAATATCGTGGGAGCATTGACATCCTTGATTCACTTCCTTACTCTAAGAAGGGGACTTCACGAACCCGATTCCACGAAGACTGCGCAAATATCGTGAGTTTCCTTTTGCTGCCTACCTTTTGGCAGACATTTTATATTCTGTTGCTAATACAGGATGATGGTTGTCCTTGAACTGAGCATCATTTGATAGTTGAACTTCTGAACTGCTTTAATTGGATTTTACGCAAGTCTCAGGATATGTACCTGATGTTAGCTATTTTTTGTTTAATATGTTTTTGATTTAGTTTTCATGTCATGCCTGGCAGTTCAAGAGATTTGTTGGGTTGCTCGAGGAGGTGGACGACTAGGCTGAGTACAAGGCGAGCAAGCAGCCAAACTAGGTGACTATTGCAAAGAGGCCGACTTTTGTTGAAGTCCCAAAGCAAGGTGCTAATGACTGTGGTTTCTTCTGCATCAAGTTCTGCTCTACATATGAAGGCGATGACCTTATCGAAGATTATGCTGACCTAGATGTATGTGTTGTTCTTATATTTGTCATCATCTTTTCAATGTCCTGGATAATTTGCCATTATGTTCTTATTTTTTTCCTTACTATTCTTTTGATTCTTCATTCCTTTGTCTGCAGGCTGCTGTAGAGGAGTGGAAGGCCGAGTACATGCATACTCTAGTCTTCAGCCCGAAGAATGAAATTCTGCGTGGAGAGCTTCCAGATGAGATCCAGTCTTTGGCGCCGTAAATTCTGCCTGTAGAAACATTGGTTTGGTATAGATTTGGGTTCGTATAGATTTGGTTTGGAAATGATTGGAACAATTTTATTTATCGAATGAGCTATTAAAGATTGGTTTAGTAATTTGTATATTTATAGTTGGAAGGATGTTATGTGATTGAGGACAAATGTATTTGGAATTAAAAATGTTTGGTGTGTGATAATCAATATATTTGTATGGCTTCAGTATTTTCTCCACACAGTCTAGTGGTTCCTTTATGCACCTGTACATGTTCCTGAACTTCTGCCTGTTGTCTGCCTGAACTGCCGCTTTCAACCAGTTTGCTTTTTGCTCCACACAGTCCAGTGATTCCTTTATGCACCTGTGCATGTTCCTGAACTTCTGCATGTGGATTACCAGAACTACTGCTTTCAACTAGTGGGCTTTTTGCTCCACATAGTCCAGTGGATCCTTTATGCACCTGTGCATGTTCCTGAACTTCTGCCTGTGGATTACCTGAACTGCCGCTTTCAACGCAAAATGTAGCTACTTCCACGCAAGTTCTATGTTCTGTGCAATACTTGAACTACATAAATTTTTGAAGTAGAACTTCAACTCACTGTATGGTTCTGGGTGAACTTCTCCATGTATCCAAAAAGAACTTCTTCATGTACTCACTATACTTTTTTTTTCTGGTCCTGTTTTACTCTTTTTATGTAATATAGCACAGACATACTGTTGAATAGTTCAATAATGAAAAAGACATAATATGTACTAATATGACATAAGATTAATTGATTGTGACATGATATAAGATTTATGTCCTAACGTACATGATGATTCTTTCGGCATTGTCTAATTGTTCATGAGCCTTGCGCTCCTCCTAGGCTTTGCTGCTTGCGGTATTTGTTTTTCATCCACCTCTTCCTCTTCCTCTTCGTCTTCTTCTTCTTTGATGAGGTCTTCGCTTTCCTCTTCCTCATCTTCAACGTCGTCTTCATAGTCTTGCTCATCTTCATCTTCCAACACTTCCTTTCTGCTGGCTTTTTGTTTTGTTTTCCCTTTCTTTTCTGGCTTCTGACTCCTCTTTTCAGCTTCCTCCTTGCGCTTCGGACATGTTCGTGCATTGTGTGGAGCATATTCCTTGCATTTGCTACAAAGCCTACTGCTAGCTTTCTCTGGGTGTGGTCCCTTGTTATCCTTTTGAAGTTTGGGTTGCTTCACCTCCTCGGCATCTTTTCTTTCTAGAAGTGTTGGACAAGTCAGCTTGTTGTGTCCTGCAACCAGTTTGCATACACTGCATTGCCTTTGTCCAAGTGGCACTCCATTCTTATCCAGCTTGACCACTCTTTCTGCAGGTGGTGCCTTTATTTGAGCTCTATGTTCACTTTTCTTTGCTGCAGATTGTTTCTTTCTACCCTTTGTTTCAGAGTACAACGGCAGTTTCATCATTCCTTGCTACTGGTGTTGTTGTGTATTCTGCTGCTGGAAATGAACCACACCCTCCTGATAGTGAGTGGCTTGAGCAGCGGTTTGGAGCATTTCAGCTTCATAATAAGCAAGGTCGTCAGCTATTTCAGCATCCTCTTCAGCCATTCTTTCGTCAACATCTGTTTGATTTGCTGAATGTATTGCGTCAAGTTCTTGTACAAGCCTTTTGAGAACATAGAACAGTCTGTCGTATTGTTGGTCACATCTCATTGCTTTCTTGTTAACTGTCAAATTTAGCTGCAGCAGGATGTCTTTCTTGGAGATTTTTGAGCTGCCATCCGACGCTATTGTGTTGTAGTCCCTTGTATCAAATGTGGGGTGCGATTTAGAGTCTTTGTGTACCGTTTCAGGATATATTTGTCCGGAAATTTGTCAGTCCTCAGGTAGTCCAGAATGTTCATTATGTGAAGGCAGAACAGACTTGCAGTGAGATAAATGCACAATTCATTGTTTGTGAGCCAGCAACGAGTTTCATATAGTGATATCATAGTAGTAGTTTAGCTATTTATTTATTTATTTATTTATTTTTTCCGCTCACCTGTGTGGGTCCAAAGCTTGGATTCACACTCATATATTTTATTCTCTGGGTCAGCTACAACCTGGAATTCATGCTTTGACCAGACAAACACTTTTTCCCCATGGTTCCCTCTATTATGGTAGTACACAAGGTACTTATTTTTCTCTACTGTTTTCTTTGCACGGAACAACGTGCTCTTTCTCATCCTATCCCTCATCTCACTGTATACGGCTCTCGTGTACTTGATAGCCATGTCTTCCTCATAGCCGTGATTTGTTTTTGTCTCTGGATTGTTCTGCATATGTCAAAAGTAAGAGATTAGTCGAGCAGAGTGATCGATTTTTATTTATATAGCAAGTGCACATCTTGAAGTATCTGAATAGGAGGTTGTTTTTGTGTTAATACCATGCTAGCCATCGTTTGCTCGTTCTCCTTGTGCAGCCGAGTTTGTATGCAAGCATTTGCCTGCCTAGCGAACTTGTGGAGGTTCTGGGTTCCCTTGACAAACCCTTTCTTGAGCACATGATTCATGGTCTCGCTTCGTTGTTAGAAGTCATTCTAGCACAGAAAATGTTCTTGTAGTATGCTGAAATCCACATTTTCCTATCACTCCACAACTGCACCATCATTGGGTCGTTGTGCATGTTGTACTTCTGGACGAGTGCACTCCAGGCAGCTTCAAACTCTGTTGGCATTAGCGGCCAGTTTAAGATAGACGTGAACTCCTCTTTGAATGTTGGATACTTTTTGTAGAGGCATGCGAGGTATTCCTTGAACTTCTTGAGGATGTGCCATCGGCATAGCTTGTGGACGGTATTTGGGAATGTTTTTGGTATAGCTTTTGCCATTGACGGGCACTGGTCTGCATGAACATAAAATGTAATATGCAGTGTTATTGAACTTCATTGAACTTATATGTAGTTTGAACTTCTATGCTAACATTATTTGAACTTCACAAGCAGTAGTGCATATTTAAAAGTATGGATACTGTGTATTTTCATTCAAACTTTCTTCCTATTGCACTGTCATTGAACTTCTGTGACAACAGTGTTTGAACTGCACAAGCAGTAGTACATTTAAACTATGGATACTGTGTATTTTCATTCAAACTTTCTTCCTATTGCAGTGTCATTGAACTTCTATGATAACATTATTTGAACTTCACAAGCAGTACTACATTTTGAAGGTGACAGAATCCAGAACTAAAAAAGATAAGACTATTGTTTTTGTTGTTATTACCTGTGAGAATACATGTTGGGTGTTTGTAGTTCATGCACCGTAGGAATGTATCAAAGATCCACTTGAATGATTTTGCGCCTTCGTCTCTGACCAGGGCAACAACAAATATCATTGACCGCAGATGGTGGTTGGCTCCAACAAACACTCCCAGAGGCATATGAAATCTGTTGGTTTTGTAAGTCGTGTCGAATGTTACGCAATCACCAATGTCTTGATATGCCCCCCCGGCAGCTTGCATTGGACCAGAAAATGTTCTTTATTGCATTGTCACTGTCTACTTGTATGTCATAGAAGAACTCATCATTGATTGCCTTCATGTCTTTAAAGAAAGAAACAAGTTTCAATACATTATCCAAGTCATCTTTTCTTGCATTCGTAGCTTTCCTGCAAAATATAAACAAAAATGCATTTGTTATTTTTTTAGCAAGGGTGGTTTCAATACTTAGCAAGGTTGGCCTTCTGTGACTTAGGATGCTATGTACATTGCAGTATATGCATTGTTTAATACTTACTGGTTTAGTAGGTGTCGTCTGGTCATGCTCAGGAAGTAGCTTCCATCTTCATTTTCTGATAGCATTGACATAATTGTAGTATGTTTGACATCATGGGACCACAAGAGCTTGACGTACTCCAAAAGAGTGGGGTCATAATTCTTGTGTGAGTGCAAGAATACCAGCATATCAGCAGTTTGGATGAGGTGGTGATTGTGATTGAATTGAATGTCCACCACCACACATGTGTTATCCTCTTGTACCTTCACCCTCATTTTAGCATTGCAGCCTGTCCTTTGCGAGGTTTGTTTCGCTGCCTATGAGCTTCTGAAACAGTAGGATTGTGTTTCCCTTGGCACACGCAGACAAAGTACTTGAGAACATCATTTCCCCCGGTCCTTCTGATACCAAAACCAGCGTGCCTGGCGAATCATTTGTAAAATTCCCAGGCTTGATCTACATTCTTGAATGCCATTTTCAGTCTTGGTATCAGATAATCTGGGAGATCCGTCTTCTACAGAAAAAAACAAACGGTGTGTTAAAATGCAGTTTTTAATATTTTTCTTGAGACCCTTTGCTTCTCCAAATAAATGCCAGATCATATCAGTTGGAAATATTTTTTTTCTTTTTCTGTTCACTCACATGTTTGTACGATCGCAACTCCACCGGAGTCTGCTGCTGGCCCGTTGGGATGGGGCAGGGCGGAGTTACCATAGCATGGTGCAGGAGTGGATCACAAGGAGGTAGGAGGGTTGAAGATGGCCTCTCTCTTGTTTGTGTCCTTTTGGCTTGTGGTGGTTGTAGAGCATGCCAATCCTGGTGTTAGTTTGCTCTTTTCTTGTAGGAAACAATCTGTCGTGGTGTGACGACCATCTATGGGGCCATGCAGCCCCTTGTGGTTCGGTGGGGGAGATCGACGTGCACAAAGAGCATGAACAATGGAGGGCGTGAGGGATTTACCCAGGTTCGGGCCACTGAGAAGCGTAAAACCCTACTCCTGCTTTTGGTGTATTAATGGTGTGGGAGCACAGTACAAGGAGCACTTCTCCCGGTAATGTGGGAGGAGCAGCTACACGAGACGTGCTTGTATTTGAAAAGGGGTCCGGATCCGGCTAACTGTTGCCTTGGCCCTCCTTTTATAGCTCAAGGGGACACCACAGTGGCAAAACAGTAATTACATAGCGATTAGATAGCAAACAGTTCTATCATACCTAACTCTGCCAGTTTAGGACAAAGGCATTAAATGCGCCGCTAGGTGTCATGTGGAGAGGTAGTCCCGGCAAGGTTCCTGCACCGCTGGCCCAGCTACATCGTATTATCCTGACACGCCTCCCGGACCTGTGTCATTAGAAGCAAATCCTGTCCCAGCGTGCTGACACGTGCCCGATAAGCCTTACCAACCAGCCTGCGCGGTCGACACCTCACCCATTAGCGAACACCTGTGCGGTGAGGTGGAGCGCTGGAGGGCTGGCAGGAGCTTGCCGGTTCGGCACTTGCCGGGTCCTCACCTTGCCGGCTTAGCCTCGCCGGCAAGGAATGTCTTCATCTTCGGTACTGGTTGAGTGCTATGCCTTGAGCTTCTTTCTGGTAGCTTTCGCGACTGGACTCCGAATCTTGGTCTTGACGGTTCCCAGGAAGGCTTGGCCGGCAAGGAGGCTGCTACTGTCTGTGCATAAGTCAGGGTATAAAATACCCATGTTTTATACACCGACAGGAGCGCCCGGGCCTGGGCCATACGCGCGTTCGAAGCATCGTTGGGCTAGGCCCAAACAATGCACAGACACGCGGCGGGAAACTGCCGCTGTAATTTTTATCATGATGGTTATCCTCTCTCTTTGAGATCTTCTTTGCTTCCTCATTAATCTGAATTCGGGCGTGTTCTCGGTCGTCTTCCGGCAACCCTTGTCGTCGAACGGGTGGCCGCTTGGTGTGCTCATAGGTGGAGCGCCGCGGGTTCAAATTGTACTAGCACACGGCCACGCGTGGCAAAGGATAACTGCCATGTCCTTCTTTAGTCCTCCTTTTTCTGCGCCTCTCCATCACGCGCACTTGCATGCGCATGCAAAGCAGCGGATTGGTGGAGGAGGGCGGCCGTTGGAGTGACGCGCCGGGCCAGGGGGTGCAGGGCACGGGATTGGCGATCGTGGGCGGTTGCTGGAGTAATGCGCCCGGGCAGAGCGCAGGTCGTGGGATTGGCGAACGTGGGCGGCCGTGGGTTCAAATTGTACTAGCACACGGCCACGCGTGGCAAAGGATAACTGCCATGTCCGTCTTTACTCCTCCTTTTTCTGCGCCTCTCCATCACGCGCACTTGCATGCATGCAAGGCAGCGGATTGGTGGAGGAGGGCGGCCGTTGGAGTGACGCGCCGGGCCAGGCGACGCAGGGCGCGGGATTGGCGATCGTGGGCGGTTGCTGGAGTAATGCGCCCGGCCAGAGCGCAGGGCGCGGGATTGGCGATCGTGGGCGGTTGCTGGAGTAATGTGCCCGGCCAGAGCGCAGGGCGCGGGATTGGCGATCGTGGGCGGTTGCTGGAGTGCTCAAGGGAGGGCCGCGGCCCGTGGCCGTGGGCGACGCGGCGCCCGTGGTCGGGGCGGCCACGTCGGGGCGCTTGCCGCTCCGTCTTTGGCCCTTCCTCCACCGGCAGTAGGCCACACGGTGGATACGGCGGAAGAGTTCGTCTTGGAGCTGCGCGACCAGCCGCGGAGCTGGCTGCGACTCCCTCACCCTTTTGCTAGGGAGATGGAAGGCCGCCACCTGCACGGCTTATGGCTGCGCGTGGACGGTTGCTGCAACAGCCCGGTCTGGGTGACCGTTGAGACTTCCAACAACGGCATCATGTACCTCACGCGCGGGTGGAAATACTTTGCCCATGCCCATTGCCTGGGGCAGGGGCACCTCCTTCACTTCAGGCTAGATGGACCAGACATGCTCGTCATGAAGTTCTTCGGGGCTTCAGGCGCTCGTCTGGAGTGCTGCGCGGAGTGCTCGAGTGACAACGACACCACTTCCTCCAGCAATGCTGAGGATGACGATGATGACGGCGATGACGACGGCTCTCCGGGCGTGAAGATTGAAGACGACGGCGAAGAGTCTAGCTGATCGCCGGTAGCACCATCATCTGGCCTTCCAGGAACAAGCCGGACTCCACCTAGGCGCCCCTTTTGCCCTCTTCGCACTCGAGATAAACCCTGGCAAAGGGCTGATGAAAATGTAATCGAGTACCTTTTCAATGAATATCTAGTTTTGCCGGGTTTAAATAAATGCATGATGTTTCCCTTGTTTTATTTTGCCTTTGTATGATTCTGTTCCCTATGCTTATTGGAAGCTTGCCGGTGCGCACACTTGCCGCGAGCGCTTCGAGGAACGGGTCCTTAGCAGCCTGCTGGAAGTGCCGCTGCCGGCAAGGTAACTTGCCGGGTCAGAGTGCAGCTGCTAGGCTTGCCGAGCGGACTTGAGGCTAGCTAGAGCGCAGACCAATCGCGACAAGGTTCCTCTCGCGTGCAGGTTTTTCATACAGAGCACAGAATTGTTCAAGGGAAATTGCAAATGTAACAAGGAAAAGTTTTCAAAGTTTTTCAACTTAGCTTTTCCTTGTGTTGCTTCTCTTGTTGTATGAAATGAACTCTTGAATGTCATTAGAAATGGTACCCATCTCCACCCACTCGGGAAACTTGCGCGCGAGGGATCCTTCTATCCTTTTAAGAAGAAAGAAGAGAAAAAGAGTGGGTTGGGAACCTTGACGGTCCAACAGTCGCTCCACACAAACTAAGGTGTAAGTCACAATCATCACGAGCATCCATATATAAATGAATATGTACAAGGAGTTGCGAAATACTTAGCTTTATTATGCACAGGATCTGCGCCTGGCTTTGTACAAAGGGTTACATGTCTGGACGACAAAGCTTGTACAAAAGGGGTTGCCGGGAAGTGTCCCGGCAACTGCGCCTCACGGGTAGAACTTGCGAATATGCTCAATATTCCATGAGTTTTGCACTGGAGTGCGATCTTCGGTCTCCAGACGGACTGCGCCAGGTCTGGTGACTCGTACTACCCGGTAAGGGCCTTCCCACTTCGGCGTCAACTTGTTTGATCCCTTGGCGGACTGAACACGCCTAAGAACAAGGTTGCCTTCCTCAAGGCTTCGGGCATGCACTTTGCGGCTATGGTAGCGGCGCAAGGCTTGCTGGTAGCGTGCAGCTCGCATAGCCGCCCGAAGACGATCTTCCTCAAGGAGCAACACGTTGTCTTGCCGCAGCTGCTCTTGCTCAGCTTCATCATAAGCGAGCACTCGAGGTGACCCGTATATGAGTTCCATGGGGAGCACCGCTTCTGCACCATAGATTAGGGAGAAGGGTGTTTGGCCGGTGGCTCGATTTGGTGTCGTTCTGAGTGACCAAAGAACCGCCAGCAACTCATCAATCCAGTGCCTTCCACACTTGCGCAGCTTGTCAAAGGTTCTTGTCTTGAGGCCACGCAGCACTTCAACGTTCATCCTTTCCGCCTGGCCGTTGCTTCTTGGGTGAGCAACAGATGCAAAACAGATTTTGCTGCCGAGGTCTTGGATATACTGCATGAAGGTGCGGCTCGTGAATTGTGTGCCATTGTCGGTGATGATTCTGTTAGGAACCCCGAAACGGCAAACTAATCCTTTGAAGAACTTGATGGCTGATTGCGCTGTCACCTTCCTCACTGGCTCCACTTCAGGCCACTTTGTGAACTTGTCGATGGCGACGTACAAGAACTCAAAGCCCCCGGCAGCTCGGGGGAAGGGCCCCAAGATATCGAGCCCCCAGATCAAGAAGGGCTAGGAGAGAGGGATTGTTTGGAGAGCTTGAGCTGGTTGATGTATGTTCTTTGAATGGAACTGGCATGCTTCACACTTGGTTACTAGCTCAGTCGCATCCTGGAGTGCAGTGGGCCAATAGAAGCCTTGCCGGAATGCTTTGCCGGCAAGTGCTATTGATCCTATGTGAGAGCCACATATGCCTCCGTGTATATCTGCCAATAGCTTTAGTCCATCTTCCCGGCAAATACACTTCAATTTCACGCCGTTGGCCGTTTTCTGTACAGGATGTTATCCACAAACTGATACATACTTCACTGACGGGCTACTTTCTCCGCTTCTTCTTGCTCATCGGGAAGTTCTCCTGTTCGAAGGAACCGAACTATTTGAAAGATCGTGGATGTCGCCTAGAGGGGGGGTGAATAGGCGCTTTAAAATAATTACGGTTTAGGCTTGAACAAATGCGGAATAAAACTAGCATTTAATTTGTCAAGCACAAAACCTAAATCGACTAGGCTCACCTATGTGCACCAACAACTTATGCTAAGCAAAATAAACAACTAAGTGATAGCAAGATATATAACAAGAAACAATATGGCTATCACAAAGTAAAGTGCATAAGTAAAGGGCTCGGGTAAGAGATAACCGAGGCATGCGGAGACGACGATGTATCCCGAAGTTCACACCCTTGTGGATGCTAATCTCCGGTTGGAGCGGTGTGGAGGCATAATGCTCCCCAAGAAGCCACTAGGGCCACCGTAATCTCCTCACGCCCTCGCACAATGCAAGATGCCGTGATTCCACTAAGGGACCCTTGAGGGCGGTCACCGAACCCGTACAAATGGCAACCCTTGGGGGCGGTCACCGAACCCGTACACTTTGGCAACCCTTGGGGGCGGTCACCGGTACCCGTCAAATTGCTTGGGGCGATCTCCACAACCTAATTGGAGACCCCGACGCTTGCCCGAAGCTTTACACCACAATGATTGAGCTCCGAGGCACCACCAACCATCTAGGGCGCCCAAGCACCCAAGAGGAACAAGCTCTAGGGTACCAAGCACCCAAGAGCAAAAAGCTTCTCAAACTTCACTTCCACGTATCACCGTGTAGAACTCAAACCGATGCACCAAATGCAATGGCAAGGGCACACGGAGTGCCCAAGTCCTTCTCTCCCAAATCCCACCAAAGCAACTAATGCTAGGGAGGAAAATGAGAGGAAGAACGAAGAAGAGAACACGAAGAACTCCAAGATCTAGATCCAAGGGGTTCCCCTCACATAGAGGAGAAAGTGATTGGTGGAGATGTGGATCTAGATCTCTTCTCTCTTTTCCCTCAAGAACTAGCAAGAATCATTAGAGGGATTGAGAGATAGCAAGCTGAAGGAAGGTCAACAATGGGGGCAAACACGAGCTAGAAGGATAAGGTTCAAGGGGGAAGAAGACCCCCTTTTGTAGGAGGGGAAAAAATCCAACCGTTACAGCCGTTTTTGCACTGCAGCGGTACAACCGCTTGAAGCACCGGTACAACCGGTATTCACGGGTTCCCACTGCAGTAATGCCCAGGCGGTACAACCGGTGGAGCCACCGGTAGTACCGGTCGGCCGGAGCCAACCGGAACTACCGCTCCACCACCGCCCAAAAACCGCCTCATAACAGAAGGGAGTCACCCCATAGCGGTAGTTGGGGCGGTGGTTGTACCGGTACAACCGCCAGACCAGCGTTCCTTTGGTGGCTAAGTCTGGAGCGGTACAACCGCTCCAGACACCGGTAGTACCGGTTCGCCTTAGCCGTCCGGGAACTACCGGGCCACCACCGCCCAGCCACAGCTCCACTACAGAAGGGAGTCCGGTAGTGGAGCGGTGCTAGGCCGGAACAACCGGTCAAGTGGTACAACCGCTTTTACAAGCGGTACAACCACTCGGTACAAGCAAAAACACTGCCACAGAGAACAGAGGATACAATAAAATCTGAACTGCCATAACTTCTGTAAATGAGCTCCGAATTGAGCAAACTCAAGCTTGTTGGATAGTAAGAAGTGGCAGGGGAGATATGCCTAAGATATAGAAAAGAGAAACCTCTATGAATGAAGAACCGGCATAAACTCCAACATCGAAAACATCATAGAAGATGCATATATGAACTCCGTTTTCGATGAACTCGAGCTTGTCATGAAGATGACCATAAGCTCTAAAACTCACAAAGAGAAACACCAAATAAGAACCAAGAAAGATGATGCAAGAATGCAATGGTTTGAGCTCTCTACGAAGGATACGATTAAGCTACTCATCCGAGAGCCCCCCTTGATAGAACGGCTATCGATCCTATAACCCGGTCTCCCAACTACCACCATGAGACCGGTAAAATAGAAAACCTATCAAGGGCAAACCTTTGCCTTGCGCATAGTCCACTTGAGCTAGATGATGACGATCTTGACTTCCTCAAGTTGGACCACCTTTCTTGATTGCGCCGGCTCGATGAAGACTAGTAGATTGCTCCCCCATACTCCACTATGGGTGAGCCACTCTTCGGCACATCTTCACAAGTCTATTGTCACCACAATGGACGGCAAGCTTCAAGCATGATCTCTTCGTGATGCTCCACTTGAACTTGCACACCGCAATCTTGATGACGATCACCACTTGATGTCATCCTCCATGGGTTGAATGAGATCTTCCTCTTGACGCAAGCCCATGGAAACATACCTAACCCCACATAGAACTCTCACATAGAACATGGGTTAGTACACAAAGCGTAATGGACAATGCTTACCATACCGTGAGATCACTTGATCCCACTCGGTACATCTTCTACGCTTTGTGTGTTGATCAACTTGAATCACTCTTCATATTTAGTCTTGATCAACCTTGAATCTTTCCACTCTCTTCATTAGGATGATGTCTTGAAGGTACACATGAATGTTCACACAATCTTCTTCTTCAAGACATGCTTGCAATAGGCTCAACTCTCACATGACCAATCTTTGGATAAATCCTTGAAAAGCACCTTGGTCATCACATAATCTCCTCGAAACCAACAAATGGACTTCAAGAAATGCCTATCGACAAACCCTTCAATATAACTCATGGCAACCATTAGTCCATAGGGATTGTCATCAATTACCAAAACCAAACATGGGGGCAGCGAATGTTCTTTCACTATTTGCTGTGCCCATGCCGGAGCCTACGGCTCGATGACAAGGACTAAAGGCATCTCTTCGGCTGCGGGAGTGCTCGCTTCTATGGCAAGAACCTGGGGTTCTGCTCTAAGTGGTTGCTCACCGGCAACCGTGTCGTTGTTCCCGGCAGCATCCTTGACAGCGGCTTCCGGGAGCTCTGCCGAAAAATACTTGCCAGTATTCAACTTTCTTCTCTTACTGGCCTGCGTTGATGGGGTGACTGTCGGTTGATTCAAATGGAGCACAAAAGTTCCCGGTTCCACGGGAAGCTTTTGAGCGGCACATTTTGACAGGCTGTCAGTAATGCTGTTTTCCGTGCGAGGAATGTGTTTTGTTTGTAACCCGTCAAAGCGTTCTTCTAATTTCCTCACTTCTTCCACGTACGCTTCCATCAACGGGCTCTGGTAATCTTTGTTGACTTGCTTCACAACAAGCTGCGAGTCACCGTGGACGATCAATTTTTTCATACCAAGGTCCATTGCAATACTAAGACCGGCAAGGAGTCCTTCGTACTCAGCAGTGTTGTTTGTAGCTTGCTCCCTGGGGAAGTGCAGTTGAACCACATACTTGAGGTGCTCTCCGGTGGGTGCGACAAGTAGCACTCCAGCACCGGCGCCTTGCAGCGAGAAGGCACCATCAAAGTACATGATCCATTCCTTCGCCATTTCCTTGCTGGGGAGAGCTGTTTCTTGAATTTCTTCGTCTTGCGTCGGTGTCCATTCTGCAACGAATTCCGCCAAAGCTCTGCTCTGAATAGTTGAAGTGCTTTCAAACTTGAGTGCAAAGCTTGACAATCCCAACGCCCACTCCACTATCCTGCCAGTTGCCTCTGGATTCCTCAAGATGCGTTGCAATGGAAAGCCGGTGACGACAGTGATTTCGTGCGCTTGGAAGTAGTGACGCAACTTTCTCGAGTGTGACGCCCCTGCTCGACCGTGCACTAATCATACACACAAACGTGCACGCTCGAGATCAGAGACTCACGGGAAGATATCACAACACAACTCTAAACTCAAATTTAAACATAAATCTTCATATTACAAACCAGGGGTCACGAGGACCCGAATACATAAGTCATACACACAAATAATATCTGGGTACAGACATAGTTAGTCAAGTTTGCCTTAAGAAGGCTAGCACAAACAACGACACTGATCGAAAAGGCGAAGGCCTCCTGCCTAGGGCCTCCGAACTACTCATGGTCGGCTGGCTCAACCCAGTAGTACGTGCCTCCGAGGCTCTCCTGGTAGTAGTCTCCAGCGGTGACGTCTGGCTCCTAGGCTCCGTCATCAGGTCGCAAGTATCGGGTATAGGGGAAAAGGGAAGCAAAGCAACCGTGAGTACTCATCCAAAGTACTCGCAAGACTGACATCAGAACTATACTAAGTATGCATCGGTATCAAAGGAATGGGGCTATATCTTTGGACTGAACTGCAGAATGCCAGAATAGAGGGGGGAAAGCCTAGCCTATCGAAGACTAGCATCTTGAAGCAATCTTGCAGCATTAGAAGAGTGCAGATTAGCATATTATAAATTAACAAGCATGTTGAAGCAAAGCCCAGAGATCCTTCCTCGACTCCCTGCGAGAAAGCGATCCCGGAGCTTATAATTAATTAACATGTATCCAATTCAAATAGTGGTAGATACGGATACAACACTGAGCGTCCTGTTACCATGGACACGGCTATTCGAATAGATAACTTCCCTGCAGGGGTGCACTACTGTTACCCAACACGCTCGATTACATCTGGCCGGACACACTTGCTGGGTAATACCCGGCCTCGGGTAATCGACACGACGCAATCCTACCTAGGCTCAGCAGAGAGGTCAGCACGCCGGTCTAAATCCTAAGTGCGAAGGGGTCTTGGGCCATCGCCCTTTGCACTCCTGCACGTTGCGTGACTAGCCGGGGCCCAAGCGCGACACTGTATACACAGTGACGTAACCAGCCCACCCCAGCAATCAGCCCGCATCTCTGAGCTGTGACGTCTGAAGAGCTTTCGGCTGATACATACGACGTAGAGGGTCCCATAACCATTATCCCACGTGGTGGTAGTGCGTATAGGGCCAACGACCCACTCAGATCAAATACCCAAATCCGTTAGGCGTATTTAGTAGCTCGCAGAGACGATCAGAATTTCTGTCGCTCCTACTTGGTAACACACGGATCACGACCAAGGTGGTCTCCGCCTGCCCTGTCGTTCCGCCACAGTATCACTCGCGGGTGCCCTCCTGGAAAACCCGACTTCATATTTCCCGCGGGTAGCCCTCGGGGTCGACCCGCCTATAACAAAGGTTAAAGTATCCGTGTGTCCAAAGTATCGAGAAGGGATCCGAGGAATCACCCTCGAAGGATTCCCACTCGAGGCGTTGTACGACGGAAGCTTTATCGGAAGTGATGAAAGAGGAATCACGCTCGGTAACACACAACCGGGTAGCTATTCTACAGAGGCATCATCGGAAGTGAGATAACAGGTATCACCCTCGGCACTCGGTGGTAGCTCTGCAGAGTCGAGCAACTTAGGGGGTGTGCGGTGATGTGCCGTTCTCAACCCGTTCGATCACATCGATCGGGGCACAGGTACTAAGGCGGGGCAACTACAGCAAAGAAGAGTGGCCATAGATGGTTTACCATCCAACCTATACTAAGCATCTCGGATAGCAGGCAGGTATCAATAACAGTTACAAGGACAGGCTATGCATCAGAATAGGATAAAACAATAGCAGCAACAAATTCTAATGCAAGCAGGAGGAAGAGAGAATAGGTGATATAGGCATGCGTCAAGGGGGGGTTGCTTGCCTGGAAGCTCTGCTGAGAGGGGCTGGTCGTCTGAAGGCTGCACGTTTGGAGCGTAGTCGTACTCAGCTGCGTCGGCGGCGGTCTCGGCGTCTATCGGGAGAGAAGGAGGGGGAAGAAACAATAAATTCATGGCAACAATGCAACAGCGATGCATGACATGCCTAAATGATATGCAAAGGTGATATAATGCCTATCTAAGTATTTTAGATAATTTAGTCATTTATTTGGATTTATTTTATTAAGGTCATACACTATTCATCTATCGAATATGGGCAAAAAGTTCCATGTTCAGTATATTAGAGGGGTGTGGCAGGTATGTGGGTAGGATATTCGGATTCTTCACCTTTTCTGATCATTTTTCATATATAAATTATTTTCATCTGAGTTACGGTTTAATTTATATGATTTTTCAAAGTTTTATTCATTTTCTGGAATTTCTGAAATTATTTAATTCCGAATTATCCGAAACAGTAGTTGTGACGTCAGCATGACATGGGGGTGACGTCAGCAGTCAACTACGGCTGACCAGAGTCAAACCTGACCAGTGGGTCCCACTGGTCAGTGACTCACCTAACTAAACAGAGGTTAATTTAATTAAACTAACCTAATTAACTAGCGGGACCCACCTGACAGTGACTAATTAGTAATTAATTAACTAACAGATTAATTAACATTTTAATTAGCAATTTTATTTATTTTTAAAAATCATTTGAAACAGCGGGGTCCACACGTCAGTGGCCCACGGGTGCCCAGTCAACAGTTGACTGGGTCAACCCAGTCAACTGGGGCCCGTGGGGCCCAGCGTCAGTGACCCAGAGGCGGGCCTGGCCGGTGCCACATCGGCGACGACCGGTGACTCACCGGAATCACGCCGGCGAGCGTCTTCCGCGGCGGCGCGCATCGGGGGTTGCCGGAAATCGCCGTCCGGCGACCAAAATCACGGCGGATGGTCGCGTTTGAACGGGCATGAAGTGCCACATCTAGTGGTGGCCCTGGCTCGGTCGGGGATGGGCTAAATCGACGGCGGTGTCGGCCGCAGCGGTCGCCGGAGTTCGGGTGTCGTCGGTTTCGGAGCTACGCGGCACGGGGAGGAGTCCTAGCGGCACGGGCAGACGCAGCGAGGTGGCCGAAGCACTTTCCCGTGCTGGTTTGAGCTTGACGGCGAGCGTGGGCATGACTACGAGCTCGACGGCAGTGAGGTGTTCGGGCGTGGCGAATACGGCGGCTACGACTACGGGGAGAGGTCGGGGAGAGGGGGGGGGTTGTACGCGGCTGCTCACCGGGACCTACAGGTGTGCGTAAGCGAGCTCGGGGAAGCTCGTCGACGATGAATCAGCGACGGAGGCGAAGATGCCCGAGGAGGAAGAAGAGGAAGTAGCGCTCGCGGTAGTGGCTCCCGGCTCCAATGGAATGCTTCGATCGACGTAGCGGACGACGGCGATGAGCTACGACATGACGGCGGGGCTTGTGGTCGATGGTGGCCGCGGGATCGACAGCGGCGGGGATGGGCGTTTTCGGGCGAGGTCGGGAACGAGCGAGGGAGAGGCGATGGGGGGAAATCTGGGGTAGCTAGGGTTTCGGGGGAGGGACAGGCGCTCGGGGATGCCCTTAACGGCGCCGGGGAGCCGCGGGATGGTCGGCGCGTGGCGATCGGCCCTCGGGCGTGTGTGCCAGGTGATAGCTGCCCGAGGTGGGAGAAGACCCGGCTGGGCTGGGCTACGGGTTACTGTGCACTCGAGGCCCAGGTAAGCATTAAACCCTTTCCCTTTTCCCTTTTCTTTTTCTGTTTTCTTCTAATCCCTCTGCTTTACAAAATGTTTAGCCTCAATTTGACTTTTATAAAATAGGAGTCTGGTCCAATTAAACTCTAGGCAATATTTAACACTGCCAGAAATTGGTTTGGTGAATAAATGATTTCATTAGAATTTTTATTAAATAAAAAGGGATTAAAGGGTGCTGTTTTGGTACTGTTTCTTGATGATAGAGTCACCTAGTTATTTTTAGTGATCTTGTTTTTTTAACATAATTAGTTATGGATTATTTTCTATTTAATGAACATTTTTGTTTCCAATTTGGAACAACTTTTATTTTCACTTTATATTTGAATTTCAATTTGAGTTGGAATTTGAAATGAGATATGATGCAAATGATGTTCAAGTACTGTTAAGCATGGTGACTTGGCATTATCAGAAGGTGATCATTGTAGCTTAATTACAGGGGGTGTTACAATTCTCCTCCTCTAAAAGAAATTCTCGTCCCGAGAATTAAGAGGTAGGCTGAAAGAGAGCGGGGTATTTGTCACGAAGACGATCCTCGCGTTCCCAAGTGGCTTCATCTTCAGAATGAGTCGACCATTGAACCTTAAGGAACTTGATCGACTTCTGACGGGTTCGTCGTTCAGCTTGATCGAGAATGCGGATCGGATACTCTTGAAAAGATAGATCTTCTCGGAATTCAAGAATTTCATGATCCACTGCTCGGATAGGATCCTTGAAGCAGCGACGGAGTTGTGACACATGAAAGACATCAGGAACTTGTGAAAGGTTTGGCAGCAATTCCAGTTGATATGCCACTTCTCCACGTCTTGCGAGAATGCGAAAGTGGCCAATGTAGTGAGGAGCTAACTTGCCCTTGATCCCAAATCGATGAGTGCCCTTCATCGGAGTGACGCGAAGGTAAGCTTGTTCGCCAGGTTGATAGACCATTACCTGGTGTTTTCGATCATAGTAGCTCTTCTGACGAGACTGAGCAGCTTTCAAATGTTCACGGACTATGCGGACTTGTTCTTCAACTTGTTGAATAATGTCCGGACCGAAGAGTGGCCGTTCCCCAGTTTCTGACCAATTCAGAGGGGTTCGGCACTTACGTCCATAGAGAACTTCAATGGGTGCCATCTTCAGACTAGCCTGATAGCTATTGTTGTATGAGAATTCAGCATATAGGAGAGATTCCTCCCATTTCTTACCGAATGAGATGATACAAGCTCGAAGCATATCTTCAAGCACTTGATTGACTCGTTCAACTTGTCCCTGGGACTGGGGGTGAAAAGCGGTGCTGAAAGACAGATGAGTTCCCATAGCTTCTTGGAAACTGTTCCAAAACCTTGAGGTAAAGAGGCTGCCACGATCTGAACTGATCTCCAACGGAACACCGTGGAGTGACACAATTCTGGAAACATATAAGTCTGCTAACTGACTAGAAGTGATTGTCTCCTTGACTGGCAGAAAGTGAGCAACCTTGGAGAATCGGTCAATGACGACAAAAATAGCATCATGACCCTTCTGCGATCTGGGAAAACCAGTAATGAAATCCATTTCGACTTTGTCCCATTTCCATTCAGGAATAGAAAGGGGTTGCAGAGTTCCAGCAGGCCTTTGATGTTCTGCTTTGATGCAACGGCAAACGTCACACTCAGCAACATAGCGAGCAATGTCTCGCTTCATATCAGGCCACCAGTATCTCTGTCGAATGTCTTGGTACATCTTGGTACTACCAGGGTGGATTAAAAGAGGCGTATCATGAGCTTCTTTCATGACGCGCGGGGTCAGATCCAGGTTGTCCTTTCTAGGAACCACTAAGCGATTCTTGAAGAGCAAGGTGCCATCAGCATCAACAGTGAAGAATGAGGGCCTTCCCCTTTTGAGATCGCGCTTAATTTTCTCGACCTCAGAGTCAGCTTTCTGTATATGCTTGATGAGGTCCCCGAGATCTGGTTCAACAACCAGGGTATTGAGATGACCCTGTGGGACAATGTGAAGGTTCAACTTGCGAAGTTCTTCATAGAGAAGAGGTTGTGCTTGCTGAACCATGAGGTTGTTGCAATAAGACTTGCGACTCAAAGCATCGGCCATTACATTAGCCTTGCGAGGGGTATAAGAGATATCCATGTCATAATCGGCTATTGTCTCGAGCCACCTTTGTTGACGGAGGTTCAAATCTGGTTGAGTATACAAATACTTTAGACTTTGGTGGTCCGTGTATATCTCGCAACGATTACCGAGAAGGTAATGTCGCCACAGCTTCAAAGCATAGATAACTGCTGCTAACTCGAGATCATGTGTTGGATACTTATCTTCGTGAGGACGCAACTGACGAGAGCCATAAGCAATCACTTTGCGCTCTTGCATTAGGACACAGCCTAATCCTTGACGGGATGCGGCGCAATATATCACAAAGTCCTTGCGAGTATCAGGGGGAGCTAGCACTGGGGCAGAGGTCAACTTGTCCTTGAGCATCTGGAAACTTTCTTGGCACTTGTCCATCCACTCAAACTTCTTGCCTTTGTGGAGCAAATCAGTCAGTGGCTTTGTAATCTTGGAACAGTTCTCGATGAATCGGCGGCAATAACTAGCGAGTCCAAGAAAACTTCTAACTTGCTTGACAGTTTGCGGAGGAGTCCTGTCAAGAATAGCATAAACTCGTTCTGGGTTAACAGCAATGCCATCTTTGGAAATGACATGACCAAGATAGGTCACTTCAGATAACCAGAATTCACACTTAAAGAATTTGGCATATAGCTGGTGATCTCGAAGTTTCTCCAATACAAGCCGAAGATGTTCGGCGTGTTCTTCTTCATTCTTGGAGTATATAAGGATATCATCCAAATAAACCACGACGAATTTGTTGAGGTAGTCCATGAAGATATAGTTCATCAATCGAGAGAAAGTTGCTGGAGCATTAGTTAATCCGAAGGACATGACGGTGTACTCGTATGATCCATAGCGAGTAGCGAAAGCGGTCTTCGGAATATCCTCCGTACGAACTCAGATCTGATGACAACCCAACCTTAAGTCGAGTTTAGAGAACACAGAGGATCCAGCAAGTTGATCATAAAGATCGTTGATCCAGGGAAGTGGATATTTGTTCTGGATTGTTGCTTGGTTAATAGGCCGATAGTCCTGGACCAATCGGTTAGTTCCATCCTTCTTCTTAACGAAGAGAGAAGGTGCTCCCCAGGCAGAGGAACTGGGGCGGATGAAACCCTTTTTAAGTGACTTGTCGATTTCCTCCTTAAGTTCAAGGAGTTCATGCGGCGGCATCTTGTATGGGCGCTTGGCAATAGGAGTGGTGCCCGGTTTCAAGTCGTTGACAAATTCAACGGCTCTAACCGGGGGTATTCCTGGAAGTTCCTCTGGAAAGACGTCCGGAAAATCACGAACTACTGGAACGTTCTCAATTCCCTCAAGAGGTGAAGCGTTCAAAGCATTCAGGGCATATATCTGAGCTTCGTCATTCCGGGTAATTCGGGCGGTGTAGTTCACTATCTCATCGGAAGGGTGAAGAAGTTGGATGACTTTAGTGGCACAATTGATCGAAGCAATGTGAGCTTTCAACCAATCCATTCCCAGAATGAGGTCTATCGTGGAGGATTTCAAGATAATGGGTGAAGCAAGGAATTCAAGTCCTACGATTTCAACAGGGACATTGTGAGCCATCATGGAGGTGTGACAATGACCTCCAGGGGTACGGACAACTATTGGTTGGTTCATCTTTTCAAATGCAATGTCATGTGATAATGCAAATGCTTCTGACATGAATGAATGCGATGCTCCTGAATCAAATAAAACAGAAGCGGGTACTGAGTTAACGAGAAGGGTACCCATCACAGTTTCAGGTTGATCCTGAACTTCTTCAATATCGACGTGGTAAGCCTGTCCACGTCCATAAGCAGAAGACCCAGTATTATAGTTGCGGGTCTGGTTGTTGCCACGGCCATTGCCACAGCCAGTAGAAGGAAGTGCCAACTGAGTCTGATTCTAGCAGCAGTCCTTGGCAAGGTGACCTGGGCGGCGACACTTGAAACACAGACCATCCTCAGGACGAAGAGGAGCAGCACGTGGTGGAGCAGTTTGAGCTCTTGGTTGCCTCGGTGGTGGAGAAGGCAGACGAGGCGCCACATAGGATGGCCTCAGCGCAGGGGTAGTTGGATGATACACACTGTTTGGAATCCAGATTTTACGCCTTTGTCCTGAGCTCGAAGAGGAGCCAATGTCACGTTGGCGCTTCTGTGACTCCTTGTGCTCCATCTGAGCGGTCTCAACCTGGATAGCCTTGTTCACCAGAGTGGCGAAGTCGGTGAAGTCATGAATAGCAAGTGTAAGCTTGAGGTCTGGGTGGAGTCCATCATGAAATTTCTCCTGTCTGCGAGCATCTGTGGCAACGTCTTCTTCAGCATAGCGGGACAGGGTTAAGGAATTCCCGCTGATAAGCTTCGACAGTCTTACTGCCCTGAGTGAGGTTGCGAAACTCTCTTTTCTTTTGGTCCATGATTCCCTGAGGAATGTAGCGGGCGCGGAAAGCAGTCTGAAACTCGTTCCAAGTAATGACTGTCCCAGCAGGTAGTGAACTCCTATGGGTGTGCCACCATTGAGCAGCGGCACCCTTCAAGAAGTAGCACGCGAAGGTGACAAAGTTGGCGGGGGCTACATTGGCAGACTCCATCTCGTATGTGATGTCGCGAAGCCAGTCATCACCATCCAGTGGCTGTTTAGAGTTGCGGTAAACAGCAGGGTTGAGACGCACAAACTCCTGTAGAGTTATTGGGGCAGGTGGCTGATTCTGAGCATTCTGGTTCTAGTTTGGGAACTTAGCCATGATTCCAGTCATGAACTGATGGTTCAGCTCGAATTGCTGCATCATAGCTGCCATATAGTCTGGCGGGGGTGGATCGTTGGCACGACGGCCACGACCACCTGGTCTAACCATCCTGCTAAAAATTTAACAGGAGGTAGTTTAGTAAAAACAACTGCAAGTGTTTAGAAACATTCATGATGTAACACAACAATGAATAAGTAGTGCAATAGATACATAACAGTAGTCAATTAAGATATACAGATCCATACACAGAGTCGGTTACATGCGGACAGCATAAGTTCAGAAAATTAAAAGCTAGACATACTAGGCGGCGCGTAGGCTCACGGTGAGGAATACACAACGGGACATAGCAAAGGCTACGTCAACGTCGGGGAAAACCACTGAAATGGGGTAACTGCAGGTGCGGACGATGAGTGTCTAGGGCAGAAAAGTCCTGCTCTCCGTGTGCACTCTGATGCAGAACCCGGCCTCGAACTGGGAGAAGAGGTCCACGTGCGGGTGTGTGACCTCCAACAGCAGGCCAATCAATACCTAAAGGCATCTGAGTCCTGCGCGGGTAAAGGATGTACTCTGGATGTATCCCTGCATGAACAGCTGGTAGCAACTGTGTCATAGCATCATAGAGACGTGCTCGAGTGGCAAACAATTCGACGGCAAGAGCCCGGGCAGTGCGATCCAGAGCCTGAGTGCAATGAATCAAAACCTGCGGGTCATATCGACGTCGCTCGTACGGGGCACAGACAGCTGTGTAGTATCCGGTAGCATCTCCCGCAGGGGCATACAGGATGTATCGGAACTCGGAGTCATCCAAGCAAATATGCTCTCCACGGAGACGTGCGACAGCAGAATAGGCAGCATCATGGACTGCCATCTCAACCGTCACGCCGATACCGTGAAAAGTGTGCAACTCAGTGTCGGGGTTCTCCCGCTGATCAAAGATACGAACATCAGCATGATACTGTTCCTGGTTGAACTCGCGGAAACCCTCGTAAACCATGTACTCGGGGTACCAGCGGTAGCCCAGTCTGGTCAGGAGGGCGATCATGACAGCTGGAAAACCTAGCGTATCACGAGCCCAAGTGCGAAGCACAAGCTGCGTCGCAGGGCGCGGTGGAAACAAGCGATCCATCTGAAACAGAGGAAATTTCAAGATTGTCACATGACAGTGTGAGAATCATATAATAACTTGGAGAGAAAGGTTAAACAGACCAATGGAAAAGAAAATGTGATTATCAGACTAATCAAATCAATGGGAAGGAATAAGTGCCGATAATCCAGCTCTCCGGGTGGACGTGATTATGAGAACCTAGTGTTAAAGTTAGCAAAATCATTTAACCCGAAAAGAAGAGGATTCAGAGTCCCAGAGTATGGAAGAGGAATAAAAGATCCTAATACCACCCATTTGGCGACGTGGGCCCGTAAGCCACACAGCCATTTTAGTAAAATAGTTTTTTCAAAGACTAGACTCAACTTCGACCAAGGAATTGGAAGGGGGCTTCCTACAGGCAGTCGGCTCTGATACCAACTTGTGACGCCCCTGCTCGACCGTGCACTAATCATACACACAAACGTGCACGCTCGAGATCAGAGACTCACGGGAAGATATCACAACACAACTCTAAACTCAAATTTAAACATAAATCTTCATATTACAAACCAGCGGTCACGAGGACCCGAATACATAAGTCATACACACAAATAATATCTGGGTACAGACATAGTTAGTCAAGTTTGCCTTAAGAAGGCTAGCACAAACAGCGACACTGATCGAAAAGGCGAAGGCTTCCTGCCTAGGGCCTCCGAACTACTCCTGGTCGGCTGGCTCAACCCAGTAGTACGTGTCTCCGGGGCTCTCCTGGTAGTAGTCTCCAGCGGTGACGTCTGGCTCCTGGGCTCCGTCATCTGGTCGCAAGTATCGGGTATAGGGGAAAAGGGAAGCAAAGCAACCGTGAGTACTTATCCAAAGTACTCGCAAGACTGACATCAGAACTATACTAAGTATGCATCGGTATCAAAGGAATGGGGCTATATCTTTGGACTAAACTGCAGAATGCCAGAATAGAGGGGGAGAAGCCTAGCCTATCGAAGACTAGCATCTTGAAGCAATCTTGCAGCATTAGAAGAGTGCAGATTAGCATATTATAAATTAACAAGCATGTTGAAGCAAAGCCCAGAGATCCTTCCTCGACTCCCTGCGAGAAAGCGATCCCGGAGCTTATAATTAATTAACATGTATCCAGTTCAAATAGTGGTAAATCGGGATGCAACACTGAGCGTCCTGTTACCATGGACATGGCTATTCGAATAGATAACTTCCCTGTAGGGGTGCACTACTGTTACCCAACACGCTCGATTACATCTGGCCGGACACACTTGCTGGGTTATACCCGGCCTCGGGTAATCGACACGACGCAGTCCTACCTAGGCTCAGCAGAGAGGTCAGCACGCCGGTCTAAATCCTAAGTGCGAAGGGGTCTTGGGCCATCGCCCTTTGCATTCCTGCACGTTGCGTGACTGGCCGGGGCCCAGGCGCGACACTGTATACACAGTGACGTAACCAGCCCACCCCAGCAATCAGCCCGCATCTCTGAGCTGTGACGTCTGAAGAGCTTTCGGCTGATACATACGACGTAGAGAGTCCCATAACCATTAACCCACGTGGTGGTAGTGCGTATAGGGCCAACGACCCACTCAGATCAAATACCCAAATCCGTTAGGCGTATTTAGTAGCTCGCAGAGATGATCAGAATTTATGTCGCTCCGACTTGGTAACACACGGATCACGACCAGGGTGGTCTCCGCCTGCCCTGTCGTTCCGCCACAGTATCACTCGCGGGTGCCCTCCTGGCAAACCCGACTTCATATTTCCCCACGGGTACCCCTCGGGGTCGACCCGCCAGTAACAAAGTTCAAAGTATCTGTGTGTCCAAAGTATCGAGAAGGGATCCGAGGAATCACCCTCGAAGGATTCCCACTCGAGGAGTTGTATGACGGAAGCTTTATCGGAAGTGATGAAAGAGGAATCACCCTCGGTAACTCACAACCGGGTAGCTATTCTACAGACGCATCATCGAAAGTGAGATAAGAGGTATCACCCTCGGCACTCGGTGGTAGCTCTGCAGAGTCGAGCAACTTAGGGGGTGTGCGGTGATGTGCCGTTCTCAACCCGTTCGATCACATCGATCGGGGCACAGGTACTAAGGCGGGGCAACTACAACAAGGAAGAGTGGCCATAGATGGTTTACCATCCAACCTATACTAAGCATCTCGGATAGCAGGCAGGTATCAATAACAGTTACAAGGACAGGCTATGCATCAGAATAGGATAAAACAATAGAAGCAGCAAATTCTAATGCAAGCAGGAGGAAGAGAGAATAGGTGATATAGGCATGCGTCAAGGGGGGGTTGCTTGCCTGGAAGCTCTGCTGAGAGGGGCTGGTCGTCTGAAGGCTGCTCGTCTGGAGCGTAGTCGTACTTAGCTGCGTCGGCGGCGGTCTCGGTGTCTATCGGGAGAGAAGGAGGGGGAAGAAACAATAAATTCACGACAACAATGCAACAGCGATGCATGACATGCCTTAATGATATGCAGAGGTGATATAATGCCTATCTAAGTATTTTAGATAATTTAGGAATTTATTTGGATTTATTTTATTAAGGTCATACACTATTCATCTATCGAATACGGGCAAAAAGTTCCATGTTCAGTATATTAGGGGGGTGTGGCAGGTATGTGGGTAGGATATTCGGATTCTTCACATTTTTTTGATCATTTTTCATATATAAATTATTTTCATCCGAGTTACGGTTTAATTTATATGATTTTTCAAAATTTTATTGATTTTCTGAAATTTCTGAAATTATTTAATTCCGAATTATCCGAAACAGTAGTTGTGACGTCAGCATGACGTGGGGGTGATGTCAGCAGTCAACTACGGCTGACCAGAGTCAAACCTGACCAGTGGGTCCCACTGGTCAGTGACTCACCTAACTAAACAGAGGTTAATTTAATTAAACTAACCTAATTAACTAGCGGGACCCACCTGACAGTGACTAATTAGTAATTAATTAACTAACAGATTAATTAACATTTTAATTAGCAATTTTATTTATTTTTAAAAATCGTTTTAGACGGCGGGGTCCACACGTTAGTGGCCCACGGGTGCCCAGTCAGCAGTTGACTGAGTCAACCCAGTCAACTGGGGCCGTGGGGCCCAGCGTCAGTGACCCAGAGGTGGGGCCGGCCGGTGCCATTTCGGCGTCGACCGGTGACTCGCCGGAATAACGCCGGCGAGCGTCTTCCGCGGCGGCGCGCGTCGGGGGTGGCCGGAAATCGCCGTCCGACGACCAAAATCATGGCGGATGGTCGCGTTCGAATGGGCACAAAGTGCCGCATCTAGTGGTGGCCCTGGCTCGGTCGGGGACGGGCTAAATCGACGGCGGCTCTGTTCGCCGGATGATCGAGGAGGTGGAGGAGGAAGAGGTCGTCCGTCCGCTCCGTCCGCCGGAGGATCGAGGAGGTCGACTACCTCCAGCACACTCGTGTCCCGCGCCGACCGCGGCGGGCATGACGACTGCGCCGCCTGCGCTGGTCGTGCCAACCGCAGTACCCGCGCCGCCCGCGCCGCCTGCGGATGCGTGTGGGGTGGCCATTTTCGTGATGCCCTTCTTCTTGGGCGCCATCGACGACGAGGAGGACGACGAGGAAGTTGATGAAGATGATGAAGAAGACGCGCAATCCATTGATCAAGGTTCGCGCAACCGACGCACTCTGCCTACCTGGCGCGCCAAAGATGTCGTGGTGTGACGACCATCTATGGGGCCATGCAGCCCCTTGTGGTTCGGCGGGGGAGATCGACGTGCACAAAGAGCATGAAGAATGGAGGGCGCGAGGGATTTACCCAGGTTCGGGCCGCTGAGAAGCGTAAAACCCTACTCCTGCTTTTGGTGTATTAATGGTGTGGGAGCACAGTACAAGGAGCAGCTACACGAGACGTGCTTGTGTTTGAAAAGGGGTCCGGATCCGGCTAACTATTGCCTTGGCCCTCCTTTTATAGCTCAAGGGGTCACCACAGTGGCAAAACAATAATTACATAGCGATTAGATAGCAAACAGTGCTATCATACCTAACTCTGCCAATTTAGGACAAAGGCATTAAATGCGCCGCTAGGTGTCATGTGGAGAGGTAGTCCCGGCAAGGTTCCTGCACCGCTTGCCCAGCTACCTCGTATTATCCTGACACGCCTCTCAGACGTGTGTCATTAGAAGCAAATCCTGTCCCAGCGTGCTGACACTTGCCTGATAAGCCTTACCAACCAGCCTACGCAGTCGACACCTCACCCACTAGCGAACACCTGTGCAGTGAGGTGGAGAGCTGGAGGGCTGGCAGGAGCTTGCCGGGTCCTCACCTTGCCGGCTTAGCCTCGCCGGCAAGGAATGTCTTCATCTTCGGTACTGGTTGAGTGTTGTGCCTTGAGCTTCTTTCTGGTTGCTTCCGCGACTGGACTCTGAATCTTGGTCTTGACGGTTCCCGGCAAGGCTTGGCCGGCAAGGAAGCTGCTACTGTTTGTGCATAAGTGAGGGTATAAAATACCCATGTTTTATACACCGACACAATCCATCAATCTCATGTCCAGTACGCTCATGAGTTGTAGCTGCAGCATCCCTCGGCGGTAGTGTGCACAACACTTTCCTCCGTGTGTGTGTTTCTTTTGTAATTGTCCTGACATTTGGTTTACTTGCTGTTCACTCACATTGGCTGTCCACACTAGGATAACCTCCAGAGTTATATGCTGAACCTGAGCTAACATCCTCCTCCATCGGTGTGCTTGGAAGTCTGCTGGTGGATACAAAGTATCCACGGGGGATTTCCGGTGTCACCCAATTAGTTGGAGTTGCGTAATGGTGAGGCTGGGGGTTTAGGTTTTCGGGCGTCTCCCTTTTTTGGTGTGGAGCAGATTCGGGATGCTGATGATGGTGTGTTTCAGGTGTTACCCATTCAGGGGGCGGCGCACTACGTACAGGCTGAGGGTTGTATACTTGCTGCTTGGAAGTTTTACCTCTTTTTCTGCGTCTATCATCCTGCAAAAGAGTACATTTGCATGAAATAATTTTCTGAGGACAAGTAACATCTACCTATACTGCTATAGCTGAACTGAGCATTCTTGATAGTCTGAACTTCCCAGCATAGTACATATCTTATAGAAAAAAAATAGTACAAGTATCATGTATCTATACATCTTTTTTGTAGCTGAACTGAGCATTATTCATAGTCTAAACTTCTAGTGTGCAAAGGGGAAGGTTAAATAATAGTTGAGTGGGATACCATTGTTGAACTTGTAGATATAGAGGAGTAACATCTATACTCCTGTATATAGTTAAACATGGACTGTGGGGGAATGCATGATTGAACTTACATGTACAGTCACAACCTTATGTACTAAATTATCCTTTGCCAACCTCATGACTGCAGTTCAAGTTCTAGTGTTTTCACATGTTTGTTTTATTCCCCTTTTCGCACAGGATTAGATATATACCAACTTGAACTGAGGCTCAATTACTAGTTGAACTTCACACGGTGTTTTGTATCTCACAATTATTATTTATTTTTTAAAATGCAAACTAGCAGATAATTTTTGTCCAGCCTGAACTGAGCCTTAGTCACTAGTAGAACTTCACAATCACTAGTAGAAATTCACATGATGTAGAGAAACAAAGTACATGATCATGCAGGAGAAAACAAACAGAAGCCGAATAGGAAGTTCAACCATACCTTGGCTAGAAGTTCGGCTATTCTTTTTCCTGCAGCAGATAGGCCACCTTGAGAGCAAAGCGCCGGCGTGTTGGAAGAGGAATCCCATGACATTGCATGGCTATCAGAAGGTGCCACGTTCATCTGGTTTTGGTTTTGGATCGAAGGGATCAGCAAGCAGTTCAGATGCAGGCATGCAGGAAGAAATTCAGCAAGAAGTTCAACAATACCTGTGGTGCTGCCACCCTTGCTCGATCTGTCAAATCTGGCGGCTTAGCCACCGTCCTGTCATCGCGTCCGCCATCTCTTCGTTCTTGGCCATCATATGCTTGGTCGCGCTGACGGTAGGAGGCGAGGAGGGAAGGGGGAAGGCGCCTATTGTCCATGGCGTGAGCAAGAACTCCGGAGGCTCCGCGGCGTCCAGTCGTCATGGGATCCCTCGCTCCGGCATCCGCCGTCGCTCGCTCGCCCACGCCGTCGGTACGAGGTGGCGGGGGGAGGGCGGTAGGATCCGGCGGGAAAGAGGAGGTAGGATCTGGCGAGCGACGGGGAAAGGGAAGGGCGGCAGCAGCCGGCGAGCGGCGGGGTAGGGGTGGGCGGGGGGATCCGACGAGGGCGGGGTAGGGGGAGGGCGGGGAATGTGGATCGGGATCGGGTTCCCCGGTTTTCTCGGGATCCTGTTGTGGCACCTGGTCGGGTCGTGGAGTTCAGGAGGAACCCTATCGGCTCCTATATATGGGAGGAGTTATCAGAATATTATTCTAATCCTAGGATTAGAATAGTGCTACTCTCTCTCTCTCTCTCTCTCTCTCTCTCTCTATATATATATATATATATATATATATATATATATATATATATATATATATATATATATATATGACTGGGAAACACGGTCATCAACAAACACATATGTAGGCTATGTTTGTGTCCGGTCGTATGCATTTTCTGAACGTACATGGATCTATTTAAAATAATTATTGTATACATGCAAGCTGAATTGGACTAGCGAATCTCATATTCGTTAATCAATCTTATTATATTACTGATTGCACAAATCATGGAGATAACAAAAACTAAAAACTTTATTATGGTTTATAAGGGCATCTCCAAGGGCTGACCCGCAAACCGCCCGCATCCGTCCGGATCACGTGAGCCATCCAACGCCGACCTGTATCGGTCCGCGAAGCGGTCCGGACGCGATTTCTTTCGCAAACCGGAGATAAAAGTGGGGGAGGTTTGCGGGAGTCCGGACCAATCCCAAGCCCGCTTCTGACCACCCTGGCCCACCAAAAACCCCTCCCCCTCCCGCGCGTTTTCGGTCACCATCGCTCCAGAGCGTCATCGCCCACATTCATGCCCGCCCAGAGTGGACGCGACCGCTCACTAGTGCCGGCATTAAAGCGGTGCGCCGATCGAGAGAGCGTCGCCTGTCAAGCCCATTTCTGGAATAAATCACAGAATAGCCTCAAGTCACACCAGCCCCAAGATCAGAACAACTGGTGGACTTCCTTGATATAGATATCCAGTACATACATAATATTACACTGGGTGAGTTAGAGTGCTCAACAATTATTACAAACTTGCCAATATACTACGGTGGTGGAATAACACAGTGGTGTGGTGGTGGTACAACACTGGTACAATAAAATAAAGTCAAGCGTCAGTGTGAGGCTTGACTAATTTATTGGTGTAGCAGAAACACAGCGGATGATACATGTGGTAGACTCCAAGATCTAAGGTTGACTGACTGGGAAAACCTCTAAGCGCTGGGCTCACTAGCGCACTCGTCCTCCACAAGCTCGTCTTCCTCCAGGTCTGGCCAAATTAACAAGCAAGGGACAAGCCAGTGAGTACGTTGGAATGTACTCGCAAACATTATGAACAAAAGATATACCGAATGCATATGCTTATGCTGGATTAATGATATGCTTATGCTGGATTAAATGTTATGCATAAGTTGACCGAAATTTAATCATGGCATGATAAAGGTTAGCATGTGCAGAAGAATTAGTAAATGAAATTTTAGTGACAAACAAAGAAAGTTCATGGAAAATCGGGCGAGACAGGACCGCCCGAGAATCCAAAAGAAAAAAAATATAACGTGGAGAATCGGGCGAGATAGGACCGCCCGAGAATCCAAAAGAAATGCCAAACGGGTGTCTAAAAGCGACGCCATGAGAGGTCTTGAAGAGAAAATGCCAAACGGGTGTCTAAAAGCGACGCCTCGAGAGGTCTTGAAAAGAAATGCCAAACGGGTGTCTAAAAGCGATGCCTCGAGAGGTCTTGAAAAGAAATGCCAAACGGGTGTCTAAAAGCGACGCCACGAGAGGTCTTGAAAAGAAATGCCAAACGGGTGTCTAAAAGCGATGCCACGAGAGGTCTTGAAAATAAATGAGTATCCCGGGTAGTCTAGCCAGCCCATGAGATACTCAGAAAAGAAAATAAAAACCGAGTGGCCGGGTAGTCTAGCCAGCTCATGAGACACTTAGAAAATAAAATAAAATGAGTGTCCCGGGTAGTCTAGCCAGCCCATGAGACACTCAAAAAATAAAATAAAATGACAGGGTTAGTCCATAATAATCTTCATATCAACAATAATATTCATGACAATATCAGTAGTGGCAATAATTATCCTGCAAAATAATTCATGCTCAATTTAATTATTTCCTCCGAAGACCGACACCGGGACCGACACTTGACCCTTCCCAGCTAACGTCCTTGACCGTGGACACGGGTATTTGAATAGATATAACTCTATAGAGGGTGTAATCTTTACCCACGTGTATGAGATTTCTTTAGCCAGCACCGCGACGCTGACTAATTCCCATTACGGTCTTTGGGTTGAAAACACGCATGCCCAGCACACACCAGATTAACTTTCCGGATGCCAGGAATCACCCAAAGCACCGTTCAAGAAAAACTCTAAGTCGGGGAGACCAACGTCTCGAGTAGCATGGGATCACTATTCATATGCACGGATTACAACGGGTGCCCCCCTCTCGGCCTAGCCGGATACACCCATGCCCCCTGACATGATGACGGGCATTAGTCCATGGCCGTGGAAACCCTCATCATGGCCCTCTATGTGGTGTGTACACGGACAGGGGTTAGCAACTTACTAAAACGTACTTCCCTCGCAGGAAGACCCGTGGCAGCATGGTGTTTATCTAGGTGTGACGGAACAAGACTCGATCTAGGTCGACTCAGGAGGTGTTGTTATTAAGACTGGCATGTCTCTCATGCCGCAGTGACACCGTCGTGTCATAACGTGACCGTGCTCACCAGCACGTCCAAGATAGGAGCTGCACTCTTGGGTCTCACAGCTTTCATCCATGTCAGATACTTGAGTGGAAGGCAAGTAATGCAAAGTTGATATGACCATGCATGCATGCACTTGTGATATACTACACATACGATGCAACTCCAAACCGATGCAACCATGCAAGCAATTCACCAAATCCCAAGTTCAAAAATGTTTGCCTTGATCAAAGTAGTCAGAAAGTGATCCCTCGAAATTCCCGGCAAAGTTCCCCTTTTCATTTTCTGGAAAATTCAAATTCAAATTAAAAAAATTGCAATAGTACCAAAAGTTGTCTCAAAATATTTTCAAATAAATACTAAAAAAACTACAGTGAAAAATAAGAATTTCAAAAAAAGAATCAACTCAAACAGAGTTGTGGTTAAAAAGTTATTAAACTTTTAAAACCAGGGGCTTTTCTGCAAAACTGCAGGTCCCTGTGCGGTTTAAACAGAAAACGGTTCGGGCAAAAATACGCTTCTCAGCGCAGAAAATGTAAAGCGCAGAATACACTTTCGTTTTAAACACAGAAAAAAAGAAAACGCTGACGGGTGGGGTCCCCCCGTCAGGTTTAAATTTAAACGCGCTTCGCGCGCGGGCACAGAGGGAGTGCGGCGAACACTGGCGATGATCACCGGGGTTTTAGGAGGCGGCGATGGTCGGATCGTGCTTGGGGTGGAACTCCGCGTCGGTGGGTGGTGGTGGTGGTCGCCGACGAGCACCAGAACGACGGCGAGGTCGTCTCCGGCGGACGGCGGCGTCGGGTGGAATTGGATCTAGCCGGGGAGGGCTCCGGTTGTGGAATTGAAGCGCGGGATCGATGAGTAGGTGCACGGGAGAGCTACTGGCAAAATTTAAGCGGTGGAGGTGGCCTAACGGCGTCGTGCTGATCGGGGAGGGTGGCGGCGGATCGGTGGTCGGAGATGGAGAAGACGACCTTCTCGAGGTCGAGGGAGTGGCGTAGGGGTCGATTGGGATGGTGTGGAGGTGGTGTGACTGATCTGCGGGGCTCGAGCGGGCCTTTTATAGGCGATCCGAGGATGGCCGAGGCGGACTGGATTACGCCGGAGTTAATCCGGCCGACGAGGTAGGTAAGGACGGTGGCGAGGTTCTGTGAATGATCAAGGAGGTCAATGGAGTACTCCAGAAGCCTCAGCGTGGACGAGCTCGAGCTTTATCCATTCCCTCCATGGATGAGCTTGGTACGGCCATGGCGGTCGCCATCCAATTCCGGCGACTGACAGCGGGCCCTGGGTGGCTTGGTCAGTGTTCCAGTGTCGCGGAGGAGGTGCCGCGTGGAGAGAGAGGTAGGTTTGGGTGGGGCGGCTAGTGAATGATCATCGGTGGCCGTGGCGGTTCTTCGGTCCGTCGTGGATGAGCACGGTGGCCGTTGCACCGGCTTGCCGACAGCTCATCGGCAATGAGAGGCTGGGGAGTGGGCCAAGGGTTGAAGCATTGATGAGCAACGGCGACGCCGTGGAGGATAAGGAAGGTGAGGGGTGCACGGCAGGGATCGTCCCCGCCTCAGAACAAATTCAGTTAACTGAATTTTTTACAGCATTGAACAGTACACCTACCAGGTGTATGATGGAATGCCAGAGGGTGCTAGGGATTTTAGGAATTTGTGACAATTTTTGTGGTGAGGTGCTGAAGCATATAAGAGAGTCTGGCAAAGTTTCAGAATTTTTGGAGCTATTTAAAATGGGTTTTGATCAGGAAGTTTGAATCTGGTCCAAATTTGAACTAGATAGAATTTGATAACTTTGAACTGTGGAACCCAAAGTTTTTGGTGAAATGGGTTGTGGGTACTGCCTAGTAGCTAGGATAATTTGTGGGTGTAGAAGAATTAGATAAAATATGGTTCCTTTGTAAACCAAAGAAACTAGGATAATTATAAATTCCAACTTTGGAATTTATTTAAAACAAGAGAAATATTTTTGTGGAGAGGAAAAGTATTGGACACTGTCCTAGAATGTGAGAATGACTTGAGGGATAATTTAGAAGTGACAGAAAGATTATTGGAAGAATTTAGAAGTGCTAGAAAGGAGTGAAATGGCCATTCCCATGGAAATTTTTTAATTATCCAAAACCTTTCTAAATAAAAATATTTTTGTGACCCTCCAAAAATAATTTCCCAATTAATAAACCTTCCAAATCAGAACCATTTAAAATTTTGAAACCCAATTAAAAATAAAAAGATTTTCAGAACAGAAGAAGCAGAAGAAGAAAAAGGCCATAATAATTCAAAGTATTTTATTTTTAAAGAAAAGATTTGAAAATTCAAAGAATATATTTTGGGGTGTTACAACACCTACCCCCCTTAAGAAAAATCTCGTCCCCGAGATTTCAGCTGTTCCTCAAACAGGTACGGATATTCAGTTCTCAGGTGATCCTCTCTTTCCCATGTTGCTTCTTCCTCGGTGTGATTACTCCACTGAACTTTGTAAAATTTTATCACATTCTGCCGAGTTCTCCGTTCAGACTCCTCCAAAATCCTTATAGGATGTTCCCTATATGTAAGATCTGGTTGGATATCCAGGTCTTGATGTTGGACTTGCTTGTCCGGGTTACTGACACATCTCCTCAGTTGTGACACGTGAAACACATCATGAACATCCGACAATTCTGCCGGTAGCTCCAGTTGGTAGGCAACCTTGCCTCTCCTTGCAATTACTCTAAATGGTCCAATAAATCACGGTGCTAGTTTTCCTTTTACTTTAAATCTCTGTAATCCCCTCATTGGGGATACTCTGAGGTACACATATTCGTCGGGTTCAAAACTGATCTGACGGTGTTTCTGGTCATAGTAGCTCTTCTGACGGCTCTGAGCTGCTTTCAGTTTGTCTCAGATAAGTTTCACTTTTGTTTCTGCTTCTTTGAGAACCTCCGGGCAGAAGATTCGGCTATCTCCGGTCTCAGACCAATTGAGTGGGGTACGACATCTCCGTTCGTATAGGGCTTCGAAGGGTGACATTTTTAAACTGGCTTGATAACTGTTGTTATATGAGAATTCTGCATACGGCAAACTATCTTCCCAGCTGACTCCATAAGTAAGCACACATGCTCTCAGCATGTCCTCCAATATTTGATTCACCAGTTCAGTCTGTGCCCCTGTCTATGGGTGATATGCTATGCTAAATACCAGTTGGGTTCCTAAGGCCTGCTGCAGGTGATCCCAAAACCTAGAGACAAACTGAGTGCCTCTGTCAGAGACTATGGTCTTGGGTACTCCGTGTAAGCAAACAATTCGGGAGAGGTATAACCTGGCAAGCCTTTGTATTGAGTATGTGGTTTTTACCGGAATGAAATGTGCCACCTTGGTTAATAAATCTGTTATAACCCAGATATCATCATTCCCGTGTCATGACCTTGGTAATCCCACAATAAAATCCATTCCTATTTCATCCCATTTCCATTCAGGCACTCTGAGCGGCTGTAATAATCCTGTTGGCCTCTGGTGTTCTGCCTTTATACGCTGACAGGAGTCACACAGTGCGACATATACAGCTATGTCCCTTTTCATCCTGTGCCACCAAAATTTTTCCTGTAGATCCTTGTACATATTGGTTCCTCCTGGGTGGATGGAGTACGGGGTAGTATGAGCTTCTGCCAAAATTTGTTGCTTTAGCTCTTCCTTATTGGGCACGCACAACCTTTTTCCGTAGCATAGGATTCCCTGTTCATCAATGGTAAATTCGGAGGCCTTGACTGAATTTACTTTCTTTTTAATTCCTTCGATGCTGGGGTGTCCTTTCTGAGCTTCTTTGACCTGATCCTCCAGTGTTGATTTCACTTCTAAACGGGCAATGGTTCCTTCTGTGACTAGAACCATATTAAGTTTGGCAAATTCCTGGTTGAACTCGTGCTATGAGAATTGCACACTGTCACTGTCGGTGCATGGATTTCAGCTGAGGGCGTCTACCACAACATTTGCTTTACCCGGATGGTAATGAATTCCCACATCATAATCCTTAATTAACTCAAGCCAGCAAAGCTGTCTCAAGTTTAATTCTGGCTGGGTGAAGATATACTTAAGACTTTTGTGGTCCATGTATATCTCGCATCGATTACCAAGAATGTAATGTCGCCATTCCTTGAGTGCGTGTATTACTGCTGCTAACTCCAAATCATGGGTAGGGTAATTTTCTTCGTGTCGCCGTAGCTGTCTTGAAGCATATGCCACGACCTTTCCTTCTTGCATTAATACACACCCAAGTCCCTTCCTAGAAGCGTCACAGTATATTTCAAAATTCTTGTGCACATCTGGCACGATCAGAACATGTGCCGTGGTTAACCTTTTCTTTAATTCCTGGAAACTTTTCTTGCAAGCTTCGGTCCATTCAAACTTTTTATCTTTCTTGAGTAGCTAAGTCATGGGTTTGGCTATGGTGGAGAATCCTTCGATGAATCATCGGTAGTAGCCAGCCAAACCGAGAAAACTCCTGACCTCAGTCATGTTGGTGGGTTGCTTCCACCCTAAGACATCTTTCACTTTACTTGGGTCCATTGCTATCCCATCCTGTGTCAGTACGTGTCCCAGAAAACCAACTTCTCGTAACCAAAATTCACACTTATTGAATTTGGCATATAGTTGATTTTTCCGTAATTCTTCCAGGACTATCCAAAGATGTTGCTCATGTTCTTCTGGTGTCTTGGAATAAATGAGTATATCATCGATGAACACAACCACAAACTTGTCCAAATATTTCATGAAAACCTTGTTCATGAGATGTACAAAATAAGCAGGAGCGTTGGTTAATCTGAAAGGCATCACTATGAACTCATATAATCCATATCTAGTGGTAAAGGCAGTCTTGGGTATGTCTGACGATCGGATCCTCAACTGATGATAGCCTGACCTCAAATCTATTTTTGAGAAAACTTTGGCTTCTGCCAGTTGGTCGAACAGATCGTTGATCCTCGGTAGTGGATATTTATTTTTGATGGTAACCATATTGAGTGCCCTGTAGTCAATACATAACCACAGGGTCCCATCCTTTTTCTTAGCAAATAAAACTGGTGATCCCCATGGTGATGAGCTGGGTCGAACATAACCTTTTTCCATTAATTCCTTAATTTGTTTCTTCAGCTCAACCAATTCTGTTGGAGCCATTCGATAAGGCTTCTTGTAAATGGGTGTCGTCCCGGGTGCTAGTTCAATAACAAACTCAATTTCACGATCTGGTGGCATGCCTGGTAGCTCCTCCGAAAATACGTCGGGGTATTCGCATACCACCGGAACCTTGCTTAACTCTGTCATATCCACTTGATTTAATTTTCTCTGTGAAGTAGAAATCTTCCTTGTGCCAAATTTTATTGTCTCCCCTTGACAATTAGTGAGAGTCACTGTGCGGTTGTAGCAGTCTATGAAGCCTTTATTTGTGGTCAACCAGTCCATTCCCAAAATAACGTCCAGATCGACTGCTTCCAGTACAATGAGATTGGCTAGAAACTTCATTCCTTTGATTTCAATATTCACATCCTTGCAGTACCATTGTGTGCTTTGCTTCGATCCCGGGGACTGAATAACCATTGAATTTTGCAAAGGCGAAAAAGAAAACTGATTCTCCGAAGAAAATCTTTTGGAAATGCATGAATGGGAAGCTCCAGAATCAAATAAGACTGTAGCATTAATTGTGTTGACAGGGAACGTACCAAACACGATGTCCGGTGCATTCTGCGCTTCCTCAAATGTCACGTGATTCACCCATCCCTTTCTTTGATTCTTGTTGGGGTTGCTGTGTCGTGGGGCTGCGTTTGTACCGCGGCCATTATTGTTGGGCTTCGGGACATTATTCCCCTGCTTTGGGCATTGCCTGGCATAATGCCCCTCTTCTCCACAGGCATAACAAGTGATGCCTGGACGGAACATTGCGTCCTTGGTCCTGTTGTTGAAGGTGCTGCGGCTCTGTTGCGGTCGTGGTGTTGGAACTGTTGGTTGGGGTGCCACAGGCCTCTGAAAATCATTCTGGGGCATGTTGTTGTGAACCTGTACTGACTGGGTCATACAACGTTTGCGAATTTCATTGATGTTGTGGTGCTCGTTTTCCAGTATAATTGCCTTGTCTACCAGTGTCGTGTAATCTGGAAAGGTGTGGACCACCAGTTGACACTTTAGAGATGGAACGAGCCCATCAAGAAATTTCTCCATCTTTTTGCTTTCCGTCATGTACTCATCGTTTGCATACCGGGCCAGTTGAGTAAACTATTCCAGGTACTGAGTCACCATGGTACCTCGCTGCTTGAGATCCTCAAATTCCCTTTTCTTCAATTTCATAATACTGTTGGGGATATGTGCTCCCTGGAAACTTTCCTTAAACTGTTCCCATGTCATATCTGCTCCATTGGGATGCGTGTGGCATATATTTTCCCACCATGATGTTGCTGTCCCAGAAAAATAGTGCGGAGCATATAGCACTTTTTCCTGGTCCGTACACTGGGCTATAACCAATTTCCTTTCCATATCACGCAACCAATCGTCTGCCTCCAGAGGCTTGTCTGTGTGAGAAAATACCATTGGATTGGTCTTCTGTAGCTCAGATAATTTTGATCAGGGCTGATGTTGTCCTTGGTGATTCCCCATATTTATTAAGTGCTGCATCATTTCCTGGTGCTGCTGCTGGCTTTGTTCATACAGACGGCATACTTGTGAAAATGCTGAATCGTTGCTCTGCTGACTTGTCTGTCCTTGTGTGAAATTATTTCCCATCTGTGCAAAGTTTTTCTCTGGCGGACTGGGCATGGAACGTGTCCAGGGACGATACATTTTCTTTCTGGGGTATTTGTGTAACACCGATGAGAAAAGAAAATATATAAAGGAAGGAAATAAATTTTTAAAAGACTGAAAATAATTTCCCTCCCAAAAATGTAAGTGCATGGACGTAACAGGTTATAATACACATGCAGATTTAATTATACAAGCAGGGTTAATTATACATGCAAGATTTAATTATACATGCATGGTTTAATTATACAACATGCTTGCCATAGCTGTATACTACATGACCACTTATTTGAACTAGTGCGCTACTCCGTCCACAAGGCACGCTGCGGTCCAAGTCTACTACTCGCCATCTTACAAAAGAGAAAAGAAATAGAAAATAAATATTTTACAACTGCGCTCTCATGAAAAGACTACTGCGGTGCTGACGCCTGGTCTGCTATCACGGGGTGTCTGGAACGTCGTAGGTCCTGCTGAGGGTGAGTCCCAGACGAGGTGCTGAAAACTCGACCTCCTCCTCCTCGGGGATGGTCTCCAGTCCGGCAGCTGTCGATGCCACGCCTGCTCGTGGTGGCACTGTGCTCGTAGGCGGTGATGCTCTAACTGGAGTGGGTGCAGCCAAACGACTAGCCTCATCACTCGGGGATGAGCGTCGAATCGCGGAACAAGTAGGAGGATCATATGGTGGAGTCGGAATGTGAGGAGCGCGTGGTGACGGGGAACAGAACTCACTCCTGCGAGGAATCCTCGCACAAGCCAAGTCCATCCGTGCAGCGAGATGGTCGTCCACCAGTGAGGTGAAGAATGACTCCAGAGCCATGATGTACTGAACAAGGGGCTCGATCGCCTCGTCCCTTTCTCCCGCGGTGCAGGAGAAGGCATAGTGACTAGTGTATGGAACATCGCATGGAAGGTAGTGATAGAGACATGTCTGCATGACTGGAAGGATGTCCCTAAGACGAACGATGGCCTCATGGGCAGCCATCTGGATAGCGTGACTCTCAGAGGGCATGGCTCTCCCCACAAAGCGATAGTTGCGATATGACAAGGCACTTCCACCCCGAATATATACCAAGGCCTGGTACATAGTCAGAGTGTCCGTGATCCTGTCGGGGAAAACGGTGTACTCCGCACGGCTCGGAGATCTCATTGTTGGAAATATGCCCTAGAGGCAATAATAAAATGGTTATTATTATATTTCCTTGTTCATGATAATCGTTTATTATCCATGCTATAATTGTATTGGTTGGAAACACAAATACATGTGGTGATACGTAGACAACAACATGTCCCTAGTGAGCCTCTATCGGACTAGCTCGTTGATCAAAGATGGCCATGGTTTCCTGGTCATAGACATGAGTTGTCATTTGATAACGGGATCACATCATTAGGAGAATGATGTGATGGACAAGACCCAAACTATGAACGTAGCATATATGATCGTGTCAAGTTTATTGCTATCGTTTTCGCATGTCAGGTATCTGTTCCTATGACCATGAGATCATGCAACTCACTGACACCGGAGGAGTACCTTGTGTGTATCAAACGTCGCAACGTAACTGGGTGACTATAAAGATGCTCTACAGGTATCTCCGAAGGTGTCTGTTGAGTTGGCATGGATCAAGAATGGGAATTTGTCAGTCCGTATGATGGAGAGGTATCTCAGGGCCCACTCGGTAATACATCATCACAATGAGCTTGCAAGCAATGTGACTAAAGAGTTAGCCACGGGATCTTGTATTACGGAACGAGTAAAGAGACTTGCCGGTAACGAGATTGAACTAGGTATGGAGATACCGACGATCGAATCTCGGGCAAGTAACATATCGCCGGACAAAGGGAATGGCATACGGGATTGACTGAATCCTTGACATCGTGGTTCAACCGATAAAGATCTTCGTTGAATATGTAGGAACCAATATGGGCATCCAGGTCCCGCTATTGGTTATTGACCGGAGAGGAGTCTCGGTCATGTCTGCATATTCCCGAACCCGTAGGGTCGCACGCTTAACGTTCGGTAGCGCTAGGGTAGTATTGAGATATTAATAGTGGAAAGTCCGAAGGTTGTTCGGAGTCCTGGATGGGATCCGGGACATCACGAGGAGCTCCGGAATAGTCCGTAGGTAAAGATTCATATATGAAAAGTTGTTATCAGGGTTCCGGAAAAAGTTCGAGTTTTTTCGGTATTGTACCGGGAAGGTTCTAGAAGGTTCCGTAGTGGGGCGCACCTGCATGGGGGACCCACATGAACGTGGGTAGTGGGGAAAGTCCCCACAACCCTGGTCTAGGCGCACCAAGATCCTCCCTTGAAAGGAATAGTATCATATCCCAAAGGGATAAGATCAGGATCCCTAAAAAAGGGGGATAGTGATCGGTGGGGAAGTAAAGGAGGGATTTCCTTCCTCCCCCTTTGGCCAACGACCCTAGGGCCTTGGAGGGCAAGCCACCAGCCCCCTCCATGCCTATATAAAGGTGGGGAGGCGTTGGGGGCAGCAAACCCTTGGACCCTTGCCCATTACCTCACCCAACTCCTCCCACGTTTCACCGGTACGCGCTTGGAGAAGCCCTGCCGGAATTCCGCTTCCACCACCACCACCATACCGTCGTGTTGGTCCCGATCTCATCTACCCCCTCTCTCTCACTTTGCTGGATCAAGAAGGAGAGGACGCCGCCAAGCCGCACGTGTGCTAAACTCGGAGGTGCCGTCCGTTCGGCACTTGATCGGGAGTTCGCGGGACGGATCGTGATTGGATCGCGAAGACGTTCGACTACATCAACCGTATTTCTTAATGCTTCCACTTAGCGATCTACAAGGGTATGTAGATCCAATCTCTCCTCTCGTAGATGTTCATCTCCTAGATCGATCTTGGTGAGCGTAGGAAATTTTTTGTTTTCCATGCAACGTTCCCCAACAGTGGCATCATGAGCTAGGTCTTTGCGTAGATGACATCACGAGTAGAACACAAAGGAGTTTGTGGGCGTTGATATTCAGATTGCTTCCTTCCTTAGTCTTTTCTTGATTCAGCGGTATTGTGGGATGAAGCGGCCCGGTCCAACTTTACATGTCCACGTACATGAGACCAGTTCCATCGACTGACATGCGACTTTGTTGCATAAGATGGCTGGCGGGTGTCTGTCTCTCCCACCTTAGTTGAATCGGATTCGACGAAGGCGGTCCTTGTAGAAGGTTAAATAGCAACTTGCATATCATCGTTGTGGTTTTGCGTAGGTAAGAATCGTTCTTGCTAGATACCCATAGCAGCCACGTAAAACATGCAACAACAAATTAGAGGATGTCTAACTTGTTTTTGCAGGGTATGTTGTGATATGATATGGCCAAAGAAATGATGAAATATATTTGATGTATGAGATGATCATATTTTGTAATAGTTTATCTCGGCTTGCATGTCGATGAATACGGCAACTGGCAGGAGCCATAGGGCTGTCTCTAATTATTGTATGACCTGCGTGTCAATCATTAAGCGCTATGTAATGCTTTACTTTATCGCTAAACGGTAGCAATAGTAGTATAAGCATGGTTGGCGTGACAACCCCGATGGCGACGCAATGATGGAGATCATGGTGTCATGCCGGTGACGATGGAAATCATGCCGGTGCTTTGGAGATGGAGATCAAAAGCACAAGTTCATGGCCATATCATGTCACTTATGATTTGCATGTGATGTTAATCTTTTTGTGCATCTTATTTTGCTTAGGACGACGGTAGCATTATAAGGTGATCCCTCTCTAAAATTTCAAGATAAAATTGTGTTCTCCCCAAGTGTGCACCGTTCCAAAAGTTCATCGTTTCGAAGCACCACGTGATGATCGGGTGTGATAGACTCTACGTTCACATACAACGGGTGCAAGCCAGTTTTGCACATGCGGAACGCTTGGGTTAAACTTGACGAGCCTAGCATGTACAAACATGGCCTCGGAACACAAGATACCGAAAGGTCGAACATGATTCATATAGTAGATATGATCAACATGGAGATGTTCACCATTGAAACCACCTCATCTCACGTGATGATCGGACTTGGGTTGGTGAATTTGGATCATGTTACACTCGGACGACCGGAGGGATGTCGATTTGAGTGGGAGTTCTTAAGTAATATGATTAATTGAACTCTTTATCATGAACAATAGTCTAAACTATCTTTGCAAATTATGTTGTAGATCAATGGCTCGCGCAGTAGCTCCCCTGAATTTCAATGCGTCCCTAGAGAAAGCTAAGATGAAAGATGATGGAAGTAACTTTGTAGACTGGGCCCGTAATCTGAGGATTATCCTCACGGCTGCACAAAAAGGCTTATGTCCTTGATGCACCGCTTGGTGAGCAACCCCCTCCGGCGTCTGTGGACGTTATGAACGCCTGGCAGGCGCGTGTTGATGACTACTCAATAGTTCAGTGCGCCATGTTGTATGGCTTAGAACCGGGACTTCAAAGGTGTTTTGAACGTAATGGAGCATATGAGATGTTCCAGGAGTTGAAGTTTATTTTTGAGAAGAATGCCCAGATCGAGAGGTATGAGACCTCCGATAAGTTCTATGCTTGCAAGATGGAGGAGAACGGGTCTGTCAGTGAACACATACTCAAAATGTCTGGGTATTACAACCGTCTGGCTGAGTTGGGAGTTGTGCTCCCACCAGAGGCGATCACTGACAGAGTTCTTCAGTCGCTACCACCTAGCTACAAGAGCTTTGTGTTGAACTATAACATGCAAGGGATGAACAAGTCAGTCGTCGAGCTGTTTGCGATGCTGAAAGTCGCTGAGTCAGACATCCAGAAGGAGCATCAAGTGTTGATGGTCAATAAAACCACTAGTTTCAAGAAGAATGGCAAGGGCAAGAAGGGAAACTCCAAGAAGAGTGGAAAAGTAGTTGCCCCTCCCGTGAAGAAACCCAAGGATGGGCCCAAGCCGGAAACTGAGTGCTTCTATTGCAAGGGAACTGGCCACTGGAAGCGGAATTGCCCCAAGTATCTGGCCGACAAGAAGGGGGCCAACGCCAAACAAGGTATATATGATATACATGTTATTGATGTGTACCTTACCAACTCTCGTTGTAGTGCCTGGGTATTTGATACCGGTGCGGTTGCTCACATTTGCAACTCAAAGCAGGAACTGCGGAATAGACGGAGGCTGGCGAAGGACGAAGTGACGATGTGCGTGGGAAATGGTTCCAAGGTTGATGTGATCGCCGTCGGCACGATCGCTCTTCCATTACCATCGGGATTAGTGATGAACCTGAATAATTGTTATTTAGTGCCTGCGTTGAGCATGAACATTATATCTGGATCTTGTTTAATGCGAGACGGTTACTCATTTAAATCAGGGAATAATGGTTGTTCTATTTATATGGGTAACATCTTTTATGGTCATGCACCCATTGTGAGGGGTTTATTCTTATTGAATCTCGATAGTGATGATACACATGTTCATAACATTGATGCCAAAAGATGTAGAGTTGATAATGATAGTACCACTTTCTTGTGGCACTGCCGCTTAGGTCATATTGGTGTAAACGCATGAAGAAACTCCAAGTTGATGGACTTTTGGAGTCACTTGATTTTGAATCACTTGACACATGCGAACCATGCCTCATGGGCAAGATGACTAAGACCCCATTCTCCGGAACAATGGAACGGGAAAGTGACTTGTTGGAAATCATACATACTGATGTGTGCAGTCCAATGAGCATTGAGGCGCGCGGTGGATATCATTATTTTCTCACCTTCACCGACGATTTGAGTAGATATGGGTATGTTTACTTAATGAAACACAAGTCTGAAACGTTTGAAAAGTTCAAGCAATTTCAGAGTGAAGTTGAGAATCATCGTAACAAGAAGATCAAATTCCTACGATCTGATCGAGGGGGAGAATATCTGAGTTATGAGTTTGGCAGTCACTTAAGACAATGTGGAATTGTTTCACAGTTGACGCCACCTGGAACACCAGAGCGTAATGGTGTGTCCGAACGTCGTAATCGAACCTTATTGGATATGGTGCGTTCTATGATGTCTCTTGCCGATCTACCACTATCATTTTGGGGTTATGCGTTAGAGACAGCTGCATTCACTTTAAATAGGGCACCATCTAAGTCCGTTGAGACGACACCGTATGAACTGTGGTTTGGCAAGAAACCAAAGTTGTCGTTTCTTAACGTTTGGGGATGCGATGCTTATGTCAAAAAGCTTCAGCCAGAAAAGCTGGAACCCAAAGCGGACAAATGCGTCTTCATAGGATACCCAAAAGAGACGGTTGGGTATACCTTCTATCTCAGATCCGAAGGCAAAGTGTTTGTCGCTAAGAACGGGTCTTTTCTCGAGAAAGAGTTTCTCTCGAAAGAATTGAGTGGGAGGAAGATAGAACTTGATGGGGTTGTTGAACCTTTACTTGAACCAGAGGGTAGCACTGCGCAGAAAGATGTTTTTGTGGAACCTACGTCAGTTGAAGAGGAAGCTGATGATGGTGATCATGAAGCTTCGGATCAAGTTACTATCGAACCTCGTAGGTCGACAAGGATACGTACTGCTCCTGAGTGGTACGGTAACCCTGTCTTAAAGGTCATGTTGTTGGACAACGATGAACCTACGAGCTATGGAGAAGCGATGGTGGGCCCCGATTCCGACAAATGGTTAGAGGCCATGAAATCCGAGATGGGATCCATGTATGAAAACAAAGTATGGACTTTGGAAGTATTACCTGAAGGGCGAAAGGCCATTCAGAATAAATGGATCTTCAAGAAGAAGACGGACGCAGACGATAATGTCACCGTCTATAAAGCTCGACTTGTGGCAAAGGGTTTTTCACAAGTTCAAGGAGTTGACTATGATGAGACTTTCTCACCTGTAGCGATGCTTAAGTCCGTCAGAGTCATGTTAGCAATAGCTACATTTTTTGATTATGAAATTTGGCAGATGGATGTCAAAACAGCGTTCCTTAACGGTTTTCTTAAGGAAGAGTTGTATATGATGCAACCAGAAGGGTTTGTCGATCCAGAGAATGCTGACAAAGTTTGCAAACTCCAGCGATCCATTTATGGACTGGTGCAAGCGTCTCGGAGTTGGAATCTTCGCTTTGATGAGGTGATCAAAGCGTTTGGGTTTATACAAGTTTACGGAAAAGCTTGTATTTACAAGAAAGTGAGTGGGAGCTCTATAGCGTTTCTAATATTATATGTGGATGACATATTGCTGATTGGAAACAATATAGAACTTTTGGGAAGCATGAAGGAGTATTTGAACAAGAGTTTTTCAATGAAGGACCTAGGAGAAGCTGCTTTCACATTAGGCATCAAGATCTATAGAGATAGATCAAGACGCTTAATAGGACTTTCACAGAGCACATACCTTGATAAAGTTTTGAAGAAGTTCAAAATGGATCAGTCCAAGAAGGGGTTCTTGCCTGTTTTGCAAGGTGTGAAGTTGAGTAAGACTCAATGCCCAGCGACTACAGAGGATAGAGAAAAGATGAGTGTCATCCCCTATGCTTCTGCCATAGGCTCTATCATGTATGCGATGCTGTGCACAAGACCAGATGTCAGCCTTGCCATAAGTATGGCCGGAAGGTTTCAAAGTGATCCAGGAGTGGAACACTGGACAGCGGTCAAGAATATCCTTAAGTACCTGAAAAGGACTAAGGAAATGTTTCTCGTTTATGGAGGTGATCAAGAGCTCGTCGTAAAGGGTTACGTCGATGCAAGCTTTGACACTGATCCGGATGACTCTAAGTCTCAAACCGGATACGTATATATTCTAAATGGGGGAGCGGTAAGCTGGTGCAGTTCCAAGCAAAGCGTGGTAGCTGATTCTACATGCGAAGCGGAGTACATAGCTGCCTCGGAGGCGGCAAAGGAAGGTGTATGGATGAAGCAGTTCATGACAGATCTTGGAGTTGTGCCCAATGCACTGGACCCGATGACTTTGTTCTATGACAACACTGGTGCCATTGCTCTAGCCAAGGAACCAAGGTTTCACAAGAGGACCAGACACATAAAGCGATGCTTCAATTCCATCCGTGATGTGATCAAGGAGGAGGACATAAACATTTGCAAAGTGCACACGGATCTGAATGTTGCAGATCCGTTGACTAAACCTCTTCCACGGGAAAACATGATCAACACCAGAACTCTATGGGTGTTAGATTCATAACCATGTAATGCTAGATTATTGACTCTAGTGCAAGTGGGAGACTGTTGGAAATATGCCCTAGAGGCAATAATAAAATGGTTATTATTATATTTCCTTGTTCATGATAATCGTTTATTATCCATGCTATAATTGTATTGGTTGGAAACACAAATACATGTGTGGATACGTAGACAACAACATGTCCCTAGTGAACCTCTACCGGACTAGCTCGCTGATCAAAGATGGCCATGGTTTCCTGGTCATAGACATGAGTTATCATTTGATAACGGGATCACATCATTAGGAGAATGATGTGATGGACAAGACCCAAACTATGAACGTAGCATATATGATCGTGTCAAGTTTATTGCTATCGTTTTCGCATGTCAAGTATCTGTTCCTATGACCATGAGATCATGCAACTCACTGACACCGGAGGAGTACCTTGTGTGTATCAAACGTCGCAACGTAACTGGGTGACTATAAAGATGCTCTACAGGTATCTCCGAAGGTGTCTGCTGAGTTGGCATGGAACAAGACTGGGAATTTGTCAGTCCGTATGACGGAGAGGTATCTCAGGGCCCACTCGGTAATACAGCATCACAATGAGCTTGCAAGCAATGTGACTAAAGAGTTAGCCACGGGATCTTGTGTTACGGAACGAGTAAAGAGACTTGCCGGTAACGAGATTGAACTAGGTATGGAGATACCGACGATCGAATCTCGGGCAAGTAACATATCGCCGGACAAAGGGAATTGCATACGGGATTGACTGAATCCTTGACATCGTGGTTCAACCGATAAAGATCTTCATTGAATATGTAGGAACCAATATGGGCATCTAGGTCCCGCTATTGGTTATTGACCGGAGAGGAGTCTCGGTCATGTCTGCATATTCCCGAACCCGTAGGGTCGCACGCTTGACGTTTGGTAGCGCTTGGGTAGTACTGAGATATTAATAGTGGAAAGTCTGAAGGTTGTTCGGAGTCCCGGATGTGATCCGGGACATCACGAGGAGCTCCGAAATAGTCTGGAGGTAAAGATTCATAAATGGAAAGTTGTTATCGGGGTTCCGGAAAAAGTTCGAGTTTTTTCGGTATTGTACCGGGAAGGTTCTAGAAGGTTCCGGAGTGGGGCCCACCTGCATGGGGGGCCCACATGAACGTGGGTAGTGGGGAAAGTCCCCACAACCCTGGTCTAGGCGCACCAAGATCCTCCCTTAAAAGGAATAGTATCATATCCCAAAGGGATAAGATCAGGATCCCTAAAGTAGGGGGATAGTGATCGGTGGGGAAGGAAAGGAGGGATTTCCTTCCTCCCCCTTTGGCCAACGACCCTAGGGCCTTGGAGGGCAAGCCACCAGCCCCCTCCACGCCTATATAAAGGTGGGGAGGCGTTGGGGGCAGCCAACCCTTGGACCCTTGCCCGTTACCTCACCCAACTCCTCCCACGTTTCACCGGTACGCGCTTGGCGAAGCCCTGCCGGAATTCCGCTGCCACCACCATCACCATACCGTTGTGTTGGTCCTGATCTCATCTACCCCCTCTCTCTCGCTTACTGGATCAATAATGAGAGGATGCCGCCGAGCCGCACGTGTGCTAAACTCGGAGGTGCCGTCCGTTCGGCACTTGATCGGGAGTTCGCGGGATGGATCGTGATTGGATCGCGAAGACGTTCGACTACATCAACCGCGTTTCTTAACGCTTCCGCTTAGCGATCTACAAGGGTATGTAGATCCAATCTCTCCTCTCGTAGATGTTCATCTCGTAGATCGATCTTGGGGAGCGTAGGAAAAAATTTGTTTCCCATGCAACGTTCCCCAACACTCATCGCATCTCTAGCGATGACGGCGAGAAGACGGGAAAATCCCGCAGGCTCGTTGGGGAAAATCTGGGACAGACAGCTGCCGCCAGACATCTACAGCAGTAGACAAAAATCCAAATAGTCATGTAATAAGGATATGACGACCAAGGAAAATTGTTACAATGCATGAGATGCATGCTAAAAATGTTAGTACTGATTCTATTACTAGCGTTCGTGCCTAGGGCTTCCTACAGTCAGCCTGGCTCTGATACCAAGGTTTGTTAGGCCCATTTCTGGAATAAATCACAGAATAGCCTCAAGTCACAGCAGCCCCAAGATCAGAACAACTGGTGGACTTCCTTGATATAGATATCCAGTACATACATAATATTACACAGGGTTGAGTCAGAGTGCTCAACAATTATTACAAACTTGCCAATATACTACGATGGTGGAATAACACAGTGGTGTGGTGGTGGTACAACACTGGTACAATAAAATAAAGTGAAGCGTCAGTGTGAGGCTTGACTATTTTATTGGTGTAGCGGAAACACAGCGGATGATACATGTGGTAGACTCCAAGATCACAGGTTGACTGATTGGGAACACCTCTAAGCGTCGGGCTCGCTAGCGCACTCGTCCTCCACAACCTCGTCTTCCTCCAGGTCTGGCCAAATTAACAAGCCAGGGACAAGCCAGTGAGTACGTTGGAATGTACTCACAAACATTATGAACAAAAGATATACCGAATGCATATGCTGGATTAATGATATGCTTATGCTAGATTAAATGTTATGCATAAGTTGACCGAAATTTAATCATGGCATGATAAAGGTTACCATGTGCAGAAGAATTAGTAAATGAAATTTTAGTGACAAACAAAGAAAGTTAATGGAAAATCGGGCGAGACAGGACCGCCCGACAATCCAAAAGAAAAAAAATATAACGTGGAGAATCGGGCGAGACAGGACCGCCTGAGAATCCAAAAGAAATGCCAAACGGGTGTCTAAAAGCGACGCCACGAGAGGTCTTGAAGAGAAATGCCAAACGGGTGTCTAAAAGCGATGCCTCGAGAGGTCTTGAAAAGAAATGCCAAACGGGTGTCTAAAAACGACGCCTCGAGAGGTCTTGAAAAGAAATGCCAAACGGGTGTCTAAAAGCGACGCCACAAGAGGTATTGAAAAGAAATGCCAAATGGGTGTCTACAAGCGACACCACGAGAGGTCTTGAAAATAAATGAGTATCCCGGGTGGTCTACCCAGCCCATGAGATACTCAGAAAAGAAAATAAAAACTGAGTGCCCGGATAGTCTAGCCAGCCCACGAGACACTCAGAAAATAAAATAAAATGAGTGTCCCTGGTAGTCTAGCCAGCCCATGAGATACTCAGAAAAGAAAGTAAAAACTGAGTGCCCGAGTAGTCTAGCCAGCCCATGAGACACTTAGAAAATAAAATAAAATGAGTGTCCCGGGTAGTCTAGCCGGCCCATGAGACACTCAGAAAATAAAATAAAATGACAGGTTTAGTCCATAATAATCTTCATATCAACAATAATATTCATGACAATATCAGTAGTGGCAATAATTATCCTGCAAAATAATTCATGCTCAATTTAATTATTTCTGCCGAAGACCGACACCGGGACCGACACTTGACCCTTCCCAGCTAACGTCCTTGACCGTGGACACGGCTATTTGAATAGATATAACTCTGTAGAGGGTGTACTCTTTACCGACGTGTATGAGATTTCTTTAGCCAGCACCGCGATGCTGACTAATTCCCATTACGGTCTTTGGGTTGAAAACACGCCTGACCTGCACACACCAGATTAACTTTCCAGATGCCAATATCACCCAAAGCACCGTTAAAGAAAAACTCTAAGTCGGGGAGACCAACGTCTCGACTAGCATGGGATCACTATTCATACACGCGGATTACAAGGGGTGCCCCCCTCTCGGCCCAGCCGAATACACCCATGCCCCCTGACCTGATGACGTGCATTAGTCCATGGCCGTGGAAACCCTCATGATGGCCCTCTATGTGGTGTGTACACGGACAGGGGTTAGCAACTTACTAAACCGTACTTCCCTCGCGGGAAGACCCGTGGCAGCACGGTGTTTACCTAGGTGTGACGAAACAAGACTCGATCTAGGTCGACTCAGGAGGTGTTGTTATTAAGACTGGCATGTCTCTCATGCCGCAGTGACACCGTCGTGTCATAAGGTGACCATGCTCACCAGCACGTCCAAGACAGGAGCTACACTCCTGCTTCTCACAGCTTTCATCCATGTCAGATACTTGAGTGGAAGGCAAGTAATGCAAAGTTGATATGACCATGCATGCATGCACTTGTGATATACTACACATACGATGCAACTCCAAACCGATGCAACCATGCAAGCAATTCACCATATCCCAATTTCAGAAATGCTTGCCTTGATCAAAGTAGTCAGAAAGTGATCCCTCAAAATTCCCGACAAAGTCCCCCTCTTCGTTTTCTGCAAAATTCAAATTCAAATTCTAATTAAAAATTTTGCAACAGTACCAAAAGTTGTCTCAAAATATTTTCAAATAAATACTATAAAAACTAGAGTGAAAAATAATAATTTCAAAAAAAGAATCAACTCAAACAGAGTTGTGGTTAAAAAGTTATTAAACTTTTAAAACCAGGGGCTTTTCTACAAAACTGTAGGTCCCTGTGCGGTTTAAACAGAAAACGGTTCGGGCAAAAATACGCTTCTCAGCGCAGAAAACGTAAAGCGCAGAATACGCTTTCGTTTTAAACACAGAAAAAAAAGAAAACACTGACGGGTGGGGTCCACCCGTCAGGTTTAAATTTAAACGCGCTTCGCGCGCGGGCACAAAGGGAGTGCGGCGAACACCGGCGATGATCGCCGGGGTTTTAGGAGGCGGCGATGGTCGGATCATGCTCGGGGTGGAACTCCGCATCGGTCGGTGGTGGTGGCGGTCGCCGGCGAGCACCAGAACGACGGCGAGGTCGTCTCCGGCGGACGGCGGCGTCGGGTGGAATTGGATCACACCGGGGAGGGCTCCGGTTGTGGAATTTAAGTGTGGGATCGATGAGTGGGTGCACGGGAGGGCTACTGGCAAAATTTGTGCGGTGGAGGTGGCCTAACAGTGTCATGCTGATCGGGGAGGCTGGTGGCGGATCGGTGGTCGGAGATGGAGAAGACGACCTTCTCGAGGTCGAGGGAGTGGCGTAGGAGTCAATTGAGATGGTGTGGAGGTGGTGTGAGTGATCTGCGGGGCTCGAGCGGGCCTTTTATAGGCGATCCGAGGATGGCCGAAGCGGACTGCATTACGCCGGAGTTAATCCGGCCGACGAGGTAGGTAAGGACGGTGGCGAGGTTCTGTGAATGATCAAGGAGGTCAATGGAGTACTCCAGAAGCCTTAGCGTGGACGAGCTCGAGCTTTATCCATTCCCTCCACGGATGAGCTTGGTACGGCCATGGCGGATGCCATCCAACTCCGAGGACTGACAGCGGGCCCTGGGTGGCTTGGTCGGTGTTCCGGTGTCACGGAGGAGGTGCCGCGTGGAGAGAGAGGTAGGTTTGGGTGGGGCGGCTAGTGAATGCTCGTCGGTGGCCGTGGCGGTTCTTCGGTCCGCCGTGGATGAGCACGGTGGCCGTTGCACCGGCTTGCCGACAGCTCATCGGCGATGAGAGCCTGGGGAGTGGGCCAGGGGTCGAAGCATTGATTAGCAACGCTGACACCGTGGAGGAGAAGGAAGGTGAGGGTTGCATGGCATCGATCGTCCCCGCCTCTGAAGAAATTCAGTTAACTGAAATTTTGACAGCAGTGAATAGTACGCCTACCAGGTGTATGATGGAATGCCAAAGGGTGCTAGGGATTTTAGGAATTTGTGACATTTTTTGTGGTGAGGTGTTGAAGCATATTTGAGAGTCTGGCAAAGTTTCAGAATTTTTGGAGCTATTTAAATTGGGTTTTGATCAGGAAATTTGAATCTGGTCCAAATTTGAACTGGATAGAATTTGAAAACTTTGAACTGTGGAACCCAAAGTTTTTGGTGAAATGGGTTGTGGGTACTGCCTAGTAGCTAGGATAATTTTTGTGGGTGTAGAAGAATTAGATAAAATATGGTTCCTTTGTAAACCAAAGAAACTAGGATAAATATAAATTCCAACTTTGGAATTTATTTAAAATAAGAGAAATATTTTTGTGGAGAGGAAAAGTATTGGACACTGTCCTAGAATGTGAGAATGACTTGAGGGATAATTTAGAAGTGACAGAAAGATTATTGGAAGAATTTAGAAGTGCTAGAAAGGAGTGAAATGGCCATTCCCATGGAAATTTTTTAATTATCCAAAACCTTTCTAAATAAAAATATTTTTGTGACCCTCCAAAAATAATTTCCCAATTAATAAACCTTCCAAATCAGAACCATTTAAAATTTTGAAACCCAATTAAAAATAAAAATATTTTCAGAACAGAAGAAGCAGAAGAAGAAAAAGGCCATAATAATTCAAAGTATTTTATTTTTAAAGAAAAGATTTGAAAATTCAAAGAAAATATTTTGGGGTGTTATACCGCCCGCGCCGCTTCCCGGTGCAGGCGACTGCCGCGCGTTCAAATGACACGACGGCCGCCCGTCCATCCGTCTGCAGCCCGCATTGATGGCACGCGGTTGCCGAGGCGTCTCCTCCGGCGCCACCCGTCCGTCCCTCTGCCGCCCACCATTGTTATAAAAGCCGGCACCCCGGCCATAGCCGCTGTCATCCATCTCCGATCCCTCGCCGCACCACTCCCACCATGGATCCCTCCCCCACCAAAGCTCTCTGGGACGGGCTGACGTCAGACCAGAAGAAGGAGATGGCCGCCATTGCTGGCGGCTGGCTGGTGATACGTCTCCAACGTATTTATAATTTATGAAGTATTCATGCCATGTTTATAACAATTTTATATGGTTTTGGTATGATTTGATTAGAACTAACCCGGACTGACGTTGTTTTCAGCAGAACTGCCGTGGTGTTGTTTTTTGTGCAGAAATAAAAGTTCTCGGATTAGGCTGAAAATTTACGGTGATTTTTTCTGGACCAAAAGAGACCCCCGAAGCTTCGAGGAAGGACCAGAATCCTCATGAGGAAGCGACAAGCCTGGAGGGCGCCCCCCAGGGCGCGCCTACCGAGCTTGTCACTCCCTCGTGGCCCCCCTGGCGTGCATCCAACGCTGATAAATCCTATAAATATAAAAAACCCCAAAAAGAAACCTAGAACTCCCACGCCGCCGCCGCGAGCCTCTATACCAAAGCGATCTCATCCGGAGCCCAATTCTGGCACTCTGCCGGAGGGGGGAATCATCACCGGAGGCCATCTTCATGATCCTGGCGGTCTCCATGATGAGGAGGGAGTAGTTCACCCTCGGGGCTGAGGGTATGTACTTGTAGCTATGTGTTTGATCTCTCTCTCTCTCTCTCTCTCGTGTTCTTGATTTGGCACGATCTTGATGTATCACGAGCTTTGTTAATATAGTTGGATCATATGGTGTTTCTTCCCTCTCTATCTTCTTGTGATGAATTGAGTCTTTCCCTTTGAGGTTTCGTTATTGTCGGATTGAATATTTCAGATTTGAGAACACTTGATGCATGTCTTGCATGTGGATACCCGTGGTGACAATGGGGTATTCTATTGAGTCACTTGATGTATGTTTTGGTGATCAACTCGCGAATTCCCGTGACCTTGGGGTAATCTAGGCATAGGGGTTGATTGCATGTATGTTTTGGTGGATTGAATACTATGAATCTGAAATTGTTTTGATCCATATCGAATAATCAACTCACGGATACTTGTGGTGACATTGGAGTATCTAGGTGACATTAGAGTTGGTTGATGTGTATCATATGGTGTTATTTTAGTACGAACTCTAGGGCTGTTTGTTACAATTGTAGGGATGGCTCAATAGATTGATCAGAAAGGATAACTTTGAGGTGGTTTCGTACCCTACAACAATTTCTTCTTATGTTCTCTGCTAGATAAGAACTTTGGAGTGATTCTTTATCGCACGTTGAGGGATTGTTATATGATTCAATTATGTTAGCACTATTGAGAGATTGCACTAGTGAAAGTATGAACCCTAGGCCTTGTTTTCAAGCATTGCAATACCGTTTGTGCTCCGTTTTATCACTTGCTACCTTGCTGTTTTTAAATTTTCAGATTACAAAAACCTATATCTACTATCCATACTACACTTGTATCACCATCTCTTCGCCGAACTAGTGCACCAATACAATTTACCATTGTATTGGGTGTGTTGGGGACACAAGAGATTCTTTGTATTTGATTGCAGGGTTGTATGAGAGAGACCATCTTCATCCTACGCCTCCCACGGATTGATAAACCTTAGGTCATCCACTTGAGGAAACTTTTCTACTGTCCTACAAAACTCTGCACTTGGAGGACCAACAACGTCTACAAGAATAAAAGTTGTGTAGTAGACATCAAGCTCTTTTCCGGCGCCGTTGCCGGGGAGGTGAGTGCTTGAAGGTATATCTTTAGATCTTGCAATTGAATCTTTTAGTTTCTTGTTTTATCACTAGTTTGGTTTATAAAAGAAAATTACAAAAAAAATGGAATTGAGGTTGCCTCACATACTTCATCTATATGATGTCTTTCTTGAAAATGATGGATCGGAAAATTGTGCTCAATTGCTAGAGGAAGAATTTAATAAAATGTTTAATGTGAGTCCTTTGAATGACGAGCATGATTGCAATGTTGTTAGTATGCTTTCTTTGAATATCCATGATGCTAATGATATGCAAAGCAATAAGCTTGGGGATGCTATGTTTGATGAAGATGATATTTTTAGTCCCCCTACTTTTGATGAGCAAATTTTTTATGATGATTGCATGCCTCCTATTTATGACGATTACAATGATGAAAGTGGGTTTGGAAGAGTGTCAACTCTAGGTACTAATGATCCCACTATTTTGGAGGGTGTTGAATCTTATGGCAATAATTATGAAAGTGGATTCGGAGAGGTCACAACTTTATTTAGTGATGATTCCACTATTTCGGAAGATGTTTCAATTGATTATGACAATAAAGTTGCTATCTATGATGATTATTGTGATGGAATGTATGCTATAAAGAATAGTGATAACTATGAAAATTTTCATCATGATTTTAATTTTCAATTGGATTATGCCAATCAAGTATCACATGATAGTTATTTCATTGAATTTGCTCCCACTATTATGAATGAGAAGAAATTTCCTTATGTGGAGAGTAATAAATTTTCTATGCTTGTGGATCATGAAAAGAATGCTCTATGTGAAAGTTATATTGTTGAATTCATTCATGATGCTACTGAAAATTATTATGAGAGAGGAACATACGCTTGTAGGTGTTGCAATAATATCAAGTTTCCTCTCTATGTGTTGAAAGTTTTGAAGTTATACTTGTTTTGCCTTCCTATGCTAGTTGATTATTGCTCCCTTAAATTGTTTGCTCAGAAAATCCCTATGCATAGGAAGTGGGTTAGGCTTAAATGTTCTTGTCATATGATTCATGATGCTCTCTTTGTGTTTCAATTCTTTATTTTTATGCGAGCATCATTGAAATCATCATGCCTAGCTAAAAGGCATTAAAGAAAAGCGCTTGTTGGGAGACAACCCAATATTTATACCTACTTTTTTTGTGTGTACAAATGATTAAGCTACTGTAGTAATCATGTTTTACATGTTTTCTTTCAATAATGTGCCAAGTGAAGCCTTTGGGATAGTGTGGATGCTTGTTGATTAGATTCTGTGCAAAAACAGAAACTTTTGCATCCAGTGATGGAATTTCTATTCTGTACTGGAGCGTGAAAATATTCTGAAATTTTTACACAGTATTGGGTTACAATTTTTTTATGTTTTACTAATTTTTCAGAATTTTTGGAGGTACAGAAGTATGCTTTTTAATTCGATTACTACATGCTATTCTGTTTTTGACAGATTCTGTTTTTATTGCATAGTTTGCTTGTTTTAGTGTTTCCATAGCTTATATTGAGTAATATAAATTGTGGAAATGATGGAATACATTAGGTATTATGTGATAACAATTATGAATCTTGTCTTGACAGTGCCAGAGTGAATGATTTATTTTCATACTAACCTATCTCACGGAGTTCCGTTAAGTTTTATGTTATTGAAGTTTTCAAGTTTTGAGTGAGATATCGATATGAGGAGAATAAGGAGTGGCAAGACCCTAAGCTTGGGGATGCCCAAGGCACCCCAAGGTAATACTCAAGGAAGACTTAAGCGTCTAAGCTTGGGGATGACCCGGAAGGCATCCCCTCTTTCGTCTTCAACACTATCGGTAACCTCACTTGCAGCTATATTTTTATTCGTACATAATATGAGTTTTGCTTGGAGCGTCATTTTATTTTGTTGAGATTTTCTTGCTGTTATCAATAATTGTGTTTTGTATCTTTTATTTTAATAAAATGCCAATTATCGCCTTTACCATGCTCAGTTTACAAGTTTATGTGTTGCTGTTTGAAAACAGAAAGTTTTCTGTTATGTCCTGAATATTTGTGAATTGTCAGAACATGATAAAAAACTGAACTTTTTACACAGTAATTGTTGACACCAGATTTTGGCACGATGCAAAATGCAGTAAAGGTGGACTCGAGGCAAGGAGGCAACCCAAGCAAGATACCTTGACGATAGTTCGTGAAGGTGGCAGCCCGTTGAAGACCGAAGATCGAGATGGACGCGGGGAGACAGAAGCTCAAAGTGACACCAGATTTTGGCATGGTCAAAAACATAATTAAGAAGGCCTCAAATGGAAAAGTGCTCAAAGTGAGAAAGTTCCGTATCGTCGAAAGGAGAAACTTTGATATTTGGGCCATAGCCATCCGAGCTCAGCTCTAAGGCCGAAGCTGTGTTCGAAGTACTGGGATTTTATATCCAGAACACTATTCGGCTGACTACGCCCCCAAGACGGCCTCATATGAGAAGAGTGTATACACGGATTGTCTTCGTCTTGCCGAATTGGTCGATTTGGATATAAAAATCGTCTCAATCCGAGATCGTATGCAAAAGTTATGGCCGTTACAAGATTGTTGTTACAGCCAAGAACGATACTACCGCTCCTACTACCGCGTCTACTACCGCTTACGAAAAAGTTTCTGGCATCCCGAGACCCTAAGCGGTACTAGAGCGGTACTACCGCCCAGAACGGTACTACTGTGCCCAGAACGGTACTACAGATTTCCTATAGACGCACAGGTTTGGGTAGATCGGAAAATCCGAGTTTGACTACATTTTTTGACCCTTTGGAAGGAAATCTGAGTCCTTTACATGTACGGGAAGACCAGCCGCCCTTTATATATGTTGGGGTGATGGCCGATTAAACACACAATCGATCTATCAATACAATCTACTTTTCATGTACCTTTTCTTTCTTCTTTCTACTTTTCTTGCCAAGCTCTAGAAACCCTAGGGTGCGGTTTATCTTTGCTGCTTTGCGCTGAAAAGCAGTCGTCTCTCCTCTCCGAAATTGAGGAAACCATTTTTTGCTTTGCTCGGAAAGCATCCGTCCCTCGCCACGAAAGCGCGAGGATTATCCCTTTGTTGCTTTGCTCGTAAAGCATCCGTTTATCGTACACGAAAGTACGGTTGGCGACTCCGTTATTCAATACATTGCGCGGTGCAATTTTGTGTTGCGCGTTGACAAATTTCTTCGCCAACACAAATTGGCGACTCCGCTGGGGAAGAAAGCTTTGAACGGTCTCCGGCCCGTTCTTGATTCGAAGAGATCGTCATCTAGGGTTTGCAATCTACAAAGGTAACATGAATACTCAATTCCATACTGTAGATGCAAATATCTCATATGGTGTTACTAGATCATTCAATGACTATACTTTATCGGCCAGCCCTAGTTTTTCCAATCATGCATCTAATCACGTGCATAGGCCGATTCAAAGTAATTTACATGCTTCAAGTTTTTACGATACTAGTAACATGCACCATATATACTCCAACTCTCATGCATCGGCAACCCCACAAATCCATATGCCGATGAACAACATGATGGGTTTGGTTAATCAATTTGAGCATAATGAGCATAATGTATCGGCTAGCCCTAGTTTTATCAATCATGCATCTAATTATGTGCAAGGGCCGATGCGAAATAATCTTCATGCTTCAAATTCTTATGATACTAGTAACATACACCATATGTATCCCAACTCTCATGCATCGGCAACCCCACAAATTCATATGCCGATGAACAACATGATGAGTTCAGTTAATCCAGTTGAAACACCTCGTGTTGAAATTTTCAGTAATATGCAAAAAAGTGTTTCACCTTTTTATTCATCGGCAACTAATTTGCAATATGTGAATCCAACCTTGCCGATGGATGGGAGAATTGGCCATGCTAGCCATTCGGCCGGTTACTCTCAACCATCATATGCTACACCCCATGTAGGAACTTCGAATAGCATGCAACAAGGTGTTTCGCCTTTTGATTCATCGGCAAATAACTTACAGTATATTAATCCAAACAACTCGGAGACTATGCTGCCAGCTGCCAGTACCGGGACTCCATACGGGCCGGTACTTGATTCACATGTTAATGGTCCTCCGTTGCAAACTTCATATGCTCAAACATCTATGCCGGAGAATCCACCACGTGCTGCTGTTCCACAAACCTATGTTAGTGTGAAAGATCAGGTAGCAGCCATACTTGGAAAGTACGGTTTAGCGCCAAAAGGAACACACGTGCCGTCATCTAATACTGTAGCATATAATGCATGCTCTACGCAATTCGAGAGTTTCGGCAACATCTCATTGCCGAAAGAATCTGAAAGTATTATGGGACGAAGAACGCCGAGTACTTCTAATCTACTCGGCGACAAGAAGAACAAGGGCAACATCCACTCGGACGAGATGACCACCGATCTCAACAATAACAGCGACCTCAATCCAGACGACATCATCCCTGTCACCATGGAAGATCTCTCGGAGGAAGATCAGCTGAGAATTGAACGTGTAATTGAAGAGCGGAGGAAGATGATGCTGGCAGGATTCCAGAAGACTCAGAACGGTGTCGTCAAGAAAGTGGCTACGCCAAGCGTTATGCCGAGTGTTTCAGATCCACTCGGCACTGAGGTAAAACAATCAAACGAAGACCTTGCTCCTCTAATTAATGCACCCCCTACACAATTACAAAATTTTGGCAACACTAACAATTCATTGCCGAAAGATCCTAAAAGCATTGGGGGGCAAACTGATCTAGAGCGGGCTGAAATTGATAGGGAATTGGCTCAAAGAAAACAAGACTTGCCAATTTGTAGAATCATTGAAAAGAAGGATGATTCGGAACATAAAAGTGCTTCGGTTGAAAAAGCCGAATCAAGTAGTATATATGCCGAGTCCATCAAATCCACAGAGGCAAGTATTATTGAGAAAGGGCGTGAAACAGCTGTGTTTGATTTTTCTGAGGAACCCTTTTTCCTGCCCTATGAGTTCCGTGCCAAAGAAATTGATGAGCATCAAGAACAAAGTGATATGGCTGAACAAAGTTCGGTTAATGATGAACATCAAGAACACAAGTGTGCAACTGAGAAAAGTTCGCTTGATAATCATTCGAGTGACGATGCACGGAGTCAAGAAAAAGATGATGACAAGGCGTTGGGGAGCCATCCAAAGACGGAGCAAGATATTGTTCAAGTTACAACACCATCATGCTCTCCCAACATATTTAAAGAGGTATGCCTAGCAAGTAATTTACCTATTTCCAGATTTGGTCACAATTTCATAGTTGATGCATCTATTTGAAAAATCCTCATAAGTAATTTTGGAAGACCAATGATGAGAGGTAATTTACTTGTTGGCAATAAAATTGTTATAGAACATATCGGTCAACCTATTGTGCCATTTATAAAGACCGATAGTGACTTATTATTGCAGCCAAAGCTAATCCCATTATCTTATGTGAAGTTTATTTCTAAGTGGGTAGCTTTGCTTGTTTCTTACTTGGCTTATACTTGGTCTCAATTGAGACACATGTGTTCTGACTATTTTCATTTCAGAAATTTAAAGCCAAGACTTGAGTCTTTTGAGGAAACCGATGCTATTGCAATATCTTATCCAAAGTCATCGGAGATAGAGTGCGAGACGCAATGCATAGCCGAATGGGGTGATGCCAAATCTGAACCATTCGTTTGCTTACCTCTAAAGCCGTTCTCACACAAAGATCGGCTAGAAAACAAAAAGTTTATTTTCAATTCAAACATGTGTGATCAGATTTTTGATTTGTTGCTGAAGAATGATTATGTTAGAGTTCTTGATCACCTTGTCAAACCATCAATCCAAAGACGAATATATTGTAATTTCCATGATTCGTTCGGGCATACTTTTGAGGACTGTACCATGTTTCGACAAATAGTTAAATCGGCCATTGATAACGGACGATTGAGACTTGTTGAAACACCAAGGGATGATCATGCTATTCCTATTGGTCTTGATGGCAAAAAGATTTCGCATCGGCTGCTTCAAGCCGATCCGTTTAAAGACAAGAAGATAAAAACTGCAGATTCTATCAAAGTTACAATGAAGACGCCAAGCACTGGGGGGCAACACGAAAATCCAAAGATCGATGCATGCAAAATCAAGGAAAGCAAAGGCCGAGGTAAGCACAAAAGCAAAAAGCCAAAAGTCACTTTCGCTTAGCTATTGGAAAAATACAAGAAGATGAATGAAGAGAAAAGTGCTTATCGGCCAAGTAATTCAAAGGCATCAAGATCAACCCCTAGGCGCGAATATAAAGACCGGTATTGGCAGAAGGGGAATGTTAATGCGTCATATTCATATCCTTACTATGGGCCGCCAATGCCAATGTCATGGATACCTCCTTGTGCTTATGCTAATCAATGTTCGTCATGGGACAGATATAATTCGAGGGCACATTATCCATCTTATTTTGAATCATCTCATCAAGATTATGCAGCTCCTATAAGATACACATCTAATGAAAAAGAGCATAACAGAGACCGTTTCAATCATAAGGAATCGGTCCGGAGCTCAAAGAATAAGAGAGAGGTGGTCAAGCAAGTATATCGAGTCAAAAAAGATGGTCATATGTGTGCTAGTTCAGATTTGGTTCCAAATGAAAGAGAGCCAATTGAGATGTTAACATTGGCTACTAAAGGCGAAAAGGTCGAGCAAGCAAATGTTCAAAATCAAGATGCCAAATCTGAACAAAAGAAGAGTGAAGAGAAAAATGCTTATCTGCCAAATCATGCAAAGAAACCAAGATCACCTCCAAGGCGCAAAGCTCCAAGAAGATCAACACTCGATGAACAATTACGTAACCAAGACCGTTTCACTCAAAAGGAATCGGTCCGGGGCTCAAGAAAGAAGAAGGAGGTGATTGAGCAAGTTTACCGCGTCAAAAGAGATGGTCGCAAGAGTGCTAATTCAGATTTGATCTTTAAAGATAAAGAGCCAATTAAAAGGTTAGAATTGGCTACAAAAGGCAAAGAAGTAAAGCAATCGATTGTTAGAAATCAAAGTGCCAAATCTGAGGAAAAGAACTTGAGAGTGCACAAGGCCAAAAAAGAATTGCCATTGGTCAAAACAAAATCACAGCCGGGGTGCCCACTCGGCTTGTCGTATTGGCAAAAGAAAGAATTACAAAAACTTAGTGCACAAGAGTTGATAAAGAGGAACATGGCATGGGTTCCCAAGAGGGGTAGTCAAAACAAAAAGGATGTGCAAGCTTCTATTGCAACAAGTACAACGAAGGTGAAGAAGGGAAAGAATGAAAAGTATAAACAATTCAGCCGAAGGTTTCCATCACCCCCTCAAAATCTTTGGTTAGCACATCATCCATATTCTTCAACCATGCCATTAATACCTTTACCATGGAATTTATCCCCAGGTATGATTGGTTACTCTCCATGGGCTTATTTTGATCCATGGATGCAATACGATTTCTTACATCATGATATGGTATTACCAAGTCACTATACATTTGGTTAGTTACATATTTGTTGCTAATCCAGAAAAGCCGAAATATTTGATTTGTTATTTCATTTGTTTATTTCGGTTACACGTGATTTGGTGGATGAATTTTACATGGACCTTAGGAATAATAGTCAATATTTATCTATCGTCCTAAGAATAATGTCAATGCATGGCCGGTGTAGTATTTTAGCATCGTCCTTAGCTCGATTGGAGAATGAGACAAGGTCCATGCGCATGAAAATTTATATATATGCTTGCATGGAAATTTATATGTATGCTTATATCTATGCTATGTTTCGATGGAGTTGAGACATTATGACCGATGCCATTCAATATATGTTGCGACCAATTCATAGCAAAGTTGGTGAATCGGCTTATGCTTTGATTCAATATGATTTGGTCTACAAATCTTTCAAATTTACGAAAGGCCAAATCATTGTTGGTTTTACTATTGAGCATCGGATTTATGACATGCATAATATTGATATTAACCTTGTCTCTTTAGTGCCGGGGATTATGTTTTGATTGTTGAATTCATCACAATGGCCAAGGTATTGGTGTTGTTTATATATCTTCTTATGGTGCTATTTTGTGATGCCTCATGCCGCTTAAAATATTTATGCACAAATGATTAAAGCCGAATATGCATTGTTATTCGGTTTAGAGATGTTGCTTGCTATAGGTGCTACACATATTGAGGTTTTTGGTGATTCGTTATTAGTAGTGCAGCAAGTATCCAAGGTTTTTCAATGTTTAGACGAATCACTTAATGTTATCTTGATAAATGTCTAGATATAATTTCTGCCTTGGATCATTTTAGCATTGCTCATATATCTAGACATGAAAATTGGAGAGCAAATGAGTTGGCACAACAAGCATCCGGCTATCATGTCGATCATGGCATGTCTCACATCTCTCAAAAGCCGATGTCTTGTCTTGCTAACATGGGAGAGACCGAACCAGAGCCCACCGATTCGGTCACTAACAATAAATCTAGTACAAGTGAGAATCATGACTGGAGGAAGCCCGTTATTGATTATTTGCGTGATCCTAGTAAAAGGGTGGACAAGACCGTTCGGCGTATGGTTTTCAGATATACGATGAGAGATGATAATCTTTATCGCCGAACGGTGGATGAATGTTCTTTTAAAATGCTTGAATAAAGACTAAGCAAGAATTGCTATGGGAGAGGTTCATGAAGGAATTTGTGGCACTCATCAGTCGGCCCCCAAGATGAAGTGGTTATTACGACGTGCTGGATTTTATTGGCCGACGATGATCAATGATTGCTTCAGGTATTATAGAGGATGTGAAGTTTGTCAAAAGTTTGGTGATATTCAGTTAGCTCCTGCTGCTATATTACATCCTATTATCAAGCCGTGGCCCTTTAGAGGTTGGGGATTAGACTTCATTGGAGAGATTCATCCTTCTTCAAAGGGGCATCGGTTCGTGTTGGTGGCAACTGATTATTTCACTAAATGGTCTGAAGCAATACCTCTCGAAAATATGACGCATACGGAGGTAATTCAATTTGTAAGTGAGCCCATTATTTGTAGATTCGGCATTCCTCAAACATTAGTTTCGGATCAAGGTTCATTTTTCATGTCACCTCAAATTAGAGAATTTGCCGAATCATATAAGATAAAGTTGCTCAATTCTTCTTCGTATTATGCTCAAGCCAATGGACAAGCTGAGTCTAGTAATATGGTCGATATATGATTATCGCCCTAAGAATATAAATGGACGATGGAGTGATTGACATCGTCCTTGTAACCAAACTCGGTACAAGTTATTTTTCGGCATGCAAGCTTTGCCGAAAAACAGGGGGGCATGTGTTGACACCAGATTTTGGCACGATGCAAAATGCAGTAAAGGTGGACTCGAGGCAAGGAGGCAACCCAAGCAAGATACCTTGACGATAGTTCGTGAAGGTGGCAGCCCGTTGAAGACCGAAGATCGAGATGGACGCGAGGAGACAGAAGCTCAAAGTGACACCAGATTTTGGCATGGTCAAAAACATAATTAAGAAGGCCTCAAATGGAAAAGTGATCAAAGTGAGAAAGTTCCGTATCGTCGAAAGGAGAAACTTTGATATTTGGGCCACAGCCATCCGAGCTCAGCTCTAAGGCCGAAGCTGTGTTCGAAGTACTGGGATTTTATATCCATAACACTATTCGGCTGACTACGCCCCCAAGACGGCCTCATATGAGAAGAGTGTCTACACGGATTGTCTTCGTCTCGTCGAATCGGTCGATTTGGATATAAAAATCGTCTCAATCCGAGATCGTATGCAAAAGTTACGGCCGTTACAAGATTGCTGTTACAGCCAAGAACGGTACTACCGCTCCAATAAGCGGTACTACCGCTCCTACTACCGCGTCTACTACCGCTTACGAAAAAGTTTCTGGCATCCCGAGACCCTAAGCGGTACTAGAGCGGTACTACCGCCCAGAACGGTACTACCGTGCCCAGAACGGTACTACCGCTTGCCTATAGCCGCACAGGTTCGGGTAGATCGGAAAATCCGAGTTTGACTACGTTTTTTGACTCTTTGGAAGGAAATCTGAGTCCTTTACATGTACGGGAAGACCAGCCGCCCTTTATATATGTTGGGGTGATGGCCGATTAAACACACAATCGATCTATCAATACAATCTACTTTTCATGTACCTTTTCTTTCTTCTTTCTACTTTTCTTGCCAAGCTCTAGAAACCCTAGGGTGCGGTTTATCTTTGCTGCTTTGCGCTGAAAAGCAGTCGTCTCTCCTCTCCGAAATTGAGGAAACCCTTTGTTGCTTTGCTCGGAAAGCATCCGTCCCTCGCCACGAAAGCGCGAGGATTATCCCTTTGTTGCTTTGCTCGTAAAGCATCCGTTTATCGTACACGAAAGTACGGTTGGCGACTCCGTTATTCAATACATTGCGCGGTGCAATTTTGTGTTGCGCGTTGACAAATTTCTTCGCCAACAGTAAGCATGCATGATTTCTCTGTCACGTGGTAATTTTTCAGAATTTTGGAGTTAGGGAAGTATGAATTTTAATTCCCCCTTTTACAGGTTGTTCTGTCTAGACAGATTTCGGTTATACTTGCATTGTTTGCATATGTTTGCTTGTTTAATGTTTCTATTTGTGGATAGGAGTACTAAATATGCAGAGGCATTTAGTATGCAATGTTTAATTATAATTTTAGTGATTTGCTACAGTAGAGAATGTTAAGGTTTTGAGTTGATTTATACTAACTTATCTCACGAGTTCTTATTGAGTTTTGTGCGGATGAAGTTTGTAAGATTTAGGAGAAGCCATGAAATGAGAGGAATTAAGGAGACACAAGAGCTCAAGCTTGGGGATGCCCAAGGCACCCCAAGATAACATTTCAAGAAGTGTCAAACAACTAAGCTTGGGGATGCCCCGGTGGGCATCCCAACTTTCCTCATCAACAACTATCGGTTTGTCTCGGTTGAGACTAAGTTTTTATTTGTTCACATGATATGTGCTATTCTTGGAGTGTATTTTTATTTTTGTTTGTTTGCTGTTTGAATAAAGTATTTGGTTCTGAAATCTTGAATTGGAGAGAGTCTTCACATAACTACTTAATTGTTTAACTACTCATTGTTCTTCATTTACATCTTTTGGAGTAGTTTGTCATTTACTCTTGTTCTTCACTTATATCCCAAGAGTAAATTGTTGAATGAATTGAATATCGTAAAGTTGAAATTATATGTGTTTCATATGCTTGTCCCATGGGGAGTAGCGACTTCACATAAAAGAAGTATAAGTGGTAAAATTTATTGAAAGTTAGCAAACACAGCATTGGTCACTTGAACAATTCATGAAAGAATATTGAAGAAAGAAAGATTTCACATATAAATATACTATCTTAGACATCTTCTATGATTGTGAGCCCCCATTAATTTTTTTCAACCTTGATCAAGTAGTTTATGTTGGACAAGGAAGACAACGCAATGGGTTATGTTTGTTTATATTCACATAGAAGTTATATGTTCTTGGATCCTCTAACATGTGGTGCTTGCTCATAATGTTTTGCTAGCCAAAATTTCGTACTAAGTAGAAATACTACTTGTACATCCAAAAACCTTTAAACCCAGTTTCTTGCCGTGAGAGTCCACTATATCTACCTATGGATTGAATAAGATCCTTCAAGTAAGTTGTCATCCGTGCAAAAGCAATAAAAATTGCTCCTAAATATGTATGATCTTTTATTATAAGGGAAAATAAGCTTTGTACGAACTTGTGATGGTGAAGAAATAAAAGCGACGGACTGCATAATAAAGGTTGCTATCACAAGGGGCAATATAAAGTGATGTTCCTTTGCATTAAGAGTTTGCACATCCAAAAATAAAAAGCGCATGACAACCTCTGCTTCCCTCTGCGAAGGGCCTATCTTTTACTTTATGTATTTACTTTTATGCAAGAGTCAATAGTGTTCTTCTCTATTCCGTTTTTATTTTCTCTCTTGGCAAGCATCATGTGGTGGGGAAAGATCCAGACACATATAGACTGTTGAATATAGGTGATTATGAGTTATTACTGTTCACATTCCCTGAGATAAACAAGTTGGGTGGCAAAACGTTAAGCCCCTATCTTCCTATGTGTTTGACTGAAACGGTTTGTTCTAAAAATATGCTTTGAGTGTCAGCAATCATGGAAGACTATATGATAGTTGAGTATGTGGAATTTGCTAAAATAAAGCTCTTACATAGACCCTTCCAGAAAATAAGATGAATTATAATTGTTTGATGACTGAAAACATAGTTTGTTAGTTTTCAAGAAAGTTTATGATCTATACTTTAACATGTGAATAGCTTTCTACTTGATCATGAGAAGTTTTATGAGATGAGCTACTGTTTATGATATATAATGATGCTAGGAAAAGTGAATGAAATTATCATTGATCAAACTTATGCACTATGCTAGCATTCACAATTCATAAATTATTTCTTTTATCATTTACCTACTCAAGGACGGGTAGGAATTAAGCTTGGGGATGCTGATACGTCTCCAACGTATCTATAATTTATGAAGTATTCATGCCATGTTTATAACAATTTTATATGGTTTTGGTATGATTTGATTAGAACAAACCCGGACTGACGTTGTTTTCAGCAGAACTACCGTGATGTTGTTTTTTGTGCAGAAATAAAAGTTCTCGGATTGGGCTGAAAATTTACGGTGATTTTTTCTGCACCAAAGAGACCCCCGAAGCTTCGAGGAAGGACCAGAAGCCTCACGAGGAAGCTACAAGCCTGGAGGGCGTGGGCCCCCCAAGGCGCGCCTACCGAGCTTGTCGCTCCCTCGTGGGCCCCCTGGCGTGAATCCAACGCTGAAAAATCCAATAAATATAGAAAACCCCGAAAAGAGACCTAGAACTCCCACGCCGCCGCCGCAAGCCTCTATACCGAAGCGATCTCATCCGGAGCCCTGTTTCGGCACTCTGCCGGAGGGGGAAATCATCACCGAAGGCCATGTTCATCCTCCCGGCGGTCTCCATGATGAGGAGGGAGTAGTTCACCGTCAGGGCAGAGGGTATGTACTAGTAGCTATGTGTTTGATCTTTCTCTCTCTCGTGTTCTTGATTTCGCACGATCTTGATGTATCGCGAGCTTTATTAATATAGCTGGATCATATGGTGTTTCTTCCCTCTCTATCTTCTTGTGATGAAATGAGTCTTTCCCTTTGAGGTTTTGTTATTGTCGGATTGAATATTTCAGATTTGAGAACACTTGATGTATGTCTTGCATGTGGATACCCATGGTGACAATGGGGTATTCTATTGAGTCACTTGATGTATGTTTTGGTGATCAACTCGCGGAGTCCCGTGACCTTGGGGTAATCTAGGCATAGGGGTTGATTGCACGTTTTCATCTTCTTTTCTCCGATAGAAACTTTGGGGCACTCTTTGAAGTTCTTTGTGTGGATTGAATATTATGAATCTGAAATTGTTTTGATGCATATCGAATAATCAACTCACGGATACTTGTGGTGACATTGGAGTATCTAGGTGACATTAGAGTTGGTTGATGCGTATCATATGGTGTTATTTTAGTACGAACTCTAGGGCTGTTTGTGACACTTATAGGGATGACTCAATAGATTGATCGGAAAGGATAACTTTGAGGTGGTTTCGTACCCTACAACAATTTCTTCTTATGTTCTCCGCTAGATAAGAACTTTGGTGTGATTCTTTGTCGCACGTTGAGGGATTGTTATATGATTCAATTATGTTAGCACTGTTGAGAGATTGCACTAGTGAAAGTATGAACCCTAGGCCTTGTTTTCAAGCATTGCAATACTGTCTGTGCTCCGTTTTATCACTTGCTACCTTGCTGTTTTTATATTTTCAGATTACAAAAACCTATATCTACTATCCATACTACACTTGTATCACCATCTCTTCGCCGAACTAGTGCACCTATACAATTTTACCATTGTATTGGGTGTGTTGGGGACACAAGAGATTCTTTGTATTTGATTGCAGGGTTGTTTGAGAGAGACCATCTTCATCCTACGCCTCCCACGGATTGATAAACCTTAGGTCATCCACTTGAGGGAAATTTGCTACTGTCCTACAAAACTCTGCACTTGGAGGCCCAACAATGTCTACAAGAATAAAAGTTGCATAGTAGACATCAGCTAGCCGGCAGGCAGTCGGAGGACGACGACATCCCAATGGACGACGCTGCCGACGACGAGCCGGCGCCACCCACATCCTCCTCCGCGCCACCCTCGCCGGTGCATTGCACCTTGACCATCGGCGAGGCCCGTGCCCATTACATGGACATGGTGCGGGAGGAGCCGGAGGAGCAGTTTCGGGAGGTGCAGGCCGACGCCGGCTACAACCACCGCGTCCTCCAGGAGCACTTGCGGGCGGAGGAGCAGCTCGGCGCCGGCAGGGCGGTGGCGCCGGACGCGGACCTGGCGGAGCAGGAGGCGTTGCTCCAGTCCTACCACCCCGCCCGTGAGATGCACGTCGCTCGCTGGCGGTACCGGCAGCGGGTGGCGGAGGTGGCAGCCGCGTCCAAGGAGTGCGACGACAAAGCGGGCGAGGCGCTGTTCGGCGAGACCGACGACGAGGAGGACAATGCCAAGGCCGCGCCCCGCCGCGACGACCACGAAGTCGACACGACTGCGGGCGCCGCCGGCAGCGAGGAAGAGTAGTGCACGGGGGGTCGCCGCCGCTCGGGTCCCAAGAAGGCCACCGCTCCTCCCCTCCCGTCGACGCCAAGCTTGGTGGGCTCAACATCGTCGGCCGATTAGCCGCTTGGTGGCGACGTGGAGGCGGGCAGTTTCGCTTCCCGGGGCTCCGGAGGCGGAGGTTACGGAGGCAGAGCTGGAGAGCGCCGAGGCGGAGCTGGAAAAGGCGAAGCTTCGGTTCTCTGGGTTCATGGCCGGACACGGGGAATGGGTGTCGGCGACCATTTAGATTAGATATTAAATATACCTCTAGAGCCGGACTAGCACCGATTTGATGTAAATGTAATGAAATCCGTCATGTTTATATGAAATCCGGACGTGTTTATATGAAATCCGTCATGTTTATATGAAATCCGGTCTTATTTGCACGAATTTCATCTGGTTTGTTGAAAAGGAGTTCGAAATGTATGCGGCTACAGTTGGATGGCGTCCTCCCGCATCCGTGTGCGCGGAATGATCCCCCCCCCCCCCCCCCCCCCCCCCCGTCAACAGACGGATGCGGGAGGAAATTTGCGGGTTGCCGTTGGAGATGCCCTAAGGCATAATTCTAACAGTAATTGCACTAACTATGGTATGGCACTCCATTTGATGCTCATATTTATGGGAGGGACCGCGTTAATCCCCAGTACCGGGCCAATCATATACGGCCATGTGCATTGCAAAAGAAATTATGTATAGCCAATTAGCCATCGATTCCCTTTGCAGTTAGAAGATAAAAAATGTATTTTCATCCACCGTTTGCTGGTAGAATCATCTCTTAATTATCTACATTCAGAGGTTGGGTAATCATAGAGAGCATTGGATACACCGAATGTTGAATTGCGCGTATGCATGTTAGTACATCCTATTATATATAGAACTTAATCATCTAAGACGTTGAAGCAAACATGAATATTCCATGCCAGATAATCATGTGTTGTACTACTCCCTTCAAAATCATTTTGCAATGTTCAACTGCTTGTTAATTTGACTATTCATGATACATCCTTGCACGACGCACTCAACCCACACGAAATACAACATCATGACACCTAGAAAAAGAAAACAGAAAGGACAACCATAACGCGCTGACATCCCCCCTGGGAGGTGGCCAAAGAGAACAGTCGTTGCCCGGGAGGGGTCAACGAGCGACCGCTCCAGCACCCCCCTAATGCGACCCATCGTTCTGCCCCCCGCGCGCGCGGGGCTGGCAGTAACTTCTTCTTTCTTTGGCAGCCACCTGATCCCCCACTCTTCTCTTCCTCTACACCCCTTGCCCCCTTCCATCCCTTCCTCCTATATTGATAAAGAGCAGAAATCAAGATGAGGGTCAAGGAAAAGAACAGAGAACTGATTTCTGCAGGAAAAAAACAGAAAAATAAAAATTTGGGAGAAAAATACCGTGTGGAAGCTACTGTTTTTGCAAGAAAAAGCCATGGGCGATTTGCCAGGCCAAAACAACCAATTTTATGTGTGAGGGCAATAAAAAATGTAAGGCAGCAATAAAAATACCTCCTGAACAAGATCAAATTGCCACATGAAAAGAAGGGGATTTTCCAAGGGATGTTAGTAGTGGTAGACACAACGGGATTTTCACATGGGTACTTGTTGAAAGTTACCATGACAGTATGTGTGAAAATGTCATGTGAACATACTACTAGTAGTTGCCAGGTATTATCTTAGAGATTCATCTGTTATGTAGTACCGATTAAGTTGCAATGGCAAAAAGCATCTTTAAATTTTCCATGGAATGTATATATCTGTAGTATTACTAAAGTTGCCATGGCAAAAAACAAACTTTTCCATGTCTAAAGATGTACTGCAAATTAAGTTGCCATGGCAAAAAACATCTTAAGTTTGCCATGGCATGTTTATAGCTATAATACAAAACAGAATTTCCACATGTTGTAGACAGTAATTTTTGTCAGGCTATATGCGATTGCCATGGTGTGTATAAAATAAAAATAACTGCTATGGTGTACAGAAATAATTGCCATGGTCCAGTACTGTACAAAAGAAAAAGAACATGCATAGTAAATTGCCATGCACAGTAAAATGCATGTTAGTGTGATTTGAAGGTTGCAATCCTTTTGATGATAAATTCACCACTATATATAAAATAAAATTGCCACAAATATATCAGAGTCATACATACAACAGAACACACAGGAACAGTTGCCATGTGGAATTTAGAAAAAAAATGGTGTAAAGTTTGCCATGTGCCAATTAAAAAAACACTAAACACTGCCATGTGAACATAACATAAATTGAGGATTTTTGTCCTTACTTGCGATGTGACAAGTTCAAAACTTTATCCAAGAAAATGCCATGTTCATAATCGAATCTACTTTTTATGCAATACAAATTTTGGTATGCTATATGAAGAAAAAAGAAGTTGCCATGTTATGTCAAATAAATTTGCCATAGTGTATTTAATAGATTTTCCATAAACACATGACAAATTTGGCATGGTACATAAAAGTTTTTGTTTTCCTGAATCAATGCACCATGCATGTGAGAAAATAGTAGAAAAATAGACATTGCAAATTTTGGAAATTGTATCCTTGAAAAAGCATGGTAAATTGTTACAAGATTTCTAATCTTCAGATGGAAAATTTAGAAAAGTTTGAACTGATCACATGGCAATTTACAAAAATGTGGTGTCTAAAATCATTGCAACTTCATAAGAAAAAAATTGTAATTGTCAGAAGCCAGTGTGGCATTCTCTTTGCCAAGTCAGCTCTGACGGCCCGGTTCCATCTGTCATAAACGCGCTTAAAATGGCCTAAGCCGTCGATCAGTTGGTTTTACAAAGAAATTACCTATAGCATGATTTTTTCTTTTGCAATGAAATCGTAGACAGGTGCTTTTCTGCAAACCTAGCTCTCAATATGACGGTTTGTGCAATTAACTTCCTATTGCTTATGGATCAGGGGAAGGAGTGGCCGCAACGCGGCCCTCGGCTCGTAGAAGGCCAGAGCATGTGGTCGTAGTTGAGTGGTTTGCCGGTCGTAGTTGAGATGAGCGACGAGTGAATCAATGTGAGGATCGGGAGAGATGAGTAGGGTCAAGACGGGGAGGAAATGAGAGAAAGTGCGAGGCCACGGTCGCTTCAGGAAGAAGCTAGATGGAGATCGAGTCGACCGAGCAGCTGCAGCGTTTGCGCAAGACGGTTTCAGAGCGAAAAGTTTCAAATTGCTGACCAAGACGACTACAGCCAGCCAGCCCACGCCATGATTAGTGCACCTTATCCATCTGTCCAAACTGTGAGTCTGTGATCATGCGAAAACAGCTTACAACCCTAGGAAGAAAAAAGATGAAGAGCAACAACCATCATCCAACAACTATCAGATGGATGGCCACTTGGCCACCACAATTGTCGCCATCTGCCTAGAACCCTAGGAATGTCCAAGGTTTCCAGCCTGCTTGTCCAGCTGTTTACAGTATAGTGTCTCAAAAAAAAAAAAAACTGTTTACAGTATGCGTACATCCGTGCCCGATGCTTGGTACATTATGCAACACTTTGTCAAATAATATAGAGAAATACTTTTTTGCGGGATTAATATAGAGAAGTTGACTTGGGACAAGGCTATACCTTAAAATAGTGTAGAACGGAGAGGAAGTATTTTTTGTTTGAAATGCTTATAGGAAGTAAGAGTATGTTGCTTTTGAGCAATCAAAAGAAATTTCGTTGACTTCAATGCACTCTATGGATGATACATGGCTAGTTGCTAATATCCAAGTCAATTCCCGGCAAAATGATTCTGCAACTGCTGGTTAATTTTACTCTATGCATGATACATGCGTCCACGATGTACTCCGCGATGCACTCGGCGAGTTGCAGCAATACGACAAACCCAGAAAAGAAGGGACAAAGATGGAGATCGAACCGCGCTAGCAGATGGAAGGCCAGTTGGCCAACACAATACCCAGAAACCCATGAGTGGCCAGGCCTGCGAGCGGCTATATATATCTTCATGGAATGCAGGCCATGCGCATCACATCCGCATCCATCACAAAAGTTCATCTGCTATAGGCTATAGCCAGGTAGTTGTCATGGCGTCTTCATCTCTATCAGTCGTGTTGCTCCTGTGCATGACCGCGGCGGTGTCGGCGCAGCTGTCGCCGACGTTCTACGCATCTTCGTGCCCCGGGGCGCTTTCCACCATCAAGAACGCCGTGGATGCCGCCGTGAGCAGCAACCCCCGCATGGGCGCGTCTCTGTTCCGGCTGCACTTCCACGACTGCTTTGTCCAAGCAAGTTTTTCACATACTACGTACTTCTATAGATAGCCTGGCTGACCTTGTTTTTGTTTCGGTTTTGTTCATTTGCTAACACCAGTGGCTACGTACACGCAGGGCTGCGACGCGTCCGTTCTGCTGGCTGGCAACGAGCAGAACGCAGGCGGGAACGCGGGAACGCTGCTTGGCTTGGACCTCATCCGATCCAGAACATCAAGGACTTGGTGGAAGCCGCGTGCGACAACAACAAGCGCACCGTCTTCGTCTCCTGCGCCGACATCCTCGCCGTCGTCGTGGTACGAAGGGACCACCTTAATTCGCTCGCATGGCGAAGCGCCTAGTAGACCTATTAGTTTGTGCACGTTCACGGAAACATAATAAGTCGATTTTATTTTCCTGGTGCATATACAGTTGGGAGGGCCGTCGTGGACGGTTCAACTGGGGAGGAGGGACTCCACCACGGCTAGCGTGGCACAGGCCAACAATGACCTGCCTCCGCCGTCCTTGGACGTCGCCGGCCTCAACACCAGATTCGCCGCCAAGGGGTTCAGCTTGATCGATATGGTCGCCCTCTCTGGTGCGCACACGGTTGGGCGGGCGCAATGCAAGAACTTCAGGAACAGGCTCGAGTTAATTGCACGGAGGTATCACAATTGAGGCAGTACGTGCAGATTGGTATCATTTTTCATAATTTTTACATGTCAGTATCATGTTTGGGACAGTCTGTTACAAAATAGTTTAAACCGCGTATAACAGTGTATTGACGGTGTGACCGTTGGGGCCCGCCTGTCAGGTGCTGACGTGGCATGTTCTTTTGCGAAAAAGACCCTTACTTTTTATTTAGGACCGTGATATTTGGCACATGTGTGCCATATAGCTAAAACTACCACACACACCTCCTTACTTCCCTTTAATTACATGCATGATTGCATTAGGATGAATCACTCTCCTTCCCCATGCATTCTTTTCTTTAATTACATGCATGCACTAGAGGACAAAAAAGCTGATGTCATCCTAAATTCTCCTTATTTCAAAAATTCAAAATGTTTTGTAGCTCAAACCGTCGGTCCGATGCAAAAAACCGTTTTCACAGAAAAGATTCTCACGGCGAGATCTTTGAAATTAGATCCCATGTTGGTACGTTTCGCCGACTTTTTTTTTTGGGTCAAAGTTAGCACACCTCGGCTACATAAGTTACCACGTCTGTGGTATGCAACTCACCGTGCTATTTCACATAAGTTACCTGGGGCATAAACATGGTTCTCCCACCTTCTTCACATGCACATGCATGTATGTACTAGAGGACAAAAAAGCCGATGTCATATTAAATTCTCCTTATTCTGAAAATTCAAAATATTTTGTAGCTCAAATCATCGGTCTGATGTAAAAATCATTTTCACATAAAAGATTCATCGCGACGAGATCTTCAAAATTAGATCTCATGTTATGTTCCGTTGATTTTTTCCGGGTCAAAAGTTACCACGTCGGGGCTACATGAGTTACCACGTTTGTGGTATGCAAGTTACCATGCTGTTTTCACATAAGTTATCGGGGTTACATTTTTCAACAAATTTTCCCTCTTGGTCAAAAAGTTACCACGGTGTTAGTACATAAGTTATCGGGTATACGGTTCGTATATTACCGTGCTATTTTGACATAAGTTACCGGGTTATGTTTTTCAACAACTCTTTTTTTGGTGAAAGTTGCCGCGGTGTTTGTACGTAAGTTATCGGGTATGCGGTTCGTATATTACCGTGTTATTTTCACATAAGTTCCCGGGTATGTTTTTCAATTTTTCCCCCTTTGGTCAAAGTTATCGCGGTGTTTGTATGTAAGTTATCGGGTATGCGGCTAGTATATTATCATCTTGTTTCCACAAAAGTTATCGGGCTTATATTTTTTTCCCTTGGTCAATATTAATATGGTGTTTGCATGTAAGTTATCAGATCTGTGGGGTGTATATTACCATACTATTTACACATAAGTTATCGATGGATATGTTTTTCAATAAATCTTTCCCCAGGACAAAAGTTACCATGGTGTTTTCATGTAAGTTATCGATTATGTGGTGCTTATATTAACATGTTATTTACACAGAAATTATCAGGTATATGTTTGAGCAACTTTGTTTCTGGATCGAAAACTTATCATGGTGTTTGTAGGTAAGTTATTAGGTACACGGTGCTTAAAAAATCATGCTATTTAAACAAAAATTACGGTGGTATGTTTCAATAATTTTTTTCCCACGGGTCAAAAAAGTTGCCGTAGTGTTTTGGACGTAATTTATCAGGTGAGTGGTGCATATATTTCCATGCTATTACATAGAAGTTGTCGGGGGTAAGTTTGAACAAAAAAGTTGCTCGGGTCCAAATTAACACAATGTTTTCACCTACGTCATCAGGTCTGCGGTGCATATATTATCATGATATTTACGCAAAAGTTACCGAGGTATCTTTTAATAAATTTCTTTCCCATGGTCAAAGATAACATCGTGTTTTTACCTAATTTATTAGGTCTATGGTCTGTATGTTACCATGCATTTTACACAAAAATTATCGGGCGAATCTTTTCAACAATTTTCTTCCCATGGTCAAAGTTACAAGATCTAGTCACAAAATGTGTACGTACCAAAGCGTCGATTCATCAGATCGAATCTTTGCTCTGCAGATACACTCGAGAATATATTCAACAACATGAATGTTACTCTGTGAAGAAAGACCAAACACTGGATTTGATATCAAAGACCGTTTCGGTTTCGGTTTCGGTTTTGGTTTTCGGTTTCGGTTCCAAGATATTGAGAACACAAAAAGTTTGAGAATTCAACCAGATTACTCCCTTCACTTCTCACATCCACACACGGGACATGCCAAAGACACGCCAGGTTGATGTAAGTTCCTCGTCCAACTGTACCGTACCATCCACCAAGAACACGTAGATAGATGGCGATTCAGTTGAGGCAAACATCACTTGGAGATTCAGTTGGAGCTGTTCCTCGCTGCCTACAGAAATAAACTTTCCGGTTCAGGCACAAACAAAGATTCTTCATGCTTTAGAACGATTCCAATTGAGAAATTTCAAGAAGGGCGCGTCAGTAATACACCTTTCAGTATCTCTGAATTTGAAGAAGAGGAAAGTCACATCCCAAAGTCTGAATTTGATCAACTAAGGCAGATGCAATTCAATTCACACAAAAAACAAAAAAGTGTCAGTCTTTAAACTCTTCTCTTTTTTCTTCAGAATTCGGCCATCTTCACTTCTCACATTCTACAAGCTCACGACACCAAGCAACACATACATTCGACCCGACAGTCAACAAGACTCCGATGACACGACACTGACTGACCCAACTGTTTATCTTCTTCTCTAGAAATGATAATTCAGTTGACCTCCTCTATCTTGCTTTCCTCAGCGCCCTCCTCCTCCAGCGCGTCATGTCAGCGTCCTCCTCCTCGGCACCATCAGCCTCCTGCTTGTAGGCAGACGATGTGGGAATAGACGAACTGCAGGTGATCGATCCGGTTCGATTTACGCATACCTTGACAATAGACAGGAGGAGCAGCTTGAGAAACAGAGACTATCAGTAGAAACAGAGACTTGATTTTCGCTAGACAGTAGACAGGAGTAGCAGCAGCACCACAGATGCTCCTACACTTGGTAATCAACACTCATTTCCGCGGTTCCTTCATGTGCAGTGAGTAGTTCTTGCGAGTTGGAGGGAACCCAAGCTCGAGCAGCGCGTCACCGGCCGCTGAGAAGAGGAAGACGCGGCCAAGGGGGTCCTCCACGCCGAGTACTTGGTGAGCCCATCGTCGTCCTCGTAGGGCAGCGTGGCCTGGGCCGCCGCGTGCGCGCCGTCCTCGAGCGCACCACCGCCGCGAAGAGGAACTGCTTGGACACAGTGGCCGGCGCTTGGTCATGACACGCCCTGCAGGGCCCGCCGCCCACTGCCCCCCGTCCGGCGCCTAATCCGCCACGGCGTCGGAGATCCCGCCTGCTGCTCCTGCTTCTGCGTCTACGACTGCGGGGAGAGCCTCGGCCCCATGGATCTGGCGAGCGCAGCCTCCAGCTCTTTTTTTTTTTACCCGAACAGCCTCCAGCTCTTGCACGGGCATGGCGAGCGAGTCCCATTCGAACCGGTACGCTGAACTCACTAGGCGGTGGCATTCTGTGTAAATATGTTGCAACTCTATCTTCCAAGTTTTCAGCAATCGGGTGGCGAGATCGCGACCGCACGATCTAAAGAAGGACGGCATCAAAACAGTTCGGTCGTTTTGCAGAAAAACTCTGGTGTGCCAGATACATATTTCGTTTTATTTAATCACGCACGTATCCCTATTTTTGCCAAAAAAGGATCTGCAGAAAAAAAAAATCAAAATTTAACGCGCGCGCGCCAGGAATCGAACCGCGCCATACAGTTCGCAGCGCGCTTTCACTGCCTCTGGGCTACAGCATCCTTTCGGTAAAATACACGCGTATAGATTTTTATACTAGAGGCCAAAAAAAAAAAAATTCGAAAAAAACAAGGGCGCGCCTGGATTCGAGCCCGCGCCTAGCAGTTCGCAGCGCGCGCTCACTAAAGCTGCGCCACAGCAAACTTATTGTCAAAACGCACACGTATGCCCGAAAAGTCTAACCAAAGGCTGGGATCCATAGAGTCCTTTATTTTTTTTAGAGAAAATGCTTTTGTTATACCTAAAAAAAATCTGAAAAAAGTATACATGTAGACATATAGTTGTAGTATACATGTGAGTACATGTATAAAATTTCATGAACATACATATTCATATGTGATCTACACAAAAAAGACAAATACACATATTAAAATAGCCTTTTTTCTTTGTTGTATTTGGGTCAGATATTTGTCTTTTTTTTTGCATGGTAATACGTGTCTCATTCAAGATATTTGTCTTTTTTGTATAGCATGCAAATAATGAAATTAGTTCATGAAATTTTATACAAACTTGAAGAATATACATATGTATCTGTAGAAAAGAAATTAAATATATTTTGATTTTCTTAAAAAAAAACAAGCTCCATGGAGCTCGGTCTTTGCAACGCCTCTTCCCGGGTATACCTCTTTATACTTCGGGCCGTTCCTTTTTTCAGATCTTGGGCATTCTTCGGGCCATATGCAGTGTGCGTATCATATATTGAAAAAATTATACACATATATATACATCCTATATTAAAAAATGTTCAATATATATATGATGAACGTTTTTATAATACGAAAAAGGTTCATTGTATATTTAAAAAATATTCATCTTATACAATATGCTTTTATACGACAAATTTTTTAATATATGATGCAATGAACATCTTTTTAATTATACGGTGCGATGAACATATTTTTAGTTATACGATGCGATGAACAATTTTTAGTATCGTATAACATTTAATACGAAATTTTTAATATTCACATTTTTTAGTATCGTATAAAAAACGGAACGGTCCAAAGTATAAAGCCTTATCCCAATCATTCCTATTAGTTTCATTAATTAATTCAACCCCAGAGTGTTGGAGTACGCGTTCTATTTGACTGCAAAGGTTGCAGTAGCTCAGCGGGAGCGAGTGCGCTATGGGAACGGCTCGGCGCGGGTTCGAATCCCGGCGGTCACGCGTGTTTATTTTTCAAAATAAATAAATTAGTAACGTATAAAAAACGGAACAGCCCAAAGTATAAAAGGCCGTACGCGTTCTACTTAACGCCAAGATGCAGTAGCACAGTGGCAGCCAGCGCGCGCTGTGAACCGTTCGGCGCGGGTTTGAATCCCGTCTCGCGCGCGCTTATAATTTTATTATTTTTCGGCCGGACCCTTTTTTGACAAACAAGGCATATATGCGTGATTAAATAAAAAGTAAGGGTCTTTTTCGCAAAATAGCATGCCACGTTAGCATCTACCAGGCGGGCCCCAACGGTCAGATACACCGTCAATACACTGTTATACGCGGTTTAGACCATTTTGTAACAGACTGTCCCAAACATGGTACTGACGTGTAAAAATTACGGAAAGTGTTACCAATCCACGCACTGCCCCAATTGTGGTACTTTCATGCAATTAACTCCATCGACCCGGACTACGCGACGAAGCTCCAGGCCAACTGCCCCCAACCAACCGGCTCCGGCGACGGCAACCTGGCCCAGCTGGACGACACGCCGACATCCCTGAACGCGGACTTGTTCGACAACGGCTACTTCGTCAACCTCCAGCTCAAGAAGGGGCTCCTGCACTCCGACCAGGCGCTCTACACCGTTGGCGCCAGCGGTGCCACCGAGAACATCGTCGACAGCTTCGCGACTAACCCGGACACGTTCAGGAACGCCTTCGCCTCGGCCATGGCGAAGATGGGAAACCTCAGCCCGTTGACTGGGTCACAGGGAATGGTCAGGCGCACCTGCTCCAGCTCCAAGGTGAACTAAGAATCGTCATTTGCACCGAAATGATAGCGTGAACCATTAACCTGCAGCTTTCGCGATTCGAACCGTATTTTTTTCTGTACAATGAACCATATCTCTTTTTTTTAAGGACACGTCTAGCCGGTGGTCATTGGCTGGTTAGCGTTAACGAGCACTCACCCCAATTAGGAATTTTTTTTGTCCCCATGCCATCAAATTAGGAAATCCCTCACGTCATGCTAAAATTGGTTTCACGTGATCCCTCCACCTCCCTTCATATTTAGCAAAGTGCAAATGTGAACATGTGTGAACGCATTAAATTCAGATGACACTTTTTTTGAAAAAGTCATAACTTTTGAACCGAAAGCCAAAATTAAGATCCGCTTTCACAGTTGGAATCCTCGCGACGTGCTCTTCAAAACTAGATCCCGCATGATTATGTTTCGACGAAAATTTTTGTGTGCAATTTACTCTCCGTTTTGTGCAACTGTCTAGTAGTAGGTATGCAACTAGCTGACAGTCGATGTGCAACTTTCTCCCACTCGCGAACATGTTGTTTTCACTGATGTGAACAGGTGTGAACGCAATTAATTCGGTATTTCATTTTTTAAAGTCATAACTTTTGAATCGACCATCCAAATTAAGACCCACTTTCACCAAAGGAATCCTCGCAATGTGCCCTTCAAAACTAGATCCTGCATGGGTATGTTTTGACGAACTTTTGTGTGTGCAATTTAGTCCCTGTTTGATGCGACTGTCTAGCAGTCGATATGCAACTATCTGACTGTCGATGTGCAACTTTCCCCCTACCCGTGGACGTGCAGTTTTCACTGATGGCACCTCCACCCCAACTACTTCCTAATAGTGAGATGTGCAACTTCGTCTGCTGCCCTGACCAACTGCCTAGTAGTCGATGTGCAATTTTGTCTCTGCCCATGAATGTGTAGTTTTCACTGTTGGCACCCCACCCCAACACAAGTGAGATGAGATGTGCAACTTCGCCTGCTACCCTTAGGTCGAATGCCTAACGGTGATATTCAACTTTCTCCTACCCCCATGGATGTGTAGTTTTCACTATTTGGGCCTTGCCCAAAGTACCCTGCCAGTGAGATGTGCAACTTCGTTTGCTGTGTCAGAGAACTGCCTAGCAGTAGATGTGCAACTTTTTCCTACTATCGTGGTTTTGACACGGCAGATGCCCTTGTGAAAGGACTTAGAGATGAGGCCATCGCACAAGTGTGGAAGCTTAGCGGGGTTGGACGGAAACGAGAAGACGTCGGGTTACTCAGATTCGGCCCCTCACGGTGGAGGTAAAAGCCTACGTCCTGCTTGATTATATTGCTATGGTTCTCGATTACAAGGATGCGAATTTGCTAACCTAGCTTTCGATGAGATTGCAACTTGGTCTTTTTCGTACAAGTGCTCCCCTTTATATATACAGGTGGAACCCTAGGTTACAAGAGAGATCTGGATCGTCCTTTGACCCGCCTCCTAATCTTTCCTACTTGTTCTCCAAGACGGTCTTCTAACTACTCACCTTTTGGTGAGCCGGCCTGCCCTCGCCAGGCCTTACTAAGCCGGCCCGTCAAGAGTCCTTCAACCCTGCCGTGAGTTGACCCGCTGAGCCTGCTCCATGGCCGGGTTAACACCCTGCCGGGTCTACATGCTGGTAAACATCCCCAACACCTACCCCTGTGGATATGCATTTTTCACTGTTGGCGTCCCTGTCCCAACTACCCTGCCTGTTAGATGTGCAACTTCGCTTGCCGCCCCTGCCAACTTCCTAGCAGTCGATGTGCAACTTTGTGTGTTGTCCCGACCAACTGACTAGCAGTCGATGCGCAAGTTTGTCTGTGGCCCCGGCCAACTATGCCAAAGATAGTGTGCAACTCTTCGACTGTGCATGTGCGACTATGATGTCGTGCGTGTGCAACTCCCGTAGTCGTGATTGTGCGACCATGCCATCGCGCGTGTCCAACTCCCACAGTCGTGCAAGAGCTACTATGCCGCCGAGAGTGTGCACCTCGGCGGCCGCGCTCGTGCGACTATACTGATGAGAGTGTGCAACTCCGTGACCATGCGTGTGCGACTATGCGGGCGAGAGTGTGCAACTCCATTGCCACGCATATGCGACTATATCAACGAGAGTGTGCAACTTCATTGTCACGCATGTGCGACTATACCAACGAGAGTGTGCAACTCCATTGCCACGCATGTGCGACTATACCAACGAGAGTGTGCAACTCCGCGGTCTCGCATGAGCTACCAAGCCGACGAGAGTGTGGAACTCCGCGACTGTGCGTGAGCTACCAAGCCGACGAGAGTGTGCAACTCCGTGGTCGTGCGTGTGCGACTATGCCACCGTGTGTGTGCAATCCCCGCAGTCGTGCGTGAGTTGCTATGCCGACGAGTGAGTGCACTTCCGTGGCTGCGCGTGTGCGATTATGTCGACGAGAGTGTGCAACTCTATGGTCGTGCATGTGCTACTATGTAGACGAGAGTGTGCAACTCTGTGGCCACTCTTGTGCGACTATGCCAACGAGAGTGTCAACTCCGCGGCCGTGCGTGAGCTACTACACCGACAAGAGTGTGCAAATCGGTGGTTCTGTGTGTGCGACTATGTTGCCGCGCGTGTGCAACTCCTGCAGTCGTGCGTGAGCTAGAATGCCGAGAAGAGTGTGCACCTCCGCGGTCGCGCGTTTGCGACTATACCGACGAGGGTGTGCAACTCTGTGGCCGTGCGTGTGCGACTATGCGGACGAGAGTGTGCAACTCCACTGCCATGCGTGTTCGACTATGCGGATGAGAGTGTTCAACTCCGCGGCCGTGCCTGAGCTACCAAGCCGACGAGAGTGTGCAGCTTCGTGGTCATCCGTATGTGACTGCGCCTCCGCGCATGTAAGTCAGCTGTTATTAAAATCGTCACACCTCCCGTATAGAAAACGGGGAATTAATCCTAGCTCTGAACAGGACCTTTTTAAACTACTAATAAACAAGTAAATTCCTCATCATGGACTGATTTTATTCAACCAAACATATGTGAGATGGCATAATTTCAGGGAGACATGCGAGCTCCTTGTGATGACACCGGCTTGTACTAGGTCATATCATGCATGTTTCAGTCCCATGGACATGGCGCATCTCTCTAATCCGTTCTTTGCTCCCATGGACTAACACAGATACTTAGACCGACCGGGGTAAATCACAGCCGGGTCTCCGTGCGTAGGTAGTAGCGGATAGTAGCCGCAACTCCAGATTCGAGAAAAAAGGGGAGAAGAAGGAGACGGCACCGCTGCTACTCCAGCCCCACGGCCTCCGTCTATCCAGCGACCTACTAGCCCCGCTGCTCCAGCTCCACCGCCAGCGTCTCCATTCCCTAGCAGCCGTCGTCTTCGTCTTGCACCAGATCGAGGATGAGGAGCTCCCCTCCTGTGTCCGTGCTTTCTCCGGCCGCTCCACTGCATCTAAGCCCCTGCTTCCTCCTCTCCCAGCCACTTCAGCCACGCCTAGACCTCACGGCGGCGGCTGCTCCCTTCCCCCCTTCTCCGACCAGAGCTCCCTTCACCCTCCACGCAGCCTCAACAGGTCCGACAGGGGTCGGTACGCCTGTCACCAGAACCGGTATGTACGCGAGCAACAGCGCCCGGATCCAGCCGAGCGGCGCAGCGCGTGTCCCCAACTTGCGGCGGCCGGTGCGAGAGGAGCGGAAGCGGCGGCGTGAGAGGGGCGGAGGCGGCCGGCGCGAGGTGTGGCGATGGCGGCTCACGCGAGGAGATAGGGATGGAAGGCTGTGGAAGGGGTAGATGCGACAAACGCCAGCACCCGACCAGATAGCACCTGGCCCACGCGTGCGGTGATTTGGGGCAGGATCGAGCGGCCAGGAGCCGGCCGCTCGTTCTCTATAAATAGTGCGTATGCACTTTTTAGAATTTAGGTTTTTTTAATTGCAAGGCAGAGCGCAGATTTCATTAGAATAGAAAAAAGAAAATACAGAGTGATCCAGTTTATAAAGAAAACTAGACCGAAAATCACAACAACAAAGAAGGGAAAAGAAAAAAACATCCGCTAACGACAAACACAAAAAGACCACCTCCACCTAACACGACCTCTTTCTGGCACTACAGAAAAATCACACATTGCCGTGTGTGGCGACGTAAGACGTGTGTAAATTTACGGGTACTCATCTTATAGTAGGTTAAGCATAGTACAGACAGAAAAAAACAGGACAAACAGGTACCCTCGGCTACTTTGACAATAAGCCGAGTGTAAGCCAAAAATACATTCGGCTTATAGAGAGAGCTCAGCATACAAAACAAAAAGCTCTCGGCTTATAGACGCGTCTCGGCAATGTTCCATAGCACGTGGCCATCACGGAAATAGTTGACGGCTCCGTGACAGAGCAGCCTATCCACCAATGTTCCCTAAAGCACTCGGCTTACATGGCACGTGCAGGGCCCTGGGAGCTTCTAGGACCAAATGGCACTGCCCAGCTTCTTTATAAGTCGAGTGTATTTAGTACATCACTCGGCTTACGTGTACATCATGTATTAATTAAAGATCTTGGCTTACGTGCATGCCGCATACTTACCAAACTGCACTCGGCTCGATGCAAAAAAAATTACACTCGGCTTACCTATAAGCCGAGAAGCCGAAGAGCCTCTCGGCTTACGTTTACATCGTGGGTGCCCTGCCGTATTCGGCTTACAGGGGTCACATGGATGCACGTGATCGGCCCGGGTTGGAAAGTTAAGCCGAGTGGTACACTCCGCTTACAAAGGTGACACGTGGCACCTCCGTTAACGTAGACATGCCGCCATTTCGCTGAGAGCCACCGTTTTTATCTCAGCTTATAGGTAAGCCCAGTGCCCTTGAATAGGATGTCGGCTTACCTATGAGCTGAGATAGAAACTACGCCAATTGGATCAGAAGGATGCCGCGTTCACCGCAACCGCAACTAAGACGTTGGGTAGCACAACAACGCAGCTGGGCACAACTGCCCGCTCCACACCACATCAGCCACCACGACCGCCACCACCACTGTATGCACTCGAGTCTCCGCACCGCTACCTCCACTGCGGCCACGGTGCCATCAGAACTACAGCTACAACCACCGACAATAGCAATCGACCAACGACAAATCCACGGATAGCGCGGACACCGCATAAGGCCTAGCACCACAACCGGGTTGCCGTGATATGCCACAGGGCTCGCCTCGACCACCGCAGTCGAGTCCGCCAAGCACCATAGGCGCCAACCACACGGGACTAGTCCCGGCCAAAACCGACAGAGCAAGGGTCGAGGCCACGCCACCACGTCGCAAACCGGTGCCGACACAACCCGTAGGACCGCAAATAGGACCGCCACGTGACCTACGAGCCGCAGCAAATCTGGGTGTGGGATCCCCCAATCCACCACGCCCAGCCACCACGACCGCGCAACCTCCCTAGCCGACCGCTCTATCGCAAAGGAAGGGAGGGACGCCATCGCCCGGTCCGAAGCTGGCGCTCCAGCGCACCTCACTGCAGGCCGACTGTAACAACCCAATTTTGCAACTTTCTTTTTCATTTAATTTTATTTGAATCTTGTTTGAACTTTGGTTTGGACCTTCAAATTTGAGCATTCTTTGGGACCTTGAGCTCAAATTTTTAATTCTTGATCCAATATCTCTAAAATCTTGCCAAAGCCATGACACTACCATCCAATCTTTCCCACAATTTTTATTACATTTATTTATTCCTTTTTCATTCAAAGGAATCATCCTTTTTCTTTGAGTTTAGAAGGAACCCCTAGTTCCTTCTACCCCAAATTGCTCAAATAATTTTCATACCATCTATATCCACCACAGACTACATCTACATAATTTATTTGGATGCTCATGTGCATTTATTGAGCAAACCATCTAAACCTAGTTTTGCAGCTGCCACTGCAGAACAGTTCACCCTATCTATCTACTCACCATTGCCAAAACTCAGCTCATCTAACATTGCCAGTCACCAGCTGTCCAACTCAAATACCTTCTGCTATAAACTCATTTCCTGCTTAAACATGCTCCACACTCCACCGTTTCAGCTGAAACTTTGTTAGTGAGCTACTGGAACATCAACACACCTCCCAGACATGGTTTTATCCCCAGACGTGAAACAAAGCAATAGTTCACACGGTGATCACGCTGCTGACATGCCACACACATGCACTAAAGCAAGTCCTGAAGCTCCTAGCTGCACCCTGCCTCACCTGCTCGCCCTACCTAGCCACAGTCCCCAGCCCCTATGCATCAACCATGATAACTCCCCCACTCTCTCTCCCACCGGCACAATCACCGCCACCGTGGCCTCCCTGTGCTTTGTGCACCAACCCAAAGCGTCATCACGTTCTCTTTGGTTCCACTTGCACCTGCACCTTCGACTCTGTTGGAGGAGCTTAAGCTTTGCATCGCTGCTTTGGAGGAGACCATTGAGCTTCTTTGCAAGGTGCTCGCTCACAGTTCCGCGCGTGCACCTACCAAGAACCCGGTACCAATAAACAGGGGACGAATGAATATCGTCGGCTTATATTGTTAAGCTTGGGCTGATTTTGAAGCCCTTGTATATTATTTTGTCGCTTTGCATGATGATTTCCAGTTAAAAGTTTAGTTTGCTTTCGTTCAATAAAGTGGACCATCTAGTTCCTTTTGATCAAAGGAAGACTCTTTTCTTTGATGAGTAATGGATATTCTGATGAGTAGTTACATTTCATCCTCTGAAAATTATATTAGATGTATGAACGAATGCGTGTGTAGGAGCATTTTTCACTAGTTGATGACTATAAGTCTTCCACATCTCCCGTGTCAATTGGTTAGTAAAGGTGAGCAACTATATGGAAAAAGCTACTATGATTTCAATTGTTCTCTATAATGTTTTGATCTTTTTTTTTGAAAAACAAGTGTGTGACGTCAGTCCAATCGAAATTTAATTTAAATAGAGCAAGTAGCACTAAGGTGAAACTCTCTGAAAAATAAGCCTTTTCAAAATCCCAATCTCATATGAAGGGAGCATGCCTAGCTTACATGTCATAGGTTAAAAAAATTGTGACATGGGAACATAAGATTTTCCTTTCGAGAAAAAGGAGAAAAATAATAATATGGCATTTTGAAGAAAAGAAAAGTATGACGAGGAGAGCCGAATGAAAGATGCGTGACCGATTGCATGAAGTTGTAGTGCATTTGCTAACCGATTGAGTAGGAGAGGTGTGATACGTCCACTTTGCATCATGTTTTCCTACTGTTATTTATAGTGTTTTTAATCAATATAACACTTTGTGGAGCAATTCTAATGCCTTTTCTCTCTTAATATGCAAGATTTACATAAGGAGGAGATTGCGGGCAGCTGGAATTCTGGACCTGAAAAAGCTATGTCAGAGATACCTATTCTGCACATCTCCAAATGAGCTGAAATTTCACGGAGATTTATTTTAGAATAAATAAAAAATATTGCAATAAAGAAGTACCAGAGGGGGCCACCCAGGTGCCCACGAGGCACCAGGGCGCGCCACCCCCCCCCCCCCCAGGCGCGCCCTGGTGGCTTGTGGGGCCCCTGGCCAGCCTCCGGTGCCCATTTTCTGGTATATAAGCCCATTTGCCCTAGAAAAAAATAAGGAGAAGACTTTTGGGACGGAGCGCCGCCATCTCGAGGCGGAACTTGGGCAGGAGCACTTTTGCTCTCCGGCTGACCGATTCCCCCGGGGATATTTCCCTCTGGGAGGGGGAAATCGAAGCCATCGACATCACCAACGATCCTCTCATCGTGGGAGGACCAATCTTCATCAACATCTTCATCAGCACCATCTCATCTCAAACCCTAGTTCATCTCTTGTATTCAATCATTGTCTCAAAACCTCAGATTGGTACCTGTGGGTTGCTAGTAGTGTTGATTACATCTCATAGTTGATGCTAGTTGGTTTATTTGGTGGAAGATTATATGTTCAGATCCATTATGCTATTCAATACCCCTCTGATCTTGGACATGAATGTGATGTGGTAGTTGATACGTCTCCAACGTATCTATAATTTATGAAGTATTCATGCCATGTTTATTATAGTTTTGTATCATTTTGGTGCACTTTTATATGGCTTTTATATGATTTTCATGGACTAACATATTGACCTATTGCCCAGTGCCAGTTGTTGTTTTCTGCTTGTTTTTGGTTTTCCAGAAAATCCATATCAAATGAAGTCCAAATGCAGCGAAACTTTTTGACGATTTTTTCTGGAACATAAGAGACACTAGAAGCTTTGGGAGGAGGCCAGAAGACCCACAGGGGCTCCAAGAGCCACCAAGGCGCGCCACCCCCCCAGGCGTGCCCTGGTGCCTCATGGGCCCCCTGTGGCCCTTCTTTGCGTGATTCCAATGCTGAAAAATCATATATATTCAGAAACCCCCGAAAGTTAACCTAGATGAGTTTTTACGCCGCCGCAAGCCTCTGTACCTCCATGATCTCATCTACAGTCCTTTTCTGGCACCCTGCCGGAGGGGGCACTACTAGGAAAAGGGCTGCTAGTGGCGCACCTGTTTTCGCTACTAATGGCGCACTACAGGTGCGCCACTAGCACCACGCCATTAGAATTTTTTACTAATGGCGCACCACTGGTGCGCCATTAGTATCTGGTATACTAATGGCGCACCAGGCAGTGCGCCATTAGTATAGCCCACGGTGCGCCATTAGTATGCCTCCCAGGGGCCATATTTACCCATGTGCTTTGGCATACTAATGGCGCACTGGTGGATGATGCGCCATTAGTGTGCTCTGGCTTACTAATGGCACACTATGTGGTGGTGCGCCACTAGTATGAATATTAGGGATTTTTTTTTTCGTTTCTGATATTTTCACAGGTTACAAAATATATTATTTGACAGAATATAGCTAGCACCACACAGCAACAGCAGATTCATCGAATACAATAGAAGATTAGTGTCCGAATACAATTCATCATATTAGTCTCCGAATTTAAAATACCGAACAAAGTTAGAACATTACAAGTCTCGAAACCGCGAGTAGCGAGTTTGTCTTCACATTACAAGTCGATATCGATCATCTAAACTACCATCACATAGAAGAGAGCTGCGGTCATCACGATGAGCATAATCGCGATGAAACTGGTCTTCATCCGGTTCCTCCAACGCTCCCTCCTCTGTCCCGCTAGATAGCGCGCGTATCTAGATTCCGCCTCCGCCCTAGTGGTGTACCCTTTGTAACTGTTACCGCTGAAACGGTGAACCTGTGTCCGACACTCCTCCCAGTCGTCGTAGACTCCGGGAACCCTACCCTTGTACACGACATACGACGGCATCTCTATGCACTAGCCAAACAAAACGTTAGTACCAATTCACAGACAATACATAAGCAATATATAAGTATGCAACAAAAGGATCGAAAGAGAAAAGCAAGACATTAATAGCATCGATTACATCTAAGTTGAACGACTGTCCAAACCAAAGAGACATACAAGTTCATCAAAGTTTAATTACAACATGAGCCAATCGATGTTTCAAAAGTAGACATAGCATCACTACTTTCGACTCGACTCAAGGGACCGGAGCGTGGATGAAGCCGCCGTCTATCGTGATGGTCATGAAATCGCGGGCGTTGTCAGCCTGCATTTGTAGCGTTGTGTCTATCTCACTGTTGGACGGTTGATTTCTGAGGTAGAACTGCCCCGAGGTACGAAGGACATCTTGATGGATGATTTCCGCAAACTCCGACTGGATGCGAAAGAATTCTTGTCTGATGTCCGTGTCCTGGATTGCCGACAAGCTTGCGGCCCAAGCTTTGAGATTATTTGGTAGCAGAAGGTGATTATGGTCCCGTACGATCGCCCGCATGTGATGGAGGGCGTAGTAGGCATCCTTCTGACCGCCAGGCGGCTGCTTGACGCAGGGGAACGTCGTATTGTGGGCGAACACGTGCTTGCCGTACTTACGAACTGGCCTGGTGAAGGTGCCTCCAGATTTGGCGTAGCCGGGGAGAACATCATCAAGAACTTTCTTGACATTTGTGTAGTCTTTCTTCGACTGACGGTCCGAGTCGAAATACGTGGCCATGGAATATTTCGGGCTTAAGAGGATGAGTGTGCAATGTGTGTCACTGCACAAAACACGGAATGTTAAAAAAAACGATCGAAATCTAAGAAATCATATGTTACGGGGCGGTTGAGGGGACGACTTACTCGGGAAAGTAAGGCACGAGGAAGTTATCCTTATCTGGGTTTGCCAGAATGACGCCTTCGAGGTAAGAACTCGCGACTTGCCGGTCCCCAGCGCTGCCCAAGATCTTGGCACGCATGTAGAAGGGGTCGACTATCACGATGTCCGGGGTCTTGTCTCTAATGATCCGCATCTCCATACTCAGCGAAAATAGCCGAACGAAGGTGTAGTGCAGCGGATGAAGGTTAAACATAGCGAAGATGTCATCAAACCGCAGGACGATCGTACCCCCGATGGCGCTATCCACAAAGCCCTTGCCCTCTGGCACCTTGGCCACGAAAACCGGGTATGCCACGTCATTCTCTCGGAGACGCCGCTTCTCCAAAGAAAGAACACTGTCATGCAGACTCCGCATAGCACCGGTTGCAGCATTGAGCATATTAGTCGGTAGCATCGGCCTACCCGCCACATGCACCCTCCTCGAGATATCCTTAGGTGAAGGTGGCCCGTCCTGAGCACGGGTCGTACTCGGTGCCGGTTGGCTCGCACCCTTGTTACTCTTTCTTTTCCGTCCCTTCTTCTTCTGCTGTAATGGGACCGAGTTCTGCTCACAGACCGCCTTCTTGAGTGTGCTGGGGCTGATAATATTTCGCACCTCGGCTATCTGAGGCTCGGTGAAGTCGGCAGCTGGAGGCGTCTCCTGAGAACTGAACGCCAGACGACGCCTGTTGCAATTGGGTTTCTCCGCGGTACCAGCTAGATCGCGATCGTCTTTTGCAGGGTTGGGTTCTTGAGAAGGAGGCCCCATGAATTCGTCATCGGACCCATGTTCGTTGAAGTACTTATCGACGTTGGTAAATGTACCGTCGTCGTTGTCGTCGTCGTCTGGATCCTGTGCCATATGCATGCCCGGATCCTGTGCCATATGCATGTCCGGCATGTCCGGTAGCGTTGCGGCGGTCTTGCCATGGCTTGGCGCCGGCACGACTGGCGGTGTTGTCTTTGGGGTGGTGTCCCCCGCCCCCAAACGAATCTGGCTCTTCGGCCAAAGCAGGGGCCAGCTTAGGCAGGCGCTGAGGGTCATCACATCATCTTCGTCGACCCCGGCGGGTCGAATCAGAGGTAACAACTCGTTGCAGCCTGGCAGCACCCGAACCAGTTGAACCCTATACACGGTGGGTGGCATTGGATTACCGTGGAACATGGGGTTGCCCGGTTGAACGATTTTGCCCTTGGCGACATCGACCAACTCGTTGTTCACGAAGTGCAGGAGAGTGCACGGAACGTCGGCGGCGCCCTGCGAAAACATGTAGGGCGTCAGGGATGCCCAGTGAAAGGCAAGGAGATGAAGTCCTCGGCCGAGAGGCTTAATTAGTTACCGTGATGATGGCGTCGAGCTCGGCTAATGTCGAGGCACCGCCAACGGCGGGCGTGCAATTGACGGAGGGGCCGCTTGCTGCCGAGGTGCCGGTCGGCGTACACCTGGGTGCATTAAGCTCCAATGCCCGTGCCGGCGTCGGAGACACCAATACCGGCTCCGCCGGAGACACCAATGGCGCCGCCTGCGCGTTGTGCGAGTTGCTGGCCGTGAAGCTGGGAATCGGGGGCGGCCCCTGTTGGCCGCTCGCAATCCACGTCGCCAACCCATGAATCAAGGTAGGCATAATGCCGGTGAGCGTCGATCCCAGTTGTTGTTGCACTTGCTCTTGGACAATCTCCGGAATCCGCGCCACTTGTGCCTTGAGTTCTTGAACCTCGCGCGACTGGCTTTCCGAGCTGGTCTTTCTCTCCTTTCGCCCACCAGCGTTATAGTATGACGACCATTTTGTGGACAAGCCTTTGCCGGCCACACGACCAGCTGACGACGGCTTACTGAGCTTATCCTTGTTTTTCATTACGTTCAACGCCCTATTTAGAGTGCTGTCCCAAGGGATGCTCTGAGACGACCCCGCGCTACTGCTTTCAGTCTCCTGCGCCAGAACAAGCTCAAGCGCCCTGGTCTTCGGATCCGTGGTAAGCTCCTTTGTTACCGGGTCCTCCTTGTACCGGGCCCTGACATAGTTCCTGGTCTGCTTGTCATGGTATTTCTCGAAGCGGGGCGGTAGGCCTTGCTCGGCACGCTCCGCGTCCTCCTTGTCCCATATAGGCTCCGCCACTCTGTAACCGCCGGGACCGAGTTTGTGTTCCCCTAAGTTCAACTCCCGCATTTCTTTCCCCCACTGACTTGATTCGGAGGTTGCGCTGCTCTCGCACTTGATCTTGAACTCCTTGTAGTCATCTTCGCTGATCGAAGGATTTTTCGCCTTGATCTTCTCATAACTATCACCTTTCTCAATCATTCTTTTCACCGCGCTTCTCCAAGTAGACAGGGCCGTGCTCATCCTCGTGAGGGCGGCACTGTTCACTTTATTCCCTGAGAGGCGTGTGTTTTCAAATTCAGCGGGGAACTTGTATCGTTCGTGCAGCTTCGTGAAGAGGAGGTTGCGCAAATTCCCTCGGTCCTTATGCCTTAGGTTCTCGGTGTTGATCGAGACGGTGCTCCGGAGAATGCACCCGAGCTGAACCGAGTACCCCTTGACTATTTGTTTGGGCTCCGTTGGATGCCCGTCGGAGTCCACTTGAGTAAATTCCTCCTTGACGGTGCGGAGCACGTTCGGGCGCTGGTCCTTCCGTTGCCTCTTCGGTTGGCTGCCATCTGTGCGTGCGCTGCCATCATCAGTGGTGGCATCCTCGGCGGCACCATCAGTGGTGGCATCCTCGGCGGCACCATCAGTGGTGTCATCCCCGACGCCACTAGGGGTTGTGTAGTCAGGATCGGTGTCTTCCGCGGCGTCCTCATAGCGGTGAGGTTGTTCCTCCATCTCCTGGGATAGCTCCCAGAATTGCTTGCCGCCCGAACCACCGACCTCATCGTTGTGGGCCATGTTTCGCTCTAAATAGGAAAAAAGTTTGGTCAAAAAGTTGGTTATTGTCAAGGAACAAGATCATGGTCTCATCATTTAGGGTTTGTCGACACCGAGGCATCCTAAAAGCTAAGCTTTTATCATTTAGGGTTTGTCGACGCCGAGGCACCCTAAAAGCCTAAGCTTTCATCATTTAGGTTCTTATCGACACCGAGGCACCCTAAAAGCTACTTAATTAAGTACTAAGATACCCCGGCCCATGCATTAGTAGCAAGTACCCCATATGTCCGATTTTTAGCAAAGTCATGCTAAAATTCACGGAAAATTTCAGCATGACCTTTGCTGAAAATAGGACATATGGAGTACCCGAATTTGCCGGAACGGAAGTTAATCGACATTCCGGCAAACTCAAGGGCCTCTTGGGGTACTCACAGGTTATGAACAGATTTGCAAACAGCGAGGAGGATGGAGTATTTCCTCTGCTATCATGAACAATTTCTGAACAGAATTTCTGAACACAGAGACCTACTCCCAACAATTCAGTCTTTAGCAACATTACACAGGGGACAACATTTCTGAACATTTACACTGAACATTTCATGATCAAAAAAGAGAGAGCATGGAACAAAGGATTTGCTGCATGATAGCATAATTTCAGAACTTTCATTGTACACTGTAGGACAACATTTATCAAATTTCGTTTCATGACCTTTCTGAACTTTCTATAGCAAATCATTGATCAGGAAATTTCATGACCTACTCCAAATTTCTGAACTTTCATGATCAAATTTTTCAGTAATGAACAGAGACTGAACCTGCATCCCAAATTCCTGTCCCTTTCCTTGTTACTGAGACTGAACCCGAGGTCGTGTTCGCTGGGAGCAGAGGAGGAGGGCAGAGGAAGGAGGAAGGAGGAGAGGTACCTGGTCGGGCGCGGCCGGTCGCCGGAGGGGTCGGGGTCGGGGTCGGGGTCGTCGTCGGCGGCGGCGTCGAAGGGATGGCTCGAGGGCGTCCGAGCTCGTCCGGGTCCTCGTAGTCGAAGAAGAAGACGGCGGCGGTCCTCCTGGGCGCCTCGGTTGGTCGTGGGGAGGCCGACGGCCACGTGCTTCGCGGGTCGGCGGCGGTCGTCGTCCTGCACCCCGTGCCCAGACTGAGGTAGAGGCGGCGCAGGGCAGGGGCCGACGCGGGGAGGCTGTCGGCGACGGCGAGGTCGCGGAGGCGTCGGCGATGGCGGAGCTGCAGTGGTGGGGGGCGCGGGGGCGGCGGCGCACGTAGGGGCGGCGGCGTCGTGGGTCGGGGCAGCGCGCGGGGGGGGGGAAGTGGATCTGGCGAGAGGGAGGGACGAAGGGGTCGGGCGAGTTAGAGCTAGGGGGAAGCTTACTAATGGCGCACCCCCGAGCGGTGCGCCATTAGAAATCTTTTTTTTGATAGCAATGGCGCACCCCTTAGAGGTGCGCCATTAGAAAGCTTTTTTTTTAGATAGCAATGGCGCACTACCCGAGCGGTGCGCCATTAGTATGTTTTTTTATTATTATTTTTTGTTGCTATTTTTAATATTTTTTTATAAAAACAGTAATAATTTTTTATAAAAACAGTAATAATTTTTTTATTAATATGAAAAAATATCATCAAATTTGTTATTTGAAAATATCATCAAATGGGGGTGCTCGGCGGCGGCGGTGGAGCGGGGGAGGGTGCGGGGGGTGCTCGGCGGCGCTGGAGCGGGCCGGGGAGGGTGCGGGGGGTCGGCGGCGGCGGTGGAGCGGGGGAGGGTGCGGTGGGTCGGCGGCGGCGGTGGAGCTAGCGGGGGAGGGTGCGGGAGGGATCGAGATCGAGATGGAGGGGGATAGCGATCGAGATGGAGGGGGATCGAGATCGAGTGTCCTCATGAATATTCAATATTTTTTCATATTTAATATGAAAAAATATCATCAAATTTGAAAAAATATTCATGAATTCAAAAAGTGCCCATGAAATTTAAAAATATTCATGAGTTCAAAAAGTGCCCATGAAATACAATCGAGAAATGAAGACTAGGATTTAAATACAATCGATCTTAGCTAGCTATCTGTTCACAATCTTCTTGCCCTTCTTTTTCGCAAATGGAGTTCTTCTGTGGAACGGACGTCCTTTAGGTAGGGTGGTCCTGCTTCTTCTTGTGGTGTATGCTGCTACTTCATCGTCGTCGTCATGTTCCATCTTCGGGTCGCCGTACTTGTCGAAGTCTTGCTCATTGGCGACTCCATCCATTCCGATGATCTTCCTTTTGCCTCTCCTCACGACAACACGACTGGGCTTTGACGGGTCGGTAATGAAGAAGCATTGGTCCACCTGGGAAGCCAGTACCCATGGCTCATTTTTCGCGGTGACGTTTGCGCCCGCGGTCTTGGATTTGGCTTCGGGTATAACCCTGGTGGTGAAATACCGGTCTTCTTTTAGGACGCTCTTGGCCCATCTGACACGGAACATCGGGACCTTCTCTCCAGCGTAGCTCAGCTCCAAGATCTCCTCGATCCTTCCATAGTATCTGTCCTTGTCGTTACCGGTGTAGGATTCCATCGTTACCCCGGAGTTCTGATAACCATCGCTCTTCATGTCCTTGTCCTCGGTGTAGAATGTGTAGCCGTTGATATCATACGCCTCATAGGTCATCAGGTTGTGCTCGGCGCCCTGTGACAAGGCGAATATGAGTTGTTCTTCCGCGGAAGAATCCTCATGTAAAGGGTACGACAGAAGCTTCTGCTTGAACCAACGCGTGAAACATGAGTTGTGCTCTTTGATTATATCTCCGTCCGTCCTCTGTTGGCCTCGGTCATTGTACGTCTTCTCAATAAAGGTTTTGTGCTCTACCACCCAAGGATCGACCACGTCTATGTGTTGTAGTGCGACTAGGTTTGCTCTTTCAAAGTCGGCGAGTCGACCCTCGAAGTCGACATGCATTTCGCGCCGACCCTCACGGTGACCCCATCCAGCGAGCCTGCCGAGGTGCCTGTTGACGGGCAGACCAACGGGGTTCTCGATGCCTAGATAATTCGTGCAGTAGGAGATGCACTCTTCGGTCAGAAAGCCCCTGGCTATGCTTCCCTCTGGACGTGACATGTTGCGAACGTATCCTTTGATGACACCATTCATCCTTTCGAACGGCATCATGCTGTGCAGGAACGTCGACCCGAGTTGGATGATATCCTCCACGATATGGACCAGCAGATGCACCATAACGTCGAAGAATGCGGGCGGGAAGTACATCTCAAGCTCGCATAGTATCACCACGATCTCTTCCTGTAGCCTTCTGAGTTGCCTCACGCCAACCGACTTCCGAGAGATGACGTCGAAAAAGTTGCATAGGCCAAATAGCGTTTCACGGACGTGCGCGTCCATGATCCAACGGATTGCAACTGGAAGTATCTGCGTCATCAGCACGTGACAGTCGTGAGACTTCATCCCGCTGAACTTCTGCTTCGCTGGGTCTAGGTATCTGCTTATCTTCCCCGCGTAACCGTAAGGAAGTTTTACTCCTACGAGGCAGGTGAAAAACTGCTCGATCTCCTCCTGACTTAGAGTGAAGCACGCGGGAGGGTAGTCATTTCCGGTCTTCTTGGCCTTTTTGCCTTTGCGACGACTTTCTGTGTCCTGCTTCGCCTCATCATCATCATCATTAGCGTGAAGCTCCTCCCTGATGCTCATTGATTTCAAGTCTGCCCTTGCTTTCGGCCCATCTTTGGTCCTCTCTGGCATGTTGAGCAGGGTACCAAGCAGACTCTCGCACACGTTCTTCGTGATATGCATGACATCAAGGCTGTGAGGCACACGGTGGATCTTCCAGTACGACAAGTCCCAGAAAACAGACCTCGTTTTCCATACCTTCAGCAGCGGCTCTGGCGCCTTTCGCTTCTTTCCCGGCTCTGGCGCCTTTTGCTTCTTTCCCGGCAGTGGGCAATCTTTCCAATTTTTCAACAGCTCGTCTATTTCCTCGCCGCTCGTCGTACGCGGGCGTCTTCGGGGTTCGGTTTCACCATCGAACAGATCCTTGCGTTTTCTCCACGGGTCATCGTCGCGAAGCCACCTTCGATGTCCCATGAACACGGTTTTCGAAGACCCAGGATCTCTATCTAGCTGGCGATACGTTGTGTCATCCATGCACCTGACGCATCCAGAAAATCCGTGGACCACCTGCCCCGCGAGATATCCGTAACCGAGATAGTCGTGCACCGTCGTGAGCAGTGCGGCTCTCATAGGGAAATATTCTTTCTCTGCGGCGTCCCACGTATTGGCTGGCGTTTTCCACAGCGTGTCTAGCTCCTCTTTCAGCAGCCCCAGATACAGATTGATGTCGTTCCCTGGTTGTTTCGGCCCTTCAATTAGCATACTCATGTGAATGTACTTCCTCTTCATGCACAACCAGGGGGGAAGGTTGTACATCCACACAAACACAGGCCAGGTGCTATGTGTGCTTCTCTGGCTGCCAAACGGATTGACTCCATCGGTGCTCGCGCCCAGCACGATGTTCCTTGGATCGTTCCCAAATTCTGGGTCTTCGAAGTTCAACGCTTGCCACTGGCTCGCATCCTTAGGGTGACTCAGCATCTTGTCTTTTTTATTTATCTCCGGATCATTTCCGTCATCTTCTCGCTTCTTCTCCTCCCTATCCGCGTGCCAACGCAGGAGCTTTGCTACCTTAGGGTCCGTGAAATACCGCTGCAGACGAGGAGTGATCGGAAAGTACCACACCACTTTTCGAGGAGCTTTCTTCCTCTTCTTGTATCGAGTGACGCCGCACACCGGACATATGGTAGACTCCGCGTGCTCGTCCCGATAAATGATGCAATTGTTCATGCACACATGGTATTTCACGTGCGGTAAATCCAGAGGACACACGATTTTCTTCGCCTCCTCGAAACTGGTCGGGCACTTGTTCCCCTTGGGAAGACGTTCGTGCCAGAATGACATGTTCTCGTCGAAGCATGCGTCGGTCATTTTGTGTTTTACCTTCATCTCCAGAGCCATGAGCGTTACTTTCAGGCGGGTATCCTCGGGCCTGCATCCTTCATACAATGGAGTAACCGCGTCTATCTCCAGTTGATCCAGCTTGGCTTTCTCTCGGGCGGCAGCTCTTGCGTTATCCGTCTGCTTGAGAAGCAGCTCTTGAATATGAGGGTCCTGCACCCAGCCTCCATCGCCGTCTGCTCCGGCATCTTCATCTTCATGATCATGCCCTTCGTCTTGATCTTCCTCATCATCATGTCCGGCATCTTCTACATGATGACTGTGTACAGCATCACCGTCGTGATCATGTCCTGGAGATTCTTCGTCTTCTCGACCGCCCTCGCCGCGGTGGTTGTCTTGCTGCCCTTCCTCATTTCTTGCCCGGCCCCCATGGACGACTTCATAGTCATCTTCATCACCTTGCCACCGATAGCCATCCATGAAACCATGCAAGAGCAGGTGCTCCCGCACCTGCCCGGAATCCGGGTCCGCAATAAGGCTCTTCAGCTTGCATCTTCGACACGGACATCTTATCTCTGTCTCGTTCTTTTGAAGCATCTCGGCCTTCGCGGAGCTCAAAAACCTATTCACGATGCCTTCGGTCATCGTGCGGACCATGGTCGCCTGCGGGGTAGAGCAAAACGATATTTTAGAACCAGGAAAAAATTTGGCATGACTTTCCCTAAAAATAGGACCAAAAAGAATGCATAGTGCCAAAATTCTCGCCGAAATGGAAATGAATCAACATTCCGGCAAAATATTGGCAACTATCGCATTTCAAATACCGGTACCTGCAAACACAAACATATATGCAACACCACAAACATATGCAACACCACAAACATACATAGATCTAGCAAGGCCATAAAAAGTGCATGTGCACGTTGTTGGAGCGAGGGAGAGAAAAAAAGTAGATCTACAACATAAAGATAGCTTTCCCCTTACTTACCTATCAAAAAAAGGTAATTTAACCACCTAATTTTGATGAATCTATGGTGCAAATGAGGTGAGGAGGAGGAGGCAGCCGACACAATCTTGGAGGAGGAGGTGGAGAGAATGAAGTGGGGAAAGTGAGTGTGTAGGTGTGGCTGTCCAAAATATCTAGCTGGTCCCAGGTTACTAATGGCGCACCACCCATAGATACGCCATTAGTAACCCTGGTTACTAATGGCGCACCAGCTTGAGGTGCGCCATTAGTAGTTTTGCAAAAAAAAAAAAAAATAGTAGTGGCGCACTGTGTTGGAGGTGCGCCATTACTAGTTAAACTAGTAATGGCGCATTCTTCCCTGGTGCGCCATTAGTATTTTTGGAAAAATGAAAAAAAACATTTGTCACTAATGGCGCACCGTGGGTCTGGTGCGCCATTAGTGTCTACCACACTAATGGCGCACCAACTCATGGTGCGCCATTACTATATAGTAGTGGCGCACCACATGTATGGTGCGCCATTAGTAGCCATATCATCTATAGCCCTTTTCCTAGTAGTGGGGGAATCATCACCGGAGGCCATCTTCATCATCCCGGTGATCTCCATGACGAGCATGGAGTAGTTCACCCTCGGGGCTGAGGGTTTGTACTAGTAGCTATGTGTTTGATCTCTCTCTCTCTCTCGTGTTCTTGATTTGGCATGATCTTGATGTATCGCGAGCTTTGTTAATATAGTTGGATCATATGGTGTTTCTTCCCTCTCTATCCTTGTTGTGATGAATCGAATCTTTTCCCTTTGAGGTTTCGTTATTGTCGGATTGAATATTTCAGATTTGAGAACACTTGATGTATGTCTTGCATATGAATACCCGTGGTGACAATGGGGTATTATATTTATTCACTTGATAATTGTTTTGGCACTCAACTCGCGGATTCCCGAGGTGACATTGGGGTAATCTATGCATAGGGGTTGATGCACGTTTTCATTATCTTTTCTCCGATAGAAACTTTGGGGTGCTCCTTGGAGTTCTTTGTGTGGATTGAATATTATGATTATGAAGTTGTTTGATGCATATTGTATAATCAACTCACGAATACTTTTGGTGACATTGGAGTATCTAGGTGACATTAGAATTGGTTGATGTGTATCATATGTTGTTATTTTAGTACGAACTCTTGGGCTGTTTGTGACACTTATTGGAATAGCTCAATAGATCGATCGGAAAGGATAACTTTGAGGTGGTTTCGTACCCTACAAACAATTTCTATCTTATGTTCTCCACTAATAGGATTATCAGATTAATCAGTCCACTGGAAAGAAATAAGTGCAGATAATCCAGCCCTCCGGGCGAATGTGAGTACGAGACCCTAATGTTAGAGTTAGCAAAATCATTTAACCCGAAAAGAAGAGGATTCAGAGTCCCAGAGTATAGAAGAGGAATAAAAGATCCTAATACCACCCATTGGCAACATGGGCCCGTAAGCCACACAGCCATGTTAGTAAAATCATTTTGCAAATTCTAGACTCAATTTCGGCCAAGGAGTTGGAAAGGGGGTTCCTACAGGCAGTCGGCTCTGATACCAACTTGTGACGCCCCCGACTTAATCGTGCACTAATCATACACGCAAATGCACACGATCAAGCCTAAGGACTCACTTGAAGATATCACAACACAACTCTAAACATAAATAAAAGTCATACAAGCTTTATATTACAAGCCAAGGGCCTCGAGGGCTCGAATACATAAGCTCGATGTCATACAAGCATCAGCGGAAGCATTAGATATCTGAGTACAGACATAAAGTTAAACAGATAGGCCTTTAAGAAGGCGGGGCAAAATAAAAACACTGGATTGAAAGGCGCGGGCCTCCTGCCTGGGTGCCTCCTAACTACTCCTGGTCGTCGGAGGGCTCCTCGTAGTAGTAGTATCCACCAGGGGGGGTAGTAGTAGTCGTAGTCGACGGCTGGGGCAGCCGGCTCCTGCGCTTCGTCATCTGGTCGCATCATTCGGGTATGGGGAAAAAGGGAAGCAAAGCAACCGTGAGTACTCATCCAAAGTAGTCAGCAAGACTCACATCAGAACTAATCTACTTATGCAACATTATCAAAGGAAGGCTGTAAATGTGGACTGAACTGCAGCAAAGCCAGAATAGAGAGAAAGGCCTAGCCTATCGAAGACTAGCATCTTCAGGGTCTTACAACATTAGAAGAGTGCAGATTAGTACATAAAAATAGTAGTAGCATCACATAGCAACAACGCCCTGAGATCCTTCCTCGACTCCCTGCGAGAAAGCAATCCCGGAGCCAATACATTTAACCCATTTCTAGTTGTAGAAGATCGGGACATTTTTCGAGCGTCCTGTTACCGTGGACACGGCTATTCGAATAGATATACCTCCCTGCAGGGGTGCACCAACTTACCCAACACGCTCGATTAACTCTGGCCGGACACACTTGCTCGGTCCATGCCCGGCCTCGGCTGATCGACACGTCATAGCCCTACCTAGGCTCAACAGAGAGGTCAGCACGCCGGTCTACATCCTAAGCACTCAGGGGTCTTGGGCCCATCGCCCTTTGCACTCTTGCGCGTTGCGAACGCGGCCGGTGAGCAGTCCTAGCCCCCTTAATACAAGCGCAGGCTTTACCAGACCAACCCGGCGCACGCCGCTCAACTGCTGACGTCTGAAGAGCTTCGGCTGATACATACGACGCCGAGTACCCATATTATTCCCACGTGCTGGTTAGCACGAAAAGGCCAGAGGCCTACTCGGATTACATATCCTAACCCATTAGTGCGTTGGTAGCACGCGGTAACGAGCAGAGACTCATGATCATGTGACCCCGTCGCCCCGTCTGGTGGACTTACGGCAAGGGCTAAGAATGCCCGGCCGTGCCATGTATTTATCTCGTGGGTACCCTCATGGTCAACCCGTCTCCACATCACTCGCGGGTACCCCTCGGGGTCGACCCGACTTTAACAAGTATCAGTAGTAAAGTCACAGTAACCGTGTGTCCATATCATTTAAGAAGGAATCTGAGGAATCACCCTCGTTGGATTCCCTCTCAATGATCCCGTCAAGGTGAATCCGAAGGAATCACCCTCGATAGTATTCACACTTGCGGGGTTGCACGACAAAAACTTTATCGGAGGTGGAGAAAGAGGAATCACCCTCGGTATCCCACCACCGACTAGTTGTACTACAGAGGCATTATCGGGAGTGCGATAAGAGGTATCACCCTCGGCACTCGATGTTAGCTCTGCAGAGTCGAGCAACTTAGGGGTGTGCGGTGATGTGCTGGTCTCAGCCCGTCGATCACATCGATCGGACACAGGTACTAAAGCGGGGCAACTACAGCAAGGAAGAGGGGCCACAGATGGTTTACCATCCAACCTATACTAAGCATTTAGGATATCAGGTAGAGTATCAACAGAAGTTACAAGAAACAGGCTATGCATCAGAATAGGATAAAACAATAGCAGTAGTAACTTCTAATGCAAGCAGGGGGAGAAAGAATAGGTGATATAGACATGTGTCAAGGGGGGTTGCTTGCCTGGAAGCTCTGCAGCAAAGGAGGGATCGTCAGTGGTGTTGTCGGTCTCCTGGGCTGCGTCGGTCTCGGGGGCTATCGGAGAAGATGAGGGGGAAGAAACAATAAATAAAGGCAGACAAATGCAACACAAATGCATGGCATGGCAGTATGCAGTGTTAGTGATGACCTAATGCAATGCTACATGTCGCAGACGAAACGGGAAAATATCTGGGATATTTTCCCAGCGTTTAGGCTGATCTCGGCATACTGAACCGGAGGGGACGGATCCATGTTCAGGTAGTTAGGAGTGATGGTCAAGCATTTTGATCGCGCATTTGGATTCGTCTCGTTTTTCTGATCAACTTTCATGTAGAAAGTTTTTCGATCCGAGCTACGGTTTAATTTCTACGAATTTTCAAAGTTTTAGCAATATTCTGAAATTATTTAAATTAACAAAAATGCCAGAAATGGAATATGACATCATGCTGATGTCATAACTGCGCCAGCAGTCGGCTGACCAGCTGACTGGTCAAGCTGGCAGGTGGGACCCACCTGTCAGCCTCGGAGGGTTTTAACAGCGATTAAATTTAAACTAACAGACTAATTAGTTAGGTGGAGCCTACTGTCAGTGTCACTAACTAAACTAACAGAATAACTAATTAAACTGCTACAGTAATTAGTCTAACGTAGCCCACATGTCAGTGTCAGCGATGAACAGTAAATCGCGTTGACTGTGGTCAAACGGCGGCCAGGGGCCCATTGGCAGTGACCCAGTGGTGGGCCCCGGCCCTGCCAGGTCAGCGCCGGCGCCGGAAAACACTCCGGCGAGCTCTCCGCGGCGGTTGTCTCGCCAGCGAGGCTCAGGATTCGGCTATAGGGGGTCAAATCGCAAGTTTTTGGGCTCATTCGATCGGCCTCGTCACCCCGCGTCGATCTACGGCAGTCTCAGGTGCGGGGGTGGCTGGAGTGGAGCTGGGCATCGACGGCGGCGGCGGTGACTTTCGGGCGGAAATCGGGCACACGGCTACAGCGAGCTATCGAGCTTATGGAGCTCACCGGCGGCCTCTACGAAGCAGCAGGAACACGGCGGGCAACGTGTGACGGCACGGGCGGCTGTGCTTCGAGCCGTACGCCGGCAATGGCGCCGCCGAGCTCGGGCAATGCGGGAATGGCAAATGGAGCGACTAGCGGAGCGAAAAGGAAGGGGGAGACGACGCGGAAGCTCACCATGCAGCACAAGTAGGACCGCGAGAGGATTAGGAGCGCGGAGGTGGCCGTAGTCGACAGCGATCGCCGGAGATGTCGAAGTAGGAGGCGGCTCGATCCGCTCACGGTAGAGCTCCCCGGCTCCCGTAGCTGGTCGAGGAGGAAGTTGTAGTGGACGGCGCGCCTCCCAGACACGGCGGACGGTCGTGCGGGCGCCGGTGGCCACGACGGAGACGTAGGATGGCGACGGTGGTGCTCGGCTGCACGGTTAGAGGAGAGGGAGGAGCGAGCGAGTGCGCGAGAGATGGGAAGGAGAGGACCGCGAGCGTGCAGGGGAGGCAAACGAGGGCACCCTTATCCCCTTGGGCTACCTGCCCCGGCGCCTTGGCAGCCAGCGGCCGGAGCTCGAGCTCCTAGCCATGGCGACGCCGACAGCGAGGCGGGAGCAGGTGAGCAAAGCGGTAAGTGGGCTGGGCTCGGCCCAGTAACAGGTAAGCTCTTCTGCCCACTTTTCCTTTTATGTTTTTCCTGTCTTTTCCATCTAATTAATTAAACAGAGACAGAAAAGAAATATTTGGGGCCACCAATTGAGCTGAGAAAAATGTGGAACTTAGCCCATTAATTACTTTGCATTTTAGGCACTGCCACAAATATTTTGGGAGCAAGATGAATTCATTTGGAATTTTCATAAATGAATTTGCATTTTAAAATTGCTGGATTAGCACTGTTTTAAATGCTAATGCTCATTTTAGCAACATGGTGATGTTGTTTTTCTTAACAATAAATTGTTTTGAATTATTTGCTAAATGATGAACATTTTTCCAGCAACTTTTGTGCAACCTCAAAAATTCACTTGCAATTGAATTTGAATTTAGTGGCAGAATTTGAAATGAGATATTAATCCAACATGATTATCATTGCAAATCTCAGATGACTTGGCATTAATACGGTGGGTCACTGTAGCTCATTACATAGGGGTGTTACAATTCTCCTCCTCTAAAAGAAATTCTCGTCCCGAGAATTTAGGAGGTAGAAGGGAAAAGTTCGGGGTATTCCTCACGAAGACGATCCTCGCGTTCCCAAGTGGCTTCATCTTCAGTATGATTTGACCACTGCACTTTAAGGAACTTGGTAGTCTTCTGGCGGCTCTGACGTTTAGCTTGATCGAGAATGCGGATCGGATGCTCCTTATAAGAGAGATCATCATGTAAATCGAGCAATTCATGATCCACTGCTCGGTGCGGAGATTCCTTGAAGCAACGGCGAAGTTGCGACACATGGAAGACGTCGTGGATGTGAGAGAATTGCGGCGGCAACTCCAATTTATAAGCCACATGTCCTCGTCTGGCGAGAATGCGGAAGGGGCCGATGTAGCGAGGAGCTAACTTGCCCTTGATTCCGAAGCGGTGAGTGCCCTTCACAGGAATGACACGCAGATAAGCTTGCTCACCAGGTTGATAGATCGACCCCCAGTGTTTACGATCATAATTGCTCTTCTGGCGAGATTGAGCAGCTTTGAGATTTTCTCGCACAATACGGACTTGCTCTTCGGCGTGTTGGATAACATCCGGACCAATGGGCGGTCGTTCCCAGTTTCTGACCAATTCAGAGGGGTTCGACACTTACGTCCGTATAATACCTCGAAGGGGGCCATTTTCAAGCTGGCTTGATAGCTGTTGTTGTACGAAAATTCGGCATACAGGAGAGATTCTTCCCACTTCTTGCCAAATGAAATAACACATGCTCGCATCATATCTTCCAGCACTTGATTAACCCGTTCGACCTGGCCTTGGGACTGGGGGGTGATAAGCTGAACTCCAGGTTATATGAGTTCCCATAGCTTCTTGGAAACTTTTCCAGAACATTGAGGTGAAAAGGCTGCCACGGTCTGAACTTATCTCCTTCGGAATACCGTGGAGTGATACAATTCTGGAGATATACAGATCTGCCCCTAGCAGTGATCGTCTCCTTGACTGGCAGAAAGTGTGCAACTTTGGAAAGTTGGTCGATGACGACAAGAATTGCATCATGACCCTTTTGTGACCTGGGAAGGCCAGTGATAAGATCCATTTGCACTTTGTCCCATTTCCATTCAGGAATAGGGAGCGGTTGCAGAATTCCAGTAGGCTTCTGATGTTCTGCCTTAATGCGACGGTAACTGTCACATTCAGCAACATATCGAGCAATGTCCTGCTTCATTCTAGACCACCAGTACCTTTGTCAGAGATCACGATACATCTTGGTGCTACCCGGATGGATAGACAGTGGTGTATCATGTGCCTCTTTCATAACCTTGTCGGTCATAAGCACGAATCGAGGTACCACAATGCGGTCTTTGAAATACAAAGTTCCATCTTGAGCAAGCGAGAAATCTCTGTACTTTTCAAGGTGGAGATCTCTTTTCATCAGATCAACTTCGGCATCTTTAGCTTGCGCACGCTTAACAGCCTTCTCAAGATTTGGCTGTATAACAAGGGTATTAAGAGAACCCTGTGGAACAATGTGAAGGTTCAGCTTACGTAGTTCTTCATACAGATGAGGTTGAGCTCGCTGAACCATGAGGTTGTTACAATAGGACTTGCGGCTCAAGGCATCAGCCATCACATTAGCCTTGCCAGGGGTATATGAAATACCACAGTCATAGTCCGTAATCGTTTCCAACTATCGCTGTTGGCGGAGATTGAGATCCGGCTGAGTAAATAAATACTTCAGACTTTGATGATCAGTATAGATCTCACATCGGGTACCGAGAAGGTAATGGCGCCACAGCTTCAATGCATAAATCACTGCAGCAAGTTCGAGATCATGTACTGGGTAATTCTCTTCGTGAGGACGTAACTGTCGCGAGGCATAAGCAATTACTCTGTGCTCTTGCATCAGGACACAGCCTAATCCTTGACGAGAAGCGTCACAGTAAATCATGAAATCTTTGCGAGAATCCGGCGGAGCAAGCACTGGAGTAGAGGTGAGCTTGTCCTTGAGTGTCTGGAAACTTTCCTGACATTTATCTGTCCACTCAAACTTAACGCCTTTGTGAAGCAGATTAGTCAGAGGCTTGGCAATCTTTGAGAAGTTCTCGACAAAGCGACGACAATAGCTTGCGAGACCGAGAAAACTTCTAACTTGCTTGACATTCTTCGGGGGAGTCCAGTCAAGAATAGCCTGAACTCGTTCTGGGTTGACAGCAATGCCAACCTTGGAAATAACATGTCCCAGGTAGGTTACTACAGATAACCAGAATTCGCACTTGGAGTACTTGGCATATAGCTGGTGCTCTCAAAGCTTTTCCAGAACTAGACGAATATGTTCAGCATGTTCTTCCTTATTCTTGGAATAAACCAAAATATCATCCTGATAAACCATGATGAATTTGTCAAGGTAATACATGAAGATATAATTCCTCAGACGGGAGAACGTAGCTGGAGCATTGGTTAAGCCGAATGACATGACAGTGTACTCATAAGAGCCATAGCGAGTAACAAAGGCAGTCTTGAGAATATCCTCTTTGCGAACACGGATCTGATGATAACCCAACCTCAAGTCGAGTTTAGAGAACACTGATGATCTAGCAAGTTGATCATACAGATCATTGATCCGAGGAAGCGGATACTTGTTCTGAATGGTGGCTTGATTGATAGGCCGGTAATCTTGGACCAATCGGTTCGTACCATCTTTCTTCTTGACAAAGAGAGAAGGTGCTCCCCAGGCAGAGGAACTTGGACGAATAAAACCCTTTTGAAGTGATTTGTCGAGTTCCTCCTTAAGCTAGAGAAGTTCATGCAGAGGCATCTTGTAAGGACGCTTCGCAATAGGAGTTGTGCCTGGTTTAAGGTCGATGACAAACTCGACAACCCTAGCAGGGGGTAGTCCTGGAAGTTCTCCCGGGAATACATCTTGGAAGTCGCGAACGACTGGTACGTTTTTGATCCCCTCAAGAGGAGATGCGTTTAACGCATTCAGTGCATAAATCTGAGACTCGACACTTTGAACAACATGAGCATGGTAATTTACTAGCTCATCTGATGGATGCAGGAGGTGTACGACTTTGGTGGCACAATTGATCAAGGCGGTGTGAGCCTTCAACCAATCCATTCCCAGAATGAGGTCAATCTTGGAAGACTTCAAAATAATGGGATAAGCACGAAACTCCAACCCTTCAATATCAATGGTGACATCGGGGCTGAACATAGAGGCTTGGCATTGGCCCGCGGGAGTGTTTACCGCTAACGAATGGTGCAACTTTTCATATGTAAAGCCATGCATGAATGCAAATTCTTCTGATATGAAAGAATGCGATGCTCCAGAATCAAACAAAACAGATGCTGGTACTGAATTAACAGGAAGAGTACCCATCACAGTTTCTGGTTGATCCTGAGCTTCAGCCATGTTGACATGATTAGCCTGCCCACGACCATATGAAGGTCTGGCATTATAGTTGCGAAGCTGATTGTTGCCACGGCCATTACCATGGCCAGCAGAGGGAAGCATAAGCTGATTCTGACTCTGAGAGCAGTCTCTAGCACGGTGACCTGGATGGCCACACTTGAAGCAGAGTTCATTGTCGGGACGTGGAGCAGGAGCTCGGGGCATTGGAGCTGTAGGCCTGAACTGTCTTGGAGGTGGAGGAGGCATACATGGTGCAACATACGATGGCCTCTGAATAGGTACCGCCGGACGGTACATGCTTTGAGGGATCCAGATGCGGCGCTTCTGAGAAGATGAGCCCGCTTCACGGGTGCGCTTGAGAGTGTCCTTGTTATCCTTAATACCAGTCTCAACCTGAATCGCCTTGTTCACCAAGGTGGCGAAGTCGGCAAAATCGTGGACTAGGAGTGCCATCTTGATTTCAGGGTTGAGCCCTTCACGGAACTTTTCCTGTCGTCGGGCATCAGTAGCAATGTCCTCTTCAGCATAGCGAGATAACTCCAGAAATTCCCACTGATAAGCTTCCACAGACTTGTTCCCCTGAGTGAGATTACGGAACTCACGCTTCTTCCGGTCCATAACTCCTTGCGGAATATAACGGGCACGAAAAGCAGCCTTGAACTCCATCCAGGTGATAATAGTTCCAGCAGCTAAGGTCTACCTGTGAGTGTCCCACCATTGGGCTGCAGGTCCCTTCAGAAAGTAAGATGCGAAGGTGACATAGCTGGCAGGGTCCACATTCGCAGACTCCATCTCGAAAAAGATGTCATGGAGCCAGTCATCCGCATCCAGTGGCTGAACTGAGTTGCGATAGATGGTTGGGTTCATGCGCACAAACTCTTGCAAGGTGATTGCGGCTGGTTGCTGATTGGCATTGGGACGAGGGAACTGATCCATCAGCCCTTGCATAAATTGGCGGTGCATTTCAAATTGTTGCATCATGGCTGCCATATAGTCGGGCGGTGGTGGATTGTTGGCACCACATGTAACACCCCAAAATTTTCTCTCTGGATTTTTAAATCTTTTTATTAAAAGAAAATACTTTGAATTATTTTGGCCTTATTTTCTTCTTCTCTTTCTTCTGTTCTAAAAATCATTTTTTATTTTAATTGGGTTCCAAAATTTTCAAATGGTTCTGTTTTTGATGGTTTATTGATTTGGTAATTATTTTTGGGAGATCAAAAATATTTTCCTCTTTAGAAAAGTTTCTGGAATAATAAAACAATTCTATGAAAATAGCCTTTTCACTTCCTTCTAGCACTTCTAAATACTTCCTATAATTTTTCTGCCACTTCTTAATTATTACTCAAGTCATTCTCACATTCTAGGACAGTACCCACCACCTCTTCCCTCCACAAAAATATTTTTCTCATATTTTATAAATTCCAAAGTTGGAATTTATATTATTCATAGTTTCTTGGAATTACAAAGGAACCATATCTTCTGTGATTCTTCTGCCTCCACCAAAATTTCCCCAACAACTAGACAGTACCCAAAACCCATTTCATCAAAAACATTAGGTTCCACAATTCAAAAATTTCAAATTTCATTCAATTCAAATTTGGACCAGAAACAATCTTTCTGATACAAACCTATTGTTAATTGCTCCAAAAATTCTGAAACTTTGCCAAGCCCTCTTATTTGTATCAACACCTCACTACCAAAATTCCCTAAAAATCCTAAAATCCCTAGCACCTCCTGGCATTCTGTCATACACCTCATGTGCGTACTGTTCATCTTTGAAAAAAGCTCAGTTAACTGAACTTGTTCAGTGGCAGAGGCGATCGGTGCCGTATGCTTCACTCCATCGCCCTCCTTCTCATCCACACCCCCTCTCCTCATCAATGAGCCGCCGTAACTCCCCCTGGTCAGTAACTCCACCGACGAAACAGTGGCTGGCCGGTGCAGCTACCTCCGAGCTCACCCACGGCGGCCGAGCGGATTGGCTCGACCCCGCCCACCATCTTCACTCCTCCTGCTGCCGCCCTTACCTAATATTCTCCACGCGGCGCCTCCTCCGAGTCATCACCGCACCGCCCAAGCCACCAGGGCCCCACTGGCAGTTGCCGGAGCCGGATGCCGCCGCCGCACCCGTACCCCGACCTCGTCGTGGATAAGGCCGCAGTGATCGTTCCCGTCTGCGTTTAAGCTTCTGGAGCGCTCTGTCAACCCTCCTGGATCATTCACCGCACCTCGGCACCGCCCCTGACCTACCTCGCCGGCGGAATAAATTCCGGCGTCATCCGCCCTCACTGACCCTCCCCCGATCGCCTATAAATAGGAGCCCCCGAGCTCCGTTCTCTCCTCGTACCACCTCCACACCATCTCAATCGACCGCCAAGCCACTCGCTCGACCTCGAGGAGGTCACCTTCCCCGTCTCCGGTCACCGAGCCGCCGCCTCCCTCCCGATCACCACAACGCCTATACTCCACCACCGCCGCTGAAACTCTGCCAGTAGTCTCAATTCACACCCATACTTCGATTCCGCGCTCCAATTTCACCACCCGAGCTCTCTTCGGCGAGTTACACCCGAAACATCGTCCGCCGCCGTCGACCTCGCTGCCGTTCAAGTGCTCGCCGGCGACCACCACCACCACCCACCGACGCGGAGTTCCACCCTGAACACATCCTGATCATCGCCGCCTCCCAAAACCCCGGCGATCGTCGCCGGTGATCATCGCCGCCCTCTGTGCACGTGCGCGAGTGTTTTCAAATTTAAACCTGACGGGTGGACCCCACCCATCAGCGTTTTCTTTTTTTCTGCGTTTTAACTGAAGGCGTATTCTGCCCTTTACGCCTTCTCTGCTGAAAGGCGTACATCGCCCGAAGCGTTTTTCTTTTTGTTTTTTTAAACCGAAAGCGTATTCTCTGTTTTACGCTTTCCACGCTGGGAAGCGTATTACCGCCCGAAGCGTTTTCTTAATAAACGCATAGGGACTGGAATTTTTATAGAAAGACCCCTGGGATTGAAAATTGAATAACTTTTAAACTACAACTCTGATTGAGTTGAATCTTTTTTGGAAATTCTTATTTTTCTCTCTATTTTTTTAGTATTTATTTAAAAATATTTTGAGACAAGTTTTGGTACTGTTGCCAATTTTTTAATTGGAATTTAAATTTGAATTTTTCAGAAAAAGAAGAGGGGAACTTTGCCGGGAATTTTGAGTGTTCTTCTTCAGACTACTTTGGACAAGGCAAGCATTGTTGAACTTGGGATATGGTGATTGCATTTGCATTGCATGACTGCATCGGTTGGAATTGCACCGTATATGTAGTATGTCACTAGTGCATGCATGCATGGTCATATCATATTTGCTCTTGCTTGCACTTCACTCAAGTGAATTTCTACCGTGAATAAAAGTTGTGGGACAACCAGGAGTGCAGCTCCTGCCTTGGACGTGCCGGTGGGCACGAGTCACGTTTTGACACGGTGGTGTCACGGTGACATATGTGGAGTACGCCGGTCATAATAATAAGAACACCTCCTGAGTCGACCTAGATCGAGTCTTGTTCCATCACACCTAGCTAAACACCGTGCTGCCACGGGTCTTCCCGCAAGGGAAGTATGGTTTAGTAAGTTGCTAACCCCTGTCTGTGTACACACCACATAGAGGGCCATGATGAGGGTTTCCACGGCCATGGACTAATGCCCGTCATCAGGTCAGGGGCCATGGGTGTTTCCGGCTGGGCCGAGACGGGGGCACCCCTTGTAATCCGCGCGTATGAATAGTGATCCCATGCTAATCGAGATTGTAGTCTCCCCGACTTAGAGTTTATCTTGAATGGTGCTTTGGGTGATTCCTGGCATCCGGAAAGTTAATCTGGTGTGTGCTGGTCAGGTGTCTTTTCAACCCAAAGACTGTAGTGGGAATTAGTCAGTGCCACGATGTTGACTAAAGAAATCTCATACACGTGGGTAAAGAGTACAACCTCTGCAGAGTTATACCTATTCGAATAGCCGTGTCTGCGGTCAAGGACGTTAGCTGGGAAGGATCAAGTGTCGGTCCGGTGTCGGTCTTCGGAGGAAAATAATTAATTGGAGCATCAGATATTTTACAGAATATTCTTATCTCATCACTAACACTGTCATGGATATTTTGTCATCAGGATTATGATGGTTGTGAATATTATTGTTACTATGCATATTATTATGGACTAACCCGTTTCTCTTATTTTATTTTTTCCTGAGTGTCTCAGGGGCTGGCTAGACTACCCCGGGCACCCAGTTTTATTTTCAAGACCTCTCGTGGCGTCGCTTGAGTTTTCGGATGGTCCTGTCTCGTCCGATTCTCTTTTAGACACCCGTTTGGCATTTCTTTTCAAGACCTACCGTGGTGTCACTTTTAGACACCCGACTGGCATTTCATTTCAAGACCTCTCGTGGCGTCGCTTGAGTTTTCGGATGGTCCTGTCTCGTCCGATTCTCTTTTAGACACCCGTTTGGCATTTCTTTTCAAGACCTACCGTGGTGTCACTTTTAGACACCCGACTGTTATTTCTTTTCAAGACCTCTCGTGGCGTCGCTTGAGTTCATGGGCGGTCTGTCTCGCCCGATACTCTTTTAGACACCGGTTTGGCATTTCTTTTGGATTCTCGGGCGGTCCCGTCTTGTCCGAATATCCACTTTTAACTTTCTTGGTTTATCATTAACATATTATTTTTTCTGCACATGCTAATATTTATTATGCCATGTTTTAAAATTTCAGTCAGCATGAGCATATCATTTAACCCATCATGAGCATGTGCAGTCGGTATATCTTTTGTTCATAATGTTTGCGAGTACATTCCAACGTACTCACTGGCTTGTCCCTGGCTATTTCATTGGCCAAACCTGGAGTAGGACGAGCTTGTGGAAGGAGATTGCGCTAGCGAGCCCGACGCTTAGAGGTGTCCCAGTCAGTCAACCTGTGATCTTGGAGTCTGCCACATGTTTCATCCGCTGTGTTTCCGCTACACCAATAAAATAGTCAAGCCTCACACTGACGCTTGACTTTATTTTATTGTATCAGTGTTGTCTATCACCACACCACTGTATTTTTCCACCACCGTAGTATATTGGCAAGCTTGTAATAATTGTTGAGCACTCTGACTCAACCCTGTGTAATATTATATTTGCACTGGTTATCTATTTCAAGGAAGTCTACCAGTTGTTCTTGGGGCTGCTATGACTTGAGGCTCTTCTGTGATTTATCCCAGAAATGGGCCTGACACCACGGCCACAACCTGTGGGTCTAACCATCCTGCTAAAAAAATTCAACAGGGGGTAGTTTAGCAACGAGCATCGCAGTAGCATGGATTCATTCATGAGGTAATATGCACAAAAAAAGGAAGTGCAATAGATACAACATCACAGTCTAACATGACATACAGATCCATACATAGGTTCGGTTACAAGCCAGCGTTACAACAGCATAAGGAAAAGCTAGACAACTAGGCGGCACGCAGGCACGCGGTGGAGGGATACAACAACGCGACATAGCGATATGCTACATCAGTGTCGGGGAAAACCACTGAAGCCAGACAGCTACAGGTGACGAGGCAGGGTACCCTCGATAGAAGGATCCTGCGCTCCATGAACACTCTAGTGCAGAACCTGGTCCCGAACTGGAAGAAGAGGACCACGTGGAGGAGTAAAACCTCCAACAGCAGGCCAGTCAAGACCTGGTGGCATCTCCATCCTGCGCGGGTAAAGGATATACTCTGGATACATCCGTGCACTGACTGCTAGGAGCAACTGTGTCAGAGCATCGTAAAGACGACCACGAGTGGCGTACAACTCGACGGCAAGAGCTCGAGCAGTGCGATCCAGCGCCTGGATGTGCTGTACCATGACATGTGGGTCATAGCGACGCAGCACGTAAGGAGCATAGGTAGAAGTGTAGTATCCAGTCTCATCCCCAGCAGGAGCATATGGGATGTATCTGAAAGCGGTCTCCTCCAAGCGACTGTTGTGCTCTCTACGGAGATGGGCAATAGCAGTGTAGGCAGCATCATGGACGGCCATATCAGCGGTCACTCCAACACCATGAAAGGTGTGCAACTCAGTGATGGAGTTGTTCTGCCGGTCAAAGATGCGAACCTCAGCATGGTACTGCTCCTGGTTGAACTTGCGGTAATCCTCGTAAACAGTGTACTCGGGATACCAGCGATATCCCAGCCTGGTCAAGAGCTCGACCAAAATGGCCGGAAACCCAGTCGCATCACGAGCCACGGTCAGACAGACAAGCTGTCTTGCGGGATGCATCTGAAATAAGATAGTGCAGATGTCAAAAGACAGTGTGAGAAGTATAAGATAACTTGGGAAGAAAAGGTTAAACAGACCAATGGAAAAGAAAATGTGATTATCAGATTAATCAGTCCACTGGAAAGAAATAAGTGCAGATAATCCAGCTCTCCGTGTGAATGTGATTACGAGACCCTAATGTTAGAGTTAGCAAAATCATTTAACCCAAAAAGAAGAGGATTCAGAGTCCCAGAGTATAGAAGAGGAATAAAAGATCCTAATACCACCCATTGGCAACGTGGGCCCGTAAGCCACACAGCCATGTTAGTAAAATCATTTTGCAAATTCTAGACTCAACTTCGGCCAAGGAGTTGGAAAGGGGGTTCCTACAGGCAGTCGGCTATAATACCAACTTGTGACGCCCCCGACTTAATCGTGTACTAATCATACACGCAAATGCACACGATCAAGCCTAAGGACTCACTTGAAGATATCACAACACAACTCTAAACATAAATAAAAGTCATACAAGCTTTATATTAAAAGCCAGGGGCCTCGAGGGCTCGAATACATAAGCTCGATGTCATACAAGCATCAGCGAAAGCATTAGATATCTGAGTACAGACATAAAGTTAAACAGATAGGCCTTTAAGAAGGTGGGGAAAAATAAAAACACAGGATCGAAAGGCGCGAGCCTCCTGCCTGGGTGCCTCCTAACTACTCCTGGTCGTCGGAGGGCGCCTCATAGTAGTAGTATCCGCCAGGGGGGTAGTAGTAGTCATAGTCGACGGTTGGGGCAGCCGGCTCCTGGGCTCCATCATCTGGTCGCATCATTCGGGTATGGGGAGAAAGGGAAGCAAAGCAACCGTGAGTACTCATCCAAATTACACAGCAAGACTCACATCAGAACTAATCTACTTATGCAACATTATCAAAGGAAGGCTGTAAATGTGGACTGAACTGCAACAAAGCCAGAATAGAGAGAAAGGCCTAGCCTATCGAAGACTAGCATCTTCAGGGTCTTACAGCATTAGAAGAGTGCAGATTAGTACATACAAATAGTAGTAGCATCACATAGCAACAACGCCCAGAGATCCTTCCTCGACTCCCTGCGAGAAAGCAATCCCGGAGCCAATACATTTAACTCATTTCTAGTTGTAGAAGATCGGGATATTTTCCGAGCGTCCTGTTACCGTGGACACGGCTATTCGAATAGATATACCTCCCTGCAGGGGTGCACCAACTTACCCAACACGCTCGATTAACTCTGGCCGGACACACTTGCTCGGTCCATGCCCGGCCTCGGCTGATCGACATGTCATAGCCCTACCTACGCTCAACAGAGAGGTCAGCACGCCGGTCTACATCCTAAGCACTCAGGGGTCTTGGGCCCATCGCCCTTTGCACTCCTGCGCGTTGCGAACACGGCCGGTGAGCAGTCCTAGCCCCCTTAATACAAGCGCAGGCTTTACCAGACCAACCCGGCGCGCGCCGCTCAACTGCTGACGTCTGAAGAGCTTCGGCTGATACATACGACGCTGAGTACCCATATTATTCCCACGTGCTGGTTAGGGCGAAAAGGCCAGAGGCCTACTCAAATTACATATCCTAACCCATTAGTGCGTTGGTAGCGCGCGGTAACGAGCAGAGACTCACGATCATGTGACCCCGTGGCCCCGTCTCGTGGACTTACGGCAAGGGCTAAGAATGCCCGGCCGTGCCACGTATTTATCTCGCGGGTACCCTCATGGTCAACCCGTCTCCACATCACTCGCGGGTACCCCTCGGGGTCGACCCGACTTTAACAAGTATCAGTAGTAAAGTCACAGTAACCGTGTGTCCATATCATTTAAGAAGGAATCCGAGGAATCACCCTCGTTGGATTCCCTCTCAATGATCCCGTCAAGGTGAATCTGGAGGAATCACCCTAGATGGTATTCACACTTGCGGGGTTGCACGACAAAAACTTTATTGGAGGTGGTGCAAGAGGAATCACCCTCGGTATCCCACCACCAACTAGTTGTACTACAGAGGCATTATCGGGAGTGCGATAAGAGGTATCACCCTCGGCACTCGATGTTAGCTCTGCAGAGTCGAGCAAGTTAGGGGTGTGCGGTGATGTGCTGGTCTCAGCCCGTCGATCACATCGATCGGACACAGGTACTAAAGCGGGGCAACTACAGCAAGGAAGAGGGGCCACAGATGGTTTACCATCCAACCTATACTAAGCATTTAGGATATCAGGTAGAGTATCAACAGAAGTTACAAGAAACAGGCTATGCATCAGAATAGGATAAAACAATAGCAGTAGCAACTTCTAATGCAAGCAGGGGGGAGAAAGAATAGGTGATATAGACATGTGTCAAGGGGGGTTGCTTGCCTGGAAGCTCTGCGGCAAAGGAGGGATCGTCAGTGGTGTCGTCGGTCTCCTGGGCTGCGTCGGTCTCGGGGGCTATCGGAGAAGAAGAGGGGGAAGAAACAATAAATAAAGGCAGGCAAATACAACACAGATGCATGGCATGGCAGTATGCAGTGTTAGTGATGACCTAATGCAATGCTACATGTCGCAGACGAAACGGGAAAATATCTGGGATATTTTCCCGGCGTTTACGCTGATCTCGGCATACTAACCCGGAGGGGACGGATCCATGTTCAGGTAGTTAGGAGTGATGGTCAAGCATTTTGACAGCGTACTCGGATTCGTCTCGTTTTTCTGATCAACTTTCATGTAGAAAGTTTTTCGATCCAAGCTACGGTTTAATTTCTACGAATTTTCAAAGTTTTAGCAATATTCTGAAATTATTTAAATTAACAGAAATGCCAGAAATGGAATATGACATCATGCTGACGTCATCACTGCGTCAGCAGTCGGCTGACCAGCTGACTGGTCAAGCTGGCAGGTGGGACCCACCTGTCAGCCTCGGAGGGTTTTAACAGCGATTAAATTTAAACTAACAGACTAATTAGTTAGGTGGGGCCTACTGTCAGTGTCACTAACTAAACTAACAGAATAACTAATTAAACTGCTACAGTAATTAGTCTAACGTAGCCCACATGTCTGTGTCAGCGATGAACAGTAATCCGCATTGACCGTGGTCAACGCGGTCAAACGGCGGCTAGGGGCCCACTGGCATTGACCCAGTGGTGGGCCCCGGCCCTGCCAGGTCAGCGCCGGCGCCGGAAAACACTCCGGCGAGCTCTCCGCGGCAGTTGTCTCGCCAGCGAGGCTCAGGATTCGGCTATAGGGGGTCAAATCACGCGTTTTTGGACTCATTCGATCGGCCTCTTCACCCCGCGTCGATCTATGGCAGCTCAGGTGCGGGGGTGGCCGGAGTGGAGCTGGGCGTCGACGGCGGCGGCGGTGACTTTCGGTCAGAAATCGGGCACGCGGCTACGGCGAGCTATCGAGCTAACGGAGCTCACCGGCGGGCTCTACGAAGCAGCAGGAACACGGCGGGCAACATGTGACGGCACGGGCGGCTGTGCTTCGAGCCATATGCCGGCAATGGCACCGCCGAGCTCGGGCAATGCGGGAACGGCAAATGAAGCGACTAGCGGAGCGAAAAGGAAGGAGGAGACGACGCGGATGCTCACCGTGCGGCACAAGTAGGCCCGCAAGAGGATTAGGAGCGCGGAGGTAGCCGTAGTCGACGGCGATCGCCGGAGATGCCGAAGTAGGAGGCGGCTCGATCCGCTCACGGTAGAGCTCCCCGGCTCCCGTAGCTGGTCGAGGAGGAAGTAGTGGTGGACGGCGCGCCTCCCAAACACGGCGGACAGTCGAGCGGGCGCCGGTGGCTGCAACGGAGATGGAGGATGTCGACGGTGGCGCTCGGCTGCACGGTTAGAGGAGAGGGAGGAGCGAGCGAGTGTGGGAGAGAGGGGAAGGAGAGGACTGCGAGCGTCCAGGGGAGGCGAACGAGGGCGCCCTTATCCCCTCGGGCTACCTGCCCTGGCGCCGTGGCAGCCAGTGGCCGGAGCTCGAGCTCTTGGCCATGGCGACGTCGACAGCGAGGCGGGAGCAGGTGAGCAAAGCGGTAAGTGGGCTGGGCTCGGCCTAGTAACAGGTAAGCTCTTCTGCCCACTTTTCCTTTTATGTTTTTCCTGTCTTTTCCATTTAATTAATTAAACAGAGACAGAAAAGAAATATTTGGGGCCACCAATTGAGCTGAGAAAAATGTGGAACTTAGCACATTAATTACTTTGCATTTTTAGGCACTGCCACAAATATTTTGGGAGCAAGATGAATTCATTTGGAATTTTCATAAATGAATTTGCATTTTAAAATTGCTGGATTAGCACTGTTTTAAATGCTAATGCTCATTTTAGCAACATGGTGATGTTGTTTTTCTTAACAATAAATTGTTTTGAATTATTTGCTAAATGATGAACATTTTTCCAGCAACTTTTGTGCAACCTCAAAAATTCACTTGCAATTGAATTTCAAATCAGTGGCAGAATTTGAAATGAGATATTAATCCAACATGATTATCACTGCAAATCTCAGATGACTTGGCATTAATATGGTGGGTCACTGTAGCTCATTACATAGGGGTGTTACAGGTTGTTTGAGAGATACCATCTTCAACCTACGCCTCCCATGGATTGATAAATCTTAGGTCATCCACTTGAGGGAAAATTGCTACTGTCCTACAAAACTCTACGCTTGGAGGCCCAACACGAGTCTACAAGAATAAGTTGTGTAGTAGACATCAAGCTCTTTTCTAGCGCCGTTGCCGGGGAGGTGAGTGCTTGAAGGTATATCTTTAGATCTTGCAATCAAATCTTTTAGTTTATTGGTTTATCACTAGTTTGGTTTATAAAAGAAAACTACAAAAAAATGGAATTGAGGTTGCCTCATATTATTCGTCTTTATCATGTCTTTCTTGAAAATGTTGGATCGGAAAATTGTGCTCAATTGATAGAAGAAGAATTCAATAAAATGTTTGGTATTAAATTTTGAATAATGAGCATGATTGCAATGTTGCTAGTATGAATTCTTTGAATATCCATGATTCTAGTGATATGCAAAGCCATAAGCTTGGGGATGCTATGTTTGATGAAGATGATATTTTTAGTCCCCCAAGTTTTGATGAGAAAATTTATTATGATGATTGCATGCCTCCTATCTATGATGATTATTGTGATGAAATGTATGCTATAAAGAATAATGATAAATATGAAACTTGTCATCATGATTTTAATTTTCAATTGGATTATGCCAATCAAGTATGTCATGATAGTTATTTTGTTGAGTTTGCTCCCACTATTATGAATGAGAAATTTTTTGCTTATGTGGAGAGTAATAAAAATTCTATGCTTATGTATCATGACAAGAATGCTTTGTGTGATGGATATATTGTTGAATTTCTTCATGATGCTACTGAAAATTATTATGAGAGAGGATCATATGCTTGTAGGTGTTGCAATAATATCAGGTTTCCTCTCTATGTGTTGAAAGTTTTGAAGTTATGCTTGTTTTGCCTTCCTATGCTAGTTGATTCTTGCTCTCATAAACTATTTGCTCACAAAATCCCTATGCATAGGAAGTGGGTTAGGTTTAAATGTGCTAGTCATATGCTTCATGATGCTCTCTTTGTGTTTCAATTCTTTACTTTCATGCGAGCATCATTGAAATCATCATGCCTAGCTAAAAAGGCATTAAAGAAAACGCTTGTTGGGAGACAACCCAATATTTATACCTACTATTTTTGTGTGTTCACATGATTAAGCTACTGTATTAATCATGTTTTATATGTTTTGTTTCAATAATGTGCCAAGTAAAGCCTTTGGGATAGTGTGGATGCTTGTTGATTTGATTCTGTGCAAAAACAGAAACTTTTGCGTCCAGTGCTGGAATTTCTATTCTGTACTGGAGCATGAAAAAATTCTGAAATTTTTACACCGTATTGGGTTACAAATTTTTTACGTTTTCCTAATTTTTCAGAATTTTTGGAGCTAATGAATTATGGTTTTTAAATAGGTTACTACATGCTGTTCTGTTTTTGACAGATTCGGATTTTGATTCATAATTTGCTTGTTTTAGTGTTTCCATAGATTATATTGAGTAATATAAATTGTGGAAATGATAGAATACAGTAGTAATTATGTGAGAACAATTATGAATCTTGTCTTGACAGTACCTAAGTGGATGATTTATTTTTATCATACTAACCTATCTCACGAAGTTCCATTAAGTTTTGTGTGATTGAAGTTTTCAAGTTTTGGGTGAGATATCGATATGAGGAGAATAAGGAGTAGCAAGACCCTAAGATTGGGGATTCCCAAGGCACCCCAAGGTAAAATTCAAGGAAGACTCAAGCCTCTAAGCTTGGGGATGCCCCGGAAGGCATCCCCTCTTTCGTCTTCAACACTATCGGTAACCTCACTCGGAGCTATATTTTTATTCATCACATAATATGAGTTTTGCTTGGAGCATCATTTTCTTTTATTGAGATTTTCTTGCTGTTATCAATAATCATGTGTTGTATCTTTTAGTTCAATAAAATGCCAATTATAGCCTTTACCATGCTCAGTTTGCAAGTTTATGTGTTGCTGTTTGAAAACAGAAAGTTTTCTGTTATGTCCAGAATATTCCTGAATAGTCAGAACATGATAAAAATCTGAAATTTTTAAAAAGTAAGCATGCATGAGTTCTCTGTCACATGGTAATTTTTCAGAAGTTTTGGAGTTAGGGAAGTATGGATTCTTATTCACCCTTTACAGACTGATCTGTTTTGGCAGATTGCTGTTATAGTTGCATTGTTTGCATATGTTTGCTTGTTTAATGATTCTATTTGAGGATAGGAGTATTAAATATGAAGAGGAATTTAGTATGCAATGTTTAATTATAATTTTTGTGATTTTCTACAGTAGAGAATGTTAAGGTTTTGAGTTGATTTATACTAACTTATCTCACGAGTTCTTGTTGAGTTTTGTGTGGATGAAGTTTTTAAGATTTAGGGAAACCGTGATATGAGAGGAATTAAGGAGACACAAAATCTCAAGCTTGGGCATGCCCAAGGCATCCCAAATTAATATTTCAAGAAGTCTCAAGCATCTAAGCTTTGGGATGCCCCGGTAGGCATCCCACCTTTCTTCTTCAACAACTGTCGGTCAGTTTTGGTTGAGCCTAAGTTTTTGCTTCTTCACATGATATGTGCTATCCTTGGAATGTCATTTTATTTTGTTTTCTTTGCTGTTTTAATAAAATTATCAAGATCTGAAATCTTATTTGGAGAGAGTCTTCACATAGCTACTTATTTGTTTAACTACTGATTGACCTTCACTTATATCTTTTGGAGTAGTTTGTCATACACTCTCATGCTTCACTTATATTATTTTGAAAGTGATGAATATTCAAGAGGGATATAATAAAAACTTTCGTATAGATCATTGGATATGATAAGTGTGATTCTTTGCAATAGTTTTGCGATATGGAGATGATTATATGTGAGTCATGTTAGTGAGTAATTGTGATTTAGTAAGAATATTAGTGTTAAGGTGTGTGATTCCCTATGCATGCACATTAAGTCAATAGTTATGCAACGAAATTATATCCTACTTATGGTGCATTATTCGGTGTTAGTTATGTATAATGCATGTTTATGACCGTTTTCGGTTTTTGGTTGGTTGCTTCTCAATCTATTTGCTAGCCTTCATTTGTACTAAGCGGAAATACTGCTTGTGCATCCAAACTCCTTAAACCCAAGTTATGCCAAATGAGTCCACCATATCTACCTATATACGGTATTTCCATGCCGTTCCAAGTAAATTTGCGTTGCCAACTCTAATTTTCAAAATAATTTTCCATTTGTGTGCCCGTACCGCTCATGAAGCGGCAGGGGGTGGCCAATATTTTCCATGCTAGGTGTGTTATTCTCACGATGAGTGTTTATTCACTTGTCATTGCACGAGAGAGTGGCTGGTAATAGGGATGCCCAGTCCCACAATGAAATCAAAAATTAATAACAACAAAATTCCTTGGAAAGTGATGGTTTGGAGGGCACCCATGGATACGGCTAGCCATGGATTGTGAAAGAAATGGTGGAAAGGAAATAAACTTTACTTTCTGTTTGGGAACCGCCTATGATGTGTCTAGAATGGAAGATATTGGGAATTCTCGGTCGTTTTCATTGACAGAAAAAGCATGCCTCTCAAAATATAAATATCTCTTTAATTTCAGCTTTGAGCTTTGGCACATTTGACAAATCTCTGCTTCCCTCTGCGAAGGGCCTATCTATTTACTTTTATGCAATTTTTATTTTTATTTTGAGTCTCCATCTTCTCTTATAAAGAACCAACTAGAGGGCACTATTGTCATACTTGTGCATTGGATGTAGCTAATATTTGAGTGTGTTTCATGAATGAATTAATGAGTGAGCATAATGGGCTAGGGATAACTTTCTTTAGAGTTGATATTTTGAAAGACATGGTTGCTTGTTAGTATGCTTGAGTATTTATATCTTCATGTCAAATTATAGACTATTGTTTTGAATCATTCAAGTCCAATGTCCATGCTATAAAAGAAAAGAATATATGATGATTATGATAGGTAGCATTCCACATCAAAAATTTTGCTTTTAATTGCTATTTTATCATGTTGAGTTTTATGAGAAAACGTTGCTGTTATGATGTTAGGAAAAGTGATTGAAATTATCATTGATCAAACTTATGCACTATGCTAGCATTCACACTTCATAAATTATTTCTTTTATCATTTACCTACTCGAGGACGAGCAGGAATTAAGCTTGGGGATGCTGATACGTCTCCAACGTATCTATAATTTATGAAGTATTCATGCCATGTTTATTATAGTTTTGTATGATTTTGGTGCACTTTTATATGGCTTTTATATGATTTTCATGGACTAACATATTGACCTAGTGCCCAGTGCCAGTTGCTGTTTTCTGCTTGTTTTTGGTTTTCCAGAAAATCCATATCAAATGAAGTCCAAATGTAGCGAAACTTTTTGACGATTTTTTATTGAACATAAGAGACACTAGAAGCTTCGGGAGGAGGCCAGAAGACCCACAGCGGCTCCACGAGCCACCAGGGCGCGCCACCCCCCGGGCGCGCCCTGGTGCCTCGTGGGCCCCCTGTGGCCCTTCTTCGCGTGATTCCAACGCAGAAAAATCATATATATTCAGAAACCCCCGAAAGTTAACCTAGATGTGTTTTTACGCTGCCGCAAGCCTCTGTACCTCCATGATCTCATCTACAACCCTTTTCCGGCACCCTGCCGGAGGGGGGAATCATCACCGGAGGCCATCTTCATCATCCCGGCGGTCTCCATGATGAGGAGGGAGTAGTTCACCCTCGGGACTGAGGGTTTGTACCAGTAGCTATGTGTTTGATCTCTCTCTCTCGTGTTCTTGATTTGGCACGATCTTGATGTATCACGAGCTTTGTTAATATAGTTGGATCATATGGTGTTTCTTCCCTCTCTATCCTTGTTGTGATGAATCGAATCTTTTCCCTTTGAGGTTTCGTTATTGTCAGATTGAATATTTCAGATTTGAGAACACTTGATGTATGTCTTGCATATGAATACCCGTGGTGACAATGGGGTATTATATTGATTCACTTGATATATGTTTTGGCACTCAACTCGCGGATTTCTGAGGTGACATTGGGGTAATCTATGCATAGGGGTTGATGCACGTTTTCATTATCTTTTCTCCGATAGAAACTTTGGGGTGCTCCTTGGAGTTCTTTGTGTGGATTGAATATTATGATTATGAAGTTGTTTGATGCATATTGTATAATCAACTCACGGATACTTGTGGTGACATTGGAGTATCTAGGTGACATTAGAGTTGGTTGATGTGTATCATATGGTGTTATTTTAGTATGAACTCTAGGGCTGTTTGAGACACTTATAGGAATAGCTCAATAGATCGATCGGAAAGGATAACTTTGAGGTGGTTTCGTACCCTACAAACAATTTCTATCTTATGTTCTCCGCTAATAGGAACTTGGGAGTGATTCTTTATCGCACGTTGAGGGATGGTTATATGATCCAATTATGTTAGCATTGTTGAGAGATTGCACTAGTGAAAGTATGAACCCTAGGCCTTGTTTTTAAGCATTGCAATACCGTTTGTGCTCACTTTTGTTACTTGCTACCTTGCTGTTTTTATATTTTCAGATTACAAAAACTTATTTCTACTATCCATACTACACTTTTATCACCATCTCTTCGCCGAACTAGTGCACCTATACAATTTACCATTGTGTTGGGTGTGTTAGGGACACAAGAGATTTCTTGTATTTGGTTGCAGGGTTGTTTGAGAGATACCATCTTCAACCTACGCCTCCCACGGATTGATAAACCTTAGGTCATCCACTTGTGGGAAAATTGCTACTGTCCTACAAAACTCTGCGCTTGGAGGCCCAACACGAGTCTACAAGAATAAGTTGTGTAGTAGACATTAGTAGTAGTTACTTTTGTTCTTGAGGACATGGGAGAAGTCTTGTCATAAGTAATCATGTGAATTTGGTATTCGTTCGATATTTTGATGATATATATGTTGTTGATTCTCTTAGTGGTGTCATGTGAACGTCAACTACATGAGACTTCACCATCTTTGGGCCTAAGGGAATGCATTGTGGAGTAGTAATTAGATGATGGGTTGCTAGAGTGACAGAAACTTAAACCCTAGTTTATGCGCTATTCCGTAAGGGGCAGATTTGGATCCATATGTTTCATGCTATGGTTAGAGTTATCTTAATTCTTCTTTCGTAGTTGCGGATGCTTGCGAGGGGGGGGGGGTAATCATAAGTGGGAGGCTTGTTCAAGTAAGAACACCACCCAAGCACCGGTCCACCCACATATCAAATTATCAAAGTAGCGAACGCGAATCAAACAAACTTGATGAAAGTGACTAGATGAAATTCCCATGTGTCCTCGAGAACGTTTAGCTTATTATAAGAGATCGTTCCGGCCTGTCCTTTGCTACAAAAAGTATTGGGCTACCTTGCTGCACCTTATTTACTATTGCTACTTGCCACTTGTTACAAATTATCTTGCTATCAAACTACTCGTTACCGATAATTTCAGTGCTTGCAGAAAATACCTTGCTGAAAACCGCTTGTCATTTCCTTCTGCTTCTCGTTGGGTTCGACACTCTTACTTATCGAAAGGACTACGATTGATCCCCTATACTTGTGGGTCATCAAGACTCTTTTCTGGCGCCATTGCCGGGGAGTGAAGCGCCTTTGGTGAGTGGAATTTGGTAAGGAAACATTTATATTACGTGCTGAAATTTATTGTCACTTGTCACTATGGAAAGTAATCCTTTGAGGGGCTTGTTCGGGGTATCTTCACCTCGACCGGAAGCACAAAGAGTTGCTCCTCAACCTACTGCACCTACTGAAAATATTTATTATGAGATTCCTTCGGGTATGATAGAGAAACTGCTAGCTAATCCTTATGCAGGAGATGGAACGGTACATCCTGATATGCAATTGATCTATGTGGATGGGCTTTGTGGATTGTTTAAGCTTGCAGGTTTATCCGGAGATAGAGTTAAGAAGAAATTATTCCCTTTATCTTTGAAGGGAAAGGCATTGACATGGTATAGGCCATGTGATCATATTGGAACGTGGGATTGGAATCGATTGAAATTGGAATTTCATCAAAAGTTTTATCCTATGCATCTGGTTCATCATGATCGGAATTATATATATAATTTTTGGCCTCGTGAAGGAGAAAGCATCGCTCAAGCTTGGGGGAGGCTTAAGTACATGATGTACACATGCCCCAATCATGGGCTCTCAAGAGAAATTATCTTACAGAATTTTTGTGCTCGGCTTTCTCATGATGATCAAACCATGCTCGATTCTTCTTCAACTGGCTCCTTTATGAAGAAAACTATTGAATTCAGATGGGATCTTCTGGAAAGAATTAAATGCAACTCTGAAGATTGGGAACTCGACAAAGGTAATGAGTCAGGTATAACACTTGAGTTGATTGTGTTAAATCTTTTATGGATACCGATGCTTTTCATAAGTTTAGCACTAAATATGGACTTGACTCTGAGATAATAGCCTCCTTTTGTGAATCGTTTGCTACTCATGTTGATCTCCCTAAGGAGAAGTGGTTTAAATATTATCCCCCTATTAAAGAAAAGATTGAGGAACCTATTAGTGTTAAAGAAGAAACAATTGTTTACCATGTTGATCCAGTTGTGCCTACTGCTTATATTGAGAAACCACCTTTTCGTGTTAGGATTAAGGAACATGCTAAAGTTTCAACTGTGGTTAACAAAAGTAATATTAGAGCACCTAGATCCTCTGAACAAATTAAAGTTGAACCTAATGTTGCTATGGTTAAAGATCTCTTGGTCGATAATATAGATCGGCATGTTATTTACTTCTGTGATGAAGCAGCTAGAATTGCTAAACCAGATCCTAAAGATAAAAACAGACCTGTAGTAGGCATGCCTGTTGTCTCTGTTAAAATAGGAGATCATTGTTATCATGGCTTATGTTATTTGGATGCTAGTGTGAGTGCTATTCCTTTTACTTTATATCAAGAAATTATGAATGATATTGCACCTATAGAAATAGAGGACATTGATGTTACTATTAAGCTTGCAAATAGAGATACCATTACGCCGCTTGGGATCGTTAGAGATGTTGAAGTCTTGTGTGGAAAAATAAAATACCCTACTGATTTTCTAGTCCTCGGTTCTCCACAAGATAATTTTTGTCCCATTATATTTGGTAGACCTTTCTTGAACACTGTTAATGCCAAGATTGATTGCGCTAAAGAAACTGTTAGTGTTAATTTTGATGGTATATCTCATGAGTTTAATTTCTCCAAGTTTCATAGACAACCTCATGATAAATAATTGCCTAGTAAAGATGAAATGATTGGTCTTGCTTCTATTGCCGTACCTCCTAGTGATCCGTTAGAACAATATTTGCTAGACCATGAAAATGATATGCACATGAATGAAAGAAATGAAATAGATAGGATGTTCTTTGATCAACCACCTATCCTTAAACATAATTTGCCCGTTGAAACTCTTGGAGGCCCTCCTCCACCTAAGGGTGACCCTGTATTCGAACTAAAACAATTGCCTGATACATTGAAATATGCTTATCTAGATGAAAAGAAGATATATCCTGTTATTATTAGTGCTAACCTTTCAGAGCATGAAGAAAAGAGATTACTAAAAACGACGAGGAAGCACCGTGCTGCTATTGGATATACTCTTGATGATCTTAAGGGCATTAGCCCCACTCTATGTCAGCACAAAATTAATATGGAGCCTGATGCTAAACCAGTTGTCGACCACCAACGATGATTAAATCCTAAGATGAAGGAGGTGGTAAGAACTGAAATATTAAAGCTTCTGGAAGCAGGTATAATCTATCCCATAGCTGATAGTAGATGGGTAAGTCCCGTTCATTGTGTCCCTAAGAAAGGAGGTATTACCGTTGTTCCTAATGATAAAAATGAACTCATTTCACAAAGAATTGTAACTGGTTATAGGATGGTAATTGATTTTAGAAAATTAAACAAAGCCACTAGAAAAGATCATTACCCCTTACCTTTTATTGATCAAATGTTAGAAAGATTGTCCAAACATACACACTTTTGCTTTCTTAATGGATATTCTGGTTTCTCTAAAATACCTGTATTACCTGAAGATCAAGAGAAAACCACCTTTACTTGTCCTTTTGGAACTTATGCTTATCGTCGTATGCCTTTTGGTTTATGTAATGCACCTGCTACCTTTCAAAGATGTATGACTGCTATATTCTCTGACTTTTGTGAAAAGATTGTTGAGGTTTTCATGGATGATTTCTCCGTTTACGGAACTTCTTTTGATGATTGCTTGAGCAACCTTGATCGAGTTTTGCAGAGATGTGAAGAAACTAATCTTGTCTTGAATTGGGAGAAGTGCCACTTTATGGTTAATGAAGGTATAGTCCTTGGGCATAAAATTTCTGAAAGAGGTATTGAAGTTGATAAAGCTAAGGTTGATGCTATTAAAAAAATGCCATGTCCTAAAGATATCAAAGGTATAAGAAGTTTTCTTGGACATGTTGGTTTCTATAGAAGGTTTATAAAAAACTTCTCTAAAATTTCTAGACCTCTTACCAATCTCTTGCAAAAAGATGTTCCATTTGTTTTTGATGATGATTGTGTAGAAGCCTTTGAAACACTTAAGAAAGCCTTAACCTCTGCACCTAGTGTTCAACCACCTGATTGGAACTTGCCTTTTGAAATTATGTGTGATGCTAGTGATTATGCTGTTGGTGTTGTTCTAGGACAGAGAGTTGATAAGAAATTAAATGTTATCCATTATGCTAGTAAAATTCTAGATAGTGCTCAAAGAAATTATGCTACTACTGAGAAAGAATTTATAGCAGTTGTGTTTGCATGTGACAAATTCAGATCCAACATAGTTGATTCTAAAGTAATTGTTCACACTGATCATGTTGCTATTAAATACCTTATGGAAAAGAAAGCTGCTAAACCTTGACTCATTAGGTGGGTTCTATTGCTACAAGAATTTGACTTGCACATTACTGATAGGAAGGGAGCTGAGAGCCCCGTAGCAGATAATTTGTCTAGAATGGAAAATGTTCTTGATGACCCACTTCCTATTAATGATGATTTTCCTGATGAACAATTAGTTATGATAAATGCTTCTCGTAATACTCCTTGGTATGCAGACTATGCTAATTATATTGTTGCTAAATTTATACCGCCTAGCTTTACATATCAACAAAAGATTTTTTTTCTTTGATTTAAGACATTACTTTTGGGATGACCCACATCTATATAAAGAAGGAGTAGATGGTATTATTAGACGTTGTGTACCTGAGCATGAACAGGAACAAATCCTACGTAAGTGTCACTCCGAGGCCTATGGAGGACACCATGCGGGAGACAGAACTGCACATAAGGTACTACAATCTGGTTTTTATTGGCCTACTCTTTTCAAGGATGCTCGTAAGTTTGTCCTTTCTTGTGATGAATGTCAAAGAATTGGTAATATTAGTAGACGTCAGGAAATGCCTATGAACTATTCACTTGCTATTGAACCATTTGATGTTTGGGGTTTTGATTATATGGGACCTTTTCCTAAATCCAATGGGTATACTCATATTTTAGTTGCTGTTGATTATGTTACTAAGTGGGTAGAAGCTATTCCAACTAGTAGTGCTGATCATAACACTTCTATTAAAATGCTTAAAGAAGTTATTTTCCCGAGGTTCGGAGTCCCTAGATATTTAATGACTGATGGTGGTTCACATTTTATTCATGGTGCATTCCGTAAACTGCTTGCTAAATATGATGTCAACCATAGAATTGCATCTCCCTATCACCCTCAATCTAGTGGTCAAGTTGAATTGAGCAATAGATAAATAAAATTAATTTTGCAAAAAACCGTCAATATATCTAGAAAGAATTGGTCTAAGAAACTTGACGATGCATTATGGGCTTATAGAACTGCTTATAAAAATCCTATGGGTATGTCTCCTTATAAAATGGTTTATGGAAAAGCATGTCATTTACCTCTTGAGTTAGAACATAAAGCATATTGGGCAATTAAAGAACTCAATTATGATTTTAAACTTGCCGGTGAAAAGAGGTTATTTGATATTAGCTCACTAGATGAATGGAGAACCCAAGCTTATGAAAATGCCAAACTGTTTAAAGAAAAAGTCATAAGATGGCATGATAAAAGAATCCAAAAACGGGAATTCAAAGTAGGTGATCATGTTTTATTATACAATTCTCATTTGAGATTCTTTGCAGGAAAACTTCTCTCTAAATGGGAAGGACCGTATATCATCGAAGAAGTTTATCGCTCCGGAGCCATCAAAATAAACAACTCCGAAGGCACTAATCCGAGAGTGGTGAATGGGCAAAGAATTAAGCAATATATTTCAGGTACTCCCATTAATGTTGAAACTAATATTATTGAAACAATTACGCCAGAAGAGCACATCAAAGAGTCCCTCCGGAACACTCCAGAACCCTAAAAAAATAGGTATGTGATACGATAAGTAAACCGACTCCAAAAATTCCATAAAAATACTTTTTGTCAGTTTTGGAATATTAGAAAAAATACAAAAATAAGAAACAGCCGAGGGGACCCACGAGGTGCACACGAGGCACCAGGGCGTGCCACCCCCCAGGCGCGCCCTGGTGGCTCGTGGGCCCCTCGTGAGCCTTCCCGACTCCATTTTCTTCTGGAATACTTGTTTTGCAAGATAAAAATTCTTTATATATACTCCCAGACGTTTTGACCACCGTATCGCAGAAATCTCCTCTGTTCTTGTTTCGTGCTATTTTTCTAACAGATCTAGATCGCTATGGCTCCACCAAGCTCTTCCAAGGACAAGTTCTACGAGAAGGTCATCAACCCCTACCTACCGGAGGTGAAGAAACACCCTCAAGTCATCAAGATGCGTGAGGGGGTGCTTCACATCCGGGATGTTCAAGGACCCAAGAAGACCGGGAGCGTGGAGGCCAGGCTCGAAGCGGTGGAGCAGGAGATTTTCAAGTGCCAAGGGATGGTAGAACGTGGACTCAACACCAACCACTCCATGATCACGGAATTCACCCGCGATCACAAGGTGGATGGCCAATCGATGGGGGACATCATCTTCAAGCTCAATGAATGAATTGACTATCTCCAAGGCCAAATCTATGATCTTCAAAACCAAAATTTTGAGTATGAGGCAAGATTCAAAGGTATGAGTTTAGCTGCAAGTTTCAGGACTCCGGAGACTCGTTCATCTTTTTATGATGGGGAACCTATGCCATGGAAGCCGGAGGACAAGCCCACCACTTCATCACCACCACCATCACCGAAGAAGGAAACTTGAGTACATGGGTATGGGCACTCCCCTTGGCTTGTGCCAAGCCTGGGGGAGGTGCCCCGGTATCGTATCACCATCACTTTTATTATCTTTACCTATTTTTAGTTCGATCCTTAGTTATTTCGTGATTTAGTTGAATAAAAGTTTAGTATGATCTATTTTCGAGTGCTAATTTCGTGATCTATCTATCCATGTAATTGAGTTGAGAGTTATATAATAAAGAGTAGTTTGAGTTTTTGCTTCTTTACTTTTACGTTTCAATCCTAGCAATGAAAATAATGAAAAAGATCATATGCTAATCTTATGGAAACTAATGACATTACATAAAGAAAAGTATAAGTGGTAAAATTTATTGAAAGTTCACAAACATAGCATTGGTCAATGATGCAATTCATGAAAAAATTAATAAGGGAAGAGAAGATTCACATGCAAATACACTATCTTGGACATCTTTTATGATTGTGAGCCCCCATTGAGTATTTTATGTCAAATTGTTGACGTTGGACAAGGAAGACAACGTAATGAATTATGTTTGCTTATATTCACATAGAAATTATATTGTCATAGATCCTCCAACATGTGGTGCTTGCCCAATATCTTTGCTAGCCAAAAATCCGCACCAAGTAGAGATACTACTTGTGCATCAAAAACCCTTAAACCCAGTTTCGTGTCATGAGAGTCCATTTTATCTACTTATGGATTGAATAAAATCCTTCAAGTAAGTTGTCATCGGTGCAAAAAGCAATAAAAATTGCCTCTAAATATGTATGAACTTTTATTGTAAGGGAAAATAAGCTTTGTACGAACTTGTGATGATAAAGAAATAAAAGCGACGGACTGCATAATAAAGGTTGCTATCACAAGGGGCAATATAAAGTGACGTTCCTTTGCATTAAGAGCTTGTGCATCCAACAACACAAAGCGCATGACAACTGACGGTGTCCTGGACTAGGGGGTACTCACCACGTCGTCTCCCGACCAGGTGGGTCGGGCCGAGGACCCCCATGGCGGTTCACTAATGGGCCACTTCGGGCAGCCCATGACGCATACAAGGAAGATTCCACAAAGACTTGGTGCCCAAGACGAGGACTCTTCTAAACCCTAGGCCTCCGGTGCATATATAAACCGAGGCCAGGCTAGTCAATACATGACCTGATATATTCATTAGAACAATCTCGTGGTAGATACATGTACTCTGTACTACACCCCATATGAATACAATCAAAAGCAGGACGTAGGGTATTATCTCTTCAAGAGAGCCCGAACCTGGGTAAAATCCTGTGTCTGTGTTACCATCGCTCCAAGACGCCTAGCTTAGGACCCCTACTACGAGACATGCCGGATTTAGAACCGACAACAACCTCTGCTTCCCTCTGCGAAGGGCCTATCTTTTACTTTTATGTATTCACTTTTTATGCAAGAGTCAATAGTGTTCTCCTCTATTCCTTTTTTATTTTTCTCTTTTGCAAGCATCATGTGGTGGGGAAGATCTAGGCATATATATCCAGTTGGATATGAGTGATCATGAGTTATTATTGTTGACATTACTCTTGAGGTGAATAAGTTGGGAGGCGAAATTATAAGCCCCTATCTTTCTACGTGTCTGCCTGAAACTTTTTGCTCCATATATATGTTGTGAGTGTTAGCAATCATAGAAGACTAAATGATGGTTGAGTATGTGGACTTGCTAAAAAGCACGTACATGAGACCCTTCCTGAAAATATGATGAATTGCAATTGCATTGTTGACTGAGAACATAGTTTGTTAGTTTTCAAGAAAGTTTATGTCTTATACTTCATTGTTGTGATGAATTGTTACTTGCTCATGAGAAGTTTTATGATAATGAATATTGCTGTTATAATAATGATCATGATGCTACTATGTCCGTATTTTGTTTTTATCGACGCCTCTCTCTCTAAACATGTGGACATGATTATCGATATCGGCTTTCGCTTGAGGACAAGCAAGGTCTATGCTTGGGGGAGTTGATGTCCATTTTGCATCATGTTTTCCTATTGTTATTTATAGTGTTTTTAATCAATATAACACTTTGTGGAGCAATTCTAATGCCTTTTCTCTCTTAATAGGCAAGATTTACATAAGGAGGGAGATTGCCGGCAGCTGGAATTCTGGACCTGAAAAAGCTATGTCAGAGATACCTATTCTGCACATCTCCAAATGAGCTAAAATTTCACGGAGATTTATTTTGGAATAAATAAAAAATATTGGAAGAAAGAAGTACCAGAGGGGGCCACCCAGGTGCCCACGAGGCACCAGGGCGTGCCACCCCCCCCCCAGGCGCGCCCTAGTGGCTTGTGGGGCCCCTGGCCAGCCTCCGATCCGGTGCCCATTTTCTGGTATACAAGCCCATTTGCCCTAGAAAAAATAAGGAGAAGACTTTTGGGATGGAGCGCCGCCGTCTCGAGGCGGAACTTGGGCAGGAGCACTTTTGCTCTCCGGCGGAGCGATTCCGCCGGGGATACTTCCCTCCGGGAGGGGGAAATCGAAGCCATCGACATCACCAACGATCCTCTCATCGTGGGAGGACCAATATTCATCAACATCTTCATCAGCATCATCTCATCTCAAACCCTAGTTCATCTCTTGTATTCAATCTTTATCTCAAAACCTCAGATTGGTACCTGTGGGTTGCTAGTATTGTTGATTACATCTCGTAGTTGATGCTAGTTGGTTTATTTGGTGGAAGATTATATGTTCAGATCCATTATGCTATTCAATACCCCTCTGATCTTGGACATGAATGTGATGTGTGAGTAGTTACTTTTGTTCTTGAGGACATGGGAGAAGTCCTGTCATATGTAATCATGTGAATTTGGTATTCGTTCGATATTTTGATGATATGTATGTTGTTGATTCTCTTAGTGGTGTCATGTGAACGTCGACTACATGACACTTCACCATCTTTGGGCCTAAGGGAATGCATTGTGGAGTAGTAATTAGACGATGGGTTGCTAGAGTGACAGAAGCTTAAACCCTAGTTTATGCGCTATTCCGTAAGGGGCTGATTTGGATCCATATGTTTCATGCTATGGTTAGAGTTATCTTAATTCTTCTTTCATAGTTGCGGATGCTTCCGAGAGGGGGTAATCATAAGTGGGAGGCCTGTTCAAGTAAGAACAGCACCCAAGCATCGGTCCACCCACATATCAAATTATCAAAGTAGCGAACGTGAATCAAACAAACATGATGAAAGTGACTAGATGAAATTCCCATGTGTCCTCGAGAACGTTTAGCTTATTATAAGAGATCGTTCCGGCCTGTCCTTTGCTACAAAAAGGATTGGGCTACCTTGCTGCACCTTAGTTACTATTGCTACTTGTCACTTGTTACAAATTATCTTGCTATCAAACTACTCGTTACCGATAATTTCAGTGCTTGCAGAAAATACCTTGCTGAAAACCGCTTGTCATTTCCTTCTGCTCCTCGTTGGGTTTGACACTCTTACTTACCGAAAGGACTACGATTGATCCCCTATACTTGTGGGTCATCAAGGTGTGGAAGCCTTCATGATCATATTGATAGTAATAATGTGGTAACACTCGTTATGATCATGTATCTTAAGTGAATTTCAAGTTCATGCGATGGACTCATTATTACTTTTATCCGCACCTCATGAACATGATAACCCTGTTCTTACAAGTCATGAAATTTCCTCGGGTTCGAGCAAAACTTTATCTTGGGGGAGTTCATGAGTCCAATTTTTCGTCAATTTACGTCTTTTGTTTGGCACCTTCGTATTAGGATGTTACAGTGTTCGTGCACTCTTTTATCTGTTTTCACCAGGATTTCCTCCACAGAGGTATTTTGAGGCACAAGGAAAAAATCCCAAGGATATGATGTCAAAATCATGTTAATTGGGATCGTAAATGGCTACCATAAAAGAAAGAAGTAAAAGGGGGTGGAAAGAAACGTAATAGCAGGGTCCATGGCAATTGACAACGTTTGGTATGACCGCACGCGCTTCCCAAAGTAGTGTAGGGGAACGCGACTGAAAACAAAAAAATTCCGACCTACGCACCAGCCCAGGACCACAATGAAGACTGCATACAAGGTTTGGATCTGATCGTTACCGACTCGTAGCGCAACGGAAGTAGAGTCGATGTTGATCGTCGGTGCAGATCCCCGCGGCTAGGATTTAAAACCTCCCAACCGCGAGGATGTACTCCCTCGTCTACCCGTCGGACAGTCCCTCGGACAGCCCTCTGGGAGGCGGTCGGACAGTCCCCCGGACGGTGTCACGGACAGCCCTTCGGGAGGACCCTTGAAACTCGGACAGTAACTCGGACAACCCTTCGGGAGGCACTCTCGAACAGCCCCTCGGGCAAAAAGATCGAACCTACGACCTCTCTACGGGGTTGCACACATATAGTGTCATCTATCCGGCAGGGCTTCGCCGTCCAGAACTAGTTCCCACCGGAACCCAGACAGCCTTTCGGCTCTACGAAACTGTTTCGTGTGAGGGAGAGAAGAAAGGCAGATCATGCATGCCATTTGGTGAGAGAGTTGGAGTGAGTGTGGAGAGCTCCTCTCCACCTATATTTATAGGAGAAGGAGGGGTGGAGGGGCTGAAAATTCAGCCACAAAAAGGGGTTCCTTCCCTCCCAAGCCTTCTCCAAGATCTTTTGGTAAAAGCCCCAAAAAGTGGCTTTCCAAAAAGCAACCAAAAAGTCCTTTTCACTATTCATGGAAACATTTTTCCGCGACCGTTAGATCCGAAAATATTTCTGTAGGTCTTAAAACATTTCCAGTACCCACTAAAATAATTTTGGATGCATTCTGAAACAATTTCGGATTAGTGATTTTCATCTGCGAAAAGCAACAAAAGCGGTTCCGGCAGCTCCGGAACATTTCCAGGTTTTTTCTCCGAAAAAATCCTAGAAGTTCCCAGAACAATTCTGGCACCCTCTAAGAATTTCTAGTCGTGTCCCGAAACCATTTTGACTTAATGGTATACTCCGAAACAACCTTTCGGTTTTATCGAAACTATTCCGGTGTTCTCTCTCCGGAACTTTTCCGTTGTCTCCGAAACTTTTCCGGTGACTTTCTCTCAGACTCCCTGTCTAGTATTCAGCAGATAGATGACCCTGAAGCGTCTAACCCTATAGGTTCGGTGAAGTATAGACATGACCGGAACACTTTCCGATCAATGATCAACGTCGGAGCCGTGGACACCCATATTGACCCCTATACCCACACGAATAAATATTCGAGTGAACCTCCAGTTGCCATGTGCTATTCCTGTTGCTTCGTGATATGTTACAAATACCCGAGGTGAGATTTATCGGCATCCCCGTGAATCAACAACTTGTCCACTATGCCAGTTACCTCATTACCGGTTTTGTTCTCTTATCTCGTTTCTACGTTCCGGTATCCCTGTGATCAATTCACGACATGTCTGGCTAGACGATGATGGATACCGTAACACCGAGAGGGCCCAAAGAATATATCTCCATCGTCGGAGGAGCAAATCCCAATCTTGAGCTATCAAGTCCCTTGACATACTTTTCCATGAACCCGTAAGCCGCCGTAATAGCCACCCATTTACGGATGACATTTAACAAACCCCAAAGTTCATGAAGCAAGCATGAAGAAACTCGATACTCTCATGGTCTAAGGAATTATGCAAACGTTAACTTTCTCTGTGTTATTAACCATTAACTTGTGACGAATGTATCTCATAGCATAACATCAATCGGGTCGATTCAACACAAGTGTTCTCCTAACATTGTGCCCTCAAAGTTGCCAGCATAGTCATGCCCATGATCAGGAAAACAGAACCATCATGCAACACTTGAGCTAGTCTTAGAGGCCAGACTAGGAATACATTTTACCGTTTATTATTCCACACGTGCATATGAGTTTCCCTCCGAGCCTCGTGGTTATTGTAGACTCGAGAACCATAGCAGTTATAGCATGGAACATAAACATAATTATGAACATGGAGATAAATAATAGCATATATTATTGCCTCTAGGGCATATCTCCTACAGACTCCCACTTGCACTAGAGTCAATAATCTAGTCAATGCTAATGCACTTTACACCTATGGCATACTGGTGTAAAATATGCTTCGCTTGTGGTATAGTCTGATGTCCGACGGATCTGACAACTTCAGTTCCGTGTGTATCTTTGCATGTCCTTGCGTTTTCACACTTTCACAAAATTCATATTTTGTGTGGACTTGGCTTTGTATATATGTGAATCACTGGTCAAACCTTGATTCCTCAGACTGAGCTATGGAGCAACTATCTACAATAGTGTCCCATTGACCAAAGCCTTCTTGGAACCATACTAAGTTCATGAATGAACTATATGATTCAACATCTTCTTTGTCGCTTCCAAAGCGTCAACATACTTAGCCTTTGTTATAGAATTCGCGACAGTAACCTGTTTGGAACAATTTCCAACTACCGTGCCACCATATCGTGTATTACACAAAACCCTTAACTTAAATCGAAAATCACATGGAGCATTGATGAAGACCGTATCAATGTAATTACTTACAATGAGCACTTAATAATCTCTACTTGCGAGAAAACATGTCATCAGTGCTACTTTAGTACTCAATGACATTTTTCACTGTTGTCCCATGATCAGTACTTTGATCACTTTGGTATCTATACTCGCAACAGCTTGGGAGTATCGGACATATCTGGTTGTTTCACATACCATGGAATACATGATTAATCCAAACACAAAGGTGTGTGGAATATCCATCATGTATTTTGCTCATCAGTGTTTTGGGACACCGAGTCTTGCAAAAAACTCTTTCCATGTGACTTCGGCAAGAATCACTCCTTGGCGTTTTAATGCTAAACTGTTTCAGCATCTTGTCAATATGTATTTTTGCTTAGCCCTATTAGGCAATTCTATCTCCGTAGATAAATATGCCTAATATCAAGGCTACTTAGACCAAGCACTTCATCGAAAAAACTATTTTCAATGAAGTCCTAATTCGTGTCAAGAAATTTATATTATTTCTAATCAACAATGTGTCAAGCACACAAGGTTTTCAGAAATATTATTATGCTCCCACTTACTTTCTTGTAACCACAAGCATCTTCGTTATACATTGATGAAATCAAACTCTTTTGACTATTTCATCAAAAACAAAGATTCCAACTCCATTTTGCTCTCTTCTGTCCATTGCTGGAACTCTGAAGTTTGCATACTAGCATCCTCTGGATCGACAAAACACTTTGGACTGTATCACATACAAGTCCTAGTTTGTATTTCCATTTCATGGAAATCCTTTTGGCATCCATGTTTCATATCTCTTGATTGAAATATGTATTAATTGCTAGTTTAACCCGATCTGACTTTAAGCATCGCTATGGTGAGACAATCTCATCGTAGTCAACTCCTTGAATTTGTTATAAGCAACAAGTCAAGCTTTATGGATAAAACAATTTCATCCATATCAGTTTATAGTTCCATAAATATTCGTTAGACTCTAAGTCTTCCGAAAGGTGTATCAAGATTTTAATCTTGAATCATTTATATGGAAACTATCTCGGATTGTATTGGCATTTAGCCAATTCCGGAGTCAGGGCCCATCAACGCTTCCTTGTGTATCATAGGTATATTGTTGTCTAACAACAATATCTCGTTTGCGCACCTGAGAGGTTTGCACTAGTTTTGCCTACGTGGTTCAGCTGCAAGTACGACCGAAGTCCATACATCTCATGTAGAGGCTTCCATATCAGTCACAGTAGGAAACTCTGGAATCACTTCCAAGGTTTCTTTCCTTTGATCTGATGATGAAGATACTGTTATCTCGTCGAGTTGCACTGTCCTCCCACTCACCTTTTTGCAAGAACCATTTTCTTCAAAAGCATACCGTTCTTTTTGGCAAAACCTTTTGCCTCGGTATAGTGGTGGGGAAATACCCAATTACTTGGGATAACCTAGAAAGTAGCACTTGTCTGATTTGGAATAGGTTTGTAAATATTTTACACAAGCCCCATATTCCAAATGTTAAGAAAAGACATAACATGGTTGGGGTTACCATACCATGGCGTCATTTCAACAGATCCGATGGCGCTCTTTTCAGTGTAAAAGTCGTAGTCTCTAAAGCATCACTTTAAAAGGGATAATGGCAAATTGATTTATGTCATTTTTGATCTCACCATGTCATAAATGGTTTGATTACATCTTCACGGACATTTCACTCACAGTGGTGTTCCGGGAGGTGTAAGTTATGAAACTCTTTTCACAACTCATCAGACATTCGTTAAACTTGTAACTCAAATATTCCTTTCTGCAATCCAATTGTAGAAACATAATTTTCTTGTTACAATAATTTCTACTCCATTTTGAATGATTTCAAAAGATCCAGACTTACGTCTCATCAAGTAAATATCCATATATCTTCTTGAGTCATTTCTGAAGATAGATAAATCCACTACTAGCAACAACATTTATCGGACTACACATATCAAAATGTATGATCACCAATAAGTTTGTTGCTCGTTCCTTATGGCTTGTGAACGTTATTTCAGTCACTTCACTTTTTGGACGAAAGTTGCAAGTGTCAGATGATTCACAATCAAATGACTTCAAAATCCATCATTATGGAATTTCTCCATGCGGGTTTCTCCAATGTGACCAAATGCAGTGCCACACATATGTGGTATTCTTTTAGTCTTGCGACATTTAGCGTCAGTGTTATGGATGTATCATATTACCATCAATATTCATAACATACATCCCATCCATGATGGAAGCATGGCCCTTATGTTATTCATCATACTGAACAACAATTGTTCTTTTATGAACAACCCTCTTGCAACAAACATTATGCAATGGGCTAGAGTGTATAAAACTCTAAAATGAATTATGAAAGTAAACACAGAGGTAATATATTTTTATCAATATTCATAACATACATCTCATTCATAATGAAAGTATGGCCCTTATGTTATTCATAACACCGAACATAAAAAGTTCTCTTATGAACAACCTTCTTGCAACATAATTTATGCAATGGGCTAGAGTGTATAAAACTCTAAATGAATTATGAAAATAAATACAAACGGTAATACACCGATGGAAGGTATAGTAACATTTACTATGTTCCCAGCGTGTATCTAAACCTCATTACTGGCAAGCCTTTTAGGTCGTAGTAGTTCTTGCATCGAGTTGCAACAGAATGCAATCGAGCAGGTATCTCTGTGATCAACTCACAATACCCAAGAATTAGTGATTAACATGTTTAATCATAATTCCCAAGAATTATATCTTTGACCAGCCTTCTATACATCAATAACTTGTATGACATTCATACATGAGCTGGATATTCCAGTCTTCCTCTTTTTGCCTTTATACTTCTAACAGTTTAACTTTTAGTATTTCTCCTACTCTCAGAAGAAGCACCCAACTTTAAGAGTGGAGTCAGCCCCGGACTTCCTAGGCGTGTAAGTCACACTAGCACCCTTTGGACATTTCCGTTCTCTTTAAGTTGTTGTTTTATTCACCTTCATCATATGACAGGCATTCTTCTGGATCACTCTCTCATCAGTCAAATGCCCAGTAAACACTTTACTAATACTTTGCAAAACAAACATTGCTTTGGATATCCCATATCTTTTATCCTTTGTTTGTGTCTGAAAATAATTTTCAGTTCCATGAATATCGCATAGCTATCCCAAACTTTTGAAGTTCGGGTCTCATGGAAGCAAACATATTGCACTTGACCGTAACAGAATTCTAGCTTTTGGATCGAAGGACGAGAGTCACATCATCCATAGCATTAGCGGGAGGATACCGAAAGCATGCGATAGGACAAAATCCTTCTCTGCACTCTTGAGGACAATCCTCACATTACGTTACCAACCGTAAAGTATTAACCAAATAAATAATAGCTTATTTAATTTTAATAGGGAAGGTGGAAACGCGAGCCATTTTCTATAACTATTATGTAATTTACATTTAGACTATGTTCATAATTAATTGCACTGAGAATTAAACAAGTCAATTCTACAGTGCGCTCCCACTCAAATCAATATCTCTCATAATTGATTGTGAGTGATGCGAGCTCCGCATTTCCATTCAATGCCATTGTTCGAGATGAACACTGATGGCGCCAACTTCAATCGGTAGGCAAACTTGCCGATCACATCTCTATGTGACTCTTGTTCATCTTTCAATGCGTGTGTTCCGAGCTCAGGACGATCCTGCAATGAACGTCAAGACAACCAAGTGATCTCGCTGCGAGGTCTGATCTCACCCGCCTTACACCCGTACAATCGTTCGTACCCAGGTAGATCATGGAGCACCCTTAAAGGAAAGATGCTGTGACGGTGCTACACTTGGGAGAACACTAACTACTTGATATTTTAAGTGAGAGATCACCCTAATAAAAAGCGACTACCGCACAATCAAAAGGGTGCATCATAAGGGATAAACATCTCAGGCAATTCATAATAGCATGATATGGTATAGCCCTTTCTGATGGAGAAGTCTTTATTTCTTCGTCTTCGGCATTTGCGTCGGTGTTCACCTTCGCAAAGATTGCCACCACCTTGTCGATGCACGAGATAATATTGCTATCTCTATAGCTAATAAAATAAGTGCATTACATAATGTTGACACACAGGTCATTAAAGTGACAATCATATGGCTCCAGCCATCATGCCGAATCATGACACGCAGGTCATGTTAATTTACATCATATAGTCATCTCATACATAATTAAATTAATATGAGAACCGCTATACCACATCACATGCACATCCTGCAAAACCAAGTTAGACGCCTCTAATCGATTTATGCAAAATTTCATTTTACGTGGCTTCTAAGGTTTCGAACAAACCGCAGCTACCAACGTTTATCATCAAGTATGATTATTCAAGTCGCTAAATTAACTTTGCAGAGTGTATGAAACATGAGATAATAAAGTCTCGAGCCCCATACTGAACTTCGTCATACGCATGACCCCCGTGCAGATCATATCTGCATTGCCCTTTCGTCTGCGAAATTTCATCTTTCTTTTAACTATGGTGGAATTCAACGAACTGTTAGCACTTCATTGATCAATCAGGATCGCGGATTGCCAGAACTTTGAAACTCCACCATACCGTTATCAAGATCAGAAATACGCAAATTTCAGGGAAGCAACAAGAACATCGGGTAACAGATTTCATCTGCTACCCGCACAAATAATTTTAGATCGTAACCTGCATCTACGCATAGCACGGCTCATGATGCCACTATAGGGGAACGCGACTGAAAACAAAAAATTTCCGACCTACGCACCAGCCTAGGACCACTATGAAGACTGCATACAAGGTTTGGATCTGATCGTTACCGACTCGTAGCATAGCGGAAATAGAGTCGATGTTGATCGTCGGTGCAGATCCCCGCAGCTAGGATTTACAACCTCCCAACCGCGAGGATGTACTCCCTCGTCTGCCCCTCGGACAGTCCCTCGGACAGCCCTCCGGGAGGCGGTCGGACAGTCCCCCGGACGGTGTCACGGACAGCCCTTCGGGAGGACCCTCGAAACTCGGACAGTAACTCGGACAACCCTTCGGGAGGCACTCTCGAACAGCCCCTCGGGCAAAAAGATCAAACCTACGACCTCTCTACGGGGTTGCACACATACAGTGTCATCTATCTGGCAGGGCCTCGCCGTCCAGAACTAGTTCCCACCGGAACCCAGACAGCCTTTCGGCTCTACGAAACTATTTCGTGTGAGGGAGAGAAGAAAGGCAGATCATGCATGCCATTTGGTGAGAGAGTTGGAGTGAGTGTGGAGAGATCCTCTCCACCTCTATTTATAAGAGAAGGAGGGGTGGAGGGGCTGAAAATTCAGCCACAAAAAGGGGTTCCTTCCCTCCCAAGCCTTCTCCAAGATCTTTTGGTAAAAGCCCCAAAAAGTGGCTTTCCAAAAAGCAACCAAAAAGTGCTTTTCACTATTCACGGAAACATTTTTCCGCGACCGTTAGATCCAAAAATATTTCTGTAGGTTTTAAAACATTTCCAGTACCCACTAAAATAATTTGAGATGCATTCCGAAACAATTTTGGATTAGTGATTTTCATCTGCGAAAAGCAACCAAAGCGATTCCGGCAGCTCCGGAACATTTCCGGGTTTTTTCTCCGGAAAAATCCCAAAAGTTCCCAGAACAATTCTGGCACCCTCTAAGAATTTCTAGGCGTGTGCCGAAACCATTTTGACTTAATGGTATACTCCGAAACAACCTTTCGGTTTTATCGAAACTATTCCGGTGTTCTCTCTCCGGAACTTTTCCGTTGTCTCCGAAATTTTTCCAGTGACTTTCTCTCAGACTCCCTGTCTAGTATTCAGCAGATAGATGACCCTTAAGCATGTGACCCTATAGGTTCGGTGAAGTATAGACATGACCGGAACACTTTCCGATCAATGATCAACATCGGAGCCGTGGACACCCATATTGACCCCTATACCCACACGAATAAATATTCGAGTGAACCTCCAGTTGCCGTGTGCTATTCCTGTTGCTTCGCGATATGTTACAAATACCCGAGGTGAGATTTATCGGCATCCCCATGAATCAACAACTTGTCCACTATGCCAGTTACCTCGTTACCGGTTTTGTTCTCTTATCTCGTTTCTGCGTTCCGGTATCCCTGTGATCAAATCACGATGTGTCTGGCCAGACGATGATGGATACCGTAACACCAAGAGGGCCCAAAGAATATCTCTCCATCGTCGGAGGAGCAAATCCTAATCTTGAGCTATCAAGTCCCTTGACATACTTTTCCATGAACCCGTAAGCCGCCGTAATAGCCACCCATTTACGGATGACGTTTAACAAACCCCAAAGTTCATGAAGCAAGCATGAAGAAACTCGATACTCTCATGGTCTAAGGAATTATGCAAACGTTAACTTTCTCTGTGTTATTAACCATTAACTTGTGATGAATGCATCTCATAGCATAACATCAATCGGGTCGATTCAACACAAGTGTTCTCCTAACATTGTGCCCTCAAAGTTGCCGGCATAGTCATGCCCATGATCAGGAAAACAGAACCATCATGCAACACTTGAGCTAGTCTTAGAGGCCAGACTAGGAATACATTTTACCGTTTATTATTCCACACGTGCATTTGAGTTTCCCTCCGAGCCTCGTGGTTATTGTAGACTCGAGAACCATAGCAGTTATAGTATGGAACATAAACATAATTATGAACATGGAGATAAATAATAGCATTTATATATTATTGCCTCTAGGGCATATCTCGTACAAGTAGCACCACTTCAGTGTGTTTCATTGTTGGGAGTTCATGAGTTTCATATATACTAATGGGAAACATCACATTGTAGAAGTTGGCTTGTATATTCCAATGACGAGCCTCCCAAATGAGCTATAGGCCTTCATGAGAAGGCAAGTTGGATGCACCCCCATTAGTTCATAGTAGAGCTTTCATCCATATATAGCTTCATGTGCATCCTAGTTGTATGGTAATCCCTACTCCATGCAGAATATCGATCACAAGGTCTTCCTCTTGTCCTAATGGACAGTTGCGTTGTTACCAGAATTTCTTGTTTTTCACCTTTTTAAACCCTCGTCATTATTTTCTCTTTGCCTTGATTAGGGCATAAACTCATACTTGCACTCAAATTCTGAATTTTTGAAGATTGTAAAATAGAGCAAACATACAACAAGTGATTGTATTTGGTCTTGTATTGAGGGTTAGCATAGAAGTGATTGCCATGTTAATATACTTTGCATGAATGATTATCATTATTTACCTAATAAACATGAGATTCTTTCTAAAGCTTTGGCATTGGTGATTTTTGACTTGATGCATTTGATTATCAAAGAACATGTAGGAACTTCTTTTGTATGCATTGAGATAGTTGAAGATTCTTTATATACATCTTTGCCAAATGTTTATTTTATTGCTTTAGATTCACCGTAAGTAATACATCAGTTAAATCAAGATCATGTTTGGTAGCATTCATCCTGCAAAATTGTCAATTTTTATTATCTACATACTCGAGGACGAGCATGGATTAAGATTAGGGATGCTAATACGCTTCAAATGTATCGATAATATTTGTACGATTAATGCTATATTGCTATCAATTATAAACACTTTGGGCATACTTTTTATTGAATTTTATTGTACTAACATATTTTATCTAGTGCCTAGTGTCAGTTTTTGTTTTCTGGTGTTTTTTTAGTTTCAGGAAAATACCAAGAAAAACTCTGAGAAAAATAAAAATAAAATTGGTCGGCAAGTTTAGAGGAACCAAAAGGCCATGGAGGCTTGGCCCCACACCCCTAGGTCCCGCCCTACATCCCCTAGGGTTGGGGGCGCTTACAGGCTATGGGCCACCCCTTGGATGCCTCCAGTGCCCGATGGCTTATATATACCCCCATTTTCACCTCCAAATTATGGAGCATATTTTCGCCGACGCCACATCGCATTTTCGAGGTGATCTTCGTTTTCACTTTGATCTGGAACTCTGTCGGAGGGGGAATCCATCTCCATCATCGCCAATCTCGATCCTCATGCTCCAAGTTGAATTGTGAGTAGTCAACCCCTTGGACTACGGGTTCATGATAGTAGCCATTGTTGTAATCTCTTCATCTAGATGTGTTTTTTATGTTTAATACAATGGCCATATGAGTTGCCCTACGTGATTATGATTTATCTGATGTAGTTGTGGTGGTGATATTTATCATGTGATGAATTATCTGTTTATTTTTAGATTTGTGTATGCAATATGTTTGATATATAGATGCATAATATTTTTCCCCGGTTTCTTGTCTTCTCTTGGCCAGTTTAGATTGGTAGTCAATTGTGAAAGAGGTGTGCATTAGTTGGGTTCAATCTTATAATTAATCCAACGTAGTGACAAAAAATGGACTATGCTTGTTATGAACTATTTCCACTAAGGGTTAAGGGTTAATAGAGGATTCATAATCTGCTAACTAAAACTATATATCATTCTGCTTCATGAAATTACCCATGTTTACAATTAATTTCCAAATGATGCGGAGTGTTCTCTATCTATGGACGGGCTATTTAGCTATAAGATGCATGAGAGGACCTAGTTCTTTAGTATTTGGACATACTACCTATATATATGATCTTACACATTCACATATCTTGCATGAATATGAGATGTTTCAT